>JACAZI010000010.1:0-2740026 GCA_014462655.1 Mycena venus
ACCACCACATTGGACAGAAATATTGTGGATGAATGAACCCCAATGAAATCATGCAGGAATAATGAAACAGTGTTTAATCTGCAATCATGCCATGTTCCTGAGAGTATTTTGTGAGTCAAATGGGTCGAAAACTCTTAACTATGGTGTGATATATTTTTCCTGTATTTTTCTAGATTTATTGAGCCTTCAAAATGGCATGGGATCGCAAGCCAACTCAGCTGTGACATGTGCGTGACCACTGACACAGGTGTGACATTCGGTCAAAAAAAAAAAAAAAAAAACAACTGCTCCAATCACGCTGAGGGATATAAATAAGCAATTTCTAGGAAACCCCCGGCTCAAGTCACTCAAGTTGACTCGAGTCGACTTGCATTGACTCGGAGGTCGCAGTAAGTCAATCAAATAACTCGACTTAACTCGGCTCAAGTCGAATTCCGTCAGTCGACTCGAGGAGGTCAAGTCAGAAGTCGCGGCAACACTATAGGGTTTACGCCAATTCCTGACCGTATATCGCCAATTCCTTACCCTATGTTGCCAATTCCCGACCCCTTACACCAATTCCTGACTGTATATCGCCAATTCCTTACACTATGTTGCCAATTCCTGACCATATGTCGCCAATTCCTTACCCCATGACACCAATTCCTGAAGGTTTATGCCAATTCCTGAGGGTTACACCAATCCCTTACCCTATGATGCCAATTCCTGAGGGTTTACACCAATTCCTTACCCTATGATGCCAATTCCTGAGGGTTTACACCAATTCCTTACCCTATGGACACCAATTCCTGAGGGTTTATGCCAATTCCTGACCATATGTCACCAATTCCTTACCCTATGACGCCAATTCCCGAGGGTTTACGCCAATTCCTGACCGTATATCGCCAATTCCGCACCCTATGACGCCAATTCCTGACCTCATACGCCAATTCATGACCATATATCCCCAATTCCGTACCCTATGATGCCAATTCCTGACCTCTTACGACCAATTCCTTACCCTATGTCGCCAATTCCTGACCCCCTTACGCCAATTCCTTACTCTGTACCACCAATCTTACCCCTGTACCGTCAATTCCTACCTAACCCTCGTCAATTCCTACCTAACCCTTGCCAATTCCTACCTAACACTCTCCAGTTCCGACCTAACCCTCGCCAGTTCCTGCCTTACTGTGCCAATTCCCTATAGCACAGCCACGGGAATTGGCGCCAATTCCTTGGATTAGAAACAAAATCTAGACACAGCCACAATCTTGATACGGCGGTGGTCAACATGAATGATGTTGAGAACATCATAGGTCACGAGAAGGGGGATATGCTAAAAGAATTGTGAAAGCAACTGAGATGATGTTTCGACAATGGTGTCGATGATGAGGATACACAGAGCATGATGTTGGCTGCAGTGGGGAGAGGATGTGAAGAATGAGGATAATGATGAGGGTGGGTGGTAGCAGGCATTCTGGTAGATGAGAGGAGAGTGTGACCTAGCCATCAGTCACAAAATCTAGACACAGCCACAATCTTACTTGGGTACCCAAGTAAGGGTTGAATATAGCTAGCTACTTTACTTGTCCTTTCCCCTTTTTTTGCACCACCAATCACTTCACTGCCTTTTCACCTTTGTAGTCCTTTTCCCACTACCAATCTCCTCTCCCATATTTCAGTCCTTGTAATCCTTTTCACACCCTCATTTTCCCCCTATTCCCACTATATCCTCATTTCACCCCCTGTTTTATTGCATTTAATTAATTACCCTTTGATTTATTCAAATACTCTCATCTTCCACCTTATTAACTCAAATACTCTCATCTTCCACCTTATTAACTCAGATACTCTCATCTTCCACCTTATTGGACTCAAATACTCTCAGATTCAAGTTGTGGACTACTACAGTGAGGTGAAAGACCTTATAGAAGCACCATACACTAGAAGGTCAGCCAGGTGCTTATAGTAGTTATTTTTCACTTTTCAGACTCTATATTAATTTACTACCATATTCCGCCATTTACCACCATATTCCACTTTTCAGACACTATTTACAAGGGATTTTGGCATTTACCACCATATTCCACTTTTCAGACCCTATTTTATTGCCTTTTCCACCATATTCCACTTTTCAGACCCTATATTACAGAAATTACCACCATATTCCACTTTTCAGACCTTATATTAATGGAATGTGCTAGCATATTCTCGGATTGGAAACATAGGATTTAAACACGAAGTCGACACGCGCCTACTGCCCAGGTCAAGACGAGGAAGTGGAGGAGGATCTTGAGGCACACGAGGATGAAGAGATGGGTGCCGACGACGCGGAGATTCCTACGCAGGAGGTCATCCGCCACGTCGTCGCCAAGAAAACGGGCAAAAACCGTAAGGTCAAGCCGGCCAAAGACTCCGGTAGTGTCGGTCTCGTTTCGTCTGCGCAGGCTGAGGACATTGATGCGGAGGTGACGGCTGTGGAAGGCATCAGGGGTGACGGTGAAACTGAGCTTGAGCAGTCGGGCAAGCGAGCGCGCCGTGCCAACGTGAAGTACGTGGATTTTTGGAGACACGCTAATGACAAGGATGAGGATCTGGAAGTACCGGGACTCAAGTAGATAAATACTCACTTACCTCTGTGTTTGTTAACTTTCTGCTGCGACAAACTAGCGGGCGCGACGCCAGTGAACGAGTGGTGGATGGAAGCAAAACGGAAGCAAAACAGAAGTATCACTTCGATCATGTCAAAATTGGCATTTCGTGAGAACGAACGCGGAAATACGCCTGTCTGCGCCGCGCGCGCAAAAAATGGGTTTTTTGGGGGCCTTTTTCGCCGATTTTGTGACTGGTTTTGCACCTTCGAAAATCCCCTCGGTGACCCGTGACAGGTTCGAAAATTTTCGAAAATCGCGGGCCCTGTGACGCGTGACATTCGAACTGATTTAAATACTACAGTACTCTCCTCCCACCGTGACTGAGGGTAGACCAAAAGGATGGGACTCGGAAGAATGGGACTCGCGTATTCCCTCGGCTAGCCTCGCTTACGTCGCTTAACATCAAGAATGGGACTCGGAATACGTTACGCATCAAGTAAATTCAAACCCCGCCCTGCTCAGCACCACGCAGTGGGCCTCCGCGGCGAGTGGATGCTCCACGCAGTGGGCCAAGCGGCGAGCGCCAGGGGGGTCCGCGGGGGTCTCCCCCGCGCTACATTAATTTTTATGCTGAGACTAAGCTAAAAAATGCGAAAACAATGAAAATACTTACTGAGATCTGCCGTCAGGCCAGAGGAGGGGGGTCCGGGGGGAACGGTGTTCCCCCCGGCAGTTAATATTTCCTATAAACAGCGTTGAATACCCATTTTTAATCCAAAATACTTACAGCCGGCTCTCGCCGCCGAGATTGATGGGTTGATTCCGCCGTGATCGGCTCAGTGATCCCTCCCACTCTTAGCCGAGTCCCATTGCATCAGTCCCATTCTTCTGGTATAGACTCACCGTGACTCCCGCAGCCTCATCAAACGTGAAAATTTCTCTGGGTCCTCCGCGGCTAGCTCGTCCTGCGTGCGGAAGCCGTTGTCGATGTATCGAAATATTCCCCGGGGGCTGAACTGAGTGAAGGAGCAGCGCTCGCCTGGCTAGATTGTGGTGTTGGAATGCGTGACTGTTGCTGAGGGTAGTAGGATCAGGGCGCCAGCAGGGAATTAGACGACAAGTCCGAGGTCGTGAAGGACGAGGCATCTTCCGGTTTCTTTTTTTTTGGAGCGTTTGGTATAATGCAACTTGGTCTGCAAAGCATTCTAAGCGCATCTGCTGTTGGAACGACGTGCACGAGAATCTGCTAAGTCCATTTCAAAGCCCGCTCGCACGTGTGATTGCGTGATTGTTCGTCAGCATCACGCGCATGTTGGTTGATCGTTGCCGTCCTTCTCTCTTCTCTCCCTCTGGTGACTGGCAAGTGGCGGGCATCAAATGTCCGTTTGCGCATGTTTGTACCGCCTGCCAAAAGGATGATTTCGATGGCAAATCCATCTTTCGCCTCTACCACACCCGCTAGGGATCACCTACGGCCAAACTGAGTCACCAAAATAGTTTTATATATGTATAGGAAGGTATCTACAGTAATTATACGTGTCTAACCAATTAGAAAGTTCCAGAAATCAACAATTATTCCTTCTCTCCGTAACCTACGTCTTCCTCCTCCTCGTCCGTCTCCTCAGCGACTTGCTCTTCTTTCCTGGGTTGTTCGGCTTGCAGACCCATCACAGGAACCTCTCCAGCATCAACTCGACGCATCCAACGAGCTACGGCAGCTGCTATAACCTCGGCCTTCTGTTGCTTCTTCAGCTTGGAGAATGGCGGAATCTCGGTCTTCTTGTCCAATTCAAGCTCTCGGAGTCGATGCCATTTAAGCTGAAGGTCGATTTGTGGAACTAAGATGTCTTTCAACCTCGTGGGATCCGTGAATCGAGAGACGTCGAAGATCGGGACACATTTGTTGATGTCCGTTATCTCGGCGGCCTTCTTGAGGTCGGATTTTGTCTTCTTCTCACGGTGCTCCTTCACTGTCCGGGTGTCATGCTCGGCCTGGGCAATTTTCCTCTTCTTTGTGCGCCCTTCCCCCGAAATTGCTTGGGCTTTTGCCGCAAGAACTTCTGTGCCGCCGAAGTGTTGAGCTTTTCGGAAATAAAATCAGCAGTGCTGTTATGCTTGTACTGCGACTTGGCATTCAGAAAGTCCAGTGATGCGTTGGGGCCCGGCGCTGTGCAACACGAGCCTGGGCACCCAGCCAGCCCTCGTTCGCATCGTTTGTGGCAGGCATCTCTGCCTTCTTCTTCTGCACGTCCGTCAAAGACCTTCGCAGGATGTCTGAGCCAAACTACCGCCATGTCTCCAGTGAACCCTCTAAAAATTCGACAAACACCACTCGAACCTCGTTCCTGGGAAGTGTCGAGAGGATTGCATGTGCTGCATACATGGCTTCCGGACATTCCCATGGCTGGCCATCCATCGACGCTGTCTCGTATGACAGATTTGGACCCATAATGATGTCTGGATCAGCGATAACGCGCTCGCAGTGCCTTATAACCCCTTCAAGCACCGGGCCCATGTCCCACAAATTGGGTAGACCGCCCGTGCTCGTTCGCGACCGAACAACCCGCATAACTGGCTTGCTGAAGTTCTGGCCGCACCAGAGCAGCACGACAAGTTCGGCAAGTGTGCGCACATCATTGATTGCGTCCCAGATATTTTTTTCAAGGTTTGTATACGCAAGAGACATCTTGCGATCGCGGATGAACTGCATGAGCTCGCGGTACACCGTGAGATTCACAATAATCTCGGCTGCGGCTTCGGAATAGCATCCATAACGAGTATTGCTGGTGTCGGGGAACCGAATGGAATAGCCAATGTGTTCGTGAGCGGAAAAATAAACCCCGTGGCTGTCCTGCTGGCCCTTCTTATCGTCCTTGTTGTTTAGGAGCAGGCCCAGCAGTTCACAGAGTTTGACTCCACCCCGAGACGACACCTTCTCGGCTCGCTCCCTGGCCACGGTTGACCCAGAATTGGAGGCGGCGGCATTATCTTTGTTCATGAGAAGAATGGGCTGCTGAAATCCGTGCTTAAGCCAAGCCGCCATCATACGTTCGACACCCCCTACAGAAATACCTGATTAATGAGTTTCGTGCAAAGATAAGGTAAAATTCACCTTTGTATGCATTAAGGTCCTTGTGCATAAAACAGCCACCACAGTGGAAGAAATCGGCCTCGTCCATTTCCTCTTCAGACAGCTTCTCAAATTCTGCTTGTCCGAATTTTTGGCAGAGCTCCGCGTGAAGTGTAGAGTTTCGGCGATCTCGTTCTTCTGCGGCCAGTGCATCCCACGCCGCCATTCCACCGGCGCCCCGAATCTTGTCCTCTGTGATCTCGTAGATGACATCCAACAACTTTGGTGCTGTCAGGCACAACAATGCGCGTTCGCCGCGAATTTCACGGTCCATGCGCTTCTTCATCTCGTGAAAAAGCGCACGCAGCTTCTTCTGGTCGGCAGCATCGTCGGTCATCATCCCGGTGATTTTAATGAAAAAGGTGCGGAAGTCCTCGGGATATGCGACCGAGGGGACTGGCATTATATGCGGTATACATCTCCTCAATGAGCTTTGACCAGCCGGCCATTTGTTCCTCGCTTGTGTGGCTCGGTGCTTGAGTAAGGCCAAGCGCGAGAAGTTTCTGCTTCACGGTGATGAAGCGCGACTCGTAGTTGAGATGTTTGTGGCTGGTTCCATCGCCACTGGCAGTGAAATCTGCCAGAAGATTTATTCAGCAATTGAATCAAGCGAAGTTGAAGCACGAACGGTCGGCATCCTTTATGGCATCAACTATTTGCAGATGTGCAGCTACTCCGCCTTCTAGAACAATTCGGCCTGCGCATCGAACACTGACATGGTCGGAGATCTGGATATTAAGCCCCTTTGCAACTGCATGAATTATTTTATCCACGCTTTCCAACGGCGCGCCCAATGAAACCATGTCCCGCACACATGCACGGATTTCCGTTGAAACGGCACCATCTTCCTTCAGCGATTGGGTTGAGAGCTTGGCAACACCTGTCTCGATGCGCCCATTGAGACGAGCCGCCTTCTTTGACAGCGCCTGTCTTTTACGCATCAACGCTTCGTTTCGCGCATGGAGTTCCGCCTCGTTCCGTTTCCGCTGTATCAATTCCTCTGACAGATCATGAAGTTGTCGTCGAAGTGATGCAACAAATGCAGATGAGGATTTCTCAAGCCCGCGGAGCTGTTCCTGAAGATCCTGGACTCGCTTCTCCAGCTGTGCTTTACGGTCCGCGTCCCGAGACGCCTTCTTTGCCAAATTGCGATATCTCCGCTCGTACTTGTCACTCCGTTGTTGCAAGGCCGAAAACGCGTCGTCAGAGCGTGTGAATGGGCTAGATGGGCCAGAAGTCCGTGTATAAGGGCTTGATGGAAGTTGGGAAGATGCTGGGGATGTCGAGATGTTCTCCTTCTCATGTACGGATTGACGCGACGTAGGGCCCAAAACGCGTCTAGAAGACCCAAAGCAGTTCGTCAGTTGGGCTGAGGATCTTGCCTTGGTCCTCTGATATCGTTTACACTCCTTCTCCGTCCGCGCAGCGGGCATACGGGATGGACGGCGCTAGATGGACGCGTTTGATGAGTTTACGTACATCGCCGATCCGCTATTTGGCAGGGCGATCCTTTGGTCCATCATAGCGCAAGCAGTACTGAATCGTTTGCCATAAAATAAATTGCGGCACACTTGTGAAGTTTATTTACAGAGGATGTCCCGGCCAGATTTCTCATTTTCCCTCCCCAAACTTTATTATAAATGATTTGAAAACTTAGAAAATTTTACAGGTCCAAAATCGAAATTCGGGCCGGGACATCCTCTGTAAAATGTAAAACTAAGATCATCTTCCACTCAAAGTTTGGCCAAAAGGTCACTTGTTAATGCAGTACGATGGACCGACTGAATCTGCCATGATTTCCGTGATGCAGTGCATTATATAAGCGCCATCACTTCCCTTTCACTTGCCAGTAAGGCTCCAACCGTTTAGTTTTCGTTTACGAAGGCCCGTAAACTAAACGGTAAATGGTTCCTAAATGTTTATAAATGGTTGTAAATGTTTAAAAACAATAGATTTGAGCGCAGTAAATTTTATAAGGTTGACGACATGTGCAATGCAACGGATCTGTGAATTTTCTGGAGCCCATTGGATGTTGAAGCCTTGTCGGAGAATATCGGACAGAGCGCGAATAAGGACGTCGTTTGTGCTCTCATTGTCTAGGCTGAGGGCTAAAAGGTAATAGATATTTTTCGCTAGCATCCATCAGGAAAAAATAGCTTGAGTACATCGCGCTCTGGCGTCTCTGTACCTGTGGTACCCTGGTAGACAAGTCCCCCAATACTGGGAGCTCGGTAACCTGCCGCCAACGCTTGGTAGCACCTGGTAGCCATCACGTGTGATCTCGGTAGCTGCCGGTAGCGCTCAGTATCTAAGTGCTACTAGGGATACCTGAGTTCCTGGGCAACTTGTAGACCGCAGGTAATCGTGCTCAATAATCCCGGCTCACAGGAATAAAAACAGAATTTTTTTAAAAGATATATACGGCCATCTATTCATATTTAATCCCCCCCCCGCCGCCGCGTCGTCCTCGTTTTCGCTGTCCGTGTCCCCCGTCCTGCCATCCAATTGCATACGAAGGGCATCTTGATCTTCGTTGTCGATGTGAGTGTCTTGCTCGCGTTCAGCGGGAGCGATGTGCTGGCTGAATCGAGATCATGAGAACAAGATTTAATAAATAAATTGATGTAAACTCACGCCGCCTTCTTGTACCACTTGCGCCGCAATTTCTCGGTGACCACAGGGTTCAACCCGATCCACTTCTCGATATCCGCAACGTGGGTGAGATAGGCTTGATGCATATCCTTCTCGGTGAACTCAACGGGGATATGAATGCCGGTGGAATATTCTTGCGTAAGGGATTGAAGCTTCGACTCGCATTGTTAGCGCATTCAGCGACGGGAACCACTGACACGTACAATAGTAAATTCGAGCGCGAGCTGAGCGACGGAGATGGGGTTGAAGTACGACGGAAACACAGCCGCCAAGGATTTCTTGTTCTTGAAGAGATATTCAGGGCGAGCATCAAGGATGATCTGGTTCTCGCCATATCCAGTGCGTGTTACGGGATCCTAAAACACATGGGAAAGAAATTAAGCAGATATAAGTAGATATGCCGACCTTGTAATGGAAAGAGGCCTTTTTCAGGAGCGCCTCAGCTTTGGCCTTGTTAGCGGTGATGGCAGCCTTTGAGGTACCGCGCTGGAATCCGTAGTGGACACGAAAGACAGGACGATAGGTATCAACGACTTTGCCGCGGACGTGAGAGCCTCGTTTGGTGATCTGTGAAACGTTCTGTAAGACAGAATGATGGTGACGGTTCACATACCACTTTGATCATGCGGGGCAAGAGCTTATAGCGCTGGCTTGAAGACGTGCAGGAATTATTGAAGCACTCGTCTGCCCATTGATACTGCAAGGCCATAGGAGGGAAGCTGCCGAGCCCGACGCAGCGAGCTGAGTATTCCGCGCAGGCGCGAAGGAGAAGCGCTTCGACGATGGGTTCGTAATCCGAGGCATTGGGCTTGGCACGAGGGCCGGGGACAAAGCCATCGCGCAACTGGGGCTCCTTCACCTTGGATTTCTTACGCTTCGGAGGCGGGGCTGTGGATGACGACTCAGTGAGGAGGAGTGGGCGTTTCTCTGCGTGTCCTGGGGAGCTGGGAGTACCACCGGAGGGCAAAGGAGTTCTCTGTTAATGGCATCAGCGAGAGTGTGGAGTAAAGGGAAGATCCGTGGATTACCCGATTAGGAAATATCGGTGTAGTGTACTCGTCCTCGTCGTAAGTGCTATGAGTGGGCGACGGAGGCGGCGGCGATGTATTGGCATGATGGCGTGCATCAGGAGCGAGCTCGGGGAGGGCCTTGAAGGCTTGAGATGAGATTGCCGCTGCTTTGGTGGCGTTGCCTTTAGTGGTCTTGCGCAAAGGGACGATGGTGCGTGGAGGAGGAACAGGAAGCTGCCCCAGGGACTTAATCTACCTCGATGAGTGTATTCAAGACGCTAGAAATAGAGGACATACCGAAGATGTGAAATCTGTGTTGAGCTGCTCATCAAAATCATTGTCTTCGCTCTCGGGCCCATCGTCCGCCGCATTCTTGTCTGTAGATTGGATTAGCAGTGGGGTCTTGGAAGGGGGATGGATTATTGACCTTTAGGTTGCGCCTCCATGGTGTTGACCTTCTTTCTGAGCTTAAGGAAGGCCTTCTCCGCATCTGCGAGGCGCTTTTGAGCAGTCTCCAGATTCTCCTTCTCTGCACAGAGAGTGAGCAAGGCCGAGCATGAAGAAGGGAGATGTGAAGGGGAAGAGAACAAACACACCAGTGGCGGATTGCCTCTTTGACGGCTTGCGACTGGAAGGGTCGCGCGTGCGGTTTGCGAATGTCTCGTTCCCAGAGACATCGTCGCGGGAGGCACGGGGCTTCTTAGGAGCAGGTATTGCTGCTGCTGCGGGAGCTTCATCGCCGGAATCGGAGTCAGAGTCGTCAATGCGGTGGGGCGCCATAGTGGTGCAAGAAGGAGAGAGAGGAGTAAACAAACTCATATCATCACGTTTTTTTTGCACGGGGTCGCAGCTGCCGTCGGACCCGAGAAAAATTTCAAATTCTGAGATCGTCAGGCACGTTCTGCTCATCCCGCTGCACAATGGATACACATACCTGCCCGTACTGTCATGAAACTCGCCCGACAACACAGGGTCTGCGCTCGCACATTGAGCAAAATCTAGTCTGCCGTGAAAGAAGATACAATGCTTACGCTGCGGAGTCGGATGATCCCGACTCGGATGACTCAGACTCGGATGACGACGACGATGGCGCCGAAGAAAGCGACGCCGGTCGTGGGGCTATACCTATGGATGTCGAGGAGCCTGTGGGAGTGGTCGGAATTTTGTCAGACGACGAGGACGATTTAAATCTATCTGCCGACCCTCCACAAACCGAGGACTCACCAATTGGGTCGCCTCCCTCCGCCCAATCTGAGCCGGTATCGTACGCCCGAAAGCGCCAGCGCGCGACTGTGGAAGAGGTTGAGGACGAGGATGAGCGCTATGTGCAGGATTTTCCTGCAGAGTTGGACGCTGGGAAAGCCCTGAACGAGTGTAAGACTTATTTCCAGGCCTTGCGGGATAAGCAGAAAGCCGCAGGGAATCCGCCTTGGTATCCCTTCGAAAGCGAGGATGAGTGGGAGCTCGCACAGTGGCTCATGACCTCGGGGATCAGTCAGAAGAAGAGAGACGATTATTTGAAGCTGAAAGCTGTGCGTACCACGTTCTCAATCAAGAACTACATGCTTAGTATTGCTTCGTTCCAGGTCCGCGAGCGAATAAAGCCGTCCTTCTCAAATAACCGCGCATTCCTGAAGTTTGTGGATGCCTTGCCACCCGGACCACAATGGTTTTGCAATGTCTTTGAGCTTGTGGGCGATGAGCTGGATGCAGATCAGCAGCCAAAGAGGGAGACGGTTGAAATGTGGTACAGAGACCCTCTCGAATGCGTGCGAGAACTCCTCGGGAATCCATCGTTTGCGGGGAAGCAAGGCTACAAACCGATCCGCGTGTATAAGCGATTCAAGGACGGCCAATATAGCAACCAGGAATTTACGGAGATGTGGACTGCCAACTGGTGGTGGGATATCCAGGTCAGTAAACAGGTGAATGGATAAGAATCGAAGGGTACTGACCTCCAAATCACCAGGAATTGCTTCCCCCCCATTCGACACTCGCACCGATCATTATCTCCACCGACAAGACCCAGCTAACTCGCTTCAGCGGGGACCAGCAGGCTTGGCCGGTATATCTCACCGTTGGAAACATTGAGAAAGAGACGCGGCGAAGCCCATCAGCACGAGCCACAATTCTCATTGGCTATATCCCTGTGACAAAGCTCGAGATCTTCTCCAAGGCAAAACGGTCAACTGTCTCGCACCAGCTCTTTCACGACTGCATGCGGGTGATTCTCGAGCCTCTACGGGCGGCGGGTGTGGACGGGGTCGAGATGAATTGCGCTGATGGCTTCGTGCGAAGAATGTTCCCAATTCTCGCTGCTTATATAGCGGACTATCCGGAGCAATGCCTCGTTGCGTGCTGCCGAGAGAATTCCTGCCCTAGATGCCTTGTCAAACCCAAGCAGCGCGGCGAAGCGGTCCATTCAACGATGCGCGATCCGGGCGAAACTCTGCGAGTTATTATTGACCAATCGCAAAACAAATTCCCCGCAAAATTTGTTGATCAAAATTTGCGACCCATTAATCCCTTCTGGGCCGACTTCCCTCACTGCGACATATTTTCCTGTATGACACCCGACCTCTTGCACGAGCTTCATAACGGCGTCTTCGGAGATCATATCGTCAAATGGTCGACCCAAGCAATAACCGGTGAAGATGTTGAAATCGATCGCCGGTTCCGCGCTATGACTCCCCACTCCAGTCTTCGCCACTTCAGAAAGGGTATATCGCTGACATCTCAATGGACGGGGAACGAACGCAAAAATATGGAGAAGGTTTTTTTGGGTATCTTGGCCCAGGCTACCGACCCTGCTGTTCAGCGCGCCGTTGCCGCCATCCTTGACTTTATTTATTACGCCCACTTTGAAACTCATTGCGACGAATCTCTGGCCCGGCTCGATACTGCATGGGCAGCCTTCCACAAAGACAAATCCATCTTCCTCGACCTCGAAATCCGTAAACATTTTGATATCAACAAACTTCACAAACTCAAACATTATGTCGACTCTATCCGTTCTCGCGGCACTGCCGATGGGTTCAACACTGAAAATACCGAGCGTCTCCACATTGATTTTGCAAAAGCCGGTTACAAGGCGACCAATAAGGTCCGCTACACCCGACAGATGACTGTCTGGCTCGCGCGACAGGAGGCAATCTACAGGTTCGGGACGTATCTCCAATGGGCTGTCCCCGGCTATACTGCCGACCCAAACTCCGCGTCTTCGGACGAAGAGGACGACGCCGATGATGATAGCCTCGAGGACGACTCGGAGGGTAAATCAAAAGCGGCGCCGCCTCCTCCATTGAATGATTCCGACTCGGAGGAGGACGAAGGAGATTTTGATGATGCCTCGGTTTCTCCAGCGTATCGCGTCCCCAAAAACCCGAGCTTTCCGCGGGTCCCTGTCACCAGTATCGTCTCCGAGTTCCACGGAACCGACTTTCTCATCAAGCTCGATGACTTTTTGGAGTCTAATTCAATAAACCCACCCATTCCACCCGACGAAAACACTACTTTCCCCTTGTATAAGCGCCTCTCCATTCCTCTTCCCCAGATCTCGGAAGTGACGTCGCACGTTGTATACGACACCATACAAGCTGTCCGAGGAGAACCGAGAAAACTGACTGCGAAGGGCGTGATACCAGCAAAGGAGGGTCGGTTTGATACTGTCCTCGTTCGCAAGGACACGCCCGACGGTGATCACCGTCCAACTGATGGTAATTACCTGCTTTATTCTTCGCTGCCGATTGTTAAAATGCCCCGTAAATAGGCATTTCCGTGGCACGAATCCGGGTCATCTTTCGTCTGCCTGAGGATTACGGCTCTTATCCTCACCCACTGGCGTATGTTGACTGGTACAAACCACTCAAAACTCCCGTCCCCAATGTTCGAATGCATGAAGTCTCTCTCTCGTCCCGCAATCATCGTCAAAATTCTTCCATAATCCCCATCACCGAAATCTTACGTTCATGTCACCTCATTCCCGAGTTTGGCAAGTCTGTGAATCCGACCTGGACCTCCGACCGCGTCTTGGACCAGTGTCAATCATTTTATCTCAATCCGTATCTACGACATCACGACTTTTATTTATTCCGCTACCTTATTGATTTGTATGATTCTAGAAAAGCGGAGGATCAGCGAAGAGTACGTATCAGACAGTTTGGGCGTGCTGGGATGTAGTAGATTCCATTACATTTATTTCTCTTGTCAAGTAGCGTTTGGTCTTGTAAAAAATTGTATTATCGCGGCATTTCCTCATTGGGAAGACAGCACTAGCGGTAAATCAGTTTGATCCGCACATCACAGCAGTTCGTATTCTTTTTGTATTCTGCTTGTTAAATACCAACGGATTAAGCCGTGAATGAGATAGTAGGCCGCTACAGGTTGCTACTGACTACACAGCAGCAAGCTACCTAAGCTACCCGGGCTACCAGGTTGCCAGCCAAGGCTACCCCGGCTACTCGAGCTATCAGGCAACAGACTGCGAGCTACCAGCCGCTACCAATGGCTACTAAGCCTCGGCATGTGGGCTACTGAGACTCCTAGGGCCTGGTACCCTTGGCCGGCAGCTACCGAGTAAATAGCGGTTTCCTGATGTCGTGAGGCCGTAAGACTGAAGTCGACATATCTTTTCAAGGATATCCAGCTCTGAGAGCCACTTTGCCAAACCAGCAGCATACACGCCCTCGTGCTCCTTGTCACCGATAGGGTGGAAGTCAATAACACGCTCGATGAGTTGCCAATCCTCGGAGACCCAGCTGGCAATTGTTCCTGCAAAGGTGAACATCATCGAGCGAGTTGACCATGTGTCGGTAGATGCCGCAAACTTGGATTTTACATTCTGACCAGATTCAAACTCGGAAAAAATAGAAGAGAAATCTACTCACCGCCAGCTCGGACTTGATGGTCTCAAACATCTCGCAAAATAACTTTGCCAACGTGTTTCGCACAGTGGTATCGCTTGGTAAGCCAAATCGAGAACCTATGTAGTCAAATACCCGTTGAATCCCGGGGGTCTCGCCAGTTGTGAATCCAAGATCGTCCTCGATAATCCAGGCAGCAAAAAACTCGGTTGAACCCAATTTGGGTGGGGTTAAGAGCAGGATTGAGCTTGCCTTCACGCAGATAACTCTCCATAATCTTCGCCGAAGCTTCAGAAATTTCACGTGTCAATCCGGGCTCAGAGGTGGGGATCTCGACATCGTGACCGTGCTTGGTACGGATATGTGTCGCCAAATTTCCCAGACTCGGCTGTGGCTTCTCATCGTTGAAGTTTGCCTCCTTCCCGAGTGTTCGTTGAAAAGTGTAGGAACTTCGAAATTGGGGTTCCATCTGTCATTACACCCGTCACTGTCAGCACTGGTCTCTTTCCGTGTTCGCTGAGGGTGCACCCAGTCTTTCCTTTCTCTCACTATCCATACTTACTTACCTTAGACTCTCTGTCTTTTAGATATTTATTTATATAGTGCTTGTCTCTTTCCGTGTTCGCTGAGGACTCTGTCTTTAAGGATCATCAGGTAACAAATTTACGCGCCATCATTAGGATCAGACGGAACAATGACTCATGTAACATACACAAGCACAACTTAACCATCCCCGCAGGTCTCAACAAGTCGCAGAAAACGTGGGAAAAATACCGTTTAAACCGTTTGTTTACCGTTTGTTTACCGTTTACCTGGGTTCATAAACTAAATGGATTATTAATCCGTTTACAACCGGTTATAACCGTTTAAAAATGGAAACGGTTGGAGCCTTACTTGCCAGTCACCACTCCCTCATCATCTCTCCCACTTTCCCCCCTTCTTTCTCTTCCTAAACCTCGGGACGCTCTTGGATCCGCTTTTAACGTGGACAGCACGCGCTCACTTTGCCCTTGCCATACCTCCAACGCTGGGGGGCTCCCTTGTGCCCGAATGGCCCCTTCCCGAATGCCGGCAACGTCTCGCTAACGCTGGACGCCACGCGCGCTCTGGCGCCAAAATTCGCACTTCCCCTCAATGTTCGCATAGCTAACAGCTGCCGACCGTCTCGACGCCGATGCGTATCTATGGCCTGCACTTTCTGTCTTGCCCATTCATCAAATATGTCATCGTGTGTCTCGTCGTTTCCGACAGGGCCTCTGGACGGCAACAAGAACGCAACATTTCCGAGCGTGGAAGTCAAAAACCATGACGACAATATGTCCTCAAGCATGATTAGTTCATGTCAAGACGGATATCCCATCAACCGCGTTGCGTGAAGTATCAACAGCCACGTCTCCGCTCCTCTACTTTAATCTCCAAGTCTTCTTGGTATCATCAAGTCAACGGCTTACATCAAGCTGGCCAAATACACCCTCTTCAAGGACTTCAGAAGACTTGATGACTTCGCTTTCTGGGGGTTCCGCGCGATAATCAAGATCGAAGACGCATCTGTTTCACTACTCGAGTCTTCTTCTACCAGACTATCCCTTGTCTTGCGCGCTTTAGCTTCACAATACCTAGGTAAGTCACAAGTGATTTTTAGTTTTTATTTTCTCTGATGTTTCTCTGCTCGCAGTGTTACTTCGCTAGCGAGACCAAATAGACTTCGAGAGGTCGCAATTTTGAAGCTGGTGAGTGCTGCTTTAGCTGTGCGTACTGTTAACTAACAAAACGATCAGAGTTTTGCTGCTCCGTCTTGACTTTAGTCCCCTGCATGTTTCAATAGATTGAATACATTTTTTTTATCATTTATCGTTCGTGATATTGAGTGTCTACGGCTGAGTATTGCGAGATATTGCCCGCTACAAGCTTCTACTGAGCTGCCCTGCAAGGGCTACTGGGTTCTACCAGACGCTACCGTAGCCGCCTGCCATGGCTACCAGGAGCTACCGGATTTTGGCGGGCAGCTACCAAGAGCTACGTACACCGGCGTTCAGAATGAATGTTTCATAAATGTTTTTGTTCAATTGTTTGGAAAATGTTGCTTGAAACATCCTCACAACATTACGAATGCAATCCCTCAAGGCTTTTCCAAGAACTATATTCCTGGGATGTTGGACCAAACATTTTCCCGGGGTTCTACAAAATATATATTTCATCTTCCAAGCATTATCCAACAGTTGCACGGTAAAATATCTGAATAAAATATCATTGAATACAACATAACAATACGAGGCCTAGTAAAACACTCTCGGTCCGCTGAAAACGCGGGTGTCGGTTTGGCGGCGAATGTCGCGCCGCATCTGGAAAAGGTAGGGGGTCAGCTGACGGTCGTGGAACAGAATCGAGGGTCAAGGCGTCTGACTCCGAGTTGCGAGAGCTTGCGCATGGAGGTAGAGCGTAGGCCAATTATGAAGGGAAAGGTGGGTGAGAGTTCAACCAACGGCACATTGTGTGAACCGCGTAGCGGACTTGAATTGTGAGATTGAGGTAATATATTGGCGCCGATGCTGATCATCGAAGCGAGCTTGGAACCTTGAAGGACAGGTCACTGTCATTCTAAGTATAAAAGAAGTATATCTTGAAGTCTTGACGGAGTTTATCTTGAGCTTGGAGCGAAACTGGGTCTAGTGACAGGATTGGCTTGTGTTGCTAGGGCCTCGTGTCGTCTCCAATTTGCATTCCACCGTGCATCTGCATTCTGTGCTCAGTCGGAGCGACGGGATGCTCAAGATATGGATTTTGAGGAACCTGACGGACGGGTGTGTTGCGCGGAGGCTGCTGACAAGCGTTACCAGCATGTGGCACGTGGTGCGTGTTGTGCCGCCGTGAGCAACCGTGCCGGCAGAGTGCAGATGGTACTGGATGTGTGGGCCGTTGCCGTGGAGGGGAAGGACTGGGTTTGCGAATAACTAGCCTTGCGAGCCCGCTGGAGGCGTCTACGATGAGAGCGACAGTGGGAGAGCGAGGACGAGGCTACCCGGCTGGCACTTCGAGCGTGCTGTCAAAGCTTCATGGGCTGTTCTTGTGTTGTTTGAGCCGCAGTGGATGATGGACGGTCGATGTTTGTAAGGAGGGAATGCGGGCTAGTGCAAGGCCTGAGTGGGAGAAAGGAAGGCGACATCGGCCAACGCCACCAACACGCACGTGGTCATCCACATGCCAAAATGATGCGCACGGACCTCGGCAAAATTCATCACTTTTACTTTGGCCTAAACCACATACAAGTCTACGAGTTTTCGGCTGAAATTTTCGCTCAGATTGCAACATTAAGTCCATGGCCTCCCCTTCTTCCATCTCCATTCACCGAAGCCGTCGGTTAACTGCTAAAACTTCCCCTAATATTGCCGACTCAGTGACTCAGGTTGCCCTTCAAAAATGCCACTGTTGTCTGCAAGTTACTGAAACTCATTGCATGCTGTAGTCTAACTGTGGTGCTGCTTTAAGTGCTGTGAGCCTCTCTATCAAATATATACACCGAGATCGAGCATATTCTGAGAATATCTGTGAGACATTCTTCAAATGTTTAACCAACAATGTTCAAGAAATGTTTCCTGGAGGTTTGGAAAATATCCAATACAAGATTTCCATAACATTTGGACCAAACATCCGAGATATATTAATCTCGATTGGCGGTGTAAAGGGGGACTTGTCTACCGTGCTACCACAGGTATTCAGGCTATGGATCACTACGTATCAAAGTCATTTTTTCCTGATGTTCCAGCGGCAGTCCGGACACAGACCGGTGTTCGTAGCATATGTCAGGTTTGGCGTACTGCTGGGAGTTAAGCGCTGCGAACATCTGTGCAACCGACTGTGGCTTACGTAGTGCTAGGGCACATACAGAACGAGTTATAGGGGTGTCTGTGTTTCGAACTGAGCCTACAGTAACTTCCCTGGCAATCTGTGTGGCGAGTGAGCGGGTAGTGTGAGGGATACAATCTGGACGTACTAGTGACGGCCCCGAGGCCCCCCATCACGGTATCTGAGTGGCCGCAGCCGCTGTAGGTTGTCTGGGTTCCAGCCATAGTGCACATATGTGTGGTGGTGGTGTGTTGAGTGACTTGTGGTGGGAGCAGTGATTTCAGTCAGGCCTGCTATGCCGTCGTATATATGCCGCTCCCGGGGCGGACCACTGGACCATCATTGCTGACAATCAGTCTGCTGACACTCAATCTGCTGACAGTCCTCATGGAGACTGAGGTTCCTGCGCGTCCCGCGCATTTACAGATTTTGATATAATCCCATCATAATTTAGTCCACACGCGCATCACGCGCCAACCCTGTAGCTCCACCCCATGGAAAGAACTATTCTGGCTGCGAGTTTACATATATTTTCGCGTTCTGTGCAAGGTAGTCCAATTTCCCTATCGGCATTGCCACCCCTCCGGCCTCCAAACCTCTGCGGGTAAACTCTGGTGTTGTGTGATCTTTGGGCAAACGATAAGAAATCAGAATCGGTGCTTCATGTTCATACGCACTAGCTGGTGAGAAGACGATATTCGTGGACTGGCCAGGAAACACCGGCTTTGCGGCCAGCGGGGAGGATTGCAGGGGCCGGTAGCTTCGATAGTTATAATAGCGGAGCCCATTATGCGAGGCGCTTCCAGAAGCGCACATGATACCTCGTATATTAAGCAGATGCTATCAGATCGTCCCTGTTTGTCTGTTCCTCAATCACCCGAATTTATCAGCCGCTCCATGGCATGCCCACGATGGCGACTTCGTGTCCTTTTGTCTTCCGACTCCTCCCGATACATCAGCTTCTAACCGGCGCTCTCACACGCCATTGGCTTAACCGCCCTGGCGCTTGATTGATTCAGGATCCCCGATCAGCTCCCAAGCTCCGTTCAAAGGGCATGCTATCTGCACGCCACCGTTCAACCATTCTCTCGGTTGCCTCGAGGCTGTTCCTTGCAGTTATTTGTGATTCATTCTCTCGGCATGATCGAAACCTAAGTTACGGAATACCTTCGATGGGGTGTATACTAACCATTTTCAAGAGTTCACATGCCCGTTATTCACGCGGTCAAAGCCCGCTCAAAAAAGCTTCGCCATTCCATCCTGCTTTATTTCTCCCCCACCATCGTGCCAATTCCCCGTTCTGCTGCCAACGCAAACTGATACTCAAGCTCGCTGGTTTACCTTCCTCGATCCACTCTTCTTCAAGATCACAACACTGAAGGGCTCGTGTGCTATGTCTGTAGGCGGCCGTGTTTTTTCAAGTTTTTCAAGTTGAAAAAAGAGGGGAAAAAGCGGAGAATTGAGAGAGATTTATTGTGTATCTAGCTCAAATATCACCTTGAAATCCGAGCTCAAAAGCGGCCAGGAGCGCCGAATTTTAATGGGGCCAACTTGATTTCCGGCCGTTGCCTTGAAAACTGCTATGTTCTCCATCGGGATTCATCAATTTTGATACCTATGTTCGGCAGCCATTGCCAGCCAATGGTTTTCAAGTGTCATTCGGTCCGCTGCTTCCCTCCGGCGCGTGACAGTTCCTCGAGGCTCGAATACTTGTCCTCTCATACTACTTGTGCGACACTTCACGGAACATCTGCAATCTGGCCGACCTGTTTGATTCTTTTCCACGCGAGTATCCGTCACTCCACACCGCCGTCTTGGACCTTGCTTGGACCTCGCCACTGCCAACAGAATGGACCAAAAAGGTCGTGCGAGTAGGAATAGATCAGGACAGTAGCTCTGGGAAAGCTCAACATTGAGACCGTCACCATAGAGCTCAAGAATGGCTCCGTTGTTCCTGGCACGATAACCGGTGCGTCAAGTCTTTTTGTTCTGGATGATTCTGACTCACCCTTCTCAAAACTGTAAAAAACTGTAAAAATCACTGCACACAACTGCAACACCGCGTCCTTCGACATCCTCTCCACGGCAACAATAGCCGTTACTTTGTCCTTCCAAATACGCTTCCACTCAATACTGTGCGTGTTCTTTGCGGTCTTTGATCCCATACTGACAACTCACCCATAGCTCCTCATCGACGATGCGCCAACACCAAAAGGACAGAAGAAAGAGTTCGAGGGCGCACGGGAGCATAGAAGGGGCTGGGGCATGGACCGTGGGAGAGGCGGAAGGGGTTATGGCGGACCCAGGAGAAGTGGGAGGGGATTCTGAGCGCGCGCGACCACTGAGCACCACGAAAGGGAGGCCATTCATCGCTGTCAGACCAACGTGGGCGAGCTCTTGGGTGCGGACAGGCAGGCGTCGAGCAGCTGGCGTCACCCGATGCCAGCGCGCAAAGCGAAAGTGCTACATATCCAGTCCGTGTATCATTTCCATCTTCTTTTACAATGTCTATCTCAAGTCGGGCACTCTACTTATAGTTTGGACCTGGTCCAGTTATTTTTCTGTTCGGAACTTCTGCGGCATTGTGTCCGCACACACCATTTATACAGTAACGGCGGCCATCTGCGCGGGCCGCTACACGCGCAGCTGCCTCTCTGGCTCTTTCTGCAGCGTGCCACTCGGTTGGCTTCCGCCCTGACCCCTTTCGAGCGCCGTCGTGTTTGTTTCTCGGTGGATCTGGAGCCCTGTTACCTTGAGAGGCCATGGAAGAAGAGATACGGTGGCAGTGGCAAATGTGATCTTGAGGCTGAGAGGGTTTGCAGAGTGGTGGTTCAGTGATGGAACTTGAGCGCTTGTTTCGGAATGGGGCTCGTTTGCAAATAAAAATAAATGTTATTGGCTAGGGAGTTCAGTCTCATTTTCTACCTACCCAACATACCCACATTGATAATGAATGGACATGTTGACCACAATAGCGCGCTGTGCCTATCCCCGTTTCACCCACCAGCTTCTTCCTCCCGCCCGCATACTCCAACAACAGTCCCAGCATGCTCAAACGATGCGGCCGAATCGTCTTGCATCACGAGTCCCTGTACAGAGAACGCCCGCACAGTGCCTGAAAGTTGTCGATCACAACCAAGTCGGGGAGGTTCTCTTGCATGCCGAATTCAGCCATGACCACGTCGAGAACGAACGGCGCACGGAGGAGTGCATCCACGGACAGCGTGGTGCCGGCGAATAACGTGTCGGACGCACCGCCCAAGCCGACCGTGGTTAAAGGTGTGCCCCCTGCAAAAATGCGGCCGCCATCGGGGAGCATGATGTCCGCGCACTCTCGGGCTGCTAGTCGCGCTCGCCGCTATCTTCTCGAGGGTCTAGGTGCATGTAATCACATAATCACGGTGATGATGACGTCCTACCTGGTCGTCTGTAGAAATCGAGCAGTAGTGGGTTTTGGAGGTAAAACACCATGGTGGGGGCAGAGAGAGTATCAGTATGTGCGAGATCTTAAGAGATAGGAAGCTTGTACGTGACCAAGGCATAGCCACGACTTATGTCCCGATTCGGAACATAAGACCTACAGGCATGGCAAATGAGCCCACTGAAGACCCATTCAAAACGATTCCAAGGCAAGTATGACGTGGGCCTGAACCAGTATGCACCCGTTTATTTTCGGCGCCACTGGCGCTCGCTAAGTTCCGAGCTCTTCTCAGCCCAAAAAGACTCCTTCTCTCCTCCGTTTAGATATTCAGCTGATTGTTGGATCAGACATTAGCTTTCGGCCCGGAAACTGAATACTATTTTGAGCCTTGCCCATGCGCCGACGCTCAACCCATACTACGTGATGGACCGCTCAAAGCCCCGTTCAAAGCGACACCAAATGGTTTCCCCATCATTCGTTCGTTTCTTCTCCCCATCATCATCTCTGTCCTGCAAATCCTTCATCCCCCGTTTGCCTAATACGCTGGTCGAGCAAGTCGCAAGATTCAACAAACCGATAAGAGACCCAGACGACTCCGCTCCAAATACCTGGCTTTGACAAGTTCTGCCGCGTTCTGACTACGGAGGATCAAATGTGATGCTCAAGACTTCCTGGGATTCTCAACGCCTCCGATCCCGCGTTTCAACGAGTTCACCGCCAAATCTCCTTCAACGGCTTTCTGAACACCTCTGCAGCATCGGTTTTTGCACGGTCTTCTAATCATCAACATACTCAGGCAATTCAAGACCCCAATGCGCAAGATCTGAGATGTAAGTCTTGGGACGGCTTCTGATCTTGGCATGAAAGTTCGGTGCGGACACCTAACGGCTTTTTGGGACCGTGAGCCATCTCATTGCTTTTGTAATACGAGAACTATTTTCTGACCCTGCGCGCGAGATCAAGTCCGCAGAACTTAGCGCCATGTACACCGAGCCATTCGACTGTTCTGGAGTATCGTTTGAGCTCCTGTGCCAATTTGGTGAGAGTTTTCTTCCAGGTGGTCTTGGCTTCCGGTATATCCCTGACTCAAAACCTCCATGTGTAGCCCTCAGTATTGCGGATGTTAGACCCGTTCGAGCAGCGTCTGTTCTCTTGAATCTATTTGTGTTGAGCTTCTCTCCTGTGAACAATTTCTGTCACCTGGTGACCGCTTTTACTGTACCAGGTTGCATCAAGTTCGATTAGGTCTGACCCACCGCGCTGGTAACAGCCCTAGGCCCGAACGTGTATTCAAACTTCAACGTTGTGGATTCAGTTTTGGATTTTTTGTGATATGCGGCATGTACCAGCGGTGAAAATTCTTTAGTTTCTCTTCTACCGGATATTTTACCCATTGAACGCAGTCCAGACGTAGCCTCTTCATGGAGCACCGCATGCGCATATCCAGTCGGATCTCCCTATCGAAATCTCGGCCACTTACCCTGTTAAGTATCGATGTAATCCGGGATGTATCGCGTCTGATTCTATCGTTCAAGTAGAGCGACTAGCGTTATTATTGGACTTTGCTCTCAACCATGCTACTGTCCGGTATGAGACATGTCTCCCACGGTTCGGTATTCCGCCACATTCCAATGTCCATTAATGTCGCGTCAGTAGTCAGTCATTTGCTGGCCCTCTGGCTGTGTGCTAAACACTCATTAGCGCACTGTGTAGCATGCGACCGCGGGTAAAGAGGGGGAGAGATTTGCGTACGTAGTTGAACGTGTAATTGTATATTGTTACGGTCGTCGCTGTAATACACCATGTCTTTGCGATGCAAATGAGCCTTCGCGCTTGCGCTGGACCGAAGCGAAGGCACGTCTTGACTGAGACCCGTGATACTCAAGTTCCAATTTTATCGCTAGCCCAAAGTATCTGTCAACCACCTGCGATTTTAAACTGTAGGACAGTTTCTTCTGATCCCCTGCATCGCACCACAAATTTATGAGATCGTACTGTTTGTTGCCATAAGTCCGACATGAACGGGTAATGAGAGTCCTCGGTGAGCAGTGAAGATCATGTATAGCTTTGTAGGTTGATAAATTTGCACTAGCCTGTGTAGCCGTTCGTTACTCAGTGGAGAATAATACACACTCATTTGATTTTGTGCATTCATGTCAGAATGAACGCTTCATCTCAATGTTGAGCCCTCAGCCTACAATAATATACCATGGGCAAGGACATCAATGAACAGGCAAACAGGAGACTGCCGGAGCGAAGCGAAGGCATATCTTGTAGGGACAATCAAAAGGTGACAGATCCTTGAGATCAACACATTGATCAAGCCACGTGAAGGGACCCTCCCTCCCCCCCATATTCGGAAATATCTCCGGCCAACCTTGACTTCCTATGCTTCCACTTCACTCAGAATACCTCAGAAAAATGATTTTTTTATACCGATCATGCATCTAATAGATGCTCTACTCTGATGTCTCAATGTTTTCCAGGTCTTGTGTCGTCGAATTTTCGGAGATATTTCCGAATATAGGGGAGGGAGGGTCCCTTCACGTGGCTTGATCAATGTGTTGATCTCAAGGATCTGTCACCTCTTGGGGACAATCACTCACAGGGTACGGATGAAGCTCTTTTAATATTCACTCCGGAGATCGTTGTCCGCTGGCTCCGGGGGCACGAAAATACTTTTGCTATGACACGTCTCTAAGATAGAATAGCTTGATTAGCTCCGCGTCCATTTCACCGGTGGGTTTCATGTCGAGCCTTGCTGCTCCGTGTTGTTTGTGCGCCTCGATGGCGCATCACCGCTGAATAAGACTGTTGCTGGGACCCTAGCTTTTTTGCAGGTGGTCCTAGGGTATATATGCACCTCTGCAATTTTTCCATAAAAGTAGGAGAATGAAAATTAGGTAGAGCACCCACAGCTGGTTATATCCTCGCATACCGATGCACATAAAAATGCCCCATATACCCGCAGATATGCCCTAAACGCGTTAGAAAATCATAATTTGATGCTACTTTCAACCGTGGGAAGAGTACATCATCCGCGATGTTATCTGTCGCTAACGGCGGATAAGGATATCCTCTCCAGCCGTGCAATGCATTTCTGTCTCGGAGAGGGGCCCGGGCCGACGAGGCCGTCGGAACTCGCGCAGGTTTGCTGCGAGCGCAGTAGAGCGGGTGTTACCTTTTTGCGTCATGTTAGTGGGGGGGTTTGAAGGAGTGACACGTTACGTTGCTGCGCTTAACACGGTTTGCACGATTTTGGTTGATGCACCAAAATGTGGTTTTGGACTTCTTATTTTCGACCTCCCGTACCTTCACAAAAGGTGTAAAAAGTCGTCTAGAGAGAGATGAATATTTTTGAATTCTAAGGCGAAGAAGATCAATGTTTTTCCTTCCATCCAAAATCAAGTGGAGTTCATTTGAATCTAAATTGAAATGAAACAACTTTCTCTATACAACTTGGGTCTTTCGAGGCGTCGTTCTAAAGGTAGGGAAAAGATTTCAAGTTCAACCTTGTTGATGCAATAATAGTCTCGGGGGTTTGCAGAACTCACTGGATCTGAGCGAGGCGACCATTCCAAAAGGTATCTGCAATTACCTTGTTCAGGACGATTAGATCCAAAAGTTAGTCTCTCGTGGACAGACACTATAACAACTTGTGTGCTCGCAAGCTCGCATGTTATGGTCTGGGGACGTACAGCGCGAAATCGAACGGTAAAGGGCACTTCTCCCTTTGTGTTCCCAAATTTCAGAATGATGGGTTATTATTAATCCGTCGGGGCCTCGGAGAGGCCTAATCCACGTCATACTTATTGAAGACACGAAAATTGATGAATCGAGTTCAAGCCCTAGCATTGCAGCTCCTTGCAGCACCTGAAGTAGGTTCGGAGCAAGCCTGTCTCCGCACCGGCGAGCCGGTGTTTCTCGGAGAGAGGCTTGGTCCAAACTACCAAAAAAGGCGAATGTGTTCAACGAAGATTTTCCCAACCAATTCAACTTGAATTGCCATGATACAGCTTGATAATTTGTTCATGAGATGTCCCCTCTAGAAGTCTACATGCATGGCTCGAGAAAATACCGCTCTGCGAGTGCAGTGCATCCGATCCTTATGCGACTTGATGCAGTTCGGATTTAGGCCAATTAATTTAGTAAATCTACTGAATATATGGGCTCGATGGAACCGGAAAATAATTTCTAGAAATCCTCCAGCAATTTTCGGTCCAAAAACTGCGTCGTTCACGCAGGAATAATAATTTTGTTCCTGTGTGATGTGAGTCACGCGATGTGACGTGTGTGACTGTCGCCTTTCCAGTAGAATGTCAAAAACTAAACAGATAGGCTCGCACCTTCTCAATATCGTAGAAGCTCTGGCCATCGGTGAAGTGAACGGTCGTAACCTGATTAAAGTGCTTGAGTCCATGCCATCGCGAAAATTCGCGCATACTGGCTGCCCAACATCAGTATTGGATTCAGAATGGTAGAAAATTTGCCACTTTGTTGAAGTGCGGGCCAGATTGAATCAGCGCCCTGGCTGCAATCAAAAGGGGTCTCAGGAATTGGAGAGTGTGAACCGTACCCGTGGGGTATAGGTGCGGGATGGGTTCATTTTCTGAGCGACGAGGCGGCATCTTGGATCTATCTGAATATTTTTTCCGGGTTTCAGTAGCCGCCCCCCAACACCCGACATACTTGTACGGTAGGTAACAGTAGGTCGGGCGCAGCACTCTGGCTCCCCCCGTTAAGCTGCGTGACTTAGGCCGGAGTCGTCGCTGTCTACCACATTCAAGATGCCCTTAACGCTCGTCCATCCCCGATGGCTCGAGCAGCTCGCTGTCCGGTGGTTCACTCAACCACTCGTCGACGTACTCGAGCGAGGCGTATAATTGCACACTTGTAGGTACGATGGATGCCGGGTGGATCCACAGAGACCATTCTTCCGTTGAGGGGTGTACGACCCTCACCCGCTTGCGGGTGCAATGTCCCCTGGTCTTAGCTTCTTATGATCATGCAACAATATACTTTTTCTTATTCACCCGTCATCTTTTGAGTAGTTACAACGTAGTCGAGTGTATGTATGCTCGCGATCTTGAATTCCAATTGCTCAAACAACATGCAGAGACGTGTTACCTACTGAGTTGACCCCTTATCCCTCCTGCTCTCGGCTGAATTAAACCGTTCGATAGTGAGGCACAGGGTTCAAAATGGCATTACAAAGCATGTGATTCAAAATGCTATTTCAGGGCATGTGGTTCAAAATGCGAATTAAACCATTCAATAGTGTTCAAAATGGCATTACAAAGCATGTGATTCAGAATGGCATTCCAAGGTGTGTGGTTCAAAATGTGACTTAACCATTCAATAGTGTTCAAAATGGCACCCTATCATATTATATTCATTCCCCCACGATCGATTTTCCCATTACGATACGTCTTTTACTTCCTTCCTTCTCAACTCCCTACTTATCTGAAAAACTGTTCCATTAACTACACATATACTGCCACATCTCAACCCCCCGTTACTCTACAGTAGGTGCTGCTGCGTGGCTCTTGTAGCTAGGTACGGTAACCCTTAAAATCAAAATCAAATCAAATCAAACTGCTTTCAATTAGACTCGTTACCAGTCTGCCTACGATGAGCAAAATATGTGGCGAGCATTTTGCCATAGGCAGACTGGTACAACTCGGGCCACGCCAAAGGGCTGAGCCCGGAGTTTGAATTTTTTGGGTGGTGCCGATCATCGGCATTACAGTGGCGGTGTCTTGCCATCATTTCTCAGTTAAATTCGAGGCTCTTTACATCACCACGTACGGACTTCTTGAAAATTCTGAAGACAGATCTCGGGAATATGGTATTCAGACCGTGCTCCATTTTTGTAAACTTTCAAACTAAGTTAATTTGAGCTCAGAACAGAGGAAAAGTAAAATATTTCAAACTCCGTGCCTAGGAATATAATCCGAAAAAAGGGCGCCCTTTTTGATCTGTTATTTAAGGGCCAAATTCGCAAAAAAGGGAGAAAAAGGGCTTTCAAGAGAGGAAAAAGGGCGTTAAAGAAAAGGAAAAGGGCTTTAAGGGAGTAGAAAAGGGCTTCAACATGAAGGAAAAGGGCTTTAAGGGGGTAGAAAAGGGCTGCAACATGAAGGAAAAGGGTTTTTACTGTGAAGAAAAGGGCTTATATGACAGTGAAAAGGGCTTTTAGCAGGGAAAAAGGGCTTTTGGCAGGGAAAAAGGGCTTTTACTGTGAAGAAAAGGGCTTTTACTGTGAAGAAAAGCGGTTATATGACGGTAAAAAGGGCTTTTAGCAGGGAAAAAGGGCTTTTACTGTGAAGAATAGGGCTTATATAATGGTGAAAAGGGCTTTTAGCAGGGAAAAAGGGCTTTTACACACTCGAAAACGGTTTTCATATACTGGAAAAGGGCTTTTAGCAGGAGAAAAGGGTGTTTACACTATTGAAAAGGGCTGTCAGGTATGAAAAAGGGCTTTTAGCAGGAGAAAAGGGCTTTTACACTATTGAAAAGGGCTGTCAGGTATGAAAAGGGGATTATGTTCTGTAATACAAGGCTTATACACTCTGGAAAAGGGCGTTTAGCAGTGAACAAGGGCTTTATCAGTGGAAAAGGGCTGTTACCAGTTATTTTCCCGCTTTCAACGCTTATATAACCAGAGAAAAGAGAACTATCTAAGGGAAAGGGGGTTTCAATACTAGTTACATTGGCCTGGCCATTTTTTTCCTTTTGATATGGCTTGACTTTGATTTTTTTTTTTTTTGATGATTTCTGCGGTTTGTGCAATGATTTTTGCCATGAATTTATGGCCCATTTCTTTTGCTGTCCAGAGGCGGTAAAGAAAATGACTATTTAAATTGTATGACCTGGAAAAATGAGGAACAACCAGAACTTTCCAACAACAGGCAGATCGTCCATGGTTGCTGCATAACATGTGGTACCCCAACCCTTTTGTCATAGTCGCCGGCGCGATTGAACACACTGAGGAAGTAGTTAGGCAAACTCTGAATTCAACTGATCCTGATAAAAGGTAAGCTATTTCTTTAACCATTCTTGGTCACTTAAAGAAAACCACTACAGTAGGAACTACATTCCCTTTTGGGATGATATTGATCTCTGGCAAGGAAACCTCAAGCCGCCCCTTTCATACCATATTTGCATTGGAATTGTGTGCGCCAGAATGAATTTGAAGGCATTTCCTGGGGTTACTTATGGTTTGCAGGCATAAATATAGTAAATCCATCCTCCTGAGTTGAAGATCACCAAAGATCTATGCTCATAGATCAATATAGTTTTCAAGGTGTAATCAAGCATTACCGTTGCTGTGTCCGGTGGCCATCATCTCCCAGAAATGCTTAACAGACGAGTAAGGACAGCTCCCTCCACAGATGCTGGCTTGGGAGTATATCATATTTGGTGCGGACCACGACAAAATCAAGAGAGGAAAACCCTATGGCCCTCATTCTGCTCGATCAACACCGGTCTCCCCAGTGTTATTCTTTACATGTAACAAGAATGCACTAGGGCACTTTGTGGCGCAGGACTGTTTCTCTTGAGAGGGTTTTGCACAACCGACTGAACAGTGTTGTCGTACATGTTCCATTTTTATGCGGGTCAATCTAGGCTTGCAACCGTGTTTTTAAGGTATAAAGAGTGCGTGGGGACGGCTTTACCATCCCGCATTTCAAGCAATACGGCAAGACGTGGAAAAGCATGAACAGGTCTTCTGAAATGTGTGAACATCTTGAGGCCAAGGTGGACATACTCGAGCGAGATATCTTGGGCTTAGCAGATGAGGTTCCACTCAGTAAGACATTATTGTGCCTTTCTTTAACCAAATGACAACACTAGAGAAAATGCTTCCTTTATAGGCTTTATTTCAGGCTCTACAACCCCCCATCCCAGTTTCGGGGCCAGGGGACCGACCCACCTTTTGGAACCAGTCAACAAGTGCACATGGGTAATCCATCACGAGAAACACGAAAGGCACCACACCATTGCGATGCTCGCGACACATACTGTTATGCAGATTTCTTATTGAAATGTAGCCAGGATGATGTTCCATGTCACCGGTCATGACAGAGATAGTAGTCTTGTCACTTTCCAAAAAAAAGGGGGGAGTGTACATTAGGGCTCCAATCCTATCTCGTCTGAGATGCGTTGACGATCCGTTTTGAGGAATTCCATCCCGTCTGTAGCGCCGTTCTGCCTGCTCTGAAAACGGACAGGTTCGGTACGGGTACACCCGTTAAAACGGGATCCGTATCCGTCCGCAAACAGGAAAGGGGTTGATGGTGAATTGCTGGTTCAACTGTGAACAAAATTGCCATAAATGGCATCGGCTTCCAGATCCGAACCGGTGGTGATGACCTCAGAAATGTTCGAAACGGCATCCTGCCATGTCTGTACTACACACTATCCGTTTATCGTGCATTTCGGCACTCCAGATATGTCATTCTCATGTACTCATCACCGGCTTAGCTTCTCATGTCGAGAGGGAGGAGAGGGAGCAATCAAGGTGCCAAAGAAGTTTGAGGGGTAAGGGTAGTGTCCACAATTGCCTAAATCCGTTGTCTTCTTATCCTTTCCTCGAAGTATAGTACTCCTTAGCAAAGTCCCAAAATGGAAATCAAGCATCCGTCATCCGTCGAAACGGGCGTAACGGGTTCGATGGACGGAACCCGTCCGTTTGCACGTCTCAAAATTGCCTTAGATGGACAGGTAGGCCAGTGCATAGCCAGAAAACGGCCGGGGTCATCATCATATATTTGATCCTTTATATTTGAATCAGGCCCGAGTGGTATGAGCATGGAGAAAGTAAGGAATTTACTGAATGCCTCCAAGCAAAATTTGCCGACATGAAATCATGCCAATGTCTCTTGCCTTTTGAATCGAGATTACAGTGTAGTATCGAATGCACCGTCGAGGTCTGGATTGTCAAGCATAACGTCCGGATCTCGATACCAGACCTCGTAAGACTGACAAGCCCAGGCAGGAGTGTCCTCTCCATCAGCCAAGGGGTCTGTATGGAAGCACTGCCAAGGTGCATCCCCAAGTCTAGTTGCGTCGTCTCGTAGAGATGCTGATAACTTTCAAATGGACCGAAATTGTTGTGTTTCATAAGAGAGAGTGCCCATTGTTCAAGAAGAAAGTCGATATTTTTCAATGACATTTGAATGCAGTGAAAGAGGAAGTAGGCAATATTAAATTGGATAGAGTCCTCATATGGCGACCAATCGTCATTCAGGGCCGCTGTACAGGGTGGAGGTGGTGTACCGTCGGTCCAAATGTCCCATTCTTGTCACACGGCCGGCCTGAAAAACTTAATTAAGTACGGACTGGGATTTGAATTCTCTTGAGGTTCACCAGTTAAAAATGGATGATAAGTCTTTGAGCAACGCAGCGCCGAGGGCAATGGCTGTGGTGGTGGTGAACCAAAATCATCATGCATATCTACATCTTTCCCAGGCGATTGTAGAGATAGTGGTGGTGGGGAATTCTTGAATCGTGCCATGGCAGTGGGTAGGACATTTGTGTTTTTGTGCATGGATCATATATGATAGGTGAGGCCCTCTCGGATTTGGCGCGTTGGGGCAGGCTACTCGGGTGGGATCCGCACGCCTCCTGCCTCGGGGACCAGGTATAGCAAGGAGGCACCGGGGACTAGGAGTATATTTTGCTGGCGGAGCTGTCAGAACCTGGAGTCAGCAATGTTAGCAAATTGGCAGATGCGCACCAAAGGAAACGCGTCAGCTGGAGCCGTTGAAAAATTTCGGCCGCATGACTCGGTCCCTCTTGTGACTCTTCCTCTCACCTTCAGGATGGCAGAACGAGTCTGACGTTCTTCCTCCACTGGACGGCCCTTTTACCGTTTTCAATGCTTATATAAACAGAGAAAAGGGGCTATCTGAGGGAAAAGAGGTTTTAATATTGGCCGGGCCATTTTTTTCCCTTAGATATGGCTTGAGATCTCTCTTGCTGCCGACCATTATGTCCTCCAGATGAACACCGTCGCGTTCGGTTCTCTGCACAATTCTTTCTTGGGTCTTCTCTTGGGTTCTTCCACATCTTTTGGCCTTCAAGTTGTCGTCTACTACGTTATTGGGTGCCTTCCAGCGCGACTCCTATCCGGCCTGTGTTCCATGCACTTAAGCTTTCCTCTCTGATGACATCCTGTTTGCTGGTCCCGCGCCTTCATTCACAGACTCTCTGTCCCGGTAGTTCCCTTCGCCAGAGCCTTGTCTTTAGTTCTCTTCATCTCTCCCCCTTGGTTCTCCTCGCAACAGCGGTCATCTTTGGTAACTCCTATTTAGGAGCCTCGAGCTCCCCACCCCTCTCGCTTGGCACTCAAGTCTCTTGGATCTGTGTCCAGCCTGCTTATCCATCTACTTTACTACGCGCCTGATGTCCTCTGAACTCGGTCTTTGGGCCAGCCATCACTCTTTGCCCTCGAGCTTTGCCGCCGTCGAGCCTTTGGGCAATCTAAAATCCAGCCTAGGACTATTCCACGCGCCAGCTCGACACTCATTATCAGAAATCCATGTTCTGTAACACAGCCGTACCCGCCACGTTGTGGGAATGCCCCCACGCCAAAAAAAATGTAGCCCAAAATCGTTCCCGCCGCGCTGCGGGAACGCCCCCAAGCCAAAAAAAAAAAAATTGATCCCCAAAATCGTTCCCGCCGCGCTGCGGGAACGCCCCCACGCCCAAAAAAAAAATGTTGCCCAAAATCGTTCACGCCGCGCTGCGGGAACGCCCCCAAGCCAAAAAAAAAAAATTGATCCCCAAAATCGTTCCCGCTGCGCTGCGGGAACGCCCCCAAGCCAAAAAAAAAAAAAAAAAAGAAAAGTTGCCCAAAATCGTTCCCGCCTGAACGCCCCCGGGCAAAGGGATTTTGACGCAGCACTGACGTTTGACGCATGCAGCGTCGGTCTGCGTCAGTTCAATTTTGCGCCAGGTGTTAAACTCACCTTCATTGCTCTCCTCGACCCCTCATCTTCCGCAGGCATCTACGGCGATATTCAGTACATTGTTTAGCATCATAATATTTGCCAATAGACACCGTTGAGGCCGTTGAAAACGTCGAACGAAGAGATGTGCTGCGCCAATCAACGTCAATGAGACTGCGTCACATGCGTCACAGCGTCAGTATGCGTCAATCTTCCGCGTCAATTTTTCGCCCTACAGCGTCAGTCCCGGCGCATGCAGCGTCAACCCCCGTCTCAGTCAGCGTCAGTTCGCGCCAATCGAGCGCCGTGACACTGCGTCGGCGTGACAACTCTGCGTCAGTCCGACGTCAGTTCCGAATGTTCAACCTCACTGTCTGCGCCGCCCATGCGCTTCCCTGCGCCAAGTCGTGCGTCACTTCGCACCGGTATTCTTTGCATCTAAGCAACTCTTGCATGCGTCTGCTCTTCTCTTTACTACCGTCTTTCGTGCCGCTCGAGATTATTGTCTCCAATGGCTCATTCAAGGAGCCGCAACATCGTCTGCGCCGCCATAAGTTGAATCTCTGTGCCATTCCATCACCACTAGGTGCCGGCTTCTTCATATTTGGCTGCCTCCACTTCACTTGCCTGCTTGGACTGTGTCTAGCCTAGGCACTGTTCTGGACCGTTGTCATCCTAAACAAGTAACCGCATTTGGACATAGCTTTCAAAGGCCTTCAGCGTCGTCAACGGCGATGAGGACAAAAAAGTTGCTTGAAAAATTATGGAAAAAATTGTCATTAGAGAATCGGTAGAGTGGAATGCAGGTCATCCAGTACTGAATTTAAAATAGATAGGATGCGGCGGTCTTCGTCAGCGCGCGCGCCGGTATGCGTCAGTACACAGCCACCATGCGTCAATGTTGCTCGACGACGACTGACGCATCCACAGAGGACTTTTGAGCATACTGGATCAAACGAATGGGATATATGTCTGGAGTCCCAGGTAACACTGGGGGCAAAGAACGATGCATGCGGACCGCTAGTGCGTTAAATGCATGTGGCTCGCATGTGTGTGTGACAAGCGACAAAGCTCTTTGTTGCTTTTATGTCATTAGTTTACCAACTACTAGTTATAATGCAATTAGTAAGCAGAAATGTAAGATATAATTTCATAATAGTTACAGATAAATTTTAGAGTGCAGTAGGGGTTTAGGTAGGTTAGATAAAGGTTTTGTTTGCATGAGCCGCGACCCGGCCACAGATGCCGTCATGGGTCTGCGAAGCGACGGCATGATGCGGCTGCAGCAGAGTCATGCCCATGTGACGAACCACAGAAGATCTGTGCTCGCTCCTGCGCACTCACACCTCAGGCATCACACAGCATCCCGCTCCCCACTCATCCCACGCCCTACATGTCACCGCTTACTAGGACCCCGTCGCACTTTATTCCTGCTGTCGCTATTGCATTCACACATTGCCTTTGTCAATGTGCTTCTATACCCGCACGTCGCCTTTGTCAGGCTGGCACTATGCCCGCACATCGCTTTTGTCGGCATGTAACCATGCCTGTATGTTGCCTTTGTTGTCCCACAACCACCTCTGGACGACATCTTTGTCGGTCTAGATCTACGACCATTTTCGTGCGTCGCATGTCTCGGGCTCCCACGCCACGCGCATAGTATCGCTTCTGCCGACACATGACCATACCTTTGACTCCTTTGTCTGCCCACGGCTTCCTTTAAGATACACTACAAAACTTTCCCTCCCATGCTGTCACATCGCATGTGCACTCGCGCTGGCGACGCGTCTGTTGTTGCTGCGTGGCGCCACGGCCCGGATCACAACCGCTGCCTAGCTTTTAATAGAATTGAGTAGGTTGTTCACGAGACAAACCGACCCCATAATGTCGCCTCCCCAGACCGGATATGCCTCACCCACCGCACATATCTTTTGGGCGCGAGCACGTCGTTGATAATATCGTCTCTCTTCTTGTCAGCGAGCGTGCATTTTCTGCTTCAATCTTGAATCTTGCTGACTTTGGAGACAGACAGTCTCGAGCATGATGGCCTCCGCCTCCGCAGTTGAAGCACAGCCCTTTGACTATGTACTCTTGGCATCTTCCCTGTGAGGTCGAGATATCGCTCTGAGTGTCAACTTCGACAGCCGTTGCGCGTATTGTTTCGCCTCGCTTCGGCGGCATCTCAACGCGCCCTCCGGATCCGCGCTCAGAGGACTTATCCTCGTCATCTTCTACTTTGTCGTTGCCATCGTCGTTCTCTGGTTCGTCGGAATAATCTTCATCATCTTCTTGAGACTGATGCCCAGTTCCAGACACCACCTGGCCATTCCTCGCCACGAGTTTGACCACTATTTCAGTTTGTCCGGCGCCTTTCACGATCTGATCCCACGTTGACACTTCGGGATCCAGATCCTTCCGGTCAATTTCCGTTCGGATGTCGGGGTTGAAGCTATTGAATAGATTGACAATCTTTTCTTGGTTATCAGGCAAACCGATTGTGTCGAAAATCTGCGACCATTCCGCGATGTATGTGGCCACTGATTTATCATCCTGGAAGCAATCTTCCAAGCGCTTCCGCTGCTCATTGCGGAATAAACTGGGAAGCAGAACTCAAACAATTCCACAAAGATCGCTGTAAGTCCCAATCTTCTTCATGAGGTACAACGACTTGATTGTAAAGGTCTAGTGCCTTCTGAAACAAAGAAACTTTGGTCTTCCTTCGGTACGCCACGCATTTTCACGTAAGTTGACGCTTTTCCAACGAAGCGATGGATCGAATTGGCATTCGGTTCCCCATTGTATCGCTTAGGACTAATCGGCTTCAAGAGCATCTTGCATTTGCGATCCGAACTTCGCTTTTGCTTAACGGACATACACGGGGAAGACTAGCGGTGCCGTGGCCCAGACTCATTGCTGCTCGAAGAGCTGGAGTCAGAACTCGAGCTCAACGAGCTATTCGCGAAGAGCTATTCGACGAGTTAGACGGCTGCGGATGATGGCCGGTCTTGTACGCGCTATGCATGACTTTATCAAGAAAGCTCCTGGCAACTAATCTACCTGGTGTCACGCCCCACAAATTAGGTGTCATTGAGGCCGTTGATAAGTCCTGGGGATTCTCTACCTTTGGTAGTTCAATCCCGGTGCGCTGCCTCGCTTCCAACTCGCTGATTCTTTGAAGCAGCTGAGCGAGCATCTCTTCCACGGAGAGATTCATCTGGCCAGAAATATTTTCGCGATCCGTTTTCGAATCACAACTTGAGGCTTTCGAGTTGAACTTGTTGCGGCTCCGTTTTCGGAGCTGCGGGCTTCGAATTTGAAGCTTCGTTATCAGTTAAGGGTGTTTTCCCGTCCGATTTCAGAGCCTTGAAAGGCGACTTCGCTTTATCAGCTTCTGGTTTCGGTTGGTGTGGCAGAAAAATGTCCACCAACACCTCACGATGTGCCTTGCAAGTTACACATGCTTTCGCATGGGTATTGTACTCCTGCCCATAAATGTCTGTGGCTCGAAATTTGCTGGCATTCACAAACACCTCAATTCATTGACGAACACCCCCTCATTTCTTGATGGACCACTTGCGCCCCCTCCTCACGTTCACGCATCCATCCTCTTAATCTCCATTCTCCTTTAATCCTGCTCCATCTCGCTCTCTCTCATCGAGTCCTTCATAACTACATCTTTTTTCAACCCATTTTCAATCAAATCTCATCTTCAAGCACTCCACTCCCACGGCTTCCGCAGATCCGTCACCTGGAAGCTGATCCCCCCTGACCAAACGGGCACACAAATTGAACAGCACTTCAAAGGCTGTTGAAAATTTCCTAAAATGTGTTTAAGACCAAGCCGGCCTGAAGTTACGAATGCCTACCGCGAATGCAACCTGACTTCGGTAACTATTCTCAACTTGGTTTACTCGGCGGTGCAGAATATCTCGTGTGTTCATAGCGCTAAACTGCTGTGGAGAAAATCCTAATTTGGCTGATCTGCCCCATTGTTTGAATTGCGGCCACGTAGCCCTTCTGCATCGCTTCCCAGTATAAAATGAACACCGTTCCTGGCATTTCCCTTAAGCTGCTGCCCTTTACTCCTTTCTTGAAGTCTTCGTCCGCCAAAATCAACATTGGCCTGATAGTATTGAATCAAGCAGTCCCGTTCATACCCTCGGTTTCTCCTGCTTACTGGGTGGCTATTTTCCCATGCATAGTTTGCGAATCTCAGGTCTGCTCTGCTATACCCTCGTTCGATCAGTCAACCTCAAGCGATGAAACCATCCTGCTCCGAATTTGAGCCGTCCTTCTCCGTTTCATGCAAGCCCAACCAATCTTCCATCGGGCGCAGTTTCAGAATTTCCTTCAGTGTGCAAGGGATTGTACTCTTTCTCCTCTGCTCGGGGTTATGTCCCTAGACCGCTGTATTTGCATTCCAGACTGTAATATATTATGATATTATTCATTTTTTGTTACAAGCAATATACGAGCTACAAGAACAGTTTGTTTAATTATTACAGCGATTAGAATGTAGCTTGGATCAGATTTTTATCACTTCATTTGTGGATGGAATATCATACCAGCGCCAGTGACCCGCCCGGCCCAGCAAGCTCTGTCAACAGCTTCAACTGTTCAGCATCTGCATCAGATTGAGTGGGCGTCCTGGAGCCCCGGGTCAACAAGTGTGCACCAGAGAGAATGTTCTCGGTACACAGGACTTTTCGGGTCGAGCAGCTCCGTGACATCCTCCTTGTCGTGGTTCTCATCCCAATATCATCTATTCAGCTTTGCCGCCCACTCGTTCACGCCCTGCGCGTTCCGGTGCGCGATGCACCCCTGCATCAGCAGCTTCACGACGTCAAAGTGCAGCAGGAGGTGCTCCAGCCCCTCACGCACGATCAGGTTGATCTGAGTGCCGCACTTAGCAAAGAGCGCGTCATCGAGGAACGACGAGGTGATTATTCTGCTGTGGGTGGCATCGAAGGCAGAGATGGAGATGGCTGTACGACGCGGTCTGACCCGGCTGGGTTCATGCAGGCGGGGCACGTGTAGACGAAATTGTATGGCTTGAGCGCTCGCTGCCGCTCCGCAGCAGGGCAGTCAATGGTGATGTACCGGAAGGTTAGCTCTTCGCCCTTGCCAATGTCGCGCACGGCATACAGCCTGGCACCTGCGTCCGGCTAAATGAAGGCAAGTGAAATCGTGGGGCGGTATTGGGTAAGCAACTGGAACCACATCAGCTTCAACAGAACACCAAAGGAAAGAGACGCGTCCTTGCCTGTGATTTAGACGTGAGATATCTTTGCAGATCATTCTGTATTCTCTGGTCTCGTCTTTCACACCGGGGCGAAGGCCCTCGAGCACCATCCCATTGGTGCACACGATACCTACCAAGGTCCGCTGCTGTCCTCCTCGTGGGGAACTGCCAGTATGGCTGCAAAGAGGCATTGGGGAGATGCATTGAGGAAAGAGCATGCCGGTTGTGATCCGGACCGTGGCGCCACGCAGCAACAAACAGACGCGTCGCGTCGCGAGCACGAGTGCACACGTGAGGCAACAGCGTGGGAGGGAATGTTTTGTAGCATGTCTTAAAGGAAGCTGTGGGCAGACAAAGGACTAGGGTGAGCTGTCCTGAAGACAAAGGTGTGGTCATGTGTCGGCAGAGGGAATATGCGCGTGGCGTGGGAGCCCGAGAAACGCGACGCACGAACATGGTCGTAGACCGACAAAGATAACATCCAGAGGTGGTTATGGAATAACAAAGGTGACATACAAGCCTGGTTACATGCCGACAAATGCGATGTGCGGGCATAGTGCCAGCCTGACAAAGGCGACGTGCGGGTATAGAAGCACATTGACAAAGGCAATGTGTGAACACAATAGCGACAGCAGGAATAAAGCACGACGGGGTCCTAGTAAGCGGTGACATGTAGGGTGTGGGATGGGCGGGGAGCGGGACGCTGTGTGATGCCCACAGTGTGAGTGCGCAGGAGCGAGCACAGATCTTCTGTGGCTCTGGCTCGTCACATGGGCACGACTCTGCCGCAACTGCATCATGCCGTCGCTTCGCAGACTTGTGACGGCATCTGCGGCCGAGGCACGGGTCATGCAAACAAAACTTTCATCTAACCTACCTAAACCCCTACTGCACTCTAAAATTTATCTGTAACTATTATGAAATTATATCTTACATTTCTGCTAACTAATTGCATTATAACTGGTAGTTGGTAAACTAATGACATAAAAGCAACAAAGAGCTTTGTCGCTTGTCACACACACATGCGAGCCACATGCATTTAACGCACTAGTGGTCTGCATGCCTTGTTCTTTGCCCCCAGTGTAAACACCAGAGCCCATCATTTTGTGTCATGACCAAGTTATTCGCAAAATAGTTTTCAGCCCAGAATCACTTTCCGGTGCACATAGACCTCAAATCTGACAGTGCTGTGAAGCAGCCTCTGCAATGAGTCTTGAATATCCTATAAAAATGCTTCTGTACCAAAATTGTGGCCGTAAGGTCAACCAACGCTGCAGAACTTGAAATTTACCTGATCAAAGTCCCACAACAAATTGATCATCACCATTTGGCAGAGTTGGTCGCCGACTCGCCACAAACCTTCTGAAACTTATGTCCAGCATCGCAGAAAATATTGGTAGTACACAGAAAACATTTAAAGTTCTACCCCACCGAGGCAAGTTATACCCATTTTTCAAGTTCTCTTACCACATTGGCGGGTGGCGTGATGTAACACGAATCCACTCATTCAACTTTGCAACATTGTCTGTATATGACTATAGTACAAGGTGCATCCTGAACTGATAAATGACCTTTGACGTTTGAATATTAAGATTTATTTCAGGGGAGGATACTACATCCACGCTAGTTCAACGGTCCGAACGCCGTACCGTTCATACCACTCTGTATAAGGTAGGGGACAGACATGTGCGGTTACCCCACGTGATGTGGCGGTGGCACTTCCTTTTTGGGATGGACTACGCCGCGACCACAATTTACACCACTTTTCAGTAGGTTGTCAAAAATCCGTCTCCATAGATCTGTGTGTATATAACTCGAGTACATCCCTGATTTTTTGCGAGTATTTTAGTGCAAATTTGAAGGACGAGTTCCAGTTTTTCTATTTACAAACTACAAACCAGCATTTGCATTCCCTCCCCGCCCAATTCCAGCCGCTTCCAGGTCTTTTAAAAAATCAGGGGGCAGAACCCGATGCCCCTTGTACTTTCTGGCTGCCCAGGCAGCCTGTGCGCCATCAAGTCCATGGCGATATGCATCAGCAAAGTGGTGAGCACGTTGGACAAATCGGCGCATGGATTCAAGTGGAACCTGCTCGAGCGCGTCGAGCGTGTTCCGCTCGAGGGCATCCTCCCGCGATGACTCGGGGTTTAACCGATAGATCCGCTTCGCGTAGCCCCAGACCATCTCGATGGGATTAAGTTCGCAGTGGAACTTCGGCAGAAACAGAACGGTACACTTGTGTTCGGCACAAGTATCCTCGAGGCAGGACTTGACTGCTGCAAAATCCGGCTGGTTGAACAGCATACGCCGCATGCAACAAGACGTCGAATTTGGGTCAGCACATTTGAAACTCTTGCATTCGGCGTTCTTCTTTTTGAGGACATCAGCGGAGATATTGCCGAGATCACCCTTTTCCCGTCGTTCTTCAAGCAGCAACTCCATGCCCTTGAATTTCCCTGCATGCTTAGAAGCATTAGAAGGAAAGTAAAGCTCCTGTACCGTCCCATCAGCAAAAGACGCGCCCGTCATCTGTATATTCTCCTTCAACAGCATGCCGTGGATGTCATACATCAGCGTGCCGTCGGTGTTCCGCTTGTTGACGGGCACAAGGAAGTTGGGGTCCGGATTCTTGTTCTTCTTCCCACCCTGCCGAGTTCCAGAGATGGATTTCGGCATGGCTCTGGCTGAAAGCGCGCCCGCGCTCCGTTTGTGATGAGTTGTCGCGTTGTCATAGACAAACACGTGATCGTACTCTGGCCATCTCTCGTTGACCGTGGTGCAAGCGGCAATTGCCTGCTCCTCTATGTCTGCCAACGAGAAGTAACCATCCCGATTCTTCCCAGGCCGCATGGAACGCCGCGCAATGGGGCGGCCATCTCGAGTACGAAGCCATCCAAAATCAGCAGAAAAGTAGTCGGCAACCATGTAAGATGCGCCATCACCCTTCCGGTATGGGGTCGCATCGGCATCCTTGTGGTACCAGGATTTTCGGCGGCGATCGTGCGCATAGAAAACACTTTCGTCGTGATACCAAATCACGGTCCGCCGGACTCCAGCAGGAAGGGAGGGTGTGATGACAGAGCCGTCCGCTTCAAAGACACAGGAACGATCCTGAAAACCCTTGAGAGCGGGGAGGTAGACTTCTTCTCGGTAATATACAACGTCTTCGCGTTCATGGCCGTCGGAAAATTGACCCTTCTTCTCAGATTTAAATCTGAAAGGAAATTATTTGAGGAAGCGAGCTCAGACACGGCACCAGCACTCACCGATAGCCGAGTTCGTGGAGATATCTGCGAGCTGTACGAACACTAATCTTTCTGTCGAGGCCATGCTTGTCCATGACATCCTCCCGCGACAGATAATCAACAAGCTTGTCTGCAGTGATAAATTTCCCGAGTTCTTGCAGATGTTCACGGACATCATTCGCTAAATCTTCGTCGGCTAGCATTGACTGTTTCCATGTTCCATACGGATTGATAGGCAGCACTTTCCGAGAGGCAATGTACTCCCGGCTAAGGTTGGCAAAGCGACGAGCACAGTAAACATCGCGGCCGGCGCCAATGGCAGCTTGGCGGGCAGAAAGACCCCATTTTCCGTAGGTTGCTGAGTTCGGATGGGTATATTGGGCTAGATGGCTGCGGATTCCTTCCATTCGGACATGAACCCAGGGACTCAAGTCTGGCGGTATGTAGCCTCCACCCTTACCACGACTGGGACCTCGGAGCACAAGCTCGATGTCCGTCAAAGCAGCTTTCGCCGAGGTGATATCAGGGGCAACAGCGAGAAATTGCTTGGTCCCAAGCGCGGCCATTTTTTCGAGGAAGGTTTTCGGCGGTGCTGGACGAGGATATCCATCACCACCAAAATCACCAGCTTCCGGGGCACAGAGCTCGTCAAGCTCTGGAGGAACAATCTCGCTGTTCAGATCATTGTCATCATCAGAGTCGGCTAGCATGGAAGGCGCGCGCGGAGTTGGAAATGTGTGGACTGAAGCGTGATCATCATCTTGATGAGGTGTGTGTTGAGAATTGTTCAAATGAAGTCTGCCCTTGAATCTGAAGGCAAAAGGTGCGGCCGTCGGAGGCTCTGGCACAGATCCTTGATGGAATTCGTGATAGTGGGCAGTAGGATTCGTGTCGTCTATGAACACATCTGGATTCTGAACATCCGCTGTGCTGGACTCCGGTTCTTGCGTGGAAACAGACAACTGAATGGTTTGCCATTAGTCGCGTGCAAAGGTAAGAAATCATTCTCACATGATCGTGATCTGCGTTCCGGTGCTTCTTTTGTGGACGCGTTTTGACAGGACTCAACGCGATTGTGGCGACGCGTTTGATGGCCTTCTTCGGGGACAACTTCCCGTTGAAATGGCTGAGCCGCTCCTGTACCAGCTTCTTGAGGGGGGGCATGAGCAAGAGACAAAGGACTCTGGCATTGGAAAATTTTCGAGGCACACCAGTCAAGGAAACTTTGCAATGGGTGCGCCAGAACTCGCGCATCGAGGCAAACTGGCTGCTAATTTTAGAAAATTTGGAACTCGTCCTTCAAATTTGCACTAAAATACTCGCAAAAAATCAGGGATGTACTCGAGTTATATACACACAAATCTATGGAGACGGATTTTCAACAACCTACTGAAAAGTGGTGTAAATTGTGGTCGCGGCGTAGTCCATCCCAAAAAGGAAGTGCCACCGCCACATCACGTGGGGTAACCGCACATGTCTGTCCCCTACCTTACCAGGCCAATAAGCTTGGTCCACCCTCTGCCACTGCGGGCGAGCCAGCCGACCATCCAGCATCGGGAGACACATCAACAGCACAACTCCTTCCCTCGGCCCTCCCATCCGGTTCAAAAGAGTCCCAGCGACCATTCCGAAAGAGCAGAATGGGACGGGTGGTCTAACGGCGATTTTCCCGTCTTTTCTCGCTTGAAGAGGCCGAGGCTCTGGACAACTTGAGAGTACACTGGGCCTGTGAGCTGTCGGCAGTTCTGCTGTTGATTCAGCAGAGGCGGATACTTGGCCCGAGGGCAAGATCACCCACCGTCAACGCAAGGGAATCATCGCATGTACGAGTCGTATGTGCAATATGATCATCCGACTTCAAACTCGGGCCTCGGGGATACGGAGACAGCTAAAAGCGCCGTGCAGCAGTTGCGGCGAAGCCCTCGCCCATGAGCGCTGCGACATAATTTCTGTTCTGCACACATTCAAGCATGGGATGCGCAGCTTCGGCTTGGTTCCCACCCCTGAACTTGACGCTGTTCTGGAACCCGCGCTGGAAAAATTAATGAGGCACACCAAGCTCGCAGGGCTTCACGCTGGAGGCATCCGCTGCCCGTATGATGGTGACAGAGGCCTCAAGGCTATGTTTGCCTCCGTCAACATTTGAAGACCATCGTCAGCAGATCGCATGCTGAAGTTAAGTTAGGGCATGGGAACTGGGATGAACACTTCCGGCCACCAACCTTTTGCCCACCCACCGCCCCAATTCCAGTGCTATTAAAGCGGAAGGGGGACAAGGAGATTGTGGGCGAACCACTGATGAAGCGGGCGAAGGGTAATGTAGCAAAAAAAAAAAAAAAATGGCTAGGGCAAAGGCGGAACCGAAGCTCAAGTTCGCGCACAAGGCACAGCCGAAGTCTGCTTCTCCACGACGCCTACGTTCAAGCAAGGCAGTGTAATTTCTTTTGTTGATCGGCCCTGTATGTTAACAGCGAAGTATAAAATTTATTTGATCAATTGTTGAAAACGCTGACGGTTTAAAAATTCTGCGATGGTCGGCGGAACGGCCGCCTCAAGCGGTAGTTGAGGTGGTTGCAGTAGCAAACCGCGGCTCCAACTCTGTCTTACGGAAGGCAGTCGATGCTAGCTGTAAGATGCATGTTTTACCGGGTGCGCCAGTGAGTGCGTCAAAGAACAGCAGTACATCATGACATGCGTCAATGTATATGTGACGCTGCGCCGGTGTGACAATGCGTCAAATCGCTGCGTCAATCATGCGCCAATCTGCATCAGTTGAAGAACTGCATGCGCCGATCTGCGCCGCTTGTAACGTCACAACGTCACTTTACCCCTGCCCAACGCCCCCAAGCCAAAAAAAAAAAAAAAAAAATGTTGCCCAAAATCGTTCCCGCCGCGCTGCGGGAACACCCCCAAGCCAAAAAAAAAAAAAATTGATCCCCAAAATCGTCCCCGCCGCGCTGCGGGAACGCCCCCAAGCCAAAAAAAAAAATCGTTCCCCAAAATCGTTTCCCGCCGCGTTGCGGGAACGCCCCCACGCCCAAAAAAACAAATCCCCCCCAAAACCGTTCCCCCATTTTTGCGGGAACGCCCCCACGTCAAAAAAAAAAAAAAAAAAAACTTCCTCAAAACCGTTCCCGCCGCGCTGCGGGAACGCCCCCATGTGAACAAAAGAAAAGAAAAAACTTCCCCAAAAACCGTGATCGCCGTGCTGCTGGAACGGAGTCATCTTGCAAAAAATTCACCTCAAACAGTTATCCAAAAACCATTTCCGCCGCGTTGCGGGAATGGAATTAATTTCCACAAAAAAAGCGAAAGCCCTATAGGTGAGAGAAACATGAACTTCTTGTTGTGCGACATTAAACATTTGAAAATAAACCAAGCGGATCTTTGGGAGAAGGAACAGCATTGACTTAGTGATCGCTTCAAGAATGATAACGCGCTAGACCAAAGGGATGGACTGAGCTGGAAATAATCAAGGAACGGAATTTAATACATACCCGTGTCTCCTTCAGAAACTCGCGCAAGTCTTCCAACGAACCCGTACGCCTGGAGACACTTCTAAAGAGATGAGTAAAGGGTGACATACGGTTATGAGATGTTACCGAGGCCACTGACAGTGATTGCTGACGAGGTTAAAGTCGTGTGTTTGGGTGGATCCAAGTCTAGCGTCGGTGCGCAGATACTTGACGGCAAGCTGACAAAGATCAGTTGACCGTTCTGCTCACAGAAGTAAGTCTCTCACCGCAAATTATATGGACAAAAACAAGCAAAGAACATTCACGAACGACAAATGTTAGCAATTGGAACTTGGAAGAAGGTAAAATGAAGAGAACGTACCTCGCAGGAAATCACCGTGGTTTCGCTTCAAGACCATGTCAATTTAGACGCATGACGGAAATGGCATGGAACGAAAGGGTAACTCAACTTGCGCAAATATCCCAGGCACAGCGGTGGGCGTTGAAGCGTGCGTGACAAAAACATCAACCTGATAGAAATATCAGTATAGGCAGCCTTCAACGAGGATCAAAATACTTACTTTTGGCTCGCCAGCACCGGATTCGAGTATGATAAAGGGTGCTGAAGAAAAATCAATAATAACTAATGATGGCATATGCTGCGAACACGCACCAGGACGCCTCGTACGAGGATTGAAGGTCTGCCCGATTGGATCGGTAGTCTCCCGAACATTTGCATTGACAGAAGTCGGCGAACAGATAATACCATACAATGTACCGTGTGGATCGTCGGGTTTGAAGGAGTTGAAGTCAAGCCGATCCCTCGAGATACTTGGCGTTCTGAAACATCCGCAACCGCGGTCTCATCGATCCGCATTTAGCACTAGGAATGGAAAAAAACGGACCTTGGAAATGCCCATCGCATCGGGTTCGAGGTAGCAAGGCCCGTCGGCATCGAGGGCCCGATATCAGAAGCCGATGAATATGAGCAAGAAATCAAAAGAACATACATCTCCCTCGTGACTCCCAATTCCAGACCTCGACCATTGACAGATCTTGCAGATGGAATTCAGCAAGCTGAGAAATAAACGAGGGAACGAGTGTCTAATACCGGCGGTTCTTCAAGTCGTTGAAAGATGCACCCTGGCATTCACGATGAGATGGAGCCTATAAGATACGTGAATCAAAGGAAGACACGGAAACTACGAGAAAACCCATGAGCGCAATGGTCGAGGATACGAGCTGGCCTATGGATACGTACGAGAAGTCATATTGCACGCTAAGACCCTTAGGAATGCTGCGAGTGCCGAGGATCAATACAAAGTCAATGCTGTATTCGAGTTAATAATGAACCAGAACTACCGTAGCATAAGTAAATGCGATCGCAGTCCCTCAATGCATCCTCAAGGGGTTTGATTACGATAGCCACTCAACCCTCAGCTCTCCTAAAGCTGAACAGACCCGTCAAGACCGGACATGCGATCGAAAAGACGGGTGCATTACCTATCTACTGACGCGTCGAAAGGTTTGCACTTCCCATCGCCGGATATGAGTATAACCGATCCAATCAATGAGTCTAATTGAATTCCAATCAGCTTGTATTTTACGGTTCGACTGTGCACGGAAGTATACCTGTGATGTTAATTGGCAGCCTCCCACCCCAGCAGCTTTGCAATCGCCCAACAGAATAGCTTGAATCACTACATGCAGTGCCGTCATGCTCGAACTGCAAACGGTATCAACCGGGATGGATGGAACCAAAGATCAAGATGAGTAGAAACCCGGTTGGCGATCATGGAGGGGGCAGCCGCAAATGAGCCTCGCGGTTCATGTTCGTCCTGCAGGAGAATATTAGATAAATACAAGCTATCAGGAGTTGCGCCGACCGGATTGGGCACATCTAGTAACCCGATCGAGGTTCCCGTCATATAGCATCCGATGGACTGGATACCGGAGTCCAAAAGCGCGAGAAAGGACTGTTCCAGCAGTTTCCTCGTAGCAGGCGCCATGTCACGCGCATCTCGAGAGAATATTCCGAACTCGATGTGATCGAATAAGTCTATGTCTTTAAGGAAGGAACCTTTCTCGACAGCAATTTGACTGAGGCCTTTCCCCTTCCAGCTGAAAAAGTCTTGAGCTAGGACTCCGACATGGACAGACTGGTCTTACGCGTCAATACTGAAGCGACTGGCTGATATATTCTCCTAGGCTTTGCCAGTGTCCAAGAGAAACTCAAAGAGCTGGGCATGGTTGAGACTTGTGTCCGAATAAGCTCCACTGGGTAAATCAGCAGCTACTCCGACCTGTTATGGCCTCAGCCTAGTCGTTTCACAGTATTGGAGCCCTTACGATTGCAATACTGTAGGCTGCACGACTCGGTGATCCATTATGTGGCGCTTGTGCGGTCCGTAAGCGGTTTGTGGGTATCGAGAGAAACGAGAATACCGGTTAATTTCGTCCAGATAAATCGGTACGCAGTAGGAGTTTTCAGCAAGCAAACTAGATGCAGTTGTTCCGGAGGATCACACTTCGAAGGTGAAATGGCCAACTATTAGATTTCAGATAGTTTGATAATTAGGAGGGGCTGGAAGCCATGCTGAAGACGAATGATGGATCGCCAATGACAGAGAAGGAAGCGCACCCTTGTCGTGCACGATGTCGAAACAGAAGAAATATGTCGCGTCCCATAGAAAGGCTAGGAGGGTCAAGAAGGTCATTGACTAAAAAAACTCGGACTACCAGTCATTCGCCAGTGTTCGATGATAGGGTATGGATGCGCGAAACCAGTTGGCGTTGTCGTAGTCGGAAAGAGAAGGACAGAGTGGCTGTGTTTTTGATCCGAGTCTCTCTTGCTTCCCACCATCATCTCACGGCCGACATATTCAGCGGTCCAGACTCCAAGTTTATCTCAGTGCTTCGGGTTCGAGTTATTGAGTCTGTATGTCGGCTGTCTGACTCTTCCTCCTCCCAGGTACTGGTTCCCAAACGCTACGCCGGCGCACTTGAAAAACACGCCATTCCGCTCAAGCACCCGCGCTGGACATGTCCAAACTCATTCGATAGCACTCGGCAACCCCAGAGATGATCTATGGTGGTATGCTTTTACACTGCGTTGCTGGGATTGGGACTCCGTGCGTGCACCAGGTCTTGATCGTTGCTGTTCTGCGCGCCGCCATCCTCCTTAGATGAAGTTAATTTCATAGTTCTCCTCTTGTACATGCTTCCAGACGACGCATCCTTCGCATGGAATCCCGCTTTTTTTGGGTTTTGGCGCAGAACACGTCGCACTGGACTTTGATTCTCGCAGATATTTATTGTCCGGCGCTTGGATAACGCCAACGGCGCCTCGTATATTATCTGTGCCCGGGACTCGACGCTGCCGACTGCAGCGGTGACCGGTTTGGACCTCCGCTCGTGCTCGTTCCTTTTCTGGGAGTTCGTCTGAGCTGGTTCGTATCTTGTGGGACATTGCACGAATGACCATGGTCCGCTTCCACCCATGTAGTGCTCAAAAGACTGTGCGCTGTGTCTTATTGTCACCGATGCACTTCACTTTCACGATTTCCTCGTCTTTGGCAATATATACGTACTGCGCATTGGGGCGTGGAATGCAGTTGCCGTGTGCTTACTACCGGGTCATTTATCGGGCTTGATTCCGTGTTCCTCCTTCGAAAGCTGCCGTCTTCCACCAAACACGGTCCTCTTTGTCTGTTGGTCGCTCAAGCGTGCTACAAGGTTGGTCGGGTGTTCTGCCGCTGGACTGGTGCGCTCCGTCCAATTTTTTTTCCCCCATTTGAAACCCTTCCGTACCAAATAATATAGCTCTTCATGCCAAGTTCCCTCTGTGAGTACATCTTTGCTTCTCAAACCTTGTCGCCGCGTCGCTTGCGGCAGAATTAGTCTTCTTCACGAGGTATCGGCCCTCGGCACACAACATGATACTATTAATCCATCTCTTGGTCAGTGATAGAGTCGCCTGCAGATACCAATCGCATCCTGTTGAATCGGACCCTCGCCTGCTCTACATCCTCATCGCTGCTGTATTCAACCTCCGACTTTTTCCTCTTACCGGATGGGCTTATAGTCTGTAACTTGGAACTTGTAGCCCCTTTGGAAGCCGTATTGAACTGCATCGCGTGTGCCTTCTGTATTCATTCTGTTAAGATAGGCCGCATCCATGCGCATCAAGCTCACACAGCCACTCATCACTAAGTGGTTCCCGCACAAAAAAATGCAATATCTATTCAACAAATGCGAAATAAAAAAAATCAGTTCCGTAAATCTATTTGAATCTCATCTGGGACGGCCCTCCTGAATTTTCAGACCATTCAGTGCAAAATTGAAGGATGAGAAGGATTTTTGGTGCCGAATCACACCAAAAGTTGGGTTTGGTGAAGGACTTTTTGAATCTGGGTTTTTGAGTACAGATAAAAGATTTGAGGGCAAGAAAATGAATTCGAGAAGACGACATAATGATATAAAGGTTACAGCTATGGAGATACAATGAGGTGAAAGAGATTAAGCTGGGATCAGCCGATCATGTCAAGCACGACTCGCAATAATTGCTTCAAGACAGCTCAAATAAAATGTGATAAAATGTGGAAACTACTGTAACTGAGGTAAAGTTCTTATATTGTCATTCAAGTGCCATTTTCTGCTTGATTTGACAGAAAAGTCCATCACCAAACCCAACTTTTGGTGTGATTCAGCACCAAAAATCCTTCTCATCCTTCAATTTTGCACTGAATGGTCTGAAAATTCAGGAGGGCCGTCCCAGATGAGATTCAAATTTACGGAACAGATTTTTTTATTTCACATTTGTTGAATAGATATTGCATTTTTTTGTGCGGGAACCACTTAGCAATCAGTGGCTGTGTGAGCTTGATGCACATGGATGCGGCCTATCTTAATAGGATGTATGACGCCGAAATAATACTGACCTTGCTAGCAGAATTGTCCAGGAGGGTGAGAGATCTGGTTACCAGTTTACAAATATAGTATGGTGCATTGTCCTTGACGTGCATGCGGTATGCGATGATCGAGAAACCAAGTTCAATGATATCACCTCTGCGGAATGCCGCTGGGTCCTTTTCGACCAATCTGATTGTGCAGCATTGAGCATCATTTGGTTACTAGTTGTCTACTCACTTGTCTTTGGAAAATCCCAGATAGGCCACACTGTTGTCCATCTTATCTCCAAACTTGACGCCAATATTGATGACGCCGGGTAGCCAGACTAATGACAATTTGACGACAACCACAAACTTAGCAAGAACATTACAAGCAAAAAATAAATGTCGGAATGCTTTCTTCAAATTTTCAATAAATCCCAAACTCCGAGGCGACGTACCTGCCGGGAGAGTATGCTGGAATGCAGACCATTGTCTGTATCCAGATGCTGAAAGGTGATGCCATCAAATGCTGTTGATCTTAGCTGGACAGCCACTTGGGTAAATACCACCAACTTGGCAATTGAAAGCAAAAAAAAGGGAACAACAGCATAAGCATGAGTTTCTGCTGAGCGAAGCTGCAGCCCTCTACCCCAAGTGAGTTGAGATGAAATAAAAGGTCGTTCCCACAATATCACCTTTGATTTCAGAACCAATTTCAATCCAAGCTATTCCTAATCTGATACTTCAGGTTTCAAATCACACCTACAGTAGCTCAAAATTTGGGAATCTTGCCCAAGCCCAATTGTGCAGGGGCAGCTACCAGCCAGGTAGTGCACACATCCAACATTGCCAAATTTCGAGTGGTTGTGGGTGTAATGTGAAACCTAAAGTATCAGATTACAGCTAATTGCAGTACCGAGGGCGCAGATCGAAAAATTGCCATTTTGGGCATTTTTTGATTCTTGTGACCGATTTGCCCATATCTCAATGAGTTCTGCATGGATTTGGCTGAGACATAGCTAGATAATTCCTACTAATTCATATGCAATTAATGATAGAGAAAGATCGTTCAGAATATCAGATTCTGTGCTTATTTATACTTGAGGCCATTGGAGCAATGAATCCCAACTACCAAGCCCAGATCCTGTCTAAAGGAGCTGAATTTTGGCTAGGGTGAACTTTGATACTTGTAGAGAATTGTGATAGAGTCATATTTGCAAATATCACATAGCTAGGGCAAATTGTTGTATTGGCAATGCAAAAAGCCTTCAAGCCAGCCAGGACAGAAAATAAGACATATATTCGCAAACATGACTCTATTGCAATTCTCTAAAAGTATCAAAGTCCACCCTGGCCAAAATTCAGCTCCTTCAGACAAGATCTGGGCTTGGTAGTTGGTATTCATCGCTCCAATGGCCTCAAGTGTAAATAAGCACAGAATATGATATTCTGAAGGATCTTTCTCTATCATTAATTGCATGTGAATTAGTATGAATTATCTAGCTAGGTTTCAGCCAAATCTGTGCAGAACTCATTGAGATATGGGCAAATCAGTCATGAGAATCGAAAAATGCCCCAAATGGCAATTTTTCAATCCGTGCCCTCGGTACTGCAATTAGCTGTAAGAATAGCTTGGACTGAAATCAGTTCTGGAATCAAAGCTGAAATTATAAGAATAATCTTTCATTTCATCTCAACCTATTCCTAATTTGATATTTCAAGTCTAAAATTACACATACAACAGCCTAAAATTTGGCAATCCCCAGTGTGTCAAATTCTCGCTGGCAAAAAGTTGCCGTAAGAACGAGTCTAAAAATAAAATTTCAGAACTTGTAATGTCCCTAAAATGATTTATTAAGTTCTAAATCCTTGGTCAGTTGTGGGCAGATGCGTGGAATGATGCGATGCGGGCAGGTGCATACGGGGTGATGTCGGCTCAACTCCGAGCACTCTGCTGTTTCCTTGCCGCAATTGCGTTTGGCCGATTGGGGCTACGAGGCTCAGCTAGTGCTGCCGCAGTCAGGTTCTGAATCGCCAGTGAACTTGAACCAAACCCCAAGTCTAGTGCATAGTTCGGATATGGTTGAATCTCACTGAATCTCGTTGAACCTGAACCGGACCTGCCCCGTCCAAAATAATCAAAACACCCATTATAAGTGAATAGTCTCTGTAGCAGGTATGCGTTCCATTTTTCCTTGTGGGGTGGGTTTCTTTTTATATTCCTTGCGCGTTGCGCTCGGCCACCCCTGTGTGCTCGGATATTTGTTTGCTATGCCTCTGCCATTTTCGTAGCAGAGATTGCCTTGCCTTGCCTTGCACGATGAGGATGCTACTCGTCTCTCGTTGCCTGGAAGGAGGGCTTGCATGAGCACGTCTCGGGAGGAGTGGGTGAAGCCGCACGTGCGAGTTCCTGTGGGAAATTCTCCCTAGAAGCTCTGAATGAATTATTTTCTGTCCTTTCTCCCCAGCTGGCTCATTCACTCCATGCCTTGCGGGCCGAGCTCATACTTCAACCCAGGTGGTATGTAGACGCGGTGCTGTGAGTCGACACAACAATTGCGCTATATGTTTTCCCAGTGCATTTGATTCTTTGTTTTTCTTCGCGGCTTTGTTTTCGTATCCTTGCATTTTGCCTAGCTCACGGCTGCAGTGCACTGGGCCGCCGCTGGGTGAAACGCCATTCGTACATTTTATTGATGGAAAACTGATCTTGTCATTATGCAATGGCATTCGCGGGATGGTCCCCGTCCGATGTAGAGGCGTCCATGCTGACGTTGCTTCCGCCTTTGCAAGCCTCTCTGTCAGGCGGTGCTGGGAAGCCCGCAGCCGTGGCGCAATGCTGCTTCTAGAAGATGGAAGCTGTGGTGCGCGCTCCACAAGCCAAAATAGTTGCTTCTCAGGCTGCGAATCAGCGTGTACCCTCTTGGATGCGTCTATTGAGCGGCCGGCAAGGCATGTCCTTCTAATCAGTTTCAGAAGTTGATAATCTGGGAATTTGTGCTCCAATACAATGAGTCTAAGAAAAGCAGCGATAACAAGGCACAAGTATTGCGATCATGATTAAACCAGGTATCATAACGTAAATAAGTGGAGCTGTGCGTGAGAGGGGATATTTCTTGGCTTAGGATTGAAGGAAGATCAACTTAAGGGTGAGAATTACTGCTTGCAGCGGGAGGCAGCAAAAAATATTCCGGAAGCCGTACTCAAAGGGTGTCTGTGGGATTGATAATATCTGCGTGATACAGCCGCTCTCTCCCACCCATGTATTCATGTATCTGGAGAATGTGATGCGAACACAAACCCTTTGATTCCATCTGCCAGGACAAAGATGAACACTTTGCTCGGAAGATGAAGAGCAACGAAAATAAGAAAAAATTCCCAGGGCACAAAGTATAAAATACTTGCCTCGTTTGAGGTGCACACCACATCAAGATGCCCACCCAACACACTGACACTCAAGTTCGATTGAACACGCTAATCACGTGCTTTGCTATTACAGTAGATACCCTGGAAGTTCTTGCCAACAGCCTCAAGGCAGGTTTCCTGGAGGCCATTGCTAATGTAACACAGTCTCTGTTGAAGAATATCGAGGTGAATCATTTATATGCATCATTGTAGTATGACTCTCACACAAGAACTCTAGACTGTGAAGAAAAGCAAAAGAACCTGTATCGAGTTGATGGAGCAAACACATGAATTGCTCAATGCAGTGATCATTCTTCACGTCAACTCAGATACCGGTGGGATATTGCCACCGAGTACATTGAATCACATCAGAAAATTCACAGAGTACTTTTTTTTTTTGTGAGTAACAATTGAGTCACTGTACTGACCACTGCCATTCAGAACCCTCCACAAAATCCACACCTTTGTGGAGGCACATCAGAGCAGCAGCAAGGTCAAGCAGTTCTTCCGTCAAGGAGAGATGAGCACATTGCTCAAGGATTGTAGAAATGGACTGACACAAGGACTTGATATTTTTCAGGTAAACTCTCTCATATGCATTACAACAATTCATTGCAAACAATCCTGTCTGCATAGCTCAAGAACACGGGTATACTGAGTGATATTTCCAAGGAGATGGTGGCAAAACAGAGACATCAGGAAGTACTTGCCATGATTGATGGACTCTCTGATTCTGCAAGTTCTGCTAGAGCATCTACGGTATGACAATTTTGAGTTTGCCACAGATTTTATGAAAAAATTTCCAGACAAGCAGGGTTTATTCTCAATCCCAAAACAGGTATGGAACATTTCTAGTCCTAAAACAAGATCATTGACACTTTCTTCAAAGCTCTCAATCAATCTCAATCCTACCCTCGCAGCCCAAGATATTCCATGGCCGTGAATCAGAAATATCCGAAATTCTGAAGCTGCTCAGTGGGGAAACTCCCAGAATAGCTATTTTAGGCACAGGTGGGATGGGGAAGACCAGTCTTGCAAGAGCAGTTGTTCATCATGCAGAAATCTCTGTCAAGTATGCACAACATCGATATTTTGTTGCTTGCGACTCTGCAGCCAACAAGATTGAACTTGCAGCACTCATTGGAGCTCATCTGGGCCTCAACCCTGGCAAAGACCTTACTCAGGCAGTTTTCCATTATTTCACTACTAGTCCATCCAGCCTCTTGGTCCTTGATAACCTAGAGACAGTGTGGGAGCCTATAGAGTGTCGTGGTGATATTGAGGAGTTTCTATCTCTTCTTACAGATGTGCGGCATCTAGCATTGGTGGTAGGTGTCAATAGTGCCTATGTTGATATATTTCTCAGGACAGACAGATTACAATGCGTGGAGCAGAAAGGCCAGCCAAAGTACAATGGAGTCACCCATTCCTCCTTCCATTGCAACCACTGAAACACCATGCTGCTCAACAAACGTTCATTGACATTGCTGAAGACCATCATAACCCAGAGCAGGTGGACAGGGTGCTTTCACTGACAGACAACATGCCTCTTGCTATCAATCTCATTGCACATTTAGTAGATGTTGAGGGATGCTCTAGTGTACTATCCCGCTGGGAGGAAGAGAAAACATCTTTGATTTCAGATGGCTATGACAAGAGATCCAACTTGGATTTATCCATTTCACTCTCTTTGTCTAGCCCCAGGATCAAAGCTGTTCCTCATTCAGAGGATCTGTTAAGCCTATTGTCAATGCTTCCTGATGGTCTTTCAGATGTTGAGCTCAGCCATAGCAACCTCCCAATTGACAATATTCTTCACTGCAAAGCAGCATTAATTCAAACTGCTTTGGCCTACCAGGATGAAAAGAAGCGACTGAAGGCATTAGTGCCTATTAGGGAGTACATGAAAAAATCCTATCAACCTGGACATGACCTAATTTGTCCACTTCTGGAGTACTTCAAGGAGCTCCTCGAGTTGTATCAAGAGTCTAATACAACTCAAATGAGTTCTTCTGCAGCTCAGATATTATCAAATTTTGCAAATATACAAAATATTCTGCAGAATGGACTGCAGCTAAACCACCCAGACCTCAAAGCCATCATGTTCTGTACACTGCATCTAAATGTGTTCAGCAGGTTAATGGGTCGGGGCACCATTTCCTTCCTAACAGAGCTTCACCATGTCCTCCCAGACCCTTGTGACCATCAACTTGAGGCTGCTTTGATTACAGAGTTATTTTTATCATCTCATGTTTCTACAATTTCAAATCCCGAGACATTAGTAGCCCAGGCATTAGAACACTTTGAGTACTTTTATGATTCTGATCTTAAATGTAGGCTTTCAGGTGGTTCCTGGTGCATGAAGACTGACAGCAATATCTAGGTAGATTCTATTGCAATGTCGCACAATATTATATGGGACAAACCAACAGTTCTGCTGCCATGCACTTTTTTGGCATGGCTATATCCTTGGCTACTTCATCTGGAAACACAAAAAGACATTCCCAAGCATTATCGCAGCTTGCAAGTAATCACTGGCGCCTTGGCAACTACCTGCAGGCCAGACTACATGCATGGGAGGCACAGAGGTTGGCTAGGATTTCTGCTGATTTACACGAGGAAGCACGTGCACTATGCATGGAAGCAGTAGCCTGGGGAAAACTTGGTAACTACAAACAAAGCATGTGTCTCTGCTCTAGAGCAAGAGACCTTCTAGCTCTTTGTGGTATGTCTGGTGGGGCAATGGACCGAAACATCATGAACCACCAGGCACATATCCACTTGTTGAAGTCAGAATACCATGAGGCACATAATATCCAAACTCAGATTCTTCAAGATTGCCCAGTGCACATTGATTCCTATGACCATGCCCTTGCTTTACTGAATCTTGCCGAAATTGGTTTGTCTATGAATGCTCCCAAATGTGCAGTGCAACCGGGTATTGAGCAAGCCAAAAAAATACTTCTCCCCTTCAAACCGGCCATAATAACAATGTGTGATGCTACTCTTGCTAATCTGTATCTGGGAGAAGGAGACATTTCCACAGCAAAGACACTTTTTAAGACATGTCTCAGAGCCTACAATCACTCAGAAATCAGATCCTATTGTTTGGAGTGGCTTGGTAACACTGGATGCTGGGGTGCATCTGGTCAGATGTGCAACTGGACAACAGTTTACCTTGCCCATTCTATCAAGTTCAAAGAGAAATTAGGAATAAACAAAGCTCTCCAGTTTCTGGGAGACATCTTCCTTGCTCAGGCTGATGAGGACACAGCTGTTAGCCTGTTTATCGTTGCACTGGAAGGATTCACCTACATGGATGTCCATCGCAGCAGAGCTGAATGCATGCTCCGACTCGGAGATATTGCTAAAGAACATGATGACCTCTGCAGGGCAGTGGAATCTTGGGATGCAGCAAGGCCGCTTTTTGAAAGATCATCACAAACCAAATATATTGAATTGGTTAATGAAAGGCTGGAAAGTGTTGGCAAAGATGTGCTGGAGCAGCACAGAATGAATTTAGCTCAACTCATGGAGATCAATGCACCTACTGGAATTGTGGAAGAGGCAGAAGATGAGCTGTCTGATATTGAGGACCTGCCGGAGAATCTGGTTGGAGTAACAGTTTAGAATTCTGGTGAACTATGTGGTATTGGTAAAGTAGTCTTCCATCTCTATGATTCCCGTTCACTTGGTTAAATGACTTCTATTTATATATTTATTTGCTCATTACGGGATGACTCAATGGATTTATGAGAAGGATGCAACACACAGCATCTGATCATGAAGGTTGACCAGGCGTAATGTTATCAATTGAGACTGAAAGAAATTGTTTGTGGTGATGGATGCATCTTGGCTACACCGCCATTTGCAAGACACATAGCCACCAGGTGTAGCCAACATGTGCATCACATGTCACCAAGGAGTGGCGACCATATGCCGGTGAGTTGACCCCTAGGCTCAGGTTCTAATAGCGGTATTGTGGAATCACTTCTGGCTGGTAGCCAGCCACCAAGTGTGCCCGGCATTTATGTGTTGGTACACATGTCTTAATATAATTATGATTATTTCTCGGGCTTTGGTGGAATGTGGAATTCAAATTGAATCAGCAAGTGCATATGAATATTGAATAAGCAAGTGCATATGAATTCTAAGCAAGAGATCTATGAAGTACATTCATTTTGGCTCATCTAAACACTTCCAATCATCTACACGTCACCAGATTGGTCTTGGGCAGATGTGGCAGCATCTATTGCTTCAATGTCAATGATGTCTTCAACTTTCTGCTGGAATGGGTTGACATTGCCCCCAATGTCAGAGACCTGGTAGTTTTTCTTTCCGTGCTTTGCCTGGTCCTGCTCAAGAACATGGTGGAAAGCCCTGGAGAATAATTAGTACATCTGATCAATAAACACGTGGTGAAACATACCTCACGAGTTTCTTGGTATCGCCATCCATGTTGTTACGGGTATTTTCAAGCTTGGAATCCAACTTATCCCAAAAGTTGGAACCCGGGTTCTTGAGATAAACCTTGCACTGAAGTTGATCTGAGTTAGATCCATGTACCTGTCAAACCCCTAACTTCCACCTCACAGGGGAATTCAAACTGATCAGGGTGAAGTGAGGAACCTTTACATTGAGATCAATGAGCGCTGCCCAAGCTGTTAATTGTGGACTTTACGAGCCGTAGTCTGTGTGGAACAAGCAACAGTTGCAGCAGCTGTAATGAAATTTTGCCACGAAATTGTACATCATGAAAATAAATTTTCTAAACAAATTGCTATGAATTTCTCAGCTACCCAAATGGGGTCCCAAGATTAATCTTAGACTTAGAAGATTACACAAATTGCTATTAACTTCTCAGCTACCCAAACAGGGTCCCAAGATTAATCTTAGACTTAGAAGATTAAATCTGACAAAACTGAATCATAAAAAGTGGATTTGAACAGGGAACAATATGATAATGCTTACAGAAAGTGTAGTCAAAGCGCAAAGCATTGCTACTAGACAAAAAGCTCAAGGGGGTGCCAACTTTAAATTTTTGGAATCAGGTCGAATTTGGGGGTAAATGAGGGTGAGGAATTGATATTTAAAGTTTTCAGGTTGATACAAGCTGAGGTTAGGGAGATATAGCAAATCTGATGGTGAAGTTGAATTTTTTTTTGACATTTTTTCTGAAATGAATGCATCTATTAGAGCACTTCTTGAAAATTTTGGCCAGACCCCCCCCCACCATGGGAAACTTGTCAAGAAAAAATCGGAAAAATCGGAAAAAATCAAAAATCGATTGCCAGCCTCCCCATAACCAACCTGATGTTCATTTTTTGAAAGTTGACATCCCCAATACTCAACACAAAGCAAGGATGATTTAATCTTCGCAAAAATTCAATGTAGAGTTCCTGAATTTTGCGTTTTTTGAGCATATTCCAGCTATAAAATCTCAATGGCACTGTGACCAGTGGTTCAGTTCAGTGGGCTGCATCATGTTTCACCTGAAAACTTGGTCAAAATAGTACAGTAGTGCAGTCACACATACTCTCTAAAACATGCACAACACACTGGTTGAACATTTCAAATTTTGCACTGAAAATTATGGAGAAAAATGTTTTGGATTTTATACCAATTTTTCACCAAAAAAGTAGGTGAAAAACTTGAAACATTTTTGTGACCTTTTTGAATCTTGTGAAAAATTTCTAAAAAAGTGCTGAAAAAGTTTTGCAGTTCAAAAAAGTCATGAAGAAGTTTTAAGTTTTTCACTTGGTTTTCACTGAAAAATTGCTGTAAAATTCAAACCATTTTTCACCAGTTTTTTCACTGAAAAATTTGAAATGCTCAACCAGTGACATGAACAAACTTACAGATATTTCCCTTTTTCCCTTCCAGGGTGCCTGATATGTACAAAATGTGAAGGTACTTTAGTATATCTTGCTTGGAGTAGTGGTTATACCCTACACTTTTCTGTAAGCATTACCATAATGTTCCTTGTTCAAATCCGGTTGTGGGCACTTTTTATGATTCAGTTTTATCAGATTTAATCTTCTAGGTCTAAGATTAATCTTGGGACCCTGCATAGCAGTTTGTGTAGAGAATTAATTTTCATGTTGTACAATTTCGTGGAGAAATTTACAGCCGTTTGCAGAGTTAATGGCACTTTCTAAAAATAGTTTAAAGAAAGCAATTTAAATGCCGCAGATTGTCTTGCTTGTTTCTCAATCATTTCCCCACCGAATCCTTTGTAAGTAGGCGCGTTCGAAAGCGGTGAAGCAGGGCTTTCGAACCACATCCTACCCGCTGAAACGATTACCCAATTTGGAAGTCTAACAATCTGGGTGGTCTGGTTTCAACCCGACACATTAGAACATTTTTCTCCGTCAATTTTGAATCGATCCACTTGATTCCAGGTGGTTCTGAAAGCGGGAATGATGGCAACCACAGGCATGGTAAGAAAAAATGAAACACACCTGATCCGCACCTGCAAGAAAGAAACTAATCACAGCTACTGAAAGGTCATTCCTGGCAGGTGGTTTTCATTTAAAAGCATTATGTTATATACCCTAGAGCTTTGCCTTACCTCCACCTTCCAAATGAGTCCCCAACGATATATATTGCTCGAGAATTGAGTGAGTGACAGTCGATTGAAGTTTCGGTAGATTGTGAACATGCCAAGTTTTCCGACTTCTAAATTGGGTAATCTTTTCGACGAGTAAGGTACCGTTTGAAAGCCCTGCCTCGCCGCTTTCGAACGCGCCTACTTTCAAAGGATTCGGTGGGGAAATGATTGAGAAACAAGCAAGACAATCTGCGGCATTTAAATTGCTTTCTTTAAACTATTTTTAGAAAGTGCCATTAACTCTGCAAACGGCTGTAATCACATCTACTGATATCACTGGAACAAGTGCTCGTCTGTGATTAGCGAGTCACTGGATGAGTGCTTGCTCGGCTCGTGGGTATTTGCGGCATCTCTGACCGCCGCGGTAATCTCTTTAACGATATTTATTCAACATGGCTACTAAAAAGCAACTCTAGGACTCGTCTATAATTTCTGGCTGAATTTCTGACATTCTGGTTGATTCCGGCAAAGTGGTGCTTGTTGTGTTGGAACTCTTCCAAATTCTCGGCACTCGAGACAAGACATTTGGGATGCCAGTTTTGTTCGCCGGGACTCCGAAATAACTTTTTTGATTGTCTTGGCCAAGATATCGTCCCGATATTCCAAATTGGCTTGACCCACAACTAATCAAGCATTTAGAACATCAAGCTCAAGCTTAACGTCCAGCATAACTGCAACTCTGCAAAGTGCGAAGCTTCAGGCCAACGTTTGTGCATGCAGGAGCACGTCGAATCAGGAGAGAAAAACTTCACAGAAAGACCCTACCTTGCACGGAGATTGGGGTTGATTGAGTGTCACTGGGCGCCGCGGACCTACTAAACGATTTAGGATGCTGCTAGGGCTGGGTGAGTTCTTTTGAGCTGGGTAATTCGCTGTAGGGGTCGGTGGATGTCGACAAGAACTAGAAGTAAATCACCGTGAAGTAATGAATGGTAAGAATGGAGAAACGCACGGGCGCGTTGGGAACAAAAGACAGTCGCGTAATCCCGTTACTTGTTTGATTTCGTGTATTGGTGGTCAAGTAATGCAAAAGTTGTGGACCTATGAAGCTAATAGGAATCCATGTGCGAAGAAAGACGAGATGGGAAATGATGTTCACACACTAGCATCTTGATCGAGAAACTCCTATAACTTTTGATCGCCGCATCATTCTGCCTCAAAATTTGACATACAGTGTCGCAATAGGTCATATCCTGTCCTATAACCACCAAATCCCTGTCTCGGTAACCCAGACGTTCCGGTGATCCGCACTTCGCTTAGAGAAATGATGGGATGAAGTGCTACCAGAACGTCTGGGGCTATTGGTATAGTGACACCCCCCGTCGTGACAGGGGTGACAGTGGCCCTCAGACGCCAAATCGTCTCGCATACGGCCTACGACACTCAAACTAGGCCTAAAATACCTCACAGACACCAACACTATCTATTGAATGCCATACCATGTTTTTCCTGCTTTAAAGGATCTCAAATTCAGCTTGAACAGCCAGGAGTGCCGGTAAAACAGTCCATTTCACAGCGCCCACAGCGAGGCACAGAGGGAGCAAAAAAAATCTGGAAAAATGGGGGAATCCATCCCAGGAAGGCAAAAAGTTGATTGGGCCAGCTTTTTGGGTAGAAGGATGACGGGAAGGACGTGCAAAGGGCAATGTCACGATGGGGGGTGCGGCCTTCCGATAGCCCCAGACGTTCAAGGAGCACTCCCGCCCATGTTTTTTAGCCGAACTGTCAATGTTATGATCTGATCATAATGCGGATCATGCGGTCCGCTAGGGAGTCGCCAGAAGGTCTGTGCCACCGAGACAGCCAAATCCCGGGATTCTATATCACAGCACCTTATATTATGCAAGTGGCCCACTAAGCAGTTCGGCCCGCTAAGCAGTCTCTGATAATATAGATGCACAAATCTTCTGTACATTGATTTTACATTATTCTACCCAGATCGCAAATTCAAGTAAGGTAACTGACGGCCTGAGCTTGAAGCTCGGCAAACCTTCGCACTACGACTGCCATGTCTGATGAGGACTGGGGTGCCATCAAGCTCGTCTTGGATTGGCTTGTTCTATCCAAAGGAGCCACGGTGAAGATGTCAAACTCACGCCATCTTTCGCACCCTTCAATCGGCCGTCAAGTCAAGTACTGGTCAAGTATCTATAATCTTTCGGCCCCGATCAATTCCACCCTGGCGCGGCTCACTAGTCCGGAGGAAGTTGCGAAACGGGCTTTGCTTACGATTCTACTAGTTTTTATTATTTCCTTTCTATTACTCGTACTTCTTTCAGACTTATTTACAATTACTCTGATAGTTGCTTTGTATATATGTTTTACTAAGTTCTGTCCGACCGTCCACCGTCCCGTCCCGTCAAGCGTCATGAGAGAGCCTCCGCTACCGTACCGTCGACGGACGGTCCACTGGACGGCCGTCTTTGGCACCGTCCGTCAGACGGGACAGACGGTGACGATCCTTATGCGTTGCAATTGGTTGGAAGCGCGCTCGCAGGGGAGCAAACGAAACGCGTTTCAAATGAAGTGCAGCGGTGCTCGTTTGCTATTAGAATGAGGAGGACGCAGACGTTAAGAAAATCCTGCGTGCGGGGAGGGAAAGGAGAAAAGAGAGTCCGAAGATGACACTCCTGATATTGTGTCGTGTACGGGTGGGTCACTGCATTCAAGGCCAAACTAGCCTGGGGATGACATAGCCGCAACTAGCCGCCACGTTCGGCCAGCCGACGAGCTGACAGTGCCTGCCACCAAAAACTGACACCTAGCCGCAGACTAGCCGAAGCTAGCCGAAGACTCCTTGCCCAAATTAGCCATGAGCGAGAGTTCACTTTTTGGCTTGCAAAAGTGGCTTGCGCCCGCGCCAATTGGCTTGTTTCGGGCGTGGGCGTGGATTTTGGTGGCATCACATGCCCACGCCCGGCATTTCGGCTTGCAAGCCATTTTGTCGGCTTGGCAAGCCATTCTGCCAGCCTGCCATCAGCAAAGTGGCTTGCGCTCACTGTACATTATATAGAACCCTAGCATTGGAACTTATGTGGCACATACATTCCTATATGTCCCCCGCAGGTACTTGGGATATCATTTGTCGCACAGTTTTGATATTGGGGGAATACTCGTCATCGCTGTGAAAGATGATGAGGGGAATTTACGCCCGACATGCAAGCCAGCGGGCTTGTGGGATCTAATTGATGTACCAGGCATCCTAGAATTCGCCTGCATTGAAAATAATGGAAGAAGTGTCCACCATGCAAAGATATTCACAAAAACATTGTTCAACTCACCTGACTTTTGAACCACACATGTAAATTCAAGTCCTTTAACTGAAATTTGGACAGATTCCTTCGCCAAACAGCGTTCAATACTCTAACAGAGTTGAAAAAACCCCTCTGGACAGTAGTTCTAGGTCGTGGCTCTCGGTAGTTGACGTTGGTGATACCAGGGTCTCGACTACAATCAACCGAATGAGCATAACTACAGTGTTGGACTTAAGGCTTAGCCCTTAACTTAAGTTAAGGGTTAAGATGCCCTTAATATTAACCCTTCACATCGATCCTTGTCAGCCTTAAGTCTTAATTAAGGGTTAATGATGGCCATTATGTAACATTTGCGGAATATTTTCTTCTGCTCTTTGTCCATACACCGCATCCTCATGCCTACTAAAAAAGAAAAAATTGGCTTCCTCTTCCCTTGTTGAAGCTCTTTGGGGAGGATGCACCATGACCTGTTGATCATCAGACTCATTGTAGCGTCACCAGGGAATGTTCAACCATGAGACACTGTTGATGGAGCTCCTGGTGGCTGAACACACTGAACTGTCAGGATCAGGGGACAATTATGAGGAGTAGTAGCTGGTCTTGGCTGTGTTTCATGCAGGGCAGATAAAAAATTGCAGCCTTAACTTCACCCTTAAAATGACCTTAATATTAAGCCTTAATTAAGCTTAAGGCCTTAGCTTCAAAATTTGTCCTTATTAACCCCTTAAGTTCCAACACTGCATGATAACTACGAGAACCTTTGATGTAAACTCACTCAGTGAAGGTATTTGAATGTTTTGGGAGATTATAAGGTCCAGGATGTGGCCGGGCATCGTTCTTTTTCATCAGCAACAAAGTGGCTTGCGCAAGCCATTTTGCCTGATGCCATCAAAATGGGCGTGGGCCGGCTTGCGACGAAAACTCGAGTGGTTCATGTTATAACGAGGTCAATATCATTGTAGGCATGTATAATTCACTTGATTTTAGCATGTTGCAACAATATATAAATGAATCGACGCCGGGTTGAGCGAAGTTGAACAGGCTAATTGGCATCACAAGCCATTTTGTCTGATGCCATCAAACGGGCGGGGGCGTGGTTCACTAAAATGAAGTACATGTTATACACACATTTGCCTCTCTCTGAGGCAGCCCAATGTATTTAGTAAGTTTCTCTCATTGGCTTGCAATTTTTTCCCGTGTTTTTGCGCACTGATGTCATGATTCCTCACCGCTACCAATGCGCCTGCACCAGCCGACTCCCTTATTTGCTCGACGATCTGGTTGAATTATCGGCCACCTGTCGGTCTGGAGGAGGGTAAATAATTATCCCACGGTTCTGGTCTAAGTGCAAATGAACGGAGATATGTGGCGTTGCAAGTGTGACAAAATAATCTTTCAGCACCGTAGTATAGTGAAATGAAACACTTCACAAATACCTAAATTGTTTTCATTGCCATTATCCGATGACCTCGAAGTTGAAAATTACATGTTCAATTTATTCTCACACATTCAGACTTGACCATATCAGTCATTTGAAATCGAGGACACAAATTTGGTTCGGTTCGACGGTGATACCATGAATGACTGCGACGGAGTGAATAAACACAGTGGTGAAGATGGGAGAGGCAGATAATGAAGAACGAAATGGCTTGGTTGGGAGCTGATGCGACATTTTAAGCCCTTGTTCAAATGTCGCCGGCGGTGCGATCAATAACGGCGGCGAGGTGGATCCGGGTGTAGTGGAGACAGCACTAAAGAAGTGGGACGCTCGCAGTGCATCGATATTGAGAAATGGACAAAACAATTACAGTGGTAAAGTATAGTGTAGCCGAGCACAAGCCACGCCACGCCACGCCGCAAGCCACGCCCGCCCGCCCAAGCCCAGCCAATTTAAACTCCGCTAAGCGACGCAAGCCATTTTGGCACGCCACTCGGCTAACTCTGCGAACTAGCCGCGGCCTAGCCGATACATAGCCTCAACTGCCAATAGCTAGCCGACGGCTAGCCAGAGCGCGCAAAACCGTCGGCCAGTTTGGAGTTGAATGCAGTGGGTGGATTGTGGGTGCCTGAGGGATTGCAAAGAGGAGTGGGTATTGTAAAGACAAATGTAAAGCATGTCTACTGTAATAAGAGGCAGGGAAAAAATGAGCCTATGCCAAGGTTGCACAAAGATGCGTGCACACCGAACAAGATCTGGTGGGTATTCACTCGTTCGCGTCAACTGCGCTCGAAATTGTGGGCGGGACGTTGGCGCTGAAGGCCACTGAGACAGGCGTCGTGCAGGGAAGTGAGTGCAGAGTATCATCGGACTGCTCAAATGCGGCGCAAGTGAGGTACAAATGAATTCAAGTCTAGCTGCGGAATACGACCAACCGGTGGATGACCGCGCAAGTGAATCTCACCACCAATGCCATCGGTAAGGGGTAGTAGGGTCGCAAAGGATGCAGACATGGCGCGGGAGGATTGAGGCGATACGTCTGCGGCCGAATTGAATAATGAGAGGACGGGTAAGCAGTAGTATAACGAGATGTACAAAAGTGCATGCACCTGGTGAGATCGGAACTTTAACTTCTCTGGTTCCTCCTCAACTTGGGTGGTAGGTTCAAGCAAATTGGGATGAGCGAGAATTCACCATTTGTGAGCGAAAGATGCTGAAGGATACCCAAGAATAAGTCAACAAATGGCCATGAGGTAAACTTGACGAGGGGAGAGGCAACACACCAGCAAAAACGGACTTTGCGATGAACAGCCCGCGTGATGTCCGGGTGACGCGAAGACGCAGTACGCACCTGCAGTCACGAATAGGACGGGTAGAATGAGGCGAGGCCGTTGTCAATGCGGGCATGCGGTGGGCTGAGAGCCAGGGAGATGATAGTGAGATGATCTATAGAGACGGATTGGAGAGGGGAAAAATCACAGAGAAAAGCAGAATGTGCATGCGCCTCCAGTAATGCAGCACTCGTCACGGTAATCATTCGAGCGCTCGGCTATACGACGCAGAACGTATACCGCCTGGTGGTCTACCAAGGGGAGGGAGGGCGGAGAAGTCCAGGAGACAGGATGACGAAAATATGAGAGAGTGAGAGCGAGGAAGCCAGCCAGATCGGAGTCAGCGGACAGACTCGAAGAAAGGCTGCGAAGGGTACTGGTGAACGGCGTATTCGAAGTCATCGCGTTCGACTTGAGAGCAGAAAAGTTGCAGAAGAGAGTGACGTATCGAAGGACGGTGCACCCGGTGACCAGTGAGCATGCGAAAAGAGTGCACTGCAGTGTCTTGCGTCAACGGAATGATGCGTGATGGCCGGACCCTTCTCTCTCTTCATCAGCAAAACCTGGGTCGAAGGTCCCCCTCTACGTAGTGCTACGTAACACTACGTAAATTTAAAAATACTACACATAACTACAGAAACTACAGGCCACTACAGGGACTACGTAGTGCTACATAAAGGGGGACCTTAACTACAGGGCACCCAGGGTTTGCTGATGTTGACCTGATGACACTCAAGCCGCCAGAAGAGCTCTACATCCGTTCTCTGCGATCCGCAAAAGCTTCTGTCCAGTATCCTCCCTTCAAGTTACCTGAACTGAAATCTTCCTTCTACATGCATCTACTATCTGTCTTATCACTCCTGCCTGCCTTTCATGCAGATGGGCAGAGACGGGTGGCGATCACTCTTCAGGGCTTCCTCGCAGTTTCCAACGAGTGGAGACTGAGGCCTTCTGGACAGGGTACAAGCTGAGCCATTCCCTATTTTTCCACAGCCTCCATCTCCATCTCCGCTGTCTCTCGATACCATATCCCTCTCCAATTCAAATACTTCCATCTCTTTCGAGCATCCTCGATTCCCCTGTGCTGTCGAAAGCTTATGTTTCGTTGCGAATTGGTTCTCGCTTGAGTTATTAATAGCCCGGTTTTCGAATTATCTGTGCTATCAAGAACCAGATCCACTCACATGTTTGTGTTGCATCCTTTTCCGTCCTCGAAGACCTGTCTGAGCCACCTTTCCGAATGTGCCTGTGTCGCATCCTCTTCTGAATTTCGAAACTCCTCCCTCTGCTATCGATTCAGTCACCATATATGCGATACGATCCACGGCGACCCACCTTTAACTTCGGAGCAACGGCCTTCCGTTGGGATGAACGAGTTCTATAATGACAGTCCGTAAGCATTACAATGTTTACAGTGAGATAAGAATCTCAATTCACCTTAAATACAGTTGAAAAAGCTGCAACGCATGGATGTAGTCACGATGAAAGCCAGCGAAGCTTTAGGGCCAGCGTCATCCGAAACGAGCGGACCGTGCTTTGAACGTCGTTCGCCCGGTATCAAAGTAATTCAGTTGGTATGGACCGTAGATTGACCGAGTACATAAGTGAATCTGATCCCTTCTTTCCAACAATACCGAAATCCACTGTGATTGTACACCAGGAGTGTTCTAAAAGCAGTTGTATCAAGTCAGTAATCTCAGGTCAGAAGGGAGGCACAAAGATCACTGACGTGCACACGACTTGAGGTGAATCTAGAGCGAAGAGCAAAGTCAGTTGGTTTGAAAATAAGGTGATACCAAGCACACACCCGCAAACAATTTAACCCACGGGCGAGGCCCAGAGCGGATAAGGTATCTGAATGCCGCGGCTCACAAATAGTGCGCTTGAGAACCTGACAACTAATGATACAGCAGGCAAAGAGAATGGAATGAGGTGTACCGAATGGTAACGACTCAAACGATCTTCAAGCGGGATCTATTATTCATGGGGGGGAAATTAAGCATTCAGGAAACTCGGAGACCTGGTGTGCTTGACCCACACAAATCAGAATGACATGATAGAGAGGAGGTTCTGCCCTGTAGTGCAGGAAATCAAGTATCACAAGATACGGAGAGTGGTAATCCATGTTAGTTCTTGACCCACCAGGCTAGCGGCATGGGATTGGACAGATGCGAAAGAGTAGCAATTTCGATGATGTGTTCTAGTTCGGGAAGCCGAGAATCGCGTTAGAGGAGGGGACGAGATCGTTGTGCGTAGCATGTGACTATGAGAAGTGACTAGTCGACGACTGGCATCCCACATTCTCGAACGACTACCCACACGCGGGCGTTAGCCAGTTACGAGGAGAGAAAAGAAATAAAGAAAATGAATAAAATGCCATGGTCTAGGGGTGGCCGTTCTTCCACATGGAAGCAGCCGTGCCGGTAACCGACTGCATTTGCATTGGGGTCACGGGCGCGAGATTCGTTGAAGGATCACGGGAGCCGGGGACAGCACAGATTCGGTTGATACACATCGGGGGTATAGTCGTCGTCTCACCCGCTCCCACGGTATCGCAGCCGCACCCGCGCAAATTGACGAGCTATCAATCTCGCGAGTGTTCGAGAGGCTTCAAGAGCAGATTCACGGGAAGTCGCATGGTGAAGCAGCAGAGGATGTCCTCGTCAGTGCTGTTCGCCGAAATGGAGCTGAGGCTGAATGCATCGACAGGCATTTTGGCGTGCATGCGAATGAGGCCCGAGGCAAGCGCGATGAGAAGACTGAGGGTGAGGCAGGTGCACAGTCTGAAACCCATAACATTCTCATCAAAACGAAAGAAAAGGAAGGGTGCAGAGCACTCCCAAAGACCCTGACCACCCACTCCACCAGCTTGAAGCGTACGCCGCCTACATCTGTACTTCTTTCCCGCCACTCATCGCCGCACTTGTTCCTGATGAGTCCACGCCATTTTCGTCACTTCGTTACTTCGCTCAAGTGTGTGAGTTTGATGGGAACCTGTGGAAGTTCGTCACTTGGCATGCAGGCCAGTCACATCAGGAAAAGCCTCCCGCGGTAATTTGGTGAAATTCCGCCAACATTCTCTCAAATTATGGCAATTACCTTGGTTCCGTGAGATATGTCCGAAATTATGTTACCCCGACCAAATCTTCCCAAATTTCAGTAACATCTCACCAACTTTCCGCAAAGTTCTTGTGAGTTTTCTGGCACGTCTGTTCACATTATCATACAATTATTGTATTTCTCCTGACGATTCAGACGGGTTTACCCCAAATTTTGGTCACATCTTGCCAACTTTTCCAAGTTCTCGTGGGCTTTCTGGCACATTATGAGAAAATTGTTGCACTTCTCCTGACAATTCAGACGGGTTTGTGGCCAAAACAGGCAGCATGTGGTACTACCATCAACGTAAGGCAACAACAAGGATGTAGATTAAAGAATTAAACAAGTGGTACTGGAAACTAGCAGTCAATGAATCAGGAATCAGGAACCTTCAAATCATCGTGATTACAATGTTGCACAGGAGCGACGGGTGACATAACAGGATCGGCCTCGGGAGCAGGCGATGCGGACTTGACGGGATGTTCTTGGTGTCGGCTGCAAGGAGAACATGTCTGGCACAATCAAAACCGAAGAGCATGAGCAAGAATTCAGATAATAGATTCGGTGACTTCGGCTAAGACGAAGCGCGACAGTGGGCGGCGATGCTGGCAAGTACGTAATGTTGCGCGTTGTCAGGCGGACGTACTAGTGCACAGAGTAGTTAGTTCTGGCTCACACAGGGAGACCCTAAGTCACATACCTCAATGTCGACCTGAAGACAATGGGTTAAAAGGAACATTAGAAGGGCAACATACGTAGAGGGATCTATCATTGATCAAGTCTTTGAGGGTGGAGGAGGCGAGAAGAGCTAGCTGAGAAAGAGGTGAATAGTCCAGAGTGAGTGAAATGACATGGGGGAAAAGGAAGAAAGGTTTCGTTGTCACTTACAGAAAAAAATGGTTGGTTTTAATGAACAGGTGACAGCTGTCTCGGCAAGACGGAGACCGAATTTCGCCGAGACAAGCCCGCTAAGGGATACATTAGGGCAGGCATTGGCAGCCCTTGGAACAAATCACCATCATTGTGTTCAAAGTCCCTTTTCCTTTGTAGCTTGACTGGAAGTTCTGGATCACGTGTTCAAAGCTTGTTGAATGAGGGGAATAATGGCTCACATAAGAATCTATTTGTGGCTGCTAGGTTTGAGCAGTACTAGTAACTATTGAAAATATCCAGGAATGTCAACCAAATGTCAGCATGGGAGTTTTTCCTGATGAGATGTTTTCCAGAACTGTAGCCAAATCTTGATGCAGCATACAATTTTTGCAGTAATATTACCGGTGGTTCATAGACTTTTGCTAAAACTTTGGCCAAATCTCGATGCAGCATAAAATTTTCGCAGTAATGTTACTGGCGGTTCACAGATGTTTGCCAACAAATATCAAGAAATTATCAAACATTTGGTGAAATTTTGCCAAATGTTTCTGGAGCAACATAATTTGACCAAAATTACTTCGGGAGGTTTTTGCTGATTGGCATACCGTACAATTATGTTCAAGTCGATAGGAGGTGTGACACGTGACATGGTATGAGCAATTCGATAATTCAATAGCCGCCGGATTTTCGCGTGACACCCCCCAAAATATCGAAAATCTCACGGAAAATTTGACTTTTTTCCTGCCACTGAGGGGGGGGAGGGGGGGGGTCTGTCATGGTTTAGAAATTTGATAAGGTCCCTTGCGATGCGTGATGTCGACCATATTTCGATATTGATAGGGGTGCGTGATGCGTGACAAATGAATTGAATGTAATTGTACGGTAGTGGGGAAATGATATATCATGAGGCTCCCAGGAGAGATGTTTCATATTATATCAGGATCTCTCCCCCAGAGGTGAGCGTGATATATCACCCAGAGCCGTTCCTAGAAACACCAACATTTTCGGCAATCCCACATGTGCTGTTTCACATGTTTGATTGTGCTGTTTTTATTTTCAGTGTTGCCTCCAATCTTTCTGGTCTCCCTGGAATAGCATCAGTATTTACTGAAAGGATTGTATTAGAGACCCTGCACCATCCAGAGGTCCACAGGGAAATTCCAGAATGCAATTCAACATCACAAACATGTCAGTTTTCTGATGCAATCAAACTGTCTAACGTTGAATGCTCAGCAAAATATATATATATATATATATTACAAGATAATCCTAACCGCAAACCTTAACCACTAACCTGAACCACTAACCCCTAACCCCTAACCTAACCAGCAGATGCCCAGGAGTTAGGGCGCGGTTCGCTTGCCCTAACTCCCTCGATAGCAGGGGATCAGTGTTGCTAGGGCAATATATCATCTCTGGGGCAGAGCTGTGGATATAACACGAGCCATCTCTCAGGAGAGATGGTGATATATCATTAGCACATGTGGGATTGCCGAAAATGTTGGCGTTTCTAGGAATGGCTCTGGGTGATATATCACGCTTGCCTCTGGGGGAGAGATCCCGATATAATACGAAGCATCTCTCCTAGGAGCCTCATGATATATCATTTCCCCACTATGGCCTGCTTAGATTCAACTTTCCATAAATTCAGTTCGCATTGAGACGTGTGACAGAGAACAACATCGGCCTTTTAACAATTTACTTGCCGACGCTTGTACAAGCTTGTACAAGCCCGAAAGTCCGAAAAGCCGACAAGACGACAAGCTATGTCAAAATTTTGACAAGTTATCGCTTGCAAGCCAGACAAGCCCGACAAGCTGACAGGTTTTTCTACAAGAGGCCCAAGCAAAGATGGTATTTGACAATTCGAGCTACGAAAAGCGGGCCAGACATGGTGAAATATGAGTAATGACAGGCAGGCTGCAAAGTAGCCATAAGTAAGGAGTGTGGAGCCGGACTGGGCCAGGAAGGAAAGAAAAGGACAAGGTAACGACAGGTGGGCAGCGCCGTGGCCATGGGTATATAGAATGTGGAGATCGAGTAATTACAGTACTTTCCGTACCACGGAAGCAAATGAGCTGTCGAAGCTGTCAGCTTGAAAGCGAAAGAGGAAAGACAAGACTCACAAACATCACAGCATACCTAAGGGCTGCTCGGGATGAATAACTGGTGGCGGTTAGCCTCCATGGTGGACGCGGTGGTGGGCACGGGTGTGTCTTGGAGGTTATACGCATGCCACTTTTCCATGATCAGATTCCAGCGGCGCGGCGTCAGCTTCCCCACGCTCTTGTGGTAGTCTCTGACAAGTGTTGAGACTTGGTTGCACAAGAAGGGGGTCCCGTCATTAACTTTGGAGCCCGTGATGTGCTTGAGCCAAGCCCGCTCAAGCTGCGGAAAAATATCAGGCACGAAAGGAGAAAAAAGACGGACACGCACTCCTGCCAAGGAAAGGGCGAGCACCGCACCGGTGTAACCGTAGTCGTGGACGGTTCCCGCGATGGACTTGAGGTACGGGGCAAAGACAGCCGTGACAGCATCGGAGGTAAAAATGCTGTCGGGTTCCTTGAAAAAATCAGATAAACCAGCGCAGTAGGGAGCGGACGTAGCTTACAGTATAGCCAGGCTCGCCTCGCTTTGCATGGGCTGGAGCAGGAGTTCCCCAGATGCCCGGACCATCGTCGCGCAGCGCGTGCTTCGCATACTTGGCGATTTTTTTGGCATTGCCGATGAAGTCTTCCTCGTGGAACTTCGCGTCCACCACGGTATCGCTGCGCCGGCCGAAATAAGAGCGCTTGTCATTGAGGCGATCCTTAGCCTGTAAGGAAATTCTAGTCTCGTGACCAGACTCTTATGACATCCCAAAGGGACCCCTGTCATAAGAGTCTGGAACAATCACCGGCTGTCGAACCATACCATTGCGCTATCAATTTTGATGGCAATTTCCCACGGCTTGTCCTCATGTTCCGCGCGTGTTTCACGCGTGTTTTGAGCGTGTTTCTTGCATATATACCCTAAATACCTGTACAAATGTACTCTAGAAAGTCTCTCAAAGCCTTCATGGACTCGTACACACCCCCGAGAGCTCGGAATTACCCTGTCAGGCCAAGCTATACCCACGTGGGTTCAGATGACTTTGACATGGAAGAAGATGCTACGACAACTATTGGGGCCACTTCTAGCCCTCCAGATCCCCGCTTTCGGGACGCAGATTTGCCTCTGAATGTCCCCTTCCTTGACCTAACGGAAGCCGATTTTGGAGAATCTGATGAAGATGCAGAGTATGATGCTGGCTCTCGGGCTCCAAAGCTGTCAAACACTGATAAAACTCGGATGGTACTGGAATCCATGAAGAAACTCAGCAGATTTTCTCTCCGCATGTCTCTTGAAGAGCTTTTTACCTCTGAAGACAGTGCAGTCAAGAACGTTACAAATACACAAGATCAGCCGTCGCTTCGCTCCGGCAATAAAATATTGAGAAAATAATATATTGTCGACATACAATACAATTAGAAACGAAAAAAGTGGATTGCCGAGTTGGTCTCCTCAGCTGTAAACGACACGGGCAACCAAACAAATGAACTCACCGGTGAAGAAGTAATAAGCGGTCTGCTGGTAGACCGAGGTCGATGGGTCGTCGTCCGGATATAGCGTCGAAGGGTGCAGCAGAAAAATGAGGAATGGGTCCCAGAAAGTCGTGGAGGCGTGGAACAGAAATCAGGAGGAAAATGGGAAAAGTGGCGTGGAGGCGTGAGGTACGGCTCGGGCTCGAAAGGACTCGGTGGGAGAAGAAATGTGGGCGAGAGGTTGAAAGGGCTTCACTGGCGGCGTGCACACGGTAGCGCACTCTGGTCACTGGCCGCGTCGGTCGTGGTGGTTCGGGATCAAAAGGTTGATATTATGACATCTGTACGTACGGAACAAATATACGGCCTGACAGCCGATCTACCGTACGCTAAGCGAGGAAATGGGGGAAAAGGGAAAGGCGACGAGCGGGACATTCCACCCTTCCACACCGGAAGTTTTCAGAGATACAAAAGGAGAGGAGCAGTTACTCACTGTTGGTCAACCAAGAACAATCAGAGCTGGGCGCTCAAAAGGAGGCAAAGGAAGCAATAGCGAGAGCAGGTGGTAATCGAAGACGACTTAAGCCGAATGTTTTGATCTTGCATTTAATTCATCTCGAAAGATGCACCAGCCGGAAACGGCGGTATGAAGGTGTGAATTTGATCCATAATTTGTTGCCAGTTGGAGTGAACGACGGAAACGGTGAAACGCGAGAAAACCACAAATCTTGAAATAAAAATGAAAACCAGCAAGATATGTTGCAGGGCGGAGCGAGTGCAAGCAACTTGGTGTGGGTTGAGGAGCTTCAGGACTGAAACAAAAAGCACTTATAGGCCAGAAAGCAGCAGGCACAACACAGCGAGCACGAGATTCAGTATTAGAGACCTTGCGGTGAGCCACCGGTAGCCACCCGGTGGTTCCCGAGGCATGCGGTGCCTCAAAATGACGCGCGCTCCACCCAAAATGAGCCACCGGACGCCACCGGGTCAGCCACCGGATGACGTCGCTCTGCAAAATGGGGGTGGAGCCACTTGCGACCGCACATGCCTCGGGAGCCACCGGGTGGCTACCGGTGGCTCACCGCAAGGTCTCTATTGAGAGCAGTGACAGTTACAGTTGCAGACATAGATTTTTAAGATGGTCGAACAGATGCCAAGGTTTGAAGTAATAGTTTGAGTCGAAACAAAGGAGAGGACTATCTTCCGCAGCAGCAGTTCCAGGGATCAGACCGAAAATGAAAATAAGTTCGAGGGGGAAAATCGAAGGGGTTCTCTCCACGCCGTTTTTATATGTGAAGAATCATCTGCCGGGGGATACGTGGCCCCCGGCCTGATGAATAGAATCATGAGCAACGACTGCGATCGATTGCGTCCTGTCAAGAAAACGCTGCGCGGGTCAGCTGTTTGACCGTAGTTGAAAAGGCAGTGCTAAAGAGGAGGGAGAGTCGAGGACAGAAGGGGTTAATTGAAGAGCAAGAGCTGAGGAAAAACAAAAGGGGAATGGTTACACGGGGATATAGCACAGCCGAATGAGCAAAATCTTAAAGAACGGTTAATATCTTGCGCAGGAGGGCCATATACATCTCTTAAATCTTGTTTACACAGATAGGGTCTTAGAGAATGTGTCTATTGCCAGGTGGATTATGTCAAAGGCCACAGATATTTGTGTGAAAGAAGCTAGCCGCTTGACTGATACAGCTCGGAAGGGAAAATTCAATGAAGAGGCAAAATCACTGCGTCTTCCATCCCACTCAGTCAAAATTGAACTGTTACATTCATTTTCAGTACCAAACCTTCTCAAACTCTATGATTTTGCAATGCCCCATCTTCAGGGTCTTCTGAAAGCTGCAGAGTCTGATGAGGAGCTGGTTCAGAGACGTCAACGAAACCCAGATATGGTAAAGTTCAAATTGTTTTGCAATCTGTCTTGTCTGACAGTAATTATTCAGGGGCGTGCAATGATCACATCTATGCTTTTGAACCTCCGTAGTAGGGAAACAAATCTTCATCTTGCCATGAACTCTTTGCTTCTTTGGGATGGCCAGGTTCCTAAGCGACTCATTCAGACTCTGAATCATTATGCTTTCTGCACATCATATAATTACCAAACAAAGGCTGTTGGCTCTGTTTCTAAGGATGCAGTCTATCTGGCACGATGTGTTGCCAATGACCCAAGCAAAATGTGTCTCTTGCCTTATGATAATTTTAACTGGGTTGAGAAGGCATGGGAAACTTCAGCTACCCATGGCAATATTTCACATGATCAGGTTTCCGCAATACTTGTTGTGTTGGGTCTTCCTGAGGGATCAACTCCTGCAGATGCTGCTCGGCTTCTGCATGTCCTGACTTTTGCTCAGACTAACAACACCAGACATAATCTCCCTCCAGATATTTCTCTTGAACAAATTCTTCCCAGCTCTAATGATCAGAAAGTTTTTGCCAAAAATGCAGCAATACATGTTTCTCATATTTTGGCAGAAGAGGTGGAAATTTTTTATGTACATCACAATATCTTCGGAGATTTCTTTGATCCGCATGCAATCACTGTGGGGAAAACTGAGGAATATTTTCTACCCACATATGATCAAGAACAAAGTTCAACTCGGGGAAATATGCTTGTACTTGATCACTTCTTCAAAGACATTCTGAAAATACCCAGCAAAGTTTTTGAAGACAGAGATTTTCCTGTATTGGGTGATAGGCTTACTACTGCTCGAGATCGTGCTGCTCAAGACCAGCGGGCACTTGATCGATCTGAACACCGTGTTGACCATTTAGCCAGTTTTCGACTTCTGAGTGGCCTTATGCATTTTTGCTTGAACCAACTCCAGAATCTCGGTAGAAACACATGGGGCACAGGAGTCAAAGATGCTGTCAGTCTTGCAACATTGTTAGAGAGACTTCCAAACACAGGGAATATAAATTTACGAAAGATTGACTTTTATGCTTGGCTCCGATTTTTTGATGTTATTTTGCGAGCACTAGTGCTACGAGCAGCAATGGTTCTTCTGAATGTCTCTACCCTTCAAGAACTATATAAACACAGGATATCAGCAGATGCATTCAAATCTCTTTGCACTCAAATTGTTGCACAGTTTCTCCTGCCTTCAATTGATCGGCTTGAAGCAGAGGGTGGCAAAAGTACTGCCTGGAAGTACAGAATCGGGAAATGCAGTTCTTCTCATGCATGATTTGATGACAATGAGAGAGATGCGACATGCTATCAAGCATGGACATCCAGAACGGATGGAAAGAATGTTGAAGTATTGGACACCTATGTTCTATGCTGGAGGCAGCTTTAATTATGCAAACGAGTCAATGGAGCTTCTTCACAACCTGAATCATGACTGGCCTTCTGAAACAGCTCAAGTTCCTAGAGCTGGTATGTTCATAAACAATCAAGGCAAACGTACAACATTCAAAGAGACAGATATCCGGGTCGAACAATTCAACAAGTCCATCAAATCTCATGCACATGGATCTAATGCACGACCTGGTTTATTAGAAAAGATAACTCCAGCTATTGGTCATATTCAAGAGCTCTCTGAAAAGATTTTCTTGGATCTTGGTGTATTCGATGAAGACCAACGCCATACTGATGTCTCTCAACACAAGGATGTGATTTTACTTGTGGAGCATCTTTGCAAATCCAACATCTTTGATTTTTCCAAAGACACAACATCAGATCACCTAGTTGTGGACTTGTTTCAAACAGGTTTGCAGCGACTTGCAGGGCCACAAGGTGGTCATGCAAGGCATCTTCAGCGTCATCTTCTCCGATCACGAAACCGGCATCATAATGAACTGCCACCAGGCCATCTTGAAAATATGCCTGCCTCCTCTAGTGTTATGGAAGAAAAGGAACCACATGATCATGAAATAATTGAAGAAGCAGACAACTTAGACAGAGAGCTTGAGAAAGACAATGTCCGACCTCAACTTACATTGCTTGAACAACTAGATGACATGATGCAGCAATATTTCGATTCTGATTTGTATGATGAATATGAGTAGATCTACCTACTGTACCTGATGTAAGGCTAGTTTCCCTGGTAGTTTGGAGTTTTTGATAGATCCATTGCAATGATTTCCCCAGCTTGAAGCACTTCCTCGCGAGTTTCAGCCCTCTTTCGTTTGCGAGTCACTGATTTTTGTGCTTTAGAAGCACTTGGTGTGACTTCTTCTGGTGCAATTACTGGCAAAACATTGAGTTCTTCACAAATATCTTGAACAGCATCAAAGAGGTGAGGTGGGAGAGCAGCCCAATGCACTATATGTGTGTAGCGCTTGAGATCCTCCGCAGAAAAAATCTTGCTGGTATGCTTTGCAATTTCTTCCAGATCTGAATCTGAAATCAATGACTTGGGCCCATAGTTTGGCCAATCCTCTCTCCAGTAGTTTTTCCAATGCTCCAGTCTCCAATCAATAAGCTTGTTGTAAATAGTTGTCCTCTGCAAATCTGTTGTCTTGCCAGATACAATGACAGGGCCTGGTGTAGGATTGACATCAACCCATTTGTACTCTCTTGGAGGTCTGTATGTAGGATCACATCGGTTGCAGCAGTCAAAAGATTCATGCCGAGCCCAAGCTTTTGTATTTCCCAGAAGCTTTTGTATGATTTTTTTCTGCACATTCCTCAGATTGGATGAGTTCAATCATACCAGGGTCCTGATCTCCTGGGTGTTCAACTGTAATGTCTCCAGCTAGAAGTTTGGGCTCAACAAAAAATATGCCAACACTTCTTTCATCCTCTTGTCTTGCTCCACGCCCTCTTCGCTGGTCTGCATCTGGGACAGTAAGCCCATCACACCTGTATTGTATAACTTGCTGGACCCCAGGAAAATTCATTCCAGCACTGATCTTGGAGGAGCCTAGCAAAATATGAGTTTTTCCTTCTCGAAAGTCCTTGAGTGCTATCTCTTGGTGGCGTGAAGATAGTCCAGAGTGAATGATATCCACAACATGAGTTGGAAGCTGCATATGAGCTGCTCGAGCAAATGCCCACCAGAACATTTCTGTGAGGCGGTCAAGATCATCACAGAATACAATTGTTCGGACCAGATCCAATTCTTTACAGCCAAGTGGAAGGATAAAAGCAATGTCAAGAAAACTTCCAATGTCATGTTCCATCGGCACAATCATTGTGGACAATTCTGGCCGAAAATTGCCAAGATTAAGTAGGACATAGTCAGGATGGAGTCCTGCATATGTTATGAGTGAAACACGGAAAGCCTCTGGACAAGTAGCAGAAAGACAAATTAGGGGTACTTCATTCCCAACAATATTTCGGAATTGGTAGATACGTGAGTAAGAGGGACGCCAAGATCGTGTCTGATGCACAAGATGTGCTTCATCAAGGTAAATGGCTGATAATCGTTTCCTCCATGATGCAGAATGTAGGAGTCTAGCAAAAGATGGGCTTTCAAGGGTTTCTGGGCAAACATAGAGCACCATTGTCTCTCTTTTAGCTGCTTTTTCATAGTCGTCTTGACTATTCTGCTCTGAATAGATGAATAGGGATGAAATCTGTCCTGTTTGGCTCCTGAAAACACATTATTCTGGGTCCAAACATGATAATAAAATACATACAACAGTTCACCTTCCTGTCCAAGACTTGTAAAAGGTGTAATAACAAGGGAAATGCCTTCTTTTCATGCAGTGAGTGAAAGTATCCAAGTGAGGGATTTTCCAGATCCAGTCGGTGAGATCAGTACACAGTCTCCTCTACGCATCAAGACAAGATTGCAGACTTGCACTTGGAATGTATGTAGTTCAGCACCAGGGGGCAGCAACTCCATTTCAACTGCAAGTTTACTCCACTGCTCTGGATCAAGAGCATTAACAGATTGGAGTGGATCTTCTTTTGAGAGATCAAAGGCAGCCTGAGTAGGAGTGCCAGGATTGTTCAAAGCATAAGGTTTGAAAGTCAGGGCTTTAGGTTTGACTTCATAGCCACCTCTGTACTGCTTCTGAGACAGAACAGGAGCTAAAGGATTTCCGGGAGAGTCAAGGGTGCTTGTGCTTGTGCGCAGCGGGGTAGAAACAGGGGTGGGAACAGATTTGGAGGTAGAAACCGAGGTAGATCTAACATGTTGCCGGGCTGGAGGCCAATTATTTGGAGGGTTTGAGTCCATTGACTTCTTTGAGACCCTAAAGCAGCTATGAAGAGTAGAAAACACGTCGAAGTAGAGGCTAAGTACAAGAAACACGCTCAAAACACGCGTGAAACACGCGCGGAACATGAGGACAAGCCGTGGGAAATTGCCATCAAAATTGATAGCGCAATGGTACGGTTCGACAGCCGGTGATTGTTCCAGACTCTTATGACAGGGGTCCCTTTGGGATGTCATAAGAGTCTGGTCACGAGACTAAGGAAATTCCAGATTAACGTTGGCTGAAAAATTGGAGAGCTTCGCACCTTTGCAAAGACTGGGCACCCTGAGGTAACCTTGTACCCGCTGTTGGGATAGACACAATCGTACACTTCCTGGATCCATTGGACCTGGCCGCCCGGGAGCTCCCAAGTATGGCCGTCGATGGCACCGAGCTTGTGGTGAAGGGTAGGGAGGAAATCCGACTGCCAGCGAGCCTGGGCATAGTCGGGGATAGAGGTGGTCCCACTGCTACCGGAGGTAAAGCTTGAGTTGCCGGTGACAGGCTTGGTGACGGGCGCCGAGGGGATGCAAATTTTGATAGGGGCAGGAATCTTGACGACCTTGGTCAAGTCAAGATGTTGCATCGGTGTGCCTGCATTTTCGACCTTGACTGCATACCTCCTGGTCTCTTTCTTGGGTTGTTTTTTGGGCTGCACGGGAGTATCTTCGTCACTTTCAGAATCGGTAAGGATCTCGACGACCTATAATTAAGACTCAACTTTAGTTACGCAACTCGGGACAGCGGCGATTGAACGAAATAAATACCTGTCTGTTGCCCTTGGACTTTGTCGGGGCCACAGCCTGCGCATCGAGGTCAGTCAGTCCACCGATGGGGGTGCTGACAGAGACGGTGGCCAAGTGCTTCTTGCTCTTGCTCGCAGCGACGGTAGGAGCATAGTCGCTCCAGTTTGCCGCTAAACCGCCGGGGAATGCTGGCTTCGATTTTTTGACGTTCCTACGTAAACAGGCAACACGGGGATCAGAAACGGCCTGTATTTAAATCGAAACACTCACTGCTTGCGTTCCCCCACGTCGCTCTTGCGCTTCTTGCTGTCCTTCACATTTCCTTGGCCTCGTCGACGGCGGCTCTGGTATCTCCTTTCTTCTTCTTCCCTCCCTATGGCGAGTTTTGAATCAAGATACAATTTCTGAAGCTCAAGAGTCTTACGTGTCCTTTCATAACGCTCTGGTGCAGTTCGCTCGCGCGCTGCTTTTTGGCCTCTGCAACGAGTGTGTCGTAATCTTTGTCAAGGTCGGTGATGGTGCAAAACGTCTCGTCGTCCATCTCGACCTCTGAGGAGTGGGGAGAACGTGCAGCTGGAGCGCCGAGCTCGCCGAAGTCAGCTGTGGACATCATCGGCACATCCGCCAAGGTATTCACGCTATTCGCTTCGTCCTCTGCCTCCCTCAGCCTCGTCGTCCAGTTCCATCTCTGCCAGCATGGCAATTCTCTCGGCCTTGATCTGAGCTAACCTTACAGCCAGCAAAGCCTTGCGAGTGGTGGCCTCGTTGACCTCGGCGGTGGTGCGCTTGGCACGAGGCATGTCCGGGGTGGCTGGTTTGTTGTTTCTTTTGGCACGATCAGGAAGAGGAGAGCGCGGTGGGATTGCACGCTTGCTCTTGGAAGGGGATAAACTCGGTGTCGGCATCGGTGGGTAAGCCTTCACCTGAGTCGGGTTTTTCCTGGGTGGTATCTTGTCAAAAAATCCTTTCGTTAAGCGTGCGAGAGACTTACGCTGATTCCATTAGCGCCAGAGGAAGTAGACTCGATACCAGCATCGGCGGCTGCCCCAACGCTCGAGTCATTGTTTTTCTGGTCAGTGTATCGGTCAGAATCAATGTCAATGATGCTAAAGACATCTACTTTAGCTGCTGTCGAGCCGCGGGTGGATTTTGAGGGACCAGGTACAGCGTTTGTCTTGCGAGCCATTTTGACGGACTTAGATGTTTTTGTGAATGGAAACGTGACTTTCTATACAGTTGTTTTACCACTGGCACATTGTTTGGCCTCATAATAGATTGATTCTCTTCAAGTTCACGCTCTGCATGTCTCGAAACCGATCTTACCCATGTCCAGACTGTCCCCGCAGCTTCACAAGGAGTGGGGGACTCAAACATCACCGAAACAGACAACATAGACACTTTACTCCTGCTTCAGAGGGAGAAGACGAGCACGTACATACAAAACAGTTCCACCCGAAATTAACTGGTAAGTGTGAGTATTTTTTCCAATATCTGGGCTCACGATTTTGTAGGTCTGCCCTGCAACCGTCGTGGCGAATACTTACCTCCATTCACGCCCCCTCCACCATCTGCCCAGCTCGACGCGCAGCCACCTGGCTCTTGGTTTCCTTTTCAGGACCGGACAGAATCGACTTCGCCCATTTTCACTTTGTCGAGGTCCAGAGTTCGGCGGCTCAAATCAATACGGCTCTGGACTTATGGACTGCTCAAGTTCTTCAGCATCGCGGCACAGCTCCCTGGCGCAGCGCCCAAGACCTCTATCAGACTATTGACAGCATACAGCACGGGGACGCACCTTGGAAAGTTTACAAACTGCGCTACACGGGTCCTCTTCCCGCAGGACTGCCGCCCAAGTGGATGACGGAAGAATACGAGCTTTGTGCCCGCGACTGCCGCACCATTCTTCATCACCAACTCGCAACTCCGGAATTTCGGGACAAGATTGAATATTCACCATACCGCCAATTCGATGCCTGAGGTCGGCGTGTTTGGTGCAATCTCATGTCTGGCGACACGGCCACACCTTGTGTGTTTAACCCCGTCTGTCCCCGGAGTATTATTTATCATTTCTTTCTTTACTTTACCTCACGCTCCTTACCTCATACTCCTTATGATCTTGTTTCGCTCCCGCGGCCCCGCTCTTTGACTCACCTTTTCACATGTATTGTATAGCCACCGATCCGTAGTATATAAGTAGTTAGCCGTACGATAGATACCTTTGGTCAATACTATCATTACGCCAGTCACCCCGTTGGACCGACCACCCAACAACCCGTGTGCCGGAACTAGCCGCTTGCTCTCCGTCACACCTGGAAACAGGCTGTAAGTCATTTTCCTTATTAGTGGTCAAACCTCGCTGATTTCCTTTAATTGTCAAGGATCTCATTGCCGAAGATGAGTCTACACATGGTGCGACCTTCATCCCCGTCGTCGCCGGCAGCGATAAAACAACTGTTTCTGTCGCTACCGGTCATCAAGAATATCACCCGGTCTATGCATCACCTGGCGTATTGACGGGGATCGCACGACGTGCTCATGGAAACGGGGTGCTGCCAGTGGTCTTTCTTCCAATACCTAAAAGTTCGTCTTTTACTGCGCCTCCATACCTATATCCATTGTATTCCAGCTTCGAAGAAACATAGAAAAAAAGCGGCATATCAGCACTTCGTCCGGCAGATGTACCATGCATGCTTGGCGCGTGTTTTTGAGCCGCTCAAAGCCGCGATGACAACGCCCGAAGTTGTGCGATGTGCCGACGGGCACTTTCGTCGTGTCATCTATGGGCTCGGCCCGTATATTGCAGATTACCCAGAGCAGGTTTGGCTATCCTGCATCGTGCAAAACTGGTGTCCCAAGTATGTCATCTTTTCCATGCTGGCTTTCGACTTTTTCAATCTCACCTTTTTATCCAGATGCGACCCTAAACCGGATAATCTGGATGCCCCAAATGCTCGGCGACGCAAGGATGCAAAGACTGCATTCCTGGTGACCTGCTTCGACCCCGGGACATTGTGGGATGACTTCGGGATTCGGAGCGATGTCATTGTAGATATCGAGCATGTATTGCATGTAATTTTGGTTCGCCATACTCAAGATGAAAATCTGTGCTGAGTGCCCAATCAGATTTAATTCTTGCATGATGTTGACAATGCGTACCTTTAGAATTCCGAGCACTCTGCCAATATCACTCTCTGGGATTGCATAGTTTAACTCAGTCCACCACCAATACTCCATGATGAAAAGAATGGAATTGCTGAGCACCCAATCACCGTCAAAGTTGTCATCTTCAACATGAACCTGTGGTTCATCTTTTGCCGCAGTGGCTGAAGGGATATCTTGCGCATGTGATTCCAACAGTGGAGCATCGACACCAACGTCCCGAGGCCGGGCTGAATAATCAAGAATATTGACGAGATCTGGCATATCTGACTCTGAATCATGTTCAGCAGGAACAGCATCAGTGGAAGTGACATCGTCTGGGGCAGCTGGAAATGTACATATGGAGCCAGTGTGAACTTGGGTGTGTGAGAGTGCATTTTCATGCTCCGACTTCGATAGAGATAGAGACTGGTTTTATGCTGTCTGGGAAGCGTAACGAGCACAAAGAATTCATGCCTTCACCAACGGATCATCCAAACTTGGAAAAGTATTGTTCTTCGCCAATTCCTCAAAGTGCGCGTGAATACCAGAGTTGATGCCGAGGACATGCCTAGAGATAATCAGCGGCACGCACTTCCCTCAATTTTTTGTCTTATTCTCTTCCCGGATCCGACTGATGGCTAACGCGTTCACTGCAGGCCGGCTGAGTTGTGCACTGGTTCGCCTTTCTCTCAGTCTGGTCACGTCCCATCACTAGACTGTTACCATGCATGGGGATGGAGAGGTTAGATGAAGAGTTGAGGATAGGCAGATGGGATGGAATGCAAGTTTTGCATAGTGATTTTATTGCGTCACGCCAACAGCCCTGCCTCCCTCGTTCCCTCCCCTTCTCATCCCTCATTTTGTGGGCCCTTGATGCCGAGCCTTAATTGTCCAGTAGGCAGCTATGTAATTGCAAACTTAAGCTTTCAATTGATAGAACTTAAGTTGTGATGAAAACTTAAGTGTGATTGAGAACTTAAGTGCGATATGAGGACTTAAGTCTGAGTAGGCAGGGGGAGGGGGGTATACATACAGCCATATGCAGGTGGAAGGTGAGAACTTGAGTTCTCGTTAAACTTAAGGTCCATTTCCTATTCCACCTGCCCGAACTTAAGTTTGGCTAATTTTATTTCATCCTCCAAGGGATTATGGGGTGAAAAAGCGGCTTCCACTTGGTCAGGGCACTTAGTTTTAGGTCGACTTTGGGATGGCGGTAGATTAGCATGAGGATATCGGCCATTGTGACGGTCGATGAGCTGTTCAAGAAGCTTGTTACAGCACCAATATGAGTAGGCTTTTGAGGATTGGGCTCACCACGCTCGTGAATGTGAAATAAAGTCTCAAGGAATTCGCTGAGAGTGTCAAAGCCATAATGTTTTGGGCGGAGTTCGGTGGTGTAGAGAGAAAGACGCGTGAAAGGTAGGGGTAACACTGTGTGACCTAATGCAAAAAAAACTCAAGGTCCTATGATTATGTAACAACACCACCCTCCAAGCACGGATCAATGGGAGCTGACAGACTACAACATAACAAGGTACAAGTTGATAAATGTTGTAGCATCTGTTTATAAGAGACTAATCATGGACCGGATATTGATAGCAGTCATATCTGACTGCTTCACTTTGGTTTTTCTTTTTTGACCATCTCTGGAGTTGGATTGTAGATACAGCATAGCCTTTGACTGCCGGTGTGTTTGGGTGTTGATATGTGAGGCAGCCAACTCCAACATGAAGAGGCAAATTGACAGAGTCAGACCTGCCTTCCCATGGCAGATTTCAGTAATGTGTTGTCAAATCACTAGCCAGTCTTGTGCCAGAGAGGTAAATGGTTCAAATTTTCAACTCTGTGATTCATTTGCTTGGGGGTGCTCTGATGATGACTGCATCCATATTTGCACCACTGCACTTGCCCATGCTCATCTGATTCCGCCAGATATTTTTCAATATTATTGATTTTTTCTAAATTTTTTTGGTCTCTGTCCAGTAGCCCACACTACAAACTAGTTGGATGATTCTTCCTGGCCATCAGAACTGTGGTCTTGGGATTGATGTCGGTTTCCCAACAGTACAAATGAGAATTGATGCTTGCAATTGGGAACTCCCACGGTTGCAATGGGACTGAGGAGATAAGCCAATGGGTCGACCAAAAACCACTTAGATTGATCTAGAGCTGTGCATAGTAGATGTGCACTCTGAATTGTACAAATTTACCTTATATATTACAGTTTAAACCATTAGATGCACAAATTTGTATTGTACATGTTGTCTGTGATACCAAGAGGTTCAAAAGCTCCATGTATATGTAAGTTGCAGGTACTTTTCTAGTGTACATTAAAGTTGTTGAATCCTTACTTGGAATGTACATTACTACAGATCTTGTTCACAAAATATTTTACATGTCTCGGTTCAGCTGTACATGCAGAATGTTGAATGTTGAACATGAAGTGTACATCAAAAACTATAAAACCTTTTTTCGTCAGAAATTATGTACAATAGTCGTCGAACAAGGAACGGTACACATCTACAACTCATCCAAGACATGTACAGCGTCAATGAACTGGAACAGTAGTAATTTACAAGTTTCACAGTGCAGCAACCATGTTATTGTACAGTGTACTGTGTGCTCTCAACTTGCAACAGTGTTCTAAGGAACAGACTACTCTCCATTGACCACTTGTCACTGCGCACACAACAGAATTGTACATCAACACATTCAAAGTACAGTCCACAGTACACATCTGTACAGCCTACACCCGATAAGGGGTTTCTCAGCGACCCATGTATCTTTTATCAATCCCACTTGGCCCTTGGGTGGGTTGGTTCATCAATCCCAGTGCAACCGTGGGACTTCCCACGAAAACCAATGGTAATCACATCAACAAACTTAGGGAAACCACCGCCGATCCCACACCCAAGGGGGGTTTGCCTGTCACCCAACAGTGTAACCCTTGGGGAATCATCTCAAATCTGACTATTCTAATCCCTAGAAAACCAGAATCAATTCCACAATCTCGTCTCAAACCACAATCACCCCCTCCAATGGCCCTGCCCTTACCTGCCACAAGTTTGCTGGATGCCTTCAGGCTGCATTATAATCGCTTTCAAGATGCTGTTACCACCATAATCCAGACACCAACTGACGCTGTTGTAATTGCCAGGCTGGGCGATGATTTGGATGAATATATCCAGTTGGTGGAGCAGGTACGAGGAAATTAAATCCTTCATGAAATACGTCTCAATATCCAGTAGAACACCGGAATATTTGAGCCACTCGAGCTTCAAACAATTCAAACAAGTCTTGTTGCTATGCAAACCGATGTGCGGCTGGAATACCGGGATGCAATTGACGCATCCCATAACGGCCGCCCCACAGTGGTGCAAACAATAGCAACAGGTACTGTTGGACGGCCTAGGATTCATATTGATCCAGACTTCCTACGCTGGGCATACTCGCAACGATCGACAGCGAGCATACACAGGTTTCTTGGCGTCTCCCGGAACACGGTCCGCACTGCGCTTCTTGAGAATGGCATCGCAACCCCACAGTACAACCCCTTCCCCAACAACACACCCTCTGATCCTCTCATTCATACGTCGGCCAGTGTCAGTAATGACTTGAATGACAACGATGACGATCTTCTGGATCCCGCAATACCAATCCCGGTCAATCTGCCGCCAGAGGTTCAAGATGAGGGCATTACCTCTTACACAGGACCCCTCTCAGAGATCTCGGACGAGGATCTGGATTCCCTGATTCTTCGACTACGCTCTCACTTTCGACGGGCTGGGCTTGCAATGCTGGACGGAATGTTGCGCCGCCTTGGCCATCGCGTTCCACGGGAGAGAGTCAGACAATCCCTCTTGCGAATTGATCCAGTACGTCGAATATTTGAACGGATCCACATCCGGCGGCGGATTTATTCGGTTCCGGGTCCGAATTCCCTGTGGCACCACGACGGCCAACATGGTGAGCTCCCTTGCATTTCTCCTATATACTTCATTTGACAACTCAATCATTTCAGGGTTGATTCGGTGGGGTATCATCATACATGGCTTTATCGACGGGTATTCTCGGCTCATCACAGGCTTGCGGGCCAGTGATAACAATCGGGCGCAAACCGTTTTAGATGTTTTTCTTGCCGCTTGTGCGGAATACGGCGTTCCATCTCGAGCACGCGGAGATCATGGGACCGAGAACTTGTATGTTGCAGCATGGATGGAAACTTATCGCGGAATTCTGCGTGGATCATATATTTGGGGAAGGCAAGTCGAACTGAATGAAGTCTTCTTCAATCCAATCACTAACATTTATCTGCAGGAGCGTTCACAATGTCCGAATTGAGCGTCTTTGGGTCGACATAACAGCCCAATTGGGCGCAACATGGGCCGAGCGCTTCACCGTTCTCGAGCTTCGTCATGGACTGGATATCAACAACATCAGCCACATTTGGCTTCTCCACTTCCTCTTCTTGGCTACAATCAATAGCCAGCTCGCCTTCTTTGCTCAGAGCTGGAATCAACATCGGATTCAGATTCGGCATGGTCCCAACTGTTCTCCCGCTGACATGTTTGTGTTCGACATGCTTGTCAACGGTGTCCGAGGCAACCAACTTCCCGAAGAGGAGCTCAGTGAGGAGGAGCTCGAGGTTTATGGCATTGACTGGTCGGGTCTTCGGGATGATGACCTTCTCGCATCCCAACGTGCCAATAATCCTACTGGGGAAGGCGCAACTTCGTGGATAGGCAGAGTCGGACCACCTCTGCTGGCTGATCTAAGCAGCGTTGTTGTTGAACCTCCTGTGGGCCTTTTGCAAGAAGGACAGGATGTTTACCTCTACAATTCCGTCGTCCATTTACTTGGCAGTGCCCGAGACGAGGACTGCATCCTTGTATGGACGACTGCACTTGCTCATGCTCGTCATATTCGCCCGGATATATTCTGATACTATTCTTGTTTTTGTATTTTTGTGCATTGGTTGGCAGTGTCTAATATATAGTGAGATCCCCATAATACCAAATTTTCGGGGTGCATAACAGTATCTTGTGTGTCGTCTGGGCCAGAAAGCGATCAGCCAGATCACAGATTTGGAATCACTTTTATGTCGTCATCATTTTTCTTTGTTTCCTCGCCACTTCGACAAAATCCCGGCACACGAGAGCTCTGGCAGGCCCCAGCTCCGAGCACTCACGTCAGTTTTCAGTCGCACTGGTACCTCCACCTTTGCCACTCACAATATCTTCGTAGTTTTTCTGCCACAAACAAGCTACATGGCGGAAACGGAGTCGGCAATTGAGGAACCCCAAATCATTAGCTGCACAATCCTTGTGAAGCAAGTCGATCGAGCAGATATCATCCAAGTCGTTCCGAGACTTGTAATTGCACATTCCCAAGTGATTCTACGTGGAGATGCTTTGTCGGTGCGGATAGCATCTCTCATTTTGGCCCTACGCACCGGAATTCAATTCCAAGGGTTTCAAGTTGAGGAGCCATTGCTCTCAGCACTCATCACAGGCACAGTTCTCAGTCCGGACTCTATCACCGTCAGCACCAGTCGAGTGCCAAACTTCTCCGGAAATGCATATAGGAACGCAGGCAGCGGGTATCAATTCATTGGCCTGCTCTCACAGGTCAACATGGATGTTGAGAATGATTTAACCCATCACACCACGGCTTACACCTCGGGGGAAGTAATATCAGCGACCCTCACTCCAGATTCCGCCCAGTTCTTTTTGGCGTACCGGCCAATGAATGTTATGCCGGAATCTAATTTCATCCTGATCTTCACTGTTCCTTCCCAAAGCGCACAGTCCACCAATTCGGACATTCAAAGCATCTTTTCTTCCCCACTCTCACTCGCTTCATTCAGCCTCGGTTCACCGACAACTAGCTTTGGCTCGCCAGATCTGGATTTCTTCGATGGTCTCATGCACCTTTCCCCTGGTTCACGAACTGAAGGATCGGATTGGGAGCGCGGGATTCCTGCGCATTCATTCCATGCTATTCCAGCTCCCCAGTTACTTCAGGACGATACCCTGTGTTTCGAAACCCATGGCAGCCCAGACGAAAACAATTTAGACCTCACATTTGCTGGAACCCTTCTCACCCTTCCCACCTCTTCGCCGCCTCCATTGCGTTGCCGCTCTGGTTCTATATCCATCGAGCAGCGAATCCTCCTACACCTCTCCACGCTTCAACCGCCAGTGGGAAATTCCGCATATCATGACGCTAAAGTTCAGGGCTGCTAATTTAATTTTTTGTCGCGACAGCTCGCTGGTGACAGAGGCCATCCTGACCGTGACCCGCCCTTGATGGCGGCGACGTGACGAGTACATGCCAGTACAGTATGTGGTAAATGTAAATCATCCCCACATTGAAAAACTGGCCGTGGGCGATATCGATATGACCATCCTTAACAATATGAGCCCGTTCTGAGAACGTGAATTTTTCCAGGACATGAAGCACTTGCCAAAGTTCCCTGGTTCATTGAACAACTCGAGACAATACGCCGAAGAGATGAGTTTGTGGGTTTACACGATGGACTGCTTATTGAGAAGATGGTAGAGTAGACGGGTGTCCAAGATGTAGAAGGTTCCCGGGAATAATGAGTACTAATTCATACGGGTAAACGAGTTCTCATAGTGGTCAAACCCAAAGACAGTTACGACTCGAGCGATCGATATCCAGATGATCCGACAGCACCACCTCTGTCACCGCCTCTGTACCCCGCCTCGAAACACACCATTCAAGTAATCAGCCTTCAGAACCATTCCAAAGCAGCAAGGAAAGAGAACATACATTGTGGATCGGCCCATGGTGAGGTGGTGGGCATTACCACAATATTCCAAAGGGCCAATCGCTAAATTCTGAGGGTTCTGGACAATATACAAGAACAGTATGTGCTTCCGCTCCATGCCTTCAATGCGCTGGGGTTTGGCGCTATCCCTAACCACAAAAGAAGTCAGTACAGGCTTGCAAGTGGGAAAGGCAATGGGTACTCTTTAGGGCTCACGCCTTGAGAGTTTTGTGGGAGTGGAGTGATTGACCAAATTTGCTTATTGTTGCGATGGGTGTAGACCGTTCAATGTGGTAGAGATTGAGCGCAGAAATCATGACCGTCCAGAAAGAGGGGCACGCGCGCAAATAATGAGCAGGTCGCAGAAAGGTCGGTTCACCAAGCAGTCCTAGAGATTCATTCAATCATTAGCTGTACTACAACTCGAAGATGAACCTTGTTGCGCAAAGTAGGAAGTCACTGGGTCTTGAAATTCAGAGAGTGCCTCCAAGTTCAATCCATTGGTGTGTTCCGAAGACCAGATGGCCGAGATTATGATTAAGCGAGAGGAAGGTTGAAAGAAATGTGGGCTCAAATACGTCGTAAAACGAGTCCATGTTGTACTGCGTCTATCTTTAAGACAGGGTAGATCGTTGCTTTACCTGAGCTTGTCCCCAAGATTCAACTTCAATTATTTGGAATAAAATCAAATATACGTACGACATAGTCGTCAACGAGTTTTGCCATGCAATAGAAAATTTTGCAGCAGTCCTTAGCATAAACATGGAGCTAGTCTATGTATGCGAGTCAGTGTTGCGTGGTTGGGGCAAGGAACCCGTCCTTAATCGCTGGGCGAAGTTTCCTACTCAAGTCATCAGAGATTTGGTTTGAGCGGTGCTAAGAAGCAGTTCTTACCATAGGCCAGTGTGAGACTTGTGCAGAAATTCAAAGTACCCTCCGCAAAGTCGGGCGACACGGGATGGATTATTGGACGATTTGGCTTCGGTCAGAAACGGTGATAGACGTAGAATGAAGAATAAATCATTGAGATATTTGTTTGAAAAAGATTGTACATGAATGTCTTACCCGCAAGGAAAAATATTTTGATAACTGTATAAACACCGATACCGAGAAATACATCATTCGCACCGCAAATGACTTTGCATGCTAAACCATTGCGCTCCATCCCGACCCTCCCCAGCATCCATTCGCTGAGAGCTGGCAGGAAATCCCTTTCACAACTATAGAAGTCGGAAGGCTCGAGGGGTGTTTGTCACGAGACAATGCCCATGTGGGCTGAGACATAAGTAAAGGTGAACACGAGACGGAAAAGAACTAATGCTTACCTGAAAGACAAGATCAGAGCTCAGGAAGACAATAACGTGGTCCGTAAAGACGAGAGCCATACCCACCTGAAATTTCCGAACCTGGCAATAGTGAGTTCTCGACTGAGACCCTCGCAGGGACAACACACCTTTTTATTGACAATTTTGATGGTAGATTCATAGTCTGAACGAGGATAGAGTTGCACCCAGGTGTAGGTAAGCCATTGGATCCGATAGGCCTGAGACGCGGATAGGCCTGAGACGCAGAGAGGCAGCAAGAAAGACCCAGAATACCATCAAGAATAGCGATTCCAGGTCTAGAATGAGTGCACGATAGGTATAAGAGATACCATGCAATACGAGGTCAGTGAGACAACCCTTCGATCCTTGCTTTTGCTTTCCGGTGGTTCTCCACATTTCAGGATAGATGAAACCCTGAGATTTATTTGTACCTCTTTTAATAGCACAGGAAGAGTCAATTCGGTAGGGCAGGCTGCTTTGCGCCGGGTGTCCCTTTGGGAATCGTTTGGCCTCCTTGTCAGTCGCGTCGATCTCGATCCCTTCCAGTAGCAGAGACCCGTCTTTTTTGATAACTGTGGACAGAGAGTCATCGAGAATCATGTGGCCCGAAGCTTTACCTTCGCGAGATTCAGGCATGGTAGGAGCAGAGCAGCGGCAGGCGTAAGTCTTCAAGTAACAAGAACAACCAACGTCACCTGATTGATCCCCGCCGTGGCGATGCCGGTCCGAGTTCCGTTCCTACAGGTCGGCAGTTGCAGCTGAGAAGATGTCGCAAAGCAAAGTTGCATCAATAAAAAATTGTATCTATACCGGTTGTACACTCTAGAAGTTGCTGTTCTCTAAGCTCGTTCTCCCGTAAGTTTTTTTTTTTTGGTACCATACAACTACAGTCTAGGGCTGTGCGCCGTGCCCGTCGCGCCGGTTCAACGGGTTCCGTGCGACGGGTAGCCGACCCGTTCTGAGGCCCCGGGAAGCTCCTGCCAAGGCTTGTCCGGAAAATAGGATTTTTGAGGGCCAAAATTGGCCATTTCCTTGTCCAATAATAGGATTTTTTAGGCCAAAAATCGCAGATCCTTGTCCGCAGATAGGATTTTTTGAGGCTAAATTCTGTGATCCTCGCATGCTGTGAGCCCCCAACTGGGCGACTCTACTAACGAAGCCTGGCTCAGTCACTAAGGAGGTGAAGAAACTTCTCTTGAAGCTCGGAAAGGGTAAGAAAGCGTAGGTTTGGCTGCAATGAGCGCGAAATAGCTGAAAATTGTCAAAATTGCGCGGTAATAATATCTTTTTTTTTTTTTGGCGGGACACCCGACCATCCTTGTCCGATATAGGATTTTTGAGGCCTCAAGGTCGCCAAAATATAGGATTTTTCGGGCCCAAATCGGCGGTTTCGAGCGGACAAGCCTTGGCGGGAGCTTCCCGCGTTGAGATAGACACGCAAGCTCATTTGAAGTGAGATGAATCATGTATTATAGTGAGGGTGGGCAGGAAGACGGCGCTCGAAGTAGGGCTAGCCGGCAATCAGCGGTGGCAATCAGCTCGCATATTACCTTCCTCTACGCGCACCTTTTGCCAACCTTTTGCACCAACGCGTTTTGGATGCTCTCAATACCTTCAAACCCTAAAAAGACAAGTGCCCAAGCGACCACTACTGTCTCCGTTCAGCATTTTCACCTCTACGGCATTGTAAAACTAAAAATATCGATTTGTAGGGCAGGTATTTTCCCGAAGCAATACTCAAGAGGTTCCCTAACGCTTGTGCGGAGCTGTGAGCGATTACGACAACATCACAAAAAGAAAAATGATTTCCTACAAGTGGCCGTAGCCTTCCGGCCATCCGTGATGGCCGTCCCATCGCCTGTCCCGTTCCTTAGAGAGTCTTTGAACCTTGACGACGGGACGGGTTTGCCCGTCGCCTAACTGTCGAAACGACGGCCGTGCCCGTCGACGGGACAGCGCACAGCCCTACTACAGTCGTTCACTTTACCAAAATTTGAGGAGAACTTAGACTGAGGAGATCGCATCCAAGAGAAAGGATTAAATCATATCATTGTCAAGAGTATAGAATCAAGTTGTAACGATGGTGCAAGATAGAAATGGAAGAATGGAATGGGATTAAAATGCGACGATCAGTAGGTAAGTTCAGAGTACCGGAGCAAGAAAGTAATTGCAGTGCATATGGGATAAAGTAGAGATGAGAAGTGTTCGTAATTCAAATTATAGTAAGTAAGATGGTGTCCAGAGTCCAAGTATAATGGCGAGCGGTGAGGTAGCAAGGTTAATCTCTATAAAAACATGAGAAAGACAAGACAATAATTTGGAGGAACAAGCATACCGTTGGACTAGAGCATCGAAACTTTACCAATCGCATTCAGGGTTTGCAGAAGGAACCAGTTGTCAACCGCCTGCTCAAAGGTGGCTGCATCGGCTGTTGGATAGGTCACATAATGAAGATCAAGCAGCGTCGACATGGGAATCCGAGCGCATCGTGAACAGGTGCGGAACGAGATCAGTCCCTGCCTCATGTTCGATGCAGATGAAGCCGAGTTGTCCGAGTAAAAGGCATCGCCAGGAAGAACGAAATGCACGACGATGGGATCATGTGCATTGGCGTCAGGGTCCGGCTCTAGGAATGGACTTCCTGTAGTTGCCCAGCAAAACATGCGAGGGCGGAAGGAGGGTAGATTGATGTTGGGCAGCTCATGGAGGACGGCAGCGTCGAAGTGAGGCTTGGCGGTCTCAAGTAGGGCTGGGCATGGGGTGCCGACGCGCTGAAGGAAGTTTGTAAACAAGGCTTCGGCGTCTAGTGTCATTGGGATCGGTGGACCAAAGGTGGAGAGGAGGTCGTGGGGATCGGGTTGACTGACAATGAGAAGGGGTTCAAGGGAGCGATAATCCGAAATGTGAGATGTCCATGAATTGGCAATGTAGAATTCGGTGCCCCCAGGATAAGAGCGTGCAAACTGTGAACAAAGAGATGTTAGTTCTGAAGAGACTGGAATAAAAGGAACGAAGGACATGCCTTTACAAAGGAGAAGCCACCAGCACATTGAAGCTCAACGCCACTACAGAAGATCTCTGTCTCGAGGTGGCCATGCACTTCTGGTCCCAGAATGGCGTTATGTACCAGCTCCCTGACAAGAGTGTTGTGCTGGTTCTCATTCCTCTGGCTAAGCGCAGAGATCTGGGACACCAGGAGCTTTAGATGAATTATAAATGGAACAAAAATAATTGTATGCGCACTTGGACATTGAGATGGCTGATGATCTCGCTCTGGAATGGCAAAAGGCTACCGTGCGGCCCAACCGCTTGCATGGCCCGAGCCACACGAGCCACCTTCGGGTGCCAAACGTCGACAAAGCCCGGTGTCAAGGAACCCAGATCTCGATCGTTGAGGGCATACTGAAGGAGTGCTGGGGTAAGAGCGCCAGGTGGCTTACCACTGATGAGCGAGAGCGAAACTAATGCCCCAAGAACACGAAGATCGGCTAGTCGACTGGGAGCGATGGCAGATGCGAGGCGCTGAGGCATAGAGATTCCAAGTGACAAGCGGTCCTCATCTGTTGGGACGCACCACTGCCCAGTATTACTGAGGAAAATATTCAATGCCGTATAGATAGTCTCCCGCTCCAGTCCAGCGCCGACCGAGGGGTTGTGAGGGTCGAGGCTGTGAATGTGAGTTTGAGTGTTGTTGTGCAGATAAAGGTTTCTCTCACACTTTAAATTTGCGGCGAGGGCAGAGTAAGGGCATGAAGTCCCCATTTTCAGAGGCAACGCGCACGCATTCAATGTATAATTTAGCCAGCGCTTGCAGTGAATCGGCCTCCAGATCAAACCGGCCAATCCCACCAACAGTTTGATAGACTGCGGCAGCGACATCGGGGCGTTCGAATAAATCGCCGTATGGACCTGATGGAGCTTGAGTGAACGTGGATGTTCCCCAGGGCGGCGCAACGAGAGTGGTCTCAAGATATATATATGAGCGTCATGGAATATCTCGAAATAAACGGGCTGACCGGTTGAGTAGGAAGGGTATGAGTTGCCGGCCCTGTCATGGTCTGTGAAAAGTCAATGTATGAAGGGATATGATATGGAACACACTGACAGGGGTGACAGGGTTTACCGGCTGACTAGGCAGTACAGACGAGGAGCTAGCAAGCTGAAGGAAGCTTAAGCCACATGAATAAACAACGTGAAGGGGCGTACCGAATTGTTGGGCTGCTGGGATTGATTTGGCACCATCAGTGCTGCAGTGGACTGAACCCGAGTGAGCACTCTCGTTTAATGTAAGATGGAAACGGGACCCGGACACACCGATAACGTCTGAAGGTCGGACTTGACAAATATCAGTGAAGGTGGATGACTGAATGAAAAATGTGCGCACAGTGTGGGCAGCCCGCGAGGTCGAAGGCACAGTGGCTGCAGTCAGTGTCGGAGCGTCTGGCATGTCATCGTCCTCGGGATCCGTCGCAATTCCGCCCGAAGTGTCGGATGCATTGTCATCGCTGTCGCTGTCGTGAAAGTTCATTTCAACGGCCTCTGTGAACTGCCGGTTCTGGCGGGCCGTGAGACAGCGATGCCTCAAGGACAAAGAACGGTTGGGCGACTCCTCGAGGAAGGTTGCACCGCCATAGCGTATGACTGGATATCCAGATTGTGAGTGTGTCGAAAATATAATGAATGAACCAACGTACTACAATTCAAAACGAAACGGCCATTCTGGACGCAGAGTGTTGGAACAGCGAAAAGGTTTTTCCACGGTGGATAGAACAGGTCATGCACAGTGACCGTGGCATTGACCTCGGGAGCGCGCCGCAGATTGGCAGAACCGGCCCCACGAAGCTTACCACAGTTGACAAACGCAAGGGCCTGGAGATGGAGCTGCTCGTGCTGCAGACGCGTACTGGGACCAGTAGGAAGGGAACCAAATGAGTAACGCCGTGGACCAGTTCGCATCGAGGCCATAGACATCTCAAGAAGTGTGGTGACCTTTGTGGTTTCTGCGACGGTGTATTCAAACAAGAGATGAGAGTCTCTGGTGAATTGGCCAAACGCAGACGCGTAATTCTTGTAATAGGTGACCTCCTGGCCAGGCTAATGAAGGGTGAGCAAACAGAAAGAGTTTAACCAGTAGCAATAACAGACACACCTGGAAGGCCTGCACCATAACGGTCATCTTGACCTGTCGCACCCCAACCGGGTCCACCGAAGACACCTGTTCCAAGGTAGTTCCCGGAGTTTCGTTGAGAACGGCGCCACGGACAGCAGGACCACGAACACGACGGCTGCGAAGTTGAAGGGCAGCGCTAGCGGGACCTAGATGCTCCCTTGCTGCAGCACGGCGGGTAGTGTTTGTCTCAGAGATCTGCGTTGGGCTGAGGTCGTCAACACGGCGGCGGCGGCGGCGGGGATTGTTGGAGTGGCCAGAAACCGGAATACCGAGACCGCCCATGCCCAGCATTGGCTGTGTCGTGTTATACCCTAATAGATTATTCGAGGGAAGAGGATGTCCGGCTGGTGCAGCTGGAAGGGCAATAGGTTGTGAACGAGCACTGGTATATGGAAGGGCAGGTGGGACGAGAAGGGTGGGAAGGGGAGCTGGGGAGCTAGCGGCAGGCAGAGTATTTGCTGCCAAGGGAGCGGGCAAGCTGCCATTCGCCATTGAATCGCGCATAAATTGGTTCATCATCCCCGTAAAGAAGCCAAGGAATGGGTTATTGTCTTCAGCGATGCAGAGATCAATTGAATTCAGATGATAACGGCGGAAATCTCGTACCTGAAGAAGACATGACTGCAAAAAAAGAGAATGCGCTATGACTGAGAGTTGGGGGCCAGATATAATAAGAGAGTGAACTGGGGAAAGTCAAACACGACGATCTTCCGAAAAATCAATGGTTTTGAGCAAACAGAAGGGTTCGGCAGTGGGATTTTGGCATCACGCACCGTGCTCGAACATGAGTTCAAAGAGTGGTTGGCCACAGGCTTGGGAGCGGTATTGGGATTGGGCTTGGGAGCGGTATTGGGATCATTGGGCTTGGGAGTGGGAGTGGGAGTGGGATTTGTGGTGGTTTGACAACAAGCGTGGGATGGCTTGGGTTCGGCTATTCAAGTTGGGATGATGGCGATAACGCTAAGATGACACTTGATTAGATTGTGAGTGCACCAGTCGGTAACAAGTACAATACCGGGAAGTTGAAGGTTGAAAATTGTTCTGCACGTTGAATGTAGTGCATAGTATGTCCAATTGTTACCCAGGTAGACCATCTATGAGTTCATTGTACATTTTCGGTGTTCCTGTGGTCAAAATAGCAGTACATGTTCAATGCACATTGTACAAAGCAATATGTAAATAATTTTTGACGATAAATACCGTCATAAAAAACCCTAACATTAAGTGTACATAATTTTTGATGAACCATGTCTACAGGCATGGTCAGAGCAACCGTTCACTGACATGGTGGATGGCTAGTGGTGAGCTGTAGGAACGATGTCTACAGACATGGAGAGGGACACTGTTCACTGACATGGTGGATGACCAGTGGTGAGCTGTAGGAACCATGTCTATAGGCATGGTCAGAGTGACCAGTCACTGACATGATGGATGGCCAGTGGTGGGCTGTAGGAACCATGTCTACAGGCATGGTCAGAGCAACCATTCACTGACCAGAGCAACTGTTCACTGACATGGTGGATGGCTAGTGGTAAACTGTAGGAACCGTGTCTACAGACATGGAGAGGGACACTGTTCACTGACATGATGGATGACCAGTAGTGAGCTGTAGGAACCATGTCTACAGGCATGGTCAGAGTGACTGTTCACTGACATGGTGGATGACCAGTGGTGAGCTGTAGGAACCATGTCTACTAGGGAGCAACCCTAGGGTCTGCGGTGGTTGTGTCCCCCTAATAACCCTAACCCTAGCTTTGGGGCGTTCCCGCAGTGCGGCAGGAACAATTTTGGGCAACATTTTTTTTTTTTTGGCGTGGGGGCCTTCCCGCAGCGTGGCGGGAACGATTTTGGGGATCATTTTTTTTTTTTTTTTGGCTGGGGGGCGTTCCCGCAGCGCGGCGGGAACAATTTTGGGCAACATTTTTTTTGGCGTGGGGGCGTTCCCGCAACACGGCGGGAACGGCTGTGTTACAGAACATGGATTTCTGATAATGAGTGTCGAGCTGGCATGTGGAATAGTCCTAGTAGGAACCATGTCTACAGCTATGGTGAGAGCAGTCCACTCAACTAGTCTATGGTCCCATAGTGAGTAATAGGAACTGTGTCTACAGCTGATATGAGGGTGGTGAACAAGATTGACAAACCCTAAATTAGGGTTTAAAAAGCCCTAGGGAGCAACCCTAGGGTCTGCGGTAGTGGCGTCCCCTTAATAACCCTAGACAGGATGATGCTATGTGCAGCGTGGCTCATATGTTGAGGAGAATCAAACCCGACGGCAGCTGATCTACATCCCACATGAGGAAGTGCTAGCAAGCCGTTTGGAAGCTTAGTAGCACACATTCCCGACAGGAGATGGTAAATGATAGCTTGCCTAGCCTCAACAACATCTAGGCCATGCGATGGGATGCCATGGAGTTGTAGATGTGAATTCATACAAAACCAGTCTCCTGTGATTACATTCTGTAACGGATCTCACGACTTGAAAAGAACATCTATGCTAGAGGACACAAACGGGGAGATGGGGCCATTCGCTCGATGCACATGTGACAGGCCAGCAGAGGGCTCAGATTGATCACTATTATGCACAGATACAAATGCAGATTTCTGATAGGAAGGATGAGAACTGCCATGCGCGTACGCATGGCCCCGAGGTGCGTACACATCAGGTATTGAGGATGCAGACGACGCGTACATCGTCTCAAACACATGATGTGCGTGCACACCAGAGAACGAGACAGGCGCGTACACCGTAGGTTGATTGAAGGGCAGTGCAGCACCCATGACAGCAGCAGCCGCACGAAGGGCTACAGAAACAACGGCGAGTAAGAAGAGCAAGCGACGCAAAGATGATAACGACATACTGGCAAGGAAGATTCCGCCTCTGGGTGCAGATGGTGGAATGGATGAAGTGGATGATACGTTAGAACATCGAGGTACTGTGAAAGATGGTAAGAGAGCAACATTCATTCACACTATAGCTATGACGCACCAGCTCCAGAGCCATCTGAAACCGTAACATGTTCTTGAGACACCACAATGGAAGAAGTAGCTGATAAAAAGCTCGAACGAAGAACGAAGAAAGAAGTAGAGAGGGGCACAAGTAAACTCACTACAAGGAACAGCGTGTAAGTTTCCCAACTCAAATCCGCTGGTTGGGTGCAAGCCGAGACCAATATACCATTCACGCAAGCTAGCTTTCCAGTCCATTCCCAGAGAACATCAGACTTTTGACAAATTTGTTGTGGCGTTGTACAACGCCGAAAAATGCGTGACAATGCCCCAACGCACTGCAAAACCGGCAAAACCTCACAACTTCACAACAAAGGCCGAAAACGCCGCAACACGTGAAAATCGTTTGCAACTTGTAAGTATAAATTATGGGCAAAAAGAGCTATAAGCTTGTGTAATGTCTTCTATCATTCACTTCACTTCCCCGACTTGTCCATAGAATTTTTTGATGCCTATGTCGTGCTGGGCATCGTCGAGCACTGACTTTTCACAACGCCGAAACGCATCAAAATGCCGTAACGCCGCAACAAATTTGTCAAAAGACTGATGAAACATCGGCAGTTAATGAAGAGGAGACAGTGCAGTCCAGTACAGTGGTAAAGGACCCATTGGGGCCTCCGTTGACAGTGAATGCATAGAGAGGAGACGGATGTGATGGAAAATGCGTCGAAGCGAAGCGGTGAGAGAGTACCGTTCGGGCAGAAGTGGATAACACAACACTGGAGGTGTAAACAGAATCCACAAGGATAGACATCGGGTACCCAGGCAAAGGACCAGTGAAGCGGAAGCAGCGGCAGAGATGGTGGGAGAAGAGAGGTAGAAATTTTCGCCGATAAACTGGCACAAAGAAAGCTCGTCATCCTGAGTCAGCAACAAAAAAGGAAACGGAGGAAAATGAAAATAAACGGAGCATTGCGAGAATCGAACGAGTGACCTCAAAATGCACAGTTGGCAGAGACTCTATAACTTTAGGGCGCCTGAGGACCCACTAACAAGTTAGTGGGCATTCTATCGAACCATTTGGGCAACCACCTATCGTCATGCAATCCACTCTATCGGCTCATCTACTGGCTGTCTAGCCCTTTATGTACAGCTGCTACCGTAAGCTCAGAGTAGTGCTGTCCACATATGATATTGATACGAAATTTTGCATATCATATTATATCAATATCATATTACGGGTTCCCAGGCCATATCGTATCTGTATCTATTATCTGCGTATGTATTAATATGTATCAGAATATATTAATAATATATCATATAATATTCCAGGATGTTGAGTAATTCCGTCCAATTCAACTCCTTGTCAAGCCCTGATTTCAGTCGCTCCTTTGTTACACATGGATGAGTTCTCGGCCGTCATTGACATTCGATCATCAGTCAAGGTGTGCTTCATGCTTGAGAAAAGGCACTCGACAGCAATACTGACCCCTGGGATTGGAAGAATGTCTTTTGCAACCCGCAGAACAGACAGCAGCGTCCCCTAATTTTACTAAAGTACAATAACAGATTCAGTGGAAACCAGACTGCGAGAGTACTAATTTACCTTCCACCATCCAAGTGGGTCATCAAAACCATCGGCTGCCATCCTCGACCAGAGAAATCTCACCAAAATACGGTTCAACCCTATCTTCCCTGAAAACGAGCTCTTTTTCATCTCGGCATGTCCCTTGACTGTCATCACAAAGATCCCCATTGCTGGCTTCAATCCAGTACTAGTGGGGGTTGTCAAGGCCGCAGAATACTTTTCACCAATGCGGTCAAAAGACGGCGCACTTGTTTGAGGACTTGAGGATCTCAATCAATGGCAGCCTTGAGATCGTCGAGAAGCTAGCCAACTCGTGTCATCAACAGTGGGGTCCGTGGATCAGCGATTCAGAAATTTTGAGGGGAGGCGACTCGATTGCAGTGCTGTTTATCCTGAATTCAAGTCAGTGAATATATGAATTAAAAAAAGAGAATATTTACTCTACAAGTTCACCGTGAGTGTCCCGCTCTCCCTGCAGGGTACAGTCACCACCTTGTGGCAGAACAAGGTCCCTGTCTGTCCGCCAACCTTCAGCAATCATTTTTGGGACGGCTTTAACATTTAGGCCTTAGCTGGTGAGTGATTCATGATGTCTTTGCTCATGTCTCCGATAGGATCAACACTTCCGGAAATTCCCATAATATGAGAACAATACGATAATATGCCCACTGGTGTATCATATTATATTCATATCATATCATAGTATATTATCCTGTATCAATATTATGCAGTTGTGGCCAACGCCATATTGTATTTGTATTATCAGTAATATATTAATAATATATTTTTTCGTATTATATTAATGGACAGCACTAGCTCAGAGGCGTCTGCCCAGTCATCGGGGTGAAACACGCTTCATCCCCGGGCGGATCCAAGAAACCTCATGAGCTTGCTGCTACCTCGTTGCCTCCCACTTCTGCTGGGTATCCTGGTCAGGATGCGTCGTCTCCTCCTAGACTTTCGGGTATCCCGCCCAGGAACCCACATCGGGCCGGGGAGTCAATCGGCTTCCGCCGTCAATGGAATGTGTCTGCTGCCCCTTGTGCTGCCCCAATCTTTCCAAAAATTCGCCTGTAATGCCTTTCTGAAGGGCGTAAGCTCTGTACTGGGATTCCCTGGGAGCTCGAGCAACGTGTCCGACTTCGTAGCAGTCAGGCCTCGCCGCCCTCCTATCCTCCTCCAGTGACGCATAAAGTTCATGGAACGAGCGAATCACTAGGCTCATCCATATTTGGCGCACAATCTTGAGGGCATCCGTCTCGATTCCTTCGGCATCAAACTTTGAAAGGAGCTCCCGCGCTGTGGTGACTTTTTTTTTTTTTTGAAAACAAAACCGATGTCGGGGCACTGAGCAACGCGGAGGGAGGCTCTTACGGGTGTATACGCCCGCATCATGCATCTCGGCGACCTGGGACGACGGTATGCAGGTCCTTAGAACCCACATATCCAACGCCGAGGGAGTATAAAAAAAAAAAACAGCCAGAGATGGTAATAGGTCTACCCTTCAGCGTTCTGGACGGAAGCACCCAGGCGCGGGCTGCATCAACGGAATGGGTGGGATTGCTGCTTCCATACAGGTGAAGGCGATATGAAGGATTGAGGAGAAAGGAGGTTTACAGCAACATTCAGGCTCAAATAACCGACGTTTCGGTCATCGGGGTAGCAGCGTGGACTACAGGATGAGCAGTGGGGGGGTACATATGAAATACAAATACAGATAATTACACAGCACGCGAGAAGGCCATAGCGGCCCCCTCCATTTACTTCTGTACATCATACGCGATACGTCCCGACACCCACGCATACGTATATTTGTTGTGATACCAATTGCGCACGGACTTCCTCTCCGCGATGCGCGGGATCGTCGCGTACGATCCACCGAGCTGGGCGAACATTAGACGGGAAGAAGACCAGAATGGAAAGGATGACGCACCACGACCTGATGCGCACCATCAAAGAAGTCCGCAGAATATCTGTCGTCCGTTCGTTGAGCCGATGCACGAGAGGGAGGAGGACGGACACTGACCCAGGATACAACACCGACGGTACGAACCCTTCGTACTTGTCGAACACCGTCGAGGTCCACTCCCACACGCCCCCGTTACCCCCTTTGCCGCCGCTCCGCGCCCCACCAGTCGTCGCTCTGGAAGCAAAGGAGAAGCGATATCAGCGACGAGCCAAGAGCGCTGAGATGAAGACTCGCGGAATGGGGTGCCAGTTGCGGAAGCCGATGTTCGCGCCGCCCTCGTAGCCCGACTCAAACTTTTCGTAGAAGACTCGCAGCTCGGCCTCACTCGGCAAGCGCCCGCCCTGCACCTGGACGTACTTCGAGAGGTTGCTGTACGATGTGAGGACCGGCCAGTTCTGGGCGATCTTCATTGGGACGGGACCATATAGTGTGCGGACCTAGAACGTGCGGGAGGTTAAGGCAGAAGTCGGGAGGACAAGCGAAAGGTGGACGTACGTGCATCTCTCCGTCGACCTCGACCCAGCTGGCGGGAAAGGAGACCTTGCCATCCTCACTCACGTAGTATTTGAAGAACTGCCATTGGTCACTGGGCGCCACTCAATACGGAACTCGTCGACATGGACTTCCCGCTTGGGGTCATCAGGAAAATACTACTTCCCTAATTTCCCGGGAATTTCCCCCTAATTTTCTTCTCCATAATAAATGAGGCAGAAGATGGGGTAATTCGGGACAGCGGTGCTAATTTCGCCCATATTTGCAAAATTACCACAATATCCGTGTTTAGAAAGGAAACGGAATTGATAACTTAGGCCAAAGTCAATAAACCAACGTTGAGGCCATACATGCATTGTTCCTTCCGGCCTTCTATCTTCACAGAACTTTGTCCAAGACTTCCCAGTAAACTCTCACGTCGCAAAACGCAAGACAACGCAAGACAGCGCCTGCCCTAAACCGTACGGCACGGTACGGCAGATAATCACGTGAGCGTGTGGATGGTTTGTTTTGATGTCTTCACAACAGCATCAAACACCTTTCTTCCTGTTCCCTCATCTTCCCCCCTGGCGGCTGCCCGAATCTGGCTCAGATTCCTTCAAAACCTTATGTCCCTCACTCAGAGTCACGGTCCCACGTCTCATGGGTAGCCTTAGACTGTGAGTGTACGTTTGGCCTTTTGCTTGTACCTCAATCTGACGGGCTTTGTCTGCGCTGTGTTGGCTCGAGCTCCCCGAGATTGCCACAGGTCAGTTATGTGCCCTCATTCTCCTTATCTCATTGTTCTGACTTTACTGGTCCTAGAATATGAGGCGCGCTGTCCCATGTCATCCATTCACGACACACTGGCTCTGCCGACGTCCGTGATTTGGCGGTTCTCGCACTGGCTAGGCTTCTTTCCTGACCACCTCGCCGATCCGCTCCTGAGACCACCACCACCTGGTCCAACGAGCTCCCCGCAGCAGCATACTTCACGGCCTCTATCAGATTACTTCGGTGTGTAAATGCTTATTCTATCTTCTGCACAATATCTAACTTCTCTTCATCCTCCTCGTCACAGATACTTTTCACTCATACCCTCATTTCATTGGAGACGACAAGGACCCTGCGGCGTCTGAGGCGGAGATCAAGGCTAAGGTGGAGACTGGAGAAGGCCGGGAGGTGACTGCAAAGGGAGGCAACTGCAAAGGTGTGTGCTGTCTATTCCATCTAATCCCCCTATCTCGGCCGACAATTTTATTATCCCGCTCCTTAGGTCAACGCCAAAGCAACTGCTGTCAAGCCAAGGCCGCGCAGAGGGAGGCCATCAACCTCGAGAAGGCCAAGCCCGAGTACAAGAAGGAGGTCGAGATGTACCAAGCTCGCAGCGTAGAAGGACGATGCGATCAAGCATGCCGGGGAGGAGTTGAAGAAGGTTCGTTATGTTCGTCTATTTCTTTCGAGCGGTCTCGCTGCCTACTGGGTACCGAAATGTGCCGTGCTGTATGTTATCGCGCGCCAAGTATCGTTGCGCTGCGGTGATTCTCGTAGGCCGGTTCGGGGCGCCATATCATTTTTAAGGGACACTCATCACGGCTCCGCTGGCTCTCTTGTACAATGTTGTTTTCTGTACACGTTCATCTAATGCGATGTCGCGTTAGCCGAGTTTCCTCTTTGGTCTTCCCTCCATCGCGATATGTTGCTGATCTCGCTGCGCTCGACAGGCAGTGATCACCGTCTCGATCATCCGGTGTAAGGAGGAGGCGGCAGCGCAGACTGCGCGTTAAGGTGTGTATACCCTCCTTCATTCCGTGTCCCCCTCTCGTTTTATTCATGGCTCGGACTGACGTTGACATTGGTGCACGTGGGCCGACGACTTCAAAGCACTGGCGGAGGAGGTGAGTGGGCGTTGATTTTTATCTCTTCATTTTCACTCGTACTTGCTTCTGTTCACTTTCATTCCTGCCAATGCGACTTATCTTGTACTTCACTTCAATTCCTTTCTTTATATTTCGCTTTTGCCGTCACCTTTTTCCGTCATTAGTGTGGCTTGTATCTATTATATATGTAGTATGGGTGTAGAATGTTATCATGTATCATATGTACATGATGAATATACGGGTTTCCCAATAACCAAGTGTTTCCGAGCATCTAAATACCATCCATATGAGGCGGAAACACCAGGAAAGCTCTGCAAACTCAAGGTAGTTTAGGCTGAATTTAGTGGTAATTTACCTGGGAGGTTGCTAGAAGGCTAATGCAGGTAACCGAACATATTCGATCGAATTAGCCTGAAGTTCAGTCTAATCCAGCCTTATTACCATTGGATGCTTTTCCTGATGGTGCTCGTTGTCCTGAAGATGAAGGTCAGCCTCGGCACACATGGAAAGTAGTAGAAATCTCACCCATCCAAACTCATGCCCGGCCACGTCACCAGCGAGAGCGTCATCCGCTTCGTTGTCGTCGTGCCCAAGCGTGATCGTCGTGGGTCCAAGCGTGACGGCAGACGACTCCGAGTCTGGCTCGGAAGCCGAGTTCCACGTCTCTGCGAGCGATTCCCAGGAAGGCGGCGTGAATCCGGGGGGCGGAATGGTTCCGGTTCCGGCTCGCTGGAGCAGCTTGTAGAGGAGGGTTTCGACGTGCATGGCTTCATGCTCAAATGTCATGAAGAGGACACGCCCGACTTGGCGGGTCATAGGCCGGGTACCGGCGTCGATGTCCTCGTACAGCTTCAATATTCTTGCACGTACGTGGGCTTGGAACTGCAGGATAGATAGGGGGCTCGGCCAGTCTTCATCCTTCTGGGGGACCTCAGGGTGGGGCTGGGACAAGGATCAAAAAGGCGAAGAGGATATCAAGGTCGACGTACATGACACACAGTGCGATCCTCCAAATCCGGGTCGATTCCGCGCTTGAAAGAGGGTCAGTTGGGAGGGGAAACGGGTTAAGAGTGCGAAATACCTCGAAAATATACTGAAAGGCAAAGCCCCCGTCAGTAAAAAAGGGCCGGATAAAGTGAACGTACTTTAAAAGCGTCCGGCTCCGTGTTGGGCTCCTGCAGGAGCCTCGACAGATGGATATCGAGAAAAGTGGGAATGTGGCTGAGATAGAAAAGACATATATGGCGGAGGTCAATAGGCTTCTGCATGAGCATCGACGGGCCTATCAGCTGTGACAATATCGGCCTTGATATCATGAAGCCGGAGAACACGTCGGAGATCTGCAGTCTCGAAATGAGGACGAATATGCCGCTCTGGTCGAGATGTGACAAAGAGTTTGATGGGAAGCCTAGGCACCACAGCTACGAGTCTCCGAAGAAGGTCCTTCGTGGCGTTCTCATCATCGAGTTCGTCGAGCGCATCTATAACCACGACCAAGGTAGAGGGCCTACTGCCATAAGCACTGCGAAGAGGCTTCTCGAGCAGTTTCTCGACCTGGATCTCGAGATTTGCATTCCAAGATATCCCTGTATCAAGAGCAGCCAGCAGAGCCCACTTGTAAGTCATATCCTGAGAGGCAAGATGCCGTGCGAGTGTAGGAAGAATGCATTTCAGATTGCCCTGGTTCACATTGCCTCTTAGGCAGAAGAAGCTGCCGCCGAGCTGCTTATCGCAACGGCTGACGACCAGGCCCCCAGACACTCCTTTTGTAACGCTATCTTTACTAGCGGAACTCGTGCTAAGCCAATATATATGTCTTTCCCCTCCTGTTTCACACTCTCCGCCTTTTGTGTGGCGTCGCTGGTGATTGGATTAGAATCGGTGGCGCCCGGTGGTCCCAGGGCAAGGGAAAAAGGAGGACGGTGACCAAGGGGGAACCGGCATTCGAAAAACGGATATAGGGTCGAAAAGTTTTTTTCGACCTCGAGCCGACCCCCCCTCCCCCCCTCTCCTTCCATAAAGGGAAGGAGTTTCCCACCCCCTGACGCCGGGCCGTATATCCGGATCCGAGCGGCTTAAGAGGTGCGCGCGGCTTTCATGCGAATTTTTGAGTAATCCCATTTGGACGTCCCTTGGATGCTGGTCTGTGATTCTTCAGGTTGGCGGGGCCACCCGTCCCAACATGAACCATTTCCTGGCAATCGGGGTTGAATCGGGGCAAAGTAGCATGCCGGATGGGTCGTATTTGACGTCTCCGGGCTAGAATGTACATCCAGGTTGGACTAGTAATGTTAGACACCTGTTTCTTCCCCTTCTTTCCTCCTCTCGGCATTGCAGGCGGGCCCGACGTGAAGCTGAGGAGAAACTTTGAAGGCTGTGATCTGCACGTGAGGCTGATGCGCCACCCAAATCCGGGTAACTGCCCTATTTGGGTTGATAGATTGCCACAGAACACTCTAATTTACTCACCTACCCATCTAACACTGACAAAATACATTTTTGAAGCTTCCCAAAGCTCTTTTATAACTGACCCTATAAATTTTTTTCGGCCGACCTCGGACCCCCCCCACCCCATGTACGAAATTTTAATGCCGGTTCCCCCTTGACCGGAATTGAAGTTTGGCATTGATGCGATAGCTGGGTTTGCTGAGGCTCAAGTGTTCATTTCTGCCGACGCGAATGGATCGCTCGACATGAACAGCATGACTGCCGACGATTTCTCGATGGATGGTTGTGTCACTCCATCATGAGTACTTTTTTTTAAATTATTTCCTTCAGTTCAACGAGATGCTGATGAAGGAGAAAATTAGAACCGGTATCAACGTCAATGCTGGTGCTCGTGGTACCTTCTTGAAAAACCCCGACGACGCCGCCGCTCCTCCCGACGAGGAAGTCGCTCCTATTCTCGACGAGAACGGTAAACCTATCCCTGACGATGAGGTCGTCATCGACAACGGCGATGGTACCTGTGAGCCCGATTAATACGAAAGTGAAGAGAATGCTTTTCTGACACGCTCTTATAAAGGCAACCCAAACGACGCTGACGGTCAACTCCTCGATGATAAGGGCAACCTTCTCGGTAGCGAGCTCGACTTGGGGGGGCATCACCGACGACGACGGCAATGCTATCGCCTAATGTAGTGCCACTCCGATGTGTAGTACGCATAGAAGCGGCACCACTTTTAAGAGCTGCTTCCGCTGATGAGACACCTCGAGCCTGATCGGATACCAGCTATATAACTGGGAGCCGATATACACGTCGCTGAGGAAAGAGATGCCCATCAGGGTCTTGCCTCACGGCCGAATATGCATTGTCACCAACGATACCGCGCCAGAGGCTGCTTTCAAAGCTGCCCATCTTTTGTCGCGATCGACCAAAGAAGACGTGATATGTGCTTCCTTTCGCCACGCGCTATAAAATTCGACTAGACATTTTGCATGCTGCGCCACCTACCTCACTTAGTTGACCACTGGCAAACTCGAGGTAAAAGATTGTCAAATGAGAATTGAATGCACGCCGACTCTGAACCGGACTGAACCGAACGCGGAATTCAGTTTTAAGGTTCAGAGCCCACCTGAACCGAACGTTGGGCTCAGATTTGGCGTTCAAAACGCCGAACCTGGAATATGGCAAGATGGATGGTTTTTCTTTACCTTTTGACCTCAATTTGGGTCAGATTTCTCTGTTTGAATGCTAAACGTCAGGAAAACTATTGGGCTTCATCCTCTCCGTGAATTACAGTAAGTTTCCGTTTCTGGTCAGAATCTGTTGTAGTAGTGGGCCGTGCCGCTCGTCGGCCTTTCTAGCTATATACCTGATCCATGATGGTTTTGGCCATTCAGCGTTATCGCTTTTTTCTTTTTTCTTCTGCTGAGACAACTATTGGAAGAAAAACAGAGAGAACCACATGACAACTATAAATATTGTCAACATTCAGGAGCAGCAGCGAAGTCGGAGAAATGATTTAATGATCGAGCAAAATTCAGTACAAAAAATCTAATCCACGCTACTTGTGCCACCCCATTCCTTTGACGTGCCAGTGGAGGCACGTCTCAAAGTGGACCTTCAGCACCTCTTGCAAGATGGGCTCATCGGTCAGATCGTACGGTGTCCTATCCTCCTCACGTTCTTTCTCATCCCTCTCGCGTGCCTCCCGTTCCAAACTTGTCTCTCGATGGCCGTAAGCCGGCAAGGGAATCTTGGCTGGAGTGGCTGCTGCCAACAACCACTCCCCATCGATATCACAGCTGCCCTGTTCAAAGCGAAAAATCTTGCCGTACCACCTCCCACCTTGTTGTACCGGCCAAATGCCAAACCGGTAGTCGTCAAACCATCCGTGGACTCGTGCATCCATAAGTATTGTATTGTCCAGCAAGTCACCACTCAGCAAAGCCTCAACCAGCTGCAGTGCTTCCTTGCTGAACATCTCCTCCATCTGTGGCGATATCAGCCGCCACCGTGTGCCTGCATACCTCTACTTACCTTGTCCTTGGTGCTCCAAGCAAGGGGAAGGACATGGGCACAATGCAGTGTGGACCAGTCCTGCCCTCGGGGTTCTCCACGATCGAGCGCTAATTTGCCTGTAACACGGCAGCGACCGTCTGTCTTCCGTCGCGGCCGCCGTATTGTCTCGGTCTGGGTTACTGTGAGTAAGGAGGGTTTTGCAGTCTGCGCGAACATGCTTACTCGAGTCGGTGTGGTATTCCCACTGACATTTATGCTGGCTTGGGTGGTGACAACACGGGATATGAGAGGCCACCTCCTCGTATGGGGTGTATCCCATATCAGCCGCCACTCAGTGAGGCGCTTGAACCAAATATAATGTCCATCCTGCACAACTTGATCGTCATCGGGTTCCAGACGAAGGTTTTCATCCCTGGTTTCCTCCAGAGAATGTTGGAAGTCAGAGAGTTGACCCCCTGTCTCATCTTCCGTGAAGAACCGCCCCCAAGCCTTGAGAAGAGCCCAGTTTGCTGCAGAATGTGTATAACATGATCGATTCTTGTCGTTAGATATTGTAGTACCCCGTACGAGGCTGATCCTTGTAGAGGACTTGTAGAAACTCGAACATCTCGCAGACTTTGAGACGGTGGAATGTCGCAAAACCTGCCTGTCATGGGCCAACGCGAAACGATGTTCGTTGATCAGACTGACCTGCAACCAATCTCGGCTCCCCCTGCACCAGCTGGCTCGCCCAGACGTGAACTCCTCGCCCCCTACTGTTTGGGTAACAGCGCCGGTCGATTGAACCTTGGTAGCCACCCCATCCTGGTGGTTTCTTCTGGGTGAAAAACCAGTCTTCCATACAGCTTTGAAGACGAAGCGCGGTCTGTCAGAGATGGAGGCCTGATGGAGGTTCCGAATAATTGATAAGCGCCAGATAACTGCTCATCACCGCGAGTTGATGATGTGTACGTCATTGACAGATTTCTCTCCCACATTCCCTACCTTTCTTTGCACCGCCATGTCGGAAGCGGAAGCGGAATCAGGAGCACTCGAGCTCGAACGCTTTGGGTTTTTCATCTCGCCGCTGACCCCGCCTGATGTTCCCGATGTCCTCATCTGCAGCGTTGATCCACGGTTCAAGATTGCCACTCTTGTGGGCGGTTCGTGCCTCAAGTTCTCTTCCGCTGATAGCTCGATTCTCAACCCACTTACAGCGCTTAGTTCCAAAAAGACTCCAATCAGCACGCTCACCCTTTCTCGTTGGCTTTTTCTCGTTGCGCGTGGCCTTTCTTCCGCACGGCCCATCCGTCCTCCCGCCGTTTATCGCCGTATCACTGTTGTTGGCGCCGATGTCTTTGTACGCCGTCTCGCTGGGATCGGCGCAGAGACTTTTTCATGCGACTCCTCAACCCCGCTGCCACCCGGATGCTATGCCCTCTTTCTGGGAGACAAATTTTATCCACACCCTATTGGCCAGAAGATGCCCAGACTGTGTTTCACCGAGACGGAACCAGCCTGGACCGCCCCCGACGATGATTTCCGTGCATCTTATCGCATGAATGTGGGCGTCTCTCAGCTCTTAATGCAGTGTTCACTGACCTCTGCACCAGAATCCTGTCCCTGATAATCTTGCCACCGATGCCAGGAAGCGCGACTGCGGCCTCTGCTGTTTTACTGGCCGACCCTCGGACTGCATCACCTGGGTAATTCCACCACTGCTCTGTGGCGCTGTCTCTGTCAGTTCCCTACCCTTTTCATCCGTCTTCAGCTTATTGTTCGTAGCCACCGGCATTTGCGCTTGAGCGGTGCCTCTGCCTGGACAACGTCTTCACGATTTCATCGGACCTCCTCCAGGCCTATCAGGACAATAGAATCGCTGCTGACCCACAGGTACCGAGCTTTCACTTTCCACGATGCCCCAATTAACCTGTACAGGATGGATATCGCATCGTCGCCTTCGGTGAACTTTGCCATCCTCCTCTTCTGGATCGCCTTCGCTCCTTGCCAACATCCGGACGCTTTTGGCATGCCAGCTTGACATGGGCGTTATCTGTGCGATTCACTGGTTGTGATATTGGCTTCCGTGATACCCCAATCGCCGACCGATTGATCGAGGAGCTCAGCTGGGAAGGCGCGCGCATGATCCCGAAAGGATCAAAATGGTCTACCGCGGCTGGGAAGGAAGCCATTCGTACGTTCCTCTGGGCCCGCGCTGGCTGCCCGCTCCCATCAGGAGGCGAAGAAGGGTGGGACACGCCACCGCAGTTGCCCTCAGACACTACTTCGAGCCCATCCGATCGAGCTGACCATTCTGATCAGGGCAAAGAGTTCACGGTCTCTCAACACTCCGTTCGATTGACCATGATTCCCTGGATTCTGTTCTACACATCCTGGATCGGACTATCTTTTTTTTTTGTTGGATTTTGCACGGCTCTGTCTCGTATGATGCACCAATGATGAATTGACTTGTTTCTTCCTTCTGAGATTTTGGCAAACCATATCCTCTTTCCACCACCGTAACGGCTACTGTGCCGCCGGATGCAGATATAGCCGTCCTTCGGCAAGACTCGCATATGTTTACGTCTACTGGACGAGTTTTGATGTAGTGCGCGCATTCCTTTACTCACAGATTATGCTGGTCTCGATCGTAAGTTCGAAGATTGTTCATCAGAATGTTTGGACGCATATTTTGAGGTAGCTTCAGAGACGCTCCTATGCGTGAGGGATCCAACTGAGTACCCGGCTCATTTCATTAAATGCTTATCTGTCTATGTTTTGACACGTAACGACGAGGATGCTTTTATCTACGTTCCGTCCCTAGTCAAGGCCAAATTGGGAAATCGGCTTAACGGCTATCATCAACATGACACGTGCGCCTTTTACTCTTTTCCTCGACTGTCACCTACGGTCTTTTGTGCATTTGGCTGGGCCATAACACCGACCACCGTGATTCGTTATATCATCTTTGCGACTCACAGAAGGCCTCTGCCTCGAGATTTGTAGCTTTCTGTTCGCTCGTCTCTCGTGGCGTTTTTGCTCATTGTTTTCTACCCCTTTCAGTTTCTGCATGCTTTTGCCACCGCTTCAACTTCCTATCTTCTCTGATACTATTGCGGTCTTTATCTTTCATCCGCCTATATTATGCGACTGTCTGTATCTGGTGCTTTGCCTGGGATTCTTTTCTGCACTTGGAATTACAGATGCAAGTCAAATGCACAGATTCAATCTGATCGACTTCGGTCTCGTCAATCTTTCTGTTGGAGGAACCACCAAGCAAAGATTCGGCTGGTTTTCAGATGTATCCGAATGCACAGCGCTTACATTTCATCATCGTTCATTGTCTTCACAGAGGTTGCCTGTCAGATTGTGATCGCGACTCCGTTTTCAAGAACGCCAATTTCCCTGGTCTTTTAGGTTCTACTTCTCGTGCTATCGATCTCACTCTCACGGATATATCCTGTCCCCGATTCTGCCCGGCTCCCGCCACGACAGCAGGCCTACCCACGTCCACTGCCGCGCCTCAGTCTGTCTCGACACAACGATGCGACGCGTTGGTTTGCGGCCGTTTGGCGGTGCCGTTCGCGCAGCTCCGACGCCAGCACGCCCACGACGACTCGCCTCCACCTGAGCGCCGTTTACGTACTGAACCCATGCCCTTCACTGCCGCTGCTAGTGCATAATCACGGAGCCGCCTGCAATGCAGCCGCACGGCCTCCCGCTCGGCCTCGCATCCCCAACCAGCCCTTCAGACCATCTCGCCCCACACCGCTCGGGCTGGAGTCGCCCGCCGTTGCTGTTGTCAGCTGAGCGCCACGTCAAACGCTGCTTCCTGCCACCACCACCTGTGCTGATCTGTTGCTGCTCTCACTCTCGTTTCTTCCCCCGCGCCCTTCCTATCCCTTAATGCGCCACCTCTTCCGTATCTTTCATTCACCCCCGCATGCATCACTGCCTCCATAAATAACCTCCAAGCGACTCAGTTCATGTCTGTAAGTATTCTTTCTTTTACTCTCGTTTTCTGTCTCTATTTGACGAGCCCACTGTCCTCTAGGGAATCCATTGCTATCTTGTTGCTATCAAGGTTCGACTCTGGGGTCTGGGACCGCACGCCCATATGCGGTGGTTGTATTCGCGACGCGCCGGGAGACGTCGATAGTATCATGCTGGTTTTTGGGCGTTGCTAGGTGTGTTCTTTCTTCCTCGTCCTTTTCTTATCTTCTGTTATTCTCTCCTGTAATAGTTACCGCTTCATTCTGTACCTTAGAACAGTGGCTATGGCACAACGTAGCCACCGTTCGCGGTTCAGAACGAGGCGGCAACGATGTAAGCTTGACGCTGCCTGGGCGCGCCGTGTCAAGTCTGCCGATGAATGGAACACGGGACTTGCGGATCGGCGCAGCAATCCACCATTATGCAAGCGGTTAGCGTGGAATATCAAGGCGCTTGGCAGCCGCACCCGCCGCGCCGCACTGGAACAGTAGTGGCGCGATGCGGAGGGGCGGCGTGAGGCGAGTCTGGCATGGGCGCTCAACGACGTGTTTGGCCATGCGTTCTGGATCGGCGGCGCGTTCAAGCTGAGTTTGATTTTTCGATTCTGACATTCAACTCGACGCTGATTGCAGGTTGTCGGAGCCACGTGCCAACCTATGGGTCCAATTCTAGTGAAGGTAGCTATTTTGTCTTCATGCTTACCGATACAGAAAAGTGATCGCTGACTGCGACACACACGGTGCAGGCCGTTATCGACTTTGCGAAGGCCAGGGCGGTGGCGCGGGAGACAGGCGGGGACGTCCCGTCCATCAAGAAGGGTTTCGGGATGGCATTTGGACTCATCGGCGTTGTGCTACTGGCAAATGTATCTCAACATCAGGTGCGTTTTCTTTGGTTGCAGCGAGTCATATCGCCCACCGTCCCGTACAGTTCTTCCACAAAAGTATAGTCACAGGTGTCGCCGCCCGTGTGGCGCTTACGGCCTGCATCTACAAGCGCGGTGTTCGTCTCACCGGAAAGGAGCGAGTAACCCTCACAAACTCCAAGATCCTTGATTTTATTTCGACTGACGTGCGTTCTTTTCTCTTATTCTCCAATGCGTCGCCCAGCACAATTGACGCCTCCGAACATAGGTTAGTCGCATTGACGCATGTTCTCAGCGTAAGTGCACGCATGGTATTTTCGTCCGAACCCGAACACAGTCTGATATGTGCGTCGCTGCGTCCTTTCGTTAGCATGCCGGTACGAAGTCCATTCGTATGTGAATTCTGAGACTAATACGTTATTATCCGCAGCATGGACTGCGCCACTTCAAGGTGCATAAACTTTTTTGCTTCTTTTTTTGTAGCTTGGGAAATTTTGAACGAGGACCGCAGTCACCATCTGCCTCATCATCCTTCTAACTCAGGTGCATGCTATTTATTCATCTGCTCATCCCAGCTGATCTCTCGCAGCTGGGACCTTCTGCATTGGCTGGGTTTTCCCTCATCGTGTTTATTTTCCCAATCCAGGAACGCATCATCGCGAGACACTTCAAAACACGGGGCAAGTCGATGAAGTTTACCGACCTCAGGGCGAAGGTCTTGCTCGTGGTCCTCAGTGCGTTCTCTATTCTTCTTTTGCTTCATTTTATCTTTTTACGCGAGAAAAATGGACATGGCTGAGATGAAATGACCCTTACCCCAGGCTCCATCCGCGTCGTGAAATACTTCTGCTATGAGATGCCGTTCTTGAAACGCAAGTCGCTCCTTGTTTTATCATGACTTCTTTTGACATATGCACGAGCAGGAATTTACGACATCCACGACAACGAAGTGCGCGGCATCGCAAGATCCAACACGCGCAGTCTGCTAAGTGAGCTTCATAAGGCTTCAATTAATTCTCATAGCAATAACTGATAGATCTCGCATTGCATTGTACAGCATCGCCGTGGCGTTCTCCCTCCCTGTTCTTGCATCCACGCTCGCATTTGTCACCTACACACGCGTCACACCCGGCTTTGACATCGCTATCATCTTCTCGTCCTGCAGCCTCTTCCAGCTCCTCCGCCAGCCGATGATGTGCTTCCCACGCTCCCTATCGAACATCGCCGACGCGCGGAACGCGCTAGGCCGCCTCAAGATGCGCCCAAGCGATTTGCACTTTCCTCATGTTTGCTTTCTTGATGTTGTCGATGGTTGTATATGACTGATCAAACTCCAGGGGCTTGTCTATCAATGTTTTATCCATGGCCACAGCGAAGATCAGTACGCAATATATTATTTGCGCCAATGTCTTACTTCGGTGAGTCTATTCCGTATGTGCTGTTCCTAGTGCTAAAGTAAACCCTTACAGATACGATCGTAAGCCGTCTTGTCAAAGCTCGATCTCTTCTAACATGTCTCAGCCGTTGGTTCGAATTATCGGTGTATTCGGCAAGGACGCGGATAGTACGTCAACTCCAGAGGTATTTCTTTGGAAACTCTTGACCTATCATTGTCAGCAATCGATAATTCACTGGCCATGTCACTGCGCATGTGTGAGTCGTAACTGCCTCCATAGGGTTACGTCGAGATCGCGACCTTGAAGTGGCCTGACCCCACACGAAGTCCTTTCGTGGACATGGATCTTCACTGAAGCTGTGGAATGGAGTATATACAACGAGCAGTAACCCCGTCACGCCCCTCATGAGGCCAGCATCTGTGATGTTGAGTTTGCGTACTCCCTCGGACTCGAGCGTGGTGCGACAACGATACCGTGAAATGTTGACGCCCGAGATTGCGAATGCAGAGGAGGATTTGCCGAGGTTTGAGAATGGCAAGTTGTATGTAATTGCTCATTCCCAATCTCTCTTCTCCCTCATCCCTCTCTGCGCTTTATGCTAACAAACGTGCCTCCGGTAACCCGCACGTCCTCTGACATGGACCCCTTGGCTGTCGTCTCGTTCGGGGAGACCTCGCAGGCGCGCGCCACCACCCCACCCCTTGAACCCTAGATGGGGCGAGAGCAGTTGAAAGTTGAAAGGGTTCGAGATGAGCTCACCCACAATAGGTACTACTTCTCACGATGTTCGGCTGGGATAAGCTGGGCTCGAACGACTACATCGGCCAGGGGAACGAGCCCCTCGTGGATACACCCTAACCTTTTTCCCTCCCGCCTGTAGAGGGGCACCTGTCCTGGCGTCGGCGTCTGGTGGACGGTGAGATGCCCGGCAGTTGGGAAAAGGACGCAGCAGTGCGCGAACATGGGTGGCGATCAGCCCACGCTCTGCTGGATTGGCATCACCCTCTGCACTGTACGCTAAGGTGTTTTTTAGGCTGAGCGATGGTGTGTCAGCCTGTTCTGTCGATCGCGATATTTTAGCGCCGAGAATACGGCAAGAAGCCATAGATATCAAATTGAATAAAATTGTATCAACGCAAAACTGTATTTACTATTCGTGCTAACAAGAAAAATAATCCCGATATCCTTCAAGAAACCTTGGTTTCAGTTGGAAAGGCGCAAACGTTTGCCTGGAGGGGGCCGTATCTAATTTCTTAGTAGCGCACCTCCATTTACTCATGTCGAGCAAGAAACTGTTCATTCGTAAAGACACCGAGACGAAGCATCTCAATTAGCTGCGCCTTCTCATCGAGCATAAGACGTCTTAGCGCCAGCTCGTCTTGTGGTTGAGTTCCGCTCCCTGTCTGGGTCTTGGTATTCCTAACGAACAATCGACAGGAAGAAATTGGAACCTGAAATCGAACGTACTCGTCTATGCCTAAGGCTGAGTCGTCAAAGGGACGCCTCGCAGGAAGATTTCCGACTGTATGGACACGGTCTTCCATAGATAAATTCTGTTTCTCGTAATCAATTTCATCTGGAACAGATTGTTCATCATCCATGTCTCGATTATTAAGGGTAAAATTAAACTTACCCTGATCCTCATCAACCGAACTACCCTTTTCTTCCGATTCGTAGCCGGTGTATGCCGAGTCTAAATTATTTTCGCTATCAGGATCTTCCTCGGATCTATGAGCTGACGGCGTGCTTCACTTCCAGATACTGGGCTCACCAAGGGCAAATGGAGGCTTAATTTCATTGGATAATTTGAAAGGGGGATATCCTAGATGCAGGGCAACATCCTGGCTGTATGGGTCAAACCCTTTCGCTTTGTGGAACTGACGAAGGCCAATGTAGACGCTGTCATCCCAGGACCATCCTCGAATTTTGGTATTCATTTTGATGACGGGGAATCCGAGTCGTGTCGCCTCTTCTCTGCTGAGGCGCTCGGTACCCGATGGGTCGAGGGACCAATACGCGGGATAGTCCGGCCATCTGAATGATGAGGAGCCGGTGCGAAACTCCTCTTCGGGACAAAGAAATAGAAAGCCCGTTGGAAGGTCTTCGGTAGTCTCGTAGATTTCGAGGTGGAAATGCACGTCATACACAAGCACTGCTCAGAGAAGTCAGCACAGATATCAATTGATCCATCAAATCGAATGGATACCATATTCTTTGAGGTTAGACGTGATGCCCAGGCAATCGAAAACATTATTGGCTTGAGTGAGCCAGGGTTCGTATTCCACACCGAAATCTAGATTCACACCGATTGCGAAATCCATATCGGATACATCGCTAGCTCGAACACTTGAAACAACGCTATCAGCAAAAGTAACCTTGTAGAACTCTGGGAAAAAATTACCGGGTCCAGCCAGAGTATATACAAGAATAGTGGGAGTGGGACTCAACGAGTTGCACTGATGTGTTTGAGTCGCACTTTTTTCCATCAAAAGTGCGACTGGTTAGCCGACGGCTTTGATGGGAACGAGATCGGCGCACGCTGTGCCAACGTTTCGGCAAACTCAATTCAATGTGTGCAGTTGAATTGAATATTTATACCGTACAATTACGTTCAAATCGATAGGGGGTGTGACGCGTGACATGGTATGAGCAATTTGATAATTCGATAGCCGCCGGATTTTTGCGTGACACCCCCCAAATTTTCGAAAATCTCACGGGAATTTTGACTTTTTTCCCCGCCACTGGGGGGGGGTCTGTCACGGTTTAGAAATTCGATAAGGTCCCCCGTGACGCGTGACGTCGACCATATTTCGATATCGATAGAGGGGTGCGTGATGCGTGACAAACGAATTGAACGTAATTGTACGGTAATAAGTAACGTCGATGGTACAAGTTCGGAAGTTGAATTCCGTACGTACGGTACCCAAATAGTCCACCGCTTCAGTAATGGCAAGTTGGATTACCACATATCTACGCCATATTAGTGCTGCGCAGAGCTTAACCATTTTTATTGCAGGTGTAGTGTCATTTAACATACCTGTCCCCGCTTCGCTGGCCGCAGTGCTGCAACTGAATCTGCATCTACAGCATGGCTTGATCTCGTACGTTGGCACTTTGAATTCCCGGGAAGAACATTGCGCTCATCCAAGTTAAGATTGATGTCTCGAGGCGCAATGTAATCGTTCTCATCCACGGAAACCGGTTCATCGGGCTCAGTGTGAGAAGGAGAGGGTGACGGCTGTGGCAGGAAGGACGGGGATTAACCGTTCTTTAACTATTACCTCGACGTCTCAAACTGTAGCTATACGAAGCTCGTTGGGAAGACAGTCCTTCAATTCACTGCTGTAGGATTGCTGCCATTGTAGCATCGAATTCAACTCGCTGCCCTCTCCTTTTTAACATGTCCCTGACACATCCAGTGAAGACAAAATCTAGGAACCAATTTTTCGTGTTTCCTCCCAGTCATTCGACGTGTCGGAAGCATGCGCCTTGAGATGTTTGATCTGCGATGATGACCTTGGTCCGGACTAATCAATCTCAATCTATGGTAAATCCTCAGCAAATTTTGAATCAACTTTTGTATGAGGTCCATGGAGTGGGACGTTGCCCTTCATATCTGTTCGTTGAACGTTTGCATTACACTTCATTAAGTTTCATTGCCGAGGAGACGCTTCGTCATTTATATACTATTTCTGCTGCTCGCTGACGTACATATGTACTTACATTCAATCTCGAAGCCCAATTGGCTGCCTGCGGTCCTCAATATCAGTTTCCTATCGTTGCCTACATTCTCGCTTTTCCACCTATTTGTCTAATTGGATCCCAAATTCCCTCATGATCAAAGCACAAGATATGGACTAGGAACATTCACTTTAGGGACACTCGGTTTTGGTCCATAGAGGCCTTCTTGCCGCTCGAATAATATAGGTTTTTCTTCCCCGTTCCTGGAATGAGTTGCCGGAGCGGAGCGGCGGCAAGACTTGTTCCTAGTTGTTCATCGTGCATGGGAGATGGAGAAAAGGATCAAAAAAAATGGACATGGGACCCAGGCGTGGCATAGGAAAAGCGCCGAGATACGGAGATCATCGGCATGAGCGGGATTGATTACGCATCAGTGCATCAGTTGCACTTCGGATGCATTCGCCATCAGTCGCACTCTGTAGCAGGGTTGAGTCCCATTAATGGGGCTGAGTCGCACTTTCTAAGTGATGGAGTGGGACTGGACGAATCCCACTCCCACTAAAATCGTTGTTACTCGTCCAGTCATTCTCCATGTCTCTCATCAAAATGTGCCAACTCGTCCAACGAGCATTTGTGATGGAAAACCACCGATCCATGGACGCGATCTCAACACATCCCTCGCATTGGCTGCTGGAAAAATAGCGAATGACTGATCCCAAATTCACGGGTGTGATAACAAAATTTGAGACGGTTACCGGATGCCTCTGCCTCCAGAAACACATGCTATGATACAGCTCGAGTGATAGCGCGTCAATGGCAATGGCATCCGTGAATGATGCTCTCATATAGTTTTCTTGGTTGTGAAGTGGCACGGAATGTTTGTCAGATGTATATGCGAGATAGAGAATGTTCCTGGGTGGCATGAGCTCTGCGCAGAGTAGACCGGTCGAGCGGCGTATCCAAAAGGTGCATTCATGTTCTGACTAAAATGATTCATAAGGAGTTGGATATCTGGACAGCGAAACTAACTAGATATTGTCGGAACTCAGAGCAGAAATAAGCTTTTGCCCACTGCACATGTGTGAGGAAGCTGGACAACTGAGCCAAACTTTCTCACAGTGAAATCTGCAGTTTTTTGACCAATGAGATGCTGTAGATGGAAGGTGATGGAAATACGCACACTGAAAGCATAGATATAAACGGTTAGGATCGGCGAATACCGATATAGGTCCAAAATTTGTTGAAGAGGTATGAGATCTAACTGGACTGTCGGTTCCGATGTTGATTCCAGAACACAGGCACACCATCATGATAAACCGTAGCATGTATATTGTCTGATTTTGCTGTCCCCCAGATTTGGATGATATTTGGGTGTCTGGACTCACACATCAGAGAGCAGATCTAAAATGTACATATCAAACTTGCCGATGAAATTGAAGGAGCTCAACTTAAGTTAATGCCGGTCTGAACCACAGCAGAACTCAAGTCCCGCTGAACTTAAGTTCTGCCCTGCATGCAGTTGGCCTGTAAATGTGAGGCCCACACCCCCTGGAACTTAAGTCCTGTACCACTTAAGTCCGGCAACACCTAAGTCCCCAAGCACTTAAGTCCTGTCCAAACACTTAAGTTCTGTCCAAACACTTAAGTCCTATCCAAACAGGAAAAAGAAATCCACCTATGGGATTTGAACTCTAGATCTCCTAACTTTTCACCAAGTTATTTTTTTCAGAAAGTGAAGGTGTTAACCACTACACCAGGCAGGAGATGGTATCTTGATCACACAGATACAATATTAGCCTTATAATGGCCTAAACCTTCTCAACTTTCTTTTTCAAGTCCTGTGGCCAAACCACTATCTATAGATGATTCAAAGATTGTTCTGTTTCAATAAGTTAATCTATATAAAAAACATGATGAAAGATGACTGGACTGGTGGTCTGGACCGCCTAGAACTTAAGATGAGCTAATAAAGTATCTGCTTGCCGAATAGACCTATGTTTCGCAATGGCCTGCTGCCATTCCTATAAAATTCGTTTAGAGACTATAGCGATTGGGTAAGGAGGGCGTACGTCTTTTGCGCCATTCCCCTGATACACAACTTTCGCTTTTCTGCCCTCAACTCTGGCAGAATACATCCGCCGTACACATACCCGATGGCATTCAAGATCTACAACACCCGTCTCATTGTCCAACCGTATTTTGTGTCGCAGGTCAATATCTCCCAACGAAAACCAGCGGAAATCTGCACAAATTCAGCATATCGCCACCAGAGAACCTATGAGACCTACCAGGAGGGGTAGCCGGCGCAGTAGTCAACGTAAAATTGCTTGTAGTAGTACAATTGATCATGTTAATGTCACGCGAGCTGGTATTAGACACAGCGGTGTTACTAGATGGTAGCCGCCCAAGCGTCAGCCACTATCCATTTCAATGCGGCAGAAAGGTCACCAGGTGTGTTTATCAACATCCAGGTCCAGCTGGGTGGTGGATTCGACAGGACTGGTCGTTTCGTAGTCCATGGATGATCAGTGATGGGGGGGGTAAAGAATAAAACGCTATTGACCCAACGGTATCGCGCAACACGTCCTTGGCAATCCCCACTGATGGCAACTGTCAACACGCTTCCGGGAGTATACAAGGAGGTACTGGAAGTGGAACTCGGCTAATTTAAGCGAGCTACACTGGGCGTAATTGAGTTCCACCCAGAATGCATCAACTGTGCTGTGGCAGGTAGGTAGGAGGTAGTATTACACGGCACGGTCCCGCTTAGGAACGCCGAGGCCCAAAAAGTAACCCGAGAACGTAAAACTTTCTAGCTCTCGGAAAAGAACGGCGGTAAAGAGGAGCCAGAAATGCGCATGCCTGCTCTGATTATGGGGTCGCTCTTCGTTCCGGTCGGGTTGTTGTAGGTTGGCTGCTAGTACATCCTTCCTGCCTTTCCCAATTTTTGTATAGCTGGTATGGCTGGTCGGCCCAAGCCAAGGTCCACTGGATAATGCCTATTATTGGAACAGGCCAGTTTTCAAAAACACCTATTTATCTTGGGCTCAGTCCTGTGGGCAGGCTGGTGGCTGTACACTTTTGGGTGTGTAGAAAAAAAATCAAAAAAATTAAAAGTGTACAGCCACCAGTCTGCCCACAGGACTGAGCCCAAGATAAATAGGGAGTGTGGTAAGCCGAGGCGTCGGCGTAAAGTAAGGGAAGATAACAGATGGGTAGTGAAGAAAGGAATGTAGCCGTTACATCAATTTTATTCTGCAAAATTCAACTTCCTAGAACTCATGAACATCATGGTGCTTTGGTGCCTATTATTGCACCACCATAAGGACAATGAGACCTGTCGCGGAAGGTCCGCATCTGCTAGCATTAGTGTGACAGTGTCTATTATACTACCAGGATTCGATGCAGAGCAAGCCTGTTCGGTTCGGGCACAGGTCATAGTGTGAGCTTCAATCACTTTTTTATTCTTCTGTCTTTCGCAGTTCGCGAATTGTTAGTATAGTTGGTGCTTGGTGCCGGCGACACGAACAGACCGCGTGTTCGATTTTATTACCTGAAGGCTGAGGTTGAGGAAAGCTGTGCTGAGGAAGTAGCGAATATTTAGAATTGGTTATGTCCTTGGAGTAAAGCACGTACAAGTATGAGTACGAGCCTGTATGAGTAGAGAGTTCGGTCGATGATACAACCAGTAATACAGTGAAAAATATAAAAGCATCTTTCACCGAAAATTGCGTGGTTCCGGCGGGGTGGACCTCCTGCAACGTTTCCTCGGTACAGGGATCGCGTCAGTGCTGTACCCGCTGTATCATTATTCCGTCGTCACGGCCCTGTGTGTGTCCTTCTCCCACTGTATCCCCCCCATATATATACGTACATCCCTACTTTGTCTGTCGCTGTATCGCATTACATTACATCCTCGTTGGCCCGTCTTTCGTTATCGTTCGTCTCTGTTCTTTTTCTATCACGGTATTTATCACGCAAAAATAATGCGGTTGTTGCTCTGTACACTGTGGTGGTAAATCGTGCTGGAACTTGTACTCCTTTCACCGTAAACGTACTGGAATCCGTACTCCGTACTTGCCGAAACCGCTTAACGTGGTGGTTGAGCCAAGCGTTTAATATATTCGCAACTTAATTATGGTTCGTGCTTCGTGCTGCTGTGGTCGGAAAACGTTGGTGGCAGACTGGCAGTAAAGCTCAATGGTAATCGGAAATCAAACCAAAGCCGGCATCCTGGTCGGCACCTGGATCATATCATCACGGCATGAGCACCGCATCAAGCGCGGCCGCTTACCACTTCAAGCTTGGTGGAAAGCGACAACGATGAGTTGCATTGCTCTTTGGAAGCTTGCACTTTCTCCCGTTTGTGTTACTCATCCTGGAATGTTCTAGTACATTTCTACGCAATTCTTGATATCTGAGAGTGACACTGTGACACACCACCGCTCAGTCTGTGCTCAGCTGATTTTGAATAATTTTGGGTGACACGGTATTCAACGTTGTTTTTTAAGCCCCCAGTCTAATAGACACAGGCTGAGGACTCCCAAGGTTCAACTGATGATTCAATCATCCCGTTCTGGAACACGGCCGGGTAGTACTAAGTACGTGCGAGAAGTATAGATTACTGTATGTACACAGAGTACTCCCCTGCTATGTGGACGCGCCAATCGGGAAGTACGAATCCGGGTACAGATTTGGAGTACGGAGTTCAAAAAGTACATTGACCTCGACCTAGTTCCGTACTTTTGTCTACCACGTGCTGTCACCCACGAACCACGCAATTTTCGGTGAAAAATGCTTTTATACATGGGCCTTCACCTCCTCTTCTTTTTAAATTTGCTTCTTGTGTTTTGTGCTTATGTTTTATCGCTTGTTCAGTTTATGGATATACTCATAGACTGTCGAGATGTAGCTTCTTTGATCGAACAGAAAACTGAGACAGAGAGTTGAGAGCACTCAGTATAGTGCCTGCATCCGCCTCTTATATATAGAGCTAGTACAGCGCAGATTGTTTCCGTTCAATTCGAGCGCAAGTCGGGCGTGGAACGGCTCATTATTGTCGGAGTCTACATGAATTTCTGCGCGCAGGACAATGGAGGGCAAGGGCCTCAAAACGTGATCATATAATATAAGGATTTTACCCCGATCAGACCGCCACACTTAACGACAGACTATCAGCGGGGCTGAAATCCTTCAAATTGATGTCAGCTTCATCAACAGCAAATCAGAGAGGGACCTACGGTCATGACAATTGTTTCTGTATCACGAGGCACATCTGTGTTCCGAGATATGTGCACAGCGGGGCGAGACTCGTGTGCTGCCTTGAATCGTGGTTCGGCCCAGAAAGAAGTTTGAGGCATAGTGATAATGGTCGTCGCCTCGGATTCAGATCGGAATATTGGTGCTCTACAATTCAATGTCGCCATGAGCACGTTTGAATACCTATGTTCAGTCACGGCTCAGTGTTCAGCATTGGACGGAAATCTAGCACCAACAATTTTCCCAGAACAAGGAAGCTGCTCTTCTTCATTAGAGGTTTCGCATTCAAAGGCGTGCAATAAGACGCACGCAATAAGGTGGAAGTTCCATTCTTTGGTTGTTAACCATAAAATGACGTCGATTATTGCGCCAAGACTGGTAAGGCATCCGGTCTCAACGCTGAATCGAATCAATTTATTGATGAGCCCGGTTGTTCGTTGGAATGGCGTCCTGTGTTTTTGAGCCGAAAGCTTGAAATATAGTCAGCAGAGTCATGGTCATAATTTGGCACTGAAATTCACCACAACAACCAGGGTGGTTGTGATTGAGAGGTCACAGACAGCACTTCCAATGAGAAAAAGCTTGGATCGTTATGAATGGGCTGCCAAGTACTTTCGAGAGATTTTCAATACTCGCCGTAATCTCCGGGCTGAGTGCAAATAGCTCGGTGAAGGTGCGCCCCTCGACAGACACCTGCACACAGTAAGATTGGACGAGAACGCAAAACAAGGGAACCAACCCGTATGCCGTAGTAGCATGCAAATGTGACTTGAGTAAGCATCACCTGGATAGAGTGGCTAAACCAGATTCCAACATGACACTTGTCACTTACACATCCAATCAAGACAGGAACCCAGCGTTTGGTAGTCAACTTGGATATACGCCAAATGTAGAAGCTCTGTGCCATTCCGGCCACTAGTCGGTTGAATGAAACAGTCAAGTCGCGGAAGAGGCCTGCTTCATTCGACTTACAGATTCCACTCAGGGCAGGTAAAGGGACCCATGACCAGTCGTAGACACTCAGCGTGTCAACATCACCCCCACCCCGGCCCATAGTCATTCCATGCCGCAATGGTGATGATTAGTGTGTAGATTGTCTCCAAGATGAACAGGACCCAGACTACCAGGATGATTAATTCCAGCTCCCATCCAACCACAGAAAGACATACCAAAGGCCTTGATGCCGCGTGAATCATTAGGGAACATCTCCGAGTACAAATCTCAAATAATAGAGTCAGAATCAATTCATGATTTAGTTTGCCTACTCACAGACTTGGACGATCAACATCCCATACAGACAATAGCTCCACATATAACCTAGCACCTGGGCTTTTCCATTACATGAGATTCGATTTGTAGGTGTAATCTCAGCTCACAACTGGTCCAGTGCTTGACGTTGATTCCAGGCATCAGGGGCTTGCGAGAGTATCCGAGGAAGAGCCACACACATATAGGACACGATAACTCCAGGTATAACCACGGGGGCCATTGTACGTCGAAGAGTTAACGAAGAGGCGGAAAAGATGCACTCGTGTGAGCTGGATTATATATTCGTTCATCCTTTAATAGGGATGCTGAAGGAGTATTTTCGTTGACAGCCGAAATTCTATATAGAGATCCCTAAAGAGTGGCTGGCAGTAGCATCCAGAATCGTGGGGGTGGAGAATCAGATACGTCACTCAGTTAGTATAAACAATGCCTCCATCGTAGATAGTCAAAGCAAGCTCGTTGTCGAGATAGAAGGCTAGTTTTGGATTTGCCAGCAGGATCAGTGGAGTTGGTGCGAAAGAATCAGGCGATAATGTGCACCTCTCCGTGCTTTCCGGTGGTTCTTACCATTGAATCGTTGACACAGATATAGAACTCAGATATCGACCGGAGTTGGCACGCTTCCGGATGGCTTTCACGATGACTCGGAGAGTGGGAATTTGTTCACTGCATCCTTCTCAACTCACCATGGGTGCACCCAAGGCTCAATGGCGAGTTCCCTGTCCCCAAAAACACACCTCAGTCAACTATTTTTGGCTTGCAGCCCCAACCGCTCATTAATGCGCTGAAGTTGTTGCTTGTAAGAGATTAGTTGCCCATACTGTCGGTATTCAGTCTCACATTGTCACTCAGGTTGAGCCACGGCATGATGAATGACAGCAAGCATGGACGCTGTGAGTGCGTAATGACCACCAATTTTGTATTTTGATCGTCTTTGACAGTGTGCAAGCAAGACTTTTTCACTGTACGAGGCAGTGCCCGGCGCCCGCTCGAGGCCGACATTCATCAGCATTCATCCTGCAGAACTGCCGAATCAATGTCAGAAGACCCACCGCTTCAGTAACGTGGCCGTCATTCCATGTGTCGAAGGCAGCAGGCTATTATTGGGTGACGCAAGTGGCCGGGACGGCAAAACTTGCGGCATCAACGTCAATGCAATGCCGTTTACGGCAGCTGCGGTCGAGTGATAAATAACGCGCGGGCATGACTTGCCGGAGCATAATTTATCAGCGGAGTTTGAAGGCTTCAGACGAGAGACAGGCGTTGTTTTATAAAGAGGGTAACTTCTTTTCAACTGAGTCCCTGAAGTTCGACATGCTCAATGGTGACGTCTTTTTTGTTCGAGTCCGCCTATAATAGAGGGGTTGCGCCCACGCGGCATGCCGCTTTTGGTACTTGCGCAGAGCGGCATGCGGCATTTTACAGATAGTACCTGGAACTCAAATTGCCAACACCCCCAATGCTATTGGAGAGTCATACTGGCCTTGAGAGAAGGGAAAAAAATTTGGTGCATGCCGCTTCTTGCGCAATCAAAAAGCGGCATGCCGCGTGGGCGCAAGCTCTCTAATCACAACGATTTGGGTTTTACCATTTGCACATTCTTGAGGTTTTCATGCTGAGCAGCTGAATGAATGAAACCCATCCATCTTCATGGTAACAAAAAACCGTCCTATCATGAAGTCCGTTCCTCGCTTGAACAGTCGCACGATCTGAAAATTTTCTTAAGCCGTCATGCAGTCAGCGATACTGGAGCGAAACGACGGTCTGTCTTGTAGAGTTTCATGCTTTTGGGAGAGCTCATTCTCGTGATTGTTGAACTTGGTACGTGGTCTTTCCATTGAATTTTGTCCTCGATCACATAAATGCATCTTTTAGTTGTCCGAATTGCCCAAACGGTCTTACTGTAAAATGCGCGCCTCCCGTCTTGCCACCTTTACTGGACTAATTTTTTCTTAGGCAGAAACTTTATTTTTCTTCAAGATTGGCGATATCAAGGTACTGATGAACGAACTCCTTTAGTCAAGTAATTCTAGTTATTCACGAGCCAATCACCGTTCAATTAGCTGCGTCTCTTACCCGGGCCTGCGATATTCTCATCACTATCTATCTTTATGTGTTCCTCACAAGTAAGCAGGGCGACATGATAAGGTACTATCTGTTTTGCAGCACAGAACACTACTCGCGGGCCTACACCGAACGAATTCGATGATGGATCTGCTCATCTACGGCGCTATCAATTGCGGGACCCTAACGGCGTTGTCTTCCGCCATCAAGATAATTTTGGTAATGCTCATACCTGTTTTCCGGTGTCATCCACTTACATTAGCTTGCCATTTCTGGTGCTCCCAGGCACGTTCTGGTTTTTCCTCGGCCTCGCCCTTTCTAATAACCACTGCGTTCCGAGGGGTCGTCCGCACAAGTGATGTAAGACCTGCGTCCACGCACGTCTGCGGACTTGGGCGTCCATGCACACATGGGGACCTCTGTCGGTCAGCTAGTGACTTTCCCTCCCACAGAATTCCGAGGATGAAACGTAAAAAATACCTAAATAAAACATCAGTAAAACATGCTGGCATGCATCACTGATTGACGGGGAAGCTGTGCTGATATTTGTGGTTGTCAAGGCGGTTGATGATCGCCGTGCCATGATGTCAAACCAAGCAGCCAACGACCGGCGCCATCCTCTATCGATCTAATCCCAGAATTTGGTGCCACATTCCAAAATATAGGCGTTTTTCGGCCTGATATTCTCCTGCATCCCTACTCTACAATCATCGGAATCGAGGGTGGTTCGTGAAAATAGGGAATGAGGCACTGTATACTTCGGGAGGTGAGCACCAGATATTGAATGAACAGTCAGCGTCTTAAGCACAAGGATTACCGATCGAACGTCGGCCGTGCTGAAGAAACTCCGGGAGGCGCCGAGCGAAGTCGCAATGTATAATCACAGATTTCCACCAACTGCAAATTCGCGTTGATTACGAAGCCAGGTCAGAATAGACGAAGATAACACCCGACGTAGAAACCCGAAGGGGCTAAAACATGTGGCCAAGGGGTGCATTGAAGAGGGAATAATAGTTAAGTCCTGGTTCTCGAACACAAATCACCCCGCACGCAAAACGACGATTATCGGACACTGAATCCAACCCGATTGATGCACAAAACCTCTGCAATTTGAGTTGAAACAATTAAAGTACAACGCCGTTTCCGAGGCTTCAGAGTACGAGATCAGGTCAGCAGCGAGCGCCCAGATTCTGCTCAGAAATACCGGCGCAAGAAGACCAGAGACCCGTAGACAGACAAGAAACACAGAGTATAGCCAGAGGATGGTGGAAGTACGAAGGAAAGAGAGCATAGTCAAGGCGCTTTGTGGGTGCGGAATCAGCCCACGAGGTGATGATCGAAAACTAGTCTCCACCGACAGCCGTAAGAGAAGAAAGTTTGATCATCGGTTATTTGCGTCGCCGGAATTGTGCGAAGGGCGGTGCGCAAAGGGATGGAATCTTGAAGGCTGGAAAACAAAACCAAGAATGTACTTTCACGGATGAATGATCGCACAACGAATCGTCGCACTGGGGTATGAGGAAGTGTTATTCATCCTATTATAACACAGCACCGAATACCGAAAGGAGAAGTCAGCAAGGCCGGTGCAAGATATATACGATGGAACAACTGGAAGATGGTTGAATGGAACGAATTTAACGAGCACAGGACTCACTCCGAAGAAAGGAAGTAGGGAGCTCAAGATTGACAAGATAGTCGGCCGCGTAGTCGATTCTCGCGTAAGGTGAGAACACGTTGATATGCCCGAACACGAATATAGCAAGGGTGTGACCAAGAGGGGGGGGAGTTATTTTGAGACTTGTGTAGCGGCGTTGTAGAACAAAATGTCTGAGTCAGCCAGTGTATTCGTAGCGGGAAGAAATAAAGGCGCCCTCGAGGTGAAGCCCGACCGAAGTGAGGAGAGAGCACTGAGCAGCTGAAATCCAGCAATTGGGGATCAATCAAGCAGTATACGAGCCTTATACACAGCCCGCGAGTCAACCAGTTTGACAAACGAGAGGGACTGCTTTCAAGCCCTGGTCGCCATTACTCTGGTTGTCGCGATGGAAACGAAACACCCCGGAAGACCATCGCACAGGTCTGACTTCGATGTGCACAGAAGGATGCCGAAACGACTTTGCAGAGGTTACACATTGGGATAAAACCGATCAGAGCCCCAAAAAGATTGATTGCAAGCTGTGAAGAGAAAAGCCAGGAGGGCCGCAAGGACGACCAATAAAAGGAAGACGTTGTGAGTATTGAATGTACAGGCAGAAAGAAACTGTGACGTCCAGGGTACTAGAATGATGATGAGCATTCGAGCGAGACCCAACCCTGTCACAGGGAAACGAAGCCAGGAATCGAGCATTGAATGCAAGTGGGCCAAACTGAGATTTATCTTGGGATTTCGCAGGGACTCTGGATTATAGAGAGGCGTCCGAGCTCCAAAGTCAGATATTTGCGAGTAGAGCGAAGCCGTGCTTTGCAGCAAAGTGGAACACATACGTCACAAGCATAGTCTCCTGCGAGATGGATGACACGACAAAGTACCGCTACAGGCTGGCGCCCTGCGAGAATAAGAAGTATTTAACCAGAGGAAAGAAAGCTGAACTTTATTTAATGGTAAATCCAAGTAAAAACGACTCGGGAATCATCGTACGCACCACTGGCCAGTCAAATCCGCATACCATCCGAGTCGTCCAGTTCAAGGGTCTCCGGATCCATACAGTCACGTCCGAGCAGCGAGTTCCCCACAGGGTGCCAATCGAGATTCGTTACATGTCCGCCGAATATATCACGATTATCGATGCACCTAGCATGGTTGCCATATGGCGGATTTGCGCTAGTAGTCGAAAGCGCCTCACAACACATCGACGGGACCAAAAGTGAGAACAAAGAACTAGATTGATGAGAGTTGAACCCATAAATAACGCGAAGGAGACCAGGCAAGTATGGACCACGGACACACTGAACGTTCGCGCGTTGTGAAAGGTTGTGAAGGGCAAGTGAAGGGAGGAAGGAAGAGGAATTGATCGATTGATCGCTGGAATCAGACACAGCCACAGTACACTCATCTCCACTCTCGGCGCATGGCTCTGTACTGGCTAAACACTCCGAACTTAATCCTAGCAAATAACCGCGGATGAGTTCGTGCGGTGGCGCTCGTAGCAGCGAGGGTACTGCGCTGGTCTACGAGACTCGGACCGCGTCAGCGCCTACGGATTTTACGAGTCTCGGGAATGTCGGAGTAGTACATAAGCACCTCGATCGAGGCGGGAGGACTAGTGCAAACTTACCGAGGCGCAACGATGTCAGTGTTGGCGTACTTTAGAGGACCTCAGCTAGCGATCTCTTCGTTTCCGCCGAAGCCGCCCCCTGTGTGGCTCTCTGCTGAGCTCTCGGCAGCACGGGCAGCTAAAGGTGCCGGCGGGCACTTCAATTCGAATGCGCTATTCGCATAACGCCGTGGATGGACGGGATTAGGTACTCACGCATGAGTTCCCTTCTGCGTGCCCTCCTTCACTCGTTCACGAAGCCCAAGAAATACATGATCGCCGTCCACAAGATTCGCCTGCTGGACTTTCTTCCTGTCGAAAACGAGTCGGACGACAGCACCCTTTCCGACAGCTCCGTCCCTTTTCAACGGAGTGGGTACGTAACGTTTATCTCCTGTTCATAGCGTTACCTGAATGTATTACCGGTCTAGAAATAGGCTAGACGATCCTGATCTGGTGATCAAGTACGAAACCTTTCTTATGTGGAGCTCTTCACTTACTGCCGCATCACGCAGAAGCGATTTGGACGGTTCCGGAACCGAGAATGGATCGGCCGTGGCCCCTTTAAAGTGCAAGGCGTCGTAAGTTTCTCACCTCAGGCGAGCTGTTCATTCGCGTACTGCTGCTATTTCAGTCACTCCAAAAGACGGCGACACGGCAAAAAAGAACAAACACCGTGAACATGACGCAGACCGGATTTCTCTAACGCCGACCCGCCGAATGTTCCCCAGACGTAAGAAGTCCAAAGCGACTTCGCGAATACGGCCTCCAAGGCGCTCGCCTCCGCAAGTGCCCATCTCTTGCTCTCGTTCTCCGTATTGACGTCGTGGTTGTGCTGCCTGTAGTCGCATGATACGCGACCAGTCACCGGATGATTCCCTCTCCAGTGTGCGAACGTCACCATGGCCGTCGCTTTCTCCACTCTCTACAGTGAGCCCAGTGTTCGTCATATCCCCTAGTTGAACCCCTGGATCAAACTGTATTGGTACCGAATATACTAAGCCCTGGTCGCGTTACTGCTTGCGTGTGCGGGAAATTGCAAGCGATCCCCTACGTGCTCCCAACAGCTCATCTAATTTTGTCGATCTTATTTGAATTTGCCAACCCTTTCTTTCGATTGCGGTCTGCATCCGCCGCGAACGCCTGAGCTAGCCATGGTTTTGAGGGGCAGAACGGCCAGGCAAAGAGGTAGGTATGTTCGCTTCGACCTCACTCGAACTAAACTCGAGCAACTCACCTTAGATCTCCTCACACGCCGTTCCTATGTTCCCAGAAGCCGAAGCTATGACACTTTACTTCCAGGTGCATCCCATCTTTGCATATGAAACTTATCTGACCGTAATCTATTAGAACTAAATGCAACGCTATTCATTGACTTGATCTCAAAGTATCGGTGCGTCACCTCAACGTGTATTGTTTATTTATTCGTTCGCGGGCTCCATTCACAGCCAAGTTCATTCAAACTAGATGGTTTTTCTAAACTTGCTTCGGCGCTCGTCAGGCTAAGTCAACTGTCATCGCGCCCTCTATTCATTTGCTGATTGTTGTCCTACACTACTGGGGCTATGTTCAATCTCGGCACAAACAGCGAGTACCGAATCTTATGCTTGTTACTTGTAGTCTCACTGTGTGTTTTTATGAGCTCAATTCCATCGCCTACACTTTACGGCGAGGCCATCCCGTTCCGGGGCATCACCCCCATTTTCCCATCAACAATGGCGTCAAGTTCAATTCAAGCACGGCTGTAAGCAAGTAAAGTTCCTACTATCTTTCGCACTATTATCAGAACTAACCTTGACGCAGAGTTCTCTTACTCTGCAAGACCATTCTATTCTATCCATTTGCTTCTCAGTGCCGAGGTAAGCCATGTGTGGTCTTGATCTTTTCAGATTGAGTTGTTCACGCTGGACCTCAGCAGTGAACCTGAGTTTATTCGGATCTTGAGCAGCTATTTACCGTGGTGCTTTGAAGGTGAATTAACGTTCTTACTCAGAATGAGTGCATCCTGTTCTAGCTCGACTTGTTTTACAGGCTTCCTTCATGGCGTTGTACTGCAAGAACTTCGGGTCTTGATGCTGTCCGCCGAAGGTGAGTGTACTAAAAGTTTCGAGTGCGCGGACTCATCTATATAAGAAAAGACGTGGTTTGGCTAGCTAAAAGTGGCGCCTGTGGGAAACAGTTTGTTATGTTGTTGAGTTCTTGATTGCAGCCCCACCGTGTTGCCGAGTTCTTCCGCTTATCGGACCGCGGAGACCGCCACAATACTCCTGGCCCCGCACTCCATCGTCCCGCTCCACAGCTCCACACCACCTCTCCGTTACTCCACATTCGTGTACCTTAGCACTAGAGACATGGATACACACTCTTTTCTTCACCAAACAACCAGTTCCGATAAGAATTTGCGTCTGACAGGTCTAAGTATCTTCAAGACTATAATGTGCGTTCTTTCAGTGCGGCGATAACTTGCGTACTAATACCGAATCTCAGGAATCCTCTGACACCTCCAGGCACTCCTCGGCGAGACCACAACGATGAGCGCCAAATGCTGCGAGATCTTCGAACAGCTGCAGATTTAAGTCCACGTCGGCGTCATGTCCCCAACTTAGATGCGCCAGGCACCGAGAACCGACGGATCGTGAGCGCTGACACGTCGCGTTTGGTGCCTCGAGCACCTAGCGCCGTAAGATTTGCAGCTCAAAAATGACGTCAGCAGCGAGCGCGACGGGAGCGGGGCGAAAATAGCCCTCCACCACAGCAGCGTAGTGAGACGAAGTCCCTCGGCCAACGGAGGCGGCAACGATGGGAACGCGCTGAGGCAGCGGCACATTCTGACATGGACATTGATCGTGCGCCATATTCTATATCTATTATTCTCAACACTAATATTCCAAAAACCATAGCACCTCGAAACCTTGTCCAGACGCCTGTAGCAGAGCAGCATCAACCGCTTCAAGACCGAGATGTCCGTACACCCCAGCAGTCCAGAATTTCAAGGGTTGGTTCTTCGAAGTTTGTAATCAACAATTCGGGACCATGTCCATTCGTTTTTAGGCCCTACCAAATGGTCTTATTACCCCGCCGGCCACCCAGAATGCTCCAGAGCAGAGGAGCGGTAAATCCGTTCTTTTGTCTTTGTTTTCTGGGGGGAAATTGTTCAATGATTGCGTGAAGAGAATAATGACCACCTCCCGAGACGTCAGCAGAGGGCCGCTAACCAAAATGTCACTCGCGATAATGGTAATCATTCTTTTGAAAGTCGTACTGGGTTGTTAACACCGATTTACGGAAGCATGCCGCAATCGTGCCCGTCCATCTGAGCTTGGAGGGCGAGGATCCCACGATCCACAGTCACGGCAAGACTTCGGGCCTATGATCGAAGAGTGCCAAGATTGCGGTCCTCTTCACTGGATCTTCCGGACGTCAGATGCTACAGTATTGGTGTTCGCGTAAGTCGTAGTTTTTATCATTACCACATTTTTTTACTGCGCCTTCAGATTACCCGCACAACTCCCGCCATTGAAGTATATTCAAAAACCCTCGCTCCCGTCGGTTCTCATGCCATTGGTGACATTTTCTCGATAAGTGTTTGTACCACTTTTTGAGGTGGTCGCTGATTTTATGGCCAGTTCATACCCTTTAGCTCAACCGACAATTTCAACCTCCGCCATCTGAGTTCAATCGCGATCTGTGGTATCCCGAACGCCATTGACCGTGACAACGCAACCTTCAACATCAGTGCAGAGCAATATCTCTATGCAACGAGGTCGTTGGAGGCATTCCCCACTCGACGCATTATTCTGAATACTCCGAAGTTCAAAAACTATAAGCCTATCCCGGGCAAAGGAAAGTCTGTTTCTGTGACAAATTTTCTGACTGGCCTCGAGCGCAATGACGACAAAACGGTCAAGCACTTCATTGTCGATGTCAACACTGTAACATTCCTTGGTCGGCCAGCAGGATCTACTTCACCAAAGGCCGAAGAAAGCCCGACCAAGATCAGTATGTGGATCTTTCTCTAATTGGTTTACATTGCTCCTGGTTTGCGATTCCAGCAAATGGCACCCCAGCCAAGCTCAAATTTACAGGATTTTTTGGGAACGGCTTCGAATCCGAGGGGCCTGCTCCGAAAAAGCGCAAGACTTCTGATGATGGTGCGGCAGAGGAGGCCCAGGCGCATGACAAAGACAAAGGGCCTTCGAATCGGCGCACGCATCACCGCTAATTCTAAAATCGCATTCAAATCAATCTAATGTATTTTGTATTCATTCGAATGTATCGACATGATACCTCCGTTGCGAAGCACGGGTAACTGCTAGTCACACATAAACAAAGAAAGGCTTACGCTTGAATTTCGACAAGGCTCCCTTCAAAAGTCTTCCTGGGTTTGTGGCTAGTGGCCTTTGCTTTCGCCTTGTTGACCGCAGTTTGGAATGTGGAGGGAAGCGGAGTGGTCTTTCCGCGTGATGGCTTTGTGTCAACAGGTGTCGGCGACGAATCTGGGATTTCAATAGGACTGGATTCGGGACCCAGCCGCTGCTGCATTTGGGGAGGAGTCGAAAAATTGCGAAGGCTGGGATCAATGAAGTCATCCTCATTTGTATGGCGCTGGGTGGGTGGCTGCAGATGCACAACTTTACGGCCGTCCGGTCCATCACCGGTTGTGATCACCGGCGGAACGATGTTGGATCGCGCGGCAAGGAATCGGTGCAGAGCGGGGAAGTATTTGAACTCCATGGTGATACTCTCTGTATAAAGTCGTTAATCAGAATAATAGATGACAATTTACTGTACGCACCCCAAAGGTTTCGAGCCCTGGGCGTGGTATCGTGGTCAGGTCCTTCAGCACTGATGTAACAGGCAAGGAATTGATGTACACCATCGCCGTCGTCGTCATCGTTTTCGTTCCCCTCGTGGTCATGTGGAGAACTTTTGCCGTCATTGTCGTCGTTGTTTTGAAGACCACCACCGGTCACCTGGAGCTTCTTGGCCAATTTTTTGTACGTGTCGACGAGGCTGAAGCCCGAGAAACCATGAATACCACGAATAAAACCAGTCAATTCTAATTGTGCAGACGCACCCTTCAGCCTTGCACTTGACCCGCTTTGCAAGTGCATTCGGGCTCCTTGCAAACAGCTCGGGCAGGATTTCGCCGCCGATACGTTTGTAGACAGCAATCTTACTGTCACCAGACGTGTTCTTGACAACTTTGTTCGGCCGGATCGAAAATAGAAGACTGATTGACGCACCTCATCTTTGCTCTCTTTCCCGAAGAGAACGAGACGGTTTTCCTTCACCTCCATCTGTGCAATCAGAGCCCATGTTAGTGCCCCTTTATCTGCTGTCCATTTGATTTGGGGAAGCGCAGGCTCGGCCTGCTTCGCCGCCTTCTTCCGTCCTGCGGCTGCCCCTTTCTTGCCATGCTTTCGGGGAGATCGACGTGGTTCTGGGGTGCTCATTTAGGAAGGTTAGATAAAGTAAGGAGTGTTAGAATTTGGGGTGTAAATGACTGTGGACTCGCGTCGTTGTGCGTCGCAGTGAGGAAATTTTAGATGAGCGTGACTTTGCATCACACGCGGCTATGTGCCGAATGTCGCTCTGCTCTTAACACATGTCTGTACGAGCTATTATCGAAGAACGCGTCAGATGATAAGGGCAGTGGCTTCGCGTCACACGCGGCTATTTGCCGAATGTTGCCGAAGATCACACGATCAACCGGAACATTGCGTAAAAGCATCAAAAGTGTCAAAGGCGCAAAAGCGCGCAGCTAAGTACTTTGAACTCCCCTATTGATCACCGAGGCTCTGGCTTGTTCCCGGCTGCCCGGCAACATGAGGGGATCATTTCCACTTCCCACACTCTGTGCGGCATCGCGGCAGCCTCTCTCAAACTCATTCCGATACATCCGAAACGGCGAATTTCTTTCAATCCGATAACACGTGACTTTTTGACTTTGCCCAGAAAATCCGATAAATTGAGAAAAAATTATTGCCACAATAAAAAACATCGGGCGTGGCGTGTGACGTTGGAATTGAACGAAATTCTATCAACTCATTCCGATACATCCAAAACGGCAAATTTCTTTCAATTCAATAACACGTGACTTTTCGACTCTGCCAGAAAAGCCGATAAATCGAGAAAAAATCATTGCCGCAATAAGAAATGTCGGGCATGGCGTGTGATGCTGGAATTGAATGAAATTCTCCAGTATTCCAAATGGGACACTCAAAATAGTAAACAAGAAAAAAATAAAAATAAAACATTATCCAAAATACAATGAAAACAATCATTCCTCTTCGTCCTCGCCCCCGACAGATCCCTCTTCCTCATCTTCTCCATCATTCTCCTCGCCGCCTTCCGCATCAATCTAGTGTTGCCGATGTCCGGTTCGGTCCGGTTTTTTGCTAAAATTTCTGAACGCCGAACCTGACCCCAGGTCCGGTTCGGTCTGGGGTTCAGGACAGGTTCGAACCTTTTTGAACCTAAAAAGATTCCCACGCACCAGGAGCCCATTCTGTGGCCTGGGGAGCCTTCGAATGCTGTAGAATGTATTTTTCATCTCACCAGAGCAGACCATTTGGACAACTGTGTGGGGACAGACCTCCAAACATCACATTCGACAGTTTCTGTCCTGTCTGATCATCCATCAATTCAAGTGTAACAATCATATTTGACTGCGAAAATGTATTGCAGCTCACTGTGCATACAATACACTTGGTAGGTTGGATTCCAACTGAAGTAATCGCAGTTCTGATGCATTTAGTGCATCCAAATAGGCTAATTTAACTCATCGGTTCGAACATGTTCGCACCGGTTCGGCAAAATCGAGAATCTGCTGAACCCCGAACCGGACATGGGGTCCGGTTCGGGTCCGGTTCAGGTTCGGCATCGGTTCAGAACCGAACAGCGAGAACACTACATCAATCCCATCATCACCATTATTGCCGTCGCCGTTGTCCCTCTCATCGTGGTCATCCTCATCCTCAGCCTCCTCCGTCATTTCTCCCTTCACAACCTCCAGATCTTGCAGGCCAGCCCAAACTCCCTCAAAATGTCCAGCAATTCTCTCAAATAGATCTGCCTGTTTCATTGCATATGCACGCGCACCTTCCAAATGTTCGTCAACAAATCCGATCGGCGCGGCACGTTCCCTCCACCACGCTGCCTTCCATTGCAGCGCTACTGGGGTACGGCGAATTTCCTCCTTTAGCTGTCGTACCTCCTCCGTCCACCGCCGTGTACGCGCCCACGCCTTGGACCATTCTACACGTAGCCCTAAAATGAAAAGCGTCAATCAATGAATTTAATTAAATGCCCATAAACGTACCGTTAAGCATTGCGTCAGTGGTCCCAGACACACTTGTGTCTGACTCTCCCTTTGGCGAACCAACTCTGTTCCTCTCTGAACCGGTGGCTACATTCCTCCGGTGTCAGGAGCATATATTCCTGTGCATCGCCGATGTCAAAGACATTATAATTGATGGTAAATCCTCGCCCGATGGTGTAGCATTGAGCCTCCTTCCAGAAAATAAGGTTTCCATAGTCTACCAGGCCCTTGCACTCTTCCGAATGCTGACAGTGGATGATCCGTCTCTGAAACGGGACTGGAAAAGCGGTAAACCTCTTGGGATAACGTTCAAGGTACCCGGACGCCTGGTCCAGCCAATCAATCCTGATCTTGCTCCCACTGCCTGTCACTTTCTCTTCGATAGCTCACAGCTCATGGCATTCTCGACGAGTCTCTTGGATCGACTCGCAGTAGAGGACATGAAGTCCATCCCTACAGTCAAGTCTACACCCAACTTCCCCTACCGTTCGGGAAACGGTGCGTGCCTCATTTCATTCACACTTCAATCTGGCTTATGCAAAGATCAAGGGGAGGCGTGTTTTGTAGCAGAGACTCTACAAGCCACGAGAGACGGCGACTACGACTCAAAGATCTGTCCGTCGTGCACTCCTGACCGGTCATTGGATCCAGCGCAGCCCCAGCGTGTCCTCGAACATATGAGGGCTCATATCTGTGTCAGTTTACTCTGACCAAAGGGAAAGGAAGGAACGGCAAACCAAAAATTCAGATGTCCGGCAAAAATACAAGCCAGTGCCGCAACTTGCTATCCTTTCAGTATAGCACGGCTGCAGAGATGACTGACGCCTCACCATGCACGAATGTCCCCATTCGTTGCCCGCGATGCTCCGTCGACGATCCGGCGGTCTGGCGTTACAACATGGAGATCCATTTTCGGAAACAACACCCTGATGCGAATCTTGGTCAGTATAATGATTTGTGGACACTAACGACCTTCGAGAAGAAGAGAATGCGTGAAATTTGGAACAAACGCGCAGAGGTTCCACGAAAGAGAAATCTGGCTCGGAACGTGCCACGTTTGGTAATTTCGGAGGCCCACAGCTCTCGATTATCGTCGCAGTGGGTCTTGTGCTTCTTGACCATTCAGTGTGCTCAGGTTATGCCAGAACTAACATCCCTGTACCCCAAAATTCACAAGTTGATGATGAGGGTAACAAAGACGGCGCCGTGGACAGCGGAGAGGGTTCAGATTCGTCGGAAGAGTGTGAGCGAGACTATGGTCAAATGGACCAGGATAAAGAGGATGAGGAGCCACCGTACCCCGACATTGATTCCGATGCGCCCCCTCAACATCCTACCAGTCCAATGGCTACACACGAAATCTCGCCCCCTTCAACATCTGACTTGACCCCGAGCACTCCATCCCATCCTGCCGCACCTATTGCATCGTCAAGTGGGATGAGTGTGGACCCGTCGGCAGAGCCCGAGAACGGCCGTGGAGCGAGAAAACGGAAGCACATGATGCTGGATAAGGCCTGCGAATGTCAGGCTGAGGTGACCAAAAAAGAGATCCAAGAGGACAAGAACGTTGTTCGGTGTTCCAAGGCCGGTTGCGAGACGGAATGGGTGTGTTGTTTTTGTTTCATAATTTTCTCTGAAGCTCAGAGTGTCCAGTTCCATCTAGAGTGTGTTCGACTGCCTTTCAAACCCAAGAAATTTATTTGCGAGTCGTGCAAGGGGAACGAGAAGGCGAACAAGCAGAGACGAGGATGAGTGGAGGTATCTCAGACAAGCGGGGACAGCGGATCAAACGTAATTTCCTTTTTGGGCCATTACGTAGTTAGTTAGTCTAGCTCCAAGGTCCGAAGAAAAAGTTCCGACGTCTGGTCATTGCCTCAACTCTTGGTACCCCCTTGGCGTCCGGTCTCGGGTGCAATTGATGGCACCCCCTTGCTTGCGAGCCGCGAGTTAGCCGCAGATGCCGACAAGCGATGGCATGATGCGGCCGTGGAAGCCCGAGAAATCAATAATGCCCTCGTGATGAGACAGCGCTGCACTGGCCTTAAGCTCCCCGCCACACTCTCATTGATCGTGCCCATAACTGGCCTCACGCAGCTGCCTGTCCCGTACTTATCCCACGCCTTGCTTATCAACAGCTGTTGTGCTTCATACACATCGCTTTGTTACTGCCCGCATGTCACCGTTGTCAAGCTACGGGTTGAACCATGATTGCACATTACCTTTGTCGTTGTAGCACCACGCTTGTGCATCACCATTGTCAGCACACTAACACCCCTGCACATCATCGTTGTCATTGTACAAGCTCACCCGCACGTCGCCTAGGATGTCCCGGGACCACCCCTTTGTCTGTGGGGCGGGCCGCCCTCATCTCCCACGCTGCCTTTGTTTGTATGTATCGTAATTGTATAATATATCTTTGGTGGCTCACCGAACAAAACAGGGCACCACCGCCAATCACATCCGACACCGCGTTGCAATAATAGCAACACGTGACGGCGAATGTTGCATTTTTATCTGTTTCGATCATATCTGCACCCAGAACTCCGGGATCGCATGATCCTTTTGAGAGGTATGTTACCGCCCTTCCTCCTGTTCAAGCTCTTAGCTCCATTAATGCAGGTCGCTTCGATCTCGTCGACTGCCTTCTTGACTACCGCAATGCTGTGGCCATTCACAGAGACAACATCTTGGCACACAGCAACTGGGAAATCAGCAAAAAGTGACTCCGCCAATACGGGTCTGTTTTTCTCTTTCCATTACTGTTGTGTGTACTTTGAAACTCATCTCCATGATAGATTTTTGTTGGACCTCCCGGCAACTCTCGACATCGTTAACAGGTGGAGGAGAGAGAGAGCGGAGCCAGATCTTCGCATCGCTGACATTACGAGCGCCGAAAACACGCCTGCGTCCAAATGAATTACGGTTATTTTTGCTATTTCGACCCGCGGATCTTCTGTATTTTTTTATATATCACCCTGTATCCCGCGTAAGTCACAAATATAGAGAGTAATGGGAAATATGTACAGCAGGCTTTGTGCACGCCGTTGAGTTCTCCATGCAACGTTCGTAACCGGAATTGATACTGCACATGTGTGAGTGGAAGAACTGGGACGAAACAGCCGCAATTACTCTGCACAGCGCGAACTCACTGATGATACCCGCCCTCGTCCTGTCTCTGAGCAGTGATTTTTCACAGTGGTTGAACGCGTGTATTTGGTGAAGGTGTTCAGCTGCAGTTGGGCCTGGTGGTGGACTTGCGGGGGCAAAGTGGTGTTGCGGGTGACATAGAGGTATGCGCAGCGAGAAATTTCGTTCTTCATGCCTTCACGTCGCGCATAACCCGCACATTTCTCCAACATTGATTTATCAGAGCTGAGAGGAAGCAGGCGCCAAGCAAAGCTTATCCTGCTTTCGTCCGTTGATGGAGTTAGCATGGTCGGCGGCCTGGTGCGCCTCAATCTTTCGCTCAACCACCGAGACACGCTCATTCTCATGTTGCAGCCATCATTCCTATAAGCCGACAATTTACCGAGCACTGCGCTTCACCCAAAAGCGCCAATTCGTCTCTTCGCTCTTTGGCTTTACTTTCATAGCTGCGGTGGTCACGGTCTCTGCATCCAGCATTCTCTCGTGCCCCACACGACCTGTCAAGGGCCGCTATGCGGACAGTGAGGATGAGGATGTAATCAGCGAGGGAGATGCATGGCGTGTGATGATCGCAAAAAGACCGCCGAGACGATGGATAGAAGAAGTGAACCCTACTCGGAATCCGAATCCGAAATAATTGGCACCCTAGAGTTGCCCCACCCGGCCATCCCCTCATCCACATGTGCGGGGACCCTCGAAAAGGAACACATCCCGCGATGAGATCGAACTGAAGAAGGATTGCAATAGAACGACTTCGGCTCAGAGTTAGTGCCATTGGATAGGAAACAAGCAATCACGGCCATTGGTTGTCGGATGTCGGGGCAATGGTATGGACCACACTGCATTGTCTGATACAAATACATTAAGCTTTTTATTTATCCTACAATCCATCGTCTGTGTTTTCTCCATCGAGTTCCTGGTTGCGGTAATACTCCTCCTGCTTCTGGCGGGTTCTGCTATCTTAGGCTCCAAAGTCAGAATAAAACTGCAGAGAACAGACTAACAAATGGGAAAGTGGCTTCTTATGGGAATGAATTTTCTTCGATTGGAAGGCAAGTCAGGAACGCCAAGAAGGCCTTGGCGGTCTGGAAAATGAAGACAGCGTGCAAGGCGTCTGCATACGAATTGACTGCCGCTTTTCTCCATTGGGGATCGAGATCGCAAATACTTTCCGCGGAATGGCTGCAAGGAGGCAAGTGCCAAAATAACGACACGCGACCTCATGTTCAGAGCAGGCCTTACCGGATTTCATAAATAATCTAAGGCAATGCCAAGTGGGCGTTCAGAAGATGTCTCTATAGGAATATGATTGGCAGAAAAACCGACCTCTGCGGGAGCGCAGGTCTTGAATTCTCATCTGGATTTTCTAAAGGAGCACCGCTTGTAGAATAGCGCCACTAAGACTCACACTGAGTACCTGGCCCGTGGTCCGGAAAAGGTATGTGACTTGGGAGAGTTTCATGAGAAAAACGTCATGATACAAAAACAAGCATAAAACTCACTTCCTGTGGCGACGGCCATGTCTTCCTTTATTAACTCTGCAATCATGGCCTTTGTACATTAGTTGAGGTAAAAAGCCTGACAGAAAACAGCAAAGGGACGAACAATCAGAGTGGTGGTGATAAAACTGACCATGCCGAATCCCTGCGGGACAATATCTAGCCACAAATGCCATGTCGAAGTGTTCTCGTTCGAGAAAATCACGAGGAGATTGGCAGAGATGCTCGACGCTAGTATCAGTGCAATCCTGATTTGGGTCGCAAAGAAATACGACTGACGTGAAACACATGGTCTGCTGAATCAAGATTCTTTCCGTCCCAGCATGCAGGCACTCAGGAAATGTGAGCTAAGGTCTTAATTGGGCCAGAGATAAGAACTACTGTGCAGACGGGCCTAAAGGAATGGTTGGTGAGTTTCAAAATTAGCAAATTAAAATTCTTTGCTTACATTCAGGCCGGACTCGCAATCCGTGGTTGGGAAACCAGTGCCGTTATCGTCTGTTTTTTTTCCACTTACATTCAAGGGGCTGTGATGAGTCTCGTGTCATTTCTGCGCACCATATCCCAGGAGGCCAAGGGTAAAGCGCGAGTAAGACCATTGAATGGCTTGTTCAGGCAGTTCCTCTTGCGAGCCCTTGCCAATAGGAAACTTCTTCAAGTGGCGCTTCAGGTCACCTGTGATCATGCGCAAGCCAGGTGGGAATGCCTGGAAACATCTGCATTGGTCATGACATCCAAATTTGAAAGTGAGGTTGCAGACCTTGAGACCGGCACCACCGTTGGATTTGTCTCTGTTGCCACGGTTCTGATAGTAAACGAGCAAGCCGCCATTTCCAACAGGTTTGAACAATTTTGTCTTCAGGTCTTGGAAGTAGAGCTTTGGGAACCAGTAGTTCAAAAAGTCCTGGAGAAAGCCGTGAATATTTTGTGGGTAGTATTCAGGGTTGGTGACATACCTGTGCAACAGTTCATGCAGTTTGATGCACAGAGATTGTCGCAGCTGTAGGTGGGGTTAAAGTCTATGCAAGAATAAGAACGGTCTCTTAGGTGAAACGGACGGCCACTCGACTGGAAGCGCCGTGGATGGTGTGGACGTGTTGAGAAAAGTTTCCGCCGAGCGAGACGATAGGATCAAGCCTAACGGGAAATCAAGATCTTGAATTTATGAGCCGCAGAAAATGATTTACTGCTCTTGCATGAGCGGATCTGTGCATGAGACACAGAACCAAGCGTTGCCACCGACCGAACCTAGGAGAGACAAGGGCGACAAATGACGAACGAAGCATGCTGCCAGAGGATACCTGGGGAACGAGCACTCGTAGAGTGTTGCTGACCCAGAAGACATTTTAGTGACGTTTTATACAAGAACAAGAGAACTCATGACATGCATGGTTCTGCGCCTCAAGATATCAGTTGAGTGATCCTGGGGTTGTGAATGACGAGTATTGGCTCATTACCCGCACTGAATTCGCATAATCCTGAAACCGAGACAAGTTCGTGAGAAGCTGGATTCTGCGCAGAACGGGGTGGATATCAACAAAGATATATATGGGCTACTCCGTGAGTGCTTGGTATGCTGAGCAATTGAACGGCGGGTGGGTGGCTGCAACATTCAGACCCTCTTGGTATGATTGTTTCACAGCAGTCAGCGAGCGATCACGCTGGTCGTGAGCAAGAACTTAGAAGTTTGAGAGTGAGGGCTGCAATAATTTGCATAGTCTTGAGCAACCGCAGTCCAAAGGGCCCTTTGAACTGGGGACGTTCTTTGGACGAGGGACGGAATGATTGAAAATGCAGTGAATGTTAGCCGAAATTCACCGTCACGTGTTGCTATTATTGCGACGTGACGGAGTATCGGATGTGATTGGCGGCGGTGCCCTGTTTTGTTTGGTGAGCCACCAAAGATATATTATACAATTACGATACATACAAACAAAGGCAGCGTGGGAGATGAGGGCGGCCCGCCCCACAGACAAAGGGGTGGTCCCGGGACATCCTAGGCGACATGCGGGTGAGCTTGTACAATGACAATGATGATGTGCAGGGGGTGTTAGTGTGCTGACAATGGTGATGCACAGGCGTGGTGCTACAACGACAAAGGTAATGTGCAATCATGGTTGTAGCTTGACAACGGTGACATGCGGGCAGTAACAAAGCAATGTGTATGAAGCACAACAGCTGTTGATAAGCGAGCGTGGGATAAGTACGGGACAGGCAGCTGCGTGAGGCCAGTTATGGGCATGATCAATCAACGATCAATGAGAGTGTGGCGGGGAGCTTAAAGCCAGTGCAGCGCTGTCTCGTCACGAGGGCATCATTGATTTCTCGGGCTTCCACGGCCGCATCATGCCATCGCTTGTCGGCATCTGCGGCTAACTCGCGGCTCGCAAGGAAAATCTATTTCCGTAGAGTACATAAAGGTGTTCCCAATGGCAAAGGTCTATGATAGGGACTTGGAATACCCTTGTATATTTATTGTATTTGGCTAAATTTTAACTAGTACTTTGTAAATTAAAGAGATAACCCCAACAAAGAGCTTTGTCAATTGTCACGCACACATGCGGACCACATGCGTTTGAAGCACTAGTCATCCACATGCGTGGCTCTTTGCCCCCGGTGTCATGTCCCCTGTCCATCGCCATGCTCATCTTGATGTTCCCCGTTCGCGGCGGGATGAACATATCCAGGGATGACGGCATGACCCTCTCAAGGCTGCATTTCTGAGTCATTCGTTGACACCTTTTATTTGTCCCCCAAACTTTCGTGCAGCCCTCTTCTGTGCCTGCATGGGCCCCTTCTTCCTGGCGCTTGTCGACCGCTGGCTCGCTGGCTCCCAGCACTCTGTGCAATGGTAAGGGCCGGGCGTGGTCGATCACGCGCTGCCAGCACTAAGGAGAAGAACTGCGATGATAAGAAGAAGCGGAAGTTCCGCCTGCAGGCGGGAGTCCGTTTGTATCTACGTACGATTTGACGAGAGATATGATGCATGTGTTGCCTTTCCATCCAATCTCCGTTTCATCTCCCGTGCCCCCTTCATCTCATTTGTCCGGTCTGCTCCATCCTATGCCGTATTGTGACTCATCTCCCACAAGACATTCCAAGCTGCGTACATCATCAAGGAATCCGTGCTGGTGAGATGCTATTCGGACGTTACCGTGTTGCTGCGGACGCCATTCATTGGCCATCTCCCTCACTCACTCTTGCCCTCTGCGGTGTGTTTTGCTGCGGTACAATGCAAGTCATCCGGTGCTATATGGCTGTCTTCTGTCACTGGATCGTGGGTGTTAGACGAGAGGAGCGTGCCTCATGCAATCAAGACTATATATATATCAGTTTTCCTTCTGATTTTCGGCATCTGCAAGCCTGTGATTCATGAAAAGTAGGCTGATTGCTCCGCACTACCTACCTCGGCAGGAACATGTGACTGGTATCCTCGATCCTAGGTTCTGCTTCCTCTTAAACTATCAAACGAACATATCAGGCCACCGTGAGGGGTTTACTTGAGGATTGTCTCGCGTAGTGAAGGATTTTGGCTGCCAGAAACACTTGAGTCAGACAAGGGATCGCGGGAATAAACAACGGTAATGAGTTGGAGCCGTATCTCGTGGACCGTACGGCATGCCAATGTCTAAAATTTACTTGTAGCCAACCTGTCGGGCGACGGCGACTTCGATATATCCACCCCTTCGTGGGCCCTCAAAACGGTATCAATAATCCTCAAGTATCATAAAACATACAGCTGAAATCAATGGAGGGCAACACGCACGCCCTCCCTCACTCCCTCTCGGACATGAAGAGATTCTTCGGCAGCTCTAGCTCTGACAAATCGTCAAAGGCCGATGCACCCAAAGCGGATGCACCCAAGACCGATATACCTAAGGAACCCAAAGATTCGACTCACATCTGGCACAGGGTGACGGAGCGCAGCTTGAAAGAGCTCAAAGGAAGCAAAGTCACCGGTAAGCTGTACTTTTTTCGCATGAGTCTCTGGAACTGCTCTAATGGCTTCTATGTAGCAGCGGTCACGGTTTCGTCCGGGTTGAACGCCGTCATCGGCCCTATGAAAGACGCACTTGCGGTTCAGCAAGTGCAAACCATAGGAAAGACTATCATCGAAGGCATTCCGTTTGTCATGGATGCGTTGAAAATCTTGTCAGATGTGCATCCGTTTGTCAAGCGTAATACAATTCACTTCACCTGGAGAGAACTGAGCTTTTCTGATCGGCTTATTTGCAGTTGCATATATCCCGTTCCGACATATATACGAGCTGTGAGTGTACCGCACGAGTCATTCAAGAAACGTTAATCGTCATTGTATATCGAAGGGGTCTCCTGCACAAAGAGAACGACAAGAAACGAAATATACTCTTCACTAAGATCCTCGATGTCATGCTCGTTCTACTGGAGTACGCGGGAATGCCTGCTCCTTACCTTCATCTCAAACTGATTTCGCCTTTCTTTCTTCCAGGTTGGAAAATGTTCGAAAAGACGACCACCGTATGACTCCGGCTGGCGAGCCGATCTGCAGCCGTCTTGAGCAGATCTGCAAGGATATCCATGACGACATCGAGGAATGCTATACTGGTGGGTTCCCCAAGCCTTGTATGTATATGTGCCTCATCCATCCTGTTAGCTATCGAAGGCCAGGAGAAGCGCTGGATCGTGGTTAAGGTTGCGAAGGCGGGTGGCTGGAACAAGGAACTCGGAGAATTCGCTGGCCGGTTTGTGAACAAACGCGAAGAACTCAAGTTTGCACTCAGCCTGCGGGCGGCGATCACGGTGGAGGAGATCAACCAGAAGTGCGTTCTTTGTGGAACGGATATTAGAGCATAACTGATCATAGATGTTTTCCAGCATGAAAGAGCGAGTACCATGAGTCGTACTGTTTACAGGCCGATTTGACGGCGTTATAGGATGGCGGAAAAGTTCTCCAAGCTTGACGACCTGCGAGATGATTTAGTCGAGACGTTCAAGGGCTTCTTCAAAGGCTCGCATAATGAACTAACCGAAGAGGTGCGCTAAACAACATCCCCCGATTCCATGCAACTTTAGCCTGTACTCATTTAGATTGCCTCCCGAGTTTGGAAGCTTCAGGTGCGTCATTGTGTTATGATGCACTTATTTTCTCTGACGTTCCCCAGGGTTGGGATAAAACGGCGACGACCAGCAAATTGGTGTTCGGAATGCGCACGTACTTGATCAAGCAATCGAAGAATGGCCAGTCGGAAACGTCAAAACGTCTCGGCACCAAGCGACAAAGTGATGGAGATTCGAAATCGCTGGTAGACAGCTGGGCGGTCATCCACCTGGAAAATAAGCGTATGTACAACTTCCGGCGTCAGTTGTCATATTCGCAATACTCGTTGAAATTTACTAATACCTTTATCATCGTTCTCCAGAGGCGCTTGATCCCGAGTTCAGTGGTTCTACATCAATCGAAGAGTTGAATGAGTTCATCCAATCGCGCCCCGAAGAATGGAGGTGACGTCGCTGGTTTACTGGCGTCCGCAGTTTCTGAAGAACATTCGCCAGTTTCCCCCGGTGGATTGCCTACTGGTCCATCGGCTGGCAAATATTTGCAACTAAGTATTGCCTTGAGATTGAAGGGCTCTTTTCTCAGCTCCTCAATTTGAAAGCGAAAGTTTGTGAGGAAAACGCTCAGTGCGTGAACGATTACATCGCAACCACCCGGCCGCACGTCATCACTCTCACCTCTGTCATCGAACGATATGAGGGTACGAGTCTCGAGGCGCGTTTCGCGGATTATGTCAAGACGCAGGAAAATCGGCTGAATGAGCAGCTGGATAAGATCCAGTTCAAGCTTGATGGGGCAGAGACTGTCTCGGATGTTCTTGACGATGCCCGCATTGAAGAGGTAAACTTTATCAACCGCCGGATGTATTCCTAATTGCCTCCAGGTCATTTTCATCCTGTTTGCCCTTCTGCTGAGGCGACACGTCGCCAAGATGCGCTCCGGTGTGGAGGAGATACTTGATGCCAAAGACTTGCGCACCGATGCTGCTAGTGTTGTGCAAGTTGTCCACGCGGTGGGGATCCGATACGTCGATATCAAAGGTGCGCAGCGAGATTCAGCTCACATTTTTGTTGACATGCACTGGCACAGAGAAAATCCAGCAATATCAACAAAATACCGACGTGAAGGCTACCTTTGACTGGCTGTCTTTTGGATTGGTACCCCACGCTGCACCGTCCTTACAAGTTGGTTCTGACGGCATACACCGCAGTTCAAGAATTATTTGGACAGAGAATATATTCTACCCCGGCATCCCGTGGATCGCAAGCTCAGCACTGGGGAACTTTCGGAGAACTGTGAGCTTTTCGTATCTTCCTGCGAGCAGCGCCGATAAAGAAATTAGACGATTCCAACAGCAGTGAAGAAACCCTTGTTGCCAGGCGTCCTCCTACCGGTGCTGACCCCAAGTAAGCCGAGCATGAGTTTGGGCAATATTTCTGACACAAATGCTTTGTAGGCTGTGGTACACATTCGTCCTGATCGACAAGGACGGATCGGGAGCGATTACTCCCAGCGAGCTCCGTGCGTCCCTTCCCCATGTCAGCTCATGAAACGTAACCTTCTCATAGAGCGCGCACTGCTGAATAATAATTGGACTCGTACGTTGGCACTGCTTCCATTTCACCAACCATTTTACCATTCTTCTCAGCTTTCCATCGCAGCACTGTGTCCCTCTTGATGACAGTCTTTGTGCGTATCTCTCATTTGCCTACTCCAACGAAAAATTTTGACAAAGTTGTGTGCAGGATAATGATCAAAGTGGAACCATCGATTTTCATGAGGTGTGTTGACGTGATGGGTTCGAAGCTGATTTTAATTTCGAATGTTTCAGTTTGCTGGCCTTTGGAAGTTCATCGAGGACTGGAAACAAGTGTTCAATCACTTCGACAGCGACCACTCTGGCACGATCGAAAGGAAAGAACTCGCGAATGTCCTAACCGCGGAATTTGGGTGGACGCTGTCACCTGCCGTCTTTGAGCAGATGCAACGTACATTTGGCGCGCACCGGCCACCTCATCTACACTCAGGTGTCACTTAGCTCTCCGTTAGCTCCTAAAACCGCCACTGCGCCCAAAGGCGATGTGCCGGCGGGTTTGCCGCTCAACACCTTCTTGCGCGTAATCGTCATCGTGAAGCAGTTGAGCGAAGAGTTAGGAAAGCTTGACGTGGACCACAATAATGTGGTCCAGATCGGATATGAGCAGCTGGTGGAGATTGTGTTGCATCTGCTGTTGAAGTTGGGATGAGCATTACATTTCTTGGTTGTTCGGAAAGTTCCCGGTATTAGGGCATGAAACCGTACAATATACGGCAGACGGCCGTACCGCGTACGGCAGTATATCTAATACGGACGGCTGGTACCCGTACCGTATCAGAAAGCGGCACAGACTCATATGGCACGGGTACCGGCCCGTATTGAACTGTCCAGTAAAGGCCGTCTCACGTCTCACCGCCTGGTGTATCAGCTTCATTGGAGCTGGTAAGTGTTCTGGCGGTCTGCAAATACCCTTTTTCATCTCCAGTTACCTCAAGAAACAACCAGCAAGCAAGAAATGTTGCCCAAAATGAATTCAATGGTGCTCACCCGTATTACGGGGTTCAACCGTACCGTCACCCGTCCAGTACATTTTGCTGGCGAGCGCCGTTACGGTACGGGTCCCGTACCGTATTGACCTGCCCGTATACCCGTATGATTACGGTTACGGTTTCAAGCCCTACCCGATATCCGGATGACAATTACCAGATATTTTTTTTCCCCTAATCTTGTGGTACTCAGACTTCAAGCCGTTGTCATATTCGGCACTGCCTACGCATGCTCCGTTGATCCGCTCCTCTCGTTCCAACTCCATCGACGGGACCTTCTACATCATCGCCAGAGACCAACGAATCCGTGGTGACCGGCAAGTGGGGGGCATCAAATGTCTGTTTGTTCTATGTTTGGCCAACAGTCGGACCTGTCCCCAGGCCTCTACAGTCACTCTAAAAATCCAAACTAAATTGCATGTGACACGTGAGATGATTTTCAAGGGAATGCCCCGAGTGAAAATTTCATATTTTGCCCAGGAAAGGCTAGAAAGTGATGGCTGTTTGGCTGTGAAATGGGGATCAAACTCAGAGAAAATTGGTAGGGAATGAACAAAGGACGAAAAAGAAAACCGTCCGGGACATTCCCTGCAAAATGGAAAGGTGATGTGATCTTCTCCCTGAAGTATGGCCAGAATAGAGAGTTTGTGCAGATCCACCCGGGTGGCTACTGAGGCATGTGATCCCAGGTGGCTCCGGTTCCAGGTGGCTTTTCTAGGTGGCTTGTCCCATTGTAACCCTGTGTTCTTTTTCATTTTTTTCCTCCTCAATGCTGTTGTCCTGGGCCCCCTTGTCATCATTGCTGTCTATTTCTCCTTTGGAGGGCCAGGAGATGCTTAATTCTCCTTCACCAGGCTTATATGTGTGTGTTCTCATCTGTTCTTGCCTATCAGGCATGTTTGCATGTCTTTTGAAGGATATATGAACCAGAGGGATGTATTCACACCAGCAGAACCAATGGTGATGTCATTTGAAAAGCCACCTCTCCACATGCCTCGGAAGCCACCTGGGTTGCTACAGGTGGCTATCACAAACTCTCTAATGATGGCGGTTAAGGCCGCAGGATGGACTGATGGCACCGGGACATCAACAACCTTTGATTTGCCGGTCACCAGAATCCGCGATGCTGGGATGCGCAGTACACATTCCATCTCTGCCGCAGCTCATCTGAGTGGCGGGAACAGATAGTAGCACACTTTTCTCCAGATCCTCTCCCTCTTTCCCATGTGCCTGTCGACACAGAAATGTACCGGCACTTTCGTGGAACCGAGTTCGCTGCACACAGCCCCAATTATACCTTATCCTATGCCGCCATGGAGATTGCTAGAGGATATAGGAACTGTGACATTACGACACAAAGGTTAAAAATAATAAAATCCGACACATTCCACGAAACTCGACACATTTCATCATTTGTCTGAAAGTTCGACACATATTTCAACATTTTCCAGAAAGTGCGACACACCTCAGAAAAACTCGCACATTCTGAACTTGTGTCCCGTCACCATTACAGCGTGACAGTCCAACTTTCTTTCTGCCACCATCATTGTCGGACAACAGATAGACTCTCAACAGTGTGTACAGGCGCTTGGCCGCGAGAAGGACCGTGGAGGCGCTAGCAGTCAGAGGCTGGTGAGTTTTGCATGTTTGTTTAGTGGCTCGTTCTGTGCGCTGTCAAATCAGATGTCTCCGCTGACCAATGCACCTCACCTTGGCGATGTGGCATCTTTTGATTCGGGCCATTTGACACACCGGCACAACTTCAGGTTTTCACGCCGTTGGGAAGGGAAAGGGAGCACGGGAGCCATTTTTTCTCAGAGGTATAGAGGGGCGCAGATGGATAAAGGGGGTGCAGCAGAGACATGTTCGATTCCCGTTGTGTTCTGTCAGAGCGAATGGCCGAAGATTAATGATCGTTACTATATATGATGTAAGTAAGAATAGAAGCAGATATTGAAATGCAAGACGTATGCTCTTCGTTCGATCGCATGTGTGCGGAACGAAGAACATCTTCACGCCAGTTATTTGTTGAACGCGCGCACGCACCGGCTTGCCCCATCAGTATTCCTTGACATTTTTCCTGTGTTTTGTGCATGGCGGTCTGCCATGAGCTATTAATCTAGGGTTATTAAGGGGACACCACCACTGCAGACCCTAGGGTTGCTCCCTAGGGCTTTTTAAACCCTAATTTAGGGTTTTTCAATCTTGTTCACCACCCTCATATCAACTGTAGACATGGTTCCTACCACTCACTATGGGACCATATGTTAGGTGAGTGGACTGCTCTCACCATAGCTGTAGACATGGTTCCTACTGCTCACCACAGGACATCTACCATGTTTGGTGTTGAGTGTTTGCCTGTGTTCATGATGGCTGTAGACACGGTTCCTACCACTCACTATGGGACCATAGACTAGGTTAGGAGTGGACTGCTCTCACCATAGCTGTAGACATGGTTCCTACTGCTCACCACAGAACATCTACCATGTTTGGTGTTGAGTGTTTGCCTGTGTTCATGAAGATGTTCTCTCTCGCATTTACTCAAACAAGGCACTTGGAACGGTCCACGCACACTCTGAATATACATATCACAATGTTATTGATAACAACGACTTGGATATTGAATCAATTTCCATGCCTGTTTTTGCGGGCTTGGAAGCGATGGCTCTTTCAAGCGACCAAGTAATGCGGTCAATGACGCGCACAGCGAGAGAAGCTACAGATGCAGCAACAGAATTCTTTGGGTCCGCTTCCCATACGTCCCCAAAGGAGGGCGGGAGTACATCCAAAAAATTCACACAATCTTCGAACTCCACGGCATCTTTCACTGGAAGGTCACGCACAAACATCGCAAAGATATCCAAGGAGAACAATTCCTTAGCACATAGTCAACGGGAATCCGACGCGTCATCAGTGCAAAGTGTTGAGGAGGCTCGAGGAGGTAAAAGGAGAGAGGGACAGCTGTCCCTGTCACCTGTCAAAGAGTCTGAAAAGAGCATAATGACAACGGTTCTGCAGGACCAAAACCTTCAAGTGACAACAATCACACCACTCCTCAGCCTCTGGGACCTACTACCAACTTTGGCAACGACTTTGAACTACTCGATGACTCTCTGCTCAATGTCGTTAACTCTGGTTAGCACGGTCTTGATCTTGCTAGGCTCCTTGCGTGTAATTATGCTGAGGACCCATTTTTCAAGAAGATCCTGGATTCTCCTAAGGAATTCCAAAACTTCGAGATTGAAGATGACCTTATTTACCTCAAAGAGTCTAACCATCGTGTTCTCTGTGTTCCGAAGCTGACCTACCATGGGCAGAACATTCGTGAGATTATTATCTCTGAAGCGCATTCAATTCTGGCTCACCTGGGGTTATGCAAGACCCTGGATTAGGGTATGTCCGCCATCTCCACGTCGCCCTGTTCGAATAACACCTTCTTTTTCTGGAACTTAAGTTCCAAGCAAAGGGACAGGGACTCGGTGATGAGTATGACCCGGAAGGCGTAGATGATGCAGTCGGCCCGGATGATTTTGCCAAGGGTGGAGGCCGCATCGTTATCTCTCCAGCCTGCCAGCTGCAGCTCAGTCCGGATCACCTCCTGTAGATGTACTGGTTGGGTTTTACATGCACATCATTGCTTGTTGCACTGCTCCTGTACATATTTTTTGACGAAAAAAGAGTTTATACTACAGGCATGCAGCATCCGGTCACTGACATGGTGGATGGCAAGTGGTGAGCTGTAGGAACCATGTCTACAGGCATGGTCAGAGCGACTGTTCACTGACATTGTGGATGGCCAGTGGTGAGCTGTAGGAACCATGTCTACAGACATGGAGAGGGACACAGTTCACTGACATGGTGGATGGCCAGTGGTGAGCTGTAGGAACCATGTCTACAGCTATGGTGAGAGCAGTCCACTCCTAACCTAGTCTATGGTCCCATAGTGAGTGGTAGGAACCGTGTCTACAGCCATCATGAACACAGGCAAACACTCAACACCAAACATGGTAGATGTCCTGTAATGAGCAGTAGGAACCATGTTTACAGCTATGGTGAGAGCAGTCCACTCAACTAGTCTATGGTCCCATAGTGAGTGGTAGGAACCATGTCTACAGTTGATATGAGGGTGGCGAACAAGATTGAAAAACCCTAAATTAGGGTTTAAAAAGCCCTAGGGAGTAACCCTAGGGTCTGCGGTGGTGGTGTCCCCTTAATAACCCTAACCTAACCCTAGTGTGTGCTGTGATTGCTTCGCATGTTATGCCAGGTTCTCATGTTATACACATAGACACCTGCACCATATTTTCTGTACCCGTTGTATTCTATATACTCTATCTATATTATGTACAATTATGCTCTATGCTACCAATATATGCCTATTTTCCCCCAGGATTTGCGTCTGAAGCCGTTTAAAGTGGTCCAAAGTGGGCTTTTGTCAGAACTTATCTGCCTACTTTTGATGATGCTTTCTGTGCTCTTTTCTCTCTTTCGCGCTTTTAAAAGCTAAGGGACCTAGCCTAGAAAAGTGAAAAATCCTTTTAGCACTTTTCGCGCTTTTCTCGCTTTTGGCCCTTTTAAAAGACGAAAAAGAGCCAAAAGCGAAAGTTGTCAAATTGCTGATGTCTGCCTCATGGCAGCACTAAGTATACCCGCACAAGGCCATGCATCCCGAAGTCTGGTACCTGCACTCTGATGGTAGCAAGGGCGATTGAGTTATCATCTGGTGCATACTGGTGCCAGCGGGGTTTGTCGGACTGCCGTGCGCTGGCCTTTCGAAGTGTCGTGTCGCAAACATGTCCCTTCAACTCTTAATCGACCACAGTGGCTTTGCCCCCTCGGAGAACATTTGTGGACCCGTTCATGTCCGCAAGGCTGTGCAGAGAGCGGCCCGGAACGCAGAATAATGCTTTCCAGTCTCGATACGGACCTATCAGCTCACCCCATGTTCCAACATCGATGCTCCATTGCCCCTGATATCATATAACTGATGTACCCCAGTTGCGGCCATCTGGTTCTCCCGCCAATACATCTGTCTGACAGTGATTCCCTTCGACATCCAAATCTTTAGTAAAGATGTGACCATTAATGGATCCTCATCGTCAAATACTTGGGCTCTCAGACTCAAGTCAGGTGAAACTCAGGCTATGCTCTGTTTGCTAATTCTACAGTCGCTTCCAAGTCAGCTCTCTCGGTACTCTCAATCGCCGTCTGTCAAAATCGAAGCCCCATCTGTTCGAAGTTAGTCTCCAACTGGCTTGATAGATCTTCCAGCAACGAACTGCTGTGGGCCAGGGGATCTTTGGTGTTTAAGCTGAACTGAATAGGATCGCTGGATGGTTCCAGACTTATTAATCTTCCTCATTGAGATGCGCACCAACAAATCAAGCCATTCCCACTGAATGTGAGAGTGTAGGTATTTTGACCGCCTATAGATCCCGGTCGATGCCTTTCGAACATTGTTCCCCTCTTCCTGCATTGAGGCGACGCACGGGCGCTTGCCCTCTTCTCATAGCTCTGGTCCCCTCACGTTCTGCGACGATCCTCTGGAAGTAGGTGGCTTCCCTCCAGTTCGCGCATATGATTAACGGTTGGGAACCGCAGGAGTCGACATAGGCCATGCCCAAGAAGAGACATTCCGGAGACGAAGCTGGGTCCAATTTCGACAGAACCAGAGGCAAGAAAGGCTCCAACTTCGACGGGGGCCGAGGCAGAGGAGATTTTCCGCACAATAATGGTAACCAGGGTAGCAAGGATGGTGGTGGAAACGTTGTGTCGGGAACCGACACCTCTCCGTCAGGATCTTCGACGTATGTTTTCTGTTGTGCCACGACGACCTTAAAATTGAGACCACAGGACATTTTCATCCGTTGCAGCGTGACAAGCTCTGGCAGCTTCTTACCCACAAGCTCTGCAAGCGTCGTGCCCACAAGCTCTCTTGCCCTTCCTTCCGCTTCGTCCGTATTTTGCATGTTTCTTGGAGGCCATTACTGACGTGAATTGACATCTCAGGATCAGCGAAAACCCCTCCACTAACACACCGGGAATGCTCAGCAGCAGTCAAACCGCAACCGCGGTATCCAGGTTAATTCCAAGTAATATTTCCCTGCGCCTCGGCTCATTATCCTTAGCTCTTCGATCCCAACGGCCACAATCATCGCAATTTCTGTGCTCCTGTCCTTCATCGCAACCACCTTCGCCATATTGCTGTTCTTCTACTTGAAATGGCGGCGACGCCGACGCAGCTCTACAGCAGAACAGCGGCCACCTCCGAAAAACTCGAACACCATTTATCCGTTTGCAATGGTAACCCCCCAGATGGAGCGCAAAAACCCAGGCCAGAGGAATGTTGCCTTGAGCTTTGTCGATACCAGCATCCCATATACGCTCCGCGAACAATACCTCGAGGCCGAACTGCGCGCCACTCGTGAGAGACCTGTGGACCTCGAAAGTCTCCACACTCTCCCCACACTTCCGATCTCTCCAGCAGCGACGCATGTCTCCACGCCGCGACGTATTCTGTGCCTCATATCGACGAGGAGTTCCACGAAGACGGAGTCGACGGATCGGGTGTCCTGGCTGGGAGCATCCAAGGAGCGTGCAGGCATGTCGGTGACGCCAATACGAGAAGTGCCGCCCCAAATACCCCCTGGCATTGCGGCTTGGGATGTGTCTGATAGGCATTCGCCTGTGTACTCGTCCTAAAATCTCGGCTCTTCACGCCTGGACCTCATCCGCGGTCTTGGGACGAACCCTGAAGTACAGTAGGACTTTGTTATAAAAATGGTCGACCAGTGAATTCACTGTTCTCTACGATATTGTTCAGCAGTCGCTGCTTGACCGGCCAGCTGCCCACTGAATCTTTTTTTGAATGACTGCTAATATTGTTTCTGACTGTCGTTGAGATGCTTAATCTTTCCACCACAAATCATGGAATGTGTCCTATAATTGAGGGACTGAACAGGATTCATAAGACTTCCTTCTGCAGAAGTCCAGGAAGAAAGTACTCGTTTCGTCTTTTATATCCCTCATTCCACAGCAGCTGAGTACTCTGACGACGACCGCATCGTGCACAAGATTGAGACCTCCCGCGATCCTTACCTCAAGGAGTCCAAATGCGAGGCGTATTGCTTCCAGAATCGAGACCAACATAATCTTAACTGTGCTTCGTGATAATATTGCCTGATTCAGTTGTCTCGTTCACTTGACGATTCCGGCATTAATTGCCCAGCCGTTTATAAACCTCGAGGTTAGGAATGACCCCACTCCTTTCTTTGCCACTCATTCTTCTTTTTACTCTCTAGAAGCATTTTCGCAGCGGTTAGGTTGTCTCGTGAGTGGTTACTGCGAGTGTTCAATCGACAGCGTACCTGATGAGTCGACCCGTTCACAGTCTCATGTTCATTCGTTCCCTTTGCAATGGCACTGTGAGCCAGAATGTTTCTGGGAACCAGAATGTCTCGGGAAACCAGAATGTCTCCGGGACCCGGATAGTGAACTGCGACGCCAGCGGTAATATTAATGTCAACGGCAACCAAATCAACGATGGCGACGCCAGCGGCAATATTAATGCCAACGGCAACCTGATCAACGATGGCGACGTCAACAACACAGGCAACGGCAGTAACAATGGTATCACGAGCGCAAGCCCAGGTAGCATGTAAGTCTGCAAACACTTTCTTAGTTTAGTCGTATATCAGCTGAATAAACCACTGCACACCAGACCACTGCACACCAGTACCAGAAATCATACGTTCATAGCTCTCCTAGTATCGCTCGTGCTATTCGCAATACTGTTCCTAGGAGCACTTATGCTGTGGATTCGGGAACGCCGTTTGCGGAAGAGGAACACAGGGACTGTTCAAGTTGAAGCGGGAATGGAGGAAACCTCGCCTGCTCTTGCAGCGGTACGGGGAAGGCCGACAGAATCGACCATAAACCCATTCATGGAGCGAGGGGTTGATCTTGATGTTGGGGCTCCACGACAAAGGCGCACTCCAAAGGAACAAGTACGCCCTCTGGGGATAGAAATATCGGGAGACCCTCCACCGGGATATGCGACATAATTGAATTCGGACGCTACATTGTAATTTATCGAAGATTCCAGAAATTTTTTCTTAGAAGGCAGGGCAGGTGAATCCACTGCTATTTCGTGGAGAATATTTAGTAGAAACTTCCCCCTTTATTTTTGTTCGATGTCGGTTGACATGTTAACAGCTAAACAAAAAACGATAGACACAATCCATTTCCGAGCAAAGTTCGGGCCAAGCATAGCTCGATGTGTCATAGCTCAAAGCCTAGAAAAGCCGCGGGCTAGTCTCCTATGACCTTACCTATATTTCTTTGAAACTCATGATCAACAATATACCTCATACATACCATTCATTCCTTGCCAAAAAGGAAAACTAAGAACTTTTGGCACTTGGAAGAGAAAAATCAAGCATGCACTTTGACCGAACCAAATTTATGCCTACCAGTGTGGAGACGAATTTGAGCTCGCGAGTCATTTGTGTCTATCTTTTTTTGTTCAATTAGCTGGAAACGCACGAGCGCATCAAAAGGTCTCACAGAGGATCAAAGATGATGGCCGTCTCCGACGCATCATCTGATTAATCCCTCCCACGATCCTCACTGCTTCAGAAAAGTAATCGAATGACCTTGCAGGCAATGATGATCTTCCGGGTACGCGCGCCTGATCTTCCGGCCATCCAGGGTATGGCGACCGAAAAGCTTTTATTCTATTTTCCCACCCAACCAATCGACATGGTTTCACAGTTCAGAGACTATTGAGCACAAAAAACAAAGCAAGGAGACACTACGGCTTTGCACAATTGCCAAAAAGCCGCATGCGGCCCGTGCGGCTTTTGAATTGCGCGTCCTATCTAATGGCCACTTTGCGGGCTCTATAGCGCTCGAATGCCGGAATATTTTTGTATGATTAAACTTGTGAAAGTGATTGACAGATTATGGACTTCAATCTGGGTCATCCAGAATGTTCTGAAAAAAAAAAAAAAAACGGTTCCCCTGCTGAAAAAAGGCCATTTCCGCATTTAGGCAGTTTCGATGGGGTATCAACAGATTCTGATGCAAACAAAATGCTCAATATGTCGGGTCTGGCCTAGTGCTGCCGCGAGCTGAAGGTGGCTCGAGCCGAGTTGCAGCTCGCCTTGGAAAGTTACCATAAACGGCACCTCGAAGTGACCTCGGCTCGAGGACTCTGGCCGTCTGAATGCCCTCACATTTTGTTCCATGCGGAAATACCTTCTTTTCATTGAGTACTCATGACAGAACCGATCAGACATTCTTTTCTTCCACTTAGTGGCTGGGTGCGTCCAGGGAACGTACAGGCACGTCGGCGATACAGGAAGTAGCGCCCCAAATGCCACCTCGCATCCCAACATGGGATGTGTTTGACGAGAATACGCTTGTGTACTCGTCCTAAAAGCTCGGCTCGTCGCTCCTGGACCTCCTCTGTGGTCTTGGGACCAACCCTGAAATACGGCGGAACTTTTTTATGGAACTAGTCAACTAGTGAAGTCGTTCTCACTGTCCTCTACGATATTGTTCAGCAGTCACTACTTGGCCGGCCATCTGCCGACTGAATCTTTTGTGAATGTTGAATGACTGCTGATATTCTTTCTGATTGTGGTTGAGATGTCTGATCTTTTCACCACAAATCATGGGATATCTGTGTCCTTTTATTGGGGGATTGAACAGGATTCACAAGACTTGCTGTTGGAGCTTCTGATTTCACAAGGAGTTAAATCCTTCAAGTCACGCAACTATTTGGTTTGATCGAAGTAAGATTCACTGCGGAGATCGTTTTGTTTTCCCGTTGGTAAAATGACCTAGAAAAAAATTATATGAGGTCCACGGGTAGTGTGGTTGGCAGATTTCTGCCAAACTGCCAAATGGCATGGCAGAATGGCAGGCAAAATGACAATATCTGAAGGTGTTTGGCAAGATTTGGCAGAATAGCCCTGAAATAGAACAGTTCCACTATCTTTCGTGAAAATTTCCATCAATCAGTGGATTTTACCATATTACTTTGGATTTTCTAGGGTTCTGTGTCGGTTCTGTGTGCCTACAAAAGCAATGACTTGGAGATCCTTCCACTCAGCAGCACACCGTACTATTTCGATCAAATCGACAGGGGGCATGATGCGTGACCAAAAACACCTATTCGACAGTTCGACAACGGCCAAATTTTTGCGTGACATCCCCAAAAATTTGACAATTCCATGGAGGATTTCGACTTTTTTTTTGCCACTGGGGGGATCTGTGACATGGTTTGGAGGTTTGAAAAACCCCTCCGTGATGCGTGACCTCGACCGATATTCGACATCGACAGAGGGGTGCGTGACGCGTGACTGTCGATTTGACCGAAATACTATGGTAATGGAAAAAATGATGGGGGCAAAATTGGTTCAGGACAGTGTAAAGAACTAAAAAAAGAGGCAATATCACAGTACATGCAACACCAACAATACTCAATGGTAGGAAAGTCATCTACCTGAGTATAAACCAAAACTTTTGGTCAAAATACTTGATATATCACCAAGACTTCTGCCATATTTTGCCATATTCTGCCACCATTTTGCCCTGTCATTGTGCCATTCTGCCTGGCAGTTCAAGCGCAAAACAATTCTGCCCCCACACTATCCATGGGGTTTTACTAGGGATTTTATCCCGTGGTAAAATATGGCCAAGTTTTTCCTTTGTAAAATGACATTTTTTTGTTCTGGTAAAACACTTCTCTCACCGGTTGACTTTCCATAAGCCTAGAAAATTCTGGCGGGATATCTGATCTTATCTGAGCAGTGCCAGAGCTGCTGGCACGTCAATCTATTGCAAAATTCTATTCCTTCCTGCTTCCCACAAGCCGGTGCAAGAATAACTATACTTTTTTCTTAAATATAAATACCTGTTTAGGTGCTAAACACATCCCAACAATGTGTCTCTTCCATCAACAACACATCCCGTATTCAACAATGGACATTGACATGTTTATTACCTCCCAACACCTCAAGGATAGGATAGAATAGTTGCCAGCACAAGAGGACATCCAGGATGCCAAAATGGACAAAGAACTCACGCCAGAAACTGCAATGACAATCATGGTATCCGCAATGTCAATTTTGCGGCAGATATCCAAGTTGAAACAGGTGGGAATCCAAAGTGTGTTGAGGAAAGGTTTTATAGTTGTTGTTGCCATGTGCCAAGTGTGGTTGTAGGTGCAGACAAGAGATGTGTGGGTAAATGTGGTGGATGACCTTGAAGCAGAGGGAGGGTGACGACCATGATGACTGTGATGTCAATGCCCAAAGAGGCAATGTGAGTGGACAAGAACCCACAAATCTGTTTATTCAAGAGACAAATAATCTGAAGAGGGGGTAGTGACCCCCCCCCCTTCAGAAGCTCTGAACGAGGGTCAACAATATTCTAAGTGGGATCCAAGCCTGATGGGGTCCCGACAGCTGTCACGGCATCTTGGCCAAATGACTGAAAATATGCTGCAGGAATTTTCTAGGCTTATGGAAAGTCAACCACTATGTCTTTGGTAAGAGAAGTGTTTTACAAAAAAAAGACTGATAGTTTTAACAAAGTATAATTTGGCGATATTTTACCATGCAGTAAAAAAAGCAGTGGTTGACTTTCCATAAGCTTAGAATATTCCTGAGGCATATTTGACGGTGCCAGTGATGCCATCTACAGCTGTTTTGTAAATAGTATACTGGTTTCATCAATTGTTGATACTCGATTTTGGTTTATCTCTGTTTGCTATTGCATCCTTGGCTCCACACCTCAAGGCCTCTGAGTGACTGCCAAACATTGTTTGTAAAACCCTGCTGGACTTCCTAGGGCCACAACATGCATATTATGACAAGATTGTGGATGAGGAGTTGACCATCCATGCTGAATGGCTTGAGTGGCAGCAGGATGCAAGCAGGGACAGTGTACAGAAGTGTGAAGCCGCTCTAGCCGATGACACTTTTGTCAACAGAGGTAAGCACAAATGGAGCATCAACAATTTACGAAACCCATATACTATTTACAAATGACTGTATCTGTAGGTATTCAAATAATCTGAGGACAGCCTGAATTCCCATAAGAATGAGTATTTAAATCAAGGTAGTTTTCATCCTTGAAGAAGGGCCAGGATGAACCCTGGCAGGCAATGGGAGGCCACTCCATTTTTCTGGAACAAAATAGGTTGCTTGGGGATTTGGAACAGGGGTGGATTGTCATGGTCCTGTTATATCTGTGCACTTATGGCTACCTATTCCCATCGCTCCAATCATTCCCAACTGGTTATATCCGGCTTGCATCTTCATCCATCTGATACTCTGGCCTTACCATTCCAACCCTGCCACTATATATTCCTGGCCACCTCATATTGGACCTAGTCATATACCAGTCATGTCATAGTCACCTCCAGTCACCTCTGGCTACCTCCAGACATATTCTGGTCTAACTTCCCTTCTGGATCCCCCTGGAACATCTTCCTTATCGGGTTTTCATGCAATGAAGGTCTTCTGAGTGTTTCCGGTATTTCTTTAATTCTCCATCATATTCCAATCACCCTCTGGTCCTCATCCAGTTATCTGTCACTGGTACCAATCCCATCACCTCGGACCTCTGGGCCTTTTACCTAATCATGCTTTGCTAAGTGTTTTCCTATTATTCCATTCATCCGTACTTCTGTACTTCCTCCTTTTTGTCTTGACTTACTCTTCTATCTTCTCCATCCACGTATGGACTTGACTTATTGTTATGTCCATTGATCACATGACTTATTCCTACTTTCAGCTATACAATAAACATACTTGCTATAAAAACATCGTAGTTACTTCCATGTACTTAACTTCCATGTTCCCTCTCATGGACTGAGCTTTTCTCCTTTGTTCTGCCCTTAGCTCCACTCAGGAGTTTTGCTCCAGAGTTGGGCTTACTTCCCATCATTCTCATTCGCTTCCAGACTTCTTCTGGGCCACTTCTGATCCACATCTGGTCCATCTTTCCTTCCTGGATGTTGCCTCTTCACCTTGCTATGCCTCTGGTTTGTCTCCCTTGGTCCCAGCCTTTGTCCGGCCTGATCCGGCCCCTTACTGGCTCGACTACCGGCTTACATCAGCACTACCTCTGGCTCCAGTTCTGGTTTGACATTCAACAACCTTTTGCTTCTGTCCTCTCATTTGGCAATTAGCCCAGTCAGTCGCTCGTCCTGCTGAGTGTGGTGTTGCAAGAACTGCCAATTCCTTATATCTGATCCCGGCCCCAGCTTCTGGCTATCTCCCAGTCCTGGTTCCGGAATCCAATCAGATTCCTTTCCTCTTCTGGCTCAGCACATAACAGGTCCACTGCCAAACTAGTTTATTTAATGTAAGAAATTCTATAGAGGGGGTCACTACCCCCCCTCTAGACTTTCTTAAATTTTGAATAAACCTTGTCCCCTTCATGGCTTGGAAGTGATGGGGTCCCAACAGCTGTCTCGGCAAAGCTTTAAAATATTCCCCAGCATTTATCTAAGCTTATGGAAAGTCACCCAGTAAAACACAGGGTACCCCAAGTACTTTTTCTAGACTATTTTTACCTGTGATAAAAGAATGGATCTCTGCGGTGACTTACATGATGACGGTGAAGCCAAGTGGTACAAGCTTGTGAGGATTCACCCTCTGCAGCTACCATATATGTATTACATTATAAGTCAATCCAAGTCATATATAAAATCTCTATAATATAATATAATGGTGAACATAAATGTCAATGGTTGACTTTCCATAAGCCTAGAAAATTCTGGCAGGATATCTGAGCTTATCTGAGCGGTGTCAGAGCTGCCGGCACATCAAATCTATTCCAAAATTCTATTCCTTCCCACTTCACGTAAGCCGGCACTGTTTTTTTTTACTTGAATATAAATGTCTGTTCAAGTGACAAACATCTCCCAACAACATATCCTTTTTATTCTTCCTTCAACAATGCGTCACCCATTCAGCAATAAATATCAACGCGTTTTTCATGTGCCAACACCTCAAGGACATCCAGGATGACAAATGGATGGACAACTTGTGCTGGGAACTGTGATGGCCAGCATGACACTGGATGACATACCATACAGCCCCGCCCATTGAGTCCATCCTTTTGTCTCTCTTGGTAGGTTTTAATGGTTCTGTTTTGAAATAGGAGGGTACTACTGGCAACACCAGTGGTTTTGTGGCAGATATCCAAGTCAAAACAGATGGGAATCCAGGGTGGGTTGAGGGAAGGTTTGATAGTTGTTCACCGTGTGCCAAACACGGTCGTGAGCGCAGATAAGAGATGTGTGTAGGGGACAACAAGCAGAGGGTGACAGCCGTGACAACCATGACATGCAGCCCAAAGAGGCAACGCCAACAGATGAGAACGCACGAATCCATTTATTCAAGAGACAAATAATCTGAAGAGGGGGTAGCAACCCCCCCTTCCGAATAACAATTGATTAAGCTCTGAACAAGGGTCGGAAATATTCTAGGTGAGATCTGAGCCCGATGGGGTCCTGACAGCTGCCACGGCATCTTGGCCAAACGACTGAGAATATGCCCCGGGAATTTTCTAGGCTTATGGAAAGTCAACCAATCATGGAAACACTCGGAGTTATCATTTCTTGTAGAATCAGACAGTGTTTCAGTAGTAGAATCCAAGATAATATTAGTGTTTGGCTGAGCTCGGCAAACACTTGAGCAATACATATGAAACCGTACTACTTATAGACTAAATGTCCAAGATAACTAGAATGTTCCATAATATTCCTTACTATTCTTCAGTGTTCTACTAATGACTCTTACTGACTTGTTCTGACTGGTAGTAACTCACAGCCTTGGCCATGATGCCGGGTTGACTCAACTCCAACACCCAGCCATACCCACATGACGCAACATGCCGTAGCGGCACAGGCAGCATTTCAAGTTGATACCGAGACAGGAAGACAAATTCAAAGTGGTACAGAAAATGAACAACAAAAAATGGGGAAGGGGACAAGCAACATGAAAGGGGTAACAAGCAACAGGCAAAGGGATCGAGCAAGGAGAACAAGCAACAGGCAAGAGGGAACAAACCATGCATTCTACAATATGTATCATTGGACAAGCAACAAACAAACAATGACACAAAAGCATAGCACCATGAATTCATTCACGGGTAGTGACTAGTATTCCATACTATTCTGGAGGATTCTCCCATATTCCCACTAAGTCATTATGAGTCTTTATGAGTCCTACACTGCCCCGAGTTCCCCGAGACTTGGTGATGTGCCCGAGTGCTCACATTCCAACACTTCCTTCTGCAGAAGTCCAGGAGGAGAAAAGTATTTGTTTCGTCTTCTATTTCCCTCATATTCCACAGCGGCCGAGTACTCTGATGACGACCGCATTGTGCACAGAATTGACGCCTCCCGTGGTCCTTACCTCAAGGAGTCTAAATAAAAGGTATATTGCCTCCAGAATCGAGACCAACATAATCTTAACTGCTTCGTGATAATACTGCCTGATTCAATTGCTTCGTTCACTTGGCGATTACCGTATCAATTTCCCCACCGTTTATGAACCTCAAGGCTGAAATGATCCCACCCATTCTTTGCCACTCATTCTTCTTTGTGCTCTTTGGAAGCATTTTCGCAGCGGTTGGGTTATCTCGTGAGTGGCTACTGTGAATGGCAGAGATCCCGCGTTCATAGCTGTCTTAGTATTGCTCATGCTATTCGCTATACTGTTCCTCGGAACGCTTATGCTGTGGATTCGGGAACGCCGTTTGCGAAAGAGGAACATAGGGACTGTTCAAGTTGAAGCGGAAATGGAGGAAACCTCGCCTGCTCTTGCAGCGGTACAGGGAAGGCCGGCAGAATCGACCGTAAACCCATTCATGGAGCAGGGAGTGGATCTGGATATTGGGGCTCCACGACAAAGGCACACTTCGAAAGAACGAGTACGCTCTGGCGGTATAGAAATATCGGGAGACCTTCCACCGGGACATGGGGCCTAATTAAGTCCGGACGCTACATTGTAATTTATCGAAGATTCCAGAAATTTTTTCTTAGAAGGCAGGGCAGGTGAATCCACTGCTGTTTCGTGGAAAATATATAGCAGAAACTTTTCCTTTATCTTTGTTGAATGTCGGGTAAAACGCACTGTGTGCGAATCAAAGATGATGGCCGCCTCCCACGACCCTTCAGTTGGACCTCGTGATCACTGCTTCAGAAAAAGAATCGAATGGCTCTACAGCAATGATAATTTAGGGTAACTGAGCCTGTTTTTTTGGTCACCCATGGTAAGACGATCGACAAGCTTTTTATTTCCCTCAAAAACCTTGACAACCAGACCACTCCGAGTCCGGCGAGCCGACATGGCTTCACAGTTGAGAATTACGGACATCCCGGACGAATATTTACACACAGATCCTATAACTTTGATGAACGAACGATCGTTCCATTAATTATTGGGGTGTATCCAATAGAGTTCGAGAGAGATACAGATGCCAATCCGCCATCCTGGCCGGGTTCTTCACCCGCCCTGCTTCTCAGCGTGAATAGGACATACCTACATGCCTAGCGCTCGCGATATCCCCTTCAATAATTTGGGGTCGATGTACGGACGACTCGAATCCTCGGGACTGCGGCGTCCCCGGTGCTGTTGAGCGTGCGAGGGAACACCGCAGAAATCGGCTGCGGCGCAGCCGGCATGTGCGCGGTAGCGAGCGCGATTGAACGACCCGCGGGCACGAAATTGGAGCGAACTTCGATCTCAATTCTGACAAAGTTTGGCCCGGACCCTGCCATCTTGGATCTAAACGTCTGGACATCGAGAGCTGCGGCAACGAAGTTGGTACCAAGTCCGGACAAGATTGGCTTGGGGCCCGTGAAGGACAATGTATACAGGAAGTGGCGCCCCAAATGCCCCTTGCATTCCGGCTTGGGATGTCTGATGGGCATCCGCCCGTGTACTCGTCCTAAAAGCTCGGTTGTTCGTGCCCGGACCTCATCTGCAGTCTTGGGACCAACCCTGAAGTACAGTAAGACTTCGTTATGACACTGGTCGACCAGCGAATCGTTCTCACTATTCTCTACGATGTTATTCAGTAGTCGCTGCTTTGCCGGCCATCTGCCGGCTGAATCTTATTTGGATAACTGCTAATATTATCCGTTCTATTAAGATTTACTGCTCTATTCGTTGGGTACTGTTTGGCCCTATCCCCTTCAAGTCTACCCAATTGGCTTTCTCTGCTCACGTCCTTGGTAATTCCACAGCTTCTTCCCATCAAAGTCCGATTTCAAGCCGGCTTCTCTCTACTTACTCCCACAGTCTCCGCAGATCCGAGGTTTCAGAAGGAGATCGCAGTCGAAGAAACAGACATCCACGATGGACAGCCTGAGCTCCAAAGGCTGTAAGGAATTTCCCAAAATGTCTTTAAATGCAAGCCGGCACAGACTGAAGAATGCGTGCCGTGAATCACTGGCTATTCCGATTTTGGTCCATCCTGCATTCCAAGCACGTTTATCCACTGCCTTCACTATTGGCAAGGGAATCCTATTCTGGCAGATCTTTTACGGATCAGCGCTGTAATATTTATGCAATCTCATCAGAATTGCGGTCACAGACGCTTGCTTTCCGATATAAAGGCGGACGCCGTTGTACCATGAATGCTGTTCTGACGCCTCCCCGATCAATTCAACCCATCCGTGATCTTTGGCGATACAGTTTGATGCTCTGAGTCTTATTTCTGGAATACCAAAATTTGGATGGTTTCTAGACTGTCTCCAATGTCTTTTCTGATTCCCTTACCCATCATCTCTCCGTTTGTTTTTAACCTCGACATCTAATGTCTCTTTCCTCACTGCCCGACCAACCTTCTGCAATGCTTCAGCCTCCTAAGTCATGCATTGAAAAAATCTCTCTTCTGCCGAAGCGAAGCGTAGGCATGCCTTGTGACTGCTAATATTCTGTCTGATTGTCGTCGAGATGCCTGATCTTTCCACCACGAGTCATGGGAATATTTGTGTCCTATAATCGGTGGAGTAAACAGGATTTAGAAGGCTTCCTTCGCAGAACTCCTGGAAGAGAAAATTACTTGTTTTGTCTTTTATTGCCCTCAGCCGAGTATTTTGACGACGTATACAGAATTGAGGTCCCCCGCGATCCTTACCTCCAGGAGTCCAAGTGCAAGGCGTATTGCTTCCAGAATCGAGATTAACATGATCTTAACTGTGCTTCATGATAATCTTGCTGATCGAGCTGTTTTGTTCACTTGACGATTCCCGCATCAATTTCCCCGCCTTTTATGAACCTCATGGCTAGGAATGATCCCATTCCTTCTTTTCCACTCATTCTTCTTCGTGCTCTTTGGAAGCACTTTCGCAGAGGTTGGGTTATCTCGTGAGTGGTTACTGTGAGTCTAAGAGTTCAATTGATAGCGTGGCTAACGATTCGACCCGTTCATAGTCATGTCCATTCGTTCCTTTTACAATGGCACTGTGAACCAGACTGGCTCTGGGAATGTGATATTTAACGGCGACGTGGCCAGTAATGCCAACAGCGACGTTACTATTCGCAATGGCAATAGCCAGATCATCAATAACAATTACGGGCCCGGCTCGGGCCAGAGCGGCGGCATTCAATTTGACGACAACAACACCGGCAACAGCTTTAACAATACCGGCATTATCGGTAACAATGACGGCAGCAACAATGGTATCAGTATCATCGGGGGATTGCAAGCCCAGGCAGCATGTACGTCCATGTAAACACTTTCTCAGTTTAGTTGTATATCAGCTGAATTAGCCACTGCACACCAGTACCAGAAATCCCGCATTCATAGCTGTCCTAGTATTGCTCGTCCTATTCGCAATACTGTTCCTCGGGACGCTTATGCTGTGGATTCGGGAACGCCGTTTGCGAAAGAGGAACATAGGGACTGTTCAAGTTGAAGCGGGAATGGAGGAAACCTCGCCTGCTCTTGCAGCGGTAGAGGGAAGGCCGACAGAATGGACCGTAAACCCATTCATGGAGCAGGATCTTGGGGCTCCGAGACAAAGGCACACTTCGAAAGAACGAGTACGCCCTGGTGGTATAGAAATTTCGGGAGACTCTCCACCGGGATATGGGGCCTAATTAAATCCGGACGCTACATTGTAATTTATTGATGATTCCAGAAATTTTTGCTTCGAAGGCAGGGCAGGTGAATCCACTGCTATTTCGTGGAAAATATGTAGCAAAACTTACCCCTTCATTTTTGTTCAATGTCGGTTGAAACACATCATCGCATCAAAGGGGTCACACAGCGGATCAAAGACGATGCCGCCTCTCACGCATCATCTCTCCCACAGTCCTCACTGCTTCAGAAAAGGAAATGGCTCTGCGAGTAACGATGATCTTTGGGGGACCGGCGCCTGGTTTTAATGGTCACCCATGGTAAACCCGACTGTGCGTCCACTATGCCGTTCGCCCAATTGCGCAAACTAAATATTTTGACAGTCGTACCGGTCCTGCAGGCCCAAATCAACGAGCTCGAGGTTGGCTCCACATCACTCCCCAGCTCACCCATGCCACATGGAGGCCATCGCCGACATCATGACCGAGCGCGAAGCCCACACTATCCCTACCCTCGTCTCTGCAACCAACACGCTCTGGGCGTACTCAAACAGTTCGACGCTCGAGTTTTTTCTCTCGAGAACGCGGCTCCCACGACTGCTCAGCTTGAGCGCATCCATTAGCTCGAGGCAACCATCAAGACGCTGTCTTCCACCATCGCAGCCCTTCAGGCACGACTTGACAGCACATCGGCGCCCACCGTCTCCACCCTGGTGCCTCCCACCACGGTCGCTGCCCCCGCACCTCCCGCTGTGTTCGCACCCCCCGTCGCGCCGCCGGCACCTACCTCGGTCCCACCCATTTCTGCTCTCGCAGGGGTCGACCCGTCCTTCATCAACGCGGTGATACAGCTCCTCGCCGGTAGTAAACGCGCACGCGAGGATGACGGGGTCGATGACGCCCATAGCGTTCGTCAACGCGCCGAAGCGGTTGCTGTCCCCGACGCGTTTGTCTGGACGCCTGCAAGGGCCGCAACCGCTCCCCTTCGGGTCTTCCCTCCACCACCCCACCACTGTGCCTGGGCCCCCCTTGCGCTTCTAACAAGCCGCCGAAGGCGAAGGCGGACCACTGCGCGATTCCGAGATGCTCATCGGTCTCATTGAGTGGAATGTGGACGCCCAAAACCGCACCAACGTCCACAAGGTCATGTCTAGCCTCTTCAGGGCAGTCCTCCCCATTGCGAGTCGCATTGAGTTCGGCGACCGTCGCGCCACAACGGACGACCACACCATCTGCATATTCGAGACCCCGGCATATGCGGACTGGGTAATCGATGCATCAAAGGAAGGCGGATCGCGGAACGTACGCCCCCATCACGGCCGCACACCCAAAAGCCTAAGGGCAACTCATCCCCCCCCCTACTCTTTCATTCGCGCTGCCTGGTGCATTGCGCGCGTCGTCGCCGGCTGCGCCGCCATCCTTACCTCCTTTTTAACTTCGCGAGCTACGCCCTTACCTACTGCTTTAACAACTTCTACGCGCCCTATCGATACGATGCACATTGTCATTATCAATAGCTGGAATATTAAAGGCGCCTTTCCTTTACGCATGAGTTGCCCTGATTTCCGTAAAGACCTTGAAAAATATGACATTGATTTATTTCAAGAGACCCGCTTATGGCCCAACAAGAGGACACCGTCGCATTACCACACGGCTATTCTATCTTCGTGCGCACACGCAGGCCCAAGGCCTCGTTCGACAAATCTTGGGGTGGCGTTGCAGCGGCCTTTCGCTCGGCGCTAAAACTCGTGTATCGCGCCGACCTTTCTGGGCCCGATTTCATGGTTCTTCAACTGAACCGGCTCCTAATCTACAGTGTCTACCTGCTCCCTGAGTCATTTCAATGGGCGGGTGCTCTTGAGAAGGATCCTTGCGAGGCGCTCGCTGCTTCGCTTGCACTGGCCTATACTGCGCGATATGCTTTCCTCATCCTAGGTGACTTAAATGCAAGAACGGCAGCTCTAAGTGCCAACATACTTGATCCACCTCATAACTCGCTCGATCCCCGTGTCAGCCCCCGCGGTAACTGGCTTCGTCAAATCTTCAAAGACAATGACACTGTTTTCATCAGCGGCGCTCTGTGCTTTGGTCCAGACAGCGGCAAGTTCACGTCCTTCCAGGGAACACGCAAGACCGTAATCGACTATGCGGCCTGTTCTCGCACCATATTCCAGAGCATCAAGTCGTTCTCTGTGGCGGATCGCGTACCAGGATATGATCATGCATCGATTGCCGTGACGCTCGAGATCGACATCGACATGCAAAACACAATGTTTGCAAGCCCGCGAAAAAAGCACAAGGTTGACGTGACTCTACCAAGCGAGACGGACCTGGACAAGCTTCTTATTCGCACTCTGGCCGCGGGGAAAGACGAGGACAAGAAATTACTCGCACTATACATACGGGCCAGTTCATGTTGTCACAACTCCGGTGAAGGTCACCATACACGGATCCTGCCGAAATCCTGGAAAGATAACGGCCTCGGCTGGGTCGGCGGCGTACTAAGGCCCCAACGCACAGTACAACACCGCTGCAAAACCTTGGGGAAATCAAACGAGCGCCCGGGCAGAACTCGTGGCGGCATTGCTTGCCATCAAGAAAGCTCCAAGAGCGAAGTCTCTCGAAGTTTCAACCCGCTCTGAGTATGTGATTAGGGGCGTGACTTACCTCGCGTCTGGTAACGATGCCTGTGGCTGGAGATGTCTGAACGGTGATATATTCAAGAAAATCCTCACCCTGATCAAGAGTCGATCTGCGCCTCTGCACTTCCACCACATAAGCCGCGAAAAGTCCGGGAGAGATGGACACCTTGTTGAAGCTGTAAAAATGGCTCACGCAGCGTGCGACCTCCCACGCAATCATTTTTCCAATAGAGTTGGATTCCACCGCCATCGAACCTGCCGAAAATAAGCAAATCAACGTGCGCAAGGTTACGGCCAACATCGAAAACAACGTCTCACCAAGCGATGAGCCTACAAGGCAGAAGTCACGCTCAGAATTTCCTCTGCCTCATAAAGGAAGGGATAAACTCGCAGCATTGAGGGATAAAAATCGCAGGAAGGTTATGGAAGCGCCAACTCGAACAGCCTTTTGGAAAGAAATCAAACGGTTTGCCGATCCGAAACCCGCTCCAATCTCCGTGACCGCAGACGACCTGAAAAATGTCTTTGAGAAGCGATTAAACCCCCCCTGCCGTTCTCCCACCTCAATTCGACTCGACGCAGCATAAAATCAATAAGATTTTATCTACGCTGATTCCCGAGAAGACCGAGGACCACTCGCCCGAAGGTTTCTTCACCGAAAAATGGACTGAGGATGATATTGGCCGGCTCAAAGACCATCTACGCAAGGGTTCCTTGGACAGCTCACCTGGCGAGGATCAGGCACCATATGCAGAGCTCCTTGAAATTCCAAATGAAGGCCTTGTTTACTTGGCAAACGAGTGCGTCGCAAAAAACGACGCACCTACAATCTGGTTCATGTTAGCTCTCATTGGAATACTGAAGAGGTTGAAACCGCACGATGACCCTGACAGCTACAGGCTGATAGCGCTAGAAAGCTGCTTTTTGAAAGGATTAATGATGCTGATTCACTGGAGAATACATGACTGGGCAAAAGCGCACAACCTTATTCCTCCGTGGCAGAACGGCTTTAGGCCGGGTTATCGCACCAATAACAATCCTTTCATCCTCCGTTGCGCCAAGGAATGGGCACGGGTTCATGGTCATACACTCTATGTGGCGGCGGTAGACGCATCGAACACTTTCCCCTCCACAGATCAACCAACACTTTGGCTGAAATTGTTCCGTCTGGGTATGGGCGGTGCTATTTTCGACTGGCTCCGGATGCTGTACCGCCGTATGTCCTACTATGTCAAGCACGGAGAAATGCAGTCCTCTCAGTTTAAAACGTTCATTGGTCTACTCACAGGAGACCCTGCTTCGCCGATCCTCTGGAACCTCTTTTTGGCAGATTTGTGGATGATGCCGGACAAGGATGATGTATTCCTCGCAGCCGTCCGCATCTCATTGCTCACTCAAGCAGACGATATCCTCCTCTTCTCAATCTCACCTCACGGTCTACAGCTCAAGCTCGATATACTGGAGCAATGGTGTGCCCGTAACTTCATCCTGATCAACCTGAACAAAACCATAATTTTGATCTTTGGGAAAGTTCCGCTGCCTCCACCTGTCTTCACACTCGGGACCACGGGTTTAACGATTAAATTGGAGGAGAAATATGTCGGGGTTACCTTCAGAATGGACAAACAAAATATCCTAGAAGTGCACTATAAAGCTAAGGCACGGACGGCGCGGTACTGCGGACATTGCATCATGGCGATCGAGGACATGACCGGGAGGCTAACTCCAAAGGAACTCAAGGAGCTATACATGGCAAGGGTTGATTTCCATCTCATCCACGGGTGTGAAATCTCCCCCGACAGCGAGGACGTACACGTAAAGCATCTAGGCAAAGTTCAAATCAGCTTCCTCCGCAACATGTTGAATCTCCACTCACGCTCCCTAATTGCACCGTTATTCACTGAAACTGGGATAATGCCTATTCGGGTTCGACGCCTGCTCATCGTGTTGAACCACCTGGTTTACTTTCTTAGCCTCAATAAAAAAGACTATGCTCACGCCGCTCTAGACAGTTCCCTGGAACTCTGTGCATGGGGTAAAAAGTCATGGGCTCAAGATTTAATCAAGGCGGCAACAAGACCACCATTCCACTGCCCTGTACTGGTTCTAACGGACGCTACCGAAATCCAAGACGTCCAAGACTATGCCAAGACAATGGAGCGTCTCATGCTGGAATGGTTGCAGGATTCAATCGACTCCTCAGACAAGCTGTACTTACTTCACGGACGGCTCGAGCCTCAGAAGGACAAACCTCCAGCAAGGATTACTTCAAAAATGCGGCACTATTTAACAATGGTGAAAACACAGACACATCGCGAGGCCTTAACCTCGCTATTGCTCTCAACTCATCAACTGGCTGTTGAAATCCTTCGTTATGTCGACCACGACAAACAGCCTGTGCCGCGTTCAGACAGACTTTGCAGATTCTGTAAAGAGAAAGTTGAAACCCCAGAACATGCGCTGCTTACCTGCAAGTCTTCGGATGCGCTACAAGCTCTATGCGCTCCATTTCTGCAAAAACTCTTTGCTAACTCCCCTGATCTGCAGCCTCTCATGGAGAGTCTTTCTGAAACCGAGTTTTTGAAGGCCGTGATTTACTCACGACCGAACATTGCGCTGCTGGCTAAGTTTGCTTTCGTATGGCGGTCAAAGTGCACATTTAATTGGCCGCAAGATAAAGAGCTTCGGCCGAAAGAGAAAGACCTGATTTCGGACTTACCGCCCCCAAAATGCGTGATTAGATCCCTTACCCGCAAAAGAGATGAGTATCATGACATCGCTTAACTTGCGGGGAAATTGTGGCATCCCGCAAGATATATATAGTTGATGCCCGCAAGATACAGACATCGGCCGCAAGATACAGAGTTGCCCGCAAGATAAAGTAAGTTGCACCCGCAACTTTTTCACTCTGCCGCAAAACTTTTATTGAACCCTTCCTGCAGTAAACATAAGCAAATTCGTTCAAGGCAAGCAACAATTAATTGGCTGTACTTAGGGCACGAAAAACGAGCGATCAAGTGTGTGTGAGGATATGATGAAACGTCCGTGAATGAGTGAGGTGGGTAAGTAAATGAGTAATGATTAGACCGTATGTCAGGTAAAGTAGGAGCGACAATGTAAAGGAACATGGGTATGAGACCTATCGCATTGAAGGATTGTGGGAAGAGACAAGAACCGATAAGCAGCATATGAATGCATCTAATTAGTCCGTTGGAACCAGCAAGTTATTCAAAATTTGTTCCAGATATTGTAACTGGATTGCAGAATATCTAGTCCTTTGAAAAGTGTGTGGCCTCAGATTTGACATCCTCGCTGATGAAGGCCGCCAGCCGAAGCAGTGTTCACAGACACAGATGAGGCCAGGACGGAGGAAGAGGCCACAGGTGTGGTAGCCGAAGTGGACGCTGCATCAGCAACACTTAGGGCTGTTCGCCGTACCCGTCACGGGTACGGCCGTCAATCCGACGGGGGAGTCATGGGCAAGGACCGTTGCCCAACGGTCCGTCGAGAGATTAAAAAATTTACTGTCAGCACGGGACGGGCGACAGGACGGCTGTCACGGGCGCACGGCTCATCTGAGATTTTATTGGTCACTTTTTCACCGCAAATCTTGTGCTGTAAGCTACCACTGCATGTGTGGTACTTATGCTCTACCTATTTGAGACAAATGAAAGCTGCTGCTTAGATTAGTATGGCCATCATGTCTGATTCTTTGAGGCACACTATCTTGTTAAGAGACCTAGGATTGTTCTGAACCTGTTTCTTGCCTTTTTAAAACCTCAAAGGCAACTGAATGAGTGGCTGCATATATACAGATCAAAGTCGGCCATCACACTTCGGTAATTGCCGAGCAGCTCTTACGAGTGATTCTTCTGTGCAAAGGAAGTACAACAGGTAGTAAACGAGATTTCTGTCCACATATTGCATGGGGGATGTTTTTGAAGACAGTTAATGTCCCAAAATTTGCCTCCTAGTGCCAGAAAATTACAACCTGTTCGACGGCCGTCACGGCCGTCTTCCGACAGGCCGTTGGGGTATAACCACGTGCCGTCATCGTGCCGTCGAACAACTTGGAAAATTCACAACAGAAAGGGCACGGAACCCGTCGCACGAGACCTGTAGAACCGTCGTGACGGGCACGGTGAACAGCCTTAACAATGATTGAGTATTAACAGATTTCAACTGAAGGAAAGGGAAATGATCGCTATTGTTCTGTTGTTCGGCCAATTAATTGTTATTTCCCTTGAACGAATTTGCTTGTGTTTATTGCAGGAAGGGTTGAATAAAAATTTTGCGGCAGATTGAAAAAGTTGCGGGTGTAACTTACTTTATCTTGCGGGCAACTCTGTATCTTGCGGCCGGTGTCTGTATCTTGCGGGCATCAACTATATATATCTTGCGGGATGCCACGAATTCCCCGCAAGTTAAGCGATGTGATTATCGTTATCTTTCTTGCGGAGACGGCATCAAATCACTCATCTTTCTTGCGGTAAGTCCAAAATCACGACTTTATCTTGCGGCCAATTAAATGTGCACTTTGACCGCCATACTTTCGATGTCCTTCAAATCTTTTATGCCATTCCCGTATGACGGTCTAAGTGTACATTTATTCGGCCGCAAGAAAGATTGGTGATTTCGGACTTACCGCGTAAAAGATAAAGGTTTTGATGCCTTCCCCGCAAAAGAGATAAGGATAATCAGCTCGTTTAACTTGCGGAGAAAATGCTGATTGCCGCAAGATATTTATAGGTGTCGCCGCAAGATACAGACACGTCGGCCGCAAGATATAGACATGTGCCGCAAAACAAAGTCAAATCAGCATTTTTTTCCTTTCGATTCTCAGCGCAACAAAATTGAGGTATTGCATCATAAAAGCTCCGAAACCATGCCCATGCCGGCTCCTGAAGTCGGAGGCAGAAAATTATCGCCGGAAAATTTGAATACTCTATGTGCCCTTTGAACTTAGCTGTACTAAATTACCAGGACAGTCATTCAAGCTCTCTGGATTCACGGCTGAAACTTGGCAATGTAGGATGAGCACTGTAGTCTGGGTATACTCAGAGGCCGATTAAGGCGAAGCAAAGTTGTGGATCCAGCTGGTTTATTTTGATATGGAAACTAATGTGGTTGCAGTTGAAGGTACTGGAGATATCTATTAAGGTAGGCAAACACTAGTGAGTGGTTTGCTTAAAGGTCATGAAGGGACAATTAAATTCCTAATGTGGCCTGGAAACTACTCCATGCAATTGGTCCTTTCAGTTGAACACTCTCTCGATGATGCATTACTTCTTGAATCAGCCCCAGATCTCTCGATGCACATTATCACAAATACTGAATGTAATCCCTCACAGTGAAGGGTAATTGAGCTATCAATGATTTTGAAAGCACTGTCGAGACCTCATACCTTGCCAACCCAGCCTCACGGGGGCAATGGGTAGTGGTTCATACCATCAGTCCTGGCATTTTAACATTGGGAATTTGACTGGAAGAATTGGTTTGAGACTCAATCCTAAAGTTCCTTTGATTCGACTAATAATTGAACATCCCCGAGATAGCCGACCTGTCTCTATGGAGGGTTGAGAGTAGCTCAAGGTATTCATTGTGCCCATTCCCATCGTCGATTTATTGGTAGCGCTCCAAAAGAACATTACCTGCACCAGATACCTTCACAAACACTCATTTATTGCTGTCTCCGTGCTTTGTGATTGGAACATTCGTGATCAGCTCAATTGGCATGCTGTTGCGCCTTTCTCGGCTTACTTACGATCAAGTTGATGGTCAACCTATGAACTCAGTGGGCATATTACAGAAATTTGGAAACAAAACTTTTGCGGCCGACTCTTTATCTTGCGGCCGACGTATCTGTATCTTGCGGGCAACACCTATATATATCTTGCGGCAATCACCATTTTCCCCGCAAGTTAAACGAGCTGATTATCCTTATCTCTTTTGCGGGGAAGGCGTCAAAACCCTTATCTTTTGCGCAGTAAGTCCGAAATCAACAATCTTTCTTGCGGCCGAATAAATGTACACTTAGACCGCCATATTCCCGTGTTTCGTTTGAGAGATGCTTGATTTGAGGTAACGTATTCCCGGTGTCACTTACTTCTCTATATTTCCGTTAGTTCTTCCGCGGTGGGTCGAGAGACTGCGGCCGTGAGCTCGGCTAAGGGGGGTATAGGGGAGTCCAGGGACCGTAGTGTACATCAGTGCCTGTACACTCAGTTACTTCCTGGGCCCCGGCTTTCCTAAGCGAGACCGTGCCGTGTAATACTACCTACCTACCTACCTACCTGCGTGACGCACTTTACCACTCGCACTTACACACCGCCGAGCCCCACGAAGTGCCGGTTCGCTGGCCCGCTCTTGCGTCGTTCGACAGCCAATCCTAGAATCCTCATTCGACCTGGACGACTGCAAGCGCACGTCGCCGAACGAGGATGATACCCCCCCAAGCCCCGCCACCTCACGAGGACGCGGTCCACGCGCTACTGAAATCCGCCTGGCGTTACTTTTCGGCCGCTCTTCCGTCCTCATCCGCCACGACGCCGAGGTACCAAGAGAGCCAGCGCGCACTGTCGTCACCCTGCCCTCCATTCCATCCGCCACTGAGCCTGGCAGTCGGCAGCTGAGCAGGCGCGCCTCCCTGCGCCAGAGATGCTGCGGTACGTCTCTTTAATGCATTTGCTTCACTTCTCGCACATCCCTCGGCTCCCTCCCCTCCGCCGTGTACCAAGGTCAAACTACTACCACATCGCTACTTCTGTCTCACCATCCCTCCTTCGATCTCCACTCATACACTCTCCCTTCTACTTGTACGTCCTCCCATCTATTGGCTTACCCGCCCCAGTATTGTATTCCTTTCTTCTCGTATTTTTCTTATGCAATTCTATCGTTCTGATGTCTCCGGACGCAGGCACGTACCCTCAGCCCTCTAGAACACGCAGCGTGCGCTCGCCGCGTTGACGCACCATTTTGCAAGCATCGCGAGAGCAGATATCCGTGCTTACGCACACAGTAAGGCGCGTGTGCGACGAGATACGAGGTAGGCAGAGGAGGAAGTGATTATTGGGGCCCGATGGGATCGGTTTGAGGATAAGTGCATGTTCCTCTTTTCTCATCTAATTTCAGTGGGGGAGCTACCTGCATGCAAGAGGGTGTGAGGTGCGTAATAGCGCCGACGTCCTTAGTGTATGCGCTTCGCGCTGGTCATAGGAAGGCGCATGCGATATTCGGCCTCTCGGGGTGTGGTATTATGGTACTGTCCGGCGGAAGATGAGTGTGCGCCGAGTGGTGCCGCGTGGTCGCGTCGCTGGTCTGGACGCTCACCCCACTGCGACGTAGGATGTGAGGACCTTATCCTTCCCGCTCGTCCAGCACAGCTGCGGTTCAGCGTCTACGTAGCGCTTGCCACCTGGATTGCGCACACGCTTCCATTTCGACCGCATTCCCTTTTTTGGCATCCGTATTTTTTTCTTCTCCCGTCTTCTTATTCAACGCTTCTCTCAACTGCGGACAGCCGCCTGGTGGGTTATTCGCTGCCCGGTTTCTGTACGGCAAGCCCCAGGGGGAGTATGGGCGTCGCGCTGACACGTCCCACCGCTAGCATTGGGTCCAGCGGGCGATACTCGTCAGCATCGCTGTCCGCCTTGAAGGGAGAGGGGGTAGTGATCCTGTCCCGCTACAGGATGCCGATGCAGGGCTGCTTCCGGTTCACGCTACCGGCCTCCGCGCGTCTTCTTCGCTGGGTGCTATTTTGACTGAAGAACCCCGAGTCAATGTGGATGATGCGCTGCGGCGTGCCTTCTTGTGCCTTTTTCTTCCCTTCCTTTTTCTTTGTCTCTATTTCGCAGGCAGTGGTCCACGGCGAAGGCGAGCCCGTTCTTCCTCGCTTCATTTTCTCTTTCTTTCTTTTTTCTTCGTTTTATCCTATCACCTGCATTACTGTTCTGCGGCGTACGGCTTTGGGAACCGCGGTTCTGGTGTACCCAGTCGCTCGTCATGAGATGGGTGTCTCGTTTCAATGGTTCAAGGACGGGCGGGCTTCCTACCGCGTCACTGGGTGCATATGATATGCTGTTTGCGATCGCTCCCACTCTCCTGCCAGTTGTATCGTTTGCATTTGCAGTTTTGGAAGTGATTCTCGTGGTCATGGTGAACTCTGCCATACCTATTGGTTCTCCGTCGAGTATTTATCCCGCTTTGAATCCACACTCCTTGTCTCGAGCCCGACCTACTCTATGCATCTTCTTTGGAATTACGGCCTACACCCAATGTTGGGATCCGGATCCTCACCTCACATAATACCTAAGCTGCACATCAACCATATCCCTTCCGGTTCTTTTCTCGGCTGGCGCCAAGTATTCCCGGCCACTGCGAATCTGGCTGGTGATATTGTGGAAATTACGCCCACGCACTCGAGCGTCAAAGATATCTTACGAAGTGATATTGTTGCATTCTAATCTCGATATCGAAGCTGTCTTCCGCTTGAGACCATACATGTCGAAATTAGCCAAACCACAGCTATTGTGACAAATGCCATTCAATTTTAGTGTACCACTAGTCCATTTCATAATCTCATTATCAACTCGGACCTTTTGCCGCGCCTAGTTGTATGCAGATGCACCGTCACTGTTTTCAACTCACAGCCTGCGATTCCGAATCACTGCGACCATTCGAAACTCCCGTTAACTCATGTTAGTACTGCCTGCCACGCATCCACTTTTAACACCGCCCCACCTCCCTATCCACATTCCCATCGGCTGATCCTACTCTTGATATGGTAATTCAACATCTGATTTACTCATACTCTCCCACGTGCCCCTCCCTGGATGCTCTCAATGAAACCCCATAAATTTTCCTCACCTTACAGAATTTTGCAGGATGTGAACAAATTTCGCCTACTCAAGATTCTCAGTGACAATTTCCTCATCCGACACATTGCAGGATTCAATAACCTCTACCTGAACCGAGACTCTCATCTGAAGTTTTCAATCGACTTCCGTTGCATCAAACTTCTCCGCAGTATCTCTAAATCAGAAATGGGAGGGAAACCCAGTCTTTGAGAGCTGTTTCAAGATATACTACGAGTCACTGATGAACCGCCACAATCGGAAGAGTACAACAACCTAAGCACTCCCCATGCTTCCTGTTGATCTCAAGGTCATCATGGACTGCTTCGATAGCCCGGAGGCTATCAAGTACTGCAAGATTTTTGTTCATTTCGTACGGGGATCTCAGGTGTGACACCCCCGAGTCTGCTGTGCAGCGTGACTCCAGCAATTTTTCGTATGAAATGAGCCATTTTGGGACAATTTAGCACTTGTTTGCCCCGAACCTTTCGTACAGGTCCGCAGGGACAGCGTAGCTTATGAAAAATCTTCGTAAAAAATTGGCCATGTGATGCGGGACACACTAATTGAACGAAATCTTGCAGTACTTCACTGTTACCCAGCAGCTGTATTTCAAAGCATTTTTGCCACTGCCTTTACGCTTTGGACGTGATACTTCTCTGTAACTTTCCGTTGGATTTCCTTTTCCTCTAGAAATGACGAGCTGAACAATCTCCAATTCAAGGACATAAAGCTCAACTTGTGCGTGAAAACCGGTATTCTGTATCACGAGTTCTCACTCATGTTTCGCAAGACTAATAAAGACCCTACCCACATGTTATCCTGCTTGGATTGGCGCTCTGCCCACTCACAATTGAATAATTCAAAAATATGTGGTCCAAATGGATACACTGCGTTCAGAGGGGTCGTCTGCACAGCCGATGTGCGACCCCTGTCTGCACATGTCTGCAGGATCGGGCGTCTACGCATTATGTAGACCCCCGCCGATGTCTGCTACCGCAACGGATCACCCAGAATAACACCTTCTGGTTGCCCGGACGCGTATTTGGACTGCAGATGAGCACAGTGGCGATGCCGTTCTGATTCCCACACGTCAAATTCCTGCTAAATCGGGATTTTACTCCGAAAGTCGTGCAACTCAACCAATTTGCAAGGACGGTAAGAAATATATATATGTTGCTAAATAAATCCTACTACATGCCTGACAAGTATTACTACTTCATTCAAAGGTTTCTCATTAATGTTAGTCCTCAAGTCGCGTGGCAAAGCCGCTCAGGGCTGCTCTTGTCCAAACACGGAAACCACGTCACGGCGTTTCACACGCCTTGCGTTGCCGAGGCTCAACGGTGCCTTGCGAGGGCTGCGGCCTAAGGAAAGAAAGAGGGGGGAGGGCAGGGTGCGCGGGTGGCTGGAGTCTGAGAACCTATGCGGACCGACGTCGGCCGTGCGGTGCGGACCCACGTCTTACACCAGGTCGGTGGATGTCGGCACATTTCGGCCGACGTGACGTCCGCACTGTGTGTATCCCACGGTCTGCACTGATCCGTGGATGTCCGCATGGCTGTGCGGACAGGGGCCCTGAACGCAGTGATACTGCGCACCCGGAAATCGACTGCTACATGCATGTTGAGGCTTGGAAAGCGCACATGGAGTGACTGTTGGGTCACCGACTGGCGGGGAGAGACTACGTCTTTCCTGCACTCGCTTCAACTGGACAAATCAAGTTTGGTGAACCAACATCAGGAAAATTTTGGTTGAATACAGAACCCTACGTAGCTGAGGTAGGTCCTGTAGTCCTGACGTTAACCCCCTGAATTATAGGGCGATGTAGCGAGCTGTCAAAACTACAGATTACTATAATAGGCATCATAGCTTCATGCATCGGCTATGTAGCGCGGTAGCGCTGTAGTTGCATAGTCTACAGAGACCCATGTAGAGTGCCATAGCTCACTTGCATCCCATTGATATTTAGGTAGCCCGCATCCCACAGCCCACATTGGTACGGGAAAATAAATAATATTGGAAATGGTATTAAAGCTCCACCTAAATCTACTTGTCGTTCTCGTCATCAGAATCAGTCTCCGAGTCCCCGTGCTCGTGGATGGCCGCAGCGAGATCTTCTGGGTGGAGAGCCGAATGTGGGGTCTCTGGCTGTGTTTGCTTCGGATGCAGAAGTTGACCTCGGGGGTGCTGACGTGAAGGGGCGAAGTATTTTGAATGGGAAAAGTTGGGGTGGCACGCTGTCGGCGTGCGCGGCATGGGAGCTGCCGGTAGAGGTGTTTGGAAGTTAGCGGGGGGGAAAGAGAGGAGGGAAAGGGAGAAGGTGACACACATCATTGTCACCGCCACATTTGCGCCTGTGTTCCTCACTTGTGCCTAGAGATTGCGCTCGCCGGATGCCCTCAACGACTTGGCAACGACTTGATGTAATTTTAACCTGAGACAGCTTGCTTGAGGCCTTGAGAAAAGTCTTGAGGACTTGAGGATGATGTGAGATTCGAAGGACTGGAGGCGGCTTGGAAAACACGGCTTGAGGAATGCTTGAAGAATGCTGCTTGAAGGACATGGCTTGGAGAATGCTGCTTGAGTAGCTTGATGACCAAGGTAGGCTTACAGGGATTGCGCAGCGCAGCCGAGCGATTCAGGTGGTGGCGAGACAGTGGCCTGAAGGAGAGGTACGGCGGTAGGGAGAAGCGAGAGGATGGGGGAAAAGAGCAAAAAACAACGAACCATTTTGCACGCCATCCGTTGCCAGCCATCTGTCAATGATCTCGGGAGCGATCCGAGCGGAGTTTGAAAGACTTGGTAAGTCACCCCGCTATCAGGCACTTGGATTCAGTGAGTAAGATGACACTGCCAGAATAAATACAGATTCACCTGTAGTTTTACTGATGAACGCGGGGCGTGGAACTGTAAAATTGTCGTATACGAAAGACAAGACGGTGGTACTTAGTGTGTGATAGACTTGGCGCACGGCTATGCGGTCCGATATGTCAATCAACCGAATCAATGTTGTGCTACATACGCGCCGACCGGAGCTACAGAGACTACAAACACTACATGAGCTATGTAGCTGGCGCGCTGACCTACAGTGAGTTATAATTCACAATATATTTAACCGAGGAACTAATTCCCAGACAGTTTTTCCTGATGAATGAGTCGATCGGCTTTCAAGTCCCTTTTGGACGAGGTAGTGCACAAGTCCAATTTACTTCAAGGTTGCAATGGTAGACTCACAACCCACTGCTTTTGCCGTGGCAGAGTGCAGTATCGATTCTTATGGGCTGATCACAAATGGAGCCTGAAAGCTGTCAAGTGGTGGGGTGGATGGTCTTCCAACGAGAATGTACGCTTTTTTCAGGCCTAGTCCTTCGTTCCATACTATAATACTCTGATGCGCTATCTACTTGCCGAGTTGATGGCGTATGAGGAGGGATTTTCAGATATAATGATGGACAACGGAGTTATTGACGGCCATGAAACATTCATGGGCGAAGAAGAGAGGGTACCAGTATCGAAGGCTGATCTTCTGAAACGTGAAGACAGCATCCTGACAAAAAATCAAGGGTATGATTGAGGTGGTCCAGCTTCACCGATCCCTGCTTCCACAAGTGGTCTGTTATTAACTTTTTGAACTGTGGCTCTAATCTGAACTTCATTCTCCAGCAGCCAATGCTTCCGCTTGACCAACAGGTAATGGAATTCCTGCCACCAGAGCTGAAAATCCTGTTCCTCCCTCTGCCTCACCCACCAATGACCACATTACCCCCTCTCTATATGTCCCACAGCCTTCTCGTATCCCAAAGACAAAAACTCCCGATGATGCATTGACATATTGGGAACATGGCTCTCCTCAGAAAAGACTCGATGTTGCCCTGAAGGGATGGGCAACTTTGTTCAAGTCATCCAAATACGCTCGAGGTGGTCAAGCTCGGGAATATTCGCTTTGTCTGTGAAGAGTTTCGTGTTCATTGTAATGGAGACTTCATTGTATTTGAGGAGAAGTTTCCAGGGATGCAAAGGAAGTTTACCATGTTAATGAAGGCAGCACTGGCAGAACGTAAACTGCGGGGGTAGGCAAATTTCGCAATAGTCGCAAGTAGTACATTGAATATACAATGTGTACTTGCTTGCCATATGAAGATGGAGGAATAGAACGAGGTCGTTAGAAGTCATGTGTGAGATGCTTGAATGCAGATAAAGAACATTCCAGAATGCTCAAGTCATGCAGTTCAGCCCAGAGTGCGAGGAAAACCCACAATTTAGTTGTGCTGTATTCACATTTTGCAGTAACTGCAGAAATTATATACTTTGTTAGGGTGCTTAAATCTACACAAATTGTGTAGCGACTCAGAGGTGACTATGTGCAGATTTAAGGAAATTTAGCCAAGATTTAAGGTCCCAAAAATTTTCATTTCTCCTTGTCCCAAGTTCCAGAGTCAACTATAATATTTATAAATAGCTTATAACCTCCCTGTTCAAGAGTTTCTGGCCCGCTTATGTGTTCTGTCTCCAGGAAAGCCGCATACACCACAGCATAGCAACAGGTTCAAAGTTCTGGGACTAATTGTTCAGTTGAAACATTTGAAAACCGTCACAAGTCAACATCTCTGCTTAACTGCTGATTTCTTGCACTTACTTACTATGATTATTCAACACTACATTTGAAGTGTTCAATTTTTACACTCAACAGATGTGGCAGCCATGCATTTTGTGTCAACTGCGGAAGAATCGCACTTCAGTGTCATGAAATATCCTGACGGAACTATGAAACCCAAACACTTCTAGGGGGGTATGAGAAACCTGCCTCTCATAATTCAAATACACTCGGAATGTGGAGGAGGTTGTTATTTTCAACTGCAGATATTCACAGTTGAGAGCAGAGCCAACTGTTAAATTTCGGCCAGTGTAAGAGGGCTTGGGGGATTCCCGAAACTGCGCTTGAAACATCCTAGCCAGTCTTGGTATTTGCCCGATGCAAAAGAGAATTTCGTCTACTGTGTCAAAATCCAGGGCTTCAAATTCGATCCGGACCGCCGTTGAAAATTGAAATTGGGAAAGGAATGAACCTTTGTCCATGTGAAGATGTGAAGGACCGAAGGGAGTGGAGGGAGGCTCTATCAATGTGGTCCTACTTGATGTGGCTTTTTGGCTTGGCAAGGAGCGCGGTTTCTAGATCTCGCTGTTATCGTCAACGGCAGATACTCACAGTTGAGAGCGGAGCCAACTGTTGAGTCTATTCACTCCCTAGCTGCTGTTGTGGGATAACACTAGGCAACTTCTGAAATATTACATCTTGTCTAAAGTGTTATTGAGCATCACCTGCCAACTGTTGAAGTTTTACACCTCACAACTGTTAATACTCAACAATATATAGTAACTGTCCACTTAATGCACCTCCCATTTGTGGAGAAAATCCACCTACCCACCGTCAATCGCACACACTCCAGTGCGGCTGTTTGCACAACGGTCTCTAGCCGTTGCATCCAGTGTTGTCTCTGACCCGGTCTGATCAGGTCATTCAATGCTGTCTGGTCAATGGACGATGTATTGACCATTTTTGATCGACCTGTCAGTGGATTTCAGGAGACACTGAGTCGATGACGTAGGGATGATGACAATAATTAGATTATTTACTGTAAACAAACATAGCTGCGGTCTGGGAGTCCAAAAGTCTTGATTGACCGGTCATTGACCGGTGACCGGACAATGACCCCGTCAATGCACTGATGGGTTGGGGATTAGGCCTTGTTGGGATATCAATCCGGTGCAAATATAGTTACTGATTTGATGCACACTCTCACCGGGCGTTGTACTTGCTACACATAGGTTTGACTTACTTTTACATACCTTACCATGGTGCAGTTACTGATACTACTGTAGCTATAGCACTGTATAGCCTACATGTACTTGTATAGATACTGTAACTAGTGTAGTCAATAAATTGTCTGAGCATTTCACTTTGCTCAGCCCTACCTAAGTTCAATAGGCCTCTCGGAGGCATGAGCTGAACCTTTGAGAGATTCAGGAACAAAAGATAATGACCATCCACAAAATTCCCACTGAAGTTGTTGCCATGCTCCCGCCGTTGTAGGATTAGGTCAGGGCTTCAAGTGAGTTTTGCGGAGTAAAATGCGGGGGCTGCCACTTTTAACAATACCAATTCCGCAACTTGCTACATTTGAATAATCCCCATTTATCCTATCCACAGCTGGGATCTCCTGTGCCCATATTCGATTTAGGTGAATGCCCACTAACTTTAGGTAGTGGGTCCTATGGTGCGATCGGCTATTTTTTTTGGCTGTAAATTACATTGTTTGGTCTTATTAGGGCATATCGGAGGTCACAAGTTCGATTCTCGCAGGTCGCCCATTTCAAAAATGAGCTCTGGGATACTAATTTCGCTGCGGTCTACCTCCTTAATGATGTGAAAAGAGGTCTTTCACTGGAGAGAAGTTAGTTTCATGCAACTTCAATGCAAAAACCATAATCTTTTCTCGACACTGATTCAATTTTTTTATAAGTCAATGTTAGCTAATGAACCCCGACACAGTCGGGGTTCCCAAGCCCAATGCGAGCTGGTCGACGTGTCGACCGAGCGAGAATTGGGCGCAATTGAAAATTTCCATTACAAGGTGGTAGAAAATGCATGTTAGGATAATATGCTAGTAGTTAGTGGGCTCTGCTACAAAGCGTGCTACAAGTGTTGTTTTATGGTGCCATGTCGGACTGTGGATTTAACTTGATCCGAGATATGCCGCAAGGTATTTGATGATATTTAGTTGATATTTAGTTCCAAGCTATTCCACAGGGAAATTCATCAAGGATGGGGGTTAAAAATTCTTCCATATCAGGTAGCTGAGAATAAATTGGTGCATTGTCAGTCCCTAGCGCTAGTACTCGTTATGGAACAAAGTGATGGCCGCTGGGTTTTTTTGGCCACTGCTAGACAACAAGAGCATATTTTTGGACAAAATAAAATACCAGATAGCCCAGAAAGATGATGTGCACATTTTGGAGATATTGATAGCATCAAATATTTTGATATGTGATCAAACGAGCCAGATATTTGAAAATGCGATTTTTCAACTCTGGCAAATATTTTTTGAGAAGAAATGTAAATCACCCATATTGTAGCCCTAGATGTGGTGTTTCATCTGACACTTTGAATTTTGTAAAAATATACAGGCAACATCGAGATATTTGGACTGCAAACTTCGAATTTCGGCTGATTTTGGCTGATTTGAGCAAATTTTAGTGATTTTGGTCATTTTGCGGCCCAAATATCTCGATATTGCCTGTATATTTTTGCAAGATTCAAAGTGTCAGATGAAACACCACATCTAGGGCTACAATATGGGTGATTTAAATTTCTTCTAAAAAATTATCTGACAGGGTTAAAAAATCCCATTTTTACATATCTGGCTCGTTTGATCACATATCAAAATATTTTGATGCTATCAATATCTCCAAAATGTGCACATCATCTTTCTGGGCTATCTGGTATTTTATTTTGTCCAAAAATATGCTCTCATTGTCTAGCAGTGACCAAAAAACCCAGCGGCCATCACTTTGTGCCATACCTAGTATATCCAGAACTCTGATATATGTAGTGGTGATCTCGGAAACAGAAGCCCGAGGTCCGTCGGCGAACACAAACCGTGAGTGACACATTGAAGTGAGCACCATTTGAATGCTAAATAAAGTTTCAACGCGCCGACGAACACAAGAAAATGAGAATGACGCATGGAAGAAGACATCTGGCACTGTGGTAAAACTACTCTTTAAACAGGCTTAACTCGTTGCCATTCGAGATGACGACATTCATTTGACAGATTTTTTATTTGTCCTCGTAGTGAAAATGATCCAAAAGAGATCACAATCAGTGAAGTGCTCCCTACCGTAAGTAGTCAAAACTAAAGGTTCAACAATCACTGACCTTTATTGACGGTCAGTGATTGACCTTGACAACACTGGTTGCATTTATACATCTTGCTGCAACGCTTGTCAAACGTCATCAACTCGCTGTTTACAGCTGTTTGCAGAGTTAATGGCACTGATGAATTTTTTGTGAAGAAGAAAAAAAAAAAAAAACATCAGGAATGGAGTAAAGAGCACCATAGGATACTTTTTTTTCTTCTTTCTTAAAATTTTCAATTTAGTGCCATTAACTTTGCAAACAGCTGTAATTTGTGCACCTCAGAAGAGAAAAACAAGATTTGCTACAAGTAGGAGACAGATACACTGCTACTAATAATTATGGATCTAGTCATCTTCCTGCTCCTGCACCATGCCCTCATCACTCACGAACAAGGCTGAGCGACTTCGCATATTTGGACTCATCTTCAGTGGCCATTTTTTCCGAACGCTTCAATGCTCAGTGAATGGAAACCTCAAAGCAGTCCTTCTCCGGCTGGAGCAGCTCCTCAACAGAAAGGCCCGATGCAACTTCATCGCATCACCAATAACCTTGAGGATATTCGGATTTAGTGCCAAACAATGTTTTGGGATATCACCACCACTCTGGGGAATACCCTCAATGCCAGCGGTCATCTTGACCACCCACAGCTCAAAGGCAGCCCCCGGAGAGGACATTTGCATTGAGATATGGATGGTCTTCTTGAGGAAGAATCGGCTTTTTTTCGAGGGCCTGTCAACGCAGGCCAGTACTATCGTAGGTGAGGCAATTGACTCGACCCTTCTATCAGAGATGAATAAACAGATCAATCAGTGGAAATAAACACAAACTCGATTCTTCAGGACCTCCAAAACCGCTTCCATGCCTTCCTCAACAACTCTACGGTACATACAAGCAAGGGTTTGTACGGGCGTCATTGAACACGCCGGAAGACATTGTGTTTCGTTTCCCATTTTCGTCAGTGATTTTGACCGTAACTTGGTCCCCCGTCACTGAAAAACATGCTTCAGCAAAATCAATCGCAGCCAAACGGATGGTAAATACCTTTTTGTGGCGCAGGTTTCCTTTAAATATTCCCAACAATGAGCTCATTGGTGATGAGCCAGCTATGCAGCGAAAGGAGGAGAGAGACCGTGACAACACCTTTATTGTATTCAGTCCGGCGAAACTGCTCATCCGAAAACTTGTGCTCTTCAACAATATTGGAGACGCGGTCCAAGATCTCAATAGCCGTGTCAGGGAGGCTGACATACTTATCTGCAGGCTGAATGGGGTCTGCAGTCTCGACAGCAGCGCCATGCCCAAGCCACTCAGTCAGAAAGCGGCTGATCATGTGGGCGGAGATGCAGTTCTTCACCAATTCCAGCGGGTTCTCTTCCACTGGAACAAGATATAAACAGATTTTAATCCGGAAAATAGCGACCGCGTGGATTTTGCGATAACGCTGGCCATCATTCCCGCGAGCCCTTTTAGGCAAGGGCAGGGGGACGTCCTGATTGCGCAGGTTTAGGTCAATAGAATCTAATAAAAGGGAGGATCAGGACAGCATGATCTTGGAAACGAAAAAGAAACCAGAAAGACGATCAGATGTTGAAATGTTGCACTTGACCACCGTTAAAATTAGACAGTTGACCAGAGGTGTCAAATCTGAATGCTACTTGGACTGGTCATTCTGCACTGTTAGGGCAGACTGTTATTTCAAAGCAGCTGGCAAACCGTGTGGAAGTGTGTGTGAAAGACTCTAACCAAATGTTGACCACAGACACTACACTTCAAATGCAATGAAAGAGCAGTTCCGATGACGTGCCTACTGACCGACTAAGCGCGAGCTAAACAATAAAATATTTAGCTGCACGAAGTAGGCTAGTAGAAATAATATATAGCGGGTTTTCAAAGTAGTCTGGTGCCGCGACACGAGACCAATGGGGCCGAGAGGTGCGACGACAGATACGGGGGCGTAAGACGAGTACGGGAGCGATAGCGGAGGCGACGACAGGACGGTGGGAGCGAAACGGGAGCGAGTGCGAGTGCGAGAGCATAGGGTGTGTGAACTTAAGCAGTGCTCAATGGGGGCAATCAAAAGCTGAGTTATATTCACAGAAAACCAGGTATCTATACAGGTAGATAGGGAAATGCAAGGAGTAAGGTGCAGTATAATCAGTAACAGGAACAAGGAACCAGGGCATAGTAGTCACAAACCCGAAGAATACTAGTAGAGATATGAATTTTAATCAAAATTGAACATTACGGCGATATTAAGACCAGGAACAGTGGACATGGAGCGTTAAGTGAAGTAAATATTAAGGGGAGCATGTGTCACAAGAGAATATGAAGGCCAGATGTCCGGACGGACCACGACTCGGCAGGTACAGAGTGGGTCAGATCGATGTCGAACGTAACGGAAGTTGCCGAGCGTTTGACAAGGTATTCGTTGACGGCTTACCCGTTGATCCGATAGTCGCTTGGTTAGGGCTTGGCACGCGAGCGAGCGCGACACCGAACTGTGCTTTTCAACCCAAAGTCCGACAAAGAAGAAGCAGAGGAAAGGAATGACGATTTGGCCGCATACTACCATTCAGAGCACCAGGCCCAGAGTTGTGCACATTATTTTTTCTGGGCTATCTGGCAGTTTACTTTGTCCAAAAACATGCTCTCATTGTTGAACGGTGACCAAAATACCCAGTGGCCATCACTTTGTGCCAGAACTAAGACTGTTCAAAAGGTTCCTTTTGGCATGTGAGGAAACACTATAAATTTACGTATGTCTGTCCGTCCGAAGCTTTTTAAGCTCCTCTGTCGAACTTCTGGCTCCGACGTCAGCTGACACTTTCTTTTTTATCTTCGTAGATTCTTTTCCTTTGGCTGGACGTGTGGCTGGCCGTCCGTTCAAAGCTTTTTAAGGACCGCAATCTCCGCTTCCGGCATCTGCTTGCCGAAACCCGCCCCAAAGCTCCGAGATGACATGTTCATTTCTTTTTAGGGGAGTTCAGGCAACTCAGAGAAATCCAAGACAGCTCAGATAGATTCAACGTCGATACAAGTCAATTCTAACTCCCATTCCAGAAGCTTAATTGCAGTTGCGACCGGTTGGCTTCCCTGGGACTTCGATATCAGCTTTGATACGGGACCCGTGCCACATGGGCCGAATTCGGTCGGCTCTTTCGCATAATGATCAACCATCAGTTCTTCAAATACACTTCGGTCATGGGTTCATCCTTCTACCATTGCTCGGTGAATTGAAAGATGAAGACGGAAGGTGAATTTCTCCCTTTAAAGCCTGTTTAAACCCCATCTCGCTTTGATGCCAGGCATTCCGCCAAGCCGGTTCCCCGCAGACCTTACGATTCGCAATGCCTACCGCAATTAGTCGCTCCCGTGCAATCGCCCTCCATCATCTTCCATCACTTCTCCTTTAACGACCCTCGTGTCATGATTTATGTTATCGTTATCGAAGACACTGTACATCTCGACTTCAAGTTGGTTTGAACCTTCAAAGCTAGATTTCACAGCTACCAGAAGGGGATGAGAGGTCTCGGAGCGGCTGAGCAGCCGCTTTGGGGAATAAAAAAATGGGTTGCTTATTTTCCAAAGGATATTTTCCACTATCTGTAGTTTATTCCCTACTGATTTCATGACCCACGGTAACTCCAGCTCACTGATCTCTACACTCCGAGACCTCGTCACCGACAGGATCAAACTTAATCGAGAATCGAACCGTGCCCATCCCGCGTACCCTAGAAGAGGCGACCAAGAACATCGCCCCTGATCGATGATCTCCCAGTCTCCGGCCTCCTCTGACAGCGGCCAGAGGCGCTTGAAACCGTTCTTGTGGGATTTCAGATTATCCAAGTCACCGTGAAAAATCCACCAACTTCACTTTCTGAGTCCATCCCGGATTCCACAACCACTCACGCCGAACTTCAATCTTTTCTGCTGGCTTGAATAAAAGCCATATAATCTCTTTCGCCTGGTAAAATTCGAGTGTTCTCGGCCTTCTCAAAGATTGGGTGGAAGAATTCAGAGGTTCCTTCGGGAATCTCTTTGATTCCCGCTCGTGTTCGACATCAACACACGCCGCAGATCTTCTGCGACTGAACACGGAATTTGGGTGGTCCTTGCCTTCTCAAGGATCGGGCAGAAGTATCCAAAGATTCCCTTGGGACTCTCTTTGACTGCCGCCCGCGTTCGACATCAACACATGCCGCAGACCTTCTGTGACCGAACACGGAGTTCGAGTGGTCCCGGCCATCTCAAAGATCCGGCGAAAAAATCCAACGATTGCTTCGGGAATCTCTTTGAGTGCCGCTCGTGTTCGACATCAGCACACGCCGCGAATCTTCTGCGACCGAACACGGAATTCGGTGGTCCCGGCCATCTCAAAGCTCCGACGGGAGAATCCAAAGATTTCTTTGGGAATCTCTTTAAATACCGCTCGTGTTCGACGTCAACACACGCCGCGAATCTTCTGCGACTGGACCCACAATCGGTGCAAACATTTCACCGCATCTGGCGTTATCTATGCATTCTGATCCGCGGCACAATTCCTGTGCGACTCTTCTTTCGTTTCATGCTTGTATGATGGCCGCTTTCCATCATCTTAAATACCAGCCATGGAGTTGTCGAGCTTTGCATTTATACTCTCCCTACTCTCGAAGCATGCGACGCACCCTGATCTGTCCTCCTGTGGCTTTTCGCTACTTGCGAAACAGGCGCGTCGCCACTCTGGATCGTGCCAATTGTTCCTCTCCGGAACCCGGCGTCTTCGCTCCAGCTTCGCGACGAACGCCCTGTTTGTCCCTTCGCCAACAACAATGGCGGACAGTTATCAACTGACGAGGACTCTGACGGCTTCATCGTGTGCACGTATAATGGCGAAACGGACCCCTGTACCTATGTGCGCGTCAGTCCTCCCCTCCTAGAATTATTGTTCATCTATCCTGAAAAATGATACATACAGGATGGCGAATTCATCAACGGCCCGAGCAGTTGTCACCTTCTCATTCGGCCTCAGCAGCCATCTCGCCCGCCTCCTTCAGCCCCGCATTTCCCGCCCACGAATAAAGTTAACGGTAAGCTGCAGGTTGAAGGTGGTATAGGGGGGATTATCACGTGTACATATCCCGGGGACCCGATATTTTTCCAGGACACGAATGATACGTGTCTGTACCACCCTCCGGTCAATTTTTAAGCTTCCTTCAATGATCCAATCGTGCATCTTACTCGCTCGGGATAATGTTCACAGGAGCATAATCTTCTCGGTGGCCCCACCGACAAATGCCCATCCAGCCTGGGATCCACGCCGCTCCCCGATCCAGGCCGTGGATGTCCATTCACGAACAACAGCGGCGAGAAACTGACTGCGGACACTGGGGATGAACAGGGTGTTGTTACGTGCACGTATACCAACGAGATGGATACGTGTCTCTATGTGGTCGGTATTCCACGGTCATTGATAACATAGTGAATTGTTTCTGAGGTTGTAAGCAGGATGCGAAGTTGATAAGGGGGCCGAGTAATTGCCCGCCTTTGACGCCGGATCCGGGGATTTCGTGAGTGAACACAATCAACTTAATCTGTGAAGTGTCGAGTGTCGAGTGTGGTTAGGCCTGGAATCGCCGCTGTGGCGATCGAAGATGATACTCCTTCCAGAATTTCCTCCATTACCCATCACAACATTGGGGACAAAAATATGGGAGCAACACAACCGATTCTCGTTGCACTCCTCGTGGTGAATAGCGTGACTGTCCTCGTCATGCTTACGATAGCCGGCATATGGGTTGTTAATTGTCGCGCGGCAGGGTCCTCCGATCTGCACAGTGCCGTTGGCGGATACAAGACCGTCGCGTCTATGCCAGAGCCAGTTACCCACTCTGATAACGGGCCATTATACCGCAATTCTTAAGTTCAAATTTCTCAGACGAAATTGATATGTTGTTCCTCCGGCCCCAGCCGCTGTGCTCGTGGAGTTCGATGCTGAAGAGCTTTAGTGTAACTTTTGTCTTCCTCTCCCTCTTGCAAGTACACGATTGGGATTCGAAAGCCCACCAAAGCAGTCGCATCCGTAATAATGACTGCGTCGGTAACGGGAACGGCCATCGATTCGACGGATGAGGGGAGGTGTCTGCTCTAAAATTCTTAGCCCTCGCCAAATTGCCCAGTGCTTACAGAAGTGGAACGACTCTCATCATACTACTGTATTATTTCATTCACTTCAGTGGTCACGCATCACGCACCCCCTGTGCCGCAACAAATTTTGGTCTCGGTCACGGGTCACGGCACGCAGTGCCGAATGGAAAATCCGTGACATCCGGGCCAAATATCTCTTGAAGGTGCAAAAAAGGCAGTATTTTCGAAATTTTTTGTCTTGAATGCCGAAATTTTGGAGATGTCACGCTAAATTTCGTTGGTTGCCGAAGTGCCGAAACCGTTTTTTTGGTCACGGATCACACCCGCTGCCGAATTGAATGAAATAGTACAGTATTTCACCGCCGAACTGCATGCATTTTTACAGTCAAAACTCAGCACGACCACTTTGTTATCATCACCAACACCTAGGCTCGTTACCAGCCTGCCTCCGAATTGCAACAATGTGGCAGACTCGATCACTTGTTTTTGTGCCCTGTGTACAGCCAATTAATTGTTGCTTTGCTTCAGCAAACTTTGGGAAGGCTTGGAGAAAAGTTTTGCATAATGTTACAAAAGTTGCGGGTGCAACTTATCTTGCGGCCAACTCTGTATCTTGCGGCCGACGCATCTGTATCTTGCGGCCCACGACTATATATATCTTGCGGGATGCCACGATTTCCCCCGCAAGTTAAGCGACATGATTATCGTTATCTTTCTTGTGGGGAAGGCATCAAATCACTTATCTTTCTTGCGGTAAGTCCGAAATCACCACTTTATCTTGCGGCTGATTAAATGTGCACTTTGACTGCCATATATGCGGCGTTAAACACGCAAGAGACGCACGCAGTGTCATGCTGCTGCTCCACACGAGAAGCCTTCCTCTCTCACGCCGCTCTGCTTGACCTCCCTACCCGCGACGACCACGAAATCGACTCGCTGGAAACAGCAACAGATCATCAAGCAAGGGAGATGCATGCATCCCCTCAGAATACGGCAAGAGCACGCTGTACATGAGTACAGAGGTCCTGGGTAAACCCGGCGGAAAAGCAGAGGAGACGAGGGCAGAGATAGAAGGATGGAGACAGAAAAGAAGGGAAGAAGGGGAGGGAAAGACGGAAAAGACAAAACATACCTTATCCTTGCTCAGCGTAATCGTCCCCCGGGCCACGGCCTCAACGTCGACAATGGCGTAGTCAAGCTTGTTGTAGATCATCCTATGTACATCTCATCATCAGTATCTCGTTTTATCTTCTCTTTCCATAGAAGAAGGAAGGAGACAATGAAAAACTCGTACTCACAGCTTTTCTACCCCCTGCCGCGTTAACCATATAATCTACACTCGGCATTAGGATGTTCCCGACAGCGACAAGCCCAGCTACGAGGGAGAAAAGGTCCGCCATGGGTTTGTGGACTGTGTGACCCAAGGTGCCTAAGAGTATAGGAGACGCATTTCAGTGATCGGGTAGGGAGAAAGAGAGTGACGAGAACCTGATTGAGGGTCAGGCGTGCATGTGTTGAGTCAGTAATTGTTGCTCTGTACGTGGTGAGTAGTCAAGGTACAAGTCTTGCTGCATAGGCAAAAAAAAGAAACAGGGTGTTCAGAGAGGAAGTGGAAGGAGGAGGGAAGGGGTGAAAGGGAAGTGGTGGTGGTGAGAGAGAAAGAGACGAACCGAATTAAAAAACACGCCATCCCTTAATATCGGCTTCCTGTCAGGTCACTGTCAACCTGACTGTAACGATCAAAACAAGCGGAGTTTGAAAGACTTCATCGAAATTCGCCAATTTCACAACCTCCTGTTCATTCACAGAGCAAATTCAAGCTGTCATATACAGTTCCTATGACTCCATGGCCTTTATGATACTTACTCCCAATGATATGAAGCATCCATTTGCTTTTCTGACAGAATGTTGATGAATATTCGAAAAATTATCCCAAATTATCAGAGATGTTCACAAATAATATCATGCTGAAATAATTTCACAACAATTATGTCAAATAACTCCGGGAGGTTTTTCCTGATGCACAGCATCTCAACGCGGGCGAGTCTCGACAGGCTCGACAAAAAGAACGGAAATCGAAATAGTATTTCCCAAAAAAGCTCTCAGCCAAGGCAGATGGGACTGAGGACGGTCCGCATTGACTGCGTCACGCCGAAACCGGGGCTCGCAGATGACACGCCCATGCGTGAGTCGGCCGCCCACCTTGAACGCGTGCGGGTCGCACGGAATCCGCCGTCTCACTCTTCCCCCATTTGTCGCTGAGAGTAGGGTTCGCGGAGGACACGAGCATGCGTGAGCGCGGCATGGCATATCCGTATCGGCCGCCCACCTTGAACATGTGCAGGTTGCGTGGCATCCCCCATCCCACTCTTCCCCCATTCGTCCCCTCCTGATCGCGAAAGCTGAAGAGCGACACAGCAACTGCCCTCTTCTCCGACACGCTCTTCGTCTTCGCCTCCTCCTAGACACTCATGCCTCATCCGCACCTCGCCTACATCTGACCTCTTGAACCCCAGGAGCATTCGCACTCGCCGTCATCACTGCACGCGAAACGCCGAAGCAGCGAGTGCTGCAGGAGAGAACGGGATTTGGGCGACGCGTTTTACTGTCTCCTTTCTTCCTCCTCCAAGCCACCTTCCTACGACACCTGCGTGTTCCTCCCCCCCGCTGGCACACAACGCCTCGCGGTGGGAATTTCAGCGGCAAAAGACGCGCTCCACGCGAATGATGCAGAGACCTGCAATGTTAAAGGATAGTGCAGAGACGTCCGTGCCGGTGAGGGTGTATGCGTGCGGGAATACATATCAGCCTCGCCTCGATGTATTTGAGATCTCGGACGTAGCAGCCTTGCTTTCAGTGGTTCCTATCGTTCTCAAAATCAGGGATTTTGACCACGTGGGCGTGGATGGACATACACGGTGTGCAAAGCGTAAACCTAGTGAATAGAGGAGAGAAAAAGGTGTTCACCCTAGGCTCACCATCAGTGTTGTTCCTTATTTGGAGGTAATAACCGAGCCTTTTTGTCGAGCAGTCCCCGCACAGGCGAATCTTCTGGCGGATTCAAGGCGATGATGGGCTTTACACATAGGGTGTGGACTAGGTTTCCTAAGGGATTAGTGAGGAGACGATGTAGCGTGCAATTGAGCTCCCAAGTAATTCACGATTCAGAGACTCATCAAGTCGGAGATTCCATGAGCGTATGTGAAGAATGACCAATGAGCGACAAGCTGAACAGCCGAATGTACACATACTGCATTCGCGTGATGAGCACCCGTTAACAGATACACGCCGTTGAGTGCAGCCATGATTCCTTGCGCGATGCCTGAGAATAAATGGAAGCTCAGCCATGCCAATGGGATGTAGACGAGAAAAAATCCACTGTCCGAGGACCGATCCTCGACTGTACCAGACGTGTACGTGTCGGCCCAGCACCCCAGTCGAAATAAATCCCCTGCACCCACCGCGTCTGCACGTGGGAGAGCGGAGGACATCGTTCCCACTCCAGACATACGCAGCCCAAGCTGTAGAAAAGCCGATGCCCGCACTCGCTGCTGCAGTGCAACTTGAAGCGCTGAATGGGGCGGCGCGGATGGAGCAGAGGTGTGGACGAATATTAATTAATGCAGAGATTTGCACTTCCCGTGCCGGTACTCACAGCTTCCGTCGATAAAGAATTTGGAAACGCCAAGGCGAGCGACAACAGCATAGCAGGCGCAGGGTCGTATATCGGCAAAGCCGAATCTTGAGTGAGACTCGATAACGGCTCGATGATACATCTATACAATCCACCCGACAGTATCTAAGCGCAGGAGACCAGCACCACCCAAAAGCCCACCCAACCCGAGATTCCGGGACGGATTGCGTGCGGCGCCCTCGAGGAAGGACTTGTTTTGTGCAAGGGATGACAGAGATGACCTCATTATAACGTTCTCGAAAAAGGAAGGAGGACTTTTGGAGGAGCTCGAAGCGCGAGCCACGGGAGATCAGGAGGCTGAAGAATAGAGCCAAGAAAAGGAGAGAGAAAAATACTATCTGGAAATAAATCGGCACGGGTCAGTCGCCATGCACCAGAAAAGAAATTGAGCGACAAAGGGCGAGCAAGTGAAACGCAAATTCAGTGGGACTGATAAAGATAGATCAATGAAGCACCACGCAATGCGCACCATCCGTCCCCGAATAGCAGAAGGGTGACTGGAGCGAGAAGACCTGAGCGATTCAGATGAGCACGAAAATGCAGGACAAGCGATTCCGAGATGAGGACTGAAAGGCAAACGCGCCGGCCTGCGCACTCACTACTCAGCAACAGGAATGTTGATAGAGAAATCAGATTGAACGCAAGAATGCGAGGACGACAAAGCGCGCAATAGAGACACAAGCGTGGGTGGTAAAAACGGACGCGCGCTGTACGACTCGACGAGCCGCGTACCTTGAGGACGTGAACTTTCTCATCTGCGCGACAGTGTAAGCGAGCGACACCTGCTTCGACCTGAGACGAGAGCTGCAGTAGCAGGACAGGCTCAGAGGACGCATTGATAACCGGGATTGTGAGGGGAGACGTACGTGTGGGAACGGAAGGCATCGAGTTGCGCCGCGTCGCGGGAGGTGAGTCCAGCGTCGACGTCTGCGCCCCCACCCATCCTACTCGCACTAGCATACGAACGGGAGATGCGCAGATCAAACGCCTCCGCGCCGCCCGGCACGCTCGTGTCCCATACTAGGACGCCGGCGGTGTGAGTGAGGAGGCGGCGTGTGCGTGGCGAGGCTACAGGGCAGCTTGTGGTCAAACTAGAAGAAGTGAGGAGATGTTAGCGATGCGATTAGGAAAACAGAAGACAAGTGTAAAGCCTAGCGCGAAACCAGATAAACGCGTATGGAAGCTGTATCACCTCTGCGTGTTTAACCGTCTTATCCTCCCAGCGCCGTAATGGCGACGACGCGACCCTTACCCGCAAGATCGTCCTCCAAAGGAGGAGACACGATCTGCGGGACGGCCAACCCACGCGGAGTATTCCTCCTCTCGAGCCCACCATACGACCAAAAGATTGAGAGGAAGGAAGAGGAAAAGACAGAGGAGGAAAGAAATGGAAGAACACACTCACTGCGCTCCTCGAATCACTTGTTCCTCTTCCAATATCCTTTCTACCTCCCACATCCCCTCCCAAGCGCACGACAGCGGATAACGGTTCACGTGGTCAAGCTCCATTCGCATACAGTCGCCGTGCTCGCAGTTGGCCCGCGGAGGGTGTGAGAGGGCGGAGAAGGCGGAGTGTCTATATGGAAAGCAGTATCGTTAGTGAAAGAAAGATATATCGGGATAGGGGGAGTAAGAAAGGATAAGAAAGGCACGTACCGCCGTTCGAAGATGGCTTGCGCTGCGGAGGAGTGTCCCTCGCGGGCAGGGGGCGGAGCCTCGAGCTCGGGAAGGCACGAAGAATATTAGTCGTGGTCGGGGTAGGGAGGGAGAGCGCGCAGCCTGTGGCTGAGCCGCGGGTTTGATCCGGACGCCGTGACGGACGGATCTGCTTCCCTTTGTTCTCGTCTCATGGGACTCTCGTCTCATGGGACTCCCTTCTTTCTCATCCATCTTCCCTCTACCGTCCGCTTCCTTCTTCTTATGACGCGGCCCATTCCTTCGCTGCGCGTTGCCTGCCATCGCGATCGCCCTTGAGTGCCTGCCTTGCTCAAGCGACTTGAGCCCTCTGCCGGCACAAGGATTTTTGCCTTGACACACTAGTACTCTCTTGCGCGTTCTTCTTAACCTCCTTTCTGCATCTCCGCCGCCGCCTTTCACTCCCTTCCTCCATCGTACCCTCCACCCATTTCTCCTTCGTGAACACTGAAACGTCGGCTGGAGTCTTAATTTTTTGCCCCTCGATCCTTTGCGGATCGATAGGTCCTGTCAATGTGTTTGGGCAAGAATTCGCAATCTCCGTTCCCTAAGCCGACAACTGAACCACATACGTCTGACCTCTTAGTGCAACTCCGAGGACGCTGGCATTTCCGGAAACAACGGCGTTTGCAGCCGTCCTACCTTACGAGTATCACCATGCCCAAACCGCGCTGAACCGTACGCGTAACGTGTTTTTGTCCAAGCTAGAGTCCTCATCGCGTCGTGCCGCACTACCTCGAGTGCATGCCACACGTAATGCCCTCCCCATCCATTCCCAGAGGATGAGTCGAGTGCGACTATCTTCACACCGATCGGCATTTGGCCTGCTCTTGAAAATGTGTAGAATGTCCGAGTGAGTCTGCCGTCGCGGAATCGCGATCCTTTGTCTCAGAATAGCATTCCCTGATACGCGACAAGTGTCAAAACATCACCAACGTATGTTTTGAGGTTCATTTTAGTGCGTGCTACGCTAACCTCCTCGAAAACAGATTTCAGGTCCGTACTGATACCAGTGATTCTGACGTCTGGTGCAAATTCATCTCCACCCCTCCACCCGCCTTATAACTCTCCCCAGGATTGAATTTGCCTCGATTCAAATGGGATATAATGCGAGAACGAGGGTAAGTTATGTCTTCACGAAGTATTTCAACGAGATGTTTGCAGCATTCGTCGATGCGACGATGGGGCGATAGTCAACGATGTCAGCCATCTTCTCCGAGGTCAGTATCGGCTCTGCCTTGCTTATACGGTTTGACAGCGTCATTGGTTTAGCTTTTGACTTCAACGGCGGCTCAAATATGAAACGTGCCCTGAGGACAATTGGGACGAATGGGGCTCGGGGTGAACCTTTCTCTACAGCATTTTTCGGCCAGGTTCCGCAAATTCATCGGCATATATTTGTGTCCGTACCAATGATCTCGAGGGTTGACCGCAGCGACAGTATTCCCCGGTTTTACTGCCGCTTCATTGAACCAAATGCCGGAATGCTCCCTCTGATTCTTCCTGCCCCCGCCCCCGCCCCCCGTACACCAACTTCTGCCGTTGTTGGCAGGAGGCACTTGATTATGAGTAGATGCAATTCCTTGCGGTGCGTTTCCTCTGTTTTCTTTCTCTCCACTCCCATCGGCCGACGTGGCCGGCAATGATTCTTGGCCGATTGGCGCTCTTCTCTTCATGATCACCAATATCATATTTTCCTTCTCCGCGCGGGTTACACCCTTTCGCCCGACTTTGATTGATCCTCATGTACCGTTCTTTCTTCTAGCTTCCTCGTGGCGTGTTGTTCCATCGCCAATGGTGTCGTGTAGATCATCCTGCGGCCTCTGCCGCGAATCAACGTCGGCTAGGACGCAGAAACGGAGACCGTACCCTACGAGCAGCACGCATGGCTTCGTTCGTTGCCGTTCGCACGTTTGAAATTCACCTCACTCCGTCGTTCTTGCGCGCCCTCCTTGCTGTTCATCCCCTTAACTTCGCCCATCCCGCGGTACCGCAACAATCAAGTCAATTGCGGCGCCGTGCGTCGCCTACCCCTGCTCACCTCTCTACCTTCACTGAATTATTCCTGTCGTGATCTTACCCCCCTTTCCCCCTGTCCAGTTACATCCCGAGAATCTCTCGGTCATCGGTCATCGCAAACCCGCTCCGACTCTGTCCTTCGTCATATTGCTGCGAGTCACGATGTTATTCAACTGAATGTCCAGCGCGCTTTTGGAGAATTCCAAGAATCTGGCTCGATTGTTGCGGTAGTTGTAGCCATCTTCCGCGGTTCACCCGCCTTGAAAAGAAATACTTTTCCCACATTGAATTTAATCCCAGGCGCCAGCGGATTAGCAAATTATTGTGACTTTTGTTTTTTTACCGGGTACCAGTTATTGTCATTGATTTTCCGATCAAGCTGCCTGTTAGTGTTGGTTCATCTTTCCGTCCCAGAGCTCTCGGTATTCCTTACCCTTGTTGTCTGGACCGTTGTGCCGCTTTATCTCATCCTTATTTTCTGCCTTTGGACCGAGCCGGCTAAAGGCTTCTCCGCGAAATTCTGGATCATCCTGGAGGATGCGGAATGAAATATTTCCGGATGGAGCACATCTGACTGTCAGTGATGTAATTTGCATAGTCCATATACTCAGTGATTCCGCTCGTTCGGCTACTTTTGAAGATCGTTTGACCGAATTTCTGTCCCAAAGAATTGGGAACCTTTCTACTAGATTAAAGCTAACCCGGCTTTGGGAGACCGTGCAGTTGGCTTGAACGACTGAAATGCTAGTGCTTCCCAACATATGAAGGACTTAGAAGTTGTTGACTTTGGGAATCGCAGATATGGAGTTAGCACATTGATCAAGCTAATCACCACTCGTCTCGGTGATGCAGCGTCTCGTCATGGTATTTTCGGTAAGAATGCTCAGTCCAATTCAAACCCCCACATTGTATTATTTCTCATTTCGCTCTAGGTCAAACACTATTTCAGAGAATGTTTAACCACCGTTGAGCAGAACATTTCAAATCCTGTTTTACGTTGGGAAGCCCGTGGTTTAAATTAGATCACGCTCACACTTCAAGCAAAGGTCAACAATATGTTCCCTGCAGGATACGCCTGCTCGACATGGGCCCAAGCGATCATCTTCAGGGTTAGCACTCTCTTTTTTCGCCATGATAGATGCTCCCGCTGATTGCGTGTTGCAATTTCAATTACCCCGTTGGAGTTATGTTTAGAATTTCTTCCCCCGCGGTTCAACTCGGTTTTGGCACTCCCTTTCCTCCGGCCCACAGGCGGGTGTATGGGGACTCTTATCTCTTTCGTTCAGCCTCGGAAACTGTGGACTTATCTCGTAGGCAGCTCCGAGTGCTGTGGGTTCTCATTTTTACTCGTCTGTGCGGGGTGTGATGATCACGCACGGGAGGAGGATAGCGTTCCAGCGATCATTTTACACGCGAAGATCACGAAAGAGGAAATCTACAAGTTAATCTGCCAGACATTTCGAACGCAGGGGTTGTGACGGCTGTAATTCTCAGAGTAAAATTGGATTCCAGGGGCAGAGAGTTTTTCCGGAGGCCTCTGCGCCCACCTGATGCGGAGACAGCGCCCCCGCCGCCTTTCAAACTATAGTTGGCACCGCCATTTCCTGGTCAGTTGACCCCGTCGCTCTCGAGTTCATTGGGATGTCTCAGATATTGGCGCTATTGTTTTAGCGGAGGCTGGTGTCCGAGCGGATATATATCTCAATGAATTCTCGCTTGTGCTTTGCTCGTCTTCGCCTCGACCAGCGCAAGGTATTCGCACCGCGTATTTTATTTTCTTGGAGCGCTGCTCACGCTCTCTGTCTTCCTTTCCAGATTTTGCTCCCCATCTCCGGCTCTGCCGCTGAGAATTTACTACGCAAAATCGCCTAAGCTTTAGTAAAGCTTGTGCATTTCGCATCACCCACCCTCCTCTCCCTCGATTTCTTTCTCATAACATCTTTATTGCTATGAAAGTTGCCTTTACATTGTATTCATTTACGTATCTTCTTCATGTACTACGTGTCGAAATGCTCCATTTTGTTGATGAAGATGTTGTAAATTCGAAAAATCCGTCAAAAATCGCTCTTGCGATCGGATCTATTTTGGGCTCTAAAATTGTGGGAAAAATCCAGCCTGGGCCCCGTATATTACTTGATGAACTTGAAACAGTTTCAAGCTTAATTGAAGTTGGGGCAAGCCGCATTCTCAAATTTCCTGCGGATGAAATAGATTACGGGGCACAGACACCTGCCACCAGCCCGACCCCACCGATGATATTGAAGTGTCGCAACGTCGTCGACACATTAAGTTAGTGTTTAACACCTCGTTGATTACATCGTAATCTCGTCTTATGATCCTGTTGATCCCCAATTGAAAGGATGGCACAACTTAATTGAGGTGCACTCCAAGTCGCGATGAGCACGCAAATTTCAACTTGAACCGAGTGTTCCCAGGGTCAGATTGAAAGAAAATGCACGGACAGAGTAAATTACTCAGGTTCAATTTATTTAGCATGGGGCCAAGCAGAAAATCCAGTTGGTGACCCTCGCTCGCAAGATCTTGCAACAGCATCGCAGCGACGGGGAATGGCGATTAGCGTGAGATCTCTACTGTAGCAGCGTTCTGGTTCGAACCGTAACATTCCCAATGTTAACATTGAATGTGAACGGTTCGAACGGTTTTGGTTCAAACCATGGCCATATATCTCAGTCTGATCAATGGAAATGGTTCGAACCAAAAAAACCGTTTGAACCCAAAAAAAATGGTTTGAACCAAAAAACCGTTCGAACCAAAAAAAACCGTTTGAACCAAGAAAACCGTTTGAACCAAAAAAAAAAAAACTGTTCGAACCAAAAAAAACCGTTTGAACCAAAAAACTGTTCGAACCAAAAAAAACCGTTTGAACCAAAAAACCGTTTGAACCAAAAAAAACCGTTTGAACCAAAAAAAAAAACCGTTCGAACCAAAAAAAAAAAGTTGAAAGTCAAAAATCTGTTTGAACCAAAAAAAACCATCTGAACCAACAAAAAAAAAAAAAAGTTGAAGGTCAAAAAACTGTTTAAACCAAAAAAAAAAAAAAAAAAAAATTAAGGTCAGAAAACCTGTTTGAACCAAAAGAAAAAAGTTCAGGAAAACCATTCAAAAAAGTTACAGCTATTGGCAGTACTGAAGGCGCGGATCGAAAATTTCTGTTTTGGGATGTTTTCAAAGAATTGTCTATAACTCAACCAGTTCTGCTCTGATTTGGATGAAACCTAGGTAGATCTGTCAGGCTAATTCATCCACAATTAGTGATAAAAAGAGATTTACAAAAATATTCTGTATTAGGTAATCTGTGCTTTTGGACCATTTTCGAGCCAAATGCCATCTAGCATACCTAGGACATGTCCCAGTGACCTAATATTTTGGGAGGGACAACATATATATATATATAGCAAAACATGTGATAGAGCCAGAACTATAAAATATCCTGATATAAATGCAATTCTTACAATGCATAATTCAGTTACAGTCCCTGGAGCTCCATTGGATACATTTAACAAGTTTAGCATTCAGAAAGATTGTAGGAATTGCATTTATATCAGGATATTTTATAGTTCTGGCTCTATCACATGTTTTGCTATATATATATATATATATATGTTGTCCCTCCCAAAATATTAGGTCACTGGGACATGTCCTAGGTATGCTAGATGGCATTTGGCTCGAAAATGGTCCAAAAGCACAGATTACCTAATACAGAATACCTTTGTAAATCTCTTTTTATCACTAATTGTGGATGAATTAGCCTGACAGATCTACCTAGGTTTCATCCAAATCAGAGCAGAACTGGTTGAGTTATGGACAATTCTTTGAAAACATCCCAAAACAGAAATTTTCGATCCGCTCTTGGTACTGCTAATAGGGGACTTCACAGTAGGCAATATTTTCGGGTTTGTGAATAAGAATATTCGAGTGATGGGACGATTATTTTCACAAAGAAAAGATATTCCACAAACGAGATTTAATCTTGTTTGTGGAATAATACAATTGTTTGGGAATTTATTCATGTGAAACATGCCTGGTTGCTGAAAACAATAAAAATATATTCAGAATGACACAAACGGGGTGATCATGCATTTATTCCACAAATGAAGACTTTATTCATCCCATCACCTGAATATATTTATTCACAGACAGGAAAATAGGCCCTACCGTGAAGTCCCCTAATAGCTGTAACTTTTTTGAACGGTTTTCCTGACCTTCAACTTTTTTCTTTTGGTTCAAACGGGGGTTATTTTTTGTTCAAACAGGTTTTCTGACCTTAATTTTTTTTTTTCTTTGGTTCGAACAGTTTTGTGACCTTCAACTTTTTTTTTTCTGGTTCAGAGGTTTTTTTTTTTTTGGTTCAAACAGATTTTTGACTTTCAACTTTTTTTTTGGTTCGAACGGTTTTTTTTTTTGGTTCGAATGGTTTTTTTTGGTTCGAACGGTTTTTTTGGTTCGAACGGTTTTTTTTGGTTCGAACAGTTTTTTTTTTTGGTTCGAACAGTTTTTTTGGTTCGAACAGTTTTTTTTTGGTTCGAACAGTTTTTTTTGGTTCGAACGATTTTTTTTGGTTCAAACGGTTTTTTGGTTCGAACGATTTTTTTGGTTCGAACGGTTTTTTGGTTCGAACCATTTCCATTGATTAGACTGAGATATATGGCCATGGTTCGAACCAAAACCGTTCGAACCGTTCACATTCCAATGTTAACATTGGGAATGTTACGGTTCGAACTAGAACGCTGCGGTTGCTGGAGATCTTTAGCTTTGTGACCGGAAAGAGAGGAAATATAGTAAGCATAGTCTAAGAGAATAGGTGTAACATACTATGGGGGTGATTCAAAGTACCCCTGGAACTCCAAACTCGGGGCTGACTTGCACAGATATGCCACAGTTCGCGTCGAGGTGGTTTCCTTTATTCATGTGGATAATTAGACAGCCATATCCTTGATAAAGGATCCAGAGATGCACCCAAATACGGCCCAAACAAATGATTCTCGCCCGCGGTAAGGCGGCTGCCCGCCAAGTAGGGTGCAGGTTACTTTTGCCACCCGTGAGAAAACTCAAGTTAACTTGCGGCATCTGTGCCGACAGGGGCAAGTAAAGTCAAAGTAAAGTACAAGTAGGTTCGTACAAGTTACTTTTTATGTCTAACACATGTTCTAGTAGTTCCTCATTTCATGATTTTGCCGTTCCCCCGCAGTAATTCCTATCTGTGCCGCAGTGATGTTCAGCCTACGGCCATGTATTGCTCCGCAACTTCTCTGACATAAATTGGAAGAGATTTACTTCCGACCCTGCGATTCTACACTAGCTCTCGTCCTCAAATTGTGGGTACTAGATTCGTTTTTGATTTTACTCGGACTCCAGGTTCATAGTGTCCATTAATCTTACAAGTTCCTCGTCAAAAACTGCTGTGTTTACTCTGAGCTCTGGTAGGCAGTGGGTGATTGGCAGGCATGAGTATCACTTCCGGTTCACGATTTTAAAACCCACATTTGCCTCACAGGACTCATCTCCATTAACATGCTTCTGATTCTCACTGCGGGTTCATGTTCTGCGCGCCTTACTATCCATTAAACTTTGGTACGCCAAATCAGATGATTCCCTTTGTCCCACTCCCGACCGTTGGACCAAACTTCCAAACAGTATCGGAGCCTCCAAATCCAGGGAACTACTTACGTTCAAGCTCTGTTTTACACCATTGTATCTTCCTAGCGTACAGCCAGAATTTAAATAGAATTTCCTCTTTATGCTCTCAGTTACACGAACAAACCGGTGCAATTGCCTGTCGAAGGAAATCCTCACTGTCGTTTGCACTATTGTGGGAGCATCCGAAAACATGGTTTGGTTTTCCTCCTTCCGCGCCGGGGTGAAGCGGCCGCGTGTCTTGTGTGAATGAAAGACTACAGGGGTGGAAGCCCCTAAATGTCAGCCCAACTCCCGATCGGATCAATCAGTGATGATAAGTCACCTCATGCTCCTCTCCTACTCACTCACACCAGGGATTACGAAATTTTGGGCTGTTTTAGATGTAATTCTGAACCTGAAGTATCAAATTAGGAATAGGTTGAGATGAAATGAAAGAACATTCTTATAATTTCAGCTTTGATACCAGAACTAGTTTCAGCCCAAGCTGTTCTTGATCTGATACTTCAGATTTCCGATTGCACTTACAACCACCCGAAATTTGACGCTCTTGGATGTGCACTAGCTGGCTGGCAGCTGCCTCTACACAATTCAAGCTTTGGCAAGATTCCCAAATTTTGGGCCATTGTAGGTGCAATTTGAAACTTGAAGTATTAGATTAGGAGTAGCTTGGTTTGAAGTCAGTTCTAAAATCAAAGATGGAATTATAAGAATGACCCTTTATTCCATCTCAACTCATTCTTAATTTGATACTTCAGGTTTGGAATTACACCTACAACAGCCCGAAATTTGGTAATCCCCGGTGTGACTTTCTTTTCCTACTTATTGCCTACTTAGCACATTGTGACCACACTCTCGGTTATGATTCGTAGAAGTCCAAGGCTAAATCCCCCAACTGCCCGGGCAGCCCGCCAGGCCCGACGTGCATCTATGCCGGCTCCTCCCTTGAAGCGGGCACGGGCCTCGTGGCCTGCCAGCATAGAAGCGGCACGACGAGCGGCAGCGGCACGACAACGGGAATCCAGAGGTACGCAGTCATTCCTCGAGATAGGTCTTCCCATAGTTGATATCGCTTCCCAGCCGAGCGCTTCCGGAAGTCTCTCTTAGCTGGGCCCCGATCCTGCAAGGCCCCCGGAGTTTGGGAGACTGCTTGCCGGGCCAGGATACGGGATTTGTGAGCTTATTTCTCCTTTCCTTTGCTCTTGTCGAACTCAGGACATCCACCAATAGCTGTGAACGAAATCCCTCCGTCCTAGTGGATGAGAATTTGCCCTCCTTAATGAGCTTCGCTTCACGACCGATTACGGGCTTGAATGAGCTGTTCCCTGTGTCCCCTATTGCTAACACGGGCACACCAATCAATCCTGCTCGCCGGGCTGCATGGGCCACGGTTTCCCCAATGCCTTCAGAAATTGAAAAACATGCGCTGGCAGTCAGTTATATGTACGGAGATCTCCCTCTTTCTCTCGACGTTATTAATTATTGTCATTAGGCCACTGCCTCACTCCGTGCAGTGTGCACACTCCGAATCGATGTCGTTGCAGCATCGATGGGCCAATATAGCCACTCTCTTCGAGGTAGTCCGAGGACGCTCCTCGAGTTTTGGATACCCTGCGGTCATTGTCGAGGAGCTGGAGGGGATTCTTATCCAGCTATATTCGTAGGCTTTTGTGCCGCAGAGATTACTACAGCACCAGACTGATTTCTGACGGCGATCCTACAGGACCAGTCCTTCTTGTACTGCCATGTCCTGAATCGATTATCATCGTTATCTTTGTTCCACGCTTCATCAGGCACAAGGAAAGAATCGAAAGAGACAGTTGTATACTTTGTTGGATGTGGAGAGAGCAGCGGGAGACCGATCCGGAACCGCTGATCCCCTGGTCGAAGGGCGCTGGGAATGGACGGGAGTGGCCGAAAAAGAGACAACCAGACGAGGGCATCGTCAACGCACACGGCTAACCCGAACGGCGGCGGATCCAATATATTGAGGACAATATCAAGGCGGTTCAAGCCGCGGATAAAATCTAAATATAAGTATTTTTGACGGTACTACAAGCCCTAGCCCGGTGTGACAAGTCTAGAATAAGTGAATTCTAGCTCTAAAATGGGAGGAGAGGACAATCAAACTGTGAATGGAATTCTCAAAGGATGAAGGGGGAAGGGGGTATGTTATACTCATGCGGTCCACGGGCCGAACAGCGATTTTACAGAAGACAAACATGTAGTACGGTACGGGTGGTTATCTTTACAGAATTCTACAAGGTATCAACTGAGCACAACATCATTTCAGGGGTTAGAGCTGATGTGCAGGAGTTCTCTCCTCCGAGGTAGAATCCCCAGTGTCCACAAGCCCACCAAATGTCGTTCGACGTCTTTCTTTTGCAGATGCATGCATAAGTTCTCTCCTCCTAGGTAGAATCCCCAGTGTCCACCAGTCCACCAAATGCCGTTCTACGTTTTTGCCTTTGCAGATGCATGCATGCCACATGCTTCCGAAGACACAGTCTCCAGCCCCCGGACATTCGGGGAGAGTTGTTTGTCACAAATCGACGCAAAACCGCACAGGGCGGGGCCAGGGTTAGAAGCGCAATCCGCAAAAAAAAATCGATTGGCCGGATCCGAGCGATAGGATATCCGTCCACAATGGCAAACACGAGCAAAAAGAAAGGACGTACAGGCTGGAACGAGAGACCATTCGCATCGAAAAATTTCCCCCAGGATACCAAACGGAATAGGTAAGGCTAGGGCGCGGAAACCAATTCTATGCGAAGCGTCCAAGGAATTCCCTTCATGCTTGACCAATATGAGCAGGTGAAGAAACGGCCCGAAAACCTAATCCATTCGAAAGCAAATATCATGACAGCCAAAATGAACCAACTGAAAGCATAGCTCGGAAAACCAAATACATCAATACTCCCGGGCGAGCGGCGGCGGTCAAAGAAGCCCGTCTCAAGGCTATTCGCCACGCCCGCGACGGGTACGGCCGTCGTTTCGACGGGAGTTCAACGGGCAAACCCGTTCCGTCTCTGTCCCGTCATACATGCTGGATAAATCCCTACGGTACGAAACGGTGTCGGCGCCTCCACAGAGAATAAGGGTCATCATTTGGGCTGGAAAATAACCGATAATATATCCTATTAGCATATCTTTCAGTAAGCACGAGAACAGTCAAGTCGGGCTGAAATACACCCTATGCAGGCAATCCCGAGCACTCCTGCACTTCATTGCGAGTGCAACACACTTTCATTGAACTTCTTAAGTGGTTCCACTGTTGAGAAAATGACTGGAGTCTCACGATAAAAATTTGTTTTACAGAATAATTGGAAAACAGATACTCAGGATTGGATTGGGTGGACGCGCTTGGTAAGCGGGAATGCCTTCGTGAGTGATCCAAACGACTCAGGACCGTCATTCCAATGTTAACAGAAGAGAATAAAATCTATAACCCCTCAGAAAGTGGTCAAAGTGCACGAAATTTGTGTGCTTACCATTCGCAAACCCGTCTACCGTCATGACGGTCGACGGCCGTAATTTCAACGGCCGCCGGCCTGGAAAACCGTCCCATTAACGTGCCATCGAAAAATTTCCAGAACCTTCGACGGAACGGGTCGGCTACCCGTAGAACCGTCGCGACGGGCACGGCGCACAGCCCTAGTTCGTCCGCACCAAGCCGGAGAACTGTGGATTTTCCGGTTGGCTGAGGCGAGGTATACAGACCGGGCGAGGCAGTTTCCAATGCCTTACCATCCAAGATCCTGAGCCCGTACCTTATGGCGATCTAATTGTACATTTAATCGGCCGCAAGATATATAGTCGATTTCGGACTTACCACCCCAAAGATAAGTGAATCATCTCCTGACTTCCATTGATTAATGGAGGGTGTGACGAGGGACGAGGTGCTCTGCAGTGTGACGAGAAAAGGGTCTCGATAATCAACACTCCCGAACGAAGGTGAAGAATGAATTGAGTTTTTCTGTGTACTGCAATTTCGGTCGGTAGGTCAGTGGGTCAGTGGGTTAGTAGCATAATATTGGGAATAGAAAGAGTTATCGACTTGACGCGTAGCACACCACATCGTCGAAATGTCGGTGCCGTACTTCACCTGAAATTAGGCACCGAGCTTATAGCCCGCCAAAGACGAATGTGATACAGGTGCGTGAATATTAGCATTCAAAGGACGAAGCGCTGAACATCCGCGGCACGGGCACGCAAATTCTGGCACATGGTCTGACAGATTCGCATGTAAATGCGGAATGAGTACGACCGGGATCAGGCGATCCCACTGGAGCAATGCGAACATAAATTGACGGCCTGCGGACGCGATGCAACGCAAAACCAGTTACTTTAAGCCCTGCTTCCGAGATCATTGAGACGGCAATTAGTTTGAGTGAAAGGGGTTCAAGATCGATGCGACACGGGCGCATGAACGGAATGTTGGCTTGATGGCGCAGAGGGAGGCGGACATAGGTTATAGATCAATCAATATTATCAAGCCCGAATCTGGCATTTGATAGCACAGAAATGAAAATGGGCGAGAAAGATATTGGATGACTGGAAACGAGCGCAACACAGGGACATGAACTAGATGTCCGGCTCCGGATAGCTCAATGGGAAATTGGAATGCGGGTTTTCGATAACGACAAGTGAATGCGGCACGGGCCCATGGATTCGAAGTCTAGCTCTGGACAGGACAGCTGGCTAGAATACTGAAGGCGGTCATCGATAACAAGAATGGAATCCGACACGGGCGCGCGCGCATAAATATGGAACCCAGCTTTCGATGCAGCAAGTGCACTCAAAATCATAAAAACAGGGGTACAAAAAGTGAAAGCAGGACAAGGGGCGATAATGAAGGACTAGCCCATCGAAAGCGACGAAGAGTTCGTCTGAGAGTAGGGTGGCACGGGTGGAGAGCGATGCCCGAAGTCAAGGGAGCGTCGACCCCGGGCCTTTGGGAGGCACGCTTGTGGAAGGAGGAAAATAGCGCTCGGATGAAGAGAAGAGATTTCGCACATTGTCGGAGAATGGATGCCGCATCCATTCTCCGAGCGCGGCGCACCTCTTGGGGGCTGCATCGCGGGCTACGTTAGTCGTGGTCAGGTCGGAGTGACATGACGTAGAGCGCCCGATCATCCGTCAGACCGTCACTCTGCCATCACAAGGCATCCCACCATCATTGGCCCAAGTGCTTTCCTTCTCTCATCCGGTCCCCTCCCTGCTACGGCATCTGATCGTTATCCGCCATGCACACGCTACGTCGATCCACTTGACCGCCGACGATGCGAGCTCCCGCGTAAACCTTGCACCGATGTCGCTCGTCGCGACCTTCCTCCTTTCACACGCCGTTTCCCTGCCGCTCGACAGATTCATCGCTTCGGCCGATCCGTCTCCCAATCCCTTCCCTTCCATGGCATTTCCCGAACCAGCGTCATAATGAGCCTTGTCGCTTCTCCTCGACGCTCGTCCCACTCTCTGTCCATGCTGTCTGCGCTATCGCTCACGCTGTTAACGCTACCCTTCGACGCTCAAGCGCTCATATCCTATCGTTTTCGCAATCCTTCACTCGACACCAAATACATCTTTGCAACCCCCGCGCGCGTGCGGCTTCGATGGCCGTGTAGTAGATGGTACGATGCATCGTACATGTCAGATCGGTCATCAGGAAAACTGCACGTAACTATGGTTGCTATGCAGTACTATCATAGTACTCTCATAGTGCTGCATAGTGCTTGCATAGCAACCATAGTTACTTGCAGTTTTCCTGATGGTTGCTTATTCCAGGTGCATGCTATAATCCTGTTGTACATTGACAAGTCCTCCCATCCATGGACTTATCCCCGTCCCTCCTTGCGAAGCCGCCGCGTTGGCCATCGTAGTGGCTGCGTCTCTGCACCCCGTCGCAAGTGACTGACGCCGCCCTGCACTCTTATGCTTCCTCATGGCCGTCGAGGACCACCCGGCTGCGGGTCCCACCTGCGCTCAATTTCCACGGGCGCCCATTCCCCCGTGCACACCTTCATGCTCAACTCGGCGCACGGCGCGCGGAGCAAGGGGGTACGAAAAACACAAAAAAATACCTTGGGCCATTTTTTATTACTATCGACCTTTCGCAGGAACCACCCTACCACGTGACATCCAAATATGGTAATTTCTCACGTGGATGGCTCTGGCAGACGCCAGCACTGGGTTGAAAACTGCAGGAAAGCGGCGGAACATGCTGGAATCAGCTTGGAAGATCCGAGAACTCAAGATTTACAACTTTGGACCTTTCCAATCACTTCAAAAATAATGTACACTTTTTTTCGGTAGCCTGACCTGATGCGAAGTAAAGTTCAATCGTGAAATAGTTGAAAAGGTATCTTAAATCCCTCCAAAGTCTTGTAAAACATCAAATATCAAACAGAAGGTACCTTTTAGTTTTTCAAATCAATGGCGGTGAAGTTTAATTCATCCGGCTTTGGTGGTATGGCCGTAATACTGGGGCATAATTATTTTTTTGCACACCTTTGTATTTTTATGCACCAGCTGCAATATTTTCCAAAAAATATGCACAGCCTTAACAAAGTTGCCTGAAAAGCTCTCACCCACCACTGTGTAAAAATGTCACAGGGTCCCTCTGCCAGAAAAAATATGCACAACCTTGCAGGTAGAATAAAACAATACACTACCCTGGATTATAATAAATATACACTGCTGCTTCTGCTTCTCTTTTTCACAACCTAAAATCAGCTACCAAATATGTAACTGGTTGAAAGGCAGCAGATAAAAAGACATTACCTACCAATCCTTGGTAGAGGCAACCCAAAGCAGTGCTGTGGGCAGAGTTATACCCATTGGAACATCATGTACTGTATTTAGACTAATGCCCTTCTCTCTATTCCATTTCCAGGTTCATCTGGATTTCAAGTAGGATATGCCACTGTGGATGCGGTCGAACTTACAACTGCGTGTCAAACCTGAGGGCTTCTGGTAATTGAAATATCATTGGAGCATTCTTGAGACTGCAGAGCACTCAAGGCTTGAGCGTTTGGTTCATGGGCTGAACATGGAGTTGGTTCAATTCCATTTCACTACACATCAAAAAGTGGGATGTTCCTCTGCCTGGTTTTTCAGATGCTGATTTTATCTTGATTTATATCATGATGTTTGTCTCTCAGCTCCACAGACATTGCATCCAGATTGAACAGTGTCCCTCACTTGTGGCTGTACAACAGGTGCAGGTTGCAATGAATCATCAGACATAATTGGAGTAACTCTTTGAATTCAGAGGTGCCCAGCTTGATGCAGTCAAGGCCGAAGTCATTGAAGTGGGGCATGACACCATAGTTTTCCCAGACATCTCAACCAATGTCTAGGTTAAGGGCATGGTCAAGGTACTGTGAAAGTCCTTGGCTGGCTCAATGAGGCTGATTGCTCGGCATTTGCCAAACAGGCAACAGCACCAGCCAATGACTGGTCATCTCTTGTGGATTGAATAACTGGAAGTGTAAATCTTGTGTTGCACAACCTATGGATTTATTGTTACATATAACAAGGTGTGGAAAAAAAGGTATAACCCACCCTGTGGGGTTTTTTTTTGGTACCTTGGCAGAACCTGTGCACAAATTAAATTGAGAGTGCAGCCGTGAGTTTTTTATGGTACTTTCACCCTGTGTGTATTTTTCTTTTGGTGACCCAATGTGAGTGGTGAATTCATTCTGAGGGTAGCGCATTTTTTATGAGAAATTGGTAGATAATTATGCCCCAGTATTACCCCCAAATGGTGGGCCCTGACCAGAAATATGGGAAGAACCTGGCTCAGATGTGGTCAAAATCAGCGTCAAACCATTATATCTGCATGCCAGACGCTGCTAGGACCTCATCTGACCTTCGGTGTACAAGGTCATTATTTTTTTTTATCGGCCTCCCGGCCGACCCACCCTCCCTGCCCTCGGTCCCGGCTTGTCCGGCTCGCACCCCCTTGGCGCGGAGAGTTCTTACTCTGCAGACGTGTCGTCGTTCCCCAAGCGCCGCTATTCCCGCACCGCCGCAGTCAGCGTTGGGCTTCGGCTCTTCATTTGAAGGGTTGCTGCGACGTTGACTCCCAACGTAGCGCACGTCCACAACCTTGATGCTCAAAATACGTTTTTCGCCCAGATACGTTGTCTCAATGTCTGCAATCTCACGCGTACTTCTCCGGTATTATTAGGAGAGTTCCGCGTTGTGCACGCTCCGTCTGGATCCCATGCCCGATTCCATTACAACTGATGGCCAGAGTCGTAAATTAGCCCATGTTTTGCGTTGCGTACCTGCTGGGTCTTGACCAGGTGAGTCGCTCCCATCTGCTGAACGATATATCTCCAAGGAATTCCCAGGAGCGCTTCGCCCCGCCTGCCGTCACTCTTCGCTCGATGGCCCCAGGATCCATCAGGATCGCCTGGCTGGTACGACTGGTTCCTCACGCATAACATATAGCTGGTCCTTGTAAGTTGTTCTCGAGGCGCCATTCGATTTCCTGAACATCTCCGCAGACGATCTTCGACTTGCGCGCCCTAGTTCTCTTTCGCAGGCCCTATTCGTTACCTCTCACGCTCTGTGTTGCCAGTAACTCATGATGCTCGACAGGTACCTACACACCAGATAAGCTATTGCGATCCTAAGATGTTATCTCTCCAGGGAATTCAAGGGCGATTTCCACAAATCTTTTTCAGGTCCTTGTATGTAACGAATAAAACCGCCCACACTACCAATCCTAAATCACTGCACATGCATCGCGCCGACTTGAACTTACGAGTGCGAGGGCATACTTGTTTCCTTTTTATTATGTTTAATTCGTCACTGACATACATCAGACTTTTGACATTTGATTTGTGAACTTGAACAAGGTCAAACAAGCCCGGAAAAGGCCCGAAAAACCGGCAAGATCACAAAGTGACAAACCTATGTCCGGATTTCACAAGCTCGGAATTTTCGGCTAAAATGAGACCACTATGGGCGCTTCCGAGGATGGTTGTTGGTACAGGGTCATGTGCTGAGGATTGTGGAGAAGGAATCTGCTGATTCATACTGATCCTCCAATTTGAAGGGGGGTTATATTCCTCACTTGAGACCTTGTCCGGGCTTTTCAGCTTGTCGCTTAGCGTTGCCAAGCCTACAAGCTGGAACAAGACGCAATCAAAATGTCAAAACCCTGATGTACCGCTGCTCAGTCGACGCGTCGCTGATCGGTGAATCATCCTCGTACTGTTTTCTCACCGCACCGTGCTGCAGCTCTTCATTTCAGGATTTGCTCAGTAGGTGACCGTCCCAGAGATGCATCTCACCGATTTGTTGGCTCAGGAAGTCATGTACTCTTGATACCTCACTGGACGCCGCCATAGTCAACGACGCCGCCTGGCCCTTCATTTGCAGGATCAACGGCTCGCTAACCACCAACGCTCTCCATCCACACCATGCCGAGATCCTAGTCTCTTGATTCCATTACTTGCCTTCCAAATGACTGAATGCGTCCGGTTTCGATATTCTTATCCGTACAGACAGGACTCCAGCTTCCAGAATACAAAAACGTATCAACTGACGTCCGTGACTTGTAATAAGGCCCCTCAGGCACGTTGACACATCCCACAATTCTCCTCATCATTCATTTCCCCTGCACCACAATTGTTGGTTTATCTTAGCCTCGTCAGTTACACCCGTAAATAAAAAGTCTAGTTGAGTCACCGTTTTGCTGACTCCAAGTGCTATTCAGTCCATAAGAAACGTCGTCCAAACCTTTCTTTGACGTCCGCTCCCCCTACTTTCACTCGTCTTCCATGTGATACCTATAAAACGATCTAACCCAGTCAGAGAGTGCTCGCTTCACGCATTCCCCATCTTCATTAACTTCAGCATTCAATATTCAGCATTGTACTTCCGCATTTTATGCGCACATCGATACCATTCAAGCAGATATGGGCATTTTACCCGGACCACTGGAATCATCAGGTGTGTATTATCTCGCCAATTTATCGCATATCCAACTGAAGCGCGACGTCCACTCTCATTCTGTTCTTATGTCCTTTCGCCTGCACCAATCACGGGTATGCGCTCTTTGTTCCTCCTTGATTGTTTTTGCATGCCTAATCCAGTTGAATTCTACATGTCCTAGAAGCCGAATACATTTATCTCAGCAGGCACATGTACCGATGTAAACTGAAAGATCGAAAATTGAATTGATCGGTCATCTCTCCATTTCTCCCAAGAATTGAAGGACATGGTCCCGAAAATGAACCTGCAAATTACATAACACGATACACGCCTGCTGTGTCCACCTCCCTTCTACACGGTACGTCTAGACACCAGTGACGCCACGGTGAGTCTCGTTTCTTACGGTGCGGCAACGATACACCATGACACATACCGAAGAAGAAGATGGGTGATTTCGAGTGGTACATGGTTCACCCATGGCATAAATTCAACTGAGCCCTCCACAGCTAGGCTTCGATTCCCCGCGATCTCCCAGTATTGGCAATGTTACTGTGATAAAAAGTATCATTCCATGATCCAGAGTATCATCTCTCACCTCCAGATTTGCTCCCGGCCGTTATACAGATATTTGGAGCATCCCCTCTGTTTTGAGTCCGTGTCCAATCCGGGTCCGTTTTGTCATCTATGGTTGAAAACCACCAGCCAGAAATTATTTGAACCATCCGACGATTGACTCATGAATGCTACACCTACCGAAAACTTCCATGGTCGCATCAGCGTTTACTCTCTAGCGCCAATTCTGTAACTAGCCACTACGGGTAGATTTCGCCACACAGCAAATTCCACCGTCTCTTGCTGCTTGTCCCACATGGCTCGTGTCGTATTTTGTCTCCCAAATTTTGTCCTCAAATCTCCTGCTTACCTCTCAATTTAGCCCCACCTGAAGCCGGATTCACCTTTGCCATTTGCAGACTAACTTGCCGGCCGCTAGGATTCACCGTCTGCATTCTTTGAAGCCGCACCAAACTTTCTCGCGGCTCAGTATTCATGCTTGATTTTTCCAGATCCACCGGATGGGTTGCCTGCGCCGCTTGTGGATTTCTTTCTCCGAATGAATTTTGGACAGTATGCGGCCCACTAATTGTTTCACCTTTTGCTCAATTCCGGCTCCTTAATTCGTGATATGTTCCTAGGTTTGCTTCTTCCGACTCGCGTACTATACAAGTTTCACCGGGTTCTGTACCACTAATGGCTTTGACTATAGCTCTTGTCTTCTGTGTCTTTGCCAACCGTCTGTGGACGGCGCCAATGAGCCATAGATTTATTCGTACATTGCGTATATACTATATACTTACCACTGTGCTGTAAGACAAGGTGTCAGCTGGCTGTGGGATTCCAGCAGGCGCCGGAGGTAGAGGTGGAGATGGTGGGTGGACTGAGTAATACATACATACAGCCTATTGACTTGTCGCATATACTTACAGTGATAAGCAGTGAATGAACCACCACCTGGAATTGCATTATTTTTCGCTTTTCATGTGTAGTTCATTCATAGTATACCATCTATTAAAGAGGCAGTACTAAGTACCCGAAGTAGCTGGCCTGTGGTCAGCATCACAAGAGTAACAAGATGATGTTCCTGGTGACTCCAGGGGTGTCTCTGGCAGGTACTCACTCTGAAACATGTAGGAGACTGTGTAGCCCACCTAAACATAGGGAATATCACACTAGTTCCAAATGTTCCGGAACCATGGAACGGTGTCTACCATTCCATAGCATCGGAACCATGGATACCAAAGTGCTGAGTGATTCGGTTGTTGGTTATTTGGCTCATCAATGCGTTCGTGTTGTCTCAGGTGACTTTAGAGCACTGGCGACAGTGTTCTGAATGTACCTGAGGTCCAGCTACCCAGCATCGGAGTTTGATGTGGGTTCATCACAAGTTGATTGTCAATCCTGGAAGCGCAGACTTCCTCCTTTTGGATTGGGAAGTCGTTCTCAAGAACCCATTCTTGGACATATCTCAAAGTTGGGTATCATTCAAAAGCTATATTGCCAGACTATCTGGTTCTGATGTAGTTGGTCGAGGGATACCAACAGAACGCAAGTTATCTTGCAAAAGGCATACATGGTGGATGATGACTGAGACTCCATCAAACCACCATGTGCATGAATCTTACAAAGGATGGTCGGAATATACCTGGAATGACGTGCTCAACATTTCTGACCAATAGGACTCTCTGCATTTTGGTTGCCAAGGTGGATACACGGACTTTGGCATGGCTAAACAGACATTTTACTCATTTTCACTATTGTCATAGTTATATCTTCATTTGTATAAGTAGTTAGAAGGGTTTCTAGGAGCGGCACAGAATCTTCCCCCAACTAGTAAGCCCAAAGCTTGCACCCAGGGGAAGGTTTTTGTCGATCTTCAGAGCTCTTGCAAGCCTAGTTTGTTCCATACACTGGAACGCACAAACCGTCTGAGTGTGGCTCTTGAATTGTATTGAATCGTCTGGCCTTGGGTCTTGAATCATATTGAATCATCTTGCTTTGTGGTCTTTGACCTTGCTTTGTATTGAATTGCTGGCCTTGGGTCTTGAATTGTCTGTATCGTTGTCTGGAATCTCTCGGAACCTTTGGAACTATTGCAGATCTTTGGGATATGCACAACTCGTTATTTGGAACAACTGGAATCTGGGTAAACCTTTGCTTTCCTGTCTTCCAAACTTCTTTCTGGCCTTGTTATATTGTGTCTTTGGGTGTTCGAACTAGATATCCTTTGGATTTCTTTGTTTCACACATAACAAACACAATATATCGCCCTGCAACTTCTTGCATATAAACTTTCTCCCTTTCAACCTTTACAAGGCTCTGAACTAGGGACTGACACTCGTTGGGTACCATTGGAATGTACAGAACATCGCACTCACTGCTTCTAATTGTTAGTTTGGGATAGATTCATTCTGTTCCCAAGCTATATATTGGTTGTACTGATTGGTTTTTGTTGTATCGCACGTTTCCATCCTAGGTTCCGAGCTCACTTATCAATGGATTCAGAAATATAAAGCAAAAAGCAACCTGGAATAGAGCGGGACTGGGTGGGCAGATGCAGCCATGGCACAGTGGTTCTGAGCACAAATTAAGCAGAATAAGGCAAAGCACGGTAGATTGAGTGCAAAATCCCATTTGCCGTCGGCTCATTTCACTGCCCAGGTGTTGCTGACATTGTCATACTTCAGGTGGACAAATTGGAGTGGATCTGGGCAAACCTCAGCACAGGGGGTTTGGACATTGAATATTCAAACCCGAACTCCGTCCCCAACACCCACAAGCCCTCAAATCCTCAATGCTGCAGCATCTCAACGCCGCAATGAAGCCTGTCTTTGAGCACAAATTCTTGTCTCTCGTTGTCTCCCTCAAGAATTACGTCGTTATACGTATTATCTTGAGAATTCTCAGGACATACACAATGGCTCTACTGTCACAATCCGCAAGTCGGCGCGCGCAACGCAGCGAGACCTCCGGAGGTGCAAGTAGGCGCACGTGAAGCGTGAGTGAGGCGTGTCGGCATCGGCGTCGAGGCGGAGGGAAGAGGGCCGGATGTGCATGGCGGTGTCAAGATGGAGATCCAAACAGTTTCGACGAAATCGGCAGGTGGCATGTGAGGAACACGTCGAGATCGAGAGCGAGCCAGTGAGTATCGGTAAGAAGGCGAGCAGGCGCTAGGCCGCACGATACGGCGCCCCATACTGCTCGGACTGAGGAGGGTGTCGCGTGCGTGCGGTAGACGGCGCAGGCTCAGCGCTCAGCAACAGGCGTCCATCTGCGAAGCAGGCAGGACTGGCGGCGCGTCTCGCCTCCGACACCATTGGCATCGAAATAGGCGGCGTCGACGTCGAAAGTGAAAGCGAGGTAGGGGACACGGGGGATCGACGGCGAAGGATGCAGCGTGCGGATCCACAGCCCCAAGCCCACGTGGGTGTGTGACGGATAAGGAGATCTGTACAGCTCATCCGAAGCGGCGCATCTAACATCACACTGTCCAGGGCGATTGTGTCCTTAGCGTCAGGATCAAGGATCAACGCAGCGGAGTGGATTGTGGCTTGAATCGAGCTTCGGCGTAGGCACGAAGGTAATGGTGTGAATAACGTTGACGGCGTCACAGCCACTTGATTGACCGCGGACTTTTGCCTTCTCCGAGTTTTTCCGAATCTTTCTTGCGTCCGAGTAGGTACGTTCCACTCTAGCCTGCACGCTATCTGCGCTTCACGGTGCGCTGGACAATAAGCCTTGCTCGACGCTCATTGTCGGTACTTGTCGCTGACTGGCGCCTAATCCTCCCCTGTGAGCGGCGCTCAATCGGCTTCCGTTAGCACGGGCTCCCGCGTCAAATTGACGTCCTTGAACTTCCATGTCTTGATCCTTGAACATCCAAGCAGCCTAGACTTCATCTGTGTTGTCTCATGTCTCGAGTGGTCGTGTCCAGCTCCCTACGTACCAGGTTTGTCGGAAAAATCCCAAATTGGTTGCAACGGATCGAGCCGGATTTGGGGATTGTATGGGAATGTGTGGGATTATAACCGGTCTTAAGCCACTGGCGGGGCGGCTTACAACCGGAGCGAAGCCGTTGCAAACTGTGCAAGGCAATTACTGGCTTAGAATGGATTTCTGTGGCTTGTAAAAGGCCTGAGGCTTGAGACTCGAGACCAAGAGACAGAGGTGGAGATATTGTACATTTATTGCATCTAAAACATAGAATGCCTCGATCAATCTCATTAACTGACAAGAATATGTCCTTGTCAATACAGTCCACTATGTAGAAAACCTAGAGAATGGACACAATAATGCTCCACGTAACATGCTCCAGCACGACAATGACTGACCCTGCACCCCATTCATGCATTGGACAGTCAGTTACACGCTGTAATTCCTGCATCTCCGGGTTTTTTTGATTGAAAAAGACACTCTTGTATGCGGTGGGGGTTCGAGGGCTTTGGAGTCTTACGAGGCACCGCAAACACGGTGATCAGTGGAGAAATAGCCGAAGACATCAGTAAAACTACACATTTTGCTTTGGCATCTTTGAGATCTTGGGCAAGACCATAAAGATGCAAAAGACATATTTTTCTCAAAGACGCACGTCTTAGTGTATAGTCGAACTCCAATCCGGGGTGAATACTGTCCTATCCTGTCTTTCCCGTGCATTTTCCCCCCAAAATCTGTCTTCCAGAATCCAGTACTATTCAAACGCAAGTTACGCAACGGCAAGGCTTCGAGTCAGCCAAGCCTGAGGGTAGATTTTGATTTTTTAAGAATGGTACCTCATTGATTTATGGATTTGATGAATTTGATGGACACAACACTGGAAGAACTCGGGGGAAAGATCAAGATACTTTTTCTAAGCCAAAGACGCTTCAAAGATGAGTGTCAAAGATGAAAGATGTTGCCCCAAAGACAAAGATACTCCAAGACATTTTCCAAAGACCAAAGATGCCAAAGCAAAATGTGTAGTTTTACTGATGGATCCGCGCGCTGGAAGCAATCATCAAGCAAACAGGTCACAATGTTAGTTTTGCGATCATGCCACTCTTGCCTTCTCCATTCACCATCTCGGTTTCCCCCTTCCTCTGGTCTGCCCGCCGAAACCTGTCAGGCCCGAGAATATTGTTCATGAGTACTCTCCAGTCCCCTCAAGACTTTCTATCTCTTCCCGTGCCCTCTGTAGCCTGCCAGCCAAGGCCGTGTCCTGTACGTGTGCCACCCGCATGCGCGCCCTTCCTTGAGCATCCCTGCTCCTCCACCATGGGCTCTACCTGCCATCCTCCATTCTCAGATCCAGCTCAAGTCCCCGGATTCAAAATTCCCCAGCGTCCCGTTGTGCATAGCCGTCATCATCAGGGCCCGTGTCCCGCTCAAGTCCCATGCACTGCAGATAATTCTTCCCAGCGCCCTAGTTCTAAAGCAAGCATGGATTCCGCACACCAGTCTTCAGGCTCTCGTCTTCTTCAAGCCTGTACTCTCGTCTTCAAGCTCTCTTGTCAGTCTCAGGCCTGTGTATCCCATGTGTCAAGTCTGTGTCCGCCTTCCTCGAGGCTATGTCCTCTCTTCAAACCCATGCCAAATCTCCTTCAAATCACGATTACAGGTCCTTCAAATATTCAAGCCTCGAATTTGTGTCATTGCAAGACCCGCCCTGGTTTCAACAAGCAAAATGTCAAAGATGTACGGCTTTGGCTACACCCTGGTGCCTGGTGGTGATACGGGCCACGTTGGTACCTCGCCATCCTCATAGCTATTTGCCACCGGGCTAATGACATGTTAAAGACCCGACGTTTGCGCTCGCGAACCGAGCGTCCGGGTTCGAGTTTCAAGTATCGTGCTGCCACGTTCTATACAACGGCCGCAACCTCCAATTCAGCCCTACCCCCTCCACACTGACCAGAGCATTCCGCAACGGCAAGCTCACACGTGCGAGATAGGAGTGATGATATTTACCGCTGCTGAACATTAGCTAAATGGGATGTATTTGGTTATTTTTTCAATAGATGATCGTTGTTTTTATTATTTTATTTTTTGTGCTTCCCGCCAATGTGAGTTCCAACGAGTTCAAATGACTTACAAGGTCTCAAGCTGTATATAGGCTTGTACATGATTACAACCCAGCCGAGGGATTGTAACCCGTCTCACCCACCTCACCCTTGCGTTGCAAGCCACTGATGGATTGCGACCTTAGGACGGCTTGTAATCGGCTCAATGCCGTCACAACCTGTCTAGGATTTTTCCGACATTGCAATTGAATGACAAAACATTACTTAAAAGTTGAGTCTGGGGACCTGCAAGGCTGGTGCTTGCAGTACTGTGAATTTATGCTCACTTGAACTAGCTGTATTGGTGCGGCGGAGTGTCCGATGCTCCGATGGATTAACCTGATATGGCAGATTGGGACGACTATTTCCCGGGATCTAAAAAATTCCCTGTAACTTGTAAAGCTAGTTTCCAACTTAGATAACAACTGTTACTGGCGCTACACTCACCTAAACTCACTCTAAATTTAGGCCGCCTCGGAAGGCAGTGCATGGTCTGCACGGAATGGATGCCTGACACAAATCCTTCGCCAGGTCACTGTATTATGGATTCATCGCAGTTTCAATAAGTATAAAGAGACAAAACAGAATTCCCCCGCGGGAAACAATACTCAACTTCTCATTCCCGAGATTCATACGTAAGAACACCGATGTAGGTATATCTGTGGGCAAGTAAAGCATTGACTAGCACAAAGATCCAGGTTGAAGATATAAGAACGAAATGTCAACGATGAAGGGGACGTGCATGAGAATGTAGAATTGGGATGAAGTAGGTACATAAGGGAGAGCCGCCCGACATACGAACGCACCCGTGTATGCGGGATCTATCATCAGACGTATCTGGAGAGAATATTGATCTCATCAATGTCTCTGGAGACGGCACGAAGCCCTCGGACAGCTTGTCTAACGAAAATCGCATTTTCAGATGTTGTATCACATATAATGCACAAGGCCACCTGGATTGTGATATATATCGAATGTAAAACTCTCTACACAGTCAGTGTCAGGACCACTTTGAGACCACGCCATGTCGGCTCAAACGTCAACACCTCTGGACCTCCCGAAAGCTGCCCGGGACCCTCAAACCCGGGATCAAAGGGGGTCGTCTGCTGGATCCACCCGAGGTCGAGGGGCTGTGTGGACACAAACAGCTTGAGGAACGCGAAGCTGGAGGACACGCCCGGCGGGAGCGTTTCAGGGAACTGGAACGCGGGCTCACTGCCCATGCCAATGGTCACCATACCGTCTCCCTTGAGTGGGGCCGCGTCATGCACGCTGGCCGGAGAGTACCAGCACTGGAAACGTCAATAAGTACGCCACTTGCAGTGCCACAAGAGCTTCCTTACCTTGATCGTATACATATCAGGATCGAAAAAGAATAGATACGGAAACAGATCGACGGAGGATGGGTTTCGTATCGCGAATCCGTACATGGCGTCCGCCTGCGCAGTGAGGAGTACCTTGTTGTTCACTATCATGTTGCCAGTGCTGAGATCCGGCCTGCGCCCAGGGTACATGCCCACCAGGCGGTACATCTCGAGCGTGACATCTTCGAGCAGGTCGCTTCTGCTGTGACGTTCGAGAAAATAGTTGAAGTGTGCAATACCATCGACGACGGTGGGGAGGTGCGTAGTGTTCCCCTTCAGAGAGAACCGCGTCTCGCGCTGGCACTCGATCATCGTGCTCGTCAGGCGCTCGATAACAATTTCCCGACCCTCTGCGCGCACCAGGATATCCGCCGTCGAGAGGGACTGGGCCTGCACATACCTGTGCCCCTTGGGCAGGTAGGTGATGTCGGTCGTCCGGAAAAGATCAGACGTGTAAGGGAAGTCGGGAGGAAGGTGGACGTGCAGGACCATCGCGTTGTTCTTCCAATCTGACACCACTGCGCGCGAGCCTTCGGGGATAGTGACCGGCTGCTTGTTCTTCGTAACGAGAATTGCATGCTCGATTCTGACGGAATCCGCGACGAGTGTACACAGGAAGCTGTTGTTACCGGCGTGGATAGCGAATTCTGTCCCGGGAACAACACCCTCCACGGTCCCAATGTCTACTCGGAATGACCCTGGGATTTCCGCATCTGACGTCTGGGGCGTCAGCGCTAGAGCCTGTCGTCCGGCCCGTGGGTAGTTTCGATTGAAGATAAGCCTATCCTTCTTGGATCCGCAGCATTGTGGGTTCTGCCCCGGCCACACCGGGAGGTGATTCAGTAGCTCTGCATACGACGTGTTCTCGAGCGGCACGCGGCGCAACCAGGTGATAAGTTCCTTCGTGAAGCGCCCATGTATCAAATTATTGCCGTAATCGAACTCGTACGCCGTCTCATCCTGACGACATGCGGCCAGAAGGACATGGGATGTCGCGGATGGGGACCACATGCTGTAGGACATCGCCGTGTCGGTCTGATTCTTGCCTTTCCAGAGGTAGTCGTCGAGTTCCAGGGGGACGGGACATGACACCGAATGACCACTGCGGGCCATGCCGACCTCCCGGTTTATGCCACCCGAAAAGCAAGAGTCAAAGATCAGGGTCTGTGAGGTCGCAGATGTGAGCAAGAAACATTTTTCAGCAAGGCAAAGAAAGCACACCATATTTGGGCCTTTCTTCTCCGAAATCTCCCGAAGGAGCCATCCCAAAACGTAATCCGGGATGGCGTATACGTAGTTTCCATGAGCGTCGATGGTCCTCTCATCGACTGGGGCGATGGCTTCGACCTTGCCATCGGTGGAAATGATGTTGTCCGTAGCCGTGATGCGGTTTCCGTGCCCCGCGTAGAATAAGATCATCGTGGTCTCGCCGTGGTCAGGGATGTTCGGGTTTTCGAGAAAGTGAGATTTGATGGCCGACACGATATTGGCGCGGGTGGCCGTCCCATTCGTGAGGACCATGATGTTTGACCCGGGAACCTCGAGGCCCTTATTTGCACGAGGGTCCCGGAGGTATCTCTCAAATTCTTGCGCATCTTTGACGGCCCCTCTGAGAGGGGGGTATTCGTCCCTCGCTATATACTGGTGGGAAGGGGATGAGCTTCATGCCGCGTATACATGGAACGAGTTTCGCACATCGTTAATGGCTATAATGAGCGCAAAAACGGCTCCGGTGCCGTCGCCCGACGAGGATACGTTGGCCATGGCCTTCGCCAATTCGTGTTCTGCTCGTCCGGATGAGCAGCGACCGACAGTGCACAGAAAGAGGGACTTGCTATATGGAGATAGGAGTGTTGGAGATGGAGATTCGACAACCCCAAACTGCTAGCCTTCCTGGCTTAAAAACTGTCGCCTGGAGTGCTGTACATATCACAGGAGGCAACGACGGTTTCATTTTAGCTGCCTGACCCGCAGCTGCAGGTCAGTAGGCGTGGTAGCCACGGCGGGAGTGCGGTTCAGTGCTGAGTCGATCCCATCAGATCCTTCCCCATATGGAATTCATATCCGCCGTATTCGGCTCCCGGGTCAATGACCATCCCACGGTAGATTCTCTGCCCTGCATCAACGACCGAGCGCTCGAAGAAACCCTCGCCCTGATTCAGTGCCCAGCGGCATGCCTGTGTCCTGAGATCTCGCCTCGCCTCAATGCGCTCGCTGGACACTGCCCCACACTTCATTCATGCGACCTCAAGCTTCTACTATCCCACACCGAACAAGAGGTCCTTCTTGCCGCCCGCGCGACTGTACTCGTGCGCGTGCGGTGTATGCGTGCTCTCGCGACTATGGCCAGCCCCCGCCTCCGCCACATTTCGCGCTGTTCGCCGACCCCACCTCCCCCGGCCCAGCGTCCCGGATGCACGCAGGCCGCGACACGACCCCCGCATCGCAGGCGCTTCTGATGCTCACAAAACAAGCGCAGCGCTTATCTCGCCCCGTAAATTTCCTCGTACATTTGGGCGTATGGACGATGGATGTCCACACTAACGCTGCTATAGCCTGTCGCCGCTCCTTTGCCCTCCGCGCTCAGCCACCCTGCCCCATGCCCATACTCATCGTCCCACAACATTGGCAACGCCGTCTTTTCTGCATCCGCCAACGCCCATCCCGCGCTGTTGCCGTTTGAGTTCGAGCAGTACGCGCAGCATTTCCGTCAGCTCCAGCATCTCGGATCGCCGCCCGCGCTCGGGTGAACGAATGAACCCCGCAAGACAGGACTACGATGGCCGCGCATGCGACGAAGCTCAATGGGACGGACCGGCATGTAGGAGGCGGAGTCCGCGCAAGGGGCATGATTGGTGAAGATGACCGCGGCGGGGCGTGACGAGGAGGGAGGCGCGGACTTTCGAATTTGGATTTCGGCGCTGCTCGCGAAGTTTGGGATTTGGGAGCGGGTGCGGGATGGTGCGGTGCATGCGCCTATCTTTTGGCGGTGGACTGCATGAACCGCAGCAGGCAGCCTTGGTGCGAAGCTGTGTGCTGATTCTTGCAGTGCTGGGCAGGTGTCACGCTGTCCGAGCCTCAAGAACATGTAGGTCGAGGACAACGGCTCTTCGCCCTGATGCTTCTTACCTCTTCTACCTTATCTCTGTTACCTTAATTACCTATTTTACAACGGTGCTTAGAAATTCGACCAGAATAGCAACTGATTGCCTTATCATTGCCGACCAACTCCTACAAATGGCATCAAACGTTGTTAAAAATTTGGCAAAGCTCTTGGCGCGGAATGGGCGCGGCACAGCTGGCATGCAGCTGTTGGAGGTGTGGTGGTTGGTCCGCAGGCTGCTCTTTGTGAGAACCATTGCGGACCTAAAGGAAGCTGTGAGTTGGAGGAGAACAGGAGAGGTCACGACGAGTATTAACTCCTTCACTTCAGCTTGTGATAGGCTTGAATTGGCTTGTGATCAAGCCGAAGCCGGAAAACACTACATAGTTCGTTTGAATTTTAGGTGGCTGGCCAGTTGCCGTCGAGCCAGAGCCTCGGGGTAGTCAAGAATCACTCCAAAAAGTTCCCCCAGAGTCGATTCTTTTACCTATCGCGCGTATTATCCCGTCGGACCGTGATCATAGATTATCCTTCCCCAGGACAATTCAAAGGCGAAGAACTGGGACGACCTTGGCGTGTGGGTATCTTCAAGAGTCCCAATTCTCAGCGGCAGAGTCTTTCTGTATAACTTCTGACCAAGATTTGGTCAAACACCCGAAATCCAGCTTTGACCTACCAGTGGGTGCATTCAGCCGTAACACATCGATCCTTCCCGTTTTAGTCCTACGCCAAGTTAGGGCGAACATTAATAAGTAAGCGTACTCTTCCCGGGACTTCATTCTTCGATCGTAAGCCTTCAACGGCGTATTTCAAGCTGAAACAAACACCGACCCGCTCGAGTGCTGGCTATAGAGTCAACAACTGCGCCGCCGGGAACTGCGGCATGTTTCAGATTAAAAGCGGACGCGACTCGGAGGATGTCTTTACTCCTTATATTCGCGAAGCGACCCCGGTACTGAGTGACTTCTCACCTGCACCGCTCGAGCTTCGGAAAGGTGAGGGCTGCATTTGAGAAATCAGAAGCGGTTGATCCAGATTGCTATATAGTGAGGTACAAGCATTCGTATAGAGCGTCTGTCTACGAGACACTATTTCTCACCTGCTTCAATGGGCTAAATCTGGTTTCATTCCGTCAAAAATTTTTCTGATATTTTGATCTTGCAGTTCCTAGGATCAGAATTGTGGGTGCGTTTATACGAGGAAGACCAAGCTGCCGGGGTACTGTGGGGCCCAGCCTAAATCCAACTAGGACACCCTCCCAAGGCGTATTACGAGACAGTGAGGGGCGCCCATTACAAACCAACTGACTCCAAATATTTTTAACTGGACCATTTTCTGCCCAGTTGGCAGGCATTTTCATTCGCCATGAAATATTAACCATAATGCAAGACCACTGTTTTCCCAGTCAGGGCCCAGGGATCCTTGGAGGGAGAAAGGGGGAAGTGCCGTGGCTGCCACCCGATGCTGCCCAGTACTTTGACAGGACGGCCGATTACTATGGCTCAATCTTCTGCGATGCCGGGTATGAAGTCACGAGATTCTCTGTCATTCAATTTCATATCGCTCTAGCCATGATTCAAGCCAGAGTCGACGGCCGCTGGAAGCCAATATTATTGCAATTTGCAATACCAGTGTCCGATCCAACTTTTAGAGAAAAAAAAGTTTCATTTGGCCCGAAGGGATTCCTTCGAGAACTACTAAGTAGTATACACAACTCTTCAGGAGCCGATATAACTAAGAGAAAGAATTATCGCTAGAAATCAATGCTGACGAAGCCCATTAGCTGGATACCAAATATCCGTAAGACGATTGAACCCTGCAAGATCTCCCTTTTTATAAAATTAAGTCGGACTGTCTGAAGCATTGAAACTGCGCTTATAGGTTTCTTAGCCTGAAACTGTGGAAGTGTAATGGATGGGATTAGTTCACTATCAAACTCGGATTGATGGCGGATCAACTTTGGTTGGAAACCTTGTCGCGCCGACGCACATGGACTTCCCTTTATTACCTTATTCTATGTATACCATCCCTTTATGGCCTGTATGCAGATAAGTATGAGTAGATATGTATTTAAGCAAGTATGATACAGTTGGATAGTTAGCTTCTCTTGAATCGAGACACTTACTACACATTTGGCTCAGCAAGATTCTTTTCAACCGCTCACATGTTCCGCTTTGAGCTCCCGTTGCCACAGTAGCACTCGGGAACCTCGGCGGCGTCTAAACGCCTCGTGATTTGGCAAAACCGGTGCAATTTACGTCGCACCTGTGAGTCGGCGACGTGAGTGTCTGGTGCTCATTGGCGCGGTCCGTACACCCGTTCTGACTTCTCTGCTTCATTTAATCTCTCTTGTGTTGTAGTATAGACTTTGGATCCATTCCCACTTGAAGGACGGAGCGCTCGGGGACCAGATATGTATATTAACGAGGGAGATATGTAGGTCTGTAGCCAATCTCTCAAGTCTAAAGAGAAGGGTCTACAGTGACCCTGAAATCTTGAACATAACATTTTGTCCATCTTTCCGCCAGGCCTTCAACAACTCCACCAGCTTTTAATCACTTTCATCGATATCTTTCTTCCCTCTCATGCTGTCCATGCCGATTTGTAAATTGTTAAGAGCTCGGATTGAGCGTTCAAATTGGATTTATTCCGAATTACGGGCACAGCTAATTCTCATACCACGACATGCAAGCGCGCTGTCAACGACCAGATCCTGACACGCTGGCGGGAATCATGGATGACCAGTACTACCGGCGTAGGTCTTCGGGATATTGACCCTTCTCCTCCTTCAATGATCTTGCGACCGCCGTACCTGTCCTCGGCAGCACGGGCTGACATCTCCATCCTGTCCCAACTCCGCACTGATTTTTCCCCATTGAACGCCCACCGATTCCGTTGCCGTCTGTCACCCTCACCTGCTTGCGATGCCTGTGGCGCCCCGAAAGAGACCCGAGCCCATTTCCTTCTCCACTGTCCTGCCTGGGAGCACCTTCGCCGCCCGCTGCAGCTCGCCTCCTACAAAGCCAGTATCTTGGGAAATGTTGACATCCGCACACTCCTCAATCACCCTGACCTGATCAAGCCCCTCATGGCCTTTATCTCCCAGACACGTCGATTCTCTTGAACCCTTTTTCGGTCCCGTCATTTGGTCTCTCTTTCCATCTCTTGTTTCCTCTCTCCTGTGTAGATTAGACATTACCTTACACTTAATTATCTCTTATATCTCTTACACTCCCATAAATACACCCTCCTGGACCTTCTTGATACCACCTGCATCCTGCTCTCCCCGAATCGTTGTTCGCTCAGCATCATCTTTCACCACTGTCCTCTACTTATTTTCATTCTTATCATCAGTCTCTTTATAAAATAGTATCACGTATATAGCACCCATAGTTTAGCACCACAATCCCGTAGCTACCTAGATGTAGTTGCGTACTACCGCATAGCCATATGGCCAGGTACGGTAATAATAGAAATTCAGTCAGTCAGTCAGTCAGTCATACCAACATCCAACTAAATTTAATTCGCCGGGGACGTGTTCAGTTCAAGCATGGGATTTATTTCATTAAATCACCTCCTCTGCGCAATCCTCAGAAAATTCAATTTGGTTGAATTTGCATCGCAGGGGAGGCGGCCGAGTAGCCGCTTGTTACCCTTTACAAACTATTTTAAACCGTTTTTAAATCGTTTAGGTACTGTTTCCATCAATTTGGCTGGATCCACAAACGAAAACTAAATGGTTGGAGTTCTAACCCTCAGCCGCACAATCAGATACTTTTTAGCTTGGCGCGCCATCTTCGTCTTTCTACGGCAGTTACTGGCTCTTGTCGACATCCAATAACAATTTTCGTTTTCTGCATCGTCCTTTGCGGTGTTCAATGTCATCCGCTGTCATTAGTCATTTTGGTTTCAGTAGCTGTCTCAACTCAACATGTTCTGAATTCAATGTAATCTATCAAATACACTAATTCATTCTCCGGCAAATTCTTGTGAACGCGAACTCTAACTAAGTGCCAACGCTGCTGAGTCATTGGCGGGTTTACAGGGGTTCCTGAAAATAATGACAATTGTCAGATTTTTTTTTGTCCTTTCCCCGCATTCTTTTGCCCAATTTGGTCCGTGCTTTTGGAGAGGGGGAATTTCTTTTTTTTGGGAAGGGCAATTTTTTTTTGATCATTGTCATTATTTTCAGGATCTCCTGTGACATCACAGGAATATGGCGGTCTAAGTGCACTTTTAATCGGCCGCAAGAAAAATCGGTAATTTGATGGTATCGCCGCAAGATAGACAGCAATAATCAAGTTGTTTAACTTGCGGAGGAATCAGTGATTCCCGCAAGATATATATAGATGTGGCCGCAAGATACAACAGAGTCCGCCGCAAGATGAAAAAAAAAGTTGTTCTCAAATTTCCGCAGTAAAGTTAGATAGATTCTTAGTGCCTATTCACCATTGTTTTAATTGCATCTGAGTGGAGAAAGGGGCAGCATCATCAAGTTGAAACCGGTGGTTCAATGAGAAAGTAAAGACCCTAAGCCATGGTTAGTGAAGGTATATGTAGGTACTGTTTGGTTTAAAGGCTGGCTCACACGGAACTTATGAAGGGAATGAGCATAGTTGAGTATTTGCTACCCTCCGGTCCCTCCCCGAGATGGTCGGACACATCATAGAATTCTAAGTGAGGGACCATCAACGGTAGTTCAATAGAATGTGGATTAATTTTTTTCATGATGTATTTGAGGGTTATATCGGATGCCAGAGGGTAAAACTACCCTGTTTCCTCAAGGTTTAGGCAAGGCATGGACCATCAGTGGTGTGCTTAAAGGCAACGAAAACTCTTTTGAACATGTAGTGATATTGTTGTATGATTGCACTAGTTCAACAGGTAGAAATAGCAATGTCTAATGGCACATTCATTTGACGGGCGAATTGATCATGCCTGCCGGCCCGGGTGACACGTGATCATGTTTGATGTTTGTATTTCCACTCCTGGGGTGAAACTAGCATGGTCAAGCCTGTGGGGGATCAAAAATCTAGTATTCAGATGGCTTTAGGTGTCGATTGGAGCAATAAAAAAAAATTGTGCCCAAAAGTTGTGGGGAAATTTTTGAACTGAAAAAGTTGGGGAAGTTTGGAACAAGGGTTGGTGAAATTGTAAGTCTGGTAATAAAAGTAGGGGAAAAACATGAGCTTCAAAAGTGAGCAAAGTTGTGGGGAAAGTTGCAAAATTTACAATAAAAGTTGGTGAAAATGTGGAAAAAGGTGGGGAATAATAAAAGTGCATTTGGAACGGCATACGGTTTTAGTGAAGTGAGGCACAATGATTCGAAATGCGAGATTGACTCGGTTGCTGGTGATTTGGCAGTTGGTGGTGGAAGATTGTCGAAGTGCAGGTGGTGGTTCAAAAGGAGAAGACTCACTGCCACCTGTCACTCCTCTCTCACAAGACAACATATTGACACAGCACGCGTGTCAATACTCCCATCATCTGTCAACGCTTCATTTGCATCACGGTCTGACACTCTGAGTTAGCACTTACACAAATTGGCTCCGCATAAGATTGACTCATCCAGATTCCGATCTGGGCTTGGCTTATGTACCATGTCAGAAGAGAATTCAACAAATTTCAAGTAACAAAAAGGAGAGAAAAAGAGATAGAAAAGGGAGAATTTAGCCTGAGAGAGTGGTACTAAATTCAAACTAGCGCAACTTACCATTGCAGTTTGATCTCAACAACCGAGGTTACGGCTAGAGCGTATTTTCGACTCACTGTCTAACGTTTGAGCTCTTTCCACAGCGGGGCGTATAAGCGCTGTATCTTCATTTCGCTCTCTCGCTGGTCCCCCTGATCTCAAACTCGACATCGACGATGATTCACAAGTTGAGTTGTCGGACACGTCGGACGAGGAGGCCAACGTGTGTCCTATTTGATTCATGTGTTCCGGGATAACTTCATTGTTCAATCAACAGCATCCATTTGTTTTTAGGCTATTGGATAAGTTAAACATAACGAACTTTAATTGAGAGAATTCAGATATTACAAGCCTTTACTTATAATATAACAAGGCAGAGGATGACAGGAAATAAACGCAAAGACCCTAAAGTAAGTTATGCCGCGAACGTGACGTCAGATAGCGTCCCCTTGCTCGGGTTGCTGTATTTGTCCGTCAGTGTGCGGCTGGTCTTGCGGTCGTCTATCTGTGACTGCACGGACACGCTCGATTGAAGCTCAATGGCCTGTCCAGATGCTACTGCACCAAATACGATGGCAGACTGCCGCTGATTTTTGTTGTGGGAGGCTGATTGCGAGGAACTGAATTCCGTGTCTTTGTTCGAGGGGAGGTTTTGGGTGCTGAGGATCAAATGCTGGATGGCTGGTGGCAGAACTGGATGAGGACGGTTGCGCGGTGAAATGAGGCCATCGTCACACGCACCGATCAACACAATGGCAAGCGGCAAAGTTGACGCTGCGCCTGTTTGGAGCACCCCTAGAAACTCCATCACGACCCATCTGGGGAGCAAGAAATAAAATGAGTATCGACCATCTCGCCAGGGACACAGCTCTGGGCATACAGATTGACGAGGAAGACAACTATGAAGTACAACAATCCCTGCGTGAGAACACGTCGTACAAAATTTGACAGGTTACTGGAAATAATTCAGAGTCGACGCCAGGGGGAAAGAAGATGCCTCACAAGACGCCCAGGATCCGGGACGAATAGACCAAGAAATACGTTGCCGTCGAAGTCGCAATAAGATCGTAGGTCATATGAGCACTGTAATAGCTATGCCCTCTCTCGTCAGCACGGATATGTATCAGGTAGAATGAAAATTACACAATATTCCAGTCCAGCTGGTGGGATATTAGCCCTAGGCTCCAAATTTCCTGAAGATTCAATCAGACGTACCTCGTTCGCATGAAGAACCCGTCCTTTGCATCTACCAGATATTTCGGACAACTGCGTGATGAGAAAGAAATAACACACCCTCCCTAAATAGCCGTGAACCCAATATCAGAACCAAATTGTGAGAACCTGGCATTTGGGTCTTACATTCTGCATAAGCGGCTGAGAGACACAATCAGTGAGTGAACATATATGCCATCTGAGGTGCAAACGTACATCACGATGATACGTAATACCGAATACCTGGACCTGCTTTGCGGTTGAATCAGGGCATACATCGGAGACTGTCAAAGTCTAACCGGAAAGCCAAGGAGGAGAACTGAGCCCAACCCATACCAAACGGATTTGGACCGGCCCGATATGGCATACGTTCTTCAGTGCCCTTTGTAAAACCTGCACAGGGTAGATATGCCAGGGACGTACCGAATAAAAACGAGGATTTGAACAGCCATGCCAGCAAGCACTGAGTATGAGCATGAGTGACAGGGATTTGTGCACCATGAAGAGATACACGCACTGGCAGTTACATTGGGTAACATATAGAAAGATCGGCATGTGGCTGGCGTGAAATGCGTTCCATAGAAGCCTAAAGCATTGTAATCTGCTGTTAATAGTTTCGATAACCGGTGGACCGCACGGACCGATCCCGTTGGTGACCAATGAAATTATTGTCATACTGGAAAAGGTTTTCAGAACAATTCAAAATAAGACTAAAAACACCCACTACCGAGCCACAGCGTAGAAAAAACACGCCGGGCTGAGTTTGCGCTTGACCCATTGCTTTTTGTAGAACGCATAGGTAGCCGGAATAGTTTGGAACACGTCTCCACCGGCGAGAGTAAAGGAACTAAGGTAATGTCAACTTCCCGAGTACAAAATATACGTGCAGCATACATTATACGGAAGAGGCTGAGCCTAGCAAAGGGGGCGGAGCTGGTGTAGTTGTCAACTTGATTTCCGACTATAAAATGCATGTACAGCATACATTATGTGGATGAGGCTGACGGGTGGCATGGAAGAGATGGCGGATGATGGGAAGGAATGTTCTCGCAGGTTGGGAGGTTTGGAGGCGAAGATATCGACATCTAGGCGCGACAAAATGTATTTATGCGCCAGCCTCGTCATTTGGGTGATCGCTAAGGAAAAGTCAGGGTCGGCGGCATTTCGGCTCCCGATGCCATAAGAATTGATTGGCAGCAGATACATCGATTTGCGGGCTAAATTTGGAGAGTGGACATGCCAAGAGAATATACATCGGTTGCAAAGCTTCTCGTCATTGTGGACGATAACAAGGAGTGCCCACATTCAATTTGGTGAGCGCCAGATCAATTCCACAATAGTACATTGAACGACACATTCTTTAGCGATGCTAGTCGGACCAGGATTTGAGATGGTGCGGAGGGCCTTGCATGTCTGAAAAATGACCTCATTATAATCATGTTCTTGCGGAAAACATATACCTTTGAAAGCTTGTCTCGTCATTGTCACCCTCAAACAAGCTCTGAAATTGCTGTAATATATCCACCTTAAGGGAAGGCACCCGCCACATGAGCGAAACACAATAAATTCCGGTTTCGGTAATTATTTGAATATGACGTACTTCAACTCAACAACAGCATGCTCACTTCCCATAAGCATGGATAAATGGTGACAATGTTCTACTTACAAGCTTTGCCGAGGCAGCTGTAGCACCCCCTCATCTGTTCTGAGGCCCGAAAATGTTCATGGTCTGTTCAAAGTCTAGAATCTTCTAGAGTGGAGGTCCTTACCCCCCTACAGACTTTATTGGCCAGAAAAAACTAGTTTAGTCGGGCGGCGCCTCTTTTCAAGCCCCCAATGGGTAGATTTCCCTCGAACAAAATGAATTGGCCTCCGAGTCCACTGCCCATCGAAGTTCTTTCCACCGTTTTTTGAGGGTAAGAACTAGGTGACTGTTGATTGATACGGTGTCGGCTTCTTGAAGCGCGCGGGACGAGTGGAACCGATGAAAGAAGCCACCCACAAGTGAGGTTGGGTCAGGAGCTCCGTAGCCGACGACTCGGAGAAAACTCGATCGATGGTCAAGGAAGCGACCTCGGATCAATCATTAGATCATTTGACACAGCCACACCGCTCTTGCCTTGCTCCTCCATGCACCCACGATGCGCGCGTGTTAGTCTGAGATCCACGATCCGCCCAAGTCAAAGGACGACGTGACAACCGCTCCCACTAACCCATCTCCTCTCGGCGTAACGATTCTCATTATCGGCCCTTTTTCATCGTACGTTGGCCGATGTCACGGTGTCTGCGTGTACAATAACCCGCAGACTTTTCACACCCCTGCCGCCTTAACCGATCCGCCCAGCAGGCCGAACGGCACCGCTTTTGAATTCTAGGTGGAGGGAGCAGATGGTCAGCACCGTGTTGCCGGTACGTGTCTGACCGCTTTCCTTGTGGCACCACTCACCGTTCCTCCTCGCTCCGTTCCATCTCAACCCCCTCTGAGATACTCAGTGAAGCGCGCCCATCCTCTCGCTCGATCTTTGCGCAGTTCCCCATGCGATTTTGCTCCCGACGTGAAATGTATAGCGAAGGAGACCTAACTCCTATCCCTACGACAACGCTGGCACCTATCATTCCTGCTCATACCTCGACGTGCATGCTATAGTTGAGTGGGAGAGTATACATAGCTCCTACTCTCATTCAGTGAATGGGACGGGCGTGTGAGATTCCAGTGTACAGCATATGGCGTGCGCCGCTGCGAATTGCATAGCCGAGTTCCCTGCACTGCATCCGGAAGAATGTCTTTTGCGGATTTCAGCAGACGCTTTCTTGCGAGATGTTCTTCCAGAGTTCTCCTCTCGACTCGTCTTTCATTTTCATCTCATTGATTACTTCGCAACTTGTTCCGTATTTTCTAAGCTTCCGCGCGAATCGATCAACAACGATGCCAGTTCCCAAATCTCCACCGTACAAAAATGTTTTGCGGTGCATGTATTGTTCTTGCTTTATTCATCGTCCCCCTGGTGTTCCAGCCGATCCCTCTATTTCACGCCAATCCCTTGCCACTCCTCTCCATTTTCGGGGCGCCGTCTTACTCCAACCGTGTTCTCTTTCTCTTATCACTCTCGTACATCAGTCCGTAAACCGGGGGTGGTTCTTAGGACGCAGATTTTATCTGTACATCGAGCTGCAAGCGAAACGTTTGTGACGAGAGTGGCGCTTGACCTCCTTCAGCACCCACAATCAGTTCTTCGCCCGCGCAGTAAATGCAGCTTTTCTGTGCCGTTGCGTTCTTCGCGTCACGCCCGGGTTTTACATCTTTCCTTGCTGATCGGTTCGTTAGGATCCCCTTGTGCGTATCTACGCATGAACGCTCTGGTTTTCTGGTACACATCGCGGTAATCTCAGCGTCCTCAAATTCCTCTCCTGGGTTCTTTAGGCCTTGGCTTATCGACGAGGGGGGTTCCGGTTTATTTTGGCGTGCCATTCCGCGTCAAATCCAAGGTCCGACTCCTCTTCCCGATTCCAGTTCTCGTTTTCAGCCCGTCTTCAGCCGCGATATTTGATCGACAGTGGTATTTTATCCTAGCTTCGTCGTAGGCCAGTGTTGATGCCTACATGATGGTCTTGATATTTTCGCAGCATTTCTCCTGATGTTAGGCAGTCAAGAGTTGACATTGGAAGTCGAAGTCAACGTCAAGCTCGGGTTGGCGATTCTTGTCATCTGGGAGGCGGACTGCGAAACTCTAGACTTGGCATCGGTTCTCTGGCTCGCGGCATTGCGATCGCCGTAACGGTTAAGTCTTCTCGGCACTTCACTTCACCACCTCCACGGCACGTCACCAAAGCGTTTGTGTTCACTTTTCCTCGCCGACGCACTTGCTTTTCATCGGTCGACGGGCGTCCTACGCCTGAGGGATGTTGCACGAAGTGGGCCGCGGGTTTCTCCAAGGTCTATCTCCTTTGAACTTGTACGCACTTGCAATGTGACTCGATCTCGCCGTAATTCTCTCAATTGCGAATCTTTCCCGTTGAATTTGGTGAGCTTCACTGTACTGCTGGAGCTGGGTTGAAATGTAAAGGTAACGCACCGGCGAGTGCTGCGGGTCAACCTCCGTGGCAGTCCACACGAAGGTCCCTATCGAGCGATCTCTATCATGAAGACAGCATCGAGGCTAGGAGGTAGAGCGGGGGACTCACGATGAACTAACCGTACTCGATGAGCTCAATCGCGACCGACAGCGGCGGTGACTGAATAGATGCCTCCCTACAAGAAATTACTCCCCCATTGATCGAATTCGGTACGTTGGCGTTACTCGGCTACCCCTGGCTTCTCGCTCCGCGTTAGAGGTGTGTGCAAACCGATTACATGGTGACGTAGACATGCATGCTTGCGGTCATTGCGCATTTCTTGCTTGTACTCACCTTTCCAATTCTGGGAAAGCAAGCAGGTGTTTGTGATTCGGCGACCTAGTGCGGATGGTAACAATTCACTGAATGGACCAGCGCGAAAGCATTATGATCCAATAAAAGCCGTCCCCGGAGAATATACAGACTATAATTACCCAGGCTCTCCACCCGCAAGTCCGAGTGCGGCGTAGACAGGGAGCTTGCAAGTCGAGAAATCACCACACCTTTCAATCACTGTGGAGAGGCTTCACAGAGGCTACTCTGAAGTTTGAACTGGTGTAAAGATAGATGGTGCGTTACAAATTTGTTGACGTGGCTCGATCGCTCCGATTCGTTCTACAGCCGCCGGACGAAGCTCTGGCTTGACTCTACCGTGAGATTTCGCCTGACCCACCTGGCTTAATCACGCTGGTTCTCTACGATCCTGCCATCCTTCCCGAACTCGCAAGATGGCGAGCATTGCTGTCAGTTTTGCCACGATGACCGGAGTAAGGATGAAGCAGCCAGTGGAATCAGTAGGGAAGCAGCAAAAAAAGGCGACTTGTGATGACTTCTATGAGGACGACAGTACTCGAACCTACCGATTTCTGGTGCCTGGTTACGCGTGTCGAACATCGAAGCCCTTCTGTCGTCCTTCACACTCTCGGGGCCCCAAATGAACTTGCAGGACGAGGATCTGGTGAGTTTTGTGACCCCATTGAGAAGGGAGAACACCCATTTGCCCAAGGGGCATAGATATTGCTCCTTAGCGTGTACTGGACGCAAAAACTGTTCGGAGGGGAAATTTGGAGAAAAGATAGAAAGGATGATGGCCGCTGAAATTTTTGATGGAATGAGAAAAGATCAAACGTTGTGCGATCCGGTCAGAAGGTATCGGTATGTGTGTCAACAAGCATAATTGGAAGTAGGGAAAGCTGCAAGTAGATGCCCACAATCATGTCTACACAAGCACACTTGGGCATGGAATTGTGGCACGGGGACGATCCGAGCGCAGGTTGGCAGGAGAGGCACAGTTCGGCAATGCTGACGAAAAATGTAGACTTCTCTTGTGGTCGGGGGGTGTCCAGTCATCCAGGAGGTATAACGAAACAAGGAGTGAACTGCTGAGCCGCGCTGTCTCCGGCGATGCGGAAGAAACCACGCGAAAAGATTGATATCGGTAGCGATGGAGGCAAAAGATCCGGAAGTTTCAAGAACGCCAGGACAGACTGGTGTTAGACTTAGAATATGGCATGCGGAGTAGTGCAAAAGACACGATGCGAACCGGAAAGGCACCTAAGGCGCACATCATCCGTAGGATAAGCGAACAATGGTTGGACGGCAGAAGGATACGCTAGATAATTGGATGGAGGGAGGGGACGGAAAGCACACACCGGTCTGTATCGGTACTCTCCCTTTGCCCACTGTTGAACTTGAACGTCGAGCAGTGCACAGAGCGCGCGGGTTAGTTGAGGGAGAAACACGAACTTCTGGGCAATGCACAATTTTGAGAGCTAGCACTCACTATGGATAGGAAGGCATACTCGACGATCCAGCCTCCGTGCTGGGCACCATCTCCGTGTATTTGGTCGCTGCCGAATGTTCCGTTTCAGGCAGGGTGTCGTGTACAAGGTCAGACATTCAGAAACATTCGAGAACACTAGCCAAATATATCTCAGCGCTTTTCGGGTGTACTTCTAGCCTTCAATTTTCAAATTCTGCTTCCACAGTCGCAGGAGTGTGTTTATGCCAGCAGTAAGGACACGTTCCGAATACTTGCATATCATCATGGGGGATTGGTGACTGTTTCCATTTCGAGTTCCTTCGAGAGATAAGCAAGCGATAGAACACCTCGAGAGCAACGACCAGATACAGAACTGGAGGGTTGAGACGAATGAGGAAGACGAATGGGGAAGAGAGCACCACGTGACTAATCAGGATGGAGAGCAGGTCGGCAGGGGACGACAGCGGCGGCGGGCGACGAGGTTTGGTGGTTAAGAAAGATGTCGGAAGCGGTGTGACACGTGCCGCATAAGCTCGCTTATCATTCGGCGTCGGTGCCGAGGCAACGCGGCTGCTTCTGACCACGATGGTCGTCTCGGGTTTGGCGTTGTCTGCGGCTGCTCTGAGTCCGCGTCGGTTCCTGAAAGTTTCCTGCGATCGTTTTGTCGCTCCTCACTTGTTCGAATTCTGGAAAGACTCTGTTCTGCTCCTTTTTTACGACTCTAATCTTCCTGTGCTATTATTTCTTCGCTCCGCTATGCCTATCTGGGTACCAAGAGACGCGACTGCATTCAACTCATTCACCTAATGGCTCATGTCCGCTCGAGGCTATTTTCTTAACGGTTTCTGGTATTCTTTAGGGTCTGATGCACCGGCTTTCCCCTCCGTGTTCCCAAAATCCTCACGTCGACCCCAATGAGATGAAAAAAAAAACTCAAGCAAAATCGCCTTATGTCTTGCTGAGCCCTCTGCTGCAGAAGCATCGTAGATCAACTTGGAGCACTCGGAAGACTAGGATTGTCATCTTGAATGCTGGACTCTGAATCGAGATCGTGAGAGTTAATCTCAAAGGCTCTGTTCTTGATACACCGCTGCAGCCTTTTTCTCGTCTCAAGCGAGGCCCGTTTTCTGCACCTCAAAACAAAGCAATAGTCCGGGCGATACACGGATTTCTCAGTACCTCAAACAACTGGAAATTATTACGACTCCGACACTCCATCCAATGTCTCCGTTTCAAATCCAAGACTATCTCATCATGCCGTGAAACAACAATTCCGCATCGAGGGACAGCATTCTGCATCTCAAAACTTTCTTTTTGGCCGCACTCAGGCCCATTAGGGTTCTGCGATAAAAGACGGTCTCTGGATGAGCGCTTACCCAAAGGCAAGCAGCAAACTGTACCATCAGTTTCCGATCTGACACATGATGTTTGGTATGCGGGCATGCTTCCTGTCTAGTCTAGGACGCACGACTGAGAGAACTGTGGCGTAGTGTGTCAGACTTCTAGAAGGAGAACTTCAAGAAGGCCCAAATAAGCGCGCGGGCGCTTTCATCGGTCGGACTCCAAGCAAATAATTATCCGCACTTGACGCCACAATTGCGGCTGCCCAAATTTGTCTTAGAACGTCACCCATCATCTCGTGGAGTTTCCTCAGTTCGCCGCTCTGCCGATATTTTCTTTCCCTTCCAAACGGATCATTACCTACCCTGAAATTTCTCAAGAACCGTTCTACCTACATACTTTACCAACGGGTACTGAAATTTGGTCTTGGTTCTCTGACAAAAAACACGACCTTGCTTGATATTTGAGAAGGTATGGCCAATAAACCATGTAGGGATCCGGCCCTCAGAAACCTCGTGAATATTTTCAGACAATTTTTTCTGTTCAGCGAAGCGAAGGGATATCTCAAATATCGCTACATTCCCATAAAGCATGACTGATTACTCCAGGGTTAATTTATCCAGGCGAGCCGTTTCCTTCTTAATCAAATGTGGCACGCGACGTCAATTGACTGTCGCTGAGTCGGCGCTGGTGCGTTCACCGTCATCCCCCTCTGATCTTGCTCCTCGTCGAAACGCCGCTCTCTCACCTCCTCGAGTGTTGTGCCCAGTCTGGGTATTGTGGCAGTCTCGCTCATCTGTGCCCTGTATCGCCGCACATGGGCTTCGCGGTAAGTCTCCTCTGGCGGTATGTCGATCACAGTAGATAGACACAGTGTGCTCCGACCCAGATCATGGGACTGCGTTGTGGACTCGTTTGCGGGGTGCCGCAGAGCGCGTAATGCACGGATGAACGACTGGATATCGGTACAATGAGCAGCGGGAAGACAAAGAGGAACACAACTGGAAAAGGAGTAGTGACAAGAGTGAAAATGAAAACGTAGAAACGTACCGGATCTATGGCGGCGAGCAATCCGTAGATGAGGGGCCGCCCCGCGAGGATGGAGAGGTCTGGGTGCAGATAAGTGATCCACACTTATATCGCAACAAAAAACATACCTGTGAGGTTCAGTTTCCATGTCTGAGCACGTTAAAGATGAGGTTACAGCGGGAATGACAAGATGTAGGGGAGCAGACACACAAGTTCCACAGACCCGGGGTGCTTCCTCGCGTAGTTCCGTGACTCGTACAAGTCTATTACGGCCGTGGAGAGGTTTAGCACGCATGAGACGGTTGGGTACAAGGCTGTGCGCGCATGTATGTATGATTGTGTGGTTGCTATCTTTATCGGTTGACTCACCTACACGTAGGATGATATTGCGAAACATCAGAATCGTTAAACCTGGGCGGTGTGACGCCTCTGACGAATCGGTCGTCTGGGGTCGGCTTTCCGTGTCCGCGTGCGAACGCCTTGTTTCTAGCTGTCGGTCTGCGATCAGCATCGCAGGCGCAGTAGCCAACCGGAGGGGCAAAGGCACACCATGTATGAAAGCAGGTAGCCAATGATGACGACAAAAGCCACGACCTCTCCTGCAGCAAAAAGTACGATCCAGAAGGTTTGTGTACCGATAAGCCAGCGCAGCATAGCCTCTGGGTCTGTGCTACGGTACCAACACGTCTCGTTGACCGCGTCCCATCTGCAGGAAAGCGCGATTAAAATTCACATGGCTCCGGGAATTATTGGATACATGCCCGAGGTTGCCGGATGCATATGGAGCGAGGTTGACAATTAAACAGGTGCAGGCGATCCCAAGAACATAGTATTTTTCCATCTTTTGGCCGTTGACCCTTAGTGCGAGCACTAATCTGGCGAAGTTTCAGACTCTCAGTATCAAAAAAAAAGACCCGTGAATGCACCCACGGAAGATTGAGCGCTATACAGAAGAAGATGCCCGCAGAAAACATGAGACTCAGCTTTGGTGAGTGAGCAGGTTGCTGAAACAAGAAAAGGAGAGGACTTACGTTCGTGATAAACGTTAACAGGTCACAAGACCAGCCTGGATGTACGGTCAAACTGCTCACAGGAAATGTGATGCAGAAAACGAAGCTGGGATGTGTCAGTGGAGTTACTTGAGATAAAGAAGCAGAACTTACTGTGCTATCAGAGCGTATGTGAGCAGGCGGAAACTTACGCGATCCACGTATCGTCGCGAAACTGGATTCCGCGCAGCGTACTGGAACAAAGCCAGCAGGATCACCGTCAGCCCGAACCCAGGAATCATTAGTCCCACGATGATTCTTCTGCTGGTAAGACTAGTTTGTAAATGTTAGGTCCAGCTGAAGGCATAGGAGCTACGTACAGGATCTGCGTGTCGGGGGACCATGATCTAAGGGTTAGTGTGCGCGACATGGTGGCGGATGAGGAGTGCCCACAGGTGTCTTACATACCCGATTCAAGAGACAAAGCATCCATTTGAACTGTTGTAAGCCTGAGGCGAGGGCCGGAAAGGTGCTGGCATTTTTGGACAGGATGGCGTGTGTTCCTGGTAACTCAGAGCCTGGACTCGGAAATCTCCGTTCGCATCTTGCTTGAACCTAACAACCAACCCCGTTTGGAAGGTGCCGTCAGTGATGTTTTGGCTTGGCTTGACTTGGAAGCCTTCGCTTGGGGCAGGCTTTGTCAAACTAAAGCCTCACACGGGGATTGGCGAAATTTCGGCCTACTTGAAGTTAGTTACGGGTGAGATTTCAGACTAGGAATCAAGTGAGCCAAAATCAGCACTGAAATTTCAGGAATCAACTGAGCCGAAGTCTAACCCGAAATGGTAAGTTCCGTGATACGTTTCGAGCCGGACGACACGGAAGCTTTCGGCTCGCATCTCAACAGCCACGAAATCAGCCTCGGAACGCGGGATATCAGAGGACCCCGGATACTCGACCAAAATGCTTGTTCCGATGCGGGCCCAGCTTGTCGGGACTGGAACAGGCGCAGAAAATCGGACCAAATTTGTCGGGATTTGTCAATTTTTCGCCCAGCAAGGCCGATTTTTTTTTGAAAAATTTCTTCCGCTGGCACGGTTTCGTCGGGATTCTATCTAGGCCTGGGGCGATTTTGGCCAAAAATGTCGGGATTTGACATAGGCAAAATGCCAAAATTTCCCACGATTTGTCGGGATTGAGATCAGGCATATTGGTTAAATATCCGGGGTCCTGACACACGGGGATTAGCAAAATTTCGTCGTACTCGAAGTTAGTTACGGAATGTGAGATTTCAGACTAGGAATCAAGTGAGCCGAAATCAGTACCGAAATTTCAGGAATCAACTGAGCCGAAATCTCACCCAAAATGGTGAGTTCTGTGATGCGTTTCGAGCCGGACGACACGGAAGACTTCGGCTCGCATCTCAACAGCCACGAAATCGGCCTCGGAACGCGGAATATCAGCGGCACTGGAACTGCCGCCGATATGTTTAATTCTGGAGGAAATTTCGACTTACATATTGTTCGAGCCGAAACTTAAGTCCCTCGGGGTTGCCATATATAGCAGCCCCGAAGCATTTCGGGCCAGCTGAAATGCGAAGTTTCAGGTTGCATTTTGGCAACGCCGATATTTTCCTTGAAAATTGGGCATATCGGCGGCCGTTTCAACTCCGCTGATATTGCACATTCCGAGGCACATTTTAAGGTCACTGAAATGCAGGTCGAAATGTTCCGTACCGTTGGGCTCGAAACACATCATGCAACTCACCATTTCAGGTTAGATTTTAGTTCAATTGATTCGTGAAATTTCGGTGCTGATTTCAACTCACTTGATTCCTAGTCTGAAATGTCACATTCCACAACTAACTTCGAGTACGCCGAAACTTCGCTAATCTCCGCGTGCCTACACCACCGGGGAAGGCTTGGTTTGCTCTGGCTTTGACTTCAGCCGGGGCTTGCTAGGTATTTTTTTCTCAGGGCACGAATTGTGTTCTACATATAGGTTTGTTCACAGTAGCCCTTCTGATGCCCCTTTGCCCCGTTTTTTGCGCCCTTTTTCATGTTTGGCAGATAATGCAACAGGGTGAGCTATAAAAATCACCCTAGTTCTTTTTGAACATTTGAGGTGGTATAGGACCTTTGAGGAACAATGGAAGCTCCCTGACTGCATGGAATGGAGAAAGGGAGGCAAAAAGAGTGCGGGAAAGGGTGAAAAAGCGGTGCCCCAGGCATGTCGCCGGAGGTATCCCAAGTAGGGATTCACGACAAGGGTGTTCGGGATTGGACAACTGTTATGTTTACGGTTCCAAATTACGAGGGTTGAAGGTAAGCCAACCTCAAACCCGACTGGGCTGCCGACTGAGATTAAAAATTGGGGTGAGGTTCAGCCCACGGTCAAAGTTCAGTCTCGAATCCAACTGCAATCACCCTCAACTCACCCTGATTGACCGTCCAGAAGACCACTTGTGTGGGTCCCCAAAACTAAGGCTTAAGCCCTTGACTTGGCTTCGGACACCTCCCGCCTTTTCTTCACCGTCCTGCTCCTCCCCCGCACAAGGTGTCTCCTACTGCCTTTTCGACCATGAACTTAGGGTATGGCGAGGAACAGTACCCCTCAAGGGCATTCCGTAAACTATTTCTCTCCTCGCTAGTGGGCTCAATTCAATAGTTCGGAGTAGTGATTGGCTACTGTGTACAGTTCGGAGACCATATCTAATTAAATATGCCCAATTTTTATCAGCCGCACCAATGCATTCGGTGCTGAGTGGATTGGTAGAACTCTCATCAGAGATCTTACGCCTTTGGGTTTTCTGCATCGCAATTTCCCCATGTGGCGTGGCGGAAAATGGGAGGCACCTGTCTCGCAACTCTGGATCATGATTAGATGGCAGAGACATGGAAATAAATTCGTTCCATCATTTTTTTCTGAATGTACCCAGGAGCAGTTATTCCCGTGACATATCTTATGGTCGATATATTTCTAAAAACCCACTATATTCTTCAGCGGTTTGGCTCGAGCTGAGGTGCGGCATCAGTAAAGCCATTCGAAATCACTTTGAACAAGTCAGTGGAGCTCTATTGTTTTCAGAGTAATTGTAGTATGCATTTCAAAGCCCGTAAGATTCAGATCAAGCACGGGACATTTCCATTAATGTGCCGGCTTTGAATCAAAGTCGGTTCTTGACATTCTGGAATATGCCATGCGTCGGCAAAGATCTTTTGGGCAGAGGACATCTAGCAGTATCCCGCCATTTTCATCCTTTCTTCGGCCATCATCTTTCCTGACCCTAGCGCACTGCCCGACCCGCGGAAAGTGCGTCAAAATTGCCTCCGATGCCGACGGAGCAACAAAGCACGCGAGAATACCTTGGCAGTTTACTCCAGTTGATTGAATCCCGAGACAACGCCGCGGTCTCCAAATTTCAGAGCGCCCAAGAGCAATCTATCTTTTTCCAGCTAGTCCCATTCCCATGCTTACCTCACGCTGCCAGTTCGCCGTTACCGCTGTCCCCTGGTTTCCCATTTCTGCACTTGACCACAGAATTCAATGTCCTGTGGCGTTGATCGGACATGAAGAACCACGTAAATTGCAACGTCCTGGGTACAATGCTGAATTGCGGAATCAATGAAAAGCCGTAAAGCATTGCTTGCTATTCTCACTTACCTCGTAGCCTTTCTATGGCAACTCTCCACAACACGTTACTCCTTTGAGCTCACAAAGTGTACAAACCAATGACCATGCCCAGGTTCGGTGTGCTCTACTAGACGGTAGTGATATCAGCAGCGTGAGTGGACGAATTCGCCGCCGTATTGCAGATTGAAAATTCGGGGGCAGGCTCTACGGCGGTACGGACATGGCTCCTGGTTATCAGACGCTGCTGATGTCCCCCAGCGGGTTGCCTTCAGGCCTGGTACTATTTCCGCAAGTACTCGAATGACTTATGCTGGATAAAATTCCTGGTGAATCTACAGTGCAGCCCTGCGGTTCTTGAGCTCATCCGGTTCGATCTAGGTTGCTTTCGTTATTGTGTGCGATACATGCCAACAGGCGCTCACAACAGGTTTGGATGTGAATTCGTGGGCCTGAGACCTTAATTTACTGGATCTTGTAGCTTCTGGTCCGTCTTATTTGTTCCATTTACATTTATTCGTTGGACAACTGGTCGCAATTCCAGTATACTCTTACCTAGTCACAAATTTTGGAAATCCTGCTATCCGCAACCACCTTTTCATGTCTGTCGTCATGCCTGAAGGCCTTGTTGCTCTAACAGTTCTGCAGCACCCTTATTGTCCAAATATTCTTCAAAGATTTGATTGCGGTCCCGGTTCAGCTGTGGGTCCACCTAAACCTGTGTTTCAGAGCAAGCCCTCACCTCCCACACAGATTCTACGCTCGAGAATTGGATTATCAGTGGGTTCCTTGTCCGTCGTTTCTAAGCTTATCCTATTTCCATGAACTTATCATCGCGCGATAGGCTATGCTCAGCCTCGGAACCTACGGTACAGAATTTCTCTCTGTCAGCTGTCCACAACTCACACACCCAAAAGAGCAATCTTTCCGCCTTGTTAAGTGTGGGATTTAATGTTGACAATTCACTTTCAGATCATCAGAAGGACCCTCTTTCAGTTTGGCAATTAGCATGGTGGAATGTAGTAATTTAATCAAACCTTTCCACTAAACCAGAAAGAAAGACATTCAGCTGAAAAGGAAAGGTTGGAGGAAAGTAATACTTTCCACCGAGGTGAATGTGAGGATGAAAGAAGTATTTTTAGCGTTCCTTTTAGTGTCGCTGGATTCAAAAACTTTAATCCTTTGTGGAATGTGTGACCTTTGTCTTTTGGTGTCACACACCGCAAAGGATGAAAGTCTTTGATGCTAGCAAAACTGAAAGGAGTGCTAAAAATACTCCTTTCATCGTTGCATTCATCTCAGTTGGAAGGCTAACATTCCTCCAGCTTTTCTCTTTCAATGAAATTTCCTTGTTTCTAGTTGATTGGAAAGGTGTGATTAAACCCCACACTTAACAAGGCGGGAAGACTGCCGTTTTAGGTGTGTCATTTGTCCTCCTGGACACCGCAGCCGCTTATTTTGGTAGACCTTACCCTACCCTCGCTGGATATCCATTGTACCCTATTTTCAGGCCTCGCAGTAAATCCCATTTTCTCCTTTTTTGGTATGAAGCCATCACACGTTGGTCATTTCTTTCTGCGCAAGCATAGGGATTATTCTATTGAGAAACCCGGCTTTCACTGGTTGATCATTTCAAATTTTGCACTGAAAATTTTGGTGAAAAATGTTTTAAATTTTATAGCAATTTTTCACCTAAAAAGTAGGTGAAAAACTTGAAACATTTTTGTGACCTTTTTGAATCTTGTGAAATTTTTCTGAAAAAGTGCTGGAAAAGTTTTGAAGTTCAAAAAAGTCATGAAGAAGTTTCAATTTTTTCACTTGGTTTTTCACTGAAAAATTGCTATAAAATTCAAAACATTTTTCACTAGCACTGGTTGAACATTTCAAGTTTTTCAGTGAAAATTCTAGTGAAAAATGTTTTGAATTTTACAGCAATTTTTCAGTGAAAAACCAGGTGAAAAACTTGAAACATTTTTGTGAATTTTTTGAACTTTGTGGAAAATTTCTGAAAAAGTAGTGAAAATGTTTTGAAGTTCAAAAATGTCATTAAAAAGTTTCAAGTATTTCACCTGGTTTTTCACTGAAAAATTGCTGTAAAATTCAAAACATTTTTCACCAAAATTTTCAGTAAAAAACTTGAAATGTTCAACCAGTGTAGTTTTTTCACCAAAAAACTTGAAATACTCAACCAGTGTTTCAAGTGAAACCTGGGGTAAAAAAAATTGTGCTACCGTACAATTACGTTCAATTCCATTGTCACGTGGCGGTCACATGATTTCAACCAAATGACAGGTTTAGAAATTTGATTCAGACGGATGAAGAAATGAAGGGGATGGATCTCAGATAAGTCGCGAGCGCATGGCTACAGTGGACCGCACTTTTGTTGTTGTTCAAATCTATGAGCAACCGAATCTAGACCTTCGTTAGCGTTTTTCATTCCGGCCGGTAAACAACAATACTTTGGTAAAATGGTGAGTAGTTTGACCATTCATGACAAGGGAAACTACAACTGAATGTGCTTCTTTGTAGTATGCATAAGGTCGGCAATGTCCGGCATAGTGTCAGTCGCTTGGACATTCTCCGGTGAAGATTCATGACGAAATACTTTTGGGAGAGCATATAGTGGGAAGGATGAGTTCTGCTGCCTCGTTCAAGCTGAGTTTGCTGAAGGAAACAGGCGAGTAAGGTATTGAATGATGGAGTGTCGAGTATGGCACGAGGGGAGAGGTAAAATGCGCCATTTCGGAGTGCTTGTCAGTTTGGCTAGCTTTCGTAGACTGGAACATGTCGGCAAATATTAGATGATATTCGGGAATTTTCCGTGACACAGGGTTTTCCGAAGAATGGCTCTTGCTGTTTTCCTTCTTTGATGAAAGTCCTTCATTCAACTAAAACTGAAAGGAGAGCCAAATATACTCCTTTCATCTTCCCATTCAACCCCGGTAAATGTTCAACATTCTGACAACTTTTCACTTTCTGCAAAATGTCTTTGCTTCCAACTGATGGGAAATGTATGGTTACATCAGTTCATTCCGTCTCACTCTTTGTCGAGTTGAAAGACCAACTTTCTGGCAATCTGAAATCATGGCTGACTGTTGATTTTTAAACCTCACATTTAACAGGTCGGAAAGTTTCCTGTTTTAGGTGTGAAGGTCCATCTGGAAGATATTTCAGAAAAGGAAATATAAAAGACATGGGAAATTGCCGAGGCCTGCCCAGACATTCTAATTCGAGCAAGATATCCTGCCGTTTCGTATTAAAGCTCTGGCCAGCATTTAATAATGACCTTCCCCCTTGCCAACATCGTATGGCTACAATTTTTGACCAAAAAAAGCAAGCAAATAAAAAATACAATAAAATGGACGCTCCAACTGCCGTATTTATAATAAGCCCTCATAAATGTTAAAAAAAATGATATGGAGGAATTCTTTTCTGCACGGCCCCACCATTTCATTTGGTTAACCAAAAAGTAGAATAGAGGTAAGGCTTTGATTCAACTTCAACTTTCTAGGCGAGTCATAGCGTGTCTTTCATCTACTTACCTCTCCCGTAGAGCCGATCCCGTTCCGTTGGCCGCGACGACCGTCCCATTACCCGTCCGTCCCGTAGAGACTCCGAAAATCCTCGCGACGGGACGGCGACGGGACGGGCTGGCTCATGATACTGCTGTCGAAAAGACGATCATTCTAATACAGTTTCATAACCACGATACTTCATATTCATATTTCTTTTCATTCCAGCTAGATAGTGAAGTAAATAGCAGGTCCTCAGCTCAAAGTTCATGAGACAGTCACATTTCAATCTGCGCAACAGCCTTGGCTTGCAATGAGCATTGAAACAATGGACGCGCCGCTTTCCATATTTCGACGGCTTTTTCCCGCTCTCCTCGATCCCTGTGAATGTCTCCGAGATATAGCATGCATTCGGCCCTCCCTGATGTACATCCATGAAGGAAAAGCCACATTAAACAGATTTTCCCCGGCTTCTATTTCTCCAGTGGAGAGAAACACATTTGCCAGGAAGGAAAGCACCTTGTGGAGGTCCAACTTCTGCTGTGTCCTGTTCGCATATCCGAGGTATATTATTGACCAGGTCCAGTCGAATGTGCTGTCCGTCCAGCGGGTGCCATTGGCGAGTCTTTCGATCCCGTACATGACCAGTTCGCTGCTATTGTCCCGGGCTGAGTTGAGGGATTCGTGGAAGACCACTTTAGCTTTAGCCACATCCCATTCCTGGAGACTGAGATCCGCGGAAATCATGTCGGAACAGAGTAATCCGCGTAGGAATGAGACCGTGCTGAGCATCGGTCCTGCATTGTCAAGATTCCGGTGCACCTCGGAGGCAGCCACTCCAATTATCACGTCAATCTCCGCAATGTTGAGGAGGCCGATTGCTTGCATGTGTTATACTGTCCAGTGGATGTCTGAACGATCTCTGCGTGAATGCTGCGTGCCTCCGCATATTCGGACTTGAAGAGGTGGACGTCTGCCTACCGGTCCATCATGTTGTGAATGAGGTTACCCCCGGACATCCCACACCGACTGAGCAACTCTCGTCCCTTATGGAGGAGCGAGCTCTTTCGGTAGTCTCCGAGGGCTGAACAGCCACCGGCTTGTCTGAAGAGAGCTCGTGCCTCGAGATTTAGATTCCCACAAGACCGGGCACATTTTTGTGCTTCCCAGGCATGAATCTGTACCGACCGGTATTCCCCAATGACACCCTCAACCTGAGACATCCTGAGCAATGTGGCGCACTGACGAGCCAGATCCCCGGAAAGGAGGGATGATCGAAGTGCCGTCTGGAGGTGTTGCATAGCTGCAGTCATACGATGTCTGGTGGAATAATAGTAACCCAGCGCCACGTAAAATTTAGCTAGAGCAGTTCAAGTTGTAATTCATCGTATGCTCCAACCTATCAGTCACTATGTATCTAAACTGAGAACCTGGGGCCAGGTTCCCTAGTAGGTTGCTATGTGTCATAGAGGGATCGGCCGCGATGCTGCGTATGAAAGCCGTAGAGGCACCTTCACAAGCTACTAGACAATAGATTCCATTTCGTCTGCGCGAGTCAACGGGGTAGTGTTACAAGATCCCGGAAGGAAACGTTGAAAGTCGGTAGATCTTGAGTAAATCATTCAGTGACCGGTGGGATAGTGTGTCTGAGAACCGACAAGATCATCGATACCTATTTCCTCGCAAGCGGAGTTTGAAGAGGAGTACCACGGCGAAGAATTTCCGGAGAAAGTAATCAAAGAACAGAGTTACAACGCAGTGAGGATAAATCGAGAAATCGTCCGGACCAACACTGGCAGCAATGTTGACGCAAACCAATCGCCAACAAACGCGTCGAATGGTTTTCAGAAATGTGATGGTTGTCGTTAAGGGAATGAAGAGCTTTCACCCTTGACGTCGTTGCACGAAGGAAGCTCAGCTAGAAACAATTCAGCAGACTCGGACTCTTTTCAAAGAAAATTAGCCAGTACTACGACAGGAAATGAGAGTCGAGGAAATGCGGGGCGGGACATGAAAATCCTCTCCACAGAAAGAGACAACTTTTTGCGTACGAGATCAGCTTTGAGACAACGGTAGGTTTTGCAACGGGAACTTGAAAGAATGAAATCGCGCTTTCGAATTTAATACTGAGGTATTTCATTCAAATCGACAGTCACGCGTCACGGACCCCTCTGTCGATGTCGAATATTGGTCTATGTCACGTGTCACGAAGGCATTTGTCGAACCTCTAAGCTGTCACGAGTATCCTCTCTCTCCCCCCCCCCTGGAGCGCAAAAAAAAGTCAAAATTTCCGTGGAATTGTCGAAATTTTTGGGGGTGTCACGCAAAAATCCGGCCGCTGTCGAAATGTCGAATAGGTAAATCCGGTCATGCGTCACCCCCCTGTCGATTTAAATGAAATAGTTCAGTAGCACAAGAGAAAAAAATGTTCTTGAATGTCTTTTTAGTTCCAGGTCCAGACATCGCTCCCAACATATGTTGAAGAACAGAAACAGATCGTCGACGAGTTAGCTTTTCTTAATGCAGAGCGCCCAGTGGATGCAGAAACCGAGCCCAAAAGAATTATCCGGCCATTTTTAGTAAGATTTTCCAGTCCTTTTCTAAAAAGAAAAGCAGAACGTTGGGAAGAAACAGTTGAGATGCCACGGGGTTGCCTGAATGAGGAACTGGCTCCGTAAGACACACGCGAAGAGTTGCTACCATCGCCATGATGGTTCAGAGAAAGAGGCAGTGTTTGGCCGCGTTTGCTAGATTTCCTTTTCGAGGCTCTCTTTCCTCCTTCCTCCTCAGGTTTGGCTTGCTCGATGAACGTATCGGGCCTGGTAGACCTGTGGTCAACAAGAATCGTCTTTTGCCGCGTCTTGCACTAGACGACGACTAGGACCTCCATTCCATCCTCTGCGTGTCAAGCCGTCTGCGGGTCTCGTTGTGCCTCACGCTTCATCCTCTTTCCTTGGGTACCGTGCACTTGTAACCGGAGAACCTTGAACGCAGAGCGCCTCTCGAGATCGATTATATGGGTCTGATTACTCGTGGAGGTGCGTGCACTTCGTCTTCTGATTTTTCGCCTTTTCTGACGTTACATTGCACAGCTGCTCCCCTCCAGGATCGTCCACCTCCCTTGGCTAACGTCGGGTCTGTGTTGGGAACATGAACGCCATCCAGGTGTGTCTTCTGCCTAACGATATTCTCTTCACGCTAATCTTCCTTTCCAGTGCGTCTGAACTCATCGCATCTAAGTACGCTCGACAGCTGCCGCTCCTAGAGCCCATCTGTACCCTTCGACGGCAGCTATGCATGCCTCGTCCTCATTGCGCGCACATATTCTTACTGCCACACCGCGCATGGGTCGTCACTAGCTATGACTAGAGCCACAGCTCATACGTTATTCACTGTCCGCTTCCCTTCGTTCACAACGGATTCTTCGCACGAGGTACGCCCGCATTCCCGTCTTCCTCTATTTGACGGCATCTTACTTTCATTCCTCTCTCGAAGATGTATCTGCACCATTGCGAATATCGCCAGTCCGCTATTCGCGCGTGATCAATGGTACGGCCCCATCTGCTCATCCAGCTGATGGCGCTCCGCCGTCTGTCCTCCCCCTAGAGCCCTCCCCCCTGCCACGCAATCGCAGTACACCTGATTCGTATCACCCGCATCCCGACGATCGTTCGCAGCCTGGCCACTACGGTGATCACCCCCCACGCGCAATCTTCCCCATCGCGCATGGCGGATACGTTCCTTGTCCCCTGCCCGGCACGATCCTTGGCGCGCTCATGGCCCCGCCCTAGGGCGGTGGTGGTCCGGGCGTGGGCGGGAGCGTGATACAGGCGGTGCATACCGATGATGCGGCGACCAAACTCAGTGATCGCGTCAGGAGACGATGCTTCAATTGCTGCACGACCGATACGAGTACGCAGAGGAGGATTAATCTGAGCCCTGGGAAAGTTGTATGTGTCTTTTCTTTCTCCGACAAGGAGAATACGCGCTGACAAGGATTTTTTCTTTTCGCAGTTGTGCAATAAATGCGGCCTCTTTGAGTGTACCCACTCGCGTCCCCGTCCCGAGCAGTTCCCGCACAAGCGCGGTCCTCTGGCATCGAGCACGCTCCTCGGGGTCCCCCCCAGCAGGCGCAGGTGAGATTCATTTCTTTATTCTCCTGTCTTGGGCTTCCCTCTACGTCCTCCCCCTACTTCCCCCCTCCCTTCCTCGTCCCTACCACGTACATATCCCCGTGTCTCCACAAGATCCTTGTTTTCTGTGGCTGGCGCGGCATTTCCTTTTTTAGGATTAGGGGCGACCGGGTGGCCACACTATCCCTTGTCTGCACCCCCTTCCCTACAATCCATTCCCCGTCCTTTCATTTTGCTCCATTCCCCATCGCGTTCCGCGTTTCTTCATCTGCTCTTCATCTTTGACTTTCCTTTTTTGGACATCCTCTTCTCTTGTCATCCATCGCCTTGACCTCTATCGTCCCTCCGCTCCTCCCCCTCCTCTCGCCCCTTCGCACCTCCCCTCTCGCCCGCCACTCCTCGTCCAATCCCTCTCTTTTCTCCCACTTTGCTGTGCCCAATAACGAATGCTGACTATTGTCTCCCCTTCGCAGCAGACCTAAACAAACCTCACCACACTACACCCGCCCGGCTTCAGCCGCGCCCCCTTGTATGCTCCCCCCACCCACAAATAGCTCCGCCCCTCCCGTTACCAACGGCCCTGCCCCCAATGGTGTCCCCGCGACCAACGGGAACTCGGCCAGCCATCCGGGGACACCTAATCCCCAAGCCGCCAACTCTAGCCCAAAACTCCCCGGCGTCGACTCGATTCGCCCGCCATCACGCGACGAGCATAGGGAACGCGAGGAGGAACGCAGGGAGGAGAATGAGCGGCGTGAGCGGAGTCCGGAGTAGATGAAAACGACGGAGCAAAATTGAAGCGTGGGAACCTTTTTCTGTTTCTTCCTTCAACGTGCCCCCCGCTGCCGCCAGGGCAAAGTCGACTTTCACGTTCGGTGTACATTATTTATCCTCTTGATTCTTGTCTTTGTCTTTCTGTTATGTCGCTATGTGTGTCCCCTCGCCTCGTACACTTCTCTCCGTACTGTGATTCGGACTTCACCTTAAATGTACCCTTTAGCACCTTCTCCCTTGTGTCCTCGTATACTGTTTCTTGATACCTGCCTTGTCGTTGTCTCGTCGCTGTCTTACATATTGTCCTTCTTCGTACTCCACTCCACGCATGTTCCCTGCTACGGTACCTTTTGTGGGCAAAAGGGGCACGCGCCGCGCCAAAATGCAAAAATGAATTCGACTGATACAATCAGTGACGGGGACTTGATCGTCAGATGGATGAGGCGGCACCTCGTCTTGACTGCGACCATCATGGAGAAGAAAGCACTATTGTCGGTGTCGGGGCGGTTCAAGGCGGGCGCTTCTCCGGCATCTCTTGTGCCCCGCTTCGCAAGTGAGCGTGACACTGGTGCAGGCGCTCCACGGCGTCGGCGTCTCGCTATTCTTGTGGACGTTGGGATCTTGGCTATGCTATGTTCCTCGAAGCGCTCGCGCTAGATGCGCCTCGGTGCCGGTCATCCGGGAGCTTTCTTCTTGATATCTTGCTACTGCAGCCGCTTTAGTGTCGGCCTTGGGCGGGTTACACTACCACTTGCGCTTTCCGACTTCCTTCGAAAAGCGCTCTTTTCTTGACAACGTCCGCGCTTCTGCAATTATCGACAACCCAGCGGGCAACTTGAAGATTTTCAGCAAAAGGAACAAACCTCCATGTTGTCGCATGCCAAGAACGATGACGACTCACCGGAATCGAATAGTTCCTTCATTTTTAGCCCAGAATGCAGAAGAGTTTGTATTGCCACCAGTCGTGATACACTCCAAATTCTAATTACATTTGGCCATATGCGCTAACTGTGGTCCATTGTACAAAACAAAGCAAGGATCCAAGCTCGACTATTGAGGAAGTTGATCAGTGGCCCGAAGAATTATGTCGGAATGGAATCTGACCTCAATCAAAGCGGTGCCTTTGTCCGAACTTCTGACCTGACTTCACCGCCAAAATTGTCCGAATTCCGACCCGACTTCGCACCCCAAAATCTCAAAATTTGTTTGAACTTCTGAAACGACTTCCAAACCCATAAACACTGGTCCTGGGACTCCCTTAGGGTATTACTCAAAAGTTGAGAAATAAGCACTATAAAGTTGAATCAAAGTCTTGATTCTCGTAAAGTCAACACTTTAGTAATTCTTCAAGTACTAAGCATACAACTGATGCGGCAAGAGCATCGCACCATGCCATACAAGATACAAGTCAGGCGATGCAATTAGATGGTCCACATATAGCATCCTCTCACCCTCCTCCTCAGAGGCATTGCGAATAGTATTCTGTTAAGGGGTTTGTTCATGAAATAGGCAAATTAATTGGTAATGCTCACCACTGCTGTACGTGCAGGTGAATGGAGCGGCGCTGTAGAGAGTTAGTCATCCCAGTATCCTCAAAACAAATCACAACTCACCAGACAGTGGGTCCTGCGGTAGAGCAGAAGTTTGAGTGGCAGTGCGCTACACAAAGAAAGAAGCGTCACCCGTCCAGCCTAACCCGCCGCATTGGCCATATTCGGGGGAGGTTGTTCCGCTGCTGCTGGTGGTGGAGCTGGTTGTGGTGGAGCTTATTGTTGTTGTGGAGGCTTTAGTAGAGGTCGTCGTTGAGGCTTTGGTAGAGGTCGTCGTGATGGTGGTAGAGGCGCGTGTCGTGGTTCCGGTGGAACTGACAGGCGGGGGAGTGACGACGGCCTGTTTCAAAGTCAGAAGGGTCAGAAAAAGGGGAAAACTGCTCACTCCTCCAGTCCAAACAGGAGGGCCAGGCTGAATGTTTTATTGAGGCGTTTCAACAACGAAAAAATCTTTCGAGTGCTGACCTGAGTGTAGTTCGTCGGGATGGGGTAGTAGATGTTGATACTGTAATGGATACTTAGAAACTGGCCGCAGTGAAGCAAGTCGAACGTACAGAATGCCAGGCTCCTGTGAAGCGCAGAGTTTAACACATCAGCAGGAACACGGGTACAAATCGAGGTGAATTACATTGCCCTACCACGAGGTTGAATATCAAAGATATGGCAGGGGTGGAGAAACGTACGGTGTAAGCTCCAGGGAATGCAACGAGGGGACCGGGGACACCCGTTCCACCTGGCATTAAACCTGAATTGAGTTTTTCTTCCCTTGAGTATTCTGCGCTGAAGACTAACCGCCGGTAACCTGAAATTTAGGTATATTAAACATCAGTACGCGGCCCGAAGATAAAAAAAAAAAATAAGCCAGACCTCAACTTGGGCGCATCCGATGTAAAACTGCAACCGTGTCAGTCATTATAACTGTGAAGACAAAGACAAACCTGGGCTCCGCCATAGGTCTCGGCGACGTGCAATGCAATTTGTTCAGCGCGGATCAGATACCTGTGCATATTTAGTCGGGAGCCGCAACTCGAGGCCATGTAATACACACTGGCCAGAGGGAGTGTCGGGCGGGATTGTGAAGGTCACTTGTGCCAAATCTACAACCGTGTCAGACGAATTACCTAAGTCCAAGGCCCGAGAACATACTTTGCGACGGGAAAGTGATGGTTTCACCGTCAGCATCCGCGGAAATTTCATAAATCTGGCAAGAAAAGGTTCAAACGACTGAATCTGTCGGAAACGAGAACACTTGCCTTGAACCAAACTGTGCCACTTCCGTCCCAATCGGCGACATCAGTTCCGGCCGGCGCCTCTGCCATATAGATGTTTACGACTCCCTGGTTCAATTGTGATCAGTGGGGACTTGTCCAAGAGAACAGCTGAAAAGGAGACTAACCGGGTGGTAGAGAGTTATTGGCACGTTCAATCCGATGGTGGAACCCGCCGCCACGGTTGCGGTGGACGAGGTATCCGTTTCATTAGATGTGTAGCACCGGATGTCATCGATCGTAACGTCGGTTACCTGCGTTTACATTTTGAGTATTCGGATCGTCAATTCCAACATGTACGTACGGGGTCCAAGTCCTCCCAGTTGTTCGTTTGGCTGATTGATTTAGCCGCACATTACGTTTCAATGGCGGGTCAAACCTACCGAACGTATTCCCAGTCACTGGTGATAACTCCACCTGGCAAGATGAGGCCGGGCCAAGTATCTAAAGTGACTCAATCCAAAGAATTCACGGAAATAATGATGAAGTGCGTACAGTGGGCTGAAACCTTTGCGGCCAGAACGGCTGCAGCAACGAGACCCGAGAGAAACTTCATGATGGGGTTTGGATCTGAAAGGATTTTGAGGGAACTCTCACCAATGGGCATCTTAAATAGTCGCGTGTTGAGAAAGTTGGGCCTAATTCGTTTCTCGGCCCCCTCAGCTGAAACCACCGGATGCCCTAGGACTGTACTTCAAAGTCCGTCGATTTTCCGGCCAAATTTTGTCATGGGTCGGTGCCGTTGATGCGCATGGTGAAGTCAATGAAACCCACAAAGTCTCGACGTCATGTGAATCCACCGAGACAGTGGCCACCACAGAAACTGGTCGCAGGTTTGCAAAAACCAATAGCCGAATGATGCGAGGCCGGGATCCGCTTTGTCTTCGGTGGTTCTGCGGATCGACCACGAACGCAAGCAAGAGGAATTACAATCAACTTGTGCGCTGAACCTGGTCACCAAAGCAAGGGAACAGAAAAAACGAGACATAGGAGATTATGGGTATATAAAGCCAAATGCCAAGCCTTTAGTCGAGATAGTTGAAAAACCTCGAACCGAAAAGGTTCCGAATATATCCGGAATTCAACAGAAGTATCGGGTGTTTTGATATTGATCAGTTCATAGTTTGAATTGATGTTCAAAAACTTCGGAGATTCCACACCAACTTAGGGAACAGACGTAACAAATTCAGAATCACATCTATTTCAAGATTGACTTCCGTTTCTCAGTAAACCGCCACATGCCTCATCCGGTCCCATAGAATTTCCGCCACCCAAACACATCAAGAATAGAAGGCCGGGGCCAATTGCGATTTTCTACCGCGCATCAGTAGTGACAATCGAGAGCTCGCATCCGAAAGATGACAGGCTGAAAGGCCTCAATTCAGACTATATGTAAAGTCCAGTAAGCTCACCAGACTGTGAGACCGGCGCACCGGTCGTACCGAACTAAGAGTAACCCGATGGAAAGTGGTTGAAAAGAGTGGCCAGATCTTAACCTCGAAACGTCGTGATTGTAGAAAGTCTAAGGCGCAGGCGGACACTGAGAACAGGGGTAGGGAAGATACAGCTGATTTTCTCAGACGCGGGGAACATACGGATCCGACTATGGACAGGAGAACTAGACTAACCACAACAGTCAAGGACAGATATTAGGGTGGCGGCTGTCACCAGCCCGAACGCACTAATAGGTCGTCGAGATGGGCCAGTATGATGAGTATGCCGGGCTCGTGTTTAGATAGCAATAGTAAACCGGGGATGATGCAATCCTCAGAGACGGTTAGTCTTCGGTTGTTCTACGGATGTAACGCCGGCAGCGCTTACTACCATCTTGGGCTCCAAAACGCCCTAGGCAGGCCAGAGAACGTCAGACCAGGAGCCCGTTATATGGCTACGCAACTACTTCAAAACCCGCTGACAGTTGAACTTCGTAGAAAGTGGATTTTGACTTCGATCCGACAACCTTCGGAAAAGATCCGGAATTTTGAGATGGACATGTGCAGGTTTTACTAACAAAGAGGACACATGACTGGGACCGGTTGGACATTGCTTGGCATGGGCCGAAAACTGAATAAGACCGCGGAAGAAATACACATTGGAAGAGCTTCATTGACTGCGAAAATATTCTTAAATTACTTAATCTCCTCCATGTTCGGCCTGATACCTCCACGGGGAATATTGCGGATACCTGTTCCACCGGATGCTTAAGCCCGATTCTATAGTAGATGGAATTAATCACATACGACGGCCTCTTGCTCAGTTATCAGAGGCATAAAGAGGAATATTCAGGCGAAGTGGCTCATAAGCACGAAACCGGAAATAATTCAGCAGTGCTCACGATTCGTGACCTACTGTAGTAATCCGACTAAGTGTTCAGGTGACGGGTGACAGCCACCTGTGAACTGAACACTTTGGGTACCAGTGATGGTGACCTTGCAACCCAAATAGGACAAAAAACGCGAAAATTTCCGGTCCGGCAGTCGCCGGACTTCCATATATAGTAATTTTCGCTGATTGCCGAAGAATGAACACCTTACACAGTGAACACTGTCAGTGACGGGTGACACCCAGCCCAGTGAACACTTGGTCGGATTACTACAGCAGTAGGTAAATGGAGCGGCGCTGTCGAGAGTTGATGCCCCCTGCGATCGTCGAAATGCGAGATAACACCGGCAGCAAAGACCGATGCATGTGGACCTCACACGGGAAGGCTTCATTTTATGAAGCAAAATAGGTCAAGCTTCACAGGAGGTGTGCACAGTGCACAGCATAGAAAGGGGTAGCAGCAGTATGCAGATTCCATCAGATGGGCGAGTATACAACAAAGACTGCTTTGATCGACACGGATTTTTTTCTATAGCTGTTTCATGTTTGGAATCATTGTACATCTAAGGCTTTCCTGTCTGCAGATAAGTTGCAGATGTCTGGTGGATGAAGAGTGGATGGCTGGCGGATAAGGAGCGGATGGTTGATGGATGAGTAACAGATGGTCTGTGGATCATCCGCTGTCCAAATAGAGAGGTTGTGCCCATGTGGCATGCCGCTTTTGACACTTGTGCAAAGCGGCATGCCGCTTTTTTCCCAGTTAAAATACCTTGAACTGGGTTGAGATCTTGTTAATACTGGTGTTTTATACCTGTGTTTGTGTATTTTGTGAATTATGGATAGAGCAAGCATGAGAGACCTGAATTTGACAGCATCATTTCTTCTGACATGCGAACCAGAGTGGAGCAGCAATGATGATAACGTTTAATGATAGCTGTTTAGTGATCCCTAGCACAGCCACATTGACATCGCGTCTCCCGCGCAACCTTGGAATACATGAATTGTCTGCTGGATCTTCATTTTGGGTGCCCTGGGCCATCCTTTTCCTGTGCTGCTTTGCACAATGCCCAAAAAGCGGCATGAGCGGCATGCTGCCCATGCCACTTGGGCACAACCTCTCTAATTTCAGTGCAACTGCCAACTGAAAGTAGAAGTTGCAGTTTAAATTTCAGCTCAACCGAAATTGAAGTAGAAACTAAATATTTCATATGGATTGAAATGAGAGTGGATACTTACAGTTCCAGTTCTGATTTCAGTGCACCTGATATGCTAAGTATCAGTTGAGCCTTTTCTAGTAAAGAAATGAATAATTTCAGCTCTGCTTTCAGCTGGGCTGATTTGCGAACTAGTTTCAGTATAGCTGAAAGTAAAAGTGATTTCAACTGATTTCACTTTCAATATCAGCCTCACTGAAACTATCAGAATCAGTTCGAGTTTCTGCTCCGCTGAAGTACAATTCAAAACTTAGGATTTCAATTTATGCATCACTAGGCCTGAAATCTGGCAATCTCCGGTGTGAGATGCAGTCGTAGCCCGACAATGACAACGTGCAGGTGGGTTCTTATGCTGACAAAGGCGACATCTGGGTCGGCTCTGGTGGTGACAAAGGCGACGTGCAGACGGCCTCCTGTGTCAACAAAGATGATCTGTAGATGGGGTTGAACAACGACAAAGGCATTGAGCACAAATGGGGATCACAAAACCATGGCTTTGTCCTTGGGGCAAGCTGACTTCATCCTCCCTTTGTTCACAAAGATTCTCTCACCATATTGTCGCTTCCTCCCTCACAAAAAGGTTCACATGTAAAAGTTGCCTCTATTGTTGGCTCCAAGCTGAGTTATTTTCGCGGGAATGGAAAGTCATAGGTCAGGAACTTGAATTAAGCACTGCAATGTGAAGTGGCATCCGGATACATTTGTCGGTCTGGGACTGGAATAACTCGAAGATAACAAAAATACAGAATCAAAGCCCGAGTGCTGAGGGCAGTGGAGGTGCCTGTGCGTTATTGGAAGTATAAGAAGCCTTGAGTCCATCCACCAGAGGGATGAGGTACCCAGTCTGTTCTAAAACCATTCACTCATATATATGAGCCACGCTCGGAGTCACAAGCGTTCGAGTCTCTGGTGTAAAATATATTCTCAAGCCTTCAATATAGTGGCGGTGACCGCCAAGGACGAGATTTGTGGCGTCAAGGCGATTTGTTTGTTCACGAGAATTCCGACACTGGGATGGGTCTTTCATGGAGGCGACTGACGTTGATGGGCAAGCGCCACTGGAAAAATCCACGGCGTCTACTCAAAATGAAGTCATAACGCGCAACGCGTCAAAGGCGCTTATCCTGACAGGTAGACTGTGATGCTGGAAAATGAATATGAGAACTAGCAAATTAGGCAGCTACGATAATGGAACAGGAGACGATGGATGGAAACTTCCGCCAATCCATTCACCATGCGGCCGAACCATATGGAGGTTTCAGAAGGTATGCAAATCCGCTTGAATTCTGGCTTCGTTCATATCAGACTTGCTAGTAATCATAAAACCGGTAATAGAGGAAATCAGAGACAATCACGGTAATCTGACCTAATTCGGGGTGATTCTGGGATAATTGGGGGAGATTACCAGGGGAGGGTTTCCCTGATGGTGCACGTCTGGCGCCCGCGAGAACTTAACGCAGTTAATCGCGCCCTCAGCCTCAAGTCCACGCGGTTCTTCGATGCGCACGTCGAGTCCGCACCACCTTCGTCACTTCGTCACTTTGGCTAATTTTGAGAAAGTTAGTCACCTCATGTAAATTAAGCAAATTTGAGGTATTCTTCGTCATTTGGGACTGCCGACAGTGAATTCTCGTCAGTTCAGATTCCCAGCTGCAAAAGTTCGTCAGTTCAATTCCTGGCTGCGAAGCTTCGGCAGTTCAACATTTCAGCCACACTGTAACATTCTGTCGAGTGATATCATTGCGGTGTAGCGGTGGGGCGGGTAAGTCGAGAGAACGAGTCAAACAGAAATCAATATATTCAGCAACGACTACGGATACAAGCTACCTACTGCTTAGCTGCATACAACCCTCCTAACAATACAAACACGATGAATTGCCTGCATGAATGACGAGTAATAAGCGTGTGTATGAACAGAGCGTACCGCATGGACGTGCACAGGTACAACGGGGTGCAAGTCGGCCGTGTAATGCAATGAGGCACGGCCTTGACAGTGTTGGACGAGTTTTTGCACGGAGTGGCGTTGATGCGCGAGGTTGCGGCCGCGGATACGGGCAGCATTCATGGCGCGCATGCAGATGCGAGTTGGAGTTGCGGTGGTGCGGTCGGCGCACTTTCAGTCGCGGTGGGGCGGGATTTGCGTTGATTGACTACGAATCGCGAGGCGCGTCGTGTCCGCAGCCGCGGCGGTACTTGCGGCGGCGAGTGGACCTGCAGTGCAGCGGTAAAGAAACCCAGCCAAAGTGACAAGCACCTACCTCAGCCCCATTCTCTTCATCGCGGGCATCCACTATGTCGTTCCGCCGTTTCACGCGTGGAGAGCTGTGAAGCTCGCCGGTGGATTGTCGCAGTAGAGATGGAGATCGAAATGACGAAGACAACGATGAGCTGGTGGGCGGACCAAGTGAAGGAAGGGAGTGGAAAATTACACACCTTTTACAGTCGAGGCACAACTTCCTGTGTTTTCTGCCGCCGGGTCGCTCGCTCTCGCTGCCACTTGCACTCGCCCCGCTCTGACCGTCATTCGCACTCATCCAATTTAAGCTATCCCTCGCCATCCGCCTCTTCTCGCCGCGCTCACACCCTGCACGCACCCTCGCCCCCCCGCCCGGCCCCGCGCCGCCGCCCCGACGTAGTGGTGAACGAAAGTGGTGGTGGTCAGAGAACAAAGAAAGCTGATGACGGTACCGGCCACGTGACAAACATGTTAAACTGACGCGAACTGACGAGCTTTCACAGCGGGAATCTGAACTGACAAAAATTCACTGCCGGCAGTCTAAAGTGACGAAGAATACCTCAAATTTGCCTAATTTACATGAGGTGACTAACTTTCTCAAAATTAGCCAAAGTGACGAAGTGACGAAGGTGGTATAGACTCGCGCACGTCCGCCATCTCTGGCTCGTCAACGTCTCGTGCGACGGCTTCCACGCCCGGGAGACGAACCTCAAACTCCTAAGGACCGCTTCTTGCCTGGACAGCCATTTTATCGAGCAGCCTGAGTATAGTGTCGGCCCGGGCAACGACGCCCTCCATCACAGCTTATCCCACCTCCGCCTCCGCAACCTCGCGCTCTCCATCTCGCTCTCCGATTTGAAGGCAACCTCTTCCAGTTAGTCACCCATCTGCGCATCCGGCGTGACCGTGGCCCCAGCTCTCCGCCGCGCGAAGAATGACACACATGGGCGTCGCTCGCACAGCTTCCTGCCCTCATGCACCTCAGCTTCGTGCACTCCGAGTTGTATACCTCGCGAACGACGCGCTCGCGCACTGCCGCGACCTCCGTGCCCTCGTCTTCACCTCCGCGTTCTTCAATCCCCGCACGGCCGAGGACTTCACCGGCGCGTTCGCGCTGCGCGACGCCCGCGTCGTGTTAACGCGCCTAATTGCGCAGTCGGCGTACCCCGACTGGGAGAACGCCGCCTGGGGTGGGGTCGACTTCTGGATGCGGGCTGACGAGTTTATCGCGCGCAAGCGGCGGGGAGAGATTGAAGGTCGAGTGACTTTATTCTGCAGCATGCCAAGTATGTACTGACTTCAGGCAAGAAACGATTACTTGATGGGCAAACCGGAGCCCTCTCTTTCACGGACGTTCTGTCTACCAAAGGCTTGGGCAGCGAATACATCGATTGGCTCTCACTCTCTCTTTGTTGCCCCCAGACTTACTCTATTCCAGACTGAGTTGATAGTGGGGAGTGACCGGGGCCTTGAAGAGGCAAGACAAGTTGACAATCTGCCAGTGGAGGGATGGAGGGTGCTCGTGTGTCATCTACCTGGGCCTCAACCCTGCCGAGCACAGCCATATGGTGACTCGGGGATTTCGCGTTTGTTTTTTTTTTTCCTCTAGGGCAGCTGCCCAAGCTTCATGGCCTTGCCGATATCAAGCAAAATGGTTTGATATTTGACACTCGCGATCACGCTCCGTGCTATTGTTCGAAAATCATAGATTGAATCCCAACAGAAACTTGACAGAAACAACGAGTCCTCCGGACAACTGTCCAATTAGGAAACTTTCCAACCAAACTCTGGGTATATCTCTCCCGCCCTTCCTCAAGCAGTCGGAGTCTTCTTGCAATATCCGTCGGAATTGATGATAAAGTCGATGCTGCCATCGGCCTGCGTCTGTCCGCCGCAATTGTCCGCAGTTGACGCAGTGAGGCATTCGGTGAAGAGCGAGCAGGTGAGGAGCGGGCTCCCGTCCTGAATGCAATAAATATCAGCAGCAGAAAGCACGAAGATCGAGAAAAACCGTGCACCTTGCCGTTAACGTCGTGGTAGCCTAGTAGGGATTTGAAATGGAAGGGATTGAAAAAGAGGGTAAGCCACTCACTGTTGACGAATGTGCATCCTGTAATGGAGTCGCACATGGCCTGGCAATCTGAAATAGCAACATAAGAATTCACTAGACGCGGGGAAATAAAGCCAAGTACCTCCAACGGTGTCGACGAGCCCAAACGTCTGATAGCTGTTGTCCTGGGACGCGCACGTCAAGTTTTTGAATGTCTGCACGTACTCCGGCTGCGGCTTGTGCGGGGGTGGCGCCGGGCAGTGGAACCCGAGGAGTAGTTCCAAAAGCAGACAGAAGACCTGCAAGATCAGTCGCACGCGGACACGGCTGTCATCATTAGAGTAGACGGACACTGTCAAGGACAACGCTGAGTCCCGCGGGCGGCGGGCCTACACCGTAGTACCACCCGGGCTGGTGGTCGGGCTCCCACGGGGGGATCGGCGCGCCGTAGTCGTTCGCCGCGGTGAAGCCGAGGGCGTCGGAGGTTTGGTCTCTGGTGGCGGGGAAGTCTTGGGCAGGGACGCCGGCGACGACGGCGGCGGCCGCGAGGAGGAAGCTGAAGCGCATCTTGTAAGTTTTGTGGCGGGACAACTGCGAGTAGAGTCAAGTTGCTGGTGGACGCACGACTTGTACCAACTCTACCGCGGGCTTTTAAATGTCGAGCCCCGCCACCTTTCTCAGCAGAAATCACCCGGAAGTGCATCTATCCCACATGAAAAAATGAGGAGAACTGTCAAAATGTCGAGGCAAGGTACGTTCCAGGGGCAGTGTAGGTAACCTTTGATCAGAGGAGGACTAGAGCGCTCGGCCGGCATCCTTGCCGAGGTGCGCCGGACATGACGTGTCCAAGCTATCAAGGAACCGAGAAGACCTTCCTCGAAGAAAAATAGGCGTGTCGGCGGGAGGGCGGCGATTGGAGAGCGGATGGTCAATGCTGAATAAAACAATGGAAGTATGGCGCAGCCAGGCTTGGCCATTTCGATCAGCCTGAGGTGTCCGATGCGAGATAGACAAGAATTCATCGGCACAGCGGTCGAGCACGACTGAAAATACTCAATCTCTTTGAAACAGTTGTATCAAGGACACAAGCCGGATTTACGTAGTTTCGCTGCAATAGTGAATCGGATCTACCGGCATGTCAGAAGCTAAACCGCCGATCTTTTTCTGACGTTGTTCATTGGCCGTTCGTGGTTCCACCAACTTTTTGCGACGTTTGACTGCAGCTCCTGAATGGAAGAGATTCCACAGAGATGTGTTCCTGGCAAGTAGTTGTCTAGGCTTTCAGTATGTCGAAAGAGAGGAGCTCTGGAGCCTGAGGCGTAGGGTAGGCGGATTGGTCGAGGTTCGTTTTCGGGTGGAGCCTGTTGGAGCTCCACGAGGGGGTGATTAGCCTCGCATTGTTCAAGGTGTGTTTAAAAGTTCATTGATGGCAAAATCAGAGCCTATTCCATCTTATTTTTGTGTCACCATGCCGGCCCGGCAGATGGGGCAGATGCCGACTACAGCATGGCACGTGCCAAAGATATTTGTGCGAGCTGTGATCATGAAGTTGGGCCTTTGGCGTGCAGCCAGGGAATTGATGAAGGAACAGCTAAAGATCGTTACTTTCTTCAAAGTTATGCGACCTGTCTGTTGGCCACCGTTCCCTTTTCCCATTCCCGCTACCTTTAGGTAATGGTTTTAGGGTGCCCTATTTTCAGTGACGCGGTTTTACAGTGAAATCTATCAAGGCGTGCGATCTTTAATATGAATCTCTGATACATTGTTCACATATAATATTCCCACAGGTTCGTGAGTCTTTGCCGGCTGGCTGCAGCCTTGGGCGGTCTAACAAAAGATTGCGAGATCCAGGCCCATTCCAAATCCAATACAAGCAGAGTGTCGTGAGACAATGATGGGAAGTCAGCCACTCTAGGTCGTACAGCGGCGTATTCTAAATATTCTATATCGCAACTTGCATATCACACTTATTCATTAATCCCTAATAAATGTTCGCGACTGCGTGAATGTTCCGATTCCTGAACAGCATCCACCGGCCATAACGTTTCTCGAGTTCGAAACTTGACGCTGTGTACGTCCACCCAGCGCGTCAACGAGGAAATGACGAAAGACAAATCAAATCCCTGCGGCGTCTCGACTGTTCACGAAGTGCAAAGTTCAGACTACGAACCATCAATTACTGCTTTGGGACGTTTGCTCAGCCGAAGGGGTTCGCGGAAACATCTCCGATTCAGCTTAGACTCGATTGGTGATGCGACACTGCTATTTTGTGGTCCCACCCATAACATTAGAAGTCCCGTGCCGCATGGAATATCTGTCGCTCATTTCTCATAATAATTAATTGACCTCCGCGAAGGACTGGAAGTCTCTGAAGAGCTAAATTCCGGTCATCCAAACAATCGAAAATTTTTGAAGACACGGGGGTGACATAGCCCAGACGTTCTTTTTTTTCCGTCGGATTATGTATTAAATCTCCTTGGTGCTAAGCGAGGTGGATGGAAGATATTGACTGGGAGGACCTTGTTGTTGAAATCTGAATCTAGTGTCCAATATTGTCCGTTGTAGGGCTCCGAGTCGCCCGTCCCGTCCGGCCTTTTTGTTTTGATGGGTCGTCCCGTCCTTCACTTTCATGGTTTATCCGGATAATGTACGCTGGGTATGCTGAGGAAAGTTCAACTTCAAATATCGTGACACGCTACAGCGGAAACAACGTAAGTAAGCCTAAGGAATGCGATAATAATTCTGGGGTCTATGCGAACTTCACCATCAACGCGCGAATCACACAGTTGAAGATCATATACCTATTCGACTATCACCGCGTTGTATACGACACGAGGGCAAAGAAGTAGAGCGTGTTGCCGGACGCCAACGAGTGCTTCCCGGGGTGTGTGATTGTTCAATCGATATATATGCGGGAACACCGTAATACTTTTACAAGGTAGTTGAAGTGCCTCAATGTGAGCTGCCCGCGGAGCCCCGGAAATCAGCGGGTTTCCCTGATCTCCGCTCTGTGCTTACTTTCAACGTGATACTCCTCGCAGCCTTCTTCCGGCGGGAGATGCATCATGAAACTGTCCGACGGTAATACCCCGGGATTAGCGCTAAGTTCACGGTAATTTGGTCGAATATCTTCGGGTAGTTCGATTACCTTCCTTGCGCCGTGCCAAGTGGTTTACCAACAATTTCGGCCTCACTTATCTGCAGTTTGCGGAGCGTTCCCATGCATTCGGGACTTTTAGGGCATTTGCATGCTCAGAAAAAATCATTTTATTATCAAGAACCACATATATTGAGCCAAGTACGATACATGTCAAGTACATAATACTAAGGCTCCCGACAATGGTAAAACCGACAGATAGGCGAATACTCAATACACTGTGATTAACGCCAACTGCAGACAGTGGGGACGAGGGGAAGGTCCGCCGCGTGAGATGCGTGGCAGTGAGAATCCAGACGATGAGACGGATCGATCGATACGTAGTATTACACACGGTAACGTCCGAGGCCATGACGGCTGCCTCGGGGGAGGAGGCAGAGATGGCGAAGACGAGCGTTGCTTCGAGCCGGTCAGGCGACGAACCGGTGAACGAGCAAGAACGCAAGATAAAAGAAACTGGCCTCGTCCTGCGTTCACTCTTCAAGGCATTGATGCAGAACTGCCTAACGGTCGCAATGTCCTCCTCGGCGAGGTCTAACATGGGTGAAGTCTACCTGTACGAGGCGGCTGCAGGTAGGGTCAGACCTGCGGCACAAGAGACCCAAAGACACTAGCCACATACGCTCGTCCCAGTGGTGGCGCTGGTCGCCGTGATTGTCCTCGTCGTCGAGCTCCTCATCCAGATGCGGCTGCTCGTTGCCGACGCCGACACACTCTATATCACGCAAGAGTGGAGGGCTCCACGAGCCAACAGCTACCGGGTGCGACTTGCGGATAGTGCAAGTGGGAATGTATGGGAAAGGATAAACAAGCCTCGTTTCCTAGACTGCCCCAGTCGTGCCCGCGGCGGATGTGTTCAGATCGGTCTTGAACTCGGAGCAGTCAAGGATGGAGCGCAGCAGTAGAGGAGATAGAGGGAGGGCGACAAAAACGTCACGGGAAAGCCAGCGGGTTGCAAAATGAAGCAGGATAGGCCGGGCGCGAGCAACGGTGCTCCACCTTCGAGCTGGATTTGTACAATATTGTGCATCAGCGAAGAAGAAGGGAATGACAGACACGATGCACACCAGCACCGCACGCGCGTCCGTCGGAACGGCCACGTCTACCGCTTGCACCACCGAGCTCCTTGCCCGTCATTCCATTCGACACTAGGCGCCGTCACTGTGGTTTGAAGCAAGCGCTGCAACGAGAAGAGCCTTGGATGTGATCACGGGGAAGGACCCAGTAGTGACACTGTACTTTCAAAATGGGAGGGCGGCAGGAGGGCGGCCGAGCAGAGTGCGTAAGAGGACATCTGGACAAGTATGATGTACAAGGAGCAGATAGGGCCTCCGAGGGTCCTTTGGGAGTATAGATGACTTGTCTGCGTGTCCATGACGCTGATAGAGCGAATTTCGAGCAAGGAAGACATCGACGACAAGGGGGACAGAGAAGCGATGTTTGGGCATTGATCGAGGACAAAGGTCCGCACCGCCACTGCGGCGTTTGCCTTCTTACGTCCTAGGGTTAAGAATGCGCCATCAGCATAGGACTGACGACTCACCTGACGGCTCCACTGTGTCATCCCCGGAAGCTAAGGCCAAAGTGTTCCATGAGAAATTCTTCCCACCCTAGGCTGACACTCCCCCACCTGATGCAGGCGAGCCCATCCCGGAGCCGCGCCCTGCCCCCCACCTTCACAGTCCAGGATGTTTACCACACGATCCCCAAGCTCTCCCCATGGAAAGTGCCCGGCCCGTCAGGAATCCCCAACGTCGTGATCAAAGCCGAAAATACCATCTTCATGCCCATCCTGCTCAATGTCCTCGAGTCCGGCCTCCGACTAGGGCACTTCCCCAGATTCTGGCGTGTATTTCTCAACATTACTATTGGCAAGCCCAGAAAAAGCAACTACTCCGTACCTGGCACGCACCACCCCATAGCAGAAGAGGAATGCCTAAGCAAAGTCATCGAATCAGTTGACAAATGATCTCTATATTTATCGCGGGAACTTCCGGACTAGCGGGACTTGTAAATGGGGTGGGCGAGTTGCATCTGTGTTTGGGGTGGAGGTAACTTTTATCTTGCGGGAATCATTGATTTTCCCGCAAAACACAGATGCTGATAATCTTTACCAGTTTAGCGCGGAAGGCGTCAAACCGCTTATCTTCGGGGTGCATAACAAATGATGATTGTGCCAGTGACCCGATGCCGCTTCACAGGATGGGCAAAAGATGTGTTGAGAAAGCGCTAAAAGCACCATGGTCGAGAGAAAAGAGAACTTTCAAGGCGCCACTCTCTCTTCAAGTTTCAAAGTATGACAAGCAATCGCAAAAAGAGTCGCACAATACTAGTACCAGTCGTGTCTTCAGGGAAGGGCCCGTCAATACCTCAAGTGTCTTGCATCTTCCTTGTTTCCCTTGCTTGTCGACCACTCAATATCTATCAAGTACTTGTAACTTTGCTGCCAGCCCTGCCAATATGCTCACCTCATCCTGTTCACTTATTATCAACTGCATCACTCTCCTTTGCCTCCCCTTAGGCACTTGTTTTATACATTAACCCTATCCTTATATATTCCTGATACCCTACGTACATATCACACTGGGGGTTACCAAATTTTGGGGTGTTGTAGGTGTAATTTGAAGGAATCAGTTGAGACAACCACTGCATTCAAGACAAAACTAGCCGGCCGTTTTTGCCGCTGTGGTGAGCTGTCGGCTAGCAGAGGCTAGGTCTCGGTTAGTTTCGGCTAGCCCTCAGCTAGCTCAGCTAGCCGACAGCTGGCCACAGCGGCAAAAACGGCCGGCTAGTTAGGATCTGAATGCAGTGAACATAAAAGGTCATTCCTATAATTTCACCTTTGATTTCAGGACTGCTTTCAACCAAAGCTATTCCTAATCTGATACCTCAGGTTTCAAATTGCACCTACACCAGCCCAAAATTTGGGAATCTTGTCCAAGCCCAATTGTGTAGGGGCAGCTGCCAGGCAGCTAGTGCACATATCCAAGAGTGCCACATTTTGGGTGGTTGTAGGTGCAATTTGAAATCTGAGGTATCAGATCAAGAACAGCTTGGACTGAAGCCAGTTCTGGAATCAAAGCCAAAATTATAAGAATTATCTTTCATTTCATCTCAACATATTCCCAATTTGATACTTCAGGTTTACAGCTGTTTCCGAAAAGCTTGACACTCACAAAATTTTTTTGCTCTCAACCAACTTTTGATGGAGGGCTAAGGATTACTGCTTTGGGCTCGCCGAGCGTAGCCGAGCTACGCCAAGCCGAGGCCACAAATGCGAACCTGCAGTCAACTATATAATCCAGCCCAGGCTTCATACACTAAACATCCTCTGTAAGTGTTCTGACCCCGTTTCAGGCAAACAGAATATTTTGAGGGCAAGTTTTGAGGTAGGCTGCAAACGGCAGCGAGAGCATTGCCGACGGCAAGCGCAGCACATGACTGATCAGAATCCCAAGCCAGGTAATCCTTAGCACTCGATCAAAAGTTGGTTGCGCGCAAAAAAAAAGACACGAGTGTCAAGCTTTTCGGAAACAGCTGTAATATTAGACCTACAACGACCCAAAATTTGGCAATTCCTAGTGTGTATTCCTGCCACTGTCTTAGGCATTTCATGTACAAAATAATGAGAATGTATTATATTTTAATTTCAGCATCCTGATTGAGAAACAGAATGCATTCGGCTAGCTCGGCTAACTCACATAGTCCGCTTAGAGTGCAATTAGCCGAAAATAGGCGATTCTATGCGGTTCTACATAGAACACCCATTTCTATTTCGTGTGCCATAGAGGCCAACCTCCTAAGCGGAATATAGGCCTACACAGCCTACATAGACCTACATAGAGTGTCTGGCCTTTCCAGATGTGATGGTGTAGCAGAGCCACTTGATGTCGGCGATCGGCCCGCCAAATTTTTCAACTTTGTTCTCAGTCAGCCCTTTGGCAGCTCCCGAGAAGTACTAGTCTGCCTGTGGCAAGTTTGCCATATTTGTTTTTGTCATTCACAGACAGACTGGTGATGAGTTTATATGGAGCTGTGCGGAATGCCAATGCGCATCCCTTCCCCAGGGACTCCGGACTATGTTGCACCCTTTCACGGAGGTCGTCAAAAACAACCATGGAAGCAACCAACATCGAGAACACGTATGTCAATTCAAATACTCGGAAACAATAATCAGGTCACTTCGTCGCAATACTGTACAATTCCTCCTGCACTGATTCATGTCATTGCTTCAACCGTCCCAGAAGCGATGCCTCCTGTTGTCGTGGTTTAGTCCTCTGTTCCACGTAGCAAATTTAAATAGCGACGTACACAAATATTCAGTCCGCAGACTCGAACGCCAGGAGGGCGGTAAAGTTCCCAGCCCAGAAGAGTTCGGCCACCAACTCGACCGCCCCGTTGGTGGCAGGGATCTTGATGGCTTTCGCAACACCATCGACCTCGAAGTTGAAGGTGTCTGGGGTGGCGTACTCGATCGGCGTAGCCTCGCGTTTGCTTGGGGCGTGGGTCCAGGCCATACTGCCGGCCTTGACCCCCCCGCCGCCGACAAAGCACTTGTTGCCTGTGCCAGCCTGGGCCACATCGATGGCACCGGCAACACAGTTTCCGCTCGTCCAGGCCTGACCAGCGGAGATGGGGCCAGGCAGGCCGTCGTAAGAGATCGAGACTCCGAATCCAGCGGGAACATTCATGCAACAGTTATTCGCGCCGAGCGAGTTGCAACAGAACGACGACCCGCTGCAGGCGATGTTGTTCGTCCATGCGCAAACGTTTACCGCCTGGCTGGTGACGACAGAGGCAAGCACGTATGTGAGGAGTCTGAGGAACATCTTGTTGGTGTGGGTAGACGTGTGGAGTGCCGTTTGGTTGGTCTGATACTCAACGATTAGCTGTCCCCCTTTTATAGGAAAATTTCCTCGGATGACATGAGCTGAATTTTCAACATAACCCCAAGAAAATTCAATGATCATATTGCGTGTGGCTCACTTCTATTGAGACGCAGAGGCAATTGGCCCGTAGGACACTGGCCGCCCATTGATCCCGGGAACTAAACATTGCGTATCGTAACGCTGGTTGCGCACTTTGCGGAGCTTCAAAGAACGGATCGAATTAATTATCAGGGATGATGTTGACCGGGATATTAAAATATGTACGGCGGTCCAATTGCATGGCGGTCTAAGTGCACATTGATTCCCGCCCCCTAATTATAGGTGATCTCGGAGTTTCCGCACCACAGATACGCGATTTGATACCCGCCGCGCTAAATAGCCAGAGATAATCACACACGAAAAACAGTGGTTCGCGCTCCACATAGACACAAGTCCCGCGCAAAATGTGACATGGCGCCCGCTCTAGTTTGGAGCAGGCATGTTCTTCCTTGCTGCCAATTAAAAGTGCACTTGGACCGTCATAATAAATATCTGGCGGGATGCCACAATTTCCCTGCAAGCGAAGCGCCGTCACGATCCTTATTTCTTGTGCGGGAAAGGGATCTAATCACCTATCTTTGGGGCAGTAATTCCGAAATCAGCAATTTTATCTTGCAGCCAATTGAAAGTGCACCTAGACCACCATAGTCTTCATTTCAACTTGCACTTCAATTGAATTGAACATATCCGAGATGCCGGAGCACCGTGTCCTCTTGCCGTATCACTGGGCGATGTCAGATGGTGCAAGTCCCCTTCTCGTTGCCCCCATTACATACCCCTGCCATGGGCGCTGTAATTCCTCGGACTATTTTCTCAAATCCGGTGTCTCATAATCTGTATGTCCTCACCTTGTAACTCCTTCTTCAGTTCTTTACGCTCCATTAAGGCTGCTCAGACATCTGAATGCATACTAAAATTTATCGGAATTTAAAGTTTGAAGAAAGGGCGGGAGGGATAAGGTTGTATTTGGCGCAGAGATAACTTTATCTTGTGGGAGTTACTCATTTCACCGCAAAACGCAGATGCTGATCACGTTTATCTGTTTAGGGCTGAAAGCGCAAAACCGCTCATCTTCAGGGCGGCCCGATATACAGGGGACGGGAATGAATTAGCACTCGAATCGCCATAAATCTGGACCTAGCGTCCAACGGTTCCGAGCCGCCCTTCAGCTCCATTATGAACAACAGCCTCCAATTTGCCGACGGAGCCCGTGAAGTCACCGGATTTCTCTGATCTCTGGTTCTTTGTTTACTTACGGTGTAATACTCTTCGCATCCTTCTCTGGCGGGAGATGCATCAGGAAACCCGTCCAATGGCAATAACCCGGGATTAGCTTTGCATGCTCAGAAAGAAGAAAAACATTTGAATATCGAACCACATATATTCAACGAAGTACGATACATGGCAAGCACATACTCAGGCTCCCGACAATCGTAAAACCAGTGTACAGATGAATATTAAATCTACTGCAAAAGAATCTGGCACATATAGATTGTGATCAACGCCAATTGCAGACAGTGGGGACGAGGGGAAGGTCCATGGGTGAGAAGGCACGCGAGCGAGGAGTGGTAAAGAAAATCCGGTCCATTCAGCGGCGAGCTGCACTCGCAATCACCGGTGCCCTCAGCTCTACCCCAACAGATGTTCTGGACGTCCACGCAAACCTTTTGCCCGTAACACACCTGATCGACAAAATCCGTTTCCGTGCAGCCTTACGGCTAGCAACACTACCACCCACGCACCCCCTGTATGAAACGGTACGAGAGGCGGCAAATCCGCAAAGAAGGCACCCTACACCCTTGCACGATCTCATGGCGGACTTCCGCCTTGAGCCCAGTAGGATGGAGGAGATTGACGCGATTCGCTACTCGGCGACATGGGAATCGAGTATGGCGGTTTCTATACCGAGCTCGAAGAAGGCCGCAGGAAAGGCGGAAAAATTAGATAGATCGGAATGGAAAGTATATACTGATGGGTCGGGGATTGACGGGCACATTGGCGCTTCAGCGGTTCTCTTTCACAGGGGCAGGGAAATTGGGGCACTGCGGCTACACTTGGGGAACGCGAACCGACATACCGTGTTTGAGGGCGAAGGCATCGGCGGCAGTCTGGCTCTGGCGCTCCTACGCCGACAACCTGAGGTGACAGGCCCGGTCACCGTGGTCGTGGACAGCCAGCCGGCAGTTAAGGCGATTCGCAATACAGCATCAACCCCCTCGCACTGGATATGGGACATCTGGCACGCACATGCGGAGGCATTAGCGAAGAAACACCCTGACGCCGTCGTGACAATTCGATGGGCCCCGGGCCATGTGGGCATTCTAGGGAACGAGCGCGCAGACGAGGAGGCGAAGCGTGCAGCCCAGCACGAGGACTCTTCCCCACGCATGGCCCTACCCTTACCCTTCCGCGGCGACCTGCCTTGGAGTCGGTCTGCTATACTGCAGGACTATAATACCGACCTCCAGGCGGCCGTGGAGCGGGGATGGAGACGTTCACCACGCTTCGAGAGGTTCTCGCGGTATGATAAAAAATTGCTTAAAGGCTCATACATCGCTACCGCCGATCGTCTGCCGCGCAGCCTTGCTGTCCTACTCCTGCAACTACGTACTGGCCATGTCCCTCTAGCAAAACACCTCCACCGCATCGCTAAAGCCGACTCCCCCATTTGCCCATGCTGCCGGCAAGCCGATGAGACCGTCGAACACTATCTACTCCGATGCTCAGCACATATCGAAGCCCGACATGAACTTGTACGAGCAGGGGGCCGGCGAGCCACAGTCATGACCAAACTGCTCAGCGACCCCTCGCTATACCCCCTGCTCTTCCGCTTCATCGCACGCACCGGTCGCTTCCATACTGTCCATGGCGAGCTCCCCGAAGCCCCGGACTTCTATGCCCCCACCCGAGAGGAGACAATCAAATCGTTCGGCCCTGCTGGCGATTTAACTGGCCCGGGAGGCATACCGCGCACTGCCGACCCATTCAACAGGTAGCGCATGCCCCGAGCCCCCAACCCTCGCCCAGAAGACGCCGCTGTGAACCCGACAGTCCCCCGTTAGCCCCGACCCTGTTACTTACCGCTTACAAGTCCCTTACGGCCACGCCACACCTCACTCACCATACTTTACTCACCAGAGCTCACCTTCACAGGGAGCCTATACCGTTAGTTTACCTCGGACACCACTTACCCTACCCCCTTAGGTTTTCGAGACAGCCACTTAATGCGCGCTATGCGCGCCCGTCTTTCGTCGCCCAGCGGTGCGATCGACAGTCTGCCGCCGATTCGAGATTATATCACCTAGACCAGTAGAACTAGTTAGAAGCAGTCGCATAAAGTGTAGAAGTATGCCTACCGTACCATATAGGGTAGAGGGCAAATAACAATGATTCAAAAAAAAAAAAAAAAAAAAAAAAAAAAGAGGGGGAAGGTCCGCCGCGTGAAATACGTGGCAGTGAGAATTCAGACGATAAGACGGATCGATACGTAGTATTACGCACGGTAACGTCCGAGGCCATGACGGCTGCCTCGGGGGAGGAGGCAGAGATGGCGAAGACGAGCGTCGCTTCGAGCCGGTCAGGCAATGAACCGGCGAACGAGCAAGAAAGCAAGATCAGGAGACTTCCTCCGTTCGCTCTTCAAGGCATTGATGCCGAACCGCCTAACGGTCGTAATTTCCTATTCGGAGAGCTGTAACACGAACGAAGTCTACCTGTACGAGGCCGCTGCAGGTAAGGTTAGACCAGCGGTACAGGATACGCAAAAACAACACCGACATACGTTCGTCCCAGTGGCGCTGGTCGTCGTCATTGCCCTCGTCGTCGAGCTCCTTATCCAGATGCGGCTGCTCGTCGCCGGTGCCGGCAAACTCTAGATCACGCAAGAGTGGAGGGGCTCCACGACCCAACGGCTACCGGGTGCGATTTGCAGACAGTGCAAGTGGGAAGGTATGGGAAAGAATGAGCAAACCTCGTTCCCTAGACTACCCCAGCCGCGCGCGGCGGTGGTGTTCAGGACTCAAAGCAATCAAGGATGGAGCGCAGAAGTAGAGGAGATAGAGGGAGGGCAACAAAAACGTCACGAGCAGGCCAGCGGGTTGCAAAATGAAGCAGGATAGGCCGGGCGCGAGCAACGGTGCTCCACCGTCGAGCTGGATTTGTACAATATTGTGCGTCAGCGAAGAAGAAGGGAATGACAGACACGACGCACACCACCACCGCGCGCGCGTCCGTCGGAACGGCCACGTCTACCGCTTGCACCACCGAGCTCCTTGCCCGTCATTCCATTCGACACTAGGCGCCGTCACTGTGGTTTGAAGCAAGCGCTGCAACGAGAAGAGCCTTGGATGTGATCACGGGGAAGGACCCAGTAGCGACACTGTACTTTCAAAATGGGAGGGCGGCAGGAGGGCGGCCGAGCAGGGTGCGTAAGAGGACATCTGGACAAGTATGATGTACAAGGAGCAGATAGGGGCCTCCGAGGGTCCTTTGGGGAGTATAGATGACTTGTCTGCGTGTCCATGACGCTGATAGAGCGAATTTCGAGCAAGGAAGACATCGACGACAAGGGGGACAGAGAAGCGATGTTTGGGCTTTGATCGAGGACAAAGGTCCGCACCGCCACTGCGGCGTTTGCCTTCTTACGTCCTAGGGTTAAGAATGCGCCATCAGCAGAGGACTGACGGAGTATATACGAGAAGGGTGGAAGTGGAACTCGGCTAGTTTAAGTGAGTTCCACTGGGTGTAAGTGAGTTCCACCCCGGATGCATCGACCGTGGAACTCGCTTGAGTTAGCCGTGTTCCACTCTCATACTGTACTATTACGATCAAATCGACAGTCACGGGTCACGGACCCCTCTGTCGATTACGAATTTTGGTCGTAGTCACGGGTCACGAAGGGGTTTGTCGTAGTCTGTAGTTAACCGCGCGATCATGTATGCGTGGCGTCGTTATTATATAATCATCGGAGTTTGAATTACTTTCTTCAACCACTCACTCTTCCGGCGGCTCTAGCCACAAACTTTGAGAGAAAGAGTCTCTCAAAATCCAATTTCCAGATGAACTGTCACTTCAGAATCACTACACTGGTCCGCTTCCCTTCGAATTGGTATCTCGGCCTTTTCCACGTGCCGGACCATCAAGGTTCGGCATTGCGCTTCTTCGACCTTCTGTCCAACCAACGGTGGGACAATTTATTCACTTCATAATCTTGAAGGCAAATGTGGGGTCAGAAGAGTGAAATACGCGTTACTGAAGCTTTGGGACCATCGAAAAAATTCTGTGATTTGTAATAACGAGGCCACCGATCATTCGATCAAGGTTAGTGACAGACCAAGGGGGAATCGGCATTCGAAAAAAGGATATAGGGTCGAAAAGTTTTTTTCGACCTTGAGCCGACCCCCCCTCCCCCCCTCTCCTTCCATATAGGGAAGGAGTTTCCCACCCCTGATGGCGGGCCGTGTATCCGGACCGAGTGGCTTTCTTGTAAATGGTACTTTTACGCCCTTCCTGCACACCCTACACCCTAAGCACGTCTCTGCCGCTTCGTACTCACTCGCTGTCGCGTCAAGGCCGTCGGCACCGCGGTACAAAAATCTCCGGAAGACTGCATGTCATACTTCCAAGAATAGGAGCCGAAAACACGCTCCAGTAGAGTGTGCAGCAGCTTACCTCGCTCTGCCAGCTGGATGTCTAAGAGAAAGTAGTCTGCGGGGTTCCTCGCAAATATGGCCAGAGCGTTGCCGGTAAGGCTGGCGGGTATCCGCTCCATTTTAAATATGAGGTTGTCAAATGTGTTGTAGAGTGGCAAATCAGATGCCGGCGTAGAAGCCTCGTTTGGCGCGCAACTGAAATGAATGTTAAAATCAAAGCAATGAATATATGTGCTTGCTACTTACAACCTTTCTTTTCGACGTGAAACTCTGAGGAGGAAATGGAATTTTTGATGGGTAGTTGGGCCGTGATCCACCACCCCAAATCGGGAATTTGTACGAAGCGTAGCTCTGGGCAAGCTCTGGGCATGGAAAACACGTCTAGGACTTACCCCGCATCGTTTTAACAGGCTTGGAAGCTAGTTTATAACATTGACTAGAAATTTTTTTCAGCCCGACCCGGACCCCCCCCCCCCCCCCCCACCCGATATCTGAAATTTTAATGCCGATTCCCCCTTGTGACAGACTATAACAAACGAGGTACGAGTTGATAGTGTTATAGCGTCTGTTTATAAGAGACTAGGTTTGTCGAGCCTTCCAAGCCGTGTCACTCTCCCCCCCAGTGGGCGAAAAAAGGCAAATTTTCCGCGAAAATATCGAAATTTTTGGAGTTGTCACGCGAAAATCCGGCCGCTGTCGAAATGTTGAATAGGTAAATTGGGTCACGCGTCACACCCCCTGTCGATTTGATCGTAATAATACAGTACTTCTTGTCCACTTGATTAATTGAATCAGACCGCAGGTATTCTGGGGTTCACACCGATGGCTGTACGGGCGCATCAGATCCCACTCCATGGCCAGATGTCCTCGATCTTGACCTTTGAGTGAATACTTTATTGGGATAACGATCATTCAAGCCGTTTGCCACATTTGCGGTGCACCTCGGCAACGGCCGTACTTGGCTGATGCCCAAACTGGCATATTGTTTTACCGTTCATTCCTTTCTCAGATTGTTAGTCAGAAAAATATTTTTCATGAATAATAATCTGATACTACATTAAGCATACAAAAACGGTGTATGGGATACGTCTTGAGAAATCTGGAAGTAAATATTCGCCAGGGTATCTCAAGACTGTCAACTTCAACTAATAAGATCTAAAGTAGGCTCAAACGGGGTGTACTTAAACCTCGCAAATTTTGAGGCCGGTGGCAGTAGCCAAAGTATATGAGTGAAGTGAGGAATCAGTTCACGATCATATGACATGAGCTTAGCCGCAAAGACCATTTCTAGTCTTTCTCCTACACTCATATTGTAGCAGCCTTGAGTATGAATACACAATTACCCTTCATTTTCACCAAACAAACGGGGCCACGCTGAGCCCGAGGCAGCAGAACCAGTGCAGCGGGTTGGAGCGGAGCTCGAGCTATGGACAAGAGTGCCAGGGGAGAGTGAATAAAGTAACTTGGGAAACCTAACTTTAACTTTGATCGCCCCTTTGAGTTGGCGGGGCTAACTTTACAGTACTTTACTTTACTTTACGAGCGATCAGACAAAGTAACTTGCCATCAGATGGCATCACTTACCGCCAAGTTCATCTGTTCGAAAGCGTTCAATTCGTTGGGATCTATTCTACCATAGAGTCCCGCATAGAACTCAGGTAGAATTTATACAAGAGAAAAGTGACAGAATGATGGTAGACTTTAGGGCTGTGCGACGGCGTGCCCGTCATGCCGGTTCGACGGGTTCCGGCGACGGGTGGCCGACCCATTCTGTCAAGGCCTCAGAGAAACTTTCAACGGGACGGTAATGGGACAGATCTCTGCACCGATGGCCATCGGAATCACAGCCGTTGACCGTCATTTGACGGGCAATGGTTCGGAAGATGTTGAATATCTGAATGTTCGCATATTCCAACCATTTTGGTGTGTAAATGGTCTCTCCACCCCATCTGAACATTTGAACATTGGATGATAGGCATAATAATGTTCGCTCTTTTGATAATTGCCTCGGCATTTTCCAGAAGTTAGCGTTGATTGCAAGATCGTTGCTTACCTTTTTGGGGCGCCTTCAGAATCCAGTCTTCCACTTGGTTCAATCCTTGTTCAAACAATTTTGATATATTGTAAACACACAGAAGAGTGCAAAGGGTCCCATATAACTTGTTTTCTTGCTTTTTGAGGCAAGAAAACACATCCATTTGATGCGTAATGTCAACTTACTGATGAGCTTAAACTCAACTTCAATGTGCAGGTGAATTTAGAGCATGTCTCCATTTGTTTATTGTCTTGTAAACTGGGTTATGCGACTGTCTGGTATCCAACCCATTCGTGTGGCTGTGATGGCTGTCTTGTCGTCCACCCCATTCTGTGGAGCCTTTGGTTTACCTCGGGACAAGACGGTATGGGACATATTTGGCCATTGTACTAACCTATTGGTACCTTTAGATAAAGTTCAAATTACTTTGAGTGACTTCAACTTACTTCAAACAACTTAAAGTAACTTCAAGTTACTTGGAAGTAACTTGCCCCGCCAAGTTAGATCAATGTGATCAGACAAAGTAACTTATGCCATCAGATGGCATCAAATCCCGCCAAGTTCGTCAAATTATAGTTGCAAGAGCATGAATTGACACTTTTTATGACCCCTAGACTTGTTAAACTACTCTAGCATGCTGATACTTCTTCTAACTTGAAGTTACTTGAAGTTACTTGAAGTTACTTAAAGTTACTTAAAGTTACTTACAAGTTACTTTTGGCATACTTTACTTTACTTGTCTGCCACAAGTAAAGTAAAGTTAGTTTTGTAAGGCTAAGTTAATTTGTCCAAGTAACTTTGTTAACCATCGTGCCAGGGGCAGGTAAGCCTCGCCGCCTGACCGGTAGCCACCATGGAGCAGCCGCATTCAAGCTGCTGTGTGCGGGCGAGGAAAACAGCTTCTCAATGCTGAGAACTGTTCCTCGGGGATGGTAGGACCCCATCCCCGGACGATGACCACGTGCGAAAGGATGGCGGACGACGATAACTGGAGCCTGGCGGACACTATCATGAACATCATCTGGATCTTTTAAATTGGGGACAACGGTGCCGAGAGTAGGGAGACCTGAATTGTTGTATGTCTTACTATCATTGCTCGGTTCTTGCTGAATTTATGTATCTCTATAAAACTTATCCGTGCAGTGTATTGTATTTTTCTCGAATTTATCTTGATTTCTGAGACGAAACACGCGAGTTTGGCGGAAGGGGCAGGCATTTTGATGAGATTGATGAGAGGAGTCGGGGAGCGACGTTGCCCCGGACTTTTATGGCAGCAAAGAGAGATGGCGTGTGTCTTGCCGATCGTTCGCGACATACTAGCGGCGGGAATAATTATCTCTGAGTACAAGCGAGGACAATTATTGGGTAATTATTCATCCTGAAGGGATCTGCTCAAACCTCGCCAGTTAGCGGTGGATACCATATATATCCTCAACTACTTAGTGGGGTTTGATGGGCAGTATAGGTGGACACCCTGCTGTCGCAGTAATTAAGAACCCATAAAAGGAAGTCACCCGATGGCGAGTGTGCCAAGGACTGAATTCTATCACAGGGACATTTGGTCATGAGCTGATGCGTCCACACAGCCATCGGTGTAATGTCCGGAATACCCGTTGTCTGATTTAATTAATGAATTGGACAAGAAGTATGAAAGTGGGACTCGGCTAACATAAGCGAGTTCCACTGGGCGTAACTGAGTTCCACGATTGATGCATCCCGGGTGGAACTCACTTAGACCCAGTGGAACCCGCTTAAATTAGCCGAGTTCCACTTCCACCCTTCTCGTCATTCCCCGGACTGACGACTCACCTGACGGCTCCACTGTGTCATCCCCGGAACCTAAGGCCAAAGTCTTCCCACCCTAGGCTGACACTCCCCCACCTGATGCAGGCGAGCCCATCCCGGAGCCGAACCCTGCCCCCACCTTCACAGTCCAGGATGTTTACCACACGATCGCCAAGCTCTCCCCATGGAAAGTGCCCGGCCCGTCAGGAATCCCCAACGTCGTGATCAAAGCCGAAAATACCATCTTCATGCCCATCCTGCTCAATGTCCTCGAGTCCGGCCTCCGACTAGGGCACTTCCCCAGATTCTGGCGTGTCCTTCTCAACATTACTATTGGCAAGCCCAGAAAAAGCAACTACTCCGTACCTGGCACGCACCACCCCATAGCAGAAGAGGAATGCCTAGGCAAAGTCATCGAATCAGTTGACAAATGATCTCTATATTTATCGCGGGAACTTCCGGACTAGCGGGACTTGTAAATGGGGCGGGCGGGTTGCATCTGTGTTTGGGGTGGAGGTAACTTTTATCTTGCGGGAATCATTGATTTTCCCGCAAAACACAGATGCTGATAATCTTTACCAGTTTAGCGCGGAAGGCGTCAAACCACTTATCTTCGGGGTGCGTAACAAATGATGATTGTGCCAGTGACCCGATGCCGCTCCACAGGATGGGCAAAAGATGTGTTGAGAAAGCGTTAAAACCACCATGGTCGAGAGAAAAGAGAACTTTCAAGGCGCCACTCTCTCTTCAAGTTTCAAAGTATGACAAGCAATCGCAAAAAGAGTCGCACAATACTAGTACCAGTCTAGTCTCTTATAAACAGACACTATAACAATTAAACTCGTTCCTCGTTTGTTATAGTACCAGTCGTGTCTTCAGGGGAAGGGCCCATCAATACCTCAAGTGTCTTGCATCTTCCTTGCTTCCCTTGCTTGTCGACCACTCAATATATCTATCAATCATATCAAGTACTTGTAACTTTGCCGCTAGCCCTGCCAATATGCTCACCTCATCCTGTTCACTTCTTATCAACTGCATCACTCTCCTTTGCCTCTCCTTAGGCACTTGTTTTATACTTTAACCCTATCCTTATATATTCCTGATACCCTACGTACATATCACACTGGGGGTTACCAAATTTTGGAGTGTTGTAGGTGTAATTTGAAGGAATCAGTCGAGACAACCACTGCATTCAAGACAAAACTAGCCGGCTGTTTTGGCCGCTGTGGCTAGCTGTCGGCTAGCTCAGCTAGCCGGGGCTAACCCGTGACCTAGCCTCGGCTAGAACCCTCGGCTAGCGGAGACTAGGTCTCGGTTAGTTTCGGCTAGCCCTCAGCTAGCTCAGCTAGCCGACAGCTGGCCACAGCGGCAAAAACGGCCGGCTAGTTAGGATCTGAATGCAGTGAACATAAAAGGTCATTCTTATAATTTCACTTTTGATTTCAGGACTGGTTTCAACCAAAGCTATTCCTAATCTGACACCTCAGGTTTCAAATTGCACCTACACCAGCCCAAAATTTGGGAATCTTGTCCAAGCCCAATTGTGTTGGGGCAGCTGCCAGGCAGGTAGTGCACATATCCAAGAGTGCCACATTTTGGGTGGTTGTATGTAGGTGCAATTTGAAATCTGAGGTATCAGATCAAGAACAGCTTGGACTGAAGCCAGTTCTGGAATCAAAGCCAAAATTATAAGAATTATCTTTCATTTCATCTCAACATATTCCCAATTTGATACTTTAGGTTTAATATTAGACCTACAACGACCCAAAATTTGGCAATTCCTAGTGTGTATTCCTGCCACTGTCTTAGGCATTTCATGTACAAAATAATGAGAATGTATTATATTTTAATTTCAGCATCCCGATTAAGAAACAGGTAGGTAGGTAGGTAGGTAGCATTACACGGCACGGTCCCGCTCAGGAACGCCGGTTTGAGGAAGTATCCCGGTGCACTACAGGCCATTTATGTACACCATCGTCCCTCACTTCTAAGAATCCCTCGAGCCGAGCTCACGCACCCGGCTTCCCGTCACGCTGTAGAACCCGATTGACTCCTAGAAGCAAATAATAATAAAACCCGATATGAAAACACACAAACCCTCCTCTGAAATCTGCTCCGTATGCCAAAAAATTGGAATTGCTAATTAATAACTTCAAGGTTTGAGTTTGCCTGGCGCGTCTCCATTAGTCAGCCAATTATTTTGGTCGGGAGTAGCGGAATAAATGGGCAGCTTGAAGCAGTAGATATCCATGAGTTGGTGGGGACGGATGGTAAAAGAGGTGTATGCCTTTGTATTGAGCAAAGCACAACTCTACAACATGAGTGTCGGTGGAGGTTGGACCAGAAATATTGCAAATATTGGAGCCTGGAATCCAAGAAGTGTAGGTAGTCCTCATCCCGTCACTTTTAGGATATTTTCTGCATGTAGCTTCCACAGATGCGAGAAATAGGTTCTTCACACGACAATTACATTGAGTGTTATGGTTGACCTGAACTGATCGGAAAAAGAAAGAACAAGGGAGTGATAGACCAAGTTCATGCAGTGGACCAAAAGTTTTCTATCAACGACCTCGCCAGCATTGAGGAGCAGCGACAAAGGATCAACAAAGGACTCGGGTCTGACGGAGAGGTGGCAGTGCCGCTGACTCAGCCCCGAAACGGGAAGTGGGCGCAAACGAGGGCGGAGGCAGTAGAGTCGGTCAATGGGTCCTCGCGGCGTAAACTCAGTGGTTCTGGGGAAGGGTGGTCTGTTGCTAGTTCTCTGGGAAGTGGAACTGAAGAGATCGAGTGAAAAATGAGCTGGATGCGGACATATGCATTTGGATGACGATGAAAGACGAGAAGAAGCGGGTCGGTCGTAGTCTGCAATGCACAGTCTCAGTTGATATAGATTCGGAGTGTATGTCTACACCATCTAGAAGGAATCCCGCACGCTCAGAAGTGTTCTGAGTGGCGAATGACACGTAATCGAGTTTTGTTCCCAGCGACTACTTCCAATTTTTAGGACGGTAGTGAAGTGGGGTGTCCCTGAGACACTCCTGTGATGACTCAGTACTGCAGTATGCGAGTACTGTGCCCACACGGAGGCTACACGACAATTTTCGAGTTTTGATGATGGTGGTATAGGAATACAGAATGGCAGAATGGCATTCGGCTAGCTCGGCTAACTCACATAGTCCGCTTAAAGTGCAATTAGCCGAAAACAGGCGATTCTATGCGGTTCTACATAGAACACCCATTTCTATTTCGTGTGCGATAGAGGCCAACCTCCAAAGCGGAATATAGGCCTACATAGAGTGTCTGGCCTTTCCAGATGTGATGGTGTAGCAGAGCCATTTGATGTCGGCGATCGGCCCGCCAAATTTTCCAACTTTGTTCTCAGCCAGCCTTTTGGCAGCGCCCGAGAAGTACTAGTCTGCCTGTGGCAAGTTTGCCATATTTTTTTGTCATTCACAGACAGACTGGTGATGAGTTTATACGGAGCTGTGCGGAATGCCAATGCGCATCCCTTCCCCAGGGACTCCGGACTATGTTGCCCCCTTTCACAGAGGTCGTCAAAGACAACTATGGAAGCAACTAACATCAAGAACACGTATGTCAATTCAAATACTCGGAAACAATAATCAGATCACTTCGTCGCAATACTGTACAATTCCTCCTGCACTGATTCGTCTCATTGCTTCAACCGTCCCAGAAGCGATGCCTCCTGTTGTCGTGTTTTAGTCCTCTGTTCCACGTAGCAAATTTAAATAGCGACGTACACAAATATTCAGTCCGCAGACTCGAACGCCAGGAGGGCGGTAAAGTTCCCAGCCCAGAAGAGTTCGGCCACCAACTCGACCGCCCCCGTCGGTGGCAGGGATCTTGATGGTTTTCGCAACACCATCGACCTCGAAGTTGAAGGTGTCTGGGGTGGCGTACTCGATCGGCGTAGCCTCGCGTTTGCTTGGGGCGTGGGTCCAGGCCATACTGCCGGCCTTGACCCCCCCACCGCCGACAAAGCACTTGTTGCCTGTGCCAGCCTGGGCCACATCGATGGCACCGGCAACACAGTTTCCGCTCGTCCAGGCCTGACCAGCGGAGATGGGGCCAGGCAGGCCGTCGTAAGAGATCGAGACTCCGAATCCAGCGGGAACATTCATGCAACAGTTATTCGCGCCGAGCGAGTTGCAACAGAACGACGACCCGCTGCAGGCGATGTTGTTCGTCCATGCGCAAACGTTTACCGCCTGGCTGGTGACGACAGAGGCAAGCACGTATGTGAGGAGTCTGAGGAACATCTTGTTGGTGTGGGTAGACGTGTGGAGTGCCGTTTGGTTGGTCTGATACTCAACGATTAGCTGTCCCCCTTTTATAGGAAAATTTCCTCGGATGACATGAGCTGAATTTTCAACATAACCCCAAGAAAATTCAATGATCATATTGCGTGTGGCTCACTTCTATTGAGACGCAGAGGCAATTGGCCCGTAGGACACTGGCCGCCCATTGATCCCGGGAACTAAACATTGCGTATCGTAACGCTGGTTGCGCACTTTGCGGAGCTTCAAAGAACGGATTGAATTAATTATCAGGGATGATGTTGACCGGGATGTACGGCGGTCCAATTGCATGGCGGTCTAAGTGCACATTGATTCCCGCCCCCTAATTATAAGTGATCTCGGAGTTTCCGCACCACAGATACGCGATTTGATACCCGCCGCGCTAAATAGCCAGAGATAATCACACACGAAAAACAGTGGTTCGCGCTCCACATAGACACAAGTCCCGCGCAAAATGTGACATGGCGCCTGCCCTAGTTTGGAGCAGGCACGTTCTTCCTTGCTGCCAATTAAAAGTGCACTTGGACCGTCATAATAAATATCTGGCGGGATGCCACAATTTCCCTGCAAGCGAAGCGCCGTCACGATCCTTATTTCTTGTGCGGGAAAGGGATCTAATCACCTATCTTTGGGGCAGTAATTCCGAAATCAGCAATTTTATCTTGCGGCCAATTGAAAGTGCACCTAGACCACCATAGTCTTCATTTCAACTTGCACTTCAATTGAATTGAACATATCCGAGATGCCGGAGCACCGTGTCCTCTTGCCGTATCACTGGGCGATGTCAGATGGTGCAAGTCCCCTTCTCGTTGCCCCCATTACATACCCCTGCCATGGGCGCTGTAATTCCTCGGACTATTTTCCCAAATCCGGTGTCTCATAATCAGTATGTCCTCACCTTGTGACTCCTTCTTCAGTTCTTTACGCTCCATTAAGGCTGCTCAGACATCTGAATGCATACTAAAATTTATCGGAATTTATTGTGAGAACTTCCCGACAAAAGTTACTCATTTCACCGCAAAACGCAGATGCTGATCACGTTTATCTGTTTAGGGCTGAAAGCGCAAAACCGCTCATCTTCGGGGCGGCCCAATATACAGGGGACGGGAATGAATTAGCACTCGAATCGCCATAAATCTGGACCTAGCGTCCAACGGTTCCGAGCCGCCCTTTAGCTCCATTATGTACAACAGCCTCCAATTTACCGACGGAGCCCGCGAAGTCACCGAATTTCTCTGATCTCTGGTTCTTTGTTTACTTACGGTGTAATACTCGTCGCATCCTTCTCTGACGGGAGATGCATCAGGAAACCCGTCCAATGGCAATAACCCGGGATTAGCTTTGCATGCTTAGAAAGAAGAAAAATAAAAAAAATAAAAACATTTGAATATCGAACCACATATATTCAACGAAGTACGATACATGGCAAGCACATACTCAGGCTCCCGACAATCGCAAAACCAGTGCACAGGTGAATATTAAACCTACTGCAGAAGAATCTGGCACATATAGAATGTGATCAACGCCAATTGCAGACAGTGGGGACGAGGGGGAAGGTCCGCCACGTGAAATGCGTGGCAGTGAGAATTCAGACGATAAGACGGATCGATGCGTAGTATTGCGCACGGTAACGTCCGAGGCCACGACGGCTGCCTCGGGGGAGGAGGCAGAGATGGCGAAGACGAGCGTTGCTTCGAGCCGGTCGGGCGATGAACGGCGAACGAGCAAGAAAGCAAGGTCAAGAGACTTCCTCCGTTCGCTCTTCAAGCCATTGATGCCCAACTGCCTAACGGTCGTAATTTCCTATTCGGAGAGCTGTAACACGAACGAAGTCTACCTGTACGAGGCCGCTGCAGGTAAGGTTAGACCAGCGGTACAGGACACGCAAAAACAACACCGACATATGTTCGTCCCAGTGGCGCTGGTCGTCGTCATTGCCCTCGTCGTCGAGCTCCTTATCCAGATGCGGCTGCTCGTCGCCGATGCCGGCAAACTCTAGATCACGCAAGAGTGGAGGGGCTCCACGATCCAACGGCTCCCGGGTGCGATTTGCAGACAGTGCAAGTGGGAAGGTATGGGAAAGAATGAGCAAACCTCGTTCCCTAGACTACCCCAGCCGCGCGCGGCGGTGGTGTTCGGGACTCAAAGCAATCAAGGATGGAGCGCAGAAGTAGAGGGAGATAGAGGGAGGGCAACAAAAACGTCACGAGCAGGCCAGCGGGTTGCAAAATGAAGCAGGATAGGCCGGGCACGAGCAACGGTGCTCCACCTTCGAGCTGGATTTGCACGATATTGTGCTCCTTGCCCGTCATTCCATTCGACACTAGGCCCCGTCACTGTGGTGTGAAGCAAGCGCTGCAATGAGAAGAGACTTGGATTTGATCACGGGGAAGGACCCAGTAGCGACACTGTACTTTCAAAATGGGAGGGCGGCAGGAGGGCGGCCGAGCAGAGTGCGTAAGAGGACATCTGGACAAGCATGATGTACAAGGAGCAGATAGCGCCTCCGAGGGTCCTTTGGGTGTATGAATGACTTGTCTGCGTGTCCGTGACGCTGGTGGAGCGAATTTCGAGCAAGGAAGACATCGACGACAAGAGGGAAGATGGGGAGACAGAGAAGCGATGTTTGGGCTTTGATCGGGGACAAAGCTCCGCACCGCCACTGCGGCGCTTGCCTTCTTACGTCCACCATGTTTCGAGAATGCGTCCATCCAGCAGCCATCAGCGTAGGATTGACGACTCACCCACGTCACGATGATCTCTGCACACTGACACGCTTCATGCCGTTCCTCGTCTTCCTTCATCCTGTCCTCCATATTCTTCCCATTGATCTTCCTCCTTTCTTCTGTCGTCTTTCCAATGCCGCTGCTCCCTCCCTCACTTCCGTGCCGACTCAGTAACCTCCTCTATACCTCTGTCGACAGCGCTTACGCCTTCGGTCCCTCGGAGCTCGGTGCAGAGCGAGGGCCATGCGCTGTGTACTCGCATTTTGTGGCTCCGGTTACGCCGTCGGCTGTGCATTTTCACGCACATAACCGACTAGATGTCTCGGGAGTAAGGATGATACGGTTTTTAATTTGAGCCCAATTCTGGCTAGCTAATCATGACGGCACTCTATACCCAGGGGCTCGAAATTTGTGGAAGCGTGTCGTCGCTTAAAGGCGTCGTGCCTTGAGTCGCAAGCCACCGCGCGCGCCTTTGTTCTTCTTCATGGTAGATAGACTAGTTACTGGCTTACAGTGCAGACCGTTTTCTGAATTCTACAAAGTATTTTGGGCATTTATGACGCGTACATCCATTTCGACCGTCGCGCTGCGCGCTGCTGTGATCGGTGATAGCGTTGCAAATCGGCTCCTCCCTTCTCCATGATGTCGCTCTACTTCACCCGCTCTCCATTGAACAGGCACTGATCTCTTCAATTGTTCTACACCGATCCCGTGTTTTGTCTGGATACTTGAGTGAGGGTAACATGGCAACGTGCTAATTCTTACTTTCCTTCTTTGTAGTCTTTTACTCTTCCGCGGTGAGTGGGATCCAAGATTCGGCTGCGTCCGTGTTTCGGCTAGAACGATCCAGGGAGGTCCAGGAACAAAGATGTAGCTATATTAGTGCGTTTACATCAGCGTAACTCCTGGAAAACGGCGTTCCTGAGTGGGTCCGCGCCGTGTAATCCTACCTACCTACTTGTCTACCTCACAATCTAACTATCACTGACACAGGAATTTAGCATTGACATCCTTGATGCCGAATGGAACGCGGAAATCATAGCCGAGGGCGCACCTAAATACGGATATGGTCCCACGATGGCCGTGCCGCCGCCCATTGCCCGTCGCACGGGCAGGGATGAAGACAGTTAAAAGATAGTATTTTCTGTTTTCTTGACGCACAACAATGAAAAACTATCAATTCCACAACGTATCCCAAACTTTTCCTGAGTGCTTTCTGCCTACTGAATTTATTTCCCCACCAAACTTGCACTGATCGCAAAGGCTTAACCAGGACATTTCGAGTTCGCGCCTATCTGTCATGTCGAAACTGAGAACCTCGTTTGAATATCCACTCCACTCTCAGATGGCGTACGTCGTCTTCGAGTGAAACGACCGCATGCCACTCATTTCTGAAAATGGGTCTATTGCTGTGGAAGCGCTGCGGAGCAGAACTGCTAAGTGCTGGCGGATGCTTCCACTCGTGATGGATCTGCCACTACTCGGCTGCGGATCCCAGGCACTGCACCGCCAACTTCTGAGCCTAAAATCTCTGATCTGATGGCTCCAGAGTTGCGTCGAGCATGGAGACGGATCTTGAGCTCGAGGATGTCAATTGAGTAATATTTTCGGCATTACAAGGCAGTCGCCAATTGACAGTCCACTGACTGACAAGGTGCATTGTGTAACGAACGATTGGGAAATGAAAATACCGCCCATATGCGCAAGTCAATTCAAGGTCAATTTTCAGATTACCGCTCATACGATTATTATCCTAAACGTATTTTTAGAACTTGTTTTTCTTTCTTTTCTTTCTTTTTTTTTTGGTGGTCGTTCGTCCCAGCGCCAAAATGCAGTGCATGGTCGCATGGTTTAGGGCTGATAAATTCCGAGCGGAGCCTACATAAGGGACACACATAAGGGCAGCGGGGATTTCTTCTTCAAAAATGATCAGTCGCCCCTTCCTCGTTGCTCTATATGCTTTGGCGCAAGTTCGTCACTGTACCTCTGCCGTCTCGAATCGTACCATCGACGATGTCTTCGGGGATGAAATCTCCGGGGCCCCCTCCCAATTTACACCCCCTCACCAAATGATTGGAATGTCGTGGAGGTGAGAACATTATTCTATGGGGCGCAATGTTTGATACTGAGCAAGGAGGATAGAACAACAATTGCACAACTTGTGCCGTGAAACCCGACCCCGCTCAAACATTCAACAAAACGTGGCACGATGTTACTGTGCCAGTAGGGACCACTTACTCTGTCATCCTAAACTTCACGGGTGCGTCCATGTCACAACGCGAGTCATAAGTTTCCGACATCTTTCTTTTTTCAGGGACGGCGATATATTTCTTCGGTATTGTTCCCAATACGGTTCCCAATGCAGATACTGTCGTGAACTTGATGTTCAACTTGGATGGCGCATCTGCCGGCACCTATACCCACACTCCCGATACTCCCAACACGATTCTATATTCTGTCCCAATGCTATCAAAGGACGGTCTCAGCAACAATGCACACACATTGGTTGCACAGGTCCAGAGCTCGTCACTACTGCTTTTTGATTATGCAATATACACGTGGGTCATTATGATTATATTCTCATGAGCCAGGATCTGACAGACATTTAGAGTTGAGAATGAAGAGGTCATCACATCCAGCGCATCCAGTATTGTGACCCCTGATGACAGCCCTGTCTTTTCTTCTATAATCACATCAACATCTGCTGGTACTGGTGTAAACAGTCAAGTCCTGACCACAACAACCTTTGTCGGACCCACGTCTGCTAGTAGTGGAGCTGACAGCTCATCCCCCCCAGCTACAACCGCCACTCACACTGTTGCCCCATCTACATCTGCTGGTGGTGAAAGCCCATTGCCGCCCAAAACCACCCCTGGCCCGCTTGGTGTGCCCACATCTGCCAGTGCTGGAAGTAGTAGCTCATTCCTGGCTACAACCACCTCTCACACCATTGCTGTGTTCACATCTTCTGGTACTAGTAGTGAAGGCCCATCACCGCCCAAAACCACCCCTGGCACGCTTGGTGCACCCACATCTGCCAATGCTAGAAGTAGCAGCTCATTCCTGACTACAACCACCTCTCACACCATTTCTGTGTTCACATCTTCCAGTACTGGTAATGAAAGCCCATTGCTGCCCACAACCACCCCTGACACCCTCTTTGCGTCCAAATCTGCTGGTACTAGTAGTGAAAGCCTATTGCTGCCCACAACTAACCCGGACAGTCTCACTGCGTCCACATCTGCTGGTACTGGTGGTAAAAGCCCATTGCCGCCCAAAACCACCCTTAACACCCTTCCTGTGCCGATATCCACTGGTGCCGGAGTTCACAGCTCATTCTTGGCTGTAATCACCTCTCACACACTTGCTGCCTCTACATCTGCTGGTACTGATGGTGAAAGCCAATTGTTGCCCACAACTGCCCCTGACACCCTTACTGCCCTCACATCTGCTGGCGTTGGAGGTAGCAGCTCATTCCCGGCCACAAGCGCCACTCGCACCCTTGCTGTGTACACATCTGGCACTAGTGCTGTAAATCCATTGCTTCCCACAACCACCCCTGACAGCCTCGCTGCACCCACCTCTTCTGGCACTAGTGGTGGTCATACCAAGGCAATTGCAGGCTATACAGTCACTGGAATTCTAGGCTTGCTTGGTATTGCAGGTCTCATCGCCCTTGCAAACTGGGCCAGCCAAGTCATTCAAGCAAAAAAGGTGAAGAGAAATATTTTGTTTATTTCAGAGAAGAGAATTGACCTTTTTTTCAGGCCTCAAAGCCTGGAATGTTCCCATCCAAAGTCCACGAGTTCATCTTCTTTTTTTCCGCCTTATCTGCCCTGGCCTAAAAAAGAAAAAAATCAAATCGCATCAGGTCTGATGGATATGTCGGATTTTCTCTGTGCAGAAAACTCAATCTGATTGTGTAGATTACACTCACCCTCACGCCAGTAGACATTGAAAAGGGTTACACATATCAGCAGGTCGTTTGGCAGGTGAGCACCCCTTTGTGCCACAGTAGCCATTCTGATGAATCAGCAGAGGTTTAATATTGATAATGGATCGTCGCAGTTTACTGCAAGATTGGATTATGAGTAAGTTGGGCAGGTCTACAGCGCATATCACCCAACTGATTTGTAAGTCGTGCATTCGGAACTGCAAATATTCGACGTGGAAGGGATGAGATCAACGGCGTCTCTTTCTGTGACCGGCCTTTATCTATTGGACATGCGAAGGTGCGACAATATCTATCAGCTTGGCCCTACCTCCATTCAAACAATTCCTTGTTGACAGCCTGGACGAATCATTCCCTTGAAGGGATCTGCATGGACCAAACCATTGGAATTCATCATCCGGAAATACAATCGAATAACCGCGAGAAATGATAGTTACGTTCCAGTGCGTGTAGTCCTAGGTGATTATTTTTATGTTCTTGTCTGTGCTGCCTTTGCTAAAATATCACTGCGATAGGGTCATATATCAATAAGAGAAGTGAATATTCGTCAAGCGGGAGCTCTGAGGACGTAGAAGAAGGAAACGTGGAAGAGGCGGCAGAGCATGACTATCTGGTCCGTTCTCAATCGACAAAAGATGTGGGGTTCCAGTCGTTCGTTGTAATGGATCATGAGATTGGGTGCGTGAACCTGTGATAGATAGCAACTACACTCATTGACCATGTCGGGTTTGAATTGCAGTTACGCAGAGACATTATCAGCCAGCTTTGACTTGGTCCTACGCGCCTACAAGACACATGGTGTTGAAGGTGAGTCTTCAAACTTCAAAGTCGCACAGATGATTGTGGACTAATATCACACAAGTTGGCCAAATCCTTTCAACACCATACCTCAGGGATCAAGCAGTTCCTCTATTAGGGGAACAGGGAATTCGCATAAGCAAGCTGCCCAGGGTAAGAATATACCCTCCAGATGACATGTGGCTTACAAACATTTCCTAGATTGCGACGTGGGGTATCATTCCTAACGAATCAGGTATCGAGCTGAAGAGGGAACGAACGCCTCGGACATCAGGAAGCGCGAAGTCGCCATAGCAGACGGAGCAGCCTCATAAAAAGCTGGGACAGGAGGGGTGGACCACTGCTGCTCATAGACACCATACCTAGTGTAGCAATGATGCTTTTAGTACTTCATAGTTGCTCGTAATAGCCTAGAGCTTTAGTAGATTACCGTAAAAAAGTAGAAAATAATTGTTTATTGGATGCTAATATTATAATAGAACAAGACGTGCCTCTCCGCTCCGGCAATTTGAAGACTTATACACTTCGGATCAACTTGGGAACACTTTGATTTGGTACGGAGAAGTACATGGTAGATGAAAATCTCGGTCAGTGGGCTGCCAGTCTCGCATTCGTTCTCCTGCAGGGTACGATTTGTCCTGCATCCCAGTACCCATATATCTCACACCACCAAATTAAGGTCATTTAAATAGTTTTGTTAATGCCGCAGGGCAACTCAAGCATATGACGTCAAACTGTCGCTCATCAGTCCATCTGCTAGCCTATCGCTCATGTCTTATTGATGTAGCGCGTCGTAAATGTTTAGATTCACTTTTTTGCGGGCCCGTTGCATTTGCCGCACCATTGATGTCACATCTCATTTTTTTTTTCACCTTCTTGCCCATCCTGAGTGCCTCGCACACACACCATGATGAGTCAGGGGTTTCAGCGTTCGTCGACCCAGCGATGTAACATACAGAGCTGTGTTCCTCATCAATTTTGTATTTTTTAACAGCGCTAACATTGCGCTCGCAGCCTTGACGCGACCGCAAACGTGTTTTTGATGAGTCGCTCAGTCTTTTCTACTACATGGATGCTAGCCGATTACTAGACTCGTCACCAATCTGCCTGTGAATGGCAAAAGAAATGTGGTGAGCACCTTGCTGCAGGCAGACTGGTACTTCTCGGGCTCTGCCAAAGCGCTGAGCATGGAGTTTGAAATTTTCGCGGGTGCTGATTGCGGGCATCAGGTGGCTGTGCTATACCATCAATCCTCACTCAGATTCGACCCTCTAGTATGCACCCCCAACAACTTTGATAACAATTCTGAAGAGACAGATTTTGAGACAAGTAAAATTGTGAAGTTGAATACCATGGGAAACTTGTCAAGAAAAAATCGGAAAAAATCAAAAAAATCAATTGCCAGCCACCCATAAACAACCCAGTGTACTGAGGTATTTCATTCAAATCGACAGTCACGGGTCACGGTCCTCTCTGTTGATGTCAAAATTTGGTCGAGGTCACGCATCACAGAGCGGTTTGTCGAACCTCCAAGCTGTCACAAATGCCCCCCCAGTGGTGAAAAAGTTAAATTTTCCGTACAACTTTTGAAATTTTGACAGGTGTCACGCAAAATTCCGGCCGCTGTCGAAATGTCGAATAGGTAAATCAGGTCACGCATCACACCCCCTGTCAATTTGAATGAAATACTTCAGTACATTTTCTGAAAGTTGAAACCCCCTTGTCAGGACACAGTATTCCTGAGTCTTTGAGGGACACTGGTTCCTGATTGATCTGTGGAGGTTGGACAGGTGGGGTTTCCAATAGTGGTGGCAAAGTTTGGTTTGGTTTGGGTTCAGAGACTTTCTGGCCAAACACCAAACCTGAACCTCACCTTTGGTTCAGCAACTCTCTGAACCTCGAACCTGAATGCACAATCAGATTCGGTTCAGGTTTGAACACATTTGAACCTAAAAAATACCAACCCTCCAGAAGTAGTTTTTGGAGCACCAGAAACCTGTATGACCTTCAGGCAAAGCATCTAAGTCCTATAATGCATTGTGGATGCCCTGTGGACTCACAAATTTAGTTTCAGAAGAATTTCCCTTGCTCTGGAAGTCACATGATGTCATCATTGCATTTGAAGTTCAGCAAGATTCTACAAAGTGTGGGTTAATGAGGATGCTGAATGTGACAGTTGAGTACTTTGCAGTATACCATACAGCTCTCTCTACTCAAATAGCCATGATATCAGCAAAACTGCGAGGAAATAGACTAAAAAGTCCCCACCAGTTCAATTTCAGGTTCAGTTTCTGAACGCCTTGCAACTCCTCCAAACACTGAACCTGAATGCCAAAAGCGGGTTCGGTTCAGGTTTAAACTGATTTCTGAACCGGACTTTGCCAGCACTAGTTTCCAAAATGTAATAGAGAGATTGTGGTGAGCCACCGGGAGCCACCCGGTGGCTCTGATGGCATGCAGTGCAGAGGGGCTACTGCCAGGCCGGTGGCTCCATCATGCCTGTTTTCAGTGTGTTCTATACACTACTGGACTTTTCCGTTTAAATCAACAGGGGGTGTGACATGTGACTGAAAATACCTATTCAACATTTTGACAGCTGTCAAATTTTCGCATGACACCTTCCAAAATTTCAACAGTGCCATGGAAATTTTCGCATTTTTCGTCACTGGGGAGGGGGCGCTTCGTGACAGTTTTAGGCCTCAACAAAGGTCTGCGTGATGTGTGGCCTCAACCATTATTTGACATTGACAGAGGGGTGTGTGACATGTGACTGTTAAATTGAATGGAAAAGTCCAGTACTCTCACCTCGTCTTTCATGCAGCAAGCTCTCTTGGAGTTTCAAATATGCTTCACAACACTGCTAAAGCTCAGAAGGGTGTGGAGGGTCTATACTTGTCTCTTTTACTTGCCTAGACCTGGTCTGCACTGGCATACTTGTTAGATGGATGAAGACAAAGAAAAACAAGTACGAGTAATTATGTTTACATAATTCTTGTCCTTAATCATTCGAAGCCTAGAAAAAGTGCTCGGTTTTTCATTAGGTCCGAGCTCATTCGTGTAATGGTTTTATGCTGTAATTTCATTAGAAAACTGACAACCATTAGATTTTTTTGTCATACTCTTCGGCTATTGGAAGTGGCTGGTCCTGATACTGTTATTCAAATGTGCACTGTTTCAAGTTTTGATTTATTCTTGTGTTGCCAATTGATTGGCGCGCGCTGTCACGCATTAGGAGTGCTATGGAAGACAATTTAACCGTGCGAGTGATCAGTCAAACAATGGAGTGTCGGTATAGATAGACGGAGTTTTCTAATGGAAAATTTTGTGTGGATGAGAGATAAGCCACAGATAGAACAGGGAGCACTGAAGGGTGAGGTTCTATGCAGAATAATGCTAGAGGTGGGTAGAGGTTCGAGTTGGGGATAAGTTTAGGGGGATTCACTTGTTTCGGAATTTATTTCCAAGACAATCCATCAACTCCAGACTGTCAATCACATATGAAATAGTGAGCCACCCCACTCTTTCAGAGTATTCCTACAATCCTCTGAGCAAATGAAACCTATAATTCTTGAAAGTCTTGCCAGAATTCTTGCCCTTCATTGACAGGCTTTAAGTCTTGTTTAATCTCGGTCCAACCACGAGACTGAATCAACTATGATCCATCTGTGATCTGTGTTTCAGAAGTTGACAGATGCCCCTTGCACCTGGAAACACACTCCTGATGCCAATGGATCTGTGCATGAGTGTTAGTGATTTTCCGGCTTTGGCCTCAGGCCAAGAAGCCATGGCTTTTGTGTTTTGGTACCAAAGCCCGAGCCGAGCCAATGGATAATTGTTGGCTTGGCCTAGGATTTCACTGGCCAAAGCCAAAAAGTACTCAAATCACCCACCAAAAGCCATGGCTTTTTAGCTTTGAGGCCAAAGCCAGCAAAAGCCACGGCCTGAGCTTTGGCCTGGCCTCAGATTTCAGAAAGCCAAAGCCATGGCTTTCAGGCCAAGGCAAGGCCGGAAAATCACCAACATTGAGCGTGAGTGTGTGAGAAAGTTAGTCTTGCTCACAGGATAAAAATATTTGCTCAATGAATTTAGGTATCTGAGATGCTTCAGCATATACATATCCTGCATTCTGCGCCGCATCTTTGGCCCCAGATGCCTCAGTAGCAATACTGGGCGAGGATAGTCGTGTATGCATATGTTCGAGATATATGATCACAAGTTGCAGTCCGAGCATGAGGTAAATATTTTTGTTCAATGACATCAGATATCTGAGATGCTTCATTACATGCATATCATGCGATCTATGTCGCATTTTTGCCTCAAGATGCCTCGCTAACAATACTGTGCAAGGAAAGTCTTGTATGCATATTTTTGGGATGTATGATCGCAAGTTGCGGTCCGAGCATGGGGTAAATATTTTTATTCAACAAAATCAGGTGTCTGAGACACTTTACTACATATGTTTCCTGTGATCTGTGCCAGAGTTTTGGCCCCAGATGCCCCGCTAGCAATACTGGGCGAGAAAAGTCTTGTATGCATACGTTTGGGATATATGATCACAAGTTGTGGTCTGAACATAGAGTAAATAACTTTGTTCAAAAAATCAGGTATCTGAGACGCTTCATTACATGCATATCTTGTGATCTGTGCCACAGTTTGGCCCCAGATGCCTTGCTAGCAATACTGGGCGAGGAAAGTCTTGTATGCATATGTTTGAGAAAGATGATTGCAAGTTGGGTTTCTTGCTTCGGTGTCTTGCTTCCTTCTTCTCTTCTTTCAGAACACTGAGAAGTTCAGGCCCACGGTAGTATTTGCTCAAATATCCTAGGACAATAAGTTATGTATCTCACTTGTCATCCCCAGTGACATCTGAGTTGTCTATCATGTTCTTCCCTTGCCATTCATTCATACTCAGATTCACCATCTGCATCCTAGCTGCAGGTACATCCTCTTCATCTGATTCTACCTTGATCTGACATTGCTTGGCAACATAAATCTGTGACTGCATGTATTGGTTCTCAGTGGAGCTAGTCTGTAGTTAACCGCACGATCATGTATGTGTGGCGTCGTTATTATATAATCATCGGAGTTTGAATTACTTTCCTCAACCACTCACTGTTCCGGTGGCTCTAGCCACAAACTTTGAGAGAAAGAGTCTCTCAAAGTCCCATTTCCAGATGAACTATCCCTTCAGAATCACTACACTTGTCTGCTTCCCTTCAAATTGGTATCTCAGCCTTTTCTGCGTGCCAGACCATCAAGGTTTGGCATTGCGCTTCTTCGACCTTCCGTCCAACCAACAGCGGCACAATTTACTCGCTTCATGTTCTTGAGCATAAATGTTGGGTCAGAAGAGTGAAATACGCGTCACCGAAGCTTTGGGAACATCCAAAAAATTCTGTGATTTGTAATAACAAGGCCACTGATCATTTGATCAAGGTTAGTGACAGACTATAACAAACGAGGTACGAGTTGATAATGTTATAGTGTCTGTTTATAAGAGACTACAGTGGAGCTGGAATCGGTCAAGATGTATGAAATATAGCCTTCCTGATAAAGGACCAAAACAGACCACATAATTACGAGTATTTGCCATGCCCCGCGATGGCCACACCCCCAAGTTTGTTTGACATCATACATTTAGCCACCAGCAGAGCCACCAAATGTGATAGCCACTCCACACTGCATGCTGTTAGAGCCACCAGGTGGCTCCTGGTGGCTCTGGTGGCTCACCGCAACCTCTCTAATAATTATAATACTTCTAAATCTACTACTCAGTAAGGGCCAAGTTATCTTGTGCATCTTCAGGTTCATTCACTGTCAAAGGTACGGTCTGGAACCTGAGGGGTCCAGCTCCATGGCAGTTGCCACATTGTCCTTGAACACGATCTCTGCTGCCACATGTTGATTTAGCATCAATTGCGAGAGTAGTGTCACAGAGAGGCTAGGGTGGAGGAAGGTCAGCAGTTACACAGTCAAGCAGTCCCTGTGGGAATAAAAATACTGCCTTACCTGGTCTATCTTGTGAGCTTGTACAAGCCAAAAAAAGCCTGAAAAAGGGCTAAAAAGGTCTGGAAAGCCAGCAACTCTTGCTGCAATGGGTGGTTTTCTCAACATCCTCAAGATCCTGGATGGGCCAGAAAAGCTCTTGAAATCCCCCAACAGTGACCTGTGACAGGTTAGACAATTTTCTTAAATTTTGCATCCTGTGATGCGTGACCTATGCAGAAGTGCAACTTGCCTTGCTCATCGCCTTGCGGTCCCAGCCCGATTTTCGCTGTCAACCACATTGGGTAACCCCATGTGATCTTTTTTCGTTCTTGTTCTACAACGTGTCCATCGTGTCTATTTCACTTCCACTCAACATTTCTTCCATTTTCACTTTTCAGAACGCGTTCATGGCTACACAGCCCCTTTTATTCACACCACACCAGGAAGATATCAACTTCTCATATCACACTGACATTGTGCGGGTTTTGTGGCCCTGGAGTTGAAACACAGTCAGGAACAATGATTTATTACTCACAGCATTATAATCCTCATTCTCTGCTCCCTTATGGTCTCGTTTCCTTCCACATTATTACCTACATTGCCCATTTTGTAGTGATTCCAACACAAAGGTTCCCTCTGATGCTGTTGTTCACTCAGATCGTGCTGGGGATTGACTATAAGATGGCTTGGGCACCCATTCTCAGCACTGAGTGGGGACACACACATCTCCTTATCTATATTTGCACATCTCCTAGTGTAAAGCTTGTAGAAGAGGTGATTTAGCTGAGGAATTTACCATGACCATTTTACGTACATTGTCAGTTTTATGTAGCTTTTCTCATTCCACTTGTGGGCTCTGGTGTCCCACAAAAACAGGAGCAGCTGTCCCCCCAGTCATCTTCCTTTTCTCTCTCTTGCTACCACCTCAATCCACACTTTTACTCGGATTTCTTGCCCCCATACCTGAATCTTATTAAACTTCGAGCCACTGGGGATTTCATTGTATGACTCAGCACTATTATCAGCATGACCTTGACACCTTTCAGTCCACCTGTGGACCACCTTTCTCTTTGTCACCTACAAATTGAGCAAAAAAAATACAACACTGATTAAGAATTCACTTCAAACTCAAAAAATACTGAAAAAGTGTTGAATTTTTCACATAGTACTTTTTCAGTACAAAATTACGACAAAATGCAAAACATTTTTCACCAATATTTTCACCAAAAAGCTTGAAATGCTCAACCAGCGTAAGCAATAACAACGAGTGAGAAGTTTACACAAGTACACATGTTTGGATACCAGGTATATTGACGGCATGTGGTCAGCCACTTAAAGTTCCGACATCCAGATGGAGTTGGTGGTAACTCAAATGAACAAATTGCAAAATTCAATTGAAAAGTTCAACATAATTACAGAATTTCAAGTATCTGCCATGCCCAACGATGGCTGGGAATGGGAAGCAAAGAGGAAATTCTTAAGACACAGTTAGGTTGGGATATTGATTCCAATACTTTCTCTCAAAGTTTGTCAACAGGACTTCTGGAAGTGCTGAGTAGACATTGGAAATTTGTAATCTGGCACACTCCGGTGATTGGTATTAGGTTGGCGACCTATGGATGATTGTGTGATTAACAACAGTCCAGTCTATACAGCAGCCTGGTGTTTTCTTGATGTCCTAGCCATTCGTTCCCTCTTTAGCTCAATACCTGACTTATTAGGAATGATACCCCATGTCGCGATCTAGGAAATGTTTTTTGAGTCACATATCATCCAGAGGGTATATGCTTACCTTGGGAAGCTTGCTTATACGAATGCCCTGTTCCCCTAATAGAGGAACTGCCTCATCCCTGAGGTATAGTGGTGAAAGGATTTGGCCAACTTGTGTGATGTTAGTCCACAATTATTTGTTTGACTTTGAAGACTCACCTTCAACACCATGTGTCTTGTAGGCACGCAGGATCAAGTCAAAGCTGGCTGATAATGTCTCTGCATAACTGTAATTCAAACCCAATGTGGTCAATGAGTGTAGGTATTATTTATCATGGGTTCACGTACCCAGTCTCATGATCCATTACAACAAATGACTGGAACCCCACATCTTGTGTTGATTGGGAATGGACCAGATAATCATGCTCTGCCGCTTCCTCCATGTTTCCTTCTTCCATGCCCACAAAGCTCTCGGTTGATGAACCTTCACTTCCCTGACAGATGTATGACCCTATTGCAGTGGTATTTCAGCAACAGGCAGCACATACATGAACATAAAGATAGTTACCTAGGACCATACGCACTGGAGCATGACTATCATTTCTTGCGGTTATTCGATTGTATTTTCTGATGATAAATTCCAATGGATTGGCCCATGCAGATCCTTTCAAGGGAATTATTCTTCCGGGCTGTCAATGCCAGACAAATAGCTTGAGTTATAGTGAAGTCAAGCTGATAAAAATTGTTACTTTTGCATGCCCAATGGATAAAGGTCGGTCACAGAAAGAAACACTGTTGATCTCATCCCTCCCCCGTCGAATATTTGCAGTGCCAAATGCACGACTGACAAATAAGTTAAATGATATACACTGCGGACTTGCCAAACTTACTCATAATCCAATCTTGCGGTAAACTGTGAGGATCCATTATCAATGTTAAACCTCTACCATTTCATCAGAATGGTTACTGTAGCACAATGGAGTGCTCACCTGCCAAACAACCTGCCGATATGTGTAACCCTCTTCAATGTCTACCGGCGTGAGGGTGAGTGTAATCTATACAATCAGATTGAGTCTTCTGCACAGAGAAAACCCAAAATACCCATCAGACCTGATGTGATTTTATTTTTTCTTTCTTAGGCCAGGGCAGATAAGGTGGGAAAAAAAAAGATGAACTCGTGGACCTTAGATGGGAACATTCCAGGCTTTGAGGCCTGAAGAAAAAAAATGTCAATTTTATTCTTAAAATAAAGAAAATATTTCTCTTCACCTTCTTTGCTTGAATGACTTGGCTGACCCAGTTTGCAAGGGCAATGAGACCTGCAATACCAACCAAGCTCAGAATTCCTGCAACTGTATAGCCTGTGATTGCCCCATTATGAGACACTGGACTCCCACCACCAGTACCAGCGGAGGCCGGTACAGCGAGGGTGTCTGGGGTATTTGTGGCTGGAACTGGGCTTTTGCCACCAGTACCAGTAGATTTGGATGCTGCAAGGGTGTCAGGGGTGGTTGTGAGCAGCAATGGGCTTTCATCACTAGTGCCAGATATGAATGCAGAAAGTGTGAGAGAGGTGGTTGTAGCCAGGAATGAGCTGGCACCTCCAGTACCAGCAGATGTGGATCTAGTGAGGCTGTCTGGGCTGGTTTTGGGTGGGAATGGGTTTTCACGACTACCTGCAGATGTGAACACAGCAAGCCTGTGAGAGGTACTTGTGGCTAGGAAAGAGCTGCTACCTCCGGCACCAGCAGACATGAGCACAGCAAGGGAGTCAGAGGTAGTGGTTGTGGGCAGAAATGGGCTTTCACCAGTACTAGTAGATGTGGACACGGGAAGGGTGTGAGAGGTGCTTGTGGCTGGGAATGAGCTGTTACCTCTGGCACCAGCAGATGTGGGTGCAGCAAGTGTGTCAGGGGTGGCTGTGGGCAACAATGGACTTTCATCTCCAGTACCAGCAGATGTGGATGCAGTAACAGTGTGAGAAGTTGTAGCTGGAAATGAGCTGTTACCTCCAGCACTAGCAGATGTGGGCATAGCAAGGGTGTTAAGGGTGGTTGCAGGTAGCATTAAGCTTTTGCCCCCAGTCTCTGTGGATGCAGACAAGGAAAGGGTGTGAGAGGCACTGGTGGCCAGTAATGAGCTGTTACTTCCAGCACCAGCAGATGTGGATGTAGCAAAGGTGTCAGGGATGGTTTTGGGCGGCAATGGGCTTTCACTACCAGCACCAGTAGATGTGGACCCAGTAAGGGTTTGAGAGGTACTTGTGGCCAGCAATGAGCTGTTATCTCCGGATCCAGCAGATGTGGACATAGCAAAGGTGTTAAGGGTGGTTGTGGATGGCAACAGGCCTTCAACACCACTACCAGCAGATGTGGGTGCAGGAAGGGTTTGAGAGGCGGTTATAACCGGGAATGAGCCGTCATCTCCAGTAACAGCAGATGTGGGTGCAACAGAGGTTGTTATGGCCAGGACTGAACCGGTTATACCACTGCCAGCTGTGCTTTTAGGAGAGACGCGGCTGTCATCGGGGGGTGATAACACTGGATGAAATAGGTGCGGTGCCCGTCTCACTCTCAAATCTAGACTTCTGTCAGGTCCCCGGAAACATCATGAGAGTATAATTATAATAACACACGTATACATTGCATAATCAAAAAGCAGCAGTGATGAGCTCTGTGCCTGTGCGACCAATGTGTGTGGATTGTTGCTGAGACCGTCCTTTGAAAGCATGGGGACAGAATATAGAATCTGCCCAGAATTATCTGGGAAGTGAGTATAGGCACCGGCAAATGTGCCATCCAAGGTGAATGTCAAGTTGACCAGCCTAATAGCTCCTGTGGGAGCAGCATTGGGAACAATGCCGAAGAAATATATCGCCGTCCCTGAAACACAAAATGCTAAAGAAGCGTGAACTTGATTTGCCAAATCAACACACCAGTGAAATTTAGGATAACAGAGTAAGTGGTCCCTGCCGGCACGCTGACATCATGCCACGTTTGATTGAATGCTTGAGTAGGGTCGGGTTTCACAGCACAAACTGTGCAATTGTTGTGCTATTCTCTTTGCTCAATAACAAACATTGCACTCAGTAAAACAACATTCTCACCACCACAGCATTCCAATTATTCGGTGAGGGGGTGTAAATTGGGAGGGCCCCGGATACTTCATCCCCGACGACATCGTCTATGGTACGATTCGAGACAGCAGAGATACAGCGACGAGCTTGCGCCAAAGCATACAGAGCGACGAGGAAAGGGCGACCGATCATGTTGAAAGAAGTCCTCTTTTCCCTTATGTCTCACCCTTTTATAGGCTCCGCTCGGAGTTTATCAGGTCTAGCGCTCTACCTTCTGGCGCCGGGAAGAACGGTCAAGAAGAAAAGAAGGTCTAAAAATATGTTTAGGGTTCAATCATATGAGCGGCAATCTTTGAAATCAATTTTGCGTCAGCCTGCGCATATTGCGGTATGTGCATTTCCTGCTCGTTCGTTACAGAATGCTCCTTGTCTACCAGCGTATTTCAATCGGCGACTGCCTTCTAACCCCCGAAGATATCACTTAATTGCCATTCTCGAGCTCAATATCTGTCTTTATGCTCGAAGCAACTCTGGAGCCATCGCATCGGGGATTTTTGGCTTGGGTACTTCGCGGTGCAGTGCCTGGGATCCCATAAGCGCGCAGTCGAATAGTAGCAGATCTATCAGAGATGGAAACATGCGCTAGCACATGGCCCTTCTGCTCCGCAATGCTCCACAGCAATACACTGCCATGTTAATCAGCCAGTCGGCAAGAGATCCATTTTCAGAATGAGCATGCGGTCGTTTGACTGGAAGAGTACACCTGAAAGCGGAGTCGATTGTCGAACGAGGTTCTCAGTTTCGACATGACAGATAGGCGCGAAGTTCGAACTCGAGATATCCTGGGTGAGAATTTGCGAATAGCGCATGTCATGTGGGGCACAAAGCACTCCGACAAAGTTCGGGATGCGGCGCTGAATTAACAGATTTTCAATCGTTGTGTGTCAAGACATACTATTTTTGTAATCTCTTCCTCCCTGCCCCTGCGATCGGCAATGGGTGCCGGCGTAGTCATCATGGGACCATACCCATACTTAGGCGTGACTTCCGCTAAGATCTCCGCGTCCGATTCGGCATCGTTGGCGCAGGTCACATGCGCAGCAGACGCGGGCAAGATGCCGGCGTACTCGACAAGGATGTCAATGCTAAATTCCGCCATCAATGATAGCTAGTTGGATCGTGGGAGATGGAGAGCGAGTGAATCAGATTAATATGGTGGAGAAGAGAGGAACCAATTTCCAATGCTATTACCCACCGCAGCAGCATCCTGCAACGCGACGGGCGAAGAGGATGTAAACGTCATAAAGGGCCAAAATATTTTGTGAAATTCAGAAAATGGTCTGTACTGTAAATCGGTAACCGTTCTATCTGCGATGAAAAAAGCCAAAGCGCGCGCGCTGGCTTGCGACTTTAAGCGACAGTGTGGAAGGGTAGGTTGGACCGCTGGTCGCCTCCCTTATTTTTTATATCTCCGTACTTACCTTACTATACATCAGCCGTCGGGCCGTATATTTGTTTCGTACGTACCTATGGGAATATATCACCTTCTTACCCACGGACCACCACCATTGACGCGACCAGTGAATTGAATGCTCCACCGGGGGCACATCGCCAGTGAACAGTTTCCATCCCTAGCCCAGATTTCTCCCTCCTATGAGGCCTTCTGAGCTACACCCGTGCCTCACGCCTGCACGGCACATTTCCCATTGTATACTCATTTTCCATTCCACGTCTATACGCCATATTCGGGACCCATTTGCCTACTTTCTGCTTCACCCATACACCCCGTATTCCCGACGACCGACTGCCTTGCTGTCTACCAGCCCAGAACTCATTTCTTCCTCAACGGACTTCCACAGATACGTGCATTGATCTCCGCATTTTCATAGAGAATTAGTAAATCCCAAACATCTACATGTCGTCCGAGAAGGTATCGGTTCAGATGCAAAAGAATCGGCCATGCTGAGGAATTTTAACGTCATGGCACATCTAGGTATAAGAGCATGAGAAGGGTGGTTCCAACGAAGAATCATTGACGCAAATGGAGGGGTCAAGCGCCCCCTCTGAACGCAACCTACGAGTATGCGCTAGTACCAGTCCTCGAGCCGGATGGATTTGTGGACAATTGATCCTGCTCTTGCAAATCATTAAGTCAAGGACAAGATTAGGACAAGTGAACGATCATCACCCCAGTCTGCGTCTGGTTCCTGCACAAAAAGAAAAAAAAAAAAAACTTGACAAGGAAATGGATAAATTACTTACAGTCTCTCTAGCTCCCTTGGATACATTTGCCAGTTTTGGCATTGAGAGATATTACAAAGATTGCATTTATCTAGGAATTTAACATATTTTTGGCTCTCTCTCACGTGTTTCCTCAGCTATAAACGTTGTCTGTCCTAAAATATTAAGTTGCTGGGACATGCTCTTGGCGTGCTGGACGGCTTTCAGTGCAAAAACAGCCTGAAACCAGAAAATACCTAATACATAAAACTTTTGCAAATTCCTTTCTATCACTAATTGCGCATGAACTAGCTTAGTAGATCTATCTTGTTTTTGTGGGAATTGGCAAAGAACTGACTGAGGTATATGGAATTCTTTGAAAATATCCAAAAACAGAATATTTTGGTTTGTGCCTTCAGTACTGCAATTAGCTGTAAGGCAATCAAGAGGCCTTATTCCTCAAATGCTCAAGCCATCGGAAATCCCAAGGGGGTTTCAACTTTCGAAAATCGGATATCGGGTCGAAAAGATTTTTTCAACCCCGAGCTGACCCCCCCTCTCCCCCTCTCCTTCCATATTGGGAAGGTGGTTCCCACCCCTAGAGCTGGGCCGGTTTGTCCGAGTTGCAACACTGCTTTCCAGGCTGAATTCCACCACCTATCTCTACTTTGAGCATGGTTATCTATATTCCACATGGGATATGGTGACTCATAAGCCTCTTTGAGAAGTTTCTGATTTTTCAAACAAAAAAATCCCTGTGCTCTAGTTGTGCTCACAATCTGTTACATGCAGCTTGAGTGCTGAACATGAGGTTCAGAAGCCAGGGATTGCGCTAGACACTTCTTCAAGTATCCAATACCCCTTCTGGCACCTCCTGAAGGCATTATTGGCCCTTTTGAAGCCTTTTGTAACATACACTACAAAGTTTTTTCAGCCAACCCTGGACCCACCCTCCCGACGTACAAAATTTTTATTCTTGGCACCCCCCCTTGAGTAGGATCACAGACGATCACAGATGAAAGCCCAGCATCGGGGATCAGAACAAGCCCCAAAAAGTCGTGAATTGAGGAAGAAATGGCAGAGAAATGGCCACATATTGGAGGAATGTAAATTGCAAACTTGACTTGTGGTCTCAACCAGAGACAAAATCGACCCACCTTTAATTCATAAAGGCAAGTTTCTCGTCTTTTCTAGACCAACTATAGTGCCTGGAACAGTCTTGAAACATCGCTCGAAGGCCACTGGTTCCTGACTGATCTGCGGAGGTTGGACGGGTGGCAGTAGCCCCAGGAGCTTTGTTTAATCTATTGGCCTATAGACCGGAGTCCGGGATTTGGATTAATCGTAGTTGAGTGAAGGTTAAGTGGCAGTGGTCAGGTGGTGAGAGTGATCTGGTTTAAAACACGATCAGATTAAACACAGATTTCATTGATTTGAACATTATGCTGACTTGGTGTTTAATCAGAACTAGTTTAATCAGTTTGAACAGGTTTTCGAAATTCAGCAAAAAATCTACTTCACGAAGGAATCGAACACACACCAACATAGAAACGAAAGGTAAGACTAATGAAATACAACCACTCACCGACGGAGACGACATCAAACTTGCCAAACCATGCCCTACACACCCGTCAAACAAGTCCCAAAAGCTGAGCATTTAAATTGCGACAGTTAATCCCACCAATTAAACCGGATTGAACTGGACAATTCAATGAGCCAATTACTGACCATATGAGCCCACAGATCGATCAATGATGCTGGACTTAATAGCAAATAGGCCCATGTGCCAGCAAATCACTCGGTGGGTAGGTGGTTTGCGGGATGCTAGAGAGCCAGCCAAGCGGAAAAACTACCCATTGCAACACATTCTACCATGAGTCCAGCCCAATCAGCATCAGCAACTCTATTTTACGAGCCAATTTCCGCGTCAAACCTTTTTGTGACCCAGTCGCTGGTTGTCTCAGGTTTGGGCTATTGCTAGGCAATCTGGGTAAAGAAAGTCGGCACACAGAATATCAGTAGTACGGATTACCCGCGGTAACTCATGAGTCCACCACCAATTTACCGCAAATCAAGGGAATATGAAGATATTGTGATCCGTACCTTATCAATACAGGCTCGGATCAACTGCTCGGACCTCAGAACAGCGATTCGGCAGCGAAATTAAGTTGCAGCAGTCACCGGTAAAGCCTTCGGCCGAACGCCGGCAGATCATTGCCGAGACCCGCGGGTTTACCCGTGCGGGTCCATGGTATCGGCACGGATTGAAATTGCAACCCGTACCCGTGCCCGGGCGACCCCGAGTTCAGACCTGCGGGTGGACCCGAGACCCGTGTTCAAACCCTAGTAACGCAGCAACAAGGCCAACTCATGCCGACATCTTCGTCCCAACTTTATGCTGCATCTGATCCTTGTACAAAAGCGGTGGCTCGAGGAACGGAAAATTTCCTCTGAGCTCAGCAAATCAATTCCAGTTCCCTACAGCCTTTCTGTCGTCCTACAGCCTTTCTATCGTCGCAAAAATCCCTTGGAAAATTGTCTAATACAGTGGGTCCCCCCCCCCGCTCCGCAACAACAAACTCGACCAAATTTGCCCCAGGCTCTAAGAGTGTGCCATATCCCGAGTCTCTGATCAACTTCTTGCACTGCTCCCCACGGAGCCTATACATATGGGCCTTTTGCTTGGCATAAGCGCTATAACCAAATTTCGGGGTGTGAGCGAGCTGCATCCAAACCCTGTCCCACTTGTGGAAGCTGCGGATAGTCCTCAGAAGCTCTGCGAGGCGCATTTCCACGTGTTCTTGCCAACGTTGGACCTCTGCTTCGGCGCGGAACCACTGAACACGATCGGCTGTTACGTAATGGGAAGTTCAGAACCTATCCATTGCGTTCACGATCGAACTTACACTCTTGCGACCATTCATCCATTTCCTGGTTCGTTAACTTACCCATTCTTCCAAGGTCTCGCCATAACCACCCCTCTTTCCGTTCTTCCGCTTTTTTTGGCCGTTTCTTCAGCGCTTTGGGATGAGATATGCTTTCGTCGAGTTGTGCCTCCAGAGCTACGTCAGCTAAACTTAATATGAATGCAAAATAGGCTTACCCGATTTACGCTTGGACATCTGTGTGCTGGGACCTGCATCCGTGCTTGGAGCCGCAGGCGACACTCCGGTGGGCTGAATGCTGGACTGGGCCGCACCAGATCCAACTGTGAAGAGCCGTCCATCCGTGAAGCGGGAATCACCAAGCTAGCGCTTTTTAACAACCGATTTCATGAAGGTATCACAACAGACAGCGGCGGGAAGGCGGAATCAGGGCCCTCGGACAGCGAGTCCAACGAAATCATCGCCTGTCGTGCAGCACCGTAAGTCGCCATGCGGAAGTCTCGCCGCCGGACAGCGTCACTAATGTGGTCCCCCGCTCGCGAGTTCTGTTTCTGTTGCCTTTCATTTTTCTCTTTGCGATCCCGAAGCGCCCGAATTGCCTTTACAACCGTCCTGACACCACGCAAGGCGTCGAAGGCCTGACCCTCCCGCCACCTCGCTTCTTCGACGCCTAAACTGGTCAGTCCAAGCTCACGGCGCTCGGCAGCGGTTAGATCGGAAGGAATAAAGAGCTTTTCGTTTTCCACCGGGCACGGTGGAGACGTTGCGCTCTGCGATGCAACTCTGTCGCCAATTTTTGGCATTATCTCACGCTGTTCACGCCGCCAAGGGACGAGCCGGGCATCTAGTTTTTCCTGTCGCTTCACTATTTCAGACCCAAGAGATTGAAGACCCTGTTCGCGTGCCTCATCCAGGGCTCGGATAAGTTTTCGCCTGAGGATTAGGCGGGTCAGATCCATCCAAAGGGAAGGTTTGTCACATACTGATCTTCCTGAATCATCAATGCCTCATTCAGGAATCGTGCGACCTTATTCCTCGGTACCATACTGCCCTCAAACTGCTCATCCTGTGCAAGCATGTGCTGATAAATGGCCACCTGCGAGGGAACTGCAACCAGTAAGATTGAAACTCGGACGCGATACAACCATCTGACCTTTACTAATGTTGTGTTTATAGACACTTGATACATCCTTCCCCATCTTTCGAGCAGTACGATCGGCCACTTTCCATTTGTCCACTAGATCCCCAGCGGCCGCACTTAATCCTCTAAAATAATTCAACTTCTCGAGGAATTTTCGCTTGCCCAGAGCAAGTTCGGCGGCGAGGGTTTCCCCTGAATAATGTCAACACCCATATTCAACAGTGAACAACGGAAGACTATTACCAAGGTTGACTAGCTTTTTATAATTCCAGTCGTTGTGATGATCTATCATGGTGTCCTGCCGGTGACCGTTGTTCATTTGCCGCACATGCGGGCCCAACTGGTCGGCCTCCGGCCAGTATTTTTCCGCTGTCTCCGAGTCGCCGTGAAAGTGTCCGATGCAAGAGATGTACGACGTTCCAAAAAGATACATGCACGAGTCTTGATTCCCTTGAACGTGGAGTGCAGGTACACCCCAACGCATCTGCTTCACCTTATCCAATACATCCGGGAAGTTCTTTTGCAAAGCGCTCCTCCAAATGGGCTGTGTATTCGCAGGCAATGTCGTATGTCCTCATTTCGTCCACGTCGTCAACTTCCATGCGAAATTTGAATGTCATGGGACCGCGACCGGTATGTTGCCGTATAGATGTTGCCGACGCCTGGTCGCTGTTCGCAAATCTATGGAAAATGAACACGCTGCAGAAATGGGTGTCTGATCGCAAACCTTTCACCCAACTGGAGATCAGCACATGACAATATGAAGACATGACTGCACTGGACGTTCACAGTGCCAGTGATTGCCATGTTCTTGAATTTCTTCTTATCCTGTTTATTGACAACCTTGAGATAATTACAGGTTGATTTCTGATGGGATTGAATTAATCGGGGAATATGTGCCAAACTGTCTCTCACCTCGGTCGAAACCGGAATTGATGCAAGATACTCCTTGTATTCACTGTCCAGTGGAAATTGCCCGCGTCCCTTACACAGCGACACGTCGTCGGGATCCGAATTTTTACTGTACTGATTGCACTGAAAATTGCCATCCAGCGTTTGCTGCCTCTGATTGAGATGCCTGTCCCGTTAAGTATGAGCTGTGCCAAGTTTTCCGATCATCAGTCTGATTTTACCTCAACGACTCCGGAGTCTCTGACCAAGAGGGATCCGTGTTGAAGCCTGGTTCGGGGCATGCCGGGCAGTAGAGGACAAGGTTTCCCTCTGGCCGATGAGGGAGCAAAAGATCAATCCCGTGCATTTGCCCGGAGCGTTTGAGAAGAGTCAAGTAATCCCACACGCGAATTAAACGCAAGAAATTGGCATAGGGGTCCTTGAGAGTTGACTTATTTAACCATAATCTGGACAAGATGGTCTACTCACCGGAACGTTGGCTGTAAAGGCATTGTCGGTGAGGAGACGCAGAGCACCCATGTAGTCGTAGGCGGCCTTTTAGCCTCTAGATTGTGCAGATGACATTCTTTCATGACGGTAAATGTAAATGCGGTTTTGGTTTCTTTCATTGTCGCAGGAAAGAGCCGAGCCCGCATGAGCTGGCGTATTTTGTTTGGTGGGTTTTCGTGACAACCACAGAATGCCAGTTGCGTCGCGTGAACGCCATTGTGATCGACGACAGTGAACTTGCGAGAACCGACCGATGAAGGGCAGGGCTAGCCATGATGTCCAAGCTGAACGGTGTGGCCAAGTCGGGAGATGACGTGTCTAACGAAGAAACCCTCCGCTCGATCCCATACCTCCGCCCAGTGGAACGGACTATTCAGGTGTTGCGATACAAAGCACGGCTTGCAAGTGGCCTTATACTCAGTGCAGTCATGACACTGAACCGTGACGTCCGCTTGACCACACCCGCAACTTGACCCCGCCATGATGTCTGGATCAGATTCGGATTCAAGTATCAGATCACCAAGAGTGTCAAAGGAATCCTCATAGTCGTCAAGAAGCTTTCCATTCTGATTCATCATCGTCTTAGTGTGTTCACTCAAGAAACTGAACCCAAATAAATACCTGTGTTCTTGCATTCTCAGAATGTATTGGAGGCGGCTGAATATTGTCTGGGATAGATGGAGGAGCAGCATAAATGGGCAACCGGCCGGCGATGTCTTCGATTTCCCTAGCGCCAGAATCGCTGATAGTGGATATCGTGCCCGGAACGTTTGTTTATTTACTCACACTCTCGTTTTGATGCTAACTGGCTTCAGTATCCACGGGCACTCCGCACACAACACCCAGAATTTTGGTGGGACAGATGGCGAGCTCCTACGGGAGTACGGTCGCTCCTGGTACACGTTTGCGGAACATGTCATTCCCCGTGAGTTTTGGTTTCATCCACCAGGTATCTCTTCACCTATGCTGCACTACAGGTAAGCCCGCAATCATGACCGTCAATCTTGCTATTCCCTCGAATGGCAAAGGGATCCCTATCTCTCTGGCCATCAACATGGAGACAGTGGCCGCAGTTGATGTTCGACATCTGCTGTCGGAATTTTTCAAATCGGTGTGCAGTAAGTTTCTTTCCTAGTCAGACAACGCACCTTCTGAATCACATACCAGTCAAGACCACAGGATTGACTACCACTATCCCTTGGGCCGACATTGTTTCCGCTCCGCACCGCTTCTATCAGACGAGTATCTTTTGCTTCCCAGTTCCGTTACGTTCGCCAGATGAGCTCAGCAACATCCTCGTCCTTTTAATTGCTGAGTTTCTTGGGAAGGTTTTGGCCAGTTCTTCGACAATTCCGTTCATTTTTGTGGTCAATCCGAATGCTCAAGATCCGCTTGCCTTGAATGCTGTTCCTGCGATCCCGGTTGTTCCGGTGCCCCCAATGCATCCTACCCCACTGCCGCCACCACCTCATCGCCTGGGGGAGACGATAGACGAAGGCACGGTCGACTCTCCCCCACCACCCAAAGGCAATGGAAGGAGCCGGAAGGGTCGTGGGCAGACGGTGTATGTTTTCCCTCCCTTGCGGCATTCCTGATCTAATTTCTTTTGTAGTCCGGGATCGAAAGCAGGCATCTCTGCTGTTCGAGCTTCTACTCGCTGTAAGATCAACAAGGTTAATGCTTCCAACATCGAGGCAGTGAACGCCTCCGAGCCCAAGTGCAAGAGGAAGAAAAAATTGTATGTCCTTCATGGGTTTCTTTTTTCCACCTCAGAGAACTCAGATTCTTTAGCCATGCCTATGTGGATGATGATGGGAATGTTGTTGACTCAGATGGTGAACCTGTCTAGAATTATATGTTGCATGCAAAAAATATCACTTTGCTCTGATGAATTTGTTACCACATTGAAATTATTCAGTTCTAAGTTTAAACAGCAAGTCAACCACTCAATGGATCAATACCTCATTTCTGCGTTCAAACAGAACGGGTCAATCCATGAATTAATCTGCAGCAACCACTTTGAAAGTTGAACACAAAAGATGTACTGGATTAGCCTCGAAGCACCTGTTTAATTGATCCAGACACATGATTGTGGTGAACACCCGAGAGTGTTTCAACTGGATGAGCACCCACTGCAATTGATCTGTGTTCAAGATCTACCATGGAACCGAGTTGCCTTAATCAGATTAATCAGACCCAAGTTTAATCTACATTGAACTGGGTTGAACGGGATTTACCTGCTTGATGCGCCGCAAAGAGAGAGTGGCTCGAAGGGTCAGAGTCATCAGACCTGGAAGTTGTGAATGTGGGATTGATTGGGTTGCAAATGAACAGCAAATGGGTACTGGAACATCGAGTCCAAGGCTGACTTGACTGTAGCACTTGCACCAGACAAGAGAATGCACAAGGATTGACCGAGAGTCCGGTAAATAACCTGAGAAAGAATTAATTGATATTAATTAATGTCATGAAGACCTTCCTGGTGTGGTATCTGTGGTGGAGTGGTTATGTCCATTACTTTCTAATTCTAATTGGTTGCTGAGCCTCGTAGGTTCGGACCCTGTTGTTGCCTCCTTTCTGGACGATTGCCATGTTTAAACCTGTTCAAACCAAAGTTTAAACCTGCTTAACTCATTGTGATTAAACCGGAAGAGTATCCAGATCAAGCCAACACTGTTGACACCGTTTAAACAATGTCAGACATGCCTCTGTTGACTGGCAGCCAATTACCCGCAGTTGGCTGGTGATTAATCCAAATCTCAGATTCCGGTCTATGGGCCAATAGATTAATCACAGCTCCTGGAGATTTATCAGGTGGGGTTTCCAAAATGTAATAATTATAATACTTCAAGTTCCAAATCTACTACTTGTTGGAAGTAGAGCTGAGACTAGATCGGACTGTACATACAATGATGTGATCAATTACTTCTTTGTCTTTCACCATCTTGTTGTTCACACTGCACTGCTGTACAACACTTGGGATCCACTACTCAGTAAGGGTCAACTATCTTGTGTGTCTTCAGGCTCATTCACCATCAAAGGTACAGTCTGGAACCTGAGGGGTCCAGCTCCATGGCAGTTGGCACATCGTCCTCGAACACAATCTCTGCTGCCTCATGTAGATTTAGCATCAATCGCGAGAGTAGTGTCACAGAGAGGCTGGGGTGGAGGAAGGTCAGCGGCTATACAGTCGAACAATCCCTGTGGGAATAAAATTGTGCCTCACCTGGTCATAAACCAGGTTGGAAATCCTGCAAGCAGGACCTATGTGTTGGACATGTATGTGAGCACGGTGAGGAAATGGCACCTGCGGAACCTACGTCGCCAATCAAAGTACAGGTGCAACACAGATTAATCAATGCCTGATAAGAATTGGAACATGCACACATGTAAAAAGTGAGGAGGTTAGCTAGATTAGCAATGACGATGATCCTTGAGGTTTAGCATCAACCAGTCTGCGAGTTTGCTGGGTAGAACACACCCGAAATACATGCCACCTGCAAGCAATATGTCAGACAGTAAGTAAAACATATGGCACATATATTGTGTAAAAAGGATTTCCATATAACTTGTGTTCAAAACACCAAAATTTTCACTACAACTTCCCCAAAAACCAAAAAACTCCAACAACTTTTGTTCCTTGCATCTGAGTACTTGCAACTTTCCGCTCCATTCCTGTAACTTATGCGTTGCATGCAATATTAGTGCCCACAACTACATATTGTCAAAACTATTGTACTTGTAACATTTTCCATGCCACCCCTTTCTTTCCATGCCACCCCCTTTTCCAACTTCAACTTAAATACTTTGAAGTCAGCCGGCAGTTACGGATCCAAAAGTTCTGATCCCAACATTGATATTCTGTTGCTGCATAAAGACTTGACCTCTTTGCATTACAGTCCATTCAGTAAATCAACTCTGGGTGAGCTGCATGAATTATTATGAATTACAGGAGTGATATCATTCAACTCTGAGGTGTGCCCCAGATTCTGAGGCATTGCCTTCAAAACTTAAAACGACCAACATACCAGGTGATTTTCAACAAGGCAGTAGTATTTTCAAAAGAATTTTACCTCCTTTGAAATGATATGGAGGTCTGTAGACCATTTAACCTCCTTCCATGTGCCATATGAGTCCAGTATATTCAAAGAACTGCACTACAAGGACGCTGCAATGATGGGAGTGATAAGAATCATAGGATCAATTCACCGGTTGAACATTTCAAGTTTTTCAGTGGAAACTCTAGTGAAAAATGTTTTGAATTTTACAGCAATTTTTCAGTGAAAAACCAGGTGAAAAACTTGAAACTTTTTAATGACATTTTTGAACTTCAAAACTTTTTCATCACTTTTTCAGAAATTTTTCACAAGGTTCAAAAAATTCACAAAAATGTTTCAAGTTTTTCACCTGGTTTTTCACTGAAAAATTGCTGTGAAATTCAAAATATTTTTCATCAAAATTTTCAGTGAAAAACTTAAAATGTTCAACCAGTGATTGACTCTGATTTCGGCAATTTATTTGTGCCCACATTGGCAGGCAGAAGGTGGTAAGCTGACCTCTAGGATGTAAGCAGACAAATTCCTAAAGTTGTATGCAAAAAACTGAAGTTGCAAGCATAGAACTAAAGTTGCACAAAATTGCAAGCATGTCTGCAAAGTTGTAGTTGCCTATAGGAAAAAAAGATGCAAAAAATTGAGTAGTTTTTGCATCTTTTTTCACCATTTTTTCCTGCAGGCAACTACAACTTTGCAACCATGCTCACAACTTGAGGTATGTGCTTGCAACTCCAATTTTTGCTTGCAACCCTCAGGTATTTCTTCTCAAGGGTTTTATGCATCTTGGAGGCCTACCCAACACTTCTGCATGCAAGTCAAGAGATGAATGAATGGCCGAATTTGATTCTGTTGATTGAATGATTTCTATCAGTCCCACTATCATGACTTCCTCCCAGTGAATTTCCTTGAGTTTTCCAGTGCTGTATTGGGGACAGAATGAGTGTAAATAGTCCACAGACATTCATATTATTCCTGAGAGGGTTAAATCCCTTGGGTACCACTATGATCTCATTGAAAATTACCTGATATGTTTCGATGGTTGAAATTTTGTATGCAGTGCCTGAGACTCTAGGACACATCTCAGAGTAGAATAATATCAACTTTGAATTCTGCAGTGTTTCATGTAGACCAACCAGAGTTGATTTACTGAATGGACCATTGTACAAATAGATAAATCCTTTCTGGCATCAATCTGGCAGTGGAATATTAATATTTGGACCAGAACTTGTAGTTCCGTGACTGCCAGCCGCCTTCAAAATATTTAAGTTGAAGTCGGAAAATGGCGGCGGAGTGCAAAATGTTGCAAGTACAATAGTTATAACAATATGTAGTTGCATGTACCAAAATTGCGTGCAACTCACAAGTTCCAGGAACAGTTGCAGGTACTCACATGAAGGCAATAAAAGTTGCTAGGATTCTTTGATTTTCAGGGAAGTTGTAGAGAAAAATTGGTGGTTTGAACACAAGTTGAATGGAAATACTTTTTACACAATATATGTGCCATATATCGCCCATAAAAACGACATTCAAAGGGGTACATGCCGTCTGTGAGCATTTTTTCGATGAGTGAACCTGTGTGCAACGGTGATGTTCGTTGGACACAGGCCCCATGGATGGTCAGCGCGAAAACGAGGGTGTCGCAAATGAGTCTCCCCAATTCAGTGCTTGATCAACGACATCGAAGGGGAGTGGTCGCCGTGAACTGAATGTGCTTCCCAGGCGCCGGCAAGTCCTAACATGGAAGTGACATGGAATTATAAGAACTCCAGTTGAAGTCCAGCATCGAAGTAACTCACGGAATGCTTTTGCAACGGAAGAAGTGCATTATGAGCATTCAATGAAGGGAGGAGAAGAATGTGCTCACGAGCTTCGCGAAATCGCTGTATGGCATCCATTTAATCCAGGCTCAGAGAGCATTTGCGGATGCCTGTAATTGTCAATTGCGCACTGAGCAATACCCAAAATGTTAGTTTAAGCTACAAATCGAAACATCGAGTGTATAGAGGAACTCGCCAGAGCAAGTGACGCACTTAGTCCGCCGGCGCTTAACAGCAGATCAGGATCCATATATTGAGATACACGACGAAGACACGCAGACCGAGGGTGCCTGCGCTTCCGTAAAGAGAGACGCAACTGAAGTGCAGGATTCACTCACATTCAACGAGCACCTTCTAGAGAACGAGCAGGCCTCCTAGCCCAGTTGTAGCTTCACGCAGCTTCAAATGCACGCACTGTGAGCGGGGCCACCTGCGGAACACAGGCCAGCCCGGTCAACATAAACTAGCCATCGCCTTCAATTCACTACTGCACCTCATATTTTTCACAAGTCGCCGAAAAAGAATAGGGATATCGTGATACTGGAAGCAAGGCCGGCGTATCTCTGAGAAACCAGAAGGTGCTGGGACGCAGGCGGTGTCTCCAGATGTATTTTACCTCTGTTCCAAGAGTTAGAAGGTGATGATGAGCACGCCCGCACGCTGTCCACGGAATGATCGTGCCGGGGACATTAATTAAATTCCACCTTTTACTTCATCAGCATTCCCACCGCCCTATTGTCTTATTGTCCCATTGCCCGAGTGCCCGAGTTCCGAAATTACTCAATACAATGTACCTTTTCATTTTACTTCTATTGTAGTTACTATATATTCTGTATTCTGTTCCCCCCTTTTGAACACGATTCCTTTGCCCCAGATTAGCTCGTCCCTCGTCGCTCTCGCTCCCGGCCCTCGTCGTTGCCGTGGATAGGCCCAGGTTATTGAGCTTTGCTTGAACCCACTCGCACACTTGTTCCTTCCTTCCGCACGCAGCCGGTTGGTTGGTTCGTCAGTGACCGTATATCAGGATTGCTGGGAGGACGTGAGTTTAGGGCAGATCGGAAGTCAGAGTGCACATACTGAGTCCGGCGAGGAAGAAACAGCGGTATATTAAACTACGAGGCAGCGGTGAACTCGAGACATTGGATCTAACGAGGATACTCACTGATCAAAATAAAATGTCACATAACCGAGACCAGAGGGATCGACCTGTGTCCTTTGAGGATACTCAGACAGGAGCGTCGTAAGAGGGAAGGGATCAGATGGAACCGACAGACACGCTGAACTATAAGCCCGGGGTCACGTAAACTTGTGGGTTCTTCCAGACGATAAATGAACGGCACCGGGGTCCTGCAAATAGTATGCCGGTCAGGATTGAAGACGCATCCAAAGACAATACGGACCAGCGTCATGACAGCAATACTGTACTATTTCGACCGTTTGTTTATTAGTATTACGTAAATTTTCGTCGACCGGGATGACCGATAAATTTACTTTTGAATTAAGGCGTTTTTTGAGCACATCAAAAAAAAGTTGGGTGTCACCCTCGCCTGAAGAAGTAGTCGAAATAGTACAGTAAACAAGGCGAAGAAAAGGTAGCGGGAGTCGCTAGCGACGCATCCATGAGTATCGCTAGCAGTGGGGGAAAGTTATTCCTGGATTAGGTATGGCGCATTTGCTCAATGCAAGGGAGATCCAAGCTACACCGGCCCCGGTTCAAAGTAGATGCTTAGAGATATGGCTGAGGTACCAGCCTCGAAATGCTGCAGCTTGAACACGGATACAGGAGGAACCGGCTCCCAAAAAATGGTAGATCATGGTGCAGGCCATTCTGCGGCTGTTTGACAGTTGACAGTGAAACATCATGATGCAGGCAGGCTCCGAGTTCGATGGCGGTAATGGTGGGAGTCCTGCGAATTGCAATTTAAACGAAGGGACTAAGAAGCACACATGCCGAAAGAGCTGGATTTGCTCGGCACTTCTGCTTGGAAATTTAGATGTACATAAGTCCAGCCAGCTGGAGAGGTAGACATATTTGAGATCGTTGCACTGAAAAACGAGATCGACGGAGATACAGCGGTGAACCCAGAAATATTAAAGGTATCGGCAACAAATCAGAGTTCTGGGAGACCTGATGAATAGCTGGATGATAGAGCTAAACGTACAGGATATGAAATGATTTGGGGCGACGCGGAACGGAACCCTGTGCACGACTGAGCAGGATTCAAGCTGCCCCTACTGTGATCATTGATGTGGGCGCGAAGAGAATAGACACAAATACACGCATGCGAAAATCGCGGAACTAACACGGAGGAAGATGAGAAGGATGGAGGCTGTGATGCGAAACACGAACGGACTCGATGGACGATGGTGTACGCCCGGGACTGTACCAATGGATGACGCGAAGATGTGAGATGCGCAACGGCATGACACAGCCATCAAGACGGGAATGACTCGACCGTACCACCCCGACAATCTCCGGTGTAAGATGTGTAGTAAGCCATGATCGATCCGATCGGCGATCCCCGGCCGATCGTCTCTGTCCATCATCCTTCCTTGCTCTCTAACCACCGTTCACTGCCGCTGGTCACCAGCCCTTGTACACTCGGCATGTTTAACCTCGACTCAATGGCACGACATCCCTTCTTCTCCACAGTTAGTCAAGCCACAATCAACCCAGCTCAGTACTACGATTAGTGCGTTTAGCTGAGTGGAGAGACGCAGGGCATCTTTTCTCTAGAAGGTTACGAGTGGGAAGTCAGTGAAAGAGACTAATCTTTTCTCCCCTTGTTTTCTGGAGTTCTGTCTCGTACATGAAGCCAGGCAGACGTGCCCGCTCCTTGCACTCGCATATCGACCTTTGGTGTCTCGTCTACGCACTTAATCGACCCCGCCGCAGCAAGACGAGGTTGTAATCCGCATTCCGAGGGCAGCAACCGCACAAGTTACATATCCGTATCTCATCCTTCTTCGAGGGTTATTTGTTTCTCCGGGTACTGGTTCATAGTCGCTTGCCGACGCTGCCTGTCCCGGCCTGCACTTACTAGAGAACCGAATACCCCGCGGCCCTGCTTTTCGACTTCGTTTGAAGCGCCCATCGCCGCATGGACCTCTGCGAGCCACGATTGAGGCTGTTGCCGCTCCTCCATCATCTCCTGGACCTGTCGCCATTTGTTTCAGCATTCCTCTGCTCGAATGCGCCTCCCATCGCCCATTTTGCGTCACTCGCGATCCTACCCCCTCGCCTTTCGTCCACCTCCGCGGCCGTATCCGTCCCACGACAAAACAAGACCATTGGTACCCTTGCCAGCCGCGCCTGCTCACGGTCAAAGGAGTCCAACACAAGACACGCGGATCCCCCGCTCCCCCTGGGTATATCAGATTGGTCGTATCAACATCTCGGTGTGGGATTTCGCCAAAAGGTTCTGATAACCCTAACCTGACGAACATGTGAGGTGCACTCAAACTGGAGCTCCCGATGATCCGTACCTTACATTAGTGGGAAATTATCGACCCAGTTCACGTGAAATCCAGCGGTATGGTATAACAGAAACGACAATATTCAAAACTATTAGACCTTTCCCCGTCGCTACAAATTCTAATTGCTGACAGCAAGGATGATTTTCCACTGTCCCCGCCCTCAACCCGAGACGAGTTCTAGTGTTGGCCTTCCAGTGGAGTGCGAATACAGACGGAACACTGTAACCTATGACGGCTGTGAATAGTAGGTAATTTAGGATCGGCAGCTAACATCTGACCTTGCGAGCATCTTCCATATTCAATGGCTTTGGTTCATTTTTGTGGTTTTTCAGAAGGAAATGCTCCTTGTCCGAAGCCTTGAAAAGCTGACCCTCTGATTATGTTAAACTTAATGAGAGAAACACAATGGACAAGTGCGGAAAATCAGAACCTTTATAACCCGCAATGGCGTATGCTTGGAGAATCACAGGAGTCTGGCACTCAATCTTTTGTTCATATCTGAAGAATGATCAGGCTTGGGATATAGTTGGACAATAACATACCCAAAAGTTCCCAAGAAGACAACTGGGGAGAAAACCGAATTATTCCCAGTGTTGTCAACGGAGCCTAACAGGTAAGGCATGAGGGAGCGAGCATTAACTTTCAGGCAGAAACAAGATACATAACGCGAATGTTTTTGGAATGGGACAGTTGTTGAAGGCTACGATCGTAGGGTTATCATGATTCTTAACCGGTGTTGACCAGCATGGTGCAGAGCCAGTCTCATCCAGCGAGGTCATGTGCTTCGGCTATGTACGGCTGTTAATAATATTACACCCCTAAGCGGTGGACACGAACTTCAACAGTTATTTTCTGAGTTCTCATGGAATACGTTCCATCCTCGTTCTCGACAACTAGGCTAAATCCAGCGCTGTAATCGGCTGTGAGGAGAGGGAAAAACAAGCGAATCTAGCTGTCAACATACTCTTTGTGCCAAATCACAGTCTGCTGTGCCGGAACTTACCCACATTATTAATTAGAAAGCAAAGCGAGTGGGAGATTGCAGAAACATACAGCTCGGGTCAAACCTCAGGACCTACGGATATATGAGTACAGTAAATTGTACATTGCCATCACATGGCACACCTTCCAAGCAATCGGATTAGAACTCCTTGGAAGCGAGTCAGAATCGGCGGGCTCAAGGGTCAGGAGAATCTGATCAAAAAGAGAAAGATAATGAAGTGGGTACGACTGATAATGGATAACTAATCTCTGGAGACGCACATCGGTGGCGAAGTTAAGCCTTTTATTGTTGTCATCTACCGCCGTGTAAAACACTAGAGACTTCAATCCAGACATGTTAGCAGCTGAGTTTGCGGAGGAAACAGTCGACGTCGTCCGGCGGGTTTCTTTCTTCAGGGATGGTGGGAGGACAGAATCAAGGAGCAAGTACCCTCTTTTTTGACGCCCGTTTTTGGTTGGGTACCGACCGTACGGAGCGGGCGCTAAGTAAAATGACATGAAACATACGATGGAAGGCAATAGACCTTTTTCCATCACGAGATGTTCCAAATTCCAACTGCCAATCATGTGGCATGCCGCGCTAATTAAAGAAGCTCTGACGCTAAGGATCCCTGGCAGGTATGATCTAGATCAATTAATTAGTCTCTCCCGGACAGACGCTGGAGCAGTGCATTTCCGTACTGCTATGTCTAAGCATTGCTGAGTCACCTTCACTGCTTTTCTAGTGCCCATTTCTGGTTGGGTGCTGAGCGTGCGGAGCCAGCGCTAATCTAGGTGACATATAACACCCAATCAATGTCCATCACGAGATCTTGAAAATTCCGACTGCCAACCACCTGAAATGCTGTGCCAAGTACAGAACTTGATAATCGATCCTGACTATTGACACCACTTCGAAGTGCATCTCCCCACTCCGATGTCTGCGCGCTACAGAGAACATGTCGACCGCCACCACCTTACAATTCTTGACGGCAGAGTCACCTTGAACTTGAACGAGCCAGTGAATATGGATGGGCACTACAGCGACGTTCACAAAGGCAGCCTGCAATCTCTCCAGGCTGATTTCCCGCCAGCGGCGGTGGCTGTGAAGATGATTCGAGGGCGGTCGATAGCGGATTCAGATATAAGGGTTCGCCATGCCTGCTCGGATAAATCCTAACTGAATTGGTTTCTCAGAAATTCCTTAAAGAGGTGCACACCTGGTCCAAACTCGACTATACCAACAACAATCACATCCTGCCGCTATTTGGTATCACCCTAGACCTTGGAGGAACGTTGTCAATAATCTCGCCCTGGATGGGACAAGGAAGTGCTATAAAATACGTAAGTAACGAAACCATACACCCTGGCCCTTTGGTACGCTTCCCATAATGTCTGTGATTGGTGAAGATAACCCCCCTCGCAGCTTCATGACGTCGCGACTGCCCTGCACTACTTACATGCGAGGAAAGAAACAGTGTATCACGGGGATGTAAAAGGGGTGAGCCACTCAGTTTTGATTTCCAACTTGTCCGATATTTTTGCCTAAAAGGATAACATTATGGTTTCCGATAGTGGTCAAGCGTTTCTCGCAGACTTTGGCTTCTCTGTTCTTGCTTCGGGTTCATTTAGCTTGTCTATAACTCACCCAACTGGAGGAACACCTCTATGGATGGCCCCTGAGAAATTAAGAGGTGAAGGGGACTCGGCTGCAGCGGATGTCTATTCCTTCGCAATGTTGATCTTGGTGCTATTAACAGCCATTAAATCTCCACATAACAAATACTGACGCTTCACTCAGGAACTATTCACAAGAAAAGAACCCTTTAAAGGAGAAATTAGGCCAAACGTAGACCAAATCCAAAACGGGAGGAGACCTGTAAGGCCGAATCCTGATGTGACGCTAAACCGATTGACGGATGACTGGTGGAAACTCTGCGAGTTGTATTGGGCCCCCGACCCTTGTAAAAGATGGACCATGGAACAGATCAAGGAAACCATCGGCCAAAATATGTTCCACACCACGGTAGGCGACATCTTGTTTTGATTTTCCTCATTCTAATTCCTGGGCAGGCTAACTCAATGCAGTTGAATATCCAGATGGCAGGAGGATCCACAATTGAGACTGTAAGCAAAGTCTTCGAAACTCTGTCCACGCTTCCCTAACTTATTCCCCAGGAAATCACAAACGGCCCAATCAACCTGTGTTTCGTCCGAGATTTGTCCGTTGGCCACCTCTATGGATCCCAGGTGAGTCGACGCAGCTGTGGTTCTCCTTATAGCTTAGGTCGCAATAGGTACCATGATAGTTAAAGCTTCAGATATGTCAATCGTGATATAATTCATTTAGATTTTGTTGAGACTCTATCCTGCCGAGCCCGTTTCCGATGTCTCACTTCCAGTTGCTTGGAAGGTATTTTACCCAGTCTGTATGCAATTTGTGACTGACATTCATCTAGATCCTCACTTTCGATGACGGTGCAGTGGATTTCTTTTTCGGATGAGCTCGCTGACCTAACAAGCACGGCAGATACCGCGGAGAAAACGATCACTTGGACCGCAGAGTAAGTGGTTGTGTATGGTAGATATAGATCACTGCAAACCAAATCTAGTTTTGGTTTTTGCACGATTGATGAGCAGGAAGACGGGTCTATTGTCCCAGAGAGTGCAACTGTCGTCCAGGTATGTCACACTTCGGGAGACACTTGCGGGACATATTTCGAGTGGGAACACTTATTTGCTTCTGATGCAGCTGGGTCAGGTGTCGCGTTTAGTCTGGGAAGCCGGCAAACTCCAATGGTCTTCCCCGGAAAATGGAAATGCCCACCATCGAGGGGCTGCTTTAAATCAGTCTAATATGCCGGTATCTTTGGCACTCTGTAAGCTTTATAGCTATTTAGTGCGCATCGACCTTCACCAGAAAGCAGGCTTGGTCGATAGTGTCGGGACATACACTCCAAAGTACTCTCCGGTTGTTCGTCTTGGGCTCCTCCAGTGTGTACTCTTGACATTTTAAACTCATTCCACGCTCACAACCACCTTTTAGACATGGTGCCACCTTTTCAAGCGGGGCTCCAGTCAAGCTTCAGGCATATGTTGTCTCAGGAAATAAAGGTCATTCTGATTGTGTGGTTTTTTCTTCAATGCTAACCCATACTAGTATACAAAGAGGGTCAGGTTATCGAGAAACAAGACCTACTATTTCCCCTCTTCTCTAACTTCGAAGGACTCCCGGAACCCCACGACTTTCGATCTCTTCCAAAGGTTGTGTGTGTAATTCTAACCACGATAAACTTTGCTAAGTTAGACACGTTATAGTACGCCAAATTCTCTGTCTCAAAACAGTCTTCCGGTAAACTTGTCGTGGCACATATTTGAGTTTAGAACCAATGCGTAAACTGGGTGGCGGAAATTCAAACCCCTGTATTACCAGAACCGCCCCTGCGCCGAATCTCATCATATATACCATGCATGTCGAGAGATTCAAAAGAAAAAAAATAAAGTTGAAGGAGGGAGTGGTTACCGTACCATCAAATTCAATTCACCAGTCACTGAAAAATTAGCATCTGCGAACCGCGGAAAGAGAATTTGTGGGACTGATTTACAGTCCAGATTGAAGTCACCCGGGTAGACAGCCAATCCCAAAGAATGTGGGAGTATGACTGTGGAAACGATTTGATCATGTAAATATGCTGTGAAGGTCTCCGCGCGTCAACCTTGGCACCATGTTCCCTTCCATGCTACTCCCACCACGCATGAGGGACCACTGAACACCGTCCCACTGGGAACATTTTTCTTTTGTCGCTTTCGATATTTTTGCCAGGCGCCAATTTCCAAATCAAGTGCTGACCAGTACTCCAGTCGCTAGACATTAAAAGTAATTGCAATGGAAGCGAGATGATCATTGTGTCGACACTAATCAGTCGCACTGTACAAGCTCTGCCTTCGCTCCGCTTCGGCAACATCAGAACACCGGAGTCATGTGAAAAAGCCTCGACAGAGCGGTGAAGTCGCGTATGAGAATGTATCTTTTTCATTGCACACAGAGTAGGGAAAGGTAATTTACCCACGGATTCATTTAATGATATACTGGATTCCAAATAAGAGTCCAAATGCGAACGGTACATGCACCCTCAACCGCCGCTATTTGCCAGCGCAAGCAATCTCGGTAACACCAACAGCTTGACAGAGGAATTGCAGGTTTTGGGTATTATTCAGTTGTGCCCAAGATTCGCTATAGCGTTGCAGTGTTGCAGTCTTGAATGTAGCCGCAGATTTGGGCGGAAATTGATGGGTACACAGCAAGAAAAGTAGCCCATTTTATACCTCGATGCGGGCCTACGTGGCTTCCGTGCCGTGCGACGACGAAGTGCGATGAATGTCTCCGATTGAGAATTCTTCAACAGCTGTTGAGCCACGAGACGACGCTGCTCCCCATCCCTATCTGGAGTTATTTCCGAACCCCGCAGCTCGAGAATTTCAATGTGAGTTCAGCGGCAAGGATTCGTTCGCGTAAGCCGTCTCAGACCCAACAGATCACAGTCGTCGTGTCGATGAATTTTCGATCAGAAGAACAACACAGCACTATCGCCTAAATGGGGAATTGATTGAAAATGATTGCAAAAAGCCGTAGAATTCGAAGTGAAGGGCAGAGAAAGCAGAACGGGGTAAGCTTGAAGAGATAAAACCAAACAGTCCCCAACAAATTAACCGTACTATTAAGATCTACTGCCCAATTCATTGGGGATTGTTTGGCCCTATCCCCTTCTGGCATCTCCATTTTGTTGCTTCTGCTCTTACACTCGATTTCTACAGCCTTTTGCTGTTGACTTTACCATCAAATTCTCATGCCTTCTTCTATTCCAGCTTTCATCGAAGCTCTGGAGGTGTCGAATTTAATTAGGCCGAGGTGACGAATGCGTGCCGTGGTTCTTACGGTTCAACTACGAGCTGTGGAATTAGTCTAAATTGGGCTGATCGTGCACAGTAGCTGCAACACAAGGTTCAAGCGCTGTTGAACACATCTAAATCTGGTACATCCTTTACACTATGGCCACATATCCCGTCGGCATTGCTTTCTGGTATAAAACGCATGCCATTAGTAACTCTTCTCCCCCACCTTCAGTCCCACCCTCCTTTTTCCGCCGGCATCAAAATCAAAATTCCTGTTCAAGAGTGTTCAATCAAGCAGAATTTATCGATGCTTCAATTTTAATGTTGCTGCTGGATGTCCTGGTTTGTTACAACTGTCTTCTCAACCCATAGGCTCCCCAACACCCTAACTTTCCTGGCACTGCTTTCTCGGCCGTCAATTTGGGAAACTGATCAAACACACAAACTCTACCTGCTAGACCTCGGGGTTGGCTGCTGTACTTTTTAGATGAAAAATTGCTATAAAATTCAAAACATTTTTTGCCAAAATTTTCAGTTCAAAATTTGAAATGTTCAACCAGTGTGAAGCACCAATTTTCACAGAATATACTTGCTATGGACAAAGTCACCAGAATCAGCATTATGAAGGCAGTGCAGATATGTGCCATATTTTTATCCAGGATTCATGAGACACCCATCGTCATGATATCTGACCAGAAACCATCTTCTGTAGTTTTGTCGGTTCAGAGAAAACTTCGCTTTTAAACAGTGTGGCAGGGGCAGAGGGCTGGCGTGTGGAAACATTTCATATGCTCGGTTTCTCGGCTTCTGTGACAGCAGTGGGAATGACAGCTGCTATTGTTGTTCCTTTCTTTTCTCTAATTTCTACACTTACCCTGTTTACAGCCTTTAATTCGCTCTAACCATACTTTCAGATTCTTTTAAATTCTATCCAGGACCCACTCTGAGCTCACAAAAGGCTCTAAACCTCGATCTTCTTGTTGGCACGGTTCCGGCATCCTAAAATTCCTGCTGTCGATCATTTTACATACTCTTCTTTGATGTTCGTTCGGGCGGTACATCACTGTGGGGCTCACGGATCGTAGGTGTCGTGCTTGGGAGTGCCTTGCGGGGGCCACTGGTGCTGTTGGCGGGCAGCTACCTTCAACTGAGTTGTACTGAAACTGAGTCATTGCTATTTGAGCATTCCATGGGTTCCCAGGGTGGTAAGTCGTTCGGATGCGCGGCTTTTTGCCTTGACATGGGCATTACATACATTTTGTACCTAATGGCAGCCCCGAGGGTTCAAGAGAACGGACGCCTCGGGTGGAATTACGTTACACGGTCATGTAATTGTCTGGACACTCGGAATGGACCCACTTTTGCTCAGTGTTCGCCTTAAGGGCTTAAAAATCGGCTTGCTGGCAAGCTAAGGCTTAGCTTAAGGTTCAGGCCTTAAGATAAGGCCTGGCCGAAGGCCTTAGTTCCCAAAAAGGAAATACATTCTCGGAAACTTGAAACACCAAAAACTGTTGCAATTACTTTCTGTACACCTCCGAATCATCGATCTCAACTTCGCCATCGTTGGGGGTGTTGTCCGCCACGTCCAACTGAGCCATAACCTGCATATACATCTGCTCCTCTTCCTGTGCACATATCATAGAGCCGCACACATAGAAATGCACCGTGATTGAAGTGAACTTTGACCAATGCTGGGTCCAGGGGCCGCCAACTTGGCTGGAGGATATTTAGGAATGTACACAACCCAGGCCTTGCACGCTGCATGCTGGTGAGAGGTGTTGGCGCCTGGCTGGAGCCAAAAGTATGCCCAGAGGGGACTTCAAGTTGTCATTGGCCATCCGGCGCGACTTGTATTACAGTATGTACGCGACACGACCGGGAAGAAGAAAAAATTCCAAGTCGCGTAATTGTACACATAAGCATACTTAAGGCCTTTGGTGAAAATCGGTCCGCAACTTAAGGCTTAACCTAAGCCCTTAATTAAGCCCTTAGGCCTTAATATCGTGTTAAGGCCTTAGCCCTTAAGGCAAACACTGCTTTTGCTTTTGGCCTCGAACCACCACCTCCCAGCATTGCAGGAGGTCTCGTGGTTTGCATTCTGGTGCTATTCTCGTCTCCCTTCGCTCTCACAGAATGTGCGGTGCACTCTGCTCCCTTGCCCCATCAGAAACTCGCTCCTAGGCATCTCCACAGTGACCTGACCGTGTTTCTGCTATTCTCGGCTCGTTCTTATGGATTTGGACTTCGCGTCGATCCATTTTAGGAATTAGACTTTGCATCGTTCCACCCCCTTCTTGACTTTGTGTCAGGATCATCGTTTACAGCCTTACTCCATTTTTGCTATACTTTTTCTACCTACTGCTCAGTGCTCCCTCCTTCCTTATCCCTTTTATTCCGAACCTGCTACCAGGTATCTTACCCTACTTCAACAGTATTTTGATCCAAGATCTGATGAGAGAGTCCCATTTAACTTGACCATGTAGCCTCATTACAGGTCTTTTGCCGCTGGATATTCTGTGTACATCTTCTACCACTCTTATGATACTTTTCGAGGCCCTGAAGTTCCTGGATATTTTTTGAATCCTAGTGCCAAGGTGGAAAAATGCATATTTTCGAAAATTACCCCTGTACTAGGCATAAAGCATTGAACCTTGGGACCAAGCACTGCAGCAAAAATGAAACTCATTTGCTGGGATACAAAGTACCTCATCTCCATCCATGAACAGCTTGAATTCCTGGGAAATTCCGGCTACTTTCATCGATAGCGAGGACATGCCAAATGTGCTCACTCGGAGCTGAAATAGTGTTCATACTTCAATGTTGTTGGTGCGTTCTTTTCGCTGCCATATGTGTTTCAACTTTCAAAGATTTAGATACTGTGCTATGTTTGAGTTTTGTCAGAGCTACTTCCAATACATCCCAGTCTTTTACTCTGACTCATCTATTTCATGCGCCGGAGCACAGCGTAGGCATATCTTGTTGGGCAGTAAATTAACTGTTCTATTAAAATTTACTGCCCAATTCGTTGGGAGGTGTTTGGTTCTATCCATTTAGAGCCTACTTCATTTTGCTCTCTCTGCCCTGCTCCTCGAAATTTTACAGCTTCATTAACTGTCTGCCCCATCAACTTCCAAATGCTGTACTGTGTTGCCGTTCACACGCGGCCTAGCCGATGGAACTTTTGGCTATAAAAATGAACTGCGCCGTTCATTTCTCACCGGCTCGAGATGACGACAGCATGCGGCAGATTATCACCGCGAAAATCTTAAACTGCAGCCAAGGAAATCAATTTTGCATTGGGATCTTTCTGCTCAGCAGGCTCATCACGCGGTTCAACGCCTTTCAACTGCTGTGGAAAAAATCCCCATTAAGACACCTCGTGCGCAGTTGAGCACAGCACGCCACGTAGGCTTGCGGCATTGCTATAAAGGGGACGATGTGGGTGACCCTTCATTCCAAGCTGCCTACCAATTTTCCTCATCCTTCTTACTCAGTTTATTCAAATTCAAAACTCGTGAACGAATGTTGGAGTAAACAAACTGATCAACTCAAGTTGAATTTACTGGCTGCCATCAATGCCGCTGGGTTCCCTGATTATTTGGATATCCGATTGCAAAATCCTGCTCTACTACCCTGTATTCAGCTCGGATGGACAGCAATTGCGACAATATTCCTCTTTCAATGCGAGCAAGGTCAACTAATGGCATCCTGACTTCAATTCGTGACTCTTTCAGCTGGCGAATGCTCCTTTTGATGATTTCTTCTGGCTGCGCAGAGGTCTGTGACCGCTGCAGTCAAAACTCACACTTGCCTTCCCCATCTGCTTCGGCCATTCCTTCTGATTTTCTTCTACTTTGTATTTTTCTTTTTCAATCCCGCAATCAATGTATTGTTTATTTTTGTTCTCATTCGTGTCACCGAAGCGAAGCGTAGGTATATCTTGCCTTAATAGAACGAGTAATGGAACGGGTAAAAAGAGTTTCCCTGGTGTTATAGGGTTGAACGGCGGGGATGTGGAAATAGTTCACACGAACGGCTGGAACTTCACGGACCACGGTATTTTCGGCATTTTATTTCATTTATCCTTCTCAATCAGTCGACACGATCGATTCTTTCTTGCTCTATAATCTTGCCTTATTTTAGACCACTGACCAAATTTTGTCTTGTATATTTTTCGTAGATTTCGTTTTATCATCGCAGGGCGCCTAGCCGGCGTCTATCGGACGTAGTGTCCCTAAATAGGTGTTTCGGGCTCGACGAGCGCAGCGCAAGAGGGACTAAGCGCATGATTAATCAAGGCAAGCCCCGAGCGACTTACGGGCATCCATTATATCTTTTTCCTTCGACATCTCCGGACCACGAGTTCGGACGTCTTGACTTGTAGATGGTTTTGGGGTCGAAACATTATTTTTTGACTTACATAAAATTTATCTAGCATTTTGTTGACGGTGGTTAAGACGAAGGGTTGGTTCCGTAACCCACCGTTAGTAGGTCGCGCGTCGGAGAATGCCGCCGGGGCCGGCATTGGGGCTGCTGGCGGCCAGTCCCCTCACTCTGTATGCAGTTAGCGGCTGAGCCAATGCATCCTAGCATGCCGTGGGCGTAGGAATCAATCTAGAATCGATTCCATCGGCATTTGCCTTGACATGGGCATAATTTACAATTTTTTATTATGTATTGCAGCCCCAGCAGCCTTCGAGAATGGGCGCGCTGGGTGATCGATTATGTAAATTTGTTTGGGATGTAAATGAGATCACTCTCTTGCTTGCTCTTCACCGTCACCTCGACATTCGCTCGAGCTTCAAACTGAGTCAATCCACGTCCTATCTTGCCTCAAATTCATCTCTCTTGCTCTCTCTGACTCTCCGGCCTCTCAATCCAGTCCCTCTGGTTGGATTCACTCTAGCCGTGCTCCCTTTTGACGTCCTTGCTTTGCACAGACAATTTGACTCCTTTTGGTTTCTTTCCAAGGGGGTCCAAGGGTAAGAGAAAAAGATATCACCTACAAAAGATTTTTTTCGAGGGTCAGCCGACCCCTCCCCCCCCTCCCCCCGTGGAAAATTACCTTATTTAGGCACCAAATCAGCCGATTTCCACGATTTTTCGACGCAGGTGCCCTCTGGGCATCTGCTGGTATGTATTCCGTGGGTCAGACATGGAAAAAGTGCGATGTAGAAGGAAAAAAAAATATCCAAGTCACGCCACTGAACAGCACACGTGCTAAATTACTTGATTCGGAATGGCTGTCCATGTCGTAATGGCTGTTATCAGGCCTGATATAGGAATAATCTTTTGCTCTCGGGTTTAACTCACAGTTCATTTGACGCTTCGGGATCCTGATATTCGTGTTCAGCAGTTAAATGCGACATGGTGTCAAAATACCGGAGAGTTGGACCCCCCTTGTTTCTTTCTTAACATCTTCGAACGAACGCTAATAGGGGCTCAAACTCTCATGTTTGTCCCATTTTGACAGGTACAATTGTACAGCTCGGATCGCTGATTCTATGCTCTGGAAGAATATTCCGCCGATTCAATTATTCAATTATTCGGCTCATCTCATCACTCGGAGACATCTCTACATTCCCCTTCGGTCCTACCCAGCCTTCTCACCGTTCTATTACTCTAGTCCTCGGCGGATTTACCGGATTTCCTTCCTCATTCCTGAACCACTTTCCGGGAACCTGACCCTACAACACCGGAGTCTATATGGACTGCACGTCTCATTCCCGCATATTGTCTCACCGGTACATCAGGAAACACCAAATTGCTTGATAGCTGTCACATTGGTGCGGTAGCACTGGTAGCACTGGTAGCAATTTGCCGAGGCCTGGTAGCACCTGGTAGCACCAGTAGCTCTGAGGCAAGCACCTGGTAACTCTGGTAGCTCGAAGCCATAACTGCGGTAGCACCAGTAGCATTGGTCCTTGGTGAGTAGCAAAGGTAGACTTGTGTGCGCCATCAGTAGCCCACTGTAGAACTTTGGCGGTCTCTCTAACTCATGTCGAGCTTGCACCGGTTTAAGCCATGAAGGCCAAATATTTAAATGATAATAAGAAAAACAACATTTGAGATATATTAACGTCCTGCACGGCCCAATAGTTTTCTACGTACTCGCCGTTCCTCCTCGGCTTTTCTAGAATTATACAAGTCAACAAGATAACGAAGAAGATAAAAATCATGGTGACGAAGGTAAGGATTAAGGTAGAATGATTTGCACTGGTCCAAAACACATTCCGCGGTCCATGTAGGATCAATGGATCGTCCAAAAACAGGTATGAGATGGCAAGAACGGAATATCTCCGTGACGGGGATAATTTCTGATTTTTGTCGGTGGTTGCGCGATGAAAGAGATACTTGATGCATCCCAAGATTAGCAACCGGCCGGGTAAGTGGTTTATACCAATCGATGTAGGCCAGTGGGTCGGGATACGCGCCGTATTGCTCAGGTAATCGAAAAATGACCCTAACACGGGCCACACAGAGACCTAGGAATATATATTAGATATACATGAAGCGAAGAATAAACTTCCAGCTTACCACTTGTAGGCCCTTCGTCTTGAGGTTGGAGAGGAGTGTGTACAAGAATAGTGTCGAATTGCCCGGCCTTGGCTGGGATCACGCCCTTTGGAGTCATCTTCATTGGTTCACCTTTGACTGCCCTGATTTTGTCAAGGACGACATGTGATGTTACCTCTGATACCACAGGGAGGGCCAGTGATAAGCGTTTGTAGACCGGGAATGTGGATGTGTCTGAGGGTTCCATGGGCGAAAGAATTGATTTGGATTGGAGGAAATTGCCAAGATGATAAAGGAAGTCGGGAGCATGGAAATCAGTTGAGAGCGATGGCACGCTGACACTGGGGAAGCCGGGGATTTTCGCGACAGCGTAGACTGGGATAGATGGCTCGGAATTCTGAGGTACCCCCAGGTCCCCTTCATCATCCACATCGGGGTCGGGCACATGTGCACGATCGCCATCGTCGTCTCCATCAGCGTTGGCATCGGAGGAAGGTCTGGGAATATAATCCGGAACTGCCCATTGGAGGTACGAGCGGAATTTGTGAACGGCCTCCTGGCGGCGTAGCCAGACAGTCATTTGCTGGATATATGCCTTCTTGTTGGTCGCTTTGTAACCGACTTTAGCAAGATCAATATGGAGTCGTTCCGTGTTTTCGGTGTTGAAACCGTCAGCGGTTCCACGGGAACGAATGGAGTCGGTGTAATGTTTGAGTTTATGGAGCTTGTTGATGTCGAAATGCTCTCGGATTTCGAGGTCCTCGTAGACCTCCTTGTTGGTGTGGAAAAACACCCACGCCTCGTCCATTTTGGACAAGGATTCGTCGCAGTGAGTCTCGAAATGGGCATAGTATATGAAATCAAGGAGGCCTCGCACAGCGCACTGTACCCGAGGCTCCGTCGCATTAGCGAGAACGCCAAGGAAAACTTTCTCCATGTTCTTGTGCTCAGCGCCGGTCCATTGGGAAGTAAGGGAGATTCCCTTTTTGAAATGCCGCAATGTCGGGTGAGGAGCCATTGCACGGAAGCGCAAATCGATCTCTGGGCCCAGGCCAACCATTGCCTCGCTCGACCAGCTGACAATATGATCGCCGAAGACGCCATTGTGTAGTTCATGCAAGAGATCCGGAGTCATACAAGAGAAAATGTTGCAGTGGGGAAAGTCAACCCAGAATGGATTAATAGGACGGAGGTTTTGAGTTAGGAATTCGGGCGGGTATTTGTTTTGAGACTCTTCAGAAAGAATTCTTTGAGTGTCGATAGGATCACAGAAGGGAGAGTCAACAAGATTGCCTCGCTGTTTGGGATCCACTAGGCAGCGCGGACAGGAATTCTCGCGGCAGCAGCAAATGAGGCACTGCTCGGGATAGTCGGCGATGTAGGCTGCCAAAATTAGGAACATCTTTCGCACGAAGCCATCGGCGCAATCCATCCGAAGTCCGTCCTTTCCTGCCACCTTCAGAGGCTGCAGCATGACCCGCATGCAGTCGTGGAAGAGTTGGTGAGCAATTTCGGACCTCCTGGCCTTCACAAAGATCTCTAACTTTGTTACAGGAATGTAGCCGAGGAGGACGGTCGCATGCGAAGAGGGAAAGCGACGCGTCTCTTTGTCGATGTTACCGATGGTGAGGTATACTGTAGCATTTTGTTCAATTCGTATGTCACGGGTCACAGGCCCAAAAATTTACGAAAATTTTCGTACCTGTCACAGGTCACCGAGGGCATGTACGAATCCTCCAAACAGGTCACGAAATCACTTGAAAATGGCTCAAAAAATCAACTTTTCGCCTCCTGTGCCGCTTGGGTGCCAAGCGGCGCCACGGCGCTCACAAGGCTGGCATTTTTGACGTGTGCGGAAGCAAAAAGGTGATGGTTCCTGTCAACCCTCTCTTCACCGTTTCTCCACATCTCTCTGGCCACATTCATTCGGGATCTACATACAAATTGCAACAACACACAGGCATCACAGGACTACTTCCCAAGCACATTGATACCCGGCACGTCAATATCCTCGTTCTTCTTGAACGATCTGTTGGCAGTTTGCGGCCAATTTACGAAAAAATTTCTGCTGTCACACTCTCCCCGACCCAAGTACGAAATCTCGAATTCGTAAATGCGGGTCACAGGTCACAAGCGGGTACGAATTGATCGAAATGGTACAGTACCGGCCACGCCTGCTGATCGCCGCTGAATCGCGTCAGCTGTGTCTTGTCGGAAGATATGATGATAGGACAGAGTGTGGATCGTTTCGGTAATAATTGCTGTGTCGAGGTGAGTAAAATTCCACGTCCATGCTCATGACATACCTGAATTTTCCACCACCATTCCCCAGTCCACATCTCGTTGTATTCCCTATTTGTACCACCGGCATTCTTGAAGATTCGCTGGGGTTTGTACCCCTGCTTTGTGAACGCTGGATTCCCCAGCAACTCTTTCACACATTCGACTGGGTCCCGGTACCACATCTCAACTATCTGAGTCTTTGGTTTCTTGTCGGCGTCGAGCTCATCGCCGGTCAACTCAAACGGATGATAAAACCACTTGGGACCCTCCGGTAGCGCATCGATGTACTTGAGGAAAGCGCGACTATTGTGGAACGACGGATTAATACCTTCCCGGACCTTTGCAGTAGGAGTTAGCAGGGCGGAGAAATTCCTTTTTTACAAGTGCGTACCACTTTGAGCTTCAAATGTTCGTCTGTCTTTGACTGACTGAGACCGGAAGTCATCAACCAGCGGGCCAACTCCCATTCGTCCTCACTCTCAAAGGGGTGCCATGGCTGCCGTCCAGCGGTCTTTTGCTCATGTCGCAATTTCTCAAACTGCGTTTTGCACTCGTCAAGAATATCTCCGGCGAGAAGGTCTTCGGGGAAATCCTGCTCCCAACGATCGTCCTCATCTGCCACCTCCTCCACCGTTGCGCGGGGGCGTTTTCCTGGACTCGTGCCTCCTGGTAATGCTCTCGCTTCGGGACTGGGGGCATCATGCGGTGGATCAGCATTTTGATCTGCGTTGTCCTCCTCAACAAAGTCTCCAGCCGCGTCCATCTCAAGACGATCCAAGTCCATGGCTCCGCCATCGGCGCCCTTCTCCGGCGGTGATTCCACGGTGTCCGACTCGTCGGAACTCAATCCATCGTCATTTTGCTTCTGAGTGCAGGCCAGGGATTGTCGGACGTGTGAGCGAAGTCCTTGCAGTGTAGAGAGGCGCGCAGAGCAGTATTCACAAGGGAAGGTAGGAGGCATTTTTTCTCGGTGTGTGGACGAAAAAGCCTTAGCGTTATTTTCCAAACGCAGACTCGGCTCTGACACCGCCTGACCGTATGCGCCTATGACCCTGCACGGCTTCAATACTGCCCGACCTTATGCGTCTATAACCCCGTGCGCCGAGCCAAACACGGACACTCGAGCTTTTTTCCTGTCACATCTTTCTTTCCTTCCCCCACCATGTCGACCGACTCGGATTCCGAAGATGCTGTCTCACAGCGAACTCACACTCGCACTAAGCCTCGTGGCCGCGATGTCTCCCCTGACGATGGCACTCCCCCTTCCGCCGCGCCGCAGTAAGCCTTCGGAGAAGGTGGCTACAATAAGTAACTATTGTCTGACTTCCTCTCCTCCTCTGACATATTCATCATGTAGATAAAGAGAACCTCGCCATTATTCAAGACGAGCTGGCCAAAGCAAAGAAGAAAATCAACAGGCAGGCAAAGCAATTGCAGAAGAACAAAACAGGTATTATTGTGCGCCTTACTTGCCCAAACCCCTTCTAACTCGCTGTCCTTACCAGGTATTGCCCATATGGACGATGGGCCCGAAAGCGAAGAACGCCAGTCGGAACCCGAGAACATCGTCAGCTTCGTGTCAGCGGTGCGTACTTTTGGCTGAGCTCCTTACATTATTAATATATTCTCAGATCCGGCCGCTGGGGCAGCTTGATGTGCCTGACCAGCGTCCGCAGGCACCACTGCGTAAAACCTCCAAGAAGCTCAGACCGGCACCGGCTCGTACATTTCTTAGACTCCCGGAGCCGACTGAGGAACACCGTGCCATGGATGCTCAGGTGAGTAAACTTCCCATATACATCGATATACTCTTACAGCGCTGTGGAGGAGGACCGCGATGAGCGCTCGAATACCGGCAGCAGACCCGACTCCCCCACTTCCCCACTGCCACGCGCTTCCTCCCCACTGCCACGCGCTTCCTCCCCACCGCCGCGCGCTTCCTCACCACGCTGCTCCTCTCCGCCGCCACACTCCTCCTCGCCCTTGCGCAGTTCTTCTCCGACCGCCCGGTCCACCAGCACAAAGCGTGCTCGTCCTGCATGCTCACCTCCTCCGCCTGCCAAACGCACCGCAACTGAGCTCCCTCGGAAGGAGGCCGAATTTTCAGAGGGATTTACACTGGTCCCTGGGGCAAGGCCAAAGGCTTCGGACTACGCTCCAATCCCTCACGCCCTCATCCTTCGGGCCTGCGCTGACTATGCAGCCCGCATAGTCGCTATCTACGCGTTCCCCGAGGTCAAGATTCAGTTACAGTGGGCTAAGGAGAGCTTCAGGTTGTCGGGTCGCGTTTCCGGGGAACGGTACATCTACACTGATCGTATTGGTAAAATTGTGCGTTATGACCTCTTCTATCCCTTCCTATCTGATCTTCAGTAGATCAGAGCGCGAGGCTCGCAGATCCGTGGTAAAATTATTGAAGCCTACCGCGCTCTATTTGCAACCCAGTATGGCTTTGAACGCAGCACATCCAAGAAAATCATCTCGGCCAACGAGGCCAAAGCTACCAGGCTCTTGAAGAAGGCGGGATTCCATTATAGGGTTCGTGTCTGTTGTTCACGCATGACGCCATATAGCTCATAAATTGTAGGACCCCGCAGCACGCAAGGACTATGGGGAACATAAGATCATTGCGGCTGCCCGTCAGCTGTCTGTCTTTCGCAACAGAGACTCTGTGGGTGTCCTCTTCGCGAGCCGCTTTGATCCAATTAGTATTCCCCCATGTGGCCCTCGATATTTCTGCGGTACGTTCACCTGTCACAGCCTTATGTATACCGCACTGAATGATTGCTTCAGCTTGAATTTTGCGTCAATGAATGGGCCACCGGCTCATTCATTCAATCCAAGTTCTTGGAGAAGGATGTTGGTAAGCGGTATTGCGTTCATCTTGTCGACACGGAAAAATGGAGCAACACCAATGAAGAGGTCGTTAAGAACATCCGCCACAAATGGTACCGCAAAGCTTCGTGAGTTGCGCACCTGTGATGACTACCGTCAATTCTGACTGTTGCCTGTAGCCAAACACTCACGACAGCGCCAGTGCTACTTACCACCAACATGGATGAGGCCGATGAAGAGGCACTGCGTGATGAGCTTGCGGGCAGAACAGGAAACACGGATACCGAGTCGGAGGATGAGGACGTGGCAATGGTGGCAGCTTAATTAGTCTACAATATTTATTATATTCATAATCTAATGTTCACTCAAAATGATACTGTTTCATTCCAATCCAAGCATGATTTAAAGAACTAATATCTACCTATCGACTACTTGATGCACAGTAGCGCGAGTAGCGTGGTAGCGTGTCTTCTATGGACAGCTACCCGACACTACCGAGTGTTTACGTGACATCCACTAAGCGCTACCACACCTTGGCAGGGCGCTATCAGCCGCTACCACGCTTAGGTGGCATGCTACCACCCGCTACCACGCTTAGGTGGCGTGCTACCAGCCACTACCACGCTTAGGTGGTGTGCTACCTGCTGCTACCTGCGGGGGGACTTGTCTACCAGACTACTCTGGCTACCGACGCTACTGAAAGCAACCAAGCATTGTGATTTTTTACTGATGTAGCGCCGGGCAAAAAAAAAGTGGGGTCCTGTGCCTGCATGCTCCGAGGTACTGCCTTCCCTGTCTTTTTGCCTACATGTCGAATGGGGGTTAAAGGGAGATTCATGAGTGCAGATCAATTTGACTGCCATCCAACAAAGACAGTGACGTATCAGCGATAGAAACCTGATAGGTAGGCAGGTAGGTAGTAATTGGAGTATGAGAAGCAGCGCCCGCGAGGATTGACGAATTGGCGGGCCCAGCTTATTTTGATGGGAGGCAGATAGGGTTGATGGGATGTCACAGTTGTCGCAAATGTCGTGCTCGAAAAAAGGCGCTTCTTCAATTTCCGAAACGGGGACTCGTGACGGCGTCAGGGTAAGCTCTACATAAAGCTCCAGCTTATCTTTACGAAGATCACAGAGTCGTGCCAAGGCTTCAGGGGAGGTAAGGCTGGTCTGAGACGATTGTAATCGTCAACGCGACACATTTCGAACACCTGAACAGGGCATCAGAATTTTTTTTTTAAATTACGGATATAGCGAGGACGTACTTTCTGAATGGTCGAGGGATCGTTGATGTCATGAACGGCTTGCATGATCCATCCGACAAACCTGCCGTGATGGTCGTATGGATTTATTGGATGAATGATAATTCTATTCGGATGCCATAGTGCTGAAGCGAAATTGCGATGTTGTTATCACCTTCATGGAGTAAGCTAATGCTTCCTTTAATAATCTAGTTTCCTTCCTCCACGCACCTGCTCTCGATCGCCCATGAACGCGGCTATTCCGATGGGCGTTTGGTACATCCTTTTCATCCTCATACCATTCATCGCCGTCCTTCAAAGTCAAGCTCTTGTGCAAAATGTTACCATTGCTGCCGGCACTTCGAGCAATATCAGGTAGCTTCGCTACTTGACACTCTAATTACTTTCCGACTTCTCCCAATAGCTTGAATGGCCCTGGCTGGGTGGGTCCTGGGGGGTGGCAGGGCCTCGAACAGGAGAATACACCCTGCAATGCATCAGCTAATAATGCCAATAACCCTGGCAAAGAAAGCTGGATTCAGGGCGCTTCTGTTTCTGTTCTTTTCCAAGGTAACTTCCATGGTCCCACACCCTCATAACATCATCTACCATCTTCATATGTAGGGACAGCTGTTTATTTTGTCGGGTGGAACAACTCTCGCAATGGCGTATATCAACCCTACATGGATGGGGTGCCTGATTGACAGGTCTCCGCCTACATACCCGCGAACATGTCGTGGATGTGCAACGTTATCCAATACGAGAGGACGGGTCTTGTAAACGGGAACCACAACCTCACAATAGCGTTGCTGCCGGACGATCCTGGCAATATCGGAATTCCAGGACTATCAGTCAACGGGTTTATGTGAGTTTCTGTTGGGCTTGGGCAGTTTCAAATCTTGACGCGGGGTACACAGTATCACCACTGATGACGACCCTGTACTGTCTGTTCCGCCGTCACTCACGACCGATGTCAGCACTGTCCCGCCCACGTCCACCACTAAGAGCAGCACTTTCCCGCACACAAACACCACCGCTCGTAGCTCTATTTCGCACGCAACCGGCGATTTGCGGCCTAAAAATTCCACTACTGGCGGCTCTGTCCTGTCGTCAACTAAAACCGATGTTAGCCGGGTCCCGCCTACGTCCATCGCCAGCGGCAGCGATTTCACGACCGTAGCTCATAGCTCTATCTCTCACCCACCCGCCGCTCTGCAGACTGTAAATTCTGTACCGCCGTTAACTATCACCGATGTTAGCACTGTTCCGCAGACGACCATCACCAGGAGCAGGGCTGTCCAGCACACAAACGCCACGGCTCATAGTTCTGTCTCAGATATAATCGCCGCAGTGCAGCCTACAAACTCCACTAACGAAGGCTCCGTCCCGCCGTCAACTACCACCAGCGCTATCCTACCCGAGAGTAGCGCTATCCCACACACAAACACCACGGCCCGTGTTCCGGAGGTAAACACGGGACCAATCGCAGGCTTTATAATTGCCGGAATCTTGAGCCTCCTTGGTATCGCTGGCCTTGGCAACTGGGCCAGCCAAGTCATTCAGGCGAAGCTGGTAAGAAACTGTTTGCTTTATTTCAGAGAACAAAATTGTCATTTTATTTTCGTTAGGCCTCAAAACCTGGAGCTAACTCATCCAAGTTCCATGAGTTCATCTTCCTGTTCCCGCCATATTTGCCCTGGCCTAAGAAAGAGAAAAATAAAATCGCATCAGGTCTGGTGGATACTTTGGATTTCCTCTGTGCAGAAGACTCAATCTCATTCTATAGATTACACTCACCCTCACTCCGGTAGACATTGAGGAGGACTACACCTATCAGCAGGTCGTTTGGCGGGTGAGCACCCTTTTTGTGCCGCAGAAGCCATTCTGATGAAACGGCAGAGGTTCAACATTGATAATGGATTGCCGCAGTTTACTGCAAGATTGGATTATGAGTAAGTTGGGCAGGTCTACAGTGCATATCACCTACCTCGTTTGTCAGCCGTGCATTCGGAACTGCAAATATTGGACGTGGGAGGGATGAAATCAACGGTGTTTCTTTCTGTGATCGACCTTTATCTATTGCACATGCGAAGGTGTGCCAATATTCATCAGCTTGACACCACCATCATTCAAGCCATTTTTCATCTTTGACAGCCTGGACGAATCATTCCCTTGAAGGGATCTGCATGGGCCAATCCATTGGAATTCATCATCCAGAAATACAATCGAATAATCGCAAGAAATGATAGTGATATTCCAGTGCGTATGGTCCTAGGTGACTATGTTTCTGTTCATCTCTGTGCTGCTTTTTGCTGAAATACCACTGCAATAGGATCATACATCTGTAAGGAAAGTGAAGGCTCATCAACAGACAGCTCTGAGGATGTGGAAGAACGAAACATGGAGAAGGCGGTAGAGCACAATGAACTGGTTGGTTCCCAATTGATACCAGATGTGGGATTCCAGTCATTTGTTGTAATGGATCATAAGATTGGGTGCGTGAACCTGTGATAAATAATACCTATGCTCATTGATCACATTGGGTTTGAATTGCAGCTATGCAGAGACACTATCAGCCAGCTTCGACTTGATCCTGCATGCCTACAAGACACATGGTGTTGAAGGTGAGTCATCAAAATTGAACAGATGGTCGTCAACTAACATCACACAAGTTGGCCAAATCCTGTCACCATCATTTCTCAGGGATCAAGCAGTCCCTTTATTGGGGGAACAGGGAATTCGTATAAGCAAGCTTCCCAAGGTAAGCATATACCCTTCAGACAATATGTGGCTCAAAAACATTCCCTAGATCGCAACATGGAGTATTATTCCTAATGAGTCAGGTATTGAGCTGAAGAGAGAACGAACAACTCGAACAACAAGAAAGCGTGATGTATAGACTCACATATGCGGGATAGTTGCTGTACCACCAGAAGCAATCCTATGGACAGGTGGGAGGGGGTGGGTCAACCTTGCAGCTGCCCATAGACACTGTAGCCAGTATAGTTATATATTGGGTTTCTTAGTGTGGAATCAGACAAGGGATTTGAATAAATAACAGATTATATTAGTGGCTGGTTGAGCTCTGCAAACACTTGAGCTCTGTACGTAAAACTATGCAACTTATATACTAAAATGTCTATGACATCTAGAATGTTCCAATATATTCCTTTGTGTTCTCCAAGATTCTCCCACTGACTTTTTCCAACTCATAGTTACTTGATGTAACTCTTGCCTTCTTGCTGTGTCTCACAGCCTTGGCATGATGCCAGATTGCTCAAACTCTGACAGTATAGCACTCACAGTCCTTCACAGTTGCTCATAATGGCCCAGAAGTGTAGTAGATCACTGCACAAAAGAAATTCTGATTGCATGCTAACTTTATAATGAAACCTTACGGACAGCTCTGGTACACTGATAAGCATTGCCTCTATGGTCCTCTATTGTAGGATACAACATCTGAATGATGACTTCTGGCACTTTTAGGTATTTATCTCCTCTTTATTCAAGACATACAGCCTGTGGAAGTGTTGCTGGGGTTAGGTTTAGAACTAATCCTGAACCTGAACCAATCCTGAACCACACCTGACTTCAGGTTCAGAGGTGCCAGCAAAGCTGAACCAAACACAGGGTGCAGTTCAAGGTTAGCTTTTGACTTTTTTCCCTACAATCGGTTTCCTTCAAAGGTTACATCAAAACGTGACCTCTGGAGCTCTGGAGGCCTGTAAGCAGGTGTTTGTTCCATCAACCACTTCTCTTGCTCTTGTCACCACCACTGTGGAAGCCCGACTCGCCATGCTTGTCGCCTTCGAGTCCTGAGCCAATTTGAAGGTCCAACCAAATATTCTGACACAATGTCACCATTTCCTACTCTGTCCTTTCACTCGCTCTACCTCACTCATTTTATCCTTACTCACCTCATTTCAATCATTTTCTTCTTAGATTCGCTTTCCAGTTACATGTACAACATTTGGTGCAATTTACACGCAAACCGATTCATTCATCAGTTGAAGGACAAATTTTTGTTTACCATGGGATTATTTTATTATCGTGTTTCCGGTCCTTGCCTCATATTCTTACACTCACATATCTCATGCATCATACAGACATTATTCCCTTTGCACTATGTATCGCCAATGCGACAGTTCGAACCAACTTCGGGCATCTCGGACTATGCCGGGGATTGATCTCGAGGTGGATTGGGCACCCATCCTCGACGCTGTTGCGGGGCAGCGTGTATCTCCCTATGACGTCTTTGCATAGTTCCCGGATTGCTGGAGTTGGGCCGACTTTAGCTACAGCTTTTCATCCACAGACTATTGTAGTTACCTCACTTTCATACCCATTGGCTTGTACATCACGGCATCTCTCCTCCTTGTCTCGTACCACCACCTCAAATTACTCGTTTCTGAGCATCTTCGCGCGAATCCACCCTCGTTTGAATGCACTTGAGCTAAGTTTTCTATTTTATTTACACCTGAGATCATTCTACGGCTACATCCTTTCTTTCCCAGCTATCATTTCATTCCTTGCTGCACAGCTCGACACTCACCCGGCACGACCTTGACACGTCCTCAGTCCACCCCAGGACTACCTTTTACTTCGTCACCACACACTGCAACCACTGCCCTCTTTTCTTGCCCACAACAGGAACTTTTTCCCTCTTTTATGGAACATCACACCTCCCTCTCATATTCCTCTTCAAGGACAGCTTCTCCTTCCATTGAACAAGGAATTTTGGTGATATGCAGTGGATGTGTCCAGCTATGGAAACACTATATTTTCGCATTTCATCAACGGAAACATTGTGCATGTCATCTACTGGTCTCAGTACTGAGTTCCCAAAGTAGCTGGCAGGACGTTGACCACAGAGTAATGAGTGGATCACAAAGGGGTAACCTTTGGGGTCTCTGGCAGGTGCTCGCTCTGAAACCTGTAGGAGAATGTGCAGTCCAACGTTAAACATTGGGGATATTCGTTTGATTTTGCAAGATTCCTGACGACGAGAATCTCTTGGAACCTATGCTCAGCTTGGTTTGCAGTTCTGTTCATTGGTGTTTGGCTCAGAATGCGAGACGCGTTCTGTCAGATGATGGAAACCGATGGGGATCGTCCCTAATGGGGCGCCGATCCACCGAGATCGTCCAAGAAACCGTGCTATCTTTAGCATCACTTTCCTGGAACAAGGACTATACTTAGTTCTCTGGATCCCTTTCTCAGAAACACAACAACTTGGGTATCATTTGAAAGCTATTGACCAGTACTGCTCAGTTCTGGTAGAGTTGTTTGAGGGACACCAATCAAAAGCTAGGAGACCCTGCTAGAGAGACCAGGACTTTGATGGGGATCAATCCTACATCAGGCCCCACACAAAAGCCCAATGCTCTGTAATCCGGAATATACTCGGAATGGCATAGGAATGGCATGCTCAGGCTGGGAACCAATAGGAACTATACCCAGACTCTTACCAAGACAGATAAATGGAGTCTTGACTCATTTTCTCTTATTTTCATTGTTTGTAATATTTATTCTCAGACTAGTATAAGTAGCTAGGGTTTCTGACTTGATCGGCACACGATCCACCCCAGTTCAAGTGAGCTCAGTTCACACTAGAGGGTGTATCCGGGTCTTCGAGCCAGTTACCATCTCAGGATTGTAATTCTATCGAATATTATATATTCTATTGGGTGGAAACATCTTGAATCATATTGAATCGTATTGAATCGCCGGTCTTGGACCTTGGATCGTATTGAATTGCCGGTCTTGGACCTTGAATCATATCGAATCGTACTATTGAATCGTCTCAGATCGTCTCTGGCTCATATTGGCTCATTGGAATCGCGTCTTGCATATTGAATCGTCTATCCCATTGTTGGGAACCCACCGGAACCGTCGAACCTTGTGTTCTTGCTTCCTAAAACCACTGTTTGGCTGTCTGCCACCCTACCCCTTTGTCTCATGTGGGCGGTAAAGCGAGTTCCTACGCTTTCTGCAACAACACAGCACTGTTTCTCCATCACAACAAGGACCATAACCTTCCCTCCAACCTTTACAAGGCTCTGTGCCAGGGACTATAACTCGTCTGACTGTTGGAACTTCCGGTTTCCTGGTTCTCGCTCATTCTCTTGGAGCTTCGTGATTAGATTTGTCTCTTCTCGAGGTTTTATTGGGTTTTGAGTAAGGGAATAAGTTTCCATTGGTTTCCATAGTAGGTTCAGAGCTCATCGATCATTGGCATTGAATCCCCTTGCCACCCGCTTGTGTGCCCTCTCCCCACCCTCCCATCCCATGCATTGCCTTTTTAACCTCCAAATCTACTCTTTTCTTGTAGCTGACATGTTCTCATACATGCTGACACATCCCATCATGTCCCAATGCTACTCGCTACCCCACTGTACCCATGTCTTTCCTACCATAGTCCTAGCCAGCAATGTATTTTTTGATGATCGTCTTACTATGGCCTAAGAGACCCTTTTCTGATATCTACTACATTTTTGGTTACCACTTGGGCTGCAAGCTGTATTTACTTGGAGTTGAACAATGCACTGGAGGCTCCAGTGGTCATGTGAAACAATTACCATGAAGAGTTTGATGTGTGGGGACAAAAGTGCACTTCTTTTAAGGCTCGAGGTTTTTATTTGTTTGTGAACCTGTTCAAACAGGTTCAAACTGGTGCAAACCTGAAAATTTCCAAAGGGATTTTGGTGGATTTTTTCAGCTAAAAGGCACTTGAAACTGTGATGATTCTGTTATGAGTCACAACAATGATAGTCACGTGTATTTGGACATGAATGTAGCAGTAAAAGTGAAACATAAACTGACACAAACTGATACAGTTACCTTAATTTTGCCACTGCCACCCCAGAACTTCATGCAATCTGGTAAGGATAAACACTTGTTAGGCATGAGTTGCTTATGAGATGATTCAAAGACTTTCAATTAGTGTTTCTGTGACTTGGGACTTAAGGCCACCAAGTCAACTTCAGACCACCAACTTGAACCAAGTCAAGTTGAGTCACTTAGACAACTCCAGGCAACCTTCTCAGTTGCAAGTCAACTTGGACTGACCTGAGTGACTTGAGTTAGGGTAATTTTATAAAATGTTTCTTTTCATCTGCCCGTGGGTCCATTCCTGGTCGGTCTGTACCCACGATCCCACTCTGAACTCCGATCCAATGGAATAAATCCCATTGCTCCACTCTATGTGTCTATATTTGTCACTAGGGACGCGATGCGTCTCCCCACATGTACTCTCTCTTTGTATCTCTCCTCTGTAACTGTTCTTCACTGCTCTGGCATGGCCTGTGGGCAACTGTCTTGCCCTTGCAGCCTACCGTCTGGTTGGGTGAACAGCCTATGTATACCACCTGTGGCTGACTCCCTTAGCCTGCAATCAACTCACTAGTACTCTGTAAGTCTCCAAAGACTTCCTCTGTGCAGTTGTTGGTCCTCTATTGTAGGATACAACATCCGAATGATGACTTCTGAGGCTTTTGGGTATTCATCTCCTCTTTTGTGTAAGAGCAACAGCCCACAGAATATGCTAGACCTCATCTATACACTACAATAAGCAGCTCAGAGCTCACTCTGACTCTCCTTTGTATCACTGAACAGAAGTCCAGAGTACTAGTGATAGTACTACCAGAAACTACCTTGCAACTCTTATAATACGTGTTTGTGAGCGCAAAAATAGCTAGATGACACATACTTGGCAGCATGCCATCTCAATGTACCATTTTTCTCTCCTGACAATCATACATCACTTCCATCTTATAATGGTTTAACTTTACAGACACCAAACCACTTTCAATGCTGATGGATCTGAATATCCAGCTCTTGACTCTGCACTGTCCCACCAGCATCACAGAGATCACCAATATGAAGCACACACCTTACCATGAGACTGTTGGCTTGCTTATGTGAGCAGCCATTACAACTCACCTGGACATTGTGTACCCCACCAGAGTCCTGTCAAAATTCCTTGACAACCCAGGACCAGCTCATTGGGAGGCCAATAAACACGTCTACCGCTATCTTCAAGGCACAAAGCACTGGTGGCTCGCCTACAGTGCAGGAAAGAAGGGATTGGAGGGATATTCAGACTCAGACAGGATGTCTGAGGAAAATAGGTGAGCTATCTCAGGATATGCATTCATTATTGATGAAGGTGCTATTTCTTGGAGTTCCAAGAAACAGGAAATTGTTTCCCTGTCCACAATGGAGGCCAAATATATCGCGATGACCCATGCCACAAAAGAGGCCTTTTGGCTTTGCCAACTTATCACCAAGTTATTTCACCTGCTCAAGCACTCCATCACCTTGCATGGTAACAAGCAGTCAGCTATTGTTCTTGCCTATTCTGACATGGGCCAATTCCATGCTCGCACAATGCATATCAACATGCACTATCATTTCATTTGCTATGTCATCAAAAACAGCACCATCCACCTTGTCTATTGTCCAACTCAGGATATGGTTGCCAACACTCTCACCAAAGTCCTTCCCAGTGTGAAGGCCAAACACCTTGCCACTGCCCTCAGACTTCATTCAGTTTGAGGGGGAATGTTGGAATAGCAAACCAAGGTAGCCACCAGGGTGGGTGGCTGTACAGGCACCTCACTCAAAGACTCATTTCCCGCTCTCACTATATATTCATGACTCATTCTTATTCATGTGTGCTGTTTCCATGTTGTGTTTACTTGTCCCCTTTAAGTAGTAAGATTCTTATTTTTCATCATACAGACTCATAGCTATGCTGCCTCAGTTATATTTAAACCATAGTATGTTACTGAATGAACTCATTTCTTCTGCAAACATATCCCTCTTAAGTCACTTGTTCAATAGTCGACTTGGTCAGCTTGAGTCGCCAAGTTGCAACTCTGAAGTCAACTCAACAAGTCATGACTTGACTTTCTGAGTTGTGGCAACACTAGTTGACACACTTCTTTATTTGATCAATACACAATTATTACATGTTTCTTTATTATCTATGATTGGACAAGCTTCAATCACTACACATGTTTTACTTATATTCTTGGTGTACTTACATACTTAGCTACTACTACACAGCTGCACTTGTATAGTATAAATACAGTAGATATTTGCTTGTAATAGTTAGCCTTCTATTCATTCTTCTTTATGAGTCCAGTCATCTCACCACCCAATCCACCAGCCCTGTCTGGATTGGACAAGAGGACTTGTCTAGTTGTGATAGAGAATCCAGTTCTTGTGTTTCTTACTTATACTCCTCTGGGACACTTTGACCATTTATACTCATTTTCTGACCAGAGGCTGCTGTTGCTTTGACCATGTTGCTTTGATGCACATCACACGTATTCAGTCTCTGAAAAGTGGTGTATGATCTAGATATCATTATTCCCTTTTGATTATAATGCAGTCCTTACCTCTAGATTCTGCAAAGCTCTGAAACAATCTTTAAGTCAGTTTACTCCTCTATCATACCTAATTCAATATTCAGGATATTTCATCCATCATTGACTTGGCAACAACACCAGCACCAGAGCTGGAATCTGAGGACAAGTCCTTTTTTTTTTTTTTTTTGGTAGTACATACAGCATGGACAACTAACAATTGGATAGCTTCATGTGCTGTGTAAACAACGGAGGAATTGTGAACCCCCAAGAGAAGTGACACCTACTCACCCACTGCCCAAGGAAATGCATATTTGCACACTGCAGTCTGCAGCAGTGTGGGGCTCCGTGCCCACCTGTCCCTGCCTTGCTGACCCTGGGTCAGCAAGGAGGGAGGTGGGAGTGGCTCGGGACCCACTAAAACCTTGGGTACTCTCAACCAGTTGTCTGGCAGATCTTCCACACCCCTGAGGATGGAGCTCCAGGTCTGAAGCACCAGGGTAGGGTTCACAGAACTATGTCCATAGCTTGCCTTAATGGCCATTACCTTGTCTAGTTCCAGCCTTTGGTTAATCACATTAAACCATCAGTTCCAGATCTCCTGCTCAGAGGCGGAGGCACCACCCTTTCCTACAACAGAATCATTTCGTATCTTCCAAATCAGAAAGATGGACTCTGAGACCAGGATATGGAACAGGCGTGTGGCTCCTGCTAGGTGCCAGTTGTTGTCGTCCATAATGGTGACCAGGCTGCAGCCCAGGATGGAGCCCATGGAAGGGGTGGGCCAGATAGGGTGCTTTTTTAGCCAGACTTCCTCAGCCAGCTTCCATACTTGTTGTTGGCCTGGGTACTCACGTTCCAGTATGATATGCTCCAGGGATTCTGTCACCCCACAGAACTGGCAGGTGCCACGCTCCTCACACTCGGGGATGTGCTTCCAATAATGGCCTATTCAGTGGGTGTTGTGGATCAACTTCCAAAGGAAGTTCCTTACCTGCCGTGTGAAGTCCTTGCTTCAGATTGATTTCCAGATGTCAGCCTCAGACAGGATGCCTCGGCGGAAGGGGTGTGGGGAAGACTTGATGAGGTGGAGATTGAGCTCAGTAGATGGGCGGGTGACTTTTGCCTTCTGTTTCTTTATGGCAGCATGAGGAGGAGGACAAGTCCTTCATCTGCTTGCTTTTGGACCTTTCATTCTGCTGGGTCTTGAATACTGCAAACATGTTTTTCACCTCCATAACCTGATTGAGGCAGACCTCATTGCCTCATGCTTATAAATCTGTATGCATCAATAGATTTTGGCTCACCCTTCAACTAGAGCGTCATTTGTATTTTCCAGACTTTGTGGAAATTCCTTCTGCACTGTTCTGGGCAAGGGGCTCCCCATCTAAGAATTTTTCATACCCCTCAAAATATGAAACTGACCTCAATTTCAAGTTAAAATCTAGTCCTCTGAAGGTGACCAGTGAAGTAGTTGTTGAGTTAGAGGAAGAAACATTATTACTTCATGCACCGCTATTCCAAACGTAGTAATTTATGACGTGGGCTGGCAGTGGGCCGGACACCGGAAATTTGTTTCCACCCAATTAAATACAGGACATCATGGAGAACAGTTGTAGCACCTATCTTTGGCAATTTGACCACTCCGAGACCAGAAAACCATGGCTCTGGTGCTTTTTGAGCAAAATGCATCACGTGAAATTACCATATAAGGGTATTTACATTTGGAAGGGGGGGGAAGGGTCACCGATTTCTCTGAGAAAAAATTTTCAATGTGTACTTAGTGTGGATTTCGCAGATCAATTCCCCCTTGGTCCTGGGCGAGCGATTTCCTGTTATTTCTCCAATATTTCTATTCCTCGAGGTCTAGGGATTCACTGCGTTTTCAAAACAATCGGCGGTCGGGATTGTGCATGAATGGTGCAATCGTCAGAAAGCCCAACTTGAGCAATTCCAAATCTTATGCGAACTATACTAAGTCGTCGTCATCCATCTCAAGATAATTCCAAGTCAAATTTCGAATAAGTCAAAGCATATCCTGACTTGAAATTTCTTAAAAGTTCAAGTAGCCCAAATGAGCTATTTCAGATGCTCTGACTGCTGGACTCTGGACAATCTTAAACTCCTCCGGCGGCATATTCCACAGAAACTGGGAACTTCGGGTGAGAGTGAATATTTCAGACCATATATATTGATATTTCACTTTAGGTACTAAAGTTTACAGGAAGAATACAGGTGATGACGATTAGGAACGATCATAAATTTGTGCACCAGAAATATTGCAATGGAAGCGTCTTGCACTTGAGCAGCCGAGACATTAAGGACAGAGCTGAGCCACAATAGTATTAGCGTGAGCAAGAGCGTTGCCATTGAGATGCGCTTGTTGTCAAACTTGAAGTCTTGAACCAGTACAATCAACTGTTAATGGGACATGGGGATGAGAGAAGGAGTCGTATGAGGGAAGAAAGGGGGTGATCCCTGGGACTTCACATACAACTCTTTAAATGCAGTTGCCTGTGGGAACCTGAGTGCATGAGGACGAGACGTCAGTGCAGAGACTTGGGAAATTATTCGTATTGTTTTCGGGATCACATCGGCGATTCAAAAGGCCCGAATATATTCTGACTGGACAATCAGAGCTTTAGAATTCGGCGGTGGAGGCAGAATTGCACTTTTTGGATCGCCCGAACAGTCCGACTTGAACCATTTGCATTCGCAGAAATAGCCAGAACACAACTAACGTAGCATCTAGCCTTGGAATAATCAACAGATAGTATTGAATTTCGCCAAAAGCTACACATACCTCTCCAAATATCCTGACAAAGGCCCAACTTGAGCAAGAACGAATAGCCCTCTCGGGCGAATTCAAATTACTTCTGGCCGGAAGTTTGGCGATTGATAAATTGCAGTAGCTACTTGACCTTCTGATGTAGCTTGCGGGCACTTCTTGAACGCAGCCAAACAGCCGGGGATTAGCCTGAGGAGTGCGATTTTTCTGAAACGCAGTGATTGTACGCTGTGCCCTTGTTGAATTGAAAGTCCTTCCCTCCAATCTAACACTATGTTTCTTCTGATAAAAACCACCGTGGGTATCGGCTGAGCTTTGAAAGGTCGTTACGGCATGTATGGCGATGTCCCGTCAACTTCGACGCGGTGCAGTGGCGGTGATGCTTCCAACTCATCACCCGCTCTCACAACACTCTCACTCTCATGCCCCCGCGCGCGAGGTGGTCCCGCCCTGCTACGGTCCCTGAGCTTCTGGCTATCGCTCAGGCCGATGCCTCGAAGCCGACTGCCCTCGGCCTTCCTGACATGCTTCGTAACGCCGAGGAGAACCGACAAGAAGGAAAAAACCTAGCATCTCGTGCGCTGGTGAATGGAACAAGCGAGGCGATCAACACCGACATTGGACGTGGCCTTGAGCAGGCCTTCATTCTGTTTTTGGCGCGCTGCGAACTTTATTTTCGACAAGATCCCGGCGCACGGCGATTATGGATGTGGGCTCACGGTGGAGGTGAAAGCAGGTCTTTCGGCTGTAAGTGTCGACACAAATTCCTCGCCGATTCCTCTCGTGGACTATCCCTGATAATTTTATCCTTCCAATCAAGGATGGCCAAGACGCTCTACAGGAGATTGGACGTCTCAAGCCCTTACTTACCCAAAGATATGCGCGCTACGCTCGCGGCGATGCCGACCCTAAAATCGTACCAGTCTATCCAGATACCGCACCAAGGTGCGGTAGTCTATACCTTGTATTTCACGGGATTGTGACAAACCACGCGAATTAAGGCGGCATCGACGACGCGACGCGTCTGATCCTCCGGGGGATCCTCGCACAGCCGAAACCGCACGACAGTGGCGCAACGCCTGGGAAGAAGACAATCTACGCCATGTCGCCCAGTTCGATCCAGACGATGGCCTGCCGGCGGTCGAACGCCAGGAGAACAATTCAAATCCGCTCGGTCGCCCAGAACCGCTCCGAAGGGCTGTAAGATTTGACGCAGGACCCACATATAACTTTGCTCTGGATGCTGAAGGTTCCGGTACGAATACCACTGGAGTTCGTGAACGCATCCGTAGCCCATACCCTCCGCCTGCACGCCCCCCACCAGCGCCAGCGGCACTCGATGCAAGCCCACTAGGCTATATCAACGGTCTATTGATAGCCTGGGAGAGTCGAGAAACCGTATCCTCGCAGTCTTCACAGTCCTCCGACCGCGATGAGGCCCTCGAGGAATTCGAGACTCAAATAACGTCATTTCTCGCGCATATTCTGGATTCCCGAGACGCCCGCCGTGCAGTGTTGCTTCTTCAAGGTGAGAACGCGCAAGCTTTCCTTGACGCAGTGCAACATGTAAGGCCTTCTGTCCTCTCATCGGTGAATTTGTTTACACAAACTGAAGGTACTGGATCGGGGTTCTCTTCCGACTGCAATGTACACTACTACAGCGCGGAGACTGATGCAGAAACTATCCGAGGCTCACGACCAATTACCTACCTCGCTCTTTATCAACGGCGTGCATGACGCTGATGCGCATCCTACGTTTGCTGGAGGCTTCGGAGACGTTTACCGCGCCTCTCATGACGGGAAACGTGTCGCTTTGAAGCGGATACGGACCTTTACGGCTGATTCAACGAACCCGACACGTTTGGTACCTCTTCCTGCTAGCATTTTGGAAAACTCCAAACTCATTAATCTCGTATTTCAGAAATTCTGCAGGGAAGCGCTTGTATGGCAGGGTCTGCGGCACTCCTCCATTCTGCCTTTTCTTGGGATCGATAAAGCCACTTTCCCACCGTCATTATGCATGGTGTCGCCCTGGATGAAGTATGGAACAATCCTCAACTACCTGAGAGATCGGGGTAGGGGAGACATCCTGCGGCTCGTAAGGAGATCCGGGATTTATCTCGATTTTAATACTAAATTTGCAGTTCTAGACATTCGAAATTGCCAAAGGCCTCGATTACCTCCACTCCATGAATATAGTGCACGGCGATTTGCGTGGAAACAATATCCTTATTTCTGATGAACACCACGCCTGTCTGTCAGACTTTGGTCTGGCCACCACCATCCAGGAGGCCGACGCCGATACAACTGCCGGCGCGCTTGTGTCAAGCTCTAACCATGCCGGGAGCGTGCGCTGGTTTGCGCCCGAGCTGATAAACCCGGAACAATTTGGTTGCGAAAGGTTCATGAAGACCCGGGCAACCGATGTCTATGCGTTTGCTTGCGTTTGCCTCGAGGTAAGATTTCTCATGACCTGAGGTAGACTTTTCCGACAGAACGATGTGTCGCAGCTAGAAACCGGCGCACCGCCCTTCGCAGACATCCAGGAGGTTCCCGCAATGTTCAAAGTGCTTGCAGGAGAGCGACCCGAACGACCCGAGACCATGTCCGACCCGATGTGGTACCTCGTCAATGCCGCCTGGGCGGAAGAATTCCGAGAACGACCTAATACAACCCTAATTGTTTGGTCGCTTGAAGATTGATGCATGGTCCGCCTGGATGGGTTTCTTTGGGGGGGCACTATCTTTCCATTCGACTTCGATGTGGTCTGGATTAATCACACCGCAATTCAACGGTACGCGCGCTTGTCCTATTCTGAATCAGATTCCATCAGCAAAGTTGGAACACGAAGAAAAAAAGTTGGACGGGATGTATATATTTGAAGGTGGGGGTTTCGAGCCTCAGCTTGTTGCATATCGTGATAGTCTCGGCTATAAAAGTGCAATCGTGCGACTCGGCACTCCTTCCGAGTTTGTAGGTTAACATTGGCATTAGATTTGGGGGAAGATAAGAAGTTGAAGCAGCCTTGAAGTGCAAGTTATGAAGGTGAGAACGTAAGTAAAGTAAGACAGTAGGTAAATGTGTGGGGGTTTCGCGGTTGGTTATTTCGCCGTGAGATTCCTGATGTGGAAAAATGTCACACCAATGCTAGCACGCAAACCAAAAACATGAGACCACGTGTGATGCGCTTGGCCCCTACGACACTGAACCCTTCGATCACCTGTAAGATCCCGGATCAATACAGTTTTCTTGTTGAACACTGAAGGGAGATGTCCAAATATCGGGACCCCAGCGGGAACGTGAGACCAATACCCAAAACGAACCAAAACGCAAGAAGTCGAACCTCGGTTTCCTACGGGGGGGGGAGGGGGGGGGGGGGGGGGGGGGCCGCCGGGGGGGGAGAGGGGGGGGGAAAAAAACCCCCCCGGGGGGGGGGGGGGGGGGGGGGGGGGGGGGGGGGGGGGGGGGGAGGGGGGGGGGGGGGGGGCGGGGGGGCGGGGGGGGGGCCGGCCCCCCCCCCCCCGGCCCCCCGGGGGCCCCCCCCCCCGGGGGCGCGCCCCGCCCCCCGGCCCCCCCCCCCCCGCCGGGGGGGCCCCCCCCCCCCCCCCCCCGCCCCCCGGGGGGGGGGGCCGGGGCCCCGCCCGGGCCGCCCGGGGGGGGGCCCGCCCCGCGCGGGCCGCGGGGGGGGCGGGGGGGGTAGTTCGCGAATTTGGTCGGCTGCGGAGGCGGCAATGTCAGTGAGCCTCGAGTATGAGTGCAGGGATTTACAGCTGATAAAGGAATGCGGCGAGACCGATGGTAAAGAATAGCGCAGGAAGCGTAGACAAGAGCATTTTCCTTTGGCTCACTTGAAATCCAACTAGTTTTTTTTTTTTTTTTGCAAATCCTCATTACTTACCATCTTTTCTTAGGATTAGTTCCGAAATGTCTGAGGGTAGGCAAAGAAGCTGGGTAGACCGGAAGATTCCGATCCCTGGATCGCTCCCCATGCCAAGTGGAACAAGGAGATTTGCTGCTCGGCGAGGGGCAACAAAAGGTCTAAGGACAAGGCGGGCCCAACTCGCAAAGATCTGGAAAGGATTTCAAGTTCTGGTGGAGCAGTCGAAGATAGGGGCCGAGAAACGGATAGCGAAGACGATAGTTATCAAGTTCGGTTATATGCCCAGCGTTCGCTAAATGCCGGGCGGGATTGCGGCCTGAGTCAGGCTCTGGAGAAGCTGTCAATGACGATCCCTGTAAAGCGAGAAAAAGTTCGGTTGCGCATAAACTACCGGATAACTATCTCGCATTTGGGACTCTAACCCTCGAGTAACTTGTGAGCACATCAGTACAAAAAAACTGCGGCTGGTTTGATGTTTGATATCTAATCGGGTCTCGTACTGTATCAATCATGTTCCTGGCAGACCGAGCCGTGACAGACCTGCCCTGTTTACTTTGCCTCCGCTGTGGCAGGTGACGTGTACCTGGCCAGTACGGCATGTCAATTCTACTTCCGTTATTTTCTGCCGCCGGGAATACACAGGATGTGCGCTATAAAAGCACCAGCGCTCGAATCCAGGCTTTCCCTTCTAATTTGCTTTCAAAAATTTCCGGGTCGCATGGCGAAGGCTAACCATGTCCTGCTCCTCCTCATACTAATGCTCGCCTACCTCGTCCGACGTCGAACGATGTGTTCGCTCGACAGTACAGCGGGCGGCCTTCATGAAGAGCGCACTCTCCTGCTGACCGCTCATCCAGATGACGAGACGTTCTTCTTCAGTCCAACTTTGACTACTCTCAGTCATATGCAAGCGGTGGGGCGACTTCAGGATTTCCTGGTCGTTTGTTTGTCGACAGGAAATGCCAAAGGACTGGGGGAAGTAAGGAAGGAAGAATTTGGTCGAGCGCTGGAAATTTTTGGAATCCGACGGGGAAGGAGATTCATCCTGGATCATCCGTAAGCTGTCTTAATTCTGTTCCAGCTTTAGCTCACTGTATTCAAGGCACTTGCAAGACAACAAGACAGCTGTCTGGGATCCCGCTGTCATAGCCAATGAACTCCGTCCCCTTGTAACTAAATACAATATCACTACAGTTCGTCATCCCTGATGCTGATTCTCGTGTCGCCCGTTTGATTCAAGGTACAGATTCTCACATTTGACGCGCACGGAATCACCGGCCACCCAAATCATTTGTCCGCTCTGGCCGGGGCAGCTCATCTTGTCAGTAGCCTACCACCTTCTTCAACTTATGGTCCCCGTCTTTTCACCCTTCATTCCCGACCGACGACAAAGCATATCGGCCCACTCGCGGCCCTGATATCTTCACGATCGATCTCCGCTCGAGGGCCTGTTTTCGTCGCCTCAATGGCAGACTACCTTACTGCGCTCCGAGCAATGATCAAGCATCCCAGCCAACTTCGTTTGTTCAGCTTTGTGAAAGGACTCTTTTCGCGATATTTATGGGTAAATGAGTGGGTTGAAATTTCCGTGTAGCAAAAAAAACAGATTATTTTTTTGGAATGGACATCTCGGCTATCTCCGTAACCCAGTAGACTCGTCACAGCAACGTTGCCGCAAGCAGGCAGACTGGTACTTCTCGGGCTGTGCCAAAGGGCTGAGCACGAAGTTTGAACTTTTTGGCGGGAGCCGATCGCCGGCATCAGTGTGACTATGCATGCCATCAATTCTCAGTCAAATTTGACCGTTCAGTGTACGCTCGCCTCGCACTTGAGAGAAACTTTTGAAGAGACAGAATTGTGAGAGAAGTTCAATCTAAATCGCACTCATCTTTGGAATTTCTCAAAATAATTTGATTTGAGCTCAGAATGAGGGAAAAGGAAAATTTTCAAACTCCGCCCTCAGCCCTTGCACAGCATACAAGAAGTACCAGCCTGCCTACGGCAACGCGCTCGCCGCACTTGTTGCTCATCGTAGGCAAGCTGGTCACGAGCCTCGTAACCCAGGCGTTCTTCGTGATTGACAGCACAGAATGAAAAAATAATCGCAGGATTGTCACCGTAACCTGCGCCTCTTTTTTTTCATTCTCCGCTGTCAATCGCGGAGATCTCCACGGGAATGGCTGGGCTACCAAGAAAGACATCTCGGATATGTACTTAGCTGTATCGGTCTACATAATCTTGGTAACATTCCGCCAAAACGTGGCAGCCTAAATCGGCGAATTTTTTTGGGGGCAGTGTTAGGGCTCTGCAGCAGGTATTCAAACTTCGCCCAGGCCAAGCAATCATTTACACTCAGGGTCAGCCACGTTCCTCCCTCTTACCACTACCATCGTCCTCCCGCCATACCGGTAACCCACGGACTCTTCCATCTCTCATGTTGTGGCCACTATCCCCCACTGCCTCAAGACTTTCGGGTGGCACGTCAACGTTGTTCACAAACGCCTTCGCGCTAGTACCTTTGTGTGTCGACACGAAGACTCTCGCAGTCGCGTCACGCCGCCGTGGGCAATGTCTTCGCGCTTCTTGGTCGACACCTGTCGGCACCCGCCGTTCACATCGCTACCCGCCGCCAGCTATTTAGAGTTTCCGGCAGCAAGGCACGCCAGGGCACGCGTTTTAACCGGCGAGCCTCCTACTGTACTGTGGAGCATTTCATTTTGTGTACGTATTATTTGAATATCCGAAACAATTCTGAATGAGTACATCTTGGCGGGATTTCACCTTGCGTGCATTCAACAAGTAGCTATACTCCAGCTGTATATCCCGGGTCCTGGCATCCTCGACCTGCCGTATTACTTCCCAAGGGCGGAGTTTGAATATCTGCCGCATTGCCGAACGCTGCCCCACACTGTCCTCCGTCGAATTCCCAGGCTGCCACATTTTGGCGGAAAGTACGTTAGTTCAGGTTATCATGACCAGGTGATAAGTCCCTTCCCTTCCTCCACTCATCCAGCGGCGCATACAGCAACAGCGATGGCGAGCCTTCTCACATATCTCTTTCGACCCGCTTTTCTCCCGGAACGCGATATACCGGACCTCTCTGGAAAGGTACGACTTGGTTTTTGTTTTTCGGACGGATGACTGGACTTTTGCTCCCAGATTGCGCTCGTCACAGGCGGGAAACACAGGAATAGGATACCAGACTGTGAAACAGTTACTACTCAAGAACGCGAAAGTCTACCTCGCTGCCCGATCGTTCGGAGAAAGCCAGCGATGCTATCAAACGCCTCGAGGATGAGACGAAGAAGTCGGCAATCTTCCTTCGGCTCGATCTCGCGGATCTTCCCAGTGTGCGCAGGGCGGCGGAATCATTCCTGGAACGGGAGTCAAGGCTTGACTTGCTCTTTAATAACGGGTGCGTCGTCCAACCGCTTTTGTTTGGGAGACTCTGTATTTACTCTGACAGCGGGGTGATGATATCCCCTAACGAGATGCTTACGGCCCAGGGACACGACCTCCGTACGCCAAAGAAAGAATTGCGAAGTCTCGCTGAAACGAACTAATCCGCAGAATTCGGAACGAATGTCATTGGGCATTTCTTCCTTACCGAACTGCTCGTGAGTTTGACCGTTCAACTATTGGCGGCATGGATGCTAACAGCATACTAAACTCCTCGATTCATAGCTCCCCGCGCTCATGAAAACCCACCCAGAAACCAAAGTCCCTGCTCGCATTATCAATACATCCTCCATCGGACATCAGTTCGCTCCGGGAAAGGGGGTGGAATTCGCCAGTCTTAAAGGCGGGCCCGAGCGGGACGCATGGCTCAAGGCGGCTGGAAGCCTCATGGGCCCATGGTACGCCACTGCCCCAGACCTCATAATAAGATTCGATTTCTTAATGCCCGCCCTCAGGCGGCTGTACGGCGAGAGCAAGCTCAGTAACATCTTCATCTCAAACTACTTCGCGCGGGCACACGCAGACGTGCTGGTTTCCTGTGCAGTTCACCCTGGTTTTATCAATACTGAACTAGGGCGGTATGTTCTCCCTACAGCATCTCCACCCCCCCACAATCTCACTGTCGACTTTATTTACACAGCCATAGCGGCAGCATCATGCAGGCCGCTGGGAGTGTATTTTTCTACCCTCCGCCGTGCGTCCCACTTTGCTTTACATATAATGTGGAATAATTCCGGTGTCAGGATGGGTGCATACACTCAGTTGTGGGGCGCGACAATGGCGTCTCCAGACGAAATCAATGGTCAGGTACGTGTGGCATGTGGTATTTGAGTACACCGTTGTGCCTGCTAATGGTTGTTAGTACTTGGTTCCGTGGGGAACGGTAGGCAAGGCAGATGTGCGCGCATCCGACAGGGAGCTGGAGGACGAGGTCATTGCATATATCCGGGAGCAGATCAAGGGCTTCTAATCCCTTGTCATGGTTAGTTCGAGGACGAATATTCTATCCTTTCTGCTGCGCCATTGATTTCTGCCGCCCAGAAGTAGCTAGACCTACTACTTGTGTTCGCCCAACTTAGAAAGTTAAATGTCATTGTGCATTGTGTCCCCATAGTACAACCACCACTCGCACGTCCTTCTGCAATCCCAGTCAGATACCGCCTGACAGTCTAGGGTTCTTTTCCTCGTACGTTGATTTTTACGTGCTGCGTATTTCATTGAGTCCAAAGCCGGTACGGCAGTCCAGTCGCCATGACTGTGAGCCGTCTCTCCAAACCGGTCGTTCCAATATTCATTCTGAGCTGAGCTATCAAACCGTAAGTTAGACACAGCACAATAGTCATTTATTATTACGTCTCGTGCGCAACCAGGAGCTCGAAAGCCATTGAAGAAATAGGTAGTGCATATTAAGTTGAATATTGGCGTGCTATCTCACAGGCGCAGCTCGCGCAAGGAACTAATGACCTCCTGTATATCGCTGCAATTCCACTCGCCCGTCCACCCTATTTCATCTCGAATGACCCCATCAGCAGATTCCCATGCAGGCGTTGAACCAAGGACCGACGCGAACGGGACACTGGAGAAATGCTTCTCATCATGGTTAGGGCTCATGGTCATCCTAGTCGGCGTCGGCGAACGGCCCGAGGGATACTCATAATCGTCCTCGGCATCAGAATCCAACAACGAAGGGCTCTGGTTGAACTGGAGGGGATCCGTGTTCGTGGATGAGATGGTGCACAGCTCGGAGTGGTCTTCGGTGCTGGCATATGTCAGACTTTCGGATTGTGAGTCGTCTGCCATTTGAGAATCATGGTCGTTGGGGAAAGCAGGAGGCGGGCGGGGTGGGGAAGGATATTGGTAGTCCAAGATAGACGGCAGTGACTCATAGCTCGAGCACCGGCGTAATTCCTGTTCGGTGGTTCGGGAGTCGAATTTGTCTGGGAGGCTATCCACATTCGAACCAATGGACTTGCCGGAAACGCTGGAGCGGCGGGAAGCTTTAGTCTCCCGTTGCACCTGTGTCGCAGTGCTCTGAAGTTGGGGCGACATAACCTCCGCGCCGAGCGTCCACAAAAACTTATGCAGCCGCGGTGTACGACGCACAGAAGCATCAATGCTTGAGCTGGAGCTGTGGCCACCCCTGGACGGGATTTCAGCTTCGGGAATTGGATCCTGACCAACAGTCGTTTGGTATGTGCGCTCCGTACGACGGGCAGGCAGGAAGTGAATCGCGCCGCTTTCGGTGGAGTCCACCGTGTCTGTACGGCTCAGGCTTGGCATACCATACGTGGACGCGTTCCGAGCCTCTTTTCCCTTGCCCTTCCAGGGAAACTTGGAGGATTTGCCGGTCTCGCGAGCCTCTGATGGGGGTTTCGGCATACGGGGTTTCGAACCTGCTCCGCCACGACCACCGGGTCGATACAGCATCGGCGCGGCTGCAGGCTGATTCAAGGGTGTTGGCGTGGGCGTTGGCGTTGGCGGAGGACGAGGTGCTAATGTGACGCGCGCTGGGGCTGGTAGATCGCGCGGCCGCGAGCCCATTCCTCCTCGGCCAACAATCCGTGTGCTGTCCCCGCGAGACAATGCTCCAATCTCGACGGGAGGGGAGCGATTGATGCCTGGAGCCGCTGGCGCACTGTCCCTGGCGCTGACGACGCGGGGACGAGATCCCTGTCCCCCGCGACCGACGAGACGTACTGGGCTCTTGTCTGAGATGACATTTGAAGTCGTAGGAATGCCTATCAAGTTGCTATGGGATCAGCTTTGAGACGAGTCGAAGACTGGCTCACTCGACCCAGGATTCGGTATAGGTTCCATCCCGTACGCGGATGGAGAGTTTCCGCGCATCGCCATGTTTGAACTCGAGCCATCGCGGGTGTGGCCAATGTCGGCGAAGGAGCCGCTCGCCGTTGCACACGTGCCCATGGACAGTCCGGCCACAGCAGTCTTCGATGTCAAGGAGACCACAGCCCTGGTATTGGAGGAGAGCTGAGACTCCACAGGGAACGCCGGGTCCCTCTGAGTTGCACGAGTGTGGGCCCCCGTCCGGCTGTCCTTCCACATCGGAGGGGAAGGGGTGCGACTGAGAGGACTTCGTGCACCGAGGGATAAAATAGTCAACGAATGAATAGATAGCGGCGCCGATTCAACGGTTCGTGAGTAGGAAGAGCACTCATCATATGATGTTGAGATGTAACCGCAACAGTGATAGACCTAAGATAGGTTGAGAACGCGATGGATCGTGGCCAGTGAGGGGGGGTGACGAGATAAGAGGATCATTCTGCTAATTTGAAGGACATCTCGACCTGGGTATTTGCGCTCGAACGACTCAATCCAGTGAATGGCTGAATGTCCAGCGTGGTAGCAGAGCAGGAGCGAGCAAATGAGGTGTCGCGCTCTTTCTGACAGGGATCAGAAGTATTATTAGAAATGATACATCTTTTGGACGACCTTCGACAGACCAAACTCGGCTATGATGACTACACGGTCGAGTCAGCTCGACGCGACAGAAGCCCGGATGCGGAGGGTACATTTTCTGGAGTAATTGCCATGTAGTATTGGCAGAGCATGGCCAACACAGCCAATATTGTGGTTCTTTGACGAGCTCGTTAGGGAACCGCAGTGGGAGATTGAGCTCGTGAGCGTGGGCAGAGCGGAATATTTGCGGAAAGATCATCGCAAGAAACTGATGAACAGAGAGCAGTTGGTCGGGAGATCACCACGAAGATGAGAATGCCCCTGTACATGTGAAGACTGCCGATCACTGAGCGGTCTCACGGCGGAGGCGAGAGCGAAACGTGCGATGGTAATGTTATCTCTTCACCAAAAGATATGCGAGAAATCCATTGCAATATTAACATTGTTTTCCAAGTTATCACCGGGGGGTTAAACGTTTATAAGAGACTAACCAATGGTTCATTTGAATGATAGAAACGTCCAGCATGTGAAGGCATCGGGAGATAACCAGTAGTCCGACGTTGCGGGGTGTAAATTTGAGCCAAGGTGTCGTCTTAACAGTTGGAAGACCTTGGTCATCGACTGGCACTGGCAGATGGCAAGTGGTGGCAAACATCGGCAAGCTTTCGGACCGGATGTTCCGTTTCCTCCTTGCCCCCCGCACATGTGACATCCAAGTTCTCTGGGAAGTTCGGAAGCTATATCCTCCACCGTTTGACTGTGAGTTCGGTCTCTATATTGATAGCATATTGGTGTTCCAGAAGCAACACCCAGAGGACCGTGACCGGCCCGTGGCATTCAGTTTCCAGAAAGTCCTTGGTTGCCTAACTTGCAATTTTTCATCCAGTATTTTCAATCCCCATAATACCCCTGCGTGTAATGAGCCTGATTTCTATGAGTGTCCAAAGGCACTTTTAATCCCGCGCACAACATATAAACTTAAAACTGTATTTTTCCACAATACATCCGTCTTTTAGAGCAATTCCGCACAAATTTGGACCCAACCCTTACATCGCGGGAAATTTATTGATTCTCCACTCTCGCGAAGTCGGGGTCTGCATTCCGCGCACGAACTCCGTAGTTTCAAAACCGCGCAAAGTCCAGGTCTAAAATTTTGCGCAATGTCCGTCGGTTCAAAACCCGCGCAAAGTCGATGGCATAAAAAAAGGTGGAAATAGAACACATAAGAATGTTGCAAGGTCGGCCACTAGTGGAAGATTGCGAAAGGCGGACCTATGAAGCAAAGTGTGCACGAATGAGTACTTGAGACGTAGCTAGTGCAGTTTCACAATCAGAATAATAAAAAAATGGTAGTGATCATTTGGCTTTTGTAGACGTCGTTGGGTAGGAACCTGGACTATCGATAGTGGACCACCGCTTTATTTCGATATAGGCCAAGTCATTGGGACGCCACTGATCATTTCAAGGTCGACCCGGAAATCAATGTTAAACTTAACGGTGCCCCACTCATTCATAGCTCTCGATCGTCGGGGTCCATAAGACGATGGTTTATCAATCAAAACTAAATTTGGTCAGATTTTCGAATGAGATGAGAGGGGGAGGATTCGAGCGAAAGCCTTGAATGCCAGGAAACGTCGAGGCAGAAAACTAGAAGAAATGGGATAACGATTCGTTTTTAGCTGCTCGCCCCTAACATCAACGATATGTGCAACACTTGAACGCCACTGATCCAGAGGACCGTAAGAGATAAGCAATAGGTTGGTAATGCGTCGAAAATCTCCGATTTCTGACCGTTGTTCAGCTATTGGGGCACATTATGACCGGCAACATCCGAAAGAAATCAGGTCCTCGCATCTGGCCCGAGTATTCTGCTATTATCTTTCTTACGGTCCGACTCCCCGCTTTTCTTCTCTTTCTATACAAGATTCTTGATTTGCATCCGCTGTGCACGATTCTACGCTGCCCCCAGTTCAGACGGCAATATTTTGAAATGGTACACGATTTCTGTACAGGTACGGTCGATGCCGACAAAGTCGGCGCTTTCTAGTTCACCTCACAGGAACCTAATTCTCATTTAACTCTTTTTCGCTCTTCCATTAAGTATGGGTTGACTGTGAGTGCCATGGAAACCGGTGGCCCTAGCTCCACCTCGCCCCACCATGGCTAGCCGCCTAACAGCCGCTCACCGGCGCGGCGGTTGCCGGCTATGCTTTACCGAGACCTCTAGGCATATGGGCTGTCTAGAGGGCCCTCAATGCATTATCTTTAATGTGGTTCCCGTTTGATAAAATTACAACTCTCGCCGGGGTACTACAACCGACTGAACCGAAAATATATTGGCCATGACTTGCTGTTCATTTTGTTATTGTACTCCCTGGGTTCACACTGCTTGAATTCCATAACACTAAATCGGTTTCTCTTTGTTACGAACACTATGAAATCGTGCCGTCGGGCATTTTTGATGTCCGCATCGACGCCGAATGTGTGCCGTTAATTGGTCCAACGCAATCGCCGTGCCGAGTCACTGCCGCGTTCCGGCCAGGATGGACAACCTTGAGAAATCAGTTTGTCTGTCTCAAAGTAAGCCAAGGTGAAGCACCGATATGGATTTGGTCGAACAATAGAAACGCCTGTATTAAAACACTCGAGCAGTCGTCCATTCCATCTCCGACCCAGAAACCGCATCCCGCCAGCTTTCAAAGAGGTTGAACGCCGACGGAATCCGCATGTTAACCGGGAAATATTTTTCGGGGCCGACTGCATCATCCATCGGCGTCTCGAAAGGGAAGCTCGAAGAGCAGACAAATGAAACCTGGTTCGCCCACGAGTCCGGGGTAGGTGGCGGCGGGATCATGCCAGGGATGAGGGATGGTGGGCATTCATCGGTGGCAGGTGGCGAGGCCTTTGAAGGCCTTGTGGTGTGACTGAACCCGCTCAGAATTTCCAAGTCCGTATCATCCACTAGTTCAAGTGGATTCGGACATCGGAGATCCAGGGGTATACCGAGCGAGTTTGTCCCGGTATATACTGCTGCTGCCTTCTCGCGCAGTCGCCGAAGGGCAGGCTACAATGATTAAGCAAGAAGACGGCATGTGGAGATAAGTTGCAGTCACCAGATTATCAGCAACAAAGCCGGAGTGCAGCGCTCCGCCCTCGACAAGTTCCTCGGCGGCGAGGAGCTCGGTATATGCCCTCGGAGCCACGGTGGAAGTGGCGCACTTCGCAACGATGGCACCCATGATGGCCTGTGGTGAATCCAGTGAGCGGAGTGCCAAACAAACGGACAGTATCCACGCACGGCAGCGTCAATCACTATGTTGGCGACAGTCAGTGACAAATTCCGGAGGAGAGAGAATCAGAGGACATACGAGGTTTCCAGAACGGCCACCAGCGATGGAAATGGTCAGGGAAGAGGGATAGAGTCTGAATATCAGACTGGATGATCCTTGACGCGCCGCGGTAGGTGGCCAAGAACGATGCAGTGTATGGGCCATCTCGCGGGCAGAGGGGCCGGGTTTTCAGTGCGCGGATGAATGAGCCGCGATGAATGTGAACCATCACTGACGCCGGTCTCAGTATCCCAACGCACTAGAACACGTAGGTGGAGACTCACACTCCTCGGCGAGTCTGGGGATATAGTGCGCACGTACGTATGCGAGGAATGTACTCTTAACTCCGACTGCCTCATAATGGTGGGAGAACGGCGCATGCGTCATGAACTCGCGCAGCCGTCGGTCAAGGTCCATGATCTTGTCGTGCGTCGGGAGCGTTGCGCTTGCGTACGCTTGCGCCATCGAGGAAGTGACCTGACAGTGTGGTGTCGGTTAGATACATCGGCACCAAGAGCAGCCGTCAACACACCTCTTTGGTGAACTCCCACTTGGCCCGAAAGTCTGCAGGGGGTGAATAATTGCAAGACAGACGGGAAGCAGTGAAATCTAACATCCAGGCAGCACACGCCCCTCAATATCCATCGTCTGGTCATCATCCGCAGGAAATTCGCAATCAATATCAGTGAGATGGATGGTGAGGGGTCGACCTAAGGCCAGCGACTACGCTTCCATCAAGAATAATTTGAAAGAGAAACGGTATAAATACCTGGTACGTTTCTAATGAGTAAACCTCCCAGAAGAGAGCCTGAAGATATAATCATAAGAACATAATAGGAGAGAGCGATAGATGGAAGGTGCCGTACCCGCCGGCGTTGTGCAGTCGTGTTATCAAACGGAGTGTGCTCCCTCTCACGATCTGCAATATAATTTGAATGACGGCCTACGATCCTGGAGAGGAACTTACGAAGATGTCGCTGAGGAAGGCGTGGAGTCAGATGGGATTATAATGAAGGAGAAAATCGGTACCGATTGACATACGCTGACAGCCATTGAGGTCATGGTCCACGAGCTCTCCATGCTATACCGCGGTCCTCCTGCAGCATAATACAAACCGGCCAAAACCAGTGCCTGAACGGCATATAGATCCGTACGGCCGAAAATTGGTCGGAGCATGAGTGCTGCTCGGCCAAGGTCGAAATAGGTCTCTGCCTGTGTGCTGTACGCGGGGAGGGAGAGGTCTGCCAACGCAGCGAGGGCAAAGACAAGGAATACGACTGCAACTGCGTGGGGGGAGAGTCCCGGAAGATCAGAATGTGGGTTGTAGAGACATGTGAGGAGCTCGTGCAGCTCCTCGGCTTTGATGGGCGTACAGTACCACGACGCCTCCGCGATGTAAACGTGGTAGAGTGCCCAGGCGCGAAGTTCGTCGGGAAGTTGACCTAACAAGTTGCTGAGATCGAAGCCCGTGGCAGAGCCTGAGAATGTAGGGGCGTCAGTGAAGGAAAAAGAGGCGGTATTCTTCAGAAAAGTCAGCGACGGCAGGACTAATTGTTTGCGATGAAGCTCACCGAGGGTCCCGCTTCAGACTCCAAATACAGCGATGTGCTAGCTGGGCTCGCATCCATGATGCAGGACGTATCAAGCACCTGGACTGAGGCGGGGCTGGATTGCCGTGAAACGGTGGCCCGGCTTGCCTGGCCAAGAAGTTGATGTGTCGAGTCGGAGTGCTTTTCCTTTGCCTCGGCGACTGCGGTCTCCAGTTGTCGTATCCGATCCCCCATAAGGTCGATAGTCTTCGTCAACGCCTTGTCAACGGCCGTCGATGTAAGAGAGTCGCAGCGCACGAGCCTGATGTAACAGACGATTCACTACGGCCATTCCGAAGAAAGAAAGAAAAAAATCTGCATACCTACGGCCACGTCCAATGAAACCCATGTCGCCTAGAAAAGGGATAAGACATTTTTTAGACACGCGGCCAGACCACAACAAACCGGTGGGGCAAATGTCCGCCCGACCTCGCCTGACTGAATAAACTATCAGAGTTATTCAAAGTCTCAGGGCTTGAAGTACCGCAAGAGCTGCAAGGGAATTGCTTGTTACATTTGAGTTTTCGTCTCTGACACTCTGCGCAAGCCATCTACGCCAAATCAAGTCAAGAACAAGAAACACGGGCCTGAAAACGTACCAATCCGCGAGTACGCTTCATTTGCTTAACTTCGACGTCGGAGAGGATTTGGAATGAGTGCGAAGCCATGGTGGACGTGATTGTGGAATAGTCATGGCACGGCGCCGCTATATAATCAGTTAGTCAGAAAGTTGCAGGAACCGATCGCATAGCTAGGATCCGCAGACATCGCGGCAGAGCGGAGAGCGGAAGATGGTCCACGAGTTTATGTCACGATTGATGCCTGATCATGATTGTGTTTCGACGAAGTCGTTATGGGAATTTTAGCGGCGCTTTCACTGGGTAGGAACCCCTGCCCTGTGAGAGCTGTACTATTTTTTCCTCAAGAAAAATCGTCCGAAAAAAATCATAAACTTTAATCAAGCCGTCATGTCTCCCAAATATTGAAACATGTACCTGGTCGACCAACTTTCTGCTCAAGACGCACATGGGCTCCACAGAAATATACTCAACATTCTCTTGTAGCCCGACGGGGATAGGCCTGAATTGCCGGAGGCATTTGGTCACCGTCCATTCCTTGACGTGAATCGTCCTTTCGCACGGAACCCAAGTGGGATCCACCCAACGCATGTTCCAAGTATGTTCTGCCTCACAACGACTCTGATTCTTCTTTTGTAATAAACCACATACGAAAAGGTTCACTCACTCTAAGCGTTCTGAACACTTCACAAGCAAAGATTCGCTCTCTTGGCGCCGGAGTATCGATCAGCCTCAGTGTAGCCGTGCGGTATTCCAAACAGTGGACGCAGTTCTCAATTCACTCGCGCTTCTTGGTATCGATGACGGTGTCCATCTACCAACCTTAGATCGCACATCAATTTTCCCACCACGCAACGGTCTCGTCGGAGCGTTTGACCTCTTGTAAAATTACACAATGGTCGGCGCAATTCAGTCTCCGCAGCTGTCACCGCGCTGGTAGGCTGTCAGCTCATTCTACTCAATACTATATTGTCCAGAGTCAACGTCAATGGCAATTTCGGTAATTCTAGTCCCGATTTATCCAGGTTTATCCGGCCAAGGTGGATGGAGAAATTCGGAGTAATTGGAATGATCGGCGAGATCTAGCGGGGATTCCTGCTAACAACCCTTTTTTGGCCATGGTCTCGTTTTTTCATTGCGTCAAGAAATATCACTCCATAATTGTCTGTTATAGATAGGCCCGGCAATATTGTCCGTGGTGGGAAGTACCAGACACAAATGTCTGTCACTGACAGGTGCACCTCACTCGGCAATCTTCAGTGCCAGCTTTGAGAAATGAATGGCCCAAGTGCTGCCTGAAGGATCTTCTGGTCGGAGGGTTTCCTCGCCCAACACTAAACCTGAACAAGGCGGCGACTCCTACGACGGCTGTTACTTGCTACAGCTTATGTCTGGAGTCCTTCGCCTCTTGGACGGAGGACGTTTTGGATTCTCACTGGAGACGGACAACGTGGTGTGGCACTACCGTATTTCTAGATCGCCAAAGCGTTGCATTGGGTAACCCATAAGAACTCGTTTCGCAAGCACGAGACCACCGCTAACCGATGCGATCTACACTGGAGCGACGATCCCCACACGAGGCTTGCTTCTCTCTCGCCTCGTTTAAATTTAGGACGTCGATGAGCCAAGTACTCTTCTGTCTGCGCTTTTTACAGAAGGAAGAGTACGCTGAAACTTGGGTCTTTGGTATAGATAAAACACACCTAAAAACACATCGTATTTGCGTTCCCGCCTTCCCAAATTTAATACTAGTTCCACGAGGTGACGTGATATCAATCACCAGGGACAGCGCCCAGGAAGCGCACTGGTTAATGTTCTCCGCTCGATGCCCGAACTTAAACCCTTCGGTGATAGCCGCGGATCGAAATGATGATCACAGGATTCTTCATCTCCGCAAGACAACCGCTGCGACAAATCATCCTCTCCCACACCCCACGTAATCCTCGTTACTAAGCGGCGCCAGTTGACTTTCAGCTTTCTAAAGATGGCCATTAGAAACATCAAACTCCATCGACGGTTCTTGAGATGACTAGACTTGATTATGAAGTGGGGGAATTGAATTTCTAAGTAGTTCCGGTTACGTATCCCATTTCACGACCCACCATATTTTCTTGATTGCGCACGAAAAATGTCTTTGTATACAGACGGATATTTTATCATTCTGGACTTTTTGAACATTCAGCCACCAAGATCCGCACAAATCTTGTTGTCAGAATCCTCAGGCAAGATGGATACAATCAGGAAATTGTGCCTCGTGTGAACCATTTCTTCCACTCCAATTCATATGGCATCGAAGGCTGCACTGCGGAACAAACTCTGCTGCACCAAACAGAACATTCCCGGCGTCATTATCTATCTATGTCTTACACCGCAATCTCGCAAGTTCGCTCATGCTCAATTCCTGTGGCCACGAGCACAAATGCACGTCAAGTCTATTCCATGTTCCACTATTAAAACCTCTATTCCATATCATTGTAAGTAATCGCCTTCTCTATATCGCTACTCGTAATGTTGCTCTTCTCGCACAGACTGCGGAAAAGGCCATCGTCCTTATTGAACAAGTTAAGCGGCGTGTCGAATTCCTTCCGAGATACTGTTAGTATAATCTTCACCAGCGTCATCAGACTGTCACTTACCGCGATCTTTCCAGCGTCGAGAACTGCAGAGCACCTGAGTCAGCAACGACAAACTCCGTTGAGCAACCAACGCTCACCAAGAATCCGGTCGTAAGATATGATAGTGCGCAGTCGATGAGCAATGCAAATCAAGGTGCGATCCCGGAACTGCGTCTGAATCGTGCGCTGGATTTTATTATCCGTCTCGAGGTCAACCGAGGCCCTGTGCATCCCATCTATCAGCATTCAATAACGTGAGGGAGAAGATGTCCACGCACGTAGCCTCATCGAGGATGACAACACGCGAGTCTTTCACCAGCGCACGCGCAAGACTGAGCAGACTCCGCTCGCCTACACTGAGGTTGGCGCCGTCTTGCTCTATGACGGTGTCCAGTGTCAGCCGGTGACGATTCTCTGCTTGTGCTTCGGGGTCTATAGGGGTGGAAGGCCGCGTCTCAACTAGGTAAGAGCGCCGTAAGGCGTCCCACAGCCTTACATCGTCATATTTTGAGAACGGGTCGAGTGCCGCGCGCACGGTGCCTAATCATTGAATCAGGAAGTAGTACTCCTCATGAGTGAGGTAACCTACCGCTGAATAATGTCGGCTGAGTAGACGTTATAAGCAAACGACGGAATTAAAAAAGTCGGGCACACACCTCTTGCGGTATAATCGCGATATTTGATCGCAAATCCGTCAACCCTGTTATTAGGTCAGTATCCAACCCAACGGAAGCCACGCGATCAAAAAACTCACCGATCTTGCCGATGTCGACGCTATTGAGCAGTGAGTAAGCCATAATAGAAATTATACCGCCACGTACTCGTCAACGGTGATCTGGCCAAGGTACTCTACGATCCGCAACAGACACAGCGTCAGCGACGATTTGCCTGCACCCGTACGACCGACGACGCCAATCTTCTCTCCAGCCTTGATCTGCAGCGAGATCCCATGCAGAACGTTTGGCAGGCCGGATCTGTAAGCCATTGTGACTTCTTTGAACTCGATCGCCCCATGTGCGGGCCAGTCGGCGGCAGGCTTGTTCTCCGGGATGCTTTCGTGTGGAGCCTCCTTGGGAACAACGTCGCCCCTCGCGTAGTGGACGACTGGCAGAGGCCAGATTAAAATCTGTTGGGCAGCTCATCATGGGTATCGCACCTCGTTCAACGGAGTTCATATAATTCTGCAACGTTGTGAGATGGGACTCCGGGAGAGATTATTGAATGTATCTCACCTCCACTTCGGCGGACAGCCTGGTACTGACAGCAAACATTTGCGTCAGGCTCGCTACCGAGGTTGTCAGTACTGCGTATGGCCGACAAAAGACAGACCTACTTGTATACGTCAAAATCAGCCCGATTTCTCCGGCGGTAATCCCCGACACACCCACGGCCGCGAAAATGCCAACCTGCAGTATGTGAGGCAACGGGTCATAGCGAAGGGCATGCGAAACTGTTACCAAAAATACAAGGATTGAACCGCAGGCGTCCAATCGCACTGCGAGCCACCTGGGAAGTTAATAAATCAGTTTCAATACTCATCTATGGTGGAATGTATTGATCCACCGTTGGTTGGTGACCGTGAGGAAAAGCGCGCGGTTCTCGAGGTCGATGTAGTACTTGTTGTCCCGGATGAACCGCGAGATCTCGCCGTAGCTGCGGATCGTCGGGAGGCCTTGCATGCGCGACAAAGTAAGCTTCAAAGGAAGGGATGAAGAATAAAGGGACTTGCCAGTGAGCGATTCCGAAAGATGCGCGTACAGGATCGAGCGCAGCATCGAGTCAAGTCGCTTCATCTCGAGCGCGGTGGCGCGGTAAAACTGCAAAAAGTAGCCGAATCCGAACATGATAATAACGGCCGCGACGACTACGAAGGACGCGCGGTCAGAACAATTCGGACTTGAAATCAATGTCTTACTGAAATAGTGTTCGAGGATGGTGATGACGATGACGGAGCCTATGACCTGGGCCAGGACTAATGTAACTAGATGGAGTTGAGCCGGGAACTGTACCACTCGAAAAAATAACCCTACACATTCGCATAGACACTGATGATGTGTAAATAGGGCACTTAAAAAGAAGGCGACACACGTACTTGGTAGAGCATTGTCTATGGCTATAACGAAAGAATGGTTAGCGCGCGAAGATACGTGTCGAAAAGTCCGTACTGTCGACGTCTTTCCCGAACTGCGACCATAATCAGAAGCGGAAATAAGGGAGACAGCGGGTACTCACAACACTGATGATCCGACCCATTGGCTGAATCTATGTTAGAATGATTCCAACCGGAATGGGAAACACGTACAGTAGTATCTAAAGGGGCAAGATCAGCAGCGAGGCGATACAAGAGCAGAACACACACCGAAGAATGACATCGGCGCGTGGAATACGTTGACAATCGTGGTGTGGTGCAAATTTCGCGACACCCGGACAGCAAAGAAGTCCATCAAGAATCCCCTGAAAATCACGCCTGAGCATGAATCGCAACGCAGGAAAACAAAGAACCCACATCACAAAGGTGAACAGCGCCTGTGAAATACCGAGGACTGCGTACAGCAGCTGGTAAAACGAGTACCCCTTGTGGAACGTACTGGGCCGTATCAGCATCCGCTGCGCTGATCATATCCTGTGAATCACTCACTTGGCTTGCCACCATACTAGAACGTAAGAATTCCCAACCGCGCTGCCCTGCATGAGGATCGCTGCGAGTGCTATGGCCGGCACCGTCAACCATCCACCGCCCGCCTTGATATAATATCCGTACACTGAAATGACCAATCAATCAGCATCTTGAATTGGGAGATCCCCCTCACGCACCGCTCCACGCGACACCGCCCGTCGTGCGCTTCTCCTTGACGATCAGCTTGCCCTCAATCTTGCCAGTCCCCGCCGCACCCTTACTACGGGCCTTCGCGTCCTCCACAGACACCACCTGCACCTGCGGCGCCTCCTCTCCTTCTTCTCCCTCGCCCTCGCCTTCCGCCTCGGCGCCGCCAAATTCACGATCCAGCCTCGCAAACTCGCCCCCGCGCGCGATGAGCTCGGGGTACGTGCCCGCCTCGGTGATGCGCCCGTTGTTGAGCGTGTAGATGTAGTCGCATTGCGAGAGGAAATGCAGTGCGTGGGTGACGAGAAGGACGGCCTTGCCACGCGCGACGAGGCCCTGAATCGCCGTGTGAAAGAGCGCCTTGCCAACGTTGGCGTCGACTGCGTGGCCCTGATCAGCATGGGAATGTTACCTCTCAAGAGCAGGGCACGCACCGGCAGATAATGGGTCGTCAAAGATGATGACGTCCGCGTCGTAGTACAGTGCACGAGCGATATTTACCTGCCGTCGGACATTCAGAGTGCATCCAAAATAACAAACACGCGATTCACTCTTTGCTTCTGCCCGCCGGACAAGTTGATGCCCTTTTCGCCGCTGTCGAAGAATTAATCAGGTATATGTGCTTTAATGAGCAGCATTCCACGCACATCTACACCAAAATGAGGTCAGCGATGAATCGCTCACGAACAATACACAAACGTACCTCAGTCAAATCCCCATCCGCCAGCAGTTGTAAATCCGGCAGCAGACACGAATCCTCTATTACGCGCCAATACCGATCCTCGTCGAGTGGCTGTCCAAATAGCACGTTCTCGCGCTTTATTGCATGCAACGCATCAGTTTCTCTCCACGAAATATGACCGAGATGCGTACTCACCAAAGTAGCATTCTGAATCCACGCCGACTGCGGACAATACGCCACGCTACCGCCGAACGCCCATTTACCGCCCGTGGTGCGCATCTCCCCGATCAACCCTTGAAGGAGACTCGACTTGCCGCTCCCCACGCGCCCGACAACGGCCGCGAGCGTCCCACGCGGGACGGAGAGCGAGATATCTTTGAGCACGAAAGGCTCGGGCTCGGGTTCGTCCTCCTTCTCCTGTTCGACCTCCTTCTCCTTCTCACTGAGCTCTTTCTCCCCCACCTTTCTCGCCCTTCCGCTTTTCTTTAGATTTTTTCTTCCCATCCTTCTCCGCAGCCTCAGGATTGACCCCTGCCTCCCACACCCACTCCGCTCCCTTCGCCCAGATGGCCAAATCTTGCTCCCTATCGATGACGAACGGCTCGCCCTCGCGGAGGGGCGCATGGAAGACGCGCGTGAGGCGGGCGAGGGCGTTACGCGCGTCGGCAGTGGCGGAAAGGGCCCGCGGGAGGAACATCATTGGCTGACGAAGGAGCTGAAAGCGAGTGGGGAGGAGAGTATAGATGAGTAAATTTTGGACTCGGAAGCGAAAGGAACGATCGAAGACCCACCTGGAAAAGCGAGAAGCTCGCAAACACAACAGCGACATCGAACTCTTTCTTCGTCTGCGTGTATGTCACGAACGCGAGCGTCGCTGCGAGGACGGGTAGGGAGAAAGCCATCGCGATGCTGCAAAAGCAAAATTTCAAGTCAGTGCCGAAATCCAAATCCCAATTATGGTGGATGAAGGAATGGAGTATATATAGGACACAAAGAGAGAATAAGCAGGAAAATAGACGCACTTGGCACTCTGACTGTGCTGAATCTTCCTAATCCACTTGAGCTCCATCCGCCGGATATCGAAGATGCGCGACAGAAAGCTCTTTTCGTAGCAGAAGTACTTGACGACGCGCATGGAGGAGATGATCTCAAGGACCTTGGAGGCGCGTTGGTCGGTCCATTTCATGCTGGCCTGCAAGACACGCAGTTAAATGATTATAAAGACGTGGGGAAGGGAGCGAGGAATAGACTAGATGAAAGGAAGAAGGCGAACGCACCTGCCGAAACCTAAATTGTTGCCCCATGATCCTCTCCTGGATCGGGATGATGACGAGGAAAAGGGCGAAGCCCGCGAGGGCGGAGGGCCCAAGCTCGACGAGGAGGATGATGAGGCAGACCATCGCTGTTCACGGAGAAAAATCCATACATTAGCATCGCAGCATAAGAGAGAAAAACGCAAAACACACTCTGTATCGGCGCCGTCCATGCCGCATGGAACCACTGCGCACATGCGTCGACGCGACTCACGTCGGTACTGACATGATTCAATACGGCGCTGTTGGTATGCTGGAGGCGCGCGGCGGGGGGTGAGGTGGAGGGCGCGGCGGTAGAGCGCGCCGGTGAGGGCTGCGCGCGCAAGGACGCCGGTCGTCATTGAACGGAAGAAGAACTGTCAGGCATTAGGGTGGCCGTTCGAAGAAAATGAATAGGGAGGTTCATGAGGATTGACGGACCTGATGTTGGCAGATACTCGCAAACACAATGACGCACAGCAGCCCAATAGCCATGCCGACACCATTACCGATATTGGGCGGCGTTTCACCGGCAGCCTTGGCCAAGGCGCGCGCCTTGGCGAAGTTGATGAGCGACTTGACGAGTATAGGGCCCATGAGTTGTGAGGTGTCTTGGCCGACCTGTGCGCACGCGTGAGTTGAAAACATGACATCGAGTGGACGAGGGCTGAGTGAGATAATAGTATCGCGAGACGCACCTTAAACAGTCCACCCTTCCAGAACATATGCCCCAGCACATCGTTCAGACTCCATGCAAGACTCGCCTCCTTCTTCCCTCCCTCCTCCTGCCACCACCTCTGCATCTCCTCCCTCTTCTCCCGCCCGTGCATCGCCCACCGTACGCGCTTCAAGAGTGGAGGTTTCACCTCCCCTTTCGCGAGTCTCGCATTATGCGCCTCCGCCGCCTCAATGCGTCTTGCCCACGCGGCCTCTAGTTTATCGGTTAGGTACCCCGCCTCCTGCTCTGGCCCCATGCGCCAGAGGTCCGAGGCCTGCAGCGTGCGCTGGAAGCCGAGGATCATCATGGGCGTGATCCATGTGTAGGTGAGGCGCGAGATAAGCGAGGCGGTGACGTAGGGACTTATCGGCGCCTCATCGAGTGTGGCGGGCGGTGGCGGAGGGCGATTCGCGGGGAGCCTAGCGTACACAGAGGTTAGGACTGAATTTTAAATATGCCAATCATAATGGGAAGAGGAGAGAGGGCAGATAAGGAGACGCGACTCGCCAGAGCTGCCACCACCGCCGCCGGAAACGCACGACTTCCTCCCCGTAGTCGAATTCCAGATTACGCGTGACGCCCTTGTCGTCCCCATTCTCCTTCGTACTCGCCGCGGTTTTGCCCTTCCCTCTCACCGTCCCCTCCCCTTCCATCGTCCCGTCATCGGAAGTCGTGGATTCGTGCGTCTGAGAACTCATCGCGATCGTAATCCTTGCTCGTGGGGCGATACGACACGCGGAAACGGAACCACGCAGGTTGCTTTTAAGTGTTCCCGCAAACCGCACCTCGCCGTGGCCAGGGATCCTTTGCGCGGAAAATTTCCGACCAGCCACCTCCTCTTATCTGTCAGCACAATCGGCACACCACCGCACAGCCGATTGATCGAGAGGGTCCCACGGCCCGGAAGTTGGCTCAAACATCCGCTCGCCTCCCTGTTTCGCTTTGCAGATTTTATGAGAGCGCGTTGGGCTGGTCCTATCGGCGTTCCGCGGCCTCATTTGGACGAACTATCCTGCAGATTCCCGTTCGCTGAAAACGCATTCAAAAACCCCTCATAAAAATAAACCTGGTGACATGGGCGGAATGACGTACACAATCGGCTAGTCTCCGTACGTGCCAAGACCCGACTTTTCGCGACAACGCAAAGCGGAAGAGATGCGGATCCGGATCGCTCGGGTCCCCGCGAGCTCAGCTTCGCTGACCGTCATGAGCGATGTGCACAGTACCACACCCTTCCGTCCATTGCGAAGCGAAGGACATCAACCGATATGAATCGAGAGGTATCGTGTTTTCGAGCGGGGTACCAAGAACTTGAATTGAGCGAGTTATGTCTGGGCAATCATGATCACCCGGAAATAAAGGTGGGATCCACCCGCATTACCTGCCGAAACTCGACCTACGTCCGAGCATGTCACACCAGCGAAGTAGAGATGACTGGTAGACGAGATGGTGGACCGTTAAGTCGCCTATGAGGTCCGCTGCAGGAAGATGCAAGGTGCTGCTAGCCGAGGTGACGTTGCTTACTTCAATTGGCCGCTGATGCGACCAACTATCAACTCGGCAATTGCCGGGATCTTATGGTTGAAGTTGAGGTTGAAACTAGACATATTTCTGTGTCTTTTAACTAGCGAAGTATTAGCAGGACCTTTGTTTTGGTCGTTGGTGGCGCTGTAATTTGGTTCAGGTCATTTTCTAATATTCGAAGGCTTCAAGCGCCCCCGACTACATTTACGCTTTGAGGACATGGAGAGAAAGTGAGTACGGTGAGTACACTGCAAAATGGCCATTTCAACACACCTTTGGATTGTGCCTGATTAATTTGGCCTGTCCGCATCCATTCAGTTTGTTACTGAAGCTCTCATGATCCTCCACGGAAGCAAGGCTTTCTTCTTGAGGAACGGCCCAGCTGCAGAGACAATCATGACCAGCAGAGCTAGTCGGCGAATTCGAGGTAAGATAGCAAAGCCAATAGCTTCAGTGAGATACTTTGTTCTCCCATGGCAGATTCACCTTCTCAAGAATCTTGACCGGGTCGAATCTCTATGCAACGCAGCCGAAGAAGACGACGGAGTAATAGTCGTTCCCAAGGATTCATGGGCCGGGAGCGAGAAATACGCTATCCAAATCTCATCCAGAACAAATTAGAAATAATCGCGATTGAATCGGGCACGCGATTTCAGCGTAACGCGTATACTTTTAGCCATACGAAGCTCAAGAGCGATGTTCCACGCTCCAAGCCTTCCGCGCGTCGCGTTACGCGTATACCGTGCAATATGCGTGAGGGAAGAGACGAGACACGTGAGGTATTATTTCTCATGCCTCTGAATCTTCGCTGTCTGGAACGAGATGCACAGAACTCCAGGCAGTGGCAGGAGGGCCGCGAGAAATCACTTTAAGTTTCCAGCAGGAGAGAGCAGCTTTGCGGACGATTGGAGCACCAGCGATGTCTTGAGACGCGACACGAACCAGGAATACGCGTCATCGCGCGATCCGCGATGGTGGTGGTGGTGGAAGGCAGAAAAAGGAGTTGGTGCTGTTTGCTGCCACTTTGCTGATGTTTGGCGCCGGATCGGCGGGCCGGACCGGAAGCTCGTTCCGACTCTCAACCCAACTCGAATGCTCAGACACACTTCTTACCCTTTTTGCGTTCATTTGATCCCAGAAAAATTAAAATCTTCCTGTGAGGGAAACAAATCGTTATGTGACCTGCCATTGGACCCTTTTTTATCTCTTCTTTTTCTGCCAAATCGTTTTTAAATTGGTTTCCATTCTCGTTTACAACTGATGCACAGAGATCCGCCGTCGCTCTAGCTATCTTCCGTTCCAAATTCCAATTCAGTTTGTAGAGATCTAAGCCTCCCGTTGCGGTTGGAATCTCAGGAACCAGGTCCAACCTGAGCTCCCGGCAATTTACACGGGTACCGCGGTACCTAGTGAACACCGGCGGCAATTAGTACCGCGCTACAAGAGAGTTGTCGCGGGAACGCATTAGTCGCGTGGTAGCATGTATCCTTTTTCATTCCCTTCAAACTCCCGAGTTGAATGAATCGATACGTAAAGATAGTGCAAGCGAATTCGGACCCGTTCCAGCCAGCACACATCTGGCCAGTCAACTTTCTTACTAAGAGCCTGTCAAAAAGCCACACTAGTGCACAGCTAGAACCAAAGGACGGCGAAGAAAAGGAATACATAAGTGTGGAATGTGGGAATTACATCAAAGGCAACGGAAGGTGCAAAATGCCGACCAAAGATCGGTACCATAATTGCTCCCGGGGAAACTTTGAAAGCCGTGGATTTTTGGACGTAAGGGTAGGACAGCGGTGGTGAATCCTGAGAAGACGGCTCGAAGAAAGAGACACAGGGTAATCGAAGAAGAGCTTCTGTGATTAATCGCCCGTGTACCTTGAACACTCAAGCAAGGCCTTGCGAGAAACCGGCGCTAATTCCCCTGGAAGATGTAAATAGCTGGGCGTGGAAACTAGTCTCCAAGCAAACTGTCAAGAACGTCAAAAGGACTAACAAACCAAGACTTTTCGGCTGCGCTGCGGAAAAGAGATTCACTTTCTTGACCGGATCAATCTGGGGCGTTGTTTCGCGCCCACCGCCCAAAAGGGGGGTTCGAAGACGGCGTTCGTGCGGCGTACACGGTAACATAATTCGACCGTAGCCAGTGCGCGCCGCCCTAGCCATCGATACTGGGCCGCAGCTGGGTGGCAGAAGGCCATGCGGCGGATACGAAGGGGGTTTCCCCTTAAGTGAGCCCACCATTTCCCAACAAATAGAGCTAAAGCGACCATCATCACGACATTTGCTTCAATGTGGAGTCAGGTTGAGTCCACAGAAGGCTGTAATTCAGGATTACCCTACGCGCAATTGTTGACCCGCTATCCGGATATCAGGATCGCAAAATATCAACCATCTCCGAAATCCTTTTTTTTCTGCTCGCCGTGATGTGTGCGTAGTCCTGAGATGGCTCAAAAGCTGAGAGGGACTTCATTGCCAACGGGATATACAGCGTCTCGAAGAACGAAGTCTACACAAAGCGCCCTCTCAGAATCGTACGATCCCCCAGCCTATGATTCCCACCCTGATGTGGATGAAGTGCGCGGAGTGCCAGACAAAAAAAACTCAGATCCAGCTTGGATCCAGCAAGCCATTTCCTCATACGCCTTGCGGTACGTCCCTGAACTCGCGATAATTAATTTCTCCCATTTTACTCCAAACTCCGTGGGATGTCGGTTTCATTGGACGGTAAAAAGTACTCTACTTATTTACCTTAGCAACGCCAGCGAAGAAATTGTCTGAGATATCGATGCCGGGCTCATGCCAATTTCCAACCGTCTTTCATCGAGGAAGGCCATGAGCTCCAATAGAACCATGCAGCATCGTATACGGCAGCTCGAGGTAGCAGTCGCAAGCCAATGCCAAGCTCACCGAGACAACAGATCCACTTCTCCGTTGCGATAAACGCCTAGGTATGCTTTCACCGCCATCTACTAGTAGCCCCACGTCGTCGGCAAAACTCCTGTGCGGCCGCGGAAGTCCATTTCTCTGGCGCGCCACTGCATTTGGAGCTGAAAGGACGATCCACCGTAGGTGTCACCTCGAATATCGGAGTTATTTTCTCACTGACTTCGCGCCCTCGATATGACCGGAATCCATTCAAACTGCTCCTAGAGATCCCGAGTGTGTTCATCGATGAGTGTTACGGCATCTTCAATTTCCTGACCCCCACCGACGCTAGATATAAAGATGCTTTTGTTTGCCGATGCGTTTGTATTACTCGGAGACCTGAAAACATAATCGATGTCGCTCGCGCTACACTTCGATGAAACACTCGATTTTGATGTACCTCAGGTGTTGAGAGAAACGATTTCGTTTGGACCAGCACAATGTAAAAATGGGGAGGAAACGGGAAATCATACCGAATTTTCGTGTGCCTTGAGAAGAAGCGAAGGCCCGGGCTCGCCTGCCAAGAATCTTAATGTAGCGTGTATTACCAGGTAATCGCCCTGAAGATTCGGCGCATTCAAAGGTAGGACGCGGAACACCCTTGGAATTTGAAATGTACGAAGAATGTTGCGTGAGCTAGGGAAGCGAAGAGCCTGGAAGCAAAGAACTGCAAGATATATAGAGGAGCATTCGAAGAGTTCCCAAAGATGACTTGAACATTTGGTTGCGATCTTTCTGGCAGGCGCATATCTGAGAAGGCGGAGGATATATCTGCCCAAGACTTGCTCACAGAGAGGTTTCTAGAGCGGAATTTTGCCTTTTCACCCAGCCATTCCGATTCGGCTTGAATTTAACAGCTTCAACGCTTCGAAGGAAAAGCGCTCAGTCAGAACGGTTCAATTGCCGAGAAACAAACGGCCTACCTCAATGTAATTACTATACCGACATTATTGAAAAAGAAAGAACAAGAAAGAGAAGAATCAACGGGCTGTTTCGAAACCAAGGCTGGTCATTCCCAGAACCCAGTCCGGTCTGATCGCCCCCCCCCCCCTGGTTTGAATGAGACAGCTCGACATGTCGCGCCTTTTCCGGAATGGAGGAACAACAGCAGTGTGTCCTAAAGAGGAAGTACAAAGGACCTCGATCAAGCCAAGATCTACCTGTCAATCAGCATTGATCTACGTAGATCACCGAAAGGGGGTTCAAGTTCGGCCTCGTGCGGAGAGCATAGCCAGTGCGCTGTCCGGGCGCCTCTTTCATGTGAGAATTACAAGTGACAGAACTGGGTGCGACATGAGTTCTATCCAGCATGCTGGGGACCAGCACCGACTGGCCGAGGTCCCGAACCAGTGACAGAAAGCCGTTTCGGCATTAAGTCAAAATTTCTGCTACCCACGACACCGGTGTAGATCACATCCGTTAGCGTGGCGTAGCGATTGTTCTGGCAGCAACTGAGATTGAACACCAACGGATTTTCTCGTCCGCTGATCAATGCAATGTTTTTGTGGAGACGAGGAGAGCTTTAGGCTCTGAGATATTGTTTGGCGAACATTCCCCACCGGGAGAGAAGATAACGACCATTTATTTCAAAGCTTCCAGTCAAGATTGCCGAACGAGGGCCACCTGTCAGTCACATGTAATCCCGTCGCTACCTTCCGCCATGCACGAGCGGCATGGCACTTTTGCTGGTTGGACCGAAGGTGCTTGTTTTTCATCGGAAATAAAATGGGTTGTGACCTATGCTTTGGCCAACCACACCACGGGCTGAGCAACGGGTACACTGAACGCATCAACACCCAGAAGACGCACGAATGAATTGAGGATTCTTCTAGTTTATATATGGAAGACAGAATTTCTAGGTTCTGACAGTCTCGGGAGCGAGTAGAAAGGGTATCGGGGGATGAGATGCTGTTTACTTATCGATGGCGCCCAGTGACGAGTGATTCTGAGACAGAGCACGCCTTCTCTGTAGATCCCGGTTGGATAGACAACGACTCGCGGGAGCAATGGAATCTTGCGGCGACAGTTCAGGCTCATCTTAACTGATCCCCGTCGGAGAAATGGAAAGTATGATCCGAACACTACTTACCTCCTCACAATTGAAGACCACTGAGCCTGCAGTGTTTATTTATCGGAAAAGAACTCTTCAAAAACATAGATGGAGAAGGCGGGCGCTCCGAGGATACTTATCTAGATTGAAATATGCCGCCCAACTTACCATAATGACTTCGCCGAAACACAATCATGATCAGGGACAATTGTGACATAATTTATGGAAGTTCTACACATCCTTTGCCCTCAGCGGCGCGACGTCTGCAGATCTGTGCGATGCACTCGGCTCTTGAGACGGTTTGAGTAGCCCGATATATATAATAATGCCATACCGTGACTCCACACAATTCGATTCCTCATCATGACTTCAAAATCATTCCAGCTCCTCTCAAGCAACGAGGTTGTGGATATGAAGCGCGCGCGGGATTGTGCGTTTTCATGCCCATGGTTCGTTCTACTCACTTACTGTGACCTAGATGGCTTGCGCAGAGTGTAAGCGACGAAAACTGAAATGTAACAAGCAGTTCCCTTGCAGCTCCTGCGGTGCATTAAGTCTTGAAGCTTTTGATAATTGCTCACATTCATTTTAGTTCGGAGAGGCCGAGCAGACATATGTCCGACCGGTGGGTCTTAGCTGCGCTGCGATCCCGGCACATTTTTATGTATTTGCTAGGTGATCTGGGATTTATCGGACGCGGCAGGAGGTACGCTTTCCTCGTTTGTTTTTGAGGACTTCTAGGACTAATAACCATCCGCTACGTCAGGCTCATGCCTTGCGACTCCGTGACACTGACGACGTCGATGGAAGACGCAGTGGCCATGAGGAAGACCATCGACAATATGGGGGATCGGATACGGAAGCTGGAGAAGGCAGTCGCCGAGGCCAACGGGAGGAGTGGATCACCAGATTCCCTTCCTTACGAGGGCTCCCAGTCGCGGTCATCTACCCCTACCAGCGCACCGTCTGTGAGCACGTCTGACACCATGAGCGGGAGCACATTTGGCACCCCGCTCTACCTGGAGCCTGAAACAGGACCGCCGGTGAGTGTGATGCGGGACGATGTGAAGTATCCTCGAGCTAACGACTGTCTATGACAGCAATTTCTATTTGTGAGTCCCCAGTGTTTCGTCTACACTCAGAGCTGATGAACGCCAGTGCCGTGGCAGCACTCCCCAAGCCACGACTATCCCGCCCTTTTTCACGGACCCCAGGCCTGGCTCATTCTGTGAGCCTCCCCAATCACCAGCACCGAACCGGGACCTGAAAGTTGTGACCGATTCCAATGAGACCTTGGCCCTTAACACAGTCGGGACGCCCACACCACGGCCACCCACTCATTTATCCATGCCCTCCCTCATCCCCGGCCTGATACCACCACAAACCACCGCTGAATCTTGGCGGAATCACCTCCCCGACGTCCACTACGCGAGCGTGCCGTTTGAGGTGTTGATGGAGGGGGCGCACACACATATACTGACCCTCGACGGATATTCGGGGGCAGATCTCCGGATGTCGTCCGTGTCGAGCAGCTTTGCGCCTGATATTTGGCGAGACGCAGCTGCGTTGTGGGCGGCGGGATGGGCGAACCGCTGAGTAGTTTAGGTCAATAACAATATTTTTCAGACGGACGGTCGGAACTTCCACTCACCCATGTAAATATATGTACAGCAGCAGTAATGTAGCCTCCAGAGTGCGACACTTTTCATCGTCAAAGACACGAATATTTTATTTTCGCCTCGGTATTCCTTGATTACTGGGAGACACAAGAGAACATCAATTACGGGACGATGGCGCTCTAGCAAACTTTTGCCCGAGGGATAATAAGTGCCGACCGGACTGACTGCGCCTATACAATTTTGGGGAGCGAAGGAGGATCAAAAGTTTTGACAGAAAGACATATATGTATGAAGACGCCAAGAAACAGTGATCGGGCGGGAAGAGACGCCCCGCTACTAGTCCGACCAGGCTCCTTTCTTTGCGTCAACCGACCTCCAGTAATTTCCAGCGCCAACCTCAATGCCACACCAGACCCCCTTCAAGTTTGGGAAGATGGTCGATAAGAATCCAGCGAGGTTTCGCGTCAGAAATCAATCTGAGATCGGGTTAAGCATTTGCCATGCCAGCTACGGTTGCACCGTACAGATCCGAGTTGCGTGAAAGCCAATAATAAGTCAAGGGTGTGGAGATGCACGTGTGCGCAGTAGGCCGCGAGCACCGGGTACAAGCTCCCAGCACCATTGAGTGCCCAATGAACGAAGGACAGTCGCAGAGAACGACTGCAGTTCGGGGCGTTCCAAGTGCGGATGAACGATATCAAAGCCGATATTCGATCCCCAGTGTTCACGCTGGCCAAATGGAGCCCGGAAAAAAGGTTGCCATTGGGTCTGCCTGCGGACGATGCGGAAGGGAGGATGTCCACGATCTCGAGAGTTTTCAGTGTTGGAAGGAGGCTTAGATAGCTCAAACATTTGGTATCGGGAATCCGCACACGAAGGACCTCCACCTCGGTCAAGCCGCGGAGAAAATTGGACAGATGGAGCTGCTCTGCATCCGAGATGCCGCAAACTTCCACCGAGAATGAAGCTAATTTTCCTTCGGCTAGGAAAGTACGGTGCAGCAGCTGTCCTTTTGGTATCCAAGTTCGAACGATGTAGCCTGCCGCCCGAGAAATACTTCGATATACGAGGAGTACGGTTGTTTAGAATGGTTATAGCGAAGGCGTTCAGCAATATACATTCGCCAGGGACAATGCTCCGAGGGAAAGCCGCGGATACACCAATCAAGTCGGGCGCGTCCAATTATTCCATCTCGGCATCGTATACATTTGACGCAAAGGGCATACTTTGAAAGCCTATCCCGGTCCGAAGCTACAACAGCTCGACGAGGTGTCTGAGAGCAAAAAGCAATGGGCAGTTGATTTGACAATAGGTGGTGTCGTGTCGCATTTCCCAGTGGAGTACTAGAGATGGCCGTCCGCCGACGTCAACTGTCTCACAGACATCGGCAGGTATGCATCGAACAAGTCTCGAAATTGTATCTTGTTCCTTCCACGAGATGCCATGCGCTACATCAAAATATTTTCGATGTCCGCGCCAAAGTAGCGAGTTCTTTGGTCTGTTTCTACGGGCGCAACACTGGACGACCATGTCGAAAATCTCGGGGATTCTAAGAGCGTCGTGCATCCCGGCGGCCTTTTTCAGCGGAAGTACGACAAGACAACTGGATGTGAATGGTGGGAGAAATAGAGGGGATCATGACTCATTCGGATCAAGCAGGACGCAGGGCCAAATAGCACCACCCTTTCTTCCCGCCCACCACCACCAACAAAACTCTAAAGCCCTTGTTTATAGATATTTTCCTGCTTCGACGCAAGAAAATCCAACAGTTCTTCGATACACTCAATGCTACCAGTGGTGATCCGAGTCTATAAGGCCTTAAAGGAACATAGTCAGACCATCTACGGCGCTTCATCTCCAATTGCCAGCTAACGCCTCGATTAATGCCTTATTCAAGATACCGACCGTCCCTTAGAATCCCGAGCAGAGACACTTTGCTAAACAAATAAGTATTCAAAGGTTAAAATATGCCTCTTCACAATAGCCAAGTGGAGGCGAACATCTAGCACTGCTTTTCGTAGAACAGAGACCAGCCTTCCGTCGAGATGCCGTTCCAGATTCTGAATACCTTGGCGTCAGGACTTCGGGACGCCTTCAAGATCTCCGTTCCCTGCGCTACCAAAACATCGAGTGGTAGAGTATGCCTATCCAGGCTCCGGTGGAAAAATGTGAGCTCGGCGAGCTGGGTGAAAGCACGTAGGAACCCAAGCCCTGTTTGAAGCTATGCCGTGCATCAGTGCGTCGCACACCTACACCAGAGTCCATGGGATTGCCCACCTGTGGCTCGCGCGGTAAGGGAGTCGTGATGGACAGTGCACGCAGGCGCGGAAAATGCCGTGCACATTCTGTATGGTGGCGAGGACTTTTAGTAATGCGCAATGGGGATCATAGATGGTGTACGGACCAGAAATCGAGTCGGTATCAAATTTAAAATGAGGCCACACTTTGTACATTCGCAGCCCCACAAGCGTGCTGAGGCGTCGAAAATGTGCTATGGCGGACCGGAGGGCGTCACTGCCCGCTAGGATCAACGGACACGCGAGCGTTGTGACGTTTGGGAACGCGTGAAATATTGGATGCAGTGCATCGGCGACGGCCAGTGAAGCAACGGTGGGAAGAGAAACGTCGGCAAATGCGGACACGAGTAGCTTGTCAACTTCCCAATTTACCGACCGGATGCGCAGGTCGGCGAGCTTTGGGAGGGATCGCAGGAATTTCACAAGGTGTAATATTGGTTTCATTTCCTTCATTGACCAGACTTGCATCGATACCTGGACAAATCTGGAAGCGTATGAGCTTTGTGAGAAATCAGGGATGACAACAGTAGGGGAAAATGAACTTGATATATGCGAAAATACGAGATGCGACCTCTCCCGTTAAGTCTCGTTGGCGGAAATTGGGCTTTGAAATATCCACTCGCTCCCAAAGGGCAGGCAGAAAGACGGCCCGCAGCGTGGAGCAGCTCTGCGACAGAGCACGTAGGACTTGGCGTCGAGCCCATCGTCGATCGCTGTCCTCACTCTCCCGTCGTTCTAATGCAGTGAGAAAGTTCAAGGAGGTATCGTAGGAGATTATTTGGAGCAAGAGTTCAGTTGGGAGGTCTGTCAGTGAGGGAGTTGGCGTAGAGCGTTTTCGCGCGGAGCGCCTGTCGTTTGTCATTTTATGGTAGTCGCTGCGTGGAAGAAAGAGAGAACAATGGTACTGCCACGCGGGGCTGGACGGCTGGCAACGCACTGGTTTCCATTCGGACCGTGATCCGCGCCGCGGGAGAGTTCAATTTGGATTCGCGCGGAAATCAAAGGAAAAAATCGCAAAGCTATATTCTGCGGATCAGCAACCGCTTTTCTAGTTTTAAGTAAGGACGCAGTGCGAATTTGACCTAACTCTTTACGGTTCGGTCAAAGCCGGATGGCAATCTCGGCCGATCTAAGCCGACCCTTGCTGACCCGCTGTGGCGCCTCTTAGGCGCCTTGGTTAAGCGCCTAAGGGAAAGGGACACCAAGGGATTCAGCCATCTCCCGCACTGAACAACGTGGTGCCATTCGGATTAGATGACGATTCTCATTGTCAGTCGAATTCGAAAATCCCGACAGATAGTGTTCAAAACTGCTTGTTAGAGTTTCACGGTGTGTGACTTCGGGAAGCGCATATGCAGCCAGCCATTCAACTGATAGGCATTATAGTTATCAGCCTTTCTGTGACAAAGAAGCCCGTAAAGCAGCACGGACGATGTGTGCCAGGTTGCAGCAGCTCGGATCGCCCGAATTACAACAAACTATTCCAGAGAGTACCTGTATTTTAATACACAGATGGACAGCTGTCTCACGAAACAGCGCTGCTTCGAAGCTCAAAAACTTCTCGCCTTGTCAAGGCTGTCCCGGATTTGAAGGGAGAGCAGATTTCGCCACTGCGGGGTATGTATTTCCCGAGCGGTCGGAATTCACAGGCTGTCTCGGGATGTCGATCAATGAAGGCCTTCAAATATCCATGCGGCGATGTCTCAGTTCTGATCAGGCACTAATAAACCTCCGACAAATGAATTAAAGCAGTAATGGGCATGCACGGAAATCATGCCTTCGAGGGCCGGGAATGCCACACTGCACTGATACGGATTTTGCTTCAACAGTCTTTGCTCACTATTCATTGAGGTAAATCATTAGATAGGGGTTGGAAGTAACTGCGATTCAATGAGGTGCTTTCCTTCGCGTTCCATGAACAAGACAAAGGCCTAGACACCATTGAGAACCGAGATCTTTCGTCGGTCATCAGAGTAAGTTGACGTTTTTTGTACGGGCGTCTATCTCATCGGTGATTTGCCGGAAGAGACGCTCACAGGCGAAAACCCAAATTTTCGATACATTTTGCGGAGTCCAAAGAACTTCAACAATAGGGAGATGTTACGAGCCTGGTGCGAGAGTCCGTCGGAAAATTCGGACTCTGTTGTGCACAGACTAAGGATATACTTCTCCTCTTCGTGACCAATTCTAGGAAACTGCATTAATGAAACGTCCCTGATACAGAGTCAATAAATATAGTACAAGGTCCATTAGAGTAAAAGTCTGGTGAGTATGGCTGTAGAGGTCCGCCTTGCAGAAAGGAAGTACAGATAGAAATACGACTGGCAAGGGAAGCGGTCCAAGCTACAACGATTGGTATATATATGTCTACTCGAAGCCGAGATGAGTCCGGGTGACGATACAGGCTGAGATCAAAAAGTGAGGAGGACAGCTGGCGGCCAAACCACTACGCTTGCGACGATCGGGCGCGCGGCTTCACCCTATTCCTTTTCAACGAAAGCGGCCGCTCCTTCCCGCAGAAGCGCTGATACACTCCACACGCATTACACACCTGGTTCCCGGCCTTGTCCCTCCGCCACACACTCGTCTGGCGCGTATGGCAGTGGTTGCACTCGGGTCCCTCCGGCGCGCCGTCCGAGCCCCCGTCGCTCCCCTCCTCCTCGTCGTGGTCCGCGTCAATGAGCTGCTGTGGGCGCTGCGCGTGACGCTGCTGCAGGTACAGCCCGCACGCGTTACAGAGCGTCCCGTGTGTCTCAGGATCACGCCGCCAGAGGGGTGTAGATGTCGTGCCGCAATGGTAGCACTTCTTCGGACCCACGCTAACGTCGAATCCGTCTGGAGTCCCGCTTCCCATATATTGATTTGGGGGTACCGTAGACGGGTTTGTGGGGTAAGGATAATTTCCCTGATGCTGAGATGCTGAAGAGCCATACGGCGGCATAGGAGAGGTGGGCACCGGGCCACCAAGAGCCATGATATATTCGTCGAGGGAGCTCGATGGAAACTGCTGCTGCTGAGAGTGGGATCCAGGGTACTGCATATTTGGGTTTGGGTACTGGGCACCCGACATCGAGGTGTACGGCGTGTTGGGATATTGTGCAAAGCCGTTGCTGGCGCCGTTATAATTGAGCATCGGGTCATGAGACATTGCGGGGGCGGCCATGCCGTATCCCTGCGATCCAGAGCCCTGTTGATAAACGTGAGGGGAGGACTGAGCGTGTCCGCGGCCACTTGATGAGTGTTGCATCGCGCCAGCATACTGGCCTGACGAGGGATTCGATTGGTTCCGGCTTGGACCGTCTGGGAGCCAAAATTGTAAGTCAAGAAGTAATCGAGGCAAGCGGGATAATACGAACACGACATTCCAGCATTGGCAAGCGAGCTGTACGAGCTGTATGGCACGTTCCCCGATGACGAGTGGGAGTTGTAATACGGACGCTGGCTACTCATGTTAGGAATTTGCGGTCTGGAGATCTGGCGTTGGTGCCGTCCGAAGTTCGCTCCTTATACGATTGACCAGAAGGAGTCAGGCAGCATCGTATGCCGGAAAGAAGCAGCGGGCTTTCCTGTGAGGCCTTCGGATTCTTGACAATGCACAGGTGACAGTCCAGATCAGTCCGTAAGCGGACAGGTTTGACACTGATGTAGGGGGTCTTTGCTAAATGGAGTGTTTTCATGACATAGGTCTGCGGAATTAGCTTCAGGGACGGTGGGCGGACGGACAAGCACAAACCATCATGAAGGGGGAATTAATACTTGATTAATGCTGGATATTTGACTAGAGGGAAGATGCAATCAGTACTCGTTGAGAAATTCACCGAACACGTGGCAATCAGAGGCGGCGATTCAAGTTTGAACCCCTCTCGCATCTGGGGATTCTCGGAAGATGGGACTCGCAAAGAGGGTAAGCTGTTCAGCCAAAATTCACCTTTCGGGGGCTCACGGTGAAGCCAACATGCAAGCAATATGTGGCTAAGCCAGATCGCATAACTATTGAGGCCGCGGGGTCTCTTACTTCCAGTCAAAGAAGGGAGCGAGAGTGCCACAAAAGACATATGGATATGTTCTGTCGAATAAGCAGTGGATGTCATGTCAGACGCCATCCCACTAAATAGACTCGCCTACCTTAATCCACATATCCTGAGGTAATCGTGCCTTCGGGCATCGGTTAATTTAACCCGTTTTGAGGCGACGCGCAATTTGAAATGAGGCGGGATCGACTTGTAAAGTTGAATGACGGATGGAGTCACACGTGATTGAAAAGAGTGATATTTGAAGGTGATAGATGCAACAAGGCCAAACAGAGCGGGGGGAAGCCCACTGAATTGTCCTCAGTCCACGGATTATTATGCAGAGCTGCCCACCGGAGAAGTATTTAGATGAATTTTTCGACCTACAGCGGCGAATGAACCGACTGTTGCTATGGAGCGCTTGCATGTGAGGTATTGATGAGGTGTCGCGCATCCAACAATTCATTGAAGGGCCTCCAAAAGATGCGGTGAATCATCGACTGAATTTCAGTGGACAGAACGTACATGCGCAAATGTCGACTTGTGTAGAGATTAAGGCTGATTTCGTGATCGTCGAGGGCTGGGCAGCATCTCGGGATCGGCGCGTTCAATTGAGTGACTCCCCCCCCATTTACAACTGGACAGGATTCGATAGTACTTGGACAGCGAAGACCGAAGTCCGACTCGGATATGACCAGCGCAGATTCTTGCTTGGCGCTTGTGGAAGGGTAAACTTGGTGGGCGATGACCTGTCAGCCGCCCCAATTTTCATTTTGCTATCAGAGGCAAACGGCAATGCGCGCCGATAGGCCGAGTTCCACCGATTAATGTACCTCGCGGACCTGATGCGCTGCCTGTGGGCTACGGGCTGTGCATATGCCGCCCTTGATGACCCTGGAGGCGACGGCACAACACCGCAACCAGGCTCGGGACCGCCTGCGGCAGGCGGGAGCCTGGCATTTGTGGATCAGACAGGCCAGTTGGTTGCCAGTCATTGCGACAGTCCATCCGGCGGCGGCGTGCTGGCGCTGGCAGAGAGGCGGTGGTAGATACCGACTGATGCCATCACAAGGTGGCAAACAGCGTCACAACAAACAAACAAAACGTCCCTTGAACGTCGTTGCTCCATGTGGTGGGGTGGAGAGCGGCATATCAGCTGGCACGAAAACAAAGTTCCTAGCATGCTGCCATTGTCCCTTCATGAGTGCATCAACCCGACATCGTGCCAACCACCTCGTTGAACTGTTCAATCTCGGTTGATAAATTGTGAATATCGTCAAACTGTCGGTTGGAGTACCTTGAAATTAAGTTCCAGGGCTACACATAGCACAAAATGCCCACAGTCAAATGGATAATTCTATTTGGCAGCCCGGCTGCCAGCTAGTTTGGGGTTGCTAAATAGAATTTTCTATTTGGCAGCCCCCCACGTGCGCTAATCTTTCGGACCGGGTACCCATCCGATCTTATCTGGATTGATGCTTGATTGATGCCGTGATCCCGCACCGCCGATCCTTAACCTTCGCTTCAAAAGACATGCCTTGAATACTCAATTGCATTCATATATCCGAGGTAAGGAAAAGAGGTAAGGGCAAGGAACAAGGACTCGAGCATGCCATGCCTCAGTCATTCAATTATCCTTGGTCTTCTGATTCTAACTATTCGCTCTCATGGAATCTTTTGATGCGCTCGCGAAACGGAAAATCACAGTCTTGCAAAATTTCAAATATCTGGTTTGGGGGGCAATGACTGCAGTGACCGCATTTTCCTTCCACCCCACCATGTCTTTCGCTCTCTATGGCACCCCAACCCCCGACACACTCTTTTCTGCTGAAAGCTTTCATGATATAACTATCGCAGACGCTGACCGCATCATTCAAGGTGGCCAGCTTCCGCACATCCTTCCCAAAGGCAGCCTTCGAGCTTGGGTCTTCGATCGAGAAGTCCCCACCAGCCTCGAGGAGCTCACCGTCTCGGCCAACGAGCATATTCCATGCGCTGAGGATATGCTGCCTATCACCCGTGAAATGGAGTCTGCATTTCATCGTGGTGCCCGTTCGGTGTGCCTGAATCTTCCCAATGGGTCCGTGCGCTACCATCTGTCCAAGGTGCGGATTTAATATTGTCTTTCAAAATCTTTCTTGGCTCTCATCTCCCGACTTGCAAGATTCGGCTGATCATTAATGTCAACAATCATGCCGCCAATCTTGCTGCAGCTGCGAGTCTGTTGAATCATGTCGAGTCCTCTTTCCTCTTGCTTCCTGACCGAATCCAGGAGCTGAAGGGCAACAAATTTATGGAGCCCTTGGCCGGTTTTCACGTCACCGCTATCCCTCTCTATACCCTCGGATGCCTGCTTAATGAGCGCTGGGCAAAGGAGGACGTTCTCAATGCCCGCGCTGAACTGACCTACTTCCACCGCGCTGTCATCAAGGATCTTGGTCAAGACCCTTCCTTCCTGTTTATCCCGACGTCGTTCATCAATGACTGTCGCACACTCATTAAACTCCCTGGGAGCCCCTATTCTCAGAACATCATCTGGTTCCGTGAGCGAGTTCGCTCGGGGAGTGTGAACGTCATCGGCTTCCTCTCTTGGACTCGGGATCATTACTCTGCCCTTGTCAAGATGCGGATTGATGACCTCGAACATGGCGACTCGTTGAACCTACCTCCTGAATCTGACCTACTGCCTCTGTTGTGGTGGGCGTTGGCTGGGCTCCGAGACTTTGAGCCCCGTGCTGACCAGACTTACATCCCATCTAGTCTCATCGATCGCCAGACCAGTTTGGCTGGGGAAGGCAGCTGTGGAATCGCCGCGGCAAAATTCATAGAATTCCGCATTGGCATGGATATCCCACGCTGGATGGCGGACCAGTCCGCCGACTTCCGCGACCTCTTCCTACAGGAAATGCTCCTCTACCACCTGATCGCATGTTGTGAGACAACTGTGAGTATTGTTATTCGGCCTCATTGCCATTCACTAGTTTAATTCCGCATGTTTTATGTAGATATACAGCGACTGGGTCATGCCTTGTATCCTCTCCGGAAATGGAGAGGTGCCTGGATTCACTTCTACTGATGTTGGGATTGGGTATTATGACTTCAATCTGGACATGCCTTCGCCCGATGTACGTCGCCGCTCCTTGTCTGTAACATTTTACGTTCCTTACTGCATTCTAGATGACACATCCCATCTTCGATTGGGTGGTTGAACGTTTGAAAGAACCCCAGATCTTTCCGGAGATTGTCTACACTGAACTACAAGTGAAATCAGGTGCGGTGTCACTAGCTTCGCCGGTCAAACTCAACCCCCCACATGCAATACCATCCCATCGATCATCCAGCTCGCAGAACTCCCATTGGATCATACTTTCAATTTTCCTGCCATGAGCTTCGGTCACGGTCCTGCTTCTCCTCCTGAAACTCCGCCCCCACAGCCCCACAACGAAATTATCGTTATTACTGATCCTCCTTCCCCTGCCCTGCCTTCACCTAAAACCCCACCACGGCGGAAAATCAAGGACGAGGACGTGTTGGACTTGTGCAGCCCAGATGTCATTGATCTCTCCCTCTCGACTCCCCCTCGCCTTGCCACCAAAGCAGAGGTGATTGAGCTCATCAGTCCGTTTCAACCGGGCGTCAAGCGAAAGCACGAAGGCCCGTTGCCTGGTGCTAAGTTTGAGCGCATTGACATTGACCTGTCATCTCCCCCTCGCAGGAAGACCAAACAGGATTCTTCACTTTCTTCTCGGTTTCTTCCTCCACAGGCCCACGTTCAGCGGCAGCAGCCTCCACGTATAATTGAGCTTGGCTTTGGTCCGATCCAGCTCCACAATGTCTATGACACTTTCGAGACCGCCGAGCAGGCTATCTATCAGGCCCAGGAAGCCCTTGGACACAAGTGGATCCGTGGTCAAGTCCGCCGCGATGATAACACAGGCGCGGTTAGGAGGCGAACCCTTCGCTGTAATCGCTATCGGGAGCCAAAAGAGACCCATCGCATTGACATCGATCCCTCAGACCACCGGCGCGGCAAGTCAGGTCGAACTAATTGTCTCGCCCACGTCAATCTCTGTCCATTACCTGGTGGACAATGGCAGATCTCCCTGATCGATGCTGCACATAATCATGAGCCTCATGTTCCATCAGGCGGGTCAGTTCAGCGACCCCCTACAGCGGAACATCGATCAGTTGCAGAGCGCTTTTCGGATTCGTTTTCACGCAAGCAGCTGGGCGAAGTGCTTGCCTCTCAGTTCCCGGACCGCACTCTCGAGCCTCGCCAAATTTCGAATATGCGTAACCAAGCCCGAAGCGAAGCCCGCCAGGAAGTCAATCGTCTGGGTGGTGATGTCCAGGCCATCCTTGCTTCGCTCGAAACACTTAGCCAGAGTGAGCCTGGTTGGGCGTACTCTGTCCAGATGGATACCAATGGCGTCGTTACTGCACTGTGGTGGCAATCTCCTGAGCAGGCGCAGCTTACGGGGTGTTATACCGACATCCTCATAAACGATAACTCCTATAATCGGAACGACAAGCAGTACCCCCTATCCATTGGTATCATCGTAGATTCGCATGGCCGCTCTCGCAATGCCTGGTATGCCTTTCAGAAGAAAGAAGACACCGAGTCCTTCGCCTGGATATTGCGCTGTCACCTCCGCGCTACTGGGGACATTCATCCTGAACTATTTGTATCGGATCGATCGGGAGCGCTAATCGCAGCGGTGGTACTCGTCCTCATCTTCACCTTCCACATATACTGCCTATCCCATCTCCTTGAGAATGTCGACCGCAATCTAGGGAGAGTGCTGGGCGATGCCTGGCGAAGCTTCCTTCCTGACTTCTGGGCATGTTATCGCGCTGTTTCACCAGAGGACTTCGAGACTCAGTGGCAGGCTCTTGTTCAGAGATATCCAGCTGCTCGCAGCTACCTCACTGATCTTTACGAATGCCGGGACCGCTGGGCTTGGGCATGGATTAGTGTTAGGTTTACTGCGGGTATTCGCACCAATGGGCGTGTCGAGGTTGAGAACCGCATTACAAAAACCATCACCGGTCCAGGCAAGACTCTTTTCCAGGTCTTCAATGCTCTCAATGAGCGGACTCAGGAGCAAAAGCGCGACGAGAACATCCGCGTCCGAGATGTAAGATAATCATTTCATCCTTCACAGGATATTCTGGTTGACGAGATGTAGGCATCGCGCAAGCAGCACCCTGGCCAAACGGAGAGAGCATTCCAGCCCATCCTTGACATGCTGCGGGAGCACGTCGGAGCGTTCGCACTTCAAGCCTGCTTCCAGCAAATGGGGCTTGCCCCTTTCTATAACGCTTCAGCTCTCCAGTTGCCCCATGGAGTACGCGACTGGGTAAGATTCTTATCTTCTAGTACAATATGACACCGCTGAGTGTGCTCTAGTCCGAATATGCCATCGCTCTCAATGATTCAGAGCCCGGTTTTGTATGGGACCGGAATGAGGAACAGGTATGCACATTATTCTTTCGTTGCGCAAATCTATCTGATGCTCTGTCTGCCTTCGCTAGAGCTCTAGAAACGACTTTGCAAATGACAATGCCTATATTGGTACTCGGTTTTTGCTCAGGCTCGTACGCGAGCAGGGACTTTTTCCTACTCATGTTCTCAAAATCGTCCATATGCACACTCAAGCAACTCACATTCTCGTGCTTCTCCCAGATGGTCGTTATATGTGCGATTGTTGTATGGGCACCAACCTGGGGGTTGTTTGTCGGCACTACCTGGTGGCATGGCTTAGAATACCTGGGTTGCCTTTCCATCTTTCTTTGATCAGAGCTCGGTGAGTGCCCAAGGTACCGAATCTGTTTACTGGCCCCCTGACGATAGAACTTAGGTGGTTTATTGACCCCAGTGTCGATGTCCAGCAGATTGAGGCTGTTACATTCACGGCCGGTGTTTCAAACCATGCAATCCGCTTTTCGGCGATGTCTCTCCCTCTTTCCTCCATTTCCAACCCTGTTTCATCAATCCCCTCTCGCGCGCCTCGCAATTCAAATGGAGGTGTGACTCCACCTCCCTTGACGAGAACGATACCCCAGCGCCAGGTCTATGCTGCTTTACAGGCTGACTTCCGCGCGATGGTCAACGGAATTCAAACCCAAGAACAGTTGGATGAAACCAGAGCGCGCATTGAGCAGGTCAAGTGAGTAATTATGATTTTTTCATGTTTCTGTGCATGGATTTTTAATTGTATTGCAGCTACCAAGCGCAGGAGGATGCAAACCAGGGGCGAGTTCGGGATCCACCAACCATGACTCGCAAGGGTAGGCCCCCTACTCAACGTCTGACTGGTCCAACCGAAGGCAGAGCGCGAGGTGGAGGTGCACACATTCAACCATCAAACACTTCGCAGGTAGTCAGGAACCGGTGCGGCCTGTGCCATGGAGAGGGTCACAATCGCAGGAGCTGTCCTCTGAACAGGATAGTGTAGGGGAATGAGTCGACTACAGCATTTTATTACCTTTGTATTTGAAATGTTGGAATGCGCACTACACTCTATTTCCTTGACGGACAGACTGGCCTAGATTTGTCATAGACAGTTAAATAAATCTAACCTGAGCAGGTGGGATGTTTTTACACATGAAATGGAAGGTTTTGGCTTCCTAGGAATTTGTCCCATGACTGACAATCCCACACTCTAGAACGACTGTTGTTGATACTTGTTGAGTCAAGCTTTGGTCAATTCACCTCACACTGTCTCTGGGCTGTTAAATGAATCTAATCCGAGTCAGTAGGATGTTTCTACATATGAGATAGAAGGTTTTGGCTTCCTAGTAATTTGTCCCATGACTGACAATCCCACACTCTAGAACGATTTTTGTTGATACTTGTTGAGTCAAGCTTTGGTCAATTCACCTCACACTGTCTCTGGGCTGTTAAATGAATCTAATCCGAGTCAGTAGGATGTTTCTATATATGTGATAGAAGGTTTTGGCTTCCTAGGAATTTGTCCCATGACTGACAATCCCACACTCCAGAACAACCTTTGTTGAGTCTTGTTTGGAGGAAGTTCAGTCTAGAGCGCCCCTGGGCTGTTAAATGAATGCAATCTGAATCAGGAGAGTGTTTCTATTCACCAAAAGGAATACTTTGGCTTCCTAAAATTATGTGCCATCATCCTATGAGCCGTCCATTCAATTTGTTGGGCACTTCTGTCACGGAAACGATCATGTGATGTGACCATCACAAATCCGAACTTGTTTACTCCGCTCACATTGTGTCAATGCCTGAGCTTCCAGAAGGTGTTACTTCAGGCCATCTGGCCAAACTCTTCATAGATGATCAGCCTGCAGGCTCCCTGAGGGTCAAAAGCATCCAAGCTGATGCCACTATAGAGGAATCCTTGTCTCATCTTCCTGGCTCCAGAGCGAATCTCGGCCATGTCTATACTCTGGAATCATCCTCAACTGTTCTCAGAGGATCTTGTGACTCTCAGACACCTATCTATCCACCGCTATATGCCACAGATCCTGATAACCCTCCTGTGCCTATCTCAGAGAGGGGCTTAGTCTTGCTGAATGCAGAAACACATCCCAGAAATGTTCTACTGAAGTTCTATGATGCTGAATCACGGACCTATTGGTGCCAGGTATTACTATATCCTTGTCCTGGAACCCTGTCTCCCTCTAAATAGCGTGCCAGATACAATTTCTGAAGCACACTGTCACCCAAGTGTTTAATAAATTGGACTGGGATGAAGCAATCTGTGCGGTTGATCGAGCTGAACGAGGCTTCAAAGTCGGGATTGCATTTGAATTTGAGCATCATGTGCTTGCTTATTTGACACTTGACCTCTTGATTCAGGCAAGCCTTCTCCCTTGCTTTGCAATTCACAATTCATCCTACAACTCTTTTCAGCTCTATTGGTCTGAGGACCGTCTTACCCTTGCTGATCAGCCAGATGTCTACCTCGAATTCCCTCGTTTCTTGGAAGACGTGGTCAAATGGGTGGCAGATCGACGCACCAGGCAGACAAACCGCGCCTCAAATGCAATGACCCTGGTCCGCACCAGCTCAGACATCTTTGCTGGGGCTGGTGTCTACACTATCACCGAATTATGGCATATGGCGGGTAGGCGCCAATGTTCTCGTCTCATGAAGCTTGCCATCTCATTTCCACATCTCAGGTTTATCACCTAACCTTACTGAAGCAGAGGTATTCGACTCTCCGTCCCGAACTGCTCGACTGTGTGGTGCTTTCTATCACTTTGCAAAAGAGGCCCATACGACACTGTGGTGAGTTTGACATCTTTATCTGGGCAGGTTAGTTATTTATTTATTTTATTCCAAGGACTCTTGTCCAACGATTCCTTGTTGACTATGTAATTTGTGTCCGCAAAGGAAAATCGTCTTCTCTACAGCGAGCGCCTCCAAGTGTATGGGAAAGAACGTTCTTATGTTAGCGCTCGCTTCCATGGCCTACTTGTAAACTTCAAGGTACACTTTCGCTTTCCTCACATTCTTTCCCTCCTGAAAATGTATCACGTGTTGAACCAATGCACAGGCCGTCTGTGAAGTGCATTCCAGAGACCCACTCTGGGTAAGGAGATGCACTGCAGCTGGCCCGTTCGATGTATTCGAGCCTGAGCTCATTCGTCATGCCCTTGAATTCGAGGACATCAACCTAGGTGGTCTAATTTTTGGTGAAGAGCTGTGGGCCAAACTCCACTCTGATGCGGGTCTACCCATTGCCTGCCTGTCGAGCGACAACACTCTTGCAAGGTTTTACTCAAATCTCTCGAGTTCGTATTGAATCAAATCATGTATTCTATCAATTCAAGCTGAAACCCATCTTCCAAAGTTGCGCCAGAAATGAGCACATCCTGGCTCAATCCCACTGCATACACCTACCTATTCCATGCCAACAAGGGTGCTCTCCGCGCATCTCATCCGCTCACTATCCTCTATCGCGCAGCTAACACCGACATCTGGTCTGTCATCCCGGCATTCCCTGACAATTCAGCTCCGATTCCTCGAGCCCGCCCACCACAGGTGCCAAAATCAGAACAGATCGGGGACCTAGTTGCACCTGCAACGTGGAAATCTGGGAAACCTCCAAAGCCAAAGACAGTCGCACCTCTTGTTCCAAAAACCACTCCTATGCAGCAATGCAATCCCTCGACCCGTGATCGCGCCTTGTTGGCCTATATCATCAAGTTCACTCAAAATTTTACTGTTGGGCCGCTCGATTACTGCGGCATCGCACGCCGTATCAAGGGACGAGGAGATGACATGTAATATTCTTATTTCATTTTGTTGAGTGTGAACTGATGTGTTTTCTGTTCTTGGCAGGATCATGTACTGTAAAGGAGACCCTCGTGTGCCTCAGTTCTATCATCATCGCTATGCACTCGGAGTTGCGACCGCAAAGCTCAAATCTCGGGGTGAAGAAAAGAAAGGGCTAGCAACGAACACTCTTGCAGCGGTAAAACGGCAGGTGGCAAAGGTACAGGTGAATATGCCGTTGACGGTGGAGAAGGAGAATGCAGGGGACTTGGAAATAAGTAGAAAGCGCAAGAAAAGGCACTCAGCTGACAGGGATTTGGTGGCAGTGGGGCTGAGTTTGTCTCCTAGAAAGCGTCGCAAATTGGATTAGATATCTAAATAGACTAAACAACTCTGAATACGGGGTGGAGTCGCAGCCGCCATGTAACACAGCTGGCGAGGCGGGCCGCAGAGATCTTATCGAGGTTTTGAAAAATAGGGTTGCCAACTACTATTTGGCAACCCCTTAAAAAATACCGGGGTTGCCAGGGGTTGCCAAAGAAGCCGGGCTGCCAAATAGAATTATCCCAGTCAAATGTCTGCAAGTTTTGAATCGAGACTACAGCGGTCTTTAGATAGGATTGGTTGTCGGCAAACACCGAATGTCGCGCCAAGGTCTCAGGAACTACACAATGGGCAGGACACATGTGCTCTCGGCTGTACTGAATCAAAATATCTCTTTTATTTCCCGTTTTCGCTCCTGACAATTTGGGCCTGCCTTCCTTCATTTCTGGGGCTACGCCATTACACCCCATCTTTCTTGGCACGTTCATGTCGATCTATTCCAAAATTTACACTTTTCAATAGCCCAAAAAAAGCAGGCAGATCTGCGCTGTCCTTTTAAGTTTGGCACGCACCAGACACAGACTCCCCCATAACATATCAGGAACCTGGCAGTAAGGCATCGGCGCATCGCGGAAACAGATTTATCTGGCTTGCTATAGGCTCATGCGTTGAGCTCAGGTGCCACGGGCGTTCCTGTGCGTATCCCTTGGTTTTTGTTTGGCTATACCAGTACGCAGTCTCCTATGTTTCAGGGAGTCCAGCATGACGATACGTACCTCACTCGTTAAGTATCCCCGCCTCATTCAAAAAACTTCAAAAAAATTTCGTCCAATGGATAGCAGTAAGCCTGCTCATTGAGGCCACCATTTCCGGGTTTGAACGCTCGTTTTTCTTGGCAATTTTCGCAGATCCCCCTGATCCCTCCGTCAAAATCCTTCGGCTTCCAGCAGAGCCGATGATCGCCGTGTGCGTGTGATGATGTGACTGTGCCAGCGCTTACCCCTTCCATCTCCCCATGTCGTCTCCGCTATGTGGCCTTCCTGTCGAGGTTATTGGCTTAATCTCCGGGTTCACTGCAGTCCACGATCTTGTCGCCTTCTGTCGAACAAATCAGCGGATTCATTCTGTCTGTTTCCGCGACATCTATCGCACAGTGGACGTCGAGGAACCTGCACGGGCTGTAAAGTGCAGCGAAACATTAGCCTCAAACATATTTTATGCCCAAGAGGTCCGAAAGCTGAAGTTGTACGTTTCTTACCCATACCCTGAGAACCTGGAAAAGAAATTGAAATTGCGCGACGTAGTTTGAGCTACCCCAAATACCCCTTCAGACGCTTTCGCGTTGCATTTCAATCCGCCATGCGCAATCTGGAAAATCTGGAAACCCTTCTTTTGTACACTCATCCCAGCCTTTCTGCGTGTCTATCCGCCGCTCATTTCCCCAGACTACGGCAATGTTCAATCCCTCTGGGAGTATTTGCCGACTCATTTCTTCGCCGGCACCCCGATCTCATTTCTCTCTCCGTGGTCCCCGAGCAGTACCACGGGGACAGTCATCCATACAATTTTATCAGTTCTCCTCCGCTACTTAACCTGCCATATCTCGAACATTTTATTGGCCCCGAAATCTATGCCTTCAAGGTCGTCCCGCATTCCCGAGTGTCTCACCTATCGATCTTGTGGAATACACACCGTCTCCGGCTCAATCGCTCTGCGGAAGACATCGCCACTCTTGCACTCTCCAGCACAAACATTGCACACCTGGAGAACATTGTCGGCATCTGGGACACGTTCCTTTTGTCGGCGATTGCAGCCGGTTTACCGCACCTCACGAGCCTCGAGTTTCGGAATGTCTCCCCGCCTGACCCCGACGGCTCACAGGTCAGAATCTGTTCCATTCCATATTTTCCACCTGCCGCTGACCCCTTCCAAATCGATAACAGATATTCATCTCCCACCTAGGCGCCGCCATCGCTGTGCTCCCCACCCTAACCTCGCTCTCAATCCTCCAAAACCCCCTCCGCCCACCTGGCCTCCTTGATCCCCGCGATCTAGACCGCGAGTTCGCCACGGTCCGCAGCTGGGGCGCCATGTCTCCCACGCTGCGCTCCGCAGTCCTTCCAAGCGAAACGGCATGGTCCCGGGTACATGTGCGAGAAGACGTATGGTATCCTGCGACAAAGTCGCCTAACCGCCCCGATATGCTCGTGCGCGTCAAGTGGTTTCTCCGCCTGGTCGTCTCGTCGCCGGTGCAGGAACTTGGGCTGGGGTACGCGCGTGTTGCGGAGGCCGTTGCAGGTAAGGAGACGCTGTCCACTTTGCGGATGGAGGCTGAGCGCCGGGGCGGGGTTCCGGAGTTCGATATCGTGCCTACGGCTACGGGAATGTCGATTTCTATCACTTTCTAGACGGGTAGTGTCAGCGCCCAACTCCGCAGTTACTGATTTTGTTCCGCGCACCATAAGATTTCTGCGCACTATGTGCTCGCCGCTAGCCCATTATTCAAGTTGCCGAGACAATCATTCCGTTTTTACATCTTGATGAAATCAAACGTTGAACAGGTGAATACTACTCTTATTCTCTGCTCGAAAGTGAGGTCTTCGACATATACGCTGCTGTGGTTCAATCCGGCTTCGTCGACCAGATCCGAAAAAAAAATGGGATAAGAGAAGGCAGAACTGGACAAGATTTGAATTGAAAAGATATCGCGAATGCTCTTTGATTAGGTAGCCAAGCCGCACGACGCGTCGCAATTTTGGAAGTGCATCGACCTGGCAACCTGAGTCGCCTCCTAATAGGTCTGCGGGAGAAATTCCGAATCAAGGAGTCCTCCACGAAAGCGAATGAGCGGTCGAAACTTGGCGCAGCCGGGAAACACGCACATTTCTGTCGCACAGCAGGCCATTCCCACTTACGACCATGTACGCGGAGTCTTAAGCCATCTCTGATCAGACTATCAATTTCCTCTGCACTCTCCGTAAAAATCACTGGGACCGTCAGGACACGCGTAAAGCCCAGGTCAAACGAGGAAAAATGTGGAAGCGCTCCAGGAGGAAATCGCCGGGCGCGAAGCATGTCGATGACGCCAGGGGCGGTGGAGTCCCGGTTGAGTTCCGATACGGATAGGGCGCGGAGGTGAGGGAGCAGCGTGGTGGAGACGAGATGAGTATACAAAGTCCTTGGTACGTCCTCGGCGTGTGTGTATTCGATACGCAGGGTCTCTAGCAGGGGGACGGCCTCCAGGCACGGCAGAAGGGCGGAGTCCTCGGCGACAAGCCCGACGCGAAGGGTGAGATCGATTAACGGACAGGCCGAACGGGCAAGGAACTCGACGAGAGTATCAGCATCTTCGTCGATCTCCAGTGTGAAATGGAGACGGCGGAGATGAGGAAGGGTGACGCGCGAGGAGTCCAAATCCCTCTTCATCGAGGTTCAGAGATTCCAACGGCGGAACATTGCTTATCGCGGGAGCTGGTAGGGGATCCGGATCGATGGAAAGGATCCTGAGGTGGAGGGAGGGAGGTGAACAGTTGGAATATCATGGTGCACTCCTTAATCAGGATTTGAGCCTCAATCTCCAGGGTTGACAATAATGGAGCGATGGGAGGAGCATTGGATGCGCGAGGAGTAGCGAAGAATCAGAGATTCGGGATCCGGGGTGCGCGCTGAACAGATTGAACCCGGAGGGGCATCTCAGCAACATTGAGCACCAAAGTAGACAACAGTGGGAAGGGTGCGACGATACCAGCTGCCTCGAACTTGGACAGCGCGCGATCGAGGTCGAGTTGTGGGAAAGTGATCTCGATCCGTCCCCACTGAGGTGCATATTGGGAGATGAGGTAGACGAATTCGGAGGGAATCTCCCGACGATGCGGAGAGCAGCGTAGAGTGAGCGATAGGGGGTAGCTGTTTGTCCGTTCGAACCACGTTGTAGCAAGGGCGTAAGCCCCGTCGTATGGGTGTTCGAAGCGATGACGGGGTGCCGAAAGCGATCGCGGCAAGGAGGCTGGGCGATGATGAAATGTGATGCTGAAGGATGTCCAGAGCTCGGAGGTCTTCAATGCTATGTGTCTCCAAACACCAGTGATCTGCGTGAGGAGCAATGGGGCAGCGTGCGGTGAAGGCTGGACGCGGCCCTCGGTGGGAAGACAAAGCAGAAAAATGCGCGAAATGATCTCTGGTGGGACCGTCGTGATATCGTAGCGAAAAGATTCCATCATTTCCTTCAATTTGCGACGCTCTGTCTTCAGATCTTGACGCTCTTTGGCCACCAATTCCATAGCCAGGCCGTCCGCCTGAAATCCTGACTCCAGTTGAGAAATCCTGGCATGGACATGAAAAAGTCGATCGCGCTGCACTTGACGCCATGTGGGCGTTCCAGGCGGCTCCGGTGGGGCGGTATTCATGGTGCAGAATCGGGATGGCCTGTAATGGGAGAGGAGTCAAGTAAGCGCCCATCACGAAGATCATCAATTGCCGCCCGGGGCCGAGCGCACGGACCATGTCACCAGATGCGCTTCGGCTTGGCTTCGGCCCCAAATCACCGGAATCTACCAAAAGCTCAAGATTCGACGGTCACATCCAAACAGAAAACAAATACAGGTGCTCGTGCGGTATTCCGAATCAAGATTGAACTTCATGTTCAAGCTCCCGTGCAGGCCGACATCACCATTATTCCCCGTCTCATCTTAACAGCCTAACTTGTCTAAAATGAGCGTCGGAGTTGCAGCCCTTCCCTACTCGTGTAAAATCGAAACCTAGAACTCACGCAGTAAATTGGCCTTGGTCTCGTTTCGGCTGCATTTGACCTGCCGGCAGCAATTCGCTTTATTCCAACGGAATGAACTCCAATTTATCGAATCTCAAGTGAAGTCCGAAAACTCGAGAGGGATATTGTCGGGAAGAAAGGGGTGACGTGTTTGGCGTGGCATCCTGTTTGATCCGGATGACTCACCCTTCCTCTCGCTCTCACCATTTCGCTTTCTGAGGCCCTCTTCCGCAGAAATAGGCCGCAGAGATCAGGACGCTCTAAGAATCCCCGAAGTCCTGTTGTTTCGGCGCTGCACCCACATAAACAAGGACTGGTTGTTGGCTTCTCTTGCGCGGACATCGAAATTCGGCATACTTAGCGCTTGGCGTTTTGTGGAGGGTGCAAGATACGCAAGAGGGGGGGGGGGGGGAAACACACTGCAAGAGTGGTCGGAAGTGCAAACACACACATTGGAACGCGCCCTGCTCTTCTTGTCTACGCAGGGTTCCGTACTGGAGGCGATGTATTGCAAAAATCACTAGCGCCTCCTGTGGCAACATTCCAAGCGCGCGTACTCATATATCGAGCTATTTCTCGGTCAACGATCATGTTTCTATTCTCTTCCATCTACAGCGCAAGCGCACGAGTCGTACCTGACGAGGACCCTCGCACAAGGCTCGGTAATTGCTTAACTGTTCCTCGCCTTATTGCCACGAACCGCATGTGCACGGGCTCTGCATTACATATTGCTCCAGTAATTTTGCTTCACGGGAATCAGAAGTCTAATTTTGTCGTCTGCGCTAGGCTTCTGCGCTGGTTCTAGCAATGTCTGAAGCGCGTGTCGTGTCAAGTCCGAGTCCCTAACTGCCCGGGCTTACGCACCGCCGAGCCTTGTGATTGGCTTGAGTGCATGGCTTGGAATGCGGAACTCCGAATCATAACTCCCTTCCTCAGTCCCTATGCACCAGCCCAGAACTGGAGAAAACGTTTTTCATCTCAATGTTTGGGTCACTGCACAAAATAGCGCTGATGACAAGACTTGAAGAACCAAAACTCGCGTCCAGCGACTCCACGGCACCAATCAGGAGATGAACGACAAATCAATTACGTTGACCAAGATAGCACACCACACTGAATGGTAAGAGTTGTATCTCGAGGATAAATGCTATCCGGAGCTAAAATTCAATGGACTAAAGAGCACAATCACCCTGAATTTAATGACCTCCGGCTAGCATTCATTCTTCCATGCTTACGCCGGGGGTTCTTTATGTAACCGAATGCTCTTGAACTGAAGCACGGTCTTGGCCAGTGTCGCGTCGCCCTCTGCCAGCCCCCAGGGTGCGTGTTTCGAGGGGACATGCTTGGTGAAATACACGTCTAATCCATGTGCTTGCGGTTCACCGTCACGGGCGAATCAAGTTTTGGAGACAGAACACTCTGTACGTCCCCGGCGCCGAAAGATATGGGTTTCGGCTTTTGATTGAAGGTATCAAGGTTTGCTGGTCCATTTCAAGGCACCATTCGCGTGGGCCTTTCTCCACTCGCGTTTCCTCATTCCCATCCAAGATCACTCGCGGGTCCGAGTCGTGTCAAGGGTCTAGTACTTTCCTCCGAGGTTGAGCTTGACCCTCGAAGTCATGCCTTTCATGACCGCTCCCCCGTGTTCTTGTCGTGCTCTTGGCACTCCAGAGACCATATAGACCTCGACTCATAACCATACTCCTCCACTCTAACATGACCTCAAGAACCTCAAACCCAAGCGACGCCGACACAGACGTTGGAATCGAACCGCACAACGACGAAGTGCGCTTTATCGACCGCCTCGAGCACTTCACTTGGGTACACACTTCAATGTCCCTTCGAAAGACGTTAGTGCTGATATTTCCTCAGGCATGGTTCACGCTTCCTATGGCCACCGGCGGCCTATCTCTTCTTCTCTCCGCTCAGATTCAACCTCATACCTTCCATGGTCTTGAAACCATAGGAAAAGTGGTCTACATTTGGGATCTATTCCTCTTTGCCGTTGTCACGCTGTGCATTACCTACCGCTTCGTCCACTTCCCCGGCACCTTCGTCGGATCCCTCACCCACCACACCGAGAGCCTATTCGCCGCTACACCTCTCCTCAGCTTGGCATCCATCATCGCCGCGATAGCGCGCCACGGCATCCCAAGCTGTGGAGAGTGGCTCATCGTCGTGTATCGGGTACTATTCTGGATCTATTTCGCGGTCAGCTTCATTGCGGCGGTGGGACTCTACTTCCTGCTGTTCACCAGCCCGTCGCTCAAGATCAGCGATATGACCCCGGCATGGGATCTCCCCATTTTCCCCTTCATGCTCTCGGGCACTATCGCTGCCTGCGGTGCGGGGGCACCAACCTCCAGACCAGGCTGTCCCGATGATCGTCGCCGGGCTGACGGCACAGGGTCTGGGGATGATGATCTCCGTCCTTATCTACGCCAACTACATCCACCGCATGATTCAATACGGATTCCCCCTTCCAGGCTCCAGAGCAGGGATGTTCATCGCGGTCGGCCCACCGAGCTTCACGAGTCTCGCGCTCATCGGCATGGCTAACGATTTCCCCACCGTGTACCGCGCCTATTTCGGCGGTGAAGATACCACGATCCAGATTCTTAAAGTGGGGGCAACCATGACGGCCGTCTTCATCTGGTCGCTGTCTTTGTGGTTCTTCTGCATCTCCGTCCTCGCATGTCTCGCCGCCCGCCAGGAGATGCGCTTCCGCCTGAACTGGTACGCGTTTGTGTTCCCCAACGTGGGCTTCACCATTGCCACTATTAGCATCGGGAAGATGTTCCACAGTCCCGCTATAGGGTGGGTTGGCAGCGCCATGAGCATGATGCTGGTCATCACGTATTTGGCTGTGGGGTTCAATCATGTGCGAGCACTGCTGAGGCGAGATATACTGTGGGAGGGGAAGGATGAGGACACGTATTGGAGCGAACTTCACCACAAGACGCATGGGCACGAAGCGAATGCCACCAAAGATGGTCGGGTCTAGATTGATGATCATTTCTTGCGGTTCCTTCGAGATTGAAATGGCCCTGCCTACTATAAATAGTCAACTTAATTTGCTCTGCTATTGAAATAGATAACTATTTAACGATCGAAGGTTTCCTTACAGCAATTTTCGCCCCACTGCTACGCATTCGTAAACTAATTTCACTCCATTCAAACTACTACTGGGTTTGATATGAATGGTCTAAGATGTTGGAAATATGTGTTCAGCTGCACAGGGACACTCAAACAGAAAGAGCTGCCGTAGCGCCGCCTAGATAAGAATTCCTCCAGAAGCTGTACAGGGTTTTAAAAGCTAGGAAATGGTCATGGATGACTTGAGGGACTTGACAAAGAAATTGAGGGTTTGAGGACCGGGCCGTTTTTGATGGAGGTTGATAGTAATCAGGAAGGCAAGGCAATTGCGATCTTGATGTGCAGACCCAGAGAGCAGGTTTAGCAGCAGCCAAAGTCTAAAGAGCGAGAATTTATGGTGGGCCAGCAATTTCACTGGTGTACCTTGATGTAGGAGCGACGGGTGCGCGACAGGCCCGAACTTTGCAGGCTTGTTCTGTACCTAACCTCAATAGAAAGGTTCATTGAACGCAGCAACCTGCAGCACGCATCACCAAGCACATTGTCGGTCCGATTGATCCGCGCGACCCTTCCTCCCACCATCATCCCTCCCACTAAAAATCTCAATCGCCTCCACATCCCTGGCATTTATCGGGTCTTTGCTGCTTACTTTTTTGATTTTTTGCGCTTCTCTTGTTGCTAGGCCATCGGATCCTCTCTGCGGGCATACTCCTCCCTGAATTCTGGCTCAGTTTCTAGCGATTCCCCAGCAGTTTCGGATTCTTGCCGACAGAGTAACATTAGAACTCTGGATTCTCGTCAAATAATCTCGGGCGGATTACCTTGCAAATGTCTGACATGTCTTGCATGGCCGCGTTATCCCGTATCCTGTGCAGGCGACCAAACTGCGAGCGAAATACTGCATAGCACTTAGCTGGGATCCCGGGAATCTTCCAGAGCAAGACTTTACTGGCTCGAGCAGTCAAATTGCGCCGGCTTATTTTGTCTCCCAGTCCGCGACTCTCCTTCCTTCCGTGATATCCCAAGACGAGCATCTGCGGGAATTTGTATACCAGGAACCTGGTTAGCTGGAAGCACCTTCCTCAGTTAGACACAGAATAATGATGTAAGCCCATGCGAGTACCCAACTCTGGCTCACCCGGGGCCGCTTGAATGTGGAACAGCTCACCGCACGAGGAGCTCGATCCCGAAAATGATAGATGAGTACACGACGGCGGTCTTCTTATACGGATTTGGAACCAACGCAATGAATATCCTTTTTCAAGGAGGAATCACGCCTAAAATGCCTTGAGCGAAAGTGTGGGGACGTTCGCCAAAGGGAATAAAACATGATGGATCCGGGTATGTCGTGGATGGCGATCGTTGCGTTGACGGTACACACCACCCATATATCGCATGAACTATTCTGCGTTCATCGAGTCCAGACGCCACCCGTCCAGGAATAGTAGCCCGCCCTGTATCATCTTGACAGTGTCTGATGCTGATTCACTATGTTTTTGGCGTCTCGTTTAGCATCTTAGATTTGTGGTCGTCGGGTACTTAACAAACTGGGACGAAGCCCTGGTGTTGCTCGCTGGAAACATGGTCTCTACGCTTCACTTCGTCGGCGTCGCTCTCCTAATGGCCATTCGCGGAGCGTCACAAGTTGCATCCTCGTCTTGGCGGGTACGTTCTTCGTATTCTGCATCATTTAGCCGATCGACCGATTGCTGCACAGAAGCCGAATATCACCACGCCGTGGACGGAGCGAGTGCGTCTGGCCGGCGCCGCACTGGACGCCGCCCTTGATCAACTTGGTGCAGACGGTATATTCACTGATGGTGAGAGTTTCTATCAGTTCTCAAAGGCGCCATGCCCAATCTTACTGGCCATTCGAAGACCAAGACGATAACTACGCAGCCACTGGGAACCTGTACTCTCAACTGGCATTGTTTGACCTTGCGACAAATCAGACGAAGTACGAAAGTGGACTGGACAACTACTTCAAGCTTGTACTGAACGTCGCCACTAATTTTTCCTCAACCTAGTAGGTGCTGTACTTGTATATCGAGTGCCGCAACTCACAACGCTGACAGTGTCAGTCGTCCTTTCTTCTTCACATACGAGTTGACTCGACGAACTCATAGTTGGGCGAATCGCTGTGAATCAATTCACCATCCAATATATGCGTGTACTGACATCTTATCGTGTTTAGGACTTTCGGGCATGCTGCTGCGAAGGCCTACGCTGCCTATAAAAAACCCAGTTTTTTGCAATACGCTATCCAGTCATGGTGGCATGGCAGAAAATTCACTCTCTCCACGCAAAACATTGCGGCACGGATGTTTCCCGGGAAGAATTTCACGCTCTCTCAAGAGTGCCAAAACGGTCAGTGTGTCGCGGACTGTTCGTCGGATATTTACTAACGCATCAGGTTAGCCACGATGGTCGGCGGTACCTGGGTGGGTAATGTCCTTCGATCATAGGTCGCACATACGCTAATACTATGGCCAAGTTCTCAATCGAATCAGATAACTTCCACGTCGAAGACTACGCGACCGGGTGCGTCTAATTAGACTGGCTTGATGTTCACACTCGAATTTATGCACCAGATATTTCATGGGGTCAGTGTACCGGTCAAAAAATTTGTCCTCCACGCTGAATGCACCAGGTTATCTGCTCTTCTGGCCGAAATAACGTCGGATCCTATGTATCTCCAAGCCGCAACCGAATCGGCCAATTTCATCCACTCTCACTTGTACAATGTGCGAGGGATCGTGGTCCCGGACATCTCTGGGAGCAATAATCCCTTATGCGAGGTCCTCTCCGGCACGGAAGCGTATGGGTCTGGACTGATGATCGAGGGACTTGCGATTCTCTTCTCTATTACGAACGACACTTCGTGGAGGGATCTGTGAGCGCTGTTTATTTATTTTGCGTCATGTTCAACGGTCAATGGATAGTCTTGACAACCTGCTCACTGCGGCAATTTCGAATACTGCCTGGCACGGTCAAAATGGAATAGTTGCTGTAGACGGTATTATCTCCCGCGGTGCAACATTTGTTCCTCTCTCACCGAAAACTTTCAGGTACTGGGGATACAAATCTTCTGCAGGGCCTCGGGGCGGTATATGCGCGCAATATAACCACAGCCATGATGCATCGATATGTTGGGGACTATATAGCGGTTCAGGTATGTCGAAGAGTTTTTACAGAGTGATCCCAGAGGCTCATCAAAGTTTCCATCTACCCAGTTTAATGCTGTTACAGACCTTGCCACCTCCAATGGTACCAATGTCTATGCGGGCTCCTGGAGTGGGCCGCCGAGCGCCACTTTTTCGGCGGTGAATCAGACCTATGCTCTCGCCGCCCTCATCAGTGCGCTGGACGTTGAGAATGACTCCGCTGTTTCCGCTACTGCGCCAACAACTTCGACAAAGAGTTCAACATCTGTGGTGGGCTTACCACCGACGGAGAGCTCACAGCCTCCAGGTCATTCTACAGCCCCTGCGCCGCAGAAAGAATCTTCTCATCTGGCTGCTATTATCGGTGGGGTTTTGGGCGGGGTCGTGGCGGTGGGTCTCTTGCTCGCCGCTCTGTGGCGCCTCCGCAAACGAGATTCGCCAACTGCCAAAAATTCCTCTCGGCGTCCAGTCAATCCTTTCACGGCCCAAGTACCATCCTCTGGCATACCCGCCACACCGTGGCGCTTGGAAAAACTCAGGGAACAGCAGAATAGGCCACTCCCAATCGAGGGTGATGGTCAGCCTGCCATAGCAGCATCCGCTTCGTCGCTGATAAATTCCTCATCCAACAATGCCGAGTCGGCGGACGATGTTCGGGCCGACATCGTTCGCCCCGCCGCTGTACCAACAGACCCGCTGGTCACGGTGCTGAACGCATGGTTACAAACTCGTCAATGGGATGGGAGGGAGGCCCCTCCGGAGTACCCTGTTGCTAATGCATCGCCTCAAGGTCCCTCGTAATTTTGGGGCAATGCTTCCGTCGTGTATGTAGTTTTCTGGCTATTAGAGTGTATTAGATTTCGATTAATGTAAGAGTTTTTAGCGAGATTTCTGTGGAGCAGCCAATCAGATTACAGGATTTCGCCCAAAAATTTAGTATTAATCGAAATCTAATACATTCTATTAACATTGTCGCTGTCCTTTCCCTATATCACCCCCGCGGACCCAACCTTCATCGAACAGGCAGTGTAACCTTCGTTTTCTTCTCATCCTGACGTAGTGATTCCCGCACTGTATTAATTATACCTTGTAAGGATTGCGTCCATATTCACCCTCCCACCTCTGCATGTTGACACGACCGCTCCGTGTCTCGGAAGAACCCGCCGTCTACCACCCGAACCGTCCTACCCTCGGCTTCACACAGTCTCCAGAAGATCGAGAATCTGGCAAACGTAATGAAACAGTCACGAGCGATAGTTGTTTGACCACGGTGTTACGGTGAGGCGACTCTATTTTGATTCTAGAACCCACTTGGGCTAACCAATCGTCGGGATGCAAAATGCACCCATTTAGGACTCACTTTTTAATCGAACTCTTTTGGGCTCTGAGAAACCTGTCGAGCCGTCTCAGAAGCTTCGCCTTTGCATATCTGCGAAAAATCGTTCATTCAATGACGGCCGGAATACACGTGTATTGGGCGAGTTACGACACGTCACCTATAATGTGCTTAAAGGTCCGTTCATTTTCCTACACGCACGATGTTGGCGTTGATCCACACCGCAGACGTGTGTTGAGGCTCAAGAAGGTTATCAGGCCCTTTGTACTCTATCGCGCAATGAGGCCGTCTCGCAGTTCCCTTGACCGTCGGCCACCGTAGATAAAATGATCCTCTCCTCGCTCTTCTTCTGATAGCCCTCATCCCGCTCAGCATTATACAAGCCATGTCCTCAGTTCTCGGCGTAATCGTGCTTGCGCGGAATGGTGACCGTAAAGCGTTTTACCAAGATCCAAAATCATACGCACCTGGCCGCACGGACTCCACTCCGCTCGGCGTCGTGAGTCCTCTCACAGCTTCAATTTCTCTTTCTCCATGTTTACTTTGGTCTCAGAGTGATCTCCACCTCCTCGGCACGCAGTTGCGCGCCGCATATCTCACCCCCGGATCCGCCTCCTTCATCTCAGATATCTCAAGCAACCTTGCCGACACGCAGGAGGTCAAGATCCTTGCGAAGGCCGGCGGAGAAGGCTCATCGGTCTTTGACAGCGCGATTGCGCTATTGCAAGGCCTCTTTCCCCCGAATCCCTACAACAAAATCACTCTGGCAAACTCGACAGTTGTCATGGCGCCGCTCGGCGGCTACCAGTACGTCCCAAGTGCGTCCTATTCCAGGCCTAGGTTACATTCTGGTGCTTATTACGGGATGATTTGCAGTGGAGACTGTCGAGCCCGGAAATGACCGTTCGATGGAGAGCTGGACAGACTGTCCCGTAAATGACTGTTTTTCTTCATCGTCTACTGATCGGTGTTAATTCTGGTCGGTGTTTTTAGGCCTTTCAGAAGCACATCGCCGCTTTCCACGATTCGGATGCATTCAAGGCAAAGGCAAAAGAGGCCGCGCCATTCTTTCCATGACGTCAAGGATTTTGTTTTTGGACGCCCAGCAAGCCTGGAGAATATTGTGCGCATTCTCATTTTTATTTCCACTCTTGCTTGTTGACGAAGTTGACTCTCACAGTGGAATGTTAGTGGGTCCCGCCGGCTACGTCCAATGATATTGAGAGATTTCAACCCCAATTATAGATTTACGATTTCATGAACACGCAACTCATCTATAATCAAACGTATGCCTATCGTCTGCCGCCGACATACATCAATCAAGCACGGGCACTCGCAGACTTCCACGAGGCTGGTGTATTCTCTGACACTCACGCGAACGAGATTGGCAACAGTAAGCCTTGCATCTTTCTAATCGGACCACGTACAATCAATGCATTCTCTCACAGTTGCGGGCCGCACTTTGTTACATCCCGTCCTCGATGCCGTCGAGCGCATCGCCTTCAGCGATGACCCGCTGAAGCTAATGGTCATTCAGACGACCTACCAGCCTTTCATTTCGCTCTTCAATCAGACCGAAATGGCCGATGAGCATCCTGAACTCGCGGCGATACGTAAGTTCATCACATCACCAGCTTCATGCTGTCTCACACATCTTGCAATCATTATTTTGTTAGCAAACTTCGGCGCTGCCCTTGCAATCGAGTTACGCCGCGGTGCCCCGCCGGATACACGCGACTTCTTGCGGTTTAAGTTCCAGAATGGCACTGACGACCCGGACAGCTGGCGGGTCCTTCACGCATTCGGACATCGCGGAGACATCCCGCTGACGGAGTTTGTGTATCGCATTGAGGTGTGTTCTTCATTTTCCATTAAAGCTGCTGGTTAAATGGGTCGCACGGCCAGGGGCTCCGCCATCACCAGTTATAAGCAGTGGGAGCACACGTGTGGTACCTCGGACTTTACCATATCCAGCATAAACCTCGTCGGGGGAAGGAACAGTGTTCTGTTTTCTATGGGTGCGATGTTGGTGTTGGGCTCTGCTCGTGATCGCAAAGATGTTCCTGCGCGTGCGACGCGTCGGAACACCGGAAAAAGTTGTGGAGGTGAGTGTCATTTGCTGCAGATTCAGCTGCAATCGCACGCTGATCTTTTTGGGGAAGGCTCTTGATATATCGCGGGTGGAGAAGGTACAGGTCTAGGCGCTGGGGTTACCGTGCGATCCCCTGTTTAATTTTAGCTGTCTGGTCAATAATACACGATTCTTCCTCCACCGTCAACAAAGGATATTATCGTTTCTCCAGTCATGTAAACATGTAAATTCCTGAAAACGCGTACGCCGTTTGTAATCTTGCATCACAATTTCAGCGCGGAACTGAGAACGAATTCGCCTTGGGCGAGTAGATTCGTACTCTAATCAGCATTATATTCGCGTAACTGCATTGGCTGCCCCGAGCGTTTTGCAATCGAACTGCAAGCGCAAAGTCTGTCTCTTTCTCAACTATTTGAACTGGACCACAAGCCTGTCAAGCAATAATCTCATGTCGATCTTGTCAAACCCAATCTCAACCCAATCTTCAAGCAGCAAATTTCCGCGGGACTGCTTCAACGATAAGTATTCGGCGTTCGTTCGGCGATTTCGGCTCTTCTCATTTGATGGATCAGTCACTTGATCAAGTGATCGGCTACACTGTCAAACAGCCTGAAGTCCCTGAACGCATGGCGCCTGATCCCGCTTGTCTTCGTTCCCCATTGCACCCTCGCAGCAGGGCTGCAGCTCATGAATAGCGGCTTCCCGCCGTCCGTTGGCGATCTCAGGCTGGCCCTTCCCAACACGCTTATCGCGGATCAGTATGTCGGCTCAGTTCAGTGGTCAGCCCATCTCTGAGCCCAGTCCCACAGACGCTTGAGCCACGCATTTTTCCTTCTGGCGTTCGTGGTCGTGGTATACGACTACCTGTTAACTTTCTCAGCAGAAGTGCATTTCATATGGCTGCGCCCCAAGCGACCGAGCTCGTACTGGTTCATTCTGAACCGGTACCTCGCGCTCAGCACGAGCATAGCTATGGCAATTTTTACGTTTGCGTATTTTGAGCCCGAGGTGCGTCGTAGCCCTGCACACGTATACTATTTACTCATACTGGCTTTCCTTAGACGTGCGTGACTGGCATGTGAAGGTCTCTAGCTATTGAGAATTTGTGCTGGCAGATGCATCAGCTTGCAGAACGCACAAAAAGTTTTTGTCCTCATACAGGAGATAGTCATTTTCGGTGTGCATTGGAGTCATCTGTATTAACTGGATGCTAATACTCTCAGGCATCCTGGGCCTTCGGGTGTATGCGATGTTTAACCTCGACCGCCGGATACTTGCGCTGCTCGGCGTCACTGGCGTAGCAGCTGTTGCCATTGTGGCGGTGTGTGCCCACATCGACCGTTATGCAATCCACGACTGAGGACGATGCAGTGGCTCTCAAATACGGACACTGATCCGCCGCCACCGTCGCCCGCGACATTTGCATACACGCAGTCACAGTGCGCGACGTCAGTATTCCATGCGTCGTAAGTCTCCTCCAGCCGTTTTTCTGTCTCTGTTAGTGTTGAAATTTTCTAGGGCGATCCGTACGTTTTGTTTGACGCGGTGGGACTGAACTGACTCAACTATAAACAAGGCCTGGCAGGCGCCTGGGAGGCTGAGTGCGTGTCATTCTCCTCATTACCTCATTCCTCCCCCCGTACTGCGCCATGTTCTCTTCTCCATTTCACTGATGGTTGCATGGACACAGGATTGTGGTTGATGTTCTGGTATTCGGTCTGACGGTTCTGCGTGCCTTTCAACAATGCCGCTTTGACGAGTTCTCCTCATCGATCCTTGGTTGCCTAGTCCGCGATGGTGCGTTTGTCATTCCCCTCGAACCATGCACTCCGAATCATATTTCCCAGGGGCCATGTATTTTTTTGTGAGTCTCTCCTTGGTCTTTCCGGCCTGTTGCTAAGTTCACTGACATGACTGAATACAAAGCGCGATTCTGCTGGCTAACTTGTCTAATATTCTGATGTATTATTTTGGGGATGTGCGTACACCGCCAATCCAATGTTTTGACGGTTACTAATACAATTCCTTGTCGCACTCAGCCCGTTCTCGCTGGTAGTCTGTCGTGGTTTGCGGTCACGTAAGTCTCATCGTCAACCTTTTCTCACTGCAGGTTTCACGCCCCCACCGACGCCAGACTCTCGGCCACGCTCGTCTCCCGCCTAATGCTTAACCTGCACGAGGTCGCAGACGCGGGAATTTATCACACGAACGCCGGCGGGTGGGAGGTGACGCAGAATGTCGTGGGTATTCTCCCGGCATGGGGCGGCCGGAGGCGTTCGAGCGAGTCTTCAGATGATGGGACATGGCGCGAAAGTCAGGGTGAGGGATGGGGGGAGTGCGTTGTCACCAGTTCCTGTCAGCCCCCGTTTCACGAGAGAGAGGCGGCCGACTTTGAGGGGTGGACGACTTCCAACGGGTGACTGAGGTGAAGAGGAAAAGGCTTGGTATTATATCACGAGCCCCGTATAATCGCTTAATGGGTAATGGGATTCACCTGGTTTTATACTTGACAGCATTGTGCAAAGTTTCCCTGCACAGTATTGAAGCCTCGACACTGACTATGGGACAACAGCTGACGAATCTCTCTGGAACGCTGTGAAAAGTGATTGCACCTCTGTTTCACAGTTTTCGAGTTCACCAAAACACCCTCGCTCGCAGGATCGTAAAGACTTTTGTCATTTCAAACCGCTCTTGACCCTAACCTCCATACGACGCAGCCTCAAATCTTCTGGGGTACCTTCAACAATATGCACTGTGTTTACGAGGGAATAACAATCGGTCTGGAAGATGTAGGCGCCGATTCTATAATTGAGCGCATAAAAGCTAACCTTAAGGTTCACTATGCCATTGGTATCACCAACTGGGGGATCCCGCCACCCGGTTTGAAACGCGCTCGCAGCGACCCAGAAAATTTCGCTGCTAATCCCCATGCTGATATCTGGGCTCTCGTTGCTTCTGCGCTTAACTCATCTCTTACTGCACTCTGTTGGCTTACTTTTACCTCGTGCTTTCGTGCTCGCGGTAACTTTTGATCGTTTTTGGTGAAGTCCTGCTTGAAGTGGAAGTGGTAATCTGGCCATCCTTGGACTTAGGGAAGCTTCCGACATCCCAATTTAAACAGATCCAAGGCAATCCGGAAACCATATAAATCAATAAGGTCTGAAAAAGAAGAAAACCGAACAAAGATCGAACTCGGCCATCAGTTCCGGCATTTGCCGATATCACCGGCACTCAGTACCATCGAGCTTTTTTTCTGATCGCAGTGGTGGGACAAGATGGAAACACTTTATGAGACTGTAGGTGCAGTAGAACGCTGGATACACATACAAGGTTCAAACTATGCCTTCATGATGGCAGAAATAAAACAGCGCATTTCACGGCCATCGTACCGTTGAACACCAGAAGGAATTTTAACGAAACGCGTCGCGAAAACTGGCCCCAGGTGGATCCGCAGAAGATGAGGCAATCCATGAATTGTAGAGGTATGCGGACGGGGAACACGGACTTCTCACCGGGACCCGTCTTTGATAAAGCCCAAGCCAACAGTGCATGATCACCATAAAGCCGGAAAGTTCCGAACAGTCACTGGGTGGCGTTTCCCAAGCCGACGTCTCTGTGGCAACGTATGATCACACGCCACACGGTTCTTTCCCCTCATTTTGCGAGCGGCAAAGATTTCGTTACTTGTTCACTGTGTTGGGCACTCACCCTCACCTTACCCAGAGCGCCAAGTACGACATCGAAAACTTTGGTTCAAGTTCCGGACTCCTGGCAAGCGTTCCGCAAAAATATGTCTTCGTCTAACGTCTTCTCATTGGCTGGTTGACCAGATGTACCAACGGCATTCTTCTCATCATACCAGCATCGCATCCGGACTGGAAGCGACACCATGACTGCGACATAGCATTCTTAAAACTGACCTCGTTGTCTTGTCTCCAACACTATAACGCTGATGCTGTCGATGTCATGCAGCAATTGGGTGATCGTTGAGTGATTCCTGAAAGGTGGGCCCACCTCCTGGACTCCCCAGCTCCATATCGGTCTCGGCGAGCCGGTTCCTTTGGCCGCATTTCACCCACCTCTATGCACCCGAAGGCCCGTGTAGGATAAAGGCCCCGCGTGGATTGAGCACAGGGACACATCCTGACGTCTCGCCTCGCCTTCACCAATGTCTTTCGTCCTAGCATCCGGTCTCACCGAGGGCATTCTGGAGCTCACTCTTTACGGGGTGTTCACCGTCCTCTTCTGTACTGTCACCTATTTATTCTCTACTCGTGGGCTTATCTCGAGGAAGCGACCAACTTTCTTTGTTTTTCTGGCTCTCGTCGGCCTTTTTCTGTCCATCACTGCCGTGCGTGAAGCGTGCTACAATTCATTTGGTGTCCCGAACATGTTTTGCAGCACTGGATAAATGGGATCTACATGCTCTATCTGGCTTTCATACGTCTTGGAGGAGGCTTTGCAGCGGAGGTGCTTTATCTATCCCTGTCGTCCCCACCAGCACTGGCGCATATCAGTCTGGTGGAAGTGGCGACTGTGATCACTGACGGTCTGATGGTGGGGAACTATCTCCAGTTCCAGTTCAATGCGCTGAAGTGACCTGTTCCCCACAGATTTATCGTCTCTATGTTGTCTGGTCGCTCGACCGCCGGGTCGTAATATTCCCGGCGGTCGTGCTAGCCTGTCAGATCGGTAAGTCTGGAGGACAGTATAAATTTTCTTCGCTAAGTTCATTCTGCACAGTGTGCGGGATCCGCATAATTTATGACCTTTCGCGCGAAACAATATTCAATTTTTACGTCCTCTCGAATCCATGGGTAACCGGCAGCCTCGTTTCTTCACTCGTGTAAGTTCCAATCTTTTTTTTTTTCATAGTCGCTGCGACAATTGAAAGGCATTCCTAGCATCAGCATCTATAGCACTGGTACGGCGGGGAACATCTTGAGCGTTCAGCAACTGAAGTTCGCCAGGAATGATTATTTTCAGAATCGTAAAAATGTCCCGGTCGATTAGATCCGTCACCGGGAGCACTAGGGCGGGAAAATCTCTCAGGGTATGTCGTATCCAATACTCCAGCACCCTGGTCCGTAAATCTGAAATCTATGTATTTAGACTGTGCTCGCAATTATCGTCGAAAGCGCCGTGCTCCAGACGTATGCTTTCTTTGGTCCTTGGCCGAAACTGCTGACGCGTTTTCAGGACAATGACCATCGGCATCCTGGTTTCTTTCCAAATCGGCCTACTTGCACAGGCGGTCCTAACGGCACTCCAGCCCGTTGTCTTTGGGATCTCCGTCCTCCTGATCCACCTGCGGGTTGGTCTCGGATGGACGGCAGAGTCCGCGAATGCTTTAAGATCGACGCCAACGGAAATGACCCTCCGTTTAAGCACGTCGATGCAACGAAGAGAGTCAGAATATGATGTGGAACGGGGAAAGTTAACTTCCTTCTAAAATGTTTGTTTGCAGACGCACAGCGTTGGGATGGACCCTGCATGTATTCTATTGACGGGTTGTGCTTCTCTTTCCCCGCTGTGTACCATCATTAATTGAGGGTTCTTCCCGCATTGTCGTGCTCGACTCTTTCCATCTTCGATCCGTTCAAGTCGTCAAGGGATGGACTGAACTGACGTCTTTGTATCCGGTATGATGGACGGATGGTGAATGCACAGGTTTAGAAACTTCGGCATAATTAGTGCGGATCCCGAGTGCACCCGATCGTGAGCAAGCAGCCTAGTGTTGGGGTCCTTAATTAAAACATGCACCCCGCTTCCATCGATTATGAATTTCGAAACTGGCTTAAGCTTGCCATACGCACTCGAGAGAATGGTCGGAGGGAGAAGTAGGATTCTGCCGCCAATTTCAAAATTGTAAACTCCGACAGAATCGTGGCCCATAATGTCCAACATAGCATGACGGGTTTGTATTAAGGTGTCCTGGAAACCATGGATGATTGTGATTAGGTGATCGACTACACATCTTGAGTGACCTTTTCAACATATTACGCCAGTATTCTGGGGCCAAAATTTGAACAAGTTTAATTCGACGCGTTGTTTGGGATTGCTTACTGATCGAAACGTACGCGCAAAAATAATTTGATTTCTCGTGACCACGCTTCTTCCACTAAGTAAGTTCAGCAAAGGTTAAGTATCATCCGCGGGTCCTCAAACGTTTACACAGCACACTCAAGCACTTTGGAAATCTTAGGAATCGAAGTTAGTCTTTCGAGCTTCCGAGTACCCTGGGAGTTCCGTTGACATGCGCTTCATCACCCGGCCCTCTGTTGTCAGCCGGGACGCCACGTATCGTATAATTTCGATCCATTCGATGGCAACCCCGACATTTTGGCCACGAGTGAGGAAAAATCACTGCCACAATGAAAAACGTGGGTGTGATGCGTGACTATCGAATTGAACGAAAATTTACGGTATACTTGCACGAATATTAAAAATTAAAAAATCTCGACTCGCATATCGTGTTAATATCATCCGAAATATTCTTCGACTCACGAAGAAGCGACGTGATGCTGCGGGCTCCTGGAGGGATCTCCTCTATTTGCGTGCTCTTTCTCCACCTGCGACTAGTTCTCGCGTTGCGTCATGCACAGGGGCGTGCATGTGCCCCCAAATCCTTGACTCTGTAAGCGTACGCAGGCTTCCGGAATACGCATAGAAGGCATTTTCAAGTAAAGTCAATCCCTCCGTCCAATAAAACTGGGTTTACACAATTACAATTTATTCGATTCCGTCTCGGCACATGGGCGGTATAGTTGGTACGTGAAGAGAAAACTACCGAGATTGTAACTGATAGAACGAAATTATGTGAAACAAATCCGAGAGTGGGGTGGCGGCAATCTTAACCGAGGACGAAGGGAACAAATCCGAAGACCTGTCAGCTCTGGATCCGCTTCGGATGCTTACAGCGCGGACGGATTTTATTGCGCTTCAAGGATAGTGGCCGGTCGCGTCCGCGGAGGCGCGCATACACACCACACGCGTTACACAGCTTCGCCCCCGTCTTGCTGCGCCGCCATACGCTGGTATGGTGTGTGTGGCAATGGGAACACTCGGGGGCGCCCAGCGCAACTTCCGCATCGGGGTCGGGGTCCTCGTCGCGCTGGTCTGCCGCGATGAGTACCGCGGGACGCATCTTGTTATGCTGCTGAAGATAAAGCCCGCACGCGTTGCACAGTGGGTGATGGGTGACTGGGTCGCGTCTCCAGAGCGGGGTATACGTAGCGGCGCAGTGCGAGCACGTTTTGCCTGTCCTGTTGCTGCTAGATGCGGCGCTCGAAGCTGGGGTTTCCCATCCGGAGGAGGGCTGTGATGGTGGTGGCGAGGGGCAAGGGAGCAGATACCGGAATGATGGCGGAGACGGTGTAGTGTAATGAGAAGACGCTGGTGAGTGAGCTACTGCTGCGTCGTCATTGAGGGCAGAGAGAATCATCTCATCCCAGGAATTGGAGTCGAAGGCATCGATGGGCGACACTGGCCATTCCGACGTCGGAAGTGATGGACTGTCAGCATGCATGGCCCACTGCTTCTTGCCCAATGAAGGTTCAATATTTTGGGCCAAGAATCCAAACTCGGCCTCGAAGCGCGACTGGACTTCCGTGATGGACGACGAGGAATATGATAGCGCTGCAAAGTTGCTGTTCTGCGAGGGGGATTCCGGGTATGGCGAACTGATGGATGAGCTGCTGTAGCATCTCGTAGCTGAGATGGGGGTGATTTGCCTGCCGACGTTCGACCGCATAAAGGACGACTTTTCTAGCGGAAAAGTTGGTAAGTCAAGTTCATTTTCCGCTATAGCTTGCGCATACCCAGGCTCCACCATTCAGGCGACGGCATCGCGTGGTATGAGTGAACGTTGTGCAGAGGTGAGGACTTCATATCACGAGTCTTCTGCAGATCGTGCTGAGAGCTAAACAGTAAGCTCTGTTGATTCATGCTGGATGGGTGGATGGGTGGCTGGGTGGCTGGGTGGCTGGGTCCCCGCTGAGATGCGGCGTATGTCAGTAGATTGGATCGGCGGCCCCGCCTCTTAAAAGTATAACTGACAAGACAGAACTGGTGCTTCTCATGGGGTTTTGCAAATCTGATTCATTTATTTCGATACGGCATACGGAGCTCCAGACAGCTGTAGCCCGTCCAGGTGAGACGTGATGGAAGAAATGGGGTTGAATGGAGTCAGCGATCAAGCGACTGCCCGCTTTTCCACAAGTCCGGGCCAGGGTTAAACTTGAAGAGGGATCGCAATTATTTCAGAGGTCCTGCTTGCGAGTTCTGCGTAGGTTTGAAGATCTGCGGAGGTAATGAACAGATGAGGCTAAGCGCTGTGAAGATCAATGGGAGATCAAGTTGGCGATACCCCCGCTAGCTCAATGAAGATCAAAGTCAAAAATTCTTATATTTTCACAGCGATAGAGACGTGGAGCTCCCACCTACCCTCAATCTCAAACAAACGTTCGCAATTCACAAAATGGCCACTGAAACCAAAGAATTCTCGTCCGTGGCGAATTCTAGCGGGACCCGCTGTCGCGTGGTTGCTACAACGACCGGGTCCTCGGTTCAAATTCAATGCAGACCTTTGGCCCGACAAAATTTAAGCTCACCACCAAGCCTGGAGGCTGCCCGCAATAGACCCCGCTTGACTGATTGTTGGGAGCTGTGAGTTTGACATCGGCATTCATGGGCGCATGGATGATCTCCAGGTTGACTCCTGGTTGGCAACTAATGAATGTCGCTTCTGTCTGGCCCGGCGGCTCTCTGTGCTGCTCTATGTAGCATGAGTAAGTCGATGACCCAAGGTTTATCCCTCTGTTTTTCCTCGCCCACAATGGGTTGGACCAAATGAACACAAATTAGTGCCTACGGACCGACTTCTCGTGGATTCAGAAGCCTCTCTTCGTCGTCTTTGGCGCGACTTGCAACGAGACTAGCCTTATTGTTCTCACTTCCGCAGCACCGACCATGCGCAAGAGGATTGAAACATGCTGAAATGCTAGAGGCTTTGATAGTCTAGAATCTTAACTTTGTTTTGGTTCCTGCATCAAGCAATCTCCAACCCTGTCGGCATGCTCGGCTCAAAGATATGGACTGATGGGAAATTCCCACGGTTTGATCCTTATCACTCCTACCTCTAACCGTTTTCGGGAAATAATGGAAGTTGCACGATACTGGCGACATGCTCGCAAATTTGTGCGAAATGCATAATGGCTAAACGCCATACCAAAAAGCTCATTAGCAAAGTTCAGCGACGATATTCCACTGGCTATCTTCGTGCGGAGGTTGGCCTCAGATAGGTGCGCAAAATGAGCCACAAGTTCGTGTCATATTACATCACATCTTATTCCCAGGTCATCTCTGACTCATTGCGTCCAGCGCGTTCGGCGTAGACCTCTGAAAACAGTCGTAGTGCCTCCATGACTACGCGATATCGATGGCTTGACAGTTTCGTTTCTTCCCCAAGGACCAAAAATACGAACATGTCTGTACCTCATAGTTCACCCCTTACGATTTCCCCGGAAAACCATTAGAGAGCTTGAGCCCAATCTGCATGCCACTTTTTGACTGTGCAAAATGCGGCATGCAGCTTTTTTTTTTTTTTCCTTAAAGGCCATTACGACTGTGTAATAGCATCGGGGTGTCGGAATTTGACCACTAAGCAGAATTTGTAAAAAGCGGCATGCCGCTTGGGCACAAGCTCTCAATTATTCTCACCGCAGCCTGGTTAGTTTATTCAACGGCCTGCTCTGTCGTGTCCATCTTTCATCCGTTCCTCCAAAGATTGGTATTCCCGCCGATCCTCAATGGGACCGCGCCGTGTGACACTAGTGAGCTGCTACCTATCCAACGCTGAACTAACTACTTCTGACAGACCTCCCGGAAGACATAGACATAGATTTTCAGAGGAACTACGGAATACTGAACTCTTTGTGCCAAACAAAGACTACGTTCCATGCTGAGAAGCTACCATTATATTCGGCCTAGCAAGTTCCATGTGGCCCCCAGCACTCTCTAACATGAGAGCAGTGGCATGACCTTGCGTGGGATGCCTTAGCCCGAGTAAATGCAAAATCCGGAGTTCGAGAGGAGACTGAAAAAAATGCGGCGAAAGCAGGTACGAGTCGCATAATCGATCTAGGAGAATTATCTCCCAGGAACAAGGAACAACGGCTGCGTAGACCAGAGGATCAGCCAGAGAACTTCCGACCCAGTGACCGTAAGTTTCAGGGTGCCTAGGCTTCGCACGACTGAGGGCTGCTGTGGATCCATCCCAAGTGACTACTTATTAAACTGAGAAGTTGAAATCGTTGTGAGTGCCGGTGACCACAAGTCAAGGGATTTTGACGTAAATGCGTGAACAAGGACATAGACCCAGATTGGTTCCCGAGTGATAAAAATCCTCATCCAAAGACTCTTTCCCTGACTCCCAGATCATTCAACCATCTGGATGTCAAGCGCCTATCTGGCAAGATGTGTCATGCTGAAGAACACGAAATCCGCGTGATAGACACGCCGCTCAATCCTTTAACCAGACAGTTTCGGGCATTTTTTTCCACACCATGACAGACCCAATCAATCTTCGAGTCCGCTTGGCAGAACCAGTCGGGCTGGTTCTTTTTCAAAGGCTTCCCACGGATGACCGCTCAACAATCGACACGCTTCGGCGAGACTGAAGTCGTACGACGTGCTGTGCAAGGAGCGGGAGGTGTTGATATCGCACGAGCCGCACGACCAGATGATGGCGTCAGTGAACGGGGGAAATATTTCAGAGGTGAATTGGCTGTGGATGCTCCGGGGGACAAACTTATAAAGATCCTATCAAGTCCCTAACAAAATAGTCCTTCAGCCCCAGAGCTGCAGAAGTACGCGATGGAATATGACCTGCTCCTTGGTAGTGGAAAGTAGCGGAGCAACGTCCGATAGGCCGCGATACAGAATTCTCGTTTGCTGGAGTGTCATTCAGAGTCCTAGATGCGAAATTGGAAATTTTTCGTGCATACGCATGGACCTTGGCAGCTGCCCCTTTGCATAGCGGGCTTACAGGTAGTGCTGTTGGCAGGATTATTTTTGGCCAATTGAGCCAGGTAGAATGGCAGAATGGCAGGCCAAAATGTCGGCAAAATCTGGCAGAATTGCGGTATCAATTTTTGCATTCTCACCTATTTTTTATGTTTCTGAGGGTCTCTCACCTTGAGTTGGTACAGATTAATCATCCACAACAGTGAGATAACAGGAAAAACTATTTCAGACCACGACAGTCAAATCTTTTCAAGATTCAACTTGCTGAAATTAGTAACTCGCCACTTCTGCACCACCTAAAAGCACTGTTTAGTAGGACTGCAGGTTGGAATAGGCTTCAAATGTTACAATTACGGTTAAAAACCTATCAAACAACCACAAAAAAGTTGAAAAAAAGTCATTTCACCTCTTAGTTTCCACGAGTTCTGCCAAATTCTGCCAGAGCGACCTCAATTGCGCCATTCTGCCTGCCATTTTGCCAGGCCAAAGGGCAAAATGGCAGGATTCTGCCAAAAACACTACTTACAGGTCCGAAACTATGGCAGTATAATTTCAGGAAATATTTCCAAGATTCCGGGGCGCTGCACTTTTACTGGCTCACGAGTCTGTCTCCGACTTGAGATGAATTTTCTCCGCGGTAAGGGCTCCAACGATGACTTCAAATTAAACAGAGTACCTCCACAGAAACTTATACAAACAGGGACGCCGAGGATATGTAAAAAACAATCTCCACCTCCAAGATTTAAACCTGTCTCGGTACGTTGAAGATATCCTGCAGCCGATGATGGGAGTCAGCGTCGATCGGGCCCCAAGCAACAAGCAACTAACATTCTGATCCCGGTGCTCGTTTCAGAGTCGGTCCTTCACCAGCAGATTTGAATCCAGATACCCTTGTTACTGAAGCAACCATAATCCAAATAGTAAGCCTAGTCAACCAACACCCAGAATAAAATCTCACTAATCGAAAACCGTTATGCATTCATCGGTAGGACTAGATTCAGAGGAGTCAGCGGTACAGTATCGGCTGCGTCGGGGTCGACATACATAGGAAGGTAAGAGTCGGATACGGCCATAGTTCTTCAAGGTGATTCACGTCTGGAGACAAATAGCTCAAGGGACTTTAGCTGTTGTAGACTGCGCTGCAGACTCTTGCCTTTTATACTCGCAGTGGGTCTCCGGTTGCCCGGCGTCCAAATGCGTTCCACACTCTCGGGTCTTGAGATATATGGAGGCGCCTTTACTGCATGCGCTGCATCAAGGGTGATGTCAAAGACATTCTGGGGTGGTTCCCCTCAAAACATGCCTTGTGACACGAGGAGCTGTGGCACTTGCACGATTCAATGGGCTCCATTCAATCCTGCGCCGGCATGTTGCATGCGTTCTGTCAAGGATACATACTGCGGAGATTGATTAGAATCGGAGCGCCGGTGGGCAAAGTTGAATCCGCATTATCCCCCAAGCTCCTTCCAATTAACTTATTGTTAGAGCCCGTTCCTTGTGCAAATATCCAGTCGAATGCGTGGAAGGAATTCAGTTCAAGCGCACACCAAAGTACGGGCCTTTTCATCTCCGGAATAGCGCTGGGCTACAGTTGACAGAGCGAGCGTCCTACAAGGTTTGTGAAACCGCAGGTGACCAAATTGGTCGCAGATTTGAACCAACATGCCTAGAGTTAATCCGTAACTCAACCGCTGGCCGGTATCCACGAGGTTGCTTTCGCGACATTTCGTTTTCCAAGCAGAAGACTTTACAGACCAGCCCGGAAGGGGCTACTATTCAGAGGGCGAACGTCCTAGTGGTCTGTGCCAAAAATTTGGCCACAGATCTCAACCATGCTGCACAGAGTCAATCATCATTCGACAGCTGGCCGATTTCCACGAGCTTTCGCGGCATGTGGCACAATGGGGCGCCTCAGCTGCATGCACTCTGTCAAGATTTGCGTCAAAGGGACTCTGGGGTAGTTCCCGTCAAGGCATGCCTTGTGATGCGAGGAGCTGCAGCATTTGCGTGATTCAATGGACTCTGTTCACTGTTCATGCCGCATGCTTTCCTTCAAGGATACATACTGCCCAGAGATTGGTTAAAATTGGAGCGCCGGTAGATCAAGGTGAATCCGCATTAGTGGCGGTCAGAGTAGACAATTCTGGGCGACTCTCACGTCCATTCTGACAACGATTCTGATGTCGATTCTGGAATTGTTCTGCATCAGAATCCTGCGAAAATCGCCCAGAATCGACCTCTATTCTGACCATCATCATTCGCGTTTTGATTCTCAATGTGATTTTGAGATTCTGTGCTGAGTAAATTAAAGACTTCTTAACTGCGAGTGATATAAAATTGTATCGAGTTACCTGTCTAGCGTATAATATCATCCACAGACTTTCAGAGAATAACGTCTAAAAATCGTAACAAATGAACTGGAACTAGGGAGAGTTATGCCTAGAATCACAAGAATCTTTACAAAGTCAGCACTTGTGATGAAGTTAAGAATTTGTGATTGACGAGAATCGTAATCGTAATATCAATCGCTCACAGAATCGTTGTAGAAGCTCCTCCAGAGGAGCTTTACACGGTTCGACGATTCTGACGCGATTCTGGATTTCGATCCACGTTAAAGTAATTCGAGAATCGAGTCCATAATCCGCGCTTAGAATAGCCTAATTAAAACCTACCCTGACCGCTACTATGATCCCCAAAGCTCCGTCCAGTTGACTTGTTGTTAGAGCTCATTCCTTGTGCAAGTATCCTGTCGAATGCGTGGGAGGGATTCAGTACAAGCGCGCGCCAATGCTCAGGCCCTTACATGTTCATTTCATCTCCAGAATAGCGCCAGACTACTATTGACAGGGCGAGCGTCCTACGGGTTTGTGCGACCAAATCGGTGACTGATTTCAACCAACCTGCACCGAGTCAATCATAACTCGACAGCTGGCCGGTATCCACGAGGTTGCTTTCGCGGCATTTCAGTTTTCCAAACAGAAGACTTCACAGACCAAACCGGAAGGTTAGTTATCATTAGTAAAACATCTGATAAATCGAGAAGTCCGTGTCTCGTTTTGAAACGCATTTTCACACTTGCGGGCGGCACTTCTTGGGCGCTTGAAAATTGTGTGGCGTTTAGCGCTCTGCGGTATCTGTAGCATCGGTTAGCATTCAACAGCCACACTAATATTGACGTCCCTTCAATCCGCTCGTTTTTTGGATTGTACCACATTCATAACCAAGTATGACTTCTCCTTTCACTGTGTAAATACGGGGAAAAAGCGCAAGGGTGCCATCCAACCATGCAGTATGCAAATCCACCCCTTCGGGCGGAAGGTTCGGGACTTTCATAAGGGACGCCCATCCGGCCGCAGACAGGTCAGGTTGACATCTAATTCAATTGGATGACCTGCTTCTTCATTCAGAATGGCGCCGGCATGTTCCTTGTCCTTAGATCGATTGGGGTGGACTATTCCTATCCTTATAAAAGCCAGTATTTCTTTGGACAAGCAGCGTGTTCATTATTCCAAGCAACAATGGCCCCTTCTAACTTTCCCCCGCCCACACAAAAAGAACTCGATCGCATTGCGCAGCTCTTCGAGGTTTCGGATGAGCAGCTTGTCCAAATCACCCAGGCGTTCGGCCAGGCTTTCAACAAAGGTCTACAAGTCGCCAACCAGGCCGTCACCATGGGGCAAGATATTTTTTACTTCTTCCTCCGCGCGAACTAATACCTTGTGCAGTCCCACTTGGGTTACCCACTTACCGGATGGTAGCGAGACAGGGTAAGATCCAATCTGGGAGTTCAGCTTGTGATACTAATTGATGGCATCCTCCGCAGGAACCGCCCTTACACTGGACGTGGGCTGGAATACTGTGTAAGTCTTTTCACTCTAGAATGAATAGCATTGACCCGGAACCATTCACATAGTCGTGTTGGGACGGTGACGCTCAACGGAAAGCGGTCGTTCACAACCGTCCCCAAGATAGTCGAGATCTCTAAAGAGATGATGAAGACGGACGCTGCCACATTCTTTGGTATGTTCTCTCCCCGCACAACAACGTTCACATGACTAACCCTCGACACAAGGTTTCTTGGCAAACTGCGTCCGTGGCTTCTTACAGGAGAACGGCATGCAGACAAACAGCGGCTTGTGCCTCGGATTCATCTTCGCATTCGGAACCGAGAAAGCCAGTCTTGCCCATGGGAAGCTCCTATCCTGGTCGAAGGGCTACTCTATCACTGGCACAGTGGGACAGGATGTCGTCGAGCTTCTGCAAACTGCGCTGGACAAGGCAAAGGTCGATGTCAAATGCACTGCCCTGATCAACGATGTGCGTGAGGAGGTCAATACTGATGTAATCATTTACTCACTGTTATTTTGTAGACGGTGGCAACATTGCTCGCTCAGTCGTACCTGCAGGTTCCATGCGTCATGTGTCCGCAAATCATTCATTTTCTTCTGCACTTTCTCACTGGTCATGTTCATTTTAGCCGCAATATATGGTGTAGGGACGAACGGATGCTACGTGGACAAGGGAACTTCTATTACCAAGTTGTCCCAATCCCAAGGCACTTCCATGATGATCAATACGGAGTGGGGGGCATTCAATGAGGTATCTCAGCAATGATATTCAATATTCCCTCTCTGACTTTCGTGATGATTCAGCGTGCACTTCTCAGGCCAACGATCTACGATGACCAGATGGATAAGGATTTGGCGAATCCTGGTCGTGCCTTTTTCCAAAAGATGACATGTTGGTACTATCTCGGGGAAATTTCTCGCCAGATTTTCCTGTCGCTGGTCAACCAATCCCTCCTTTTCAATGGCGTGGCCACGGATCTCTTGAATAAACAGCACAGCCTTTCGAGCTTCCACCTCTTCCAAATCGAAGACGCCAGTGACGATAATGCGGCGAAGACGGTAATCTGCGACAGACTTGGTTACTCTCCGGACTCCGTTTCAGTTCTCGATATTGAAATCGTCAGATTCGTTGCTACTATGGTCGCTGTCCGAAGCGCCAAATTGTCTGCCTGCCCCATCGCCTCGCTGCTCACTCATCTCGGATATGCGACGGGGATCGCAAGCAAAGTTCCTGTTGCCGTGGACGGCGAGTACGTGCAGACAATAAACTCATTATTGATCTTGCCTTATATCGTTTCCAGGCTCTTCATAGGGTCGGTCCAGTTCGAAACTAGGTTGAAGCAGGGTGTTGCCGCCATTCTTGGAAGTGGTTTCGACAAGAAGTTGGAGTTCCACCACGTCCAGGGAAAGGGCTTCGTCGGAGGTCGGCCTATTCATTCACGGCATTCAGTTCAATTGACCAAGCTCATTTCCGATCTTAGCGGCGCTTGCGACTTTCCAGGCAACAAACACCAAGTAGGGACCCAGAGAGAACCAGATTATCATCCGCGTAGTTTTTTGTTGCTCACTCATGTTGAATGTACTGTGATTTGTGTCGGCTCCCGAGAACCATGGATTCTGAACTCTCAGTGACTCAGCGCATTCATGCGTCTGTTCTGCTTCTGCAGATAGGCTCACAGCAACTCACGCCATGCAGCGCAAGGTAGATTCTTCACATCCTTTGAAAGCCGGTGTATGGCAAATTTTCGCACAAGAATCGAAAAGTAGGCACAAGAAAGTCAGCCGAGGGCAGAATCCATAAGCAGAGTGCCTCCAGATTGAGTGAGTATTCAGACCATCGATGCGTGTAGCGTGAAGAAATCCAACAGTTGAACATTTTCAAGGTGAGAACGGATCATCCGGCTTGAGGTGTTTGCTGATGCGTGCCCGCATCAAATTGCCTCTTTCGCCCAAACCGCCATCTCCTCTTCCTCGGTCTAATGCGGGTGGGCAAGCAAACGCCGGAACGTCAATGCCTCATCCAATATTGTCGCCATGTACATACCATACACCGTGTCGGGGCGGCAACCCACCGATCGCGAGGAATAATTCCGACCCCAGTCTGTCAACTGCTCCTTGAGAGTCTGATTCTTCCTGCTCTTCGCCGTATCGATGGCAGTTTCATATATTCTCGCCTTGAACTGTAGTTCTACTGGACCCCGAAGCAGCATGCCATCAACGGCACGCGGTCCGTACTTCCTGCGAGTGCCTCGTGGCCTCCTCCCCTTCCTTCTCCGCTCACTCACCACTGAGCTCGCTGTCGTCTTTCCCTTCCTTCCATGACATCCAACTCAAACAACAAAGGACAGCCAGGAGGGCCCAAGTTCGGTCTCAGATATCCTCTGTCGATGGGCTGCTGATCTTTGCGATATCGATCATCGCAGATACATCAACGACTTCAGCAAGGCGCTCGCGGGTGAGGTCAAGATCCTTCCTCGCGGAAGTCGGGAAACTACGCGATGAAAAGCGCGCGCTGCAGTTGTATGTCCATCTCTAGCGATGTATCGCGAATTCTGACCATGGCACTTCTTCTCGCTGCATAGCGAAATCGCCGAATTAATGAGTATCAAGGCGAAGCACAGCGCAGAAGGTGTATATGCCCCCGGATGGGCGCCACCAGTGCGTTTCTCTCATTCCTCGTATCTCGCTATTTTGTATTGCTGACGCTATATTAATTCAATTCCCCAACCCAAGCCACCACCTGAGCCCGCAGCCCCAGAACCCCCCGCCGCGCCGCCTGCTCCCGCCCCTGGCGGGTGGCGCACCGTGCATGCCCCCCATGTTCCGCGGCGCAAACAACTCCGCGTCGCCGCCGCACCTGCGCCTGCACCTCCACCACCCGCTCCGGCCGCGCCTGCCCCCGAGCTGCCTGCCTGGGCACAGTGGCGTCGTACGTCCCTCTCCCCTTGCTCGCCTATAACATAACGGTCATATGTTTGTTTTGCATGCGTCTCCAGCTAACCCGCTCCTTGCGCCGGGAACCGCCGCGGGCCCGAGCGTCTCGGTGGTCGTGCCGCCGCCCAGGTCGGGACTCTTTGGTATGTCCAATACAACAAATTGTGTGTTGCACTGTCGTGGCTCACCTGTCCCGACGATTAGGCGCAAGGACGCCACCCCCAAAATGATCATGCTTTCGTGTTCTTCGTCCACGACAGATTGGTTTGTATTGGTACTAGGATTTTGTGGAACGGCGTCTTCAGTATTCACTCATTCGATTTCGTCTTTGTTTTCTCGTTGTCCGAAATATTTCTTGCTTTTCTCGGACCCTGCGATCGCTTCAAATAGTGCAACACGTCCCGGCTCCCGTTATCCTCCGATCTAAACGGCCAGCTTTTATTCTCTGGTGACAATTCAAGGCCAAAGTTCGATCCCGTATTCTGCCCTTATTCTGTCCTGTATGTTTGGTTATCATTTGTCCATCGCCTGCCAGGTTTTTCCGCGTTTAATCCTGGCTACATCTACATAACCACAACGCGGCTAATGATCCACTGAAGCCAATGAACATTATGATTTCGCGGAGATAGCAGGTCAGGGCATCGATAGCTTGAATCTGACCTCATGAACGCAGCGGAGGAACCTATTCTTCACCGTCATCAACCAACCGGAAGAATGTAAGTGAGATCTATTTTTGGCCGGAAGTAGTATCTGTGAGTAGACCTGGGGGCAATCTTGTGTCTGTGTCAGATCTAGATTTGGTATGCCTGTTGAGGGAAGTCAAACCCCAGAGACACGGATGCGATGTCGGATTTTTTGAAGAGATAATGAAAATTAAAATTAAAATGCAGAGGAAACCAGAATACCGCCGCGGGAGTCAAACCTAATGTCCTTCGGTTATTCCACAAACCGCAGATAACTCACATCATGAAGGCTGAGTACCAGCGTCATCGTTCCACGCTGACCGTGCGGCGCGTTCTTGACCCAACGGGGTCAAAAATCCCCGATGGGGCGGGCGATTCTGATTCTCGCAGAATCTCTGTTTTAATTTGTCGGACTTGTTGTGCAGCAGAACAATCGCGCTCCTAATCAAACAGTCCTCTCGTACGCTGTTCAATCACGACCTCAGTTTCAAGTTGGCATTGTGTTCCAAACTTTCAACGGCGCGGTGAGTATAGTAACACAGATACAACTGCAAGGATGCGAAGAGCCACATACACGCATGACCGCGTTCACAGAAGCCCGAACATCAGGAAGCTTATTCCCCCGAAAATGTTGGGGTTCGTGCTGGGAGGTTATCCGACCTTACAACCAGCTGTTGGGAGCTGTCGCCAGGTGTGGTTATAAGCCCTGGGAAGCTCAGTGTAGGTAGGTCCATGGTTCCTAATGGGCTTGAAATCCGCTTTTTCGGATCAGGTTGCCTAGGTCCTAGAAGCTCAGTATATGTAGGGCCGCGAACATGGTTGCAAATGGGCCTGAAATCCGCTATTTTCTAACCAGTTTTGGCTCTCAAATCCGCTATTCCGGATCAGGAACTTGCACTAACGGGCAACACTACCGCTTCATCTTGGGGCGCGGACTGGGGAACAGTATAAATCATACCCTCGTTCATTCATTCCTTCTTAGACGCTCTGCGTGGTCTTCCCCCTGTACCTGGGTTCGACTTGGGAACAGCATAATTTGTGCCGCCCCCGACTTCCCGTTCCTTTCACGGCTTCTCGGGCGCTCTCCGTGGTTGTCCCCCGAATTATTTCAGGTAACCTCCCTCCTTTTCCACGTTGTGCAGCTTATCGACATCTACTCAGGGCTCATTGCTGTTTTCGAATACTTAACGCACAATCAACCTGCGCTTTCACCAGAATGCACCAGCCCACTACCAACGGCAACATGAAGACAACCGCTTCATCCCAGGGGTGCGACACTTGGTACTACCCTCCCGACATCGCCAATGACTTAAAGGACGTCAACCTGCCCCATGAAGTCAAATGCGAGATTTTTGCCTGTGCGTGGGAGTACGCGCGGTGCGTGATCCCACAATACACCAACTGGGACCGGTATGTCGCCTTCATGCGCATCATTGTGATGGGAACTATTGCCGAGTTCAAGGGGAGTATGGTGGATGTGACCGCGGGCGACATGATCCTGGGCTACTCGCTATCGAGCACCCTTGCTACACTTTTCGAAGGCACGCCTTGCCACGCAGATATGGCACGCGAGTACCGCACCTTCCTCCTCATCACGGCCGACAAAGCCAGTAACCGACGTGACAGCGAGCTGTTTCGCCGCTACGTCAACTCTCTGGCGCAGTCACCTAGGCAATGGTTCCGCATGCGCGACTGCGATGCACTGGCGCGTTTTACGATCGCGGCTGCTCTGGCGTGCAATGATCTGGATGACGCCTGGCTCTCTGAGGAGCAGTTCAACATGCTCGGCGAAATTGGGATCACGCTGTACGACGCCGTCGCCTTTTACAAGCACCGCTCCGAGGGCGAAACCAACAGCACCTTCGCATACATGCCGGACGACCTGCGTGTTAGAGCCTTTCGGCAATGCCGCGAGGTCCTCTGGGCCCTCGACGTCGCCTGGGCGCGCCAGCGCCAGATGCGGGCGGTCATCAACTTTTTGCGCTTCTTCGGTGGGCCCATTCACATGATGATGCGTCGCTACCGATTCGTTGAGGAGGGTTTGACCATCGGGAAGCCCGAGACGAACCAGGTCATCACGCAAACCCGCGCCAACTTCAAGCTCTGGAACCGCGTATCGACGCCAACAAGATGAAGGATGTCGGCGAGGAGGACATCCAGCGCTACATGGACGTCCTCGCCCGCAGCGACGAGCTTATGTTTCGGGGTCTCGACGAATTTCTTGAGACGGGCGGTGACGGGGTTTGCGACACGTGCCGCTACCGTGCCTCGTACGGCGCGGAGACCACGCACCGATTCGGTGGTGTCGAGCTTTGCGCCGGCTGCAGAGCTAAGTGGGGGGAGTTCCTTGAGTCCTTCCCTGAGCGCGCAACCCAGGTATTCCCCGAGCTGAGGAACACATACCGGGCAATCACTAGCTTTAAAACCCAAAAATGTGAACAGAACCAGTAACGGTATCACTGATCTGCATGGCAAAAGGTGAGTGACGCATCTGGTGAAGATAATATGCTGACCAACAACCGTTGAAGATGAGTTGATTGCGTCGGGATTCGATGACCGTGCTGTCGATGAAAAAAGATATGGGAAGTTCAAATTGATGGGGGTTCGCAAGTAAAGAACAGACTGAATTTATTGGAGAGACTGGTGGCAGCAGATTTTTCTCCCATATCTCTTTGAGTTCCCTTCAGTTATTGCTGGAGACCAGCCCAATGTGGCCCTTGTTGTTCATGGTCCCAGTCTGCCTTTCGTCGGAGGTGGTCCCCGAGTCAATGGCAAATTTGCAGCTGAAGCTGTTGTTCCTCATACTGTTGACAGCCATGGGATTAATAACCTTCACGAGGGTTCTTTCATGTTTGAATGTCAGTGCCTGTTGGGCGACGTCAAAAGACTCCTTGAGCAAAGTGATGCTTTCGTTGCAGTTGACATGCCTTTTTTACGGGAAATGTTGTCCTCATTAACAAGGTACGAAATGCGCCACGCAGCAAAACTACATTGTGTTAGAAGTGAGAAAATCTGCAAAAAAGATGCAAACTTGAATCAGACAAGGATAGAAGGAACATGCACCGGAATCGTACCTGCCATGCGAAGCATTGGCCTCAAACCCCAAGTGTACTGAGGCTTGACGTCCCCCCGCAGAGATCTTGCGACACTACAAAACAACGTAAGTAAGGGAGGTCAGAGAAGAACTACTCGTGACTTACAGGTATAGGTGGATAGGCATATATGACCTACCTGTTGAATTAGCGAGTAAAATATGGGCGAAAGTAAGATACATACCAACGGTTTCCATGTCAATGACATGCAAAGGCGTCAGGGATAAGGGTAGGGTAATCAGATGGATTAGATTTTCAGTACTAGCTGCGGGTCGAGTCCATAGCGGACAGACGGCATGGCCCATATCTAATGAGCTTCGGAACCCACTCCATTCCACACTCACCCTTTGTACGCAAATCACATATTGTTAAACCAGGGGCGAATCCCCAGCAAGGGCGATTAGGTTTACAATGGAGCCCGAAGACGTATAAAATCAGCTGCAGTGTGTTGATGAATTACGAAACACGCACGATCACCATAACCAAAGTGATGTCCTCCAGGTGTGTCCTCCTGCAGTGAGTCGGGGACAGATGTGTGGTGGGCTACTGGCATCATGCGCTGACTCCGTGGTAGGGAATGAGTCTGCATCACCAATGCCTAATCGATACGGTATCTTAGCAGGATGCACAAAGAGACAGTCAACTGCACGTACCCAGACACCTAGACACTGGAAGGGGGCGCTCTGAGATATTTCAAGGAGCGCGAGAAGAGGTAGGGGCGAGGAGAAAGAAGCCGCAATCCCGCCCCACAGGGCGGGGCCCGAGGCGGGGAGGAAGGAAGAGGACGAGGCCTCGAGCGCGGACGAGACGTTAAGCTCGAAATACTTGAGCATCGCGCCTATATACGCCACGCCGGCGCCGAGCCCAACCCCACAAGCACGGGAACATCGTAAGTTGACCAGCTGAGCGCCAACAGCCCCCCGCCCTGCACGAGCGCACCAAGCAGATCGGCCACGATCCCGCTCGTCGTACCGAGCGATAATGGCTATAGACATCCAATCCGGGCGCGTAATCCACAATCACCCAGCGATTCACGGGGTTGCACCACTCCAGCGCGGGCGTCTCGACATGCAGCCTACGGATGATGTGCCTGACGCTCGTGCGCGTGGCGGGACCGGACTCGGGGGAGACGCAGTACACCTGGCAGAGCGGCGTTAGGGTGAGCTGGGCGGAGCGCGATATCCAGATGGACGAATAGAAGATGGGCTGGCCATATTTGTGCCATTGCTTCGAGATGAGGGTGAGGGTGCATGTTTGCCACGTCGTGTGGCGATAGTGCGCGAGGCGCGGGGCAAAAGAGGTGGGGCTAAGGGCAGGAGAGAGGAAGGACGTCGAGAGCTCGAAGGAAGGGGGCGAGGGGTGTAGGCGTCGCTAAGATGGCATTAGTTAGTGAGTATGAGTAGAAAGGAGGGAGGACATATGCGGAGGGCGAGTCGCGTGTAGGGGAGGAGATTGGGAGGAGGGGTAGGTCGAATATTCAAAGATAAGGATCTGGAGCTCTGGGGGCAGCTCGGGGAGGAGCGGCCAGGTTGTGGGGACGCTCTGGAAGAGTAGGTATCAGTGTCGAGGACGATGGCAGGAAGAAGGATGCAGGACAGGGCGCATCCGATGCAAGCGAGCACGAGTCGACCGCGACCCCGATCTGAAAGCAAAAGCAAAAAGCAAAAGATGCACCACAGTATGGAAGATCGCGCCGTAATCGCGCCATGTCCGTGCCTGTGCCCATCCGGCTCATGAAAACATCCAGGCAAGTATGGCGATCACCCTCCTCGTCGTGCGCGGCGGCGAGGTAGACGGGGGGATCACACCTCCCTCATGCTCCCATCCCGTATCTTCGAATCTTCGGGCGCGCCAGCCTTGATCAGAGTCCCGGGTCCAAACAGAAAAACTCGCAGGGGACAAATGGAAGGGGAGAAAGTAAGGAAGGCGGAAACGCCTTAGTTGAGCCAGGCCGCCTGCAACGACGATGTCAAGAGGGCTTCCCAGAATGATGTGACGTGTGAAAGCAGTGGTCCGAGTCAAAATCCTGTCAAAAGGCTATTTTTAACAAGATATGCCTCCCCCCGGGGGGGCCCCCCCCCCCCCCCCCCCCCCAACAAAAGGGGGGGGGGGGGGGGGCGGGGCGGGGGGGGGGGGCCGGGCCCCCCGGGGGGGGGGAGGGGGGAAAAAAAAAAAAAAAAAAAAAAAAACCCCCCCCCCCCCCCCCCCCCCCCCCCCCCCCGGACGACTTTGCTTAAAAAGAAAAAGTTGGGGGGGGGGGGGGGGGGGGGGGGGGGGGGGGGGGGGGGGGGGGGGGTCCGGCATCTGAGATGTACCAAAAAAGAAAACAAATCAATGCATTGCAATGCAGAACTAAGCAACAGTCAGTAAGTTAGCCAAATTACCGACCTGCGGTAAGCACCCAGGAACTCCTGCCAACCCACTAAAGGTCACAACAACCAGCTTATGAAGAGGAAAAGGACATCCAGAAAAATGGAGACCTTGCGTGGAGCCACCGGAAGCCACCCGGTGGCTGATCGGGCCTGCGATTCTGAGTGGCTGCATCATCTGGTGGCTGACCTGGTGGCTTGGAGATAACATCACTATTCACTTCCTTTATTCGACTACCATCTACACAACAACTATCCAGATACACGAAACCATGGCCAAAGCACATGAGAAGGCTATGAATACACATAACAATAGTTCTTCTTCTCCAACAGGGTAGTGAAGGAGATTTTGGACTCAAGAATGGCTTTCTGCATGAGAGAGGGCAAGAAGGCAATAATATTTGTAAGTATTGTAAGTATACGCAACAAAGCGACAAACATGTGGCAGCCACTGGACCGGCCACCGATGATGTAGCCACTCGGAATCACAGGCCCGATCAGCCACCGGGTGGCTCCCGGTGGCTCCACGCAAGGTCTCTTATAGCCGGTAAGGAGGGTTGTTGATTTGGACTTGAGATCGACAATCAATGGGGAGCTCCGCCGATGGGAAATGAAGGGCGTGTATGGAATCTATTTCAGAAGCTCGCGATACTGCGGGACCACAGAACCTGATTTATCTCCGGCATCTGAAATGGAAGAATTAATGAGAATTTGATGGAACAGAGAACAGCAAAAGGCTATACAAATCGAGCTGAAGAGCAGAAGCAACGGATTGGAGGTAGCAAAAGGGGATAACGCCAAACAGTCCCCAATGAATTGGGCACATAATCTTAAGTATATGAATAATCCCTGGCATGCCGCCAGAAAGAAACCACTAGCCGAGCAGGAAAACGGGATAGAGGGCAAAATGATGCGGGCCTAAAGCGTACATTGTGGGGGGGGGGGGGGGGGGGCCAAAAAGCGGGGCGGAAGAGGGGGGGGGGGGGGGGTAGAGTCAGCCGTCGAGATGGACACGAACTTTGAATCTGCTGGTGTGGTAGAAGACAAAGGGGTTTCCGTGCTTCCCAAGGGGGTAGTGAAAAAAAATTAAGCATATCATGCCGAATTTTGCAATAAGGTCTTGGCAGAGGGACCGACCGACCACGGCAATCACTGGATGACAAATAATTCCCAAATAAGGAAATTTACCGCGTGCCTCGGCTCTCATTGCTCACATCCCGACCGTGTCTCGTGTGCCAAAGCCTACCAGTCTATGCAATGAATTTTGTAGTATTTAATATTGTAATATCCATTCACTTTGGATTTTTTTTTTGTGCGAAATTAGGTTGAAGAATCATCAAGTAAATGCTACAGCACTGAAAACTGAACCCCTCGGTATGTATAGGATCTCTCAGCGTATCCGATGCCTTTTTGACTGACTGCATGCAGGGCATTCCCAATCTGGAAGTGGATATTCGAGGTTCACACATTCAAGATGGAACTGTCGTGGCCTGTCAGTTGTGGGACACAAATTATTTAAAGATACATACCTAGCATGTTTCACATCCAACAGTTTTGCATTGAATCCCTTGTTCATCATTCTCTTCCTTGATGATAGGATTCCCGCAATGACAGTCCCCCAACTCAATCACACAGCCCCGCCTTTTAACTAACCTACCACCGCGGGTTTTTATCGGAGATGTAGCACGGGGGGATGTCGACGCGACTGTGGAGTTCTCGTTAGCTTCCGAGCCCCAACAACCTAAGGAACGGTAAAGATGGTTTCACTGCAACCAATAGATAAATCAACTCACTTCTTCATGGTCAGCCGAAGCCGTATCTTCAGCGTTCTCGTCGGCTGACAGGATGCTTGTTCAATTCGGGTTTGTTAAAACCATCTCCGAAGGCAGATCCCAGACCATTGTAAATAACCCGAAAGAATGGTCCCATAATTTTACCCACCTCGTCACATTTTTGCTGTCGGGCGTGCATATATGCACCCAAACACGCGCCGGCTTGCCCTGTTAACATTTGTTGGCGTGTCGGCGGCCTATGCAAGTAACTTAAGAAATGAGGAACACCGCCATCTGTCATTCCGTAATTCTTTCCCGAATAGGATAACGACTTAGATTCTTGGGTGAAACTGGACGGGGAGGACCTCAGAAGCTGAAAATGTCCAGTAAGGCACTAAATGATATCTTGGAACACCCTAGAACCAACTTTGAGATCTGGTCAAAAAATATTTTCAAGGGTCCAGCAGGGGGACCGACCGACTCCGACCGACTGGCATGATATGCCAAATTGCTTACGTGATACCCCCCTGGCAATTCCTGTCCGAACGCCCCTCCCACCAATACTCCAAGACCGTCGTAGCGCTTCTGACCACCTGCACACCATCAGCAGGCTTAACTTTGGTCCGCACAATTCTGCTGTCGTTACGGTTGGGAGCGTCGCCAACGGCAGCGTCCGAGTACCTTCCTCCCTTTACCAACTAGGCAGTGTAGGCAGGGGGGTTTCCAAGCTGCCACCAGGCATGTACATGCTGATTGTAGGACAAGGGCACCGTTTGCTATTCTGACTGTGAACCGAAAATAGGCCAGACGTCAAAAGTGGGGTGGATATAATGTTTCTATTTGGGGCGGAACTGCTGTCTATCTAGGGTGGGAATCACTGATTTCCCCACAAGATGTAGATATGATACCTCGTATATTAAGCAGATGCCTAGTATCACGACATACATGTTTGTTCTTCGCACGCCACTGGGCGCTCGCGAAATTCCCGAACTTCTCAGATTGGTATTTCAGCGCTTTCCTGACAAGTAGTAAACCAGGCTTTTGTTCTACAATCAAATGCGCCCCAGCGCCTCCGATTCCGATCTCTGAGTGCGTAATATTCCACACGCAGCTTTATTACTTTGGTCATATCCAGTGTACCAGCGGCTGAGCGAATTCCGGGTTTGACTTTTGCAGTGAGTGACCATTATTTCTTCTGAGTACGACTTCCTTGATCTGTAGTCAAGTTCGAGTCCTTGTCTCATAGATCGCAAAATCATACCGACAACATCGGCTTCTGGGTCCGTTTATGTGCGGCCAAAATATGAGTTCGTAATTTGATCAGAGCATGAAGGATCGCTCAATAGATCTTGATCATCTATAGTCGACTCTCCCAGTTTCAATGGCGACAAGAAGCAGCATGCCTTTTGAGGTAAGCAATTTATTTAAATCGGCGGTTTATGTTTCGCTTCCCTCATCTGGCTTCGTCCAAGACCGGCGGATTTTGCTCACAATTTTCCAGATCGTTGAATAATCCCGCGTTCAGGGTGGGTGTGATCACATCGACGGCCGTCGGAGCGATGGCATTCTTAGGTGGCCGATCCGCAGCTTGCTCACTGGTTGGTGGCACTCGCGAAACCCAAGACACCGATTCAGTATCGCACCATCCCCTTTGACTAGCGTTTGGGATCCGTGAATTACTGTGGTTAAATTTTGACTCCGAACGGGTTGGTGGGCTTCGAGTGAACGTCCTCATCTACCCTACTCCAGATTTCATTTCGGTTGTGGCATTTGATAGCATACTTTGCGATTTCTGTCTATTACATATTTGATAGCTTATTTTCTGGCCTACTGTATTGCACTGTACGGTACGAGGTCAACTGACTCCGTGTATAGAGCTCAGACACCACAGTAATTCAACCATGTCAATTTGAATTACCTCCCCCACACCTTGGAGTCGGCCGGAGCGAAGTGACGGCATATCTTGTTAACTTTATCTGTTTAGCGCGGAAGGCGTCAAATCACCTATATCTGGGACGGAAACTCCGAAATCACCGATATATATAGGGCGGGATTAAATGTGCACTTTGACCGCCATATGTGACCACCAAATTGAATGAAATTGTACAGTATAATTCAAGCTTATCCTTCACCATATAAGGCTAGCCTCACCCATGGTTGTTTGGAAACACGTCCTTGTTCCGAGCCACATTGATTGTACATAGGGTTGTACCCTCAAAATCTACTGTCATGTCTCTCCACATTCATAATAGTGAGTCATGGAAACGGCGGATAGATCCATTCACGAATTGCTATGGGATTCTCGCGATTCATGGCCGAGAATGGGACGTTGACCTGTATACTTCCTCCGTGTCCTTCATCATCGAATCAGGTCATCGGCTCTCCCAGTATCCCTGCACCGTTTGGCATTTGAGCATGACCTGCGAAGATCCCGCAGTCCTGGTTCAGTCACCCATGACGACTGAGTCAACTCGGTCACTTAAATAGCAGATGGTTTTTTCGGTAGCATCAAGTACCCTGCTGGTTTCAGAATGCGTTTCTACCTAGTTCTCACTATAGCTGCTCAGGCCGCCTATGCGGCTTCTATTCCTCGCCAAATAGCTTCCGTTTCCGTCTCAACAAGCTCTGGAGTATTACAAGGCACGGAAACGAATGGATGTTAGCTATTCCTACCCGACTTCATTTCACCCCCTGCCAAGCTCATATCTATTGGCAGTATTGACCTTCAAAGGCGTTGTACGTGTAATTCTGCTTGTCTGCAACAAGCCTCAACAGGGTCTAGCGATTCGGGCAAGCCCCGACTGGGTCACTACGTTGGGCAGCACCTGTTGCATTCACTTCTACCGAGTCTCAAGATGCAACGACTCTGGGCCCTGCATGCATCCAACAATTTCCCTTTGCCGTTGCAGCTATCAGCGAAAAGCTATTGTGATTAACACTCTATATCAGTATTGACGTGGTTTGCTCATTGGAATGACTTGTAGCAATACTCCCCCAGCTCCCGAAAGCGAAGACTGTCTCTTCCTGTAGCCATCTTATCTCCTGCAGTGGTTGACCTAGTTCACTTATTTTAATGTCTCATCAGAAACGTGTGGGCACCAGCTTCAACCGGCCAAGCCCTCCCTGTAGTTATCTGGATCTACGGGGGGGTGAGTACAAGGGACGCTGATTCAGTGTCAAACAAACTAACGATTTTTGCCTGCAGGTCCCTGGCTTTCGGAACAGCCTGGAATGCAGAATACGATGGATCCTCGCTTGCATCTAATCAAAGCGTCGTCGTGGTCTCTTTCAACTACCGAACCAATGTCTTTGGTTTCCCCGAAAGCCCCGATCTTTCCCTTGCCGGGAATATTAATAACCTGGGCTTCCTCGATCAAGGTCGGTATATTTAAATCATTCCCTCTGTATTCAGCTGACCACATCTTCCGGCAGAATTGGCGTTCCAATGGGTCCAAACGAACATTGCGAAATTTGGTGGAGATCCAGGGAAAGTAACGATTATGGTGGGTTACCTATGCACTAATTTTCATCAAACAAATTTACATAGAACCACAAGGGTCAATCTGCCGGAGCCATATCCGTTGCTGCAGCATATGTGAGGCATGCTGCGGGCACTGCTCCTTTCCAAGGCGCAATAATGCTCTCAGGAACAGTAGAGGCGGAGTCGCCCACCCCATCTTTCACAAGTTTCAACGCCATGGCCTCTGCAGTTGGATGCAACCAATCTCCTGGCGCCGCACGGTTGGAATGTCTCAGAGCTGTTCCTGCGTCTACCATTCGTACATTCACAAATTCGGCTTTCAGCGGTATCTGGGGAGGTCTCGTTGACAAGTACGCAGAGTGCTTTCTGGACAGCGATTTCAATTCAGTTAACCCAATGCTAGTGTCACTTTGTTTTCGGACCCATTGCTGCGAATCCGGAATGGCGAGACCTCGAAGGTACCCTTTATGATTGGCAATGCAGAGAACGACGGGAGTCTCTTTGCACTTAACCAAAACAACCTAACCACATTTCTGAACAACACTTTCGGCACGCTCATCACGCCCGACCAGGTCCGCGCGCTGTATGCAAGTGGTTTGAGTGACAATGCCATTATTTCGGAGGTTATCAAGGATTTCACATTCCTCTGGTTAGTTATTTTGATTTTGTATTCAACTCATCGCACCCAAAGATAACACCCCATCAGTCCTGCGGAGCTCTGGGGCGCCGCTGCCGTGAGTGCGGGAACCACGAATGTATATCGGTATGCGTACGGTATGTAGATGTCTTGAACGATCTTGTTTCCCTGTTCACGGCACCGCACAGGCGCCGTCTTTTCGGATCTTCAGCTCTTCGAGAACGCCGGCGCATGGCATTCCTCAGAGCGTTCGTTCTTTGCTGTCATATTCACCTTTTCCTATATCGTTGATTTGTGTTACACTGCAGTTTTTGAGATCTTCGGTACCTATCCCTCCGACGCAACAGACGTAGAGAAGACGCTTTCGCTGACGATGCAGAACATTGTCGCCAATTTTGCGAGGAACCCCACCGCGGCGCCTGCGCCGAATTGGCCCGAATACGTCCCGGGAAACACGACAAAAACCTTGGCAAAGCTTGCATATAGTTCGAATGTTGTGCTGTCGGATGTTGTACAAACTGCTGGGAGTGATTCGTTGGTCAGTTACACACCTCTATTCAACTCCCCTTTGTCTGATGGATCCCGTGGCATAGGACTCACCTTGTGATACTTTGTGGAATAAACTCCTGGATGTCAGACTTTGATGAGGAAATGTTCCTGGTACCGATTTAGGTTTCAGGTCTACCGACCGTAAATCAGAATCCTACGCATCACTGCTAGATCACAGCTTAGTAAGATATACTGTATATGGGCGAATGGTTACTGTTTGTGGACGGTCATCCGGGTCTGCTCCATGAGGTATTGTCGAGATGCCGGGCTTTCCGGTGCATCGCCATCGGGATACCCCGAGGATGTGGCTGAAGAAAACCTGTAAATCGGTTTTTTGCGTTTTACTGCAGAAAAGCTATTGCCCTCCGGGCAGACCTATTTACTCCGTACCAATGTTTCGACATGGTCATTTTATTGCCTTCAGGGCCTCCTAGTGATCTGCTTGGTTTGGTTTCAAACCAAGAAACCAGCAAAACCAAAACCATGGTTTTGATGCAGTTTTTCCTTTTGTAATTTTCCGCAGACAGCAAGCACATTTCGGGTTAAAGATTTTCTGTGCGGCTACTCCATCGATAATAAAGGCTCACAATTTATTTTTATTACTTATTGTGCCTCAGCAATTACCAGGTTAAAAGCTGTATTTGCGAGGTTGAATGAAAGAGTCGCCCGAGTGCAATTTAAAAGAGTAGCGGATAACCAAGCTAACTGGTCCACACACCTTAATAACCGGAGCGTTGAAATTGATACTGAAATTGACCTCATGTTCGAGCTCCCCGGAATCCCCTTAGCACAAGGGTCACAGAGATTCTTCACCAAGATTATCAGGAAACTCCGCACGAAACCCCAGCGTAAATATACCTTTGTGAATCTGGATCGAATACGGTGTTCTATTCAAGAAGCTTCACGTTACACTCCATCTGACGAAATGATTTGGAAATCAATCCGGTCAGTGACTCTACAACGCCTGACACGAGAATTTCTGTGGAAGTGCATACTACATAATAGGGTTGTTCACGATAGCCCTTTTTGACGCCCTTTTTGCACCCTTTTTGACTCCCTTTTTGTGCCCTTTTTGCTCCCTTTTTCAGGTTTGGTAGAAAGTGTGCTGTAAAATCCAGAAAAATTCACCCCAGTCCTTTTTGAACATTCAAGTTGGTATTCAACCTTTGAGGAACAATAGGAGCACCCAGGGTGCATGAGATATAAAAAAAAAAGGAGTCAAAAAGGGTGGAAAAAAGGGAGTTCCCGACGGGGGGTTTCACAGTAGCCCTTTTTCGCACCCTTTTTTTTCATTTTCCCTATATCTGCATGTAGGACCCCGTTTTTTTCTGGTTTTCTACTCTTTTTGTACTTCTAATTGAAAAAAGGAAAAAAAAAACCGGGCAAAAAAACGAAGAGAATGGCAAAAAGGGCGAAAAAGGGCGCGAAAAAGGGAGCGAAAAAGGGCTACTGTGAACAACCCTAATATATCTAGAGTGGGTGACTTCTGGCTCCACACCAAGATCTTAACTGTGAGAGCAGAATGCTGGACATGCCATGTTCCAGAAACCCTTGAACACATCACTTTAGACTGCAATGCCCCAGGCCAAAGCCAAATTTGGAACTTGACACAACAACTTTGGTTAAAATAATACCGCCAGTGGCCGACACTAAACTGTGGATTTGTACTAGGTTGTAATCTCGTCACATTCAGATCTGTCAGAGGTGTTCTTCTCCCGGAAAAGGGACGATTGGTTGCGATCCTTGTCTCCGTCGCGTGGCATTTGATATGGAACCTCCGCCACGGACAAGTAATTGACAATCCAGATAGAATACAGAGCACAACAGAAATTCACAACAGATGGTTGAAAGCAGTCAATGCAATCCTGACACGTGACCGACTCCTTACTGATAGGAATAAATTCGGGCCGCTTGCATTTAAAAAACAAATTGTACTAAGCACATGGAGCGGTATTCTCTTACATGAAGACTCTCTGCCAGATGACTGGATACATGAGGAGGTTTTAGTGGGTATACGACCCATGACTGATAGACATGGGATAGGTTGATTTTTTTCGGGTCAGAGTCCCACACTGGTATTAAATAGTGCATAATGGCATTTCTTCCTGAGCAAACTTCCCTGGCAAGACCTGGTTCACAACCAGCAAAAATAGCGGATGACCTTGGAATGCTTCTGCAGACCGAGACTCATTACACCAAACGCTCCAAAGAAAGAAAAAAAAAGAACTACCTACTCACTGTGTAATTAAATACTATTCTAATGTCCTTGTATCTAGAAATGTCAGTCCCTTTGTATGATAAGAATCAAGTAACAACTGAACAAGGGCGCGTGCGCGACCTTGTTCTTGAAATAAACCGTCCTTTCGGGTATCTCGGCAACGGGTGCAGTCGGTGCGGCTCATCCATTACAGGATGGCTATCAACGCGGTGAACGCTCCTGAAGCGTATCCACCCCCCAACACTCAGCGTGTAGTGCAAACCACCCTTGTGCATCTTAACATCTACTCGCCGATTGACTCTCCCTTCAAGCCACTCTCTGATGCATAGGGCGGCCAGGCAAGGAAAGATGGCCAAGAGGAAGCGGGCCACAAGGAGAATGCTCACGACTTGGAAACAATTATGGGTCGTAGATGTGTTGAAGTCCGGAAACCTGTTCTGAGCTTGGCTGCCATATGGTCTGATGAGGTACAGTACTGGAAGTTCCAATCCTCTGTAGATCATCTGAGTAGAAGACAAATGGTCAATGGAACACGGCATCAATTCACTTGTTGATCTAAGTCATCTTCATCTTTTACAGGTGTTGTTTCCGTCACATGTGTGACGTTCGTGTGATGGATGTGATACTTGTGTTTCTATCTACTTTCTGCACATCATTGGATCCCAAAAAATCATGAAAAATTATCTTTTGCTATAGAGATGGATACACACCCACCAAAACCCCCTAATAGCGATGGAGACTTGGAATGACGATGAAATAAATGATCTTTTATTGATCCCAGGTAAGCACCAGTCAAGTTCAATGTATCTACCCACCTACAGTACTTCTATTTGACAAGGTGGTAGTTTTAGCTAAACTCAAAAATATTATTTGACTTGGCTGACTCAAGTCGACTTGAAGTCACTCTGAGTTGACTTCACGAGATGGAGCCAAGTCAAGTTGAGTCGAAATCCAGATTGAATCGACTCAGTGAGTCACGACTCAACTTTTTGAGTTGCAGCAACATTAGATCAGTTACATTCAGCGGTTTCAGATAACCCCTGATGAAGGAGAGTAATACAAAAGAAGGATTGAAGACGCATCCCAAAAATGCTAAAAACGATCCAGCTACCAGTTGAAGCCCAACTCAAAGGTTGGACGTTCAACCATGGGAAAAATCTGTTCAGCGCCTTGAAAATACAAGCGGAACATGGACAGTACCAGATTTTCACACACCGTGCGACCACAACAAGGATTGGCTTGCAGGTGGTACTTGGTGACACAGTGATCTTGAATATCACATGTTTGGGTTCCGGCATCGGATCCAGCATCAAAGCCAATGTTGGTGCGAAAGAGAGTGTATGTGGCTGTATCCTATGTCAATCAATTCCGGTATTCTCTGGTGATGTCACACTTTCTGCTCCATGTTCATGTCCTTCCAAGTTCCTTGACAATAGGCTCTAATACTTGGAAATTGTGCCATGGATACATTTACTGTTATGATTATTGACGCAGCTGGAGTGGGGAAGGCATCCCTAGTGCATCAGGTAAAAACACTGTGCAGTCAGTAGCTCCGAGTCTACCATGCGCTAACTCATTGCTCTCAGTTTTGCCTCAATATGTCACTTGGTAAGATCAGTTAGAGGGTTTTTTTCTTTAAAGACACCTAATGGCTTTTCAGATGTAATTTGGTCATTTGTTTTGGGCCAGATCCCGTCTACTGAATGGCATTTAGGGCAGCTGAGCAGACCCAGATGACAGAGCTTATTGAAAGCAGTTCATCATCGATAATCGCATGTGTTTTTGGAAGCTCTGGTCTCTACCTCTCATGGTAGGTCTATTCTGACCTTGGATCTTGTCTCTCATAACTCACAATCTCAGAGGATTACGTCTCCCTCCACCATCAATATATCCAGTCCATACAAATGATTTGGTTCAATATTAGAGAGGTTGTGCCAAAGTGGCATGCCACTTTTGGTACTTGTGCAAAGCAGCACAGTGGAATTTTTTCTGAGGTAACATGCCATTACCTGGGTAGCAGATCTTGTGTATACTGGTGTTTCATGCCCGAGTTTGTGTATTTCATGAATCATTGGTAGAGTAAGCATGAGAAATCCATTTGACAGGATCATTTCTTCTGAGATTGTGTGGGACCGTGAAGCTTGAGAGACTGATGACGTTGAATGACAGTTGTTTGTTGCCAGCACAGCCACATCAACGTCACTGTTCCTCCCGTGCAACTCAAGAATACATGAATTATGTGTTGCCGCTTAGTTTTCGGTGCCCTGACATGTCCTTTCCAGGTGCCACTTTGCACAATCCTTAAAAAGCGGCATGAGTGGCATGCCACTCATGCCGCTTTGGCACAACCTCTCTATTGTTTGGGGATTGTCATTTGCATTGAAGACAGGGCCAAGATCTTGTTCTCATGTATGCAATATCTTCCAGGAAGACATTCAACGAGCTGGATTCACTCCACTGGATTGTTGTACACATGAAAGGCGCAGTCCCACCCATGATCATCGCCGTGAACAAGCTTGAAAAAATAAACTATGATTGTGAAGTGACAAGGGGAGAGGGGGCGGCGCTTGCAGAATGCTTTAGTGTTCCCATTGTTGAGACGTTGGCCAAGACAGCACAGAATATAGAGCGCATCTTTTCTAACCTTATCTGGGAGCTATGCACTTGGAGTCCTGCAGGCGATGTGCTGGTGGAGGGGAAGTGGAAGAACTGTGTCGTGCTGTGATTTTATGATACAAAGAAAATTGGGGTATGTGCAACACATTGAGGTGGAATCTATCTGCTCTCATCAAAATTGGTTCTATACAGATCATCATGCGACTCATCACGATATTTCTGCTCAAGCAAATTTGTTCGTCGAGCCAACAACTAACCCTAAACATGTGTATTGTTAGACTCTTCATGTGGGGTAGTAGGAGAGAATCAAAAAAACCCAATGACTGGTACTGCCAGGATGCGCCAAGCTTCAGTGAATACATATTTTCCAGAGTAAAAGAAGGTGCACGACAGGAATTGTTCACAGGTTGAATATTGAGTATGTCGCGAAATTGTAGTCCATTACAATCACGTAGGATGTCACGGATGACGTCACTGTCAGAAGGCCGAGCAAGCTCTTTAGCTCTGTTAACTGTTACTAGGGGAAGTCAAATTTGAAGATATTGGGGGAAATTTCTGCTGTAATGCAGTTTCCCAATTTCCAACCCCCATAGAGATGGTGTGAAAGATGCTGAAAAATGCAGCAAGGATGGTGTACTTGACACTTATTCAAATGCTGCAGCAACGCAGGTGGCAGAGGTAGGGGTGAGGGCAATGTCGTGAAATAAGATGTTTCGGCAAAGGTGATGGACACAATCTAATTTGATGTACCATGTCTTCGGTCTTTTTCAGAATTCCTGATGCAGAGCTCAGGCTCAAGATTTCTCAGTCTACTCCTTGTGCACTTGTCGATTCCTTTCCTTGGAGTAGTGGAGCAGGTGGATAGCAGGCTTACACATTGGGTTCCTGATGACACAGCCTGCGTTGTTATCATCATGACATGGCTGATTCATTGTCTACGTCCCGCAAACAATTACCCTACAATGAATAAAGGGTCTTTTGTTGGAAATACAACCCGTGTCCATGTTCAATTACCAATTGAACCTCTATATCCAATTCAACCATGCAACATATTTCCAATCCATGTTATATTTCACTATCTCCTTGTTACAACACTGCCTATAGCTCCCAGACCACATGGACTACATAGCTACAATACCAATTACTTTATGACTCATAGGTACGAAACTTGTATAAATTCCTACCAGTGTGTAGTTTGAATAGGGGTTGAGACCCTGCAAGGTGGAAAATAGAGAATATCTTGGGTGTTACTGGATAGAATATTAGGGTATAGGGTGAAAATGGAGGTATTTAACAGAACTTCAAGATTCCGAAAAAAAACAGGTCAATAGAATTTGTTTTGAGGGGATGACAAGGATAGATATCTGAATAAAATCAGATTTAAAGGGAATTGAGGGATCTCACCCTGGAGGACCCATCTTTCTGCATAGGTGATCATATTTCTTCAGAAGATGTAGTCAGGGGTGTATAGTTGGCTTATAGAGTTACTGGGGTAGCAAGGTAAGGGTAACTAAGTGATTCAAGCATCAAAAAATGGGAGGGCAAAGAGCAGAAAGGCCATATAGTGTGAAAATGTGCTTTTTTTGGAAGGTGCTGTAGCATGGGAATGGCAGGGTATGAGACCAAGATTTTTGGTAGTGGGACAGAGAATCCAAAATGAGCAAGTGATTGTGTAGATTTCATGACTTTTTTGGTAAGGTAGACGCCATCCACCTTCAATGAACATCACGTGATACTTCCTTTTCTGGATGGGTTGAGATAGATTCATAAAAATAATTACATCTGCCTGATTTCAGTGAATTCCCTTTGACCAGATTGCAGGAATACATCTTATATTGCCTTGGAAAAAAACTTGAGGCCTGATAAGGCTGTAGAGGCCAAGAATTAAGCCAGCTGTTTGATGCCTCATTAGCAATCACACTGAGAAGTCTTTGATTGATGAGATGATTTGGCACCAAAGACCGGGTAATTCCAGCCAAATGCATCCATACTCATCATTATTTCTACATCCAGACATCTATCACTGCGTTCCGAGCCCCGGTAGGCAAGGCCGGTCTACGTCGGCCGACCCCCCGTAGGCAGAGTCTGCCTACGGCATGTAGGCCAAATTGGGCCTACCTTGGCCTACCGTCTGCCTACATAGGTCTACTCAGGCCTCCTTATCTTGATCCCCGTGCTTTCTGTTGCTGTTGCCGCGTTCCCACGTAGCTAATATTGCTCTCCACCGGTTACCATGTTCCCACGGAGCCAATATTTTATTAATTGATCGCTCTGCCTTTACACCCGGGACATGCCGTGGAGATTGCCGTAAGTTGGCTGAGTGTGCCGAAAATTGACAGCTGTGGGCTGTGGAACTAAATATAACTACAATCCCACGTTCAGTGGTTGCATCGCGGATGTTTTAATGGGTATTGCACCAGAAACCGAGCTCGAGCCATGGTGGCATGGCTGATTTACCCGTGAGGTCAGTCTACCTCTGCCTACAGGGGTAGGCAGACCCTGTGCCTACGGCCCCACGGGAACGCAGTGTATGGGACTAATTTGCACAATCTGGTTGAAGGGAATTCCCCTCTGCGCCCTGTGGATTATTCAGCACATTAAACAATCCATTGTCCAATCAAAAAGGAAATTCACGTGACGTTTGTCAAAGGTGGATGGCGTCTACCTTAATGTAGTGGCAATGTAGCATGGGTAGCAATGAAGTAGGCTCATGACCAGCCTGCCTGCGAGCAGCAACAATGTGGCGAGCACGTTGCCGCAGACAGGCTGGTACTTCTCGGATGCTGTCAATGGTCTGTGCACGGAGTTTGAAAAAATACCTTTTCCCTCATTCTGGTCTCAATTCAAGTCGGATATGGAAATTCCAAAGGAAACACCTACTCTACTTTGACTTGACTCCAGATCTGTCTCTTCAGAATTTCTAGTAAGTGCGTTGGGGGTGCATACTAGAGGGTCAAATTTGAGTGAAGATTGATGGCATAGCACAGCCACCTGATGCCAGCAATTGGCGCCTGCCAAAATTTCAAATTCCATGTGCAGACCATTGACAGCATCTGACAAGTACCAGTCTGCCTGCAGCAACATGCTCGCCACATTTGTTGCTCATTGCAGGCAGACTGGTGACAAGTCTAGCAATGAAGGCCTGATTTTGGGGGGAAATAATGCTAGGATTTAACAGTTTTCATCAGCTACATTCTGACTAAGCTGCAACTCTGCAGTAAAATGCAAAAAACGGATTTACAGGTTTTCTTCAGCCACATTCTCGGGGTATTCTGATGGCAATGCACCGGAAAGCACGGCTTCTCAACAACTCCTCATGGGGCAGATGACTAAGCCACGATTCGTGATTACAGAGTTAACCAGGTCTACCATTAGTCACTGTTACAGATACCCTATATTGATGACGAACAAGTAAGTATCAATATAGGGTCTGTTAGGAATCACAGTCCAATTGTTGGCCCACCGATCAATTCTTTGTGGCTTTATTCTGGGGTGACTTCTTGAGCAATAATTCCACAAATATTTGAGCATGCAGAAATCTTTCTAATGAGACAAACCTTTCCTTACACATAAGCAATCGGTGCAGCCATTGTGATGATATTGGATAGGTTTGTGAACACCAGATTAGCTAATCATTTTTTTTAGCTTGATCATGGATTGAAGGATTGGCTTGCCAAAACACTTAATTCTCACTGGATAATATCATCCATTTCACTTCATGAAGCTGCACAGATTGTTTTACATATATTCATGTTGTATTCATTGTGGTACAAAGGAAAGAAATGCCTGTGGCACAGCCACCAGATTGTGGAATTAGGCAGTCGCCCAACAATCGGACCGTGATTCCTACAAGACTTGTCTACAATCACTAATTAGCTGTCAACCATCAAAAACTCCTGATGGGATTTGCATATCTTTGCCTTTATGTGCCTCTGTTACTGCCTTGGCTTTGAAGAAGGATCACTCAAGATGATACTGACTCGTGCCATCCCTTTGAGCAAAATTAAGAAACGAGACAAATCTGCAGATCTAATCCCATAATTCTTGGGCAAGATGTGAAGCGCTGGAGTGTGGAGCACCGAGGGAGTGATAATCAACAACTGAACAGGTGTCTGCCCAGAGGTAGTCTACCATTGGTTTCAAGCCACAGTAGGTACATGTACTTCTGCGCAGAGGTGGTCTCCCATAAACTTTGAGCAAGAGTACTGTATGAGTAACAATTGAACAAATTTCTCTGGACAGCAGCCTAGAACCCCTTAAGCATCCAAGTCGGCCCTAGTGATCTTCTGGTTTGGTTTGGTTTGGTTTGCAAACCATGGTTTTGGTTTGGTTTCAGCTGGTTTTGGTTCCAAAATCCTCAAACCAAAACCAAAACCATGGAAGTGGGTTTGGTTTGGTTTGGTTTTGGTTTAAACCATGGTTTCGTGCACCATCTATGACCATCTGTTTGGAGCATCATAAACATCCATAACAGACCTAGAAGTTATACTGAACTCTTTTTTCTCCAGTTCTAAAGCTCAATTTCTGAGGAGCACTGTAAAAACAAGTCAGCAGCAGCAAGATCAAACTCCACCATCATAATGCGGGAATTGCCGGTTGCTGAGACCTTTTTTTTTTTTTTGAGTAGGTAGTTCTTTAGTTTTCTGGAATCCAACACCTCACACACTCATTTGCATGACTACTTGGCTTCTGCATGATTCTTGCGAGGTCCTTACCTCCTATTTTTGGTGGACCTCACACATCCTCAGCTCACGAAGCCGAGAGCAGTCAAAGGGATGTTGCACATGTCATATTCAGACTCTGAGCCATCTCCATGCAGAACTCATCGAGGGTGAAGCCCGAGGGCATCATCAACGCGACATCATGAAGACCAGAGAATGCTAGGAGTGATAAAATGTCAGACATCATTGTACTAAATGCATTGACATCCAATACCTGAGGGGCTTCATATCCAAAATGATCCAATATTTGCAAAGTCAAAACTTGCAGTGGTTGACTCTGCACTGTTGCCTCCCAAGTCATGGCTAGATTCGCAATGGTCACTGCATTTTTCCAGATGACCTCTGGGACCTCCTAACAATGCCCACTATGCCCACTAACTTTAGGTAGTGGGCCCTCAGGTGCGATAGTGAAACACAGAGTCCTGCCAAATTTTCACTTTTAGGTCACCCATTCGATTCTCCCAATGGCATTTCTTTTTTTCGTTTTATAATTACCTTTTTAGGGTGCTGATCTCACGTGTTCTGCCTTCCTTTGTCCTTGTTTCTCCGTGAATTTTTCGCCTGTCTTCCTTTCTCCTATCTCCTCCCTGTGTTGTCTCCTTTCTCGCATCCTTCATGTCAATCCTTGTGGGCTCTGTTTATACCTCTAGTGTCGTGCTGTCTCCCTCTGCCCAAACCATCCTCTCACAGCAACTTGCTTCATCTCATTTTCTCTCGCATACTTTCTCTGTCTATGCTTTCACCATCAATGGAGGTCCTCATGGGTCCCTTACTACTGTGCTGGAATGCGCTATGTCCTCCTTGACTACGGTTGTTTCTCTCAGTCTTGATTGGAAAGCCAGCATGCGAGAATGGTTCATAGGTCTGGGACTGAACCCCACCAATGGCTTTGAGCTTGAAAATTCAAATGGGATGCATTGTGGTGAGTTCCTCTGTGCCTTCTTTCGTCCTTCCCTAGTCTCTCTTCATCAATTTGGCATCTGTGAAGCGGTCTCCATGGCAGCCACGACAGCAGGCACTCTGGGTGCGTTGTCATGAGAATCATCATTTCCGTATGATACTACCCACCTACCTACCTACCGGTCTGACATCGGTTATAGCGGCTCAGTCTGCCTCATCCCCAATCTTCTCATATCCTGCAACCCTGACTGCATCGCCATCTACTGTGCTGTCTGCTGTGGCCTCCTTTGCCACCCCATGTGTGCCCAGACATAGCAGTATGTCCTTTGCATGTGAGTTAACTGTTCTCAACATGCTTGGATCTTTCAGTTAGCTCTGTGCACTGTGGCTGCCTCCACTGAAGCTGCATTGGCTGTGGGTTACACATCATATACCATACAGGTTCCTGTGGTGTACATGTCTGCTTTCTCCCCTGATGCATGTGTACATCGGGGCCATACATATGCGCATGTGAATCATTCTTCACCATGTCAAAAGTCGAAATCTATGTCAGTGTATAGTAACCAATCCGAGCCTTCTATGGTTCCATCTTCTTTATGTCAGACAAATGCTGTATTGCCCTTTATACCCTCTGGAATAGATATTCTTTTCGCATCTCAGGATCCATTGCAAAATGTAATCACAGGAGACTGATATTGTATGAATTCACATATTCAGCTTCACAGCATCCCATTGCATGGTCTAACTGGTGTTGAAGCTAGACAAGTTCTTGTTTATTGTTTGGTATCTGGTATGTGCACTACAATGCTTCCTAATGGTTTGCTCGCGCTCCCTCATATCAGATGCAAATCTGTGGCCACTGGTTTTGATTCCGCTCAGAATATGAGCCACTGTGCTGCATACAGTATCCTCCTAAGTGCTTCTTTCAACACAGTTGGTCTTCAAACCATAGCCTGCAGCATCAACATTCCATCTGGCTCAGATGTAAACACATTTCTTGCTCAGAAACGCGCAGCTATGTTGATCACTGTCATGCCCACTCCTATAGTAGACAGCTGCATCAAGGTTCAAGATTGTGGTTTCTGTCATTTGGTCTCCACCGTACAGTGAAACAAAGCTTGTGGCTGGAACTGCCTGGCCCTTTGGCGCCGCATCCAAGGTCTTGAAGGCGTCAGTATTTTTTGTTGGGGTGGACTTGGAAACATGATGAAGGAAAATGGGTTGGTGGGGGTTCCATTTGCCAATGTTTCAATAAAATGGTGTTTAGGAGAAATGTCCTGCAATAGATGTTGCCCCTGGTACAGGGTGCAGCCAGTAGCATGACGTCTCAGGCAAGGGGGTTTCAACATTCAAAAATCGGATATCTGGTCGAAAAGATTTTTTTGACCCCAAGCTGACCCCCCCTCCCCCCTCTCCTTCCATATTGGGAAGGTGGTTCCCACCCCCTAGAGCCGGGCCGGTTTGTCCAAGTTGCAGCGCTGCTTTCCAGGCTGAATTCCACCACTTATCTCTACTTTGAGCATGGTTATTTATATTCTACATGGGATATGGTGACTCATAATCCTCTTTGAGAAGTTTCTGATTTTTTCAAACAAAAAAAATCCCTGTGCCCTAGTTGTGCTCACAACTGTTACACTCAGCTTGAGTGCTGAACATGAGGTTCAGAAGCCAGGTATTGTGCTAGACACTTCAAGTATCCAATACCCCTTCTGGCATTTCCTGAAGGCATTATTGGCCCTTTTGAAGGACTTGGCGGCACTTTCACCTTGCCCCTTTTGAAGCCTTTTGTAACATACACTACAATTTTTTTTGTTGGCCAACCCTGGACCCCCCCCTCCCAATGTACAAAAAAAAATTTTTTGGCACCCCCTTGGTCTCAGGACTTGAAAGCCTACCTCTAGGATAGTTGAAAGCTAAAGTTTCTTTGGGCAGCAATTTATTTGCAATTTACTTTGTTCAGCATTGACAAGTTAATTCGTGAGTAACAATTTGGCTATGAGTCATCAGACTAGCTAAGATGGACACTCCCTCAAATAGAATCAAAAAACCTGCAGAAGATGTAACTTCCAGACAAGTCACTGCACTGATCTGCGATCAAACATCTCTGCTAAGACGTTGATGTCTTGTTCCTTTGATTTTTTGTAACAGGTAGAGGGTGGTCATTGAACTGTTTTTATGCACAGAATTCAAGAAATTTTGGCATAGGGAAACTGAGAAGAAGGGAGCTTTGCTGGTCATCAAGCCGTAAGGAGTGAACCAAAGGTTCGTGACAAATGGTGTGTTTAGTAAATTGGTGCAGAAACAATCATTCTGGGATATTTTATCACAGCCGTAGCATACTATCCCCCCCCAGACCAGATCTCGGAAACTTAAGAAAGATCCGTGAATATCATTTTATGCAATAGCTCTAGCCTAAAGGTGAGTGGCTAGATCATTGGCAATTTGTCTTTTACCCTGGTTTCAGATTTTACTTCAGGAGAAACAAGTAAGAATTGGGCAAATGGCGTCGTTTTTTCAGAGGCGGTCAGGTGTCCGAGTACTGGGTAACACGTCAATTTCTGATTGCCGGTGTTCCATAGGACCAGCTTGTGGTCATGGCGCCTCCATACTGTATAGGGTGGAGCACATCAATATGAAATATAGTATTCATGAAGAGGAGGTCGAAGCAACCACAGGGTGGTCGATAAGCAGCATGAAATTTCTTGCCATCATTTTTGGCAGTTGGGAGATCAATTTGGCAGGCATGGCGTGATCTTTAGGTTCATTGTGACGGCGTTAAGACAGCTATGTCTCTGAAATTTTATATGGGGTACTCTTATGATACAAAGGTATGTTTCTGGTGTATTGAGGAGATATTAAAAACATTGGGAGAAGTCCCTAGGCCTTAAAATAGGCTAAATCAGCGGAAATGGCCCAAGTTGTCAATTTTCCCTGAAGATATATATCCGAAAGATGTCATATTGTGGCCCTTTTGGATGCTAGATCTATAGCGCACCTCCTAACGCTTATTTTAAGCCAATGATCTCAGGAAATGGTTGAGATTTGGATGAGAAATGTTTGACTGTCCGAGTACTAGGTTTGTCCGGGACGGGGGGGGGATAGTAGCACGGGTTAACTGCTGGTACAAGGAAAGTAATAGTCATATTATTGTGCATACATAGACAACTCTTTCCATTTCTTTGCCAACGATTTAATAAGGGACAGTTTTTCACTGCTCTTGTCTTGCTGGGGCAGTGGGGCCCTGTCTCTTCTACTTACCGAGCATTAGTGCTATGAGTCAATTTTACCACCCATTAATATATAGATTGAAGTGGATGTGTAACTTAGGTGTTAATGGGCTCTGCCGCAGAGCGAGCTACACATGTTATCTTGATAGTGGGTCCTAAAGCACCCTAATGTCATAGAGTCTCTGCCAAATTTTGAATCTTTGCTTTCTAACAAGACCAAACTTCAAGTGCGAAGGTCAGACGTTCGAACCTCACTTAAAATTCAGTGTATTTTTCCTTTTCGGGATCCATCTGACTAAGTCCGAGATATGATGCGGGGCGCGGCCGAAGCACACCGAACTCAACTACCTGTTCTTCCTGCCTTCTCCATCGTGCACAAGTCTCGGGGAAAACCACTGCAAAAAACTGTTGTTAACCTTCGGCATTGCTAACCGGTACAACTTCCAGGATTGCATAACCTGCTGCCACTACGAGGAGGTTTGCAATAATGCAAAAAGGCATAGGATTTTGGCACTCAACACCATCATGGAGCCAAGGTGGATCTTCAGAGGAGGTTGGCGGGGCAAGAGGAGAACTAGCAGATTGGCTTGAATCGCACTCACCCTTCAACATACAGAGTTTTTCAATATCATGATTCAAGTTAAAGACTTAAAGCTTACCTCTCTAATCCAGTGGTGCTTTCCCCATTCACCCTCACATCCAAACATACTAAAGTTGCTGTTCAATCCTGCAACCCCCGTGATGCACATGGCAAGCCCGTTTCAATGACTTCCACAACACCAGAAGGGCCTAGACACCACATGAATGCTACTTGTACTTACACAGGTTGAAAGCACCATTTTTCTTCATTTATCTGTCTCACCAAAACCATTCTGCTGGGCAGACCCTGGCCCGTATCAGAGACTCACAGTATGATCTACCTCTCAACGCTGGTAATGAACTGTTCCGGGCAACAATGATCAAAAAAACTGAGCAGACACCGCTGTATGATTCTGATCTTCTCACAAACATCTTCACTTAATCTCGAGTTTTAGCCGTATCATTCTTGAACCTTCAACTGTATTTCCTTTTGAATGTCCGCTTTCACGACTTCGGCATAAGATGTACTTGAAGCGCCGTAACTTATGGGCGGTGGCGATTAAAAATATGGATGATGGATGTTAAACGCACCTAGGGACGGCCAAGCACGCTGGATACTGTTTTGATACTCTCTGGATGAAATAGGGATCTCTATAAAATACAATTTTGTCAGTCAAAAGTCAAAAGTTCTGATTCGGTATACGTAGTCCCGACAGCCAGGAACAGATCAAATCAATGCTCTGAAGTCATGTTAGACTCCGAGATAGTGGGCTTTGCCGCGAAGCGCGCTACCTCGGGTTATGGTGCATGGTGAAGGTCAAGGTCGGCAACAGGATGGCTTTGTTTGCCCGAGTTGTAGCTTATTGTGAGAAAATTAGCGCAGCAAGATGCCGGCATGCCGTCCTTTTGCTTTCTTCTGCGGATCCCTGTGCTGCTGCGGCTTAACGGGCAATATAGGCCTCACCGCATCCGCGCAGCAGGACTGTCCCACCGTCAGAGCTCCCATGACCTCGTACTCTTTCCAAGCTCTCTCCCGCAGGGAGGGTAGCGACATCAAGCGTGGTCAGGGAACTGCACGTTTTCGTCCCCTACACCGCATTCCAGTTGACTTACCTTTTGTTTTGTAGACGGCCTGCGCAGAATGTCAGAGAAGGAAGCTCAAATGCGACAAGAAATTTCCATGTGCCTCGTGTGGTAGGTAAATACGTCGGGACATCGCAGCTGGTATCTCATTTTACCATATAGTGCGCCGTGGACGGGAAGACATTTGCCCTGACGGTTAAAATTTCGCTCGAAAAAGGCACAAACCCTATTTATTGACGAATTCATACATACTTTCAGGCGACGCAGGCCACATTGGACGAGGGAAAAGGTATTTAGTTTGCTTCACTTCCTTATCCTGCCTCATGCATTCAAGAACAATCCGTTTGGACGCCCTCCAATTGAGTACAACGATAAAAAATATGGGAGACAGAATCCGAGCGCTAGAGACAGCAATCGCTACGGCTCACGCCGAGGAGTCCGAAACAACGCACGCCCTTCTACGCGAGGACCTCCCTTGCTATCAAGCGGCCTAATGAGCTTCCGCGATCGAGCAAGAACTCAAACTCTCATCAGTTATCAGACGCGTTTGGCGCACTGGCTGTTGGTGCCTCTGGTACGCCTCGGTACTTTGGACCTACCGCTGGGCCCTCAGTGAGTATCATGGGTGATGGCATTATTATTCTGTCTGACATTTGCCCTGATTTTTAGGCATTTCTGGCGGTATGTCTCCGCTTTCTACCTCAAATCTTCACACCTCACCTCGTGCGCATTAGGTTCAGGGCAGCAGTGGAGGTGACCGCGCCGAGTTTGCTCCCCCTTTCGCAGACATTGTTGATTCTTTTCCCTTCGCTGGTGGCTATACATCCTCCTCGTGGGATACTCACAAGTCTCTTGAAATTCTATTTGGGCTGCTGCCAGATGAACTGCGCGCCTGGGCGCTCTACGATATCTATGGTGCCGACGCAGCCTGGTACGGGACTCCTATCATGCCCGACGAGCTGCATGTGCTCATCGTCTACTTCTACGATCCAAAATCGAATATCTACGAGTGTTCCCCTCATACCTTGGCCGTGCTTTTTTTCGCCTTCTCACTTGCGGCATCTGTGGATCTCGCTCTCCCGCCGTACAACGCCGACGCAGATACATATTTTGATCTGGGGCGGGCCGCACTCACACTGCAATCAGTTTTTGGGTCTCCCGATCTGCACACCATACAAGCTCTCGCATTGGCGGGCCTTTGTTCTGCTACAGGGGGGGCCCGTTTCAACACCGATAGCGCTTGGACGATGATCTCAATGGCGGCTGGTTTCTGTCAAAGGGTGACAATTTTCAGCCTCTTCTATGTCATGCAATCTCATTTACTTATCCACAGCTCCGACTTCGTTCGTTGTTTTCTTCTTTTTCAGGTTCTGAAGCACCAATGAACTTCCTTCACAGATCGTGAGAGCGAACATCTTCGTTTTGAAAATACGGTGGCGCAACGACGACGAGTATGTTTGTTTTTCCGGGTCTTTGATTTGTCAACACGTTTTATGCAGGCTTTGTTCTGGGAGGTTTATTCTCTGGAAACTTACAATGTATTTCCGTTCCTGTACTTCTCATAAGTTGACATCTTTATAGTTTGGTCGTAGTCACTGTCGTTTGGGCGACCACCCACGATCTCGTTGGCCGACGTCAGTTGCGAGTTCCCGGCAGATGATGAACAGACAATGGAAGCCGAAGGCGGTACAGTGCCTGGATGTATGTTCTTGTGGCTTCTTAGTTAGCGCATATATACTCACTGTGTTCTAGTTTTTCGCACGAAATGGAGATTTACAAAAGAGGTGCGCTGAACTATGACTCCTAAATTTCGCATATCACGCAACACTGGCCAGGTGACTGCGCCAATGGCACAGGTTTATGCCAACGCGACATCTCCGTCGTACGACAAGGTCCTGGATCTCGACCAACGTCTGCGGCAATTCATGGAAGCCGCCCCCTTTTCACATTACTACACCGGAACTGGGGAAAGAAACACGTTTCTCGCGTATGTCCGCGCGAACATAGTTCCTCGTTTTGCGGGAAACCGTCTGTCTCTACATGCTAATTTCTTTCGAGTCACATTCTGACCGGCGCTGTAGTAATGGTGTACATGCACCGTGGTTGGTTCGTCCAGGCACTGAAAGACATGCCACTTAACCCGCTCGAAAGCCCATATGCTGCCTCGTTTTTGGCCGCCTATCGTGGCGCCTCTATGATCATAAAATCCGATAGCCGAAGTTTCTCGCTCTTTCCGGACCACTTTCATCGGTGGTGGCCTATCTGGAAGAGTCGTAAGCAATCCAATGTTCTATTATCCATCTATTAATTCCTAATCATGTCATTGAAGTGGTCAACGCTTCTGTGGGTGATTTTCCCTTGCCCGTTAATAGCATGCTTACCTTTCAATGGGAATAGTTCATCGTCGGTTCCATAGCAGCGAAGAGCCCCACATCGCCAATGGCGGGTGCTGCGCTTTCACAGCTTGTGGCCGCCGTAGATCTTATCGAGCGCGGCGCGACCCACTCATTCCTTGCCGAGGGCAGTCTGGTGCGTAGTTTCTCTCTGAAACGTGCAAGAGTTCCCCATCGCTCAATCATTTGCCATAGGTCGTCCTTAAGCGCCTGCGCAACAAAGCAACGGCAGTATACACCGAGTCCATTCCAGTCGCCGCTCATCTCAGAGGAAGTCCGTTGGAAGTAGCGGACGACAAGGGACTTCGAGATGCTTGCTGGTTCCCGCGCCTTCGTCGAACGTGACCTCATTTCGAACCCCGTTTCATCGCCCGTCCGCGATCTAGCGAAACCCATCCTCATCCCCGGCGTACTACCTCCGCCAGTAACAACATCGGACCTCTGGCAGACACAACTCTTGGACGGATGGCACTCGAGCTTTCCCAGTGACCTGCTGGTGATGGACCCTGCAACATCCAGCAGAGAGCTCGAGACATATCTCGCTACCCAGATGCAGATTACTTCTGAAGTCCCGCCTGCGCAGTTTCTAGCTGGGAGCCCGGTCTCGGAAAATGAGTGGCAGATATTCTTGAGTAGTTTAGATCAGTGAATGCAGTACTCCATGCCCAGTGCGCTAGCGAAAAGGATATATACCAGCGACCCTTCATTTGCAATCTGGCGTTTTTCCCTTGGCCCGCCAGGTCGGACTGCGATTCCGTTATACACTAGATGAGAGCGAAATTAAATAGCTGGCAGACGAGTTCGGAGGTTGGAAGTTGGCATGGTCAGCACACGGAGCCCATTGAGAAATTGTGGAGAATATCATCGCACGAGGGTATTTATTCTACTGATCATCAGAACAAGAATCATGCGTCGTTACTGTACACGGTATCTTCAAGTCAAAGTTGAAACATTAAAAATGAAATTGTTGTTGGTGTTATAACTGGGTGCTCCCATAACCACCCCGCCCGAGCGCGGCGCTGAGACTCCGTATTGAGGGCGGGCATTGACTCGGATTGAGGAGGGACATGTGCTCCCCAGTGAGCGATGGGACGCGGTTCATGATGACCGGTGTGCGGTCGGCGGAAGATACAGACACGGGTACGCCGCGTTGATGCAGTTCGACTATACTGTAAAGTCAAGTGAGAATGTCAGCGCCGATACATGGGTGGTAACAAGGATAGAAGGATCAGTGGGAGAAATAAACAGAATGATGCCATGGAAAGGAAAGTGAGGTGCGAAAAAACATTAACGGTGATTGTAGCAAACTGTGGTCAGTGAAGAAGAAAAAAAAGCAGAAGACAGGGAGCGAAAAAATAATTAACACGCACTCTCGCATAACAGATTCTCTTGTCATTCTTGTGGCCATTTGCTTGGTCACATTGTCCTCATACCGGTCCGTCTCATCTACAATCTCCTCTGAGAGAATTTCCTCGATGATATCTAGGGAACAACGACAGATGGTTGTGTTTAAAAGACTGCAGTGAGGTGGATGGATAGAAAACACACCTTCGAGAGTGAGGACGCCAATAGCGCCTCCTGGTTTTCCCGGCGTTAAACTGACTAGGAGCAGGTGCGCGCGCCCAGTTTGGCTTCGTGTTCGTGCATTATTCGTCAAAAAAGACATTTCAAACAGAAGGGGAGAGGGGGAAAAAACTCACAAATAATCCAGCGCCTGGAAGCAATTGATGCTCGGAGGTGCCTCGGGTAAGATTGAAAGCGGGAAACTCGAAACGGGGGAGCGCCAGCGCGGGGTCGTATTTGATGAGCTTCTTCACCAGCAACAAGCCGATAAACGCTTCGGGGTCGTGCGACTCGTGCACAGGAATACGCGAGTACCCGCTTAGCAGGATCGCTTCGACGTGCTCGTCGTCGAGGACGGCATCGGCGGAGAGCGTCACTACGTCCTAGAGGTGCGTCGGTAAGTAAGGATCGGATCTGGTATGATAGGTGAGCGCCGCCACAGGAACGTGCCTTCATCGGGGTCATAATCTCCTCGACGTGCTTGGTGTTTAGCTCCAGGACACCGTTGAGGATGCTGATTTCGTCATCGCGCAGGGGCTCCTCGCCACTCCGGTGGAATTGGAGGAAGGATTTGAGTTCTGCCTTGATTTGAAAGAATTATTAGCATACTAGCAGCTGAAATAGATGGACACCTGCACACCTTCTTATACGTGTGCGTTTCATGCGTACCGAGGACGGCGTCGAGGATGCGCGCGATGGGGTACGCGATAGGCGCAAAGAGGTACATGAGGCAGAGGACGAACGGCGCGCATGCGGCGCCGATGGTGAGGCCATACCGCACGGAGACCGCTTTGGGGGATTACTCTGGAAAAGAAAGCAATAGGTAAGAATTAAAGCAAAAACGAGGAGTGAGGGAAGGGAAAGGAAGAGGTTGAGTGCGAAGGGCACGCTTGAATTCAGCCAGAGGCCAATACGCGGGGCACACGCGGATAGGTGGTATCGGGGAACGTAAAAGGCTAGAAGGTTCGAAAAGGAAGCTGAACTTACTCCCTGTTTTGCCAAGCAAAGGTTAATCGATTAATTCAAGGATCGGTTCGGATTCTAGTTAATGATCCATACCCGAAGATCACTGCGTTGAAGGTTAGTTCGTCTGGGCGTTGTCATTACTGGCCTACTCACCAATCGCCGTGGTGGAGAGCGCAACAGCCGCAAAACCGCCGCCAATCTGCATCGCGGACAATTATCAGCCCAGGATGCGACGTCGGCAGTTAAATATCTACGCACGGCGTTGTCCAGGAATATGGGCAAACTCTCATTGACGATCACATTTGCGAGCAAGAGAACCTGAGAGGATTCGAGGACCGATCAGACTCGCCCAAGAGTATTGAAAGTCACTCACGACAAGGACCCAGTGACGGCCGTTCTGCATCAGCTGTAGAACTACATTTGAACGTCTCGATCAGCAGCGGAAGCAAGAGAATGATGATGAGCATACCCATTTTCGCATTTTTCTTTTCATCCTCATCCGCTGAGGACGTCGCCAGCACCCGGAGATGTAGATCATCCAAGCCCATGAGGCCAAGGGTCAACCTGCACACAGAGATGAGTGCACTTCGGAGAGGCCTGAAAGTGGCAAGAGCGTACCCAGCGAAAACACCACCAAGCAGCACAAGAACGATGCTGATGACGATCTTCTCCCAAAATGCGGGCGACCACAGCTCGGGGTGCGTGTGTGACGTTTCCGTCGTCTGGATCCGTGTTTGTAGCTGCGTTTTGAGCCCGGTGAATAGGGGCGAGGCGAATGTGCATCGTGCGAGCAGCAGGAAGGAATATAGATGTTGCATAGCAAGGGGGTGTACTTGATGCGAGTAGTGGCGAGGGAATAAGTATTTATCAAAACGGAGACACAGTCACGCGTCAATTTGGCGCGGCGGTTTAGCGGCCTATATCGCGCATTCGTAAATAATCGAAGGTGCCGCAAGGCAGGATTACCCAGCCGCCGGAGTTTCTAAATACGGTGCGGCGACCCGTGCCGGTTATCTCTTGATAAAATAAAAACAGCAGAGATAAACCCTGATCGCAATTGTAGCGCACGGTCAGAGGCCACTGTCGTCGTGAAAGCTTGGTGAGCTCTGGCGACATTATTGCGAATAAAACTGCGAGCAATTCAGAAAGTCTGCTCGGAGGCTGATTCGGACGCCGCCGTAAGAAATGAATAAGACTTTGGCCAAGCAAGCGTCTCTTCCAGTCTTAGCGTTCAGACTTACATTTCAATCGCGCTTGGCACACCAGCGCAAAAGCCAGCCAAGCCCTCAATTCCGCCCAATCCGTACCCTCCAATTCTGCTGCTGTCGGATAGCGATTTTCACCCTAAACATTGCGCTGTGTACCGTCCTGGTAATCTGAATATCCGTTTAGATTTAAATTCCCTGCACTTGAATCCATCGTTATGCGCGGATTATGCCACAACGGATAATGGCGCATACATACAAACCTCTGCCTAAAACCATGAGATAACGCGACAGGCTAGTAATTTGGCCCAAAATCGCTTGGCAGCCGCACCCAATCGCAATATTGCTCTATCGCTTGGCCAGGCTCCACTGCTGGCGTCGCCCAGGGGAATTAGACGCAAGTGCCGGTATCGATGCTGGATAATGTATTCGTAAAAGCGAAGGTAGTTGCGGCTCTTGGTCAGGGAGCAGCCAGTCCACAGACAGAGTTCCGCGTTTGGGCAAGCATGGTAGTCAAAAGGAAAGGCTGTCGGCATGTCACGTGCCGAAGTTACGCGTCCTGATTTGATCAATACATACAAGCAATGGCTTGAAGTGCAAACTCGGAACCAACTCGGAGCCACATGAAATTCGCCGTCTATTGACTACACCGTTAATTCCTCACTATATACGTGCAAAATCTTCATATTTATTTTAACGCTATTTACCACAGGTAATGGGGTCGTAATTTTCGAATCTTTCGGAGGACCTAAACCCCAACTTTTGAACGGTTCGTTGGGATTTTCTGAAATAAACCACCCTACCATCTTCCTGTATATTTAAGGGTCCAAATATTCAGGAAATTTCCAGACCGTCCTAGACTTTCAAAATTTGAAAGATAACAAAAGTCAAAAAAAAACTTGGATACATGCCTACAGCACCAATGCCACCCCAAGTCCAAGCGCGACACCCATGCAAAACACTGTCTGCATCCCAATTACGCCCCCAATGCCCACCCCTACCCTCATTCTCCACGCCGCATTCGGGCTCATATTCGGGCTTTTTGTCGGCGCTGGCCCACTCGACGTCTCCGACGCCTCCGCAGCCGCAGTGACATTACTCGCAATCGCGGGTATGCGCACGAGGAGCGCGTGGGTCTGTATCAGGAACGAGCTGTTGGACTGGAGGGCGGCAAAGTCAGCTGTAATGTTGGATGCGAGCTTGTTCATGGCGGCGGCGTCGTAGAATTTTATCGGGGATGGGCTGTTTTTGGGTCGAGGAATTTGCGTTGGAATTTAGGTATGTGTGAGGAAGAATGTTAGGAAACTCACGCGAAGAGGTCGTTAATCTGGTCCGAGAAGACGAGGCCTGAGTTGTGCCAGGTCTCGGTGATATAAATGGGGATGGTCGCGGACGGCGTATTATTAGTCAGATTGCAGAATTGATACGTCGCGCCCTCAGTGTATGCCTACGGAGAAAATGGGTTAGGCCGCACCGATAATCACTGACGTGGGTGGTAGCAGGCACCAAAATCGCGTGTGCCCCAAGCTTCTCCGCATTGGCGATCAAATCCGACGTGTTCCCCGCTGGGCTGTTCTTGGTGCACGGAAAGATCGCAACCCACGGCGTTGAGGACGCGTCCTGTGTGAAATGCGTCTTGTTAAATTGCACAGCGAGCGCCTCGATCACGTATTGGCCGGTCGACTACATCAAGTATTAATCCACCGCGTTATGCCAAGAAACGAGCACACGCACGTTATCTGCAAGCGAGCTGTTCCCGCCATTCGTCAGCATGAATATGCGCGTGTCGATAGCGTTATGGTCCCCCTCATCGTCGCCGTCGTTCCAATTAAATACCATTTGACCACCGGAGCTGTCGGGCGGGGTCTGCGTGTGCGAATTGAAATTTCTGGGGACCAGTGTGAGCGATTTGGACAAGTATGATAATGGGAGATCTGTTCACGTTGCTTCGATGGGAGCCAAGGACGCTGCATCGACGCCCATGAGTCCCAGAGTTCCTTGACCCGCAAGGATAGTGAGGAACAGCGCAAACGCTTGCAACATCTCCATGAAAAGAAAAGGGGGAGAAAAAAAGGCGGGGGAGGTTCCAAAGGAAAACAGTTTCCCGGCATTGAGTCGTCTGCTTAAATACTGTGCTGATCCCGACCTAATCCCGACCTGATCTCCATGGTGATACATCGCGACAGTGCCCATCAGTGAATCAATCATCCGTGTTTTGCCAAAAAAAAATTCGATTTTGAGGCGGCCAGGCCATTGAGCGGAACGAGAAAATATCGGTAGTCTGAATTCTGGGGCTGATCGTGCTTTACAGATGCAACATGGGGTTCAACTGCTGTTAAAAACATCCAAATCTGGCATCCTTCACACTGCGACCACGTACCCCTTCCCTTCGGCACTGCTTTTGGTATAAAGTAGACACACTAGTAACTCTTCCTCCCCCATTTCTGCCCCGCCATCCTATTCCCATCAGCATCAGATTGAAATTTCCTCAAGAATGTTGGATCAAGCAGAATTTATCAATGCTGGGACCCATGCCGTTGTTGGATGTCCTGGTTTTTCTCGGACTGTTTTCTTGGCTGTCGATGACGAGAAAATGATAGGGTTCAGCGAAGCCTCTTGAAGTGCGGCGCCCCGAGAAAACATATTGCTCGGCGGCCGAGGCAATTTGTTCTAACCAATTCAAATTTCTTAGGTGGCTTGCTTTCTTTGATTCCATGTTCACATTAATTATAACGATTCATTTACATTTCATTGCCATACCAACAAATCCCTCGCATTGAATGAATTCCCAAACATTTCCTTCATCCGCAACTTAATTGGCGGTCCAATGCTGGCGGCGGAGCGGAGCGTAAGAATATCTTGTCAACATCTGTAAAACTACTATTCTGCCTTCGGCCGACAAATGAATATTTACCTCAGAGGCTCAGGCACTTTGCACAAACGATCATACTAGCCATTACTAGTCATTACAGACATCTAACGGTGTATTCCACGGGATTTCGAGATTGCAGGAGATTGAAGTTGATGCACTGAAATCCAATCCGTGAGGTAACTGACTCTGTCCTACTTATAAATTCCGATAGAGTACACAGAAGGCAAGAATTACGAAAAATCTAGCTCGCACCATAAAGGACTGTTGACGACTCGGAACTTTGTAAGTGTTCAAAGTTACAAACTGAGGTGTTCAACAAATTTATCTTGACTCAAGTTGAGCCAAGAAAGCATTCCTTGGTTTGCATCGTAAATATCATAAATGAAGCAACCCTCAACTGAAACGCCGAAGTTCACGTCTGAACGCGCCAAAACCCATTTGCGAGAGGTGATTGACAATCAAACACACTCACCCGTCAATAAGGCTACCATCAGTGCACAGCATTGGTCCTTGACTCCTTCCCGAGTACTGTCGCTCCACTTCAGCAGCCTCGTACCTCTCCCGTTCTTTCATCCTTACCGCAGACCGAAACAATGGCAGGTAGCGAAGCCCAAGATCTGTGGAACACGAAGCTCGAGCCACCTGTACTCCAAATCCTCACCGGCAGCGAACCCATCACTTATGCGACCCATACGGCCGTGTATTCAGCGGGCTACAATTACATATTGGCTGGGAAGGGAAACAATAATAACTGCAGAGGTGTGTTGTTCACATACCACACTGGACAACAGAAGTCACTGAGATCCCAGATCTCTACGCCTCGGTGAAACTCTTCTTTTCAGACTATACGCAGCGAATCAGTGCAGTGATTATTCCGAGTCCTATTCATTCTGCATATAATTGAAATAGCATCAGAAGGCGTCCAGTGACGATTCCTCCCTACCGGCCTACTATGACGCCGAATGGGATCGTTTTTCGCGCGGCGTGGAGATCGTAAACCGTCTGCTCGACTATCTTAACAGACATTACGTCAACCGCGAACGCGATGAGGGCAAGAAAGCCATAATAACTGTGAGGAATGTATGTCAACGGTTATCTTTTTGTTGTTAGGTTGAAATCCTCATTATCGGCACACAGCTCGCGTTCGTCAGTTGGAAGACGAACGTCTTCGAGTCTCTCTTGCCACGCTTGGAAAACACGGAAGAGGCAGACAAGACACAGCTCGAGACGATCCGGCAATGCTTCGCGTCGGAGGAATTGAAGGCCGACAGTATCAAGAATATGCATGTTCAAGCGGCGCATGCGTCTTGAGACTGCAGATCCTCGAACCTGCTTCAGCCCCACGATTTGCATGTATGTACTGTGTATGTATGATAGGATGTATTCCGAATTTATGCACGTAAATTTCTGATCGTTTTCTTCCCCACCTAAGCATGCCCAGCCTTCGCGAATAAACTTCCGAGGTATGCATGAAATTTGTTAATGAGAGTCTAGAACTGAACGTCACTCAACCCATTTGACGTTGCTCCCCTACTTTCCACCAGCAAACTGCTCTTCGCAAACCTTCCGCGCAGCCGTAAGCACGTCATACCCCATCGCATACTTCTGCAGCTCCGGGGCTACTCACGCCGAAGTACATCCATGTCAGATACGCATCAAGGGAACGGCAGCGCGCAACTCACCTCTGAAATACTTCCCTCGCTCACTCGGCACCATCATCTGATCATGCGACTCGCGCGCAATCAGCTCCGCGCGCTCTTTGCGTAGCGCCTCGTACGCCTTAAGTCTCGCCGGAATATCCGCGCGTGTCGTCCCAGCGGGGAGTAACACACCGAGCGCGCCGGCGTCCTCAACGGCTTGGGCGGCGCCCTGGCCTAGCGCTATCAAGACCTTCAGCATCTCTGTTTAGTAAATGTAAAACACTAGGTACGTACTTGGCAGTGTCGCGTGTGCGGCGTCCCCGACGAGCGCTGCCCGCCCGCACACCCACGTCGGCAGCACGGGTAGAAAGCGCAGCTGCCACCGCGGCAACCGCTCCGGAAGCATTTTCAACAGCGCCTGAAACTGCGGATGATAGTCCGAAAACTCGGCTAGAAGGTCCTCGCGGGAACTGCTCGGTATCCAATCTGTATGGAAACCGTTGTCCATTATCACTCAGCGTTTTCAACATGGCGGAATGGAACGAAGTACCAACCTGGATCGGCCTGGTGCGGGTCCTCGACGCCGGCGAGGAAGTTCATGAGCGTCCCGCCGCGGCACGGATACAGGAACAAGACGCGGAAGCGCTGCCTGAATTCGATTATATTCCGCGGCCCGCTCACGCCTTCGCGGAGCCACGCGAGCTCCGGAATGGCGTCAAGTGCGGACATGTCCAAGAGCGTGCGGGAATTGGTGAGGCCAGTCCGCACGGATTTCTGCTCGTAGCCGAGAACGTGGGTGCGTATTGTTGACTACGGAAGTAATTATAATCTAACCTGCTTTACAGCAGAGATACAAGACTCACAGAGATTCCATCCGCTCCTAGAACGAGATCACCCTCTATGACGCGCCCATCGCCCAGGGTGAGTGACGCGTCTTCTGGGTTGCAATTCACGACCTGGCTGGCGAGGTGGATGACTGCGGGTGGACCCTCGCCGGGGCCCGTAGCAAGCCGCTCCAACTCACCATGTAACTCGCTTCGCACGCACATGAGAGCCTGGCCTCTCCCTGTCAGCCGCTCATCTTTGGGCACATGAAAAACCCCACATACCACCTTCCCCTCTATCTCCATCCACGGCGCAGTCCGGCTCGAGCCGCTTTCAGTGGAGTTGAAGTTTTGTACCTGTGTATGTGGCCGGTGAGAAGGTATCTTGCCATGAGAGGTTGACAAGCACAGACCCCGACAAAATTAACGCTCTGCAGGTTGGCCTTCTCATACCCAAAATGTTCGAGGACGCGCTGAGCATTCACAGGAACGACAATCGCAGCGCCAATCTCTGCTTTGACTTCTGCAGATTCGAAGATCTGCCGATGTTTTAATTTATAAGCACTGACGGACTGCAGCACAACGCGCCTGAACATGGTGCCCATTGCGCCTCAGCGCGATCGCAGCGGCCAAACCTCCAATACCGGCACCGACAATGGACACATCAAGGGGCTGCGAAGGAGAGCTGTTGTCCGTCATCGGTGGTGCTTTGGGATCCTTTTCAGGCTCGCGCGTCTTTAATACCGGCTCTGAATGATTGGGAGGGCCCCGTTTATGCGGGCATGAAGTCATCAGCATTACAAACTCACGTCAAGTCGGTTAAAGTCTCCGGCAAAGCTCAACTCGTGGCGCGGTCGGCACTGTTCAAAATCCTGTGTTCAGTACTCCCATGTCTTCGAAACCAGGAAATAAATGCGTCTTATACCGAATTCAGTCGTCGCATAGTAGAGTTGAGAAGTGGATTCCATTTCCAGGAAGGATGACTGTCCTCGACATCAGCACGATCATTTATCTGACTTGAGAACCTGCCAAGGACAACGAATAGCAAGCAGCGCATCACAAATTTTGCATAATCATACTTAGGCTTATTTATCCGGCTTGGGCATGCGAATGTTCAACGTTAACCGCCAGAACCAACGTTACTCTTTCTGCGTGAATTTAAAGCCGTGTCTGGGCTTTGTACACCGACGCCTCTGTGCGCGGCATGGACGGTGGTGCGGGAATGAGCTCGTGTCCAAGGATGGTCGCATCGTGTCCAAACAACCAATCCTTGCGTTCGGGACATGCCCAATAAATAGGGCTCTGCGAATTGTTCTACCTCATCAATTCGTCCCTACACAAGACCGTAAGTAAGTCGGTGGAAAGGTAACACGACTCGGCTCACCGTCGCTGTTGTTCGGGTCCGTCGTAGAGGTGCAACCACTCCTGCAACACACGCGTGTTGTGTGCAACATATGCGGCGCGCGGCTTACGTTGCGCTTCGTACCCATCAGTGAATCAATCATCCGTGTTTTGCCAAGAAGTTCGATTTTGAGGCGGCCAGGCCATTGAGCGGAACGAGAAAATATCGGTAGTCTGAATTCTGGGGCTGATCGTGCTTTGCAGATGCAACATGGGGTTCAACTGCTGTTAAAAACATCCAAATCTGGCATCCTTCACACTGCGACCACGTACCCCTTCCCTTCGGCACTGCTTTTGGTATAAAGTAGACACACTAGTAACTCTTCCTCCCTCATTTCTGCCCCGCCATCCTATTCCCATCAGCATCAGATTGAAATTTCCTCAAGAATGTTGGATCAAGCAGAATTTATCAATGTTCGGACCCATGCTGCTGCTGGATGTCCTGGTTTCTCTCAGCCGTTGGTTTAACCAATATCTCCAACGCCCTGATTTTCCCGGCACTGTTTCCTTAGCTGTCGATGACGAGAAAATGATACGGTTCGGGTCAGTCTCTCCAAGTGCGGCGCTCCTAGGAACCATATTATTCAGCGGTCGAGGCAATTCTAACCAATTCCCGCTTCCCTTTCGAATTTTCTTGGTGACTTGCTTTCTTTGATTCCATCCTCACGTTGAATTACAATGATTCATTTACATTTCATTACCATACCAACAAATTCCTCGCATTGAATGCATTCTCAAACATTTCCCTTCATCCGCACCTTAATTGGCGGTCCCATGCTGGCGGCGGAGCGGAGCGTAAGTATATCTTGTCAACATCTGTAAACCTACTATTCTGCCTTCGGCCGACAAATGAATATTTACCTCAGAGGCTCAGGCACTTTGCACAAACGATCATACTAGCCATTACTAGCCAGTACAGACATCTAACGGTGTATTCCACGGGATTTCGAGATTGCGGGAGATTGAAGTTGATGCACTGAAATCCAATCCGTGAGGTAACTGACTCTGTCCTACTTATAGAGTACACAGAAGGCAAGAATTGCAAAAAATCTAGCTCGCACCATAAAGGACTGTTGACAAACTGTTGACGAACTTTGTAAGTGTTCAAAGTTTCAAACTGAGGTGTTCAACAAATTTATCTTGACTCAAGTTGAGCCAAGAAAGCATTCCTTGGTGCATCGTAAATGCCCACTAACTTTAGGTAGTGGGTCTTATGGTGCGATCTAGTCTGTAGTTAACCGCGCCACCGTGTATAGGTGGCCGCGTTATTACAAATCATCGGAGTTTCAATATTGTTCCCACGGCCTTTCCTTCCGCGCCGTCACTGCTCTCCCGCTTTCCCTGGCCTTCCTCACTCTCTTTCGACTACTAGGCACCGAAGTTCTGGAACAACCCCCAAGACGACAGTACCCTCATCAAGATCGTCAAGGAGCGAATTCCGCAGCGGAAAGACGGCCTCTATCCTTTGCAGCACAACCGGGTCGGGTGCATCCTTGACGGCCAAAATATACTATGCTGCATGGCTACTGGCAGTGGCAATCCTGCCCTATTTGAACTTCCCATCATCGTACTTCAATCGCCACCTTTATCCGGAACTGCCCACTCGCGCACTACTGCAAGGAATTGTTATTACGCCGACAAAGGGCCTTGCAGCGTATACTGTACGGTTCCGATTTTATTCTACACTTATATTGAACATTACTAGGTTCTCGAGCTTTGCAAACGCGGGATTCCAACTTTTGCATACTGGCATGACGTCTTCCGCGCAAACATCATGTACGGATGTGTTGATGAGGCGCATCTAATCCATCGGCTATCGTCCTGATTTCCGACATATCGGCGTGTTCTTTAGCGGCTGACTCCCATCCAATACGTCTACCATGGCTCTTTCTGCGACCATTCAGCTCAGCCACGAAATCTGTATGATCGAGTCTTGGAATGCTCGGCGATAATTTATACACCTTCCGAAGCTCCAATGACCTCCGCGGCCGTTTCGACACCGTCCACTCCCGCCACGGCGGCAAAATCTGAGCGAACAGCGAAAACCAAGCCGTTCAAACATGCAAAGGCCTTAGTTCTTACTGAGGAGCAATGTTAGATCGCGGCGCTGAATCGCATTCACCAGAATCTGCCGCTCGAAACTACGTTCCTCGACTGAATTGCTGCTCGACTTCATCTGCTTTGCACCTTATGCGCTGCCCGCGAAAGCTTACACCTCACCTTTCCCGCTCCACCGCTCCTTCCCGGCATAGAACTGCCCTTCTTCGCGCTCCCACCAAGAGAACCATGCAGAAGCTTTTTTCAGGGTGCCGCGGAAGTGAGTAAATCGTATTCAGCTCCTTACCGGACTTCGCGGCGATGCGCGGCACAAAACTAATGAGACGGGACTCGATTTTTATTCAATGTTGTATGTGTTTTTAATGTTGTCTTAGTGTTCCATTTGGTATGAACTGCAATCTACTGTACAGTTTCGATCAATTCGTATGTCACGGGTCACGACGCCGGAAATTTATGAAAATTTTCGAACTTGTCACGGGCCACCGAGGGGATTTTCGAATACACCGAAGAAGTCACAAAACCGGCGAAAATAGTCCCAAAATCCAATTTTCGGCCCACAGCGCGTTTTTGGTTCAGGACGCCAATCTGGGATCGTGAAAATGTCGACAGGATCAACAAAAGTGGCAGGAGTGGCCCAAAATATTGCTGTACACCGCTTTCCGTTGCGTTTTATTGGCATTGCAACGGGGACGGTGGGGAACCCCATTGTTCTCTACTCATGCTACACTCATTTGAACTTTAAAACCTTTCTTCCGGGAGGTGGGGACATCTGGCCATTTCCACTCATTTATGAACTTCTTTTTGGTGTCACACCCTGCCTGGCTGATTTATGAAAATCTAAGTTTGAATCGGTGGGTCACAGGTCACAGCCCAGGAGAATTGATCGAAACTGCACAGTATTCTACATTGTCGTTGCCTTCACCGTCACTTTCTGTCTCCAGCTCCTCATCTTCTGAGTCCCGTCACTCGGAGATGACGCCGGCTTCTAGTTTCTGCACAAGTTTGCCGACTCGATAGTAGATTTGATTGCCGATGAGCTGCGTTGCCCAGGCAGCAATACATGGGCGGACGTACCGGATCTCGCTAAGAAATTTGTAGGGGAAAAAGGCCGGAGAAGAATTATCGGCATCTTTTTTCTTGGGACGGAGGACATCACTCATTTTCTGCCATACTGAGCGCTTTCCAGCTCGCAATGAAGTTAAGGTGGATGCGGAGAAAGGAGATAGAGCCTTAGGACTGTTAGTGGATGAGGAAGTCTCGTGCGCACGAATGAAGACCAGACTAGGGATTTTGAGTGGTGGCGGCCGCTTGGTGTGGGCGTGAACAAGTGTAACAGGTGGTTCTGGATGATTTCCATCCATTTTAACGCTCCAGTCGATGTCGGTAGTGATTAGACGCGTCGTATGGAGCGATTAAAGCTGACAAAGGTAGTGGAAACGCGAGAAGACGCGTTGCAATGACCGTGGGAAGTTTTTCAAACTCCGATGATTTGTAATAACGCGGCCAGCGATCACTGCCACGATGTTTGCAACAGATTATAACAAATGAGGTACGAGTTTAAATGTTATAGCGTCTGTTTATAAGAGACTAGGTGCGATGCCCACTAACTTTAGGTAGTGGGTCCTCAGGTGCGATAGTGAAACACAGAGCCCCGCCAAATTTTCACTTTTAGATAATCCCAGGGTCACCCGTTCGATTCTCCCAAGGGCATCGTTTTTTATTTACCTTTTTAGGGTGCCGACTGATTTTCCATGTGATCTCCCTTCCTTTGTCCTTGTTTTTTCCGTGACTTTTTCGCCCTCTTCCTTTCTCTCATCTCCTGCCTTTGTCTCCCTTCTCCCTTCCTCCATGTCAATCCTCGTGGGCTCTGTTCACACCTCTAATGTCGTGCTGTCTCCCTCTGCCAAAACCATCCTCTCACAGCACTTTGCTTCGTCTCATTTTCCCTCGCATCCGTTTTCTGCCTATGCTTTCACCATCAAAGGAGGTCCTCATGGGTCCTGTACTACTGTGCTGGAATGCGCTGTGTCCTCCTCCGTGACTGCGGATGTTTCTCTCGGTCTTGATTGGAAAGCCAGCATGCGAGAGTGGCTCATAGGTCTGGGACCGAGCCCTACCAATGGGTTTGAGCTTGAAAATTTAAATGTGATGCCTCGCGGTGAGTTCCTCCACGCCTTCTTTTGTCCTTCCTTAGTCTCTTCTTCAATTGGCATCTCTGAAGGCGTCTCCACGGCAGCCGTGGAAGCAGGCACTCCCATCCGTCATCATGCGAATCATCAGTTCTAGTCTGACATCGGTTATAGTAGCTCAGTCTGCTCCATCGTCCATCTCATATCCAGCGACCTTGACTGCATCGCCATCTACTGTACCATCTGCTGTGGCCTCCTTTGCCGCCCCGTGTGTGCCCGGACGTGGCAGTATGGCCTTCGCATGTGCGCTAACTGTTCTCACTATGCTTGGATCTTTCACTAAGTTATCCTAGCTCTGCACGCTGCGGCTACCTCCGTTGGAGCTGCATCAGCTGCGGGTTACACATCATACACCACACGGGTTCCTGCAGCGTACGCGCCTGCCGCCTCCCCTAATGTGTATGCGCATCGGGGCCATGTGTACGCACATGTGAATCATTGTTTTCCATATCCAAAGTCGAATTTTATGTCCGTATATAGTAAACAATCAGAGCCTTCCGCTGGTCCATCTTCGTTCCATCAGTCAAGTGGTCCTGTATCGCCCTTTGTGCCCTCTGATATAGATGTTCTTTTCACGTCTCAGGATCCATTACAAAATGTCATCACAGGAGACTGGTATTGTATGAATTTGCATCTTCAGTTTCACGGCATTCGAACGCACGGTCTAACTGATGTTGAAGCTAGACAAGCTCTTGTCTATCATTTGATATCTGGTATGTGTGCTACAACCCTTCCCAATGGTTTGCTCATGCTCCCTCATATCAGATGTAAATCTGCAGCCGCTGGTTTTGATTCCCCTCAGCATATGAGTCATGCTGCATACAGCATCCTTCTAAGTGCTTTCGACACAGCCAGTCTTCGAACCATAGCCCGTGCCCTCAACCATCCGTCTGGCTCAGATGTAAACACAATTCTTGCTTAGAAACACGCAGCTATTAGGGGAAGTCAAAGCGGTCTGGGAAGACCGATTCACAAGCCAATTCAAAAGTTGATTCACAGTTGATTTAACCGACTGAATCCATCATGAATCGGGCCTAACTTTGACCGCCCCAGTTCTGGACTCGGTTCTGCAACGATTCATGATGCTTATATTTTTGAGAAATAAACACTTAATTTTTATTTGAGATGGCAGAAAATACCGAACATCACCCATCACTCTCAAATTTTGCTCAACACCCAAACTCCCCATCAGGTCACACTTATGCCATGCCTCCCAGCGCGACGTGCTCAAGACCTTTCTCGAGCACCATAACGCCTGCATGAAAGGTCTCCTGCATAGCAAAAAGCAATCAGTGCGTCTTTTTGCACGCGCCGGCTTGACTCTGTAGGACAGCGAAGTTCGAACTCCTACCCAATGTCTAAATATCCATCGACATGACAAAAGGCCTTTGGAACCCTGGAGCCGTCTTAGTACCGCCCACTACGGGTGGACGATGTAGAGCCAGTGATTTGTTGTTTGTCTCAAGATAATAAAATAATAAATTTATCAAGTGATGTGATTTAGTCGCAGACACATCACAAAATAAATATGTCATGGCTAAGCCCGGGATAAGTGAACGAGTTTGAGTGAACGCGATTCTGAAGCCGATTCTCAGTCTGCTGCTCCTCCAGAGGAGCAGGATTCAGACCGATTTAAAACTTTTGATCGATTCTGAAGTGCGATTCTGACATCTGAATCGACATCCGAATCGGCTTGTGAATCGGTCTCCCCAGACCGCTTTGACTTCCCCTATTGTTGATAGTCACAGTGTCTCTAATCCACTTCACTCTGCCTTTGACTCTCTTGAGAGTATGCGAAAACCTGCCTTAATCTCGTTGGCTGCCCTGCATGGAATAAATATCAGTCATTCATCGAAAGAGGCTGGTAGGGAGACATTATACACCCATCTGGGCAGTGGCCAGTGTGGACTTCACAGATCTAGTTTCCGACATTTAGGCTGTGCTTCATTGCTCGCTCTGTCTAGTCACTCAAGCGACAACCATGTCTCCTCTGTAGACCTGGATGATGCCCTTGCAGTGGATTTTGAACTGGCACAAATCAATATCTTGGCAAGCATCATGGGTAAACTTTCCAAACGGCCGCTCCGATGCCTTCTCCAGCTCCACAATGTCGAATTTTCAGACTCTGATGCATCCCGGACTTGTCAATCACCGGCGTGCCCACTCGGGTTGGTATAGTCCGACAGTCGAGAGTTGCATCAAGCTCCAAGACTGCGGTTTCCGTCATTCCGTCTCCACCGTACAATGGAATGAGGCGTGTGGCTGGAACTGCCCAGTCCTTTGGCGCCGCATTCAAGGCCTTGAAGGTGTTGGTATTTTTTTGCTGGGGTGGACTTGAAAACACGATGAGGGATAATGGCCCCGCAGGGGTACCATTTACTGATGTTTCCATGAAATGGCGTTTGGGAGAAACATGCCGGAATAGGTGTTGCCCCTGGTATAGGGTGCAACCGCTAGCCTGATATCTCAGGACCTATAAGCCTAGTTGAAAGCCTGGTACTTCTTTAGACAGAAATTTACGCTTGCGGTTCAGGTGGATCGATTATGGTGCACTCGTAAATATCCGTCAATTTCACCGTAGATCGCAATCTCATCATAGTGAGGCCGGCAGATCCTGTCAGCCGAGGGCATTCGTAGATTCCGAGGTGTGATGGGCCGTTGATGTGAAGGGTCAGGATGATGAGAAGTAAACTATAGGAAGAGACCAGTTAGTGGGCTCTGCCACGGAGCGCGCTACAGTTGTTATCGGCTATTTTTTTGGCTGTAAATGCAAAATTTGGTCTTGTTTGGGCATATGCGGAGGTCATAGGTTCGATCCTCACACGTCGCCCTTTTTAAAAATGTCCTTTAAAACCTCTGGTGTGTCCATTTGTCATTATTTCTATGGTTTGGCATGCCCACTGCAAATTCATTGTACCAACAAGTTGCAGTTCTTGAGGTATCTTGGATGTACTCATCATCGCAAAAAGTGACCAGACAGTGTATTCTCCTCAAAGAATGGGGTTGCTCTGGAAAATTTTGTGGTCTGAAACTTCAATACAGTATCCCTTGATCCTATATGCCACAAAAAACTGGCCATTCTTCCTGATATGTGTTAAAATCTGAAATAAACCAATTGCTTTCCATCAAGGGTGTAATTTCTCTCTGGATTAATTCTTTTCTGCAGCACTGTAGGATAGGCTGTATTTTCCAAGATCTTGTGTGTGTGTTCTGGGATATGGAACACTATATTAGATGCCCAAAAGTTCTAAAAAGCATGGTCTGAACAGTTGTGAAAGAGAAAATATTCGTATTTCTTGACTATTTTCTTAATTTAATTCTGTGCTAAGTGCAAGACCCCCTAGCTTGAGATTGAATGTCAAAACTTATGCCAAATTACCAGTAGATTCATAATCTGTATACAACAGTACATAATATCTAGGTGATATGGCTGTGCAAGCCAATGTCCAGTTACTTTTTGTGCTGACAAGTACTCAGCCATAATTGGGAAGTGTTTTCTTTGCATTTATGTAATGCAATATACAGATCGCACCAGCGGTCTACCTCCTCTATGATGTGAAAGAAATTGTTCACTGCAAGAAGGCGGTTTCATGCAATTTCAGTGCAAGCCACTATAATTTTGCCTCAAAATTGATTTGGTTTTCTTAAAGTTGATGTTCAACCTGTCTTGAATCTGTGATGCCTTTGCATATCTATCTTGCATCTCTGGCCAATTTTCTTGAGTCTCTATTCTGCTATGAAATCATGTGTCCCTGCTCATGCAATGAATCCCGACGAATGTCGGGTTCCCAAGCCCAATGCGAGCTGATCAACATGTCAACCGAGCATTGGGCACTATTAAATTTTTCCATTACAAGCTGTTGGAAATTAAATTTGGGGATAATGTGCTCTGATGCAGTTAGTGGGCTCTGCCGCAAAGTGTGCTACAAGTGTTATATCATAAACGAAGCAACCCTCAACTGAAACGCCGAAGTTCACGTCTGAACGCGCCAAAACCCATTTGCGAGAGGTGATTGACAATCAAACACACTCACCCGTCACCATCAGTGCACAGCATTGGTCCTTGACTCCTTCCCGAGTACTGTCGCTCCACTTCAGCAGCCTCGTACCTCTCCAGTTCTTTCATCCTTACCACAGACCGAAACAATGGCAGGTAGCGAAGCCCAAGATCTGTGGAACACGAAGCTCGAGCCACCTGTACTCCAAATCCTCACCGGCAGCGAACCCATCACCTATGCGACAAGACACAGCTCGAGACGATCCGGCAATGCTTCGCGGCGGAGGAACTGAAGGCCGACACTATCAAGAATATGCATGTTCAAGCGGCGCATGCGTCTTGAGACTGCAGATCCTCGAACCTGCTTCAGCCCCACGATTTGCATGTACTGTACCGGCATGTATGGGTACAACGGTCACGTGCCATCACGCACCCGTACCACAACAACGCGGCCACGGTGATGCATGACGGTTGTTGAAGTCAACAACGGAACATCGGCTTGGAGAGAGATCTGCAGGGAAGGATCCACGGGGAAGAGTTCTAACAGTACAAAATGCACTAATTTTAAGAGTGGAATATGAAGAGAAAATTTCCCAAAATATTTTGATCTTTTTTTCTCTTGCATCATACTCCGGATGCTAACAACCGACCTCCAGAACTGCGTGATGTCACGCAAAAATAACAACACAACGACCCCTGCGTGATGCGTGATGTTGTACCCATACATGCCCGTACAGTATGTACTATGTATGTATGATAGGATGTATTCCGAATTTATGCACGTAAATTTCTGATCGTTTTCTTCCCCACCTAAGCATGCCCAGCCTTCGCGAATAAACTTCCGAGGTATGCATGAAATTTGTTAATTAGAGTCTAAAACTGAACGTTACTCGAACCCATTTGACGTTGCTCCCCTACTTTCCACCAGCAAACTGCTCTTCGTAAACCTTCCGCGCAGCCGTAAGTACGTCATACCCCATCGCATACTTCTGCAGCTCCGGGGCTACCCACGCCGTGAAATACATTCATGTCAGGTACGCATCAAGGGAACGGCAGCGCGCAACTCACCTCTGAAGTACTTCCCTCGCTCACTCGGCACCATCATCTGATCATGCGACTCGCGCGCAATCAGCTCCGCGCGCTCTTTGCGTAGCGCCTCGTACGCCTTAAGTCTCGCCGGAATATCCGCGCGCGTTGTCCCAGCGGGGAGTAACACACCGAGCGCACCGGCGTCCTCAACGGCTTGGGCGGCGCCCTGGCCTAGCGCTGTCAAGACCTTCAGCATCTCTGTTTGGTAAATGTAAAACATTAGGTACGCACTTGGCAGTGTCGCGTGTGCGGCGTCTCCGACGAGCGCTGCCCGCCCGCACACCCACGTTGGCAGCACAGGTACAAAGCGCAGCTGCCACCGCGGTATCCGCTCCGGAAGCATCTTCAAAAGCGCCTGAAACTGCGGGTGATAGTCCGAAAACGCGGCGAGTAGGTCCTCGCGCGAACCACTCGGTATCCAGCCTGCATAGAAATGATTGTTCGGCATTTTCAACATGACAGAATGGAATGAAGTGCAAACCTGGATCGGCCTGGTGCGGGTCCTCGACGATGACGACGAAGTTCATGAGCGTCCCGCTGCGGCACGGATACAGGAGCAAGGAGCGAAAGCGCTGCCCGAATTCAATTATATTCCGCGGCCCGCTCACGCCTTCGCGGAGCCACGCGAGCTCCGGAATGGCGTCGAGGGCGGACATGTCCAAGAGCGTGCGGGAATTGGTGAGGCCAGTCCGCACGGATTTCTGCTCGTAGCCGAGAACGTGGGTGCGTATTGTTGACTACGGAAGTAATTATAATCTAACCTGCTTTGCAGCAGAGATACAAGACTCACAGAGATTCCATCCGCTCCTAGAACGAGATCACCCTCTATGACGCGCCCATCGCCCAGGGTGAGTGACGCGTCTTCTGGGTTGCAATTCACAACCTGGCTGGCGAGGTGGATGACTGCGGGTGGACCCTCGCCGGGGCCCGTAGCAAGCCGCTCCAACTCACCATGTAACTCGCTTCGCACGCACATGAGAGCCTGGCCTCTCCCTGTCAGCCGCTCATTTTTGGGCACATGGAACACCCCACATACCACCTTCCCCTCAATCTCCATCCACAGCGCAGTCCGGCTCGAGCCGCTTTCAGTGGAGTTGAAGTTTTGTACCTGTGTATGTGGCCAGTGAGAAGGTGTGTTATAGGTTGACAAGCACGGACCCCGACAAAATCGACACACTGCAGGTTGGCCTTCTCATACCCAAAATGTTCGAGGACGCGCTGAGCATTCACAGGAACGACAATCGCAGCGCCAATCTCTGCTTTGACTTCTGCAGATTCGAAGATCTGCCGATGTTTTAATTTATAAGCACTGACGGACTGCAGCACAACGCGCCTGAACATGGTGCCCATTGCGCCTCAGCGCGATCGCAGCGGCCAAACCTCCAATACCGGCACCGACAATGGACACATCAAGGGGCTGCGAAGGAGAGCTGTTGTCCGTCATCGGTGGTGCTTTGGGATCCTTTTCAGGCTCGCGCGCCTTTAATACCGGCTCTGAATGATTGGGAGGGCCCCGTTTATGCGGGCATGAAGTCATCAGCATTACAAACTCACGTCAAGTCGGTTAAAGTCTCCGGCAAAGCTCAACTCGTGGCGCGGTCGGCACTGTTCAAAAATCCTGTGTTCAGTACTCTCATGTCTTCGAAACCAGGAAATAAATGTGTCTTATACCGAATTCAGTCGTCGCATAGTAGAGTTGAGAAGTGGATTCCATTTCCAGGAAGGATAACTGTCCTCGACATCAGTACGATCATTTATTCCCGCTACCGTTAGGTAAGGGTTTCTATAGGGCGCCCGATTTTCGAGTTTTGGCAGTAAACTGCGATTTTTGTCAGCAGTTTTTGCGTCAGCATCCATTCTCCAGGGCCAACGGCGATCAAGGAAAGTCATATGTGTCTCGTAAAGCGTCGCATTCTGATGTGATAGGACAAGTTGACTGGTACTGTACTCGGCCGACCGTAAGTTCATGGCCTGTGACCTGTGACCTCTTAAGTTCACCAGTGATGGGGGCCGCCGTGACCTGTGACCGCTATTCCGATAAGTTCATTGATCGAAATGTCACACGGAAATTAGCGAAATTTCAGCCTACCCGAAGTTAGTTACGGAATGTGACTCGGAACCCGCAATATCAGCGGCACCGGAATTGCCGCCGATATGTACAGTTTCGGCCGAAATGTCGGCTTCCGTGTCGTTCAAACCGAAATTTGGAGTTTCAGCTGCGCCGAAATGCTTCGGGGTTGCCTTATATAGCAACCCCGAAGCATTTCGGGCCAACTGGAACATGAAGTTTCGAGTTGCATTCCAGCAAACACTGATATTTCCCCTGAAATTGGACATATCGGCAGCAGTTCCGGTGCCGCCGACCTCCCCCGTTCCGAGCCACATTCCGTAACTAACTTCGAGTAGGTCGAAATCTTGCTAATCTCCGTGTGTGTTGCCCTCAGATTCACATCAACCGCCAGCAAAATTTTCAGTGATTTTTGAGCCTCCTTTAGCCTATTTTCGTGTAAAATCACAGTATATCCGCCAATTTTGATTACCCGAGTATTTTGCGACATCAATTAAATTCTCCAAACCTCAATGGAGGTTCGGTTTGCGTTCAGAATCGGTTCGGAACCGAACACCGGCAATATGTATTGGCTCATTTTTTTTCAGACACTCTCCAGCACTACACTATGGTGATATTCGACCGAACTCAGTACATCGGCCAAGGAAGGCACTGGGAAGATCTTCCTCCGACTGCAAAACGGGCTTGTGCTAATGACTTGATCGTTCCCGCGGCGATTGCATCAAAGGTCCTCCCAGCCGCAAGCATCTCGCTGGCGGCGCTTTTCGAATTCGCTTTGCCGCGACCAATTGTAGCGACTGCCGCTGACACCTCCGGGTTTTTCAGCAAGAACTCTCCGGATATCATTGACGCATCTGCCATCCTTCGGCTTCGGCACGTTGATATCCCACCCGTTGCTGTCATTCGGAAGCTGGTCCTTGACGCAAATCAGGCGTGGCTGGATGGCTTTACCTCCGTAAAATATCGGCACCTTACCGGCGAGACTGTGACCCATTTCCCGCTATGGATCATTACATTCTGGAACACTGTTGTCGAGATCAGGACCCAAATCAGAAAGCTGTGGACCGAACGGATGGATTGGGTCAAGAAGCAGCTGCGCCAGAGCAAGCGCTCGGACGTACGCGAGGTTGCGAGGGAAACAAGTCGTCTCCTCACCGTTCTTCCGTGGAATACCCGCAGGATCTCGAGCTGCGATCTAACTCACACTTTGTGGCGGTTCTTGGGGGAAACCTGGCTCAGCAGCACTGACGAGAATGATATGCTCGAGATGTTGCGGGAACGAGTTGCGAATGATCCAGATCTCGTTAGCACCATTCGAGTTGAGGCTGTGGAGCTTTCTGCCAAACTCGCCGACGCGTACAAAAATCGCGATGCCGACAATTATGGGGAATCAGCATCGACGCGGTGGCTCAAAGCCCTCGGAGATGACGTGTTTCTTCACGGGCAGCGGCTGATCACCATTGCGCATCTCGGCATCCATAATGGGGAGAAACATTGGACCGCCATCACCGTCGATGGTGGTCAGAGCCTCCTCCGGTATGGTGATTCATTCAAAGAATCCATTCCCCCTACACTCTGGAGCGCGTATGAATGGTGGGCATCGAACCATACACCGGAATCCTTACGCTTCGATACTTTACCCATAACACTTCAAACCGACCCCAACTCTTGCGGTATTCTCGCCGCTGACGCAATCATACATGCTGCATATCCAAGCACCTCCCCGTTGACGCCTCAATCGGATGTGGTTCTCGTACGTCTTAAAACATTCAACACGATTGCAAGTCGAATTCTCGACCGGGTATGTTGCTTCCATTTACTGTTAATTCGATTCATAATAATGAATATAGATTGCGGATGCAGCCGACGACATGAATGAGCGCCTCGAGAGTTTACAGGGCGCTTTCCCGACTCCGGAATCTCTCACTCCGCCAAAATCATTTGGGAAGCTTGCGCGTGAGGCGAAATTTACATTTCAAGTCCCAAATGTAAGTGAATGTTGATGGCTAGAGTTTGCGATGTATCTGATTCAGATGACCATCTGCAGCCGGTCGCCGAGGGGCATGAACTGCACAAGCAGTTAGTCCCACCGCCTAAACGGTCAAAGGGGCATCCCGATGCTCCCACACCAAATCCAAGCCCCACGAAGAAACGGATTTGTGGTGTTGCCCCTGATCGAAGTCCTCCCCCTTCTCTCAACCTCCCAGCTAAGCCTCCGGCCGCTCCACCTATGTTGGAATATCAAGCTCCGTCAACGCGAGCTCCAGATCTATTTGATTTCATTCTTGGAGCCAACGAGCCTTTGCAGGCGACACAGTCAACCATAAACCGCTTTTTCAAGGTCGCTACAGCAGAGGAGAAGGAGTTACAGCGTGCGCGAGAGGCAGAGAGACGGAACGCAGAGCGAGAAGTTCGCGAGGCTCGTGAGAAACGGCTCAAATTTCTCGCAGAGGCAAGGGTGAGGGAGAATGCAACTGAGCGGAAGCGAAAGAGTAGAGAAAAGGAGCGCGAGGTTAAGATTGCAGCGGGATGGGTACCTGGCCAGGGCGGGCGGAAGCGGGTAATGTGTTCCTTCACTTTTACGGCCTCGCTGACGTCAATTCACCTCGGTAGAAGCGAGAGCTTGAGCCATTCGACGAGTCAGGCGCTTCAGAGTCTTCCAAGGTCGCAGAGGCCTCGCGGCCAAGGCGTAAATTCAAAGAGGATGCCCGGCCGGGCCAGATAACAATTCTCGCGGACGGAAACGCATACCCGAGAATGCGCCCGAAGACGCCGAAAGGGTTAATTGGACTAATCCTCTTCTTTGGGCGCAACTTGAAATCGCCAGACGGAAAGCCTTACCTCCATGGTCGCCTACGGAGATCGTCAAAGTGGCCAAAAAGCTAGCGCCCCAGCTGTTTCAGAGGCTTACTTCGCAAGTTGTCGGGAGGTGGATTGATCGCACGGGAGCCGTTCCCGGGTGGCGCAAAGACATACTCGAGAAAGTATTAAACCATGGAACAGCTCCCGGAGGTCAATCAACTCGGGCAGGTATATTGGTAGGCTTTTAGAAAATTCCTCGGACTCCCCGATCAACACTGATGTACGACAGGATTCTTACCCTGAGCTGTGCAAAAAGATACGCCGCCACCTTGAAGCGCTCCGCGCAATCGGCACTGTTCTCACAATGGTCACTATTCGTGGCATCATGGTGGCGTTCATTAAAAACGAGCAGCCGCATCTCTTCACCCACGTCACTAGGGACGGCAGCCAGTTTCGCTGCTCGGATACATTTGTCCGCAAGTTCCTGCGCAACATGGGCTGGAGCTTTCGGTGTTCCACTCGGGCTGCACAGAAAATTCCCGCTAATCACGCTGAAATACTCCGCACTGCATTCCTTCGGCAGGCGATGTTAATTCGCGACTACGCCATACCTGCCGAGCTGCGTGTGAACACAGACCAAACCCAGATTGTCTACCAGCAGGGGACAAACTCTACGTGGAATAAGAAAGGTGAGAAGCAGGTGGCGACGGTTGGGCAAGAAGAAAAGCGTGCATTTACCCTCATGCCATCTATCTCCGGGGGCGGTACCATGCTGGCCCCACAAGCTATATTTGCCGGGAAGACTTCGGCCTCGCTGCCTTCTCTGAACTCCCCTGGATACAAAGGAAGCCATTGCTATTGGGATGAAATTTGAAGTATCCCTCGGCAACAACTACTGGTCGACACAACGGACAATGCGCGCCTTTGTGAAGGACATCCTCGTTCCGTATTTCATCCAAATGATACGCGAACTTAGACTCCCCGAGACACAGTTTTGTCTTTGGATAATCGACTGCTGGTCTGTTCATAAATCGGAGGAGTTTCGAACCTGGATGAAAGTCCATTACCCCTGGATCCTCTTGTGTTTTGTTCCTGGCGGCTGCACAAGTCTCTTTCAGCCGTTGGATGTTGGAATCCAACGCACCTTGAAACACGCCATAAAGCGTGCTGCGCATCGCGACGTCGTGGCCGAGGCAACGGCCCTTATTGCCGAGGACGACGACGGCTCGGAGAGCGACTCCGAGTTGATCGAGACTCACTCAAATCCGGCACTTTTGAAGCTTGACACCTCACTCCCGACATTGCGCAACAGGTGTGTTCAGTGGATTGTGGACGCATTCCATGCATGCAACAAGAAGGAACTCGTTTTAAAGGTAAGTGTATCGGTTTTCAGTGTTCAAGGCTAGATTTGTTGATTTTATTACCCAGGCTTGGGAACACTGCGCAGTCGGCGACTTCAATTGCTCCCAGACGAGCCTGACGTCCCCAGCTGCTTTAACGGCGCTTCGTGAGCTACCGACAACTGACCCTGACTTGTATCGCGAGCTCATTGGTCAGAAACAACCTACTGAAACCGTCGTCGAGGAGGAGCTCTTTGCAGATGATGAAGAGGTCAAGGGATACTGCGACGAAAGTGACATCCCCGTCGATGTTTTGATCACTCACGTTACAACGGGTGGAGTTGCGGCGCTTCCGGATGGCTTTCAAATCGACGATGAGGGGAATTTATGTCGGAACAGTGCCGCCGAAGATCCTGAACTGGTGGTGGAAGCCAGTGATTTGCCGGTGGCCGTTCGTCGTCCCAAGCGGGCCGCTAAAGCTCCTCGTCCTTATGGCGGGGATGCAATGTGGGAGCATTAGTTCGTCGTCTGTGGATGCCTCTTTTCAAGTAGTAGTGAAAAAGTATTCTTGATGTTATCTTACTAGAAAAATTCGATACACAGCGGAAACACTCACGATAACCAGGAAAGTTTCACGGGGAGCGAAAAATGCAATTTTTTGCTCTCAAAAAATCGCTTTTTCAAGGTCTTTTTTTTTCAGCGGTCACAGATGTTCATGGCCTCCAGTGACCTGTGACCTTTGAAAAATAGGTTCAGTTCACGGAGGTCTGTGACCTGTGACTGAACTTACGGTCGGCCGAGTACAGTATTTTTGAAGTGACGGGTCGACTGGCACTTCAATGTGCCAAATCAACGTGGCAACTCTCTTGTTCTCGCACCTCCACCACGCTTCTCACTGGGACCTTCTGCAACAAGCCTCTCTCTACCTCTGTCGATATCCTCTCTGAAAGATCTCGCGTGACTCTTGACTGAATCTTGGCCAATGGAATTCCCGCATATCATTCTGTTGCTTCTGGTGTTTTCACCCTACCGTCTGGCAACACTGTATGCTCTATGCATGTCAAACTCTTGGTCTGCTCGGAGCTTTTCTCTGACTTCTGGAGTCATCTGCCTAGAAAAATCTTTCGGTATTTTTCTTGCTCAGTTCAGTCATGTATACTCTGCCTGATATGCTATCCAAACCTTCCCCCCACATATTCGAGATACCCACAAGAAATATCAATCGCGCAGCCTAAACTAGCCGTAAGTCATTGTTTTGGTTCCGCACCTTCTACTTGCTCAGTTTATTCTGCAGTTCCGCACCGTCACTGTATGTGTGATGACTTCCTGCTGTGTCGCTGCCCATCTATGTCTACCCCACTGCTCTCTGCTGTACCTATGCTTCATTTACATCTGCCGATGAATCCATGCGCCCTATAAACTCTCTGAATATTATTCGTGATATATTTTTTGGTCATCATGTAACATATTGTCAGATATCTGTGTTTCACGCAGATTTGCAGAAAATCCAATAAGCGCTTGACTTGTATGCAATCCCATATGCCAATATGAATTTGGTTCAGTGTCGCCGTGTGCTCATCCACTAAATTGCAACTGAAGCTTGTGTTGACCATGGAGTTGATGTATCTACATCTCCACGGCCGGACAGATCTGCGTGCCGCGCTCTCTGCCAAGATTGTGAATCCGCTACAGATATGTCCAAAATAGTGTTATCCACGACTCTTGATGCAAATGACAAGGAATTTTCAACAGAAAGTCTTGTGCATATAGCCGCTGCTTTTAATATTACGGTTTCTGGTGTCCACCATGTTCGTTGCAAGCTACGAGCTGCAATAAGAAAACATTCACGAACTATCACTGAAGCAGGTGCAGAATTCCAGTCTTCCACCTCAATGGCCGACTTTTTCAAGTCTTTCGAGAGCCATAAGTCGGTTCTGCGGTTCATCGCTGCTTTACATCGCATTAAGCTTCCTGAAAGAGTTACAGTTGACTCTCTACGCACCCTCATCACAGCACATATTATCTGGGCACTTGTACTGAATATTATCTATTCTGAATGTCGATCACGATGGGAAGTGGACAACTGCGTAGATGACTCAGGAGCCACATTGCTGTTTGCGATGGGGGAAGAAGGCTCAAAACTCTCAGGAAAAAGAACGTATTGAACAGGAAAAACATCGTGGAGAACTTGATTGCATTCGCAGAATGTGGCCACAGCTTGTACCTCAGTCTTTGAAGAACGAAAAATAAAAATGTTTCAAGAGCAAACAGATTCCGAGGCACTGCCATATATTTATTATACCTGGCCTGCCTGTCATGACAAATTCATCCATTAAATTCACTGAATCCAGTAGCATATTGTCAACTTTAATTTTAATTTTCTTCTTGTGTTGAGAACTGTTGATGGAGCGAGCGCGAGGCCCAATTCAATGGAAAAAATTACAACGAGAGCCGATCAGCAGCCGGAAGTTGTCCGACTGGTAGCGGGCCGTGCCGCTTGTCGGCCTTACCAGCTTTATCTGACTTGAGAACCTGCCAAGGACAACGAATAGCAAGCAGCGCATCACAAATTTTGCATAATCATACTTAGGCTTATTTATCCGGCTTGGATCCTCCCGGAGAACAGTTGCATGCGAATGTTCAACGTTAACCCCCAGAACCAACGTTACTCATTCTGCGTGAATTTAAAGCCGTGTCTGGGCTTTGTACACTGACGCCTCTGCGCGCGGCATGGGCGGTGGCGCGGGAATGGGCTCGTGTCCAAGGATGGTCGCATCATGTCCAAACAACCAATCCTTGCGTTCGGGACATGCCCAATAAATAGGGTTCTGCGAATTGTTGTGCTTCATCAATTCGTCTCTACACAAGACCGTAAGTAAGTCGGTGGAAAGGCAACACGATTCGGCTCACCGTCGCTGTTGTTCGGGTCCGTCGTAGAGGTGTAACCACTCCTGCAACACACGCGTGTTATGCGCAACATATGCCGCGCGCGGCTTACGTTGCGCTTCGTACGCAGCAAGTGCGGTAGGGATATCCCCGTATGCACGCAACGCGGCCGCAAGCGCAGCCGCGTCCTCTGTCGCCTGTGCCGCCCCCTGCGCCATATACGGCATCATCGGGTGACACGCATCGCCCAGCAGCGCGACGCGCCCCGCAGGATGCACCCACCGGTCAAGCTCTTTAAAGTCTGCGAGCTTCCACTTGAGGTACGTCCCCGTCAGCGCGCAGAGCCTGCGCACTTCAGGGCACCAGTCCTTGAACCGCCCAACCAGATGTGCGTTGTCCGCCTCGCTGCGCCACTCGTCCATCCCGATAGGCATCCCGAGGTCGGTGTGGTGCGTGACGTCGATGATGACGTTGTAGAGGCGGCCGCCGCGGAGGGGGTAGCCGACTGCGTGCCCTTCGGGACCCATCCAGTGCACCGCCCACGCGTTCTCGACGAGGTGGCGCATTTCTGGGTCGGCGAGCAACGGCGCGGTGGGAACGAGGATGCGGTATGCGACATCGCCCGTGTCGACGGGATCGAGGGGACGTCCGTTGATAGCGCTCCGTACGGCGGACTTGATACCGTCCGCGCAGATAATAAGGTCAGCGGTGAGTCGCTCGCCTGCGCCGGTGGTAACCGCTGGCGTGCTGAAATCGTAGCTCGCGACGGGTGTGTTCATGCGCAGTGTGATCTTGGGGTGGCGACGGACGGCAGAAACGAGCGCGTCGATGAGATCTGCCCGGTGGATGAAGTAGTAAGGGGCGCCGTAGTGGTCCTCCACATCGTCGAATGGGCAATCCAGCAGTGTATTCCCGTGCCAGTCCACGAATCGATTTCCGCGCGAGATTTCTTTCGGGACGGAGTTCAGATCCACGCCCCAAGAGAGGCTGAGCCGGGAGGAGTTGGGCGGCACGCGAATGCCTGCGCCGACCTACGTACATGCACTCTGTCAGTAGTCATTTTTTTCGAAGAGAAGAATGATAGCGGTACTTCGAGGAATTCCTTGACTGACTCTAGAACAGTAACTGTGTGTCCGTCTGCTGCGAGCGCGAGTGCGGTCTGCAGGCCACCGATACCTGCGCCAACGATGAGAACGGTGAGGTCGTTCATTGGGAAACGGTGGAGCTGTTTCTGCTGTGGGAAGGAAATCGCAGCCGGGAGTCCATCGGAGGATGGGATGGTCTTCGGAATCCCGTGAAGCGCTTTGACTTTGAACAGAAATCCCACGAGACGATGTGGGTCATGAATAAAAGCCGTCTGATCGGATACCAACTAATTCAGGGCACAATACGGTGCCCAGTAGGAACTCGGTGGGATACCGCCTTCAAGCGCATTGCTCATACCATTGACGGAGAAACCTAATTGAAACCAAGACCCACTAGATGGTGTATCGTGTCCGTGGTCAGCCTACAAGTATTTGACACGGTTCTACTCACCAGGAATAGCACGAGCTATATTTGAGGTAGTTTTGACCATGGGAGAGCAAAACAAAGGACGGATCACGCGGGCCGGCGTGTTTGGTGATGCGTGTGAGTCCTTGGTCGACTTCTCCTGGACTTCTCCTTTGTTCCACCACCATAATGCCTCAAGTCGGTGCTCGGAAGCTATACAGGCACCTCGTCTCTGCGCTGCTCCTTTTCTGTTGACGGGCCCTGGAACTCATTCACCGCAATAATACGATAAATTCAAGTTTTTCACGGATGGACAACATCGGGACGCCCCGATGCGGGGGTCGCGGGAAAAAAATAGTGACGGTACTACTGTCTATGGAGCGCCCGAAATTGGCTCTATAACCCGGGAAGGCCATCTGGATCGCCGCTGTCATTGAGCATTCGGCGGTGTTTGTCAGACCTTCTCGGATCGCCGACATCGGAATGCTGTTCCCTCAATTTTATAAGAGCGGGTTTCCCGCCGCTTTCTTTTCCATTGTTTCACTTTTCCTCTGCACCCATGTGGTTCTCGTCCCTTCCATGGCTGCTTCTCGCAGCAAGCTCATCTCATACGTGCCAAACCTCGTCCTGCCTACCAAAGTCGGCCCACGACCAAGTCCCATTCCATGATCGCTTCCTACGTTGCCTCTCCCACCGCAAACGGGACGTTGGAGAACGTACCCGGACGCGTGAGCATCCTGGTCCTGAATTATATTTGATCTTGACACGACCGTCCTTGCAGTACGTTGCTACCGTAACATTGAATGACCGAGGTACGTTTCACCAGGCACTCGAGGTTATTCCGCTGATCCGTCCGACAGATTTCCGCGTGGCAATCGACACAGGAAGCTCTGATCTATGGTTCGTCTTTGTCTTCAATACGCGGCAGGACATTCATGTTTTTGCACAGGGTGGTTTCGAGCTCTGACTTTCAGTACGATACAAAAGATGCACAACCAGTATCTATCAGTTATGTCGGAGGCAAAACAGCTGGGACAACTGGGTTCGCCACAATGAGCCTTGGCGGCTACACCTTTGGACCGCAAGGTTCGTATTCGTCCATTGGTGTTGAAGTACTGTTATCAAACCTTCCTTTCACAGCGTTCCTGAATGCCACGACGGTATGTTCTCCGCCATTCTACTCTGATTGCACCGCTGATTTTCATAGGTCGGATTAGGCGGGATCGTCGATCTCGGCCTCGACGGATTAATAGGACTCGCCTTCGACGGTACCAGCGCATCGGATATCACACGCGTCCTCACCCCGCTCGGATCCACCGTCGGTCAACCCTTCCTCTTCAACATCTTCGACCTGACGCCCAACCAAGACAACTTTATCGGGATCTCGCTCTCCCGCACGGACGACCTCGAAGCCTCCGCCGACGCGTCGTTTACAATCAACGAGCTGGACGAGACGTACGCGGAGCGCATCCAGGGCGTGGACGCGATCCCGCTGTTCCCCGGGGACAACGGCCGGTGGAGCGTCCTCGTGGACCGTATAAACGTGAACGGTGTCGATCTCGTGCTCGAGTCCGCCGTCCCGAACGCGCCGAACGGGAGTATCGTGGCGGTAATGGACACCGGGACTCCCACCGCGACGCTTCCGCCTGACCTTCTCTACGCGCTCTACTCACAAATCCCCGGAGCTATCGTAGGGGTGCAAGATGGGGACATGACTTTTATCATCCCCTGCAACACCTCCACGATGATTACGGTTGTTATTGGGTCCGTATTCTCTTTTCTCCTTTCTTTGAGTAAACACTTTCATTGCCCCGCTGACGTGCACGCACTCTTTAGAGGGTTCGGCTACATCATACACCCGCTTGATTTGTCTGACATCAAGACGAACATTCCGGACGACAACGGCAACAACGTCACCGTCTGTGTGGGGACCATCCAGAGTCTCCCAGCGTCAGATTCAGACGCACTGTTTGGAGATACCTTCATGCGCAACGTCTACTCCGTGTATGTATGGTCCTGTGCTTGTCCTTCCGTCTCACGGCTGTTGAATATATTCTAGCTTCAACTTCGGCAACGCTATCGCAAAATCACCCACGGGCGCTGCATCGATCCAGATGCTCTCTCTTCTCGACGCGCGCACGGCCGTTGAGGACGTCAAGAACGTACGAATGGCGCAGCTCGCGAACCTGGCTCCCGAGCTACAAGGCATCCCAGCCGGTTTCGTTGCCGCTCTCCCTGGCTCCGCGCGCCCCACCACCGACACAACCCCGCCCGATTCCGATACATCTGATTCAAGCGCCCTCCGCACTAACGGTGCCATAGCGGACGACGCTTCCAGCAGTAGCGACGGAAGCGACGCAGGCGTGAAGAAGTACGCGCTGATCATCATCGGGCTGCTCAGTGGCAACTTGGTGGTGGTTTTGTTCTTGCTGGCCTTGGGCGTGGGTCTGTATATCAAGCGCAGCGGGAGACCTGCGTCGAGTGCAGCGAAGTACGCGCCTGTTAAGTTTGGGGAGGAGGAGCCATTAGGGAAGGCTGAGGCTTATGATGCGGAGCGGAGGTATTCGGATTGAGCGTAAACAGACAGATCGAGAACTGCAGGCAGATTCCAAAGTTCAGGATACTCCAAAGCACTTTCATTTGTTTCTTTCCTGAGGATACAATAAACGATAATCTTAACTCAGTAGCCTTTGGAGGAGTCTTCTCGGATTCCGCCTGTTCGATCTCTTCATTCCCTCGTTTGTAGGTTAGTGCTCATCTGAAAGCCTCACTCACAGAGACCCAGGAAACACAGTTTCCGAGGCCCCTCTTCCCAAAGATTTATTTTATTTTCCAGCCTAGCAACTGAGCCAGCGGAGAAAAGAGCCCAAACTGGGAAGCTGGAAGCAGAAGCGAAACCACGGCGACGGCAAAAAGCTGAATGATGTCGGACCCAATCGGACATCCCGGGCCAACGAATCCTAGTCTCTCATAGCCAGACGCTTCAATACGGTACCATCTCGTACCTCGATCGTATTGAAGTCTGTTGTTAAGTGATGGGGCCCGATCAGGGTACTGTAGTATTACGACCAAAGGTTCACGGGGTGTCACCCATCACCTCAATTGTTCACTGAACTTGATGTTCATTTCTCGGCGATCACACAAATATTGCTATATATGGTAATCCGGCGAAGCCGGACCGAATTTTTTGACGCTTTTTTACCTTTTTAGGCTAGAAAATTGCAAAGTCACCGTCACCAGTACCAAAATTGTTCAGTTCACGGGTGGCTGTCACCCGTCACCTGAACCTTTGGTCGTAATACTACAGTAAACTCTTGTTACGTAATCTTTTGCTTGGGTGCTTTCGGGGCGATTTCGCTCTGCGGTACCTTTTTCTCCATTTCCTTCATGTGGAACTCGATCTCGGAGTCCATTGTTGATGTTATGCCTCTTTAGAATTTCTTGAATCATGCTTGAACTTGCGCAGTAGCTCGGACTTCAATTGATGTGCCAAAAAGCCATCAACTTGACTCGTCAATAGTTTTGGCCCTTGCTACTCAAAAAATCTGAAAATATTTGGACACACAGAACACATCTCTATTTCTTTGATGAAGATATATCCACGGTTCAAGAACTGGGGCAAGGGCTTCAAAACGTGATTACATAATAAGGTTTTACCCTGATCAGACCCCTGTGCTTAAAAACAGACTAAACGAATCCGAACTCCCTTGTTCACCTGCTCTGTTGTCGACTTGGATACCAACCCGGCGACTGATCTTCCTTCTACTTATCCAAGATTGGAAACCCTGGTTCGTACAATTTTACAGTCTTGCAAGCCCGGAACGTCTTCAATCCCGTCAACTTCTTGAAGGCGTTAGTGGCAATGTTGCTTTGTGGGCTGTGCGTCTTAGCATTCTCAAACTACGTTCCCTCATTCCGCTTCCGCTTCAACGAGAATGTGGTGTGGGATACAATCAGAAATCCTCTCTGATGGAGTTACGACTTATGTGGCACACTGCCCTGCGGCGCACACTTTGTCACCAGGTCCCCCGCGTTTCGTTCCTGCTTTCCCGTTACCGTGCTGGTGGCTGACAGACTATTCGTACCTTGACCACTCTCAACTAGCGTTCATATTCCGTAACCAGCGAATTCCCCGCGGGCCCCTCGCTGGTCAGGCGCTATTGCAACTGCTCGCGGGAATTCCATTGTCCCTGCTTCGAGCAATCTGTGGGCCACCCGACTATTTCGTCTCAACGAGGCCCCGCGCTAATAACATCCCCTCGCTCGTACCTTTACTCCTGAACCGAAATTCCTGAGACATCCGACGGGGACTCTAATAACTACAACTTGACGACAACAATCTCGCATCTGTCATGACAGAAACTCACTCGAATCACATTCGACCAATCTGTGGGCAACGCGTGCTATCACTTGACGACAACAATCTCGCATCTGTCATGGCAGAAACTCACTCGAGCCACATCGAACCAGTATTGTACAGGTGCTCTACAGCTTGCTCCTCACGCCTCGAACCTAAATGTATTTTCTGGCGTCAATTGGCAAGGGGAGTGTCAAACCCTGGAGGCAGCTACGTCCTGGCACACTGGCTTGTCTGCCGTTTTTAGCAAATCTGGGAGGTGGGAAAACAACTCTAATTTCAGCCAAGAGGTAGGCGGCAATTCCCGATCGCACACAGACCTCCTTGACAAGGCCCCCAAATTTGGAAAGCTGTGCTGATGGACCGCTTTTCACGCCCGAATCGCGAACTTTTCACTTTGGGTCTCATTTTCACTCAAATCTCTCCCAGATTTTGGCTACCCTCCCATTTTCATACATTCCTCGTATATTTGTCTCCTCAGAATGATATTTTTGAACCTTGAGAGGTCGTCTCGAAGCAATTGATATCTGTTCTCGGGAGTTCCCGGAAGCCCCAAATGGCACAAAGCTGTGGGTGGCTGTGCACGGACCGGTGATCCACACCCTCCCCCCTCCGGATCGCTGCTCCGGACCCTCCTCCTCCTCGGGTGCACAGCATGTCAAAACTTCGAGAGGTTGATGTCGGGAACTTTATTGCCGCCTACCTCTTGATTTCAGCAGACATGATTCCACTGCAACGCACAGCACGGCAGTGTGCGAGAAGCCATATCCTTGAATAGCTCCTGCATGATAAAATAGGTGCATGTTCTTACTGTCTATCGTCTACTTCCTTCCACAGTGAGTCTCAAGGGGCAGTTCCAAATTTCACTCTAGCTACAGCGATAATATGTCGCCACATAACGAAGACAGTACAGACACTCTCCTGGATTCCGCCATCTCTTTACTCCGCATGTCACACAAAGGTCGGTGGCAAAACATTCATGTAACATTGTGATTATAATAGCGCTGCAGCTCCGAAGAGCTCGTGGTTTGCCACCCCCAAAGCCCTACGCCTCTCATCGGTGATCCTTCACTCGGCCCTGGTGGTCATACATTTGGCCCTCGTCGGAATTTGGGCGAGAGGATTAGAGCATCGAATCACCGTCGCTCTCGAAAACCAGAAGGTTGCCTCCTTCCTAGTCACTGCATCGTCAACTGCGTTCGGAACCGGTGTGTACTTTTTAATTGTCCTCTTCAAAGACTGATGGACGATGGACTCGCATTACAGATATATTCCGCGATACTAGTGTTCGTGACACAGGCGCTTTCAAGGAGACGGAGCCTACAAGTGGATCAGGTGTTGACCGCTACCCACGACAACGCCGCTGCATGGGCAGGAATTGGGGCAGCCCTTTTGTACCTCTGGTATCAAACGGCAGTTCGTGCATCTATCGGCCGAACTTTGACCGCAGCGTTATATCTAATGACCATCTCGGGACTTCACATCACCATGTCCTCACTTTTCTCATTGGTAACATTCAACTCATCCCGGTCCTTCTTGGCTGCAACCCGTGGTTTACCGGCGTTCAACGGCACGGTCACCTTCGGTTCGGATCCCTAGTAAGCAAGCCCACCTTCACGGCCACCAACACACTCATGTCATCTAAAAGTGAAGAGATAGATGCATATGCAGAGGAATCGCTCTACTTTCTGCCGTCCGTTCTGGATGGTACGACAAACCTAGGGCTACAGGACGGGTCGTTGTATGATGTGCTGGACATCAATGTACTGTCTGGAAATGCTACTGTGAACGCATCGGGCTTCAATATCACCTGTGGTTCTGTTCCAGAGAAGGACAGATCGACATTTGAACCCAAGGGAGCCACTTGGAGAAATTTGAACCGTGTGATCTTTCCGATTCGTATGGCAAATTATTCGTCTCATAATGCCATTACTGATCCCTACTTAGAAGTGGGCATGATTTCCCAAATACCAGATGCTGACTTGAATTCCATCCTCCTCTACAGCAGTATTCCCATCGTAGATTCCAGCGGGAAATCCGACTCCTGGGCTGATATCAGTCCACCGATGAATACAGTTTCCTCGATCCAAATGCTCCAGTGCTCTTTGACACTGGTGAGGCAACTGGCAACTGTGGATGCTCAATCGCAGAAAATCCAAACAATAGTACCAACTGTTAGAAAAAACTCCTCGACCTGGCAGCCGTACACCGCACCCCTTTCCAATGTGACCACGGATGGGAACTCGTTCATAGACACCGTTTGTTACTGAATCACAATCTCGCGCTTTATTGCTGAACGTACGTAATGCAGTGGGCACGTTGGTATGATTGGATGCCAAGCTCAGATTTTCTGCTCGACTATTCCAGTGACTCTGGCTTTCTAGCCTCAGTGGCAGATGTGTAAGTCCACATCAGTTCATATGAATATAGAGACAGCTGGTTGACCTCGTTCCTCGCTCTTCAATAGGTATCTAATCCAAAGACTCAATTTACCGGCTGCAAATCACAGTGATACACAAAATGTGACTCTCCATGACCTCGAAAATGCTCTATCAACTCTTGTTGCCTCCATGTTTTGGACAAGTAAGCCGATGCGATAGCTTTGAGCTTTATCTCTGACTTGATCGAAGTAGGTCATATCCCCCCAACATACAGACCGCCTAGCCCTGGCTTTAAATCTTTCGTAAATGGGACCATCTCAACTTCCCTTTCTGACATTCCGCGACCTCCCATTCTACTCCCGGGGAAAGGTGAAGTCACGGAAATCTTTGCGGAAGCCCGAGTCGAGGTATGGATCAACCACTTCACCTGCTCTGAAACTGACTGTCCGCAATAGCTCAACATATTCGCGGTATGTAACCGACGGGACACTCCTCACGATAGATCAAGCTCATGGATTTCAGGTCTCAGCCGGTCTTGCAGCGTCCCTGACATTAATGATGCTGGCCTTTGCATCCTTAAGAGACCAAAACGGGGATGACAATTTGCCTCTCGACGGAACCGGAATCCTCCACGCCATTTGGCTGTATCGAAATCACCCCGAGCTTGAAACACAACTGGAGCAGGTGGAATGTCCAACCGATGAGAACCTGCGTGCCGCGGGGATGGTGAAAATAAGCTTGGTGGGCGAACGGGTTCACAAAGATGAATCAGAGTAGACAAAGATTCCCCGCATGGAAGACGCCGTATCTCACTGATTTGGATTGCACCAGTGGTATCTATTTCTCGTCCGCGTATTTTCGTTACTTTTGTTTGGAACTTTGTACGATCTCCCGTTGATTACGGTTCAGAACGTCTGACCCCTTCTGTCATCCGTCGGGGTGATCGCTGCCGGGACATGTCGAACCTTGCATATTATAGTATACGCGACATGGTTATATATTTGGCTGTGAGATGGCAAAGAAACGCTCGAGTATATAGACCTCCGAAGAAAGATCGCATATCGCAAAAATCAACTACCTTTTTCACGGGCTCATAGGGCCCCAGGGAGTATGTTGGCAGAGTTTTGAACGCCATATGACGGGAAGCAATTGAAAGACTGGGATCCGAGAAGTCTCGGTACTTCACGTGGTTCAACATCCCCTGAAATCACCAGGACCAGGGGAAAAGGCGTGAATGTACGAGGCCCAGATTCTTATCTTGAAGTCGTTTATTCACAGTCAATTCGTTCCTGAGTATCGTTCTACATTTCCCCTTGTCGCAGTATTCGGACGTCGACAATATTCGAAGGTAGGAATTGGCCTTCCCACCTCCTTGCCGGAGTCGAGGTATTCATTCTTGACGGCCAAGCGGTTCGTGGACAGTAAGGTAAATATACCAGTAGGTGAATTTATCAGTTTCGAAAAGCCACTCTATATACAGCGGCCCTTCGCGGAAGCGCATGAATCCCGTTGAAGGAGACAACTGAAGAAGACAACCGCTGAAGAGCGGTACTGCGCCAAGTGATAATCTGGGATTAGTGCAGGCCCAATCCCTTGAGAAAGCATCGCACGTCGCTTCCCTCTGTTCTTGAAGGAGGATGATTCTGTGATCTTTTTATTCAACTCCGCACTGCTCTTCGCTTTATGAGAGTGAAAGAGCTCCAGCGTCTTTGACGCGTCTGGTCTCTGCACTGGGTCGCGGCGCCGAAGTTTCTGAATAGAAGGGATGAGAGAATCAAGGTACACGTATTTCCAGGCGGTTGTGTTGACTTGCATGATCGAGTACTTAGCATTGACTCACCACTAGAAATCTCGTAACATTTCACCAGCGAGCCGCACGTCGACTTTGAACGAATCGTATGGCACGGTCTCGAAGATCTCGGGATATGTTTTTCGCAGCCAACCACAATCACTGGTCACCAATCCACGGGCGTCATAACTGGAAAACTGCACGGAAAGTCCAAAGTCGATTAAATATACTTCATCGGCGCCGCTTGCGTACGAGTTTTGATATGGTTGACCCATTGGAAAATTCTGCGGCCGTCACTGGAAATGGCCGGGTAACTGAAATAGAAACCCCGTGGTATCATACGTGAGGTATCCATAACTATTCTTGGCGCATATATCACTAGAAAGTCTGATCGGAAATGCAATCAATGTCTGAGCAAAAGAATTCACCGACCGATGTACGATGTTCTTGCTGTGCAAGAAAACGAGGCCCGGAAGGAATTTCAGCATGAAGCTTTCGGTTTGCAAAGTTCCTCACCTCAAGATCCTGCTGGACGAACTTCATCACCTCGCCCACCGTTTCAAACGCCGGATTGTTGCAATCGCGCATGCGGGGCATCACCATAAACGCCTCATCGTTAATTGCGAGTAAGTCAAGTATCCGAGTCGGTACGCAATACGCTTGCACGCCTGGTTCATGGGTCAGAAAACGGGAGACGGTGGCATCCGCTGAAACTCGATCATTTTGAGGACAACCTAGGTCACATCAGACATGAGCATGGCGTCAAGGACTTCGCCCTAAATGTTCAGGATAAGCTTCAACTGATTCCAGGCGGAAGGAACCAGTCCAGGCGATACCGGGGGCGTAGCATATACCCGCGCGCCTCCAGCCACGGTTAGAACTATGCCCATACTTCCTCTAAATCTCCTCGTTTTGACCACGTAGCCTTTAGGAAATCCGGATGTCGACCATTCTTAACCACGACTCAGGGGTTGGAGTCGCCCTTACCGCTGACCTCCTGTCTGAGATTGTGACTTACACTTTGTCACTGCCCTGAACGCACTATGAGTCTGAGACAAGTGTCAAGAACCACCACAAACGGATGAACTCATTCTTGGACAACATCTGGATTGACATGGGCAAATATTTCGCAAATCATCCGAAGAATAGAATGCCCGTTTGTGGGTTGTGCAAGCACTGTAATTATGAGTCGACGCTACTCCGAGCATCTATAGAACCAGATTACTCAACATTGTAATGGAGACGTTCCTAGCTCGATGTCTTCCTCAGTGCGCAAACGGACGCCTCGAGCATTAGAGTCTTGCGCTCTATCTCTAGTCTCTCGTACACAGATGTTACGGCAAGGAAGCTCGTACCTCGCACGTTGTATCTGTCTCTGCATGCAACTACCATGTGCGGGTCTAGATTTGACACTGCCCTGGATAAAAGATGGTGGACCTGAGCCCACGATCGGTGCTGGGGGTTCGTCGAGTTTCTGTGCAGACGTTCAATCCTCCACTTTTTTCACAATGTAATAACAGTTCTTCGGCACTCATCTTCCCTCTATAACGTTGAAATAGCACCAGCGCCTCTTTCGCGTCTGTTCTCCGCGCCGGGTCGCAGCGCCGAAATTTCCGAATAAATGGAATGAAGAAGTCGAGCCCTATATATCGCTGGGCAATCGTGTCACGAACGACAGTTTTCATTCAGCACTCAGAATGAATATGACAGCCTGTGGTGCGTACTGGTCGGGAGAAACCAAGACTCCGAGTCAGAGCTCCGGAGCGGAGAAGAGGGCCAGAGATCTTCCGTTCACTCCAATTTCACCATCGCACAGCGAGAGAACGAGCAGCTTGGCGGCCTCGCCCAGGTTTTCCAATTCCACCAAAATCCGACCATGAGTGACGAGACGAAGAGTATTTCAAACTCCGCTGATGGTGATGACTCAGAACCGCTTCCTTCTTCCCGCCACTGCAGTGACTACAACATCGAGCAGCTCAGCAGCTGGCCAAGTGAACCATACAATTCTGCGCGATGGAGAAAAATACTGGGGTCCTACGTTGGTCTTACGGAGAAAAGAACTGTACCGCTGGACGCATCCTGCGGCTCGAGTTGGGCTCTGCCGATGCATATTTTACTATCAACGAGCTGGACGAGAAGTACGCGGAGAGGATTCAGAATATTAATGTGGCTTCTGTTCCACCGTTCCCAGGGGACAACGGCCGGTGGAGCGTACTGGTAGACCGCATAAACGTGAACGGCGTGGATCTCGTGCTCGAGTCCGCCGTCCCGAACGCGCCCGTGGGAAGTATTTTGACGGTGATGGACGACCGGGACGCCCACCGCGACCCTCCCGCCGGATCTCCTCTACGCCCTCTACTCAAAACTCCCCGGAACCATCGTAACGGTCCAAGATGGGGACATGACCTTCATCATCCTCTGCAGCACCTCCACCATCGTCACCGTCGTTATTGAGTCAGCGTTCATTCATTTTATTCAAAAGCACTTTGGCTGCCTTTTACATATGCTAACGTGCTTGTTCATTTAGAAGGTTCGGCTACATCATACACCCGTTGGATTTATCTGACATTAAGACGAGCATCCCGGATGACAATGGCAACAACATCACCGCCTGTGTGTCGACCATCGCTAGTCTTCCAGCCTCCGATTCAGACGCCCTGGTCAGGGATACCTTCATGCGCAACATCTATTCCGTGTATGTCCAGTCTTTCCGTCTGAAAGATTGCTGTTAAGAATTTTCTAGCTTCAACTTTGGCAACGCTGTCGCAAAATCGCCGACCGGGTCCGCGTCGATCCAGATGATCCCCGTGCTGGATGCGCACAGCGCAGTCGAGGATGTGCAGCGGGTGCACATGACACAGCTCGCGAACATGGCGCCAGACCTCTTGACTATCCCGTAAGGATTCTTCCCTGCGACTCCTGGATCCAGACCTCCCTCACCAGGTGGTCCGGACATTACACTCCCGAATTCTGGCAGCGGCAGCGTGCAAGGCCCGAATGGCGCACTTGCGGATGAGGCTGATGCCCTCGAGTCGTCTTCTGGCACCGACGGCGAGGACGGCAGCGCACAGAAGTACGCGCTGATCATCATTGGGCTCCTCAGCGGAAATTTAGCTGTGGTTCTGCTCCCGCTCGTTATCAGCGTCCTTATGTATATCAAACGGAGCGGGAGGTCTGCGTCGGGTGCAATACCGAAGTACGTCCCTGTTAAGCTCAAAGATGAGGAGCCGGTGAGTAAATGGGAGGGAGATGATGAACGGAGGTATTCGGACTGAGGTGTAGATGTAAACAGATGAAAGGATAGAAAACTTGTGTAACGAACGGCTGTGTAATTCCACGCTCCTTCTATAATTCAAATATATTGTACGCAGGATCGGACTACTCTCTTTGGAAAATAGGACGCTGCAAATAGGGAGTAGAATTATTGTTTGACCTGTTTGACGACCAACGGAGCGTACATCACAAGGAGTCTTTCAGGGAAGGAGTGCTTGTGTTGTTCGCCACTTCAATCTTTCATTCTCTTTGCAATTGGAAAGCTTTCATGCAACGAATGTTTCCTCAGTCTCGGACAATCGAACGGGTTGACATATAACGGAATCAGAGGCGAAGTCGTGGAATCGATATCGCGGGGTTGCACTGAAAAAATTCGCAGCTGAGCCCGATGCCGTGATGCCTAATTATCTCGGTACGTCCCCCACACCGGCCACAGCCTACATTATAGTTTGTATGTGGCGGGAAAACAGCGCCGTGTTAAATCTCTCACTATACACCAGTCACAAAATATATTCTGTCCACTTGATCATTATGGTCGCACTTTTGTCGGGAACCTCGGCACATGCCTGTGCACCTGGCACAGCGATGTGACAAGAAACTCCAAACTCGAGATGACTCACCGAACAAGAACAAGCGGATAATTTGGCAGGGATGGATTGGCTCACCAGCAAAACAGGTGAACGACGTCGCGAAAGCCTGAGTTCAGCCTCGGTGAGTGGGTTGCAGTTTTGTGCACTGCATTTTTTCGTTTTGAGCCGTGTGCCGCCACAACCTACATCACGCTTGACCCGCTTTCGAATTGAACCATCGCTATCTGCGGTATAAACTCTGGAGTGCCAGCAGCACATTGACTCGAGTGCAGTCCCAAAGCCAATGCCATTCCACACAAACGCCTAACATGAAGAGAAACCATTTCGGCAAAGCCTGCGGATCAACGACGATCAAACTGAGGTTGAACTAATATCTCCGTGGCACTGCCAGCACAACCGGTTGAACTTACAGTGCCTCTACGCAGTAGCACAACCGCAGTACGAGAAATAGGTGTCAAGGGACTTGTGGTTGTTCGCTATACTGCCTTGAGCATTCAAATCATCGTGAAGGGTTGGAAATTCACTTATTCTGGTGATTAGCAATCCTCCTTACGAAGCGGCCAGTATCGTTTGTCACTCGGGTCAAGTGCATTTATTTATCCGTTCCAGTGGCTTTGTAACCAAAGATTGTCCCCCGTAATCCAATTCATTATATGCTGACTGATCCAAGGCTCCCAGAGTCAATTCTGTTAATTCATTATCGCCGAGTTTCTCCGTACAATACAGGTCAGAGGGGCACGTTACGTACAGCAGCAACGCTACCGGGCAGGGGTAAAGTGACGCTGTGACGTTGCAGGCGGCGCAGATCGGCGCTGCAGTTTTTTCGACTGACGCTGATTGACGCTTGATTGACGCAGCGGTTTGCCGCTTTGTCACACCGGCGCAGCGTCACGTATGCGTTGACACATGCACCGCTGTTTCTTGACGCACCCATCGGCGCACGCAGCGCGACTTGTATCTTGCGGCTGGCGCTGACTGCCTTTCCTTCAACCCATCAGCAGGACGTCAGTCAACGTTTCCCACTTTTCCCATCTCGATTCCCTCGTCGCTGTACCAATGTATTTCTTTCCTTTCAAGTTTCAATACATTGTGTAAGTAAAACCTGTGCCTCTTCTCCATCCAACCGTGGGTACTCAAGCTGAATCTTACTGTGGCTCTACTGCTGGACGACTTCAAATAACAATATTGATACTTCTTGCTGCTACCTCTCGTGAAAATTCAACTATGTTGATAAAATTCGCCCTCGACTGATCACCATATCGTCGACTGCTGCTTCACATTGAAAAAATTGACGCTGGCTGGGGATGCTTAACAGAACTTGCCTAGAACTTCTGCTACAAAGTCACTCACCGACCCATCGCCGCAAAAAAATCTCCGCCCTTACTTCATGTCAATTCTATAACTACAGTGTCAACAAAATAATGGGGGTGGGATGTGGAGCTGTAGTCGAGAATTGCAGGAGAAGAGGTAACAAGCCAAAATTTATCGGCATCAGCGATGCGAACTGTGTTCGGGCGGCAAAACTCGCACGCTGAAGGCAGGCTGGTCTTGCTTGTAGGGTCGAGAGTGAAAATCAACCCGAGTTTTTCGGCCTGAGCAAGCTGCTCCTTTCGAAAAAACTGCTGAGCCTGCTCACCGCCTTCCAGATGGTAGACCAGTGCGTAGAGAATATATCCGTCTGGCGCTCCTTCTAATGATTGGGAGGGGCCGGTGAACGTGCCTTTTGTAGTTGTTGTCCGACGCCGAATGGCATGTCCCTCGTGTTCCGCCCGTCGTAGTCAAAGACTCTCTTCTTTGACGTGGAAATCGACAGGTAACGCGCGATGAAATGTTCCGCATGCGTGCTGGAGTAGATGTGGCCCACAATTTTGTACTTCACCCCTGCTACAGACGCAGCTGGATTGCTAGCGTAGAGAGAAAGGACTCCCGGGCAACTTGAACCAGAGACCGGCTGCCATTAATGTGGCTGTTATATACTGAAATGAATCGGGGGACTTCAAGGACGCAAGGAAGCAGTATTCAGGATGGGAAAACAATCTTCTGTCGAGGATGAGTGCAACTTTAGAAATGTGGGGCCGTCGACAGGAGGGAAACTGTCATTGCCCGACATCAATCTAGTATATTCAAAGTTGAATACCATTCAGTGACATTTTTTGCAGTTCTTGGGACCAGTAGTGGAGCCTGTTGTTAAGTGGTATTTCGTCAGGACACAGATTCGAAGTGATTTCTGGTGAGCCGACCGCCCACGGTTGATCACTTTATGGTTGAACCCCAATCAAAGATTTTTGAAAAGTTCCGCCAAGTTTGTTGCCCATACCGTTGCGGTTTTGCTGTTTAAGTCTCACCATTGGGTACTGAAAACTGCCTGGAGTGTGGATTTGCCAGCGCAGGTAGTATCAATGTTCATATGCGCCGGAAAATCATTTTGACCGGAATACTATTTTGTGAATAACCCCGCCAAGGTTTGAAACGAGGGAGTCCGGTGCTTACAATGACCTCCGATAGATATAGGAGAATACTTCCGTACAGTGATCTCAAAAAACATTTGTGGGTGCGTCAGTCAACGTCAATCCAACACTGACGTTGGTGGCTGTGTATTGACGCAGACCGGCGCGCGCGTGTTGACGCACGACCGGGGCATTCCTTCTTTCAGATTTACCACTTGCCATCTGGTATGCTGGGCTGACGCAGCTTTGTTGAAAATTTTTTTCTGATTTTTGAACCAACTTTTTCGTGCTCACTGTCGTCGACGACGCCAAAGGACTTTGATCGCTGTGTTCCAAATGCGGTTATCCGTGATCACAGCGACGGCAACCGAGCTCACTGGTGACAACGGTAAAAGCGGAAGTTCTGTCATAGAAAGTAGTTGCAAAAAATCCAGTGCGGAGCACAGCCGGCGGGAAGTTGACCAGTGAGCTCTCATGGGCCACAGCAAGGGGGAACCGGCATTAAAATTTCGTACATGGGGTGGGGGGGTCCGAGGTCGGCCGAAAAAAATTTGTAGGCTCAGTTAGAAAAGAGCTTTGGGAAGCTTAAAAAATGTGTTTCGTCAGTGTTAAATGGGTCGGCGAGTAAATGAGAGTGCTCTATGGCAATCTATCAACCCAAATAGGGCAGTTACCCGGATTTGGGTGGCCCATCGGCCTCACGTGCAGAGCACAGCTTCCAAAATTTCTCCTCAGCTTCACGTCGGGCCCGCCAGCAATGCCGAGAAGAGGGAAGAAAGAGAAGAAACAGGTGAGTAACATTACTAGTCCAACTTGAATGTGTATTCTAGCCCGGAGACGTCAAATACGACCCATCCAGTGCTACCGTGCCCTGATTACCAGGAAATGGTTCATGTTGGGACGGGTGGCCCGCCAACCTGAAGAATCACAAACCAGCATGCAAGGGACGTCCAAAGGGGATTACTCAAAATTTCTGGACCTATTCGCGCCAAAGCTGCGTGCATCTCTTAAGCCGCTCAGATCCGGATATGCGGCCCGGCCCCAGGGGTGGGAAATTCCTTCCCTATATGGAAGGAGAGGGGGGGAGGGGGGGTCGGCTTGAGGTCGAAAAAAACTTTTCGACCCCATATCCGTTTTTCGAATGCCGGTTCCCCCTTGGGCCACAGGATGTTGAGCAAGTGTGAATGATGACTAGAGTAATGTTGAAGCGTTGTAAGGGAGTGAAACAGACATTTTACAACGAAGAACAGAGGGCGTGAACGCAAGAGTCGTCCAGATGTGAAGAATACCGGCGCAGAGTGATGAACGACTGACGCAGAGAGGCGCAGACCAATGTTGCAACTGATGCTAGACTGACGCAGAGTTGTCACACTGACGCTGTGTCACGGCGCTTGACTGGCGCGGACTGACGCTGACTGAGACGGGGATTGACGCTGCAAGCGCCAGGACTGACGCTGCAAGGCGCAAGATTGACGTGGAAGATTGACGCTGATTGACGCTGTGACGCATGTGACGCAGGCCCATTGACGCTGATTGACGTTGCACAACTCTTTGTTCGATGCTTTTAACGTCCTCGACGGTGTCTATTCGCAGAGATTATGGTTCGAAACAACGTACCGATTACCCTCGTAGTTGCCTGTGGAAGATGGGGGGTCAAGGAGAGCAGTGAAGGTGAGTTTAACACCTGACGCAAAACTGAACTGACGCTGACTGACGCTGCATGCGTCAAACGTCAGTGCAGCGCCGAAATCCCCTTTGCCCAACGCTACCCACCCCCGGAGATCAAAGTTCGAATCTGTGGTGCGGCAAGTCAAACAGAGGACCTATTTGGAGATGAAGTCTGAGACGATCCCCTGCTGTGCCCAGTGAAAGTGTCCGTTGGATTCAAAGCTAGTACCATATTCAGTGCTGCGACGTTGGCTCCATACTGACTGGGATAGCTATTGGTGGTCGAGCGCCTCACCGACTATGTATATGGTATTTTTTTGGTGATTTGGCAAATACGGGGCTCGAAATCGCCGTCGGGGACGGTTGCAGACGTAATCCTCTCTGGAAATGAAGCTGGTGAATTAGACTGTGGTGTCAATAAAGACGCGCTGGCTGTGTTAACTCGGTATCTTTTGACTTCTGACACTTTTTATAACCTGCGCGGTGCCGACAGCGTGGACGAGGAGCTACACCGAACGTAATCCACAAAACCACAGCATGTACTGGCTAGTTATTGTGGTGAACAACCGAACCCAAATCAATCGCCGACGGCGGTAAGTACAACCTGCCGAGGCACGCCTCCGTGCATGCTGACTGCTATCAATTTATCCTGAGTGTTATCCTGACGACATAAATGCCACACGGCCCTGACCTGTCGGAGATCTTATTTGTGGACACTCCGTGCTCTTCGTGACTCGGCAGTTCTCACGACAGCTCGAAGTAAATTTCACGACCCCATCCTCATTTAGAGCCCTGTATCGTGGCAAGGTATGGGAAACTACGGAGATTCCTTTCTCACCAGTTACAGTTGCAAATGTTCTATAAGTTGAAGCGATTAATCCAAAACATTGGGAAGAAGATGACGTGTGATTGAAGATCTTTATGAACGCCGGCAAGGATTTAACCGATAGAGCCAAGGACCTTAAGCGATCTGCGTCTCTTGTTTGGAATCCCGACGATGCTACGGTAGCTAGCTCTCGGCTCCCAACGTTTTTTTGTCGGCCCCAATCAACAACCGTGCTCGTAAGGCGTGTTACCTATTCTCGGACCCACTTGGCATGGCAGGTGTTTCGCAATTCTCACTTTGGAGCGCTTTAGCCACCTACTAGCCACACTCTAGCCACTTCGTTTGACGACATCGTTCATACTCTAGATCTCCCCGGGCATGGAGCGGAACAAAGTAATTCTGGATGATTGATTCCGTTTTCATGACGTCTGGTGTAAGATCTGGGCATTTTGACGATTTTCTTTCCTCACGAAGAGCAAGAAATTTAACGGGTCCATTAAAGAGCACTCGAAGGCCATTTCTACCCCAGACCGGAAGAAGTTAATGGCGGTGTTCTGCGGTGTTAGCAACGAAGACTTGTGCTGACGTCTGTGAAACATGATGGGAACAATGTCTATGCCATAATGCTGCACCGCATTTTAACTGCGTGGGTCGCGGATCCCTTGTTCTGCCAGTGCGCCTGCGGAACCAGAACGCGCTATATAGAAAGAGCAGGGCGCTTTCCACAGCTTCACACCCCACCATGACTTCCCATTCGTTCCAGATCCTCACGGACCAAGAGGTTATCGACATGAAGCGAAGTCGCGGAATTGCACGTTTTCATGGTTATTACTGGGTTCTCGTTGGCTTATCACTGCTTAGATGGCCTGTGCAGAGTGCCAAAGAAGAAAACTCAAGTGCAACAAGCAATTTCCCTGTAGTTCTTGTAGTAGGTTAAACCCCTAAAACTTTGGGATGATTTCTCAAAAATCTAGTTCGAAGAGGAAGGCAAGACATCTGCCCCACGGGTAAGTCCAGCCGTGAATTCGGTGCCCATTCTCTTAGTTTCATTTGGCAGGCGACATGGGCTTCATCGGACGTGGGAGGAGGTATTATCTTGTTCAACAACTTTTCAGCCACTTTATCTCAATTATCCCAGGATCATGCGTTCCGAATCTCTCGAATTGAGCACCGTGATTCATAATATGGGAGACCGCATACGACAGCTCGAAACTGCAGTCGCTGAGGCCCACGCAGAAGAGTCTCAATCCCCCCACCCTCTTCTGCGAGAGGAACTCCTTGTCATCAAACGCACTAGCGAACTTCCTCGGTCATCCAGCGACCCCACCCCCGCGCAGTTAACAAACAACCCCGGTGCCTTGGCCGTGAGCGCCTCTGGAACTCCGAGGTACTTCGGGCCTAGTGCAGGACCGCAAGTGAGTGATATTGAAAACCATTGCAATAATCGTCCTAACTGTGATTTTATGTGACAGGCTTTGCTTTCTGTGAGTTAGCAGCCCAGACCTTGGCTCTGTGCATCTGACTTGGTGCGAAACAGGTTCAGGGTAGCAGCGGTGGCGATCGTGCTGAATACGCTTCACCTTTCGCACACGCTATCCATTCTTTTCCCTTGGACGGTATCCATTTATCTTCCTCCTGGGACACTAGCCTATGCTACGAGACTCTGTTGGCACAGCTGCCGGACGAGCTCCGCGCCTGGGCTCTCTACGACATCTTCGTCGCAGACGCCTCGTGGTACGGCACTCCGGTCATGGCCGACGAGCTGCACGAGCTCCTCACCTCCCTCTACCACCAAAATCTAAATCTAATTCCGGCCACCCTTGAGCAGCTCTCCCCGCACGCCCTCGCCGTGGTCTTCTTCGCTTTCGCCCACGCTACATTCGCGGACCTCGAGCTCCCGGCTTACAGCTCGCAAGCTGACACATATTTCGACCTGGGCCGTACAGCTCTCACGCTGCAGTCCGTCTTCGCGTCCGCGGATCTGCGCACAATTCAGGCACTCGCTCTGGCGGGGCTCTACCATGTGACGGGTGGGCCACGATATAGTATCGAGAGCTCCTGGACAATGACCTCCATGGCCGTCGGTTTATGTCAAACGGTGCGGTGTCCCCTTTCGTCTCAAATACTCGAATAATCTCACTCAGTCTTATCTCAGCTTCGACTTCGTGTGTTCTTCCCCGGTGTTGTGTGTGGGCCGACATTCAAGTAATTCTCAATAATCTTTTGCAGATCGCGAGTGTGAGCACACTCGTTTGGACAACAAGACCGCGCAACGACGACGGGTAGTTCAAATCCATCCAATCCATTTCAATATATTCACAGACCGTCCACCATTAGGCTCTGTTTTGGGAGATATACTCCTTGGAAACATACCAGGTATTCCATATTCATCGTTGCACCCCGATATCGTTCTTGATTTCGGAACAGTCACTGGCATTTGCCCGGCCACTGACAATCCCGTTGGCCGACATCAGTTGCGAGTTCCCCGCAGATACGGACGAAAGGATGGACAACGAGGGGCGGACTATACCCGGGTGTACGTTATTTTCTTTTTGGCGGGTTCCAAATCATTTCTGAAATGGTCTCAGTTTTTCGTACAAAATGGAGGTTCACTAAAGAGGTGCTCCCGCTCCTTGTCGTGCAGTCAGCTACTCTAACAACAGCCTCCGTACGTACGTACCATGTAGGTCACCGCACCAATAGCGCAAGTCTACACCAGCGCCAAGGCGCCGACGTACGAGGAGGTCCTGGATCTCGATCAGCGACTGCGCCAGTTTATAGAACGCGCGCCGTTTCGCCATTATTACAACAACAAAACTGGAATGAACACGTTTCTCGCGTACGTGCGCGCGAACATCATCCCCAGATTTGCTGCAAACAGTGCGTTTCTCGTTTTCCATTATATAATTCTCATATCCCTTTGCAGTGATGGTATACATCCACCGTGGCTCATTCGTCCAAGCGCTGAAAGACCGACCGCTCAACCCGCTCGAAAGCTCGTATGCTCCATCGTTCTTGGCCGCCTACCGCGGCGCGTCGATGATTATCAAGTCTGACAAGCGCAGCTTTTTCCTGTTTCCGGACCACTTTCATCGGTGGTGGCCCATCTGGAAGAGTCGTATGTAACGTCCTCACATTTTCCTATTATTTTTCTTCCGCCTAATTCTTCACTTTAGTTGTCAACGCTTCTGTATGTAATATTCTTTTTTGCTTCATCGCGTTCACTGACTCTATGCACAGTTCATCGTCGGCTCAATAGTCGTGAAGAGCCCCACTTCGGTCGTGGTGCCTGTTGCGTTTTCTGAGCTTCTTGCCGCCGTGGAGCTCATCGAGCACGGCGCGACGCATTCCTTCCTCGCTGCGGGCAGTCTGGTATGTTTTGCTTCCATGCATCCGCCTATATTCTCTTTCTTCAATCATCCCCAATCGTACTTATGCTGTTCGGTTTATCCAGCCCGTTCTCCAGCGCCTGCGAAACAAGGCAAAGTTCGCATACATGGCGAACTTCCACCCGCCTCCGCCGGACGCGCCGCCTCTTTTTTCGGGCGCCAGCTCATTTGAACTGGCGGACGATAATGACTTTGAGGTGCTTGCCGGTTCGCAAACTGTCTTGGAACGCGACTCTGAGCCCGCGCTCAGGCCATCGCAGCCCACAGACGCGCTTTCCTTCATTCCAGGCGCGATTCCGCCGCCACCGACGCCGGAGGCCTGGCAGACCGAGCTGCCGGGTGCGGATGCCTGGGCGACCTTCCCGTTTGGTCTACCACTAACCACTACGCCTATGACTACTGCCAGTTCTGCAGAAGGATCTGCTGTCGACGCGTATCTAGACTACGCCCAACTGCAAATGCAATCCTCCATGTCAGGCTTGTTCCCGGTCGAATATTATCGAGGTTCAAGTCCGATGTCTGAGAAGGAGTGGGCGAGTTTTTTGAGTATTCTGGAGCAATGATCTTAATTTCTCAGCTATCCAAATATATCTCTGGATCTTCTTCGGTATGATTCCGAGTCGGCATACATATGTACGATTAAAAGTAGTGTATTTTTAGTAGCAATACGACGAAATTCAATCCCTTATGATCAGTTCTCAAACGTGCCGCCCGAACCTATAACAAACCTCGGTCCGAGGTTTATAAGAGATCTAGACTCTGCCCGAACCGGCAGAATGTTGTCCGGGTCTCGCTCGTCGAAACCTGGACGCTAGCGAAGACAAAGAGATATATCGAACCAATACCGAACGCATCTCTTTGTCTTCGCTAGCGTCCATGTTTGTCAGGTGAGTCGGAATAGTTGTGGGACATGTGCTCCGCACCAGCGCCAACACCTGGATCCCGATCACTAGCTGGTGCTCAGCCTGGGCCCGTGGCGCTTGCTCTGATTTGAACTTTCACGAATGAACGGCACAGGTAATTATTCATTTGGTACACAGTAGTGGAAGGTAGAGCCAAGGCAGAGTAGCTTGTTAGATTACCTCAACCATTCACATGGCTGGTGTGGACGATGAAGTCCTTACCTCCAATTTTAGTCAAACCTAACACGTCACAAGCAGCGCCAGGATTCTGGAAGATATATATTCGCTTATAGCGGTCAAAGTGCACTTTTATTAGTCCGCTGCATACTTTTGTGTTTTTCGATTTTCCGCCATAGAAAATGGTCAAAAACCTGTTTTCCCGCTACTTTTGAGTCTTGAGAGTCAATAAAAAGTAGGCAGCGGAAATATGAGATTTCCGCTACTTAAATGTGTCCCGTTTTTTCCGTTACTTTTGTTGACAAGTGGTGATCCCGCTACTTTGACTTAACTAAGACCCAAAGCTCCAGTCTTTACATCTGTCTGTCCTGCACGTCCCCACTGTCGAGTGCCCAAGATTCAGACTAAATGCGAGATAAGATAAGATCCATGATAAGATAAAGTAGTGATTTCGTGCCTCCTGGGGCTGGCATCTCAAGGGCTTCCTGCTGAGGTGTAGTTTGACCTCTCGTGAACCAATTATAGGTCTTTGAAGCAACCACCGCATGCAACTGAGGTAATTTACAGAACCCAAGTGGCGGTTAGCCTTATCTTGGTTGGTCCTGATGATATCTGCCTAGAGGCCTTCGGATGGCACTCGGATCTGATTTTTCATATCATGACTTGCGATTGGGCCTCTTCGAGGCGGGTGCTGAACCTTTAGGTTCAATTTGAAGAGTAAATTCCACGATCCAAAACAGTTGGTGGATAGGCACCAAAGACACTTAGATAAAGTCACTTTAGATAACTGCGGCCAAAAAAGAAAAGTGTGATTCTACACATTCTGAATGCAAAATATCCGTAAAACATGAGGGTTAGAAATTTTCCTCACAAAAAAACTATAAATTAACTGATTCATCTCTACTTTTGGGCAAGATCGTGATATGGTGATTGATCCCGGGGATTAATATTCTCCGCGCCCGGATACTGGCCCGAACACAAAGCAGAAATGACTAACACCCAAAATTGAACTCAGAGCATATCTCTGGTTCCAGGCGATGAAACGGGTCACACAAGAGGATTCAGGTAGGTAAGAAGTTGAAAAACATACCCTTACATTTTGACTTATTTCTGGGTCTTTCCCATTTTCTTTCAATTTTATTTCGCCATGACCAATGTTGTGACTAATTTTGTTTGTACATGTAGCAAAAGAGAGCGAAACCCAAGTTCTCCAGGGTAGCCAAACCTAAAGGTTCAGCAATGAGCAGCTTGTGAAGGCTACACTAATCAATAACACTTGTAGCGCGCTTTGCGGCAGAGCCCACTAACTACCAGCTTATAATACAAAATTTTAATTGCGCCCAATTCTCGCTCGGTCGACATGTCGACCAGCTCGCATTGGGCTTGGGAATCCCGACTGTGTCGGGGTTCATTGCATGGATAGAGACACATGATGCCATGGTGGAATAGACTCAAGAAAGTTTACCAGAGACATAAGACAGATATGCAAGGGCATTAAAAAGGGCGACCTGCGAGAATCGAACTTGTGACCTCCGATATGTCCTATCAAGACCAAACAGTGCATCCCACAGCCAAAAAATTAAGCGATCGCATCTCAGGACCCACTACCTAAAGTTAGTGGGCATCTATTGGGAAAAAAAAAGTAGCGGGATGACAACTTGTCGAGATAAGTAGCGGAACCAAAACACAACAAAGATACATAGCGGGGAATCTCACCTTTTCCCGCTACCTACTTGTTCGAATTGAAAAGATGTAAAATATAGCGGGAAAACACATTTTCGACAACTTAGATAGCGGAAGGTTCAAAAGCATAAAAATATGTAACGGAGGATTAAATGTGCATTTCGACCGCCATATTCGCTCCATGCACATATCGTCATTCTGAAGACCCCGGCGTGATGCATCATGAGTTGACAGCGCATGGCAGAATTCGCTGCAGAGTCTCGATTTTCTGCCGAATGATCATGGCCATTGTCGGTATGTCATGAATCTTGACCCCCGGATCCGGCCCCAGGATCATCCATTCCTCCAATTTCCCGAGAATTGCTGTCCAGCATACCTAGAGGATTGTGTGCATCAGAAAAAAGTGGTCAGGTAAACTGGACATAGGCCGCAGTCGCACCGAAAGAATGGGTTCCAAGTGCTCGTAGTCCTCCTCGTTAAATGCGCTGGAGATACTAACGATCTCTGTAATTGCGGCGTGGTTCCTCTGCAACAGCTCGGGATGGTCGGGCGAGAAGAGCGAGAGGAGGACAGAGATCCCCGTGAGTACGACTATTGTGGACACCTTGAGGCTGAGCCCCATCGTGTGCAGCTTCGGGCAAAAGACAATCTTAGTGAGCGCCAGCGCCAGGAAGCTGCGATGCGTGTTCAGCCATTCCATTACGTCCCAGTAGTTTCGCTGCCATCCAGCCACTTCGGTGTCTGCTACAAAATAGCATGGAGTCAGCAAAACGGGGCCCGGTAGTATTTATTGGGACGAGTACCAAGGCTAGACTGTTGATACCACTCCACCGCCAGTTGTTGTGCTTCGTATAGTAGGAACGCACTCTTCGCGCGCACAAGATTGATTTCCTCTTCGGCCGGGCGTGCCTACACGCAAAGTAGTATCATGAATGTATACAACGTCTCTGGACTGCATAACGTACTATCAGTTTCTTGAAATTCGTGCGTAACAACGGGTCGACGAGGCTAGGCAGCTTCAAGATGATGGCGTATGACGCATCGAGATACACGAGCTGTGCCACCACGGCCCGGGTCTCTGCCTGTATCGTAGGCGACATCAAGAAGCCCACCCGCCCTGGCTCTACAGGCGTCGCGGGCTCACTTAGGCTGCTCATTATATCGAGATTGTGCTCGCGAGCCAGTGTGTTACCCGTGAGGACCAATGCTCGTGCGCGCGCGATGTTACCTTTATGAAAGAAGTACAGCGACAGGAGCGTAACAGCTTGGAGGGATGCAACTGGTCCTCTTGGAACCCGGGGGCCGGGGTCCTGCAGTGCACCGAGGGTGAGGTGGATCTGCTCCGCCTCCCGCTCGTTTGAGACGTTATTCTTAAGAAGAGCCGTACCCATAAGCTGGGACGCATGCAAAAGAGCTGGATGCAGTACACTGTGGTCTGATGTGCCTTGGGATATAGCAACTAAGGTACTATCCGGCACGCCCAGGCCCAGCTGAAAGCGGTGAGTCAGGAATAATTTCCGACTATGCGAGGCATGAAAGGGTAAGCAGAGATATAATATTCCACTGCCTGCAGACACGCACACATTGGAGAGTTCCTCCGCTTCGTTTTGCGGATCCTGGATGGGTGAATCAACCTGAAAGTGTGGATGTGGCGGCATCGTATTGGAAGGGAGTACAGAGTGCGGAAGCAAGGTGTCGGCGGGGAAAGAGAAAGGGCCGAACGGCTGGAGGTCGGGGAGTTCGACATCAGGGGTGAAGAACTCCACCGGCATGGAAAACTCTGCGGAAGAAGCCGTGGAGACTGAGAGTTCTGGCGGAATTGTTCGAACACTATAAGGAAAAGTCCACATTTCAGGTGGGGTGGCCAAACCTTCGGATGAGTCACTTGAGCAAATATCAGGCAAGGCCAACCGTCGATCTAATCCTAGCGGCGACGAGGTTGTAATGGTCCCGTCGGGATACTCGCAGGGGACCTCTCTTCGGCCAAACGCGCAGGTACCGCAAGGCTGGCCTCCGTCACACCTCAGCATTGTAGGTCAGCTTGAGGGCCATGATCCGGGAAAACCACGAGAAGCCCACCTTCTTCTTGCGCCTGACGACTGTGTAAGTAACATAACAGATTACTTGCAATCCGGCCACTCACCGACATCCCAAACATGCCTGCCCCTTTCGCAGCTCGAAGCCAAACCGACTTTCCCTCGCATGATCCCCATAGTTGCAATTTGCCTCCGCCACAGAACATGAATAGCATGGATCCTGGCCGTCGCAGCGCTATCGAATAATATTAATTGCGTCTCCTCACGACCACAAATTCACGTACAATTTTCCGGCTTTTGCAGCGAAAGCAGGTCCCGGTTTTCAATTTGGCATCCATGGATTCGCAGTCTGAGGCATATACAAGGAGTGGAACCCAGCAACGCTCATTATAACGAGCCCCCAGATCTGCGTCAGTTTATTCGCGTGGTTCGGGTAATCGTTGATCAGGCACCACCCCTCCGTGCAACGCCCGGACAGCTGTCAAAAGGTTGCTGATCTGATTGAGCTTCAAGTGCTGATTCGCCCAGGATTCGCCGCACAGAAGGCGTCGAATTGGCGTCGAAGCAAGAGATTTGCAATCTTGTGAAAAAGGACGTTAGTTATCTGCCGGCCACGACGTGGCACCGATATTGAAATAGCTTTCGATGTCCTTCCGGGTTCATCGGACATCGACGACTCCTTCAATGCTGCCGTATCGATGATTGGGTAAGATTACCCCGAGGCACCTTGAAGCCGTTCAACTGACGGTTCTCTGTCCAACCATGCCTAAGCACGACAAAGGGAAGGCAGATGGAACGTGAGGAAGGGGAATTGTCGTGGGCGTAAGAAAAATGTTTGTGGAGTCGCCAAAAATCTAGGGACGAAGCTTCAAGTTGTACATTGCTGCACCACAGAAAGGCGGAGCTAAATGACACCGGCTTGATCTGAACATCGCTGGACGACATTATAAGTGCTGGAAAGCCGGTCGGACCCTCAGGAGACCAGAAAAGCCCCAGAGAGTGGTGAACAATCGTGCATGGAAGTCAAGAATCAAGATCACACGAGCCGGTGGAATCGGGAAAGACAGCGGTGCAGCTTGCTCGCCCGGATCGAAGCAAATATGCCGCAAGATGGCAGGCAAGATGAGAGAACGAAGAGTCCACCAGCGGCGGCATCTGAAATTTCAATCTCCACCGGAACGCTGAGCTCGGATCAACCAACTTCGACGCAGATGTTGAACGAGTGCCGCTCTATCATCGTCGGAGCATTGAAATTGCTGACAGGAACCTTCAATTTTTTTGTTTCCATGCTACGCGACTTTTAGCCTGCTTGAATGCGCATCTGTGGACAAGGGCAAGACCAGGAATCCAGGACCAGGATAAGGATGGGCACGGGTACACCCGCGGGTACCCTTGGACTTACCCGTATCCGCGCAAAAACCGTACCCGTGTACGGGTCGGCTCTAAAACCCGTACGGGTTACCCGACTCTAACCCTAAATCCTCAACGCACCCGCGGGTTCCACGGGTTTGGCTCCAAACACGTGGAGTATAGAACTTCAAGCATAAATAATATTTATTGTCAGATACGGTGCGGTAGAATGTAGACTACTCAACAATCTTAACAATTTTCATTTCTCGAGCTATCTGCATCGTCCTGGGTCTGAAAACGCTTGCGCTTTGTGTCGCTGCATGCTGCTGTGAAGTCGTTTATTTGAAGCAAGTCGCGGTGTCCTCAAGATCCCAAAAACCCGCGGTTACATGGATCGGGTACGCGGGTTGAGCACGGGTCTGAAATCGCGACCCGTACCCGTACTCGTACCCGCCCACACTCGCGGGTACAAACCCGCGGGTGTACCCGCGATCCGTGTCCATCCTTAACCGGGATCGGACAGCATTCAAAGTGCTTCAGTTCCGTCGTGCGCGGGTCGGGGTGTCGGACGAGTGCAAATTCCGCGACGGTGAAAAATATACTTTGCCTTGCGCGTCTATTTCTATATGCTAGCGTCTAATATTTGAATGTGTGCGGATGAACAACCACGAGATCAATTCGTTTGACGCTATGTACGTATAAATAATATGTTACAACAAGCCAACCTCAGATCCTGGGTCTGTCACCCTGCTCAATTGCCCTGATCGTGTGCATCACCGTCTCAGGTGCACTTATCCTCACAGGTGGCACCTACCTCGACAGGAAATGAGCGAGACGTCGTAGTCAGATGCTCATTACTCGCAATGCCGCAGCCCGCCAAGGCTTTAAGTCCAAGTGACTTCCTCCTGCCTTCCACTCTTTCTTGGACAAGGATCCTAATGATAATTAGATGTGAACTCGCACAAGCCCAATCCGAAGCTCGAGGGATCTGTTACCACCTTTCTTGAGAGATTTTAGGGGTTCTGAACTCTGGTAATTCTGGACCCGCATATTCGTTGTTTTTCGTGTTTGAACCGTGTACGAGAGTGCAGTGTCGATTCACAAGAATAGCAGCACACCGATCATCTGCAGAAGGCGACCGCAGTAGATCAGCGAGCAAACTGACGCGTCGCTGAGAATTCAAAATTTCTGGTTACGAATTCCATATTTAAAAAAAGAATGGTGACAGGGAAATTTACGCACCCTAAATCTCTACTCGGGTTCATGTAGAGCCGTGGTTCTGTAAGATCCGCGTAGACTTAAAGCCGAGCTGACACCGCAAGAGCCTTTCAAAATCGATAACTTTCAGTCCGAGCGAGTGGATGAAGTTTTTGATTCCAAAAAAAGCTAAAGAAACTTGTAACTACCGCATGTCTAAATACCAAAGGAAGATTGTAATCAACTGTCCTTGCACCTACTAAAAGGTGAGCTCGTTTGTAAACTAAGAATAGCACTCAAAGAAATGAGCCAGAACAGAACAACGTCCGCACCCGCAGTGCGGGCGTTGAATATCTGACGCGCCGCAGTTCGGGTGCAGACGAAAGCTCCGTCTGTTACAGGTTCAGCCATCATAGAAAGGTTTTCACTAACACGACAGAATCAGGAGTCGTGCATAAACGGAATCTTTGATCACCAAATTATACAAATCTGCATCTTGAAAGGAAAGTGCGTGTTTTTCCGTACATACTGTGAGTACATACCAAGGCCTGAAAATAATGAATGTCACGCCATCTCATTCGCACTCCACTGCCCATGCGCCGAGCCCTTGGTCCTTGACTCGGTGTCGTCGTCGCGATCGCCCATATCGTTCATCGTGATGACATTCTTCATCACCCTCACTACGATACCATTCTCGTCTGCGCCCGAGATAGTATTGAGGTTGGTGTTGCCTCCGTTACGCGCGTGGTGGGCGGGCGTGCCGGAGGAATGTGTCCGCTCGCCGGAGATTCCGTCGCGCGATGCGTGCTCTAAAAATTCGTTAGTGGAGCTCAGTGTAGTAGCTTCGCAGAGGAATATACCGGAGAGGTTGAGGATGAACCGCGCGCTAAAGATCATCGTTACCTCCATACCCAGCGTCGACGCGGACGGCTGCAGCGCCGTGTTGGAGCTCTGGAAGAAAATGATGTTCACGATGTTCATCGCTGTGTGGGCAATCAGCACGACACTCATGCTCAACTGGCGGAAGTCAAACGTACCACACAGAGCAATGAAGTACATGATGCCGTCCTCCAGCATCATCCTCATCAGTTGGCTCAAAGACGTCCGGCTCGCGTTGGAGAACTTCCACAGGTAGGCGGAGGTGAGGACCATTGTCACCACGTCGTATACCCTGGTGTGGAGAGCAATCGTAAAAATTTAAATCGAAGGAGGTAAGAGGTAGTTAAGAATACGCACAAGCCACCGACGTAGTAGAGCGATGCAATTTTGACACCAGGAGGGTTACCCGATGTGCATCTATACGAGGTGTGAGCAACACGTCGTGGGGGCGTAAATAGAACTTACCCCCCGTTGGTCCGGAATGCTAGTGATGTAGTCAGGATCTGGCTATATCAAAGCAAGTTATTTTTGACTCACGAACACGCTGGTAGAACGTCGATATGAACTCGGGCTTCATGAGATATCTATCAGCGTCTGCCTGGGGCGTTCCGAAGAAGAACACGAACCACCGCACAGGCAATGAACACCCCGATCAACACGCGTAGAACGAGCAGGGACTTGCGCGAGACAGCGTATGTCCTGGTGTTTAAAAATATTAGTTCGGATCGGTCAAATACCCGGCGGAACAGAGACCCACCGAATCGCGAGGATCGCTTGCGAGACCATGTATAACAGCACTGTTGGAGGTCGGAATACGCAGAAAATATACTCGCAAGAAACGCACGCTTGAAAACAGGCGTGAGCCAGAAATACCGGTCGCAAGACTCCTTGCTAAATCCATGATAGAAGAAACCCGTGTTCCCGAGGATAATTGAGAGAAGGCCAATGTATCGCACGAGGATGAACAGAACGCATGCGACGCTATGGGTCGCGGGTTGATGAGCATGAGCCTTCATCCAATATTTGAGAAGAGGCAGATTACTCACGAGAGCCGCAGGGGCCCCTTCTGCCTCGCATACAAGCGATACTCTGCCGGAAGCGTCTGCAGATAGCTGCATGAGAATGTTGAGTGGATTGATCGAGCTGTGGGAGATTGGAACGAACTCGAAAAATGCAATTGCGTAGGCTCCAACGCGGAGGTAGGCCGCGAGTTGCAAGGTGGTCGTGGTGGACATGACGCTAGCGGGACGGGATGCGGGGAAGGCAGCAGCGCTGTAACCAGAACCTGTCAGCCAGACTCTTAAAGCTCCATTGATGTCTCGGTGCTTAAAATTAGATTATCAACTCCTGAATGTGGGACCTGGGTCACCGATGAGTACCTGGAGCCGTCGACGGCGGGGCGGAAGTTTTGATTTTGACACCAACAGGGGGCCGACGTTCGGGTCGAGTGAGGGGGAGCTCTTCGTATTCAGTTTTCTAGACCGAGACAATGGGTGTCCGACTGTCCGCATTTTTGGGGGACATTTAGGAGCGCAAGTGCAAGCCGCAGCCGTACTAACGTGCTGACGGCGGATGTGATCAGCTCATTCCATGCTTTTGTGGAGGTGAGAACCAGTGCAAGGCCCTATTCGTAGTACGCACAGAAGATCGCGCACTCACCCCTCGAACGACTGATTCGGTGCCGAGAACTGATCTGTAGGCGCGGCCATGAAAGAAATCCTCGCTTCGCTTGCGATATGTGGTGGTAGCACACTTCGGAGGCAGCTTATCGCACAAGCCAGACAAGGAGATAATCTCAAACATGAATAACCCTATCAAGCTGAGACCTGGAAAACGGACCCATGTTGGCCAATTGCGCCGCGGCGAGCACAAAGAGATAGATTCGGTGGAGCCTGGCACGCAAGACATGCAATAGTCCCTTTCCGAGGGTATGTTGCGACTGCATCAAGAGGCTAGACAGGGCTGCAGTTGTCTTGTGGTGATGCTAACGGCGCCGGTGTTATGTCCTGGCAGCTATTTGAAAAGTTTTTTTCAAATAGAAATGGGAGAAGAAGAAAAGGAGTTGGTGGGTCTATCTTGGAGAAGCCTCTCTTAGTCTAGCTGCCTGTTGCTCTTTCTTCTCGAAATGCTTTTTTGAAGAGGTGACGCGTTCGAACCTCTCAACTCGCCATTTTTTTTTTCATCTCATCTTAGATTTCACTTCAGAAAGCACGTCGCCAATTCTCTAGAGCTCTGAGTACATATATTATAATTAACTATTCTAATGCACCAACTATCTGCGGAAGAGCCTCTTTGCCCCAAGCGCACCCGGTGTCCCAAAGTATGGACACCGTTTGCGATCTCCTCTGCCAGGGCAATCATACCCGTTCTTGTTGAGACTCTGGCAAACCTTACACTCCTTCTTTCGTACCTTATTGGATGTGGATGAAACAGGCTCGGCAGGCATGATTGTTGATGGTCCAGCAATCGGCAGTGCGGGAATTGTGGCCCTGGAATGACCCGATGTCGACGTCCCGCTCGTAGAAGTGCCGGCACCGGCATTGATGAACATCATCTTGCCGTGGCTGCTGGCGGAACCCAGAAGATGATGAGGAGGTTGTCGCCGGCGCTACCAGTACTATTGCCGCGCGGCAATGCAAATGCGAATCCAACGAGACATCCATCAATCGCTGCCGTCAGGGAGACGCAGGACAAGGTGGTGGAGGGTGAACTCCTTCTGGATGTCGTAGTCCGAGAGTGTGTGTCTGTCCTCGAGCTCCTTGCCGGCGAAGAGGAGACGCTCCCCAGCATTATCGATCATGTCGGACGACGACCTCGAACGTAATTGTCTTGCCGGTGAGGGTCTTGACAAAGATCTGCAAGCTGCCGTGAAGACAAAGTACTGAAGATGACAATGAGTAACGACAGATTGAACATGCACATAGAACATACCACAGTGGAGAGCCGTAACATCATTCATTCCTTCATGTACATCGTTACAGGCTCCATAGCATCGTATCGGCGACCAGATCACAACGAAAGGAGCTGATGATCCCTTTACAGACTACCGCGCAGGCGGAGTACTGTAGGAACCATCAGAAAAAGTGTAAACAGCATTTCAAAGGATCCCAAACGTACCAAGGTGAAGAGTGCGTGGTCTCCTTCTGGGTATTGTAGTCCGACAGCATGCAGCCATCCTAGAGCCGCTTCCCGACAAAGATGAAGCGCTGCTGGTCCGGAGGGATGCCCTCCTTATCCTGAATCTTCGCCTTGACATTATCGATCGTGTTGGAAGACTCGACCTCGAGTGATGGTCTTGCCGGTGAGCGTCTTGACAAAGATCTGCATCTCACCTGAGAGACAAAGGACTGAAGCAGCCAAGGAGTGAAGATGACCGGGATACAGCGTCACTGCGCTCACCAAGATGCAGCGTGGACGTTGTCATCGGACAAGGTATGGCCGTCTTCGAGCCGCTTGTCAGCGAAGATCAAACGCTGTTGGCCAAGGGGGATACACTCCTTGTCATAGATCTTGGCCTTGATGTTGTCAATAGTGTCGGACAACTCGACCTTGAGGGTGATGGTCTCGGCGCCAGTGAAGGTCTTCATGAGTTTGTAGGTGTCAGAAAAGGGTTGGGGCCAGAGGAGATGAGAAATGCGATGTCGCCGTGTCACTGAGAGATAGAGAGTGCAAAGAGAGGGCTGGATGAAGTGTAGGGCGTCGAGGAGGAAGCAGAGACGTCGCTGGGAGCATGACGGAAGTGTGAGAAAATATTTCCGAGTAAAGGCATAGACTCATGTCCATATTTGGGCATGAGGCCTGCCAGGACACTGCACTAGCGTCATGCTAACGAAGGTGGCGACGTGGCCACGCATCAACAAACATTCGGTCCGCTTGATCCGACCTGCTTTATGCTTTGTTTCTACACTTTTCTACGGCATCGCGCGGCGCGCACCTGATGAAATTCATCTCCACCAAGGGTATTTTCTGTGGACCCACTCAGCGTGTAGTCACTTTGGGTCTGTTGGGCGGGTCGATTACGCCGCTATTCCAACGAGATACTTACACGCAAATCAAATCGCTTTTGTCTTGCTTTCCGTGACCAATGTCGTCTTTCTTGGGCTCAGCAACACTCGGGACACTATCGGTGGGCTCACAAGTCCATGGTCGGAAAAGATAGAAATCTAATCCGCAAGTCTTCCTATCTCGCTGTGGTTCATCGTGCTGTCATTTCTTGCTCTGCTTCCTGATCAAGGGCACACAATGGGTGGGCATTCTGGTTTCAGCAGTAATTCTGTGCTCAAGGATATTTTTTTCGACCGCATATTTCAAATGGCATCAAATGGATGGAGAGCGCGGAATACCCAGGTCTCACAGGCTTACAGTAATTTTCTTATCTCTTCGAGCGCGACTCCCATCCTATCGATGCACCCATTTTTGCATCTCTCAAGGCTCGCGGAGCTGCCGGACAGTATCGGGTAGCTATCGCCACACTCCTGCGGCCTATACATACGTCTAATCTTGCCGCAGAATGCTGCCCAGGCGGCTGTAAGTGTATCTGGGACACATCTCCAGAAAATCCTCTGTTCCACCACGTCTTGGTAACCCTGGCCATTCCAACAGCGGGTGAGCTCGACCGCGCAGACGAGAATTCGCCCGCAGGAATACCTCTTTATGGCCCTCCTCGCCACCCGTGCGTTCGTCAACGTAGGCGTCGGAAGATCCGTTTCAATCTTCAACGCAGTCTGCTTATCGGGAGTTTTGACCGCGAATGGCTGAGTGGCTGCGATATATTTTGATGTTCCACGAGGACGCTCCCTGGTTGGGCCTGCCGTCGAGGATTGGCTCCGCGTCGATGTGGCCGGGTTTGCAGGAGCATTTAAGTACCACAAACCCAACGCGGAGCTTTTTGCCGCCACCCCCGACTTTGGTTTCATGATTGGTAGGGCTTGGCACTACCTCCTCAAAAGAGACATCTTCGGCATCATGCACGCCAACATCTAACATTTCCTCACCGCGTATCTAGATATTCGGAATCCCGCCAATTTCCGTGAGGTTGTCGAGGCGCCCGTGATGGTTTCGACAATCTGGGCCTCCTCATTGTTAGCCAGATTAACCGCCTCGTTTTCGGACAAATCATACTCCAACGAAAGACAACATCAGCTACCTACGTTCGTTACTGTCGATGGTGATACATTTCTCGATTAAAACAGAGACGCAGCCTGGCCGAGTTGCAGTTATGGTCTCCTCACAGCAGCTTTGGCTCTGCACGGAGACGCACGAACCTTCGCGGCGCTTGCACTGGCCGTTTCCCGAGCGCGATTCTTCGAAGAAGTTGGAATGCATTTCATATTCGAGGAATGCCTCATGGTATTGCCACCCACGTTCGGCTCCGCATTTGGTTACAAACGGCTTGCGGAGGCCTTTTTGGTCTGTGTGGCCAAATCCTCCTGGGCGGAGAAAGCGCATGAACACTCGGAAAACCTCGTCAAATCCGTCATCCGGCCATACACTGTGTACTACGGCGTGGGCGTGCGATAACGACGATGTAAGTCATTTTCGACAGACTTATCATGATAAGTTTGGGCCTTTGCAATTGGTATATGAAAAATTCCCTAATGATACAATGAAAGCAATATAATCCTCTGTATTTCCCGCTTCCCTTCAAAAAGTGCCCGTAAGACGAATATCTTTAATCGACGCGCCAACTGTCACAGTGAACGTCCCCGCTGGCCGGACCCACGCTTGGCTCACCACATTCCAAATACTGCAAGCCAAAACACAAACAGTCAATCAAATACCTGTCTCGTCCAAAACTGAAAAAAAGGGAAGGCGCACCTAATCTCCCTCGCAGAAAGACTCATCGTGACCGTTGCGCTTGCTCCCACCCCCAGCTTCACCTCATCAAACCCACGCAGCACGCGCTTCGGCTCACCCGCGCTCGCTGGGTACGCGAGGTACATCTGCGGGATCTCCGTCCCTGCGACCGCGCCTGAATTCGCAACGGTGAAGCTCACGGTCACGGCGGAACTGGAACCGGAACCGGTGGAGGTGATCTTGAGGCCGGAGTACGCGAAGGTCGTGTAGGAGAGCCCGAACCCGAACTCGTAGTGCGGGGTGATGGCCTGAGCGTCCATGTACCGGTAGTCGATGAGGAGCTGTTCGGTGTAGTTTACCTTGGAGACGTTTGAGTTGTTGCGGAATGAGGGGAAGAGGGAGCGAAGCTTACGACAGGGAATCCGAGACTATTGTACACAATGGTTGTCCCATAGGAGGCTTCATCCTAGGCAAGAGGTGAGCGGAGACTTGGATGAATTTCAGGGAACCATACCTCCGCAATACTAAACGGCAACCTCCCGCTCGGATTCACAGCGCCATACAGCACATCCACAATCGCGGGACCAGTCTGCTCTCCGGGTGCCCCCGCGTAGATAATGCCCGTAATATTCGGGTGGTCGCTCCAGGACACAGAGACGGGCCCGACGCTATGGATCACCGCGATGGTGTTGTTGCATACCGCTGCGACGGCCTCGACCTGACGGACAATCGATCAATGTAACCTGCGAGATGAGCTGAGCTCACCAGACTCCCGCCCTTATACCACAGCGCGAGGTCATTCCGATCGCCCATGTTTCCGACAACAGTGTCGTATGCGCCAAGCTCGCCGCTCATGCTACATTTCACCACACGTTATCAACTCGGGCGAGAGATAATTCAAGCAATTGACGCACGCATTCACAAAAACAAGCGCGACGTCCTTCCCCTTCGCCGCCGCCGGTCCTGCACTCAGATCATTCGACAACGAAGTCGCAATGGTCGCACTGGTGCCCACAAAGTTCTGGATTGCGGTGATCGGCGGCACGATATATTGCAGCGAATTCGAGCCCGAGCCCCACCTATTCATTAACCGTAAGCCAAATGATGAACACCCCAAGGAAGAAAGAGGAAAGAAAAACGCACCCAGCACTCATCGTCCCATCATTACACTCATTCAAATCATTACAGCTCAAATTCGGGAGGAGCGCATCCTGCCCCACCACCGCCATCGTCTTCACCCTGGTTGCAGCAATGGGCAGTCCGCGCGTCGTCACCCCAGTCGCCGTCCCCGTGGTGGTGGTGCGATTATTCTTCAACAGCACCGCGGACGCCCCGCCGATTTCGCGCACGAGCGCGGTGTGCGCTGCTGAGCGGACGTCGACGTGGAGGTTGAGCGAGCCGGAGCCGTCGGAGTGTTGTGCGTCGAAGTTCACGGTCGGGTAGCCCTGTAGGTTTCAGAGTTAAAGCTCGAAGAGAAGGAAAAGAAGAATGAATGAATAAACGCACCGAGTCCTGTCCCAGCCTATAATACCCCGCCAGCACCCTTTCCACCATCTGGTTGATTCTCTATTCTCGAGTTCAGCATCTGGGATACTTTAAGTTGTCGAGGCACACGTACCGCAATGCTCACAGCCCCACTATTCACCGCGGACGCAAGATTGCCCCCTCCCTCGCCAAAGACGCCCCCCGCCAATGACGATATTATCTCCCGGCTGCTCCATGTCGAGCCCTGCGTTCGCGTTGTCCGACGCGGAATCGTGCGTTGCGCCCCAGTCGCTGACAACGTAGCCTGTACATGGGATTGATGATATTCCGGCCAATCATTATTTTAAGAGCAGAATTGGGGTGGGACGGACGCACCCTGGAAACCTGCGGAACGCACGAGTCCAGTAGGACCGAGCAGACCCGCGTTATGGCACGAGGACGTCCCATTGAGCTGGTTGTACGCGCACATGATCGACGTCACGCCCGCCTGTTCCAAGAGGTGTTAATTCAGCTTCTCGGAAGATCATAAGATTTGGCGAACGAAAGAAAGGCGCACCTCGATAGCCCGGAGGAACGGATAAAAATACATCTCATGCATCGTGCGGTCGTCGACGAGGGCACTGAGCCCATACCGCCAGTGCTCCTGGTTGTTGGCGACGAGATGCTTTGCGCATGCCTGGACGCCGACGCTCTGGATACCGGTAATCGTCGCGAAGGCGCCTTCGCCGTTGAGGTACGGATCGGGGCCGAAACTGTGCAGGCCCGACGGCGACTCGTTGAGTACATTCAGGATAAGGCAGCGCGGCTGATGATTGCGCACCTTTCCCATGCGCGACCAGCCTTGGGGTTGCGCATCTAAACGGTACCTCTGAATAAGCGGTAGCGGAAAGTAAAACGAGCGGGTACACACGATATCCATGGCGGGGCCGAGGAGTACGCTGAGACGCGGTATTAGCACAGTAGAAAAGCATATTATATTGTATTGCACGCACTGAACACCCTTTGCCCGGAACTCCTCCGCCATCGCTTGCCCCCGCACCTGCATAAGCCGTCTGCTGAACGTCGCCGCGACGTTGATCCCCGTCGGAAAGCCCGTCACATTCTTCACGAGGCGGACACCGGCAGGTCCGTCCTGGAAGCATATTGCGGGGAGCCCCAGGCGCGAGACGGGCGTGGTGTTCCCGACGCAGCGCGAGTTGAACTGGCCGACACCAGAGAGTAGCCCGACCTTCTCGGTGAGCGTCAGGTTTGCGACCGTCGCGTTGGCGAGGGCGTACGCCTGGTCCCACGCCCCTGTTTTGTCGATCACGGGGATGAGTGCGATGCGAAAATGAAATAAAGAATGGTGGTACGCAGCGTAAAGCCATGGACGACTGTGAGAGCCAGGAGTACGTAGATGAGGGAAAGGAACATCGTACGAGACATCGCTCAGGGTTGCGGCTCATATATGAGAGATCCGAGGAACGCAGGTGGTCCGGTGGCGGGACGGTGCTACAGACTGCGAAATCAGCCGATTGTTGATCAGTCAATCCTCCACATCGTTCCGAAGGAGATAGGCAAAAGAAGTTTCCCTAAGAAACGTAAGAGTATCACGGACGAGCATTCAAAGGGATAAGGGCGGAAGAGCGCAGTATGAGGCCCATTCGCCCAAGTAGCAGCTGAGGTGACGTGGTTCTGGTCGAGATGTTGAATGATGCACATGGGGAAACGTGCAGATGATCAAATATCCACACGGTGGTGTGACCATCTGGCCGGCTGCCGGAGCCTGCTTCTCCCGATTCGAAATTTCTTGCGAATCGGCCAAGAATTGGCAGTGGTTCGAAAACCGGCGAAGTTAATATAGGTCACGCACACTCACCTTTTGCAGAGGAATCATTGTCTTGAACTCGGAAGCACACAATTGCCTCGTCCTCCTCATCCGCGCGGCCCGCGCCGGTGTCGGCCTTGTCATCAAATACTTCCCGCTCCAGCTCGTCGAGAGCGGGGTCGTTGTCTGGATTGTAATGGAATGGCACGTCTTTGTTGGGGAGGTAGTCGTCAATGACATCTGGATCCGCAACGTCGCCAAGTGCCACCAAGATTTTCTGCACGACGAGGTTTACCGCATAGGCAAGGTAGCAGATTTGGCACGAATTGAAGGTCAAATTTCTCCTGTAAGAGCCGCGCCAAGGCACGGAGGACGTCGTTTGGCGAGGCGTTATCAAGAGCCACAGCTAAGAGGTGGAATAAATACGTGAGGCTGGTTTCGATCTTGTGAAAGTTATAAACTATCTTTTTCAGCGCCTTAAAATCATTCAGTCGTTTAGCAAGACCAAGTGCCGCGTATTCACACTCGTGCTCCTTGTTTTCAATGGGATGGAAGTCGAGGACGCGTTCCAATCCAGCTTGCGATCGTACCCGCAAATGTGTGCGTCATCGCGCATGTGGTCCAAGTATCTGTCGCAACAGCAATCTTGAATTTGATGAGTATCTAACGAAGAGAATGGCAAAAAAGGGCGCAAAAGGGTGCGAAAAAGGGGCGCGAAAAAGCTGGGTGTGAACAACCCTATTGTGACCTTGACACCTATTCCAGAGATCTCGGGTTCAGCAGGGATGCAGGCGGCCTCGAGGCTCATACGGGGAGAGAAGAAAGCTGCGATGGGTGCAAAGTGCCAAGGTAGCATCTGCCGAGTCGGCATTGGTTAATATTGATCGTCGGCATCTTCCGCCGACCAGATTCCGGTCAGTGGCTGTGCACAGCAGTGAGAGCGCGGACAGTCGCATACTTGATCTATTCCTCATCCAGATTCTTTATAGTGCAGGCCATCATGCGAGAGAATGTGAAGGAGGCGATTATATGTGCACCTAGTGGTTTGTTTCCAAACTGCACGCACGGCTCCTATGGTAAAATTTTAACTCTTTCCCTGAAATTGTGAGCTGAAACCCTTTCTCCCATTGCTCGAACGCGTGCGAGAGCCCCGATGCTCTCGATTCCGGAGGAATTTAGTCTCTTATAAACAGTCGCTGTAGTGGATAAGCTGGAGACACGGGGATAGCAGACGAGAATTACCACATGCAAAAAGAAAAATTGGCAATCAACACACCATCCGTAATGTGATGGTCAGCAGACTCACTATCAGCTGATTTCCTTTTATGGATTCTTACTTGCTGTAACCGTGACGACTCCATTCGTGACCGCCGAGGACTCCCATCGAGGGGCGCGTTCAATGCACAACGGTGTCGTGTTTAACAGACGAAAGCATCTTGCCGGCTCTCAATGTCGTCAATATACGCGAGGTTGCAGGGTGGTGCTAGATAACGAGTAGTAGATAACGAGTAGTCAAAAGACCGCCTTGAAGGCCAAGGATGTGGGGAGGGAGAAAAAACGTGATGATTATGCTGTTGCTCGACGCGCTTCAGCACTTGATGCAAGATCCAAACTCCGGCCAGCGTCTAAAGTTTTGATAGTAATTAAGTGGCTTCTAAAGAGAAGATCTAAATTGACGAGTAAAATCCGGGAGGCTTGTATACATGTCTGAAGTGTTCTCCATTGATTTCTGAGGCGGCGGCAATTCGGAGGAATGCGCCGAAAGTCGAAAGACGCTCATTGAGTAGATACAAGGCGGATAACAAAAATATCGTACCGCCCATCGCGGGTGAAGAAAATTGACCGGCGACCGCGGGCGAGATAAGCTCTGACTCGTGTGGTCAAGTAGATAACGGATATTAACACCCAGAAGAAAGACTGCTATCGCCAAAGGCGGTTCAAGCGCACGAGTTCGATAGCAACGTCACCATGTTTGCGAGCCTATTCTTGGCCCCAGTTCTCGGAATCAGTATTTTTATCCATGAAAATTCTAGGTAGTTTTTTTGGATGCCATTACGCCCTGCCACCAAGTACATAGTAGCAAGTCCGAACAAAGCGTACACGTTTAACGTTGAGAACGATTTTGACTTCTAATGCTAATAGTTACAGTACATACATCCGATTCTACTAGTACCAAAGACGTTTCACCAGGAATTCTAAGTCGGCGGAATCTAAGTCGGCGGGATCTAAGCCGCCATCTCCAACATCGGCGCCTGTACCTCTGAGTACGACTCCGCCATGTCGCTAATGAAAACTCCCGAGTCGACGTGCACGAGCTTAGGCTTCCGGTGGCGCTCAAGGTACGTGTGGACAAGATCACTCACGGCACCGAGTCCGCCGAGAGAAAGGTCATAGTTGGCATCGGACGGCTTGGGCCGAGTCGGAAGACGATGGAGAGCTGCAGCAAGCAGACGCGCATCGTCGCATTCCTCCGGTAGCAGCATATCAACGAGTCCCAGATCGGCCGCGCGACGAGTGCGGATCAGCTGTTCCTCGCGGGCCAAAGTGCGCGGAACGATAATCGCGCGCTTGTCGAAGGACAGGATCTCGCAGAACGTGTTGTATCCGCCCATGCTGACGACGCCCGCAGCAGACTGCATGATCGGCTCGAGATGGGCTTCGAAGTCGATGACGTGGAAGGCTGAGTGGGCCGCAGCTTTGCGGTGGATCTCCTCGCGTTTGGAAGGGTGCATCAATGGGCCAAGGACAAGAATAGCCTGTTTGGTAAGGCTCGGATCGCTGGCGTACGCCTCGATCACTTGATGAAAGAGGCGCGAGCCATCTCCTCCCTCCCCCGGCGGTAATAAGTAGAGCGTCGCTAGGGTAGCTGGTGGTGCTAACAGGCAACGGGGAAGGAATCTCGCGGTGCAAAAATCCCGTGTACACGAGACGATCGTGCAATGCCTTCGGCGCCTCGAGATCCACCAACGGGTCGTAGAAGTCCTCCGGGCCAAACACCCACACCGCATCGTAGAGCTCTGCTGCGCGCGCGAGGTCATTCAGATGGCCCCACTCAGATTTCAGCTTCGTCGGAGAGTCTAGGACATCTCTGAAACCGAGAACGAGCATTGCATCCTGCGTCTTGAGATATTCGAGCGCCGGAATGAGCTCGCCGCGCTGTGTAGTGGGTATCAGCGGCGGTTAAAAAGAATCGTAATAAAACCGACCAAGCCCAAAGGAGAGTAGTCCGAGTAGAATATCGATGGCCGGAAGAGCTTTGCAGCATTCAGCAGAGTGTCGACGCGGCATTGCAAGACCTCGTATAGTTCTGTATGTTTGGGGGGCATATACAAACCACTCATGAGCCTGATAATGGCTGCATGGTCGTCGTTCATCAACCTCACGACACTGGGGATCTGCAAATATTCGACCCGGTCCCGAAAGTCGAAGGCATTGCCGATAGCAGAGCCAGAGACAATAAGCACCCGAATGTTGTGGAATCGCTCGACAAGCGTATGAGCAATCGCGCGGCAGCGGCGTAGATGCCCCAGGCCGTAGTTGTCATGACTGTACATGAGCAGACGCGATGACGAGCCGCCCTCGGCGGCTAGGGCCTGCAGTCGGTCACAAATGGCATCCATGGAGAAGGGCACTTGAGGTGAATGAGAGCGCGAGAGATAAGTGTCCGAACCTGAGTTCCCATTTTATATTTTTTTCCGTTCGTTTGCACCAGTTTGGCTTATCTTTCCAAGAAACTTGGCAGATTGGTGCGAAAGTCGTGGCGCGATGGAGTCCACAACTTTGGAGCTGAACATGCTTTTGAGGGTATGTAATTCGCCATGGAGAGTTGTGTGACTCACACCGCGTGCCTTGAAATCGGTTGCAGAAAATAAAAAGTTGCCCATATCGGTTGTGTCCGAGGCATCAACGCCGTCAAGTCAGAAGCAAGAGCCTAGAAGATGCGGAGTCCGGATATCGTGAGATTAGGGTCAAAAAAGACAAGAAAAGAAAAGGAAAATGGAAACGGGGCATTGGCCGATGCTTGAGACCAGGATTCCAGTTAAGCAAGACCAGCCGGTTCCTCATTAGAGTTCGCCGTTTTCACCACATGAATAATTCGCACAAACAGATTCCACGGGCTGTTGTTGAGTTAGCCCAGTCTTCCGTGAGCGTTGTTGAGGTTGTCGCAATCTCAAGCGCTCCGACTGTCTGAGCCGTGAGCGCACTAGGTAGCATCTTTCGGAATTTTCGTTAACTCAGGTTCAAAAAATGCTCCACATATCGTGCTTCAATTGAGAGGCTGGGTCGAATCTGTCTTCAGGAGGGTGTAAGACACAACGCGGCATTGAAGATAACAAAGGATAGAGGAAACGGGTGGGAAACGGGAGTAAGATCAGTGATAAGTGAGCTCTTTGACGGCCCCGGCAATCACATTAATTTAATCCCCGTCGCACTTATTTTTAGGGTTCATGTCCTATCTTGCAACACCTCCATGGATTTCTTGTAAAGTGCATCTCACGGACTTTCCACAGGCCGCGCACGTTGGTTTGATAGGCCCCCGGTCACTACCTATCGGGTCGGTCGGACTTTCACCAGGAAAATAGCTGATTTACTCTATGAATTTCGCTCGCAGCCAGCTGTTTCACTGTATTTCCAACCAAGATTGGGGGAGGTGAAAATGCGTTTTTTGGTCCCAGGCGCAAAAATTTCGCCCTTCAGCCGCTCTTTTGCGCTGATTCACGTTTCACACGCACTTCACGACCCCTCCACTATCCGGTACAATTCACAGTATCAAAAATCAACTCTCGAGGCACGCCAGACCATGCGGTCGTGCAAAAAAAAAAAATCTCACGCTTCGGTGATCTACTCTATGCAAGACAGGCATAGCCCTGTTTTACTCCATAAACCGGCCGGAGATAGGGCCTTTTTTCGTTGTTGATTTACTCTACAAACGACCGCCTTAATAAGGATGACCGGGCTTAGTCTGATCAGCCGGGGAACACAGAGAACCGTCGGGGAGTTCAATCGTTTACCGTGGCTGGATATGCGACGTGCTCCTCCTCGGGGATCATAATCTCAGCATCGAGCGCCTTCATTATCCCGCGGTATCGGCCCATCACTACACGCCAGCATCGGCTGCGCTGGCTCTGCCTTGCGGGTGTGGAGAATGAGGTGCGCGCGCTCTTCAATTGCACCTCAGAGAGTCACCTCATTGGACTGCAAACTCAGTTCATGAACTCTCTGCGGGATCACGACCCGGCATGGCTCCCTCAAGTGCATTTAGATACGATGTACGTAGTTTCAGTGTCTGCTATAGTTCCTGATTGGGACCGCGGCAGTAATGCATCCTCCTCCTCCATACAGTCGCGGCGAAATTAGATGCCTGACCCCATTTGGAACGACCTCCGACAACTCTAATTCTCGAATTTGGCAGGGCTTCCAGAATACGTTCAACACAAAAGACCTGTGCTGGAGCCTCGCCACATTGAATGAGCAGAGTGAAGAGATGTACCAGAAATTCGAGAATTGGACCGCGCCGGATGTCGTTCCAAATGGAGTCAAGCATCCCTACCGCAGCCTGGTGAACAATCCCCCGTTCTCCTCGGTATATCAAGTTTTTTATGGCAGCTTATGGCATCTCCTCGATTACATCTCCATCGCTGACTAAATTCCAGACAATACAATTGGTGTTTGTCGAACATCTTGTTCATAGCTTCCAGCTGGCGCTTCCAGTCATCCCGTGCTTTGCTTCTACCACAGACCAACAGATAGAGGGATATGTCAGAAGTCCAAACAATGGAAGGACTCGACAAGGATGTTCATCCGGCGGAAGACCTCATGGACACCAAGGAAACCTTGTTCGCCGACGAGATAAGCTATCCAGACGGTGGTCTCAGAGCATGGCTGATTGTTCTTGGAGTACGTATCACAACGGCCGTGTGAGGGCTGGCTCACCCCATACCGCTAGGCGTTCTTTTCGACGTTCTCAACCTTCGGATATGTCAACTCATGGGGGGCAAGTAATTTATCTCTTGCAATATTGCTTGCGTCAACCTTGCCTTCCAGGTCTTTCAAACCTATTACCAACTTGATTTACTGAAAGATAGCAGCTCCTCTGCAATGTGCGTAAATTTTATTTAACTCCCGAGCTAAGTGGTCAGCCTTAACGGTCTCGAAGCTCTTGGATTGGTTCCGTCCAGGTGGTTACATTTTTCCTCGCGATGGTTACGTTAGAACTTATGCTTGATAGATCGCATTGACGTTCGGAGTCGCCGTCTGGATGGGAAGATTATTTGACAACGGATGGTTCGCCTTGCCTGCTGCCTGCGCGAGTGTGGCCCTCGTCGTTCTCACCGTCCTCACCGGCCAATGCACCGAGTTTTGGCAGTTTTTGCTTTGCCAAGGATTTGCTATAGGCATCGCTTCTGGTGTCATCTTTGGTCCTACCTTGGCAATCGTTTCGCATTGGTGTGAGTGAATCATCTCTGCAGAATAATAAAACCTTAATTCGCAAGGTAGTCAAACGACGCAGATCAACTGCGTTAGGAATTGTCGCCGCAGGCTCATCTGTCGGGGGTCTGATTATTCCGATTCTGGTGCAACGCCTGATCCCTCAGATTGGGTTTGGTATTATTGTCTTGTCGTGATATCGACCATTAAACTTCTGCGTAGATTCCCTTGGACAACTCGAGTTTTGGCGTTGTTGCTCTTATTCACGACCGGGATTTTGAACTTGGTTGGTTACCGTCTTTGACGTGGTTGACTTCGAGTTTAACTGGGACTTGCATCTGCAGTGCTTAAAGCGTCGACTGCCGCCCGTCAAAACCAGTGGAGGGATTTTTAACTGGAAGGCTTTCCAGTCGAAGCCATTCACACTATACACATTGGCCGTTTTTGTCTGTTTCTTCGGATTGTACACTCGCAAGTGTTTTTAGCTCTTACTTCATTTGCGCGGCTGATTTTCAAAATTAGTACTGACGTACATCGATGTGAGCGCGACTAACGCTGGCATCGCCCCGTCCTTTGATGTCTATCTTCTGGCAATTGCGAACGCTTCCTCTGGAGCGGGTCGGATTATGACTGGGCTACTTGCCGACCGGATAGGTTGGTTATCTTACCTGAAACGCATGCAGAAATTAACTCATCAACTCCGCGGCATAGGATGCATGTCTGTGATGATCCCGGGCACTCTCCTTGCGGCAATAGTTACTTATGCTTGGCCGTTCGCCACAAGCTTGCGATCGCTGGTCGCCGTCTCCATCATCTACGGGTTTGCATCTTTCCACATGAACTGTACATTGCTGCTGAGATCATTTTCAGCTTTTCTTCGGGAATATTCGTTGGGCTACAAGCTGTACCCCTAATCCACATGGGCGATATGTCGGATGTGGGGAGGAGAACCGGAACGTTGTTTTCCATTCTCGCCATTTCAGCCCTTGCCGGTCCCCCGATATCGGGCGCAATTGCTTCGGCTACCGGAGATTACAAGGCAGTCGGTTACTATGCAGGTATGTTCATTGTTCAAATCGTAAACCAGTGTTGACGACGTGCAGGCTCTGCCATGATGGTCGCGATTGGCATTCTGATTTACGTTCGATACCTGATGACAGGAAAGTGGTTCGGGGGCAAGTTCTAGAAGGAATAGTGCCTCGGGCCCAAGGTTTATATCAATTAATGATAAGTGACTAAGTATGTGGATCTTGCCGTAACCTGCTTCAACTACTTCTGGATACAACGTCCGTTTTTTCCCCGTGCAATTATACCTACCTACCGACAGCAGTGACGGTATTGAACAAAAATCCATCAATGGGCTCGTCCGCGAATCAAGCGCCCTCCATGGTAGTTCCCCGCGGTGGAAGTGAATCTTACGGCCAGCGATATTTTTGGTTTCAGGGTGAAGAATTTCTTGAAGATCGTGGATCGCTCCAGTGGTTGAAAACACTTAGCCGTTATTCCTGGCTGTCTTCGCCGACTATTAATGTTAGGTAGTTCCGAACGTTCGAGGATCGACGTCAACAACAATCGTAAACTTACGCAGCCCTCCGGCATGAGACCCTGCCTCGGTGCCTGTCGGTCAACACTCATTAATTATGCCCCGAGATCTTCGCATAACTTATCAGTAGTGATGACTAAAGTACTAGGTCAAATGTTGAATTCTCGGAAGCGTTGCGCTTAACTGCGAGAATCCCTCCTGCATCAGACGCACCGTTGGTAGGGCGCTAATGGGCGAGTCTCGTCGACTAGACTGTATACCGAGCGATATAGATGACCCGGATAAGACGATCCTCATGGATATACATAGTCTGGACTTTGATAGGGTTTGATAGGGCGCTGAGAAGCGTCCGTGGGAGTCTCATAAATGTGCATTTGAGATTGAACATTGGGAGGCTTTGGTTTCTAAGGTTGCCCGAACCCCTCTGATAGTTGACGAAATAATTGGACACCTCTTTGAACTTAAGAGAGGCCTGGCAATGAATCATCTCACTATTAAAAACCAAGGCATCAGGATTCTCATTAGCAGACTCCCACGGCTCCCAGAGTACTTACCCCTGATCAAATCTAACGGACTCGTCAAGAATCCCCACGATAAGGAGTGCGTACACGACAACGGCGAGTCCAGCGGCGGCCAGAAGACTGGGATGTATCTGGGAATGACGGTGACCAAAAGAAGGCATTCTTTTGATATGTTAGTTTCCAGTGGTTTCCTTCCAGATTAGAGACCACATAATGATTATTGAGCCATTGATCCCAGGCGGTATTGCAAGCTTACATGCGCCATGCGCTCTATGCGCTCAGTGTGAAGTTGTCGATCCAGGTTGGTCCGGGTCCGAGATCTATGCCGGATTGATGTTCACAACGAATAGTGATTTAGAACCCGAAGTGAACACTACAGTAAGGATTAAACGAGTAGAACCGGGTGGGACCGGACTAAAAGTATGAAAATTCCCTTGGATTGTCTGTCTATGAGGTGTGGAGTAACGATTAGCAAGGGGATGTGCAGAATTCAGGGGCGCCGATAACGATGTCGTCAAATGGCGAGTGTGTGAATTCAACGCCGCTGGCAAAGAAGAACGGAGTGTAGAGATGGCCTAGAAAAGGAACATGACAACCGGTTCATAATCGAATCTAGATCGTGAGCTTTGCCCAACTCAGAGGCGGATTCAAGACAGGCGTGCCGGTACCACATGTAAATGGGATAGTAGAGGTGAAATAGCGCCTGTGGCTGCGGCGCGAGAGAGAAAAGGGGATACGAGTACTGTGGCATGAATGCTGTCGTCACCCCTGGCCAAGTTTTCGTCGGCGGTTCCTTGTCAATCTTCGGAAGACTCTATTACTTATCGTCATGCTGGGAGTTCACTGTGTTAAGGAATAGGGGCGCCGCTGGATCATCCGAGTATTTAAACACTGTTTATATATTGAAACAGGGTCTCTTGCCACCATGGGCGCCCTGAGGACTTTCCGAACTCAACACACTGCATTCCGGCCCCCAGTTAGACCTTCGGCGTACCTTGGTCTACCCTTTGTCTACCCGTGTCTACCCTTGTACATGTATGTGTACAAGGACATGTCGACACAGGTTGGCGGCCTTCAGTTTACCTTTGTCGACCTCCGGCTACCTAATGTGGACAGCCTTCGGCTACCTCCAGCTGCTTACGTCTACCTTCGTCTCTGCCGGTACACACACCTCGTCCAAGCTCACACTGCTAATTTGGGCTCGTCTTGCGATGCTCTGAGCCCAATTATGTCTGTGTCAGCCTACCCTCGGCTACATTGGTCTACCCTGTGTACATGGTCCCATGGATAGACGGACGGTAGACACACCTAGACCAGATGTGTCTACAAGGTGTGGACATAGGTAGCCAACCTGGCCTGAGTACCCTTTGTCTACGGGGGGCCGGAACGTAGTGGCTGCTTTGAATCTAAGGGAAAAAGTCTCTCAAAATCCCATTTCCAGAAGGACTGTCTCTTCAGAATCACTGCAATGGTCCGCTTCCTGTCAAATTGGTATCTCGGCCCTTTTGGCGTACCGGACCGTCAAGGTTCGGCATTGCGCTTCAGGCAATACTAGTTTCCACACTCGGACTATGCTGTTGATGGGTACTCCGAGTGGATGCCGCTTCAATCAGATCTGCGCGCACCGTCTACTTCCTCTCCCGCCCTTACCACTGTCGGCGGGGGCCTTCGTGCCGAGCAGCTGAACTCCCACTTTGACGTCGCTGAACAATCCTGGCTCTTCCGCACTTCCGACTAAACCCCATCTTCGACGGGCCGTTTTCGATCTCCATGTTTGCTAAACGTCTAGTCGGGGATGTTCTTGACCATTGTTGCCTACTTGTATTAATGAATCAATGACTTGGATTAGGCCTCTCTGAGGCGGTAGCTGAACCTTTAGGACTATATCATCAGCTATACTTGTCATTTTCTTCGAGCCAATAGACGCCAGGGGCACTTACTAAGGATAAAAATCATGATAATAGCAATCACCCAACTTGAAAAGGGGAAGACGCGCGCGCCACCACGCTCTATCATGTTCTCCTCTGCATTCAACTCGTTCCCCTCCCGTCTGATTGGAAAATTGATTTCACAGTGTTACTACAAGGTACATTGTCCACTTTGGGCTACATATCTGCTAATAGCGACGAGAGGCTGGATCTAGGAGAGGAAAGAACGGGTAGGGTATGAGGGGACAGGACAGCTAGGACGGGCAGGGTAGGACGGGTAGATGATAGGGTGAGTATGCTCAGTGCACGGTGCTCACACTGATGTGGAATTCGGACGGCAGCCAAATGATGTCTGCAAGCATGAGGCAGAAAGTAGGGGGGCATTTGATGAGTGCCGTATTAGCGAGTATCGTCGAGTCGCAGTTTGGGAATACTACTAACATAAGAGTCAGTAGGTCAATGTGCAAAAAAGCGTCAATATCATACCTGCTAATCGGTCATCATGGCCATGTTGAAATCAAACTCTTCAAGCTCGACGTCTTCCTGAGTCAGGAGCCTGATCTGTCCCTCTGGGACCAAGCTGTAGAACCACGATAGCCTCTCGCGTGAGTAGGCCTTTGTAATTTCGGCTTTGAGCTCGGTGCATTTCAGTTCATTTCGCAGCTCCTCGGATATGTGATTCCGAATGTGGTGCAGTTGGAAAGGGCGAAGGATACATAAGCCGTTGAGTGACCGTACCCGAGAGAGCATGACATATGCACTTTGGATTGTCGGACAACTGGCGAGGTCGATGCAGCAGACGTCCATTGAGCGACCCTGGGCGTTATGTGAAGTGAACGCGAATGCAGGGATGAGAGGGAGCTGGGAACGGGTCGCGCTGTAGGCTTTGTCGGAGTTGGGCAGGGAGAAGTGAATCGTTTTGGTGATTGGTTTGAGTGTGACTCGATGTGGATGAGGTGCGTCAGCTTGGCTGTTCTTGTATGCCTTGAAGTCGACCTCCGCGGAAATAGCGTAACGGCGACCCTCCGTCTCCTCATATACAATGGAGACCAGCGTTCCGGGACTGCCGTTGGATATCCCCAACTCCGTTGCAATGTTTTCGGTACAAAATACCGGCATTCCGGGTAGATAAGGCACCTAAGGAAATTTGGTAAGCGATATAATGATGTTCCTACCATATGAGACCTTTACCTTCCCACCCAGGTCGTTTGCCTCTTTGACCGGGACAGCCCAAGCTGCCTCTGCTGCCAAACCTGTGAGCTTGTGGCGTTTCCGCCCCCGCCCTCTGGTGTCCTTTGCATAGTAAATATGGCATCCTTGACCTGTCGCAGTTGCGAAGGTCTCCGCCATTTTCTCATTATGACGATCTCGTGCAGCATTCGTGTAGACTATGAGGGGGCACGCCGTGTCGGGCTCGCTGATCCATCTCTGGATATCGGTCAGACTTTTGGTTCCTGAACTGCATTCTGCACTTGACAACACATACTTATCTAGAAGTTCTTTGTCTTCGGCTGTACATACCCCTTTCCGCAACCTTTTCAGTAGGCTAATCAATAGTGGGTCGTCCTTTTGGCGCACGATCTCTTCTAACACGACGACATGTTCGACTTGGTGCCAAATCTGAATGCCTTTCACGTCTTGTCGAATACCTTCATGTAAATCATTCAGATTATTGTTAGCGTGGCATTGGACCAACTCGTGACTGAACAGGGAGCTCCCCTGGGGGGGAGGTAGCTGGCATGGATCGCCGCAAGTTGCCCAATTTAAACCGCCAAATAATTCATCGCTAATTCCCTTCCCTAATGACAGATACTCTGAGACTCGAGCCAAGTCTTTCGCACCCAGGAAATAAACCTCGTCCAGTATCAATGTTTCTAGCGGTGAAATACGTTCCTCTAGAGCAGTTCTTAGACTTGGAGTCGACTTCATCTTTGCAGGCAAGACCCGTAAGCTTGCCTCTGCGTGAATTGTACAGCCGCCAATGTCGCTTGCTACAACACCGGTGGGTGCAGTCAACCGTAAACGCTCCGGATGACCAGTGATATCGTAAAATTCTTTCCAAGCTTTGAAGATAACTGATTTACCAGTCCCTCCGGGTCCCGTACAGAGCAAAGTCATTGGTAATTCTTTCTGTCCCCCTTCCCACTCTCGACCAATTTTGTCCGCCAACAGAAGAAAAGCTCGTGTTTGTTCATCGTTTAAGGTATGTTTGATGACCAGAGCAAAGCACAATTGTTGATATGGGTACAAAGATGCCCAGGACTTGACTGAACGGGAAGCATTGCACAATCTTTCATGTCGTATACGTGCCCGTTCTGCTTCGTCTTTCAACGTTGTGCAGAGAGCGTATGGAATCCTTTGTGACGGTTGACGAAGGTGAATGGCGTGTTCTGCACTGGTTTCTGCCGCCTTTAGTCTACGTTTGATGAGTAAATCTTTCTCCTTCAATAGGTTTTTGCCCGCAATATTTGCACTGAGTAGATCTTCCTCGTTTCCGAGTCGTGTTTTTCCCTCAAAATCTGCATGCAGCTCATCACCGTCAGTACGAGGTTTCGCACAATAAAACCCACCGTTATTTGCCGCACTCACAATATTATCTGCATCCCGAGTAGCCCTGGTATTTTTGGCAAGGATCGCGACAGCACCATCCAATTCTTCAGGATCAACAACCGCTTGCATCGCGTTCTCCCACGCAGGGTCAAAGAGCTCGTCACTTTCTTCATCAACATCCATGCCAGAATTCTTTGCTCTTCTCATTAGTTCAGCAAGTCTTTTACCACGCTTTGCTGCAAAATCAAACTTTGCATCACGGGTTTGGTATAGAAGCTGCATATTTAGTGTTACCCTCACATGCTCTGGCGACATTGAACTTTGCAACTCGTGAAGTGCATCGGGCCAAGCGGTATCTGGAGATTTCAGTGGTGACAATTTGATAGTTGACCAGGGTCGAAATAATGCAAGGATAACCACTGCATATTTGAATTGATCTCCCTCTGAATCACCTCGAGGAACGCGATAACCCATGAGCACAGGTATGACCGGCTTTTCCAATTTTTTCAAGCAGTGGGTAGCGTGTTGCGGATGTCCGGGTTTGAAATTCAGATACGTGTTTCGGTGAGTTTTGGACTTTGGTTTTTTCTCCTTCACGTAGTTCCCTTAAAATATCCCAGAGGCACATGCTCTCAAGCTCGGCTGGCCGGTAGAACATATCATCAAACAGCTTTGAGTATTTCTTCTCACTTGGACCTGTTTCACCGCTTTCGAGATCGGAATCCGTGTCAAGCGTTGCGGGAGAGAGAACAATCAATGTGTCATCTTCGTCCTCTGGAATAGTCAACTGATTCGCCGCGTCATTTTTCTCTTCATCAGGATCAGTTTCTCCGCATTGGCTTGGTGCTTCGACAAAAACATCTCGGGCGATATCTCTTAACAGCGAAGACCACCAGTACTCTTGGTATGAGTCAGATGTATATCGATTCTTTCGACCCAGTAATTGACTGGCCGTCTGCTGGCCAGTGAGTTCACGTTTGCCGACGAGTTTATTTGTTGCCTTAACCATCATCAACCGACTCATTTCAGACTTATCTATTGCTCCGTCAATATCTTTGGGAGGACTGTCCTGCAACGCTTTGATGGAGGCACAAAGGGCAGAAAAAACCATGGAGGTATCTACTTGTAACTTGGTAGTATAATTGCACATATATTCAACCATGGCCATCGCGACGGGACCGGAGGCGGTTTGTTTCAAGTCTGTGTTGCATCCTAGGCAGAGTGTCAACGTCGGATTGTGCCCGTTTAGATGTCCGTTTTCACACCTAATTACAAGGTCTCCGTCTTCGTCAAAATGTGTTTCAGACAAGTGGTCGAGGCAGTTCAAATCTACAGTCATTATCCGGGTCGATCAGAGAGTGAATGCGGCGGGGAATATGTTTGAAGCAGGTCGCATTATGCTCATGAACCAAACCTGTATTCTCACACAAATCTCGATGAAGTTGACCTCTTCTATGTTCATAATCTTCTGAATTGGGATCCACAGGACGGCTTAAAACCGGAAGTTGTTTAGCACACCCCTCAGCAGGAGTATACGGGACGGTGTTCCTCGGAAAACTCTGGCAAATTATGTCGTCATACCAGGCTGCAAGTTTCTGCTTGAATTCAGGATCTGAATTCATTCTTTCCTTCATATCCAAAGGAGAAGCAGGGGCTCCCTCAATCCAAATTAGAATATGAAGATGCAGTGAACCTCGTACCTGCGCCTCAACAACAGCATACCACCCTTTCACTTTACCAAGAATTCCAATTTTCGATGCTCGGTTTGCTCCCAGGATTATGTCGAAGAGCGTGGTTATCATCAGATGAAAAAATTGAGCTCCGGCCACTGGATTATCGGCCACAATCTTTGCTCGAGTACTGGATTCTTTGTTCGAAGGACCGACTGAATCGAAAATCTGATCGAGATCGATTTCTCTTCCTGCGAGAAGCTGCGCAATAGGGTTGTGAGAGTCAGCTGGATTTACAGTTGCGAAGAAATGAGGTAAACCGTCGCATATTATTTTACTGTGAAGCTGCTGTTTCATGCTGTTCACATCACCAACAGAACCAGGGATATGGTCAGACACGTAACTCAGGTACTTCATCAGCTTCGCAGCAGATTTCTCCCCTTCACTTTCTGGCTTTGCGAATGAATTTTTCTCAAGCTTGGATTGGTAACTGTCCATGGATTTCGAGTCAATCTTCTCAAGCAGCTCCTTCACAAGCGGAAACCATGACCTGTTGGTAGCAAGACGACATTTAAAGGAAGACTGGCGCCGCTGTATAATATTATTCATGACAAAAATGAATGATTTGTGGACCTGAAACCGACGATCCGCAATATTCAGGAAATGTTGCACATGCGTCAGAGTATCGACCTCACGGAATCCAAAATGCGGCGAAATTCTGACAATATTGTTATCTATCATTCCAACACCGTAAGGGAAAAGTGTGGGCCACAGCCATCCAAACACGCGAGGATTTTTCGAAGTCGACAACGGCACATTTCCTGAGGGAAACTTGACAAATCCAGCTTCGTTTTTCTTCAACAATCGAAGAGCCGCTAGCTTTCTCTGTCTGTAAGTTGTGTCAATATTGTCTGCGTCCATAAGTGTTGTAGAAGTAAGTTCAAATGAGCCGGACCCTTCAAATAGTTCGGCATTCGCCTGATCAGAGTAAGATGTATACGATGATCCCTGGTTGTTTGCTGAATTGGTCCGTAAAAAATCCTGTGTAGCAATTGGACAATCAAATTCCGGGTATTCCTCCAGATTTTCAATCACTGCGTCCTTACTAAGATCATTGTACAGCGGGTTATGTTCAATCAACCAGAACAAGGCCCTTCTAACCTTCTCGCGGCGCACAAGTAATGGCGACTTCCTGAGCATATCAGGGGTAACTTCTGCATCAGGTGAACCAACAAGAATAACACAAATCTCATCTCTGAGTTGGGATAGAGGGGCAGGCATGGCATCGAGAAATGAGGTTGAATCCTGAGGTAAAACGCAAACATTACCACGAGCCGCAAACTGCCCGGAGGGTCCGAGGGAAAGTTTGTACATGCATTTTGTTGCTCGAGCTCGTGCAATGCATTGCTCTCCTCCAGAAATGTCAAGTCCAGAAGTTCTTGTGGAATTTTGCCAATCCAAAGACCATTTGCGTAACTGCGCAAAGGAATTGAACAAAACTTGTTTTTAGTCACAGCTAAATTGCAAAGATGGCACAGCACGTAGGATGTTTCTATGAGAGATGCGGGGTTGAATGTTTTCAGTTGAGGTTGGCGACACACATCACGGAGGTGGGCGACTGCACTATCGAGAAGTGAAATATCAAGATCTGTGACAGATATCGTTTTCAGATCTGCAGCGAGCTCGAATTTACCGCAGAAAGAACATTCATATCGCCTAAGCGCACTATTGCTTGTGGCTTCGCAAAATTCGCTCACAATCGGATCCTTCTCACACTGAGGTAGCAGGACAGGGAATGCAGTATTTCGATAGATATCCCAATACGTGGCCGCTTATTGGGGGCGTAGGCCAATAGATTGACAGCCTTTCTTTTCTTGGACTTGGCCTGAATACCAAGAACCAATAGGCACTGCTGTAGCTCAATAGGGGCGAGAAATATCCGTGGATTTAACCCTGCTGTCATGGCTTCAGACTTGCGAATGAGACACGCATTTGTACACCGATGGGCAATAAAATCTGCACGAAGCACACTGACATTCTTCGTGCCAGCAAGTATATTCTGATGAAAGGGGGCCATCTTTCGCAAAACCGAAAGCACGACTCGGTGATCTACAACAAGGGAATGCAGGACAGAACTTTTCTCCTGCACATTGAGACTAACAAAAGGATCTTCACCAGAACTCGTTGACAAAGGTACATTGGTACTCGAAGATTCACGGAAATCATTTGTAGGAATAGTGTTCACATTTGGAGCACCTCGCGTGCGGGGTGTTTGGATGCCCTGCGTACAGGGAGTCCGGGCCGCGAGCGTACAGGCAGCCACATCATTAGTCCCTCGCGTACGAGGTACCAATGATGGGAAGGTCGATGCTGCTAGTGAAGAAACAAGTTACTGGTGATATTGGTAAAAGAAGAAAGAAGACTCACATGCAGACGGCTCAGAATCTGAGCCAAGCGTGGGAGAGTCTAAAAGAGCAAGAGGCCCAGAAGCGAGGCGCACAACAAGTCCAGGAGCAGAGTTTCGTGCAAAACAGAACCAGTCCATGCCAAGGACAAGATCAGAGAGTGGGGAAGCATCCACCGGAAGGTTATCCATGGACATACAAATGTTGCCAGTATCAGAGGGCAGTGTCAGACGGCCAGACACTCGAGAGTTTGCAGTCCGAAGCCCCGAGTTCATCACCCAGTCCAGAGAAATAGAAGAACTCGTAGCGTTGCCGTCAAAAATGGCAGAGATGGGCATATCACAGAATGTAGCTGCAGAGGACATGGAGGGCAGAAGGGGAGGACACGGAGGGCGGAAGCGACGTTTTTCGTCATACAATGATGGCTTGATCTCGGTCCTTAAAATACTCCGTGATGTTGACAGATTGCGGCCCGAGCATAATCAAGATTGACAAATTAAGACTATAAGCAGAAACGACCAATGGTATAAATTGAGATTTTAAGGCGCCACTAATAGTCTTGACGACTCAGGGAGCATGGGAAAATCTATGTATCAATTCCCGGTAAATACCCCAACCAATATTTAACGAATTTATTCCATGACTAATTGTATATGAGTAAAACATGTGTTTGGCCTTGTTGTGAAAGTGCAATCAATCCATCCGCTCCTGTTTTGGCTTGGCTTGGCTTGGAAGCCCCGGCTATGCTCACGTCGGTTAAACATTGACCATCCTGTCTGAACGCCAGCTCAGAAAGATAACAGATGTAGCGCGCTTTGTGGCAGAGCCCACTAACTGCCTCAGAGCACATTACTCATCCCGAAAAAATTACTTTCCAACAGCTTGTAATGGAACAATTTAATTGCGCCCAATTCTCGCTCGGTCGACACGTCGACCAGCTCGCATTGGGCTTCGGGAACCCCGACTGTGTCGGGGTTCATTGCATAAGCAGAAACACAGGATGCCACAGTAGAATAGAGACTCAAGAAATTTGGCAGGAGACTTGAGACGGATATGCAAGGGCATTGCAGATTCACAGGTTGAACATCGGCTTGAAAAAAAATTGAATCAGTGTTGAGACAAGATTATGGTTTCTTGCATTGAAGTTGCATGAAACTGAATTTTCTTCGGTGAAAGACTTCCTTTCAAATGAGGAGGTAGACTACAATGAAATGGGCACACCACACCAGAGCTTTTTAAGGATGTTTCTAAAAAGTGCGACCTGCGAGAATTGAACTTATGACCTCCGCATATGCCCAAACAAAACCAAATTTTGCATTTACAGCCAAAAAAATAAGCGATCGCACCATAGGACCCACTACCTAAAGTTAGTGGGCATCTCCGCCGGTGCCTACACCAGTAACCATGAGTTTCGTGGTACTGGATGTCAGCATGGTGAAAAAACCAGGAAGGAGGATGGGCTCGTAGCAACACCATTCGAGCAAGCGGAGGTTGGGGAACCAGTTTCTGGTCGGGAGAGATGAGCAGAGGTCCAAGAATAATTTGGTCCGGCCCGTGTCCCGGGGACGGCCACCGCTGAATTCCCTGACTCGAGAGAGGTAGAAGAGAGGTCGTTCCCAGTCCGCAGCCGTGATTGGCCGAGTCACATTCTGTGATCATCTGTCGAATCATTTCTCATCCGAGCAGTAAGGCAGAAAGTCGCTTACGAGGGTATCAAGCGAGCCTCGACGAATGGGACCGTCGAGTAGGTCGACAGGCATGCATCTCAGGATGTTAACCAACCCATCTTGACATTCCCAAAGTACGTCGAGAGCCGCATCTAGAAAAACGGTGGACGTTCTCGCGAGATTGGCAAGATCCCGCTTTTCTCGCTGTGGCCGCCAGGAGGGTGAATAGGGACCCAACAGAAAACATATCCGCCTGATTATTTCGGGGATGAAGAGAGCACTATGCATCTTTGGAAGACGGTGGTGTTGGCAGTGGGCAAGCACCGGTTGATCCCAACTCTCGCTTAAAAACGCGCGGGGTGAGTCATTTGGGCGGGCCGCGGTCAAGAAGAAACGCATTCACTGACCGGATCAGCCAGCCGTATTGCAGAGCGGAGTTGGAACCGCATCTCGCCTTCTGCCACGTCAACAACTCCTACTCGGTTTGCCTTCCCCTCTTTCCAGACCATCATCACACAGACGACTGCACAGGAGATAAAATCGCTAAACCTGCAACCCGAACTTACAAAATTAACCCCCAGTACTCCCCAAGTGGTGCATATCTAGGCAAGTGCCATATATTCTATATTTTGGATTACAACACGTTGCGGAGCGAAGATTTTCGCGACTCATTGGGTCAAATTACACTCTGATATGCAACAGCTCTCTGGAACCATGGCAATGCCCTGTGATTTCTGCTCGTATCACTTTTCGTTGCACGGAACATCCTTCGATATTTCTAGACTTCCTTCACTGACGTGGAGCTCAGGCTAAAGTGTTGTCTTTTCTTTTCGTTGTAGACCAATGAATACACTGGCGGCCGGACGCACTTTCGAAGACTCCAACGCCTCGCCGATCGGACGCCTACTGCCCGAACTCCTTTGTAGTATCTTCACGCTCGCAGTCCCAGCCCAGAAATACAATACGCCATCCGTATTCGTAGTGGGACGCCGCAGTTGGGACGGGCCTGTGATCCTAGGTGTTCCCTGGGTCTTCGGCCAAGTCTGTTCAGAGTGGCGAATGCTGGCCACCTGTCTGCCAGCGCTGTGGACGTCCATCACCCTGACGACCACCCTCCTCCCACGCGACCTCCCCCTTCTTCACACCCAACTAGCTCGCAGCGGAACCGCTCTACTCGACGTGTTCATTCGCTTCACGGTGGGCCCCCATCGTTTGCACGCCTATGAGAACAATCCATCCGCTAAAGAACCATTTGGCATCTTTCTCCCCTCGCTCATAGCCCAGAGCTCTCGCTGGCGCACACTTCACATCCAGTTCGAAGGTTACGCCCATGACGATGATGACCTATCGCTTCCTGGCTTGAACCCGGACGCACTGCCCCACCTCGAGGAGCTTAGGTTCACTGGGGACACCCTGAATAGCCACATTCAGCCATTCGATCTCTTCGGGGAAGCTCCAGCGCTCCGATGCATAGCACTTGGCATCATGGGCGGGTTTGCAAAGTCCCCACTGCGCCTGCGGTGGGACCAACTCACGACCTACAAGGCGACGTGCAGAAATGCAGCGGTGCACCTTCGCAATCTCGCCGCGGCACCCGCTCTCGTGGAGTGCGACATTTCCTTCGAGAACGCCCTTGAAAGCCAAATTCGCGGCGAGGGAGCCGTCGTGACCCTCCTGCACCTTCGCCGTCTCGCCGTCTCGCATCCCGCATTCCTCGACCGCATTGCCACGCCCGCGCTGAAGTCCCTTTATGTCGTCGGTCCCGAGTATTACCGAGGCCTCATCAAGAACACGGGCCCTGTCCTTTACATCTTGCCCTTTTTGCAGCGCTCCGAGTGCACATTACAGCTCGCCGAGTTGACCCTGGTGGACTGTCCCTCCCCAGTACCAGAGATCGTCGCTCTCCTGCAGCAGACATCCGGGCTCACCAGCCTTTCCCTCAAGCTGTCCAGGTCGCCCCCCAGTTTTGCCAACGATCTCGTCACCGCGCTTGCAGCTCCGAATTCCCTTTGTCCCGCCCTGCAATCGCTCTCCTGGGCGGACTTCGATGATGCGCTCGATCGCGAGGCGTTCGCTGACATGGTTGCCTCGCGGTGCAGCGAGTCCACCGCTGTGTGCCGCTTGCATTTTGTCTCGCTCTATGCAGGTCGGCAGCGCATGAAGACGGCGGGCTGGCGGGTTCGTGCGCTTCCAAGGCTCGAGGCGACATTCTTGAACGCCAAGAAAGGAAGACCAGCGGTGCGAAAATGGAGGGAAGATTGAGTGCGTCTGTTGGCCGTGCAAGTAGTCTAGTGGTTGTACCATCCTCAAACAGCGTCGGTGTAGCATATACTGTGCACCGCAAAGTTAGCTGTTAATTCTTTCAGTCGGAAGTTTCTCTTTTGTTGGTCCCTCCCATCATTTCACTTTTCCATAACCGTCGTTGGCCCCCAGCTACGGGAGCTACAGCTCAGAGAGTGCAGCAATCTGCGAGGCGGGCAGGGGGAGCTGTTGATTTTCGCACGCAGGTTAGATACCAGCGACGGTCGTTTCAAGCGAGCTGCGGTATAAGTCTGTCATGTCACCAATCGAGTGGAAGATTCTTGTGTATCTCACTGAGCGTGACTTGTCTGCCTTCGAGTTATCCTGATGTGACATAGGGCCCTTTCCCGCATACCGCATGGACGGGTGTCAATCGTCCAGTCACTTCGCCTGAATGGCTTTGAGTAAGTCACTGAGAATCTGCCGCAAAGCTCGTCGTTGACTTTGATTTCCAGCTCGCTCGGCGGACACTGGACTGGTCGTAAATATTGTCTTCTCTCGCCAGCCAGGTCCGATTCGGAATTTTTGTGAATTTGCCGGTTCGCGTGTTCAGAGAAGGTTTGTCAGACGCGGTACTGCAGGGAAGACCCGGTTCTTCCCTGGAATTCCTACACTTAACCTATTGATTGGTCTGCAATCCGGAATTGAATCCAGGCACACCACATTCGTAGAGCACGGTAACGCGCTCCTGTGCAGTTGCTTGTTTAATTCTATCACGGGAAAGACGGCGGTACCCGAAGGAACCCCTTCTCGATTACTTGTGGACACATTCAAACCTCAAACCCTTTCGCGCTCGTAGACCAGTGTTGGGCGGGTCTGCTACCCACTGGCGCTTATACACAAGAACACCACAATACGATCAATTGATACGACAGACTACAACGCAAGCATAGCACAAAGTGCCGAAAACTGTGACTCCAGATTGAGTGCCAATGAGTGCATTTAGCTGCCGAGCAATCTTCAGAGTGTGTTGGATTGCAAGAGAGTTGAACTTACTCGAGCTTCTAAGTCCAGTTGCAGTTGACAGCGTCAACGCCCTCGTCACAGCTCCACTTCTTATTGGCAGCGTCGACGACCTCGCGACTCCAGTTGCAGTTGACAGTGTCGACGCCCTCAACGCCCTCGTCACAATGCCACTTCTTGTTGGCCGCGTCGACCGTACCCTGCGTTTGATATTCCTCGCTGAGCTACTGAGCGTCTATCAGGCATAAGAGCTCACCACGGGTCCGGCTACCGCCAGTGCGGCCATGGTCAAGGCCAAGAGAGCAGAGAGGTTGAAAAACACCATGATCGCAAGGGACGGGTTAACTGAAGAGTGGCTCCAGTAATTCTGACGTTGTCGTGAGTTAGAGCAGGCTTTATACATGTTGTATTTTTCCCTCAAGGGCGAACGTTTGAGTCCCAGTTCGGACAATTGGTCTGATTGAACTTGATTTCTGACGACCATGTAACGTTCATGGCCAGGAACTGGCACCCCAAACGGCGCCCGCAAGGTAATTAGAACGGTGCAAATCTGTTACAATTTTGTGCAACCCTAATAGAACCACTGAAAACGATCAGATTGGTAAGACGGGATGAGAAGAATGGACAAATTTTGACGTTTGGAATGTCTGGGGCTACTATTGTCTGAGGACTGGTTTTGAATAGAATGGGCCGACAACGGCCGGAGTGGCTGATTGCGAAAATCAGTAACGAGATTTGAGTAGAGAAATGGGCTACTTCTGTTTTGACGCTTGGAATGTCGGGGGGCTACTATTGCCGGAGCGTTGGCATTGAAAGCCAGCAAGCGGTCCGATCTTCAGAGTTGGATTATAATTGGCAAGATTTCATAGGAGAAACTGCATCGGTTCTATTCTGACGCTTGGAATGTCGGAGGCTACTATTACATTGAATAAAGTTATTGCAGTCCTCTCCGAGAAGGGCGGGAATACGTATCGCGCCGCCCTTCACCCGCGACAGTCGCCAAATTTGTAACAGCTAGGCCCGAAAGCGCAGTGTCATCTCCGAATACGACAGGAGCTCTTCAACATTTCACGTCCGAGTCTTTGGTCTTGTCTACTGAATCTTCAAGATGTCGAAAGACCAGGAATACCAGCCTCTCATCAGTGATACACCAGAGGAAGCCGATGTCGACGCTTCCTCTCCTCAACCAACACAGATTTGCAAATTATCTACATGGATTATGCACTCTACATTGGCTGTATTGATCGCCATCGAAACCATGGCTTTGGTGGTTCTCATCACTATTCTTCTCCGACGGCCGTCGCAAGCAGCCTACAGCATACCGCTTGGATCTCAGAAAGTTCTCTATTGTCCGTGTTTCTAGCTAGCTTCTCCAGTGCCGCCGTTGACGAGAACACAAGCCCCGGCCTTGAGTGCTGTCGAGCATGAAGTTCGAGTCTATCATCTCAGCTTTCCAGGTGAACTCTTTCCTTTTCACGATACTCCCAGTCTTATCTTCTGCATAGGCGACTTGTCTCCGTTCCAAATCCACTCATCGGCCGAGTTGGATGAAATGTGGAGCGATTTCAAAGCGATTTGTATAATTGTGAGATTCTCCTACTGTGGGAATGTGCAGTGTAACCGAGGCCAAGCCCAAGCCCGTCACAAGCTCAAGCCGCACAAGGCCGCCCACCAAATTCAAACTCCACTAAGGGGTGCAAGTCATTTGACCAAGCCAGTTCATTAAAACCAACGCGCGCATCGCGTGGTCACTTCCCCCCGCGTACCTTCCTTCGCGGGTGCGATACTGGATGTCTGCGTGTACCTGTGAGCGTAAATACTATTCAATGGTCCTCCCGACACCCCGTCGCCTCTACCTGCCTCGCTTAACACTCCATTGCACGACCAGTATTATCGCAGGTCAGATTAACGTCTCACTCCGATTTTAGAGCGTCTCCAGTGGGCTCCCCTGTCAGAACCTGGATCTTCCGTATATCTTTCATACCAATCCTTGACTTTTTTTTGGGAATCAAATATCGCACTTTCCCGTCAATGTTACATCTTAATCGCAAATATCGACTTCTCTCGCCACTTTTCTGCCCTGGTCCAATTGCAAAATTTCTGTGAATCTGCCGGCTCGCGTGTTCAGAGAAGGTTTGTCAGATGCGGTACGGCAGGGAAGAACCCATGAAAGACCCGGCTCTTTGGTATTCCTACACTTAACCTATTGAACTGGTCTGCAATCCGGCATCGAATCCAGGTACACGGTTCTCGAAGAGCACGGCAACGCGCTCCCGTGCACTTGCTTGTTCAATTCCATCATGGGAAAGGCGGCGATGCCCGAAGGAACCCCTTCTCGATTATTTGTGGACACATTCAAACCTCAAAACCTTTCGCGCTCGTAGACCAGCGTTAGGCGGGGTCTGCTATCACCGCTGGCGCTTATACACAAGAATACCATAGATCGATTGATACCACCACAGACTACAACGACAGCATAACACATTTATTCAGGAAGATGATCACAAAGAACTGAAAACCGCGACTCCAGAGTGAGTGCCAGTGAGTGCATTTAGCTGCCGAGTAATCTTCAGAGTGTGTTGGATTGCAAGAGAGTTGAACTTACTCGAGCTTTTAAGTCCAGCTGCAGTTGACAACGTCGACGCCCTCGGCGCTCTCGTCACAATGCCACTTCTTGTTGGCAACGTCGACATTGCGACTCCAGTTGCAGTTGACAGCGTCGACGCCCTCGACACCTTCGTCACAATGCCACTTCTTGTTGGCAACGTCGACGTCGACGTTGCGGCTCCAGTTGCAGTTGACAGCGTCGACGCCCTCGACGCCCTCAACGCCCTCGTCACAATGCCACTTCTTGTTGGCCGCGTCGACCGTACCCTGCGTTTGATATTCCTCGCTGAGCTACTGAGCGTCTATCAGGCATAAGAGCTTACCACGGGTCCGGCTACCGCCAGTGCGGCCATGGTCAAGGCCAGGAGAGCAGAGAGGTTGAAAAACACCATGATCGCAGGAGATGGGTTAACTGAAGAGTGAGTCCAGTAATTCTGACGTTGTCACGAGTTAGAGCAGGCTTTATACCTGTTGAATTCCTTCGCCGGGGGCGAACGTTCGAGTCCCAGTTCAGACAATTGGTCTGATTGAACTTCATTTCTGATGGCCATACGACGTTCATGGCCGGAAACTGGCAGTCCCAACGGCGCCCACAGGGTATAATTGGAGCGGCGCAAATCCGTTACAGTTTAATAGAACCACTGAAAACGATTAGATTGGTAAAATGTGATAATTGGTCTGATTGAACTTCATTTTTTACGACCATGTGACGTTCAAAGGCCGGAAACTGGCAGCCCCAATGGCGCCCAAAGGGTCATTGTAGCGGTGCAAATCTGTTACAGTTTAATAGAACCACTGAAAACGATTAGATCGGTAAGATGTGATAAGATGGAATGGACAATCTTTGACACTTGGAATGTCGGGGGCTTTTATTGCCGTGCCGGAGGGCTGGCGTTGAATCGATCCAAAAACGAAACCAGCATGTGGTCCGAGAAGGACGGGAGAACGTGCCAAGCTGCCTTTCACCGGCGGCAGTTGCCAAATATATGATCGCGGCGCAAAAGCGCGGTGCCATCTCCAAAATACGACGGGAGGTCTTCAATACCTCACGTCCCAGTCTTTGGTCTTGCCCACTACATCCTCAAGATGTCGAAAGACCAGGAATATCAGCCCCTCATTAGTGATACACTAGAGGAAGCCGATGTCGACTCTCCCTCTCCTCAATCAACACCAATTTGCAAATTCTCTACATGGATTATGCACTCCGCATTGGCTGTATTGGTCGCCATCGAAACCATGGCTTTGGTGGTTCTCATCGCTATTCTTCTCCGACGACCGTCGCAAGCAGCCTGCGGCATGCCGCTTGGGTCTCAGAAGGTTCTCTATTGTGCGTGTTTCTTGCTCGCTTCTCCGTTGCCGCCATTGATGAGAACACAAGCCCCGGCCTTGAGCGCTGTCGAGCATGAAGTTCAGGTCTATCATCTCGGATTTCCAGGTGAACTCTTTCTTCTTTGCGATACTCCCCGCCTTATCTTCTGCATAGGCGACTTGTCTCCGTTCCAAATCCACTCATCACCCGAATTGGATCAAATGTGGAGCGACTTGTATAATTGTGAGATTCTCCAGTCCTGGCTCGCTCGAGACCCATTGCAAAAAAAACAGATGGAGTGTCCAGAATAACAAAGGAAGAGGCCGCGCACCTGCCCAATAAAACCCACGCAATTCCCGGAGACCCAGGGCACTACGTCAGTAACATTTATTTTTCAACCCGCGTCTCCGACTCTCACTGGATCAGATTGCGGAGCTCGATGTATTCCACAACCTTCACTGTTTGGTACGGTTCATGCGAGATGTGCGAGTGCTAGAGCTGATCCACCTGCAGAATAAAGTCAGAATGGCCGTAGGTTCCTCGAGCTATGGCCACATTCCAAGTTCTGATCAATCGCCTTCCAGCTCGATCCAGACTACTATCCAGACTGGCGCATCTCCACATCGAATAATCATATTCCCACTCAGAAAAATGCTACAGAGCACGTCGGTATGTTGCTCTATGTCTTAGACTCGGTCAATCTTTTTTTCTAAAACCTGCGACAAGCGCACTGCATCGACTGGCTCCGCCAGTCCATCATGTGCCACGCCGACACCAGTGTAATTGTGTATGGCGACTCCACTTGTTTTTTTGTTTCTCCCTCCTGATTTTTTTCTCACAGTTGGCAATGGGATCCCCGAGCGAACGAGAGCCTGGTCAAGGGCAACGTGGCACATACCTGCCGTAAGTTTGACAAGATCACTGAGTGGGCGAAACAGCGAGTGTTGGTTAATGCTTACGACCCGACCGTGCACATTGAGGACGACATTGTTGTTCCTATTTTACACCAAGAGATGTCCTGAAATTCTGGGGTTTCGCTACGTTTATGGAAACTAGGGTTATCACGAGGTTGGCGTAGCATAGTAGCATACAGGTTGACCTCGAACATGTGGAGTTTCTGATGGTATAGGATCTTGTGGATAACTTGGGTCTTACTGGACCGTCTGACGGAACTTGGAGATGAATTTAACGACGCAATTGCCTCCGCTTGACATGCAACAGGTCGGAGGCAATCAGGTACCGTTATCTTTGCATTATCCCGCAAGAAGATTAGCCATAACTATCTATACCCTTCCCTCCGGCCAAAGTCAGCGCTGTCCCGTAGAGTGAAAATGCATCATGCAAATCACCGACATTGAATGGCCGACGAAGATCAAGCTTCGTGTCGAAGTTTGGCTTCTGCTATGCCTGTTGGATTCCCATTATCCTAACCATATATATCTTCCCCGCGCTCCTCGCAGCATTGACAAGCAGGCAGAATTCCCTTTCTCCATAAGCGATACTTGTATCTTGCAAAGAGGGACTGCTGCAGATTGCACCTAACCCCCCTCCCCCTGCTGCATGCCTGTCCGATTCAACTACTCCCCCCTTTCGGCCGCGGATGCAGAAGAGCAGAAGCCCAATCTGGAGCCTTCTTACTCGCCTCAGACTGCCTCTCGCCGCGTCCTCTTCATCATCATTTTCTTCGAGACTCTCCTGCTTCTAGTCATGTTCTTCCGCAGCACCCAAACCACGAAATATTCCTGGCCCGCGTTGGTATACTGTGCGTGCCCCGCTCCATAGTACCACGGAGACTCTGGCTGACAGATCACATCGCCGACCTAGCGCCTGCTCAGGATGCGGTGGAATATGGTGTCACGTCGTACGCCATCACCGGTGAAGACCCGCTCTTCCATATTCCGCCTTCACCCAAGCTGGATGCTGCGTGGGACGAGTTGTACAAATGTATGTCGTTTCTGTTCCTCCCTTTCCACATTGTTCATGCAACTCTCAGTCGGTGTATCGCAAATCCCCAAAAGTCAGGCTCGACTGCTCCCCAACAAAACGCACCCAATTCCGGGAGACGACAGTAACTACGTGGGTTGATTGGTTTCTTGCGAGCCTAAATAAATTTCTTACACCGCAATTTGGTCCAGATCGTTGAGCTAGACGTCTTCCACAACCTGCACTGCTTGGTTGGTCCTCTCGATATCGTCGGGCATTTCTGTTGACGACAATATTTCATAGAACATGATTCGCAAGACCTTACACTCGGGTGAGGCTCTTGAGACTCCAGGCTTCCCATTCCATATCAACCTTTTTAGATTATTATTCGGGGCAGCTCATGGACCTGGCTCATCTGGACCATTGCGTGGGTCTGTACAGTCATTGGGTTTTCGAGATCAAGATTTAACTCCTTCCTCGAAGATTGGATCCGGCAATCCCTCATGTGTGCAGGGGATACAAGTGTGGTCGTGTGAGCTGTTTATTGTTACAGGCTACTCGACACCGGCTCACAAATGTCTGGGGTTTAGTTGGCAATGGGACCCGAAGCAGAGCATCACGACTTTTCAGGGATCCGTCGCCCACACCTGCCGAAACTTCGAGAAGTTGAGGGAGTGGGGGAACAGGCACAAAATTCAAACGCCCTACGACAACAGCGTACGAATCGAGGACGACATTGTCATCCCTATCATTCCGAAGGACTTCACTTTGTGATGAGCATTTATTGGTACAGAATCATTGTTGCTTGGCAGCTTGGCAGTGGGTTGTTAATAAATTGATTTGACTTGGGGAGATTTTTGAAAATGAAAATTTTGCTTCATGCTATGGGGAGCATCGGGTTTCAGGATGACGCATCACGTCAATGACTACCAATCTCCTAACAAAATCCACAAAATTTAAACGCCTTACGACAACAGCGTACGAATCGAGGACGACATTTTCATGATCCCGCTCATTCCGAAGGACTTCACTTGTACATGACCATCTATCGGTACAGAATCAATTGTTGCTTGGCAGTGGGCTGTTAACAAAATAATTTGACTCAAAAAGGCGATTTTTGAAAATGAAGGTCTTGCTTCGCGGGGGGTACACCACGGGGAGCATCGGATAATGGATTTCACCTTGACAGCGCATCACGTCGGTGGTTCGCCTCGGCGACCTCATGACCAGCCATCTCTTAAGAGAATCTTTCTATTTCTCTTGCCGAGCCCCGCAATTTCCCAGTGAATAGCTGTGCAGGGTACTCTCGGCTACTGGTGACGATGTTTGTCTTGAGGCCCGCAATTTAAGGCTCGAATTTCTTTCGTTTCTAAACCTTTTAAACGGTAACAACCATTTAAATTTTGATTTAGTTTAAGGACCCCTGTAAACGATAAACAAACAGAATCTAAACGGTTGTTGAAAGGTAGTTCAAAATCAACCTCCTTGCATAACTGTACAATGAATGCTGAACACACATTGGAGCTAGCGGCCAAGGGCGGCATGACACGTATTCTCGCCCTGCTCAATGAGGACCGCATGCACCGATCTCGTTGACCTTCGCAATCAGACACTCCGGACAACGCCGACCCGTTCTATTCAATCACAGCCCTCAGGCAATAGCCCCCAACGTTCCAGGTGGCAAAAACAGAATTGGTGCAGTTTCTCCCCCAAGGCCTGGCTGTTCCGAATTTGGCGGCTGGCGCGGGGGAAAGACGGCGACCCGACACTTATTTCCGCGTTTCTCGGTAAAGATCGCATGCACCGATCTCGTTGTTGAGCTTCGCTCTCGGACACTTTCTATTCAGTGCCAGCCTTCAGACAATAGTGACACTCGACATTCCGGGCGTCAAAAACAGAATGGGTGCAGTGACGTCTTGCCAATCCAGCTCTGAGATCCCATCGTTTGCCTATTCTATTCAACGCCAGGCCTCCGGCAATAGTAGGCCTCCAAAGTCCAAGTGTCAAAAACACAATCTGGTTCATGGGACTGATTTCCTATTAGACTATCCAAATCAGAGCCTTCTGAGTTGAGGTGAGTGGGGCTTGATTATTTAAGCGGGTGAATAAGAATAATTGCTATATATGTTGCGTGTGAATGCTTATGTAGTTAGGTACTAGTTCAGACGAGGGTCCAAGAAAAAAAGAAATCGGCCCTAGTTTGGCCCTAGTGCACTTTTTTTGATGCCCTGGAATCAAATCGTTTTTTGGGTACTCTCTGTGTATTTCTACGACGGCGGGCGGAGAAACCGACCCTACCGTGTCGTTGCTTGATATTGAGGAAACGACAAGGAAACGAGAAGGCAGAAGACAAGCCAAACACAAATGATGGCATCATACGAACCTTCGTGACAAGTTACGTCACTCAGGCCTTTGCTTGCCTGCTTCTTCCCGCCTACCATGCTCAAGCGCCCTTCCACTCTCCTCGGCCCCCTCTCCCTTTCCGCCCTCAGCCTCGCGCCTTCCCTGCTTCAACTCACAGCTCGCCTTCTTCCCGAGTCGCTCCTCTTGGCCGATAGCTATGGATACGATAACTGTGGTGCGTCTCTTCGGATGGGGCGACAGGCGAACCCTCCGACTCGGTCCAAATCAAATCCATATCCGTCTCCCCGGACCCACCCATGTTCGGTGCCGAGCTCAACGTCGCCGTCGGCCTTGATGTCGTGGAGCCGATCGAGGTGGGTCGCGCCCTTACCCTCCTGTGAGGATCCCAGTACCGGAGCTGACTCGCGAATAGAAAGACGCCACCGGTGACATCCTCGTCAAAGTGGGCCGCATAAAACTCTTGTGACAAATATCTACTAGTAGGAGGCGTGCGTCCTCCATGTCCTCCCTCGTACTGTTCTTACTTATCGCCTTAAACTTTTATTTATTTATTCGCGCAGCCGTAAAGCCAACGCAACGATCTCGTGCCCCGTCCAGCCGGGCGCCTACGGCATCATGTAGTGTGGAGTTCGGACCGTTTTAGTTTTGAGGCCTCGAGTCGGACGTCAACCAGCTCAATCGCTCTAGATATGCCGGACCCCCAAGACTTGGTGATTATCGCGAGGGAGACGGTGGCACTCCAAATTTATCGGTGCTGGTGTCTCAACCAATGTTCCCATAGAATAAATTGCTGATGGATGTTGGAATATTCTTCACAGGTTGTCCGCAGGACGACGCGTACACCGACATCCTCGTCAAGCTTAGACCCGTCAAGCCCATTAATAGGTGGTTCGAGGTGTACCAGGAGGTGGGTTAATCCTGGCATCGCGTTATCATTGTTCATACACCGAATAAGTCCCTCGACCGTCGTTCCTTCCGTTCCCTTCACCCTCCCCTTGCCCGCCTTCGTCGTTCTCCTCCTGTACTCGCACAATCCTCCCTCCATGCCTTCTCCGTCCCAGTTGTCCTTCTCCCTCCCCACTCTCGCCTCGTCCCCCTCACTTCCTCCTTAGACCTCCCTCGGCTCCCCATCCACCCTGTCCTTCAATTTGTTGCTCACCCGCACCCGCACATACTCGGCCGCCCCGCCCCGCCCCGCCCCCCGTTCCCTCCACGCTCCGATACACGTCTACATACGATGCTCAAGCGGCGCAGTAAAAGTGAGACCGGAGGGGAAACCGTGCGTGGGAGACTCGAAGATGGGCACGGGCTAGTGGGCGGCGGCGCGGCGGTGAAGTTTAATCCGAGGGAGGTGAGCGTGCGCACTTCGGGTGGACTCAGCTACTTACCCATGGACCGACGTCGATCTGTACTGCCATGCTGTCTCTTATTTCTGTCGAATGCCGTAGATGGAAACGTGTCTCGTATACAGTAACTGAAAAGTCTTTTTTACCGCCATGATCTTGAGTCATTTCCATTTCCTACTTCGACGACCGATAACTGGGTCTGCGAATGGATAAAAAAGTTGGCTAGTTAGCCTTGCGCCTACGAGGAGGTGTTAGTGAAGAGCTAGGAAGGAGTGAGCAGCAAGGGAAACCAGGACGTGTGGAGGGATAAGATAAGAAGATAAGGAAGGCGGGGAAGCGGAGGAGATGGTATAGAGAGGAAGGGTGGAACCGTATTCCCTCATAGCAGATTACCCAACTTTACGGGCAGCGGTGGCCGCATCCAGAGGTATACCTCGAAACATGTAGATCAGTACATCCCAAAATCGCCAGAGGAAAAGGGAGCGTCTGTCTGTACATCCATTAAATGACCCCCAGAGTTCAGTGGCGCGTCCAGCCAATCGGACATCTTGAGTTGATTATTGGGGAGATGGCTAGGGCTCGGCCATGTGCGAGATGAACGCCTCTGCTGTTGTGTCTATCCAGTTCACATCGTGGTGAAGAGAGAAATCGGACTCATGGCGCCAGCGTTCAAGTCCAACGAGTGATATCACCTTTTTCACGCAGTGTCAACGAGCAGTGTCCCTGTTCGAGAATCATCTGTACCTACTCAGATATTTTCAAGGCATCTCAGTTTATCACGCGAGTCACAGACTCACAACATTATGTGGTTTCCGTGGATTCAAGCAACCCTTACTTGACAGTGATGAGCGATACATAAATTCTAATATGGGGTTTATGGCGAAATTTGTACATTGGGCGAACAATTTGAACTCTAAATTCTGCCAGTGATCCTATGTGTTCACACCGGTGTCTTCGCAGGCAGTACCTCCTTTTCATCATCATACCCATCCCTCCGATCCTTTTCCACTCGCACGAAAAGAACCACAATGATAATACCTAGCACCGCCATCCCACATCCAAGGTACATGGCACCCCGGAGGCCACGCAAGGGCTGCGTCCCCCCAGCATTCGTGTACCCCTCAACTGTGCCACCGAGCCCAATGCCGAGAGCCATTCTACATTATATATCTGTCAGTCAGCCACCAGCGTGCATGTATTGAATCACTCACCCGTAGTTAAATGCTGTCCCGACGAGCGATCCTGCGACACCCTGCTCACTCCGCCGGACGGTGTTCGATGCGACGAGCTGGGTGGCGGTGAACGTCATATCCGGACCGAATGGCGCGAGCAGCGCGGCGACGACGAATGGCGCTGCCCAATAAGACCCCGAGACTGGCGCGGTCATTGTGACGATGTTCGCTAGCATGACCGCAATGAGGCCCGCCTGCAACGGAAATTTATGTTAGCTCTGGAAAAGAGTCTTGGTAGATATTTATCGACTTACACATATTATTACTTGGGCAGGGACTCTGCTGATGAGGACGGCTACAAGACATGCCGCAATGAAACCATCGATCGTGAACGGACCAAGCCATGCCAAGCCTCGTAGCGCACTTGTCCCGCGGAAGTCGTGGATGAATTGGATGTGGTCTGTTCAGGCATATTAGCCTTCGGGTATGTGAAACCAGAGTCCGCTTGCACGTACAGTATATAAAAATACCAAAGGACATGAAAGAAAGGAACGCGCTGGACATTACGGCGAGGAATGTAGGTGCCTTCCAAATACCGAACGGGAGGATAGGAGATTTCGCGCCCTTGATTTCCCACAACGCGAAGGCAAGCAGCGTTACAATGCCTATAATCACTGGAGCAATGACCGAAGGCGATGCCCATCCCGCCAAAGGAGCCTGGCTGCAGAGAGCAAAGTTTCAAAATTATGTTCCACCACAAGTTGTGATTGGAGGGGCTCACTTGAAGGAAAAATTGAACAGAATCAATCCCGACACACCGAGGAAGGCTCCGAGCCAGTCGACATCGCCGCCGAGGCCCACACCAATGGAGTCCGGAATGCAGAGAATTCCGATGGCGAGATTCACGGCATTCTTAATGGCGCTGTACAGGACGCGTGAGTGTTGATTTCGAGTGAAGTTAATTGATGAAACCCACTGGAGCCACCATATCCATTGTGGATTGACAAGCTGAGCCAGCAAAACCTCTAAGACGGAACCTCCAGCTCCGCTGAGTGGTGCTAGAGCGCCTGCAGAGCGTGTCAGACCAGACTACAGGAGAGGTCTGCAAACGTGCCGAATAGGCCAAAGGCGAGGTTGCGCTTGCGACCAGGTGGATATGTTTGTCCGAGCAAGGCAACAGCGGTTGGAAGCATCAGCCCAGCACCAATACCGGTAAGTCCGCGTGCAGTGTCATAGAATGCAGGTCTGTGCAAGTGGTCAAGATATGAAAAGCGGAATCCGCGCTGTGAACTTACGAGCGAGCAAATCCTGAGACTGTACAAGTGAATGAGGGGTAAATGATTTGTAGAAAAAAGAGCAGCAGGAAATTCACCGAGGTTCCATATCATTGACCACGCTAGCGCCAGAATCCATACGCGACGATGCCCGTATACGTCCCCCAATCGGCCGCCGACCAGAACGAAGCTGCCTGTGGTGATAGAAAATCCGGCCACAATCCAGGACATTTGACCATTGTTGCCAGAAACACCAAGACCGTCAGCGATGAGCCACCGTGCGTATAACGTCTATGCAAATTTAGTTTCAAATAACTACTTCACAGAGGATCGAGAATATTCACCGCTCCAAATGGGGTCAGGTTGAATGACTGGCCGAGCATGACTGCCAGCACGAAGCCGAATTCTTGCCACCCATTTTTGAAGGTTGGAGTCTCGCAAAGTGTGGCAGTGCTTGGAATTTTACTGGGGCATTTTTCAGAGGGAGTAATGTCTCGAGTATCGGTCATTTTGGGAAGGCGGATGAATGATGATAGGATACGTGAAACTAGGAGGGAGCCTACATGTATTTATTCTCTCCGCTGAGTGGATGATTCGTAAGTTTTTCTGCCTTCAATCATCCCGAGCCTAGGCCGAAGTAAGTGTTATCTAACCTGATTTCTAAGCGTTCGATTGGTGAACAGAAAGTGGGTCGTTGACTAGAATGTTCGTAATCCTGAGGCCAACCCGTAGAAAACCATGCCAAGATTGTGTCCCGCTTACTCTTGGAAGGGTAATTCTTGCTCGGCTACCCTAAGGCCCGTCAGAGTCATTGGATCGGTTCCTACATCGTGAGGCCTCACAGGTTGTCTCAGGTCGTTACTGCAGGCGGATCAGCAGGGGCAAAAGCTCGAGGTTCATTCGGTGGCTAGGGATTCAGTCGTCTCTGAGCCGGCGCTGGAGAAAGCCCGGAGTCGATTGAGTCGGTGGGCGCGGGCATGGTATAACGAAAGAGACTCGTATAAGATTACCGGTGCCGAATTGCGGCATCGAAAGTAGAGTTCTCACGGTAGTCAATGCGCGAGAACATCTACTAAAACGTTTTTAGGGCGTTCATGGTTTATGCTGTTTCGAGCGAATAACATAGAAGAGCGCAGCGGAGTGCGGAGCAAAGGGTTACTGTAAAAATCAGCATTTGAATTCGGAGCACTGATATTGGATGGAAGGCGCAGATAGAAGGCGCTGCTCGTTCCCATGTTCAAGTTTAGTTGAGGCGGTCCGGACCCGGCAAAAACGGCACGGCGGGATTTTCAATTGGAACTCTGGCGAATGCTGACCTGGAAGAATTTACACATCTTGAAACTCAGCAGAGTTTAAAAGAACTTCAGACGGACAGACAGACGTCGTAATTTTATAAATAGGGTGAAATGGCTCAATTTATAGTTGTATTGAGTTGAGACAGAGCTAAATATAGAAATGCTGTGCCATCAGAAACTAGTGATGTGATTGACAAGGGACACCCTGTTGATGCGGGATCCCCGGATGATGTGCCTGTGCCGGCCAAGTGCCGGCGGCGGCCAAGGCGGGTCCATTGTGCTTGTCTTGCCCCACAACATTCAGGAGGTGCCCGGACCACAGACCATGGATGCCTTCGCTGGATCTCGGCCCCCACCATCCTCGTCGTCAAGGGACAACTGACACTGGGCCACGGAAGCGAAAATCTGTTTGGTTGCCGTTGATCTTTTTTAAGGAGCGCGCATCACACAAATCTGTGGCATCTACGTTAGCTAATAGAGACGGTTAACCTCCGACTATCTCCATCATGCCCTTCACCACCTTCACCTTCGACTGCCCGAAGATCCTGAAGAGCAACATCCATTGCGAGGATGACCTGGAATACACTACCTCCACCGTGAACCAACCGTCGTCTCGCTCTCGGCAGACCACGTCACTAGGGGCACCCCGGCCACCCGGCACGCCTAACGGGCCTGCCGCGATAATCGACTGGGCGCAGGGCACATTCGAGGTTGCTGGCCGTACGCGAAGGATCGACGAACTGTGTGCAAAACGGGGCACTTTCTCCTCGTTCGTGGGGCTCCGCCAACTTGAAATTGTGTAGTTTTTAATGAAACGTCACTGCCAGAACCCGATATTGGAGTTGGTTCACCGCGGAGGAGTACAGAGTGAAGTACGAGGCCGAGACAGCTCATACGTGGACGGTGCGTTCGTCTGCGGGACACAGCAGTCACCACAGCTCACATCGGGCTCTCCCGTTTCAATTCCAGGTTTACGCGTATGATGGGACGGTCCTGGCCATGTTAACGACCCGCATTCATCACTTCTTCCATGATGACTCGCTGCCATTGCTAAGAATATCGCCGAGTGTCACCGACGACAGGGAACTTCAGTTCATCCTCCTAATCCTTCTGTATTCCGAGACGAAACGGAGGGATCGGAGCCTGAAGAAGGTAAGCATCCGTTTGCAAATTGAGTCCGTCTCTCACGGAACCTGGCCATTACCAGCGCATGGCCAATTTCGCCAAACTTAGTTGCTAAGATTGCTTGGACGGCTTCGCAGCTGTCCCGTGTCGCCTATTCATCCCACACCTACTCGTCCACTTCCACCCACACCTCGCATCGCATGCCGCCTTCATTTATTTATCGCCGTCAGACAACAGGCACCACATTCGTTTACTTGTTTTAATTATTGCCTTCGGCCACCACGCTCGTTTCCTTGTTTTACTTATTGTGGTATAGAACTTCAGAACCGGGATACAAAAAAAAGAAAAGAAACAAGTTATCCCGTGCGCTCGGGGGCGATTCCCGACCTTAGCGCACGGGGGTTTCAGGCAAAATCGCGTGTATTTATTCAGGCATGACGGGGTAGAGATGCATCCAACGCGTGCAAAAAGGCATCCATCAGCAATGGCTGTCCCCCGAAACGCGTTTGGATGGTCACAGTGTCAATTTCGCGAAGAAGGGTTTCCATCCCACATTCATTATTCTCATATTCGCTTTCTCCATCTTTACAGACCACTTGTCAAGAGTAACGCCACTTTTCACCTTGAAGTGCATCGGGATTCTAAGTCCATTTTCGAGAGCACTGGTACCATGGCGCTCCCGCCCGGAGATCATCTTCTCCGCACTGCACCTACCTGGATGTTCTCGAGTTCTGAGTCCTTCGACGACTTGCTCCCGGCTGTTAATAGTATTACAATGGACAAAGTCCGCATAAAGATAGTACAGAAGTAGCACTCGAACTTATCACGAGTCGCGTCCCAACCGGATCCGTCAGGTTCTCGAAGAGGTCACTGACGACGCACGCGTTCCTTCGTCACCGCAGTCGCCTGAGAGAAGGACTATCCGTCAATCGAACAGTACAGCTAAACTAAAAGAACGGATGTGACGGGGCGTGCGTACCGGTGGTGAAGAGAACGTTCACGACCTTCAAGTTGCCCTGCTGGACGAGTCGTTGCGCTTGGTCCGTGAGGAATCTTCTTGCGGGAAAGCCAGATGAGGCCAAAAGACTGCATGAGACAGAATCATTATCGATCCATCGACAATGCACGAATGAAGGATCGAATGAGGAAGGTATGTAGCTGATACGAAAGGCAGTCCTGTGCGGCCTCGATCTTCTCATATGGCACGGTCCGTAGACATGATTATATTATTGGACGCATCGATCGGTCACTCGTAGAGCCTTTTACCTTTCCTTCCCCTATCTGTGTCGCGTCTCCCAACACCAAACCGAAGCTAGAAAGGCTTGAACTGCACAGCGACATCAACACACACCATCGAGTCCTCAGATGTACCCGCGTACGTTGATCACGTATTTGACTGTGTAACGTGGGAAAGGGGACAACGATAAGACAGTGCGGGAGAGAGAGACGACGCACGCTTCGGAACCTCCGTAGGCAACTCGACGGTCTGCACGATGCTGTAGACGCCCGGCTGGACGGGGCGCGAGATTGCGGCTGCGGGCACAACGTTACGCAAAAGAAAGAGCAATATAAGCGAGACAGGGAGGACGCACGCCTCCTCGCAGATTTCAGAATTTCTACTAAGTGCATCAGGGGCACATACTAGAGGGTCGAATTTGAAGATTGATGGCATAGCACAACCACCTGATGCCAGCGATCGGCGCCCGCCAAAATTTCCAAACTCCACTTTGTGTAGTGCGCTTGTTGCTCCGACCAAGATGGTGGCCGTGAGGCCCGGAATTCCGAATGGTATTGGACAACGGGTGAGAGGCGCTCACGGCGCGCACTCCGACACAATGTGGGTTCCATCGCGAATACCCCGTTGTGGTCGCGCTAGCGGCGCTTTCCATTCGGGCCGGACTGTCAGTTGTCAGTAGCACATCATTACCTCTTGTCATCTACTTCTATGCTATACTAGCTTGCTCTGCCGGCAGAACCTCTGGCCCATCTCCAATGTGCAGACTATGGACAGCATCCGAGAAGTACCAGTCTGCCTGCGGCAACGTTGCTCACCACATTTGTTGCTCATCGCAGGCAGACTGGTGACGAGTCTACTGGTGAGTCTGTCAGCCCTAAAATTCACTTCTCTGGCACCCGCCAAAGGCACCTCGGGATCTGCCCGTTCACGACCTTCCCGTCTTGTCGCAGATACACCTTTACCCCACTGTAACCTCTATCGGACTGGCCCCAGAAAACCTGGGACGCCTTCGTTTTCACCGGCATAAATTTCTCCTCTACTGTATTCTTCCTGTCTAATGTCGTTCCTTCTGAGTCCCCGCTTCCGCACTCCATGGGATGATCTTTCTTATATACTGCCCTAGTCCCCTTATTGTATGCTTCTGTTTCTGCTTTGGTTGGCCAAAAGAATTATTTAGGACATTCATTCTAAACATCCCCTCGTCTATACCTTCCGCTTGCGGAACCACACCTTCATCTTGGGATCAGGTACGCGAAAGATCTCAAAGACCTGGTCCGGCGGGCGGACGCCCTCAATCTCGAGCTTCATATCATAGTTCATCACAAGGTGTGCCAGCATGGCCTTCAACTCTGCGGCAGCGAAGAAACGCCCGGGACATGCGTGCTTGCCGTGCCCGAAGGACAGGTGCGTAGGTTCGGTCGTCACAAGACGGTGCTTGGAAGTTCTACTCTCCGGGTCCGAGTCCGAAGTGGAAGAGCCCATGTTATAGGAGCGGAGGGCGTCAAATACCTCTGGGTCCGGGTGGATTTCTATAACAAAAGTCAAATTTTCAAATGTGGGTTGAATATCGTCGGGTGACACCTGAATCGTGGTGGATAGCCCTGATCGGGACGTTCACGATTGAGCCACTGGGAAGAAACGTCCCGTCGGAAAACCTGAATCCATCGGGATGCACGACCATACGGGCCGAGGCAACTTGGTAGTTGTCAGCTTATATCCCACGGCAAAAAAAAAAAAAAAGTGGCGTACGGCAGTTCAAGCCATTCATGCGCTGCGATTCGCGGATGAAGCTATCGATTTTGTGCATGTTGTTGAGCGCGGCTTTCGTCCAACCATATTTCTCAACGACACTCTCGACTTCCTCCCGGAGTGGCTGTATATAGTGTTGGTACGTCGCCAGGTCAAGCAGGACTCCGCCAAATGTCTTCCACGGCACAAAAAAAAATCAGCGTAAATCTTTCGCTCACAAAGCAGAAATACCGTACGATAGACGAGGTGTGTATTGCGGCCAAGATAACGATGAGAATCCGTTGAACAATGGAATATACATTTCGCTGCTTGGGTTGTGCTATCTCCAAAAGGGACGAGATGAGATCGTTCTGCTGTCGTCAATGGAAGGTATCGAGAAGGATAGACGGCACGTACTGGTTTGTCTGCCCAATCCGTACCGTGTTCTTCGAGCATGGCGATTCGCTCGGCTACTAGGGGTCCCAGCATCTTCATAGCCTGATGCATATTGCGTTTGCGCGAGGATATGAGTGGTCCGAAGACTCTGTTGAAATATTTGCTTAATACTCGGGCCGTTGCAAGAGGATGCTGGAACCAACGGTCTCAAAAAATTAGGAAGGAAACCGATGAGGCGCCCGGCAACCACGACATCTACTGTGTGCTGCATACTGAATTTCAGAAATTCGGGGTCTCTGCCTGGATCTCGGATGAGGTTTCTGTGAGAAAATAACTGACATCAATTTGAGCCTACAGAGGTGTAAACCAACAAAAAGTCGGTTGCTGATTCGTGAGACTATGGGCATGATGGTGGACAACACGGGGACGGGCTTCCAGTCTGAAGCAAGTTAACCTTGAACACCAAAAGGATGGAGGCTGCGCACCTTTTTCGCTCGCCCCGAGGATATCATCAAAGGCACAAACCACTTCATCTCGCATTTCCGGGAAGCGCCGACCGAGAGTGCGAGTAAAGTGTGCGAGTGCCGATTGAATATGGTGCGGGTCCTCGCGTATTTCGGGCCCAAGCGTTAAATCTACTTGGAGTGCCTATTCGAGTACGTCACGATCCGTTCGGAGGTTCAGCGAAATATTTACATCGTGCATGGCCTCGTCAAGCGACAGTATATCATCCGGCGTATAAAATATCTCCTTCACAAGCGCGGGTCCCGTGGCGACGAATCCCCAGCGAGAAAGAAATGGCACCCTGAAAATTACGCCCTTGTACTTCTTGTAACCCTCCTGGACCATTTCCTCGCCGTGGCGGAGAAAGCGGATGGCACCCAGATAGTATAAGCCGAGATAGCCAATGGAGGGAATGGCATCGATCTGCGATACGGGTGGTACACTGAGACATTGTGGCGCAAGCAACTCACTTTTGAGCGGAACACAAAACTTCTGGTGCCATATATTATTAGGATGGCTAGGACGCCATACATGAATGGCTTGGGGTCATTCATAACTGCTCAGTTTCGAAAGTGGCGAGTACACCCTGCCAATCGCACAGGGGATTAGTTAATGGCAGACGAGATAAGAGTGAAAAATCAGGAAGGATAAAAACGTACAAAATGAAAGCAGATGCGAAGGGGCCGGAAGCGGTAGCCCACAGCCCACCTGAAAAAGCTTTACGTAGCGCCTTCCTCCCCCCAATCGCCTAAGCATCCATTCATATTCCATATTTCAAGTTCACCCGGCACGGATCAATTGATCTAAATCCTTTGTTGCGATACTCACGTAAGGACAGGGGCAGAGCGGTCAAGGAGATGCTGACGCGGAAAGCTCTTATGTGATGTGACATGTCAATGTTTTTAGTTTTTCCCCACCGCTCATGCCGATAGAGACTTTCTGGGTCCCGCCATCCGGGAATGGGCAGTAAAAACGTGACGCCCCCGTACCGTTGCCCAGGATCTCGGCAGAGCTTACCACCGTTTCTGACAGATTTCTATGATTCATGTGCAGCCGCTCCCCCCGTACCAGGATATCGGCAAAAATTACGCCGTTTTGTAACAGATTTGCACGGCTCATATGCAGCCGCTCCCTAGTAGCGTTGCCCGGGATCTCGGCAGCAATTACGCCGTTTCAAGCAGATTTTTACGGCTTATGTGCAGCCGCTTCCCCCGAACCATTGCCCAGGATCTCATCGGGAATTACATCGTTTCGTGACAGATTTACGGCTCGTGTACAGCCACTCCAAGAGCCGTTCTGGTATTCACTGGCGAGTATAATGTGAACGGTTACGCGCCCATCTCGTAATCCGCTTGCGGTATGGCACTCTGCGATTCAGTGCCTTTCCCGAGCTGATGCATCCTGATGCCGAGCGCATAATCCAGATATAAACAAGCGCACATGCACAAGATCCCCACGGTATCTCCTAGACCCCGTCTAGAGGGCATTCAAAATTTCCGTCCAGTGTTGTGGCGTTTCGGTGCAATCTGGCAAGTGGAATTTTGGCGAGCTAGGCGGATAGTTCAATGATGATCAGCGGCGCCCGATGTTACTTTTCCCACCCATGACCAGAGTTACAGGCGGAAATTTCAATATGGTATATCCGGGAAGTCGTTAAATATCTGCCCGGAATTCCCCAAACAACTGCTCGGCTGACGGCGTTCAAAGACCATAGCGGTGCCGTATTATATCTGAAATGTGGCGAGGGGGGATACTCCGGAATGAGTATCATTTATTGGACAATCTCTAGGCGGTTCAGTTGTCTTTGCGCGTCAATCACTACTTGGCTTCTTGCCGACCATCGCACGGAATCTGTCTGCGCTCGCGTTTATCCGGAACCCTGCGTGGATAGATGTGAACGTGAGATTCCGCGTCTGCTTGAACAGAATATAACCGCGGAGCGTGGGAAGAAGGAAACATCCCATGACAATCGAAGGCTGGGCAACTGGCCGTATTCAATACGTATTTTTACTGCTGAAACGACGAAAGAACAGCAACGGTCATCCAGGTTACCCTTCAGCTGTGATGCCTGCGTGTATGGATTTGGACGTCAGATTCGGCGTCGAGATTCCGTGTTTATTCGGATTGTTTCGTGCGCCTGCGCACGAGTATAAAATAACCATGGCCATTAAATTAAACAAGGATAACATTGATTGTTGTGTAGATCGAATAAATGTTCGAAACTCGCGTGTTTTCGTGGGTATCAGTTGAACAAATTCGTGTTCACCTCGTCCCACGGAATAGGCCGAACATAGCACTGAATGGGATGATTAGTCACGGTCTCATGCGACTCCTACCCGTTGGGTTCGTCAGGCAGTGCGTCGAAGAAGAAGTTAAAACAGTTCGAGGAGCTGGACAAAGGGATGAGCGAACATGCCTGCCCAAGAAAAATATTCGCGACCCACAGCCAACTTTTTGTCCAAAGCAGCTCGGAACCCATACGAGAATGGCAGCCACGGACCAGCGATCGCGTTGAACGAGCCATCCTCATAGAGCCACCTCTCTGGCTTGAACAAATGGGCGTCGGAGGCCGACCAATACCCTGTCTTCCTCCCTCGCAGGCTGGATGCGCTCCTGACCGATTCTAGGCCACCTGTAACGTGCTTCGAGCCGTCGCTCTCAAGCTGCTGGACCATTCCAATGAGCATTAGCACGCGGCTGCCCTTGGGGATGGGGTATCCGAGCAAGGTCGTATTGCACGTTGCGTCACGATCAATCGCCGCCGCTATGCGCGAACAACGCAAATTTTCGTAAATCACGGCGGACAGGTACGGAGGTTATTCTCGTCCGCAATCTCAGCGTAGGTTTGTGGACGCGCGTTTATGATAGGGAGATTGTTCAAGAGTTCCATGCGGAGCTTGTATTGAACGGCTGGGTGCTTGCAAAGAGTTTTGACACTCCACTGCATAGTAGCGGCGGTGGTTAAGGTGATCAATTTCAGTGAATCAAACATATGCGAACTACCAGTGATTGAACGCACTCCCAGATCCACCCAAGGCAAATGTCGTCAGCTTGTCGATTATTTCCTCTTCAGTGAGCGTCTTGGCCCCTCTCGTCTGGTCCCCCCTCTCACGTTCGAGGATGACATAGAGGACATTATCAGCTTTGTGCCATTTATGATTGAAGGTGCGCGTCCACCAGGGCAGGTAGTCTCTCGTAGACAGACGCTCTATATGAACGGTCGTACCTCGCTGTGTAGCAGGGCAGGATGGTGGAAACCGGGAAGAATATGCCATTTCCGATCGTGTTCAGGAGCACCTCGAGGTCAGCGACAAGTTTGGGGATGGCGGGACGGGAGGAATGCGAGGCTGAAGGGTTCCCCTCGAGGTATGCTAACGACGCCTTGACGCCGTCGAACGACGTGCCGAACGTGATAGAGGCGATCACGTCGATAGAGTCGAATATCATCAAGGGCGTTGAAGGCAAACTCGGTGGAGCTACCCACAGAGTCGCTTGGCTGCGGCGGACCAGAGGTCGACGAGCTCTTGCATCCGGTCCATAATCCTCGGTGTCATACGTGCAATGTACAGATTGGTCATAGTGTTACCCAAGCTGCGAGAAAACAATCAGTAAAGTAAGGGAATAGACGCGATAAGAAACTTACTAGCGCTTGTGGTACTTGAACTGCTGATCTGGTGAAAGACAAGCATACCCTGAGGAATTGTGGCTGCAAAGCTATCCAAAATCAAGTTTCTGATGCTGCTAGTTGTATGGTTTGGACGCACAGGTTGTTCACTAGTTTCGATCGGTAAAACCCAGTGGCTCTATTGATGAAGAGATCGTGCATCCCTCGGGAATCCTACACTCCTGAGATTAGAAGGTTGTACCGATCTTTCTACGGCAGAAACGTACTGGAAGAATCACGATGACTTGCCCGAGGCCAAAGGTTCTGCTTATCCAGCTTGCGCCAAGTCCAATGACAACCTGGACAGCACATGAGCACGTCCGCGACAAGAACGTCGCGCTCGCATACCTGAGAGACCGGTCCCAGCCGCTGCGCGGTATCACCGAACGCATGGGTCATGGTGCCTTTCTCCTTGGCCATCTTCGATAAAATGAATATCACCGACGAACCATTTCAGGTTGTTGTGTAGAATGAATGGAAGGGGTGTGGGAATTCCAACGTGGTGAATTGCCAAAGACAGCGCGAGGAAGATGACTGCGCCGAGGGCCAGCGAGGTAGCGTCTATATCGCTGCGAGACCAGAGAAAGTCACTTTACCGTCCCAGGTTGCGGTCAGGACCCCATTGAAAATTGCGATACACCAACCGAAGTCTCCGACCATCACGGGTCGAGACTCAATTGCCGAAGATGTTTATCTGCGACAAGACGGAGAGGCCGTGAACGGGCAATTCCCGAGATGTCTTTGGCGCAGCGCGTGGTAATTAAATTTCAGGGCTGAAAGACTCGCCAGATCAGCTCTCTTACGCGAATCCCGCAATTCCTTCCATACCAATTGAGTTTTTGACTGAATATCCGGGTGAGTGTGAGGCTGCCCGTCTCCAGTCCTTTCGCAAACCGGGCGATAACTCCAACGGGTTAGTACCAGAAGGCGCCCAAGTAGCAACTGAACATGGGCGCGCTCGCGATCCTACCGTCCTTTCGGGTATCTCGCGAAACAGTTCCCGAAACCTTTCGTTTCAGGAACGGTGTTTGGTTTACGGAAACTGTTCCCGAACCATTGGTTTCGGAAACGGTTTGGGGAGCACCTATTCTATTCCTGAGCTGATTTTCTGGAGTGCATTGAATGTGGGCGATTGCAATTTCACAGGGTCCCACACTTCGTGGCTATGAAATGAATTGTAAGGAAAGTATTGATCTTCCCAACGGAAAAGCCCATATGGGTTGTCCTCTATTGAATGTCTACGTTGAAAGAACAGGGTGGACATAATTTAGTCTGTCGCACGCAGCCCGCTGATATAACCACTGTATGAATAAATGTGGTCAGTTCGAATGATGAAACAATCTCATTTCCGCACCTCGAGTAGACGTAATCGTGGTTAGTTCGAATAATTAAAAGATGCATTTCCCCACCTTCCCACCCTTTACCGTGTATCCAGGTGCGTAAGTTAGCCCTGATCAGCCCGAGATACCGTGCACAAAGACGATCGGCCCAAAACTGATAGAAAGCGAACCCAGTTTGGGAATCTAGTGCATTTTGATGCACAGGTCCAATTATAGTATTCTCTTAAGATTTCAGTGACTGGAGCCTTGACCGTCAAGGTTTTGACATTCTGATTGCGTCTTGTTCCGGCTTGTAAGCCTGGCAGACCTAAGCGGCAAGTTGAAAACCCCAGACAAGGTCGCAAGTGAGGAATATTGCCCTTCAAATTGGAGGAGGATCTCTTCTCCACTATCCTCAGCACAGGCACCTGCACCAACAACCATACTTGTAAGCACTCATGGAGTTCGAAAAACACATCAATTATAGCCGAAAATTCCAAGCTCGTGAGATCCAGACATAGATTTGTGACTTTGTGATCTTGCCAGCTTTCCGGGCCTTTTCCGGGCTTGTTTGACCTTTTCAAGCTCGCAAATCAAATGTCCAAAGTCCGATTTGACCGGCAACGCCATGGGGTCTGGGTTTCGCACTGAACTTGGAGCAAACAAGGGACATGAATGTGGATAAAAGGCTGCCCGTGATGTAGTATTCTCTACCACTCCTTTCCCCCCCTTCCCTCGGCCATGTGGCTTACCTGGGTTGGATCATTCTTTCTAGCCATCTGCGCAATCTGGCTCGTGAACCGCCTCCATCACGTTTATTTCACCGTTCGTTCTTAACAGCATCGGAGTACACGATCGATGACCTTCCCTTTCTCCTTCTCCTTCTCCTTCACAGCTCAGGGAGTTCCCTACAGTCGGCCCTTCAGGATTTTTCGGCTCTTACTGGGCAATAAAGATATGGTTGAGCGAACCAGACACCTTGCTGAACGAGGGCTATCAGAAGGTTCGTGACACGGCGTTTTTACACAGGAAGTGGTTTCTGAATGCCGTTTCCAAGTACCCAAACGCACTCTTTAAAATTTACACTCAAGATGGATGGACGCTTTTCACGTCCGGTGAAGCGAGGCTGGCGGAGATGCGTGCAGCCCCGGACCGAGACCTCTCATTCGTCGAGCATATTAACGAAGTATGATAAGTTTTACCTCTATCTTCCTCGCAATCGTATGTTAATGTCCTTTGGAAGGCATTCCAGTTGGAGGTAACCATGGGACCAGGTGTTGCCAGAGATATGTTCGGTCGTAATGCAGCGAATGTCATGGTATATTTATTTTTCTCGCCTTTTTCTCATACGACTTCAACCGCAATCCAGAATACAGTCACTCGCAACCTCCCCTTGTACTTTGAAGATGGTTTGTAACCTTAGTTGGTCATCATAATTCATTCGCTCAAAAACTGCAACAGTGAGGGACGAGGTTAACAAAGCATGCCGTGATAATTTCCAGACAGGCGAAGGTGAGCGCGCTCGCAGTGGCTTGTCATTCCAGGCTGAACATTTTTCCATCCAGACTGGGTATCTATTCCCGTCCTTCCTGCCACCGCCAGAATCGTCAGTCGTGGAGCCAATCGAATGTTCCTTGGACCAGAATTGGGCACGTTGTAATTTCCTGTCTGTTTCATTGACTGGTTGAATAAACTCGTATATCCTATAGGTCGTAACATAGAATTCACGGATCTCATGGTTGCCTTCACCCGTGAAGCAATTGTTGTTGGAATTCTGCTTCGAACTCTCCCAGAGTTCATCCGTCCGTGAGTCCCGTTGTGGCCGTCCCTTTGTGTGGACTGAAAACCATCTCTCAAGTATCATTGCAAAGCTCATCAATAGAACCGAGTCATACTACAAGTGGGCTCGCCCCCATCTCGAATCTATGTTGGCGCATAGACTCGAACAAGAGGAAAAGTTCGGGAAAGATTGGGATGGCAAACCGGTTAGTTATCCCCAGCAAAACTGGTACTCACTTCACAGGGTCTCACATTTTATTCAGAATGACTATATCTCCTGGTTACTAGCTACTAATTGTCAGGCCACCACTGTGCGGGACCTCGTGTTCCGTGAGCCTATTCGTAATTGTGTACGACAGGTTTACTCACCGAATCTTGCACAGGTGTGCTTGGTGTGAACCTCCCCGCTATCCAAACAACCTCGAATGTGACTCCTTTCCCTTCCAAATTCGCAGAGAGAGCACGAACTGATCTCCATCGCGTTTAGTCTCTAGGTCATTCCGTGTTCGACCTCGCCCAGAACCCTGAATATGTCGAGATCCTCCGGGAAGAAATTGAGGCTGTCGTGGCCCAGGATGGCTGGTCAAGGGAATCGCTTCAGAAAATGGTCAAGTTGGATAGCTTCGCCAAAGAGAGTCAGAGGCTGTGGGGGATAGCTCCAGGCAAGTTGGTCGATTTTAATGTTGAACGACGCTGATTACTGTTAAATTGTTAGCTAGTTCCGGACGACGTGCGATGAAGCAATTCACCTTCTCAAATGGTCAGACCGTTCCTGCTGGACAGGATATAATGGGTGGGTTCTGTTTGGCTCGTCACGGATATGTTTGACGCCTCCTTGCAAAGTTACCACTCAGGCCATTCACCTGGATGAAGGAAATTATCCCGGTGCCCGTGAGTTCAGACCATTTCGATGGGCTGAACTGCGATCCCGGGATGAGAAAAGCGTTGTCTATGACTTTGTAACGCCGAGCAAGACGTTCGCTGCCTTTGGTGTTCCTAGCAGGCATACTTGTGTACGTTCTATCCGCACTTTCTTCTCATCCTGGCGATTAATACCACGCATCCACAGCCTGGCCGGTTCTTCGCGTCGATGCTCATCAAGCAGGCGTTGGCTTACTTGGTTTTGAACTACGACATGAAGCTCGAGGGGGCTGACCGGCCTAAGAACCTCATGCTGGGATCGGTGATGGGGCCGCATCCCACGGCGCCGGTGTTATTCAGGAAGAGGCAGGCCAAGACTTGAGCATTAAGACCGATATTTTTACCCTTATCTTCAATGTAGCTCTGTGGTTTGTCAATCACGTCTTTCCTTGAGGACTTTTTTCTGTTAAATTTATTATTCACTCTACTCCACTATTTAGAAGCCGCTGTACGCCACTCGTTACATCAATTACTTTCTCTAACAGACTGTATATTTTCATTCAATTACAACCCCCCTCGTGACGCGTAACATGGTTCAACATATTCGATATTTCGACACCGGCCAAATTTTGGTACACCCTCACGAATTCTTCGGTCAATGATCAAAGTTAACATTTTGAGCATGCCGAAACGAAATATTCCACACTGACTGACGCCCAGAGGAGCGGATCAGATGGATGTCTCGTAGTGTTAGATGATGCCCGCGGCTCTCTTCTTTCGTTCTGCCACCATGTTCTGGTATGTGTTAATCCAGAGCTGTTCTGGGGTAACCACCTGACACCGGGTCACCCTCATCTAGAGTCCGCTGCTATTTTTTCACGGCTAGAGGCACACGCTCTGTTTGCGATTCGTGTACCCGATCGTATCGCTGCTGTATAGAGTATGGAACGCGACGTATGGGTTTTTAATATGAAATCTGCCGGATCTAGTCTCCTGCGTTTCCGGTGGGACGGAAGGCGTGGGCGGTGAGCTTGGTTGCGATACCGGTGTGGGAGGCAAGAATGACGGTTATTGCTACCCATTGCTTGTTCTCAGCTGGAATTGGGCCAGGAATCGGTTCGGTACAAGAAGGGGCAGTAGTCGCAAGTACGAACCGCTCTCCGTCGAGCTGGAGGACCTCCTGTTCACTATCACACCGTAAACCTCACACCAACTCCTCCTCGCCTCGGGATAAATCCATTCTCTTTAGTTTTTAATTTGCTCTCTGGGTCTACACATCAAGCTTATAAACATGCAAATATCTTGAGTCTTGACAACTATTGAACTGGATCAAAAATGACTAGGTCTTCAACCCTCAACGTCTCTCTCAGATAGTGTTGCCGCGGCTCGGCTCGGCTACGGCTAGCCGTTGGAGCCGAGCCAAAAATAAGCCAGCCAAAGCCAGCCGTTTTGGCTCGGCTCGAAACAGCTCCAGCCATGGTTTCAAACGGCTCCTAATTAAAATTGTTTGTGCCCCTGTTTAGCGAGATCATTGGCCTATTTGCTTCATAACTGAACCCTCAGTCCCCTCTTAGTGCCAAATTGCATGAAAAAACCATGGAAACCGGCGTTGAGTGATGGCGTGGGTACAGGTCCCACACGCTGTCAAACGCAGGAATGGGTCAACCTCCAGTGAATTTTGAAAATACTTAAAGCTTTCGAACTCTAGGGTGGTTCTGTGGTCATACACTGTCATGAGATGTATAGGATATCCATTGCCTAAATTACTGTCCAAAGCCACGGCTGAGCCGTGGCTCGAGCCGAAGCCGTTTGGAGCCAGCCATTTATGTTACGGAGCCGTCAAAAGCCGAGCCGAGCCAGCCGTAGCCGAGCCGCGGCAACACTACTCTCAGATCGTCCCTCAAATCGTCCATGATTGCTTCTATCAGCTTTCAAGTCCACATATTCTGTATGACTGAACCCGGACATGCAATGGCTGGCTTGGAGAGCGCCGCAAGGTCCAATTCAACGACTTGAGCTTAAGGTAGGATACCTTCCCACTCACCGTCTATCCACAGTGCTGCTTAGGCAATTTCTGCTGCCACAGTATTTGTCCTGTATACGGGTACGAATGAGCCAACGGTGGTATCGAGTGGAACGGGCCAGAGGTTGAGGCAAAAGCGTCGAGCGGGACGGCGACGGGACGTAGTAGTAGAGGAAAAGAGAGAAGTGAGCCACCAAGTCGGTGACTTCTCGATATGCGTTATCGACTCTGCAGCGGCACTGGTGTACAATCTTTGACTTCCGTAAAAGCTTCAATTTGGTGAGCTTCTTCAGACTTTCAAAATACAACTGATGTCATAAATTCGGACGACGACGAACATCAATACAATCCCATGAACATTCAACACATGAAAAAGAAAAAAAAAAAAGTGTGTGATGGACAACGAGGGGCACATCATGTATACAGCGGTGGTGGATCGTCACGCGCGCGCAGCCATTGGACTTCATCGCGCAAAGTCTGCAGTTCCTACAAGATCGCAGGATCTGAGGCGGGCGATACAGGCGAGCTTGCGGGTTGCGCCCCAGGCGGCAGCGGGGGGAGCGCCGACGTTGCGCTTGTTGCGCTCGATGACGGTGCATTACCGTCGCGAGGAGAGGTTTCACTGGGGAAAGATGATGAGCCTGGGGATAGCTGCAGTCCCTTCGGCGTTGGAACCAGGCTGTCTGACGCCGGCCTGTAGTCGCCCACCGCGGCTGCTTGCGCGCGCTTCATGGGCAGCAGCGCCGCCGAGCTTGACCAAGAATGCGTAGTCGTGGGGGATTAGGGGTTTCAGAATTAGAAAACGAGGTCCAACTTTTGTTCCAACTCGCATCCCAACTTTTCAAAAGTTGGAGCAAAAGTTGGAGCAAGAAATCGGAGTTGAACTGCAAATCGGGCACAAGGGCCCGACTTGACGTCCAACTTTTGGCCCAAATTTGTGCTCCAACTTTTCGTCCAACTTCGGCTAATTCGATTCTCGGGCCTGTATCACATCTTTTGTGATACTCGAGACCCGATTTCCGAAATTGGGGCAAAAATCATCGGCCTGGGTGTTTCACAAACAAGGCTCCAACTTTTGCTTCAACTTTCGTCAAGTTGAGGCAAAGTTGGAGTCGAAGTTGGGACAAAAGTTGGACCAAAAATTCTAATTCTGAAACCCCCCTATTGTGTCATCACGGCGGAAGAGGGCGGCGCTTCCACATCACTGGGGAAGACGGAGACAGTGCGATCCGAAGGGTCTGTCCTTCTGCGTCGGCAGAGGAAGAGGATGAGGCCCAAAAGGATAATCACCACTACAACGCCTGCGCTGACGCCGCCCGCAATTGCACCTACGTTGGACTTGTTTTTTGAGGGGCCTGGACTGACAGCCGTGCTACTAGAAGTTGAGCTGCTTGCGGAGCTGCTGGAGGTCGACGAGCTTCCGCCCGTGGATACGGTCGCGTTGGGCGTACCTGCTCAGTTCATTAGGAATGCCGGTGAAAAGAAACGGCGACGAACCCGTGCCCCCTGCTAATGTAGACAATTGCGCGAATCCAATCGACGGGGGGGTCTCACGGAATACAGAGTAGACATTCCGCTAAAAAATAGCAAGTGTAAGTGAAAGGTATTTGATGCCTGCTTCTCAATTGAATAGACGAGAGACTCCGATCATGATGAGTCAGAGCTATTCAACGGGAGCGCCGTATAGGTTCAATTGTTGGATGATAGCAATATTGTGCAACTGCCATGACTCCCATTCCTCCTCTTCCTCGCAGTTGACGAGTTATAACTCCCACTCCATCTTTTCCGGCCACCGCTCCTCAAGCCACTCGTGCAGGACACGCTCCGCAGCCATGACACTCTCAGTGGCCCACTCCGGCAGATCGTCGTTGATGCAAAGCAGCGTGGTGTGTGGGTTTCGGTCGAGGCGCGTGAGCTGTAAAATCCCAATGAGTGCCCACATATGATTGAGCGAAAAGAAAGGGAAACGAAGGAATAAATGGGAAGGGATTTGATCGGAAGGAATCGAGAATAGAATTCAAGGTTTGGGGAAAAGCAGGTTTGAGATTGGGAAAATATCTATCGAGGTGAATCGAGAGCACAACGCACTTTGCTCCGCATCTGCCTCGCAGTCCTCATCATGATGAACTTCGTCGGTGAAACACCGAGACTATAGCTGTACCGATAGATCAGGCGCAGTGCGAATTTACGTGGGTTCAGCGGGAGCGGCGGGGCAGTGGTGGGAAGGATCAGGGGGGAGCGTCTCTGCTTCGCGAGAAGCGTCATGAAACGATGAGGGAGAGCTGGCCGCGGGCAAGAAAATATCGAGACCGCGTTGGCCGGAGGAGCCCACTAGGGCGGAGATGACTATGAGTTAGAATTCGAGTCAGTTGAGTGCCATGGATCAGAGGAAGGAGAGAAAGGGAGGAAATCACCATGCAACGAGGCAGATGAAGAATTGAGAAACACTTTAAATCAGAAAATGCTCACTCACAGCAATCCCCACACCCCGGCTTCTCTACAAGCGCCCGCCGAAACAGATCCCACGCCGGCTCCGTGGCTTCCCCCAGACACTCAGCCCGACTGACCTTATATTTCACCACATCTGACGCGGGATTAGGGACGTGACGTGGTGGGGGCGGAGTCCGGATGAAAGGGAGGTAGGGGTGGACGTAGCCGTCACTCGACACTGTAGGATGTGCGAGCATGAGTTGAGCGTAAATACAAAGGATGAAATTCACAATTAGCGCCATAGATGTGTGAGTGTAAGGAAGGGAAGGAAAAGCGCACGCACCGAACGAATACTGCGCCCGCGTCTGCGGAGGTTCCGGGTCTGAGAACGGCTCACGGATCCCCGCTCGGTTCAGATTCTTTCTAACCTCAATGCGGCTGGTGCGCTGCGGCCACCGCACGTGCAGGTGGTCGCTGCCAGGCGTGCCCCCCAGCTCGGCCCACATCGCATCCTTGGCAGTTGAATCCAACAACCCGTGTGTGTTGGCGTTTCCGCTCGAGGAAGCAGAAGAGGAGCCTCCCCACTTCGCCACAATCCAACTCCAAAGCAGCGCCTCCCTATGCCTCTCGATCACGAAATGAGAGCCCAGGAACATCATGTTCACCTCCAGGTCCGGCGGTGTGGTGACGCTTCCCCGAAAACGCGACAGCGGCGTGGCAGAGAAGTAGTACGGGAAGGCAAGGGATGCCTCGTGCAGGAGGGGGAGGGAGAGGGCGCGTGCGTTGTGCAATACGTAGGGGCGGGGGCGCGCGCCGAAGCGTTGGTCTGGGGAGGAAAGGCATAAAACAATAAGGGAGGGAAGAGGGATGGGCCGCAACCACGAAAGAGAATTATTTCATGAAGATGAGGAAATGGGCTGGAACATGTAAGGGGAGTCAATACACACCGAGGACATGGTTGCTCCACCCAAGTGAACGCGATTCCGCCGAGCCGTCGAGGTTCCCGGTGGCGTCGCTTACGATGTATTGGTCGGTTTGAAATAACAGTACGGGTCCGTAGAGGGGCGAGTGGTACGCGGAGGGCGGGAGGTCACGCAACACAAAGTTGTCGTCATTAAGGGTTATTCTTTTGAATGCCCGCGATTGAAACGTTAATAATAAGTTGATTTTACCATGAGAAGCGAGGGAAGGAAGGCGGCGTACATATTTTCAGAAACTAGATCCGGGTCGAGGTTAGGAATTTGTGATTCTATGGCGTGGCTAAAGCATCGTCAGCATACCGAACAACGGCAGAGACAGAAACTCCCCTATTGAATGTAGGGAGCGTTTTATTTCGCCAAGCGTAGACCTCGTTTATACTGGGCTTTCGGGGGCCAGTTGGAATTAGGTGGAAGAGCTCGCTGTCTATAGAAGAAAACGCAATTTGGGTGAAATTATATTCAAGTCGAATCCACGGGACGCCACCGACCATGATGCAAATATATAGGCGGCGGTCCGTGCTCGCTTCTGGATGGATTGAAATTCATATTGAGCCATTGCGGTACCAGTCCGAGGCGTCCATCTGGGTTTATGGGGTTCTCTGGATTCATATCGGCGCTAATGATGTGTATCGCAGTGTGTTTCCACGAGGAGGTCGCTTTGCGGATAGAACGGAGGGAAAACCGAAGCTCGTCGTGTTCACGAAATCGCTGTTCTTTTGGTCTCCGGGTATCGATATCTGCCTGAGCTTTTATGCGGGCTTTGTGGTGAAGTGGGTCTCTGCCACCCTTGAGTGAGCTCAAGCAGCGTAAGGCGCACCATCGTGACTTACGATCCCTAAATAGACCACGGGTGAGCAATGCAACAATGAATAAAGCGGAGACTCACGTTCACCCAGGTATAAACCAGGTCAATTCGCGAATCGTCTACTTTGCAAGCGCCCCAAATTCCATGCGCAATCCACTGCTCTACGCACTCGTCTGACATAGCAGATTGGGCCGCAATAGGTCGTATCCGAGTGTCGGCTATTGCTGCATCTGCAGAGGGCAAGGTGAAAGGGTGATAGAGAGGTTCCCAGTCTCGCGGTTCCCGGCGGTTTGTACACTGGCGCACGAGCAATACCAGAATCAAGAGACCCAAGCAGGAAGACAGCCCAACTACGTATTTGCGCCTCCGGAGGAAAAAAATTTTCAGAGGTCGACAACCTCTTCGATTGGGATAAGCTAGAGCGGGACGATGAGTAGGAATCATGCTGAAGACTGCTGGCTGGCGTGTGTCGTGGATTCCGTGAAAGTCCGAAAATAGCGAGTCTGAAAATAGCAAGTCTGAAAATAGCTGCGTGATCGCATCTGCCGCGCTTTTATTAAAATTACGGTACAACTTGAAGCGGTCGCCGAAGCTTCGCGCCGGCTCCCCCTTGCTGGGTGTAACTAAAATAAGAACATCAATCCGAGCTGCCGGAATGATAGATTAAAAGCGGAGTTTGAAGGCTTCGCACGGCGTAATTTTATGAATAGGAAGATAGAGATACTTCCTCAAATCGGCGTTCCCACGCGGGACCGGGCCGTGTAATCCACAGCAGGATATTTGGACTTTTTGGGCTTGTTTACAATGTATTTCTCGCTTTTCGCATCGGGGATTGCCAAGCGCAATTCTCCAGCCAATTCATTGTACGCGATCATTCCTTTTGGCGCCAAACAGTGATTAAACTTGCTTTTGACAGGATCGCGCAAACTCGATGCAAGGCACACATTTATTCTGGAATGCCGCAATCATGTTATCTCTTCCTCTCACATGGATGACCTGGCATTCATCTCATTTCCTCTGATAACCGAACTCAGACCGAAGGTTTTATAGGGCGGTCATCAGCCTTGCGTGCTTTATGATCTCCCTGGGGATTCAACAAGCTAACATGGACTTTCAGTCATTCCAATCTCATGACCGCACCAATATTGTTAACATGCAAGGTCTTGTGGGGTGTTCCACGAAAGAGAGCAGTACGTTTGGTGCCAGATAGGACCCCCAGCGCTCTCAGGATAGCAGAATTTCCCCGGTGTGGCAGGGTCGGACGGCCAGGATGTGGAAAGCCGTCCACATCTTATTTTTGATTCAACTTTGGTACGCTGGTAATTTACGTTACATCTATTATTTGTACTGTAAATATGTGCCCACAGCGCCAATCATAATCTTTTTGCCACGCACCACTGAAACGCGGGAAACGCGAGCGTGTGTTACGTCCGTGCACATCTCTGTCCGAAAACCTCTGTCCGGAATCTCCAGATCTCCGGATCTCCGATATCTCCATCCTCCGGATGCGTACGTCCTAATCTATGGGCCCGCGTCCAATTACTCTCTGTGCATTATGCTACGGTTTGATGCACAATCCTCCGGGGTTTTTACGCAGTGAAGTCTTCTGAGCGTTTCCCCAGAATTACTTATGATCATATGCCCTATGCTCCACATGCTACTTCTTATTGTTGTTATTGTTATTCGACGACCTTATTGTCTTTTACCTACTTCTCCGTCCACATCCAGAAACCTCCGGATTTCGTATAAATACGTAGTCGTTCATGGATGTACTTCAGTTTGTTAATTAACGTGCTTTGCCTCCGCATTGCTCCGGTCTGACCTCCACTCCTATTCCGTCTGGCAGCCAAGAAGAGGGTGCTCATCCTTGGACCCCTGTGGTGATCTGCGTTAGCTCCGTCTTACCTCCGGCTAGAATTCTCCGATCCTCCGGTCTCCAGCCTTCTGTCCCTCCGGTCCGACACGGATATAACAGTATTAACAAACTCACCTTTCTTGGCTGTTCCACATGGCTTTTTTCTCACCTACTGTCTACGCCAGATGCTCAAGGCAGACGACGGCGTGAATCGTCCATCATCCGGGCGATGGTTCCCTTGCACCCACTGGCTCTTGCTACCAGTAATTTTACCCCCGCCTATGCTACGGCAACTCTTTCGACACCTGTTTCTACACGCCACCCTCATTTCGAGGAAGGCTGGGCTCTCCGGCCTAATGCTCCGGTTTTGTGGTCCCGTCCCGTCCTGGAGGACTTGGCTGGTCCTTCCAGACGGGCCCCACGTCTTAGTCTTTCACCGACATTTTCTGAGTTCCAGGGTCACGCTGGAATGGAAAGTATTTTGGAGGAGCGGTTGGAAAACCTGCCCTCCGGTACGGAACATCATTCGGTATCAGGTAGTCATCATAGTTCTCCTCATCAGCTTGGCTCACCACATCCATCGCAACACACACCATCCGGAACACCCGTCGCACCCCCGTTGGCCGGAGTTCTGGTTGTACCAATAGCTCCGGTTCCTCCAGTTGCTATTCCGGTCCCAGTAGCCCCTCAACCGATGGCTGCTACCCAAGGTGTAGATCCTATTAACCCTCCTATTCTGCCGGCTAGACCTCCTACCCCAACCGGAACTGGTCCAGCAGGACCTCTGGCTCCTGGGGGTGGTGGAGGTGGCGGAGGAGGAGGTGGTGGAGGCGGTGGTAACGGACCTAATAATCCTCCGGATCCAAATCAACCTCCGGTTAACCCTCCTATTCCTCCCGCTGGACCGCCTGTACCTCCCACACCTGGAGGTGGAGGAGGTGGCGGACCCGGCGGAGGAGGAGGCGGAGGTGGTGGTGGTGGTGGTGGCGGACCTCTGCCACCAGTCAATCCTCAAGGTCCTCCTGGTCCCCAAGGCCCTCCTGGCCCTCCGGGATTTCCGGTTTATATTCATAACCCCCAGCTCGATGCCACTATGCAAACCTTTGCAACCGCCATGACCGCCTTCGCTCAGAATGCCAATGCTCCTCCCCGATCCACCCGGAGCACTCTCAAAGCTCCGGATACGTTCGACGGATCTGATCCCTCGAAATTCCACTCCTTCCTGTCCCAAATTTACCTTCACATTGCGGAACGTCCCCAGGATTTCCCCGGCGACGACGAGAAAATTCTCTACGTCCGGTCTTATCTCCGGGGTACTGCACAACGATGGTTTGAGCCTGGCATGTATGTCGGAGCTCCCATTCCGCTCTGGGACGGAAACTTCCGTCTATTCATCGAGGAATTGCAGGCCAATTTCGGTCCCCATGATCCGATTGGGGATGCGGAACAGGCACTCAAGGCATTGGTCATGAAATCGTCGGATCGAATCGCCACTTATCAGGTCGATTTCGACAATTATGCGGCAATAATTGGGTACAATGACATGGCGCTCCGTCGTTTCTTTTACGATGGACTTCCGCGCCGGATCAAGGACCTACTCGTGCACACCGACTACGACAACACTCTTAATGGTCTTAAAATTGCCGCACGCCGGATTGACGCTCGCTATTGGCAGCGTCAAGGGGAGCTAGAGCATGAACGTGCTCAACAGAAAGCTACCTCCAGTGGATCCTCCGGCAAAACCTCCGGCAACTCCGGTTCCTCTCCGACAACCTCCGGTAATACTAGCGGAGGTAAGGGGAAGGGCAAAGGCAACAAACCCCAGAAGCCTAGGCCCTCCGGACAATCCTCCGGACAATCCTCTGGATCATCCTCCCAGGCCGCTTCCGGTAACGCAGGCCAGGCGTCGACTACAATGCCGGCCAAGCCCAAACCGTATGCCGACAAACTCGACAAGTCCGGTAAGCTAAAACCGGAGGAACGCGAGTGGCGTATCAAGAACAACCTCTCCTTTTCTGTGGAGGTTCCGGCCACAAGACTAACGAGTGCAAGAAGCGTCCGGGCAATCAGGCCCAGGGCAAGGCAGGCTCCGTCTCAACTCCGCCTGTTCCCTCTGCTGACGCAACCTCTTCGTCCGAGTCAAAAGAATAGTTAGCAGCTCGGATACCTCTGCACCGAGTCCGAGTTGCGTTGACTCCGAGGTGCTTCCAGAGGTTTGTCTCAACGCTTCCGCTCTTTCTCTGAACGCTTTATATGTTGATCTCGATATATCTTTACTCTCCGCGGACTATATCTCTCCCTCCGGTTCTCTCTCCGGACTCCTATCGGAGGCAGGCCAAACCCTGTCTTCGTCTCTCGTAAAACGAATTGCCGCGGGATTCAACTTCCGCTTACGAGCTCTCATTGACTCCGGATCTTCCCACTGTTTTGTGTCCACGAATGTCTGTGAATCCAATGTTTTTACTCCGTATGCGGTGTCTCCGGTTAAGCTCCGGTATCTCGACGGCTCTTCATCCATCATAAACCGACAGCTACAATTGCTCCCTTGGTTTCCCTCCGGCGATGTCCAGTTAATGGAATTCTACGTCACCCGTCTAGATTCTCCCTGTGATCTGGTATTGGGATACGATTGGCTTGCCCGCTTCAATCCGTTGATTGACTGGCGCAGTGCCACCATCACTTTTCCCTCAGTTCCCTCCGAGTCTCCGGTGTCGACACCTCTGGAAATTATTCTGATCCCTGTTGCGGCTGCTCCTACTATGGACGAGACAGAACCTCCGGCATCCCCGGCGGACTCTCCGTCTACGCCGTTGACGTCTTCGCCAGAGTTTGGTCCTTCAATGGACATCCCCTCCAATCCTTTAATGGATGACATCCCTGAGGTTCCTATGCCTCATCCGTTCACCTCCGCTCCGCTTGTTTCACTAGTCTCCACAGCAGCATACAGCGCCATCATTCGAGACAAGAGTACAATCCAGTATACTTTGCGTGCAACCCTGACCGATGAAGCCCAGGCTCATCGTGCCTCGGCTGAGGAACCGGATCTCTCCGGTTTACCTCCGGAATATCACGACTTCGCGGATGTTTTCTCTGAGGAGAAGGCATACAACCTCCCTCTGCACCGCGAGTTCGACCTCAAAATCGAGACTATCGACGGCGAGGAACCTCCAATCGGTCATGTATACTCCATTTCTCCGGCTGAACTTACCGCTCTCCAGGAGTTCATCGACAAGAACTTGAAGGTGGGATTCATTTATCCGTCTAGCTCTACTCATGGAGCTCCGATTCTCTTCGCCAAGAAGAAAGACGGAAGTCTCCGTCTTTGTGTCGATTATCGGGGTCTTAACTGCATCACGAAGAAGGATCGTTATCCACTTCCTCTGATTGCGGACCTCCTCAATGCTCCGGGAAAGGCACGTATTTATACTAAACTCGACCTCCGGCACGCTTACCATTTGCTCCGGATTGCTCCGGGCGATGAGTACAAGACCGCATTCCGCTCCCGCTACGGCTCTTATCAGTTCCGCATCGTTCCGGAAGGCCTCACCAATATTCCGGCCGCTTTCCAACGCTTCCTGAACACGTTATTCTCCGATTTGCTGGACGTCTATGTCGTCGTATATCTCGATGATATTTTGATCTACTCCGACGATCCGTCCGCACATACGGCTCATGTTCGCAAGGTGCTCCGTCGCCTCCACGAAGCGGGACTATACTGCAAACTGCCGAAATGCGAGTTTAGTGTCACCACTTGCGAATACCTCGGCTACATCCTTTCGCCGGAAGGTTTCCGCATGTCTCTGGTCAAAATCTCCGCTATCACGGAGTGGCCCGTCCCACGAAAAATCAAGGATATCCAGTCTTTCCTTGGTTTTTGCAACTTTTACCGACGTTTCATATACGGATATTCCCAAATCACCATTCCACTCACTCGACTTACTCGTTCGAACGTCGCATGGGATTGGTCTCCCGCTTGTCAAAATGCTTTCGAGACTCTCAAGCGAGCATTTACGGAGGCTCCAGTCCTTCACCACTGGATCCCCGGTCGACAAATTACTTTCAAGACGGACGCCTCCGACTATGCCATTGCCGCCATTCTCTCCATTATAGGGGATGACAAGCTCCTTCATCCTGTTGCGTTCCGGAGCCAGACCTTAACTCCTCCGGAGCTTAACTATGACACGCATGATAAGGAGTTACTCGCCATTTTTGATGCCTTTAAACACTGGCGCCACTACCTGGAGGGAGCTCCGCTCACTATCGACGTTGTCGCGGACCATAAAAATCTCGAATACTTTGCCACCACAAAGACGCTTACGCGCCCGGCAAGTTCGTTGGTCCGAATATCTTTGCCATTTCAATATGGTAATCCGGTTCCATCCCGGAAAACTTGGAGGAAAACCAGATGCTTTGACTAGACGATGGGACGTCTATCCTAAAGAGGGGGATACGGCTTTCAGCCAAGTTAATCCTCAAAATTTTCGCCCCATTTTTACCTCCGATCAACTCACTGCATCCCTCTGGACGACACTACTCGAGGAAGTTGTTCTCCGAGCCTCCGTCGTTATGGACGTCGACAAGCTCCACAGCGACATCAAGTCCCATTATGCGGACGATCCCGCCACTGTTGACGGACTTTCCTCCGCAACCTCCGGCAATTCATCGCGTTGGTCTATAGATTCCTCCGGTTTACTCCGCCTTTACAACCGGATCTATGTACCCCAAACCTCCGGCAACACTCCGGATATTCTCTGCGTACGTGTTTTACAACATAAACATGATCATATACTCTCCGGTCATTTTGGGCAGAATCGCACACTTGCCCTTGTACGCCGGGAATACTCCTGGCCAGAGATGCGGACCTTCGTACGCGACTATGTCAGGTCTTGCGTGATCTGCAAATGCAACAAGGCTCCACGACATAAACCTTACGGACTCCTCCGTCCACTTCCAGTTCCCCTCTGTCCTTGGCATTCCATTTCTATCGACTTCATCAAATTCCTTCCTTTATCCGGCAGATATGATGCAATTTGCGTTATAGTCGACAGGGCTTCAAAACAAGTTATTCTCTTTGCCTGTGATCGATACATAACCTCCGCCCTTCTAGCCAAGGCATTTCTTACACATGTCTTCGCCAAACACGGAGTTCCGTCCCATGTCACTTCCGATCGTGGCACGGAGTTTGTCTCCGTGTTTTTCTGTTCCTTGGGGGAATTACTCAGCATGAAAATGCATTTTACCTCCGGTTACCATCCGTCGGCGGACAGACAGACGGAACGAATGAATCAAACCCTCGAACAATACATCCGGATGTACTGCGCTTACCAGCAGGACGACTGGCACGAGCTCCTTCCGCTCGCGGAGTTTGCACTCAATAATGCTCTGAACGCCTCTACCGGAGTTACTCCGTTCTTTGCCAACAAGGGTTATCATCCCTCGATTACTTTCTCCGACATTGAAGTCTCCGATCCCTCCGCTCGTGAATATGTCTACAACATTCATTCGGTTCACGAATACCTCCGGCAACAACTCACTTTGGCCACGGAGCGTTACAAGGAGATTGCGGACAAGAAACGTGAACCAGAACCCATCTTCGAAATCGGAGATGAAGTATTCATTACTGCCGAGTTCATTGCAACAACACGTCCGACTGAAAAGTTTTCAGAGACTCATTTCGGACCATACGAAGTTATCGAGAAACCATCCGCTGCTTCCTACACCATCTGCCTTCCTAAAGCTCTTTCCCGCATCCATCCCGTATTCCATGTCTCTCAACTCGAGCCTCACTTTCCGAATCCATTCCCTGGTGATCGATGAGCTCTGAACCTACTATGGAAACCAATGGAAACTTATTCCCTAACTCAAAACCCAATAAAACCTCGAGAAGAGACGAATCTAATCACGAAGCTCCAAGAGAATGAGCGAGAACCAGGAAACCGGAAGTTCCAACAGTCAGACGAGTTATAGTCCCTGGCACAGAGCCTTGTAAAGGTTGGAGGGAAGGTTATGGTCCTTGTTGCGACGGAGAAACAGTGCTGTGTTGTTGCAGAAAGCGTAGGAACTCGCTTTACTGCCCACACGAGACAAAGGGGTAGGGTGGCAGACAGCCAACAGTGGTTTTTAGGAAGCGAGAACACAAGGTCCAACGGTTCCAGTGGGTTCCCAACGATGGGATAGACGATTCAATATGCAAGACGCGATTCCAACGAGCCAATACGAACCAGAGACGATCCGAGACGATTCAATAGTACGATTCAATACGATTCAAGGTCCAAGACCGGCGATTCAATACGATTCAATACGATTTGAGATGTTTCCACCCAATAGAATATATGATATTCGATACAATTACAATCCTGAGATAGTAACTGGCTCGAAGACCCGGATACACCCTCTAGCGTGAACTGAGCTCACTTGAACTGGGGTGGATCGTGTCCCGATCAAGTCAGAAACCCTAGCTACTTATACTAGTCCGAGAATAAATATTACAAACAATGAAAATAAGAGAAAATGAGTCAAGACTCCGTTTATCCGTCTTGGTAAGAGTCCGGGTATAGTTCCTATTGGTTCCCAGCCTGAGCACGCCATTCCTACGCCATTCCGAGTGTATTCCGGATTACAGAGCGTCGGGCTTTTGTGTGGGGCCTGATGTAGGATTGATCCCCATCAAAGTCCTGGTCTCTCTAGCAGGGTCTCCTAGGTTTTGATTGGTGTCCCTCGAACAACTCTACCAGAACTGAGCAGTACTGGTCAATAGCTTTCGAATGATACCCAAGTTGTTGTGTTTCCGAGAAAGGGATCCAGAGAACTAAGTATAGTCCTTGTTCCAGGATAGTGATGCTAAAGATAGCATGGTTCCTTGGACGATCTTGGTGGATCGGCACCCCATTAGGGACGATCCCCATCGGTTTCCATCATCTGACAGAACGCGTCTCGCATTCTGAGCCAAACACCAATGAACAGAACTGCGAACCAAGCTGAGCATAGGTTCCAAGAGATTCCCGTCGTAAGGAATGTTGTAAAATCAAACGAATATCCCCAATGTTTAACGTTGGACTGCACATTCTCCTACAGGTTTCGGAGCGAGCGCCTGCCAGAGACCCCAAAGGTTACCCCCTTGGGATCCACTCGTTACTCTGTGGTCAACATCCTGCCAGCTACTTCGGGAACTCAGTACTGACACCAGTAGATGACATGCACGATGTTTCCGTTGATGAAATGCGAAAATATAGTGTTTCCGTAGCCGGACACATCCACTGCATATCACTGGACGAGAAGCAGAACCTCCAGGTGCCGTCCATACACTTGATGGCAAGGGAGTACTACAAACTCAGCTCCATTGTCGATTCCAAGATCGACCGGAGGTACCGTGTAAAACTCTGCTACTATGTTGAATGGTTGGGCTACGAGGATACTGACTCCTGTTATGAATGGGTCTCCGCAACGGACCTGGATGCTCCAGAACTTATCGCCGCATTCCATGAGCGCTATCCAGAGAAACCGGGACCGGAGCTTACGGATTAACCTCCGTTTTTTCTCCTTCAAATCTCCGACTAATTTCGACAAGAAAATCAAATATACAATTTTTTCAGTGATATATACAGCATAAACTAATGTCCTATTCATTTCTCCGGCTCCGGGTTTTCCTCCGGGGCCTCCGGCATCTCCTCGTCGCTGTCCACCAACTCATAAACAACTTGCTCGTCGACGTCGACGATGCGACGGAGGGCTGGAGGGGTTGGCAGACGGATTGCGATCTCCGTTTCCTCCAGCTTCACCCGGAGGCTTTCCACTGCTGCTGCCGCTTCTTCTCCCGCTCTCCTCTTCTCTTCCTCTTCCGCCTTCCTACCCTCCTCCAACAACTTGGCCATCATGGCCGCCCTTTCTGCCTTCGCCTTCTCCGCCTCTGCGCGTTCCTTCTCCCTCTTCGCCTCCGCCGCCTTCAGCTCCCGCCGTTTCGCGACGTTGGCCTGGATCAGTACCAATTGACCGGCACTGTCGTTTTCGATCTTTACCGGAGGCTCTGTCTGAACCTCCTTCTGAACCTCTGGCGCGGCCACCACACTCTCCACAATCGACAGCGGGCTTTCCGCCCGTACCTCCCTCTCCTCCGGATTTCCCTCCACATCCACGATCTGCTGGAGCGCGATCCCCACGTCCAGTTTGCCATCGGACACCGCACGACGCCATTCGTCAATGCGGGATTCCTCCGGATCTCTGTCACGCTCCACCTGCTCATCTCCGTTATCCTCCGCCCCTCGAGCTCCCTCTGTCTCTGTCCCGAAAATAGCGTCGGGAATGGGCTCCTGCGCCGTGGCTTTGAGATACTCGGCGGCAGCCCCGATCTTGTTGACACCCTTGTCAACTAGCTGCGACGCTAGTGCGGAGAGGAAAATGCGGTCCAGAGCTTGGCAGCGGCGGATGCGACGGAGGTTATCCCGCATCTCCGTCAGCTCCGTCCGCATATTCCCTGTACGCGTCTGAATCGGTTCCTGCGGGCCAACCCACAGTGGAACCTCGCGTGCGCCCCGGACCTTTCCCTTACCCTCCGTCCTTCCCGACTTCTCCGTCCTCCGTTTCTTTCTTGCCCCTCCGGTCTCCGTCGTTGCTGGCGCCCTTGGTTTCACGATGGCTGGACGCGCCTCGTTCTCCGGCAGGAGCTGGCATTTCCAGTGTTTCCACTTGCAACGGTTGCAAGCGAGGTTCTGGTTCCGGAAGTGATTCTGCATGTAGCAGATACTTCCGTCTCTCCTGCAACTAAAACAAGCTGGAAATTATCAATAAAAATCCTCCGGTCAGTCGGCGGAACTTACCGTTCTCCTCCCTCAGCACGCGCCATTCTATTTCCACAGGGCCCTTACGCCCAATCCACGTGGTGATCAGGCGGCGCGGTTTCCTCGCACCATCCTCCGACTCCGAACTCGTCTCCGCTTCCACCTCACGTTTTCGCTTGAGGCGACTAGGCCCCGGTTGGCCTATCTCCGGCTCCGGCTCCGTCTCTCCGTCCTCGCTCGTATCATCCGACACCGGCTCGTCGGGCATGTTGTTCCGGTCCGGCGAATTCCCGTGGTTGAGGTCCGCGATGACGACGCAGTCGTGCGCCGTCAACTCCCGACGCTGCGCGCGCGCCAGAAGTTCTGCGACTTCACGGCGGCGTTGTTCAGCCCCCCGAGCTTCGCTCTCCGCCTCAAAGAGAAGCTGGGAGAGGCGCGCCTCATCCTGCTTTGCCTCCTCCTCAACTTCCTTGTTCTCCTGCTCCATCCGCGCGATATCCATCGCGATTCCCTCGTCCTCCCTCGAACCCTCTCTCCCTTTGCCTTTGTCCTTGTGCGGAGGTGGGGTGGTGTTTGATCCGTCGGACATGGAGGTGATTGGGGATGGTGGTGGTTGAAAGGAAGAAAATTTTTGTTCTCACACCACTCGTTCCTTGATTCAACATGTCAACGACCCGTGACCAACTATACAACCTTCTCAGCACTCCGTTCCCAGCTCCATCGCCTCCGTCTCCGTCCCCGTCTCCGTCCAGTACCTCTTCAGTTCCTCGTGGGCGAGGAACCTTAAGAGGGGGATACTGTTACGTCCGTGCACATCTCCGTCCGAAAACCTCCGTCTGGAATCTCTGGATCTCCGGATCTCCGATATCTCCGTCCTCCGGATGTGTACGTCCTAATCTATGGGCCCGCGTCCGATTACTCTCTGTGCATTATGCTACGGTTTGATGCACAATCCTCCGGGGTTTTTACGCAGTGAAGTCTTCTGAGCGTTTCCCCAGAATTACTTATGATCATATGCCCTATGCTCCACATGCTACTTCTTATTGTTGTTATTGTTATTCGACGACCTTATTGTCTTTTACCTACTTCTCCGTCCACATCCAGAAACCTCCGGATTTCGTATAAATACGTAGTCGTTCATGGATGTACTTCAGTTTGTTAATTAACGTGCTTTGCCTCCGCATTGCTCCGGTCTGACCTCCGCTCCTATTCCGTCTGGCAGCCAAGAAGAGGGCGCTCACCCTTGGACCCCTGTGGTGATCTGCGTTAGCTCCGTCTTACCTCCGGCTAGAATTCTCCGATCCTCTGGTCTCCGGCCTTCTGTCCCTCCGGTCCGACACGGATATAACAGCGTGTGTGGAAAGGGAAAAAGACCGAATAGAGCTAATCATAAATAATATATCCTTCCAAACAATCCCCCAATGCTGACTCTGCCAGTTCCTCCTCATCCAACACACTCCGTGAACCATACGCGCAAGTAGGCTCGTAACCAGCCTGCCTACGAGGTGCAACAATGTGGCGAGCACGTTGCCGTAGGCAGGCTGGTACAACTCGGAACAAACAAAAGGCCTGGGCGCAGAGTTCGATCATTTTCCTTTCCCTTTGTTCTGAGCTCATTTCACATCTGTTGGAAAAATTATAAAGGGAAGGATAACTTCAATTCCCCTCTTCTCAAACTCTGCCTCTTCAGAATTTTGATTAAGTTGGTTGCGGGTGAGTTTTAGGGCCTCGAATTTGGTAGGGAATTGATCGCAGTGTGATGCCGATGATCGGCACCACTCAATATTTCGAACTCCGGGCCCAGCCCTTTGGCAGGTCCCGAGTTGTACCAGCCTGCCTACGGCAAAGTGCTCGCCACATTTTTTTGCCATTCGTAGGCAGGCTGGTCACGAGCCTAACGCGCAAGTTCGGGGATTCCAGCCGAAGTATACGGCTGTTGCAATCCAGACGATGCTCTCGACCAAATCCAGCAGCGATGACTTGAAGTATTTGGTTGTCCAATCGAGGTAAGTTGTAAAATAAATTATGAAGCAACCCAAAACAGCGACCAGCGCTGCCGGGTGCCACGCTTTTCCAGATGACATCAACCACAACCACCCAATCAACACTTCCAACCAGACTCTCGGCGGCCAGCGCTCCGAGCCTATCCAGCAACCCAACCCAAATAGTTCCAATAAAACCCAACCCAACCATTTCTCCATACCTAACGAACCTAGAAACCATCCAACTGTTCCGAACAATCCAAACTAGCGGCCTCAGGCCCAAGACATTCGATCCAGCTAGCGACCTAAGGTCCACAGAGATAAGAGAAAGCAAGTAACGTGGGGTATATTCTTTTTTTTCCGAATTACATGCTCCCTTTTATACTACGAATGTTTGGCCTTCTCAAATATCTACCAACTCTTATAAACTTTGAGTCCCAATCCTCTGTAACTAAGGCATTTGTCCATATTGGGGAAGGAATTGACCTCAAACCAAGCAATTCCTTGCCCAATCTCGGCGGTAACCCGGCGACCGAGGCTCTGAATAACAACGTTCATTGTTCTACTGACTGAAGTTTGGTGCGTATCCATTGTTCCCCTTGATAGCTGTGCGTTTCCAAGACATTGGCCATGGAAACGTGTTTCCAACACGTCTCCGTCGTGTCTGCGATGTGTTTCTACGTGGTTACTTGAAACCACGTGACCGTTGAACTAAGTTCCATTGTTCTCCTTTTCGCACAAAGATTTTCCAAAGTGCTGAAAATTGACAAAATCCCCGCTTTAAAATGTTTTCCTTCATAAACCATTGGCCTCCTCTTCACCACCATCTTTGTGACCAGTGTAGGGCTCACCCCCAGAGGTTGCATCGGAGCACCTCTTCCACTAGAAAAGTCACCAGTGGGCTGTTTAGCCACCAGAACCATCAATCTCACGTTCTTCAACATTACGATCCATATCTTCCATTTTTCCTGTCTACTGGTACTCTGCTTCTTGCCCATTTTCGTACTCTACGGCCCGGGACCCTTTCCTTCATTTTATTCCTCGCATTCACTTTGCCGCTACCCAGATCACCGACCCGTTTCAAGAGTCTACCGACCGACTCTCTAACCCTGCAACACCGGCTGCTCGCTCGCAATACATCCATTCTCTTTAGTTGTTAATCTGCTCTCTGGGTCTACACATCAAGCTTATAACCACGCAAATATCTTGACAGCTACGAAACTGGATCAAAATGACTAGGTACTCGAGCCTTCAACCTCTCAGGTAGACCGGAGCTGGTCTGTCTATGGAGCAAGCTGTCGATAGACAGACCGGTCGATCTGAGTTTGAAATCGGTTAACGCGCGGCTTTCCATAAAAGGCTATTTGTAAGCAAAGTTTTGGCGGAGTCGCGGCATCGACTCCCGATACAAACAAACACAACTCGAGTGAAAAAAAATTCTAGCATTACGAATTATTCGAATTTGGAGTTCGTTTAAAGACATAGCATGTTTTACAGCTATAATATATCATCATAGATGCTCGTCTCGGTAAAAGTCGTTTTTCAATGGCTTGATTCGCATATGCTTATCTAATAGCCTTTTTTGGAAAGCCGCGCGTTAACCGATTTCAAACTCAGATCGACCAGCCTGTAGATCGTGACTCGTCACTCATCTACAGGCTGGTTTCGAGCCTACCTCTCAGGTCGTCCCTCAAGTCATACATGATCGCTTCTACAAGCTTTCAAGACCACATATTCTGTACGGCTTAACTCGGACATGCAATGGCTAGCTTGGAGAGCGTCGCAAGTCCGAATTCAGCGACTTGAGCTTTAGGTAGGCTAGCTTTCCACTCACTGCATATTCACGGCGCTGCTTGGTCAATTTCTGCCGCCATATCTACTGTATCTGACCTTGATATTCTTACATTACATTGGCCGCTCTGAAACAAATATAGTTCGATTTGCAGTCGGACTCAACAACACCATTCTCCGTGTGAATCCAGATCAGGGCCGAGGCTGAGCAAAGTATCTTGCACTAGAACTGTCGTGCCTCGTTGGGATTCGAGGATGAAAGAATTAAAGATGGAATTCTGTATACAGGTATGAATGGATCATAGCCAACGGCGAGTGGAACGGGCCAGAGATTGAGGCAAAAGGGTCTGGGCGGGACGGCGGCGGGACGTGGCGGTGGAGGAAAAGAGAGAAGTGAGCCATCGAGTCGGTTACTTCTCGACATGCGTCATCGACTCCGCGGCGGCACCTGCGTACAGTTTTCGACTTCAGCAAAAGCTTGAATTTGGCGAGCTTCTTCAGACTTTCAAAAGACGTTCAAAATATAAGTGATGTCATAAATTCGGACGACTGCGAACATCAATACAATCCCATGAACATTCAACAAATGAAAAAGAAAAAAAAATGTGTGTGATGGACAAGGAAGGGCACATCATGTATATAGCGGTGGTGGATCGTCACGCGCGCGCAGCCATTGGACTTCATCGCGCAAAGTCTGCAGTTCCTGCAAGATCGCAGGATCTGAAGCGGGCGATACAAGCGAGCTTGCGGGTTGCGCCCCAGGCGGCAGCGGGGGGAGCGCCGATGTTGCGCTCGATGATGGTGCATTACCGTCGCGAGGAGAGGCTTCACTGGGGAAGGATGATGAGCCTGGGGATAGCTGCAGTCCCTTCGGCGTTGGAACCAGGCTGTCTGACGCCTGCCTGTAGTCGCCCACCGCGGCTGCCTGCGCGCGCTTCATGGACAGCAGCGCCGCCGAGCTTGACCCAGAATGCGTAGTCGTGGGGGATTGTGTCATCACGGCGGAAGAGGGCGGCGCTTCCGCATCACTGGGGAAGACGGAGACAGTGCGATCCGAAGGGTCTGTCATTCTTCTGCGTCGGCAGAGGAAGAGGATGAGGCCCAAAAGGATAAACACCACTACAACGCCTGCGCTAACGCCGCCCGCAATTGCACCTACGCTGGACTTGTTTTTGGAGGGGCCCGGACTGACGGCCGTGCTGCTAGAAGTTGAGCTCCTTGCGGAGCTGCTGGAGGTCGACGAGCTTCCGCCCGTGGATGCGGTCGCGTTGGGCGTACCTGCTCAGTTCATTAGAAATGCCGGTGAAAAGAAACGGCGACAAACCCGTGCCCCCTGCTAATGTAGACAATTGCGCAAATCCGATCGACGGGGGGGTCTCACGGAATACAGAGTAGACATTCCGCTGAAAAATAGCAAGTGTAAGTGAAAGGTATGGGGAATGGCAGGAATCCTCACCAAGAAGGGCGTGCCGAACCTCCAGGCCGGTGACGGAGATCCGGTGATGCCGCCTATAGCACCAAAGCACTGGTCACTGCCGCTCGAGACGGGTCCCTGATTCATATCTTGGGGATCGATGGACCACGTCTGGCCTCCAAATGAGACGGAGACGTGCACAGTCGTGTTACAAGCTGGAGAAAGGAAAAGAGAGGTAATTCATTAGAAACACCACAAATCATTCACACTTCGACTCGCTCACGGAATTGGAAAATGGTTTCAACAGATTCACTGGAGCCTGGGATCGCCGCGTAAATAGCCCTGACATCGTCCTCTGGGCCGTATATGGCATTGGAACTCGTATCGAACATGGCCAACGTGGCATTCCGTGCGATTTTAACGGAAGTGCCCTGAACAGTGATTGCTGAGCCGCATGTGAGTCCCATTGGCGGTTTGCGACGTGGAGCGCACCTGAAATATCCAGCGTCCATAGCCCCAATCCCGTCGATCCAGCCGGGAGGTCCAGGTACTCGATATTGCCAGAGTATAGGGTGGAGTTCACGCCACCGAACGTGAACACTCCAGCAGTCTCACCTTGTGCGTTGCCCGTTTCCGCAGTGCGCGAAAGCCAGAAGCCCATCTCAGGAGCCGAGCTTCCACCCGCGGCGATGAGCGCCTTCCAAAATGGCAGCGCCGTCGTCTCGTTAGTCCCTGCAAATGCCAATCCCAGAATACCAGAAACAGCGCTCGGCAAATCATCTGTGATGTCGGTAACTTGAACTGCGAGCGGATTGACCTCAACATACGCGAACGAATTGAGACACGGATGAACGCACGGAATTCGCCCTTTGGTACGGATAACGAGCCCACGTTCATGGTGTCGGCAAAAACGAAGCCCTCAATGGAGCCGTCTCCGTATGGGAATGTCGTAGACATAGTGGATTTATTAACGGACGTCGATGACTTCGTCGCGTCATATGGGGTACCGAGAGAGGGACACCCAGAGCATGTTTTCCCCGACACCATTGTGGTAGAGGTACTGGTATCGACCATCAGCTTGAAGGACTGTGGACTATGGAAGGTCGATTTCTGCGACTTTGAGAAACCAAAGGGGGGACGCACGGGGTTCCGATGCTGATTTGGGCGAAATAAAACGGTGAAGTATCCTATGACACTAAATCAGTACAGACGGTCGATATGATATCATAGCCTGACTGGCCTCGCCAAAAAGACCACCGTCTTGCCTGCGCTGCGTGCTCCGTAACGACACGTTGGTATTTCCGTAACGTGCCCGCGTCCGCACAGCGGGGAAATGGTCCCCAAGGATAAGAGACCGCCCGCGGTCTCGGACCAAGGGAGCATGTAGAGGTTCCGCAATAGAACGAGGAACGGAGGAAACTATGCAGAGCATGACACAGACTCGGAGAACGACGTGCATCTGAGAATGGGAACGGTTTCAGTATCCCGTCGACTGGGGCTGAGTGATGAATCTACCCGATGAATAAGGCCAAGCATTTCCGAGTTTCCAGCCCGCGTAGGGTAGAGAATAGGCGTTAACAAAGTGCCCCTGCACGAAAAAGAACGGAGGCGGAAGATCGATAAACACCGGTGGAGTCGTTGTGGAAACCCGTATGATCGCGGCAAGAGATGCCGTGCGTATAGAAGATGTATCGAATCAGTATGCACATGTTTGCCATCACCTCGATTTGCTCTTTCGTTCTCATCCCCCCGGACGTTCACCCATTTTCGGTCCTCCGAGTCGGGACGACTTGAACGATGGCGATCACCATTTAGCTCTGGGAACTGTGCGTGCCGACTCCGAGCAGCCAAGAGCCCACCACCCCATCGCACACGATGCTCAACCCTTCGGCCTCCTTTCCCTCTTGTTTCCCTCTCCACTCTCGCCCTCGCGTCAATCCTTCCCAGCACTCACAACACATCGTCCTTCTGTCGAAGTCGCTCCTTCCAACGGACTGGGGGTACGATGACTGTGATGCGTCGCTTACGGCTTATAAATGAAGGAATTGTGAATGAAGGAATTGTGGTCTTGGAATATCTTTCATGGGTTGTCCACAGGACGGCGCGTATGCCGACATCCTCGCCGAACTTCACTGGTCTAGCTCATCGACAGGCCATTCAAGGTGTGCCAGGAGGCTTGGGTTAATCCTCTCATCGCATTGTCATTAATTATGCACCGTCGTGCGGGCGTGGACATTCACATCCAAATCATGCCCGACATTTAACCGATGCTGATGTGAAAAAACTCCCTATGAACATCGAGTCTGTAGAAGATCCATTCGGCGGATCCGACGGGAAAATCGTTAACGACCAACGACTTCGTTCACGACTGGTCAAAGCGTTCACGACTAACCCCTCGTGAAGGATATTCTCGCCCCTTCACGTCCTTTTAACTTGGATCTGAATGCCTAACTACATGCACCTTAAGTTCAACTTCATCCTTCAAGGTCCGCAGTACCCTTCAAGACATCAGGCGCTTACAATCGTTGCAATCGTAAACGATGCCGAGTCAACTACTATTCACCATTCAACCTTCAATCACGTTTGTTCTGAACGTTCAAGAGAACTATCCTCAAGTGGACTCGTGAAGGCTCAATCAATGGCGTGTGGCATATTTTACCTTCCAATGCAGTTAAGCTAGTTCACAACTCTCGGCCTTAACCGTGTCCCCATGACGAGCTCCGAGTCAAAGTAATACCTGGCCTGGGCCTTGTAGTACCTAACCCGAATGGAGGGTGTTCTCGTTGACTTCAGGTGTCTTTTTATTCCTTGGCTTAAATGCTGGATCTATCATCCTTTTCTGATTGATTTCATGTCTGAGACAAAAGCAGTACGGTACGGGGAAGGAAGAGAAGGAGGATTAGCAGGTGACCGTACTACATAGGTGTCGTATGTATGCTACGGATGCCCCTCAGTATTGTGAAAGTGGAGGGAACATTGAAGGCGTCTGTTGCAGGACGCTACAACCACGTGCGAGTAGTCTGGTGGTTGTACCATCCTCAAACAGCGCTAGTGTAACATATGCTGTGCATCACAAAGGTAACTTAATTTTTTCAGCTGGACATTTCATGTATTTCCTATGTATAAGGTACAATCCAGTACTAGAACATCTATCACTGTAGGAATGTGGATTTCAGGAATTTTAAACTTTGAGGTGAAAAATCAGAAATACAATTACAAAGTGCCGAAAAGTTCTAAAACTTTCACAAACTTATCTGGTGGAAATTTATTGCGAAATGAAAACCATTTTCCCACCAATATTTTCACTGAAAAACAGGTCGTCACTTACCGGTGTGAATTTCCGTGGCTGAAGGACTTTCGAGGTCATATGCGGTTCAATTCAGTCTATTGAAACGGAGCTTGCATGGAAACCTCACACAGCAGAATGACAGTGACTGAATCAGTGGCTTCTCAATTTGCGAGGGCAGCTTTCAAATGTTCCTGGCTTCTAATATCTCTGCTCAAGATGAATCCCTGGTTCGATGGGCATTCCTTCGGTTTGCGTGCCCATTGGCGTTCTGAGGACATTTTCTTCAGTCCCAGTGGAAACGCAAGATTCTGCCCCTGGGTATCCGGCTGCTCGATTAACCTCTATGGAACCCTATTGGGAGCGTACGAAATAGTAGCTACCCCTGTTAACTCATCCAATTGTCCTCTGTAAGTTTGGCTGTCGGCTGACCAGTGGCAGAATACAGCTCTGGCTGCGGAGTCGAATCTCCATTTGAACAGGCCTGGGTCATCGACCATCGTCGACGGTTCTGGAATTCATATGGCAGGTTCCGGAAAATGTGTCATATTCCACACAAAGCCCGATACATGCAGAGATTTAAGGTGTCGGCCTTGGATGAATGTATCGTGCACTGCACCGAATGTGTCGGCCATCAAATAAATGTATCTCCCGGGTTTAGTCGGTCCCGGGCCTGGGTTAGGGTGCTGTTAAATTTTCGTTCCGGGGCAACTCTTAATGCCGCACAAATCGGTTTGCTTCCGGACCAGCCGATGTTCTTGGTGGGAACGTGAACTTTTGGAAAGTAACAGCATCGATATACCCGTAAAGACCCGCCACTAACCATAGACGGAATGAACGGATAGCTTCGTCCTTGCGGGTTTATGTATTCGCAAGTCGAGCTATATCCCATTCTTCGGCAACTCAGGCCAGTTTCGTACACACACTCGGCGGCTTGCAGGATGCCGCTACTGATATTGTACCATTCTGGGCCCGTAAATTCGTTGACGTGGTTAAAGGTTGAATGCCTCGGAGTTATTGTGGTCGTAGGTCAACCTACATACCTATATATAGCTATACATGGGAAAAATGTCGTCAAAAAAGATACGATGGCTTGGGCCCGAATTGAACGGGCAATCGGCTGACGCCGTGTCCGTAGTTATGAGGGTCAGAAGTGGACCATCCGCCATCGAGTCGGTACGCGGAGTGAATGGAACCTGAATGCAATAATTGGATCAAGCCTCGCGAATCCAGTATCCTTGTTGTGCTTTACATTGGTACTACCTACAGTTGAACGTAGCTCTAGTCTGCCGTGCCGGTCAGTTCCTCTTACTTTCAACTCCAGTACAGTGAGTCAGTACAAACGCTCGGGTGCAGAATGAGGATAAAACATATTGGCTCCTCCAGAAACGCCGTGAAGAAGGACTGGTGAGATACCGAGATCCATTACCTTGAAAAATCAGTTGAATGTCGGGAACCCGGTGATACAGCGTCGTCTCTGACACACGTTCCTGGCCACGGCACATCGCCTATGGTTCCTCGCTCTCCACTTCCAGCCCCGGCCCGTTGTGTAACGAACCGTATCGGCGCACTCACTACCGACTCCCCCATCCCTTGTTCCCCGGAGATCTGCTCGATTGTCTGCCCAAGGCCGACGCGCGCGTAGATAAGGGCATTCGTGATGCCAACGATGGATGGGATGGGCCCGATAGCGAAAACCTGCAGCAGTGAGTTTATTTGGTGTGTGACTGAGTAGAATATAATCCAAGATCTGTGGGTCAGTGTGGCATACACACATATGTATGTAATAAGTCTCCAAGGGCCAGGGTGGGACCAGGGAGAGAGAACCCACGTGTAGATGGCGGCGCTTTCGACGATGAGACCGAGAAAATGCTGCGCGTGTGTCACATATGTTGAATATGGGTGGGATAGAAAGTGCTTAGTGAATACGTGCCCGCAGATTCATACCCCCGACAGGTATACAGATGCTTGTAATCCGCCAAATCTTCCAGGCAATGAGGGCTTGCGAAAGATTCAGTACCAATGTAAAAGAAATTGTAGATGCCATACCCGTACAATATACATTCGTCCTGTCGGTTAATCATCAGGATCTCATGTCGGGCTGACGTGATTTAAGAGAATGCAGACGCACGCGATTGTAAACACGGTGCAGAGAGTCAGTCCCACTGGTCGGACGTGATTGATGTGGAGTTTATCCTCGACGGCAATGACGCCGGACGCTGGAATGAGCCCATGATCAGGAATATACCAGAATGCGGATTCAGCATTGAGCATAATGCGCACCGACGAAGCCGCAAAGACCCAGAACTGGAAGGATGATTACGGTCTTGTTGAAGGACCAAACAACCCAGAGCCGGTAGATCTGGATGGTGTGAGGATTAAGGCACAGGAGAATGGCTGGGACGCACAATCATGGAATCTCCGATGACAAGCGCCAGCCCGAAGAGGACGTACCCGATCGTTGCGGCTGGCCGCGAGGTGTCGGTGAAATAGGTATTGGCGTCCAGTCCGTCTCTGAAATAGATGAATCCTTCGAAGCAGCGGATGACGGTGACAACCCAGAACTGTGTGCATTAAATGATAAATATATGACGGTCGACACACGAAAATAATTGAACGTACACCGGTGACCGCGATGAAAAGTGCGCAGCAGGAGATGAAGAGAGTTGACTTCATCACAACCGCGTAGTTTGCGGACCCAGAGGCCCCTTTGACATGCCTGAGGAGAAGGTACATCGAGGTGATGAAGAGGACAAAGTAGATGCCATAAAAAAACGTCATGAAGATGATACTTGCGAAATTTGTGCTCGTGAGGCTGGGTGGCGGCATTCTGCCTCGAGGTGGGATTGGGGGGTGACAATTCCAGGCGTTAGACGGGTTACATGTTCTAATGTCCAGGCATTAGCGGAAAGTGATAGCTTGACGTGGCAAACGTTAGCGAACAATTTGTAGGTAAGTCGTAAGTTAGCATGGTCAAAACAAGCTATATTACACCATCGACCCTGCACCAATCCCACGTCATGTCAAAGTGATCTTTCCGCCACGGGTTGCTACATTCCGGTATCAATTGCTGCATTCACAATGAGGATGAAAAAGAACTGCTCAGTGCTTGGAGAGCCACCGAGGATTCCTTGAGATATGTCAATAATAGAGGGAACAAAGGATGACTGTTGGGTGAGAATGATTGGTGGGGGGAATTGAACTATCATAGTTTAGATCAAGTCCTTGGAGTAAGCGGGCCACATCTGCCTATGGCTGGGTCACCGGCTTGTCAATCAGGGACCAGATATGACAAGATACCTTGAATTTCTTATGCAACATGTTGAATCGTGCCTTGCATGCTTCGCCAGTGTGCTGAAAAGAAGGATTTGTGCGGCAAATTTCATGCGCAAGACCATCCCAAGCTTCCTTGCGATTGCGCCGGGGACTTTCGAACGGTCAGTCCAAGTCCACCTGATGAACAAGCAGTCGATCTTCCCATGGTCTCCACACTGAAGAGCGTGCATTGTGCGCCTGCTGATGATTATTACCGGGTTCGTTCTCGTCAATGTCATCATCATTGTTATCCTTCTCAGCATCGTCATCATCCTCGCTATTCTCTTCACCGTCGCCTTCACTTTCATTCTCGTGGTAGTCAGAGGTTTCGTGATCACTATCAAGTTGTTCAGCATCAGCTGGCTGTATCAAACGCATCGTCTTGCTTTGCTGTTCTCGCACGTGTTGAAACAGGCATAGTGCAGAGTATCAGTCAATGTGATTAGGAAACAACAACAACAACCACCGCCCGCCGCCCCGTCGCCCCACCGCATCCTATAGCTACTACCTCCACTGTACTTCCCGCACCGTAAAACCCCCACGCACCACCTCTGTTAGCTCTAAAACCGCCTTGAAAAATTTTCCTAAGCCACACATCATTTTGACATATCAACCATCTTGGTTTCTTGCACGAAAAACCCACTTAGATACCTCAAATCTTCTTGAATACTTTACCATATCTTGTCTAACCTTCCATGAATCCAACCCCCCAAACCCCAAAACTGAGAGGCCCTTCCCCGTACCGCCCTAGAACCCCTCGCTCCCCACTCCCTTATTGCCCCCTTTGATCCTAGTGCTGCGAACGCCCCCTGTCCCGCCGGCCACTACTTAATTGTCCGTGGCATCTCCGATGATACCAAGCGAGACGCCGTAACCATCCTGTCCAAACGAATCGCCGAAATCCGGCAACAAAACGGCTCGCTTGGGGACGAGCAGCTGACCGTGCGTCCCGTCCCACGCAACAAGAAAACTGCCTCCTGCCATGTCATTCTCGATGACGTCGAGCTTTGCGAAGGCGAGCCCAGAGTCGATATCTTTCAAGACTGGCTCGACGCTCTCCTGCCTCGCCTGCCCCACCTGGGAGTGTGCCTTGGCACCGCAGGCCGACAAGGATAAACACATGTGGGTGCGCCTGCTCAACACCTTCCCAGACGAGAAGGAGAAGGGAGAAGGATAAGGAGAAGGCGAAGTCGAAACACAAGGACGTAGAGGCAGAGAAAAAGGAAAAGAAAAAGAACGACAAGGTGATCAACAGAAGAGCCGTGCTCTCCATGATAGAGACAAGAATCCCCCAAACCGACCAAGCCGCATGTCAAACCTGGGCCGAAACCGGGAAAAGCACCTCTAACTGTGGAAGGGTTATTCGGCCGCCGTGTGGACTGAGGAATGGGCTAAAAATAGGAGAAAGATAGAGTATGTTCCGAACCTGGTTTTAAACCTGCATTTGTGATTGAGAAAGCTGTCAATCATTTCTTTGGCACCTTTGTTTTTGGGGCAAGTCAAAGCCGAAAACAAAGGTGCCACAAAGCTGATTTACACCTTTGTCAATCACAGATCCAGGTGCATGGCCAGCTGCAGAACAAGTGCATTTAAGGCACTTGAGATCTGAGTGCCTCGGCTCTTGCCCCCGGTGTATTGGTGTGAAGCATCCAATTCATAACTGCAACTGGCAAAATTTCGCCATTTTTGGCAATTGTTCAATTTTTTGTGAGCGCAAGCCAGTGGGATGGACCCAGTCTTTTACACCAGAACACTTCTAATCTTTGCAGGTATTCTACCAAAAAATACCCGGCTGAGTGGCCCCACAGATGCCGCTCAAAATGGGATGTTTTCGGATCTGGGCTTTTTCGGAGCCGGGTTTTGGCTCTGTACCATTTAAAACAGTTTTAAACAGTTTAGATACCGTTTCTGTTTAATTTGCCCAGGCCCATACACAAAAACTAAATGGTTGGAGCCTTGGAAGAGACCAAAAGCCCAAAAAAAGAAGCATACGGGTCATGAAGAACATAAAAGAAATTCCTCTTGACCTACACGCCATAGCCCTCCGTGAATACGGCCCAGGTCGCGCAGAGGTAAGGCGCGCTTAATACACCACAAGTGTCGTCTTGCTGTGATACGGAAGCATCTTCCGCAGCACAGGAACGTGTCAGATTTGTACGGTGGCCGTACGGGGTGTTGAGACGCGAAAGAGAGGGGAAAAGGGGAAAGCGACGTAGGGAAGAAAGAAAGCGACGCGGCATCGACGAACGTGACTCGGATATGTCGGACCGCTCGGACTTGCGTTCCGAAAGCGCATGAGCAACACACCTTTCACTTTCGCTTTCATTTCAATCTCAGTTAGCACAGATTCCAAGGGAAAAACTTCCTGAGAGTTGTCGGCCCCAACTTCCTATGGGACCTTAAAGTTGATATTTTAAAAAAGTATGAGGATTTTAAAGTCCACGTCTTTCGTTCCTTTCTGGAAATCATTTTCAGCATTCCAGTCAGTTTTCAGGTTAGTGGGCTGAACCAGTCAAGATGCGCTACTAAGACTCCGGGTATTTGAATTAGAGGACGAGTTTTAGTGTTAGAGAAGCAAACCAGAAAATCTCTTCAATATCTACATGAAATGCCACGAAAGATTTGGTAAAAGGACCGTCTCAAATATGATTCAAATATTCAAAGAAAGCTCTGAATTCCGTCCGCAGTACCGCTAACGGTATGGAAATTGTAAATATGAGAACATTTCGTTCGAGTCCCAAGCTTTGCATTGTGGTTTCAAAAGGATGCATTTGATAAAGTACATTCGAATCGTACACGGAGAGTTGGAAGACAACCGAGGTAAAGCACGACAAGTACAAAGGCCCGATAAATGCCGCAAAAGGGCGGTAACACGTATGCGGGGCGACGCAAAGCGAACAAGAAATCGGAATGAATGGCGCTGAAATCCCGCAGCAGATGTCGGTACCGCGGCTTGAGCCGTCGGCTTGGGCTTCGGTCACCCTAAGCTCAAGCCCAAGCCTACCCGAAGCCCAACGACGTGGCTTGGCTTGTCTTGTCAAGCCGCGGCTCGGGCTTCGTGGCTTCGCAGCTTGAAGCTAAGCCAGGAAGATCACGAGGTCTGGGGATTGAAATGTTTTATATCACGCTATCCTGGGGACTTTTCATATCTCCCGGGAGCCGAAAAGACTCAATTTTGCCATTGGCGGTATCCACCATGTCGATAAATTTCGCGAGTCCCCGCTCTTTCATATTGTCAGGGTCCTGCAGCCGCGAGTTGTCATGAGGGGATACAACAGTTCCGTTCATTCTTACTGCCAAGCGATAGATACGGCCCTGAACCAACGGCGGGAAATTCCCGAAATATATTTTCGGAATGAGCCCATCTTATACTGGTGCAATTTTGATCTTTGAAGGTTAACACTGCGGTCATAGCCAATTCCACCCATTTGAAAAAAATCCATGGCGATTTAGGAGTCCAACTGGGAAGAAAGAAAGGTCCAGGACCGGGTACACGGCTTACGACACTATAAGATTCAGGGTATCACCGCAGCAGGATGTGTTGCTCCGAAAGGTTAATGCAACTTTATGACCGTTAGCAAACCTGTTCTGTGGTTCGCGGCTACCCATTGAAAATAGTACTTATTGATTAGACTCGTCACCAGTCTGCCTGAAAAGATGCAACAACTTGAATGTGGCGAGTCTACTTATTGATCACACCACTATATCAGCCCTTGTAAACCTCCACCGTGGCCCAGCTCATTCCTTTTCTGATTGGAGTTTAGTCCACAGAACATGTTGGGAGATTCCCCTGACTTTTTGACAAAGTTGTTGTGGTGTTGTACATCACAAAAAAAATAAGGTGAAGGGCCAAAACTCTCCGCGAACGCTTGAACCTATTCACGCGACTTTTAGGAGCCTAGGTCGTTCACAGCGTCATCGAGGATTTTGTGTCCTGATGTAAACAGTGGCCCCAAACGCGACAGCTTCCAGCAATCAAAATGTCAAAAGTGTGACACTTGAGTGGCACCGTTCCTTCCCACTGCCATAATCGTTCCCGAATATGTATGTAGAGCGTGGTTCATGGAGTGCTTTCGAGTCAACAGTTTGGTTCGTAAAGATCGATCATCCCAAATTGTAGAAGCCGACCGGCGTAAGCGGATGCCGTGATGCCTGGCTGGGTATTTAATGCTAAGGCCGGGATCTCGCTGACACTTTGTTCCACGTCTTCCAATGTCACTCCCAGCTCTTGACACGGTCACAGGGTAACTATTTGTGCTCTCTAGCCTGCTAGCTGATCTAGCCATCAGATGCCTTCTCGTTGGGACCTGGGTCAGCCCCGTAAGCCATGGATTTTTATCCGCGCTGTCAGGCAACCCGAAATCGGCTGTCAGCTTCTTTACATGTTCGAGATCACTCAGAGCTGGTACTATTTTCGAAACTTCAAGCAAGATAATTGGAAGTTCAAGGTATTTCCCTGTCACTTACAGTCTCATTTTTCCTGGACCAAGTTTTTTTTTGTAGACGCTGGTAACGGTCGCCTTGCTTGACGACACTCTGTCCATCGTCGGTGACTATATCTGCATGTACCTCGTGAGCGTTCACAGCCTATGTGGGGCAACTCGGGACTGTATGACTTTGTAGTACACCATTACACATGCGAGTCAGTATGTCTCAGAACGATCATCCCCCACTCATAGCCCAGTGAATGCTTGCAGGCGATGCGCAGTATCTCTATAGCTTACACTGGGTAAGTCAACTTGCATTTATCCTGTATGAATTAACTACAAAAACCCCAGCCTATCCAATTGTATGCCTTGTTCACCGGGGTGCTTGGTGTTTTGGTTCAAACCTTTCTCGTCTTCCGATATTGGCGCTTGTACGTGCTTCATCGCCCTTCTCCATCCATTTCTCTCCATAGTTCGCTCAATTCCGGAAAACTCCAGCACCCAAAAAAAGAATTATTACCTTTTTTCTGTCTCTCGCAATAATCATCTCGGTGTTCAAATCATTATTTCTGCCCGTCGCCTAAGCCAACAATACCTCCTATGCAGTTCGGCAGCTTGTTTGCATGCGATATGATGCTCACTCTGTACACTTCCATGGCGGATCGCCCGAAGTTCAAGACCCCCATGGCGTGCGTCCCTTAGCATAAACATCCTTCTTCTGGCATTCACTCATTTATGCTCATCGTGCATTTTATGGAATTTTAATTCACTTAGGCTCTGGTTGGTGACCGAGCTCGCTGTGGACGCCGGCATCGCGTCAGCGCTACTCTGGGAGTTCAGAAAGGCCAGGGAGATTTTAATAGAGACACGGAGGTGCACAATATGACAATTCATTTACCTGTATGGCTCACGCACCAGCAGGGCACTCGACCGGCTGACCGCGGTAACAATCCAGAGTGGAGCTGCAGCCGCGACGCTTGCCGGGGCTACTCTGATCACGTAAGTCGCACAAGCTGCTCTAAGTCGTTAATCAAACTTACGGGACTGGGAACCTAGATATTACATAAAACCAGAAAGCAATGGTTCGTTTTTTGAGTTGAATTAGCACTGTTTTCCACGTTCATCTTCCCTTGGCAGTCGCCGCGGCTGTCTCGTACCCCCTGAGACGCGTCTACGTTATCACTTTGGTCTGCTTTTTCCTCTCTGTAAACAATCGGTTCGGGACGCTGTTGACCGTCTCGCAGCTTTCGAATCTCAATATCCGGAAGTCTGCAAAGTCTTTCTCCACGACAACCACGACTTCGGGTCCTGGGACAACCGGCGACGAACGAGAGCCGCCGGCATTCACCTGTGGCGAACGAGAGCCGCCGACATTCACCTGTTGGGCCACCGACGACTCGTGCGGTATTCGTGCGTTGTTTCGTATTGTTTCATTCCACCTCAGTTTCCGAATCCCGAATAATAGATGTCCACCGCACCGTCCACACCCCCGCTAAGATGTAAAAATTGTTGAACTGCTCCATAATCTGAACTAATTTGATTTCTCCAGGTCAGCGTTGAACCCGGACCCCTAGATGGATTAGCCCCCGGTGACATTCAAAAGCGTAAGGAGCAGTAAATCCCATGTACACACCGTCGACATTTGGATGCAGCGTTTTCAAAGCTCCACTATTAGTATCTCGTACATACATACTCATATGCATCAGGAACAGAGAAGTGATTAGCTTTGCTATTCAATTTCTATCCCATCTGCAAGCCACGTTCACCTAGTTTATTCTTCCCCCATAATTCACCTTCGTTGTACCCGAGTACTCTGAGTATTAAGATGTTATCCGATCGTTCTGAGGTTTGGTACTACCTATTAACCCGTCCCCTCTCACGAAAGAGCCTGGTCAATACCTATAATAGTTCCCTTAAACGAATCCTTACAAGATTGACTGTTTTTGGCGGCTCCGCAACAAACAGTGACCGGAGCCGCCCTTAAGTACCTGCCCGCCACTTTTTCTTCCGAACTATTATCATATGAATCCACATATCAAAATACCCTTCCTCTCAAAAATACAGCCTAGACGACCCAGTGTTTAAGATTGGTAGAGATTTTAACATTTCCTTCTCTATGAAGTCAACCTCCCGTGCCGTTGGACGGGTCGGGGTCGCTTCCACTCGTCATTGAACCATGTAGACAGAGCCCTAGCCCTGAACCGAGTCCTATTTTGTTCTTACACTTATCTACCACACTTCCTCTTCCATCGCTCCGCTAGATCCGGGCCGTCTGCGCCGGATCCGCTGCACCGCGGTGTTCGGCATCTTCTGTGCCTCGGCATTCCTGAGTCCTGACGCGATCCTGTCCTAACTCACGACCACCACCCACTGACTCTCGTCCCACCGCGCTCTGGTTGCTCCGTTGGATCTGCCCACGCCAGCCTCCTCACTCCGCACGATCCGCTCCCCCCACGGCGTTCGGCATCTCCCGTGCTTTGGCGTTTCTGGAATCCTGACACGATCCGGTCCCGACTCGATCGCCCACCGACTCTCCTGCCACCGCGCTCTAGTCGCTGCGCGCATCCATCGCCTTGCGCTTGTCTCTTTTCCATCCTACCTCTTCCGCATCATGCTCAAGCACGCATTCGCCCTCCTTGGCCTCCTACCCTCTCCATCCTCGGCCTCGCCTCCGCCCAACTCCCGGCTCGCCCTTCTGTCCGAGCTCCCCTGGTCTGCAAGTTCCTCTTGCTCGCGTGTGGCGTAAGGGCCAAGTGCGGGTTGGCGAACGAACAGGCGAACCCTCCGAATCGGTCCAAATCAAATTCATTTTGGTCTCCCCGGACACACCCAAGATCTGCGCGGAGCACTGTCGACCTCGCGAATAGGAAGGCGCCACTGCCGACTTCCTTGTCAAAGTGGACCGCATAAAGCTCTTGCAGCAGACGCTTGATATCTGCGAGAAGGCGTGCGTCCTCTGTCCTCGCTCATCACGTAACGTCGTGCCCGCAGCCGCAATGCCAACGCAGCAATCTCGTGCAGACCGCCGAGCTGCCTACGGAGGTTCCGAAGCGTGCGCCGTCTCTTTCTCTGCGCTGACCTTGCTAATATCATGCTGTCTTATCGTTTTCCCCTTTTCTACGTTACACAGTCAAATATGTGATCAACGTACGCGGGTATATCTGGGGACTCGATGGTATGTGTCGATCTCGCTGTGCAGTTCAGGCCTTTCTAGTTTCGGTTTGATTTTTTGGAGACGCAACACAGATAGGGAAGGAAAGAGAAAGGGCTCTACGACTGACCGACCGATGCGTTCAATAACATAATCGTGTCTATGGACCATGCCATACAAGAAGCTCGAGACCCCACAGGACTGCCTTTCGTATCAGGTACATACCTTCCTCCTTCAATCCTTCATTCGTGCATTGTCGATGGATCGATAATTAGTATGCAGTCATTGGTCTCCTCGCGGGCTATTCCTCACAGACCAAGCGCAACGACCCGTCCAGTAGGGCAACCTGAAGGTCGTGAACGTTTCCTTCTTCACCGGTACGCACACGCTGTCGCATCCGTTCTTTCACTTTAGCTGTACCGTTCGATTGACGGATAGTCTTTCTCTCAGGTGACTGCGGTGACGAAGGAATTTCTCACTGTCGATGCTAAACATCACGTCAGTCCCTCTCATCACTCGCTCTCACCGCGTCTCATTAACGTACCTAGCCTCGTAGCACGGGCGCAAAAGTCTTTTTTCCAGCAGCCGAGCAGTGGGTAGCAGGCAGGATCAGTGGGTGTACCGTGCGTTTATTTTTTTCAGTCCATTATGTGTCTCTCTGATCAACAAGCGATACACGGCCATTCCGTTCCTCGGTTCGCTAAAAGTCATCTCGCATCTCATGTTCCACGCGCCCTTAGCCGCCGCTGCAATCAGTCCCACACCACCGACGTCTTCAACGTCGACCGCTAAGGCGAGCTCACCGACTACCTCATCGACTTCGTCACCACCCTCGCTCGACCCGAACATCCCGTCCTGACCCTGAGAGCCCGCATTTGATGACGTTCGACGATGGGTTGCTGCAGGTAGGTGCGACGAAGGGGAAGGCGAAGGTGACCCAGGATACCGTTTAGGCGGAGGCGATGAAGGTGTTGACGGGTGTGTCGCTCGAGTTCCTTGTATGAGTGGGGTGGGATGGGCATGGGCATGGGCGTTTGATCTCTTACTAAGGTCTTTGAAGGGGCGCTCATCTCATTTGCCAAATTATATTCACCTGCCGCAGACTCATTCGCCCCGGCGAGCAAACACATGAATTCTCCCGGAAAGATCATTGTTATGGCGTTCTAAGTGTACATGTAGGTGGTCTGCATAACTCCTGTGGGCTGCACCGCACAATCTACAATTACTCTGATGATCCCCCATCCTCATCTAAAGGGTCCGGGAGACGGTACAAACAGAAAAGAGGCATACGGGTAAGGATTTGGAGACACGCTTGCTCGGCGTAGAGACTATTGTGTTGCCGGTGCTCGACGACGACCCTGCTGCCCAAGGCTGTTACCTTAGACTTCGTATCGGGGAAACCTTATTTCCAAGACCCGCAGTTGACAGCTTTCCAAAACTCCGTGCACAGCGAGAATGAATTCGGGGCCGGGGAAAAGGCAGTTGAATGCCACATGTTGTCAGTTGGAGAGTCGGAGAGAATTCAATTGACGTTACTCGATGAAGAGTGCTTCATAACGTAGGGTGCCACTGACATTCCTATTGAGATCGTTCCAGCGTCCAATCGTTACGAGGACGCCATTTGGTGTTCCCGCCACACGGCCGTGTAAAGTCCTGTCGTAACCCGTATCCTTTGGCCTCTCGACTCCGTCACTGATAATGTTATCCCGGGTCAGGGCTCAACCCCAAGCCCGGAAAACCCGGGCTTTTGAGCCCGACCCAGGCCCGACTCAAAGTATGGCCCGGTAGGGTTAGGACCCGGGCTTCAGCCCGCGTCCGCCGCGTCCCCCGATTCCACCGTTTGCCGATCCACCACATCATCTCCGCTTTCCCTGCACTTCAGGTCGACTTCGAGACGATCGACCCTCAACGTCGCTTCGTGCCGATTCCGGACAGCGCCCTCACCACCTCCATTGCGCGCACGAAGAACGAAGCGAGGGATAAAATGGATAGGATGCGAGGGGCAGTACATGTATCTTCATGGACAAGTCAGGCTACGAAGGAGGCGTGGGATCTGCGGCGGTCACAATGATAGGAGGGACGGTGAAGGAGGATGAAGCACATGGGCAGTGAGAAGGAGCACACGGTATTCGAGGCTGAGGTGTGTGGAGCCCTACTCGTGCTGGACATCATAGCTGGAACCCCGCGGCTCACCGACGTCGACATCTTCACGGACTGTCAGCCCGCCATACCCGCCATCGCCTCCCCCAACCCCCAACCTGGCCAGTACCTCCTCGCAGCATTCCACGCTCTCCTCGGTCGCCTCCTCAGGAAACGACGAACCCTCAAGGTCCGCATTCACTGGGTGCCTGCACACGTAGGGATCGCAGGGAATGAACTCGCTGACTCCCTCATGAAGGACGCTGCAATGGGAAACTCGACTCCTCTCACATTGCGTGTTGCGCTCTTCGAGTCCCTGCTCCCCACCAGCAAGGCCGCAGCCGTCGCCTCGGGCTCCAAGGTGTTCGCCGACCGCTGGCTCCGGGAATGGTGATCGTCCTCGAGGTTTGCGCGCATCGCCGCATTCGACTCGGCCTCGCCCTCCTGAGCGGTTGTACGCATGTACAACAATCTCAGCTGCTCGGGCTGCAGCATCCTCGCTCAATCATGGACCGGCCACATCGGGCTCAATGCATACCTCCACCGCTTCCACCTTGCCCCCTCCCCACTTTGCGATCGCTGCGCCTCCTCCCCCGAAACTGTCCCTCACTTCCTCCTCTCATACCCCACACCCCGTGCCCACCGCCTCCACCTCATCACTCGCATCGGCACGGCACGCATCTCTCTCCGTCGTCTCGCTGTCAAACATGATCCGGGCCCTGTCCTCGCCTTCGTGCGGGACACAGGCCGCCTCCCCCAATATGCCCTCTGACTTAAACCTGCCCGACTTTACTTACTTTTACTTCTTCTAGATAGTCTCGAATAGAATCACGTGTACTTTATATCCCCGCCATGATTTAGCTACGCACGGCGTATAAATACCCCTCCCTCACGGCACCTCAACGACTCGGTCCCCTATTCGCCCCCCACTCCCCACTCCCTGCTCTCCCTCCACTCCAGCCGTTAGTTACACTGTTCACTGTAAAGTGCCACATAGGCCTCAAACATTGCTTTCTCACATTTGATCAATCAGTCTGATGATCACCGAGCTGCCGAAAGCCATACACGATCATGTGTTGACATATTCAACATATACAAGGGGCTTATAAGAGCTATATACCATCATGAATACAATTTTTTAGGCTCTCTTAGGTGTCAATAAGTGATCTAGAACTTGTTTGGGGGCAGCTGAATCCCAAATTTGACACATAATAACTTGAGTCGCAATCTTAACTCGACACCAGATGAGTAGCTCACATCTGTAGTATATCACTGATTGCTACTTTTAGGCCCATGTTCCATAACCTTCTCTCCACCACATTGTTCTGTATTCAGATTGCATCCTCACAGCAGGTTGTTCCTCCCCCTCTGAGTCTGAGTCAATGTTTCGTAGATGTGCACTCAGTTGGGCTTTGCCCATGCTGCTGTCCACACCTGAAAAGTATGTTTTTTCAGAGTATTCCAGCTGTTGGATCTTGGTGGTAGCCTGTACTTGTGAGGTTCTAGACACTATGGATTCAAAACAGCTGAAAAAAGTGTGGTAACACATTGCAAATCAAATATGCTGTTCCACATCCAGCCAGTATTACTATATACACCCAAAAAGGTAATTTTTTTTTCAAAGTGTTGCGGCTGTTGGATTTTAATGGTAGCTTGTAATTATGAGGTTCCAGAACCCATAAACTCAAAACAGGTGCAAAAAGCGTGTGGTAACATGCTGCAAATCAAATATACCATCCCATATCCAGCAGGTCCACACACTGAAAAAGGCAATTTTTTGAAGGGTGTTGCAGCTGTTGGATTTTAATGGTAGCTTGTAATTATGAGGTTCCAGAGCCCATAAACTCAAAACAGGTGAAAAAAGGGTGTGGTAACATGCTACAAATCAAATATGCTGTCCCATATCCAGCAGGTCCACATACTGAAAAAGGTAATTTTTTGAAGGGTGTTGTGGCTGTTGGATTTCAATGGTAAGTTCAATTTGTAAAGTTCCAGAGCCCATGGACTCAAAAAAAGGTGAAAAAAGCGTGTGGTAACATGCTATGAATCAAATATGCTGTCCCATATCCAGCAGGTCCACACACTGAAAAAGGTAATTTTTTGAAGGGTGTTGCAGCTGTTGGATTTCAATAGTAAGTTCAATTTGTAAAGTTCTAGAGCCCATGCACTCAAAGCAAGTGAAAAAAGCGTGTGGTGACACACTGCAAATCAAATATGCTCTCCCACATCCAGCCGGTACATGTACCCAAAAAGGCAATTTCTGTTAAGGGTGTTCCAGCCATTGAATTTTAATAGTAGCCTCTATTTACAACGTTTTGGAGCCTATGAACATCATACAGGTGAGGAAATTATGTAGTAACATCCTGGGACTTCGCAACTTTTTGCCCTTGGGTTTCCTTTTTAGGATGCACCATATTGGGAAGCCATCGCCGGCAGGCTGTTCAACGCCGGAGGAATATGGGCATTTAATAGAGTTCTGTCACACTAGTAATTGTTCTTGAGTCACTGGGCATGGAGCGGGTGGCAAACTTAGTAGGTGGCAAGCAAAAATGGTCGTAAATTTCAAGTGAGCCCTGACTTTATTAAAATCCACTATCTAGTGCGGTAATACGAACCTCCGGAGACAGGTAAATGGCCATTATCGCGGTAGTAAGGTGTCTTTTGGGGGATATAGGGGGGGTACATTGTATTATTTGCCTCTTGCAGGTGGACCACAGAAGGGGGTGGGCCCGGAGGCGTGGTGTCATGATCGACAGGCAGTAGACCATCAGCTAGGCCCTCAAAATCGCCATCGAAATCGTCGGCCTGGAAGGATGGTGCAATGTTGTCAAGGGTGTCGTCAAGGGAAACGCTTGTTTCCAACGATCTGGTGGCAGTGGGCACCGCCATTCTCGGCTTTTTCACAGTATGCGCTAATTTCCCGCTCAACTGTCCCCCAGCATACCCATCCGTGATGAATGTAAATGCAGCAGGGCCAGATGGAGGCGCAAGAGTATGGGCAGGGGAGGAGTGCTCTTCTGGGGCCACTGACGAGGTAGTAGAGATGTACTGCTCAAATTCTGTACCCAGTGGCAGATCCTGCCGAGGTGCAGAATGCCCTCGGGCAAGGCTCGGCATTAGGAACATAGGCCCGGAACGTGAACTCCGACATTCCAGGGGCTTCGAATGACGGCTTGACGCATCAATGCAGGTGAACAACGTGTTGGGTGGAACATAGGGAGCACTGGTAGCCGAGGCAAGCCGACGCTCGGTGGTGGTTGAAACAGAGCGGGACTATTTCCCTCAATTCCTGCCATCCAGAAACTCATTGTTCATCCCAATTAAGAAGGGCTGTGACAGAGTACGGTGTAGAAATGCGAAATACAATATTGTGCAGCTGCGACAGAGGCTTGCTGGGAGCACGTGTCAAAGCCTTCCCGATAAGGGAATGCTTAGTCATGAACCCAAGGGCGAAAAGTCAAAGACTCATTCTGGGAAGGAACTTGGGTACCCCACATTTGGTACATATCCCAAATAAATGCATACAAGACTTTCCTTGCCCAGTATTGCAATCAGTGGATGCATGGGCGAGACTCTTCTTCAGAACAATGTGCGAGTATGATTTGAAAAGTACTACATATCTGCACAGTCTGGAAAATCACTTTTTCTGTGCTCAGAACACAAATCATGATTGTATATCCCAAACTTAGGCTTATGACATTTTGCTGCCCTGCATTTCGGGTAATGGATGTGGGTCAAACTATTATCAAAAGCTATGGTTAGCCCTGTTTCAAAGCCTGTCTAATATTTGAACTGTCTGAAAAATGATTTTTCTTCTGCTCAGACCGCATTTTGGGGTTGTAGGTCCAAGCACATGCATACAACATTTCTTTACCCAGTATTGAACTGGATCCAAAACATAGGTATAGATGTTTCAAAGGCTATCCTGTATATGTGAACTACTGAAAAGAAACACTTTTCCTGTGCTCAGGCCTTATTCAAATCATGTTTATCTGTAGTAAAGACACCTAATCACAAGAAAACTGACATATGCTATTCTTGTCAAACTTTATTAGATTGCATCATATCCCGAGTTAATCACAGGCATTGGGGTATACAGAGCCAAAACCCGGATCTGAAAAAGACTGGGATCCGAAAAAAATCGATTTTGAGCCACATCCGTGGGGCCTCTCAGCTAGGGTTTTTTTTTGTAGAATACCTGCGAGAACTAGAAGTATTCTGGTACAAAAAAACTGGGTCCATCCTACTGGTTTTCGCACACAAAAAATCGAAGAATTGCCAAAAATGGCCAAATTTCGCCAGTTGCAATTCAGAGTTGAACGCTTTACACCAAAAACATGGTCATTCATATGCATGACATTTTGTAGACAGTTGGCCCTTGGGATTGCATGAGGCATTCGTGCATGTATGGTTGGTACATCGATGTATTAGACCTCACTGTGATTTGGCATCACCGGCATTTTTTCGGATCTAAGTCAAACTCGAAATTTGACCAAATAAATACAGGCACCGTGCCATACAACTGCTCATTCAAAAATCTTGAAAATATTTGAGGGTACATTTCAGGCTATATAATGTGCCCTAGCATACTCGGAACTTTCAAATTACCTCTCACGGCTGTAAGACAGGGGGTCAACTTTTTTTTTCTGGATCCGGGTTTTGGCTCTGTATAATTAATTGGATATGAAAGGAACAGAGAAATTCAGTACAATTACATACATAATTACAAGGATCTGCCATACCCCGCAATGGCCACACCCCCCAGGTTTGCTATGCAAACAGTTAAGCTGATAGCATGACTGAAACAAAACATTTTGGTTGGGTATCTGTTGCACCAACATGCAAACCAAAAAAGGAGGTATTGGTTGTTGTACTGGTCTGCTCAAAACATCTAGCTTTGGTTTGAATTTCAGCACAAGCTGAAAGTTGAACCGAAACTACAGGGTTTAGTCACGCTGAAACTTGTTCAATGGAATTTCAGTGCAACTGAAACCTATGGTTTTGGTTCAAGATTTGGCTCATGCTGAAATTCAGACCTAAATTAGATATTCAGTTGGACTGATACAAAAACCAATAGAGAGCTTGCGCAGAGCCACCAGTAGCCACCGGGTGGCTACTGGTGGCTAAATTGGCATGCGCCAATCAGTGGCTCCATTGACAGCGTGTGAGCAACAACACACCTTTTTTAGCGGTACCAACATGTTGTTAATTGATCATCCTGATGGGCATTGCGCTCAATCTGACTACCTGGGCAAAGGTGTGATGTTTCTGGGAGCTCATCCCAAGCACCAGAGACTGCCTTAAGAATGGAACTGAAGCAAATGCCGTACTCTGAGACGGCTTTCTACATAATGATGGATGCAAAGGTGCAAAAATATTTCTATTAGCTATATGCATTGACCTCATGCATCAGATTCCATCGGTTATCCCGTTTTTAGAGCCACTGGACTGCGCATGCCTGATGAGCCACCCGGTGGCTACCGGTGGCTCATGCGCAAGCTCTCTAATATCTCATTCTTCAGTTTTTGTATTGGTGTGACTGATACCCAATCCCTATGTTATGTTCTGGTGGGGGTATCAGCTGAACTGTTTTACATACTGAAATATGTAGTTTTGGGTTGAATCTCAGTTCAACAAATCTTTGAACCAATGGATTGTGTTATGTTTCACTGTTGACTTGATTGAAGCCTCTGCCAATACATTGATTTTTGGTGAAGCCAATAGTACCTATTTTGTTTTGAATTTCAGTTTGACCAAATTCTAAACTGACACTTTAGCTGTTGGCTTAAAATTCAGTTTGACCGAATGTGGGCAATTTCTGGTGTGAGGCGTAATTTTATAAAGAGGTAGATTTCAGAGCCACAAATAGACCTCTGAGACACTGATGTAATATTCCCTTACCCCCAGATTTGGAGTAAAGCCGAAAGGCCTGCACACCTTGAAATACTACTGAACTCTCTTTCAAAACATTTAGGAATTGTTATATGCCATATGGCGTCTGTATTGTAAGCTACTGTACATTACTGTGTCGGCCCAGTTGAGGCCGACCAAATTTTGGCCGACCTCAAGGTTGGCCGGCCATGCCGCCCTCAACCGACACCTCTGGATCTCGAGGAAACGGCTTTCTCAGCGGCCCAACGCTGACTTCAGGTGTCTTGGGGCCCATGGCCCTAGGAACCCGCTGGGGCTGACAGCTTGACGTGATGCTGTTGTTCCATGAATCTAGCCGACGTTCACAATAACACTTTCACAGCCTCGGTATCATGACTAAGTCTCACTATGCTCCCAACTGCACCCAATCCTCGAATAGATCAGTGGCAACGATTTCTTTGACCCTCAACAAGATATGCCTGTGCTTTGCTTCGGCAGCCAGCACTGAAAAACTAAATGACTGATTATATTGCATGGTGAAAATTTGAAACTTCAACGGTGTAAAGTAAAAACAACCCAAAGATGAGCAGACCATGCAGAAACCGCCCCTGCGCGGTCAAGCTGTGCCATGCCATTAACGGAAAAGGTGAGAAAATGTGGCAAGAGGTCGGTCGTCACGAAACCCGAAGTGGGACTTCCAAGAAAACACATGGATATTGGTCCCTGAATAATGCATGATAAGTGGATGGGCAATGTGTGGTGGTGTTGTGATTGCCCGTCGTTAGCAAGCAAGACGGTACGCGCACTCTGCTTTGACGCGACCAAGCACGCAGCTGCGCTTGGTCGCGACAAAGGCCCTCCCTCTCTCCTTGCTTTGACCTCATACACGTATATATACTGCCCGCGAGCGCGGTGAAGACGCATCGTCTCACACTGCGCTCGCAGGTAAGCCTCCTTCCATACCTTACTTACCATCGTCTCACACTGCGCTCGCAGTATCTAGATTGTCTCGCGTCTTCTTCAAATCGTTTTTCAGCTCGTCGCCACGGCTAACCCGGCCCAATACCGGGTCGGTGGACGTTTCGCATCCCGTCCCCCGCCAGACACAGAACAGCGTGACAATTCGCAGCCTCCGCCCTGCACTCCGTCCCCACTCTTTCAAGAAGTCATACACCCCGCCGGAACCCTGCGCCCGAACACCATGCCCGAGCCCGAGGGCGCCGCTGGCCCCAGCGCCAACCCTAGCAACGCCGATGGCCCAAGCAACCCCCCCGCGTCCACATCCGAGCAACGGCTCGCCAACGTGGAGGCACAGCTGGGGCTGCTTCTCGCCACCTTGCATATGTTGCAAACCACCGAGCCCGCTGCCCCCAGCGTCCAGGCGCCACTGCCGCCGCCAGGCGCCAACGGTCCCCCACCACTCATGGTCCCCACACCGCAAGGAGCCGCATCTCACCCGCATTTCACGCCACCGATCGCGCCACTTAACTCACCCGCAGGTGCGTCGCCCTCCCTTCGCTCCCTCTTCCCCGACATCGAGCCGGCATGCATCACCACGGTCATCACACACGAACTCAAGGTGTCGGAATTATACAAACTGGACACTCGCGTGAAGGACTCCAAGCCAACGTACAGTCTCAGCGCTGCGGGCACATTCGAGATGAATGTGAGCAAGCACAAAGCTTACAAGAATCTCAACGCCATCCTACTTCCCCTCCACACCTACTTCGCTATCCTCATGGCCCACCTGCCTGCACGCACAACCGCCACAACATACTTCTACCGCTACCTCAGCCACCTTTCCACCCTCGCCGCGGAGTATGAATGGGCGGTGGTGCTGGAGTATCACACGCTGTATTTTAATCGGCGTCGGAACGACATGCTCGCAGGCTCCTATGATGGATGGGCCACATCAGACATTGGGCTTCTGAGCTCGCACGTCTACCCCCATCGAAAGCAAATTAGTCTCGCCACCCCAAAGAACTCCAAGAAACCCCCATCCTCGCCCATGGAACCTTGCCAGAACTTCAATGCCAGGAAGTGCGAAAGCCCCTGCACATGGAAACGCCCCCACCTGTGCTCAGCGCCGGGTTGCGGGAAAGACCACCCTTTGACGCAGCACAAATAGAGGCACGGCCGGACGAGTACCTCATCTCCACCGCCGCCACTTACTCGTCACGGCCCACCCACAGGCACCCCCTGTCTCTCTCGGCTCCCTCGCACCGCTACCTCACGCCATCTCATTCCCTCCTCTCACTCTACCTCATCCTCGCCCCAATACCAATCCACAGGCCAACGCGGCCCCCGCCGACACTCCGACGAACCCCTCCGTCTCCTCAGTCCTAAATGAGGACGCCTGGGCTTATTACTTACACGATTATCCCGACAAGACCTTTGTATCCACGCTAATAAATATCATTCAACATGGTGCCAACTTGGGTTTCACGGGTGATAAGTCTGTCTTGCAGACATGCGCGAACCTGAAATCCGTCTTCAGTTCGCCTGCCGTAACCGCCGCTCTATCCGCCGACATTGCTGCGCAAGTCGCCAACGGGCGCACTGCCAGGCCGTTCCCCACTCCCCTGTTCCCCAACTTCTGCTGCTCTCCGTTGGGCGCAGTGACTCGCCAGCAATCCTCGAAGGTTCGCCGCATCCACCACCTCTCCTGGCCGTGTGGCACATCCGTGAACGACGGCATTTCGGACCAGGAGGCCGCGATCCGTTACAACATGATTGACCGCGCTGTTGACGACATTCTGCGTGCTGGCAGGGGCTCCCACCTTGTCAAACTCGACCTTGAATCCGCCTTCTGCCACATCCCAGTGCGCCCGGAGGACTGGCACCTCCTCGGCTTCACTTGGGACCAGCGATTCTACTACAACGTTGTGCTCGGCTTCGGCTGTCGCTCTGTGCCCTATATTTTCAACCTCTTCGCCGAGGCGCTGCACTGGATCCTCCAGTGCCACCTTCCCGCGTTCATCCGCCACTACCTGGATGATTTTCTCAAGATCTTCGCGCCCGACGTACCGTTGCCTAGGGTCCAACAGGTGCTCGAGTGGGCGCTCGCGCTCGGGGAACAGCTGGGCCTTCACTTCCAGCCAACGAAGACCTGCGGCCCAGCCACGGTACTCAAGTTCCTCGGCATCGAGCTTGACACCCAGCAGCTCGAAGCTCGCCTACCTGCAGAGAAACTCGAGTACCTGATGGAGCTACTCGACTCCTGGTCCCGCTGCACACACGCAACCCTCTGTGATGTGCAGGAGCTCATGGGCTTCCTGCAGTTCGCGTCACAGGTCATCCCGACAGCCCGTGCTTTCCTCCGCGGGCTGTACGACTTCGAAGCTCAATTCCACTCGCCATTCGCTTGCCGCCGGCTCTCCAAGCCCGCTCGCCGTGACCTCGCGTGGTGGGCCACTTTCGCAACGGGGTGGAATGGCATTCGCCTAATCAACCCGGAGCGCCGTACCCTGCACGTCTACACGGACGCCAGTGGCTCCAAAGGCCTGGGGGGGTACTTTGGAACCCGCTGGTTCTCTGTCCGGTGCCCGCGCCGGTACCGCAAGCAGCATATCCAGGTCAAGGAAATGCTCGCTGTTGTCCACGCCGTCCTCTGCTGGGGGGAGGAGTTCGCCGGCGCCCACGTCATATTCCACATCGACAACGAGGCCGTCAGCAACACCGTCACCAACCTCTCCATCCGTTCCGCACCAACCATGACTCTACTCCGCCATTTCCTCACCCTCGCATGCCGGCTCGATTTTTCCTTCTCTTCCGTATGGTTACCTTCTAAAGAGAATTCGATCACTGACGCTGCCTCCCATTTTTCTTTCTCCCACATGTTCGAACTTGCGCCTTCCCTCAACCGACAGCCAAGCTCGAAGGTCCTCCGGATTGGTGGTACGAACAGCACACCGCTTGGCCCAAAACCGTCTCTTTTTACCTTTGGCACGGGCTCGCATCAAACACCCGCCGGACGTACTCCAGTGGCCAGCGGAGCTTCATCAACTTTTGCAGGCTCCACAGCCTGTACAATCTCGACGGCGCCGTCCTCCCCACCACCCAACCCGCCATCATGTCATGGATCGCCCACCTTGCCAGCCGTGTTCAGCCCAAGACAATTAAGGCATACCTCTCCACCGTTTGTTCCCTCCACGTCGACGCTGACCTCCCCTTTTCCATCTGCGAGTCCCCCGTCGTACAGCGGCTCATCCACGGCATCAAGCGGTTCCACGGCGAAAAGGACCGGAAACCCGTCCAGCCCATCACCCGCCCGATCCTCCTCGCTATCCTGGCGCAGCTGCGCCCAGGCAACGTCCCCGGCCACACAGCCCTCTACGCCGCTTACTGCCTCGGGTACGCGGGGCTGCTTCGCTCCGGCGAGATCACCACAGGCTCGGGTAAGGACACCAGCCTCAACCTCACCCGCACTGCCATCGAATTCTTTCCCGATTTCGACTCCTGCACCTATCTCACTCTCACCCTCCCGAGCTCAAAGACCGATCCCTTCCGCAAAGGCATCACCCTCACCATCGCTGCAGCCCCTGGCCATCCCTCGTGCCCTGTCACCGCAGTCAAGCAACTCTACACGGAGCTTCCGCGCGCCGGGAACGCCCCCCTCTTTGAGGGCGTCGACGGCAAGCCACTCCACTACCGGGCCTTCGTCGCAGGCATCCGCACCTCCCTCGCCGCCACCGGCATCAACCCCTCTGGATTTGCAGGTCATAGCCTTCGGCGCGGCGCCGCCACGGAGGCCGCAGCCGCGGGTTTCAATGACTATGAAATTCAACTTCTCGGCCGCTGGCGGAGCGATGCCTACAAACTATATATCGAAAACCCCATCTCCAGAATACTCCATCTATCCCGACAACTCCACATGGCTCATCCCCACTCCGTCCCTTTCGAGCCTCCGGCCCTTCGCGACTACACACCCGTGGCTTGAGTCTGATTCCTGATCAGATCGAGCGCTTCGGACCCAAATACACTATTTGCGCCCAAACGCTCGCTCCTCGCCCGATCGACTCGTCCCTTCCTCGTCTCCTCCTCCTCTTCTCTCATCGACCTGCGCAGAAGGCTAAGCCCAAAAAAAGATGACACGCAAAGATTTTGGAAGCAATTACAGTGTACCACAACAGACTGGAACAGTGGGCGCAGCAGCGGTAGTAACATCGCTAACCGGTGAATCAAACAGTAGCCAGGTTTCGCTTGATGCAGAGTTGTAGCAGCACCAGGGAAGGAGCGCTAAATTTCACGGACTGAGAAAATCTACTGAGGGGGACATTATGGATGAGGATTTTGGTGAGCAAGTACCAATTAACATGTCTTTATACTAGAAGGCAAGCCTACATGGCCACCGTGCCGTGCGGCAGTGAGATATGAAAAGATGCCCCAAATTTGGCCGTTCTCAACAGCAGTTGAAAGCTGTAGCACGAGCTGTCCTTGCTCTGCAGAGTGAACCAATTTAAGATTGAACTGCTGTTCAACATCTCAAGATTGTAGTTCACAGCACGTATTCGTCATCCCAGGCCGGCTTGATTTCAATCTCTCGTGTGCAGAAAGAACGGATTCTGCGGGCACCGTGACAGCGATGTCAAATTGAGGCAGTGTTGATCAAAAGGGAAGCTGCGATCACCAGAGCATAGAGAGCGAAATGGAGTAGGCTCGAAGGGGATAGAACCAAACACCCCCCAACGAATTGGGGAGTAAATCTTAATAGAACTGTTAATACATTATGCATAATTTTACATCTGGGCTGCATTAGGAAAATCCCAACTTGCTGTCAGCTGCTATAGACACGTACATAGACACACATAGGCGCCATAGAGGTGGTGGAAACTCTATATATGTGTGTCTATGTCAGTCTATATAGCTGCTCATAGCATCCATAGCACTTTGGGATTTTCCTGATGTTTGGTGTGTATATTTTTTCCCGCTCGGTATCCATCACTCCGGAAAACCCAAAGTTTCGGGGGCCCTGATAACATCCCCAAAACTTAAGGTATCAGGTACTGAGTCAGTGCTCCCGAAACTGTTCCCGAAACCAAAGGTTTCTGTGGTATAGAAACTATTCCCAAAATGGAAGGAGAGTCACGGGTTGCTAGGCGGATAAGACTCCCTGTGTCGAGGCACGCCGATCCGCCTAAATTCCCACAGTCTAGGGAGTCGTCGCGGAGATCAGCGCGCCTCGATTCCGGCGTGTCTAGGAAACTAAAATTGGCCGAGTCTAGGCAAAATTAGACGCCCCCACGGAGATAGGCGCGCCCAGCCATCAGCTCAGCGGGCCTAGAATTTGGCCGTTTTAGAAGCTGGTTCAACGCAGTGATTGTGTAGATTTATATATTGTGTAATTAAAACATTTTCCATATTACAGCTGAGTTGCCTCTGAGATTTTTCCAAGCTGCAGCTGAGCTGCCTCTGAGCTGTAGCTGAGCTTCAGTTAGGCTTCAGTGCTCCTGAAACCTAAGGTTTCGGGAACAGTTTTGGGCGCACCGGAACCGTTGCCGCTATTTATTGTTTCGGGGATACTGAATCCGGTCCCGAAAACAAAAGTCTCGGGAACAATTTCTGGAGGGCCAAAATCTTCTGTTTCTGGTTGCCAGAAATCGTTCCCGAAACTAAAGGTTTCAGGAACAGTTTCTATGCTGCAGAAACCTTTGGTTTCGGGAACAGTTTCGGGAGCACTGACTCGGTACCTGATACCTTAAGTTTCGGGAACGTTATCAGGGCCCCCCGAAACTTCGGAATCTCCGGAGTGCATAACCTGACCTTCTGCGCGAGGAAAAACTTCTCATCCCTTATGTCTCTCTTGAGCTTGTCCCTCTGTTCGGACCAGCATGCTCACGCTCTTTGTTCTCATTCTTACATTCAATCCTCAAAGGGTGGCTTCGCAAGCTATCCCGCTTTCTTGGAGGGTGCGATCTCACAGCTCATCTCGCCTTCTTCACCAACGGCCACCTACAGAAACCGAACATCACAATGTCTGCGACTGATCGGGTTTCACTCGCCAGCAAGGCGCTGGGGACTGCCATTGACCGCCTCAACTCATTTGGTCAATTCTCGAATGATACCGTTGGTGCGTATCTCCCTCGCACCCGGGTTTTGTTCCTGGTCACTGAGTCTCCCAGGGGCTCCGTTCGGGACCACGGGGTTCCTGTACGGGCAGATGGCCACGTTCGATATTGTTACCAATCAGACGTCCTATGGACGCACACTGCAGCGGTACTTTACACTAGCCCAGGAAATTTCGCCAAATTTTTCGGATCCATTGTAAGTCAGCTTAGCTGCCAGTACCATGAGCTGATTTTCGTACCACTGTAACAGTGTCAGTCCTCTTTCTCATTCCGGGAAACTGACCTACATGACTGATCAGCAACATTTCAACGTCCGCAGTTGTTTCATACTTTGTGAGTTCTGTCCTAGGCTTGCACCGCCCCTTAATTCACATATACAGGGGATATGGTTACGCAGCAGCAAGAGCATACACGGCATATAAAGATCCTAAATTCCTTGACTTTGCCATCCAGTCGTGGTGGGTCGGCAGACGCTACACAATCGCACAAGACGATGCTTCCTCTGGCAAAATGAGTGTTAAAGATTTTCAGATATCCGGTCAGTGCAACAATAGTGAGTGTGCTGCGACTCTGTATTGGATTTTAGTTGAATCTCTGGGAAGGAACGATGGTCGGAGGTACATTCTGGGTAGGTCAGTCGGCATTTTCTTTCCGTGCGGTACTCATACGCGTCCAGAGTACCAATGCAACGGACGCCCTGGTGGTCAGCCTCAGCACCGGGTGAGTCACGTGCTCGACATTTAAGGGCTGTGCTTACACGGATAAAAACCAGATATTTCCTTCTGTAGGTTATAAAGCAATTTCCTAGCGTTACCGCAATTTCTAACGTCAACTATGGCAGTGTATCCGCACTTCTCGCGGAGGCAACGTCAGATGCCGTATACCTTCAAGCGGCTGTCGAATCCGCAGACTTCTTTCAAGCACAGTTATACACTTCTGACCACATCGCCTTGGACTCCATCTCTGGTCGCGTAAATGATTCCTGCCATGACAATAGACTATTAGCCCCCTTATAACTCAGGGCTACTGCTCGAAGGACTTGCGGTCCTTTATTCTGTAACAGGCAATGCCTCAATCCAGAGTCTGTGAGCATATTGAGCTGCTCTTTCGCAACATCAGACTGAAGATTCGTCAGTCTCAGTAACACGCTGCTGGGCGTGATTCCGAGCGTTACTTGGCAGGGAGAAAATGGAATAATCGTAGATACGGGTACGCCTTTCAGCGCCACTGGCAGTCATGGTGCCATATTCACCGGATCGCAGTGGATCTAAACATGGGAGACATGAACTTAGTTCAAGCGCTAGGAATTATTCATGCCCGGAACTTGACAAGCCCTGCGTTACGTCAATACGTTGAAGCTTATATCGCAGTCCAGGTAAATGCCAAACAAATCATGAAATTCATCTCTCACGATTGCAGTTCAACGCCGTTGTTGATCTCGCCAAATCTCCGGGGACAGATATCTATGGATCATCTTGGGTCGGTCCCCCAAGTGAAATATTCTCTGGAAACAATCAAACCATTGCCCTTGCTGCTCTGTTGAGTGCAATCGGTCTGAATAGTCAAACGTTGTCTTCGCCTCAATCATCAAAACTTCCCATTATTATAGGTGGAGTCCTTGGAGGTGCACTGGTCCTGGGAGGACTTGGCTTATGGTTTTATCGCCGACATCGGTTGCACTCCAATGAACAATGGGCTCCTGCTCTAGCGACCACTGAGATCCGGGCGGTTGAGGAGGGGTCAGTGCTCTCGGTCCCAGCGTCTGCTAGCCAATTGGTAGCGGATCCTTCGCCTTCCCGGTCAGAATCGTCAAATATGGCGAGTGCTCTTCCGGATAGACCCCATTGGCCAGTTACGCAGTCACTGGAGCTTGTTGATGCTGTTATACAGTACCAGGTGCAACGCGCTGGGTATCTGGGTCAAGTAAATTTTAACCTGTTCTGCCAGAGAGTTTGTTGATGGTTTTGCAGGGTATAGCCGCCGGTGACCTCCTTGGTGCACTCCGAATTTGCGAGGATCGTCTTAATTCCTTGCTTGTGGACGTGCTTGTCTCACCGGAAGCCAAGGGCAAGGTCTTGCTCCTGGAAGGTTATCGGTCCCAGTCGTTCTTAGATGCTGTTCAAGGTGTAGGTGTGTCCTGCCTTTGATCCACTCTGATGGCCTGATCGATGGGTTAGGCGCTTGATAGAGGATCCATTCCTCCTGAGCGTGTCTCTCAGGCGCGAAGATTAATCCTCCGGCTTTCCGAGGCACGCGACCAGTTACCTTCCTCGCTTTTCATCACGGGCGTCACCGGGCACGATGAGAAAATGTCATTTTGCGGCGGCTTCGGCGATGTGTATCGCGCATCCTATAACGGTAGCACAGTGGCGCTCAAACGGATGAGGATGTTTGAATCGGGTCCGGACTCCGCCAAAAGTCGGTTGGTGAGCTCCATCTGACGTCCATGGCTTGTATTCTCTATTGATCATGATGTGGATTCAACAGCAATTCTGCCGAGAGGCGCTCGTTTGGCAGTCCCTCCGGCACAAGTATATCCTGCCTCTGATAGGGATCGACCGAGAAACTTTCCCATCATTCTCTCTGGTCTCGCCTTGGATGCAGCATGGCACCGTTCTGCGATATCTGAGCGAGCATAGACATCATGCAAATGTCGAACAGCTGGTAAGTTAGCTCCTCAGAAACAACGGATGCAAGGATTTCTGCTGATGCTTCTGCTAACAGCTCCTGCAAGTAGCCGAGGGTCTCGCTTACCTGCACTCGAACAAGATAGTGCATGGTGACCTGCGCGGAGCAAACATATTAGTATCAGATGACTGGAACATATACCTGGCGGATTTTGGGCTGTCAAGCGCCATTGAAGCCCACTCCTCAGTCGGGGCAATCAAGGCCTCCAGCAATCGCGACGGAAGCGCACGGTGGTTTGCACCGGAGCTCATCATGCCCACCGAATTCGGGTGCGAGAGATTTGTACGGACACCACAGACCGATGTCTACGCATTTGGTTTTGTCTGTATCGAGGTCAGTCCTCTCAACCATCGATGATACATTCATAAACATTCCTTCGTTCAGTTACACACTGGGAGCCTCCCATTCCCAGATATCTCTGAGGACATGGCGGTTATGTTGAAAGTTCGCGAAGGACGGCGACCGGAGCGACCACGGGGGATGTCAGATGCTTTTTGGAAGATTGTAACAGCAGCTTGGGCACAAAACCACCAAGATCGACCAGATATGGAGACAATCATCAGGGCTTTTTCGCCGGCTGTCACCCAAGCTTAATACAAGCGAGTAGATTCTCTTTATCCTTCCCTGAGTCCACATTCTTCCAATTTTTCGAAACATTCAGGCGAATTTTGCCCTTACGTTAGTTCAACGGCGCATATATCGCGACGACGGTATCGAGAACTCTATGCCACTCTTCCAAAAAACTTGTTTCCTTAGTCGTCGGGTATTTTGGCGTTTCCAGCTCAGAGAGATTATCAGGTAAATTCGGCCGCCCATGCAAATCTAGACTCCACCCTCCTGCGAGTATAACATCAGGTTCGATATAAGAGTCGGGAACGATAAACCTTATAATCTCACTGAATGGCACGACTCAGGCAGTCAACCCCTTTCAAAAATGTAGATCACGTGTATTCATGCCCACCTGTGTTTTGAAGTCATGTCAGGGTAGGACAGAAATAAAAATATTCAACTACAGTGGGAATGTATGGCATAGCGGAAGCCTAAGACCGCCCAAGCAGAGGCCCGCCCCATCAAATTCAAGCCCCGCCAAGGCGTTTAGCCCAGCCGGTCGAAAGGTCTGGCCCATGAAGAAAGGCGCCAAAAAAGATCGACCGGCAAGATCCAGACGTTCGAGTCGGACCCGGGTTCTCGCTCAAAGTTAGATACAGGATGTGCGAAAGAAAGCAGGTGTGCGCCGCGCACTACGTCCGACATACTTATTGGTATGGTTTGGGTGCCGTTCTTACATCACCGATTGAGGCAAAAGAAAGTGTCCCTTACCATTCTAATTTTTGGGGATTATACTCGTACAAACCAGTGTAGCAGAGGACCCCAATGAACGAGGAAACCCAGATAAAAACCTCATCAAAGTCGGGCGGTTAAAGCTTTTGCAGCAGACGTTTGATAACTGCGAGGCGTGCGGCCTTTCTGTCCCCCCCTCCCTCCTTCATATTTACCCTTTCGCCTATCCTGCCTCGCTTTCCGTTATGGCATATCGTCGTGTCCGCAGCCGCAAAGCCAACGCAACAATCATGCCCCGTTCGGGCGTACAGCATCGTACAGACCGTAGAGTTGCCAAAGGAGGTGTCGAAGCGAGCGTGGTTCCGCTTTATCTTCCCTCTGGGCCCTCCGAGTTCCCTCTTCTGTTCATCCTTACCCGCATTGTGGCTCGCTATCTATGCCTCTCTGCCCTCCCCTGCCCATTGCATTCTCTCTCCCACCGCTTGTCTTCGCCTGCTTTCTGCGCTCCTCGTCCCTCCAAGTCCATCTCTCCCTGCTTGGCTCTCGCCTGGCTTCCTACGAGGACGGACCAACCGCAACGGCTCGTTCAGCAGGGCAAGCTCACGAAGGTTTCCTTCATCACAGGTACCCGGACCGCCGAATCTGTTCTTTCGCTTTAGCTGTGCTGTACCGTTCGATTGACAGATGTCCATTCTCTCAAGCGACTGCGATGCCGAAGGAACGCTTTTCTTACTGTCGACGCCGAACATCACGCGAGTCCATCACCTGGCTCGCTTTCACCGCGTCTCATTCAACGTATATGTACCAAATCTCACAGCGCGGGGTTTTAAAGAGTATGGCCGAACCTCAGAACGACGACATCAACTGCGTGGAGATGTGTCCAACACGGGGAAGAGCTGAATTGCTCCAACACCGACAATCAGGGAACACGGTAGATTTTCGACTTGGATTCCAAACGCTACTAACTGGAGAAATTTCGTTTTGGGGAGCTGCTTTTCTTCCTTCTCCCATTCCGTGTGACAATACGGTATCAGTTCTCAACTGCTATGAATCTCCAATACTGCTCCTTCACCCAGTCAAATTTTTCCAAATTCACCTGCAAGGATGGTTAACGCTAGGGCAGAGAAAGGCAGCGAAAGACATGCTAAAAAGTCACCATCAAAGGTCCAGTAAAGATCTTTGTCGGGAACCTGTACCTGTAAGTTGTTTAGCACCATTGTGTAGCAAGGACATCAAGGAGACTGGGTGTACCGCGAAGACGTCATCATGAAGATTCCTGATCAAGAAAGGTTGGGTCTTGCGCTCCGAGGGGTAATCCGCGTAGAGGCAACCCTAAGAAAATTTGAAACATAATTACCAATCAGGCTGCATGGTGAACATACAGGGTCGTCAGTGATCGAAACATTCCCCCAAGAGGTCGGTGCGGTGAATGTATACGCCTTGTCGCTGTGCGCTTCAACTATCCACTACATGGCAAATCTTGGTAAGATGATAGTACCATTCGAAAAAAAGGCGCGCTCGCCTGGGTGGGAGGCTCGGTATCAACATAAACGGGCCCGCTGCCATCAACCTCCGCAGAGTTCCCGCTGGCAACGCTGGTGATGGTGTAGGTGCCAGGTTCAAGGTCGCCGAAGGCGGGGGCCTAACCAAAGACTCGTATTCCGCGGCAACCACATGAAGATCGTACGAACGCACCTGTTTGACGTTCGCACTGCCCGAGACGGCGAATGCATTCTGGAGGCTCGCAGATGTCACCGCATGTACAAGAGCCAACGCTGCGAGGCCGAGAGTGAAAATCCTCGAGAACATCTTTGGGCGCACGAAAACAGGCCGTATGGAAGGTTTTTATACCGTCTAGTTCTGTACGTTACCACCGGTAAGCACGGGCGAATGGCACGGACAAATGACACCCCAGCCGGTTAGGTAGCTTGGGCGGCTCTCACACCGCAAAAAAGGAATATTCTATCTAGTAGAAAACGTTTCGGAATGTATTAGATTCTGCCACAAATAAAACTCAGCTGAATATGTTGTTGAATCCTTTGCCTTCGGTTTGCCAGAAAATGTTGCCGAAAGCAAAGAATTACGCTGTGATTTCAATCCCGTTGAAAGTAAAAGATTCAACTGCATCGTCAACTGACCAGAAAATGTTGCTGAAATCAATGAAATCAGCCGCGCTTTCTACCTTGCAGAAAGCGTTGCATTCAGCGTGCCGCAAGTGCAGCTGAAAACAATAGATTCGGCTACCGTTCCGGTGTTTCCGAAAGCGTAGCCGAATCTTATTGTTTCGGCATGTGCCGAAAGTGCAGCAGAATGTTGTACATTCAGCTCAGCTGAATGTGATCTGCAGATGATCTGCAGCTCATCTGCCGCTCATCTGCCGCTCATCTGCCGCTCAAGCTGCAGCTTACCTGAGAAAAGTCCCCAGTTTGACGAAGCGCCAAGTCCCCGTCCGTAAAATTATACACATGCATTGACAATACAATACTACTACGGTAGATACAATTTACAACGGTAGAGTATGAGCTGTGGATTATATCAAGAAAGACGGCAGTGGAGATAAAAGTAAGAATTATGTTCAGTAGGAATTATCGTCGGTACAGAATTATAGTGGGTACATTGTACAGACCGGGTGTTTCGGGTCGGGATTAGCTCAAACGACAGATTTTTTCATGTGCACGGGCGAAGGCAACCGGAGCAGGAATACGATACCTACGAATCGTTCGGGACAGGAAAGTGAGAGAGAAAAAAAACCTACCGAATGAAATCGGTCTCCCCGAGACGAACCAAAACGCGCCGAACTGTATTGTGGAAGCCGCGAAGTCCGCCCAGCTTATCAAGAGGGAAAAACTCGCGGTGGCGAATCCCGCAACGCCGGCTGGGACACGGGAGTACGACGCGGGGAGCGCCCCCGACGATGAATTTCAAGTGGGACACGCGTTCTGCACGAAATAAGAATGAATGCAGAATAAAATAAAAACAACTCACCACAAAGATACCGTCTCGCGACCTTGTACTTCCACAAGAACAACAGCGTGTGCGAGCCGTTGCGGCACTTTGCATACCCATGCACACGCTGTTCCCAGGATTTTGCGTGGCCCAACTTCACCCGAGCGCCCATTAGCGCCTCCTCGACCGAAACGCAGCCATTCTCGAGTTTTTCGAGAAGGTGCGTAAGAACCAGTACGGCGGCATACAGATCACCCTCGCCCTCGTTCTTGTAGAGCGCCGATGATGTGTGGGCCGTGAGGGCGCGGATTTGCGCGCGGCGAGTCAGCCGCCCACTGCAGCAATCAAAAACGGCAAAAAAAGGGGGTATGGGAGCATACATGGATGCTAGGAGTCGTGATTTCGGCCGCTGCTTCGCTCGGTTCACCAAAACCATCGTGTGTGGGTGGAAAGACAATGGCGGCAAGAAAGTGGTCAAAGAGAAGAGGACGCCGGTGGAAAGTGGAGTAGAGCAATGGTAGTGCACGCCAGACGTCGTGGGAACCTCGAACGACGACGAAATCAGTCGGAAAGCGGCCGCCGACCGCGAGGAGAACGTTGTGGGCGATGGCGGCGCAAAGAAGGCGGGATTATGTAAACGGGCCGGTCCGGCCCGATCGGCCCGATCAGTGATCTGCCGCTGGAAGTCGTCGAAGTCGTCGGTCGCGGTGCACTCGTGCAAAAAAAGCGTGACGCGAACGACGTTGGCGGGGGTCGTGAACGCCCCCAATACACACACTCGGGTGCGAGAACGAATCTCCTGCCCCAAAATTGCCGCAAGGGCGCGCTAAGTCGGCAAGTAAGACATACGATGCGCTGGTTGGCGTATACGACCCCTCAAGTCATCGATAATCCATAGAAAAGTCACGGAGAAGGTTCGTGAGGCGGGAGGAGCCCCTCTCGAGGCAGCACCGGGTGGTAGGAAATCCCTGCAGCGCAAATTGGGCGGGAGGCGAATTTTCGGCGCATATCGGACTGCGCCCTGCGCGGCCGCACGCTGGAGGCCACTAGCGAAGCACGGCGGGCTCCAGGGACACTGAGCGCAGACTCAGCGTAAGGGAGAATACACCCTGGGCCGGGAAAAACTTCCGGTGCGCGGGTCGGCGCAAGGCGGGATTTCGGCGCATACCGCAGCGCTTATGACCCCGCCGTGTGTGCTGTGGATCACGATCGAGGCGCGAAGAGCTCGGTGAACGAGGGGCGTAGCCTCTACCGACCGAAAGAATGTGCTCTGGGGATGTGGAAGGGGTGTAGAAGGTCTGAGATCAGCTGCAGCGGGTCTTAGGGTCTCAAATAGCGGAGGGACGATAAACTATCGTATGGGGTGACTAAAAAAGCTATACAACGATGACCAATAAGTAACAACGAAAATTCTTAGTGCCTCCATAAAATGGCGAAGGGCACCTGCGAACTCCGCAATGTGCGCTTCACAAGAGGCTCCTCTACCCCTCCGGTGAGCACATTCCCCTCGTCACACACGCCAGCCCGTGCGGGAGGCGGAGCGAAAGGAGGGGAAAGGACAGCAGTGCAGGTTTGCCGTCCAAAGTCGCATCCGCGACGCGTGCGTTGGCGAGGACGGAGATGCCAAGCCCGAATGCGAGAGGACGACGATCTATCAAAGCCGTCAGCTGGTATTAAGAGTAAATGAGAACGAACACGGACCAAAAGACCCAGACGAAAAAGGGGCATGGCAGAACCACGGGTAGGAGATCGACATCCAAAAGAATGTGGAGTCTCGAAGCTGTGAAGGATCGGCCGAATCCAGCAAAGGGCACGCAGCCCTGCAAGCAAGCAAGGGAATCAGCATCGGGGCGGCGAAGGGAAGAGATGGAATAAAACTCGACTAACCAAGTAAGCAAAAGGATTCGGCATCCAGATACTATAGCCTCTGCTTCTATTGTATCAAGTGAGCGACCGCACGCAGGTGAAGGACGATGCACGCACAATAGCAGCACTACAGGGAACAGGGTTGATGAAGAGCCCGTAAATGGTGAAAAATCGCCATCCGGTGCCCTCGCAAAGCGTGAGGGAGCACGGGGAATCCAGCCGAAAAATGGGCCACCAAGAGACAAGAAGCGAAAGACCACCGAACGTGTAACGCTCAGTGGGCCACTAGTGGAGCGTAGGCGTTCAGGAAACCATCCAGCGATGTAACGCTCGGTGGCTGCAGAGTACCCAACAAGCGTGTAACGCTCGGTGGTCGTCGTCGTAGCAGAAAGAAGTGGCAGACACAGCCACAGCGTTTTCCTAATTTGGCATAAAGAGGAGCTGCAGCGTGCAGCTCATCCGCATTGAGCATCCCAAGTCCCATTGTTCACTCGTAAAAGAATTGGTGAATATGCTACAATTTTATTGACTAATTTGCAGGTTGTTATCTACAAGAAATTTACGGCGCTGATCTACAAAAAATTACTATACGAGCTACAAGAAAGTACGATACGATCTATTTACAGCATTATCTACAAGAAATATGTGAGTCCGACGATAAGGCTTACAAGAACTACACAGCGACGAGGCGCAGCAGGAGGAGCAAGAATATACAGAGTCCAATGAGATTAGAATGAGAGCGGATGAAGCACCTCCACCAATCAAGCTATGGGCAAACGCAGCCCTGCAAGCAAGCAAGGGAATCAGCATCGGGGCGACGGAGGAAAGAGATGGAATGAAAGTCGACTAACCAAGCTAACTCTATTGCATAAAGTGAGCGAACGCACGTACAATACCAGCACTACATGGAGCAGGGTTAACGAGCCCGTAAATGGTGAAAAAATCGCCATCCAGTGCCGTTGCAAAGCGTGAGGGAGCGCGAGGGATCCAGCCGAAAAATGGGCCACCGAAAGACAATAAAAGCGAAAGACCACCGAACGTGTAACGCTCAGTGGGCCGCCAATGGAATGCGGTAGTTGAGAAATCCATCCAACGGTGTAACGCTCGGTGGCTGCGGGGTACCCACCGAGCGTGTAACGCTTGGTGGGCATTGGTGGTCGTCGTGATCAGAAAGAAGTGGTGGACACAGCCACAGCGTTTTCCCTAATTTGGTATACGGAGGAGCTGCAGCGTGCAGCTCATTCGCACTCAGCATTCCAAGTCCCATTGTTCACTCGTGAAAAAATGGTGAATATGCTACAACTTCATTGACTAATTTACAGGTTGTTATCTACAGGAAATTTACAGCGCTGATCTACAAGAAATTACAATACGAGCTACAAGAAAGCAATACGATCTATTTACAGCATTATCTACAAGAAATATGTAAGTCCGACGATAAGGCTTACAAGAACTACATAGCGACGAGGCGCAGCAGGAGGAGCGAGAATATACAGAGTCCAATGTAATTAGAGTGAGAGCGGATGAAGCACCTCCACCATTTCAGTGGCCCGACGGTCAATTGCTTCAATAATGGGCAGTACTTTTCTCTCGAGCTTCAGATGGTGTTTCCAGTCGGCGATAGTGTGCAATTTGAATTGGCCTCCCTCATACATCTCGACGCGCTTCGAGTACCAATGCTCACAGGCGGGAGTCCACCATCCCACGTTCAAAGCAGACACGGCGTATATGTGTGGCCGCGGCCACCACGATCGGATAGTGATCTGTCTTCCTCGCGTCTGGGTCGGATCTCGTTGTCCTAAAAGCATATTTATTGTCAGCGTTCCATGAAATAATAATAATGATAGGTGGGTTAGTCTCACCTGTGGCGATGTGGTAGACACCACATATGATATCGATCTCATTTGGTGTCAGCTGGTCGTCCCAGAGGGCGGTAGATTCACGGCCATCCCAGAAACAAAGACCGTCGTCAGTGGCAGTATCGCTTGGACCAAGCAACGCGTCCTCAACGGCAAGCACGTCCCGCGCGATGCGGGCGATGATCCCCCCGCATCTCAAAGCGATCTGGCCGCGCGGAGATCGAAGGAAGCGCCATCGAGTGTCCAGATATGAGCGATAGTCCCATAGATTGGGCTCATAATCCATGGACCGGTAACCCAAGCCGGACCAGAGAAGGTGCTCTGGGAGAATCGACTTCGAAGGTGCTGGGACGCAGGGAGAATGTGCAAGGATGCAAAGATGAAAGGGGATGCATCGATCCACCAGCTCTCGGGCTACATCAAGTACGGTTGGCCCCCATTTCCGCCGAATAATCTCGAGCAAGGTGGTGGCACCTTCCAACACGAGGTATAGCGGACCGGGAGAGTCAATGTCTTGCACGACATAACGTCCCCCGCCACCAAATTCCAACACCTGGGCGCATTGAAGGCGCTTCACATCAAACGCCCAGTACTGGTTAATGGGGCTCCCCGGGAAGTGGAAGTCGAGCAGGGCCTTGTCAATGTCCTTGAAGGTTTTGACCTGCTGACATTCCGCAAGGAAAGTCCTCAAATTCAAGTCTTTGGGTGCGGATGGGAGTGCAATGTTTTTATCACCCAATACCTTGGCCGTGACCGTCGCATTGGGCAGAGCTTCCGCGTCTGGATGAACCACTTCATTGGGCAGCATGCACCCAAAGCGAAAGTATGCCACGTCTTGAGCGGACTGGAGGAGGGTTGGGAGCTGAGGGGCGTCGGTGTCATCCCGCAAAGGATGCATGCGGCCAAGATCAGCCTTGCAGCTATGATGAGGGAGGACGACAAGGGCACGGACGTCTGTTTCCGGCATCACCTGGTAAGGAGCATTGTCGTAGCCGTAGTCGTCGTCATCGTCGCCGTAGTCGTCTTCGTCGTCGTCGTCGATCATCGCGATGGGCCGGCAGTCATCTTCTTGAGGCTCAAATTGCTCACAGACGTCCCACTCGTTGTGAAACGAGTCGTATTTACGCTGCGAAGGAGTCGAATCATCCCAAATATCTTCATAATTGCCGCGACCCGCCGCCCGACGGATGTAATGACCATCACACAGCTCCCAAATATATACTCGCACTGCCTTGCTGTTGCCACCAGGCACTTGGCCCTTTCGAGCATGGTTCTCTCGTTCCAAACGCGACTGTTTTTGCCGCGAGTCTTCGCGGGAGGCGGGTGGCCTCGTTGGACAGAGCTCTGCGGGCAAAGAATTGCTCCATCGTCTCCCCAGCTTTTTGCCCGCTGTAGCGCTCGACGGGAGGAAATGAGGACTCGGGCGCGAGCGAACTAGGTGCCGTTACGGGCGGAGGGGTTGGCGTTTCCCTTACTGCCGTCTGGTTCACAAACGGATAACTGTCCCGGAGGCTCGAATACACCATCTCCGTCGGGGACTGCTTTCGAGCCCACGTACTGAACTTGACCTTTCCCGGAAGACTTTTTAGATACTTGATTTCCCTCCAGTCCGGAATGAACTTCATAGCCTCCAGATATCTTGGAACAGGTATCTCTGGAGTATCTGAAATTATACCCCAGCGGACATACAACGGCATTGGGAGGTGGTCGGTGATGATGGCGCCGACAAGAAAGTCCAACTCAGTCCTTCTAACGGAGATGGGGTCCGTCTTGGGTGGAAGACTGAGATCGAGGATCCCGCCGATTCGTGGGATAGTGAAATCCCCAATTGCGGAGTCCTCAACCGCGGTTAGCCAGGCCTCCTCAAGGTTTGCCCGCTCGCAGACCCTCTTTCTCCAATTGTCCCAGCCCTCTTTCTCAGAATTGCGCTTGTAAAGATACAAGAACATCGACACCTGCCCGATCAAGGGCAGAAAGCCGTCGATGGCTCTCATAGCGGCAGCTCGGGCGGCTCGAAAAGTTTTGTGGCTGCTCGTGTATCCGGCTCGATATGGATAGCCAAAGTTGTGGATGTCCGCAGGGATGGGGAGGGTATGGACGTGTCGGAAAGCATTGCAAAGATGAATTAAATTCAATTCTAGCGTCTGCCACTGGTCCCTAACGTTCTGCGAAAGACCCCACCGGCCCGATGAGTCTTTGACAATAGGTATCTTATCCCAGGTGAAGGCGAGCCGACCAAGCAGAGGTCCATGCCATGGAGTATGAGCCGGAATAAAAATTATATACGGCACGATATTTGATATCGTGGTGGGGGGAGATAAAATTTTGGGCGGTGGCATTGGTCAGGATAGGTGCTTCCTCCGCTGTCGGCATGAACCGAACGAAGCGAGAGTCCGCATTGTAGAGGGTATAGGTCTCCCCCCGTATGAGTGCAGTACCCGTTAGAGCAACGGTGGTCTGGAAATTGCAAGGGTTAGCGGGGAAGGATGGTCCATCATCTAAATACTTACGGGAACGGAAGGAGACTCTCGGTCCATTGGTTCCGGGACTTCGAGGAACGACGAGGGGCTGGGTAACACGCGAAATTGCAAGGCGATGCAATTATTTCACAGTTTTTGCAGAGTGAACGGAGGGCGAGGGACGATCAAACGAGTGACTCCAAGGCGTGTGACGCCGAGTAGCTTTTGGAGCGCTGAGGACGCTCAAACGAGAGACTGCAAGGCGTGTGACGCCGAGCAGCTTTTGACCGAGAAAAAAAGACCGTATAATGGGCTGCCAATTGTGAGCCCGATATGCAGAATGAAGTAGGTCTTTACATACCCAAAAGACCTGTAAATCAACTCCAATTGATAACAAGCGCAATGGTCTTCGATGCGCTTGAAGCGACGTGAATGGAGGTAGAGGAACGCTATGTGGCTTTGTTTGCCACAGCTGTTGATGGCACAGCCACTGCTGCAGCTCTTAGCGGCTTGAAATCGTCGAGTTAAAAATTGTCAAAATTGTATCACTGTTTGGCGTTTCATCGCCGAACAGGATTCTCACTTCCTCAATGGAATGATTTTTCCAAGAAAGTATTGATTTATTTACAATATATATAGTACATGAATTTTACGCGCAGCTCGTCGCGACCACCATGAACTCGAATACCTCCTGCGATATCTCTAATTCATCCTCGAAAACAGGATATGCAGCGGTCCTCGCGGCGAGCCATTCTGGGTTGTACATTTTGCGTGGGAGACCCCTCGGTGCGTCCGACCGACCATAGTCTGTGCTGGGAACTCGAGGGGCAGCACCGATCTTCCTGGGCGCGGACTGGTCGATGGTATGGAGGTAGTCCGAGACGGTGGGGGGCCCGCCATTCGCACAGCCGGATGGCATAAACTTTCTGGGTGATCCCCCCGTGCTCACGCACGACTCCGTCTTCTGAGGACATCCCGGCTACGTTGAGCAGTTCCAACAGACGCTTGAGATAGTTCCAGGACTCGAGATCGGGCTGTTTTTTTATGGTCTTGAGCTTGATCTGTTTTTCCACTGCCTTCATGCGCCGGTCTAATTTCTGGGACCATATTATTGACAACGTTAACGAGACATGAAAAAGCTGGATCTCACTTGAGATTTCGTCGACCGACCTGCGACTTTCGTTTGCCGAATACCCTCTGCAGTCTCCACGCGAAGCCTGATCTCGTCTGGAGACTCGTTCCGGCCAAGTAAGGGGTTGAAACGTGAGCGCCACTTGGCCCAGTCATCCCGAGCTTGTTTCAGCTGACCGTACAGTTCGCCGACGATATATTCTTTTGTGACGTCTGGCAGACCCCAGCCGTCCTGGCTTTGACTACGAGCCGCGATGAAGCTCGTGGCCAGCTTGTCGATGATTCTTTTATTCCACAAAGACTGACGATAGTTGATACCGAAATCTAGCGTAAATTCCGCAGGAGCGGGGCCTGGCCCGCCTTCGTTGCAGGTCTGTACACGTGCTTCATCGACCGGGACGTAGTCCGCGAAGTCTTTATACCGGATGGTGTTGAAAGTCGCGCGCCAAATTTCGCGCAATCCCTCCTAAAGGTAAATGTTTTCAGCAGATATTTCCCAATGAAATAAATAGATACAAACTTTATAGCTGAGGTCGGCCTCAGTGGACATTTTTGCCTGCTGCTGCGCCACCTCGCGCGCAAGTTTCGCTGGTGCGCGGGAGCCGTTCCCTCTTTTCTTGCGGGTGACCTGGACATCTGAGATGCCCATCTCCGCCAGCACTCCCCGGACGATGTTGGTCATGAAGGCCACGTCGTCAAGTCGGCCGCTGACATTGACGAGGTCTTCGGGCAGTCCTGGGACCATGGATTCGGACGCAGGCGATGAGCCAGATGGAGGCGCGGGCCTAAGTGGAAGAATCGGAACGGGCCTAGTGGTAGTCTTGACGACTCTATCGAGGGCTCTAGTTTTCTTGTTTCGCTTCGATATGAAGCGGGGCGTCATCGTGGGCTGCCCCGTCTGAGGGAAGTCATCTTCCGACGATTCAGATGAAGGTGATGGAGCGGCCTTCGAGGTTCTCAAGCGCGTCATGAGTGCCGCTATCTCTGTCGTTTTCTCCGCCTGAAGATCGAATAAGCCGAGGTAATTATAGCAGCCAAAGATTGAACGCACCATCGCTTTTTCGTGGGCTGCCTGCTGAGCAGCGAGCGTTTGTTCCGCCGCCGCCTGGATTACATTGTGTAAGTTGGATCTGCCTGCGACACCTGAAGAAGTCAGACGTACTCGTTGGGCCCTTTCGGCTTGAATTTCTGTCCCTCCTGCTGTCAACATCGAACGCAGTTCGGCCTGGGCCCTGGCGTATGAGCGAGGCTTGTTAAGTTAAGAGAATGGCTTGGGACACACCACTAAGGCTTTGGCCGCATCCAGCTCCTTTGTTTGGCCAGTATAGTACTGTGCAACGGCCTGCTCGTACTCTGCCGCGTATTTTGTGACCTCCAGTTGGGCGGCTTGACTGATATTGGCGTCGGTACGCGACTCCGCGTCCTGGGCTCGCACCTCTGCCTCCTTGGCTCTTGCTTCCGCTTGTCTTCGGCGCGTTATTTCGGCAGAGATTTTACGCTGCAGGTATTCGATTTGATCCTTGAGCTAAGTGAATTATGAGCGTGTAATTTGGGTGGTTTGAAATTTTCTAACATCGTCGAGTCTGGCTCGCGCCGGCCCAGGAACAGCCTGACGTTTATCGGTTCCATTGACCTGGAAATATGGCAAAGAGTCTGGGTCAGTAAATTTCACACAATCGGTAATCATTCTACCTGAATAGCCGGGCGTCCGACAATTGCATTATTCTGAAAATATGGCGAAGGACCTGCGTCAGGACGGATTTCACACAATCGATGATGATCACCCACCTGAACGGCTGGAATGCCAGACATTGGGACATCCTCGTCGGACATTTTTCGAGTCGTGATGGGGGGAGGGACCAAATAGAGAGAGAGAGAAGAACAGGCGGCGCAGAAGGTGTATATATATGGTATGATAGAGAGAGCGGTTGCGCTTCCGGGTTTGTCTGCGACGTGTAACGCCAGTCAGACAAGAGTCGTTGAGAATGAGTAGGACCGAGGATAGCGAGAGTTTAGGGCCAAGGCATTTAAGGCGCACGGCGTTATTGTTTGCGATATCGCTTTATTGTCCTTATTGTAAGCGACATCTGCTACTTCTTCGCCAGATCCGCGCTAGTATATTGCGCTTGGACCCAGGATATACGATCCGGGAAAACGATCTGATCCGAAGTGATTCAACGTTGCAAGAAAAAAAAGCATGGTTGATCGTTGCCGAAATTTATGCTACAGATATGGTACAGATACAAGATGTTCAACGTTGCAAGAAAAAGTATGGTTGGTCGTTGCCGAAATTTATGCTACAGATATAATACAGATACAAGATGTTTGATCAACGACGGGCCCGAACGAGCTTGAATGTGCGTGGTAGACGTCGCCGCTGCGGTCCTTGAAAGTCCTTAATGTGCGATAGGACCCTTAAAGAATACTATCTGTTAAGGACAGAAAGGAAACGAAGAAGATAAGCGTACCGCTTCAATACGAAGTCGGTGAGCCGCCGATCGGATGACCGCATGTTGACCACCGAGTTCGGGTTGTTGCAGGATACGCGCATGACGAGTACATCGCCTTGGACGTCTAGAACCCCGTTCTGAGCCAGATATCGGTGCCGTTTGAAGAATATGCGGAAACGAGACTGCGCAGCGCCGTGCTGAAGCAAAACCACAAAGTCGTGGACGTGAGATTGCAGATGTGCAGCTTCCATGACGCTCTCCACGCAAGGGTACCGGGGCACATTGGTGTCTTTCTTGGTGGCACGCGTGTGAACGGAAACGAACGATGGGGATGCTGCTGAGGTCGAAAACAGGCGGGCGCGAAGAAAGATGTTCGCAGTCTGCGAACGAGACATTAGCATGCGATCAAGATGAGCTTGAAAAGCATCACTAACCGATGGGGTGGCATGAACGAAGACTCGGCTGTTGACCATGGTGTGAGGTAGACGATAGATTGTGTGAAGCAGGAATAAGACAAGACGGAGTTGCTCAGCCGGCTGAGAGAAAGCCTGGATCAACTTGTGCATTTCGCCGCATTATAATTCCCCCGCGGTCGCGTTGGCCGACCTAGTTCAAGAGAGGCAGGAAAGACAATTCCACGGAAAGGGGAACAATAACGATTCAGTCCGACGGCATCTCTCAACGACGATAAAGTTGAATTTCCCCTGTTAACAATTGTCTCCCAGTTGCAAAAACAGCCTCGAGTATGGAAACGTGCGCCACAGTTATTGTCGTGAAATTCGGCCGAAGAATTAACCGTAGAGGACTTTCACCATTATTGTCTCTTTTACGTCTGGTGGCGCTGAGCGGTGCCGCGGAAGCTTGCTCGTTGTCTGAGTCAACCAGGGGAAACGTAGAAGACCGCCTCGATGCGCGTTCACGGCAACGTGCGCAGGGACGCCGCTATTGTGCAGCAGCCTGCCAGCAGGATCTCGTTTGCCCAAGATACTGGGTCCAAAGTCCGATTGCAAGTCCAGCACGATCGGAGAAACACGGAGGACCACCGAGCGTGTAACGCTCAGTGGTAAGAGCAATTTGGGCCACCGGGCGATGTAACGCTGAGTGGACACGATTCCCCGCCGAGCGATGTAACGCCCGGCGGAGACTTGAAGTTGGTGGTCAGGAAGAGGCAGGGCACAGCCACCGTGGCTTCCCCATTTGGCGGAGCTGCCGCTCATCCGACTCTGTTTTTTTTTTTTTCGAGTAGTTTCAAAGACTCAAAAATTAGATAGGCATTTCGTCGGTAAAAATTTGGAATTCAACCAGTATTTTCATATTTTTACTCTATCTACTGGACAGGGTTTCTAGTCAAGATCAGTTTATTTATTGTTCGAGCATAGACACCGACTCCGCAGGATAGCTAACGTACGACAGACATTTCGAGGAAGAGACTAAGAAAAGTACATTGGTACTACAACAAGAAAAAAGGCGCAAGAGCTGAGACACTCATCGCCGAAGATGGTAAACTAGGAGTCGATCTGTATTTATTCCCTCTCTGACTCGACGCGAATAGTGCTCGGAACAGGTGCTTCTTCATCTTTGGCGGCTTCGGCGTCGATCTGGAGGACGTTTCGACAATGATAATGAATGATACACTCAGGGATACCCTCGGGAATGCAATTTATTGGGTCGATGACGAGCATCCGAGATGGATTCCAGTACGGAAGCCGCGACATTTCCGACCAGCGGACATTGGATGCCACTACACTCCGAGAGACGTCCGGACCATTGTCCGCTAATGTGAGCACTGTCGTCATGTCCATCTATAAATCCAATCAACACTGAGCTCCTCGGCAGAATATCAAGTTGCTTACAGCTCGAGTCAAATTAAGGCTTTCCATTGCGGAGATAATGTCATCCGTGCCCCTCGTCTCGCTGTCGTTACAATTTCAAGGTCTACATTCGACGTATAGTACGCAATTTCTTACCATGTCAAGGTTGCTGACACCATCGGAGGTTTTGTTCAACCCAGCGGCTCGTCTTTCGCTGTGGTACACGAGATGTTCTTTGGCGGCCAAGTCGGTATTCGTACCCATCGTAGCACTCGACAGCGTGTAACGCCGCCTAGCGTTCGGGAATCCAAGAAAAGATAGCGTAGTGACTTTTGAGGCCCGCGGGCGTCAAACTTGAGATGGGAGAGCGAGTTCGGCGCGGTCAAGAGCAGCGCAGCGGTAATATTGTCGATTAGCAGCGGCACAATTTTGCCGTGGGAGAGGACGTCCGGGAGGGCTTCCAGCGTCGGGCTCGCTGAGCAAACCTAAATAGGACAATCGAGCCATTGTTCTCCATCGGTGACAAGAGTCGGCCTCGAGGGCAGTCTCTGAGTCGTTTACGTCTTCCTTCAAGGTAATGCAAGGAAGACCACCGAGCGACCACCGAGCGTGTAACGCTCAGTGGTCAGGGTGATGCAGGCCACCGGGCGATGTAGTGCTGCTGAGTGGACACGATTCCCCGCCGAGCGGTGTAACGCTCGGCGGAGACTTGAAGTTGGTGGTCAGGAAGATGCAGGGCACAGCCACCGTGGCTTCCCCATTTGGCAGAGCTGCCGCTCATCCGACTGAGTTCTTTTTTTTTTTTCATAATCTCAAAAATTAGATGGGCATTCACATCGGTAAAAGTTAATTCATATTTTTATTCTATCTACGGGACAGAAGGCCAGGGTCCTTCTACGTAGGGGGTTTTGTTGTCGTTGGCATAAACGCGGCAGTATAGTTTATTGTGGGAGGCCCCGATCGCGCCCGACAAAGGCCCTGATCGCGCCCGACAAAGTCGGATCCTCGAGGCCCACCTCAATGCGCCTCTGCGACAACGTGCGCGACGCCACCGTGTATTGTTCAGACGAACTACTTTATTGTCAAGGAGAGGCAAATTGGAACGCGCGCCAACTCATGCTCTGGCAGGAAAATCAAATAAACCATTGTTTAGGACGAGGAAACATTTCTACAATACAGTAGGTCGGCGCCCACTATATGGGTAAAGAGTGATTAAGAACGAAAAGGAAGACGCCCGCATAAATTCGACGTACCCACTATTTCTTATGATATTTGAGCCAAGCAGTAATGAAAAGTTGAACGGGCCAGTGATCGATGAACTTTGCCAAGACCGGGAATTCGGAGACAAGCTAGCAAAGATGAACGGCTGGGAGCTATGTGAGACATACAACGCACCTGGGCCTCGAGTTTAGCGAGGACGTCTTTATCCTGTCTCATGTACGGTTCGTACATGTTCAAAATGGTGGGCGCGACGGTACGAATACGACTCTTGCACACTTCGTTAGCCACAAGAAAGGAAAAGGGATTAAGACAAACCTGAATTTTTGCACACTCTTGTTTCGACATGCCGGTGGCATCTTCAATCGACATGAGCTGAGCTCCTACCGGGCGTTCGATGAGGCGTCGAGAAGTGGGAGCGGCCTTGGCTGCGACCTGCGATGCCGCCCGCAAATGCGGAGATTCTGCTCGGGGCGAGGCACGAGTAACGTTGGGAGTCTTTTCGCGTTTGACGCGGGGGGGCCAGTGTGGTGTGGAGAAGAAGTGGCGAGGAGGGAGCGGGGAAGAGGTCCGTCATAGAGAGCAAGAGAAAAACCGGCGGTGGAGGCGCACGAGGGGGACTGAAGACGGTGGTCGTTGGGACAGAGGTCATGGCGCGGATTGGATTGAGTCAAGAGCGCAAGCGGGGCTTCAAGTAAATAGATGGCTTAGTGGCGCTATAGCTCTTGAACGTAAAACAAAAAACTTTCCCCACGTAAGGTTCAGCGCTATTGTTGAAGGGATTTGTATCGGAGATGAGTCCTTGTTCAGCATCGAAGATAGCTTTCAATTGAATAAACAACTGTATCTCCTGCAGGACGACGACCTGTACTGAGTGGATTTGTGCTTTCCGCTCTCGCACAGTTATTTTGCAAACGAACTGCCAGTAAGAGATCGTTTGCCCAAGTACTGGGTCCAAGTCCGATTGCAAGTCCAGCACGATCGGACAAACACGGGGGACCACCGAGCGTGTAACACTCAGTGGTAAGAGCCATGCTAGCCACGGGACGATGTAACATGCTGAGTGGAAATGATTCCCCGCTGAGCGATGTAACGCTCGGCGGGACTCGAAGTGGTGGTGAGAAAAAGGCGGGTACAGCCACACGGCACGTGGTAAACACGCTGACCACCAACTTCAAGTCATGACTGTCAGTGTCAACCGCTGAGCGTTACATCGCTCAGCGGGGAATCGCGTCCACTCAGCGTTACATCGCCCGGTGGCTAGCATTATTTCTACCCTGAGCGTTACACGCTCGGTCGACACGACCAATGCTCAGTGTTCGCCACCATGCTCTACTGAGTGTTATACTATTAAATGGCTTCTGAAACCCGCCGTTTTCTCCCCCTGGTCACGATTATCTCAGTTGACGGAGAATACAAGAAATCGTTATTTTATCTACACACGGATATAATACACAAGGCGGCCTATCCTTTCTCATGTACGGATAATACAAGAAATCGTTATTTTATCTACACGCGGATATAATACACAAGGCGACCTATTCTTTCTCATGTACGCAGAGATAGGTTCTGGTATAGGAATAACAGCGCACCCAAAACTAGAACAACATGAAGGATTGACACCAGTTGTCCCCAAATCGCCGTTCCGTTAATTCGCTTTTTTCGTCTTCGCTTTTTTCCACACCAGGATATCGTTGGCGCCATCCTGCTCTCGCGATCGGGCTCCCAGGATTGTGGAGACGTTGTTCACATCCGTGGACTAGTGTTATGGTCAGAAATGGGAACTACTAGCTTAATAGATGTCCTACCGTGATGGTTTGAACCCAATCTGCATTGCCGACGTTCAACTTCGTCGACGATCTTATTGTTGGACCATCGGTCGAACACGTATATTTTACCGTGGTCACTCCCGCTGACGACGAACCCGGCGTCATTAGCGAAGCAGACTTGGCGCGCGCGCGCTGAGTTTCTCTTTCTAGTGACTTCAAATGTTTTTGCGCGCCGGTCATCATCGAGACGGTACAGGGCGACCCCTTGGAAGGGATCGTCGAGGCAATAGATGCCTTTTCGGACGTTAACACTGGCGTTCCCTCTGCAAACGATGAATACACCGAGTATAGTCGTGAACATTGCACACATACATCAGGCCTCCGGTCTCCCGGCTTCGTAGTACTTCCCCCGTCGTCCCACGAAGAGAATAGCTGCGTTCGCGTTAGAACTTGCAGATGCCGTTGTAAAAAATATACTCACATCCTCCCGTCGTACATGCCAAACACAAGCACCTCCTTCTCATTATTTATATATTCTCCGAAGGCTATGGCTTTCGGAAGTACGTTCGTCATTGCTACGGAAAATACCGGTTGTAGGGCTAAGGTTCCTCGTTCGATCGTGAAGCAGGCGACAACGGAGTTGCGGTTGCAAGCAAGGAGCCGGTTTGTGGCTGGATCGAAGTCGAGCCCCGTAACCTCGGCATCGCCGGTAAGTGGTTGAGTGTTGCGTTCCTCAAACGCCTCATGAACGTCTCGTTAGTCTCCGGCGAAAATAATATCAATCGTTGGATCCGAGGCTCACCGAAGGAGAGGCCTGCTTCCAACAGACCAGCAGCCCAAGCTGCGTACCAAATATGAGGATCTCGGCAGGCTCTTCCTCGCGCCTCACCCAGAGGAGATGCGTTGTGGCGCCACGGGAACCAGAGCTACTTGGGCGTTCCAGTGGTGAGTCTTTTTCAAGATTCCAAACGCGGGTGCCATCGGTGCCTGCCGCGAAAATAAATCAGCAATAATGGTATAGTGGATAACACGAGATAAGCCTTGCCCCCGCTCGCCGCTAGTTTACCATCCTCGGTAGCTGCAATACACACTAGTGCTCCGGTATGACCCACGAGTGTACCGTGGAAAAGATATTCTTGGTGTTTAGAGTTGGGTTTGATAGCGGTGGAATGAATACTGGGATGCATTGGACGGTCGGTAGTCTGCCTATCGATGTAACGTTAGGAAGCGCGATGATCACTATGGCTCGAATAGCGAGCTACTTAAAACTCTTTCACAATAAGGCTCGGACAATAAGAGGGATTTACGTGAAAAGCTTCTCTTTTTCGGTTCTACGTCTTGAGATATTGCGTTCGTTTTCGTTTGTGAATTCTCTTTCACTGTCTGAGCTAATAAAATTATTTCTTGCACGTTTTTTGAACAATAAGCCCAAGTTTTTAAGCTTGAGAAGCTGAGCGGATCAGTTGCAGCTTGTCCGTGGGAAAACACTGTGGCTGCCCATCATTTCTTCTTCTGACAACGACCATTGCCCACCGCCCACCGAGCGTTACACGCTGGGTGGGTGCACCCATCCACCGAGCATTGCACCATTCGAGGGCATCTCTTTCGACATGGTCGTCCACTGCGCGTTACACGTTCGGTGGCTGTCGGTTCTCCAAGCACATCTCATCTCCGATCCAAAGCGCTTGAACAAGCCTTACGTGGGGACAGTCTTTTGTTTTACGTTCAAAGGCTATAGCGCCACTAAGCCTTTATCTACTTGGAGCCCCACCTGCGCTCTTGGCTCAATTCAATCCGCACCATGACCTCCGTCCCAACGACCACCGTCTTCAGTCCCCCCCCGTGCACCTCCACCGCCGGTTTTTCTCTTGCTCTCCATGACAGACCTCTTCCCCGCTCCCTCCTCGCCTCTTCTTCTCCACACCACACTGGCCCCCCCGCGTCAAATGCGAAAAGACTTCTAACGTCCCTCGTACCTCGTCTCGACCCGAGTCTCCCCCGCTTTTCTCCTTACGCGCGGGCGACATCGAGTCCTCTCTCATCTCCTTCTGCGCGGGCGACATCGAGTCCTCTGTCGTCCTGCTTCGATCACGCTGCCAGCGGGAGAACCAGTACTGCCCCCGCCGAGGGTACTGAGACGACAAACCCCGATTCCGCTTCTAGGGCTGCGGGCGGCCTCATCGAGCGTCCAGTAGGAGGTCAGCTGAAGTCGCCGAGCAAGATCAACTCCATCACTGCTGAAGACTGCCAAAAAATTCAGGTCTGTGTTTCTACAAAGCTTTTCTCACTTGGCTGATATAGAGTGTAAGCAACGTATACGGGTACTGGCGCCTACCATGCTTAACCGACGGGAATCGTACACCAAGCAGCAAGTTGAGGCTCTCGCCCAACTAGAAAAACAAGTGTGTTATCTATTTCTCGATGCTTTTCAACCCTCATTTTCCTACTTAGATCGTCTCCGAATTCCCGCTCTTCAATAACTTCGTCGAGCGGTGGCCGCTACAAAATTTCATAACGGCCTGGCTCAGGAACCAAAAACCCCGGAAGAAGAAAGATTGACTCGTCTCGTGGTACGTCGACGCGATACTTTAGCTTTCGATCTCCTAATAAGTGTCTTAGCTCTTGCGCCTTTTTTCTTGTTGTAGTACCAATGTACTTGTTTTATGTACTCTGCCTCCAAATGTTCGCCATTTCTTCGGTCGTACGTTAGCCGTCCTGCGGAGTCGGCGCATCTATTGCATTGCGCCACCGCTCAAACAATGAATTGGCCTTAATTCGAGGCGGAAAGTCGCCGATACTCCATTGCGCCACCATTTGAAAATAATGCGGCTTTGGGGTTCCTGTGCAAAGTTACGCCTTGCTTCTGCAGCTAAACAATAGTGGCGTCGCGCACGTCGACGCGAGGGCGCATCGAGGCGGACCATCGAGGATCCGACTTTGTCGGGCGTGATCGGCGCCTCTTCGATAAATTGTGCCGCCACATTCATACCAAGGACAATAAAACCCCCACTTTCTGGAAGGACTCCGGCCTTCTGGAAGAATTGCTTGTCGAACAACAACGGCGTCGCGCACGTTCATCGCCGGCTTCCTTAGGACAAATGTAGTCATAAACACTGTCCAGTAGATAGAATCAAAATATGAAAATACTCATTGAATTTCAACTTTTACTGTGAATACCGATCTGATTTTTTTGAGTGAAACTATCGAAAAAAAAAAAAAAAGAAACCGAGTCGTATGAGCGGCAGCTCTGCCAAATGGGGAAGCCGCGGTGGCTGTACCTCGCCTGCCCCCAACTTCAAGTCTCTCCGCCGAGCGTTACATCGCTCGGCGGGGAATCGTGTCCACTCAGCGTTACATCGCCTGGTGGCCTGCATTGCTCTTACCACTGAGCGTTACACGCGCGGTGGTCCTCCGTGTTTCTCCGATCGTGCTGGACTTGGACTCGACCGACGGGTACGCCACCCTTTTTGTGTCCCATTCGTTTCTTTGACACAGAAACGTCTATAGAAGTTGGCTCTCGTTTATTGTCTGTGCTCCTGCTCACCTGCATATAAGGGCCACTGCACACTGATGTCCATTCCGCAATCCTTTCCAACAAATCCGTCTCCATTTCTGCATTAATCATGGTTCGTTGCCCCTCCCCCCTTTCCGGTGTGTCCGTCTCTAACATTTTCCGAGCAGCCTGTAAAATCTGTCCGTTTAGACCAGTCTGACGTGGAGGACTCCGACATCCATTACTTCTGTCCGAACTGCGACCGCTGCCCTGTTTGTGATGCGCCGCCTCAAAATACTCAGCCACCGGCATATGTCCTGATATCAGGTTGGTCTCTTGCTTTCTGGATTGTGCCGGCACTAATCTCACGAGCAGATTCTCGTTCTCTCTCCGTGCCCGTCTCGGTGCCCGTGATGATGTTTCTAACCGAGGCGCTCCTCTTCGGCGGATGGCGCCGCATTATCATCCCACACATCATCGCCATCCTCTTCTGTTACATGTAACTCCCCGTCGTTCGCGTCCCCACCCCTTTCTTGAAACTGCGGCTCCGTAACGATCATTATTCTCGTACCCTTGTATTATGCCACCGCCTTTCCTCTTGTTATCCCATGTATCATATAGACACACCCCTGCTGCTGTCCACTGTATTATACCTTATTTCTTGTTCTCGAACGTCCCTCATGTTGTCACATATATCGCTATAATCCTATTTAGTTGCTTGCATCGCCTTGAAGGAAGACGTAAACGACTTAGAGACTGCCCTCGAGGCCGGTTCTTGTCACCGAAGGGGAACAATGGCTCAATTGGCCTTTTTAGGGTCGCTCCCTGACGCCGACAGCTCTCTCCGACGTCTTCTTTCGCGGCAAGGTCGTGTCGCTGCTGATTGACAACACTGCGGCCGCACCGCTCTTTATCTCCTCACAAAAGCTGGGCGGCGTTACACGCTGTCAAGTTCAACGAACGCTGCTACTCCCACCTCAAGTTTGACGCTCGCGGGCCTCAAAAGCTACTACGCTATCTCTTTTAGGGTTTCCGAACGCTAGGCGGCGTTACACGCTGTCGAGTGCTACGATGGGCACGAATACAAAGCAGTACATATGCAACTGCGCTTTGGCCCCCGAAGAACATCTTGTGTACCTCAACAAAAGACGAGATCACATGGAAAATTTGGCGAGGTTCGAGAAGGCCCAGCAGGAGTCAGCCGCTGACTTGAACAAAATCTGCGATGGTATCAGCAACCTTAACGTTGTAAGAAATTGCGTACTATATATTGACTGTGGACCCTGAAATTGTAACGACAGCGAGACGGGCAAGGCACGGATGGCGTTATCTCTGCAATGCAAAGCCTCAGTTTGACAAAAGCTGTAAGGAATTGGATATTCCGCCGAGGAGCCCAGCATTGATTCATTCTATAGATGGACATGACAACAATCCTCACATTAACGGACAATGGTCCAGATCTCTCCAGGGGTGTACCCCGCAATCCAGTGGCATCCAATACCGTGCCTCTCCAAGAAGCCACTCGCAGTGTCGAAGCTTTGCTAATGAGTCATCCCAAACGTGTGGACAAGGTCAAGATGCGCCACGCAGAGATTCTCGAGCAAGTGGCGAAAAAAATGTCGGATGCGCAAGCGAGCCTAGAAATCGCAGAAGATTTCAATCTGGACGATGCTGCGCACGTTGTGCAAATGCGATCTAGACTAAATTCCGCTGTGGATGCTTCAATATGCACGGAAAAATCTTTTGCGGCCCCTGCCGCAATCTGCCGAGAAGGAGAGTCTCATCGCAGCTTTGCGCAAACTCGAAATCAAGATCAACCTAATCGGGACAGTCCTGCCGCCGGACACGACCCCTCTTCGATACAATGCTTGTAAGTGAAGTGAAGGTGCTATATTCCGCGCGACTCTGGTACTAATATAAGTCATAGCATATATCCACGAAGATCCAGTGAAGCAGTTGGATCTGATCGCCCAGGTCATGATCCTCCTGGGTATCATTTGCCACGTTATCGTTGGGCTTGGTACCGACCCTGCCAATTTCATCCTCGGCTCGGTCACCCTCATCGTCAAGCTCGTCATGTCCATGAAGCTGGAAAAGAAGGAAGACGGGACTGAAGGTTATGATGCTGAACAGCGGGATCTTCTCGAACAACTGCCCTCGAGTCTGTACGTTGCTATGCAGCGATTCAATATCGACGGGAAAACAGTTCAGTACGCTGTTTGCCCATCATGCCATCACACCCATGCACCAATAAACCCGGCCGCCGCCGTTCCAAGCTACTCTGCCACATGCGTAAATCGGGTGGTTGACAAGTCTGGGGCGCGGACGTGCGCAACGCCGCTGCTTGTCCGCCGTGATGGTCGTCTACGTCCAATACGGACATTCCTATCAGCGTCATTCATCGACCACCTTGCTCGAATTCTCTCCGATCCGGTAATCGAGCAAAAGTGTGATGAGGCATGCGATGCCGCCTTTGGAGCTCTCAAGAATCCTCTACCTGTTCATTCCACCAACATCTTCGATTCTGAGTTCATGAGATCCTTCGAGGGACCGGTCCCGGGCCAACTTTTCATCGACCGGAAGGGTGGAAAGGAAGGGAAAGGGAGAATGCGTTTGCCATATGCCATCTTCTTAGATTTTTTTCAATCCCAATCGCACGACGAAACGAGGAAACCATGACTCGATCGGCTTGCTTTCCGCTGTTCCTCTCTCCTTGGGCAACGAAAGAAACAAACCGGAAAATATTTATCTGTCTATCCTCACTGGTCCCAAAGAACCTAACAAGGAGCAAATAAACGGGTATCTCATCCCTCTCATTGATGACGCGGTCAACGCTTGGGAGCGAGGCATACACATTTCCCCAACAGGGGCGTCCCCTGAAGGTCGGGATGTCGATGTCGCGTTCGCATTGGCGATCAATGATTTACCTGCCGCTCGTAAATTGGCCGGCGCTGCAAGCCACAAGTCGCACTTTTACTGCACGGTGTGCTCGTGTTATGGCATCCCGACCATGTACCGTTCGGACTTTGATCACAGCGACTGGCAACCAAAGGATGCCAATGTGCTGCGCCGGGCAGCGGAAGCCTGGCGAGATGCAACGACATTAAATGAACGGAACGCAATTTTCCACGAGCACGGTGTCCGCTGGTCAGAAATGTGGCGGCTTCCGTACTGGAATCCATCTCGGATGCTCGTCATCGACCCAATGCATTGCATTCTGGAGGGTTTAGTTCATTATCATTGTCGACATGTCCTCCAAATTGACGCCCGAAGCCGCTAAAGATGAAGAAGCCCCTGTTCCAGCATATGAGTATGATTTTCGATCCTACGATCCTGACGACGCCATTCGTGTCGAGTCAGAGAAGGAACAAAAAACAAATCGACTCCTTACATGCGATCCTTGTTCTACCGCTCGATGGTCCCGCTGCTACGATACGCAATGAGGGCGATTTTCTAAAGAGGGTTTGCAGCAAGAACAAAAAGCCCCTCCAACATGTCTGCTGGTCCTTGGGTCTGGACCCCACGCCGAATGATTTGAAAGCCGATCTGGCGGAAAAGCTTTGGAAATGGGTGAGTGCGCTAAGATTCCCAGCATATGTTGAAATTTATACCTTTATAGCGGCTAACAAAACCTCGTGTCTCGACTTTCCCTCTCCGCCCCAAGACAATGCCCCCTGATGGCGTGGCGTTCATTCAGAAGGTCATTGTAGAAACCGTGACTCCCGCTTGGATCAATTCCGTCCCGAAAAACTACGGGCATAACAATGCAGGCACCATCAAAGCGGACGAGTGGCGTGTGCTCGCCACAATCTATATTCCCATCGCGCTTGTTCTCATGTGGGGCGATGACTTGTCTGGGCAGCATGCAGCTCATTTTTTTACGCTGCTAATGCACAGCATGGCCATGTTTCAAGCTACCACACTCGCTTGCCGGTACTCGACAAGCGAGAGCCGTGCAAGCGCTTATCGGAACTTTATCAAACATTGGATTGACCAGCTTCACTCTTTACACCCGCATGCAAAGTTTCACGATCGGAAGAAACGGCCCAACATTCACGCCGCTTTTCACATCTTCGATTTCCTTCGACTCTTTGGACCTGTGATATCTTGGTGGTCGTTCCCATTTGAACGTCTGATCGGAGTATTACAGCGTATAAATACCAATGATCACATTGGCGGTAAGGATTTTTCTTTATTTCATGTAGCAGATTTAACGATTCTTAGGTGAAATGGAGGCATCTATATTGAAGTCTTTTATGCGTGGTGCCAACCTTCGGCGATGGCTGAATAGGTCAGACTGCCCACAGGTCATTCGCGAATTCAAAAGGCTCTTCGATCTGGCATTTACTCCTCGAGACTTTGGAGAGGAAACCCCTCCAAAAAACGACCAGGAGCACGCACATTACAATTTCAAAGGAGTCAACTATTCCCGCGCTTCGACCCACTTGGGAAACAGCCTGGTGCTATTCTATCCCCTCAACTCCACTCAGGCTACTGCTGGCAGTATCGAGAAAATCACCGGAGCGGGTAAATCCACTCGTTTCTTTATAAGACGTCAAGCACCTCTCCCCGCAAATAAGCGTGATCCATTCACGCCTTTTCCCCATTTCCCCGCAAAGACCTATTCGTCTAAGATGATGGATGGTCGTTTGGATGAAATCCACCCGGACCGTGTGTTATCTCATTGCGCTCGATTTACATTTTCAGACGAGCGTGCAGTAATCCTGAATCTTTCCCGGGTAATTATTCTTTATCAATGTCTTTGAAGTAAACCAAACTGACGGGTCATGTAGGATTGATTTTCTTGGATGCTTTATCATTGGACAAATTTCTTGTAGATCGTATAGTAATTTCTTGTAGATAACAACCTGTAAATTAGTCAATAAATCTGTAGCATATTCATCAGTTTTTTTTACGAGTGAACAATGGGACTTAAAATGCTGAGTACGAATAAGCTGCACGCTGCAGGTCCTCCGTATGCCAAATTAGGAAAACGCTGTGGCTGTGTCCACCACTTCTTTCTTCTGACCACGACGACGACCAATGCCCACCAGGCGTTACACGCTCGGTGGGTACCCCGCAGCCACCGAGCGTTACACCGCTGGATGGATTTGAATTTCTCAACTACCGCATTACACTGAAGGGACGATAATCATGGTCCGCGGCAGAATACTCCCCCACGCCATCGAGGCTTTCAGCGACGGACAACGCATCGTTATCGCCTACTTTACTCACCAGACGTTGTGGGACGTGTGTAGCATTGAGCCCATTGCTGTGCGCTTGGCAGACGAAGTTCCATTGGCTGCCCACGAAGAGGTTTAATTAGTAGCAATTCTGTGAATCGATATAGTTCTACTCCTCTCGCACCATACTGGCAAACAGATATATTCTTCCATACAATACATGGTCCATATTAGTACCCAGCGTTCTATACTCCAGGTGGCCTTGCCGATGCCGACTAGGACATAGTACTTTCTTGTAGATTGTATAGTAATTTCTTGTAGATTGTATAGTCATTTCTTGTGGATAACAACCTGTAAATTAGTGAATAAAGCAATAAATCTGAGGCATATTCACCAATTGTTTTATGAGTGAACAATGGGACTTGGAATGCTGAGTGCGGATGAGCTGCACGCTGCAGCTCCTCCGTTTGCCAAATTAGGAAAACGCTGTGGCTGTGTCCACCACTTCTTTCTTCTGACCACGACGACGACCAATGCCCACCAGGCGTTACACGCTCGGTGGGTATCCCGCAGCCACCGAGCGTTACACCGCTGGATGGATCTCTCGACTTCCATTAGCGGCCCACTGAGCGTTACACGTTCGGTGGTCTTTCGCTTTTATTGTCTTTCGGTGGCCTATTTTTTCGGCTGGATTCCTCGTTCCTCGTGCTCCCTCACGCTTTGCAACGGCACTGGATGGCGATTTTTTCACCATTTACGGGCTCGTCAACCCTGCTGTTCCATGTAGTGCTGGTATTGTACGTGCATTGTCCTCCACCTGTTTGCGCTCGCTCACTTTATGCAATAGAGTTAGAGAGGCTATAGTACCTGGACGCCGAATTTTTTGCTTGCTTGGTTAGTCGACTTTCATTTGATCTCTTTCCTTCGTCGCACCGATGCTGATTCCCTTGCTTGCTTGCAGGGCTGCGTTTGCCCATGGCTTGATTCGGGCCGATCCTTCGCGGCTTTGACACTCCGCATTCTTTCGGATGTCATTCTCCTACCTGCGATTCTGCCATGCCCTTTTTCGTTTGGGTCTTTTGGTACGTATTCGTTCTCATTTACTCTTAGTGCCGCAGCTGAAGGCTTTGATAGATCATACGGCGCTCCTTTATACCCTCCTGGTCTCATTGCCGATGCCGGTGACAACGCAATCATCGCTCTCCGCGGCGTCGGCAGCGCAAGCCCTGGCGTCCTTCGTGCATGCCTCCGAACCTCCATCGTGTTCCTACTCGGATTCAAAGTCACACGGGCTGTCTCCACTATGTTCGCGGATGTTCCTCGCGATTCTACGGACGCACTAGAGTTCTTGTTACTCATGGGTCATCGTTGTACAGCTTGTTAACCCTTCCATACCCTATAAGATAGTTTGTCGTCCCTCCGCTCGTCTTTGAGGCCCTGGTACCCGCTGCAGCGGACCTCAGACCTTTCGCACCCCATCCGCATCCCCGGAGCACATTCTTTCGGTTGGTGGAGGCTACGTCTCACGTTCGCCGAGCCCTTCGCGCCTCGCTCGCGGTTCGCAGCACACGGTGGGGTCATGGACGCTGCGGTATGCGCCAAACTCCAACCTCCTGCCAATCCTCGGGCTGGAATTTTTTCCCAGCCCAATGCGCATTGTCCCTTACGCAGAGGTTGCGCCCGGCGTCCCTACAGCCCTCCCCGCTTCGCTGGTGTCCCCAGCGCGCGTCAGCGTTGGGCGCAGTGCGGTATGCGCTGAAAATTCGCCTCCCGCCAAATTTGCGCTGGAGGGATTTGCCCGACCCCAGTCCGCGCCCTCTTCCCGCTCGCGGAGGGTGCGTCTCACGGCGATCGAGCCCTCACCGCCCTTCCCGAGGACGCTAGTACGTGGCGGCATCGGGTCTGGCGACCGCCGAATCCCCCCCACGAAATTCGCACTCGGCGGAATTCCCCGGCGGAACCCCCCTCTACGATAGTTTTCTTTCGGTCGGTGGAGGCTACGCCCCTCGTTCGCCGGTCCATCGCGCCTCGATCAGCACACGGCGGGGTCATAGCTGCGGTATGCGCCGAAATCCCGCCTTCCGCCGACCCGCGCACCGGAAGTTTTTCCCGGCCCAGTCCGCATTCTCCCTTGCGCGGAGCTTACGCTCAGTGTCCCTCGAGCCCGCTGCGCTTCGCTAGTGGTCCCCAGCGTGCCTCCGCGTTGGGCGCAGTCTGATATGTGCCGAAAATTAGCCTCCCGCCCAATGTGCGTTGCAGGGATTTCCTCCCACCGGTGTTGCCCCCCGAAAGGGCTCCTCCCAGTCCCATGAACCTCCTCGTAACTTTTCTGTGGATTGTCGACGACTTGAGGGAGTGTATACGCCAACCAGCGCATCGGACGTCTTATTTGCCGACTTAGCGCGCCCCCGCGGCAATTTTGGGGTGGGAGATTCGTTCTCGCACCCGAGTGTGTGTATTGAGCGCGTTCATGATCCCTGCCAACGTCGTTTTGCGTCGGGCATTTTGTGCGCCGAGTGCGCCCTCAGCGATGTTGTCGACGATTTCGCGCAAGAGATCACTGGTCGGGCCGACCGGGCCGGATCGGCCCGTGACGTAATCCCGCCTTCCTTGAGCCGACATCGTCGACAACGTCGTCCTCGTCGTTGACGGCCGCTTTCCCGTCGATTTCGTCGGGCGTTCGAGGCTCCCACGGCTCCCTTCCCAGCGCCAGCCGTCTTCTATTCCACTTCCCAACCGCTGCCTTTTCTCTTCCACTACATTCTTGTCCTAGCTATCTTTCCACCCCCACACCATGGTTTCGGCCAAGCGAGCGAAGCAGTACCCCAATTCACAACTCCTAGCATCCATGTATGCTTCAAAATCCCTTTTTTTTGCCGTTTTTGATCGCCACAGTGGCCGGCTGACTCCGCGTGCGCAAATCCACGCCCTGACGACCCACTCGTCATCGGCCCTCTACCAGAATGAGGGGGAAGGGGATCTGTATGCGGTCGTACTTATTCTTACGGATGTTCTCCAAAAAACTCGACAACGGCTGCATTTCGGTCGAGGAGGCGCTCAAGGACGCACGGGTAAAGTTGGGTCACGCTAAGTCGTGGGACCAGCGTGTGCATGGGTATGCAAAGTGCCGAAACGCTTCGCACACACTATTGTTCTTGTGGAAGTACAAGGTCTCGAGACGGTATCTCTGTGGTGCGTCGTTTTTATTTTATTTTGCGTTCACTCTCATTGATTTTGTGCAGAACGCATGTCCCACCTAACATTCATCGTCGGGGGTGCTCTCCGCTTCATATTCTCGTGTCCCGGCGTGCGTTGCGGCGTCCGCCACCGCGAATTTTTCCCCCTTGACAAGCTGGGCGGACTTGGCGGCTTCCACAATGCGGTTCGCGGGGTTTTGATTTGTCTGGGGGAGACCGATTTGACTCGGTAGGTTTTTTTTTTATCTCTCATTTTATTGTCCTAAGCGATTCACAGCTATCGCATTCCTGCTCCGGTCGCATTCGCCCGTGCTCACAAGCAAATCATTCATTCTATCTAATCTAACGCAATTGCATACCTTATTTCTTGTTTTCGACGTCCGTAGCGATCGTACGTGATAATGTTTTTGTGTATAATTGAAACTATTGTATATCATGCGCTCATGTACCTATATTACTGTGTAACGACTGCAATATATTCCTGAACATCTCGGTCGAGTTGGTGTATCGGTTTGGATTTTTCAGGTAAGCTGCAGCTTGAGCGGCAGATGAGCGGCAGATGAGCGGCAGATGAGCTGCAGATCACCTGCAGATCACATTCAGCTGAGCTGAATGTACAACATTCTGCTGCACTTTCGGCACATACCGAAACAATAAGATTCGGCTACGCTTTCGGTACCACCGGAACGGTAGCCGAATCTATTGTTTTCAGCTGTACTTGCGGCGCGCTGAATACAACGCCTTCTGCAAGGTAGAAAGCGCAGCTGATTTCATTGATTTCAGCAACATTTTCTGGTCAGTTGAGAATGCAGTTGATTTTTGTGCTTTCAACGGGATTGAAATCACAGCGTAATTCTTTACTTTCGGCAACATTTTCTGACAAGCCGAAGGCAAAGGATTCAACAACATATTCAGCTGAGTTTTATTTGTGGCTGAATCTAATACATTCCGAAACGTTTTCTACTAGATAGAATATTCGTTTTTTGCGGTGTGTCTAGTAATTTCTAGTAGATCACGATGACGGAAATGCGAGCGACGAATGACTGGAAGGATGAAGGTCAACGGGAGTACGGAGCAAGGTGGATCGACCTGAATCGTTAGTCAACTCTTGCGGGCCCTTGCGATGCGGCAGTTGTTGTAATTTGGCAACGAATACTTATTTGGAAAGCGCCGCGGTTACGTGAGGTGTTATGAGAGGGTGTACTCGTAACACTGTTCGGTTCTGTGATTATCTGCCAGAAAATCTGGAAGCGAACACGCAAAACGACACTTAGAATGAGCACGATACCTCTTTTTAGGTGATGCCCGTCGCCCAGCGCGCGCATCTGAATCCTAATTTTCAAAATCGGAGTGGGACCCGGGTTCCCGCAAAAATTTCCATATTGCTTGTTGTGGAAGGAAAGCGAGTCGTGCACCGCGCACCACGTCCGACGTGATATCCTGGTCCGTGGTTGGGTTAGGTGTCCGAATCGGGATCGGAGTAGAGTTGCAGCGGCATAAGTGAGATGCCAGACGTCGAGTGCAATCCTGAGAGTGCCGATATATGTCGCGTCCAGCGGGATAAGTGAGAAGCCACGACAGACTGCCAGACCACGCATCTTGTTTGGTAGGAAACCAAATAAAGTGATAAATGATGGCATCACTATCACGTCACTGTTGGCTCTTCCGCACCACACACGATACTCAAGCTCTCCTCTTCTCCCTCTCCACCCTCGGCCCTCCCCAATTTGCAGCTCGTCCTTCTGTCCCAATTGGTCCTCAGCCCGACCGATAGCTGCGGGTACGATAACTATGGCGCGTGTCTTTTGAGTGTGCTCTTTTTCGCTAGCTCGAGACTGAAGGATTTGTATTGAAAGGCCAACCCTCCGACCCGGTTCAAATAACATCCATCTCCGTCTTCCCGGACCCACCCACAATCTGCGCGAAGCCCACCGTCACAGTCGACCTCAACGTCGTGGAGCTGGTTCAGGTGCGCACTCATCTCTTTGCTGACCCACGAGCGATTACTGCAGGGGGCTCTACCGCCGATGCACTCGTCAAATTCGGTAGGATAAAGCTTTTACAGCAGACGCTTGACATCTGCGAGGCGGCATGCGTCCTCCCCGACCTCGCTTATACTGCTCTTGCTTATCGCATAACATCGTGCCCGCAGCCGCATTGTCTACGCAACAATCTCGTGCTCCGTCCAGCCGGGTCCCTACAGCATCGTGCAGACAGTCGAGCTACCGAAGGAGGTGCCACAGCGTGCATGTCCCACTGTCTTTCTGCCTACCTTCCCACCCTCTTGTCCCTACGTCCGGCGCCCTCTGCGCGCGCAGGTCCTTTCCTATCCTGCTTTCCCTTCAGCGCTCCCTTGCCCCTTGCCCGTATTCCCTCTATGCCTGTCTTCCCCTTCCTTCCCGCTGCTTGCGAAATGCCATCGCTCTCCGGGGCCGCCTTCCCCTCCCACCTCTTTATCCCTGCATGCCCTTCCTCTTTCCTTTCTTCTGCTAGCCCCTTCGCCGCATACACTACCGTGCAGTTCAAGATGTTCTACTTTTTGAGCCCTCGAGTCGGACGCCATCCAGATAAAATCGGGATATCGCAGGATCCCCTCAACCGGGGTAAGAAGTGACGAACATAGCGAATAGGACTGCACCACGCAGGATTGAGGTGAGTTGCTTCTTAAATTCGTTTCGGAGTGCGGATGCTGGCGTCTCCGTTCGGTAGATCGATCTGGCCGTGTTGAATGAGTGAATTGCTAATGAACATTGAATATGCTTCACGGGACGGCGCATTCGCCGACGTCCTAGTCAAGGTCAGGCTCCTCAAAGTGATGGATAAGCGGTTCGATATTTGCGAAGAGGTGTACGTTTCTGCTTCAATTGTCTTCTATGGGTGATTATTCATTGGTCGACTAGGGCGCAAGGCGAGCACATTGGTGACCTACCCCGTTGGGGAAGCCGAGTACGACGTCAAGCGGACCGTCCCACTCCCGAGAAAAATCCCGCCCGGTCGGTGTCCATACATATTGTTTTTCGCAGTTGCTCAGCGGTGACAGCGATAACGATGCAGCTAAATTCAATGTGTAGGTGCGCGGATAAACTGCCGACGAGGAGGACTCGATCATAGCGCCGTTCGAGGGGTTGGAGTGTGGACATGTTCGCGGTCAGTTTGGATGTGGACATTCCGTTGGTGTCATTCGGTATGTGAAATGCACTTTGTCCATCTTTCAGTCAAGTAGCGAGAATCAATTCGTGGGACGGAATTGTATAATTTGTACAGTAAAGGTAAGGATATCGCGGTAATAAAGATGGCAGGGTGAGAGTGGAGCGATGGAGAATGCATCTGCATGTTGGAGCTTGGTGCAAAAGGTGTGCGTAGCGGGCAGGGAAAAGGAAAAGCAAGGTAAGCTTGCTGCATCTACTACATCTGGTATAATTATGTGCTGAAGCTGATGGGCGCGTTATAATTATCTACTCTGTGGGGCGGTCGACGCTTCGCTGAGATAGCCGAGCACATTTTTAGTTCGGGAAATATCACGATACTGTCGAGGGCCAGGCGTAAATAAGGCATATTGCAGGTTGAGGCCCCGCGGGGAGCTACTGAATATACCGGGAATCCAGCAGTCCAGTGTTACAGCTAAGTGATTTAAACTTGATGTATGGCGGTCAAAGTGCACTTTTATTCGGCCGCAAGATAAACGGCTGATTTCGGACTTGCCGCCCGAAAGATAAGTGATTTGATGCCATTCCCGCAAAAGAGATAAAGATAAACAGATCGTTTAACTTGCGGGGAAATCATGGCATCCCGCAAGATAAATATAGTCGTCGGCCGCAAGATACAGACACCGCCCGCAAGATACAAAGTCGGCCGCAAGATAAAGATAAGTTGTGACCGCAACTTTTTCACTCTACCGCAAAATATTTCTTCTAACCTTCCTGCAATAAACACAGCCCAGTTTGCTGGATGGAAGCGATAATTAATTGATTGTAGGTAGGCTTACATAGGGCACAAAAACGAGCGATCAAGTGTATATGAGGGTGTGATGAACAGTCCATGGCAGAGTGAGGTGGGTAAGTAAATGAATGATGATTAGATGCAAGAGCCCCGATGTGCAGAATATATTGGAATCTACTTTTTCAAGATCAATAACAAAGCAGACTCATGAGAGTTATGGGATTGAATCCCCATGAGCTAGCGGGAGCAGAAGGGGCAGGGGACATGAGAGCATTAGAAGTCGGGGCAGTGGACTGAATAGCCCTTTGACACATTACTGCCCTGATTGACCCGTTGACCCTTTGGAGGGACATCAACGATGCCACAACTGTATTGATGTAGTTTTGCTCTGCTTCCGCTCTCCTTGTGGTGACCTTGCACAGTTACATGGACCCAAGGGTTACGCCTTTGTTGAAATTTAGGCCACTGAAACTAACACCATTGTAATACCGTAACTTTTCTGTTCTGTCCTGTGTGTGAAATAGTTTATGACACTCTCAATCTGGATATACTCCAGCCAGATCACATATTAATACATGAGCTCCCCATGGTACGTCGATCTTTAACTGGGATTACAGCAATAGCTGTCCACAGAAAGGACAGCTCTGTTGTAATTATTCAGCAGAACTTCGTGTCCGCCATTGAGTTAGCTCAGTATGTAGAAGTTGATTCACTGTTACAAACATCGACTTCCTGCCGCCTGATTGACGGTTATGAAAGGTGGCCGGCCTTGAAAAAATTGAAGCTCTTTGGTGTCAATAAATGTATACTATTGTGTGTCATATAGCGGCTCCGACTGAGTGGCACCATTTGCTAGCATACGTAGAAAAGGACAGAACATGAACTCAAGCAGTCAAATCATACCGAAGCAACCAGAGGCATGATTTGACTAAATTTCCTCATTGAATCTGAACAGTTATTGAAGGTATGGAAGTTTAACTGAATATTCAAAGAATAGAATGTATTATATTAGGCTCGAACTAAGCCGGTTTATACTACATACTACAGAAAATATCTAGAACCACCTACTGTATTCCAGGAAATGAATAAGAAATTCTCGGGCTGACTGAGCATCCAGAGCACTACGTCGGTGAAGTCAACGCAGGAAGCGGAAAGTCCCACAAAGTTCCGCGATGTTCCCACACCTACTACGTGCTCCGGGATTGAACTACAACAACAGTCGTGTGGACAAATTGAATGGGGAGTTGGCAGAGAAGAGAGTAATCAACCCATGTCGTCAATTAACTGCCGTCCGCTTCCATTCCTGGGACAGGTTAAATAATAGAGCAATCCAAGATCAGACCGTAAGCACAAGCAAATAAAACATGCGGTATTTTCACATCAAACTGTGTCGCTCGTTTTTTGTATCCTACGTAAGGCTATCTACAATCAGTTAATTGTTGCTTCCCTCCAGTGGACTGGACTGTTTATTGCGGGAAGGTTAGAAGAAATATTTTTGCGGCGGAGTGAAAAAGTTGCGGTCACAACTTATCTTTATCTTGCGGCCGACTTTGTATCTTGCGGGCGGTGTCTGTATCTTGCGGCCGACGACTATATTTATCTTGCGGGATGCCATGATTTCCCTGCAAGTTAAACGATCTGTTTATCTTTATCTCTTTTGCGGGAATGGCATCAAATCACTTATCTTTCGGGCGGCAAGTCCGAAATCAGCCGTTTATCTTGCGGCCGAATAAAAGTGCACTTTGACCGCCATATTGATGTTTCTCTCTGTTTCCACGCAAACATTATTTTAATAACAAAAACGGCGGCAGAGGAGACGGTTCATGTAGCTAACAACACTGTATCCGGCTTAAATCTACGCCAGAGCGGATTGTAAGGCATCCAATAACCTTACTTTCACCAGCCCAGCAACCCTCTTTTTGGGGGTGGATTGTAACTGTCCTTGTACTGATTGTCATATCGTCCAAATTCCCGAAGGAAATCGAGGACCTGAAGCCTGTAATGAACGAGTTATAGAATGAACTGCTCAAAAGTTGTAACTCAGGCCAGCAAGTTTCTTTCGCCATTACACATGAAGCCTGAGCATCTGGAGCACAGAAATCCGACTCTCGCAGCCATTTCTGACGTCGCAGGTCCTCTGAGGGAAGAAATTCTCGCCGTTTAGAACGATCGCCACCCTGTCACCAGGACTTTCAACCTATATTTCTCGGGCAAGAAAAAAAAACGACTCAGCCGTGATGGTGCGCATTTGATGCGCACACTGGGTTTTGTTGCAACCCACAACAGAATTTCAGCCCTTGGATTGTGAACAGCCCTGACGATATTCACCTACCAAGAGACCATTGCCGTTGTTTACAATGGAAACGAGTCGAATCGCCGCGGGCTTGGCTTGGGTGGGCTTATGCACGACTGCACACCATGTCTTGCACAAATATCTTAGCCATTGGGATGAAAATTCCGTCGCAGTTGTAGTGGTCCCAGAGGTCGCGGCCAAAGAGGCAATGTTCAACTTTCGCTGTCGGCATCAATCACACCAGCGAACACGGCGGGGGAGTTCCGAACATGGGAATGTAAAATAGGAACGAAAGCGGGGGCGTGAAGAGCAGTAATGGATACCATTCCTACTGTGGGAATGTGCAGTGTAGCCAAGGTCAAGCCCAAGCCCGCCACAAGCCCAAGCCGCACAAGGCTGCCCACCAAATTCAAACTCAGCTAAGGGGGGCAAGCCGTTTGGCCAAGTCGGTTCATTAAAACTAATGCGCGCGTCGCGTGGTCACTTCCCCCCCGGCGTACCTTTCCTCGCGGGTGCGATACTGGATGCCTGCGTGTACCTGTGAGCGTAAATACTATTCAAGGGTCTTCCCGACACCCCGTCGCCTCTACCGATCCCGCTTAACACCCCATCGTGGGAGAGACGGCGGTGCCCAAAGGCACCCGTAATCAATTAGCTGTGGACACATTCAAACCTCAACCCCTTTCCCGCTCGTAGACCAGTGTCGGGCGGACATTTCGGGTCTGCTATCACCACTGGCGCTTATACACAAGGATACCATAGATCAATTGATACCACCACAGACTACAACGACAGCATAACACATTTATTCAGGAAGATGATCCCAAAGAACCGAAAACCGCGACTCCAGAGTGAGTGCCAGTGAGTGCATTTAGCTGCCGAGTAATCTTCAGAGTGTGTTGGATTGCAAGAGAGTTGAACTTACTCAAGCTTTTAAGTCCAGTTGCAGTTGACAGCGTCGACGCCCTCGGCGGCCTCGTCGCAATGCCACTTCTTGTTGGCAACGTCGACATCGACGTTGCGACTCCAGTTGCAGTTGACAGCGTCGACGCCCTCGACGCCCTCGTCACAATGCCATTTCTTGTTGGCAACGTCGACGTCGACGTTGCGACTCCAGTTGCAGTTGACAGCGTCGACGCCCTCGATGCCCCTCGTCACAATGCCACTTCTTGTTGGCCGCGTCGACCGTACCCTGCGTTTGATATTCCTCACTGAGCTACTGAGCGTCTGTCAGGCATAAGAGCTTACCACGGGTCCGGCTACCGCCAGTGCAGCCATGGTCAAGGCCAGGAGAGCAGAGAGGTTGAAAAACACCATGATCGCAGGAGATGGGTTAACTGAAGAGTGAGTCCAGTAATTCTGACGTAGTCGCGAGTTAGAGCAGGCTTTTATACCTGTTGAATTCTTTCGCCGGGGGCGAACGTTCGAGTCCCAGTTCGGACAATTGGTCTGATTGAACTTGATTTCTGACGGCCATACGACGTTCATGGCCGGGAACTGGCAGCCCCAACGGCGCCCACAGGGTATAATTGGAGCGGCGCAAATCCGTTACAGTTTAGTAGAACCACTGAAAACGATTAGATTGGTAAAATGTGATAATTGGTCTGCTTGAACTTCATTTTTTACGACTATGTGACGTTCAAAGGCCGGAAACTGGCAGCCCCAATGGCGCCCAAAGGGTCATTGTAGCGGCGCAAATCTGTTACAGTTCAATGGAACCATTGAAAACGATTAGATCGGTAAAGATGTGACAAGATGGAATGGACAATCTTTGACACTTGGAATGTCGGGGACTTCTATTGCCGTCCTGGAGGGCTGGCGTTGAATCAATCCAACAACGAAACCAGCATGTGGTCCGAGAAGGACGGGAAAACGTGCCAAGCTGCCTTTCACCGGCGGCAGTTCCCAAATATGTGATCGCGGCGCAAAAGCGCGGTGTCATCTCCAAAAAACGACGGGAGCTCTTCAATACCTCACGTCCCAGTCTTTGGTCTTGCCCACTACATCCTCAAGATGTCGAAAGACCAGGAATACCAGCCCCTCATCAGTGATGCACTAGAGGACGCCGATGTCGATGCTCCCTCTCCTCAATCAACACCGATTTGCAAATTCTATACATGGATTATGCACTCCGCATTGGCTGTATTGGTCGCCATCGAAACCATGGCTTTGGTGGCTCTCATCGCTATTCTTCTCCGACGACCGTCGCAAGCAGCCTGCGGCATACCGCTTGGGTCTCAGAAGGTTCTCTATTGTGCGTATTTCTTGCTCGCTTCTTCATTGCCGCCATTGATGAGAACACAAGCCCCGGCCTTGAGCGCTGTCGAGCATGAAGTTCAGGTCTATCATCTCGGATTTCCAGGTGAACTCTTTCTTCTTTGCGATACTCCCCGCCTTATCTTCTGCATAGGCGACTTGTCTCCGTTCCAAATCCACTCATCACCCGAATTGGATCAAATGTGGAGCGACTTGTATAATTGTGAGATTCTCCAGTCCTGGCTCGCTCGAGACCCATTGCAAAAAAAAACAGATGGAGTGTCCAGAATAACAAAGGAAGAGGCCGCGCACCTGCCCAATAAAACCCACGCAATTCCCGGAGACCCAGGGCACTACGTCAGTAACATTTATTTTTCAACCCGCGTCTCCGACTCTCACTGGATCAGATTGCGGAGCTCGATGTATTCCACAACCTTCACTGTTTGGTAGGTTCGCGCGAGATGTGCGAGTGCTAGAGCTGATCCACCTGCAGAATAAAGTCAGAATGGCCGTAGGTTCCTCGAGCTATGGCCACGTTCCAAGTTCTGATCAATCGCCTTCCAGCTCGATCCAGACTACTATCCAGACTGGCGCATCTCCACGTCGAACAATTACATTCCCACTCAGAAAAATGCTACGGAGCACGTCGGTATGTTGCGTCTTAGACTCGGTCAATCTTTTTTTCTAAAACCTGCGACAAGCACACTGCATCGACTGGCTCCGCCAGTCCATCACGTGCCACGCCGACACCAGTGTAATTGTGTATGGCAACTTTACTTGTTTTCTTGTTTATCTCTCCTGATTTTTTTCTTGCAGCTGGCAATGGGATCCCCGAGCCAATGCGAGCCTGGTCAAGGGCAACGTGGCACATACCTGCCGCAAGTTTGACAAGATCACTGAGTGGGCGAAACAGCGGGTGTTGGTTAATGCTTACGACCCGACCGTGCACATTGAGGATGACATTGTTGTTCCTATTTTGCACCAAGAGATGTCCTGAGATTCCGGGGTCTCGCTATGTTTATGTAAACTAGGGGTATCACGAATTTGACTTAGCGCCGTAGCATACAAGCTACGAGTTGACCTCGAACATGTGGAGTTTCTGATGGTATAGGATCTTGGAGAGAACTTGGGTCATACAGGACCGTCTGACAGAGAACTTGGAGATGTGTATCAGGTACCGTTATCCTTGCGTTATCCCGCAAGAAGATCAGCCATAGCTATCTCCGCCCTTCCTTCTGGCCAAGTCAGCATTGTCCCGTAGAGGAAACATGCATTCCTTACTTTCCCCATATGAAAACTGCCGACCTTGAATGGCCGGCCAAGATCAAGCTTAGCTTCTGCTATGCGTGTTGGATTCCCATTATCCTAACCATATATATCTTCTCCGCGCTCCTCGCAGCATTAGCACGCAAGCAGGATTCTCTTTCTCCATAAACGATACTTGTATCTTGCAAAGAGAGACTGCTGCAGATTGCACCCAACCTCCCTCCACTTGCCGCATGCCTGTCCGAGTCAACTACTCCCCCCTCCCGGCCGAGGATGCAGAAGAGCAGAAGCCCGATCTTGAGCTTTCCTACTCGCCTCAGACACCTCTCGCCGCGTCCTCTTCATCATCATTTTCTTCGAGACTCCCCTGCTTCTATTCATGTTCTTCCGCCACATCCAAACCACGGAATATTCCTGGCCTGCACTGGTCTACTGTGCGTACCCGACTGTATAGTGTCAGACTCTTACTGACAGATCGCATTGCCGACCTAGCGCCTGCTCAGGACGCGGTGGAATATGGTGTTACGTCGTACGCCATCACCGGTGAAGACCCGCTCTTCCATATTCCGCCTTCACCCAAGCTGGATGCTGCGTGGGACGAGTTGTACAACTGCATGTCGTTTCTGTTCCTCCCTTTCCACGTTGTTCATGCGACCCTCAGTCGGCGTATCACAAAATCTCCAAGAGTCAGGCACGACTGCTCCCCAACAAATCGCACCCAATTCCGGGAGACGAAGGTAACTACGTGGGTTGATTGGTTTCTTGCGAGGCTAAATAAAATTCTTACACCGCAATTATTTTCAGATTGTTGAGCTAGACGTCTTCCACAACCTGCACTGCTTGGTTGGTCCTCCCAATATCGTCGGGCATTTTCTGTTGACGACAATATTTCATAGAACATGATTCCCCAAGACCTTACACTCGGGTGAGGCTCTATGAGACTCCAGGTTTCCCATTCCATATGAACTTTTATAGATTATTATTCGAGGCAGCTCATGGAGCTGGCTCATCTGGACCATTGCGTGGGTCTGTACAGTCATTGAGTTTTTGAGACCAAGATTTAACTCCTTCCTCGAAAATTGGATCCGACAATCTCATGTGTGCAGGGGATACAAGTGTGGTCGTGTGAGCTGTTTATTCCTATAGGGTACTCGACTCAGGCTCACAAATTTCTGGGGTTCAGGTGGCAGTGGGACCCAAAGCAGAGCATCACGACTTTCCAGGGATCCGTCGCCCACACCTGCCGAAACTTCGAGAAGTTGAGAGAGTGGGGGAAGAGACACAAAATTCAAACGCCCTACGACAACAGCGTACAAATCGAGGACAACATTGTCATCCCGATTATTCCGAAGGACTTCACTTTGAGATGAGCATTTATTGGTACAAAATCGATTGTGCTCGGCAGCTTGCTTGTGGGTTGTTAATAAATTAATCTGACTTGAGGAGATTTTTGAAAATGACCGACGCACTAGCACGCCAATACCAGCTACACCTTCCGCAGCCCAGGAAATAGTGGAGTCACCGCCACCATAACCTGATGCTGTGGAAACGTCGATGCTGGGAGGCTGGGAAAGGATGTCCACGAATATTCACTGTGTTCCCCCTTGGTAGACCCACGTTGCCTTACCTTGGTGTACCTCTGTCTACCCTCTGTCTACCCGTGTCTACAGCTGTACACGTATGTGTACAACGACATGTAGACACAGGTTTGCCGCCTTCGATCTACTCCTGTCCACGTTTGGTCTACCACGGGCTATCAGTGGTAGACACCCTTCGACTACCTCGGTCTACGTTAACCTATGCCGTACACACACCTTGTCCAGGCGCTCACTTCTGCCGGTGGTCTTTGAATGCTCCAAATTTTAAGCTTTGAGTAATAATTCATTAGCTCTGTTCATGTCACCCAACTATATCTGTGTTAGTCTACATGGGAACACAGACAGCAGATGCACGGCATGGCCATAGGTAGCCCAACAGGTATGTGTACCCTGCATCTACCCTTGTAGACAGACCCTTGATCTATGGGGGTCCGGAACGCAGTGATTCAGTCAAAGATCTCCTGCGTCGATGAGTAGTAAGCATGGCCAAAGGCCGGGTATATATGAAGCAGTATACATGGATGTAGTTGGGTGTCGTACTATTCACTGCATTCCAACCCCATGTAGACAGAGGGTCTGTCTACCCCTGTAGACCAAGGGGTAGAGGGACCCTCTGTCTACCTGTGTCCACACCATGTAGACACAGTAAGTCTACATATGTCTACATTAGTCTACATAGCCCTAAATTTGTCCACTTGCCTACACTGATGTAGACACATGTAGACCGATGTCGCTGCATGTAGACCGATGTAGACATATGTGCATGCACTTGGGCCAATTTGGACTGTGAAGAAACCCAAGAGAATCAAGTTGAGTCATTTTGCGCCATGAAGTTGAGTGAGGTGGGTCTACCTGCGTCTACACTGTAGATGTATGTAGACTTACATAGCTGACCGGTAGCCGATGGGTAGACAGACCGTGTCTACGCAACGTGGCCGGACGTAGCTGGATGTAGAATTAGCTCGCCACAGGTCCCGGTGTACACATAGGTAGCTGGATGTAGCTGAAGCTCACCACATGTAGCCGCAGGTAGAATTAGGTAGACAGGGGTCGGTCTATGTGGGGTGGGAACACAGTGATTATTTGTTTAGCGCACTTCTGGCTTGCCTGACTTCACAACCACAATTGTGGGGCTCTCGTCGACCTCATCATTGGAGATATTGTCCACAGGCACGTTGTCGAATGTGATATCATCGTCAAGAGCAGGCCATTCAAGCTCAACAGGGGGTATGGGCCACCGCCCGTACCCCATGCAGAAAAATGGGGGGTCTGGTCGCTCGGGTAGCGTGAGCGACAGCTTCCTGAGTTCGGAGAGCAACGCGATGATTGCTGCGAGTAACTCCAGATTGGCTGCCTCTTGAGCATTACGTTACGAGCTTCGTGACATGGCAAAGCATACATTTATGAGCTCTTCTTGAGGGGTCGCAAGTCCAACACTTGTGCCCGGTAGAGCTTCAGTCCTGCTAATTGGACAGCCAGACGTCAGCAGATGGTACAGGTTCGGTTGACCTACGAGGATGTTAAGATGCAGAATGATTTTCGCATCCACTGCAAGTGATAATGTGGCGCGGTCATCCAATACGCGTAGCGTGAGGGATTCGAGTCGTGGACATTGACCGAAGAACCGGGAGAAGAGGTCGATTCTCTCGACCGTCACGAGAGCCAAATCGACGAGCCGGTAGACCGTGTGTGGACCGTGTGTGAAGACCGTAGAGACAGGACCTTAGACACGGGCTGTGCCAACTTCAACCATCTAATGTTTGGTATGATGTGCCGGACTTTCCCGTTTGATTCCTTTGACCCGCTTGGGGTCGACACCGCTTCTGCGTTGTGTGCCCTGCAGGGACGCTCAATAGACTCGGGGTCGAGCCATTTCCTGGCTCTTTTTGTAACACTACTTTCTCTTGGCTCTTATTTTAATCAATTATGAGGACTTGACTAATATACTGTACAATTTCGTTCAATTCGAACCATCCTCGGGGCAACCGAGATTGGCATTGGTGAGATCTCGCAGGAAATCAAGGATAGGCAGTGCTCACGACATGCATTCCGTCCAAATTTTGGATGAGCGCCGAGAAGGATGCGAGACGAGTCACCGGGAAGAGAAAGTGGAGGGCAGTTGCAGGCCCGGCCAAGGTAAATGGGAGGTGACGCTGAGTGAGGGAATGGGTGTAAGGTGGAATAGTTCTTCGCCTAGACGATGTTACAGCTATTTCCGTTTGACAGATCGCTGTTCAATGCATGCCTGGATGATAGTAACACAGAGATATTCGTAAGCGAAATCCATCAGGAACCAAGATGTGATTAGGATTCTTCCAGTGGACCGAAATGTTTCTTGCGCCTTGATACAAGGCAACTCGATAATGAATAAGGAAAGCGTTCACCAGATTCAAATGAAGTCATAGTTTTGAATGCGGTTTTGGCAATGTAACGAGTAAGCAAACTATTTCTGCAGATGATCATGATAATGCTTCCCGATCTGTTGGCTGGTAGCCACCACATCGAGCGATAGAAAGTTCGGAATGATTTTAACTCTATTGGGAAGATTGGGTACCCAGTTGCCGTGACAGCATTGCCTATGGTGTTTGGTTACCAGATCGTTCATAGTCCATTTTCTCTCGTTGTTCATTGGATCACTTGCGCCTACAATGTTGGGTGAATGATCATTAAACCAAATGAACAGTTCCCTGATTGCTGAAATATTGAAGGCAAGTCTAATGATGGTTGAAGTCTGTTGCGGGTGCATGGTACATAACTTGAACTTGGAACCATAATTCCTCCAATACACACAATTGGCTGCTGAAAACACAGATCCCTGAAATTTCTGGGCCCTGATTTTCTTCCTACTTGTTTTAACTTCCCATTCCCTGAAGTCATTTACAGTTACTTGAAGTTACTCATAGTTACTTAAAGTTAACTTTGCCCTCCAAGTTAGATCAGTAAAAGTAACTTATGTCATCAGTGGCATCAGTTACCACTAAATTACCACTAAAGTTCACTTATGGGATCAATCTAGCCAGGCAAGCACAGATCTTGTCTGCAAAGGCTCAAGGAGACAAAGACTGACACTTATTATCTGGCACCCTCTCCATGCTGTACCACTAGTACTTAAAATTGTGCTGTTGAATCTGGTTGGGATACACCTCCTAGGAGCACTGTGATGATGTGGTTTGAATTTACAGTGCGAAATTCTGGTTCCAAGTCAGAGAATTAGGGTGTTCAAGGTGGTTTGTGTAGGTGTAAGGCCAAAATAAAGTGTGCTGGGGGTATATACATATCCAGGTGTCACTGAGACTGTTTTAAGCATATTTGCCTGACTAAGATGAGCCTTTTGGCCCTCTAATCCCTCCAAGTTAATGATAAGTTAGTTGGGCAAAAGTTACTTATGCCATCTAATCATTAACTTGTACTTTTACATGCAAAATTAACTTACTCTGCCACAAGTTACTTTACTACTGTTTGCAGAACTTAGGGCATAGGCCAAGAAGGTAATTGTGATTGCATCATGCAAAAAGAAGCCAGTGAAGCCCTCTGCATTCTCATTGCAGAGAGATTGAGCATGCCCACTGACTTTAGGTAGTGGACTTTAGGTAGTGGGCCTTCAGGTGCGATAGTGAAACAGGGCGTCTGCCAAATTCTGTTTTAAATCCGAAATCTCTGATATTTCTTCAATCCTCACAAGTGGCATTCTTTTTTTTTTAGTTTCTTTTACCTTTTCTGAGTGCTGACTGATTTGTCGCGTAAGTTACCCTGTTTGTATGTCCTTGCTTTTTCGTGGGGGCACGGCCGTGAATTTGACATGTTTGTGACGGCATGGTCCACTTTTTCTACCAAGACATTGTTGATCTATGCTCATGCGCTGAACCCCGACAACCCTGACACAGTCGGGGTTCCCAAGCCCAATGCGAGCTTGTTGACATGTCGACCGAGCAAGAATTGGGCGCCATTGATTTTTTATTGTGAGTATATATCTGCAGTTTTAACTCCTCAGCTGAGTGAATCAGAGTGATACAGTCATACAGTCAGTCACTTCACTTCCAAGTTTCAGTTCAGAGTTGGCTTTGAGTCTGCTGTGAAATGGAAGCTCCTTGCAAATTGTGTTGCTGATGTGCTCTGAGGCAGTTAGTGGGCTCTGCTGCAAAGCGCGCTACAAGTGTTATATTGTAAGGAAAATGGACAGGAATTGAGCTAGTGTTGCTGCAGCTCGGCTCGGCTTTGGCTAAGCCACAAAGCCGAGCCGAAAATTAGCCGATTCAAGCCGACCTCAGAATCACTCAGAAATGGTTGAAAACTGTACCAGAATGTTTTTTTTTTTTTTTTTCAATCTGAAAGTATTTGAACATCGGCTTTGGCTGGCTTCAGCTTGGCTCCGGCTCGAGCGACAGCTCAGACCAATTTAGATAAAACCTTTTTTGTCTATTTTCAGATGTGTGTGTAGATGTCATTACACCCTCGTCCAGTGTTGCACACCATCTCACTCCAGTTATTTACACCTGGGAGATGAAGATTCCGTAAGTCTTCTCACAGCTGTCAGAAACTGTCAAACCACGTGCTCGTTGTTGACAGCGATGCACAGGATGCATTGACCATGACAACATCTCAAATGTGGTCAGTTTAGATAGGTAACATTTAAAATGGGCTTTCTTAGCATGAACGAGCCTTATGTGGGCCTCAGAAGGTACTCATTCCAAAACTGAGGCTGAGCCGGAGCCGGCCGGCCCTGAGCCGAGCCGAGGTATTCTAAACGGCTCATGTCATAAGCCGAGCCGCGGGCCGCGGCAACACTAAATTGAGCTCAGAATCGCCATTCTCGTTGAAAAGTAGGAAAAAATAAATGAAAATTGGCCTCCACCCTAAGTTCCGCAAACAGCAGTAAGTTAACTCACTTTCGGCAGGCTAAGTTAGTTTTACCAAGTAACTTTAGTAACCATCCATATCTGATGTTCTTAGGCTAACCTGCTGTGAAGTTGGAAGCACTTGTACTATCTTCTTCCCTCGTTTCTGTCCTCACCTTCCAACGACCCTAACAGGAAGACTGATCTTACCCAGAACGCCGTTGGTAGCTCGCTTGGCACGCGGGATCAATCGAACACTAATATTCCACAGTCATCGGGGTTTCCGAAGTGTTTGTTGCGCACCGCTTAGATAGATTGGATGCCGAGCTGGAGGATCCAACGGCAGGCGCTGACGAGTGGGACCCGATCAAGTATTCAGGGTCCAGCTAAACATGGTTTAACGTTCATCTTTGATGAAGTTGTAGATATCTCCCCCCGTGGAGTGGGTTTGAGTGGTTACTTGATGTGCATTCTATTCAGTTTAGGCAATTGTTATTACTATCAGAAACCTGATTGTTCAAAGATGTACTTGTATGTTTATTCGTCAAATTGACCGTAGTTGATATCCGGAAGTTTTCTTCGACGCCCCTTCCATATATTTAGGCTCAACCCTGGACATGCACCCCTTTTCAATTTCTTCACTGCTTCGGTTTGACTATTACCAGGAAGTTCCCTGATCACCATAACAACGGTCACCCAGCTGTGTTCGGATTCTTCCGAACGTGACAATGCTTGCTGAAAGATTATAAAAGTAGATGACGATGTAGCAATGGATGCATTCCCTCTTGTCTGCTTGACCTGGTGTCTTCTTGCATTTTCTTGCCACCTTTACACCTCTTCGCTTCTTCCTCCTCTTCATCTTTATAATGGCTCGCATTCTATCCGTACTTCTGGCTCTTTATCTTGCCTTGTGCACCGTCGCCGGTAAGTACCTCTTCGCATCTAGATATTCATTAATCATAAGCACCAATGCCCTTGTAGCACCTCTTCAACAGCGCCAGGTCGGGGACCTCCAGTGCAACATTGACCGCCTCAAGATCGTCAATAGCCTCGCTTCCACAGGCACCGCTGTTGGGGAAATTGACACGACGTAAGTAACTCGTGCGTCTACTATCCAACGCATCGCATCCTAATTGTACGCTCCCCCAGTGACCCCGCTACCGCCAGCGCTGTGACGGCGGCACAAGCCGGCTTGACGAGCGCCGGCGCTGGAATCAAGACGATCGCGTTGTCCCTTATCACCGGCCAGGCAGCCCCTGCAAGCGCTCGGGACCAGGTCAAGGCGGGTCTGCTCGCTGCCCAGACGGCGCTGGCTGGGATCAATGAGTATACTTCCATCCCTGGATACCGCAAACTATGGCGCTGACCCTCATTTAGTCCTACAGCAACCGCAGCCGTGACGGCTGCCCAGAACCAGCTGAACACCACGATCGCAGACGGTGCCGCTGTTGTGGCGGACTGCAATTAGTGCATATGGACTTAGTAGCCTTGATGTTGTGAGGTTGTAAGAACAGTATCTTGGACTTGGACTATTGTACTTAGAAGAAATAACAATGCAGAAATGCAGACCTGGGTGTCAATTGGATGCGATATCAGGATTCTAAGAAAATCAGATCGCGTAGTCAACTTCCTTCAACAGAATTCATATTTGAACTGCTGCACAAGTTGGGTGAGAAGTCCACGGCCACTGCCGTTGCGTCCCCGTGGCTCATGCATTCCAACGGCTCAAGATATATAGCGCCCTCGCTGACTTTGTTTCTCGCGTGCAGGTGGGAAAGATATCGCAAGCTGAGGTGGACCGCTCCATACAGGCGCTTACCACGAAATCTGGTTCCGTGAAACTCCATTGAAGTATATATAATGTATTACATGACATGGGAAAACGAAAAACCTTCGAATATCCCTGCATTCCCTTGAACTTTTCCAGGACTGAATTATTTTTGGAGTGTGACATGAAATGTACGAGGATTCTATATTACCTTGAATTTCTCTCGTTTTTCTTCGCCGTTTCGCCTCATCGTAGAGCGTTTTCCAGAGAGAACAGAGAGCCAAGGAAGAAGTGCAAAACAAAACATTAGTGCAGAGATCCATTGAGTGCCGAAATGAACATAGGACGACAAGGAAAGAAGGCGAGAAAATTGATGGAGGTATTCGAATATTTCATCAATTGCCTGTCCGAAATTCAGATCAAACTAAGGAGTAATGCGGGCAAAATAAAATGTCGAAGGTATTAAGAGCAATGCAGATTGCCGGAAACAGTCAGCCTTAGTGATTTATGTCGGTTTTTGAAAGCTCACTCGTCTACTCTACAAAACGCCGGAAACAAACCAGGGACATTTCGACGCGGACATCTTCAAAATTTAGTTTTCCTAAGAAACCGCCGGAGACGTCAAGAAAATCGACATCAAATACAGCTTCATGCTCAAATACGTTATCAACGTCTGTGGGTACACCGTCGTCGAGAACCCGATGACGGGTCTCGATCTCACCGTGCAGTTCAGGCCATCTAGTTTCGGTTTGGTTGCTGGGAGACGCGACGCGGGTAGGGGAAGGCAAGGGAAAGTGCTCTACGACTGACCAACCGACGCGTCCAACAATCCAATCGTGACTACGGACCGTGCCATACGAGAAGCTCGAGGACGCACAGGACTTCCTCTCGTATCAGGTACATACCTTCTGTAACGGATATGGATGCTGACTGCATCCGTTGCCGTTGCGGTGCCGAGTGATGGCTGCGGCCTGCGCCGCAGGTTCAGTTTGACTCCTAGAACAAAGGTTGATCTCGTTTAGGTACAAGGACAATTGTCGTAGAATACTATATAAGTAGTCAGTTAGCGAGTAGTTCAGGAGTGTTTTGGAATCCACCTCACCCACTCAGCTCGGCGTGATAAGTAGCGGCTCTTGAAGATTCTCGAGGGTCTGTTCGCCTTCAGCATCACCGGACCTTACGTCTTCCCCCTTAAATTCTTCATGCGCGGTCAATGATTCTGTTCCGTGCACTCTTTGGTCCTCGCCTGGCTTCCCCGCGAGGATGGGACATTCCGCATGTACCAGCCGCAATGGCTCGTTCAGCAGGGCAAGGTCATGAATGTTCCCTTCTTCACTGGTACGCACACCGCTGCATCGTTCTTTCACCAAACGCTAGTTACTACACACAATTCGTGGAGTAATACGGCATCAGTTCTCAACTGGGTGGAATCTCCAATACTGTTCCTGCATCCCGTTCAATTCCTTTAATGCCACCTGCAGGGATGGTTAACACTAGGGCAGCAAAAGGCCGCAAAAGACATGCCTCATCACCGTGAACAGTCCAGTAAAGGTCTTTGTTGGGAACCTTCATCTATAAATTGTTTAGCACCGTATAGAACAGACTTCAAGGCGACTGGGTGTACCGCGAAGATATCATCGAAAATATTCCTGACCACGAACGGTTTGGCCGTTAAATCCGTGATGAGGAAAGGCTAAGAAAATTTGAAACATAAACACCAATCAGGCTGCATGGCGAACGTGCATTAACAGTATAATCTTCATAACTGGAGAGTGAAAAAGGCTCTGGAGGGAACGCAATGGTGAATGTGTACGTCGTGTCGCCGTCAGCTTCAACCTTCCACTGGGGACGGCAAGCCTTGGTAAGAAAATGATAGTAACCTAGCCAAAGAAAAGCGCGCATGCCTGAGTGTGAGGAGGGACGTCATTGACAGTAACCTCCTCTGTCTTGAACCCCTGCAAGTAGCCCCCGTTGGCCACGTTGATGATGGTGTAGGTGCCGGGGTGAATGTCGCCGAAGACGGGGAGCTAACTAAGACTCGCATCCCATGGCAAGCACATGAAGATCGGACCAACGCACCGGGTCGACGCTCACGCTCGTAGACACCACACTTACAAGGGGCCAACGCGGCGAGGCCGATAGTGAAAATCTTCGAAAACATCTTGGGTGGGTTGGATAAACTGCTCGGTGGAATGCACGATGGAAACAGGCCGTGAGGAAGGCTTTTTATACCCTCTAGTTCGGTACGTTGCCGCAGTGTTTGGCCGGAATCGGACCCTAGTCAGAGCTAAGACGGTCAAGATGGTGAACCAGCGCCGGCAGCAGGGATACGACTCTATCGCGCCTAGATAGTATAAGTAATTTTAGTTCGAGCTAAGGAAAGTTGGCCATGCCCATGCTGCCAGCTCGGTCCCCAGTCGGTGCCGAATTGCACTTCCAGTCCGAGACCATTATAATGACGCATGAGTGAGCCAAACAGCGGGGACAAAATGCTGTGTTCTTCCCAAAAGAAGGGTGCACGATATAGAAGTCGCCGCAGGAGACGAGGAATCCAGAAGATCTAAAAGCCGGTCTGAGCCAGTGCGTCTTGCCGGATTAAGCAGGATGTTGTTGGCTCTGGTGATTTCTAGCAGGCCACGATGACGGAAACGAGATCGACAGATGAATGGAAGGACGGAGATAAACGAGAGTACGCGGCAAAATGGATCGATCTGAATCACTCGTCAGGTCCTGCAAGCCGTACAAGTTCACGGTGTTCATTTGAATCGAATAGTACTAACTGATTGAATATTCCAAGCTAGAGCATGCGCAGATACGAACACCAGACGCGCACAACCTCTGTGGGTATTATTCTGTGGTGAAAAGAAATGACCTCAGCACGAACCGGCAGTTGTTGTAATCCGGCAGCGAATAGAAAGTGCCGCGGTTACGCGAGGGTATCCCGGAATAAACGAGAAGGCTTATTCGGTTGTGGTTCTGTAATTACCTGCCAGAAAAACTGGAAGCGGACACGCTGAATGACACTTGGAATGAGCACGGTACCTCTTTTTAGGTGACGCCCGTCGCCCAGCGCCCGCGTCCCTCCCTTACGCTTCTGTCACAGTGCACGGATTAAATTTCCCAAGCCCAAGTCCATCGCATCGTACGCACGTACTGATAGGAAGAAAATTGGATTGAATTGAAACAAGGCGAACCCCGATCAACTAGTACTCGAATGTATCTCTACCTGCATAAACGCCGTCAGGTTTAAAAAAGAATAAAGAAAAAAAATCTATTAAAAGAAGCGGGGAGATACCCCATTATTCGGACGCCAGGAGTTGAACTCGGTAGGTCTTCCTGCCCAAAGGGTTGACCAGGGCGCAGGGAAAGCGGCTGCACGCCGCGCACCACGTCCGAGGAATTGGCATGGTTTGACACTAAGTTAGGTGCCCGAGCTCCGGTTAGAGCCGCAGCATTTGAATGTGTCAGACCTCGAGTCCAAGGGTGTCGATATCTGTAACATTCAGCGAGAGCGGTGAGAAGCGATTCGGAGTCGGGTTGGTCGCATCAGAGGGGCTTATGTATCTACTTGGTGTCGATGGTGTCGAACAACCCAGAGCCCTTGAGCTTTTTGGTAGAAGACAAGAGCAAAATTAGAGGAATGAAAGATTGTCTGGACGGGGAAAAAACCGGCCGCAAGATTTTATATTCGGACGTCGGAGTCGAATCCGGGGTTCCCACCGACTGAGCTCTGGAGGTGCTGAATGAATGCAACTGTGCGCCGCGCACCACGTCCGAGGTACATAATATCCTGGTCTGTGGCTGAGTTAGATGCCCGAGCTTCAAGACCTCGAGCGCAAGGGCACCGATATAGATGACACCCAGCGGGTTAACTGAGAAGCAACGGTTTGTGATTGGGCCAGTCACAACGACGAGCGGAGGAAGGGCAGACAACGGCTAACAACGTATCTTGCTTGATGGTGAGGAAAAGCGCTGAGGAAACGAGAAGGCAGAAGGTAAGCCACAAATGATGGCATCACTATTTGTTTCTTCCGTGACATGTTACGTCACTCATGCGCCTTGTGCTTCAAGTTGTCCTGCCCTTTGGAGAGTCTCTTGTAACTACACACGATATTCAAGCACGCTTCTTTCCCCTTCTGGGCTTCCTCTCCCTCTCCACCCTCGGCCTCACATCCACCCTCCCCGGCACTAATTCCCCGCTCACTCTTCTGTCTGAGTCGCTCTTAGAGTCTTACCGCCGACAGGCCGCGACTCCACTGGCACTGGTAAATGTCAAGGACGCGCAGCCTACACGGCGCCCCCAGTCCCATAGTGTTCGTTGCCTCCTCGCAGACTGCTGTCCATCTTTATTTTAGCCTTGGGTGCCTGCTCGCTTTTTCACAAACAAGCAATACTCCGACCCCATCCGATAGACGCCGTGAACCATGAACTACGTGCCCGATCTTTGTTGACCGCAATATCCGCACCGTATCCTACGCAATTTCTACCGGACGCCGCGACGGCGAGCCCCACCCGCAAATGGGCAATAATTTTGGGTCTTGCTCTCCGTGGCTTTTATATGGGTCCTCGATACAGATTCTCCCGCGCCATTCTGGATGGAACGTGCAAAGAAAATCGGACATCTCGAGCGGTGTTATGCATCTCTATTTTAACCTTGTGCGCCGTTTCGCGTAAAAAAACAATCTTCTGGCCCCCCGATAAATGCCGTCAGCTTCTAAGTTCCGGATCTTTGTTGGTGAGTAACATCCGCGCTGTATCGTACGTAAATTTTACCGATCCGCCATTCTGCTTCGTCTCATGGCGGGAGACACTGGGTTTGAAGCTATGCCGAACGGCCCTGCTGTGGCCGGTATAAAGGAGCCTTCTCCATCGCCCAATGACGCTCATACACTGTGGACTCCCTCCAAATTCTGTTTCCCTGTTCTTGTCACACTCCTTGCAGAACGAGCGAATGCCCTTGCGGTGGAGGGCTCGCCACGTTCATACAGCGACCGGCGGGCGATCTTTACAGTCTTGGGCAACGCCGCGGAGGATAACGTGATAAACGAAAGGGTGAGCCCTGTTCACCTGTCTTCGTCGGTAATCGACTTCCATAGATTTTCAAGTTGCTATCGACACGGGAAGTACCGACCTATGGTATGTGTTCCATTTAGTTCCCTTCATATAGGGCAACATATTCATCCGCCTGCAGAATAGTCACCCCGCAGGATTTTCCATTCAATGACACCGGGATTCCCGTTGTCAACTCTTACGGTGACGGCGAAGCGACCGATGTCGTCGGTACAATCTTATTTGCAACCGCGCAGCTAGGAGGATACAAAGTCCTTCATCAAGGTATGTCCCTTTGTCTTATTGATAGTTAATTACTGTACAGCGTACAATAATGCCAATGCCTCACAGGTGAACTATGTGGTTATGTGGTGGAGTGTTGTACATTCCGGCCCAGCTGATATTTCGTCCCAGGTTAGCCTCGTCACCGTGGTCTCGATGGACTAATGGGCTTTAACGTCGCTGGCGGGTTTTTAGCTATCCAAAACGCCCGAAATTCCTCAAAGCTCGATCCCGCACACAGTGCATCGTTTCTCTCGAACATCTTTGACCAGAGTGCCGATCAACAAAACTTTCTCGGCGTCTCACTGTCACGCACCGAGACGCATCGTCCCTGATTAACGAGGTAGATCCCAAGTACGCTGATGTCGTGTCTGCACCCGCCATTCCACTTTTCTCGGCGGAATAATGGACGGTGGAGTATCCTCATTGACGGAATATCGGTGGATGGCAAGAACATCGCGGTCCCTCCATTGACCGCGCATGGTGCTCCTGCCGGAAATTATATCACGCTCATGGACACCGAGACCCCTAGCGCCAGCTTTCCCGAAGACATTATCCGTCGGCTCATGGCTTTCATCCCCGGGTCATTTCGACTCCCAGATGGGTCGTGGTCAATCCTCTGCGATAAAAACGAGTATTGTGAGCGTCGAAATCGGGTGAGTGGATTAATTTTGACTGTACCTTGGTTAACGCGTTCGTTTCATTATCAGTGGTCAACAATTCACGATCCATCCTCTCGACCTTTCGGATATCGATACTTCGACCGGAACAACTCTTTGAATTTCCGTTTTGATCACCATAGCTGGCAACCTAGAATACGACTCGCTCTTCGGAACCACAATCATGCGCAATATCTACTCTCTGTGAGAGGCTCCTCTTCACGCTGGCAATTGTGTTTTCTCGATACCCTCAGGTTCAACTTGGGCGATACGGACACAAAAGCGCCGACTGCCAACGCCACGATGCAATTCCTCTCGCAAACGGACCCAGTATACGCCAGAACAGACGTCCTAAAGGTTCGCGAGGCAGAGCTTGCCGCCCTGCAGAGCACAGGCTCAGCTCCTGCCGCTGCAGGCTTTGTTGCCGCCGCCGACAGCATACCCTCCACTCCTGAAAATTCCAACACGAGCTTTCTCATAAAGAAATATGGGCCCGTCATCAACAGCGTACCTTCCTCTCCTGGAAATTCCGATTCGGCCTCTCTTATAAACAAATATGGACCTATCATCATTGGTCTTCTAGGTGCCAACTTGCTTGTTGTGCTCATCCTCGCTGTAATTGAGTTGATATTGTGTTGTGCGTTAAGCGCGGCGGAAAGATTAGTAGGACGGCGCGGTACGCTCCGCTGAAGCTTGGTACGGACGGGAGGAGGGAGTATGAGGATAAACGGTATTCAGATTAGACTCGGACGGGAATAGTGTAGATGGTGCTCACTTACTAATAGTTAGGTTTACCGTAATTCGCGAGTTGCCGGAACATTTTCGATTACTTTCTAGTTACTTTGGGGAAATGGATATATTGTCGGTGCCCGATTTTATAAACAATGCTTGGTTTTGAAGTTTCCAATGTATGCCTTTGATGGCGGGGCAACGGCTTCCGGTGCCAGAACGATACGTTAAGACGATTATGAGTGCCGTCCGTCCCACCATCCCTCCTCTTTCAAATCCAGTAATACACGCGGCTGTAAAAACGGCACTGATCGGCATTATTCGGCATCGGCAAACAGTGGTCGCCAGCCCCGCATCCACTGGATTCCAGTGGCAGCCCGAACGAACCGGTCCCGAATTTTCGCTTGCCCTGTCCCTGAAACCAGGAATGAGCAAACGCCATAACGGGGACACTGATGCTAACCTTGGTGAAGTTCGTCATTTTCTCGCGGGCTCAGCGCAGAAATTGACGAAAAAGGACATGAGGAGGCGGTACGAGGGATGAGCCGAGGACATTATATCGAGAAAGGGATTAATTCACCCTCTTTATAAAATTAAGTTGTCCGTCTGTCCGAAGCTTTTTTAAACTCCGCTCAACTTCTGTATGTCGGCCGTCATTCCGTATCGGCGCCGTTGATCGCTTCACCAGACGACTTTCCAAGTCCGTCGTGCCGTTTTCTACCGTGTCCAGGCCGGCCGTCAAGTAAACTCGGACGTGTGAATGAGCCACAGGTTCTATTTACGCTTTTTATCCGACAGTGAGTAAACTTAACGCTTATTCTCATACCGATATAATTCTCGACATCAACTTTCACAGTTAAAAGTCACGCCAAACAGAAGGCAGCCTTTTGTCGACACTTAAAATTAGCCGACTCCTACCCCCATCAGTCGCACTCTTCTCATGTATATAGCTGTGCCGGTCCACCTTGAGCCCTTACTTTATTGGAGTGTCCAATACCGCGTTGCATCCGCAATATTTAATCTCAGCGTCGGCAACTTTGCCGACGCGGTCTTAGTTAGCGTGCACTTGACCCACCTACTTGCATACCGGCCCAAAACGCGGGACTTCTAGTCTCCGAGCCGACTCGCACGACATCTTAGAGGGATCCCACGACAGGGTTCCCTGGGGTAATTTGCCTCTGGGATGTCGTGAGAGTCGGACGACTCGGGCCCCGTCACCTTGACATTTTTAATCCACGTGCTTAAAACGCGAAGCATTTCCAGAGACCTTGCCCGTCGTCTTCAGGCGCAAGCTTCTTCCCTGGAGCCATACCGGGTCCCTCCATTCGCGACATCCTTTCATAGCCTCTCGTTTTGTCCTATGTCTTCCCCAGATAGCGTCCCAAGTATCGATATCGGAAGCACATACGGTGCTTTGCTCATTGGCGGTAAGTCAGGGGTATTTCCGGGAACTTGGGCTAACACCGTCCAGTATATTTCGCGATATTGTATGTTCTACGAGTCCTTCTCCGTATTGGCCTTCATTCGTGTCGAAGCTTCCAAGGGATCCTCACGGTCCAGGCGTACATATACTGTGCGTGCTGCCCATTTTCTGTCTGACCATAACTCTGAATCACGATACACCAACAGATGACAGCTTCCCCGATGATTCCCGGGGGATGAAGGTGTTGGTTCGTGACCCGCTTATGGAAGTCCAAGACGCACCTGACTTTTCTAGGTGGCCATCGTGTGGTATTCTTCGGCGCGATGAATGGCCACACAGCTGGCTCAAATGGTTCCGCAGGCTTTTCGATTTCGTGCATCTCGTTCTGATTTGCCAAACCGAGTATCACTATCTCGTCACCAACTGGGGCAACCAGCAGGCGCTTCTGGAAACCACCATCCCACTGGACCTACACTTAATCCTATTGACGCTTGCGAGCCTGACATGCCAGGCCTTTTTCCTGAATCGGTCTGTCTTCCTCGGGCATCCATAAAACTCCAGGCGCTGACCTAACTCTGTCAGAGTTTGGAAATTTAGCAGAAACCTCTTCATGACGGCATTTCTGGGAGCGGCATGCCTATCTACGGGAATTATCGACATCGTGATAGCTACGCAAACGGTTCGCGGCAAGAGTGTAGAAACGATCCTGAGCCACATATTTCAGGCGGAAGTTATAGCTGTCTTTACGGTTGGGGCTGCCGGTACGTCAACTACCTCCGACTTCATGACGGAGCTGCGATTACAAATTCAATTCTCACAGCCGACATGGCAATCGCCATGATTCTGGTCTGGTATCTCAGGCGTGAGATGTCATCATTTGAGCGGTATGTCGTTCATTCCTGAACGGTGATCTCTCTTTATTCTCGTTGGGCGGCAGGATCAAATCCCTCGTAACACGCCTTATTCAATACACCATTGCAACGGGACTCGTAACAAGGCATTTGGTCTGGCCCTTCTTCTCTTCCTATCTCACCCCTTGGGTATAGTCTACTCGCACTGGGATGCCTGGTTGCGGCAAGCCTCACTATCTCATATCCAGTACAAAGTTAACAGTTGACCACAGTATGTCTTATCGCTGGACAGTCTCATATTCCTTGTGAGTCTTCTCGCACATATGCGCGATTTTTGCACCTTTGACATTTTCGCTAGGCCATGCATTTCTCTTTGGGGCGCATGTACACTAATGCTCTCCTCGCCACGTACGTTGGGACCCAATTCCACCAGGTGCTGACACAAGCTACTCCATAGGCTCAATTCGCGGAGGACCATGCGCGCTCGTCTGGCCCTTCAACCGGAGATCAGATGGACGGCTACCAGCGGAATGCCGAGTGCACCGCAATTTGCAGCACAGCCCGAGGTAAGTTCACGCTGGAACCAAGGCCTCGGTCGAGACTTACTCACTCTCAATCCAAGCAGGTCACACAAGACTTTGCAATGAAAAGCGTCGATGAACAAGAAACCTCGAAATCAAGTCAGGGGGGCTTTGATTCAGTGGAAGCGATGCGACTTCACTCCACCGTCTGATGGCATCCGTGTTGTGTAACTTCTATCGTGTACTATACTCGGTATTGAAATAGTCGGTTACTGGCTTTTGAAGCCCCTGGGTAGCCAACAGCATGTCATGAACCCTCACTAGTTCACTCGGTCAATGTCTCCTGAGGGCTGAAGGCTGGCTGCAAATTCATAGTCGAGCTCAGAGTCGGAAGGGGAGACGTTGTCTGTGTTTAAATTACTTTCTCCAAATTTGTGAACAAGAAGGTCTGAGCAAAATGAGAGCGCAGACATTGAATTGAGCAGAGAAGTTGTCGTTGCTCGCCATCATAATCTTGCGGTACATCGAATGTGTGGCAACGTCTGAGCGGAGCCCAGTGCTAAAATTCCACATTGATAAGTAGTACTCGGAAACCAAATAAATATATGGTACGCAGTGATCAAAAAAATGGAAGACTCCAGCGTGGAAATTCAGACGCCGGGAGTCCTCTGGGGTGAGGAGCAACTGGCAAAAAATATCCGGACGCCGGGAGTCGAGCCTGAGCACCGGCCAAAGTCTTCCGATTTCCGCACCAGAGAACGCAGGTGTGCGGGCGCATCATACTGGCATGGTGTGAGTTGGTCAAATAACTGCCTGAAGATGCAGAGAGGGGCATGGCGTGCCTCATTATTATCAATTTCTTCATCACAATTTTTGAAGATGAAAGGGAGGGTCTGCGAGCGGGGAAACCAGGATCAATTCAAGGTCACAAAAAAGAGAGCGACAAAGATAGTAGACTCGGACGGCGGGAGTCGAACCTGGACTTTCACCAACAATCGATGGAGTGTGCACCGCGCACTACGTCCGCGTTGATACCCTGATTTGTGGGTAAGCCAGGTACCTAGCTGAGTCCGGAATTTTAGACCACATAATAAAGAAAAAGAAAGACTTGCCCGGCACATTCGGACGCCAGGAGTGGAACCCGGGGTTCTCGCTGATAGATCTTCCAGACATCCAACGCAAACCATGAAGATTGGCGCCGCGCATCCGTGTTATGTGGCCTCAAGACTTGAGTGCAGAGTCCAGAAGAATCAAGACTGAAGCGGGCGACCCGGCGAATGGCCTTGCTTTTATCACGCGCCGCGAGGATTCGTTGCTAGTGCCCAGCTGAGACAGGCGGTTTTTATGGGTCGCATCGACGAGCGGGCAAAGAGAAGAAAACGCGTCTTGCTTTGCGTCGAGGAAGCCAAAGTCTGTGCTGGCAGAAGACAAATCGCGAATGATGCCATCACTATTTGCGCTCCGTCTTTGGCCTCTTGCCACCACACACGATGCTCAAGCACGCTCCGCCCTCCTGAGCCTCCTCTCCCTCTCCATCCTCGGCCTCGCCTCGGCTCTCCCCCGGCTTACAGCTGGCCCTTCCCTCCGAGTCGTTCCTCCCAGGTGATAGCTGGTGATATGAGAACTGGCAGTGTGGTGCGTCCCCTGGTCTTCCTCTTGCTTGCGTGTGGCGTGAGGGCTAACTGAGGGTTTTCGAACGGACAGGCGCACCCTCCGACACGGCCCACATCAAATCCATCTCCTTCTCCCCGGACCCACCCAAGATCGGGGCGGGACTCATCGTCACATTCGTGGAGACGGCTGAGGCACGTGCCTCCCATTTGTCACTCATCTCTTTGCCAACCCCCGAACGATTATTGTAGGACTGCGCCGCCGCCGACGTCCTCGTCAAAGCCGGGCGGATAAAGCTTTTGGAGAAGACGTTGATATCTGCGAGGAGGCGTGCGTGCCCCGTCGTATATCTTCCTAACGTCTTATTTGACGATTCGCCTGCCGCCGCAAAACCAACGCAACAATCTCGTGCCCCGTTCAACCTGGGGCGTACAGCATCGTGCAGACTGTAGATTTACAAAGGAGGTGCCGAACCGTGGGTGGTCCCGCTGTTTACCTTCCCTCTTGTTCCTCCGCGTTCCTCGACCCTCCATCCCCGCCCGTGTTCCCTCATCTGTCTTTATCTTCTCTCCCCTGCCTCTCTGCACTCCCTCATCCGCGTTCTCGCTATCTAGGCTTGTCTACCCTCCCCCTGCCCCTTGCTTTCCCTCCCCCGCTGCTTGGTTTCGCCTGTTCTGTGCATTCTCTCACCCCTCCATTCCTCCCCGCTACTTGCGAATGCTCCCTCGTCCTTTCCTCTCCCACACTCTCCGACCTCCTCTCTCTTGCTGCCCCTTCTCGTCGCTCCCCACTCCCTCCCACCCTTCGCAAACTGGACAAAATTGAACCAGGGGATGTTCATCCCAAGCACGGCTGCGTTTTCTCGGCTTTAGGCTTTATGCGTTCTCGTACACTTTGTCTGCTTCTCGGCGCTCGCATTTCCTCCGGGATAGATCTCCAGACATTGATTTGTATGTCTACTCTTGCATGCTATACCTGTTGCCCCATAACCAATGTGCGGATCCGCAAGCGCTCCTGACACACTTTATATGATGTCCATAACATGCTATCGTCGGCCGGCCGCCCCCAGATCCCCGCCACGCCTGTGTCTGTATTTAACTCGGTAAAGTGGCATAAGAAGCGCTTGCGTAGCCTCCTCACTCCCACCACGCCCGCCGCCACCATGCGTACATTCTCCCTCATCCTGTTCACTCTCAGTGTCGGCCTCACTCACGGGCTGTTCTCGGTCCTTCCAGTATAAATCCTTGTCTAGCGGTAAAAACGATGGCGAGGTGGGGGTATGTCGATCGTGGTAAGTGCCTTTCGAGTCCCGCTGCGCGCGCAATACAGCGGCTATGGACACGTAACCTATTCGATGTCTGATGAGTGAATTGCTGAACATGCTTTTTAAGACGGCGCATTCGCTGACAGCTCATCAAACTGATTAATAGGCAGTTCGATGCTTGCGAGGGGGTGTACATTTGCCTTCGTTTTTCTTCCCGTAGGTAATAAACCATTGGTTGACTCAGAGGCGAGGCAAACACATCAGTGACTATGCATCCCGTTGGAGAAGGCGAGTGCGAAGTCAAGCAGACCGTCCCATCCCACTCCCGAGAGAAATCCCACCCGATGTGTGTCTATACATATTCTTTCTTGCACTTCCCTAGCGCTGATCATGGCGGCGATAATGATGTAGCCGAATTCAATGCGGAGGTGCGCGGATACACTGTCGACGAGGAAGATATACTGTGCCTGAAACTCGAGGCGGATTTCCGTTCATAGTGCGGTTCATTCTTCGGCATAGGCCTACAAGATGCTCGAGAGGGGGTTTTATCACGGACACGTGGCCCCAAAGCTCGACGCGTCCCATCCTTACAAACCCTAACCGCGCCTTAGGCCCTCTGGAATCCGTCCTCGGCCTTTTGCAAATAAGGGTCCACCGCACAGCTCGGCGAATACCGAGTCAACCTTGCTTCAAAGTTCACCATTGTAAGGGTCTTGACGCTTGACATGGACATCGCCGATGACCCTGAATTTTTGAGACAGAAGATTCCTCATTCAGAAATGTATGTTACCAGAAAGAAGTGCCTAAAAGCGTCCTGTACATCCCGTATTATTCACCTTGCTTCAGACCCTTAGTTTTCAGTATTCTGATGCGGTTGCGCTGTCCAATGTTTTGTGTATTTTGGTCTGAAAATATGAATTGGAAAGTTTCAACTAGGTCGTAGCACATGGATATAGATATCTTACATCCTCATGACTCGTGGCAGACATGTGCCGAATGTCGGATATCAAGTCTGGGGCAGCATGCGCAGTGGCAATGAAGTGGTCAAAGACAAAGAAGGATTGATTCTATTTATAAGCATTACCTCTATATATGCTTGTACTCCAACACCGAGTTGTTTTAAAGTGTTTCGCTTCACGTTATTTCGCACTTTTTGAGTTCCGTGAAAGATCCTCCTCGTTCTCCATTACCACTCAGTCAAACCGCACAGTTTTCTAACTTGTCAGAAGGTTGAGATATCCCTCTTTTTTCCTGCAACAAAAAATGATGCCATTGGAATATAGCAGCACCGACAACGAGGCACGCAATCTGAGCGTTTCGCTTCCCAGTTCACAACTGTATGTGTTTTTGTCCTCTTCAAGTATCTTTGAGCGTCTTTGAACCAAGTCTTCCCAAAGACGTATCACATCTTTGAGGTCTATCCAAAGACAAATGTCTTGTCCAAGACTTGGGGACCTGCTTAGCCAAAGATGTCCGTCTTTGGATAAAACGTGTTTTTGGCGTCTTTGCCAAGGATGATTGTGTTGTTTTACTGATGTATCACCGAAAATGCTCCATTTGAGATCTATTTGACTTGTAAGTCAGCATTGGATAAACAGCAGCAGCCTGTGACCTCCCTGGCAAATTTCAATCATCTTGGTCGCAATGAACTACGTGCCTTTGCGGACGCACTATGTATGACAAGATGATGACTGCCCATTCTCGCTGCACTAGGATCACGCACCTTTTCAGCGATAAGGACAGTGGTGAGCGTCCTGACAGTTTGCGCGCAAATTCCCAGCCCTGTCGCAAAAGAAACGGATTTTTACGCAGGACATCGGAGCGTTGAGAACCGTCTTACAGCCCCCAAGGGCGGATATTCATGAAGCCATGTGTGTGTTGTTTATTGGTCCGGCTATTACGCCTTCTCAGGAGAATATCAAGATTTTGGGTCCGGTTGGAGTGTCAAAGACTCGCGTCAAGAGATGTTATATTTCCTACTACATAGAAACACATTTTGCATTGCGGCTGGGCTACAATATAAAAGGGACTGGTCGGAACGCAAATTGAAAGATAAGATGATAAGGAGTTGAGCTGGAAATCGGTACCTTTGACGCAGCAACAGGTATGGATACATGGTACCAGGGATGCCCGGAGTGCCATATGAATGTCAACCCCCAGAAATATAATCAGATGCTTAAACTGGAATTATTCGAGTTCTGGTCAGTTATCCAAGAGGTTGCGCCTTTGAACCCTGCAACGTGTTGAGAGAAGAAGGTCTGTCAATGAGACGTGCAATCGACTTTTCCAGACATGGAAGGAGCTCATACCAAAAGTCCTGATTGGGATCGATAAGCACAGTGCGAGCACATTATGACTCAAATAGTTCAGAATACAGAGGTATATTTCACATCGGTTCATCCTACTCATACGCAAAGAAGAGGCCAACCAAGAGGCATACGACCATTGAAAAAATGAACCCGCCTATCCAGATGCCTCCGGCAGCGGCCCTAAGATCTGATGTAGCCGCGAACACCGGGGTCCACCCGTTTGCGCCATACTGGAGGGCGTTTGACTGGCACCAACAGTTTTCGAATGCTCCTATATCCTCCATGACAGTGGATGCAATAAGCCAACCGGCATTTACGATCGCAATGACCTGGCCCGTGACCCTGGCAATCACAGCCAGTGCTCCCAAAAACCCAGCGCTTCGACGGCGAGTATTTTTCTCGACTCTTTGCATCACTGCATGCGAGAAGAGACTCGCGAGGACGAGCAGAGCACAGGACACGGTGGCAGCGATCCCATAGAGGACATAACTGCCAGAACGACAGCCAAGTCCAACTGGTGGCGTGGAATATGCCACGAAGATAGCAGCCCCGGTGGTTCCCCATTGGAGGAGAAGAGCAACACATGCGGCGCCGAACATGTGTCGAAACGCAGTAGGGAGCTTGGACCACGGTGCGAAGGCCGTTAGGTGCTGTCGAGGGCTCCAACCGCAGCAGTGAGCAGCGTCCACGGCTGTTAATGGAATTGGGGCCTTGACCCTGAAACTTTCTATGGCTGTCTCAAACCCTCCTCCAACATTTTGAACACATGTAAACCAGCTGAAGATGCGAGCGTAGTTAAAAATCGGCCCTTCTCTTCTTTCATCCCCTCGGACATCAAAGCCGCACCACATCGGAGGAGGCAGAGGGCGGTTCAGATGTCGTGGGGGCATTTGGGGTTGCGACTCGTGGGAGAATTCCTCTTTATCTACACGCACCAAGAGATTCAGCTGACTGGTGGACGCGACATTGTTGAATCTGCTCGTACCCGACAGATTGAAAGCGGCATCAGGCCTGGCGCGATCCAATGCTCCCACTGCGGGGATGCTAGTATTATGCATCGGTATTTGTGTCGCCGCTGGAGGTCCTGTCGGTGTGAGGGGGTCTGGCGACATCCACGGCACATCCAAGTCGGCACTGGGGATCAATCCTCTTTGGCAGACAGGCTGAATTTCCCCCGAAGTGTCGCACTCTGCGATCATGTTGTCCATGAGGGCCTCCTTGATGGCTCCAGCCTTGCACTGTGAACCCACACGGATATACCTGGAAGGTATGAGCCAAAAGACAATGCAGAGTCACGGCCGGGAACTAACCCAAAGACAATCGGGAACCTGCGATTTTATTCAATTTGCCATCCTCCAGTACTCAATACAGTTTGCAAAATGGGCAATGCTTACATCCAACTCCAGACCGTACTGGAAGCAAATTGAAGGCCAACTTCAGGATCCCCAAAGGGAATCATGGACGGCCGCAATAAATGAGACCAAGTAGGTTACAAACGCCAATAGGACTATGGACAGTGTTTTAGTGAGATACAGAGGCGCTGGTATAGGCTGACGCACCTTGCGCTAAGAAGGAGTATGTGAAGCCGCGTCGTGTGTTTTTGAGATCCTTTACGGCGGTCTTCCAAAAGTTTTGCCGAGGCCTATCATTCAGAACGATAAGACTGGCAAGTTCGCCGGTGTTCTGGTTGGCACGCAGAGGGCCCTGTTGAGCTTCCTGGAGAATGAATGCAGCTGCGTCGGCCCTGTCCGTGATATAACTGTACTCTGGTCGCGTATCTCTCTCTGCCGTGGATTTGAGCCGTTGAAGTTGGCGGGCGATGTACCGTCGATTCAACGCTGTGAGTGCCAGAGAGTACGCAGCCAGCATTGGGCTTCCGACACAGAGGCCAGCGCTTAAGAGGTCCAGCCAACCATTCGCTTCGAATGGCAGCTGGGCTATGAGTGCGATCCATGGCAGCAACCAGGTGGCAATAGTGATGGCTGAGGGAGAAAATTCTATGCTCTTGCTCAAATTCAGCTAGCATCACCCAGAGATTGGCTGTCTCGGGCTCACCTGTCTGAGCATATCACTTCCGCAGTTTGTGTAGCAGGCTTGCGCGGTTATACCCCAAACACGGCCGTCGGCTACAATGCTACCATTAACTGCACATGTAGCTGAGGTAACCTTGCCGCTAATATCGACCAGGCCGTTGGAAGTGCAATTGAACGCGGCCTTGCATGCATCCTGCCAGTTCGGAACTAATGTGGTGCTCAAGGACAAACCCATCGTCACCAAGTGTGAGCAGACGTGCCAGTTTGAAATGTTAGGGAGAGCAGTGGAGACGAATAGAGGGACCCGGACTTGTACGGCGGGAGCCATATAATTGAAGGATCACTTAAGTAGTTTTGATAGCAGTCTAGCCAGGGATGGCAATTTTTTCTGTGCGCAGTGCGTCGTAGCAGACAGGGATACAGCTGTAGAGCGGCAATTGAAATGGAACTTATTGCGGTAATCGCCTCTCCTTTGTTAGTTTGGCTAAAGGGTCGATCAGGAATCAAGATGAGATGCTGAATTCAGAACAGGGGTGGAAGCGGGAGACCTGGGTTAGAAGATATAATTATTTGACATAAAGAGTTCTCTATCAAGTCCCAAGCTTTTTATAAGATGTCGCCACTAGGGAAATACCTTTCTGGCGAGCCAGACGTGGCAAGATCCAGCTAAAGAAATTTCCTGAGCCAGTGGAATAGATTAGCAGAGCATCTCCACGGCGCATCAGAACAAGGTATTTGGAAGCTGTGAAGCCGCACATCAGCTGCGGTGACACCGCTTTTTACAGCAAGTTCATTCCATTGGTTGGAGGTCTGTATTTGGAAACTGTGAAGCCGCGCATCAGCTGCTGTGGCACTGCTTTTTACAGCAAGTTCATTCCATTGGTAGGGATCAAGAGCTGGCATAGACTGTAGACCAATTGAATTGGAAATATCAAAGGCTTTTTGCCGTAGGATTCCCGGGCTATTAAGAGAATAAGGCCGATAAGCAAGTGTTTTTGATATCTGCTCATAGCCATTGTGAAGCTGTTTTCGATGTTTTGATAGGGGTCAGAGGGACTCAAACAAAGCAGGCTGTGCAGGCTGTGTTGTGAGTGCGGCCCGAGCTGGGTGAGTGGGAGTCTGCGCAGGCGTAGTATTGTATTTCCACTGAATGAGAACCAGCGGGTTAGTGGCTGGTTTCAAGTCGGTTATATCCATTTGAGAGCAAGGGGGGTCAATTCTGCAGTATTTCAAAACCAGGTCTCGATTGATGCATTTTACCTGCTGAACATGATGAGGCAAAGAAAGGAGCGTGCACCTTACAGGGCACGTACTTGCGCTTCCAAGTTTATGTCAATATCTTGATTTGAGGGTTCTGAGTGAATTTTTCAAGTCTTTTGGAAAAGGAAAAGAGTTACTGCAGGAGTTGTCATGATCAGATCAGATTTGGGGTAGAGGGCCGAGGCGTTGCCCGGCAGAAACTCATGTTTATGTGATTGTTTAGATTTTATGTGCTCTCATGTGTGCTCCTTTTCCCTGCACCCTCACTTTACAGTGCTCGTTTCTTTGATAGCTTACACATACCCGTCGATTGGTCGGCACGCTTACGGGTACTCACAACCCGCCAAACCTGCACAGTGATATCACACATTCTATTCAATGAGCAGACCAGAATCAGGTACTAATACCACTGTGAAACACCACTCCATTGAATCAAAGCTTGACAACAATGTTCTCTTTCCTTTCACCAGTCCCTTGTCCTCAAACTCTGGTAATTTTGCACCGTTAGATATATCATACTTCTTTGTCTTCAATGAATGTATGTGCATTTTAGCAGTCCACAGTCTAAATTATATTACCTGAGACTGGGTACTGCGCCACCTTAGCATTGTTTAACCTTGGTTCCACGCATGAAGTGAGGCTGATACCTGTATATGGGCTTTAAATCCAGGTTATGCATCCTATGAGTGAGCCGAGATATTTTACGCAAGTTTACATGGCGGTCTCATGACCTACCGAATTTTTCTCTCGCGGTAACCTAAAAATGGAAAAAAACGGCCTAGTGAGCCGCCCAGCGCAATTGTTTGTTCGCATCCATATTTAGTGTTGCCGTGACTCACGACTCCAGCCCCTCAAGTCGACTTGAGGTCATCGACTTGAGTTGAGTTGTGTTTGGCTGGCTTTCTGTTAATGGCATTAACCTCTTTGTCTTCCCCCACATCGGTATGTTTGCTTTTCTCTACATTGCGAGTGCCCACTTAGCTCAATACCTTGTGTACACTGAGAGTCTTACCCCTAGAACTCCCGCCAGAATAAACTATGCCACAAACTAGCCTACAACATGTGCCTCCATGCCGGCCCTGCCAATTCACCAATACATCCAATGTCCTGGACGAAGAACATGAAAGATAGAACATGTTCAAAAATTCCAGATGGTGCTGTGTTGGGGTCATAGTCTGCAGGCTGAGCAGGTACAATTTTGTCCTTGAGTTGTTGCAAGCCGTACAAATGATATTCCTTTGTCCATTCTGGCAGACTGAGCGAGGCCGGGAGTTCGACTTGAAAAGGTATGGATGTCCTCCATGGTGGTTATCGTGCGCTTCAATCACTGAGGTGGCAGGGTTTCACGTCGGTAGCGGCGTGCAGAGACGCGACTTTGAGAAGTTGACGCGACACGTTTCGTCATCTCATGTGCACTGACCGTGCCGAGTTGAGCCGAGGTTCACGGGTTAGTTCACGCAGTTTGTAAAGTTGATGGGTAATCCGTGCACTTTCCAGTTCAAGGATTTCCTGGGGAGATGAACCCGACCCCTTTCCAAAATCTCTATGTTTTTGTTGACCAGAATGTATGTATGGCAATAATAGTGCGCAAAAAGTTTACTGGCGAGAAAAAGCAACTTTGGCTGGGGGCCACCTTCACTTGGAAGTAACTTCCCAGTTTACCATAACATACCTGAAAAAAAGAAGCAATGCAACCGGGGTCCGTGACTGTGATAGTTGCTCCCCTACAACTTGGTACAACCTGGTACAGTACACTCGCTAACAAACATTATTGGATTCAGTACACTATTATATGAGTTGCTAGTTTCATTACGCTAAGTGGTTATCAATTGCTCATCTCCAACGGTTTGCTAATATTCAGATTGTTCACTGTGTGAGTGGAAAAAAGAGGTGGAGATACAAGAATGCGCAGCCCAGTGGCAGTTGTTGGTGTCAAAAGAGTGACTGGTGGTCGTGGCAGCAGTGGCGGCGATGGCGGAAGACGAGGAGGCGATGGTAGTTTAGGCGAGGTTGCAGGCTTTAGCTGGGGGTTGTCCGTGGGGAGCCAATACGCTGAGAAATCACATACGATCAGTGTGTTATGGACTTTGAATAGAAGATATACTCACTTCACCGTGCACGCCAAGATTAGAGGTGTGATCTTCCAGGAGCCCGCCGGCCTGCCCAGTGAGATTACCGTTGTTCGGATGCAATCGGTACCCGGGTATGAGGGTCGGCGGGTGTTGCAGTGGTCCCATCTGGACTTGCGTATCCTCTGGCTCGTTCTCTGTCTCAGGGACGGCAACACGTGCATATGAGGTCTGGATAGTTGCTGCCGGCGTGCCATGATGCCGAAAGCTGCCGGCAAGCGGATACCGTGCCCATGGCAGCGGCGGCGGACTCTGTTAAGCAGAATCAACCCAAGTCGTGAGTGCGAGGACGCGCAATATCTACCCAAGAGAGTGTAGCCTTCTCCAAATCCCGTGCAGGAACAGTGCACTGCAGATCCAGCCATATCTGCTGTTTTGCGATTGTGGCAGGCCGGCTGGAATAATGATGACCTGGTATCAAGGCTGTCGGGTGCTGTAACGGCGACTGCCAGTGGCGGCTCCTACTCTGCTTGATGGTGTGGTTTATCACGACCGGCAGTACTGTCGTTGGTCCCGGCATTACGCGAGTAGGGTTCACTGCGGCCTTGATAGCCGCCGCCGCCGCGCGGTGCACTCGCCGAACCCGGCAGCCCGCGAGAATCAACAGCATGAAGAAGGACCCTGGAGAGATGTGAGATTGAGAAAGACAAAATAAAGGATACAGTGGTGTGTTTGGGGAAGAGTTAGATTTAAAAGTGCGTACCAACGACAATGGCGGCAATAGTGCCTACATTGAGTTTCCCGTTCGTTGACACCAGCACGTCACGCGCGGAAGCAGCTGGGACGAGGCTCGCGATGGTGAGAAGTGCGACCGCGGTTGCTGGAAATGCCATGACGGTCGCGCCAGCCCTCGAACGAAGAGTGGTGGGTGTGAATCAAGCGCAATTTGTACCACTAAACTCAATTTAGCTAATTTACCAAATTAGGACAGATGCAGTATGGATCACATGGGATTCATTAAAACACTGCTTGTTAGGTATACATCGAAGTGTGGCGGATATTGTGCCATATTTTCTGCCTCAGATGGATGTGTAGGATTCAAAGGTCTGACGTCCGAAATTCGGCTTAAGCCCCTTCATGTACCTCAATTTACTAGGTTTTATCCTGTTTCCTGTCCTCTTCGAGTCATTCGGCCTGCAAAGTAATATACCCGTAGCATCTTCTCCGTCGCTCACAACCGCCACGCCTCTACACTCTGCTTAGTACATCTCCAAACGAAGCCGCACAGGCGTTAGTGGCCGCGAGGTCGTGGTTCATTCGTTGTGTGCGGCATAACAATAGGTATCTTCCCACCCCCTCAGCTCACCATGGCGGTATTTTTATGCCATGGGACACCGATCGAGTGGCGACTGACAGTGATTCGTTTCCTACTGGTATATTTGCGGGGTACGAGGCGCAACAAACAAGAAGGCAAAAGTGCTTACACAAGAAGTTTGCCATTTCATCAAGCGGATACTGCACATCTACCCAGTGGGGTCGAGCTCAATAACAGTATCAGATAGTACCGATTGACTGATTGAATATCAGAGTCATTGACTACTGTACCATTTCATTCAGATCGACAGCCACGCATCGATCACGAATTATGGTCAAAACCAGGGTCACCCGAGTTCTCGGCAAAGTCTGTGTGTCCTCATTGAAAAGTGAGACAAGCGTTTGGGTGAGAGCTTGATCTGCGGGGATGTTAGGTACGAGAGTTTATGTTCAAAGGACAAGAAGAGATGGAGAATCCCTCGAACCTTATCCATTTTTCCCTCCAAATATTTCGACCAAAGAAAGGGCTTCCCAAATGATTCATCCGCGAGCATGGAGCGAAGGGGTCCACCAGAAAAGCCTCCTGATTCGGAAGGCTGACAGCGCCGACGAGAAATCAAAAAAAAATTCGAAAATCCAACTGTTATTTCATATTCGGACGCCGGGAGTCGAACCCGCGTTCCCGCGAAAGACTAAACCCCGGGAAAGGAGTGCGACCGTGGGCCGTGCACCACGTCCGAGGTAATAGCATGCTCTGTGAATGGGCTAGGTATCTTCAATCAAGTCCTCAGGCCTTGGCACCGAACGAGGAAAGGGAAGACCATGTTTCGCACCATCCGAAGTTGGGCGGTACACTGTATGTATCAAGGCTCCTTGGTAGGATATGTGGAGCCATGAGTCAAGAGCGAAGAGAATGGGTCCAAGGGAAAGGCTCAGCAAGAACGCCGGGAGTGGAACCTGAGTTCTGACAAAAGATGGAACTTGACTGTGCGCAGCGCACCACGTCCGGGGCGAGATTCCGGTTTTGGGTTGGCTGGGGACCCAAGTTCAGAGCAAAATACAAACAATTGAAGAGAAGGGGTCTAAAACGATTCCGTGTGATCGCCAAGTGGCCGCCAGGAGTCGAACCCGAGGTGCCCGCCTACTCTTTCAGCTCCACAAACCCGTAACAGGAAGGCCGGTGTGGGTCTCGAGCACGACCGAGGTAGTATCATTATTTCGTGGTGGGTCAGCAGCTACTTGCAAACTAGAGCCCAGAATCATGCGAACGGATTGTAGCTCCTCCCCGTTCTAATTTTTTGGATGGCATGCAGTGAGTTTCCGTAAGGGAAGGCACGGGCGAGGGGGGGCGGTTTGTGGAAGGGTTATGTACAGTCTTCAGTGCAGCCTGGAGATGGGGAACGGGCACTGCTTGCTTCATGTCAAGTTGTGAAGCGACACTTGACGGCATGCGCGAGTTTATATATTTGTTTCTGGATTGGTCATCCGAGTTCTAAATACAAGTTAGAATGCATGAGACGAAAGAGGAAAGACGGCTAAAAATGATTTCTTGTATTGGCTACTCGGACGCTGGGAATCGAACCCACGCACTTGCCGACCGCGGCAGGAGGAAGTGCAAAGGAAAGCGAGTGTGCGCCGCACACTACGTCCGAGTTGACGCTTTACTGTTGGATATTAGAGTTTAAAGGAATCAAAGCTCACTTGGAGGACAAGGTAAAAAAGGGGCTTCAATACTTTATATTCGGACGCCGGGAGTCGAACCCGGGGTTCCCGCCGACAGAACTATGATGATGAGACAAGTAAAGCAGGTGTGCGCCGCGCACCACGCCCGATGTAATACCCTCAATCGGAGAGACGATAGGTACGAGAGTTGAGTGTTAACGGTGTTTTTCTTTTTGATCGAAATACTGCGATATGAAGAAACACCTGGTGGGAATGCATTGGTATGATCTGGGAGTGAATCATAAGCATAAAAGGATTAATATTATTTACTTTCGGGCTCGGACGGCGGGAGTCGAGCCCGGAAAGTTCCCGCCAAAATTTCCGTACTGCTTGTTTAGAAAAGAAACCGGGTGTGCAACCGAGGAAATATGTTGGCTTGTGGGTGGGTTAGATACCAGTGTCGAGTGTTTAAAAGACAAAAGAAAATATGACGAATGTTGTCCAGTTCATCATCAGGACAAAAGAAAGGTCCTCCCAAATGATTCATCCGCGAGCAGGGATCGAAGAGGTCCACCAGAAAGGCCTCTTGATTCGGAAGGCTGACGGAGCCCACGAGAACACAAAACAAAAAATTGCGTGTATTTCTATTCGGACGCCGGGAGTCGAACCCGAGTTCTCGCCAGAGAAGGAAAGATTGTACAAAAGAAGAGCGAGCGTGCGCCGCACACCACGTCCGATGAATACTATCCGGGTCTGAGGCGGGTTATGTGCCTCAGGGCTACAGCATGATGAGATGCCGATTGCTGTCGTCGAGCGCAAGCCTGAGGGCATATGTGGCCGCCTGCGAGAAGTATGAAGCAGCGGGTCGGCGGCCGCATCTGCGAGGGGAGACAGGGAAGACAGCGGCAGACAACGCGTGTTGACGAGAACGAGGCGGCAGAAAACATAACCGCGAGAATGATGGCATCACTATTTAAAAACAAGCCCGTGACGTGTTACGTCACTCAGGCCTTGTGCTTGTCCCTCGCCTCTTGCCACCACACGATGCTCAAGCACGCTTCCTTCGCCCTCCTCGGCCTCCTCTCGCTCTCCACCCTTGGCTTGGCCTCCGCCCTCCCCGGCTCACAGCTCGCCCTTCTCTCCGGGTCGTTCCTGCCGGAAGACAGCTGGGGGTATGAGGACTGTGGTGCGTTTTCTGGTCTTTCTCCTGCTTGCGTGTGCGTAACTGAGGGTTTGCGAACGGACAGGCCTACTCTCTGACCCGGTCCAAATCAAATCCATTTCCATCTCCCCGGACCCACCCAAGATCGGCGCCAACCTCACCGTCACAGTCGACCTCGACGTCGTGGAAACGATCGAGGTGCGTCGTTCTCTTCCTATCCTGCGAGGATCCCATCACTGGAGCTAACTCGCGAATAGGAAGGCGCCACCGCCGACGTCCTCGTCAAAGTCGGGCGGATAAAGCTCCTGCAGAAGACGTTTGATATCTGCGAGGAGGCGTGCGTCCCTCGCCCATCTCCGTCATGCCGCTCTTGCTTATCGTTGTGTCCGCAGCCGCAACGCCAACGCGACGGTGTCGTGCCCTGTCCAGCCCGGAGCGTACAGCATCGTGCAGACCGTCGCGCTGCCGAAGGAAGTTCCGAAGCGTGCGTCGTGTCCCTCTCTCCGCGTCACCTTGCTGATGCCATGCTGTCTTATCCTTGTCCCTTCTTCCACGTTACACAGTCAAATACGTGATCAACGTCCGCGGGTACACCGTCGACGAGGACGCGATGGCCTGTGTCGATCTCACAGTGCAGTTCAAGCCGTTCTAGTTGTGACGTGCGGAGGCAGACGAGTCGAAGCACCGGGGGTCTCGAATGGAGGAGCGAGTGTTTCATGCTACGTTACGCCACAGTTTCTATCTTTACTATCGCTGTCAACGAACAACGTTCTGATTCTGATTCATTCACGAATATCATATCATGCAAGTTCCTCGTATTGCGTCCCTGCGTTCAGCCGTTGTTGCTGCGCCTTTGAATATACGTGAGCTGGAGTCCCTGTCGGAGGAGGTAGAAGTGCGAGGAAGGCTACCTAATAGGACTGTTATGCTAGGCTTCCGCTGCCCTGCTTTCCGGTGCGCCGCTTTCGACAAATTGAGGAACTGACGCTTGACGACTCACCGCAGAAGACTCGGACGTCGTGCACGGTGCATGGCTGGGTTTGCTACCTGCGACTATTCTCTACACGCCGGCGATATGGTACGGGGTTCGACTCCCCGCGTCCGAATTATACTGCCTTGCTTCTCTTTTTCTTGCTTTCATTCATTGTTTCTTTTCCTTGTTTTTTACTGTAAATTGTATTCTGCGCCTCCTTTCTTCCTGACGGTTGAGCTTGTTAGCCTCAGCAAGTGTACCGCCGAATAAAAAGGGGGTTTGGATTATGGTAGGTCATCCGTCTGATTGTTCATACCAAGCTCAGCTTACAACCCACCACAGAAAATTCGGACGTCGTGCACGGTGCACGGCTGGGTTTGCTGAGTCGTTGGAATAGTTACATACACGCCGGCGATACGGGGTTCGACTCCCCGCGTCCGAATGGACTAGTCTGAACACCCCTTTTTCTTTTCTTTTCTTTTCATATTCTGCGCCGTTGAGCTTGTTAGCCTCCATCAAGTGTACCACACGAAAAAAAAAAAATTCCGGAATTCTCGGTCAGAGTAGATCGTCCGTCTGATCGTCCATATCAAGCTTAACTTACGACCTGCAACCCTCCACAGAAAAATCGGACGTCGTGCACGGTGCACGGCCGGGTTCACTGAGCGATCGGAGTTGAGTACACGCCGGCGGTACGGGGTTCGACTCCCCGCGTCCGAAGTATTCATGCCTCCAGCGTCTTCTGTGCCGTTGAGCTTGTTGGCCTCCATCAAGCGTATACCACGAGAAAAAAAATTAGGGAATTTTCGGTTATAGTGGGTCATCCGTCTGATTGTCCATACCAAGCTTAGCTTACAACCCACCACAGAGAAATCGGACGTCGTGCACGGTGCACTGCCGGGTTCACTGAGTCGCTGACAGAGATCCATACACGCCGGCAATATGGTACGGGGTTTGACTCCCCGCGTCCGAATAGCAGTGGATCTATTCACTTTCTTTTTTCTTCTTTTCCTTTTGCAGGTATTGATAATCTGCGCCTCCTCTCTTCCTGACGACTGAGGTTGTTAACCTCCATCAAGCGTACCACAGGAAAAGAATTCAGGAATTTTCAGTTACGGTAGGTCACCCGTCTGATCGCCCATACCAAGCTCAAAACCCACCACAGAGAAATCGGACGTCGTACACGATGCACGGCCGGGCTCACTACATCGTGCGTAGGGTTGAATATATTTTCTTTTTCGATTTTCTTTCTTTTCATATTTTACGCCTCTCGTCCCGACAGTTGAGCTTGTTAGCCTCCATCAAGCGTACCACAAGAAAAAATTCAGCAATTTCCGGTTACGGTAGGTCATACTCTGATCGCCCATACCAAGCTCAAAACCTACCATAGAAAAATTGGACGTCGTGCACGGTGCATGGTCGGGTTCACTGAGTCACCGTCAGAGTTCAATATACGCCGGCGATCTGGGGTTCGACTCCCCGCGTCCGAATAAGCCTGCCCTCGACAAAGTTTTTCTTTTTCTTTTCTTTCGTATTCTACGCCTCTGACAGTTGAGTTTGCTAGCCACCACAAGAAAAAAATTCAGCAATTTCCGGAGACGGTAGGTCATCCGTCTGATCGTCCATCCCAAGTTTAGCTTACAACTCGCCACAAAGAAGTCGGACGTCGTGCACGGTGCATGGTCGGATTCACTGAGTCACTGTCGGAGTTCAGTATACGCCGGTGTTACGGGGTTCGACTCCTCGCGTCCGAATAACAGTGGATCTATTCACTTTTTTTTTTTTTTTTTTTTTTTTTTTTTTCCTTTTCCAAGAAAAAATTCGGTTACAGTAGGTAATCCGTCTTACTGTCCATACCAAGCTTATCTTACAACCTACAACTCACCACAGAAAAATCGGACGTCGTGCACGATGCACGGTCGGGTTCACTACACCGTACGTGGGGTTGAATATACGCCGGCGGTACGGGGTTCGATTCCCTGCGTCTAAATCATCTTGCTTCCACTATCTTTTTCTTTTCCTTTTTCTTCTCTTTTCGTATTCTACGCCTCTGACAGTTGAATTTGCCAGCCACCGCAGGGGAAAAAAATCAGGAATCTTTCGGTTACAGTAGGTCATCCGTCTGATTCTCCATACCAAGGTTAGCTTACAATCCACCACAGAGAAATCGGACGTCGTGCACGGTGCACAGCCGGATTTACTGAGTCAGCAATATGGTACGGGGTTCGACTCCCCGCATCCGAATAACAGTTGATCTATCCTGTTTTTTTTTTTTTTCCTTTTGCAGGTATTGGTATTCTGCGCCTCCTCTCTTTCTGACGACTGAGGTTGTTAACCTCCATCAAGCGTACCGCAAAAAAAATCAGGAATTTCCGCTTCCAGTAGGTCGTCCGTCTGATTGTCCATGCCAAGCTTGGCTTACAAGTTACAACCCGCCACAAAAAATTGGACGTCGTGCACGGTGCACGGTCGGGTTCACTGAATCACTGTCGGAGTTCAATATACGCCGGCGTTACGGGTTTCGACTCCCCGCGTCCGAATGAGTCAGGCGTCCAGCTACAACTGACCGCCACCACAGAGAAATCGGACGTCATGCACGGTGCACGCCCGGGTTCACTGAGCTATCGGAGGTTTGAGTGTACGCCGGCGATACGGGGTTCGACTCCCCGCGTCCAAATAACAGGGGATCCATTAACTTTTTTTTTCTTTTCCATTTGCAGGTATTAATATTCTGCGCCTCCTCTCTTCCCGAGTGTTGAACTTGCTAGCTTCCATCACGTGTACCACAAGAAAAGATTCGGTTACAGTAGGTAATCCGTCTTACTGTCCATACCAAGCTTATCTTACAACCTACAACTCACCACAGAAAAATCGGACGTCGTGCACGGTGCACGGCCGGGTTCACTACACCGTACGTAGGGGCGGTACGGGGTTCGACTCCTCGCGTCCGAATAAATCATCACTCCAGCGTCTTTTTCTTTTTCTTTTTTCCTTCTGCAGGTTTTGATGTGCTGTGACTTCCCGCGTCGGCGAGTCGTTCAGATATTCTAAGTTTTATCTCAATTTATTCTCGACTTCCACTGTCTAGATTTCAATCTCACTTCCGGTTCGCGCAGAATTCCGTATATAGGCAATCCTGCAAAGATTTGGCAAGCTCACGTTGACTCTCTTTCCTTCGCGTACGTCGCTTGATTGGCTATTGTTACCTATACCAAAGGTCACAACCCACCACAGAGAAATCGGACGTCATGCAGGGTGCACGGCCGGGTTCAGGGGGTTCGACTCCCGGCGTCAGAATAATCTGGTATTTGTATGTGTTCATTTTTCATTTTTTCTTCTCTGGTGTTGGATATAGCTCCCTTGCCGCCTTCGACTCGCTGACTCATTCGCTCACCGGGCCTGCTTTCCATTTCTCGGTGATTTAGAACTTCCACATTCTTTTTTCGGGTACGTCTTCCCCGTCATCCTAAACCAACACCAATGGCTCAACAGAGCTAAGGAATTGGACGTCGTGCAGGGTGCACGGCTGGGCTTATTGCATCTTCGTCAAGTGAGCCCATCAGCCGGCGACACGTACGGGGTTCGACGTCCGGCGTCCGAATGGATTCCAATACATTGAGTTTTTGTTGTCGTCGTTCACTGACATTTTGTAACTTACTATGAGCACTTGGTACAAACGGCTAGTACTGTACGTTTCCTGTTAAGCTCGACTCCTAAAGAATAGGATTGGCGCACCAATACCGAGGCGACGATGATCGGAGTCCTTCCGCACCCTTCAGGAAGAGATCAGGATCCACCACGCCGTACTGTGCATTCTTTGCTGACACCGCGGCAGTACCGACCAGATGTGCGCCAGATGAGGCAGTGTTTGGATTTGTTCATCAATTTCATCGTCTGAAAGACTTCTGGAATCGAAAGTGGGAGCAATGAGATAGTTACGCCATGTGGAGGCCTTGAAAAATGCAAGCACTTTATGTAAGGCTTGGCGCAAGCCCGATGTGTCTACGCTCGCTGCGTCCGCAATTCCTGATCTCGCCTCAATGTCACACAAATGACTGATTTTCCATAAGCCTGGAAAATTCTGGCGGGATATCTGAGCTTATCTGAGCAGTGCCAGAGCTGCCGGAATGTCGATCTATTGCAAAATTCTATTCCTTCCTGCTTCCCACAAGCCGGTGCAAGTATAACCGTCTTTTTTTCTTAAATATAAATACCTGTTTAGGTGGTAAACATATCCCAACAACGCGTCTCTTCTGTCAACAACGCATCCCGCATTCGACACTGGACATTAATGCTTTTATTACCTACCAACACCTTGAGGACATCCAGGATGACAAAATGGACAAAGAAATCGCACCCGGAACTGCGATAACAATCGTGGTATCGACGACGTGACGACGTCGGCGGTTTTGCAGCAGATATCAAGCAGATATCCAAGTTGCAACAGGTGGGAATCCAGAGTCCAGACTGTGTTGAGGAAACGTTTGATGGTCGTCGTGGCCGTATGCCGAGCGTGGTCGTAGACGCAGACAAGAGCTGTGTGGGTAGACGTGGTGGACAACAAGCAGAGGGAGGGTGACGACCGTGACGACCGTGACATCAATGCCCAGAGAGGCAACGTGAATGGACGAGAACCCATGAATCCGTTTATTCGAGAGACAAATAATCTGGAGAGGGGGTAGCAACCCCCCCCCCTTCAGAATAACAATTGATTAAGCTCTCAAGGAGGGTTGACAATATTCTAAGTGAGATCCGAGCCCGATGGGGTCCTGACAGCTGTCACGGCATTTTGGCCAAACAACCGAATATATGCCCCGGGAATTTTCTAGGCTTACTATTTGAGACCAGGTACTTGGCCACTTAAGCATTCATGCCTCATCCATCATTGTTTCAGTCAGTCATTTCAGCCCAAACTATATCAGAATAAGGGCATGCTTCTTGGGGATAACTCAAGACCTGAAGGTCCCAGATATCCCAACATTTGAGGTCACAGTAAATTTATTTTGTGCGGCAGTACAACATGGCCAAATAACAGGCTAGTTGGCCACCCCGCTAAATAATGGCCCGAGCTCTTAAATGACCGCAACGTTCACTCCAAATCATAGAGGGAGGTCATATTTACTATTTCATACAGTTGTGGTGTATATATGAGGCACACAAAAGGTTAGAAAATCTGGTTCCGACCTTTGCAAAACACCAAAATCAGGGTTCGTGAAATGAACGAGCGTCCTACAAGTAGAAAAACGTGTACGTGAGCTAAATTAGGGTTTAGATTGTTTAATGGGAAGTATTGGGAGGTACATGAGCGCTCGACTCTATGCCAAGGTGCCGGAAGCTCCTCCAAAAAATCCGACCATTAGTGAGACCGGAATTGGGTGGTTTGAGATAATGGCTCGCAGAGCTATCATAGGGAAATAGATAAAATCTTGAAATACCTCTCAGAATATAGGATTTGATATGAAAAAATTGTGTGTCAGATTCCAGACTGAAAGCATAGCAGTATCGTGTACCGCAAAGGTGGCCAGCATGGCCGACAAAGAAAAGCAGTCGTGCTTTCCTAGGTGTGTAAAGGAGAATCGTGAAGGCAGTTGCCATCAACTCGTACGACAGACAGAAGCCCAGCATCAAGGGATCATGACAAGCCCCCAAAGTCATGAATTGACAAAGAAATGGTGGAGAAATGGCCACGGCAAGTGAGGCGGGCAGTCCGATGGCAAGAAATTGATGTCCCCACGCTTCGGATCCGGATCCCCGATGCCTTAGCTTTCGATCAAGTCATCACTTTCGGCTAAAATTTGGCCTTAACATTCGTTGGAGGTCATACACTCTTCGTACATCATGCTCAGTCATAAGTATCAAGCCCTGGCCTTCTAGCTCCCAAGTGGCCAACTAGGTAGGGTGCCTGGTCTGAAATAGTATGGAAAGTCAACCAATCCCTCAATTCACACCTTCTAGCAAATTATTTTGTCTTGTCCTCAGGCCAGGCTACATTACCAACCTCTGGATCCGGCAGGGGCGGCTCAGATGCTGAGCTCAGCGATCACACCTACGGAGATCCTCTAAGGCAAGAGACAAGCGCGTGAATGCTGACTAAAGCTACAAGACGATGCTAACTAAGCCCAAACCATCCTACACTGCCACGCCGGCGGCTCCCGCCGCTGGCACATGCGCCCACAACCTCTAAGGCGGCATCCCGCCGCCAGAAACCCAAGAAAACGAACACTAAAAACCCGCCTACGCCAAAGCCGCACCCACCGCCTCCGCACGCTCCCTCTCCACCGCCTCCCGCTCCCCAGCCTCCTCTGCCTCCACCACCGGACGCAACGCCGCCTCGAACTCCTCCTGCTCCCTCTCCAACCGCCCCCCTTTCTTTGGAACGAACGCGCGAAGCCGCCGGGCACTGTACACGCCGTCGAGAGGCGCCCCTTGTAGCGTTTCGAGTAGATACGATTGTGACAATCTTTCCCGAATGTGATAAGGTGTCGACCAGTAGTGGATGAGCTTGCGCGAGGACTGGAAGGTGTAGTCCCACACGCTGTTGGCGACCTGCACGAGTTGACCCCGCCAGAAAGTAACGGCCCCGGCGTGCGACGCGATGAGTTTGCGATCAAACGCCGCTTTCCTCCCCAGCGCGTACTTCACACGTTCCGCATACCCGTCGACGTTCTGCTGAGCAACGTACGCCATATGCGTCTCAACATCGGTCGCGGTGGGCGCCTCGACGCTCACAGATACTGGTGTCTCGGGCGTGTTGACGACGCGACCCAGTGTGATCTCGTCCGGAGTGTAGCCGACAGAAGGCAAGACGCGCCTGTTCATGATCCGTACCGCCTCGTCAAGGTGGTCCGGCCAATTCCGCGGTAACTTCTCCCAGGTCATCGTGTTCCACTCGTCTTCCCCAACATCTGGAGCACAAAGGCGAGCGAGAATGTGCAGCAAAATTTTGTTCGCACCTTCCACGAGGCCGTTGATCCAAGGCGAATACTTCGGGACGACGTGGTGTTTGATCCCGCGCGACTCGCAATACTCGCGCACCTCTTTGCAAGCGAAGTACGGACCACTGTCCGTCATGAACGTCCTGCCCAACACGGTATAGGGTCTTCACTGTCGTCTTGCCCGTCCCTGCGGTCTTGAACTTGTCTGTCCAGACCTTCTGTCCGAGGCAGTCCAGGGGGAGGATGACCGTCTTGAACCCGCCCTTGCCAACCGGGAGCGACAGATAATCGCCGACGAGGAGCTCAAAGGGGTGACGTCAGGTAACAGGGTTGAGAAGAGAATGGATGTGTGTCGCACCAAAAGCCTTGCACTGCCCGCAATCCCGAATCGCCTCCAAGATCGACGCATCAAGACCCGGACTCAAAATTTCGTCCATGAGGATCATCTTGATCGTGTCGTGCCCGAAGTGACCGCGTTCATCGTGAACCCTCCTCGCGCGCTCCACCGCCTCCTCCCGCGTCACGCACTCCCTCCGTGATTTCGCCCGTCCTCTCGCTCCAACCCCCAGCCTCCACAGCTTCCCGTCCTCCACGAAATATTCAGATGCACGGTGTTGGGCTCGCCGGCGCACATGCATCGACGTCCCCACGTCCAACTCATGCAGCGCGTCCAGGACCTCCACATACACCGGCTCCCCTTTCAGACGCTGATAAGTGAGCTCGGAACCTAGGATGGAAACGCGCGATACAACAAAAACCAAACACTACAACCAATATATAGCTTAGGAACAGAATAAATCTATCCCAAACCAACAATTAGAAGCAGCGAGTGTGATGTTCCGTACGTTCCAATGGTACCTGACGAGTGTCAGTCCCTAGTTCAGAGCCTTGTAAAGGTTGAAAGGGAGAAAGTTTATATGCAAGAAGTTGCAGGGCGATATATTGTGTTTGTTATGTGCGAAACGAAGAAATCCAAAGGATATCTAGTTTGAACACCCAAAGGCACGATATAACAAGGCCAGAAAAAGGTTTTGGAAGACAGGAAACCAAAGGTTTACCCAGATTCCAGTTGCTCCGAAGAACGAGTTGTGCGTATCCTGAAGATCCGCGATAGTTCCAAAGGTTCCGAGAGATTCCAGACAACGATACAGACAATTCAAGACCCAAGGCCAGCGATTCGATATGAAGCAAGGTCAAAGACCACGAAGCAAGACGATTCAATACGATTCAAGACCCAAGGCCAGACGATTCAATACAATTCAATACGATTCAAGAGCCACGCTCAGACGGTTTGTGCGTTCCAGTGTATGGATACGACTTTATATGCCAACAACCCAAATGATATTCACAACCCTTACAAACTAGGCTTGCAAGAGCTCTGAAGATCGACAAGAACCTTCCCTTAGGCGCAAGCTTTGGGCTTACTAGTCGGGGGAAGATTCCGTGCCGCTCCCAGAAACCCTTCTAACTACTTATACAAACGAAGATATAACTATGACAATAGTGTAAAAGAGTAAAATGTCTGTTTAGCCGTGCCAAAGTCCGTGTATCCGTCTTGGCAACCAGAATGCAGACAGTCCTATTGGTCGGAGACGTCGAGTACGTCATTCCAGGTACATTCTGACCATCCTTTGTAAGATTCATGCACATGGTGGTTTGATGGAGTCTCAGTCATCATCCACCATGTACGCCTTTTTGCAAGATAACTTGCGTTCCGTTGGTATCCCTCGACCAACTACATCAGAACCACATAGCCTGGTGATATAGCTTTCAAATGATACCCAACTTCGAGATATGTCCAAGAATGGGTTCTTGAGAACGACTTCCCAGTCCAAAAGGAGGAAGTCTGCAACCCCAGGATCGACAATCAATTTGTGACGAACCCACATCAAACTCCGATGCTGAGTAGCCGGACCTTGGGTACATTCAGAACACCACTGCCAGTGCTCTAAAGTCACCTGAGACAACGTGAACGCGTTGACAAGCCAAATAACCAACAACCGAATCACTCAGCACTTTGGTATCCATGGTTCCAATGCTATGGAACGGTTTCTACCGTTCCATGGTTCCGGAACATTTGGAACCAGTGTGATATCCCCTATGTTTAGGTGGGCTACACAGCCTCCTACATGTTTCGGAGTGAGTACCTGCTAGAGACACCCCTGGAGTCACCAGGAACATCATCTCGTTACTCTTGTGATGCTGGCCACAGGCCAGCTACTTCGGGTACTTAGTACTGCCTCTTTAATAGATGGTATACTATGAATGAACTACACATGAAATGCGAAAAATAGTGCAATTTCAGGTGGTGGTTCATTCACTGCTTATCAACGCTCCCGCAGCGCCATCGTTCCCGTCGGCAACGCGACCACCACCAACACCTCGTTCGCCCCCGGCTCCCCGACGTTCTCTACACAAACTGAGAAGACGTCGTTGACCAGGTCCGAATCCCCCTCCCAATCCGGCGACACCGACCACTCATGCCCGTCCCCCGACTCCTCCTCGATGTGCTCATCACGTCCGCCGCGACGTTGTTCCGCCCCTTGATGTGTCTCGCGCCTACGATGTTGTACGCTGACAGGCCGTGCCGCCATCGCTCGTGGGCGACATTGAGCTTGTTGTTCGCGACAACGTCTCGTAGCGCACTGCAATCGGTCTTTACCAAGGTCGGCTGTCCACAAATCACGTTAGCGAACTTGTCGAGCGAGAATTTGAGCGCCACGAATTCGAGGAGGTGCAGCGGGTACCGCTTCTCAGCGGGCGACGTCCTCTTCGATGCGTAGGTGATTGGGTGTTCCCTCACCACCACCTTACCCCCCCGGCAACGCTGTCTCCATCTTCTGCGTCAATGTCCCTGCCAAACCGCCTTTGAAACCGTCCGAGGTGACTTCAAATGGATATCTGTCGACCAGATCGAACCGGGGCGCGCGTAAGACAGGCTCGGAAGTGAATATGTGCTTCAGCCGCAAGAAGCATCGCGTATGGGAGTCATTCCACAGCGGCACCAGCTTGAAGCCGCGCATAATCCGTCGGTACTCACGCTTGTTCGTTGCTGGAGTAGTGTCAACCGCGCCTAATGAATCCCGCAGTGGAGCTTCCTCTCGGACGTAGTTCTCGACGAGGTCCCGGAAGTATTGCGTGAGCCCCAAGAACGAGTGAAGGTTGTCGGCCGTAGTGGGCTGGGGCCAGCGTACGATGGTAGTCAGTTTCTTCAGATCCAGCGAGACGCCATTTGGTCCAACCGTCGATCCAGCGAACACCGCCTCTGTCATGAACAACTTCGTCTTCGCTGCCGACAAGGATAGATCGCCCTCCCGGATCTTTGTGAAAATCACCCACAACTTCCCCAACATCTCCTCGAACTCATCCGCTGCTGTGCCCCCGTCATCCACGAACAACTCCATGAACTCTGTAATGATCAGCTCCCACAACCGTTGAGCAACAGAGTCCGTGAACGCTGTTGGTGTGTCTGTAAGACCAAGCGGCATGCGCATGTACGCATAAAAGCCCCGCCCAGGTATAAAAATCACCAGGTACGGCTGGACGCTCTTGTCGACGTGCAGCGCGAAGAACCCAGATGCGAAGTTGAAGGTGGACATGTAGTGATGGCCTGACAAGCGTCGCTGTTTGTCTCGTATGTCCCCCTGCGGCATCGCCGGCACCTTCAGGTACTTGTTAAGTTCCCCGAAATTGCCGCAGATCCTCCACTTTGGCGCCCCCCATACATGCGGCTCGCCCGGCGGGTCCCTCGCTGGTAAGTTGTCCCGCGGCTCCATCCCGTTCGCCATGCACTCCCTCTCCACCTCGTGGATCAGCTCGTTCAACGACACACTGTAGTCCATCGTCTTCTCCACTAATGATATCGGGTTAACGCACTTTATATCGTGCGAGTCAATGCACTGTAAGATCCCCACTGCCTCCATCTCATCCACCTGGCGATTTACGTCTATGCTCTGCGCTCTCGACCATGGACATTGCAGAACGGGGCCGGTGCTGAACTTTTGCATTGTCTGGAATCCGAGATGCGTAACCTCGCCTGCTGATGACTTTGACCTCGCTGAGCTTCGTTGCGAATATGTCTGCGAATTCAGCCACTAGCGCACAGGCCTCCGCGCGTTGCTCGTCCGTCAGGTCCAGTCCGTATTCCACCAAGCCCTGAACCCTCGCTACGCGGTCGGGGTCAAACGGGTCGTGCGCACATCTGGGGAAGGGTGAGAGGCTATGATTCGGGTGATGCGGCGCTTGGTGAACGAGGTTAACACTCATCCACCCCGGTAGAATTTCGAATAGTACTCGCCTCGTGGGGGGAGTCTCGAAAGAACTCGCCCCCGTTGAGGCCGCACATGTCTCAGCGTTGCCGTCTGGTCCACCGCCATCCTCCATCTCGCTCACTACTCCTCGGGGTTCCACTCCACATGGGCCGCGCGTGTCAACAGATTCGGGGTCAGCTACTGCCTCGTCACACGTTTCAATGGAATGTACTCGCCTTGCAGGGGGAATCTTGCAAGATTTCGCCCCCGTTGAGGTGCTGCGCGTGCCTCGGCTTCGCCGGTATCGATCCACCTCCTGTCGCAATCGAACCACTCGTCCTCCTCAAGTTCCTCCGTCTCCGCTCCATCTCCCCCTGCAGCCTCGTCCAACGCATCAACCCACCCCTAACTTCCTCAATCCTAGCGGAACTCGCTGCATCAACGGTCTCAACCTCAAAAATGGGATCAACTCGCCTCGCAGGGGGAATCTCGCAAGATTTTGCCCCCGTTGAGGCCGCGCACCTCTCTTCGCCTCGCGGGCTCGTCGCGTGGGGTCCAGGTGTGATCGTCGGCAGCGTTGCGGGTTGCGCGAACTTGGGGGTATGGCGTGGGTGAGTGCTCTCGGGACTAAAAGAAGATTGGACTCGCCTTGCAGGGGGAACCGCGCACGATTTCTCCCCCCGTTGAGGCTTTGCGCCTCGCTGCCATTGCTGCAGCGTTCACCGCGTTCATCCAAACGACAGGGTTGCGGTTCTCCAGCGTCACCGTCTTCCCTCCGCCGTGCACAGTCACGATATCCGCCTTCATGTCGTGCACCACGCCCACCGCCGCTTGCAATGGCTTGCCAAAAAGCACTGTCCAACCCCTGCCGCTGTCGAAGACCTCGAACCTTCCCCACGCTCGGACACCCCCAACCTCCATCTCCCCCTCCCAACTCCCCAGTGTGTCCACGATCGTCCCGTCCGCCATCCTCAAGCGCTTCGTTGGTGGCCCCAACTTCCCCAGACGCTTCGCCACTCCTTCATAAAATGTCTTGTCCATCGCACCGACCTGCGCACTGCCGTCAAACAAAACCAACACCCGTGTACGTTCTCCTTGTGGTCCTTCTAAAATTACCCACTGCATAAAGGAGGCGTTGTCTGTAGCAGGCTCACGGGGGTCCAACGAGTACAAATCGACAATCTCGAATTCATGCGAGTTAGTGAGTGTACAAGATGGAGCACCTGGGCCGTCCAATTGGCCGGGGCTCGGGACAACACGATGGCCTACATGCGCTGCCCGTTGACAAAATCCTCCCCTCCCCTGTCACTACCTCCTCCTCCATCCCCTGCCCCCGCTGCTGCAGCGTACCAGGGCGTCCCCTCGACTTCAACGACCTCGACGTAGTTCACCGCTGGCGCGGGCATGTGAATGCGCCTGAACCAGGTCCCGCACGTTGCGCGATAACGGCGCTCGATTGGTGGCAGGAGTGGCACGGGGCAGCGCTGATGGATGGGGTTTGTGTAGATTCCACAGCACCAACACTCACCACTGCACGGCAGCGCTGTCCCGGGCGAGATCGGATATCCCGTCGACCAAACCGCAACCGACTCCGCGGGGATGTGGCTGTTCACAGCAGCCCACATCGCAATCTGCAATGCATAGGTCGCACGCCCCTCGGCAGTGTTCGGGGGTTGGAGCCGGTTATTCTCCTCCATGAGACGGTGCAAACAAGCCTTCTGTTCGTCCATCCCCGGCGCGATTCGTCCACGCTCTCTTGCACTGCCACCTCCTCCGTTTCCTCCTCCCCCACCACCATTCGTCTGTGTTGCAGGGAGTTGAGCAGTCTGCAGCGGCGCTCCAGCGGCAGCCGAGACCTGCGCAGGGTTGGTCGCCGGCGTGATGCGGATGCTATTGACGTGCCGGGTGAGCTGGTCCACAGAGTGTTCCACCACTCGCTGACGTTTATACTCCTCAACCGCCGCCTCGACCGCAGTCTGCAATACTGCTTCCAGCTGGGTGAGGAGAGGGTCCCAGGTGGCTGGCACGTCCCCCACCGTGGTACGAATGACCGGCGGTAGCCTGTGATGGAACGCCCACACCCCCTCTCCCGAGCCCCCCGCATTCACCACCAATACCGCCTCCTGCACCCGCGCCACAAAATCTATCAGCGGCGCCACGTTCTCGCCCTGCACCACGACGTAGTCCTTCGACAGGTCTTCCATGGTGATTCGCATACCCGCCAACTCAGCCAAACGCTGAGCGCGAGGTTTCACCATGGCACGAACCGGCTTGAACCTATCTTCAAAGGCTGGGATGAACGTCATCCACGAGCCCTTCGTCATCGCATCAAGCGCCTTCCACCACTCTGTTGCCACAGAGTTCGCTGGGAAGTGATCTGGCATCGCCTGGAGCATCTCGGCGTCGGAGCTCCCACAGAACGTACGGCGAATGGCCTTCACAAAGTCTTCCGCCGTCATTGTGTCCTTGTCGCGGCTCCCCCAGAAAAGTAAGTTGACAGACATACTGTTTTTGTAATAGTTCGTTGCCCTAGCAGTAACCAGAACTTTTGGCTTTGTCAAGATAATCGCAGCCGGTGCGAGTGCGTGAGTTGCAGCTGGCGGCGACGGCGGGGGATCGCTCAGAGGGGAGCTAAGTGGGTCTGGGATGTGGTAAAATGCCCTAGGGGAGATCGGACGTATCAAAAGTCCTGCAGCGGTGTGTAGACCCAGGCTGGCGCGTGGCGAGCAGGGCGGCGAGGTAACAACGACCTCAGGGCTTGGAGAGTTTAATGGCGTCGCGAGCTGGGCGGCCTCGTTCTCGTCACGGGTCCGCAGCACACTGCTATGGCGCTGAGGTCTAGTATCGCGGCCTTTCTGCGTCCTGTCTTCTCGCTGGCGCAGGCGCAGCGTCGGCGCCAGAGTCGATCTACGGGGTCTGTCTGGATGTCTGGGAGTCTATCTGGTTGGTCTAGGAGTCGAGACTAGGCGTCACACGTGCTAGTAGTCGTCGAGGGCGTCGAGGCGGGCAGTCACAAAAAACAACGATCGTAGGCAATTGTCGTCGATCGCGACTGAGCAAAGGGCGTGGGAGAGCGAAGGCCACTCCAATCACCACTATGGATCCGGCAGGGGCGGCTCAGATGCTGAGCTCAGCGATCACACCTACAGAGATCCTCTAAGGCAAGAGACAAGCACGTGAATGCTGACTAAAGCTACAAGACGATGCTAACTAAGCCCAAACCATCCTACACTGCCACGCCGGCGGCTCCCGCCGCTGGCACCTCTTGTACGTATAATGTGTGCGACAGGTTCGTTGATTGCCGATATTTGGAGAAAGGAAAGCAGGCTATTACTGTAGTGTTTCAACCAAAGGTTCAGGTGACGGGTGACAGCGGGCCGTGAGCAAACAATTTTGGTGCTTGTGACAGTGACTTAGCATTTTTTAGCCCAAAATAGGCAGAAAAACGTCACAATTTTCGGTTTGGCATTTGCCGAACTGCCTTATTTGGTAAATTTCTCGTGATTGCTGAGCTGTGAACTATTTGTCCAGCGAACAACCGAGGTGATGGGTGACACCCTGTGAACCTTTGGTTGAAATGCTACAGTAGGGGTGCTCAATTCTTGACTCGTCTGTCCCGTCCCGTAAATAAATGAATAATATTTGATCGGAACAAACAATATTTTAAACCCTGCTAAGCGAGTGCCACGGATTCAGAGCAAGCTTGCCGACAAGGTAGTTAAATAAGGCTCTTCCAATTCTGGGGAATTCTGAACTTGAAGGACATGAAAAATAAAGACTGCTTACCTAAATATGTGGCGGAATTTACGATCAGGGGCTCAGAGACAAATACTGAAGAAGTCCTTTTCCCTGGGAATCGGGTCATAGGTTCCACAAGAGCCATCACCAGACACATATTGTGCTTTCTCAAGGCCATAAGCTCAAGCACTTCTGAGTAGTGTTGCTGTGACTCGTTAAGTCGAAGTCGCGACTCGCTAAGTTGACTCAAGTGAGTCCAACTTAGCGACTCAAGTCAACTTGGTCAGCAAAATTTTTCAAAATGCTCCTAGTGGCTCCAGACCTTGTAAAAAAACTCGAAAGGTGAAAAATGATTTTTTACCTACCACAGAATGTCACGGCACTGTCACGATATCGTCACAGTGTCACAAATGTCACAATTTTTTCTGATGACCCCGATCGCTTCCTCAAGCGAAAATAGACAACCTGCTTGGGACCCGACTTGAGTCACTCAAGTCACTTCAAGTCAATTGTATCAATTCAACTCGACTTGGCTCAAGTCGGTGCCCCCAAGCAGTGTTCCATGTTAAGAGGTTATTAATGGTCAAGATTGTTCTTAAGGCCTTAAGTCTTAATTAAGACGTTATTAAGAGTGGCATATTAAGGTCTTAAGAATTTTTTTTGCAGCCGTTTTAGCAGCTATACAAAAACGTGCTAGTTCCTGTCGTAATCATCTCCTGACCCCTCTAGTTTGCCATCATCAGGTTCTTTGTCCGAGTGCTCTTGTGCCAACAACTCCATTAAGAGTGTCTCACGGGTGAATGCCTCGTGCGATGGGCGCTGTGGTGGATGCGGAAGTTTTCGGCCAAAGAGCAGAGATAGCTTGCGAGGAAGAAACTGAGTTCGCTGCCCCACAGCAGGCGGGTCAGAAATCTCCAAGGACAAGCCTTCACTGGCAGCTTCAATTTCCTGCTCTCTCACTCCAACCACCCAGGAATTATAGACCTTCCGCCACGCCACACGAGAATTAACAAGCCGAGAACTCACTTGTGACTCGTTGTTGTCATCGGATTCTGCGGTGTTCTCTAAGGCGTCTGCATACTGCGGAAATGCAATGAGCTTGGCAACGCGACTGTTGTCATGATTTTGGTGCTTTTCGAGTGGCTCAACAAAGCCTGCAGCAACATGCTCACTTCGAATCGAAGCGCCGACCTGGGACGGATCAGTGGATATAATTACAGTAGGGGACAATCAAAGTCTGCCTATTTGAGAAGTGTGGAAAAGTGGTATGTGCTGCTTGGGATATGCCATCCAGAGACTTGGAAACTAGTTCCTATGTGAATTGAGAGGCAAATGAAGAATTGACACGAGCGAAATTCCTGAAATCCATGATTTTACCAAAATTTACCTGAAAATATTGAGAATTCCAGAAAAAATCGCTAAAAATATGAAAAAATCGCCAATCGACTCCATTTGATGAGCTGGTTATGATCCCTGAAAGTTTAAGAAATTTATCGAGCCGTTAGGGTGGAAAAAATCAATTGATCTGACAGTGATTGCACTCATTTCGGTTAGAAAATAGTGGGAAAACACAAATTTATCAGAATTCTGGCCTCAGTTGGACCCTAAATGGCTCCAGAGGTGGCACTTGAGAATTTTTTGTGAGATAGGGAACATAAGTGGAGCTCTAGAGGCCCAAAAGGGGTACACACAATTCTGTTCAAATGGTCCAAAATATTGAGAAAACCAACGGCTCGTGGGAAAAATCTGAAAATATGTTTTTAGGCTCCTTTTTTGAAGCTGGATCTGATTCTGAACTCAGAGTAGCAAAAAAAAAGAGTGGTTCACAAGCTACAAAATAGGTGGACTTTGATTGTCCCCTACTGTACAAGTTGCCTGGTTCATCTGTACCTTTGACATCTTGCCGGTTTTCTCGAAGCTGAGCCGGTTGCGAGTACGAGTCCGTTTGATTTTGAGATCGGAAAAGTCGCGCTCATTGCCCCCTTGGTTAACTGTGACACCGAGAATCAAGATCGAGAAATCAGCGAGCTCGCGAATTCCGGGAGTGTCCAGGTATTGCTGCCACACAAGAACAGGATTATTCCCCTGCCAGATAAAAATGCGAACACCAGCTACAATAATGAACAACACACTCACATTGGATTTTCCAAAGCTTTCACGGGTGTTCCAGAAATCCTCAAATGCACCTTCTTTACTGATATATTGAATGAAGGCCTGGGATACCTCGCTCACCTTATGCTCTTTGTCGGCGTCATAAGCTGCCTACTCTTCTGGTGAGAGCGGTCTGGGTGGCGGTCGAGACTGAACACGTTTGTAAAGCTGGATGTGTTAATGTCAAAAAGCCAAAATTGTCGCGATAATCAGACCGACACACCTGCAAGAGAACCGCACTCAAATTAAACACCGAAACCCCAGCTTTGTCACCAAAACGAGACACATGCTCGTATGGATTGAGGACCAAGGCCATCACAAAGAAGTCTTGGTCCATCACAGCCCAACGTTTTTCAATCCGCGCGGTCATGCCGGCCGCAACTCTGGCGCTCGAATGACGACTAAAGTGAAAGTACACACTCGCAAAACCAAGAAGGACTTGGTCGGCACGTGTTTTTTTCGCCCTGATTGATATTCGTGATAAAACAAATAGGCTCGATATCCTCAACGACAGTCTGGAGCTTCTTCCAGAAATTCGGATCGTCGAGAGGATCACAGTATTGAGTCGCTTCTTCCGTCATCTTCTTGACCTTTTTCTTGTTCTTCTCGGCACCAACTTGGCCTGCAATGATATCTGCGCGACGAACGATTGCGGATTGGCGAAGAGGCACCTTGAGGTGGATAAGACGAGTGAATGCGACATAGTGAGTGGTCCAGCGTGTAAGATTTGCCGTAAGATACGAGAGCGCGCCACCTTCAGGCAAGTTAAAATGCTCCTCCTGAGCTATATCCTGCACACGCTCGTGGCCATTAACCCAGCCAATTAACTCGTTCGCAGTTCGGAAAGTTCCGGGTGATCTCGCATCAGTAGCCTTAATTAACCCCTAACTTGACCGACCAGCGAAGCTAAGGCTTAATATTAAGGGCAATTTAACCCTTAATTGAACTTAAGTCTTAAGTCTTAACTGGAACACTGCCCCCAAGTCGACTTGGAGTCGGTTTGTCCCAAGTCGCGGCAACACTACTTCTGAGATATCATCGCTCAGAAACTCTGCTTCCTCTTCGTCTATTTCTAGGAGATTGACATCCTCCGAGTCCTCTTCCAACAGCAGAGAAGTAGCCATGACAGATTCAGCAACATATAGAAGGTCCGATTGAATTTGGTTGGGTCTTGGTGGGATGAGGCATTTGGACGAGAAAGAGCGGGCCACTTAGCGGAGTTTGAAATGTCATTTGTTCCTATCAAATATTAATTAATTATTTACGGGACGGGATGCACGAGTCAAGAATTGAGCACCCCTATTTGCAATCTGCACACCGAGTTTTGTCTTGCATCGATTTAAATCATGATAAAGTAGAAAATTACGCACCCCCTGAAATGTCATATTCTGTACACTGGTTGACACTACTGCGGCACAACGATTAGATTCTTTTCTTACCACTTCCATTCTACTTTAGATAGACGTTCGGATAACGTTCGAATAGCTCATCGAGTAGGGTTGTTGGAGTCTAGGGCGAAGGCGCGAAGGGCTTGCGCGTGCTTGGATAACACTGGGAACACAGTGTTTAGAGGCTGGACCATACTGTGTATAATATATCACTATCACTATCACAATGATGAGCTATACTGCCATGATTATACTCACTGTCTGTTGTGGATTTTGGTGCGCACAGTGGGACGCTCAGATTTATCTTGATCAAGGATCGCTTACGAGCTGAAATTAAAGGCGGTCCATCAGCGAAAATCGATATCCGCAATAAAAATAAAGTGGACTCCCTAAGCCCTTGTACTAACTCCTAGGTTTTTAACATACGTTGGAGATGTGGCTGCATCGCAGCATAGCCCGGCGTTCTGAACATCAGAACAGAGGGGAAAATAAGTACCGAAGCCTCAAGCAATGAGCGTACCCAAAGTTGTTGTCTGTTTCGTTCGTTGAAATATCCGCGCACCGGGAGCGTTTGAAACAGTCTCCGACGACTTCCTACCGTTGACGAAACCGCCGTTGCAGCTCGCACGACCGGATGTAAGTGGAGCCGAAGCGCTATTCACGAATGTAGTGCTAGAGGGCACACCGTGTACGGAAGCCTGCAGGAGGTAGATGCATAGAATTTAGCTGACAATCAAGAACCACGGCGGATGATAATGGATATCGAGGCGGGAAGAGTTGGAGACAGCCACCGACGGCTGAAATTGAACACCACTCGATATTTTCCCGTTTTACAGTCCTCAGAGCTATGAGAAGACAAACAGAGTAAATGGGTTATATTCGCGACATTGAACACGAATCAGAGCCCGACGCAGAAGAACAAACAAGAACGATTCGAAGTAGCAATGTTCCATCGGAGAAAGAACGCGGCTCAAAGAAGCCCAAACTAGAGGATGTTGGCATATGCCCGAAATTTCAATTCAGACTTTCTCTGGACACGAGGCTGAAAGTAAGCCTACATCCGAAAAATGCCTCATGTCTATTGGTGTCTATCCGGTCAGTATAGACAGGGGAGGTCTGGGCTAGATCAGATAGACACCAATAGACACCAGATAGACACAAATAGTAGCGAGGTGTTTTTCAGATATACGGCGGATGTCTGCTTCGCCTCAAACGAGTTCCAGAGATCATCCAATGAACGTCTTGAATGTAGCTTTCATGCGCCGTTTGCCTGGTGCTTGTGCGATCTTCACTCGTCCGCTGTCTCCTTGCTTCACTCGGGTCTTGAACTGCCTCTGTTTTGCTGCGTACCTCCGCGTCCGGTCTATGTACCTCTGATATAAATCTGGTTGTCTCATCTCCATCGTGCTACTGAGGCTGTTTGCATGCAATCGCAATCTCTGTCGCTGCTGGAATGATACTCTGCGATCGATGTTGACTTAGCTGGTTTACAGCTTCAATCAGACCTGAGCTTAGTCCGCATTGTTCTTGCCATCTTCTCCCGCATTCGTGTTCAACAGCATTCCGTTTTGAGCAAGATTATTATCTGTGATCTTTATCTTTCATTGTTCGACTTTTTTGGTTACTTACTGCTGTAGATTTACGCACAGCTATGTTTTCATGGACTTTGTATTTAAACTGCTCAAATCCTGCATTCACCTCAGATGTTGTTTCAACGCCGAGGTGAGCTTCCCGATGTATTCTGTTCATTTCCTTTTCACTTACGCTGTACTTTTAGTCTGACTTTGTTCAGGTGAATATATTAGATGTTGTTTCAACGCTGAGTCTGACTTCATTCAGTCTCTGTTTTCAACAATCGATTCCTCGAATTCTCGCGACACAGTAGTACCGTCCTCTCGCCCTCCATCCTCGCTCCATATCCCTGCGTCCTCCCGCGTCCAACGGCCTTCGCGTCTTGCGTTCCGTTCTTCGGAGGCATCAAATTTCTAGGTTGAACGTTGTTGTGACGATTCAGATGTCCTCCAGCGTGGCTTTATAAGCCATCTATAGCTCGCGTCCTCTACGATTGTTTCAGTCGTCCTCTGTGTCCTGGCTTCACTGCTTAGACCGCTGCTCATTCTGCGGCATACCCCCGCGTCAGGTATACCTACGGTCCGCATTTAGCTATCTTGCTCTCCATCGTACTATGATACATCATCCGTATTGTTCGCTCTGCATAACACTGCGTGATTGATTCCTCGAGCTCTTGTGGTGCTTCGCTCTCCAGCTTTATTTTTGCTCCGTATGGTTCTGTTCTCCCGAGGGTTAACTCTGTTGCGAATCACATTGGTACTGAGACCGAGGCCGAAAATGACTCATTTGGACCGGCCGCGCGCCATTCGCACTGTGCCTTTTCCTTCGAATTTTTGGCGGCTCACTACAATTCGAAGTAATTACGTTATCCACTATGCGCCGCGCAACACATCTCTCCGCCGCTCGAAATTCCGGCGTGAGCCTTCCTCCTGTTGCGATTCGTCTTAGGTACTGATCTGATTTTGTGATATCATCTCCTCGGCCTCGCAGACTTCCTTTCCAGCTCGAGATCAATTTTGAAGCATTCTGAATCTGAATCCGACCTGCATCTACGATCGCCGCAAATACTCTTTCCTTCTCAGCGTCTACAAATGATTTTCAAATCAAGCCTTCATCCCTTCGATCCATGCTCCTGTGCTTTACTCGGATTTTGTTCCTGTGTGGTTTGTTTGTTCTACGTGCAGCGCCGGATCTCACTACATGCGTGCAGCCCCTACTCAGACTGATCGCCACGTACATTTATTTCCTGGTGACGGTCGTATTGCAATTTCGCATTGATCCCCACATTAGATCTTGCCAATTCCGCCGACAAGTCCTTCAAGATCGTTCCGCTTCAATCCGAATTCAACCACACGCAAAGCGCGCAACTAGCTGAAAAGTTTCCGAGTTTTCGTGGTAAGTGAGATTATTTGCCTGCAGTATGTTGTAATTGACCAGTCTTCCAGATCCAGCTCCTTTGTTGCGAGCCAGTCTACGGTGCAAGCCTGCAACGATCTAGCACTCTGGACATTGATGATCGTGAAGGAGTAATTCCCAGATTTCCCAGTTGCGCTTACCTATGCCTGCCTCGCCTCTCACGCTCCTTCATGGACTTTGAATTTCGTCCTCATTTCTCCGGGTGCCTCGTACGTACCATGTCTCGTCCCTCTTCTCAACACGAATTACAGCTGGGCATCGTCGTAAAATTCAGGCGACCACGACACTTGCACTCACTAGGTTGATGATTTTCACTGAGGTGCTGAAATGTGAACTTGTCGCTGTACTTGTCACTTTACCGGCACTCAGAAACGGCTTAGTTGATCACAAGGCCAATCGACTCATCTCGCGGACCATTACGGAACGGAGAGCGGGAAGACCATCATTTCTGTCGGCTCCGAGGATGATATTTATACTGCTGGGCATTCACCACTTTTACCCCCACGACGTCATTGGAGTTGACATCTTCTCTATCTCAATGCTCCTCGCGTTGTCTGTGGAATTGCTCGAGGCGATTGGAGCCGAGGTCCGCGTTTCACGATTGACCTGACCTGCTGATGACGGACCCGCGCACAGCTCACGCCCACGGACCACGCCGTTCTGCGCCAGGTCTGCAAAGATCTCAACAGCGCAGTTTCTCGCTTGTTTTTCTCCGTCCTGACCTTGAAGTTAAAGATCAGCCTAAGTGGATCAGGTCTGGGCGAGGACACCGTCGAGAAGCTCAGGGTGCTTGGCACCGGTGAAACGGGATGGTCGTTCCATGCGAAAACCCTGCGTATCCTCTCAGATAGAGTGGCAAGCGAGGAGAATGCTCAAAACGACAAGCTAGTCGATCTCTTTGCCCGCACACTGGCGTCTCTCTCAAAAATCCAAACTGTGGTGTGAGTTTTGAGATGAGAATTGATTTCTACATGTCGTGATTGTTCCTCTGTAGATGGCATGTGCACCATCTGGACCTCCCCTGGGGAGACCATGAGGTTTTCGGGTGGGGACAGACTGCCATTCTGCACTTCTTGAACACATTGAGAACTCTGCACAATCTTGAGCTGGACATCCCCAGCGCACTTAATGTTTCCGAGTTGAAGGTACAAACTCTGGAAACATTGACTCTCAAGACCCCTGGTCACGGTCGGGGGCCAAGTTGGCGGCGACTGACTCCAGAGGTGTATCAAGGCTTTGTGGACCTGATCATTTCACAGCAACAGCTCAACTCTCTGCATATCGAAGGTTTCATCGAATTGTCCGCAGTCTGGCGTATGCTGCGATCAAAGCCACGCAAGACGGTGGCGATCACGGAGATCAAGACGACTGTTGTGACGCAGGAGCTGTTTGACTATCTGTCCTCGTATTCGGGAATACGGAAGTTGACACTAAAGTCACCAGATGGCGGAAATGTGGACGAGTCCAATCGCCTTGCGGACATCTTTTTCGAGACAGCCCTACCCCACCATGTGGAATCTCTCGTGGAGCTCTCATGTCCAGCGGCCTTCGAAAGCCGGTTCAGATTTGGCAAACACAATGTCGATCTTGTCTCGTCACTGCAGAAGCTCACCAAACTCGAGATGAGCATTAATGCAGGGGCGGTTCGGAGGGTTAAATCAGTTGCCTCCATCGGCGTATCGGTCAAAGCTAAACAAGCCGATATCACCCCCGTAGTGGTATGTATACTTCAGCAGAGCTTACCGCCGCCGGCTCATGGCCACCATCGCAATAGAAGCTTCTCCTCGATACAGCTGCTACCCTCCCAGCCCTTAGCAGCCTCACCATTGTCCCTGCAGAAACAGAGCGGAATCGTGGGATGTGGTGTGGAAATGGACGGATACATCATCAAGGTGCAGTTGCCACTGCTATTTCGACTGCGGTGATGGCCTTCCGCACGGATGTTCCATGCATGGCAATCGTTCGTGCGCGTTTCAATACTTACGAACTGGAGCCGAGGGGCGGTTCTGTGCGGAAGGGCCGTTTGGGGTATAAAGAGACAGGCAGCTGGTCCCGGTACTAGGTCCCCGGCAATTTGTACAATTCACGCATTGGAACCACTATGTCCGATTATCAGACCTTGCCAACTCACAACGGCGGAGAGTTGAGAAGGGAGTGCATGATGTGCGGGAACGCGATGGCGGGAAGATGCGGTGAACACTGAAAGTTAGTTCCACGTTGGTCCCACGCCGGCGGCACGCAAATCAAGCGGCACAGCGGCATTTTGGCATTGTCCGGCGGCAACATGAATTTTCGAAGGATTAAACCTGAATCGCTGCCTGGTGATTTTTAACATGATTCCCACAAAAATTCAGGAGTCCACCTCTCTGACCCAGTCACTGAATTCCGTGGGGTTGTAGGCACAGGGTTTTCCTACCCTGGTAGGCAGAGGTGGGCCAACCCCACAGGTAAACCCAGCATTTCACTGCAACCAAAGGCCTGTTTCGGGTCCAATACACATTAAAACACGCTCTTGCTTCGCCGTGTGACCATTGAATGTGGGTAGGTAGGTAGGTAGGTAGGTAGGTAGGATTATACGGCATTGGAATGTGGGATTTTTAATGACACAGCCCACGGCTGTCAATCTTCGGCTCACTCCCGGCTAACCAATCAATGAAATATTGGCTGCGTGGGACATGGCAACTGGTGATAGTAACGTCAGCGACGTGGGAATGTGACAACAGCACCGCAACGCCCAGATATCAAGATAGGGGTGGCCTATGTAGACCGAGGGGATGCTGATGTAGGCCAAAATTGGCCCACCTTGGCCTAGCCAACTTGGCCTACCAGGGTAGGCCGACATAGACCAACCGTAGACTCACGTAGACTTAGTCGGTCTACGCGGGCTCGGAATGCAGTGAGTCAGTACCTGACTTGATTGTTGTAGTATACTACTTCGTAGTAATTCGAATAGATTCTCCTTCCCGTATGTTTGCAGCGGGATCACCTTTCTCCTCGAGCATCATGCCTGTTACTGCCAAGACGGTCTTTGGTTCCCTAGAGCAGCTATCTCAGCCTTGAGCCATCCTGTCTATCATGAAGCTGTGGCCATAACACTTCTCCGAATTTCCTCCATTGCCACAAGCTCCTCGGGCATTGGGACAACTAGTATCGGCGAAGGAATACGAGGTGCGCCAGGAAGCTGCGAGGGGAAACACATCAGAGGAAAGAAATGACGGACAACAGCATGCAACGTCCTCACCCAATTTCCTCTGTTTATACATGTTCGGTCTGAAGTGAACGGGATCAGCTGTACATGAACCAAAATGACGAGAAGAGCTTGAAAGCCAGTCGCACATGGAGAATGAGACAGAACATTCGCACAGAGCGAGCGAACCGCATGAATTGAAAGAAGATACGGTTTATTGCATAAAAACACTGGGGGAGGGGATTATCGGTGGAATACAAAGATATAAAATAATAAGATGAGATCTCTGTGTTCAATATCACGAAAGCAGGAGAAGCTATGGTCAGACGCTCAGAACCTTGCCCCTGTATATTTGTCTGTCCATTCTGGCTTCAGAATGGTCACTACCCAACTTTTTGCTTAGGGCCAGCTGGGCGGGCCCTAAATGTGACGGCACCAAATGAATCTTAGTCACAATGGGTTCATGTGTGGAGGGTGGATTTGGCGGGCTGATATGACCCTGCTTGCCCAAGATTAGGGCGGGGCCAGCCGCAGTTCCTAGCATATTGCCACTCCAGTGCGTGGTGTGCATCTGAGCAGCAACATACTAGAAGTAGGGGGATGTTGAAATCACTGAACTCTAGATCCGCTATAAATAAGTATGGGTATTTTAATCGTTCGTCTGCGAGCCATCAAATGTCAAATTATGCACACGCAGAAAAGTCTTTCCTTTTCCCATTGGTGTCTAGCACCTTCGAAAATGATTTGGAGAGTGATACCCATGAACAGACATTTTCTTACAGAAGCTGTTTCGAAGTCGCCAGTTGCAATGGGCGCTCACCACGGATTTTCTTGTGGATGTTGCTTGCGGCGAGGCCGCTCATAGGGATTGAGTTGAACTTCCACTGTTCCAGCCTTTGTCGTTGATTTGGCAGAGACGCCGATTTTCCCTGTCCTTGGCTTATTGCAGTCCAAAGTTGACATTGTGATGTCGGGGTAACATGGTACTCCCATTTTTGAATTGGACTCGCAAAATACCTTGCACAAATAAATTCTTGACAGTTGAACATTGTTACAAAGAATGCGGAAGGATACTGTAAATGAAAGGAGCATTTACTCAACCAGAGTGTGCGGACAACTCACGGTGGGGAGAAGTTGTAATGAGTCAGCTTTAGAAGTCCCAGTTCGTAAGACTTGTGCTGCATCGAAATTTAACAATATTCCTCATCATATTAGATCAATTTGAATCTGACCAAAACGTCTCACAAATACAATGGATGGAAGAGAAGATCATCTGGATTGTGTCCAAAGCCCTACAGCCAGAACAGATCAGGTATGAGTACTCCAGTGATTGAACGGTTACACAGGACGACAAGGACCTATTTACTTGACAGTTGCACAAAAGCCTTGTTAATTGTGCGGGACTGCTCAGAAAAATCAGAACTTACACACTGGATGAAGTGCTGTGGCCTCATCAGCCGTGCAGCGCTGCGAGCCCGGAAAAATTAAAACTCACACTGGTACCCTGGGTGACACATTGGGACCATGTCAGTCATGCAGCACCATGCATTCAGATAAATAGCTACTCACCAGCTGGGTGACATGTCGTGGCCTCTTCAGTAGCGCCACATTGCGTGGTCAGGAAATTTGCAACATACACATTGGCAGACAACTCGTGACCTTGTTGTGTGGCACACTGGGTAGTCAAAAAAGAAAAAGAAAAAAATTGAGACTTACACCCTGGCTGACGCATCATGGCCTTGTCAGTCATACAGCACTGTGCTGTCAGAATAATCAAAACCTGAACGCCGGGTGATGCATTGTGGCCTCGTCAGTCGGGCGGCAAGAAAATTTATTCATTTCATCAAACCAGTAAGTATACAGAGTAATTATGGTGCATGGCTTGGCTACATATACGCAATGCAGATTCCTTCGAGCTACTCATTGTTCCTCCCATCGCAAGTACACTTGTCATCTTAGGCACAAGTGGCATCCCAAGAACACTCCCTGGCCGTTCTTTGGCGATGGCATGTGAGGGAGGGTTGATTCCACACATGCCCTCACAGCATTGTGGGATCTTGAAGACGGACACTCACGCAGGCTCAGCGCTAGCATAACAAGTCTGTATTGGAAGGGGTCTGGTGCACTATTTCACCAAATGGGCAATGTGGTCATAAGTAAATACCGATGAGACACACCCTGGGTCCGTGACATGGCTGTGGGACAAGGATGAGACTGGAGTGATGCAGAAGACTGAGTCCTGCTTCACATGCAGCATTCACTTGTTGTTACTCATGCGATGACAATCATGGTATCGGCGGTTTTGCGGCAGATATCCAAGTTGAAACGGGTGGGAATCCAGACTGTGTTGAGGAAAGGTTTGATGGTCGTCGTGGCCGTATGCCGAGCATGGTCGTAGGCGCAGACAAGAGATGTGTGGGTAGACGTGGTGGACAACAAGCAGGGATAGGGTGACAACCCAAGTAATTTATTAGCTGAACTTAAGTTCCAGCCGGTCGGGACCGAATCCAGTCTTAAGTCCCACAGATCTTAAGTCCCAAGCGTAACATACTTAAGTCCTTCAAACGTAGCACACGGCCCCTCGCGTTACTGTAGTAGGTAGTATACACCCAGAACTTAAGTTCGCCATCTTAGAACTGAAGTTCGCCACCTTAAGTTTTTCACGCATCTCAAGTTTCCCACAAAGAAAGAAAAAAAAATCGAACAAGAAAAATCTTATAATTAAAAAGAAAAATCTTACAAGTCCGTAAGAACTTAAGTCCCTCGGAACTCAAGTCCTGCCTGGATCTTAAGTCCCTTGGAACTGAAGTTCTGCGTGGTCTTAAGTCCCTTGGAACTGAAGTCCTGTGTGGTCTTAAGTCCCTTGGAACTCAAGTCCTGCGCGGTCTTAAGTTCTATTAGATGACTTCAGTTCCATGTAACGGACGAAGTCAAAAGTGATTTACCTTAATCAAGCCTTCCTCTGGCGTTTCCGCTTGGGGCCCGCGTTGTCCTCCAACGCGCGCACGCGCTTTCCCCCCTTCCTTGCCGATGCAGGTACAGAAGCCGCTGGGGCCTTCTTTTTCAGCAGCCCACCAGCAGCCTTTGTAGTAACCGTCTTTGTCCTGCCAGACTTGCGGAGAGGCGGCGGCGTCGGCGTGCGAGCCGGTGGCGGGGGAGGCGGGGCAGGCATGCAAAGCGGAGGCGGGGGAGGTGGGGGGAGGTGAAGATGGCAGAGGAGGTGGTGGCGGGGGAGGTGGGCTCGGCGTTCGAAGCGGAGGCGGGGTCGGCGGGGTCGGCGAAGGTGGCGGGGGAGGTGGGGTCGGCGTGCGAAGCGGAGGCGGAGTTGGGGGGGTCGGCGAAGGTGGTGGGGGAGGTGGGGTCGGCATGTGAAGCGGAGGCGGGGGGAGGCAGGGGAGGTGAAGGTGGCGGAGGTGGGGTCGACGTGTGAAGCGGACGTGGGGGAGGCGGAGGAGGCGAAGGTCGCAAAGGAGGCGGGGGAGGCGTGCGAGCTGGTGGCGGAGGCGCCTTGTGGAAGAAGCCCGACGTTCCGGCGCCGGCGGCCGTTGCCAATGCCGTTGCCAACTCGTACCACTGGCTGTGCATGAAGTTCGCCAGCCCGGTCGACATGAAGCCGCGCGGAAACTTCGCAACGTCGTAATATTCGCTTGGCTCGCTGGCGATTGCTGGCCACGGTATGTCTTGACTCCCAAACGCCGCTTCTGAGGTGTCATTAAGTCAATAATATGTACATTCCTCGTAACCGAAACCACGTACCATACGATGCTGCCAGGAAACTCGTCACCATCTGCACCACGGTTTTTGGGGGTATGTGGTCGAGGGCCCCAGCGCTGAGAGGAAAAACAGGCGGCGCGTCCTTCGTGGAGCCTTCATGGTTGGCCAGATAATCTAGCACTGCAAGTCAGAATAAATCGTTACATAAATTTAGTGTCTTACCTTTAAGAGGCTTTTCAGCCCATGCATGGATCCCGTTGACGATGTTGTCGACGCGGTCCTTATATTGTACATCGAAACGCTTGGCGACATGGATGTCCGCTGGCACCGCCTCGGCCCTGCTTTAACTGTCAGTGATCTGGGCGGCGTGAATCAAGGAGAACTTGCCACTCAAAGTGGACCCATCCGTCGTCGTGCAGCCAAGCCATAGTCATGGTCGCCACGAAGGGGCGAAACTTGCCACTGGCATGGAGGGTCTCGACCATACGCACAAAGCCGTCTGGCACTAGCTTTTGACGTCTAAATGAACCGTCAGTAGCGAAAGAAAATTCTAGAGTAACTTACTCCTCCCAGTTGACGTCCTCATCGGCTGCCGCCACCGGCTCCCAAGAGGTTTGATCCTCTTTTGCCCATAGCAGCGCCTCAGCCTTGCGAAACTTACTACCAGCATTGATGTTGCCCGCAAGAGTCTTCGAATATTCGGAGATCTCGTCGTGGCGATGGTCACAAAACCTGTCGTGACCCGTGTAGGCGGTGATGCCGGTCAGTTTCGCCAACGCGGTGGGATTGGGGGCCGCCTCTGGGCTGGATGCGCGGGCGTTGTCCTTTGGGTTCTTGAGTTTCCGCCTTTCGGCCGTCCGCTTGTTACTCATAACCTTCTGTATAGCCTGTTTTGTGATGTCAGAGGCGTGTTCACACCGAGATAAGTCAGTAAGATAAATGCTCACCTTTGCCCACCCCGCCTTAGGATATCCGCGCAGGAGAGACTGCCACGCACCTTCATCTTCCTCCTCGTCGCTCGCGTCGTCGTCATCCTCCGCAGCCTTGGCAGTCTTCTTCTGGTTCTGTTTCCAGACGGCTATCATCCCAGGGACGTGAGCCTCCTCTTCGTCGTCCTCGGGCTGTGCTTTGTGCAAAAATGCCTTGGCTGTAAACGCGGCGTCCTTGACCTTGTTGTAAACTTTGATGGCAGCCGTATTACTGAGGCTTGCCAGATCTTCGCCCCGAATCCCGACGTCGAGGATCCAGCTCTGCTGATACTCATTGAGTTTGGGGACAGCGACTTCCTCGCCTTTCGTCTTGGCAACGAGGGCGAGCTCGGGGAATGGCATGATGTCGGGGACGGTGTCGGGTGAAGAGCGGAGAAATAGAACATAGGTGAAAACATACCGGAAAAGTGGCGGAATTTTTCATTTTAGCAGATGTCTGCTTGGGCAGGGTGTTTTGAGGTTGCAGACCTCAGAGTTAAGGCAGTAGAAGGGAGCCGAATGATGTTTAGGGCCTCAAGGCGAAGTAGGTTGCGAAGGATGGGCACACAAGCTGAAACGGGAGTGAGGTTCGTGTCGGATGAGAACAATGGGACGATCACGTGATCCTGTGACATGCCTCGTTGTTCGTGCTCGTTGCGGCCTGTAGGCAACAACGGGAGTCAGGAGACGTGTTTTAACGTGTTTCATGAGTCGGTTGTCAAGGTAGCGAGGCAGTGAGGCAGGAAAATGCAGTGAGGACGCACCATGAGGCGTTTAGTTGCCAAAGGACCATAGCAACCTGTGGTTTTGGCCCGGCGTTCCTATGGCACCACTGGATTTTGTAGAGGAATTATAGGAAAAGTTCCTGTAACCTAGGGGATGGAGAAAATTGGCCAGTATCTAGGATAAATTGGGTTGTTTGGTTAGGACAAACATTAGGGGTATATAAAGGACAGCAAAATGTACGTAGATAGAGAAGAACACCCCGCACGAATCGATTGGTTTTGTTTGGTTGGACTCTTGGTTGTGACTTTGGAACGAACGGTTGAACGGTTAAGTTGGTTGGATAAGGAACGGTTTGGATTGGGTTTTTTTTTGGATCGGGTTGCGATTGGGTTAGAAGTGCAATTTTGGGACTAGGACTACAAGATTCAACTACTCAACACTATCGGACGTTTTATTGGATTCGCTTAGGCCATATACTTTGGTCTCAAACCCCCGAACACACACACACACTACTTCCGTTTTCATCCAAATTCAACTGGCCGGTCCGGTTGGGTTTCACCCCTAAACTCGAAGTCAGCGTTTCACGGGGTCGTACGCTTTAAACATTTCTTTCGGTTTCGGATGTTTGGTTCGCGCCATTGTTGGAAATCGGTGCGTAGTTCACGGCTGAAGTGGTTGAAAGTGCGTTGAGTTGGGGGTTGAAATCAAGATGCAGTGAAGTGCCACTCACAGGTCAATAGAAAACAAAACGTAGGCCGTGCATTGTCGAACTCCACTCGGAAAATACCAACTTGAAAAGGAAACAAGCGGTAAACAAGCGGTAACGGGTGGCCACCAAAGCGCCGGACGATAGCTAAAAAACGATAGACAATAGGACCTAAGGCCGACAACTATATAAGTTCTGCTCGACTGGAACCGAAAATTTCACCATACCTTCACTTCACGATGTCGACCATATCTTTACAAGAAACTCGCCGTCTCTTTGGCCCGTCGAATCGACCTGCATTTAACACGAATGTTCACCACCGCGCCTTTTTGCGCAAAGGGGCTCGAGCTGGTCGCAATGGGATCAGCTTCCACCTTCAACCAGCTCGGAAAACTCAAAGCTAACTATGTGCGTACTCTGCCAAAAAAAAAAAAATGCCACCGACCCAGCGCACTGACACTCCACCAGGTCCACAACTATCACCTTGTAACCCAAGAAACTGACGCTCCTAATTTCGAAGCTCGCCAAGGTCTGCGTGCCTATCTGGGCGCGTATGACACCTACTTCATGAAGCAGGGCAACGATTACGACGTCTGCGATCCGCAGGCTAAGTCTGTGCTACAGGCAGCAGAGCAGACTTGGCACGATTGGGTCGTGCCCTATCTTGCGGCTTGTGGGAGACTTCGTCCCGACTGGGCTTTGGAGCCACTCCCTGGGCTTCAGAGAGTACGCGTCACCCCCGCACCTGCGCCCCGCGCAGTCGTAGTTCCCGCCACCGCACCATGTGCAGCAGCAGCTCCAGCACCCGCCCCGCGCGCAGTCGCAGTCCCCGCCACCGCACCACGTGCAGCAGCAGCTCCAGCACCCGCGCTGCGCACAGTCGCAGCCGCCGCCCCCGCACCACGTGCGGTAGCAGCTACAACGCCCTCTACGTCGCCTGCGCGAAGCCGTTATGGGGCTCTTCCCACTCCACCGCCAAGCTCTCCCGTTCCTGCTCCCATCCGAGTCGGCTCGCGCTTCCGTCCCATTGAGATCTTGGACGCTGAGGCCGTGCGCCCTCCCAAGAAGAGGAAATTCTTGGGGATTATCGACATCTCCGACGACGGCGAGGACGACGACCGCCCATGCAAGAAGCAGAGATTTTTGGGTGTTGTCGACTTAACGAATTGACGAAAAGTAATAGCATAGCGTAGACTTCAAGTAGTTAGCAACCGTGAATCGTGTAAAGACTCAATTCAATTTAATCACCTCGAAAAAAATATCTCCTCATGCTTCCCCTGCTGCCTCCGACCAATTCCCGTCGACGTCCTCGAGCTCGTGGCCTGTGTGCCTGTAGCACCCTCAAGGCATCCTGTATGTAACTCCATTATTAACTCAAGAAACTGTGCTCATGAGTCGAGACGCTCACAGTTTTGTGAATGACCCAATCTTACAGGTTGGTGGGGGCGCGCTCGGCGGCAACTAGTGCAGAGTCGGGGGCAATGCGATGCGCAAAAAATCCAGCCACAAGGCCCGTTTGACCAAGACCAATAAATAGAGTAACGAAAAAAATATCAAAAGATATAAAAGTCGAAGTCTTGTATTACAGTGCTTGGTTTACTACAAAAGAATGCCCATGGAGTACCAAAAGAGACTGTTTGACCACTAAAAGGCCATATGGACGATGTACACTAGTTCGGGGCCAAGACACGATCGCTGACATGAAAGTCTGGCGAGGCTGACATGAAAGTCGAGCCTCAGAAAATGTACAGGCTGACATGAAGTCGAGCCTGCGTTAAATCGCCGGGAAGACCTCGCGGGCGGAGTCGAGGGCGTTGAGGTCGTGGGTTAGAGGTAGCTGAGTGGTGGTGAGAGAGGCAGAGACGATGTGATGGGATCAACACAGCCTCGTATTACTTTCATTTCTGCTAAGTCCACCATCACTCTGCTCACTCACCTTATAACCTGGCCTCCCTCCTTGGTTTTCTCTTTCTATATCACCTCCGGCGGGATCCAGACTTCACGTCGGATCCACTATTCCAGACTTCACGTCGGATTTTTTCTTGACCTTCTGTGCCGACAACTATGGCCGTGGATTTGCTGAGGAATCGGGATCCGAAGAGTTCGTTGGGGCCCTTCGGCGGCGAAGTCGCGGCTTTTGCTCAAATGGGAGCGGAACACTACTTCATTACCACGAACGCCGACTACGTGCCCGCCGTTCCCTCTCTTCAGCTCCCTCACGCGCTTTTTCTCCGGTCGGACATGCGGTATGGGACAGACGACCTGACCCTGTGGCCCCAGCAATGGACCGCGCTACTGCCATTTGCCCGTCATTGCCCAGAAGGGGACGCGCCCCGAGCTTGCGGTGATGTGGTGGGACCCTACACCCGCAGATTTCATAGTTGGGAGTGCGGTGACACGAGGGCTGGGCAAACTACACTTCAGGCGTATGTCCCATTTCTTGCCCCCCATCAACGACCTTGTCTCGCGGTGCAAAGAGCTTCAGCGGATATCTCCAGCTCTCGTCTCTCCCTTCTTCGGCGAACTCATCCAAAATATTCTTATGTGGACCGAGCAGCTACAGAGCCTGCCGACGACATACACCAAGATGGTCTTTGCCGTAACCTCATTGCAACGCGCGTTCCTCGAACTTCGATGTGTTGTATAATTACACGACGATTTACAAACCACGAATCGACAATTACCTGGCCGCCCCCCTCCGTGGCGACTCCTGTGGCGCAATGTGTTGGCGCATTCACCACGGTTCCATCAGTCGCACAGCAACTGTGGTCCGCACGTCTGCCGTTTTGGTTTCTGCGACCAACGTATGTTTTCGATGCGGAAAATATTTTGGCAGTCGTCTCCTTGCGGGAGCCAAGCTTCATTGTCCCGGATGCGCCGGGTGATGGAACGCCGCCAATCGTGTATAGCGGGAATAGTACCTTGGACAAAATAGCAGCAATCCATCGTGCGGCTGTTCAGACTCCCTGGTATCGCGACCCTTTTGAAACTACCGATACGCGCTCCCGCTCGCTATCCCCTCCTCCTACCTCTCCTCCCGCAACTCAGCCAAGCAAAGTCATTCCCGTCGCAAGCAGCTCCCGTTCAGTCGCGCAATCAAACAGCCCGCAAGCGCGTTTCAAACCATGTATGTGCTTCCGTTGCGAGGAAGGAAATACCACTGATGTCAATCTGACTGCAGATCCACCCAAAGCTCCGGGGAAAGCACCGGCGAAGGGCTCCGCAAAACCTCAGCGGGATAAATTTAGTGCTCTAGCGGTTGCAGAGATGCCGCCATCCATCGTCGCCTGGGCCGATGCCCTCGTGCAGGTGGATCAGTCGGTATCCCCTTTCACATCCGATCCCGCCGACAAACGATACGTCCTCCCCGAGCCCGCCTTGCTTGTAAACACGACCCCCGAACGGTGCCGCAAGTTCCTCCACCACTGGAATCTTCTTCGCGACGGCTTCATCTATATGTTAACTCAACCAGCGCATGTTCAGCTTCTTAGCGCGCAGGAGTGGAGAGACATATTGGAGGGGCACATGACCAAGCGCGGCCACCCCAACTCCAGAACGTACAGACGGAGCGCGCAGCTCGAGGACCGCCTCCGCCCAGCGTTGGAAGCGTCTAATGTCTCCAGCGTCGAGGGGTTCCCGGTCCCCCTCGAGTCCCTGCCCGAGTTCAGTGTCGAGCAGATTCGGGAGATTGTCTGGCAGGTGGCTGAAGCCAGCTTTCATTTCGAGTTTTCCTCGCTGGACAGACGGGCATCCAAGATGCATCAGTTGGACGAGGTCAAATCTTGTTTTGCGGGCCATATGTTAATTGGGGTGCCTTTGGAGATGAGCAAGCGCGGTTGGGCGGCGACGGCGATCGAAGAGCGCCATCCCTATGTCGTGAGGGCAGCGCACCTGATGCTTGATTGGACGACCAAGTGTCCTCGCCCCAATGTCATCCGCCGTGTCGCCGATCGATTGCCTTGGTCCATGTCCACCATGCAGGATCTGGAAAACGCTGTTTGTCGATACTATACCCAAGCTTTCTGGGAGTATTTTGGTCGCGCTGCTGTTGTTCCACTATGTTTGGACCATGATCTGGAGAAAGAGGACGGCGAATTGTAGAATATATTGCTTTTGTTTTTTGTTACATCCCACTGCCCGCTGTATTTTATGTATTTCTATCTCGTACGGTACGCAAATGTCTCAAGAATATTCTCCTCCTATCGCACGAAGTATATAATTTTTTTGTTCTCATTTTTTGGTCGCGCCGAATCCGCCGAAAGAGTGATAGATCACAAGTCACAAGACCATAACGCGCTCTCTTCCTCCCACATCACTATGCATACCACCCTGGCCCTACGACATCACCAACCAACGACCGACAACCTACGACCTCGCGTGGCGCTGGGGTGCGACCGCGTGTGGAGCCAAGGTGCGAGCGTGGGGCACCGGGTGCGACCCGCGTAACCACGAATGACCTACCACTGACCACCGTGTGGCGCCGGGGTGCGACCGCACGTGGTCCCCGGGGTGCAACCGCGGGGCACCAGGGTGCGACTGTGTGCAGGAACGGCGAACGACCGACCACCGAAGCACCGAAGACCAACGCGGGCTCGACTTCATGTCAGCCTGCAACTTTTTGAGGCTCGACTTTCATGTCAGCCTCACCAGACTTCATGTCAGCAGCCAATACCTTACACCTTTACCCTACACCTTCTCCATGGCGCTTTTTCGTACTCAATGGGCAATTTTTTTCCGTAGTGAAATGGGCACTGTACATACCAGACTTCGACTTGTATTTTTTTGGTTACTCTATAAACTTCTTTATGGTCTCAAACGGTCTATTTTTTTTGTAGTCGAATGGTCTATTCTTTGCTCGCAGTTTACTTAGTATCTACTTTACTTAGATCAGTCCAAAGTGCGCCTTTGATTCCCTCGCTTGGCAAAACAAAGTGGGTTTTTGTGCACCCTTTCGCGAACTGAGGTTCACCGGCCGCTTCACAGATTATCTCCTTGCTTCTCCCTCGCAGACATGAAGCGCACTGGCAGCAAAAAGAAAACAGACCGTAGCAAATCGCTACTTGCCACCGGCGTTCCGATGTACAAAATCACCTACCACACAGGTGAGGCTTCCCCACCATGATCCCGAGGTACATACTAACTCCCGGCAGATGTCAGTACCAAATCTGAAGAGCGCTACGTCGAAAACGCAGACGGGCCAGGACCTCCGCCCAACATCTTCGAGACTCCGCTAGAAATGTCTGCAGAGGACCCGTCCCTACCGTTCGCGGACGCGACTGCCGCTGCGGAAGAGGCTCCGGGTGCGGTCCCTGCGTATGAGACGACGGTGCCATGCGATGAGAAGGGTGCAAAGTTACAACAGGTGTGTTTTCAGTGTTTCGCGAGGTCAGGAAGCTCAATTTCTCGGTAGACTGTGGCCCATATGGACGAACTGAAAGCCCAGCAACCTGTTATCCTCCAAATTCTTCTTTCCCTCCATTACAACTCCCTCCTCCTCACACCCTGCAGCTGTGGCATCGCTTTGCACGTCCGAAAGGTCGCATGTACCGAGTGCTTGCAGGCTGAGCTGTTGTGTCGGCAGTGTTGGCTGAACAAACACCGGACGATGCCCACGCATTGGGCCCTTATCTGGAACATGACGGAGAGATTTTTCGAGAAACACGACTTTTCCCGGGTCTTGAAGAACGCCGCCATCGCACTCGGCCACTATGGCGAGCGGTGTCCCGAGGCGGACCTGGCACGGACGTTCACCTTAGTGGAGTCCAACGGCATTCATGCCTCTGCCATCTCGTTTTGCCGGTGCCGGACTCTCGATGGACAGCGCGGTGCCCCGGAATTCCAGCAGCTCTTGCGGGCGGGAATCTTTCCTGGTAGCGTGAAGGAACCCAAGACAGGGTACACGCTCGGCCTGCTCGAGTACTACCGTCAGCTGCGGAACCAGGTGAAGGGTTCCGCATATAATTTCGTACTCGTTCTGTAACGGTTGGCTGATCCATTCTTTGCGGGCTCTGTTCCGGTGAGTTGACCATTAAGTTCAGTCAAACCGAGAAAGAGAAAGCTCAAACGAAACAGTTTCAGGACATTTACGCCAACTTCCTCGCAATTACTCGATTTCATCAACACCTCGATATCATCATGCGCCGTGGGCATGCCCACAGCATCGAGGAGCCTCTCCCTGGTGAAAGTAACCGGCCATACCCCAATCGCCCAGCAGGATATCTTGGTCTCCAGTGTGCGGCCTGTCCGGAGAGAGGCGTCAATATGCCCTTACTGGTCAATGTTCCAAAATATCTTCGGTGAGTCGCAGTATTAATTGTGGGTGAGCCAATGCTAAGGGAATCCCAGGCACCTTATATCGCAGAATTTGACGCTGGACGGAAACTTCAAGGCCAACCTTTTCTTTAAACGCGACGACGGCAGCGACAAAGCCCTGACGGATGGGACAATGTATTTTCCTAGCCAAACCGAGTTCGAAGGCATAGCCAAGATGTATGTAGTCCCGGAGGAAGACAAAGTATGTTAAATTTGACGTTATTGCTACTCATCGCTGATGATAACCCAAGGAAGTGCCGTGTAAGGCGCACATTGGGTCTATCCGCCACCAGGGACAAGTCAAGTACGGGAATACGGTCGTGAGTGGAGTTATCGCCTGTGCGTGCGATCATGCCGTCGCGGGATCATTCGTCGACTTGCTGAAGGGTGAAGCGTAAGTCGTTTGCTCTCAGCAATGAGGTTGGGCACTGATTTTTCTGAACAGGTTTGCGCTCGGCACGTATGCACAATGTGAGCAGTTGAGGCACACCAACTCGCCGCCTCACAGCCCAGCAACAAAAACGCCAACTGTTTTCAGCTACGATAGTTGGTGTTCTTTCGTCCTCAATCAAGTTACCCGGGCAATCGCGCTGTTTCCGGAGGAGACCTGGTTCCACGATCTGCTGGCTTCCGTGGAGGGGCAAATTCCGGCGGATCACATCCTCGGGCACGGAATCGACTGCCAGAGCATTTGGCAGGCGGTGTATTTTGCGTGCAGAGCACATTTCCGTGGGGGAAACCGCGGAGATGCTTTGGGCATTCCTGAACCCCCTTGGTTCTTCAACGCGCCAAATGACTGGCGCTGGGCGGCACGACATCATCAATTTCGTGATGGACGCGTGGAACACGCAGAAAGTACTGCGTCAAGGTAAGGTTTCGTTGTCGGGGTGTTCGAAGACGTTGCTGACTTCAAGCCTTTCGTTTTTTCATAGCGGACCTTCTTGCTGCGGAGCGACTTGACGCCCTTCGGCTCTTCGAGTTGCACATGGCTGTTGTGGAGGACCTGAGCAGACAGCATGCCACCGAAGTAGTTGGTTGGTCGCGAATGTCGCGAAAAACTACCAAGTCCGCTCGTGGCACAGCTCGAAGTGTCTATCAGCACGAAACGACGAAAGGTACCCTTTTATTAAATTTCCACGTGTATCTGGAAGCTCATCAAGTTTAGTACTGACTATCGAGAACACACTGGCGTCTATGGTCGCCGAAGAACGAGAGAAATTGACACGCGAAGACGGGCATGAGGCGAGAACGCCAATAGCACAGTGGATTCACGATGGAATGAGCCTCGAGCGTCAGCAGTAAGTCTTCATTCTACTTTGCCACAAGCCTATATTAATGAGCCGTGACACAGAACCCTTGTGATCACGCTTCTGAAAAGCCACCGGGAGCACCCCCTTGCAAGAGACCTGGGTGACCATTACCAAACTGCGCGACTCCCTGAATATCGATCTCAAGAAATTCAGAGAAACCCAGCGGATGATATACCCGCGTCTGAAGCTCAGCGCGCTCGACATAGACAAGCCGGAACTCACGGCGATACAACTCCCATCGTATCACATGAAACATGGACAGCGGGTCGCGACTGGGCTTGATGCCACCGACGAGGACTCAGAGCTGCGGGAGGCAGAAGTAAAGTTACGGTGTAGTGAGGCCAGCAGTGGTATTCTAGCTGTGCGAGCGGCCTCTTTGGCGTTGTCTGCCGTCAAGAAGGCCAGGGATCTCGATTACCGTGGCCAGGTGGGGATCACACGTTTGCAGCGAAATCTCCAAAAGGCGGAGATGATGAAGTCCTTCGAAATTACAATGTACAACTGGGCGCGAGCTGCTCTGATTCATCTGGGCTACATGGCCAAGGATGCCGTGGAGCCCTATCCGCCGCTAAGCTACCGGGACACGCAGAGGAAGGAAACGCCACTTGCATCGTGTGAGGGGGGACTCCCATTTATTTGATGGGACGGCTTGGTATTTGCAGAGTGGCGTGACGATATCACGGGCGGCGGTGGCTTCATCGCTGTCCCCAATCAACGGAGGGCATGATAGTGAAAGCGACGAACCGCAATTATTGGCGGGTACGCAGACACTGAAACGTTCAGGTACAGTGAATCTATTGAAACTCTTGATTGTATTGACGTATCCGTAGGTTACACGAGGTCTCCGCGCGCCCCAAAACGTCTGAAGGACATCGCTCCAGAGAAAGTAGTTGTAGAGTCATTGGCGTCTGAGGCTGAGGTCAGTGACTTGGACATGTCGCCGTCAAAGCCAGGGAAGCAGCAGCGGGCGAAGGAGCGAGGGAAAAAGAAGAAGACGAAGAAGTCGGACGGGTGGATATGGCTCGAGAGTTTGACGAGGGGACAAAACCTGGGCGGCGATGAAAAACTGGCGGAGTACAAGAAAGAAAGTAAGTGACGTTGCATATTTCATTAGTGTCGGGCGTATACTGACAGTGTACTAGGTGACCGCGTGCAATGGTTCCACGCTGAAGCAGAGATGTACCGCTGGTTAGAGCAGTACGAACGCAAGCATGCGGAGCTCATGCGGGTCATCGAGAGGTTCCGACGCGATAGCGCGGTGTGGGCAGGACTGGCGGGTCGTGAGGAGCGGAATCGGGGCCCCAATGGTGCGGCGGCCTTCGCTCGGATGCAAGCCGCCATGTACAGTCGGCTGGAGCACAACGCCCGGGTGATTTTCAAGAGCGCTGAGTCTGGCGCACATCATGACTGGGTTTCGGCAACTACCTTCGACGAGTTGGTCATCAAGATCGATGCATGGCGTGACGTGGTGTTCAAGTGGATGGATGAGATGGTGGGCACATGGTCATGAATTCATGTATTGTTTGCTGACTACGATTTAGGATATCTACAGGGCGTACAAGGACTTTTAGGTGGACGCAATCTAGGACGTCCTGTATATGTGCACGCACGAATATAGCTGGACGAAGATTATTATATGTGGGACGTTTGAGCAACGAGCGCAAAGAGGGAACGGAGAACGAGCAAACAGAGAACGAGCTTCCGCCCTCCAAACATAACACATATCAACACCCCACTCGCCATACACATTTCTACCTCAAACTCTCCAGTAGTGCACATCTGGGCTCTCGGACCCTCCGGCTTCCATTCCTGAGTGTCGAGCACTCGTGCGCCCCCATATGGCTCGTCGATGAGACTCAGGGATGCGGCAGGCAATGGTGCCGATTCCCGAATCTCCAGTGCGCTTGCTTTACGAGCACGAGCACGTTGCTCGCCTGTGGCTGCTAGGTATGGATGGTATAGTGCTTGCACTGCGGCTGCCTCGCGTTGTGGTCGCCTGCGGCTCCAATGGATGCTCGGTTGTCGCGGTACTCATCTGCGAACGAGTTGCAGAAAAAAAGAAATGGGCGAAAAAAAAGTCACCTGGCACGTGGTAAACTCGGGGAGCGTGGACGGTCGCTCGTGCTTGGTTGTCGCGGTAGCCGGCTGATGAAACAAAAGAACAGTGACAAAAATAAAAAAGAAGAAACTCGCCGTCATCGTGTTGACGATGCTGACCGCTTTGCGGTGCTCCGCGGTGGTGGCTGGGTCACGCGCTCGGCGCGCTTGTCGACTGGTGGGCCTAAACGAATGTGTTGGGTGGAATGCTGGTCACGGGCTACTCGCTGTGCTGCCGAAAGGGCGGTGGAGGCGCTGGAGCGTGGCTGAGGAAAGATACCCGGCGTGTGGTGATCTCGAGGGTTTCGATGGGATCGGTGGTTGGTGACCGTTGGGACGTCCGCGTTTTCGTGGCGAGATGGTTGTAGAACGTCAGTGCTCGCCTGTGGGCGCGGTAGCGTTTGCACGCTCGGTGTTCATCGTTGTCGCCTGCAGCTCGGCGGTGCTCGCATTGCTCACCTGCAGCTCGAGATCGGATCGTCGCGCCATGGTGCTCCGCTACGACGTACAGTGCAACTAGACACAGCAAGGGGCGGGTAACACAGAGGAGAGGAGTAGGCAAGTTCATAAGACGGAAGAGACGAGGACGAAGTCGACACACGCAGGCCAGAGAACGAGAGGAAAGCGAGAGCACCCAGCAGCACCATGCAAGCGTCTGTGATCACGGATGATACACATTTGACGGGAACACCACACCGTCCGACCGAATCAGGACGAGCGGTCGGGCCTTCGACGTCTGCCTTAATCCCAGCGCGCGGGAGTGGGCATCGATGCGCGGACGCAGACACAGGTATGTTCGCAACGATTTGCATGCGCGGCACTTGCTGACGTGTTGTCTGGTCATCTTGCAGGCATCAAGCCGACGGTGCGGAACGGAGGGGTACTGTGGAGTACGATGCGGACGGTCAGCAGCATCCTGGGATGAACTGCGGGAGACTCACCTCGTCCATCCGCCATCCAGACGCGAAGCTTGCGCCGTCGTCTCCACCATCGACCGCCAAGGGCGAGAAGGAGGCTTGATCTCCCTCGAAGACGCCGTCCTGTGTTACGGGCGAGTTCGTGTCGCCTCGACCGTCTCCTCAAAAGAGCAGCGATAGCGTCCTTCCTCGAGTGGCACTCCACGCGCGTCAAGATTGGTCGAGATCGGGCTGAGGGAGGACGTGGTTTCAAGCGAAGTTTGAGAGTGGTGAGCGTGCGCGTGGGGATCAGCTTCACAGGGGAGCAAGGAGAACGGCTGTGGTGGTGAAGATCTCGAAAACGGGATATCACGCGTCGTGATCGACCATATTGGGCAATTTTCTTTGTCTCGCTCTGGATGTAAGTGGGCGGCCATGCACCTTCCCAAACCTAACTCACGGCGCTCTAGGGGTCGAAAAAGACAAGGGGTTCGACGGGAAGAGCCTAGTCCGTCTGAAAGAAGACGGCGAAGGGAACTGCGTGCGATGTAGGTACTCTCCTCTGCAAATTTTATTTTTGCTGTCTCACCAAGTCCTAGCGGCCGCATTCAGGATCCGATTGAACAGTGCCTCGCTCATCTCAATAAACGCCGATATTGAGTCCTTCGGGGCGAGCTGTATATGGTCTTGGCGCGTCAAACGAATCTTTTGCCCACATTTAAACCTCGAAGTCGATCAATTGGAAATCAAAAGCGGGTTTTCCATCGACACTGCCCAGCGCCAGTACGAATACCTCCAGAACTGCGTGGATGTGGAGTTTATATGGTGTTACAAATACAGTTGCGATAATGTCAGGCTCCTTGGTGAGTTGGGGAATAAATCTTGGAACGATGCTGACGCATTCTGCAGAGCGTCTGGTGCATTTGACACTGCGTGGATTGGGCGCCGCCATCGTACCTTACGAATGTCCGGGGTGTGGAGTCAAACATCGAGAATTTTTCCTGGAATCGGCAGCGGGAGGCATCGACGGCCTTTGCGAAATAATCGAGTTCTGGCTTGGTGTTCTTGGGCAGACTATTGAACGGTGAGTCGTATTGTAAATTTAATCATTCTACAATTTATGGGACTTCAGAGTTGTACTGCAGAACAATTTTAATTTCTAACTAAAAACGAGCTACAGGATTTAAGTTCGACGAAAGTTGGGGGTGGGATCAGCTACCCGTAGAAGCGCAGGCAGGACGGCGGAACTCACGTTCTGCGGAACTTAAGTGCGTAAACTTAAGTGCGGTGAACTTAAGTTCGATGAGGCTGGGATGGGGGATATCAACGGCCCATACGAGTGCAGCGCCACGCAACTTAAGTCCCGCGCCACGGAACTTGAGTTCCGCGGGACTTAAGTTGCTGGGCGGTCTGGACCGCCGAAACTTAAGTTCAGGTCATTTTATTTCATGACAACCGTGATGCCAACCGTTCGACGACTTCCTACCATTGACGAAACCGCTGTTACAGCTCGCACGGCCAGATGTAAGCGGAGCCGAAGTGCTATTCACGAATGTAGTGCTGCAGGAGGTAGATGCATAAAATTTAGCTGACAATCAAGAACCACGGCGGATGATAAGGGATATCGAGGCGGGAAGAGTTGGAGACAGCCACCGACGGCTGAAATTGAACACCACTCGATATTTCCCGTTTTACAGTCCTCAGAGCTATGAGAAGACAAACAGAGTAAATGGGTTATATTCGCGACATTGAACACGAATCAGAGCCCGACGCAGAAGTGCAACAAACAAGAACGATTCGAAGTAGCAATGTTCCATCGGAGAAAGAACGCGGCTCAAAGAAGCCCAAACTAGAGGATGTTGGCATATTCTCGAAATTTCAATTCAGACTTACTCTGGAAGGCTGAAAGTAAGCCTACATCCGGAAAATGCCTCATGTCTATTGGTGTCTATCCAGTCTGTATAGATAGGGGAGGTCTCGGCTTGACCAGATAGCCGCCAATAGACACCGGATAGACACGAATAGTAGTGAGGTGTTTTTCAGATATACGGCGGATGACGTCAGTCGCATGGGGGAGAAAGAGCGCAAGTAGGGCAAGAAATTTATACCCTCTACATCATAGGCACGTCTTTACAATCAGGCAGGAACCAATACCAAGTAGAACAAGTGGCTCATTTACTATGTCCGTGTACTTGGTGATTTAACCAAGACTATGAGTCTTAAAATTTATTTGAAGCTCATTATTTAGTCATGTTTTCCTCGCCAACCGAGAGTAGACTCGATGCTTCTTACTCGGCACTCGACCAATGCTCGGGCCGGGGTCATTGGTCACCATGATGTGCCATCAAACAAGTCCGGCAGTCGTTGGCGGCGGCATTCTCAATACTATCAAGTCATCGGGGACCAGTGGCAACAGTCAGAATAACGTTTGCTTTGTATTTCTTGAAATTAAACACACTTTTATGACCTTTTAGGCTTGCCTGTGAGTATTTAATCGCAGTTTAGATGAACTTGAACTGTTTGACGAGATAAAGTACCTGGTATCTTGAGCTTGAGGGCTAGAAAACAGTGTTTCTCAAACACTTCCACCCTAGAGGGGCTTATTTTACATTAATAAACCATATGAAATTGAATAAGCAATGGAACAATACCACAACTTGACAGACCAATTGATTAATTATCTCAATTCTGACCATGGCTCAATTCTGCCAATCTGAGGATTATTTAGCACGAGTTATAAACCATTTTTCGAGCCACTTTCCGCACTGAAGCCATCATACTCGAGCTAATTCTTTCCAGGTCCGTGAAGCAACTAATTTAGCAACAAGAAAAAATGACAAAACATGTCAACAAAGGCTAGACAACATTAGAGGACAATCAGAGGCATGCAGGGTGCCTAGAGAACTCAATTTCCACCTACAGGGACCCTCTGTCACCAGCAGACATTACTCAGAATCCAAATGGGGACATGACTAAAATTTTGGTAATACCCGAGTAGGAAGCATCTAGTCTCCCCTCCCGCCGAGACCAACCTGGATCGATTTTTGATACTGACGTAGTTGATTCATGTTGGAATGATTTCCTTATAAGTTCAGATTGAATGCTGTGATTTCCATTAATGTGAATATTTTATCTCATTTTCTGTGAGTCATACACTCTTTTATGCTATAGAGCTGACTGCATATTGATGGCAACCGCACCCGTGTGGCACGGCAAATGGTCGCCATTAGCTGGTAACCGGCACTGTACCGTGAGGCCCTCTGAGGGTTCCTGCCTCTGCCACAAGGCTGTCATATGCTTCATTGGAGATGAATGCCCACTAACTTTAAGTAGTGGGTTTTATGGTGCGATCACTTATTCTTTTTGGCTGTAAATGCAAAATTTGGTCTTGTTTAGGTGTTTGGGCATATATGCGGAGGTCATAGGTTCTATCCTCGCATGTTGCCCTTTTTAAAATGTCTTTAAAAAGCTCTGGTGTGCCAATTTGTTGTTATTTTCGTCATTTAGCCTGCTGACTGCAATTTCATTTTATCAATGAGTTACAGTTCTCAAGGTACCTTGTACAGTTACAATGAAAGTCCTTCTTTCAATATTCCTAAAAGCACCGCCAAATGAATTTCTTTTAGCTTGGCTTTCTTAGTTCACAGGAATATAACAAAGCCATAGCTTGTGAAAGAGCCACTGATTGAAGCTACTTCCATTTCAATTTTGTACCAACAGAATAGAACAACTTTCCATTAAGTTTGATTTGACTACCAATCTGGCTCCTTTCAGTTATTATTCTGGCTCAGAACAATGTCCCAATGGCCTGTTGATCCTTCCAACAAGCTCCCACAGACTGTAAAAAGGCCAGTGTACTGGGAAATGGTCAGAGGACGCAAGTGTGGTGCAATCAAAAACAAAGATTAGGGACGGCGGACACATCCACCAGCCAAGTATCCGGCTCAAAACAGTGTCCCAATGGCCTCTTGGCCCTTCAACTAAGCTCCCGCAGACAGTAAAAAGGCCAGTGTACTGGGAAATAGCCAGAGGATGCAAAGGTGGTGCGATTAAGCACAAAGATTAGTAACGGTGAGATGCATTCGCCAACACACTGCAGGATGCTGGAACTTACTTTGAGGTGCTCCAGGAGCCCAGATAAGAGTTTCAGTGACAAGCAAGGAAGCAACCCAAGGAGCTTGAGGCAGGGTGTACAGCTGGCAAAAAAAGAGTGGGGAGGGTGGACACACATGGCGTGTGCCATGGGAAATGCTGCTAGCCGCATGTTTCCCAAACAAGGAATATGACACACATCCTGCATAGGATGTGGGCCTCTTAAGGGGGTTATGCACCTACAAAATATACCCCTTAAGAAGGCTCTTACATAACTGCATAGGACTTCACTCAGGTGCCTTTGTTCCACTACTTTGTTCACTTGTCCATGCGTGATCCCACTTTTGCTTTCTTGTCCTCTCCTCTCATGGCTGTCTCACTCAACAGTATCCCTTGCCCTCATGTTGGTTGAAGCTTGACTTTGTCTAACTATGTTTCTGTGGACTTTGTCTCGTGTCATTTTCTCTCCTGCTCTTTGAACTCCCTTTTCTTGCTTACTCTGGATTTTCCTGGCCATGGCACTTTATGTGATGAGTCATGTTGCATGTACATTTCCCCAGTCAATTGCTGTAAACAATGAATGTTTGCACTGATCTGATGAATTAATCATACGTCCCATGCCTTCTTTCCTAGAGTGACTTTTTCATCCTGCACCCAAGGTCGTGTTCACACCAGTAGTGATTCAGCATATGTGTAGGCCGTTGACAGTGTAGTGTCCTTTATGGCTCTTAGTTCATGTTGCGAGGCTGGTAGGTCAGGGACACACAAATCCTAGATCCCAACATACCAACGAATCTCTGGGTTTTATCGGCACATGTCTGATCATACATTGAATGTATTCTACAAGTCCTTTCTGCGTGCATGTTAGCAAATGTCTGAATTTAGTTAAGATTTCAATTACCTGAGAATTGGCTGCCCCGTGTCTCTGAGCATGTTTTTGGTAATCTTGCAGATGTCTGCCAGTCCACCGATCCCCACCTTCACAAAAAGCAGTTGGCCAGAGCACAGCCATTTAATAGTTCCGCAATCTTTATATTCTTTCTGCCTTGTTTGATGTTCTTTGTCAATATGTATTTGACGTGAACAGCTGTAAATGCACCAGTCATCAGATCAGTCATGCACTGTTGTAACGTGTACATGCCACCCTCATAGTTGGCATAATAATTAAATCACTGGATAATGGCCAGGTGCTTTTCTGCCCCAAATGGTTTCTACTGACCTGTAAATTTTAAACACGGCAACAATGAAACCCATTCACAGTTCTCGTAATTTCTTCATCTGTTGAAATTGAGACATAGCGATGTGACGGGCAAGGGGGAGGAGGGTAGATTTTTGAGCTCATTTGGCTATTGAATGCCCCCCAAAAAACTGCTCAGAAAACATCTGAATACATCAAAAGCAAATACTTACATTATGGTACATAGAAACCTGTAAAAAGTCGAGCAAGTGTTGAATTTTTGATTTTATTGTCGAGAGCCCGGATATATCCCAATGAGCGCTGCAATTTCATCAGGCTGTCAATGGTTAGAAAAATTCCGGATGTCGGCATGTATGACAAACCATAGGAAGTCATGCTCAATGGTGGGGAGAATGGAGCCACCTGTAAGGAAGTAATCACAAGGGAGCTCAAGCTACATTAAGAGCAGCCAGAGTTTTATGACTCGTGAGAAGTTACCAGGTGATAGTAATACCCCTCTGGACTGTGGATTGCAGCGCCTTGCCCCACTGACACATTGAATAGAATGCCAGAAGAATGGTGTCTGTGAATACCTTCCTTCCACTCAATTCCAGCTTCAAGCAACCATGGCAGAGGCAAACTGGTTTCACAAGACTCTATGGCTTGCTATCCCGAGTTCAACACTGTCAAAATATTGGAGTCTCGACTGTACAAAATGTGAGGTGATGTGGGATATGGGCTCATGGATTGAGTGCGCTAATGATTGACATGCACATTGGAGCTGGGGGCCGAGGATGATTGATAGGTCTTCCCTTGCCAATGAGCAGAGCATGGATTCATTGATTCTGAATTTTTAGCATCTTGGGTGTTTGAGCAGTAATGGTGCAAGGTTGTTGCTGTCTTGAACATTGATGTCCTCGCCTATTTCATCTTTGTCCTGGTACTGAACCTGATCAGGATGCCACAACTGATCAAAGTCAAAGTTGTCGAAGCTAAAAGTACTCTTTTGATCTAGTACATTACACTCTGGCAGGTGAGACAAGACAAGGCCATTCCTAGGGCATTATTTATTGTTGTTTATTCACATGTTTTGTGTTGAGTTCTAGGTTCGCAGTCTCTAGTTTTGATGCAGGTTTTGGTCCCAAGTCTCAAGTCCTGATCACGTTTTGATCTTGGGCCAAGACCTGCCAAGGTCCTAAACAGGAAGTTTGCCCCCTATCTCCAATATAATCTCAGTGTAAAATCTTTGAAGACATCTGTGACAGGTAATATGAATGAAACCTGACCAATGGACCTCTAAAATGTCACTTTAGTGTCAATCCTTCCAAAATATTGTATCAGGGGTTAACAATTGAACCGTTTGCATATTGATGTATTCCCAGATTTCTGTGATTTTCGAAAGGCAGAAGCGTGCCAAGAATCTTTTGAGCACATTGTAATCAACTATTGACTTCTCAGAGTCTAACAGAAAACACTTATGTGTCCATCTGGGACTCCTTTGGTACACTGCTGCATGGGGGAGTATAAACTGTATCCTTTCCATCACTGTATTGAAATAGAGGTAGAAGATGGCCTGGAGGCTGTAATAGTCATATACCTTCAGATCAACATATAAGATTATTTTTTGAAGTCACACTGGGGATCCAATGGCTTGAAAAAATTCAGAGGACATTGAGGATTAAGCAAGGATTCCAGCCCATTGATAATTGCACATGTATACAGTTGAAATTGACTATCCATGTAGACTATACAAATCAAGGTATTTTTCTGACAGTTGAGGATGGTCACAATCTCAGTTGTTGAAAGCAAAACATATTTCAACAGACAAAGTATGCATGGGAATCATTGGATAGCCGTGGTGCCGACACCCGCAATCAAATTAATCATCAATATGACCTGGGACTTGAGACCAAGGACTTGGATGTGTAAGTTGGGACTTCACCAAAACCTGGGACTAATGACTAGGATGTAGCCAGATTCTTGGGACCTGACCATCGGAGTATGAATAAGTTATGAAGAAAGATCTCATACATTCCGCTTTCAATTTTCACTTTCAAGAGCACAAGCTGACTGCAGTAGAACACTTTTCATGAGCAGCTTCAGCAGCATCATGTAGCTTCTTTGCAGGAACAATATCAGCACACTTACCATGATTCAGATGAACTAAATATTTCTCCAACAATCGCCAAAGAGATGCAGCACCATCAGTCTGCTTAAAAGAGACACCATGGAGCATAAGAAGACGCTGACAGGACTTATGAATGAGCTTAGGTAGCATATAAGTCATCAAATGGATTTGCAAATGCTGTTGGTGTTCTTCAAAGTAGGTGCATCAGCCGGGTGAGAAAGAAACATATGTGTGAACACAGAAGCGCAGGCGATAGACAGAGAAATGAACTGAGTAGCACAATGTCTGAAGGAAAAATGTTTGGTCAATGCACGACGGAGCTTATTGAGGGAAGGTTTATAAATAGGGATATGATGCAGACTTGCCAATGTAACCAACTGCGGCAGCTCCAAATACTCGACACCATCAAGCAATGCATGTGTGGGATGCAACTTAGAATACTGATGAATGAAACTATTACATTTCTGGTACAAAAAGGTACCTGCCAGGTCAACATTGTCAGCTGAATCAGGACGGAATCCCAATGCATGTGCAACCATTACAAACTGAGTAGAATTTATCATTGGCAAAGAAAGAATAACACTTATAGCATAAAAGGCCATGTCAGTGCAATCACTGAAACCCATACATCCAATGTATCTGCCACCATTATTTAGCTCATGAGCAGCAGTAGCTTTACAGCCCTGGTGGACAGTAGACATGCCACGCACGTATGCACCAGACAACAAATGAGTCAATAGGGTGAGCCTACAGCTTTCAGGTGTATCCAGAAACTCACCAGACACACCATGATGCTCAAGTCTAAGTAACATCTCCTCTTGACTCTCACAAAAAAGCATGAAGTACGGAGGGGCAGCTGGAGGGGCAATGCCAAGGGAATGAATGAAAGAGGTGGGCAAGAGCAGCATGGGTGAAGACTGAGCAGCATGAGTGGAGTTGGGACATAAGCGATGGAAGGAGAGGCAGAGGGAGGAATGAGAGTGTGTAGAGGGTGTAAAGAGAGGGAGAGCGGGGCCAAGGAGGAAGGAAGAGGGGTTAAGGGGGACAGGGCAGTGGCATGCCACAAAAGAAATGAAAATGAAGATTTTTTCAACATTTTCCCACACGCCAAAACGCCTGCCAAACCCAATTCCACTTCTGGTTCCAACATCGGAACGTTCATATCTTCTACACCTGGAGTCAAAGAAATCTGAGAATATTCCAGAATCTTGAGAGGACTTCAGTGTGCTTAAATCTAACTGGTGAGAGGAACCTGGCGGCCGTAGGCACATGGGGCCTAAAATAGTACTTACGCGCCGGTCTCGCACCTGTGAAAAATGTTGAAGGACAGAGTTGTGGAGAAGTTCAATATAAACTACCCTCATCTTTGGAATTTTTCAAAATAATTTGATTTGAGCTTGAACGAGGGAAAAAGAAAAAACTTCAAACTCCGTGCTCAGCCCTTGCACACTATACAAGAAGTACTACCAGCCTGTCTACGGCAACGCACTCGCCGCACTTTTTGCTCTTTATAGGCAGGCTGGTCATGCGCCTACAGCTCGCCCAGCTTCGAAGTTCGCGCACATGCGCCCATTGCCATTGCTCCCTGTCTTTACTACTACTACTCCGCACGTCTGATTGATTGATTGATTGATTGAAGTTCTATGGTTGTCGTACCTGGCCTGGATGGCTATGCGACTGTACTCTACAATGTATGTAAGTTGGGGCGAATGGTAGCTACGGGGAGATGGTGAGTGGAAGGAGCTATTTACTAGAGAGAAGGAAAAGTAGGTACCAGTAGTGGGAAACAGAAAGTGGGACAGCTATCTAATATGGTGGTTCGGGGCATACAGTTGAGAGATGGGGAGTACGTTGTGGGATTGTGTAAGTGAGATGAGAGATGAAAGAGGAAGGAAATTATCTACTAGGGTATCGTAAAGTATGGTAAGGATATCTTTAAGAGAGAAGGAGAGAAGGAGAGAAGGAGAGAGAGTGAAAGGAATCAAGAGAAGCGGCCGGTTGCAGTGATAAACGCAACGAGGGCTTTGAGCAACTTGGCATTTGAGAGGAGGGAGGGCACATCAACCGCACCCAGAATGTCTGCTTCATACGACGCACGCTGCAGGGCTGGGCGGAGATGCTCCCAGGCCGGACACTGGAGAAGGAAGTGGTTGCGTGTTTTGGGGGCGCCACAAGCATTGCACGCCGGGGAATCCGTCTGCCGTAGGCGGTAGCGCGTTGCGTTAAGGGTGGAGAAGTTTGTGTGTAAGCGAGAGATGGTGGATATCATGGCGCGCGGAATTGAGGCGGTGTATGGATGGCAGAGGACAAGGAAAGGCGGTAACCTGTCCACTTGTCGCAGAGCTCGACCCGTAGAACTGAGGGCCCATTGCATGTCCCAGCGTCTCAGAATGGCTTCTCGTATCTGTCGTCTACACGTAGTGAGCGAGACTGGTGTTGACGGCGGGGCTGGAAGTAGGGTTGCGGCCTTGGCGGCGACATCTGCGAGCTCGTTGCCAATTGTCCCGATGTGTGCCGGCGTCCACAGATTAGTAATGCGGAGGTGGGGGGTATCCAGGAGCGCGCGGCGTAAGAGCTGATCGTAACGGATGGCCCGGAACTGACCCGAACGCGGCGCGGTGGAGAGAATCCCCCGGAGCCCGGCCTGTGAATCCGAGACCACTAGGATGCGATGGTGCCGGGCGCCGAGTGCACATTCCGTCGCGCTGATCAGCCCTTCAACCTCGCCCTCCATTACCTGACCCTCTCCTAGCGGCAACAGAGCCACCTCTCGCTGCGTGCCACGCTCAAGTCTCACCGCCGCACCCCCTGCTCTACCCTCGAGAAGCGACCCGTCTGTGAACCAGGTCGAGTGGGTGAACTCCTCGTCCTCAGTCAACTCCTCCAGGACGTCTATTGCCGTGTCCTTCGCCGGGATAGTGGTTGAGACAGGGAGCAGGTCTGCCCACGGGGCTGCATAGACCGGGAGGATAAGTTCCATGCCGAGGTAGCCTATGGGCGGTGGTGGTTGCATGCAGGACATCTGGGAGACTTGAGTAGAAGAGGTTACAGAGGGGACAGTCAATGGTACTCGCCTGTCTCCGAGGGGCGGAGACAGACCGCGAGCACCCGGCTCGTTGACTGTCCCCCCTCGCTTCTTGCGGGCGCCGCTGCCAGCTCGGTCTGCGCGCGAATCCGCCGTAACCTCTGGGGGGTCTGCGCTGGGCAGTTTCTTGCGATCTCGTATGCGTAGGCCTCGCGCTGGGACGTCATCAGGCCAATGGAATACTGGAAGACGCTCGAGATAATGCAGGGGGTGATGCTAGTTTCGGATTGCGAGGTATCGAAGTGACGGCATCCTGTAGTAGCGGGTTGAGTCCGTGCTCATGGGGAAGGGTCAAGTACCGGGCGAGACGGTTCTGCAGTGCGAGTTCTATGCGTAATTCTGCAGGCAGGAGTGCGGCCTCCTTCTCCAGTGCTGCAAGAGATGCTGTACGGTATGCACCCGTTATGCACCGAGCTGCCGACTTATTGACGGTATCCAAGGGTTTCAGGGCTGCTGCACGGAGTGGGAAAAAGGAGGAGACGCCGTAGTCAGCACGAGGAAGAACTGTGGCTAGTACTAGATCCCGGATCATCAGTGGTTTGAGACCCCATGTAGCATGTGTGAGTGCTAGCGACGCATTGAGAGCCCGTGCTTCCGAGGCCGCTCGAGCACGAATGTGGTCTTCACCCTTGAGTTTTTCGTTGAGAATGACACCGATCCACTTGACCGTCTGCGAGGGATGAATAGTCTGGCCGTCGAACGAGATGGAGAATTCAGAGAGATTGCGTCGCCCAGGAGAATGATGCATGAGCTCCGTCTTCTCCTTCTCGAAAGTTGCGTGGTCCTCGTTTGCCCACTGCACGGCGATGGCTGCGGCTTTGTTGAGGACGTCGACATTCTGGGATGGAGAGTTGCTTGCTGTGCTAAAATTCGTGTCGTCAACAAAACCATAGGCCCAGCTGACGAATACCCCGATCGCGCGAAGCCGGCGAAGAAGTCGGTTGATGGTTAGCAAGAATAGAATGACAGACAAGGCCGAACCCTGTGGGGCGCCTTCGAGCAAGCAGCGAAAGGTGACCGTGCGAACGCCGTCGATGACCACGGTGACAAGGTGTTCATGAAGAAAAGACACAACCCAGAGAATGAGTTCCCGTGAGAAGCCGAGGTCTGCCAGCTCCTGAACGATGACAGCATGAGAGATCCTGTTGAACGCTCCTTTCAGATCATAGAAGAGTGTCGAAACTGTATTGCCTCGATCCATCTCGGCCCGAACACGATACACGTATCCATCGACAGCTTGCGCAGTACTGTGGCCAGGGCGTCCGCCGTATTGCGAAGGGTCGATGAAGCCGAGGGATTCTGCCTCGAAAGAGATACGATCAGCAATAAGGCGCTCGAGAGGTTTAGCCAGTATGTGCTCATAATTTTCAACGGGACGCCACGCCTTGGGTGATGTTTTGTCCTTCTTCGCTTGTTTATGAAAGGGTGTAGCGGTGTTCGCCTTGAATGGGGTAGGCTTGACTCCGAGTCTGACCGATGCCTTGAAGATCTCGCGTACCCAGACATTGACAACCGGCCATGCGCGCTGTATGTGCCCCATTTGTACACCATAACAGTCGGGAGCCTTCCATGGTAGCGCTGAGAGGATGACGTGGTCGACCTCGGAGTCAGGGACCTCGACAAAGGGGCGCTCGTCACGGATCAGGATAGATTCAGCGATGTGAATGGGGTTCGGGACGTCTGCAAGGGGAGAATGTGCTTCAGATGTACTCGCGGGAGCAGGCAGAGATTCTTGCCTGTCCGCCATGGGCGGAAGTTCATCCAGGGGCAGAGCCCCCGGAACGAACCCCCCCTCGCTTATCCCGGGTGCCGCTGCCAGCTGGGTCTGCGCGCAGATCCGAGGTCACATCTGGGAGCAGTGTTGAAGGTACTTCAACGGCATGAGAAGCCAAACCAGGCGCGGCCTAATATCCTGCCACGGTCGACATGGGAGAGAGCAACGTCGCCTGAATCCGGGTCGCAGATGCCAGGGAAGACAGAAGTGCGCTGGTCCTTGAGGCGGTTAAGAGCAGCGTAAAGATCGGCGCGCTCAAGGTCCTTGACAAATGCAAACCACGCGTCCTGCTTGGCGGCTGATATAGCGACGTAGAAAGCCCGACGGGACTGGAGCCATAGTTGCCGTGCCGAGTCGACGAGGTATCTCTGGAATCGCCGGCGAGCTCTGCGAACCGCAGTCAAGAGTGCTGTAAGGCGAGGAGTCCACCACTTCTTCGCTAATGAACAAGGGCGGTGACGTGGTGTCGATTCCTCGAGTGACTCAAGGAGAACTGCACAGAGAAAGGATACCGCCTCATCAAGCTGAGCCTGCGTGGAGATACTCGGCAGCGGCTTGAGGCCCAGGTGGTAGCGAAGGTAAGCAAGGAATTTCTCCAGGTCCATCTTGTCGCTATTGAATCTAAAGGGGTTACCACGGACGACGTTGAAGTCCAGCGTGTAGCGAATGGGGAGGTGGTCACTTCCTACGCAAAACTCCGGGTCAACGATTACATCACGGACGGATGCAAAGAGGGACGGTGAGCAAAATCCCAGGTCGATAATGTTACCGGAGATGTGAGTAGGTACGTCAGGGGGAGTGACCAGCAGGAACGGCAGGACAGGGTTGGCCACAAGGAGGTCATGAAGTTCAAAGTCTTCTAAACGCAGCGTTGTATTCGTTCTTGAGTCCCAGAGAACGTGATGCGAGTTCGAGTCCACTATGACGAGGATATGGGTGTTGGGCGCGAGCTGAGCGAGCACCGCGCGGAGCAGACCAACTCCAGCACGAGTCTCGCTGTCATTGTATAGATTGACCACGGTAACCTTGTTGTTGCCAAAAGTAAAGTCAACCACGATGATGTCGCCAGAGTCAGATAAGTCCGGCCTGGGGCAGATACAGGATGTAGGAATGGATGCTAGTCGGACGTAAGTCGAGACACGGTGCTTGGGAGAAGATTCAGGGTAGATCAGGGCATAGCCAGGGTGTTCGGCAGTGTTTAATGCTTCATGTTCATGGGGTTCTTGCGTACAGATGATGTCGAAGCGCTCGGGTCCCGCCAGAATTTCCAGAGGGTTCCGAGACTTCCAGGAGTTGATCTGAACCAACGTTATCATTATGCAAGGTCGTGCAGCCGTAGCGCATTGGGATCGGGCGAGAGACCATCACAAGTTGAAGCCGGGGAGGAGACCGAGGAGCGAGCCGAGCGGACTGAGGATGTCGCGTCTAAGAGTTTGGTTAAGTGTACTGCACGAAGGCGGAGGTGCTCAGCTATGCTTTTTCGTGTTGGACAGGAATAGCTGTCAGCACGATGATCTCCACCGCAATTAAGGCAACGCGGTTTCGCCTGACAGACAGCACCGTGCGACGGCTCGCCGCAGGACGCACACCTGTTAGTCTTCGCGCTACACTTAGTCTTGACATGCCCAAACTTCAGACAGCCCCAGCACTGCGTTACTCGAAGACGTCGCCGATCTCCTCCCGTATGCTCTCAGCACGGCATGGAGCTCCTACGAAAGCGTGTTAATATTAGTTTCACATGCGATTCTTATAAGTAGGGGATTAGATGAGAGACGCTGACTGATCTCCGCTCTCCCCACCCCGTTGCTGCAGACTCACGAGCCCGTTGATGGGTCAGCACCCGTAGTATCCTGAATCTGCAGGAGACTGGATGAAGAATGCTTTTTTGGTAAATGACAGCTGCTTCAGGCGTTTCTCGACGGCAGCAGCATCCTTCATCTGGGATGACCTCATGAAAAGTGGGTGCGCAGCCGCCCACATTTCCCTCGCTTGCGCTCCGTCGCCGCGGCGGATCATGATATCCCCAATTCCAACCATACACTCTGCCCTGAGGCGATGTATGTCCATCGCTGTCCCTCCTTCCAGTGCTGCGTAAAATAAATTGAGGGCGGTCTCTTCTTCGTCCAAGATACTGCATAGGTCCGCAAGACGGCGAAGGGCATTTACTGTCTCCACTGGATCCTTCATTTTTTGCTCGAACGCGAGGTAAATGACTGTCCAGCGGAAGGTGGCCACTGTCCCGTGCAATCCGTGTTTTGGGTCTCCTAAGACTGCCAAGCAGGAGCCGGAAAGATCTCGGTAGACCCATCCGCTTTTCGAGAAACACTCGACAAAGCCAGAACGGGCATCCTCGTTGTCTCCACGATACAGTTGTTGTGCTGCAGTGGCGCAGGAGCATAGCAAGATTCTTTGGGAGCCAAAAGCAATGTACAAAGCTTCCGCGGCCCTCAGATTCTCGAGGCTGTCAGCCGCTTCACGGCCGATGAGACAATCCAAGTAGGCAATGTAGCCCAGGGCATTTGCATGATAGAAAGGTGAACGTGTCGGAGACGTCCTCCGGCGAATCTCTTCATAGAGTTGACGCGCATCGAGATACTCGCTTTTTCTGAAGTGGATGTCGGCCTGTGTATCTAGAACGGTTAGATACTTGTCGGAATCCCTCAGGCCGAATGACATAAGTGTCTCAGCTGCCTGTGCACAGACACTGAGAGCCTTGGATAAATTTCCTATATAGCAGGTGCTCCTAGCCTCCAGTTCGAGCCAGGTATATTCTTCAAAACTGGTGGCAAATCTCCCAACTTGACGACCGGTGTGCACAGCCTTGATTGCCCTGTACGGATTCCCTGATGTATATGCAATGTTGTATGCAGTCTTCAGACACGATAACTGAAGTTCGATGTCGTCTGCTTGGATGGCCAGAGCAAAGGCCAACTGGTTGCATTTCGTTGCCTTAGGGATGTTCATGAATCTGGGTCGGACGTAATGTACTGCCGCTGCATTGTAGAAATTGACAGCTGGATTTCACCTATTAGTTGAAGTTACAGTTGATAGAGAATTAAGATTACCTTGACTGACGACGGACTTTGTCCCTGTGCTGAAATATTTTACACCCTCGTTTATGAAGTCCTCAGGATCTCCTGGACCACGATAACCACCTATGTCGCGAAGCCGGGCACTTGCATAACTCCATCGCAATCCCGGATCGCCCGTAGCTTGGATTACACGAGGAACGTGTCGCATAAGGGGACAGTCACCCTTCAGCATAATGGCTGAGAATCGGTCAAGTATGATGATGGTGGATGCGATGACCGTGCATGCAGATGTCTCTTCTTTCAGTAGTCCCTCAAGGATGAGTTCGTTGATGTTTCCAAGGTAGGAAACGAGTTCCGAGCCAAGATGGCCCGAAAGAAGTTGCGGCTTTGAATCCCAGAGCCCAAGCAAGTCCTGGAAGTATGTACGAAGAGGTCGAGAGAGGTTGAGAGATGGGGGATAGACACGCCGGATGAATTCTCTGATGGGGCTTAAGGTTTTCAGGCACCCTTTGACATCGACGTATGCCAGCGATGTGCGAACCAACAACGATTGGCATTTACGGACATCACGAATGGGAACCTTGCCCCCGACGATATCTTCAGCCCTGATTCCATCTGGGAGTAGGGACAGCAGAGAAATGAGATCCTTTGCATGTGGCCATGCAGAGATCCGCGGACTCCCAAGCGAGAGCGAGATGGACTTTTCCAGATTCGACCGTTTGTCGGCTCCATCTGAGAGAAGCGCGGTGTTCTCAATCTGCCAGCGAGATAAAGTGGCCGAATATCCTTCAACTGCGGCAATGTTGGCCATCAGACTGACAGCCAAGGGAAGCCTGCCTGAGAGATCTAACAGGTCATCAAGAAGGGACTGCTCTGCAGCCTCTGGTTCCTCGGCTATGTCGAAAAATATTTTCCGTGAGGCAGAAGCAGAAAGCGGTTCGAGAGGAGGGAGGAATGGTCGACTCCATTTCACTTTTCCCGGCCTTTCAGCCCCTCGCATTGTCACCTGAAAACATGACATCAGTGGGAGCGACAACACAACAAAATACAAAGAATAAACACACCAGAAAGGCGAGGGTCGAGACGTCTGTGAGCAGCGATATAAACTCTTCGACTTGTCCACGGAAACTCAACGGTTCCCATGGAGTTTCGAAATTATCGAGGACGAGAAGGCATGACCCGCACCGTGTAAAGTGCTGGACAATTGCCTTCGGAGAGGTGAGGTGAGGGCTCAAGCCCCAAATGTAAACCAATGCTGGTGACCAGGTCGCCACAGGTGTTGGCGGACTCGCAAGAGATAAAATGAGTGAGCGTGAATTTCTCTCTGACCGCCGGGTGATGAACTGCAGCCATGGCCAGAGTCGTCTTGCCCATTCCGCCAGGGCCCAGGATGGCTGCCCGAACCGGATGACCAAGGAGGGTCCTGACGAGATCGTCGAGCTCAGAATCCCGCCCGTAAAATATTTGAGGAGTCGCAGGCAATAAAGAGAAGGAGTCCGAACTTTCAAAACATCAATGTGTGTATAAATTGCGGGATGGAAGATTCTGCCACCTTTCATTCAACGAGCTCCTACCGATCTAAAATCGCATAAGATAGTGTAAGCTCAAATTCGGAATAATGCCTACTGAAGATGCAGTATCCACCGATGCACTTCGAGATGAGATGAGTTCCAACAGCTCCTGATGCCGCCTCTCGGTATCGATATTGGGCTCGAGAAGAGCGATCGCAATTCCCACTTCAAATTGTGTCTGCCAAAGTATACATTAGGTGCGTTTTTCCCGCAGTCGTTAGAGCCTACCGTTAAAATCTCCGATGCTGCTTTCAGCTCTCTCTCACAACTATCCAATTGCACAGTGATTTCGTTGTACTTCAAAAGCCGCTTGATTGTCCCTGACTCTCGCTGCGCCTGCAGACACACGAGAAGCTTTTGAAGCGTCCTGCGGGGAAGATGATACAAACCAGTCAACGGCGAGCACCGAACTCACTGGGCATACTGCGCGATTTGGTCGAGCATCTTTGGAGACCGAATGTCTTCCGAGTGAATGCACAGAGCGAGGAGTGCACAGAGCGAATGATGAATCTCCTCTACGATCCGAAGGCATCGTTCCTTTTGCACCTTCGTATTCTAGGATCTGAATGAGGCCTGAAAACGTAACTCGTTGTGGGAACACGATACCTGTACCATGGTGATAATTGTTAAAGAAAAGGTGCAGACGCTGTTGAGGAAGGGTGTCTGTGTTGCAGTCCAAAGATCTTGGAGGGCGTTCGCCGCCACCTTGGTGTACTCCAGAATATTGTCAAGGGCATCGGGGGACTGCAGTGGCATCGCGGGGAGTCAGAATCTGGATTATTAATCCGATTTATGGAGCACTTGTATATCACCCAGAAAGTTATTATATCTTATCCGCAGTAGATATTTTAGGTTGCAGTGTGGGACTTGTCCGACGAGCCAATGCGGGCTTGATTGGCCGAGTGTGATTTGGCATGGTGGAAATCTCACTCGTCGTTGACCAGGGAGCAGAAGAAGTGTAATAATCGGAATGGAAGTCGATCAACATAGAGACCTTGACATTCGTCCTGCCACCATGATTGATGTGTTCCCGTCGACGTGCCTCGGGATGAGTTGAAACCGTCGTGAGTCACAGTATGCCCCCGGTACGGTTCTCCCGCGACTGGATCCGTCACGTCGTCGCCTTCTTGCACAGTTTGTTTCTCAGGGTTGTTTTTAACGGTGATTACGGGGACGGGATTGGGTAGTAATGGGGATCTGGATAAAGCACCGAGGAGAGTCAACGAATAGGCACTCGATCCGTCGGCACCAAGGCAGCGGGGAGGTCGAGAAGGGTATAATTAACAGACACAAGCGGCCCACTGGAGCGTTGATGCCACCGCACACAGTCATAATTCGTAAGGTAGACCGACTGAAACCCAAGTCATAGAAACTTGGAAAATTGTGAGGTGGCAACGGGTAGCATTCAAGGGGAGGAAAGGAGAGGACGGGGTGTGTGGAACTGGGACGATGTTGCACAGTGGACAGTGCACGGGATGAAATCGGAGGCGTCGAGGAGAGAAGATGATGGGGGAGAGGAAGAAAGAAAATGTCCAACAATGAACATCAAAATCAATCAAAGTTATGGTCTTGTTTGGCTGATGAGCGAAGTTTGAACGGCTTGGCAGTGCCCATACCCTCATGCATCTCTTTCGCCGGCCACCGCGGTTCCCAATGTGAGTTCCACTGACTTTACATCCAGGCATCTTCTGCATGTCTATGGAAGTCTCTTGGGCACTTTTAACGTTCTCACTAACATTTATTTCGTTAAATGTTCGCCAAGATGGGGGGTGTTTGGGAAGATAATTTATGTGAAGTCCCGAAATTAGCGCGGGAGGTTTTTGCTGATGAAGTTGGTAGGGAGGGACTGTCAATCTAAGTTGCTTCTATCTGGTCTAGTAGCTTGATTGGAAACTGGCGGTATGGAGTAATATATAGCTGGCATTGTGTGGAGAGCGCGCATCCAAAATTGGTAGTTGTGAGTCGGACTTTTCCGGTCTCAGATCACACAATGTTTGCGAAAGCAAATTGCATACTACACCTGAGAGAGTAGATATCATGACTACACAACACTCCCGCCAGGCTACGCCAACCACGGGAGCTACCAACGACCATATAAGTAACCGGGGAACTATGGCCACAGGGCTTTTTCCTGATGTAGTCGCAGGCACAGTATTTTCACCCAGCCCGACTCAGCCGAACTCAATCTTCATGCCGACAACAGACTCCTGATGGGAAAACCACACCAGACTCTTCTTTTTCTTTACTGACTGTGATTCCATACTCCCACATGCACGACAACTAGATTTTTCTGACGTGCTCGAAAATCACCATAATCCAACATCAAATGTATTCAGCTCTCCTAGTGAAAATTCCAGAACTAATGAACCCAAGATCCTAGGCACTGGATCGAGCCGTACTACATGCGAGTGGGAGATCTGTGACGAGAGTCACGGCGGGGACCGGAGTAATGACACTTCCGGCCCCGATCCCAGTGAATGACTCTGGAGTGCTTGTGAAAGATCCTTCAACGGAACAAGAATCGACGGGCTTCCCGGTAGAAGTCCCCGCGACGGCGGTAGCAACGGAGGTCACAAGACTTCCTGACCCAGACACAATTGGGACGCCTGTAGCCAGCCCCCCCGTCCCAGAGATGGTGCCGACTGAGGGTGCCGGGGCAGCGCGGACCTCAAAGGAACCGATGCCGATTTCGGAACCTCCCGTCCCAACGGGGCTTCTATGTCCATTGATTGTGTTTCTCTTCTAAAGGCGGAATCATGAGCATTGTGCCCATAGCGATGACTTCAACTACGCACAGAAATTTCACCGCCATTGGCGAATGAAACTTGAAGGCAGGCAATGGTGCATGCTGCGACAGCACAATGGTAGAAAGATTTCATGGTGTGCGGGAATTGAAGCTAGGAGAACAAGCGGGAAGATGAGCACAAATTTAAAGGTGACTTGAATCGATCTTTTTCTATCCATTTACTGGAATCCCCTGTATGCGCCTTGAGAAGATCACCGTACCGTAAAATTCCAAAACCCGAACATTTACGGCCGTAGGAGGTATCTGACCGTGGTTCTAGATCTGTTAAAAACAAACATAAATGCCACGCCCGAGACGAAACAGGCATAGCTGGGGATATGATACATTACATTGTTCTGGTCGAGAACAACGGCGTGATGCAATACTAATACCCGGAGTTAGGGCAAGCGCAGCGCGCCTTAACTCCTCGGTTACGGGGATCAGCCGTCTTCTCAACGAGAGTCCCCAATGCATCACGGCGTTGCTCTCGGGAGAACAAGTGATGCATCACTTCCCCAGCTAGTACTGGACGAAAAAAAGTAGACGGAATGCCGAGATTGAACGGGCGCAATAGTCACCGATTGTGTACGCCCGTGATATCTTGCCCAACCTTATTTTACGGGTGGGGAACTGTGTTATTCAATTTAATTCTCGTACGTATTGATACAAAGCAGCCTAAAGTTTCAAGCAGGGCTTAAACTGGGATAGCTTCAATCTGTTTCGGTGGAAGGTATTATAATGGTTTGGCGCCCACCAACACTGCAAAATTCGATATTTTCCCAGACAGAACCGGGAAGGGGATAACCGGAGTCCTAACCGTGGCGGTTCTCTTGTTTCCAATCGTTACCCGCCAGTATGATCCGTCAATATATTACTCAGCTCGTTCTATCAAGTTTACTCCTCAATTTGTTGTCCTTTCAGCTTACCCCGTTCTTTCTCCGCTCTTCACATCGAACATCCACAGCTTTCCGATCGTTTTTAATCAACTAGCCAGAACCTGTGCTGCAACGGAATCTCTGTAACCTGTTTACGGTACGGATACGGCTACGGTACGGCAATTTCGTGAAATTCCGTCCGTAATACGGTACGGCACGGCCTCAAGGCGACAGCTGTCAATTTTGTCCAGTTCCCGGCTGTGACATGAAAGAAATCACCTCGGCTGACTGCAGGAAGTCTTGCCTTGCCTGATGCAAAGCCATCTTGAGGGTCAGGGCTGCCCACGAAACCCAGAAAGTTAGTGTCCCAAGCTGATTCGTGGCTTAGATTACCTATTATGGTAATGATTGACGTGGGAAATCTCGCTTAAACCTACGGCGTATTACGGCCGTAACACCGTATACTGTACGGGAAAATACGGACTATCCAGAGGGCTTACGGTACGTGAAAAATCCGTACCGTAACGTCCGTAACCGTAGGCCTACGGCTACGGTGACGAACCCTAGGGGTGACATTGTGGAAGAAGGAAATACCCGGCTTGTAGTTTCGTGAAAAGGGTCGGTGATCTGTGTAGGCCCGGGGTTCGAGCAATTTGTTGGAATAAAATTCAAGATGTCTCGAGCCGTTGAGTACGAAAGTGGGAAATAATCAGAGTGCTAGTCGAGTGTGAGAGCAGGTGAAAATGAGTGCGAGGTCGTAAGGTATGATTTCGGAGTATTGGTGGCTAAACAGCCCACTGGCGGCATTCCTAAGAGGAGGGAAGCGAGGAGCACGACGCTGCGTCTGGGTGCTTACCCTACACTGGCTGCGATGATAGTGGTACGATCCTATAATTGTACGTTGTGGCACTATTTACGTCACAAAAGATGATCTGAGTAATAATAAAAATAGAAATGTGGTAAAGGCGAAACCACCGTATGGAAGAGTTTCCACACGTCGCCCATCCAACCCTACCAAAACATTGACTTGTGAGGGAGCGAATAAAATCTTGAAGTTATCGAGACTTGAGTCTTGGTAGTCTTGAAATTTTGAGTCTAGTGTCTGAGATCTGAGCCTGGAATTGGATGAGATTTGGCTGTGTGATATGATTAGCATTGAGTAACCTGCCACCCAATTTTATTAGAGCAGATTGGCCCTCATTTGGCCTGCCATTGCATCTGCCACAGCTCAAGTGAGGGCCAATCTGCTCTAATAAAATTGCGTGGCGGGTTACTCAATGCTAATCATATTCCCTGGCTGTGTGGAATATTGATATCAATTGGCAACTTTCACCTCATTCATGCATGGTGGCCTCTATGTGGCTGTTTCCAGCTGTGTTGGCTGAGTGCAGAGGATCCTGGATATTGTAAGAAATATATATCAATGTTCATCTTGCTTACCCAGTGAGACTCCTGCCATGTCTGGACCAATTGCTAAGATGAGCTGAATGGAGGAGGGTGGCAGTAGGTTCCTATTTCATTTTTTAAATGTTGGTAAAAGTGCTTCCTTCTTTTATTTGATGGTATAAACTCTTTCCAGGTCATCTAGGTTGGTATCTGGCTGAAGGTACATATTTCTACAGGATTAAAAGCTTGCTTGATACTGAATATGGATCCATCCATCATATAGAAATACTGAATGCAACCATGCAGTGATCCCTACAGCACAGCTGAGAGCGGATCTAAAAACAATAAAATGGGGAGAGATAGGGGGAAGAGTGGCCGCTCTGAGGGCCGTAGAACTGATCTGATGTGCGAGGAAGTTCAGCTTAATTCAGTACTGACTCGCAAAGCAGCAGATGACAAGAAAAATACTGAAGGGCACGGGAAGTCGAGTGCAGTGATGGCAAAGGCTGCTAAAGGCGAGTACTATAGTGATGAAGGACACGGAGAGCGACGAGGGACACGAGAGTGAGGGCGAGGGCGAGAGGCAAATGATTTAACTCAAGTTGTGGGGAAGAACTTCGTTGTTATTGAAGGTGAACTATCTAAGATTTTATGGTAAGTTTGTAGTTACGTTGTAGACGATGAAAAGAGGTTAGAGATGCCAAAAATTAGACCAAACTGTACAAAGTGAAACAGGGAGGCAGGCAGTAAGAGACAAGACAGGAACGAGTACAAGAGGGTTGAACCTTAGGAAAGGAATAAACTAGGGGAGTTTCTAGGGGAAAGTATGTATACAGGGTAGATGGCTTGCAGGGAAGGCGGGGACTACGCGTCAAGGATGCATACTGAGTGTATGTATTTGTAGTGACACCGTGGGAGGTAGCAGTTCCAAAGAAGTTCGGATTGTTCCGATGTCGCATCGCCACATGCGGCGATCAACATTTTGACATGACTCAGCGCCAAGTCATGTTCAACATTTCCTCCCAACTGAAATTGTGACCATCCTCGGGCACTGGCAACAGTGTCAATGAAGGGAATTCGGACAAGATGGCGATTTTAACAACTGGAAGGTCAGAAGAAACTGCGGAGATAGGTGGATGGAACGAAGACAGTAGGAATGCGAAGGTGCGTTGCAGTGGGGTCCTCCCAACTGGAATAGAAAATCTCGGGGGTACGAATGGATTCGTATCGTGGGATACTGTGTCACAACTCGGCACTACTCCTCTGGAACTATGTATCTCCACAAGATCTTCTTTATCGGCTTCAGGATCCTCGAGCATGGACTGCTCTAACTCGCGCAGTTGATCCGTAGATATATCTATGAACTCTTCAAGCGCTGGAACCGGGATCTCAAATGCAGGCAGAACAGTTTCACCTCGGTCAGATAGCCAATTGGCAACAAAAGCCTTCCACTGCAAACCAAGAGCAACGTCAACAAAGTGGTGATCGACAGTAAAAGCAAGCTGCGTGGTATAAGTGCCACGGCCAGGAAAATCCAGAGTAAGCAAGAAAGGCGGCGTGCGCCACTGGAAATGCCGCTAGCCGCATGTTTCCCAAACGGGAATATGACGCACATCCTGCGTAGGACGTGGGCCTCTTAGGGGGTTATACATACTCTGGATTTTCCTGGCCGTGGCACTTTTACCACGCAGCTTGCTTTTACTGTCAATCACCACTTTCTTGACGTTGCTCTTGGTTTTCAGTGGAAGGCTTTTGTTGCCAATTGGCTGTCTGACCGAGGTGAAACTGTTCTGCCTGCGTTTGATCCGTTCTGGCATGTTCTGGGTCTTACATCTGGTGAGTCATTCATTTTTTTGTATCAGTTTTCAGTTCAGCTCTCGTTAGTTCCGGTCTTTCTTGCACCTCGTACATTCAAAGTCGGTGTTCTACGTGATGCTTGATACTCCCGTAGTTTGCTTTCAGGACCTGCAGCGGCTCCGCTGCCATCCAGTATGAACTCGTTTGTCAGAGAATCATTTGATGCTGACATCTTATTTTTAGATCCCTCCTCTTTGTCTGTGCGTACCAGCGAGCTCTGTTTTCTTAGACTTCCTGTCACCTTGCTGAAGTTGCGTTGTAGTTTAGAATCTGCAGCGGCTCCGCTGCAATCCGGCATGATCTGATTTGTTGGTCAGTTATTCAATGCTGACATTTTATTTCTAGGTTCCGTCTCGCTGTCTATGCGTACCGGTGAGCTCTTTTTGTTACGTTTCCTGTCACCCCACTGAGGCTAACTGTAAAGCTACTGCTGCTCATAAGCTAAATAGAGAGTTTGCAGTACGGGAGTGGCTACAGCACTTAGTGGCTGATCTGGTGGCTCCATGGGTGTCTGAAATATGTTACTTCTATCATGCAGCAGGCTATCTTAGAGGTTTGAATCTGCTTCACTACTCCACTAAGGTCATTTCTAAGGTGTTGGATGAATATATTTGTGATTCAAGGTGTACACTAAGTTCTTTTGCTCTCTTAGAGTATGTCTGCATGGGGATGGTTGTATAGTAGATGGAGGCAAAGAAAACAGAGTGTTTTGACATCATATAATCAGCCACTGGAGGAGCCACCAAATGGGGCAGCCACGCTGCACCGCATGCCGGATGAGCCACCGGACGGCTCCCAGTGGCTCCCGGTGGCTCACTGCAAACTCTCTAAACGTCCGTAGCGCCCTCCCCTCCCTCCTTGCTTGAATCCATCATCATCTCCTTCCCTTTCTCCTCCCTGCCCTACTTCTCCCCGCATCCACACATACTGTTGCGGATTGCACAGGTGAGTGGGCTGTGTGGATCTTCTCCTTGGTATGCAAGTGCGGTGATGCGGGGATTCCGGTGTCTTTAGGATGGCATCGGTGGCATGCCACTGCCCTGTCCCCCTTAACCCCTCTTCCTTCCTCCTTGGCCCCGCTCTCCCTCTCTTTACACCCTCTACACACTCTCATTCCTCCCTCTGCCTCTCCTTCCATCGCTTGTGTCCCAACTCCACTCATGCTGCTCAGTCTTCACCCATGCTGCTCTTGCCCACCTCTTTCATTCATTCCCTTGGCATTGCCCCTCCAGCTGCCCCTCCGTACTTCATGCTTTTTTGTGAGAGTCAAGAGGAGATGTTACTTAGACTTGAGCATCATGGTGTGTCTGGTGAGTTTCTGGATACACCTGAAAGCTGTAGGCTCGCCCTATTGACTCATTTGTTGTCTGGTGCATACGTGCGTGGCATGTCTACTGTCCACCAGGGCTGTAAAGCTACTGCTGCTCATGAGCTAAATAATGGTGGCAGATACATTGGATGTATGGGTTTCAGTGATTGCACTGACATGGCCTTTTATGCTATAAGTGTTATTCTTTCTTTGCCAATGATAAATTCTACTCAGTTTGTAATGGTTGCACATGCATTGGGATTCCGTCCTGATTCAGCTGACAATGTTGACCTGGCAGGTACCTTTTTGTACCAGAAATGTAATAGTTTCATTCATCAGTATTCTAAGTTGCATCCCACACATGCATTGCTTGATGGTGTCGAGTATTTGGAGCTGCCGCAGTTGGTTACATTGGCAAGTCTGCATCATATCCCTATTTATAAACCTTCCCTCAATAAGCTCCGTCGTGCATTGACCAAACATTTTTCCTTCAGACATTGTGCTACTCAGTTCATTTCTCTGTCTATCGCCTGCGCTTCTGTGTTCACACATATGTTTCTTTCTCACCCGGCTGATGCACCTACTTTGAAGAACACCAACAGCATTTGCAAATCCATTTGATGACTTATATGCTACCTAAGCTCATTCATAAGTCCTGTCAGCGTCTTCTTATGCTCCATGGTGTCTCTTTTAAGCAGACTGATGGTGCTGCATCTCTTTGGCGATTGTTGGAGAAATATTTAGTTCATCTGAATCATGGTAAGTGTGCTGATATTGTTCCTGCAAAGAAGCTACATGATGCTGCTGAAGCTGCTCATGAAAAGTGTTCTACTGCAGTCAGCTTGTGCTCTTGAAAGTGAAAATTGAAAGCGGAATGTATGAGATCTTTCTTCATAACTTATTCATACTCCGATGGTCAGGTCCCAAGAATCTGGCTACATCCTAGTCATTAGTCCCAGGTTTTGGTGAAGTCCCAACTTACACATCCAAGTCCTTGGTCTCAAGTCCCAGGTCATATTGATGATTAATTTGATTGCGGGTGTCGGCACCACGGCTATCCAATGATTCCCATGCATACTTTGTCTGTTGAAATATGTTTTGCTTTCAACAACTGAGATTGTGACCATCCTCAACTGTCAGAAAAATACCTTGATTTGTATAGTCTACATGGATAGTCAATTTCAACTGTATACATGTGCAATTATCAATGGGCTGGAATCCTTGCTTAATCCTCAATGTCCTCTGAATTTTTTCAAGCCATTGGATCCCCAGTGTGACTTCAAAAAATAATCTTATATGTTGATCTGAAGGTATATGACTATTACAGCCTCCAGGCCATCTTCTACCTCTATTTCAATACAGTGATGGAAAGGATACAGTTTATACTCCCCCATGCAGCAGTGTACCAAAGGAGTCCCAGATGGACACATAAGTGTTTTCTGTTAGACTCTGAGAAGTCAATAGTTGATTACAATGTGCTCAAAAGATTCTTGGCACGCTTCTGCCTTTCGAAAATCACAGAAATCTGGGAATACATCAATATGCAAACGGTTCAATTGTTAACCCCTGATACAATATTTTGGAAGGATTGACACTAAAGTGACATTTTAGAGGTCCATTGGTCAGGTTTCATTCATATTACCTGTCACAGATGTCTTCAAAGATTTTACACTGAGATTATATTGGAGATAGGGGGCAAACTTCCTGTTTAGGACCTTGGCAGGTCTTGGCCCAAGATCAAAACGTGATCAGGACTTGAGACTTGGGACCAAAACCTGCATCAAAACTAGAGACTGCGAACCTAGAACTCAACACAAAACATGTGAATAAACAACAATAAATAATGCCCTAGGAATGGCCTTGTCTTGTCTCACCTGCCAGAGTGTAATGTACTAGATCAAAAGAGTACTTTTAGCTTCGACAACTTTGACTTTGATCAGTTGTGGCATCCTGATCAGGTTCAGTACCAGGACAAAGATGAAATAGGCGAGGACATCAATGTTCAAGACAGCAACAACCTTGCACCATTACTGCTCAAACACCCAAGATGCTAAAAATTCAGAATCAATGAATCCATGCTCTGCTCATTGGCAAGGGAAGACCTATCAATCATCCTCGGCCCCCAGCTCCAATGTGCATGTCAATCATTAGCGCACTCAATCCATGAGCCCATATCCCACATCACCTCACATTTTGTACAGTCGAGACTCCAATATTTTGACAGTGTTGAACTCGGGATAGCAAGCCATAGAGTCTTGTGAAACCAGTTTGCCTCTGCCATGGTTGCTTGAAGCTGGAATTGAGTGGAAGGAAGGTATTCACAGACACCATTCTTCTGGCATTCTGTTCAATGTGTCAGTGGGGCAAGGCGCTGCAATATACAATCCAGAGGGGTATTACTATCACCTGGTAACTTCTCACGAGTCATAAAACTCTGGCTGCTCTTAATGTAGCTTGAGCTCCCTTGTGATTACTTCCTTACAGGTGGCTCCATTCTCCCCACCATTGAGCATGACTTCCTATGGTTTCTCATACATGCCGAGCTCCAGAATTTTTCTAACCAATGACAGCCTGATAAAATTGCAGCACTCATTGGGATATATCCGGGCTCTCAACAATAAAATCGCAAATTCAACACTTGCTCGACTTTTTACAGGTTTCTATGTACCACAATGTAAGTATTTGCTTTTGATGTATTGAGATGTTTTCTGAGCAGTTTTTTGAGGGGCATTCAATAGCCAAATGAGCTCAAAAATCTACCCTCCTCCCCCCACCCGTCACGTCGCTATGTCTCAATTTCAACAGATGAAGAAATTATGAGAACTGTGAATGAGTTTCATTGTTGCCGTGTTTAAAATTTATAGGTCAGTAGAAACCATTTGGGGCAGAAAAAGCACCTGGCCATTATCCAGTGATTTAATTATTATGCCAACTATGAGGGTGGCATGTACACGTTACAACAGTGCATGACTGATCTGGTGACTGGTACAATTACAGCTGCTCATGTCAAATACATATTGACAAATAACATCAAACAAGGCAGAAAGAATATAACACTGGGGGCAAAAACCGACGCATGTGACAGCTGCATGCGTTAAACGCATGTGCTTCGCAGGTAACGATCTACTAAACAAAAGATGCGTGACAGTTCAACAATCGTTCTTTACTAGACAAAGGAGGGACAAAGAGTGGACAAAGGGCAGACAAAGGGCAGGAGAGGTTTCCCAGGTCCAGGGAATCCTGTCCTTCCCTTTGTCTGTCCTTTGTCTATCCTTTGTTCATTCTTTGTCTAGCAAAGAACGATAGTCAAACTGTGACATGGGCTTTGTCTGGCCTGTGACTACCTGCAGAGCACATGCATTCAACGCACTTGTTCTCTGCATGCGTCGGTATTTGCCCCCGGTGTAAAGATTGCAGAACTATTAAATGGCTGTGCTCTGGCCAACTGCTTTTTGTGAAGGTGGGGATCGGTGGACTGGCAGACATCTGCAAGATTACCAAAGACATGCTCAGAGACACGGGGCAGCCAATTCTCAGGTAATTGAAATCTTAACTAAATTGAGACATTTGCTAACATGCATGCAGAAAGGACTTGTAGAATACATTCAATGTATGACCAGACATATGCTGATAAAACCCAGAGATTCGTTGGTATGTTGGGATTTAGGATTTGTGTGTCCCTGACCTACCAGCCTCGCAACATGAACTAAGAGCCATAAAGGACACTACACCATCAATGGCCTACACATATGCTGATTCACTACTGGTGTGAATATGACCTTGGATGCAGGATGAAAAAGTTACTCTAGGAAAGAAGGCATGGGACGTATGATTAATTCATCAGATCAGTGCAAACATTCATTGTTTACAGCAATTGACTGGGGAAATGTATATGCAACATGACTCATCATATAAAGTGTCATGGCCAGGAAAATCCAGAGTAAGCAAGAAAGGGGGGTTCAAAGAGCAGGAGAGAAAATGACACGAGACAAAGTCCACAGAAACATAGTTAGACAAAGTCAAGCTTCAACCAACATGAGGGCAAGGGATACTGTTGAGTGAGACAGCCATGAGAGGAGAGGACAAGAAAGCAAAAGTGGGATCACGCATGGACAAGTGAACAAAGTAGTGGAACAAAGGCACCTGAGTGAAGTCCTATGCAGTTATGTAAAAGCCTTCTTAAGGGGTATATTTTGTAGGTGTATAACCCCTTAAGAGGCCCACATCCTATGCAGGATGTGTGTCATATTCCTTGTTTGGGAAACATGCGGCTAGCAGCATTTCCCGTGGCACACGCCATGTGTGTCCACCCTCCCCACTCTTTTTTTGTCAGCTGTACACCCTGCCTCAAGCTCCTTGGGTTGCTTCCTTGCTTGTCACTGAAACTCTTATCTGGGCTCCTGGAGCACCTCAAAGTAAGTTCCAGCATCCTGCAGTGTGTTGGCGAATGCATCTCACCGTTACTAATCTTTGTGCTTAATCGCACCACCTTTGCATCCTCTGGCTATTTCCCAGTACACTGGCCTTTTTTACTGTCTGCGGGAGCTTAGTTGAAGGGCCAAGAGGCCATTGGGACACTGTTTTGAGCCGGATACTTGGCTGGTGGATGTGTCCGCCGTCCCTAATCTTTGTTTTTGATTGCACCACACTTGCGTCCTCTGACCATTTCCCAGTACACTGGCCTTTTTACAGTCTGTGGGAGCTTGTTGGAAGGATCAACAGGCCATTGGGACATTGTTCTGAGCCAGAATAATAACTGAAAGGAGCCAGATTGGTAGTCAAATCAAACTTAATGGAAAGTTGTTCTATTCTGTTGGTACAAAATTGACATGGAAGTAGCTTCAATCAGTGGCTCTTTCACAAGCTATGGCTTTGTTATATTCCTGTGAACTAAGAAAGCCAAGCTAAAAGAAATTCATTTGGCAGTGCTTTTAGGAATATTGAAAGAAGGACTTTCATTGTAACTGTACAAGGTACCTTGAGAACTGTAACTCATTGATAAAATGAAATTGCAGTCAGCAGGCTAAACGATGAAAATAACAACAAATTGGCACACCAGAGCTTTTTAAAAAGGGCAACATCCAAGAATAGAACCTATGACCTCTGCATATGCCCAAACACCTAAACAAGACCAAATTTTGCATTTACAGCCAAAAAAATAAGTAATCGCACCATAAGACCCACTACCTAAAGTTGGTGGGCATTCATCTCCAATGAAGCCTATGACAGCCTTGTGGCAGAGGCAGGAACCCTCAGAGGGCCTCACGGTACGGTGCCGGTTACCAGCTAACGGCGACCATTTGCCGTGCCACACGGGTGCAGTTGCCATCGATATGCAGTCAGCTCTATAGCATAAAAGAGTGTATGACTCACAGAAAATGAGATAAAATATTCACATTAATGGAAATCACAGCATTCAATCTGAACTGATAAGGAAATCATTCCAACACGAATCAACTACGTCAGTATCAAAAATCGATCCAGGTTGGTCTCGGCGGGAGGGGAGACTGGATGCTTCCTACTCGGGTATTACCAAAATTTTAGTCATGTCCCCATTTGGATTCTGAGTAATGTCTGCTGGTGACGGAGTGTCCCTGTAGGTGGAAATTGAGTTCTCTAGGCATGCTGCATGCCTCTGATTACCCTCTAATGTTGTCTAGCCTTTGTTGACATGTTTTGTCATTTTTTCTTGTTGCTAAATTAGTTGCTTCACGGACCTGGAAAGAATTAGCTCGAGGATGATGGCTTCAGTGCGGAAAGTGGCTCGAAAAATGGTTTATAACTCGTGCTAAATAATCCTCAGATTGGCAGAATTGAGCCATGGTCAGAATTGAGATAATTAATCAATTGGTCTGTCAAGTTGTGGTATTTTTCCATTGCTTATTCAATTTCATATGGTTTATCAATGTAAAATAAGCCCCTCTGGGGTGGAAGTGTCTGAGAAACACTGTTTTCTAGTCCTCAAGCTCAAGATACCAAGTACTTTATCTTGTCAAACAGTTCAAGTTCATCTAAACTGCAATTAAATCCTCACAGGTGAGCCTAAAAGGTCATAAAAGTGTGTTTAATTTCAAGAAATACAAAGCAAACATTATTCTGACTGTTGCCACTGGTCCCCGATGACTTGATAGTATTGAGAATGCCGCCGCCAACGACTGCCGGACTCGATTGATGGCGCATCATGGCGATTAATGACCCGGCCCGAGCGTTGGTCGAGTGCCGAGTAAGAAGCATCGAGTCTACTCTTGGTTGGCGGGGAAAACATGACTAAATAACAAGCTTCAAACAAATTTTAAGACTCGTAATCTTGGTTAAATCACCAAGTACACGGACATAGTACATGAGCCACTTGTTCTACTCGGTATTGGTTCCTGCCTGATTGTAAAGACGTGCCTATGATGTAGAGGGTATAAATTTCTTGCCCTACTTGCGATGGAACAGTGCTACTTCGAATCCATGACACGCTTGCAAATCTTGTTCTGGGGAACTGGCGCAGTTCCCACAAAGAATTGACCATCTATAAGCACAACAGTGCAAATGAGGTGCACTCTATGTCAGGGAGACTTCTATTACATAGCTACAATATTCATTCACCTAGAGATTTTAGTCTGGTTGAGTCAACGTGAGAGGGATGCGTAGGATATCGTTGCATGCATCAGTTGACCTGCTCCACAGATGGCTCGCCAGCTGCTTCGCTGTCACGCAAAGACGACTTTGTGTCTTGCTTCTTGTTCAAGGTTGTCAAACAGCTCCACTCTACTCCACAACCCCTGGCCAGATCGCACGCAGCAATATTTTAAGTCTGGTACAATTGCAGGAATGGCTGGATGAAGTACATATAAAAGAGTGGTCGGCTCTTCCCAAACTTCACTCGAACACATCCCTTCGTAGTTCAAGCTCTCTCAAACCAAATATGTTCTCTAAGCTCTCTGTTGTTGCTGCTACAGTGCTCATTGTACGCTCCGTTTGTATAACGACAATATGATATCAGAACTAACTATTTCTCTGCAGACCCTTGCTGCCGCCATCCCGAACAACGCTCCTCCCCCGGTCACTCCCCCGACCTCTCCTCAGTGCTGCGCCAGTACCGTCTCTTCGACCAGCAGTGTGGCCTCTATTGTCGCTGCACTCGTTGGCCTTGATCTCAGCGGCCTCAATGTTCCCATTGGCTTGAGCTGCTCGCCTATTACCGTCATCGGGAACAACTGGTATGCACTCTGTCGAGTTGTGGATCATATCGTTTTGAACTCAAACTGCAACACAGCGGTGGCACCACTGTCAATTGCGACGCCCCCGAGGAAGAATGGGGTGTGTAGCCTATGAATTTCTGACTCTTTGTACAGTGTACTAAGCCGCGATTTGTGCAGGTGGCCTCATTGCAATCAACTGCCTCCCCATCACCCTCTAATGAAGGAAGTTACCCAGTTGGCGAGAATTTTGTGTAGTGGATTTTGTTTCGGATTTTGAGTTTGGGCCAGATCGTTATTGTTTGTTGCACTTCTGCGTCGGGCTCTGATTCGTGTTCAATGTCGCGAATATAACCCATTTACTCTGTTTGTCTTCTCATAGCTCTGAGGACTGTAAAACGGGAAATATCGAGTGATGTTCAATTTCAGCCGTCAGTGGCTGTCTCCAACTCTTCCTGCCTCGATATCCCTTATCATCCGCCGTGGTTCTTGATTGTCAGCTAAATTTTATGCATCTACCTCCTGCAGCACTACATTCGTGAATAGCACTTCGGCTCCGCTTACATCTGGCCGTGCGAGCTGTAACGGCGGTTTCGTCAATGGTAGGAAGTCGTCGAACGGTTGGCATCACGGTTGTCACCCTATCCCTGCTTGTTGTCCACCACGTCTACCCACACATCTCTTGTCTGCGCCTACGACCATGCTCGGCATACGGCCACGACGACCATCAAACCTTTCCTCAACACAGTCTGGATTCCCACCCGTTTCAACTTGGATATCTGCCGCAAAACCGCCGATACCATGATTGTCATCGCAGTTCCGGGTGCGATTTCCTCGTCATCCTGGATGTCCTCAAGGTGTTGGTAGGTAATAAACTCGTCAATGTTCAATGTCGAATGCGGGACACGTTGTTGACAGAAGATATGCGTTGTTGGGATATGTTTACCACCTAAACAGGTATTTAGATTTAAGAAAAAAAGTCAGTTATACTTGCATCGGCTTGTGGGAAGCAGCAAGGAATAGAATTTTGCAATAGATGCATCCATACTCGATGGAACCATTGAGCGCCAATGCGCACGACTGCATCCTTCGTTTGCTTGGCCGTTATTGACGTCCTGTGTACTGTAGCGTTTCGACCAAAGGTTCACTATTTTTATGATTTTCACTCACCAAGGTGACCGAAAAATAATCTTTTGAATTATAGCGATTTTTAAACACATCAAAAAAGTCTGGGTGTCACCGTCACCTGAACCTTTGGTCGAAACGCTACAGTATGCCCTGCGGCTGCTTGTGCTGTCTGTTCCCTGTCTTGTGTTACGTGGCCCGCTTGGATCACCCATGGAGCTCTTCATTCGAGTTCAAGCCTTAGACAATCTCTCCAACACGACTATGCCCAGCGCTACAGCGTCCAAGACTTGGCACGCCTCAAACCCATCGGTCAACAGCGCCGTTTATCGATTCTCCTCAAATTCCAATTACACGATCCAGATCCAGATCCGCTTCAAACCCGAGCTTGCCCGAGCGTTACAAGATCAGTTGAAACAAATACAAGTCGGTAAACTGTCTTATAGTCTTTGGCAAGAGACCTATTGTGACTTCAACGCACATAAATGGCAAGTCGCAAATGTCTGGTACCACCAAGCTACGATCGTCAAGAGTACATGTCCCTCGGCATCATTGGTCTTCAAGCAAGGTTTCGCAGCTCTTCTTCGTGGTCATTCAATCCCCGAGGCCCGGTCGCAACTCCCTCTTCGATCCCTTTTTTTCACCGTATACAACTCCAAAATTCAAGTTCTGTTTCGTCCCGCACTCCAACACGTGTCAACTCCGAGAACGGCGCTCTTCCGCAACCTCTGCCTGTGATTGTATGGGACTTACTGACGTGTGGAGTTCGCCAGTTATGCGGTGCGTGAGTTCAAGCTTTTTACGTTCCGTTCTTTCTCATTGGCTGAGTACTTCAGTAGATTAACCATCTTAGACCTCCCTGTTCTTCATTCCGTGAGCTCCCACCTTTATCTCTAGACAATTCTTGAGTTATTCGATGCTTTTGTTGCAGCGGCTTATCCTACCCGTATTTCGTGGTGAGTAGGTTCAACTCTTTCGTCTTACTCATAATTCCTAAACCTTTGCCGCTGTAGATTCACAATCCCATCTTTTACCCTGTACGTCCTTATAATTGCAGCGCCTTTTCTTCTCTGTAAAATCTTTATTCTCTCAGCTCTCATTACCTTTATTCATCTTGCCTAAATCAAGTGTGCGTTCTCCCAGCAGATCGGTTGTCGAGTATATTGTTATTTAATACCGCCAATGTATTAGCTACAAGCAATGAACTCCTTGTTTCTCGACTTGCCTTTTTTTTATCGGTCGGAGTAAGTGCAAGGGAACCGCAAGCGCCCAACAGGCCTTGCAAGGGTCAACAGGCCTTTAAAGGCAAGCAAGCCTTGACCACCCTTCAAAGGCCTGGCGAATTTTTACAGTCAAATAATGGCCCCTGGGAAGGGTGGTACAAGGCTGGGAGGGGCTTTTAAAGCCTTGTGGGCCTTGCAAGGTGCTTTCACGGTACTTTGAAGGTTCTGGCACGTTTGGTGATGCTTCGTGAATAGCGCGTCGGCTCCGCTTACATCCGGCCGTTTCGTCAACGGTAGGAAGTCGTCGGAGACTGCCAAATGCTTTTGAGCAGTCAGGGGGCCGGTACGCGGATAGTGCAGTGGGCAGAATTATTTTCAGATGATTGAGCCGGGCAGAACGGCAGAACGGCAGGCAGAATGACGGCAGAATCCGGCAGATTTTGCACATCATTTATAACTTTCCCGCTCCCGTTTCCGACCAAAATCATGTTCTGCTACCTAAATTCTACCGATTCATGAGTTCTTCGATATCCCAATGGGCCCATACACTCGCTGCCTCATTTCTGACCACATTTGTGTTTTCTTCATCCACCGCCGTCGAATCCCCACGCTCCAATCAGTCAAGTTCAGCAAAATCGACAACTTCGCTCTGAACAACGGAACTTTCCGAGGTTGGAGCCGGCGCCTCATCATTCAGGGTTTGAGCCAGGTAAGGTTCACCAGGGGTAAAGGTAGAGGTACAAAAAGGCCTACCTTTACCCCTACCTCCAAAACCTCTGACCTCTGGGAGGTCGACCTCTACCTTACCTCCAAAACCTTGGAGGTCGACCCCTGTGACCTCCATCCAGACCTCCAAGGTAAAACCTTGGAGGTTTCTCACTCAAAATGACACAAGATTTGTCAAAACATCATTGAATTATATTCAAAGTAGTTAATTCAATCATCATGATGACCATCTGTACTCTTTCCCTTTCCCTTCATATTTTCCTGCACAGCTGATTGAAACTCCTTGTCACCAACCAGATCTTGCCTACTCCATGAATCAACTCAGTGGACATCAGCTACCTGTTGCTCTGCGCACATAGAGAACCTGAAAGTTCAAATGGAAGTAAGTAGCTGAAAATTGGATATTGGAACTGGGAATAATAATTATTGCAGGCATCACAACTCAAAAATCAACCACAGTCAAAAAGTTGGTTTGTAGTCATTGCAACAATTCTGACTTTCTATAGACTATAATAGTGATAGTGTAGTTTGATGTTATCAAGCAGATAGGAACAAAAATGTTGTCAGGTACAGCCACATTTATACTCTGGGCAAGGACAAATGTGAGCAAGTATGGATGTGGCATTGCCATGGCTTACCAAGCTACAAAAACTTTACCACCTTTGGGAATTGAACTCAGGTCCTCCTAATTTCAAGGCTTCTGGGAGGACACACCAGTATAAAGAAGCTACATAGTATATGGAAAAGCACAGGCATTGCAACACTATGTTGTACCTCTCAATACCTCTTGACCTCCCAAGGTAAGGTAGAGGTTTTGGGAGGTATAGAGATGGCCCAACCTCTACCCCCTACCTCCCCATACCTTACCTCTGACCTCCAGAGGTTTACCTCTACCCCTGGTAATCCTTAGAGCCAGGTACTGGCAAGCCTTCTGAACGATATCTTCCTCGTCAGCACCGTCGAGCGGCAGGATCCATGTGATTGGATCCTCGAGATCTTTTGCAAGATCAACGTTGATTCTTGGCTCGTCAGAAGTGTGCATATGATTATGCTTTCGATGCTTAGCCTTGCCGGCCAGCCTTGAAGCTCGTAAGTAAGCCGGCTTCAGATTTTCCCTGACTTCTCCATGTTAGACACAGACAATAGACTGCGACATGGTGATTGAGTACCACCGAGGCTGACCGTGTATCGAGCTCCGCTGGTCGGAACAATTGCCAAATTCTGCCAGACCAAATCCCATTGAGCCATTCTGCCCGCCATTCTGCCGGGTCAAATGGCAGAATGGCAGGATTTTGCCAACAACTTTATACGCGGATCTCTCGATAAACGAAACCGACAACAACTTTGGGTACGCTCGTTCCTTGGAGGCTTCCGTACTTATTTTCCCTCCGTTCTGATGTTCAGAACGCCGGCTATGCTGGGACATAGCGGCAGGTGAATATGTCTCGACGTACAGTAGGGGACAATCAAAGTCCGCCTATTTGAGAAGCGTGGAAAAGTGGTATGTGCTGCTCGGGATATGCCATCCAGAGGCTTAGAAACTGGTTTCTATGTGAATTGAGAGGCAAATGAAGAATTGACATGAACAGAATCCCTGAAATCCATGATTTTACCAAAATTTACCTCAAAATATTGAGAATTCCAGGAAAAATCGCTAAAAATATGAAAAAATCGCCAATCAACTCCTTTTGATGAGCTGGTTATGATCCCCAAAAGTCTAATAATTCTATCGAGCCGTTAGGGTGGAAAAAATCAATTGATCTGACAGTGATGGCACTCATTTCGGCTAGAAAATAGTGGGAAAACATAAATTTATTAGAATTTTGGCCTCAGTTGGACCCTAAATGGCTCCAGAGGTGGTGCTTGAGAATTTTTGTGAGATAGGAACATAAGTGGAGCTCTGGAGACTCAAAAGGGGTACACACAATTTCATTCAAATGGTCCAAAATATTGAGAAAACCAACGGCTCGTGGGAAAAATCTGAAAATATGTTTTTAGGCTCCTTTTTTGAAGCCGGATCTGATTCTGAACTCAGAATAGCAAAAAAAAGAGTGGTTCACATGTTACAAAATAGGTGGACTTTGATTGTCCCCTACTGTAGCTGCATCTACGGTGTATGTTAAAATCCAAGGGTTAGGGAGCCCATTTTATTTTTATTGCGGATGTTGATCTTCGCATGTAAACTGCCCTTCCGTCAACGTTCTACTACTTACAAAGATTGTTGCGGTACAGCGGGAAAAGACCGCCACCCCATGCATCTCTCAAGTTCGGATGCTTCAAATGCTCACCGATAGCTTGACTGTAATCTGAGCCTCATGTTAGACAGCTCTCGATTTATGGCGTTTTGAGAGATGCCTGTAAGGGACGAGGCGTTACGAAAATCGTGTTGTGAAATTTGGTTGGAGTTCTGTTCGACAGTACCTGTCTGGACTGAATGAATAGGACAACAAAGTTCGACAAAGTGTAAACAAAAAAAATGGGATAGAAGCCAGAGCCCGAGGCACACAGTAGGAGAGTCACACGCTCCAGCGCACTTCCCCGCAAGTGGGATGATTTGAGCGTGAGTAGAACAAAACCAAACGAAATGAAAGGACAAGACCAAATAATTTGCCGGAAGGTGGGAATTGGGGTATCTGTGCGATATTGCGGGCGGAAGCAGAAGTTGCGAGCACCGCAAGCCCAAACATACCGAGCTGTCGCACACGTTATTGGGACAAGAGGTAAGTAATGTAGTCCGGCCGGAGGACAAGACCTAATGAGTTGCCGGAAGGTGCGACTCGGAATTGAGGATTTCGCGCGACATTCGGGCGAAATCAGGAGTTGCGGACACAGCGAACGTAGACAAACTGGGATCTCGTACACGCTTCCAGGAGAGGTAGGTAATGCATAGCATGCACCGCGACTAAGCACGGAGCACAAGCCGAAGATAAGTGATATTGTGACCGACGAAGGCCGTGGAGCGTTCGCGACGCAAGAAAAGGCTCTAGCAACCGAAGAGGAAAAACAAAGGGAGGAAAACGGCGTTCGAAAGAAGGAGGTCGCGCAGAGTCTGAATACTTATTCAAAGACTGCGCTCAGTGAGACGCGAGCAGAGTATTCAGTCCACCGCTGCGCTAGAGAGCCGGAAGAACGAGAATCAGCACATTGCACGCTGTGAAAGATATCCCCCTCGCTGCGGATGAGCCCTCTGTGGAAGGGTATACATGGACCCAGTCGACTCGCTCCGCGGCAACGACCAACCCACGGTTGCTCAGGAAGATTCACAATGCACAAGCACCGGCGAACACCACCTGTAAAACGAGAAAGAAAGCAAGTCACCATTCACTCCCCTCGCAGAAGACCTGGATGCGCAAGCTCGACTAACGGGGCTCCTAACCGCCAACATTAACAGGGACACCATGAAGGCCCGAGTTGTGAAGAATAGCGGCGGAGGTGGGAGGGCCTCAAGGGTGGCATGGTTATTACTTTACAAGGGGAGAGAAGAATCCCGAGCACTCACTACCTGCTCCACCGCCTCAATACATATGTACGCCCCAGCTCGACTCCTTCCCTGTCAGTTCGCCCACTCATCTTCGCACTCGTCCCCCTCGTGGGCCCCACTTGTGCTTTGCGAGAAAGCATAAATCGATTGATTCGTACGGACGGTGGGTACACAGATCTCAGAAATCCCAGCTGCCTCATGCGGAATGGATGCCAGAAGCATTTCAGGCTACCGCGTTGACGCGGAAGCTTCACCGTACATCTCAGAGACTTGGCAAGCGCACGCCTGGATAGCATCAGAAGTCATCGAGAGGTAGCCAGCCATTGAAATACAAGGAATTAAGAGAGCCAAAAGAGAAAAATTCGAGTGTTGGCGGGAGCGAAGTCTGGACAGCCGATTCGGGGTCGCAGAGATGCAAGGTGAACGAAGGAAAATGGAGCAATGCGACCTGTTAATGAGGAGGCTCCAATATCCGATTTGGTAGGGCTTCTGAGGCGGCGAGGTCTAGAAGGCGCAAGACAAATGGTAGGGCTAGAACTGCTCTCTGGCGTACAAAGTCAGAACGATGGTGGAAGCAAAAAAGCAGGACACGCGCATGTGGCGATGCAGCGACGCACCAGCAAACAATCGGCATACGGTCCGCAATTCCGCCACTTTGTTTGGACCTTTTCGTCCTTTGTTTTCCTCTTTTTCCTACACCCATCGCTAACATCACCGCATTTCTGTTCCACTACGAGCTGCCCTTGCACACCGTTGGGCTGGGTGGAAGTTCTGAGATCTGCGGATTCCTGCTTCTGCTCTCCCGTCTGCGGAGCATCAACGGAGGCGGGCGGGGACACAGAGACGAGGTCGGACTGTGGAGTATCGGTGAGGCGAATGCAGGTGTAATCACCGGTGAGCGAGAGGATAGAAATTGGGGCGGTGAAGGAGAGGGGATGTCTGGCTTCACCGTCAGGCCAGGGACGGTCGCAACTCGAAGCCGAGGAGGGCGAAGGAGGATTGGGCCGAAGACGGTCGCGAGCTGAAGATGTCGTACGTAATGTTGCTGCGACTTCTGACTCCACCTCCCCAAGTCGACTTCGTGGAGTCGACTTGAGCCGAGTCGAGTCGAGTCATCTGCGTGACTCCGCCCGACTTCCGAGTCGAGCTGAGTCGACTCGAAGTGACTCGGAGTGACTTGAGTCGGTACCCTTGGACCAATTTCTTCCATTTTACATTTCGCAACACTCCAGCAGTTATTCAGAGCTATATGTAATGTTCACAATTTGTTTAATTGCGATTGGAAGCACAAAACGAAGGAAATGGACTACTATGGACAAGTGACTATGTTTAACAGTCTTCACTTGCAAATTAGTAGACATGGGGTAGTTGGACGGTTGAAGGGACTCACCTTGTTCACAAGAGAGCTCTGGTTTGCTCAGTTGTATGCTAATACCGGGCTTGAGATACTGGTATTTGTTAGGAGTGTAGATAAATACATACATTAGTTTGATCTCGCAGATGCGCTTCAATTTGTAAATTTTTATGATGGGCAGGGCACCTCAGACGTGCGGTTGACCAGGCAGAGGGGATTGATGAAGAGGATGAGAGAATATTCTTAGAATTGTCAGTGAAAGTCCCGCGCAGTTGCATTGTGCACTGAGGAGTGAATATTAGGGAATGGTGTATGGGCAATTAAATGACCAATACCTGCGGACTCCAATTGACAGTAAGAGCGATCTATGGGCTATAATAAGTATCAGCCAGAGAGAAGACTGTGTAAGTAACATACCCAGAAGATGCCCACATTTGAAGTCCAGGGATCAAAACGGATGTTCCCTTGTATTTCGGGCAAAGGAAGAGCAACATGCTCTGGGTGTGGAACCAGAGAATCTGGGAGAGGATCAAGGTCAGACATGACTGCAACTGCCATTGCAAAGGGGCTCATCTGAGTCTTTGAAACTATCCTGGTGCTTTGATCATCTGCTCACAGTGTACACAAATCGCCACTTCTGATCCCTCTTGACCTCAAGAAGTCAAATCCAGAGTCAGAACAGTTTGAGGTGTGTCCAGAGCACTCGACCATTAATGAGAAGACAGATATGAAGTCAGAAAACTTCAACTGACATGCGCAATGCATAATTTCGGATTCACCTTGGGGTTCAGATGGTTGAACGTTGGCCCGAAATACTGGAGAAGGGTGAAAGATCTCCCAGTGTATAATCGACAATGGATTCAGGCGGCGAGAACATATTTAGTTCAAATTTCACGAACCCCGAGATGACCGAAATTCTTGGGTGAACAGTTGATTAGCCTGGTCTATGAACTTTAATCATTTGATTTCATGTCTGCGACAATTGAGACTTCTGATCCCCCTTGAGCTCAAGAACTCAACTCCAGAGTTGGGCAGTTTGAAGTGCCTTGGTTGAACAGTTGATTAGCCGGGTCTATGACCTTCAATGACTTGATTTCATGTCCACGACACTGGCACTTGGCCATGAATTTTGATATCTTGCTGGGAACACCTGAGTGACATTTCGTATCTCCTCAGGCACTGTATGAACTTCAATCATTTAATGGATTGAATGAGTAGCAAGTGATTGAACAAGACCACTGAACAAGTTGATAGGTCAGATGTCAAATGGAAACATAAAGAATAGGCTACTGTGAAGTGAGCGATACACTGGCTACTAGCAGATCAAATGTGGTGCTATTTCAGAATGCTAATTAAAACTCGGTTGAATAACACCAGTTGTCAGTCGTTTGAGGTAATCCTGGCAAGCGTTAATCGAAGATAGGATGGGTGGAAAGGTCTTTATTCGCTTTCCACGCTTCCCACTGCACTAGAGATAAGTTAGTACTGGAGTATCTTCCAGATGACCGCATTAACCATGCCATCAAAATTGACCTGAATAACACCGGTTGTCCGGTTTTTGAGGGAATTTTGGTAAGGGAGAATCGAAGTTAGGATGGGTGGAAAAGTCTCTATCACGTTTTCATGCATCCCACTGGACTGGAGGTAAATTAGTGCTGGGGTATCTTTTGAATGACGACATCAGCCATGCCATCAAAGATAACCTGAATAACACCGGTTTTCAGGTGTCTGAGGTAATTCTAGACAGTGGGTACTGAAGATATCTTCAATAGCTTAAATTATATACCAAAACATCTCGACTCAAGTGACTCAAGTCGACTCGAGTCGACTTCAAGTGACTTCAACGTGATGAAGTCGAGTCGAGTCGAGTCGAATATCAGCCGAAGTCGACTTGCCAAGTCATGACTCGACTTTTTGAGTCGCGGCAACATTAGTCGTACGCTTGTTTTCTTCTCTGCCTTTTTCGTTTCTATAAGCTGATCGATCTTTTCCGTGGGATTAGATAAAGCTCCTGGATAAAACGTTTGATATCTGCGAGGAGGCGTGCGTCCCTCGCCCATCTCCGTCATACCGTTCTTGCTTATCGTTGTGTCCGCAGCCGCAACGCCAACGCGACCGTCTCGTGCCCCGTCCAGCCTGGCGCCTACAGCATCGTGCAGACCGTCGAACTGCCAAAGGAAGTTCCGAAACGTGCGTTGTGTCCCTCTCTCCGCACTCACCTTGCTAATACCATGTCCTCTGCTCACGTTTACACAGTCAAATACGTGATCAACGTCCGCGGGTACACCGTCGATGAGGACGCGATGGCCTGTGTCGATCTCACAGTGCAGTTCAAGCCGTTCTAGTTGTGACGTGCGGAGGCAGACGAATCGAAGCATCGTGGGTCTCGAATGGAGGAGCGAGTGTTTCATGCTACGTTACGCCACAGTTTCTATCCTTACTATTGCTGTCAACGAACAACGTTCTGATTCTGATTCATTCACGAATATCATATCATGCAAGTTCCTCGTATTGCCTCCGCGCGTTAAGGTGTCGCTACCGCGCCTTCGAGAATATACTTGAGCTTGGTTCCCTGCCGGAGGAGGTAGGAGTGCGAGGAAGGCTACCTAATAGGACTACTGGGCTTCCGCGCTGCCCTGCTTTCCGGTACGCCGCTTTCGACAAGTTGGGAAACTGACGCTTGACGACTCACCGCAGAAGACTCGGACGTCCACTGCATTCCGAGGCCCTGTAGGCACGGTTGGTTTACGTGAGTCTACGTCTGTCTACATCGGCCGACCCCCTGTAGGCCGAGTCTGCCGACGTGAGGTAGGCCAAATTGGGCCTACTTGGGTCTACCCTCTGCCTACTGTCGGTCTACACAGGTCCCCTTATCCTGGTAACCGGGCGTTGTGTTGCTGTTGCCACATTCCCAGTTGGCTAATATTACTCTTACCGGTTGCCATGTTCCCACGAAGTCAATATTTTATTAATTGGTCAACTACCGGGACATGCCGTGTAAATTTCTGTACGTTAGCCGAGGTTAGCCGTGAGTGAGCCGAGGATTGACAGCCGTGGGCTGTGTCATTAAAAATAATTGCGTTCCCACACTCAGTGGTTATACAGTGAAGTAAGAGCGTGTTTTAACATGGCTTGGACCGAAAACAGAGCTTCGGATGTCCTGAAATCATTGATTTATCCGCGGGCTGGGTCTACCTCTGCCTACCCTTGTAGGCAGACCCTGTGCCTACAACCCCACGGAACGCAGTGCGTCGTGCACGGTGCACGTAGGGCTGCACGCCGTGCCCGTTGTGCCGGTTCTACGGGTCCCGTGCGACGGGTAGCCGTCCCGTTCCGTCGCAAGTTCTGAAAGTTTTTCGACGGGACGGCAACGGAACGGACTTGTGCGATGACGGCCGTCAAAATAACGGCCGTCGACGGGGTGACGGATATTACGACGGTCAGCACACAAAGTCGCCGATTTCGGTGAATTTACCTTATAATCTAATATTCTTTCATGATAGCGTCCCTCCTTCACGTTTACGGTGACCTTGGTGCCCTGTATCACACACGACAGCGTGGTTCATTGGTGCTTCCAATTGGAAATCAAGATTATACAACTTGAATTATTGAGTAGTCTCAGTGATATCAGCTCGGCTAATTAATCTTGTCTTGGATAATCCAAGAGAACGGGATTAATCTTGTATTGGATTATCCAAGTCACTATTGGGATTAATCCTACATTGATTATGGTAGGAAGAAGCTGCAAAAACGGGTAGCTAGGATTAATCTATCTCTTCCACCGTCAGACTCCAAGTGCATGATTTAATCCTGCAAGGGATTGAATCCTTCCAAGACATAATCTATCCAAAGTGCAGAGTGCGATTAATCTAGGTAGTGATCAGTTAGTCAGACTTTGTACCATGATTGATTCTCTTACCATGTCTGGGATTTAATCTGTCAAGGCATGGCACGATTAATCTAGGCAATGATTTGTTAGTCGGACTTTGTACCACGATTAATTCTCATCATGTCTGAGATTTAATCTCTGAGGGACGGCGCGATTAATCTGACGATGTGCGATTAATTCAGGGTGTGTTATCATATCATAGAGGGGAAAAACGATGAGGAAAGCAGGCCGGACTCACCGTGTGGAATAACTGTCTGATTTAACTTTACTCTTCCGTGTTGTTTTCTTTGCCACCCTGGATCAGCTGCCAAGAAAGTCTGAGGACAAGCTTCACAAGTAGTGCCACCTAATGTAACGGCGCTGATCGGCTTTAATCCCCGATCGGCGTTTGTAACCCTCCGGCTCGGGATTTGCCCGACCCGGAGGTATGTGAAACAACGTTGTTTGGCGGACTATGTAGATATTAATTCCCCGTGGGTTTATTATAGTATATAAAGCATGGCATGTAATTATGTACTCTGTTCTTTCAACGCCAGTTACTCTGCCTGCTCTTGCTTTGTTCTTGTTTCTGATCTCGCTTAAACCCTCGGAGCTACCCGCACCGTGACAGTTTGAAAGAACCCCAACCCTGGCTATCTAGCTGTGTATCCGTGCTTCTATTCTGTGCTTCTTGCTTCGATTCTCTTGCTTCTTTTACTCTACTTTCTTCTATGGATCAACAGGGTGCTAGTACTCCTGGCTGGGGCTCTGTAGCTGACTCTGTGTGGTCTAATCATGGTTCTGCTGGGCATGATAATTCTCAGGCTGGCTATGACAACTCCTCTTGGCAACAACAGCCTTCCGAATATCAGCAGACTCCACCTGCAGCTACACCTTCCCCAGAGGCTAGTGCTATCTGGCAGCTGCTTACTGAGATGCGCCAGGAATCTATTGCTGCTCGTATATCCCAGGATAATGCTCAGGTTGCAGTCACTAAAGTTCTAGGTGATGTGGCATCGACTCTGACAGATCTCACCCGCACTATAGGTAGTCTGAACAGGGATTTGCATGCACCTCCTGCCCAGCCCTATGCTGCTCCTCCTGTCATTCCAGTGCCTGTTCCAGCACCCATTCCTCCTGTTGCTACTACTGTCTACACTTCTGGTGATCGTCCTATGAAGGCTAAGGAATCTCACATGTTCAATGGTGCTACCTCTGAGGTTGAACCTTTCATCGATGAGGTCGAAACCAACATCAGGCTCCAGCGCATGACTGACGATCTAGACAAAACCAGCTATCTGTTGACATACCTGAAGGACGGAAACCCCAAAACTTGGTACTATGGTATCAAGACATTGAATATGTCCCTTCTCTCTGATTATTCCACTTTCATTGCTGCTTTCCGTTTACAGTTTGCAGACCTGAACTATTTGCGGACAGCCCTTCGTAAAATCAAGGCGCTGAAGCAAATGGGATCGTGCGCGTCATACGCTGCACGTTTCCATGAGCTGCTCCCGCATGTCGAGTTTTCGGACCAAACGAAACTTGACCAGTTCAAGGAGGGCCTTAAGGCCTCTGTCCAAGACACAGTCATAACAGTTCGTCCTAAACCAACGAGCTTTGATGCTTATGTCGACTTGGTTATTGACATCGACAATGAGCTTCATGAAAATGAACTCAATGCTCAAGAGCGTACTCAGAACTCGCACTCAACCGCAAGTTCATCCCGTCCCCATCGCCAGGTGGCATCCACTCCCCAGGTGTCTTCCATGCCTACTGCAGCCACGTCTTCCGAAATCGTTCTGATGGAGGTCGATGCGGTGAAGTTTCGTGGTCCTTTGACCCAGGACAAAAAGGATCGCCGCCACCGGAACAACATTTGCATGTATTGCGGGGGCACCGGTCACAATGCAGATTCTTGTCCCAACAAGTCTGCTAAGGCGAAAAAGCATGATGCTGCATGCCCGGCTGCTCCTGCTTCGGCGGGAAAAGCCTAACTGAGAGTCCATCTCCTGCCTAGGGCTCTCGGGTTCTGATGCCAGGGCACATCCTATTCTTGCCACGAAGCCCGCATTCGTTCGTTCGTGCGACGAATGGACGTTTCATACCTTAAAATTATATTCCTCCTCGTTTTATTTTTGCTTCCTTTTCTCACCTAAATTCTCTACATCACTTCTTCATCAATATTCTTCTCCTTTTCCCTGGACGCGCTCCGATTTGGACTTTTGCTTTGATCGACTCGGGTGTGTCTGACTCCTGTATCTCTGACCATTTCGCCCAAAGGCACTCGCTCCCATGCGAACCCAAGGCTGTTCCGGTCCCGATCACGGCTGTCGACGATCAACCAATTGCTGGTGGCCTGGTCACCCATGACGTCATCACTCAACTCTCGGTGGAATCCCACTCAGAGGTGATTCGATTAGGTGTTGTGTCTGTCGGATATCCGGTTATCCTCGGTTTGGACTGGCTGCACCAGCACAACCCAACTATCGACTGGACTGGCATGGACCTCTCTCTCTCCTGCTGCAATCTTCTTCGCTCTGAACCCGTATGTGTGGGTGCTCAAGGCTTCGGTCCTCCGTGCCTCGCCCCGGGCTCTTCCTCTATCAACTCAACCTCAGTAACCTCTGTCGGCCTAGGCTTTGGTCTTCATGGTGAGTTACTTCCTTTTTTCCGTCGTTCTGTTCCCTCTCCATCTTCCCCAAAATCCATTGATCCTGTGACTCCATCCCCTCCTGTACCTACGATACATACTCTTGATGATGAGCGTTTGGCCAATGACTCGTCTTTGCGCTCGTCCGTGGACAGCGTACCAACTCCTCTGATGTGCACATCCCCTAGTTCTGGAACCTTGTTCCTCTCTGCGCTGACAGGACTTAACGGCTTCGGTCGCTCTGTTCTGGATCGCACAACTCCTCTCCCTGCTCCTACTCCAAAAATCCGTGTCCTTAATGCTTCCCGCTTTCGGAAGCAGACCAAGAATCATGATATTTCACTGATTCGCTTCCATCCCATAGATTCTCCCTACTACAAACTCGCTTCAATGGGCTCGATGCCTTCAACTACTCTCGACTCTGACCTTGGCTCGGATTTCCCTGACGACCCTCATGACTCCTCTGCACTGTGTGCACTCCCTCTCAAATATATGCCCTGGGCCTCGACAGTCTTCTCTGACGTGGAAGTCAACTCGTTACCTCCACACTGCCCTTACGACCTCTCAATCAACATTGAAGAGGGCAAATCTCCTCCTTTTGGCCCAATGTACCACCTTTCTCAGGAAGAACGCGACACTCTAGCCAAATATCTTGATGAAAACCTCAAGAAGGGTTTCATTCGACGTTCTACTTCTCCAGCGGCTGTGCCGATCCTCTTTGCCCGCAAGAAGTCGGGTGACCTTCGACTTTGTGTTGATTATCGCAGTTTGAACTCTATCACAAAGAAGAACCGTTATCCTTTACCTCTTATTGACGACCTTCTTGACAGGACTCAGGGTTGCAAGGTTTTCTCTGTTATTGATCTCAAGAACGCCTTCAACCTTGTTCGAGTCAAGGAAGGCGATGAGTGGAAGACAGCCTTTCGTACCCCACTTGGCTTGTTTGAAACTCTCATCATGCCTTTTGGCCTTTCAAACGTGCCATCCACCTTTCAAGCCTTCATCATGGATACGCTGCGTGATTATCTTGATATTTTCTGTGTTGTTTATCTTGATGATATTCTGATATTCTCTCGTTCCCAGGAAGAACATGACGAGCACATCAAGAAAGTGCTCGACTGGCTCCAGGCTGTGCGTCTCTTCGCCAATCCAGAGAAATGCGAGTTTGACCAGTCTGAGGTTAAATACCTTGGTTATGTTATTGGTGCCGACGGTATCAAGATGGATCCCAAGAAACTCGAGCCAGTTTGCAATTGGCCTGAGCCTCGTTCCGTCAAGGATGTTCAGTCCCTTTTGGGATTTGCAAACTTTTATCGCCGCTTCATTGACCATTATTCTTCCATTGCTCTTCCACTGACTTCACTTTGTAAAAAGGATGTCACCTTCCACTTCTCCGACCTTGCATGCAACGCACAAAAACCTTGAGTATTTCATGTCTATTCGTGTTTTAAATCGCCGTCAGGTGCGCTGGTCTATGTTCCTTTCAGAGTTCAACTTCAAGCTTGCTTGGGGTCCGGGTCTCAAGAACGTCGCTGATGCTCCATCGCGTCGACCGGACTTCATCCCTCAGAAGGGGGATGAGGCTCTCAAAGCGCAGTTCAAAACGCTTCTCAAGCCTTATCATACTGAGCACTTGTTTCCAGATCGTACTCTTCATCCTTCGCCTTCTCCCGTCTCCCCTCCATCTGCTTCTCTCTCTGCCCTTACCACACTCTCAATCAACTCATCTGAACTCCTTCAACGCTTTCAAGATGCTTGGGAGGTTGACCAGGAGTGGCGTGAAGCTCTTGCACATGGCGACCCCGACTTTGTTGCTGAGCGTGGAATGGTATTTCATAAGGGGCGTCCCTATGTTCCTGAACCTCTCTGTACAGATGTCCTGCACTCACGTCATGACTCCATTGTTGCAGGACATCCCGGCCGCATGCGCATGCTTCAAAATATCCAGCGTGATTACTCGTGGCCGGGATTGTACACTCGTGTTCGCAAGTACTGTGAAGCATGCGACATTTTCCCTCGGATCCAGGCCGTCCAACACCATCCCTATGGGCCTTTACAACCTCTTGACATCCCAGCCTGACCTTGGCTCTCGATTTCGATGGACTTCATTGTCAAACTTCTGGTTTCGCATGGCTACGACTCAATCTTTGTGGTTTGCGATCGCCTCACCCACGCTGCTCATTTTGTCCCCTGTAACGAGTCTCTTAAGGCTCCCGAGCTTGCCTGGCTTTTCCTCGACCGCATTTTCCGCTACCATGGACTGCCCGAGTCCATTATCTCTGACCATGGTGGAGTCTTCATTTCTCAATTTTGGTCAGAGCTCACCCATCTTTTGCAAGTTGATGCGTGCACATCCACGGCGTATCACCCACAAACCGACGGTCTCACTGAGCGTACCAACCAGACGCTTGAAACCTATCTTCGTGCCTATGTCTCTTATCAACAAGATGACTGGGTCGACTATCTTCCCCTCGCTGAGTTCGCTTTTAATAATGCTGAGAACTCATCTACCAAACAGTCTCCGTTCTTTGCCAATACTGGATTCCACCCAACCTTTGAACCCCGTATCTCGGAGGCTGCACCTGCAGTTGTTCCTGCTGCAGGTGACCTGGCGACTCGACTTGAGCGTATCCACGCTGAGTTGAAGGCCGAGCTGAAACATGCTCAAGAAGTTCAAGCCCGTGCCTATGATCGCCACCGCGAACCTGTTCCTGACCTCCAGCCTGGCCAACTCGTGTGGCTCCTTTGGCGTAACATTAAGACTACTCGACCATCCGACAAGCTCGATCATCGCCGACTCGGACAATATCCTGTAGAACACGCCGTTGGAACCTGGGCCTTTAAGCTGCGTCTTCCTTCTTACCTTTCTCGTCTTCACCCCGTGTTCCATGTCTCCCTCCTTGAACCCTACAAAGACCCATCCGAGTTCCATGTGCATGCTGACCCCCAACCTTTCGAGTTAGCTCCAGACAATGACCCTGCAACTCATGTTGCAGCAATCCTTGATGCTTGCAAAACCGGTCACCGTTACGAGTATCTCGTCCGCTTCAGTGGCGCCTCTGAGGACGAGGCTGCTTGGGTTCCCCTTTCCGACATTCCTCATACTGCCGACAAACTGCTCGAGCGGTTCCACCGCCGTCATCCCCGTGCTCCTTGTCCGCAACGTGTCGTATTGGATAAGACTTACCTGGTGAATGATCCTTCTCCTGATTCTTCCTCTTCTACTCCTTCCTCTTCAGAACCACCCCCTGTAACATCCACTGCTGTTCCTCCAGCAACTCGACGCACACCTACACCTCCACCCTTACACCAAAACCTTCGCTCCAACTATGTTGCTCCTACGGTCACCACTACACATTCTGGATGCGCCTCTTGTCCACCCCAACGTCTCGATCCTGTCCACGTTCCTAAACCGCGCCCGTTCAGTCAGATTTTCCGCGCCTGTCCTACCTCCAGCGCTAGAAGGGGGATAATGTAACAGCGCTGATCGGCTTTAATCCCCAATCAGCGTTTGTAACCCTCCGGCTCGGGATTTGCCCGACCCGGAGGTATGTGAAACAACGTCGTTCGGCGGACTATGTAGATATTAATTCCCCGTGGGTTTATTATAGTATATAAAGCACGGCATGTAATTATGTACTCTGTTCTTTCAACGCCAGTTACTCTGCCTGCTCTTGCTTTGTTCTTGTTTCTGATCTCGCTTAAACCCTCAGAGCTACCCGCACCGTGACACCTAAGATGCCACCAAGAAAGACAAGGCCACGAAACCCAGTAGTCTTCAGGCAGACCGTTGACGAGAGACCTAAGGCAGATCATCCCAGTGAAAGAGGTTTGATTGTTGAGGACGGTTGAGCTCGGGTTCAATGAGTTTGAGTTGTGGAGGTGGCAGGGAAAGGGTGAGATGTGAAGTCATTGAAACTCCGACGAACAATGCATGCAACACAATCGGTTGACAATGGTGGTGCAAACCTTGTCAAACATTACCGCTACCTCTACCCTTCCGCCATTCCCTGCTCAATCCTGTTCACTACCTTCCACGGGCCTCTTTCCTCAAATGGTCAACCTCTGCTTCTGGTACTCAAGGGATGTCTGCATGGCTGCATGATGGGCTTCTGCATGTTTTTGCCTCGGTGGCAAAGTGGCAGTGGAATTCTTGGCCTTAAGACAGATCCTGGACTGGCAACTGCCAGCCTTCGTTCGGCCCTCAAGGATGGCGTTTTCAAAGCTCCTTCATTCGGCCCTCCAGTCTGGCTTCCTCAAGACCTCGCCTTCAAGGCTGTCACAGTGTCTCGATCTCAAGATAGCTTCCCGCACTCTGTTCCCTCAAAACTCTCAACACGGTTCCATTAAATTCAACCTGGATTCATTCCTTGACCCCGGCGCAGGATTCGATGTCCGAACGAGCGTCCAGTCGAGGGGAAGCGCTTGTGATCTGGTGGAATGGAAATTGGTGTGTCCTCTTCCTTCGCTTCCTCTTCTCTTCTGCTTGTCCCTTCTCCAGTCCCGCTCCCTTCCCATCAAGCATGTCAGGGTATATTTTGAGCAGCTGCTGCTCTCGCTCGTCCTGGGCCCAACAAGCGTGCTATCGGGTGAGCTGTAGTGGGATTAATCTGCACATTATTTAGGAGTTGAGTAGGATGAATCTGTAGAACTGTCACGAGTAGTAGGATTAAATCTTGGACAGATAATATATCAATTTGAATCACAAGCAAGCAATTAAATCCCGGCCATACTGAGAAATTGGATTAACAGGATTACATCTATGCACAGGATTAAATCCCAGGGCGATTAAATCCTACCGACAATTAATCCCACAGTGCTACTTGCTCCTACTGTATTCTAAGATTAAATCCTGGAATAGTGACTTGGATTATCCAGGTCAGGATTAATCGAGTTCAATTGCATAGTCCAAGTCAAGATTAATCTGGCTTGCTGCAAATGTTGGTAGTCTTGCTCAAGTCTTGCCCATTTTCTGGACTGGGAATCTATCAAATATTAGTTCAACTCTTCCTCAATGATGCTTACACTTCAATGACGCGAATAAAGTTCTTTTACTCAAAACGAAACACAGGGATGCTTCTTATATATCTGGAACATGGGTTTTCTGTAGGATAGGACCTCAAATATTCAGCTCACCAATCAGGAGGCTCACACTGTTGGATATCCCATGCATTTCACGAAAATTCAGGGAATTCGAGCACTGTAAGTAAGCCGGCGCCGTCGCTTTGACCGTGACGGCCGTCCCGTCGCCCGTCCCGTGCCGTGGAGAATTCTTTGGCTGACACGACGGACCGTTGTGTGACGGTCCGTGCCCGTTGCTCACCTGTCGAAACGACGGCCGTGCCCGTCACGGGCACGGCGTGCAGCCCTAGGTGCACGGCTGGGTTTGCTACCTGCGACTATTCTCTACACGCCCGGCGATATGGTACGGGGTTCGACTCCCCGCGTCCGAATGACCTTTCCTTTCCTCTCTTTTTCTTTCTTTTTTTTCTCTTTTTTTTTCTTGTTTTTTACTGTAAATGGTATTCTGCGCCTCCTCTCTTCCTGACGGTTGAGCTTGTTAGCCTCCAGCAGGTGTACCGCCGAATAAAAAAGGGCGATTTTTGGTTACGGTAGGGCATCCGTCTGATCGTCCATACCAAGCTTAGCTTACGACTGACGACAGAGAATTCGGACGTCGTGCACGGTGCACGGCCGGGCTTGCTGTGGGTTATCGTCTTCGGTCCACGCCGGCGGTATGGGCCGACTCCCCGCGTCCGAATGAGTCTAGCGTTAACACCCTTTTTCTTTTTCTTTTTCTTTGTCTTTTTCGGTTTTTTTCTTTTCATATTCTGCGCCTCCTCTCTTCCTGAGAGTTGAGTTTGCTAGCCACCACAAGAAAAAGATTAGGAATCTTTCGGTTCCAGTAGGTCATCCGTCTGATCGTCCATGTCAAGCTTAACTTACGACCTGAAACCCACCATAGAGAAATCGGACGTCGAGCATGGTGCATGCCCGTTCACTGAATGGTGCGCGGGTTTCAATACACGCCGGCGATACGGGGTTCGACTCCCCGCGTCCAAGTGAATGAGGATCTAAACTACTTTTTACTTTTTACAGGTTTTGATATACTGTTAGCATATTCTGGGCCTCCTCTTTTCCTGACGGTTGAGCTTATTGGCCCCCATCAAGCGTACCACGAGATAAAAAATCAGGAATTTTCAGTTACAGGAGGTCATCCGTCTGATCGCCCATACCAAGCTCAAAACCAACCATAGAAAATCGGACGTCGTGCACGGTGCACGGCCAGGTTCACTTCACCGTACGTAGGGTTGAATATACGCCGGCGGTACGGGGTTCGACTCCCCGCGTCCGAATTATCTTGCTTCATCCCTTTTTCTTTTTCATATCCTACGCCTCTTCTTTTCCTGACGGTTGAGTTTTGTGAGCCACCACACGAAAAAACATCAACAATTTCCGGAGACAGTATGTCGTCTATCTGATCGCCCATAGGAAGCGCAACTTACAACGCACCACAGAGAAATCGGACGTCGTGCACGGTGCACGACCGGGCTTGCTGAATGTTACCCAGCCTTGCACGCCGGCGGGACGGGGGGTCGACTCCCCGCGTCCGAATGATCTGGGATCCAACAGGATTTTTCTTTTTAAATTTTGATATACTGTGAGCATATTCTGCGCCTCCTCTTTCCCGACGGTCGAGTTTGGTAGCCACCACAAAAAAAAGAAGGAAAAAAAACGGGCATTTTTGGTTCCAGTATGTCGTCCGTCTGGTCATCCATACCAAGCTTAGCTTACATCCCATCACAGAGAAATCGGACGTCGTACACGGTGCACGGCTGGGTTTGCTAGTTCTGTTCGTTTGTTACACGTCGGCAATATGGTACGGGGTTCGACTCCCTCCGTCCGAATGACTTTCCAATATCTCAAGTGTTTTTTCTTTTTCTTTGCCTTTTGTAGGTATTGATATTCTACGCCTCCTCTTTTTCCTGACGGTTGAGTTTGCTAGCCACCTCAAGAAAGAAAAAAATCAGCAATTTCCGATGAGAGTAGGTTGTCCGTCTGGTCGTTTATTCAAAGCTTAGCCTACAACCTGCAACCCACCACAGAAGAATCAGACGTCGTGCACGGTGCACGGTTTCAAATGTATGCCGACGGCACGGGATTCGACTCCCCGCGTCCGAATAAACCAGCCCTGAGTTTTTCTTTTACTTTTTCGTTTTCTTTTTCTGTCTTTTTCGTATCCGGCGCCACCTCTTTTCCTGACGGTTGAGCTTGCTAGCCCCCATCAAGTGTACCACGAGAAGAAAACTCAGGTATTCTCGGTTCCAGTAGGTCGTCCGTCTGATCGTCCATATCAAACTTAAAACCCACCACAGAGAATCCGGATGTCGGGCATGGTGCACGGCCGGGCTTGCTGTGGGTTATCGTCTTCGGTCCACGCCGGCGGTACGGGGTTCGACTCCTCGTGTCCGACTAAGCCTGCTCTCGACCGCTTTTTCTTTTCCTTCTCTTTTGAATTTGCTAGCCACCACAAGAAAAAAAAAACAGGCATCTTTCGGTTACAGGGTAGTAGCCATCTTCGTCACTTTGTTACTTCGCTTATTTCAAGAAACCTCGTCACTTTGATCGTATTTAGGGAAAGTTCGTTACTTCCGATGATTATCAGGTAATTAAATTTTAATGAAAATTCGTGAGTTCGCGGTTCATTCGGATCATACGATGTTGAACATCATGCGTCATGTCCGCCCTTTCCCTTCTGCCACCACCACGACCGTCACGCCGGCGCAAAGAATCCGCGGGATCGCCGGTGACCCGTGCCAACATCCTTGAGACAGAGCTTTTGTTATTCTGGTGCGTCTATCCCACTCTGTTCCGTGCTGACCTGACATGGGCACAAAACTCGCACGGTGACGAGAGCAACATCGAGGTCTCCTTCTCCCGAATCGTGTAGCGGTAGGGGGGCGATTTTATATCCAGCACGGCAAATCCACTCCTTCAGTGAGCGGTTGTTTTGGTGTTCCTTGTGTTGCACGATGCAGGGGACTGGAAAAATGCTGCAGGAGGCGCATAGGGCAAAAAAAGACGTGTAAACGTCGAGGACGGCGCCAGGCTCTGCGGTGCGCAAAGCAATTTCATCTGCGCAGCGCCTCGCACCATGTTGTTGCGGCCAGAGACCCAGGCAGGGTCACCAGAATTTGTATCTGCTCCATCGCACCACCCTTCACTCCCCCCTTGGACCGCTTGTCTCGGCACTGTTGCTGAGTGCTGAGCATTGCCTAGCTCTGCAGTCGAGCTAATCGTATATTCCCATGCCTCAGATATTTCCACACCTAGTTCAGCGCTGTAATTAAATATTCGTTATGTCCCTATTAAAACATGGTTTTTCATTTATCTTTTGCACTCCGTTCGTGGTCAGGTCTTGTAGATGAGTAAAAGTCAGGCGGCACGATGCCAGGAGACGTTCAACCAGAAGTTCTACGTACATAGAGCGACGAATAATGGTTTACTGGGGAGTGACGAATTTTCGTTAAAATTTTGTTGAACTCATGAACATTCGTGAAGACCATCAAACCGACGAACTTACCCGAATTTAAGCGAAGTAACGAATTTGGCGCGGACTCGTCGTGCACGGTGCACAGTCGGGTTCACTGAGTCACTGTCGGAGTTCAATATACGCCGGCGATCCGGGGTTCGACTCCCCGCATCCGAATAAATCAGGCCTCGATTAGGTTTTTCTTTTTCTTTTCCATCTTTTCATATTCTGCACCTCTGACAGTTGAGTTTGCTAGCCACCACAAGAAAAAGATTAGGAATTTTCGGTCACAGTAGGTCATCTGTCTGATCATCGATATCAAGCTTAGCTTACAACTCACCACAGAGAAATCGGACGTCGTGCACGGTACACGGTCGGGTTCACTGAGCCATCGGAGGTTTGAGTATACGCCGGCGGTACGGGGTTCGACTCCTCGCATACGAATAAATCATCACTCCAGCGTCTTTTTCTTTTTCTTTTTTTCCTTCTGCAGGTTTTGATGTACTGTGACTTCCCGCGTCGGCGAGTCGTTGAGATATTCCAAGTTTTATCTCAATTTATTCTCGACTTCCACTGTCTAGATTTCAATCTCACTTCCAGTTCGCGCAGAATTCGGTATATAGGCAATCCAGAAAAGATTTGGCAAGCTCACGTTAACTCTCTTTCCTTCGCGTAAGTCTCCTGATTGGCTAGGGTTACTTATACTAAAGGTCACAACTTACCACAGAGAAATCGGACGTCGTGCAGGGTGCACGGCCGGATTCAGGGGGTTCGACTCTCGGCATCAGAAAAATTTGGTATTTGTATGTGTTCATTTTTCATTTTTTCTTCTCTGGTGTTGGATATACACTGGGGGCAGGACCTGAGGCACTTGGATTTCAAGTATCTTAAATGCACTTGTTTCGCACATGGTTGTAAATGTGGATTTATGATTGACAAAGGTGTCAATCAGCTTTGTGGCACCTTTGTTTTCGGCTTTGATTTGCCCCAAAAACAACGCGTCTCTTCTGTCAACAACGCGTCCTGCATTCGACATTGGACATTGACGTGTTTATTGCCTACCAACACCTTGAGGACATCCAGGATGACAAAGAAATCGCACCCGGAACTGCGATGACAATCATGGTATCGGCGGTTTTGCGGCAGATATCCAAGTTGAAACGGGTGGGAATCCAGACTGTGTTGAGGAAAGGTTTGATGGTCCTCATGGCCGTATGCCGAGCGTCGTCGTAGGCGCAGACAAGTGTGGGTAGACGTGGTGGATAACAAGCAGAGGGAGGGTGATAACCGTGATGCCAACCGTGCGACGACTTCCTACCGTTGACGCAACCACCGTTACAGCTCGCACGGCCAGATGTAAGCGGGGCCGAAGCGCTATTCACGAATGCAGTGTTGGAGGGCACACCATGTGCGGAAGCCTGCTGCAGGAGGTAGATGCATAGAATTTAGCTGACACTCAAGAACCACAGCGGATGATAAGGGGATATCGAGGTGGGAAGAGTTGGAGATAGCCACCGACGGCTGAAATTGAACACCACTCGATATTTCCTGTTTTACAGTCCTCAGAGCCATGAGAAGACAAACATAGTAACTGGGTTATATTCGCGACATTGAACACGAATCAGAGCCCGACGCAGAAGTACAACAAATAATAACGATCTCGCCCAAACTCAAAATCCGAAACAAAATCCACTACACAAAATTCTCGCCAACTGTATAACTTCCCTCATTAGAGCGTAATGGGGAGGCAGTTGATTGCAATGAGGCCACCTGCACAAATCGCGGCTTAGTACACTGCACAAAGAGTCAGGAATTCATGGGTTACGCACCCCACTCTTCCTCGGGGGCGTCGCAATTGACGGTGGTGCCACCGCTGTGTCACAGTTTGAGTTCAAGTGATATGACCCACAACCAGCCCACAACTCAATACAGTGCATACCAGTTGTTTCCGATGACGGTAATAGGCGAGCAGCTCAGGCCAATGGGAACATTGAGGCCGCTGAGATCAAGGCCGACGAGTGCAGCGACGATAGAGGCCACAGAGCTGGTCGAAGAGACGGTACTGGCGCAGCACTGAGGAGAGGTCGGGGGAGTGACCGGGGGAGGAGCGCTGTTCGGGATGGCGGCAGCAAGGGTCTGCAGAGAAATAGTTAGTTCTGGCATCAGATTGTCGTTATACAAACGGGAGCGTACAATGAGCACCGTAGCGGCAATGACAGAGAGCTTAGAGAACATATTTGGTTTGACAGAGCTTGAACTACGGAGGGGTGTGTTCAAGTGAAGTCTGAGGAGAGCCGACCACTCTTTTATATGTACTTCATCCAGCCATTCCCGCGATTATAATATTGCTGCGATCTAGCCAGGGGTTGTGGAGTAGAGTGGAGCTGTTTGACAACCTTGAACAAGAAGCGAGACACAAAGTTGTCTTTGCGCGACAGCGAGGCCATCTGTGGAGCAGGTCAACTGATGCATGCAACGATATCCTACACGTCCCTCTCATGTTAACTCAACCAGACCAAAATCTCTAGGTGAATGAATATTGTAGCCATGTAATAGAAGTCTCCCTGACATAGAGTGCGCCTTGTTTGCACTGTTGTGCTTATAGATGGTCAATTCTTTGTGGGAGCTGCGCCAGTTCCCCAGAACAAGATTTGCAAGCGCGTCATAGATTCGAAGTAGCAATGTTCCATGATTAACCGTTTTATTAAGATTTACAGTGATATCAGCTCGGCAGATTAATCGTGGCCCCAAATCGCCGTGAGGCCTAATTAAATCCTGGCCCCAATTTTTGGGGCCACTATGTATCTAGATTAATCTTGTGGTAGTACAGTATGTAGGATTCATCTGGACCCCAACCAGTCCCGCGATTAAATCTCGAAGGCCACGATTAATTCCGTGTAGCGACTTGTAGATTAATCTTGTAGTAGTACATGGGATTAATCTAGACGATCCAACCAGCCCTGCGATTAAATCTCGAAGGCCACGATTAAATCCGTACCATTAAATGTCTACCGATTAATCTGGAGTCGCAGGGATTAATCGGGTTTGACCTCCTCGAGATAGAATGGCCTACCGGTAAATAATCTTGGTTTTGATGTCATCGTCGTTTAATCTCGATTAATCTGAAGCGGTTATCTTATCGAGTTCGTTATCTGATCAGATCTTATCGCGCACCTTTTCATACGACCTCAAGATAATCCTCCTATCAAAAGTTCATTCAGCCGCGCGTCTCCGGTTAGTGGAGGCAGACACTTACCTCGTAATCTGGCTCCTCCATTGCATCAACCTCCCGCTCCTCCTCGTCGTTCTTAGCCTTCTTCGCCTCAGCGATCTCATCGTCCACCACAAGCTGCGGGAGTTGCTTCCACAGCGTCTCGCACTCGCGTGCAAGGTCAGCATATATGATTGCTTGCTTGTGTGCGTAGGCGTGCCATCCCTGGTTGTCGACATAATCTGGATAATTTCAGCGATGCCCCGCGGTCAAAACACACAAGAAAAAAGACGCACCTCCCCTCTTCTCCCTCTCCGCCATCTTCGTCCAATTCTCGCTATTCTTCAAGAACCACCGTCTCGAGCGCTCAAATTCAGCCTCGAGAATCTCGACCTCTTCGTTAGCCCGCTTCATCAGGGCGCGCTCGCGAAACCATTGTACTCGGTCCACTAAGTAATGTCGAGTCAGCCGGCAGTGTAGACACGAGCCTGGATGCATCACTTACTCTCCTCTTCCCAGTCCGCCTCTGCCTTCGCGTCAAGTCCTGCTGGTCGCTGCGCAGACCAGAACCAAGGCTCACGGTCCTTCGACCGAGTCGCCTTCAATGCCACCCCGCCTTTCCCCCATTGTTCATCACGGCTCAGAGGTTGCAGCGTAGCGTCGCCCTTGGGGAGGCCAAGGGCCCTGAGGCCGCGCCATGAACGTCGATAGGTATCCCCCGAGCCCTGGACTTGGTTTTGCAATCCCTTAAGGTAGTTACCCGCCCGCGTCGTAGCACCTGTACCATAGATGTCCGTCTTCTTCAAATTCAGATTGAAGTTCTTCGTCCGAATCGCCGTACGCAAGTCGCCCAGCGCGTCATGCGCCTGCCCCTCACGCAACCCGTATTCGGCTGTGGCTAGTCCCGAGAGCTGAAGTCGCACGCGATCTGCGGGACTGAAGTCTGAAGGCAGTAGCAGCCGCATCTTCTCTGGCTCGCCACCGTCCATCTCGCTCATGTACCTGTGTAGCTCCGGGACACGGTCGAGCTGCCATTTGCGTAAGGCCTTGATGTCCGACTCCAATTGTTGCCTGGCTGCCGCAAGCACGTCGGCCGGGGTTGTGGGCGAAGCGCGCATGCGCTTAATACGCTCCCTGTCCCATTTTATGAGTTTATGCCATCCCGATGAGTTTCCAATACGTACTGGTCTCTTTCCGCCATCAGGGCCGCACTTATCATACCAACATCCCCTGGTTTCCCCCCGGCCCCGCGCGAGTCCGCCGATTGTTGGGCCGTTGCTTCTTGAGTCAGCAGCTTCGTGTATGCACCCGCATGAGTTGGAGGTCCTGGTGGTGGGTGAGCCAGCACCTTCTCGCAACCAGGTCCCACTTACCCGACTTCAAGTTCAGCTGAAAAACACTGTGCCAAACGCCGTCCTTATCACGTCGTGGGTTTTCATTCTGGGTTTCCCATCTCGCAACGGCCTCTGGGCGCCGATCCTTCTGGAACTTGTCGAGCGACTCGAAAGATGCCGTTCTGGTGCGTTGCTCCGACTTCGCGGTCCTATAAAGCCGCGTTAGAGCTTCCGCTAGACTCCAATTCAGTAAGGTCTCCCACATTCCGGACATTAGCGGACGACGTACGTAGCTTAATCGTCTTCTCCCAGTTCCAATGATCTGACGTCCCGTCGATAACATCGTGCCTGTGCCCATCGTTCATCTCCTGCGTACTGCCGGCCATCAGGTTGTGCTCAACCCACCCAGTCTCAATTATCTCCATCGACACCATCCCGACGTACAGAAGCCAGTTCAGGTTGTGGATGACCTGACAGAGCTCCTTGTGGGAAAGGATGTGCAGCTTGTTGATAGCGCCCATCAGCTTCTCGATAATATCGTTCATCGATGGGAACCACCGCGCAAATCGCGCGAGCAGGCGGACGCCATACTGGCACCAGATGTCGTATCCCAGGCGAATCCATCGTATGAGTTCCGCCTCAGCCAGCGCATACGCCAGGGCGTAGTCGGTATATGCGTACCTGCAATGCCTTCAGCAAACTAATGTCATGAATCCCTTCTTGCCACTCACCCTTCGCCTTTGATCAGATCGACCATTCCTTGAGGCATGTAAAATCCGTGGCGGGCGCATTGCACTGCAACTACACCTGTGATGACGGCGTTCTTGAATTTCGAAATTTTTTGCATCCGAGCAGCGTTTAGGTGGTCACACTCCTGAAGCTGTTTATTTCGAGACTGAGTCTGCCTCTGGGCGTCTTCCCGAATGAAAAATCCTACCTCCTCCTGTTTCTCCTCCTTGATAAGTTCACCGTACGCCTTGAAGTCCTCGTTGGGCGGAAAATATGCGTTCCCGTCATTGAGGGCGAAGTCGTCGGGATCCTCTCGTTTCTTTTTGCGCTGAAGCTTGAAATTGCCGTCGGTCGACAGGAACAGTGTGTATTTGTGCCTGCAATTCGAGATCAGAAACGAAACGAGAAATCACCGCGCCACATACCTTTCCTCCTCGGTCGCATTCGCCATTTCCTCGCAACTCATGTTGAAACCGACCTCCGGGCACGCCGGACATCGTACCGCCAACGATGCCGCACGCCGATGAGGAACCAGTTCGTCGATACCATGTGCCTGGCCTGTACGCCGCTGCAGCGTCAGGTAGCGCCAAATCCGACAGGCGAAGAGAAACTCTCGGTAACGGTCCTGGTGCCCCGTATTGATTAGTACACTTCACTTGCTAAAGGTATCACTTACCGCAACAGTCGTTGGGGCTGCATTGTTGCTCAACTGACATAAAGCTTTGACATAGTCGTAGGCAGACTTCTTCGACGCTAGTGCGTGCACGTGGAATTGCTTCATTGCCGTAAAGGTGAAGGCAGTCTGCGGTTGCTCGAAGGTAGCAGGAAAGAGTCGCACCGCCAGGAGTTGCTGCCATCGCGCGTCATCTCCTGGGCGCAGGCACTGGCAAAACTCAATCCAAGTCGTGTGGAATCCATTATGGTCACCAATCGTGAACTGGCCGATATCGGGGTCACCGGGACGACGGTGAGGGCAGCGGGGCTGGTGAGCATTGGGGTGCGGATGTGTTTGCACGATAAGGTGGATGTGCGATAAATCCTCGACTGGGTATTTGCTTTTGTCGAATGGTCTTGTAGTCGCCAAAGCGTCACGCACAAACATCTTACCATCCCATCGCTCGATGTGGTGAAAGGGATTGTATTGATGTTCACGGACAATACATGTACGACACCACATGGGCGCGTTAAAGCAGTCCACGCAGCGATATACCGCAGGCTGCCCACAAGAACACGGGTGACCCAGCTGCGGATGGGCGAAGGTTGCGAGTATGCGGCTCTGGATCTCGGGCATGATCTTCAATATCTTTGAAATACGGTGGGACTGTCCCTGTACAAAACAATCAATATGATGCGCTATGAAGGAATTAGGCTTGAAAGCTTACCTGGTGTCTGGTCGGCTTCTCCAAGTTGGGTCCAAAAGTCTCGGGCGGTGGATCCAGGGTCGCAGAATCTTCAATTTCGCTCGTAGTATCATCCATGGAGGCATCGAATACGAGTGGCGTTGAGGTATCGACCGCAGGGGCTCGCGTTGCCATCCCGCCCGGAATATCGGGAACGGCACTGTCGTCCCAGCCCACGTCGGCTCTAGAATGCACCCACGGCCGCGGATTTAATCGTCGTGGTGAGGTGGCATCCGCTGCTCCTGCTGCGACCATAATTGAGGTCGACTCCGACTTGAAGGGCAAAACCTCGTCGTCCGAGTCGGTATCGTACCCAATCTGCCCTCGAGCATGAGCCGTTTTGCGACGCGTTCGCTTCGAGGGTGATGCGGCCACTGGGGCAGTTCGTTTCATTCTGGAGCTCGCTTTTGAAAAATACGGGGAACGCTTTCAGTCCCACCCAGGCAACTGAGCATGGGTTGGTCGATGAAAATGAGTGGAATAGTGCTCACAGGGGCCGCAGAAGTAGTCAGAGATTGAAAGGGCTCGAGCTAATCTTCAGCTTTTGGAATGTATGAGGTCTTGAAATCGGCTAAGTCGTGAAATAGACAAATGCTCCGTAACCTAGGGCGGGGTGGTGGATGCGAATGCAGAGGGGTTGTCGTATGTGAGTGCCACAAAAGCAACTCTGTCAGTGCCACAAAAGCAACTGACGCGGGGGACGAGGTGAAAGAGAAGAGAGAGAATGGCAGCCGGTCCGGGGAGCCGGTCGCGTGACATGACGCGTCGCTTCAATTCACTGGGACTGGTCAAAGCACTCCAGGTCTGCTTAGCAGCTCAAAATATTCACGGAACAACGCCAATAAATCGAAACCGTCAATAAATTACATGCGCGATATGAACAAGTCATTAAATGAATAAAACATCCTTCATTTTTGTACACCGTCTACAGCTCTTGCGTGAAGGCTTGCACGACTTCCCAATTTTCCAGTGCCTTCACCCCCTCCGCGCGGAATAGTAGTGCACGACCAGATGCCACCGGGATAGGCGTGTCCCAAGTTACGGCCCTCCACCGATTACCCACGTAGGTCTCGAGTCTGATTGACGGCCCGATTTTGGCGGCGGCAAGCTTCAGTCTATTGTCGGCCTGCTCCAACCAGATGTACCCGCCCTCGGGCGGCGCGAGAGCTAACTTCTTAGCTGGCTGGTTATTCTGTTAACAAGAATCCCGTCAGTCTACTAACGGTGTTCAACGGCAATCTAAACTCACCGCCATCCATACGACACCCAAGATGGATTCCCCCATGGTGACCTGGCGCGGCGGCGGTGGCACGCGTCGAGGCGGCGGAAAAACTGGACGCTTTGGAAGCTGCGCCAACGCAGCTAGACGCCTACGCTGGGTATCCGAGAGAAGGGCGCGCACACGTTGACCCACAGTTTTGTAAGGCGAGCGAGAGCTCGAGGCCACGGCGTTGGTTTGGGAGCGCTGCTTCATGTAAACGGGAAAGACCAAGAGATCAGGATCAAACTGCTGAAAACACAATGTCACACACCGTTTATTTGTGGTGGCCAGTAATTTCGCATTGTTCCTTTCAAAGCGTCGATCCCACCAAAGCGTAAGCGTGTCGAGCTGACGGGCGCTGTTTCGACCTTGAATAATGTTCCAGATGAATCGCAAGTCCACCGAAGGACCCACATCTACGAAACAGTAGTGAGCCACATGATAAGCACGAAAAACAAAATGAGGAGCCGCAACACGGAAGCCAGACCAGGGAGCAGGAGGGCGGGGTTTTTGAGAACTTATCCCGATGCATCCGAAGGGCGTCAAGTAAGTTGTCGGGGAGTAGGGATGCGGAGAGTGTTTGTAACCCTAACCCTAGGCGTCTCTTCCCCCTTGTCTTGAATGAGGTCGTACGTTGGGATCAGACACAACAAGCTACATGAAAGTCTTGAATTCGGTGGTATATATTACATTTTGGGGTTCGAGGCTGGCTTGAATTCACTTGGAGAAATTAATTTCCGCCGATCTCCCCCGGTTTTCTGATAATGTCCATATCCCTGCGCTCTATGTCAATCTCCCGTGGAAAGCTCAAAGCCATGGCGTCCTGCTCAAGCCGCAGAGGAACCACTGCGGCGCGCCCGAAAAAGTGAAAGAACGCCTGAGTATGATAGCACGCCACACCTTCCTCGAGCTCGCTGATGGCAGTCGAGTTCCAGTACTCCAGTTTTCGCTGACTGGCCAGCGTCACTACGTCGGGGCGAGGGCGGTACGTCCAATCCTCCATGAGCCGTGCCAAACGCAAGAGATGAGGTAGTCGTTCTGATGGCAAGATGGCAGCGAATCCCTTTCGGCTTTCGCTCAGGTCGGGAGCGAGAAGACCACCCGGGAAAACCGCGATGCACTCTTCGTGTCGATCGACCCCACACGCCTGCTCGTCCAGCGCGCACAACTTCGAAGCGGAAATTCATCTCCGCCAGCTCCCACGTAATCTCCTTCGCTCGCGCAGGGGTCGTTGAGGGTACATCCGCCTGAGCAACGGGGAAGCCTTCGAGTGTGTTAATACCACAGGCGCGCAGTGCTGGCCCTAGTATGCGCTCTACACTGCTGGTACGCTTCTTGGCCTGGCTCTTGTGTTTCCCTTGAACGACGAATTTCCCTTGCAGCGCGTCGCGCCACTCGGCGGCTGATACGGGATCATGAGGTTCGTCGGACGTCCCCCATTCTGTAGAGCAGAGCGTCGCGGATGAGCTGGTAATGGTGGAGGTACATGTCGCGGCGCGCGTCGGAGCCAATCACTAAGGCCGGCTCGGGGAAGACGTAGACGTTTCGAGGATGGGGGCCGCAGAGAGGTGTTGGGGACGTGTCGACGGCTGCAAGCGCCGCCCTCCAAGACGGAATGGCGGCAGCCATATAGGGAGTTTCAAAGTGGGCGAATTTGTTTCTCTGTTGGAAGTGGGCGTCTTGGTTTCGATTCTGGTTGTTGGGACGAGGACGATCATCTGCGAATTGTGAGAATCTAGCAAACATGAATGAAATCCAGGTGCCGCACATGGTTTCTGCCGTGTGGATGACTTGCTCACGGCAGACGACTTTGCCGACGCTCGGTCCTGCCGCACTTGGAGCCCTGCTGGGTCCGGGCGCAGGCATTTCGATCGCCTTCGCTGCATGTCCCGACGCAAAGGGATTTTTTGTACCAAGGTAGCGTGCTGGTTCCTCGATGAATATTTTGAATGCGCTGCTCGAGCATCGGGCCTCCTTTGATAGGAGGAAATCCTTCCACTACGGCCAATTGTAGCAAGTTCACGGGATCGAGCGGCTTCACCACCCTGAGGATATTATCCTCGTGGAACGCGCTCAAGGGGCGTATGAACCAGTACGGCAATCTCGCACGGTGAAACTGCTCCGCCACGAGTGGATCCATTGTGTAGACTCCGACAACGTCGACGTCGGAGGCGCCGCCTAAGCGGGAGGTATCTGTCATCCGTGGTTGATAGACGGTGATCCAATCGAGGAGACCGTACAGTTCCAAAAACGTACGCTGCACGTTGGTGACGCCCAAAACCATCCGCTCGAAGGTCGCGGGGATGCTACGGAGTCGGTCCAATCCGCGACGCAGACTGTCCGCAAGCTGAGGGACAAGAGGGACGGGGCGTCTGGGGGGGGTCGAAACAGTTTATGTAGCCCTCGCAGCGCGTCAGGAGCTGGTGCACCAGTGGAGACAAGGCAGAAATTCTGGCGCCGCTGAGTTTGCCCAGCCCACGCGTCAGAGTGTGCCCGGTTCGAGGGCAAACGAAATCGTGGCGACCGGGATTCCACCACATGATAAAGATGTCGTCTCGGTGGGGTCCAATGCGTCTGGGAATCGCACCTAGATGGCAATATGTCTCGCTGTAGTGATGCGGCCACAGTGTAGGATCATCCGGACCCCAGCGCATGTCCTGGCGAAGGAAGAGCTCGTCTCCTGTAGGTGGGAGACCGGGAACGTAGTCGGCGTTTGTGGTGATGTAGCAAGACGTGCCGCCCACCGAGACGTGTGCGGCGACCCTCCCATCGTAAGGCCCGAGACGCTGTTCTAGAATAAAGTGGTCAGAAATGCATCATTGGGGTCTGTGGTACGAAAAGAACAGATAGGACGGAGATATAAGGGTCTGGAGTACACAGCTGACAGATTTAATGTGGCCAAGGGTACTTACTATTAAGATCGCGATATTCCAAAAGATTCACACCATTGTGTATCGAGGGCGCGTCAGAAACACTGGAGGGGTCCATTTCCAGAACGCGGTTGGATAGTACTGGGCTTGGATAGTCCGAGTTTCGATGTGAAAATAATGTGTGGGCGCCGGGACTCCAGAGTGCGGTGCAAGTTAACGGACCCGAGTTCGTTGTGTCGTAAGCATGAAGAAAAGGCCTAGGAAGTAGTCTGTGGTACAAAACCAACAGACCGAGACAGTCTGTAGCACAAAGCTAACAGACAAGGTCGATGATAGTGGTGGTGGTGTGAAGGCTTGAGTGATCGGCGTTGATGCGCTGATGGTTACGGTCACACGATCAGCTTTTTCCTTCGAGTCCACTCGCTCACTGTGCGCCGCCCTCGCTCTCGTCCCACCCTCGTTCTCGTCGCCGTCTGTTAGCTTTGTGCTACAGACTGTTTCTCGGTCTGTTGGTTTTGTACCACAGACAGCCCTGGAAGGCCTTCAATTACTTACATCGAGCCTTGCAACGGTTTTGAATTCTGTGGTACTTGCACTTGGTCTACACGTCTGGGCAACATCTGGAACGACAACTTCTCGGGGCTACGCATACGCTCGGTAATTGGTCTTCTTGTCAATGATCGCCGCACCGCCCGGGATTCCCAAAAAAGCAAGAGGCCAAAGCGTCAAATAATAATAACAATGTGAGTCTGGCTCCACCGACTTGCCTTCTACTGTAACCATGACCGATTCTCCAGAAATGCGCTGGCTCAAGTCCCAAATCCCTCGCCCTGCGGGTTGGCGAAATTGTCCCAAGAACAAGGCACACCACGTTTCAATGCATGTCGCCGTACGCTCCAGCAACGGCGCGCCCCCAGACGTCACTCGGTTTGGTGAACAGACCGTACAGGTGAGGGAAAATACTCCGCACTCCTGTGGCATATTCCTTACCTGATTGCACAGTGTTCTGAGCGTCCTTGCCGGAAGGTCTACACACTGGATGCCGCCCGCATCGCAGAACTGCGCCCGAACTTCCTGGCTCTAAAAGCTGAAAGTGATCGCCTTTGAGGAATCCAGCGTGCGACCACCATGCAAGCAAGAAAAGCAGCTCAGAAACAGCAAGCCCCTCCTGCGACGAAGCCAGCAAAGAAGAAGGCTCGAGAGGAGAATGCTGCCACTGGCAAATTCAAGGGTCGCAACGATGGTGGGTGGCATTATTTCTTTCCAATCTCACGCGGTCTTAGTTCTCTCAGCGGCTGCCCCCGCTCCTTCTACCGTCATCGGCACTCCACCTTCGCCGATCTCCTCTTCCGCTTCAGCCACTAGCACGCCCGCGTCGGTCATGGCCCACTCGACGCCGGCTGTTGCCCCTGTTGAAGATGACGAATATGATCCCGACTTGTTCCAGATTTCTGCCGCTGAAAGTAAGTGGCAATCGCAGTGTTTTTTTTTTTGCCAATGTAGCTAACATTTTTTGCTTAGCGCGTGAACTTCAAATCGTAGTATACACCGACCACCACCAACCGGGCTTGGAATTTCGCGTCAACGTTCGGGGCCTCGACCACTTCGACTTCACCTCACTGAATGCCGCGAAGATCGTCGGCGCGGTCCCGGAAATGGGCCGGCCCGCCGCTCATTACGTCTGGTATTCCGCCCTCGAGGATAGGTGGCTACGCGTCGGGACCGCTGTAAGCCTCAGGGGACAGGGCTCTTACATGATCTTACGGAATGTAAGCGTCCCCGAGGACGCCTGTCCAGGGCTCCTCGACTTGGTCACCGACGCCCTCCATTCTATTCTCGAAGAAGCCGATCTCATGACGGAGGATGGCCAAAGCTCCGACTTTGAGTGGGATGTGAGTGTCCCATCCTCGCCCTCTCCGGCGTCGAGCAGCCCCCTCAAGCGAAAGTGGACGAGCGATTCGGAGGAAGAAGGGCCGCTGGAAGCAGAGGACGAGTCTAACCTGAAGCGTCAACGTGTAGTACCTGGCTCATACTTCGATCCTATCGTCTTGGATTAAATAGCTTCGCCGTCTTGTGTACTAGCTATCCTTCTGTAGTTATCATGCTGTATGTGCATTCGTCAGTATGAATTCAGATATTCAGTGTGTTGAACTTACTGGCAGGCAATTAGTCGTGAACTTGCTAGAATCGATTGCCTTTCGTTGGTTTGGTCTTACTAATACCATTGGTATCAATCCAGACATTCAGTGTCTGGAACTTGGCTGTGTCGGATCCAAATTTTCCATTGTGGCGGTCTATCACCAGACCGAGGTAGTGTATATATACAATTGTGGGGTGGAATCCAATGTTCAACTCTCGAAGAAGTACTGCGAGAACTAGGTGTGTCCAGACTTTTTATTTTATTTTTATTTTTTAACTACGAGCGTTTATTTGTTATACATGGGATGGCGTACAGGTACCTCTCCGATCGTGCGAATCCAATGCTCAATCGTTGTCGCAACAAACTCCAGCGCCGCGCACCGCTCCGAAAAATGTTCGCGATGGCGAACCAGGCAACCGTGACAGGGATACAGAACACGTTGAGCGCCAATATGCACCAGGGTCAGGTGGGTGAGCCGCTCTGGATCGAATGGGAGGCTGCGTTGCAGGTGCGTCAAGTGGGACTTACCGATGAGTTTCGGATGATCAGTCGGATAGTAGAAGCACCAGATGATTTCCTCGCCGTCACATTTGGCGTATGCGGCGCGTCGAGCGTCCATGTCGACGGCCTCGCCGACTTTGATGTCGAGGTAGTCGAGTTCCTCGTCGTCGGGGATGTTCGGCGGATTTTCGAGGACATCTTCGTTCAACCGGACGTGGACGTAGACGTGTCCGGGTTTCTCGAGATAGGGACGGAGATTGAGCAATGCGTCGCACGCATCCGGAGGGGGGAGTTGACGACTAAAGAAGATTAGAAGACACATTCATGCAGCTCGTAAAACGACTACATTTGCGCAAGGATCCTCTGCCGTTCGTCGTCAGTCATATCGGATATAGCATGAGATTTGTGCCAGGACATCTGATGAGAGGGGTGAGTGAAGACTGTTTGAGACGCAGGCAGCTCAAACCGTTACCTGGGTTGGAAGGAAGCAAGAAGGAAGTCAAGGAAAGAAGGAAAGAAAGTTAGGACGACTTCGACAATGGGAAGCTTGGATGTGGTGGATGCGGAAGCCAAACGAGGTGCGAGTGCCTTGCAGAGTGTCGTCGAGATATTAACACGCAAAATAGGTGCGGAAATTGAGGACGGAATGGATTGTCTTATCGGCCTATCGCGACGACAACGAATTCGGGGTGAGAATGAAAGGCGGAGGGCAGAACAGCCTGCGGATAGAATACGTTCAAGAGTGTCCTACGAACACGAAAAAAATCGGGAAGTAACCAACAACAACTTGGACGAAGGAGCAAATTAAGACGAAGGAACCAGTAATATTTTGATTTAAGCTTGTAGGACTAAGATTAGGAAGCTAGGTTCGATTTGTCGCGAGTTGTCGCCGTCTTTCTTGTTGGCACGGCGAGTTCATAGGATCAGATATTCAAAATTGACGGCATAGAGTCTGGTGTAAATAACAAGGTTTTCGAACCGCGTAAAATCATATATGGATGTGAGAATTATCAAGATGTTCGAGTGCGCCTTAAACGCGTAATAAACGCGGTTGGAGATACTTCATGTGACCGTTCTTGACACTGTGACGAGTGACTGCCAGACTTTACTTCCACACACTCTCTCCTCCCTCCTCTTCTGGTCCCTCGTCTTCCCGATGCGAGTTGCTTTTGTAGCACTCGTGGAGTTGCTTTTGTAGCTCTCCGGCTATCCGGAAAACTCAATGGCGTCGTCCATCTTCAGCAACCCATCGGTTTGGAATGGCATCGGTCGTCCTACTCCCTTGGTCGCAAATCAAGGACGCCTCTCGTGGATACTGACCGTGAAGGAGGTTTCTGACCGGCGCCATTGTGAGCGCATTGTGGCCGGAAATAGTAATTTTAATTTTGTCTAATTTCAAAGCGATGGACGGTGGCATCGGCAGTGACTTCAAAGCGTTGGTGGCTCACATTGTACCACATTGTAGGGATCTTCACTTTTACTGCTTTACTCTCCTCCACTACCACCTCTACCATCTTACGCGCTGCGACTCGAATTTTTCATGGCTTCCACAGACACTCCAGACACTACTACTGCTACTCCTCCCCCCGGAACCATCATTTACAGGAAGATGAAGGTGGCAGAGCTGAAGGCGGCCGGCCTCGACAAAGACCCTGTTTACGCGTACACTATTTCGACGCTGCTGCCGCTGTACGTCGCCAAAGCGAACGACCCCACCTACAAGGAGCCCCTCATCAACTACGTCAAATCGGATTTGTTTAACAAAATTGCGGCCGACTTAGACATTGTAGCGAAGGGCTACAATCTGGGCGCGTTCAAAGATGTCGGTGTTTTTCCAGTGGTATGCATCGTACCTGACTCAACCCCTCCCGCCAGACACTGTACATCACACTGAGAAACGCCAAGTCGACAGGCAAAGGGCAGGACGCGACCCCAGCCGTACCGGCCCCTCAGGTCAAGGTGACTACGGGCGCGAAGCTGAAAGCACCGACAGCCACCTCGGCCCTCGAAGAGTTTCGCCAACGACACAAGGACGAAATTACTGAGGCGGCTAATGCGAAGCTCGTCGGGGGAGCCGCGTACGCCGCAGGACGGCAAGTTTTTGAAGGCGTTCAGTGAGATTCTGCACGAGAGGTGGGGGAAGGCTAGCGCCGATGAGAAGGCGGAGATGGCGGCGCTGGCAGGTGGCAAGAAGGCGGACATCGCTGCTGGACCAAGCGCGGAACACATAGCAGCGTGGGTCCATCGCCGGATTTTACGTGGAATGAATATTGAGTTTTTTACGCAGGGAACCAAGCAGACGCCGGCAACAAGATTTTCAAGCTGCTGAAGGACCAAATCGGCAACGGCTGGGGGCAAATTGGCAACGCCGCATTTTATGTAAGGGGCGCGTTCACTGACGATAAAGGGGACGTGAAGAGATTCTAGTGCGTAGGATTCAGTTGGCAGTATACTCACTGCTTACCGATTAATGTGTTTAGGGTGTGTACGGCTGCCGGATACTGACGAGATACTGGGATACTGATGGGCAACAATTCCCTTTTTGAGTACCGCGTGTGAAACTTGTAGCCGAGTGCGTGACACGGCGCATTACAGCAATAAAATATGCCTCCTCCCCCTATCTCTCGCGCAGCTGAAGAGGCGACGCGTCGGCGCAGGCTATTGGGAGCTGCTGTGGCTTTCATGCGTATGGTATACCTGGCTGTTCTTCTCTATGCCTCTCCGCTCTACTGGAAACAGCCTTATCACACTTCTGCATTGACCGGTGAAGCATGGGTGAAGGAGCTCATTGTTGGCCATCCGGACCGGATTAAAAATGAGCTGGGAATGCGCCTTCATGTCTTCCTTGTATTCATGAATCAGCTACGGGTTGTTGGTGGCTTGACCGACTCGAGAGAAGTGTCGCTTCAAGAGCAAGCAGCAATTTTCCTGTATACATGCGTAACAGGGCTATCCTTACGCCATGTTGCAGAGCGATTCCAGCGCTCCGTTGACACAATCTCGAAGTACATTGCTCACATAATTTCTTTTTAATGTCTGCTAAGCATTTGGATAGATACTTCTGTCGCATTCTTCACACTGTCTCATCGCCGCCATTCTATACATTTTACGTCCGACTTCCTGCTGCCCAGGATCCCGTACCTCCCTTGATCCAAAATAACCCCAAGTGGTTCCCATTCTTAGAGGGTGCCGTTGGCTCTATGGACGGAACTCACATTAATTGCTGTCCAAGTGCTGCCGATCGACAGTCATCCCGGAACCGAAAGGGAGGCATCACAATGAACTGCCTTGCCTGCTGTTCTCAGGATCTGTACTTTATGTATATCCTGAGTGGATGGGAAGGTTCTGCTGCTGATGCAGGAGTCTACCTTGACGCACGGCTCAGTGATCTGAACATACCACCTGGCAAGTATTATTTGGCAGACGCTGGGTTTGGAAGTTGTGATGCATGTCTTGTACCCTACCGGGGTGTTCGCTATCATCTAGCGGAGTGGGGAAGGGCGCGTGTCAGGTATCTCTTCAATTCCAGTTTCAAGCCGCCAATTCTGATTATTCTCAGGCCAGCGAACAAAGAGGAATTATTTAATCTGCGACACGCCTCTGCACGCAATGTTGTTGAACGCATTTTTGGCATTGTCAAGAAGCGCTGGATTATTCTGACTAACCCACCTCACCTTGACATCGACCTCCAAGCCCGTATCCTCCCTGCACTTGCCGCCATTCACAACCTTATTCTAAAGCACGACCCAACCGATCTCGATGATTTCAGCGACATTGTCGACGATCCGCAACCTGGATATGTCCCCAATCACGGCTCTCTTGCAGATGGTCCGACATCGAGGGCAGAAAAAGAGAGAGCTGATACACGAAGGGACGAAATTGCACGGCAGATGTGGGATAGTTATCAGGAACTATTGCGCGAGCGTGGGGATTCATTTGCAGAAGAGTAGCTACTACAAATTTCTAGTCCAAAATACCAACTTTTCGCTTGACCCACATAATACGCAATTCTTCGTCATCTTCAAGCGTGGCATAGATATCTACTGCCTTGGTGCTGTTCTCGAGAACGTCAAGAAGTGTGCACAGCTGGTCCTTCTTCATCCATGTCTCCAAAGCACGTGCACGCTTGACTGCATTCTTAAGGCGAACGGGGGTTGGCGGCATATCGGAACTACCGGTCGAGGTGCCGAATGCGAGGCGCATTATGTCGTTAAAATCACCCATCTGCTCCGAGATGCCTTGAAGCGCAGCAGCGCCGCCAGAAACGCGAGGCTTCTTGGCAGTGCCGGCAGTTGAATCTGCAGTCCTACGCTTGCGCGACGCTGGCACGGGAGTCTGCGGAACAGGCTGAAATGCTTATTAGCTAAATGCTTTCCGGAAGGCAATGAAAGCGCACCTCATTCTCCTTTTCAGTGTCATCCTTTTCATCATCCGAACCCTTATCCGAACCCTTATCCGAGTCCTTGTCTTCAAGAGACCAGGCCTGGCTGTGGCCATCATAGTTGTCGTCGTAGTTGTCCTCCCTTGCCATTCGGCTGGGACACATTGTGCGGACGGAAGACGTGGGTCCCCTTTGGGCTCGCTTCAGGCATCAGTGTACGAAAGGCGTCAAGATGAACCCATCCCGCATTACGGAACGGCTTGGCCTTCTTACGGCTCTTGACGAACGCGTCCCAAGTGCCGGAACTCGCGGCATCAATGCAGGCGCCATTTTTATCGTCCCAAGCCCAGCCTGAGTTGCCGATGATCTCGCAGACAAGGACGTAGAGTGCCTTGAGCTAGAATAACATGTTGGTCATATATTTGGAGCAGTTTTAGCGACACACCTTCTGAAATTTGCTCTTGCAGCTCTCCCACGTCTTTGGCGCGCCTTTTTCCAGGCTGTCACTATTGACAGCAACGGCAGAGGATTTAAAAATGGTTTGGGTGAAGTTGGTACCCTCCCCAGCAGCAGCCTTATTCTCTATGAGATGCTTGAGAAAAGTTATCTCGTTGCGCACGGTCCAGTCGGCGACGGGTTTTTTCGGCGGTAATTCGTTTGATGCGGCGGTCGCCCGAGCAGCGGCAGACTGAGCAAGGAGGACGGGGTCAATCAGGGAGTCAGGGATCTCGTGGACGGGCGTTACGGTGTCAGCCATCCTGTTGCGGGGTGCGATACAATTTTTGGGGACGCGGCGCGACGCGAAAGTCACAAAAAGTCACACTTATGCAAGTTTCACACGCGGTACTCAAAAAGGGAATTGTTGCCCATCAGTATCCCAGTATCTCGCCAGTATCCGGCAGCCGTACACACTCTTAGTGTTACTGTGGGACCGGGCAAATCGACAGAGGCTTTCAAACCGTCGCAGGAGGACAAGACGGCATTCGGCCAGTGGGCGAAGACAACTCTGCAGCGTAAGTGGCACGTATTTCTTTTTACGGTGTCCCGGCGCTGATGGGATTCACAGCCAGCGCACGTACCACGAAGGGAGACGCAGGCGACCCACAGTTGTTTCCCGACCTGGACGTGGACGTGGCGGACGCGGTGGCGCTGAAGGAGGTCTTGCGGGGCCTTGCTGGGCAGAGTACTGGGACAGGTATGCATTGCTAGTAGCATCGATTAGACCGTGACTGATGGAAAGTTAAACGCAGAAGGGCCATGCCCCCGAATCACGTTGCGAATCGAGGGACAATTTGAGGTGGCCTTGGACGAGGCCAAGGACGAGGAGGTATACAGTTTACGCTCGTCAGTTTGGGCAGTGCTGATTACCAACAGGTGCGCGAGTACTGCCGGTACCTCTTGCAAGTCCAAAAGCAAGGCGGCCATGCAGAAGTCATGACCGGTACAAAGAACCCGAGAGCGGCCGCTGGCAACGGCGGCGCCGTTTTCCCTCCTCCGCACGACAGCGACGGCGCGGCTGCTGCTGCGGCCGACCATGGCGTTCTCCCTCCCCCTCCTCCCCCTCCTGCGCACGACAACGACGGCGCGGCCGCTGCTGCGGGCGAGAAAGGCGTTCCTCCTCCCCCTCCTCCTGCGACGGGCGACAAGGGCAACGAAGGCGCCCTCCCTCCTCCTCCGAGTGGCAACGGCCCCGACGTTTTCCCTCCTCCTCCGCACGACAACGACGGCGCGGCCGCTGTGGGCGATAACGGAGTTCCCCCCCCTCCCCCTGCGACGGGCGTCCTCCCTCCTCCTCCGAGCGGCAACGGCCCAGATGCTGAGGATGAGAACGAGGACACCAACGACCGCGGCGCTGTCGCTCCTCCAGCTAAGGTGAAACGCGGACGCAAGGGCGCTGTCAAGAAGAGTGTAGCTCCGACCAAGAAGAGTGCGCCTCCGGCCAAGATGAGCACTGTTCCTCCTCCAGCTCCGAAAAAGCGCGGCCGATCTGCGAAAGAGACTGACGAGGGCGTCGCCGAGAACCCCCCTGCAAAACGGCGTCGAGTGGCGAGCGGGCCGGCAGTAGCGGCCGCGCGCCAGGCGCGTGGTTTCGCCGCCTCACCACGGAAGCGAAAGACATCGCGAGATTAATTTAGAATAAACCTTCTTTGCGTTCTAAATAATCCTGGGCTAATCGTAGGATTAAACTGTCGTCTAAATACCAATGTAGGCTATGTATATGTACTATGCAGTAAGGATTCGTTGTATGCCTGATTATCCTGTGAGATTAGTCGTGACGGGTTTAATCGCAGGGAATTAATCGCGGATTCGTTGTACGTCTCTGGGAGATTAATCGTGGTGGGATTAATCATAGTAGGGAATCCAAGTTTAATCTGGTCCACTAGCTAGCTAGGTAAGTAAACGGACTTGGACTACCTCAGGATTAATCTAATACCAACCTGAAGGATACTGAACTTGAGATTAATCCTAGTCGGCACCTACCACGTAGGTAATATACACTGTATGGAACGTCTATGACAGGATTAATCTCAAAATAGCGGTCCCAAGAATTGGGGCCTGGATTTAATTAGGGGTCACAGGAAATTGGGGCTAGGATTAATTGTAGCTGCTTCGTATGTTGAGATTTACTGCCCAATTCGTTGGGGAGTGTTTGGCTCTATCCCCTTGGAGCCTACTCCATTTCGCGCTCTCTGCTCAGCTGCTCGAAACTTACAGCTTCAGATTCGTTAACTATCTCTCCCATCAACTTCGAAGCTTCCTGATGCTGTACTAGTGCTGTGTTGCCGTTCACGCGCGGCCTGGCGGACGGAATTTTTAGCTCTAAAATGAACTGCGCTGTTCATTTCCCACCGGCTTAAGATGACGACGGCATGCGGCAGATCTGTACCACGAAAATACTGAACTGCGGCCAACGAGTCTGCATTGGGATTGTTCTGGTTAGCAGGCTCATCAGATGCCAGTGGGCTGTGCGTATGACGTGCAGCCCATTTTTAACCGACCCAGTGCTCGTGAAATACACCGCTCAATGCTCGCTCAAAAGGAGAGCTGTCTAACACGAGTGCGCTTCCTTCCCCCCACCATCATCTCCACAGCGCTGAACAGTTGTCCTTGGATAAACCAAACCTGCTCCAAGACACTGATGCTCGCCTCAAGATGACACACAATGGCCGTCCCCAGATGATTAAGCCCTCCGCAAGATATGGCGAGCATCAAGACAGGACTGAGCAATGCTCATTCCAGACTTGGGTGCAACCTCGCTCGAAACTTGCTGTGCCCTTTCCCTCCATCGCACTAGCAATCTGCTGTTCACCGACTGTGTTTCATGAATCAAAGTCTTCGCAACGTTCAGGTAATTGTCAAGACCCACGAGCATCGACACTGCGGCAAGACTACGCAATGTTCTCCAGCAACTTCGCTTCAAAGCTCTACCCTTGGCCTGGAATTAAATATTTCTCAAGAGCGGAATTAATAGTGAATTTCTACGGCTTTCGACCAATGAATCAGTAAAACTCCAAGCCCTCAAACAAATTCCAGCGGGAAACCACGCACTCCGCGTCCCTCCCGAGCTTGGATCGTCGGTACGTGTATGTATACTTTACCCCCATTTCCTCTTGCATTGCGGTTCAGAATCGGGGCCATTCATTTCATTCACTCGCGTGTTCAACAGCAGTGTCATCAATGCTACTCTGTGCGTCCGAATACACACCGACCTCCCGGCCTGGAATGGTGGGTGTCCCCTCTCGCAATGTACTCGATCATCCGGTTCACAAAGTCTCATCGCAGGTGGTGCTCAACATCGGCCTATTGGCTATGCTTCTTCCACGGTGTTCACAAAGGCTATCTTCTACCTCGAGCCGTTAGCTAACTGCGACAGCCACAACCATCAGATATGTTGAATCGTCGTCTTTTCAAGTCTTATGGGTGGGCTTTTAGCTTCAGGTGCGTTCAATTTAGTCCATGTTCACATGAGCCTATTGAGGGACTCTATTATCTTCAAGTTCCCATTGGTCGCGAGTCTACTGCTCTGCAGTTTCTTTCCAGGCTTAACACCTACCGGGACACTGGAGCACTCCGTGAATATGGTGTGCTTTTCAGTCTATTACACAAGTGTACAACATACCGTAGACTGGGAACAGTTTCTCTTGCTGGAAAATAGATTTTGTAGTTATTCCAAGTGTGCCTTTGCTTCTGCAGTAACTTCTCAGGTACTCGGTACCTTGCGCTTGCGCCGGAGCGAAGCGAAGGCACGTCTTGTATCGGAGAAAGAACGCGGCTCAAAGAAGCCCAAACTAGAGGATGTTGGCGTATGCCCGAAATTTCAATTCAGACTTACTCTGGAAGGCTGAAAGTAAGCCTACATCTGGAAAATGCCTCATGTCTATTGGTGTCTATCCGGTCTGTATAGACAGGGAAGGTCTCGGCTAGACCAGATAGCCGCCAATAGACACCGGATAGACACGAATAGTAGCGAGGTGTTTTTCAGATATACGGTGGATGACGTCAGTCGCATGGGGGAGAAAGAGCGCAAGTAGGGCAAGAAATTTATACCTTCTACATCATAGGCATGTCTTTACAATCAGGCAGGAACCAATACCGAGTAGAACAAGTGGCTCATGTACTATGTCCGTGTACTTGGCGATTTAACGGAGATTACGAGTCTTTATTTAGTCATGTTTCCCTGCCAACCGGGAGTAGACTCAATGCTTCTTACTCGGCACTCGACCAACGCTCGGGCCGGGGTCATTAGTCACTATGATGCGCCATCAACGAGTCCGGCAGTCGTCGGCGGCGTTCTCAATACTATCAAGTCATCGGGGACCAGTGGCAACAGTCAGAATAACGTTTGCTTTGTATTCCTTGGAATTAAAGTCACTTTTATGACCTTTTAGGCTCGCCTGTGAGGATTTAATCACAGTTTAGATGAACTTGAACTGTTTGACGAGATAAAGTACTCGGTATTTTGAGCTTGAGGGTTAGAAAACAGTGTTTCTAAATTCTCAGACACTTCCACCCCAGAGGGGCTTATTTTACATTGATAAGCCATATGAAATTGAATAAGCAATGGAAAAATATCACAACTCAACGGACCAATTGATCAATTATCTCAATTCTGACCATGGCTCAATTCTGCCATTCTGAGGATTATTTAGCACGAGTTATAAACCATTTTTTGAGTCACTTTCCGCACTGAAGCCATCATACTCGAGCTACTTCTTCCCAGGTCCATGAAGCAACTAATTTAGCAACAAGAAAAAATGACAAAACATGTCAACAAAGGCTAGACAACATTAGAGGACAATCAGAGGCATGCAGGGTGCCTAGAGAACTCAATTTCCACCTACAGGGACCCTCTGTCACCAGCAGACATTACTCAGAATCCGAATGTGGACATGACTAAAATTTTGGTAATACCCGAGTAGGAAGCATCCAGTCTCCCCTCCCGCCGCGACCAACCTGGATCGATTTTTGATACTGACGCAGTTGATTCGTGTTGGAATGATTTCCTTATAAGTTCAGATTGAATGCTGTGATTTCCATTAATGTAAATATTTTATCTCATTTTCTGTGAGTCATACACTCTTTTATGCTATTGAGCTGACTGCATATCGATAGCAACCGCACCCGGGTGGCACGGCAAATGGTCGCCGTTAGCTGGTAACCGGCACCGTACTGTGAGAGGCCCTCCCGAGGGTTCCTGCTTCTGCCACAAGGCTGTCGTAGGCCGCATTGGAGATGAATGCCCACTAACTTTAGGTAGTGGGTCTTAGGGTAAGATAGGCCGCATCCATATGTATCCAAGTGGCACAGCCACTGATGGATAAGTGTTCTCGCGACAAAAAATTGAATAACAACTGAACGAAGTCGAATTTATTAATTCTGTCTCGTCAGACCCTTTAAAATCAACTCAAGATGAGCTCCCCAAAGTTTTAGATCAATTGGAGCTAAACTGAGGGACTAGATAGGTTTTTGATGTTGTTGAACCACTTTTTGGGTGCAGTACAGCACCAAAAACCTATCTCGTCCTTCAGTTCATCTCTAATGGGTCTGAAATTTTAGTATGCTGTTCCTGTGTCTATTCCAATGAATCTGACGGGACAGAATTTTTTAATTCGTCTTTGTTGAGTTGTTATCGAATTTCTGGCCATGCAACCACTTAGCGATCAGTGGCTGTGTAAGCTGGATGCGCATGGATGCGGCCTATCTTAGTAGCCATCTTTGTCACTTTGTTACTTCGCTTACTTCGGTTATTTTCACGAAACCTCGTCACTTTGATTGCATTTAGTGAAAGTTCGTTACTTTGGATGATTTTCTGTGAAAGTTCGTCATTTTAACTCGGCACGTTCAAGAACCCGGAAGCATCGGCCATCAGTGTCCCTTCAGCACAGGGCCGACTACAAATACATCCACTCAGTATGCATCCTTGACGCCGTAGTCCCCGCCTTCCCTGCAAGCCACCTACCCTGTACTCCTACTTTCCCCTAAAAACTCCCCTAGTTTATTCCCTTCCTAGGCTTCCTCTTGTACTCATCCCTGTCTTGTCCCTTACTGCCTGCCTGCCTGTTTCATATTGTACAGTTTGGTCTAATTTTTAGCATCTCTAACCCTTTTTCATCGTCTACAACATAACTACAAAGTTACCATAAAATCTTAGATAGTTCACCTTCAATAACAACGAAGTTTTCCCCCACAACTCAAGTTAAATCGTTCGCCTCTCGCCCTCGCCCTCGCTCTCGTGTCCCTTGTCGCTCTCCGTGTCCTTCATCGCTATAGTACTTGCCTTTAGCAGCCTTTGCCATCACTGCACTCGACTTCCTGTGCCCTTCAGTATTTTTCTTGTCATCTGTTGCTTTGCGTGACACATCAGTTCTACGGCCCTCAGAGCGGCCACTCTTCCCCTATCTGTCCTCATTTTATTGGTTTTATCTCTGCTTTCAGCTGTGCCGTAGGCGTATCACTGCATGGTTGCATTCAGTATTTCTATATGATGTAGGGATCCATATTCAGTATCAAGCAAGCTTTTAATCCTGTAGAAATACGTACCTTCAGCCAGATACCAGCCTAGATGACCTGGAAAGAGTTTATACCATCAAATAAAAGAAGGAAGCACTTTATCAACATTTAAAAAGTGAAATAGGAACCTACTGCCACCCTCCTCCATTCAGCTCATCTTAGCAACTGGTCCAGACATGACAGGAGTCTCACTGGGTAAGCAAGATGAACATTGATATATATTTCTTACAATATCCAGGATCCTCTGCACTCAGCCAACACAGCTGAAAACAGCCACATAGAGGCCACCATGCATGAATGAGGTGAAAGTTGCCAATTGATATCAATATTCCACACAGCCAGGGAATATGATTAGCATTGAGTAACCCGCCACCCAATTTTATTAGAGCAGATTGGCCCTCACTTGGCCATCGTCCTTGATAATTTCGAAACTCCATGCGAGCCGTTGAGTTTCCGTTGACAAGTCGAAGAGTTTATATCGCTGCTCACGGATGTCTCGACCCTCGCCTTTATGGTGTGTTTATTCTTTATATTTTGTTGTGTTGTCGCTCCCACTGATGTCATGTTTTCAGGTGACAATGCGAGGGGCTGAAAGGCCGGGAAAAGTGAAATGGAGTCGACCATTCCTCCCTCCTCTCGAACCGCTTTCTGCTTCTGCCTCACGGAAAATATTTTTCGACATAGCCGAGGAACCAGAGGCTGCAGAGCAGTCCCTTCTTGATGACCTGTTAGATCTCTCAGGCAGGCTTCCCTTGGCTGTCAGTCTGATCTATCTCGCTGGCAGATTGAGAACACCGCGCTTCTCTCAGATGGAGCCGACAAACGGTCGAATCTGGAAAAGTCCATCTCGCTCTCGCTTGGGAGTCCGCGGATCTCTGCATGGCCACATGCAAAGGATCTCATTTCTCTACTGTCCCTACTCCCAGATGGAATCAGGGCTGAAGATATCGTCGGGGGGCAAGGTTCCCATTCGTGATGTCCGTAAATGCCAATCATTGTTGGTTCGCACATCGCTGGCATACATCGATGTCAAGGGGTGCCTGAAAACCTTAGACCCCATTGGAGAATTCATCCGGCGTGTCTATCCCCCATCTCTCAACCTCTCACGACCTCTTCGTACATACTTCCAGGACTTGCTTGGGCTCTGGGATTCAAAGCCGCAACTTCTTTCGGGCCATCTTGGCTCGGAACTCGTTTCCTACCCTGGAAACATCAACGAACTCATCCTCGAGGGACTACTGAAAGAAGAGACATCTGCATGCACGGTCATCGCATCCACCGTCATCATACTTGACCGATTCTCAGCCATTATGCTGAAGGGTGACTTTTCCCTTATGCGACACGTTCCTCGTGTAATCCAACCTACGGGCGATCCGGGATTGCGATGGAGTTATGCAAGTGCCTGGCTTCGCGACATAGGTGGTTATCGTGGTCCAGGAGATCCTGAGGACTTCATAAACCAGGATGTAAAATGTTTCATCACAGGGACAGAGTCCGTCGTCAGTCAAGGTAATCTTAATTCTCTATCAAATGTAACTTCAAATAATAGGTGAAATCCAGCTGTCAATTTCTACAATGCAGCGGCAGTACATTACGTCCGACCCAGATTCATGAACATCCCTGCAACGAAATGCAACCAGTTGGCCTTTGCTCTGGCCATCCAAGCAGACGACATCGAACTTCAGTTATCGTGTCTGAAGGCTGCATACAACATTGCATATACATCAGGGGATCCGTACAGGGCAATCAAGGCTGTGCACACCGGTCGTCAAGTTGGGAGATTTGCCACCAGTTTTGAAGAATATACCTGGCTCGAACTGGAGGCTAGGAGCACCTGCTATATTGGAAACTTATCCAAGGCTCTCAGTGTCCGTGCACAGGCAGCTGAGACACTTATGTAATTCGGTCTGAGGGACTCCGGCAAGTATCTAACCGTTCTCGATACACAGGCCGACATCCACTTCAGAAAAAGCGAGTATCTCGATGTGCGTCAACTCTATGAAGAGATTCGCCGGAGGACGTCTCCGACACGTTCACTTTTCTATCATGCAAATGCCCTGGGCTACATTGCCTACTTGGATTTTCTCATCGGCCGTGAAGCGGCTGACAGCCTCGAGAATCTGAGGGCCGCGGAAGCTTTGTACATTGCTTTTGGCTCCCAAAGAATCTTGCTATGCTCCTGCGCCACTGCAGCACAACAACTGTATCATGGAGACAACGAGGATGCCCGTTCTGGCTTTGTCGAGTGTTTCTCGAAAAGCGGATGGGTCTACCGAGATCTTTCCGGCTCCTGCTTGGCAGTCTTAGGAGACCCAAAACACAGATTGCACGGGACAGTGGCCACCTTCCGCTGGACAGTCATTTACCTCGCGTTCGAGCAAAAAATGAAGGATCCAGTGGAGACATTAAATGCCCTTCGCCGTCTTGCGGACCTATGCAGTATCTTGGACGAAGAAGAGACCGCCCTCAATTTATTTTACGCAGCACTGGAAGGAGGGACAGCGATGGACATACATCGCCTCAGGGCAGAGTGTATGGTTGGAATTGGGGATATCATGATCCGCCGCGGCGACGGAGCGCAAGCGAGGGAAATGTGGGCGGCTGCGCACCCACTTTTCATGAGGTCATCCCAGATGAAGGATGCTGCTGCCGTCGAGAAACGCCTGAAGCAGCTGTCACTTACCAAAAAGCATTCTTCATCCAGTCTCCTGCAGATTCAGGATACTACGGGTGCTGACCCATCAACGGACTCGTGAGTCTGCAGCAACGGGGGTGGGGAGGGCGGAGGAGGTCAGTCAGCGTCTCTCATCTAATCCCCTACTTATAAGAATCGCATGTGAAACTAATATTAACACGCTTTTGTAGGAGCTCCATGCCGTGCTGACTGCATGCGGGAGGAGATCGGCGACGTGCGGAGTAGTAGTAAAGATAGAGGGAGTAATGGCAATGGGCGCATGTGCGCGAACTTCGAAGCGGGGCGAGCTGTAGGCGCATGACCAGCCTGCCTATAAAGAGCAAAAAGTGCGGTGAGTGCGTTGCCATAGGCAGGCTGGTAGCACTTCTTGTATACTGTGCAAGGGCTGAGCGCGGAGTTTGAAATTTTTTCTTTTTCCCTCAAGCTTAAATCAAATTATTTTGAAAAATTCCCAAGATAAGGGTAGTTTATGTTGAACTTCTCTACAACTCTGTCCTTCAACATTTTTCACAAGTGCGAGACCAGCGCGTAAGTACTATTTTAGGCCCCATGTGTCTACGGCCGCCAGGTTCCTCTCGGCAGCTGGATTTAAGCACACTGAAGTCCTCTCAAGATTCTGGAATATTCTCAGATTTCTTTGACTCCAGGCGTAGAAGATATGAACGTTCCGATGTTGGAACCAGAAGTGGAATCGGGTTTGGCATGCGTTTTGGTGTGTGTTTCGAAGACTCATATAAGCCCTTGTCTTGCATGTTCAACCATTTGATTGACCATCACACTTACTGTGTTCAACCTGTCAAGCAGTTGCCAAAGCAAGATGTCTCTAAAGTGGTTGGTTTGCATATGAATTACAGATCTAGTTGGTGTAAATGAAGTGTGTTATGTTTCCAGAGAGGAGATGTGTTAAACAGACCCAAATTTACTATGCTTGATTGAAATTTTAGCTGTGTATTACAGCTGCAAATATTCGCAAATATCAGCTTTCCTGAAAACTGATGTTTGCATTCGTGTGGATAGCACAGCCACAGCCATTTGCGACTATAAATATTCGCTATTCACAAATGGCTTGGCAGGAATATTTGTGATATTTGCTATTTGTGCTACTCTCTATCTGGTGCATATGTGGGTGGCGTGTCTACTGTCCACCAGGGCTGTAAAGCTACTGCTGCTCATGAGCTGAATGATGGTGGCAGATACATTGGATGTATGGGTTTCAGTGATTGCACTGACATGGCCTTTTATGCTATAAGTGTTATTCTTTCTTTACCAATGATAAATTCTACTCAGTTTGTAATGGTTGCATGCGCATTGGGATTCTGTCCTGATTCAGCTGACAGTGTTGACCTGGCAAGTACCTTTTTGTACCAGAAACATAATAGTTTCATTCATCAGTATTCTAAGTTGCATCCCACACATGCATTGCTTGATGGTGTCAAGTACAGAGTCAAAACCCGGATCCGAAAAAAATAAAGTATTTGCGCATTTGTCAGCAAAAATGGGCAGAGAATCCAATTGTAAATTGGTGGGTGGGATACAAAAAGTCGTTAGTGCATGCCCAAATATTTTCAGATTTCTAGGGCAGGGTGCTGTGGAGCAGGAAGTCATTCTTTCTGAAGCCCCATTCTGGTGGAGGACCCTGATCCGAAAAATAAGGCCGCATTCACATGCTGATCACACCCGCATGCTAACTTGCTGCTACTACAAGATAGAGGGACTTCTGAAGCCCCCAAATATACAATCTTGAGTCTTGAACTTGTTGCACACACTCACAGCAACAGCTTATTTCTGTCGACTTCCAGCACAGCCACAAACTTCCGGTTTTGGCACGTTTTCAATTTTTTGTTCCAGCAGATGATTGGTTCAGGAATTTTTGCACATGTAACATTCTTTATAAGTGCTATAGGAGTACCAGAAAAAAGATGAGGGCCAGCTCCATCAGAATAGAGCTTGTAATACAAGATTTTTCGGATCTGGGTCTTTTTCAGATCCGGGTTTCGACTCTGTATTTGGAGCTGCTGCAGTTGGTTACATTGGCAAGTCTGCATCATATCCCTATTTATAAACCTTCACTCAATAAGCTCTGTTGTGCATTGACCAAACATTTTTCCTTCAGACATTGTGCCACTCAGTCCATTTCTCTGTCTATCACACTGGTTGAACATTTCAAGTTTTTCAGTGAAAATTCTAGTGAAAAATGATTTGAATTTTACAGCAATTTTTCAGTGAAAAACCAAGTGAAAAACTTGAAACTTTTTAATGACATTTTTGAATTTCAAAACTTTTTCACCACTTTTTCAGAATTTTCACAAGGTTCAAAAAATTCACAAAAATAATTCAAGTTTTTCACCTGGTTTTTCACTGAAAATTGCTGTAAAATTCAAAATATTTTTCACCAAAATTTTCAGTGAAAAACTTCAAATGTTCAACCAGTGTCACCTGCACTTCTGTGTTCACACATATGTTTCCTTCTCACCCAGCTGATGCACCTACTTTGAAGAACACCAGCAGCATTTGCAAATCCATTTGATAACATATATGCTACCTACACTCCTTCATAAGTCTTGTCAGTGTCTTCTTATTCTCCAGGGTGTCTCTTTTAAGTAGACTGATGGTGTTGCATCTCTTTGGCGATTGTTGGAGAAATATTTAGTTCATCTGAATCATGGTAAGTGCGCTGATGTTGTTCCTGCAAAGAAGCTATGTGATGCTGCTGAAGCTGCTCATGAAACATGTTCTGCTGCAGTCAGCTTGCACTGGTTGAACATTTCAAGTTTTTCACTAAAAATTTTGGTGAAAAATGATTTGAATTTTGCAGCAATTTTTCAGTGAAAAACCAGGTGAAAAACTTAAAACACTTTTGTGAATTTTCTGAACCTCATGAAAAATTTATGAAAATGTGGTGAAAATGTTTTGAAGTTCAAAAATTCCATTAAAAAGTTTCAAGTTTTTCACCTGGTTTTTCACTGAAAAATTACTGTAAAATTCAAATCATTTTTCACTAGAATTTTCACTGAAAACTTGAAATGTTCAACCAGTGTTGTGCTCTTGAAAGTGAAAAGTTGAAAGCGGAATGGATGAGATTTATTATGAGATCTTTTTTTGTCATTTATTCGTGTTTTTGATGGGAACTTCATAGTTTTAGCCTACTCACAAGTCTCAAGTGCATAGTTTTATGGTACCTCATAATTTATAGTCTCAACTTTTCAGCAAGTTTAAAGTTGAACTTATGATTCATATCCCGAAGGAGTAATGTCAAAGTTTGAAATCTGAACTTTCAACTTGTGACCAAAATTGCAACATGAAAGTATTACAAGCATGGGACCTGTGCCTTTGGCATGGAATCTCAGTTTTATTAAATATAAGGAATGATATAATTATGATGAGCACTATAAAAGATTTCCTGCCCTACAGTGCCACACTGCCATGAGTGTTAGCAAGTGGCATGCGTCGCCTCTGGGGAGAAGTGCACAGCAGATTCCGAGACCCATGTGACTTTCTGTCAAATTCCCGTGACTTTCCACATGACTTTTGTGGCAGTGCCTGTCACATTGTGTTTTCATGTTGCAACAAGATGTAAGGCACCTGTGTCTTTGCCACGGGCGGTCAGACACAGCGGCGAGACGGCACACCGCCAAGTATGCGTCATCTAGCTATTTTTGCGCTCACAAACACATATTATAAGAGTTGCAAGGTAGTTTCTAGTAGTACTATCACTAGTACTCTGGACTTCTGTTTGGTGATACAAAGGAGGATCAGAGTGAGCTTCGAGCTGCTGATTGTAGTGTATAGATCAAGTCTAGCGTGCTCCGCGGGCCACTGGTCATACACAAAGAGGAGATAAATACCCAAACGCCCCAGAAGTCATCATTTGGATGTTGTATCCTACAATAGAGGACCAACGACTGCACAGAGGAAGTCTTTGTGCTGTTTACAATTTGATGCAATCAAGCTATAAGACATTAAATTGGTGTTCTTTGGCTTTTGACAAATCTGTGTAGTCAAATGCAATTGGATTAGCAAGCTGTTTCATGATTTTTCAGTCTTATCATGCCAAGTGTCATGCCTGTCTGTGTTTTCTTAAACTAGACAATGAACTATATTCTAGATGACCAAGACCTGGAAGATTATCTTTGTAATGCAACTATCAGCTTGAATGGCATGGCTTGACTTATCCAAACCGTGATGAGGAGCACAAAAGTAAAAGATGATCTGACAATTTACCTCAGATACCAAGACCAGCTATATCTCTCCTGAAGAAACTTTCAACTTCCTGATACACTGGCAAATCCCATTGCCTTGGTGTATGGTAACTTCACCCAAGGTAGCCCTGGCACCTTACTTTCTACTCCTTTCAAACTTCCAACATACAATCCCTTTTTTGGTAGAGTGTCTATTCTGAACTGCAGCTGCTGTCTTTCCAGATTGAGCCTTAACATTGTCTAGGCAGATCTGCGGCGGTCTGTCTTGTGTTTCTGTAGGACACAAATATCTGTTTGATCTCTGAACTCAGTCCAAGGAAGCCTTGCTTTTCATTCACAACATTTTAACAAGTGTTGGTGGTATACAAGGTTGGGCAGCAAGTGTCCATACTGTTATGTTGTGAGTTCTCCTTTGTCAGATGCATGATCTCTCTGCAGCCTTGGCTTGGGTGCTTGATTGTGATGTGACCAAGCAAAGACACACATGATAGAAGAGTCCAGAAATACTCTGAAGTGTGTTGAAGTGAGACAGTGGTGCATGGGCTGACTATGCCCATAGACTGAAAAAGGCAACACTTACACCCAAGACCAAACTTGGTAACAACTTCTGCAAGTTGGCCACTGGGGGATCAAATAGTAGGCCAAACCCCCTTTAAGAGCACCACATGAAAAAAAATTGTTCAATGAACACAGGGTCAGCACAAATACAATGCAATCAAAGGAAGGACCCCACTGAGATGCAGAACTAGAAAGAAAATGAATGCAGCCTTTTGTCAGTGCTCTGCTTGAGTGGTTATGTTGTCTTTCCTCTTGCTTCTGACACTCTCAGTGGTTGAGTATTTGATACTTTTTGATTTGCGTTCCTTTTTTCTCTCTCTTTAACACAAAAGGAAAGAAAATGGGCCACATACCAATAGGGGACTTCACGCAAGGATGCATTTTTGTGTTTGTGAATAAATTTATTCATTTAATTAGATGAATAAAATCATGGTTTGTGGAATAAATCCATGATCACCCTGTTTGGTTTCCATGATATATTTTCATTAATTCTGTGATCTCCTTCACTTTGAAAGCTTGACGTCTTCATGGCTTTGCCTGTGTTTTGGCTTTGATGGATTTCAGCTCCTTGGCTGGTTTTGGTTCTTTGGAAGGCATTGCCTCAGTGTTGATGTTGGTGGGTGTGTCAATTCTCATATTGCCCTCCACACTGGTCTTTAGAGCCTTAGATTTTTCTTGGACCCCTTGGGCCTCTCCTGAGGACATTTTTCAGATTGAGCTTTCTTCATGTCTGCCAAACAGGCCTTGAGTTCATCAATTGATCCGGAGTTGGGAACTTTCAACTCCCTCCCCATGAGTGGTGATGATCAAGATGGTGATGGGTAGCTTAGTCAAGCAACTTGAAATATATATATTGCACAAAAATATGTTTATTCCACAAGCAGGATTAAGTTGTGCTTATTTTGTAAAAATAATTGTTCCCATCAGATGAATATTTATATTCACAAATGTGAAAATGCATCCTAGCGTGAAGTCCCCTAATGCCGGTGCTGAATAAATCAGACTTAGTGGCCTTAGAATCTCTATGGAAGGCCAGGCATCCTTTCCTGGCACTAAACTAATCAATCTGAAAATGGAACTCCAGGTGAGGTTAAAAAATATATTTTGGACTCCAAAGTGGCTCTAAGAGCTCACCAAGAGCAAATATGTCATCTACTGACACATTGAATTGGTGCTGAGCAAGATACTCCCTCAACATTCCCTAGTACTTGTGATTACTGTTTGACTACCCAAAGTGTCAACCAAAATGACTGATCGGCAGGGAATCAGGAGCAAAATGAACGGAAATGGTACAGTTGACTTTTTCGTAATGCATTTGCTCATAGTGCATATTTTTCATACTGCATTGGATTGTGCCAATAACCTCGATGGTATGCAGGGTTATGCACAAATTTATGCACTCTGATTATGCATAGCCCTCAGTAGGTGGCATGCGAGCCAAATATGCATTATGAAAGGTGAAATTTTGGTTGGATGGCTGATATGGTCTGGGATTCTGACCAGTTCTGGGGTAAAATCTGACCATAGATGGAATATAATGATTATTCCCATTGTGTATGCATGGAGCCAACATGGAGCCGCATTTCCTGTTCTTTGCACAATGTCAACCGAAATGGGAAACACCAGTGTCACACCTTAGAGGGAATGTCACGGGGGTCACACCGTGGGACGTTCCTTGTCTTGCATATTGCTCATAATGCATTGGCCTAGGGCTGTTCCCAATTTTATGCATTATGAAAAAGTCAACTGTATTCCTATCATACCACAAACAAGTGCTCTGTGGCCCCAGTTGAACCAAATTTGGAATGGTTGGAGGCAGAAGGTTTTTAGTTACTGTTGAACTACGGAAGAAGGCAGCTAAACTGCGATCACACTCCTGATTGATGAATTACTCAATGACATGGCTTAACTCAGCTTAAAGCACACCAGGATCACAAGCGTACTTTTTGGGATGAAGTGCAAATACAGAAATTTGGTTAACTGTGCTTTTGGATTCCTGTGGGCAAAGTTTGAATGAGACTCGGCAGGAAAATTGAGGATGGAATGTGGGAAAACAGCCTCCACGAAAGTCCATCATGGGAAATCAATACCAGAACAGAGTCTTTGATTTTTCCCCCTTCCAGAAAAGAAGATACAAACATGAACAATGTGATACAACCCATCTCCTTGATACACGGGATATATATTCCTGATCACGTGGGCTGCTTCAGGTGCCACTTCTGTACTGGCACCTCAGTCTACTTGCAAGCTACATTCCTCGTGTCTGTCAATGGCAGAATGTGGTGCTCTGGCTATCTTTGACCGCATCATTGTGATGCTCATGTGAATAATGGCTCCACCGGCGAAACTCAACACCAAATCCACCCACACCAATTCCCGAAACATGTCAATGTCAGGTCCAAGTTTAACACCCTTACTCCGACAGAATTTCTAGGCGTGAATGTCATGTTGAACAACCAATCGCAATTTGGGAAATAGCATTAAACCAATTGAAGCATCCTCAAGCCACCTGCCATCTTTCATTCTTCTTGTTCATCCATTTCACTCTGGAATTTCTTGAAGCCGATAGTCTGGAAAGGGATATAAAGTGCAGAACTCAGTCCAGAGCTGTAGATCCCCTAACACCTCAACAAAAATGGCTCTCTCTCAGGGAATTTGTATGTCAACTTATTGCATTCAACTCGTTTTTGAACCGGCTCTCAGAATCTATCTCCAACGCCAGAAGGCCCATAGTTATTGATTTGTCTGATGGTAAGCCATTAGAATTATCCTCACTTGCCTGTTTGGATGCTGAAACCATGATGTGCCCCAGGCAAGAGCAATAACAGTGAGGATTCTTGACCCCTCTTGGTATGTTCAAAGCATTCTCACGGATGCCAAAAGGGACCACCGTTCAGGCCTGGCAAAAGGCATCCTTCTCAGACGTGAACTTGCTCAGTCAGCCCTGGGCGGTTCAAATCACCACCAACAGATATTATAGTCTTCGAAATCTCTGAGGTGGCACGTACATGGACCTGTGGGGCAGTGAGCTGTACATAGATTTGAATCACTGGTGTCTGACATTTTCACATATTTAGGCGACCCAGCCAATGGAACAGGGATTGTAGGATATGAGGCTCAGGGCCCCAATGGCCACGGTGCAGGTGTCAATCAAGAATGGGAAATAATCCAGACCAGCGGATTTCACTGGTACAAGCCACGACATACTGGGGTTTTTCATTCAAATTGACAGGGGGGTGTGACGCGTGACCTGATTTACCTATTCAACAATTTGACAGGTACCTTTAGCTATAGTAGTGAATGGTACCTAAGAGGTCCCCCACTGTGCGGTGGGTATATCGCGTGTTTCTTGGCTGCTACCAGCACATGCCACTGCTGCCTCCACCATTGATCGATGTGTTCTGAATCTACTATGGAAAACAATGGAAACTTATTCCCTAACTCAAAAATCCAATAAAACCTCGAGAAGAGACAAATCTAATCACAAAGCTCCAAGAGAATGAGCGAGAACCAGGAAACCAGAAGTTCCAACAGTCAGACGAGTTATAGTCCCTGGCACAGAGCCTTGTAAAGGTTGGAGGGAAGGTTATGGTCCTTGTTGCGATAGAGAAACAGTGCTGTGGAACTTGCTTTACCGCCCACACGAGACAAAGGGGTGGGGTGGCAGACAGCCAAACAGTGGTTTTAGGAAGTGAGAACACAAGGTTCAACAGTTCCGGTGTGATAAGGACCGCGGTGTCGCTATCGAAAGGTAATGTGTTTCAAAGGCAACTGTGTTTGTCCTCTAGGGGGAAGTAGAGTCGAATGATAGAGAGGAAGGTCGGTGCTTGGATCTGCTTTGGAATTGGTAGGAAAAAGTGAAGAACGGATTGGGGAGACAGATCGTCTCCTTGGTGGGTTTGTGTGTGTAACGGCCTGTTGTCAGTCAAAGAAGGATGGAGAATGAAAGAATACTTGTTCAGGCTTCCTGTACTGTGTACGGGAACCTCTTATAATGACACCCTGTCTGCTTTCCTTGGTGCGCTCTTCCCCTTAGAACCAGCGCAGGACGTGCAATGTGTATCGTGCCGACAAAGACACCGACATCATTCGAATGAGGGGCGAGACGATCTGTCTCCTTGACTGTGAATCAGCGGTTTGGGACTGGTGGCTTCTCCCCCGGGCCTGTCTTCAACAGAGCTGTGCTCGCGAAAATGGTGATCCTAATTGAGGAAGCCTGGAATGGTGACACCGGGTCCGGTGTGGAAGGACCCTGTAAGGAGGTGTGGGAGATAAGACGCCTAAGGTGCGGGCGAATATGGGAGAGGTGGCCTGTCTCCGGCCTTGAGAGCGAGGGAGAAGGGTGCACAATGAGGTACGAGTATGGGGGAAGGACGGGAAGTACCCCTTGAATTGAGTGAGACTTGTTACAGTGAGTGGGGAAAATGCCCCGGAAGCTACTGACTATTCTACCTAACTGCACCCCCTTTTATACTCTTTCGACAACTTCACACGTTTCCAAGTGTGCCATGCGGCTGCAAAGCGTTTCCAGGGCACAGAAGTCATCACGGCGAGTTCTAGGGTGCATACTTGGCAGGAGATGAAATGTCTCCGATGGGAGACCGATCATCTCTGGTGGGATGTGAAGTGTGGTGAGGTCAAACGACCTCGGGAGTGGTTCGGGGCTTCAGGCACGGCCATTTGGTCGTATTCTGGAGCGTCCGGCAGGTACTGGTTCAACAGAGACGAGTGGTCTCCCTCGGTTAGCGGGTGCGCCACGTGAAGCGCAAGCATGGTCATGGCTTAGATAGCCCACCTCTCATCTATCCGCCCGGCCTTGTGCACGTGGGTAAGGTCTGGAGGCTAGAGGACTCGTCTTCTCATCATGAGGAGGAGGCGCAGAAGGCGTGGGGCTGAAGGGCAAGGAGATCCCGCAGCAAGACGAGAGATATCCGTGTGTGTGTGTCGTCTTGGTGCAGAACAGCTAGGAACGAAGAAGCTTCCGGTGCAGTGTGGGGGGGGGGTCCATTCAGTGGGGAGACCATCGTTCTCGTCGCGAGACTAGTTCCGGTAACGTGGTTTCCCGATTTGGAAGGTGCTCGTCTCAGACTCCGGGTGTGATTGCCATATTCGAGAGCCGCCTGGAGGGGCCATGAGACAACGAGCAGTGCGTAGCACGCTCGGAGACCTTACACTGGTGGGTTCCCAACGATGAGATAGACAATTCAATATGCAAGATGCAATTGCAACAAGCCAATACAAGCCAGAGATGATCCGAGATGATTCAATAGTACAATTCGATATGATTCAAAGTCCAAGACCGGTGATTCAATACGATTCGAGATGTTTCCACCCAATAGAATATATGATATTTGATACAATTACAATCCTGAGATGGTAACTGGCTCGAAGACCTGGATACACCCTCTAGCGTGAACTGAGCTCACTGCAACTGGGGTGGATTGCATGCCGATCAAGTCAGAAACCCTAGCTACTTATACTAGTCCGAGAATAAATATTACAAACAATGAAAATAAAAGAAAATGAGTCAAGACTCTATGTATCTGTCTTAGCAAGAGTCCGGGTATAGTTCCTATTGGTTCCCAACCTAAGCACACCATTCCTACACCATTCTAAGTGTATTCCGGTGTGGAAGGGTGGAATGGACCGTAGGTCATCTCCCTTATATATTATATCTACATACTTACCTTACGGTACACTGGTCCTTGGACCACTTATTTGTTTTGTACATACATTTGTTACGGAATCACCTTTTCTCCTCCAAAACCACCACAACCGACGCAACTAGTGCACCAAGCGCTCCGTCGAGGGCGAGTCACCAGGGAACCCAATACACCAGAGCAACAGATTCTTCCCATCACGAGTCCTTTTTGTCCTGTACCCATACTTCATGTCCACATGCCACATTTCCCATTTCACACTTGATTTCTATTCTACGTCTTCACGACATTTCTGGGACCATTTGCTCACTTTCTGCTGCACTCTTTGACCCTATATCCAGATGACCAACCCTATATTTCTGTCCACGAGCAGACAGACCTGCTCTTCAACACCGGATTACAGAGCATCGGACTTTTGTGTGGGGCCTGATGTAGGATTGATCCCCATCAGAGCCCTGGTCTCTCCAGCAGGATCTCCCAGTGTTTACTGGTGTCCCTCAAACAACTCCACCAGAACTGAGTAGTACTGGTCAATAGCTTTCAAATGACACCCAAGTTGTTGTGTTTCCAAGAAAGGGATCCAGAGCACTAAGTATAATCCTCGTTTTAGGATAGTGATGCTAAAGGTAGCACAGTTTCTTGGATGATCTCGGTGGATTGGCACCCCATTTAGGGACGATCCCCTTTGGTTTCCATCATCTGAGCCAAACACCAATGAACAGAACTGCAAACCAAGCTGAGCATAGGTTTCAAGAGTTTCCCATCACCAGGAATCTTGTAAGATCAACGAATATCCCAAATGGTTAACATTGGACTGCACATTCTCCTACAGGTTTCAGAGTGAGCACCTGCCAGAGACCTCAAAGGTTACCCCTTTGTGATCCACTCGTCACTCTGTGGTCAACGTCCTGCCAGCTACTTCAGGAACTCAGTACTGACACCAATAGATGACATGCATGATGTTTCCGTTGATGAAATGCGAAAATATAGTGTTTCCATAGATGAACACACTGGCTGCACATCACCATGCAGGTGCTTTCATTGCAGTGGCCTCCGAATTATGGTCAAATAAGGAAATAGCATTGCACTGTGCAGTGGCCTCCAAATTACAGTAAAATAAGTAAATAGCATTTATGGCAGATATAATACATCCTTGTAGCCTCTGCTATATATTGAATGCCAATGACCCTTTTGTGCTGTCCCAAAAGGTGATCTAGGGCCTTGAGAAGCAATAACAGGTCAGACAAATTTGATTTGGAACCTACTGGTGCACCACTATTCAGCTTGCACAGGCATTTTGGCCAGCATTCAACACCAAGAGGGTTCTGGCTGCACAACAGTCATTATTCCTTGCTTGGTCCTACAAACTTCATGCCTACATTCCATATTTCCATATATGATGGAGGCCTCCATGTTTTTATCAAGTGAGCTTCCGTTCCCATGAAAATACATACCTTTAGCCAGATATCAACCTAGATGATGTGGAAAGAGTTTATACCACCAATTAAATCAAGGAAGAGCTTTTATCAACATTTAAAAAATGGAGTAGGAACCTACCACCACCCTCCTCTGTTCAGATCACTGTAGCAATTTATCCAGCAATGGCTAGAGTCTCACGAGGTAGGCAAGATGAAAATTAACCTATTTTGTTATGATATCCCGGACCCTCTTCACTCAGCCAGCACAGCTGGAAACAGCCAAGTGGAGGCCACCATGCACAAATGAATTATGAGAGGCAGTCACCCATTGATATAAATATCACACACAGCTGGGGAGCATGGGTGGTGTTGGGTAACAGGCCATACACAATAATATCATTAGAGGTTGACTATTGACCCTCACTTGGCCTGCCATTGCATCTGCCATGGCAGAGTGGTGGCCACCAGATATGGGAAGTAAATATGTGAATAATTAGAGCTCTTTACTGTATGCTCCAGATATGGAGCAGAAATTATACGGATCCATGGTACAGAACAGGATCTTTCACAGAGGCCTCCCCCTGGCACTGTATCATGGCAGACATACTGGAATCCATCGAAATCAAGGCTGCCATGCACAGCAGGTTTAAATAGAAAATTTAATTATGGATGGAGAGAAGCATCATGATAATTTTGCAGCATATTCTACATCTTTTGATAATATGGTGGCTTCCTTTGAAGCGTTTTCTACCATTCAGTGTTGATCTTGTTGAGCACCAAGGAGTGAAAAATAACACAACATGATCACATATTCACTCTAAACTTTGTTTCATTTTCTTGACTAAGATGTTGGATGTGGTGGTTGCCTTGATTGCCTCCACTGCCTTTATGGAGGCCTCCACCCAGCAGCCATATGGCAGCATACATACTAGAATTCATCAAACTCAGGGCAGCCATGTACAGCAGGTTTCAATAGAGACATAAAATAAGGTCATAGAGGACCCTAGATGATGCACAATGATTTTGCAGCATGTTCAACAATAATATGGTGGCCTCCTTCACACTTTCCACTATCTGTGGATGCTCTCACCGAGCACCAAGGGATGAAAAACAGTTCTTGGTAATGCAAATACAATGATATAAACCACTTCCCAGTATCTTGATCCATACAACTCATCATTCTGAGACAGGATTCGCAATGTGAAGGCACAGAGTATTTAGTCTCATATTGCGGCACAACATGACACTGATCCATTTCACAGCCTATGTGAATCTTTACGGCGGGTATGTGAGGGAATCTGCTTCCATTGATCCAGCTAAGAACTATCCCCATGCTTGTAATAGCAACAATGGAGGGCACATTGTGGGCTGGGAGGACACCGCGGGAACAGAAGGAACAGAAGATAAGCTCTAGAAATTTGAATTGCGCAGTGTGACGGACGAAGAAATAAAAGCTCTCATTGAAAAAGATCCACATAAGCTGGATGACGTTCATGTCATCCCGGAGTATCCCTAGTAAGTCCCCTGACAAGCTGTGCTTGTCATGCACTCATCAGTCTTTTTCATAGGTTTTATTATGTCGCGCCCCCGGCCTTACTTTTAAACATTTGGCATGAGAGTTCCTTGATGTCGCAGAACATCAAGTTGCCGCTGCACAACGAAAGGGACCTTGCACTCAGTGCGTGGGCTCTCTAAGTGTACTAATTCTGGTGACTGACCAGATGGTGTTCAGCGTACAAGACTGCCGTTATTACCTGGGCTAGACAAAATATCAAAGCGGTAGGTGGAATATAGTATTTGCAGCGACCGAGTAATCTCGGTTTTTCCTCTAGGAAACCCTCGTCCTATTTGGGTTCATCTCTGGCAAGTCTATGGGAACCGGTTATAACTGGACTTTGGGCGATGATCACTCGCGTATTGTTTTCCTTAGGTACGTCTTTGCCTTGCTATGTACCATCGTCTTCCAGTCCCACCACTGGAGCAGTCGTTGTCAGTGATATCTGCACTGCTTACTTAATATACTGACAATCGCATAGGAACATCTGCGTGCGGAGTCTTGGTGGGGATTTTTCTGGCATCAATATTACCCATAGTGGATGTTTCAACCGTTCAACCGGTTAGTCTGAGGGTCAACCATTTCGCTACCCCGATTTAATCGCCCTTTCCTAACTGCCAGTTCAACCTTGCTCCGAGCTTTGTTTTATTGTAGTCGAAAAAAACAAACGCCTTCATCTTGATAATAATGTGGTCCTATTTTACAAACAACGTTGTAACCGTGTTCAGGCTACTACACGAGCCAAGCACATCACATGCTGGACTATATGGTAATACCTATCTTTCACTCTAACTTCTAGAATGATTCAAGCTAGATATCTCTCAGTGTCTGGGAAATAACTGATTTGTGAGATATGCAAGTGCCTTCCATTGGAAGCAGAGTATTCAGACATACTTCACCCCCAAAGCCTCAGTCGTGATCCGGGTTCTTGCCACTGTTCACTATCAGTTCAATGATCTTGATCCTTCAAGCTAGCCAAATGGCATTGGCGTTTGATCAAGAACCCGCTGCAAAATATGGATCCGCTGGTGCTGCCGAACATTGTTCCCGACCTTGACTCATCCGGCATTTCAAAGTGCAAGGTTGTTTAACTTCACCCTAATACCTCCTCAATGGGCAATCCTCCGGTCATCCGCCGGCACTGGAATCAATTTCGTTTGCCTCGTCGGCACAATTCAACCTTTTTTCCCTGTTTCCTCGCTCATTCTGATACTCTGGGCCTGATTTTACCTCTCCCAATGCTAGGGCGATGTTTTTCTCGACCTATGTTCAACCCTATTCCCCCGGTCACCATCTACTGCAGTAATCTGACCAAGTGTTCAGGTGACGCGTGACAACCACCTGTGAATTGAATACTTTTGGTACCAGTGATGGTGACCTTCCCAGTTTTTGGCCTCAAAAAGCGAAAATTTCCGGACCGGCATTCGTGATTCCATTTATAGTAACTTTCGCTGATTGCCGAAGAATAAACACCTTACCCAGTGAACACTGTCGGTGACGGGCGACACCCAGTGAACACGTGGTCAGGTTACTACAGTATTTTGAACATCTTTTCAGACTCAATGCTCCTTTCTTGGTATATGCTGCTGATAGCGGCCGTCAATCTTGATTCCTAGCTCTCTCTGTCTTATACTACAACATGCAAGGTGCGAGCATCATTGTTGTAGTGTCTGTCTACGAGAGACTAGTCTTATACTTAAAATCATGTGGCTGGTTCCCTGGTCTCAACTAGGACTCTCTTTTAACTACTTCACCGCTCCGAAATTGCTCGTGTTTTCTATACGCTTCGCCTACAAGTTGAAATTGATTTCTCGGGGTTTGTTCTGCCGGCTTCTCATTTCACAGGTTAAAGAGGACCACTATTCACCCTACGGTAACATTCTATCTCCATTGGTATATCAGGTGAAATGCGGGAGGTGAGAGTATGGGTGAAAATGGAAATCCAGCCATCAACATCACACACTATCAGAACGACTTGTGCAAGTTCAGGGCTCCATGCAAAGTATATGCGTGTTGCAATCCAGATGAATGTTGGAGCAAAAGCAGGTGTGATTGAAATGTGAGATGTGCTTGCCAGCAAATGCAGAGCTCGGGGATACAAAAGTGGAAATCTTTCCCACCATCCTGTTACCCAGTGCCAATCCAAAACCAACCCAATCCAAGAAATCCCAACCACCAACCGAGTCCAAAACCAACCATCCATCATCCACAATATCCAACAAACCCAAAACCCAAAAACCAAGAAAAATCTCAAAAGTGTGATCCAGATTGTTCCTATACTGGGTCTGCCTGCATCAAAGGCGAACAGTTGATCCACAAATGGCGAGGGTTCTGGTCAACAGCAGAGGTTCTCCATCGCCAGCCCAAGAAAACGAAAGGAAAATTAAAGAGATGGGATCAAAAGTGGGGGTTTCATTCTATCCCGTCTACCAAGTTACACCGTGCTTTTATACCTATGATTTGCTTGGCTACACAAATATGCATTGTCCCACTAGACAATGGATAACCATTGAAACACTAATGTCCTGGCAACACACCACATAGCAATGCATGTGCTTACCATCAAGCACCTGTCCGTGAACTCCTCAGCATTTCAACCCACTCCTGTGAATATTCAGAAAATCGCAAAATCAGCCTGTTTTTGCTGATTTCATCACTGGACACATTGCCGTCTCATCACCAGTTGCTATTATTTACCTGATTTTGAAGGCCATTGTGAGTTTCTTTCAGCATAAAAAAAGTATCTTCCACTCACGAATATCAGCGGGCATTCCGGGATCTCAATTAAGTCAAATTGAAACGGCCATCATACTTTCTAGTCATTGCCCATCACTTTCTGTCGTACATATCAGTTAGACCAAGTTCTGTGAGATTGTTGAATGCTCCAAGGCCAAGGCATGTCACCCCACCCCCCCGTGACCAGAAAAAGGCAAATTTTCCATGAAACTGTGAAAATCTTTAAGGGGTGTCACGCAAATATCCGGCCGCTGTCGAAATGTTGAATAGGTAAATCGTGTCACGCGTCACCCCCGCTGTCGAGTTGAGTGAAATAGATCAGGACATTGAGAAGTTTCAGTTCAAACGCGTTCAAACGCTGAACTGAACCTTTATTCAAATTTTGTATAATCCAGGAGTTTGCCACCCTGTTTAGAGGGCCAGAAATGTGGCATGTTATATATATATCAGACGACGTGGGTGATATTATACGTGCCATCTGCCGTTGAACGCGCACCCTCTTCATGCCCTTCTTGGTGGATGATTCCGCCATTATGCAAGCATCGATGAAAATTTTCAGGTGATTCACTACTGTATCAAGTTGTAGGGGAGCAACGCCCCAATGACCGTGACAAGCCCATTGCCTCTTTTTCAGGCAACAGACTCAACCGTGAGCGTGACCGTTGCCTGAGTAGGCAACCAAGACTTTTTTTTTCTTACCTTGTGAAAGCTATAAGTGGACTTCAAGGGGTTGAAATGCAGATCCATAAGCCAATATTCATGGATTCCCTGCGATTTTTGCTAAAAACCTGACCCTGGGCATTTTATTGGCATTTTCTTTCCGTTACGTCACGATTTTTGAGGCAACCAACCACTCCGTGACCGTGACCCTCAGGGAAAGAGGCAACGCAACCGGTGGTCCGTGATGCGTGACGGTTGCTCCCCTACAACTTGACACAGTAATTTGGAGCCTGCTGAAGAAGGGTAAATGGGTCTACTGGTAGACTGAGGTGGTGTCTAGGTCGTGCCAGATGAGTGTCGAGCTGTGCAGCAAAATGAAGTTGATGGCTGGGCAATAATCAGTGCAGCTGTAGATCAATAACAAGGTAGAATAAAATAAAGAACTTAGCTCAAATAGCTCAAATGAAGGTGGATTCGTGTGTCGTTGCTCAGAAACGAGTGGATTGGCGTGGTGGTGGTACGAGACAAAGAGGAAGATGCCGTGATGTCCAAATAAATAATGATGGTGTGTATGTAAAAGTCCATGGGGGAAAGCCGCTGCTAAGAATCCAACTTTTATCCTCCAAACCATCCGGGAGCAACACAAAGATGTAATAGGGAGAGCACGTCCCCCCAAGACATTGACAAGCAGGTGCCCAAGCTGCTGTCTGCTCAATCCCCAGCGTAGTCGGAGAAGGCCGAAGAACTCGGGTTGAACTCGTCGTGTTGGCGGTACGTAGTGCATAGAGTAAAATGAGATATGTGAATAATAAAATAGGCGAAAGGTCCAAGAGTCCAATAGCAAATGTTTCCAACGTAGCCGAAGAGATGTGTTTGATGTTTTGAGGAAAACGGCTCAGCTGTAAAATACGCGCCAACAGGCACGTACTGCCGTAAAGCAATTTGACGATGGAATTGAATGTAAAATACACTGTAGAGGTCAAATCATCAGTAAAGGTGTATGCGGGACATGAAATAAAATAATAGAAGAATTTATCAATAAATCTAGGCTTCGCTTGAAATGCGTGTGAAGGGTCTTGGCGACGAGCGGGCCAAGTCACCCTTCCACACCGCTCGGATGATCGACCGAGGCCCGTTTCGGGCCAAGTCCTCATAAGCACGAATGACGAAGTGTGATCGCAGGTCTATTCAAAAGGGTTATATAATATAGAGCGACGGAAAGGTAAGGCAACCCAGTAACGAAAGAAATAAAGGAGAAAGTAAAGTTCAGTACGAATGAACGAACTGTTTTAGATCCAGCCGCGTTTGAAGCTCTTCGGGGTTCTTCGATGCACACATCCCTGCTGGTGCCATAAGGGTGAGGTTTTGGGTGCAGCCCAACAGTCCTTGTTCATGTCTTCCTATTATTCTTTGAGTCTTTCGGGAAGACAGAGGAAGCCACACACTTGATGTTGAGCATCATCGCGGAAGGGGCGTATAGGCTCAGCCTGCCGTGGGAGCCGCCATATACGCAGACGGATGCGGTCTTTGAGGGTGGGTCAAAGCAATTTTCTCGAATTCTCGATGGCTGTCTTTTCGAGGATGAACAAAAGGAAAATGCTGATTTTGGTGACATCTTCAACAATCCATATATGTTCCTCAATATTTCTTGACATTTCGAGGAATTTTGATAAATTTATCATGTATTTATCGAAATCTCGAGGGCAAAACCCACAATGAGGGTTTTGTCCAGTAAGGGCCCTCAAAAGTGAAGATGTATTACTGTAACAGTCTCATTGAGGAACAAACAGGTACTGTACCTGCATACAATATAGGCTCAAAAATGTATGCCACAGTTGCCCTTGCGAAAGAACCCAACCGCGCCTGACGCAATTGTAGTAACAGTATCCTCAAATCCTTGCCTCGCGACATCACGGTGGTACTTATCTCCAGCTCATGCCCAGTAATTCTTCGATAGTAATTGGGTCGTCTCAGACTCCGCTCCGTAGCCCATCCCGAACGTTGTTTCTTTTCTCGGGAACGCTCTCTTATATCTCAGTTAGCACAGTCCGCACAGGTCCATAGAACCCAATTTCAGTGTCAGAAGAAATTCAAGGACTCCTCTGGCTAGTGTATTTCGGCGAAGCAACAGTAGACCAACACCATTCCCTCATCTCTACCCCGATTTCAGCAAATTTGGGAGCCTTTTGGCAGGCAACTGCATCGTGAGGACGGGGTAAATTGTTAGGATTTGGAAAAATGGACAGACATACAGGCCGTCGCAACAGCGAGGAACATCGGGAGGACCTGTGAACAAAGTGAGTATTGGGCAACTCGATGAAGCTTCGTAAAAGACACACTTACACCCTGGAAGCTGTACCGAAGTAATATCAATTCGGGTTAGCTGTGAACAAACTCGCCACACAAAAGCGTACATCGGTTCCGCCTATGCACAAAGATTGCGTTCATCGTCAGCAAGAGAGTAGAATTCAATGAGCTGGACCCACATTCAACACGGGGAACCAGCGATGGGGTAGAGACTGCGCCCTGAGTAAGGGAAAGAAGAACAACGACGGCGGAGATGAATCTGATGAGCATGGTGAGAGTGGGATTTCCCATTTCCTTGCTCGTGGGCATTTATAAAGAGCGGGCAGTCTTCCCCTGACGAGGGAAATATCAATACTAGTCATCAATCGGCCACGTCAGTCATATTGATATCAATATCACTGCGGGGAATACATACAGCTTCCCGTACAATGTATCACCTGTCGTTTTGGGCGCGTATGCGACAGAACAACGGAACACTTGTTTCATGGGTTACCCGCTGTATGAAATCAGGGTACCTATACCGTAAGAATCACCTCGATGGATCAAGCCTAGCGTGCCGGGGAGACACTGCACTTCATGCAAGGTTTACATCCCAGAATAACCCAAAGACTGAATTGGATCAGGCACGTGGGAGTCCCACCTGCGAGGTGATTTTTTTTCGTATTCAGTGGATGCCTGAATATCCCATACCAGCTGAAGCCGGAGGAATTGATAGGAAATGACATGAACAGAGTCTGATTTGCAAGACGCACATCAATCGCATTTGTGTCCGAGTACTCGTGAGCAAAGGACACAACTCTGCTACTCACTGAGGTTCTTCGGGGGCGAACACTGACTGTGAGTGGGTAAGCCGACTGGAATAGAATGGGATGGTATCGGATCAATTGACTCTGATAAGACGAGTCGGGTGGAGCGATATGGATCAACATTGCCGGTCCTAAGTGTCGATCAGCTTGAGGAAAACAAAGAAAAAGGGCGACCTAGTAGCGTATGACTCGACCCCGAGTTAAACGGGCGAAACTGCAGTTTCCATACCCCCCAGGCGAAAGTTGACAGATCCGGTTTTACCGCCACCCACTCAATAGCGAAATGTATTCATGCCCAATTTTTTTGTTCAAATATAAAAAGCTATTGCCCTCCGGGCAGACCTGGTTACTCCGTACCGTTTCGGCATTGCAAAATTATTTGGAGCTGATTCCGAGCTTGGCACTTCGCATCTCGCCCGAATTTTATGGAAAACCACCTCCGGGCAGAAGTGTGTTCACCCACTCTGCGTACTGTGGCTTGAGGCCAATGGTAGAATGCCTCCGGGCATACATACACCTTTTCAGTTGTTCATTTTCACTCGCTTTGTTCTCCAGACCTCACTCGAGGATTATGGAAGATCACATCTGCAGAAGTATGCCTCACTTCTTTCCTTTGTTTGGACAGCTCAAAGGGACGGCATGAATCGGCATCATCTGCTGGAGTGATCCTTCTTCAAGCCGAGGCAGTAACTGAGGCACATAAGAGCAAAGATGCACAAATCCCATCAGGAGTTTTTGATGGTCGACAGCTAATTAGCGATTGTAGACCTGGTTAACTCCGTAACCAGGAACACAAGTTCGGTGCCCACGGCAGTCCAAGGGCGACGTCAGGCGATGGAGTGTTCATCATCCTCGAATAAGATGAGACGCAACGATAAAAGGCTCGTACAAGCAATTTCCTGTCCAGGGGCATTGAAGTGAGGGACAACAGGCACCGGAGCCAGTGGGCGATGGCACCTGAACGGAAGGAGGGGCCGACGCTAACTTAACCTTCCAGGCGTTATTGCTGGATATAATTCAGCGAAGACTTGACGAATTTTATCGCGGCAATCGGGAGACCAAGATGAACGAAAGAGAAACATCACAGAACAGGTAAGCTTGCCGCTAGGTGCGCGGAGCAGGATTCCCAATCCTAGTGCATTTGCCGAGTTGTCCTATATCTAGGGATCAAGTGCGGGAGACCCAGCCACGCTCCATTCTACCGTGACACTTCGCTAAGCCTCCGCGATGGAAGTGGTAAGCCCCGCAAAATGCCCACTATCTTGATAGTGGGTCCTAAAGCGCCCTAATGTCATAGAGTCTCCGCCAAATTTTGAATCTTTGCTTTCAAACACGACCAAATTTCAAATGCGAAGGTCAGGAGTTCGAATCTCGCTGTTCGCAGTCTTTTTTTTTCTACTCGGTGAGAGATGTGCCCGAAAATGCCCGACATCATGATGCCGTTCAAGCGATGTCAAAAATTAACACTTCCCATCTCCCATCTTGCCATCCACCCACCCCACCTTTGTTGCTCGGGTTTACCTCTATCCAGCCGGTGTTCATACGTACCTCGCTTGTTCACTAATCTAGTCCAACCATGCACGTAACGGCTGTTGTGTCTTCTGCCGGTTGCTCGCACTTGCCGTTACTAAGGCTGCCGACCGCTACCGTGGGCACGGCTCCACGGTGCCCGTTCCGTCGGAGATTTTGAACCCTTAAGAACGACACGGTCACGGCACGGGTGCGACCCGTTTTTGCCGTTGAAAAACGGCCGTCACGGCCGGCCGACAGGTACATCCGAAGTCAGCAGATTCTCAGTTCGCCTTGCCTGGGAACTCACGAAGGGGAGCTTTTTGTTCACCTCACAAATACCTTGTGCTAATTCTCTGCCCTAGCTCTACCTTGCACCTTGCTTGTCGACTCAATGATCCATTGCTGTGCTTCATTTCCCCCTTCGGAATTCGTCCAGGCACTTCTGCCGTGAGTTTTTACATCTTTGATTATTTTTTCAAAGGGTTTATCACTCTTCAGGGATGAGAGAGGGTCATAAACCTTCTTGAGGTTATTCCCTAGGTCAATTTAGTGAGTTGGTCTGCCCTCGGAAAATTCGTTGAGTTATATATTCAACTCCAAAGACGTTGCGCAAGAGGCTAACATTCCAAATTGCGAAGAAAATCAAAATTACAAGTGCATTCTCAAGCCGTACACCCGTAACGGCCGTGCTGTCAACTGTCCCGTCCTGTTGAAAATCTGGAATTCATCAACAAACCATCAAGTCATGGGCTATGCCCATTGACCACCCGTCGAATCGACGGCCGTGCCCGTGACAGCATGGGCAGCAGCCCTAGCCGTAACAATTTACAAGTCTCCATGGCTCTTAACCATTTTGTAGACCCTTCTGCATCATTGCCGCCTGTGTCAGCGGCACAAGCTGTCATTTTTCTGGCCTGTAAGTAGTGTCTTCTAATGTATATTCATGACTTCTCATGACCATGCTTGCTTTAGCATCGTAACTCACTCCTGGTTTGCTTTCAAGCATCCTTGCCCAAATGTTAGATGCCCACTTGTTTGTATGTTGTGTCTGGACCATTTCAATGTACTCACATTTGAGGTGTGAGACATCAATTACAATTGTAAAAGACATTGCTTCAACACTCTGGGTGTTTCTTCTAGCTCTCACAACTTGGGGAGGGCAATAGTAGATGCAGAAAACAATATTTTATTGGCCAATGGCTGCCCAGGTAGCAGACTTTCCTGGTAGGTTAAAAATTGATGAGAGAGAGAGATAGTGGGCTTTGCCGCGAAGCGCGCTACCTCGAGTTATAAAGAGAACCCACTTGTGGTGATGGTTCGAGAAGAAAGACAAATTTGGCAATGTTTGGCTGCGGCGGCTTTGCACTTGTATGCATCCCGGATCAGATCCGCTCTCTGCGTCTTCCTCCCACCACTGGGCCGTATTGCTGCGGCTGTTCTCTTGGGGTCATTTCCTCTGGGACCTCGAAGAGCAGGGACCACAACGATCTGTGATTAGCGCCGAGTCACTATCCGAAGCTGAGCGGTCCAGCATTGGTTGGCATGCAGCTGCAGCAGCACCGGCTCGTAGTCTCGTACAGCTACAGCTCGTAATGTTGTCCTCTTTTGTGGCCGCCGACACCTACGGTTGGGGTGGCAGCCATCGTGACAGCTCAAAAACCAACCTCGGTCACGATCAGGCTCAGTGATCTACCTTTGTTTCCGAGGGCTATCTTTCTGCTCTTCTCTTCCAACCTCAATAGCGATGCCCATCATCACGAATTGGCGCCTCTGCTCTCGCACTCTCTTCAATAACACGCCGCGATTCGCTGCGTAAGTGTGTTTCTCCTGAATATTCTCCTGCTTTTGGAGCGTCCCTTCATCGATTCAGCCCTGTACCATTTCGAGCATCTCACATCGACATCGCCTCAGCGTCCTCTGTTTTGCACCCACTCTGTCGCTCTCATTGTCTCGTTCAGGCTTCACTCCTATCGTCTGCTTCTTTAACATCGGCTCAGTAGCGGTAGGATCTTATCCATCTAGGTTCATTGATATCGGGAAGACAAGGGAGCATAATCTACCTGGTGCCGGCTGAGTCAATCTAGACGCTCTCATGGAACAAACAACAATTTCTCACATCCCTGATTCAAAGAATCTCCGCGTTAAATTGTTGGAAACACAGAACACGTTGCCTAAATGTCAGTGGCATCCATGGCGGTATTCGCTTCCTCTCAGGCGCTAGGCTCTCAGAAGCCGTTCTTGCGTTGGCCAGATGACACGATGAAAACAAAGCAACCAGATGATCAGGGCCCACGACGTTGCAAACAGTTGGACAATCTAAAGTTAAAAATGCAAATCTAGAGCATCTAAAATTACGCTAGCTCACTAGGAGCGTCTAAAGTCGGGAAGCAACCTATGAATATAACTAAGAAGTCGGTAAAAAAACAGCGGAGGAACCCAAGAGCATGAAAACGTTACCTCACCGAGGAATGGGAGTAGAAGGTGTTAGAGTAAGTGATTTCTGCAGTAATGTCCGCCGCTCACTCCGGCTATCCAGGGATCTCATTTGGATAGCTACAACGATGTGAGGGCCACTCTGCCCTTTCCGTCGCCTTTGTTAACAGTACATATGGCATGTAATACGAACAGTAGGTAATAATAAGGGGGGCTGTATCTATCAAGACACCAGGTCCGCGCCGCTGTCCGTCAGACGCCAGGCCTGCGCCACAAATATACCTAGTGCAAAAACCCATGCGCTAACAGAGGGAGCGGACAATCTAAGCTACACGAATACGGTCACACTTACCAATGCCAACCGTATCGAAAATAGGCAGGGTGCTGTCTTCTAGTTGTGTGCATCAGTCTTTTGACGTTTTGATTGCGGTGTTTCATGTGTTTTTTCGCATTTTCCTGTTGTTCACCCAAACTAATTTTTATTTTGGATGGTATGTAGTCAAGCCTGGTGGACGATGTTGTGCATAGTGGTTGGGATAGTTGTAAACAGTTGGAGGGAGGTCCATGCACAATGAGTGCATTTGCCGCTCTGGTGATATCAGCCGAAGTTGTTCTAGTGTTGTGAGAAATCACATGAAAGTTGTGGTGTTGTCGGTTGAGGCCATTTCAGGTGTTTTTGGTGTTGTTTGATGTTGTACAAAACCACAACAAAAATGTCAAAAGTCTGATGTGCTCGTAGCCTATATGATTAATTATCAGATTAAAAGACAGCTGGAGAGTGTGACAGGACAGACGATACAACTCAGCACAGAATACAGTGTGACATGCTAACGCAGATTTTAGCAAAAGAATGAAGCATAGAAATTCTGACGAACCTGCCATATGAGCTACTACCGCACTACAGCATTTATAACCCCAACATGGGTCTTGGAGAATGTCGGCGATGTTTGAGGCCAGAGTGAGACGTAAAGGAGTCGGTTAAATGATGTGGAGAATACAAACAAATGACCTACCCAAATTTCTGGGGATGCAGGAGTAGCTGAGTTGTGCGAGAACAATGGCCTAAGATGTCACAGTCAAGGCTCTTTTTATCTAATCTCGTCCACACTAGCTAGGCTAGGGGATTGGGTAGTGAGATGTCAATGAGACTCGAAAAATGAATTGAATAAAAGACTAAAGAATACAGTGTACTACTACTCGTATTTATACTGTTCTAGAGTGGCTGTACTGTACTAAATAAAACGAACATGAGGATTGTGGCCTCAAGTGATCATAAATGAAATGTCAAAGGAAATTAAAAAGAAATGTATTGTAAACCAAAACCATGTGTTTCAAACACATTAAATATGTATGTCCAACATGTGTTGGTCATGGGAAATGCTCAGAATACCTTCATCGTGTGAAAACCCATGAGGTTTCTTGAAATATCAACGATCTTAAGTTGAGCAATTCCTGCAATCATGCAATCTAATCTGTCTGGCGCTTATCCACATTATCTTGTCACATGTTCAGCACCTAGATAAGATGGAATGATTACGGCTCAAATCGTGACATTACCCCCCCCCTCTAAGGGTCGACGTCCTCAGCGACCACAGATCGTGTGGTATCATCTTTGATTTCCTCGAAATCATTAAATACTGGATTATATAATTTCTTCCCTTGGTCGTGATCTGCCTGGCAGGATAATAAATCGGCTTTCTTATTAAGGGCTCCCGTCCAATGCGAAAGCATGAAATCATATTCAGATAGTTCAACTATCCATCTTGCTTGCCTCCGATTAACCTTCTGAGGACTTTCAAAATACTGCAGGTTCTGGTGATCTGTCAAGATCTCGAATGTCTGCCGTGCTCCCATCAAGAGAGCCCTCCACTCTTTCAACGTGAGCATGATTGCGAGCATCTCTTTATTGTAGATCTCGTAGTTCCGCTCTGTCTCGTTCATTCCATGGGACATGAATGCCACCAGGCGCCACTCCCCCTCCTGCTCCTGTTGCTCCTTCTGACGCATCGGCTTCTAATCGGAACTTCCCGTTGTCCATGGGTAGTGCCAACACTGCGTCTTCTGCAATTCGATCCTTGAGCTTCGGGAATCCAACTTTCTGTTCTTCTCCCCAGGAGAAGCCTTCCTTCCCTGTCAGCCGTGTGAGAGGCTTAGCCACCTCACTATATCCTTGTACAAATCTCTGATAGAAATTCGTGAAACCCAAAAACGCTTGCGTTTGTTTTAGGTTTTTCGGCTCCAGCCACTCCATTATGCCCTTGACTTTCACTGGGTGCATCCGCATTGAGTTGTGACCAATAATTACTCTGAGATACTCGATCTCCAACTTCTCGAATTCACATTTCTGTGGTTTTAAATATAATTGGTTCTTCTCGAGTATCTCTAATACTCTTTTAACGATCATGCAATGTTCCTCCAGGGACTCCATGAAAATAAGGATATCATCAAGGTAGACAATGACTTTTCCTTTGTTAATTAACTCTCGAAGGATGTCATTCATCATCATCTGGAATGTGGCCGGGGAGTTTGTCAACCTGAAAAACATCACCAAGGGCTCGAACAAGCCTCGGTTCATTCTGAATGTGGCCTTCCATTCGTCTCCTTCCTTGATTCGAATATTATTATAGCCCCAGCGAATGTCTAGCTTCGTAAATATTTTTGTGCTGCGGAGCTTATTGACTAGCTCCGAAATCAACGGCAGTGGATAACGGTTTTTAATGGTCATCTCATTGAGCTTTCAGTAATCCTGTACTGGCCAAAGGCTTCCATCCTTCTTTTTAATAAAAAAGAACGCTGAGGCCATAGGTGACTTCGACGGTCTAATCTGTCCGCTCTTCAAGTTCTCCTCTAGGAACTTGGTCAACTCTCCCTGCTCCGTTACCGATAATGGGTAGATCTTGCAGTCTACAGCCTTTGCGTCCGGCTTTAACTCAATTGCGTGATCCCACGGCCTCTTTTCCGGTAGTCGATCAAACAACTCTTTTGCAAACACCTTGATGTATTCACGATACTGTTCCGGAACCGCCTCCTCCGTCATCTTCTCTTTACCCTGATTGGCTTCTTCTGCCATCTTCTGTGCCTGGGTCTCTTTTAGGCATAGGTCTATGTGCTCTGCAAAATCGACCATCAAGATCAACTCACCTTCCTTGAGCGTTTCTTGCGAGCGCCAGCCCTCTGCTGCCTTGGTGCCTGTCATATTACACTCTGGTGGACATCAACTGAACTTGATCTGCTGGGTCTTCCAGTCGATCTCTGGGTTGTGTTCAAACAACCAGTCATATCCTATAAATATTCTAGCCTTCCCTAGGTTCGTGATCAAGAAACGCTGGCATCTCTTGTGTTCTCCCACACCCATTATTAGTTCAATGTAATGAGTGATCCGTCCTCCCTTGTTTTCGGACCCGTCTGCATTGCGGGCCACAATTTTCTGATTGAGCTCCTTCTGCTCGAAGTTTTCCGCCTTGGCATATGCCCGATCCATGCACGTGGTGGTGCAACCATCATCTATCAGGCCTCTTGTTTGTTGTGTTTTCCCCATGGATGGATCAACCAGTTCTATGGACACGAGCAACTCGTGCTTGTTCCATATCTTCTGGAACTCCCTGAGTTCCTGTGCAAGTCGAGACTCAGTCTCTTTCATCGCACGTCGTGCAAGCCACCTGATGGCTTCCTTTTTCTTGAGTCCAAATGGGACTCATGTGTGTTTTGGTGCTTCCTCCACTACTGTGGATTGAGCCATTGCAACATTGTCACCCTTTTTCTGCACACTATTTTCTCACTGGTTTGGGTTCCAGGGGCCTTTGATAAAATATGAAAGGGAGTCGGATTCTGCATAGGTACATTTTTTATAGTTTTTTCTACATTATCTACTGTTATAATGTCCTGGGTGCGTAGACTAATGTGTTCTTTTATATAATTTATTGAAGCTTTGCAAGGGGTTTCAGTCAGCTCTAAGTATATTTATTTATTGGGGGTGGAGGGGGTGTCGATTTGGCCTTGATCGGGGCCCTCCTTAAAAATCCTTGCCATATTTGGCTCGGGCTTTCTCCATTAGGAATTTAAAGTCTTCCTCATCAGTCTGCAGTGAGTGGACATTGACTTTTCCATGCTCCCGGCATGGCTTCGAGCACTCGCGTGCCATGTGGCCCTCCTCGCCACAGTTGTAACACTTGAAGGCTCCTGCCTTCAGAGTCTTGTTGGCGTCAACGTCCATTGGGGCCGTTTCCCTGGGCGCTAGCCTCTTCGCCAAGTTTGGCACTGTCCCCCTATTATTACCGCTGGAGGCAGTGGTCCTCTGTGTTGGAGTCGTCGTTGCTTGCTTCCAACCGCTTCTGTGGTTCTTCCAGAGCTTCTCTCGCTCCAGGTTGCCGTTTATGACAACTAAGCATTCCTTGAAGGTTTTGTATGTGTTGGGGACTTGAACCCTGCCGGCGTAAACCTGGCTGCTGATCTCGTGTTTGACGAGATCCTTGAGCAACTTGATCAGGAACTGATCATAGTGAGTTGCTGCCACATTTGGGGCATAACCCACGAGCTTGGCGTCCAGCTCAAACTACTGCAGGAAAGCCTCTAGGCTTTTGCTTCCTTCCTCGTTGACATGAGGCGGATGTGTGCTTGCTGTGCAAGGTTTTGATCCTTGAACGCAAGGTCTAGCTCCGCAAGGAGCTGGGCATAGGTATATGCAGCAATGTTATTCGCCGGGTCAGGGGTGGGAAGCTTTAACCCGTCAGGGAGGGTTCTTTTCTTCCAATTGCGGACCCAGTCTGCTGCCATACATGGCTTGTTGTCCTCCGACCTGAGAAGGGAGATTGTGAACCAGATCGCCTTCCTGTCAGTGTCGAAGTCGTCTTCGTAGGCGGCCAGGTATGTGAGGAGCTGGTCGCGGAAGTTGTCCCACTGGGACTTTGTGCCATCGAAGCACTAGGGAACTTTGGTGAGCTGCACTTTGTGCAACATGGTGGTGGGTGCGGGGGATGAGGAATGTGTGTTTAATGAGGATGGTGTGTGGATGGAGGTGAGGTAATTGGAAGGTATGGAAGATTTGGGGGTTTTGGCACGGGATTCGGGTAATGGGAATAAGTCCGCAAAGTAGTGCGGATTGGCAAGGTAAAATGGGTTTGAGCAAATGTGCTCTTGGTTTCAGGTGAATACAGTGGACACCGTGAAAATGTCCACACGAAGCGGGAGGTGGGGATAACCCAGTCTTTTGCTGTCTGAACATCCCTGGGTCTTCTACGACACACCTGACGAACACGCCCTAGTCCTCTTTGAGGATTAAACTAGTGGCCTTGTTGCTGCCTTATGTGGGGACAGACTCAACATTTCCCGTAGCGTGTCGCGCAGTCAGATTGATCTGGACCGATGATAACTGGTGCTGCAATTATTTATACTCATTGTGGACGAGGTAGAGGGTTGGCGGGTAGGGAATAGGGGGAATGGATCTTCAGGGTAAAAGGTAGAGGTGGAACAAATCCAAGTAGTGGATAGAGGTGGGGAGGAAAGGGAAAGGAGGTCAGTAGGGGCGGTACGAGCGGTATGAAGGGTAGTCTTTTATTATGTCATAGTCAAGGCTCTTTTTATCTAATCTCGTCCACGCTAGCTAGGCTAGGGGATTGGGTAGTGAGACGTCAATGAGACTCGAAAAATGAATCGAATAAAAGACTAAAGAATACAGTGTACTACTACTTGTATTTATACTGTTCTAGAGTGGCTGTACTAAATAAAACGAACATGAGGATTGTGGCCTCAAGTGATCATAAATGAAATGTCAAAGGAAATTAAAAGGAAATGTATTGTAAACCAAAACCATGTGTTGTTTCAAACACATTAAATATGTATGTCCAACATGTGTCGGTCATGGGAAACGCTCAGAATACCTTCATTGCGTGAAAAACCATGAGGTTTCGTGAAATATCAATGATCTTAAGTTGAGCAATTCCTGCAATCATGCAATCTAATCTGTCTGGTGCTTATCCGCATTATCTTGTCACATGTTCAGCGCCTAGATAAGATGGAACAATTACGGCTCAAATTGTGACATAAGATTGGCACGGAAACTATCCCGGCTTCAACTCCCAAATAACGGAATTGAGTGTGGTGCCCTCGAGTCAACTTCGCCATGGGGGTGCTAGTAAAATATGGATTGGAATAGCAGAAGTGCCATATGTAGTACCAAATGTCGGGTTCATGAGAACTTCAGGATTTGAATACAATTTGTGCTGGCGCATATGATGGTTGAGTTTGATTATTGTGAACAATCTGGAAGGTGCTTACCTCAACACGATGACGGCCTGAAGAGGAAGATATCAACGAAAATAACAAAACATGGAAGCAAGGGCAGAAGGCGGATTGGATGAAAATGGCTGTAAGATGCCATTCCAGATCTGGCCAGTTGCAGATGCGTTCCAAGTTGGCTTAAGATTGTGCAGTTCACAGCCATTGTTGAACACTCTGGTGCCCGAGAACTCTTATGTACCCACGAAACATAGTTCCCACGTGTACTATCAGTGACTGGGTAGTGGGCCACCTGCAAATATATCATGAGAGCATTGTGGATGATGGATGTTTGGCATGTAGGGATCGAATACGACCTTGAAAGACGTCTCACACGAAAATTCAACCCAAAGTGATGCTTTGATCGGAAGTTACGCGACATTTGATCGGCATTTGAAGCGTGTGAGCCATCATTTCTTAACCTTGCGTTGCGACCGAGGCTTGCATCAGCTCTTTCTCCACCAATTCTGCACCGTTTCGCGACTTCCTGGGCTCTTTACGCTGCAATGACGGGTCGCATGAACCTCTGACCTATATAACAAAGCTCGACGTGGCGGGGACGTCCAGGAGGCCAAAGAATACTTGTTATTCTGACTGGCTCCTGTGAACAAGACTCATATCTCAAGATTCATTCCACATACAGGGCTGCCGAATTGCGTGGGCCATCCTGACATGTATAACTTGTCTTTAACCATTATTAAACTTTTTTAACTATTTAATTTGCCTCTCACCATGGACCATTACCTGAAACCACCCAATTTCAGCGACACAAAAGTCCAGCTTTTTTGGATGAGTTGCTGGGCACTTAGAAACGATATATGCAGTTTTTTATGTCTATATACACCTCATTGTATCACTTGTAGGTTATGTAGGGCTTATACCCCTTCTATCTCTGACTATGTCGTCGCTTTAGTGACATCTGCCATTCTGGGCAATTTCCCCTCTTCCAAGCCATATTTTTATACCCTTTCTGCATTCAATATGCACATGGAAACTGTCCACAATCCTAAATAGAGATGTAATCCTCCAATCAGGATAAAATTTATCACAAATTGGGGCCCCAGCGATACGTACAGCGAGGTGGCCCACTACCTAGTTTTTTACTTCCTTAGGCATCTTGGCAGGAAAAAATTCAAGACACGCCAAGAATGTCCTGTAAATTCGGCCAATCGTGTCCAGACAACTTTTAATAGATCATACTTCAGTATGGGAGCCACAAGGGCATCATAAGTCCCGAGGAAATCCTGGCCAGAGCCATAAACTTTAACGTGGCCCACTACCCAGTCACCAATAGTACTGAAGAATGTCGTCTATCAAGACACGTCGAGGTTAGTTGAAGTACGTACAGTCTTGCGGGGTTTGATGGAACGGTGGACTTGTGGGATTCTTCTAAGCAGTGTGTGGAAAAGCGAGGGAACACGAAAGGCGCAAGAACTCAGAATGATGGTGGGGGAAAGTACGAAGAGAAATCGGACAGGCCTTGCTTTTGTGAAAAATCAAGCACAGCACTGCGTCGGTCTTGATGCTACACAGATCTTGAGGAGGGCTTGCGGAGGGCTTGCGGAGTCAGCACCGTATTGAGGGCGGACGACCACTAGAAGGCGAGATGATGACGGAATAGGTGAACCGAGGTATGCACCGTATTGAAGGGCGGGGAATACCGCTGGAAGGCGGGATCATGATGGGAAGAGGCGAAGGAAGAACGTCCGACAGGTCTTGTTGAAGTAAGCCCCGGACGATTGCAACTGGGGAACCTCGTTGCAATCCGGTAGAGTACATGGCTGTAGCTACTCTACCTTTATACTCTTTTACTGTATCTAGGCTGTGTATAACCTGTATATACCTAGAATAAAGCTGTTAAGTATGAGATCAATGTAACTGCTGTTAGCTGTGAGCTCGCAACAGCTTGTACAGCTTTCCCAAATTCCAACATTTCTTTTGAGCGGCTTTGAGTGCGGGATTAACAGGCATGTTGTCTGTTCACGCATCATGGGGTGCAGCCCATCGAAGCTCTTCAAAAGTTAAACTGTGATGCTGGGAAAAGGACAAAAGCCTCGACTCGGAGGCACGTTGAACTTGAAGTTCAACCGAGGTCAAAGGAGAGAGGTGGACGGAAAGAAAGGAAAGAAGTTGGGAGCACACCCAAAGTTTATAGACAGAATATCATTTCCTTACCAAGATCTATAAGTGCGCCAATTTTCGATTGATTTTTTTTTTAGGGGGGCCCACCCCACCCTGGTGGGAAAATCAGTGGTGCCACGACCTGGCGTCAGCCATCAAAGTTGTGCGTGGAGCGGCGGACCTGCAGCTGTGACAGATAAGCGCCTGCCAAAAGCGTTTCATAGGTCCACCATCATGTCCACTCGTCCCTCCTCAGTTGATGAGCTCGAAACCGCTGCAGAGGACGACAAATATCTCCAACCTTACTCCGCTCCGAGTCTCATGCACAGTCCGTCGGACAATTACGCGATCTTTAAGGACCACATACGTGCTGGGCGCCAATTGGCTCGTGACTTGGACGCTATCATACAAAGCCAATGCGAGGACGATGCAGTAGATTTGGAACGGGCATACCTCAAATATCGGGTGGCAGTTCTTATGGCAAACAAATATCTCCTGACAAAGTCCAAATTCACTTCTAGCACTGAGTTCCGCCAAGAGGTCACAGCGGTGAGCGACTCGCTATGTCAACTTTCTGCACATTCCCGCTGACTGAAATCTTTGTGGGTATGTGCAATTACGAGTCCTAAAAATTTTATTTTTAGACTCGTTCTTACGGCATCGTTTCCTCTGCGAGATTTTTCAAAAACCCCAGATGACGTCTTTCTCCCGTGGGTGTTTTCTTTCCTTTTTTAGCAAGACCTTATCGCCTTTCTTTTATGTCTTGACTCATCGTATTTTACCCTTCTCGTGCTCTCCCTTCTTAGCATTACCCAACACCTTTTAGTCTGCTCGTGCCTTCTTGTCATGCTTGATGGTCTCTCAACCACGGGTTTTACTTTCTCCCTCTGTTTGCTCCGTCGTCCGTATTCTTCTCCTTGGCCTGTTGGAGTCATTGGTTCCCATTGCCTCGACTCACTTTTGGTGGTTTTGACTGCCGTTCTCGTGATCCACCCCTATTTCGTCGTCTTTGGTTTTGTTTCTGTGTTTATTGTCCTCGCAATGTGTGTGAGTAGTCTCCCTCGTGTATTCACTCCTTTAATTTTAGGTGCCTACATTTTGGATCCGGCGGTCTTGATGGTTTCTTTTGATGCAGACCGTCGGTATAGTGATGGTGACGGTTATCCGGATCTTCTTTCTCTGATAGTGGCTGCATGGAGATGGTAATCGTGATGGATCGTTCGCGAATATCTTGATCGTATCGTATCTTAATCAGATCTTCTGTGTATCCGGAACGCGTACCCTTCGACCAATTCTGAATTTGTTCCCAGAAAACTGGCTCTGTGTATCAGAATGCCGGTGATGTTGCGGTCCAACGATGCCACAGAAAGGTGTATGACAAAGGGTCAGAAAGCTATCATTGGATGGGATGTCGCTGTAGATGCCTCTGGCAAAAAACATTCTGGAGAGACTCTTTGTAGAACTGGTTAATCTGCCTAGAGAAGTGCAGGTTGATGGTCTACCTCCGAATGTCATACTATTGCCAAGAACAGCCACACACCTGACTGTTACTAGAAGATGATACGTTGTTGTCCATTCTTGGAGAACAGGTGGTAATGTTACTAAACTTCGGCATGACAGATATACGTCGCAAGGTAAATCCCGGCCGAATAATCCCGTGGATATTACCAACTGTCGTGACCGTCATTCGTACTGCATCACGTTGTCCCGAGGATGTACCGCTAATGGGACAATGATTTTTCAGAGATTTGACACGACGAAGATACCGAGCGGGATGTCAGGTTATCTGAGACAAGAGTTGCGAGAACTGGAAATATTGGATGAAATAACGAAGATGAGATACGAGGGGACTCTCCCGGCTTCTGTCACTAGTAAGTATCTATCGGAGACATTTACTCCAATCATAGTGTGCTTGGCGCGCTGATCATCGGGATCCGGATCATTTCCATCCAGCGATACGATGGGACGGGGTGGGAAAAGTCCCAAAGACCGAGGGTACCAGCTGATCAGTCTTATGACGAGTGGAGACCTTTGGGTACGAGAGGTCAGAAAAGGAAAGCCATGCACCAATCGTCTGAAGCTGCAAAAAAAGCGAAACCAATTTCACGCCTGCTCATAGTGGAATCGCTTGCCTTGTCTACGCTGTCAAACACAGCGGCTACAATACTCTGATTGGGTAGAAGACCCATGGGATTGCAGTACGATTCCATATTGACCATATTAGCAAGACGTAAGGTTGGTCACGGGTATGCGGGTTCACCCGCGGGTTTGTACTCGGATTATGGCGGGTACGGGTGTGGGTTGAGAGTGTTGAACCCGTCAAACCGGCCCACCCGACCCGTAAACCCGCGGGTTTTCGGCCGAAACTCGGGCCGAGTTCCAGACGGTTACGGGCGTAATAAGCTGGTAATACGGACGATTCATGCCCTGCTTGTCGCCATGTAGGATATGGCTCGGATTTTATGGTGAATTTTAACCTGAAGCCTATAAAAGCTTCGATTATCCTTCCCATTGGTGCACGCTCACCATGCAAAAATGCGACTAAGAAAGCGACTGCCGTCGTCTCAAAAAACATCAAGCAAGTCGTCAATGTTTCTCGCCCAAGCCGCAAGCGGCGGCGGACTTCCGAGGCTGATGCTGCACTCGCGACGAGAAAGGCTTTCTTGCCGATTCTCCCCCTCCTGTCATTCTGACACTACAGAGGTGCAACTCAAAAACTGATATATTTTCGAATGCCGTAGCTACATCTGTCACAGTCGAACGCGTCTTCTCACATGGTCATCGTGTGCTTCACTTAACTTGCAACCGCATGTCAGGCCCCTTCCTTTCAGCGTCAGATGTGCCTGGACTCCTGAGGCCGGAAAGCTCTTCCGAATTCCCATCAAGGAACGAGTTGATGCCTGCTGCACACCGGCCAAGTTAAAGCGCAAGCCGTCCTAGGTAATTGAGGTGAACACTGAAAATGAGGTTGGAAATGTGGAGAACTAGTCATGTTACATTTACTATCACGAAATACACTCGATTCTGCTTAAATCTTGCAGGTAAACTCGACGGGTTGGACGACCCACGGGTGGTCGAGGAACCACGGGTTTTATACCGACCCGCGCCGGGTACGGTTTCAGCGGGTACGGGTGCCGGTCAGCCTTGCGGTACCCGCGGGTGTACCCGTGACCAACCCTAGCGAGACGACTTTGATAGATGGAGTGTTTTATTTCCGACTATGAGTCCATTAATGCAGATCTTTAAGGACCAGTTGCGCTGAGTGTGGGATGGTTTACAATTGTTGGAAACGTGCAGAAATGTGGCGCGACGCTGGATGTACCGTAGCAGAGAGGGTTTGATTGCAAACCAGTCTCAGTTCACGAGAACTCTCAATCTCTTCTGGAGGATGTGTGTATCATGGGCGGATTGAGATGCAATTGGGTGCCGGGCACATGATCCATTGTAAATATCTGAGCCAGGCGGGAAAAAAGACATGAATCTTTCAGTGGTTTGCAGGTCAGCTGCGGGAATATTATCAGCTCTTGGCACGTTCGTTTCTGAATCGGATCATAGCAGTAAAAAGCTGCGCAGCGGTACAAGGACTCGTACCGCCATGCGCACGCAGTGGCCTACAAGCCCAAGTAGGATGTAGAGAGTTTACTCCAAGATCTTGAGACATTTGGAGGAATCATCACCTCTCGTTACGAGGCATACTGTCGAGGTCCTCCGATACCAGGCGCTGTGCCCCGCTACCAGTGTGTTTCTCCTCTGTGATTCTCATCAAATGGAATTCAAGGGCCCTGCTAGGATAAAAAGGCAAAGATCTAGGCTGGCTCACAACCTTACAATCGTCAATGATGGACCCACTTCTCTGGTTTTGCCAGTAGGCGGTGCGAATGTTTGGGCTTTGGATGAGAGGTTCGCTGTATTTTCATCACATTGGAATCCTATTCATATGTCTATTCAGGTCTTCGGGTGCAGGCAACAGTCCATCTGCAACAAGCAGCCTTAGCCTTTCCTCAGCTTCCAACATCGGGGCTACTGCACAGAACACATTATCCAGCGGCACCCAAGCCGCACTCGTTCTGGCTGGCGTCATGATTTTCTTCATGGCCCTTTGCGCACTATTATTCTTCTTTCTGTATCGGCCCTATAGGAGACGACAGAAGTTACTCCGGCGCCAATGGGAGAGGGATGTCGACCGAGATACCGAGGGCGTTCTCGTCGTAGACATCGCAGCTGACGACCCGCCCAAGAAGGGTTTTTATGAAGACGTTGCTGTGGCTGGACGTTCGCGAGACCGGACGAACAGGAGAAGTGGGTTTGCAAACAGGATGGAAGAACGGGCGAGGGATGTCGACCGAGATACCGAGGGCGTTCTCGTCGCAGACATCGCAGCTGACGACCCGCCCAAGAAGGATTTTTATGAAGACGTTGCTGTGGCTGGACGGCGAGACCGGACGAACAGGAGAAGTGGGTTTGCAAACAGGACGGAAGAACGGGCGAAGGATGTCGACCGAGATATCAAGGGCGTTCTCGTCGTAGACATCGCAGCTGACGACCCGCCCAAGAAGGGTTTTTATGAAGACGTTGCCGTGGCTGGACGTTCGCGAGACCGGACGAACAGGAGAAGTGGGCTTGCAAACAGGATAGAAGAACGGGCGAGGGATGTCGACCGAGATACCGAGGGCGTTCTCGTCGCAGACATCGCAGCTGACGACCCGCCCAAGAAGGGTTTTTATGAAGACGTTGCCGTGGTTGGACGTTCGCGAGACCGGACGAACAGGAGAAGTGGGCTTGCAAACAGGATAGAAGAACGGGCGAAGGATGTCGACCGAGATACCGAGGGCGTTCTCGTCGTAGACATCGCAGCTGACGACCCGCCCAAGAAGGGTTTTTATGAAGACGTTGCCGTGGCTGGACGTTCCCGAGACCGGACGAACAGGAGAAGTGGGTTTGCAAACAGGATGGAAGAACGGGCGAAGGATGTCGACCGGGATACTGAGGGCGTCCTCGTCGTAAACATCGCGGCTGACGCCCCGCTTAAGGGTGTTTATGAAGACGTTGCCGTGGCTGGACGTTCGCAAGACCGGACAAACAGGGGAAGTGGGTTTGCAAACAGGACGGAAGAGGTTGAGGGAGTGAAATTTTCTTTTGAAAATTCCAATTCCAAGGCTCCTCGGCTGGCAAGCCATTTAAGCATTAGCGGTTCTCGGCCTGAAAGCACTACTGAGCCAATAACTGGAGATAACCGCGACTCTATCGGGAACATCGTCAGCCTAATCTCGAACTGGAAACGTCGAACCCTTTTGGTGACCCAGGTGAGGTTTTGAGCTTTCTTCAATTGAAATGAGACATTCAGATTCACGTATCAGGGGGCAGCGGGGGCAGTGTGGGCCTCACAGGCTCTGTCAAAAAACGATACAGAAATCCTTTCGTGCCTCACGCCCATCCTCCAGTCGTCAGACGCCCGTCATGTCGTTCTGAATCTCAAATCTCGCGAAGCGCAAGTTGTCTTGGAAGCTATACATGACGTGAGGATTCATCCCTCAATACCTTCCTACTAGTGTCGCTAATGGCATAATGCATGACTTGAACCAAGACACTGAGTCGCGGTCTATTGACCGATGCAAGTTACAAAACCAAGGCCCGGAAACTCATGTTGAAGCTCTCTGCAGCCCATGACATGCTCCTCCCGCCTTCGCTCTTCATAACTGGTATCTATAATCGTGGCGAACACCCTGCCTTCGCGGGGGGATTTGGCGATGTATACCAGGCTTCCTACACCGGGAAACGTGTCGCACTGAAACGTATCCGGACATTCATGAGCGATGGTTCCAAAGAGCAGCGTTCGGTGCATTTCTGCGTTCCTTTTTCTTTTCTTTTTTCGAAGAATAAGAGGCACTAGAACTCATCTCGGAGCGTAGAGATTTTGTCGCGAAGCTCTGGTTTGGCAGAGCCTTGATCACCAGTTTATAGTCCAATTTCTTGGAATCGACAAGCATAGCTTTCCAACGACCTACTGCATGGTATCACCGTGGATGGAGCACGGCACAGTGCTCAAATATCTTATGGAGCACGAACGCTCTCAGGCGGTCCTCAGTCGATTCGTAGGTCATACATGCATTCTTCCCTTTATTTATCTACCTCTTTCACTAGCTCCTCCAAATCATCCAGGGAATTCACTATCTGCACAGCAACTCAATAATCCATGGCGACATTCGGGGGACCAACATACTCATTGCTCCATCATCGAATAATTCAAATTCCACCCCGAGCTTCAGTTCCACCCCTGACGTGCACGCATGTTTAACGGACTTCGGACTCGCGACAGTCATTGTGGGAGATGGCGATAGCGACACTGGGATGCCTTCTAGTTCGAATAGAGCCGGTAGTCTTCGCTGGTTCGCGCCCGAATTGCTGTCGCCACAGGAGTTTGGCTGTGAAAAGTTTGCGAGAACACGGGCGACGGACGTTTACGCCTTTGCCTGCGTCTGTGTTGAGGCAATTCCTTGCTCTTCCCTTCCAATTTCTCCGATCTCATTGTTGAAAATTTCCAGCTCCACACGCTTAGCCCGCCATTCGCGAAATCTCTCGACCCTGCAGTTATCATTAAAGTGATTAGTGGGGAGCGACCAGAACGACCTGCAGGGATGTCAGACGGTATATGGCAGCTCACCACCAAAGGATGGGCGCCAAATTGGACGGATAGGCTGGGTACTGAGGATATTATCCGAAGGCTCGAGAGCTGAGCCAAACACTTCTCTGGTGTGATTTTTAGGGGTTGTTGTCTTTGGCCTTTATATTGAACCAAAATTTCTGAAGCTTTCCTTTTGGAAAAGGTCTAGAGAAATCACGACAGTACAAACAGGTGAAGAGCTCTGGCTGCGCGATGGGTGTTGCTAAGATCGTAATCAAAGGTCGGGGGACCCCATGAACCTCGTTGAGCTCGACGCTTGGCCAGTGTAGCATCCATTCACTAGGAAGATTTTATTTTCTTGTGTAGTCAAATCTCCCGTACCAACTTCAGCAAACATTCTACGCCTGGGTTTAGGTTCAAATATCCTCGTTTCTCCATTTGGGAGGACAACCTGGAGTGAACTTTGAGAATGTCATGCTCCTTGTACAAGCGATCTTCATGTTACATATTGGGGCGCACAACGTTGCTGTTATCAAAATTGAGCAACGATAATTCACGCACGGTGAATTTTAACGATTTGGCGTCACTGATAAGCCGATCCAGGAGTTCGAGTGACCAAATAAACCAGTGCTTAGAGCTGGAAAGATTGCTAAAGAATAAAGATCGGAATGGCAAACAAGTGTACGCTTAAAGCAGCCCTCATCCTCCAAACATGTCCTCCGAAACGAGGACATCTTACCTGTTGATTGGCTTATATGTCCAACTTGAATGTTTTTAGTGTCTATTGCACTTCGAAACTCCCCTGCCTCCACCTCAGCCCGCCTCATGGCGCGTGCAAGGTTCCACACTGTTTCAGACCACTTTGTGCACTTTGCTCCATTTGCTGGGCGGTGTTGTGGCAGAGCCGTATGGCCGACGTGTGGAAGTATATCCACACGCTGGTTTCGGTTCTAAACAAGTTACGTTTTATTCTTACGTACCTCTCTGTTTGTACTACAAACAGGCGCCCACGGCGCCAGCGAATCACCATCTTACGTCCTACGCTCATCTGTGCGAGCCGGTGCGGGCTAGTGCCCACTTCTTGTGTTTTCATCGTCCCTGCCGTCAAACTACAAAACCACGTGGAATGCACTTCGGCGTTCCAATCGTCTAAATATGTCACATTCGCGCCTTCACCCACTCACGTCCATTTCCACGGCCTACCAATACCTTCTTCTCCCACGAATTTATCAACCTACCCATACCTCGATTTTCCTGGCCATACCTCTGTTCCTCTAATCTAAAATTGACCGGCCACCAACCTCATTCAGAATCTGCATCCTGGGCAGCAAGCCCTTCCACAGTGTAAGGCTCATCACAAGTGCAGGCCACCTGCGAGTAAGAATCTATATGAAGTTTCATTAATCAATGGCTGTCTCAACACAAAATCGTGTTTAATCATTGCTCAACTAATCACTCATGCAGGCACAGACAAAGGCTTGTGTAGAGCCTCATGAGTGGTTCTGTTTAATCAGATCCAGATTATGTTCTGTTAAGCAGCTACTCAAACAAATTAAAAATCAATGTTAAACAAGTCTAAGCTTTAAAAGTGGCAAGTGCAGGATTTGAACCAAAAACCTTTACCAACCCAAATAACTGGGATGCAAGGGACCACAACCAGTACACCAGACAACCAATAATGAAATAAATTAGCACATCTTAAGTTCTGCGTGGTGGGACCGCTTTTGGCACTCAAGTTCATCCGGAACTTAAGTTCCAGGCCATGGGTGCCCCAGGTGCACAGGCACTGCACAGGGGCAACCTACCCCCGTGCTCGAACTTGAGTTTTTGCTCACCACTTAAGTTTTGCCAACAACTTGGGTCCTGTTATAAAACTTCAGTTCTATTTACATGTGTACCTGTCTCCTGTATAGCCCAGCTGAACTTGAGTCCTATGACTTGAGTCCTGTACCCTATCAGCTCATCCAATATTGTACTGATATCAAGCACAGAGGCGACACTGGCTCCAAGGATGCCACTGACGATGGAAGCAGGGATGCTGGCGCAGCGGTCACCCGTGACGGTGTTGACATTGTCAACCACGGCACCGCTCGTGACACTGCTGAGGATGGTATTATTACAGATGCTCTGCTCGCCCATGCCAGCGAGCTTTTCAAGCTATTTGGCAAGGGCGCCGTGGGCTGAGAGGTCACGGGCCGAGAGGCAAGATGAAATGGAGAGGGAGAGGGACATGGGATATGAGGTGTGGAGGAGGATAGCAACACAAAATTGTCACTCACAAGGAGAGAGGAGGCTCTGCCAGTAAAGGTTTCAATTCAGTGTTAGATGCAAGCGCTACCTTAGATTCAAACCCATTCTTGCACACATGAGATGACACCAGGAAGCGGACGATGCTGGCGGCAAGGCAAACCAGGGTAAGCTGGGGTGATTCCCACCCCTAGAGCCAGGCCAGTTTGTCCGAGTCGCAGCGCTGCTTTCTGAGCTGAATTCAATCACTTTCCTCTACATTGAGCATGCTCAGTTACATTCTACATGGGCTACAGGGACTAACAAGCCCCTCTGAGATGTTTATGAGTTTTTCAAACTAAAAAAATCCCTGTGCTGGACCCCCCCCCCCTCCCAACATACAAAATTTTAGGGTCTGGAGTTTCCAGTACAAACCTGTTTCAGTTCTATAGCTCTTCAGATCCTGCTCACATCTCTCATTTCTTACACAAACACGAGAACTTATCTCAGGCTACTGACTGGGCTGCATAGACCTACCGGGAAGTTGTCATTGATTGCAGCGTGCACTCTAAAGAAAGAAGCGCAAGCAGATGTAGACAGAGGAGGAGGACAATGTGATTGAAATTTCGGATTAATGTGAAAAACAGATTAATTTGTTTACAGCCGTTTGCAAAGTTGATGGTACTTCAGAAATTTTTATAAGAAAACAAAAAACAAAAAAAAAGGTTTGCATTTCCTACAGATGAGTACAGAAAGGTTTTTTTTATTTATTTCTTTTTGTTCTCTTCTTTCTTATAAAATGTCAGAAGTGCCATTAACTCTGAAAACAGCTGCAAATGCATTTCCTCCAAGTACACATTTCCTATGTTTCTTTTTTTTTTGTAACTTTTAGATGCAGCCTTAAATGAGAGCGTCCTCGAAGTTTTTCAATCTGATACCGCGGGTCAACCCGGCGCGTCTGGATTACCGCGGGCACCGCTTTACCCGCGGTTACGCCGGGTACGGTATTGGTGGGTACACGTACGGGTCGGCCGCTGAGACCCGCGGGTAGACCCATGCCATCCAACCCTACCAGCGAGTCACACATATACTTCATGAAATCGTTCCGATATTTTAAGAAGCACGGCGTTTGCATCGCACTGATGAAGTTCCCACAGGTGCTGCGCAGCCGAGTCGGCAGAAGGAGCAAGAACAACATCAATATCGTCGAAAGCCTCGTCCCAATGGACGGACCGGGCAAACTTCCCGCAGTAATACTTCTGCCCGAAGGCGAGAAGCTTTCCTATCTATCTTGGGCTCAGTTCTGTGGGAAGACTGGTGGCTGTACACTTTTGAATGCTGAAAAAAAAGAAAAAAAGAACCAATAGGAGATAAATAGGTGGTAGGTAGTTGAGGCTTATTTCCCACGTTGGGTGGGGCGGATAGTAACTGGCCTTCACTTCCAGGGAGCCCCGGGGGTCGCGAGCTGTCATTCTGCGCCTCTTTGAACGAGATTCTGAGGGGCGTCACGCGGAATTCCGGCTCCTATCAAATCATCAAATTACTCAACCTATGTCGCGCGTCACACCAGGTATCGAATGGAACGCAAAAGTACGATAATTCTGCTCCATCTCATTTCTAAACTCAACCAGCCTCCACCACACCCCTCGACCTCCAATCCTTGGCAACTAAGGTGAGTTCTGTTTATGTACCTGGAACTTGGGTGGCGGCTTGTTCTGACACTTGGATCTCAGGGCAGACTTCCCATCTCATCGCCTTCCCGCCGCCTCTCCCTTGACACACTATAGTTAAGTGTTCCTCATTTTGGGGTCCAAAAGAGTGATACCCGAGCTTAGCAGTTTTGAAATTTAAGGTGATTCAAAAATTCAGAGATCTGGAGCCTCTTGAATAGGAATCAAATCATGCACGCCTCCTATATTATCGTCATGTCTCATTACGCATCAACTTCGAACTATAGTGGTTGACAGATGGCGATCGTGACTTGCGCCTTCCGCTGTGAGCGATTTCAGTGGTTGAGAAACACGTACATTATTATTCGTATACTTTATCGTTGGGGGCTGTTTGGCCCCTTTTGCTACCTCCATCCCGTCGCTTCACGTCTTCAGCTTGATCGTACAGTCATTCGCTGTTCTCTGTTCGATGGCATCAAAAGTCTCATTCAATCTTCCATTTCAGATGCCAAAGCTGTTGAACCGTCCAATTTCGGCCAAGGCCGCGGCGACAAATGTTTGCCGCAATTCCTGTGTTGAAATTTAAGCTGCGGAATGATTATGCATAGCACGGGACACAACTGCTGTTGAACAGATCCATATTTGGTACATCCTTCACACCGCGGCCGCGTACCCAGTCCTCTTCGGCATTCTTTTCTGGCATAAAGCTCACACCTTTAGTAGCTCTTCCTCTCCAGCTTCTGCCTCGGTTTTGCCCTGGCGGATTCGTGCCTGGATAGAATTCCCATCGCCGAAGCGAAGCGTAGGCACATCTTGTTTCGGTTTCAGCAAACCTCCTAATAGTCATTTGTATATAGCGGACTCGGATACTGCGTGTTGCTGACGGTGCAGGATTTCGGCTAGTTTCCATTGTGGGAGTTCAGGTAATCTGAGGCACTGTCCATTTTTCAATCATCCGACTTGGCATCTACACGGCTATCCCGGAAGCCGCCGGAATTCTATGGTTCCGGCGATCTTTGGGATCCACTGGGCGTCCAATGGATTCCAATGAATATACGCCCCTTCGAAATCCACTGGTTCGACCCTTGAAATTCAATACAGCTCCCTTCTGTGCCTTCTGAGGGGACTACAGTTCAAACGAGGGCTCAAAACAAATTTAAAATATAATATATTTTGAATTTCACGCTTTTTTATGGTCATCAACGGTACACGGGTTAATTATTATTTAGGAAAATATGTAGGTCAGTTAAAATGGTATTCAGTGGTAGCATAGAGTATGTAGTACACTAAGTGGGTCGCGCATGTGGGCAGTATACTCATCACCCACCGCTAGCACTAGCTCTCCATGCCGGCCGCTGAACAGTAGTGACACTGTCCAGATGCAGAGAGTATGCTTGGGAGAGGGAAGAAGGGAAATCTGAGTGGGAGCATGAGTGTCGACGGAGTGAAAGCGATGAAGGAGAAGACGCACCCCGGCTTCACAATCCAATGTCCCTGGAGTTGACTCTGAGCCTGCTCAGGCTTGATCGATCGGGAACGGCAAGCTTGCGAAGTCTTGAGCATCTTGACTGAAGGAGAAGGTCAGGAGCGAGCAGGGGGCAGGTGCGCCAGGTCTGAGGAGGGAAGAAGGAAGAGGGAAGACGACAGAAAAAATCACATCAACATCACGACACAGGACCACGTGGACTGCACAGACCCGCGGAGTTTGAATGACTTAGCGATTTGCCTCGCGATCGCTTCTTTTGAAGTCCGTTTGTCGGATAAATTTCCCTCGCTGGGGCAAGGCATTCACCTCAATACAACTTCGTATTGTTTTCTACCGTGTTCCATGGTCTGATTTTGTGTCCAAATTACTCGTTGTTGATAGTGCTAGTATATAATCGAGATCAAACCTGCGCGAATCCCATCCAAGCAGATTGAATTTTGAATCAAAAGCAGATTTAAAGGCTTTTTTGAATCGAGCTGGTATGTTATGAGTTGGCAAATGAACTTCACGGCCTGATAAGTGGCAAAAGAGCCTCGGGTGCTCTTCCATTGGCGGTCCGGGAGTGGCCGTTTAATGAAGTGGGTCAGTCATAGAAATAATAGCTCTGACCCACTGGATTCCGCTAATTCGTATATTGATTGGCGCCCACTCGTCACACGACAGAAACCGGAACGGAAAATCATTGGATTCCGATAGGCGACGGATCCTATCGAATTCCGGTGCCTTCCGGGATAGCCGTGTATAATGATCTATCAGCGGAGCGAAGTCGGACTGACACCAGGCACAAACACAGGAATAACTACATTAAAAGATTTCCAAAGAGGACTAGATGGCTCATAGCTCCGCCCCCGTTCCCCGTTTCTCTGACATCCCCGTAATGGATGACGTTGACTCAGATTTTGATACTTTCCCGCTTGAGGAGCTTTCGCTCCGCAACGACGGCACAACTACTCCGATAGGAGACGGCTCTCAATTGATCAATGCTCTCTCGAGGTCCTCGGGGACTGCGCTTCGGATGTCAAACGATATTGGTACTCCACATTCATAGTCTCTTGGTGCAACTTTGATTTTTTTTTTTTTTTTCTGAAGCACCCAAGATGTCTGCGTTGAAGTCTTCACGCACCCTCCGCATCCTAGCCCTGACTCTCCATTGCATGCTGATCGGCATACATTTCGCCTTAATCACTGCGTTAAAGGACCACCTAAACATAGCCTTGTTGGAGTTTGTGCCATAAGAGGCAACCCGGCATCATGGCAGAGGCATAGCCGAGGTATCGAGTCAACACAAGTCAGTATGAGTCAAGAGAAGAATATCAGAAAACAGAGTAGAATATATTATTAATTAACCGTTCTATTAAGATTTACTGCCCAATTCGTTGGGGGGTGTTTGGTTCTATCCCCTTAGAGCCTGCTCCTTTTTGCTCTCTTTGCCCTGCTGCTCGAAATTTTACAGCTTCGTTAACTGTCTCCCCCATCAACTTCCAAATGCTGTACTATTGCTGTGTTGCCGTTTACACACGGCCTGGCCGATGGAACTTTCGGCTATAAAAATGAACTGCGGCGTTCATTTCCCACCGGCTCGAGATGACGCCAGCATGCGGCAAATTATTACCACAAACATCTCAAACTGCGGCCAGGGAAATCAATTCTGCTTTGGGATCTTTCTGGTTAGCCGGCTCCTCACGAGGTTCAACGCCTTTCAACTGCTGTGGAAAAAATCCCAAATTAGGCACCTCATGCGCAGTTAAGCACAGCACGCCACGTAGGCTCGCGGCGTTGCTTCCTGCTATAAAGGGGGCGATGTGTGTGGCCCTTCATTCCAAGCTGCCCCCCCCGATTTTTCCGCGTCCTTCTTACTCGGTTTATTTAAATTCAAAACTCATGAACCAATGTTGGCAAATAAACTAATTAACTCAAGTTGAATTTACTGGCTGCCGTCAATGCTGCTGGGTTCCCTGATTATCTGGATCTCCGACTGCAACATGCTGCTCTACTACCCTGTATTCAGCTCAGATGGACAGCAATTGCAACAGTATTTGTCTTCCAATGTGAGCAAGGTCAACTAATGGCATCATGACTTCAATTCGTGACTCTTTCGGCTGGCGGAGTGCTCCTTTTGACGATTTCTTCTGGCTGCGCAGAGGTCCGTGACCACTGTAGTTAGTCAAAACTCACGCTTGCCTTCCCCGCCCGTTTCGGCCATTCCTTCCGATTTTCTACTTTTTCTTTTTCTTTTTCCTTTTCAATCCCGCAATCAATGTATTGTTTATTTTCATTCTCATTCGTGTCGCCGAAGCGAAGCATAGGCATATCTTGTAGGAACATTCTAGTTACTTTGGAGAATTAGTATATAAGTAGCAAAGATTCACTGTATTCTGCAAGTGTTTGCAGAGCTCAGTCAAACACTAATATTATTTGGTTTCTCACATCTCAAACTTTGTCTGATTCCTTAAGAAATTACAACAAGCCTCAGCTTAGGTACCTACACAGACCTATGCAGACTGCATCTGTGTAGGTCTATATAGTTCTGTGTAGGTATGTGTAGGTCTGCGTATGTCTGTCAAGGTGAGTGCAGGTCTGCATAGGCCCCGAAACAGACTCTGTTGCATCACAAAATGGTCATCTGGCATCATTCAACACTGCCCTTTTCTTTTGCATACAAAAAAAAACATGTTCAAAGGTATGGCGGTCTAACTGTACATTTAATCCTGCCCCCTATTTATAGGTAATTTCGGCATTTCCGCCCGGAAGATAAGCGGTTTGACGCCTTCCGCGCTAAACTGATAAAGATAATCATCATCCGTGGTTTAGCGGGAAGATCAATGACTCCCGCAAGATAAAAGTCACCTCTCCCCCGAACACAGACGCAACCCGCACCCCCCCATTTAGAAGTTCCGCCTCAAACTTTGGTCGGGAAGCTCCCGCAGTAAATATAGAGATCATTTGTCGCTCCCAGCACTCGATGAGTTCATCTTTCTTCTCTATGGCGTCCAGAATTTCGCTAATGGCCTCGACTGAGCAGTTTGGTCACATTGCCTTTGCCCTGCAGGTAAATTTCAAGGTTGGATGTAATGCTACCTACACACTTACCAATTGTTGGTGGTCCGCGGTCAAGCTGGCTGATTCTGCCAACCTGCCCGAGATGGCCGAGTCGAGCCAAGCACACTTAATAATAGGAAATGTAACCAAATCCTTGTCTTCAACTGCTCCCTTCATTATTCCTAGGGATTTACTTGATTTTTTAACAACGTGACACTGCAAAGCATGCAGGTACGCATGTATGCAGAGGACGAGTGGATGCAGGAGGTTGGTAGGCAACTTGACACGGCACCATGGTCGGCACGGTCCTGCTTAGGAACCTCAGGTTCAGGGAGTACTGGCGGTATTAATTACTTGTGCCAGCTTTGTTCGACATTTAATAAAATCTCTCCCACAGTCGCTCGCGAAATTGTTGAGATTGTGTTGCCAGTCTAGCCTGAGGTGTACCATCACATGATAAAAACTTTACCACTAGAAACCCCTCCGTAATCATATGAATGCATAATGAATTGATCATAGTTTTATTGCGGGATGTTCCGAACAAAAGTTGGGCGGGACTTGTAAATGGGGCAGGCGGGTTGAGTTTGTGTTCGTGGCGGAGTTAAGTCCATCTTGCGGGAATCATTGATTCCCCACAAAACACAGATGATGATTATCTTTATCAGTTTAGGGCGGAAGGCGTCAAACCACTTATTTTCGGGGTGGAAATGGTGAAATTACCTATAAATATGGGGCAGGATTAAATGTGCACTTAGACTGCCATACAGAGGACTTGGATCTGTGCGAGATGATCCTTGCATTCTCAGCAAATGGTACGCCCTCCATTGCCCCGAGATTCAACCGAGTTTCTGGCCTCAGTTCAGTCTGATATACTTTGATTTGCTGCGGAACATCTCTTTTGCATACCAAAAAAAAACATGTTCAAATGCTCAGAGGACTGGGGTCTGTGCGAGATTATCTTTCCATTTTCAGTAAAGTTGCGCCCCCCGTTCACCCGATATTCAACCGAGTTCTCTGCCTAAGTTCAATCTGACATGCTTTGATTAGCCATAGAGCATCTTTTTTTCACGGAGTCACTGCATTCCGAGCCTGTGTAGACCGACTAGGGCTACATGAGCATCCCTCTGGTCTACGTCGGCCGACCCTAGTAGGCCGAGTCGGGTAGGCCAACGTGGGCCAAATTTGGCCTACATTGGCATCCCCCTCGGTCTACACAGGCCCCCCTACTGTACAATTATGTTCAAATCGATAGGGGGTGTGACGCGTGACATGGTCCGAGTAGTTCGATAATTCGATAGCAGCCGGATTTCCGCGTGACACCCCCTGAAATTTCGATAAATCTCACCAAAAAATTGACTTTTTCCGCTACTGGGGGGGATGACAGTTTGGGTTTGGAGGTTCAATAAGGACCCCCATGATGCATGACATGGACCAAAATTCGATACCGATAGAGGGGTGCGTGATGCATGACTTCCGAATTGAACATAATTGTACAGTATCTTGGTCATTATTTCATTATTTGGTCACTCTGCCATTACGCCGAGGACATGGCATGGCGATTGCCATAAGTTGGCTCGGCTATGCCGAAAGTTGACAGCCGTGGGCTGTGTCGTTAAATATAACTATATTACCACCTCCAGGCGTTGCACCGCGAAGACAAAGTGTGTTTCAATGGGTATTGAACCACAGTAGCGCTCGGATCACAGCAACATGGTTAGTTTACCTGGAAGCTTGGCCTACGTCTGCCTATGGGGATAGGCAGACCCTGTGCCTACGACCCCATGGAATGCAGTGAGTTTCTCATGGAAGTCGGTTACAGAAATGTCAAGGACGTGATTCGTGGACGGGTGTGAGTCTGGCACAGGAATTCACGCTTCTGATACACAAGGGATTTTATACCACACCTTCCAATGGCCGCTTTCATTGCTCACACATGTCTGGACGTCCCGGTGAACCGTCGCGGGGGACTCAAGGATTCGCCTCGCAAGGGCGGGGCGCACTAAATTCAACCTGGACTCAACTACCGTCGCTCTTCCTGCACGGGGTTGACGGGGAAATTCGGGGACCTCTGCTGCCACACCACGCGGAAGAACGGCTTCGCGGTCAGTGTCAGCCTCGATTCTAGACTTCAACAATGTTATTCCAATTTCCGAACCATCTTTGTAGGTTTATCATCTATCCATTTCTACGTATCCTGAGACTCAACTCCATTTTTGAGACCGCAAATAATGGCACCTGCTCATAGTTCCTCTGAAAACTTAACTACAACCGCAAGGGTGCAGCCTCTACCGCCTTCTGTAGAGGAACAGCAGACTAGTACTCAGCAGGAGGTCACTCAAACAATGAATGACGAATTGCACTTTCAATGGCACGTCCGATGTGTGATGCTTCTTGTTGCATTTCTCCACACTCGCCACCAGGTGTCCTTCAAAGCTTGCGGTCTGATTTTGTTGTGTCTTAACTTTATCTTTCTGGGACTACCTGGCGATCTCATTGGACAGCGGGCGATGCCAACCACTTTAACGACTGTTTTTTCACGCTTGGCGTTGAAGAATGACAGAGTTGAAGAATACATAATGTGTCCATCCTGTCACCGGCTTTTCAACCGCGACCTTGATTTCAACACTGGAGTTATGTCCAGTCTGCCAGACCGAATTGTTCCACCCAGCTGCACGTCAGCTTTTCCAGTCCCTCATGGTCGCGGTAGCTGGCACTCCACAGCCTACACCAAAGCGACAACTAAAACTTGTTACACCAATTCAGGCGCTTTCCGATGGCCTGCGGGATTTTTTTCAGCGTCCCGGGATGGTCGCTGCTGTCAATTTATGGAAATCACGGCCCAAGGTGCCGGGGGAATCCCGCAGTATTCAGGACGGCGATGTTTGGCAGACGATCAACGGTCCCGATGGCCAGAAGTTCCTTTTATGGCCCTAGCAGTGAGGGGGAAATCAGGCTTGGTGTTACATTCAGTCTCGATTGGTATGTTTGTTTGTTTTGTCAATTGTCTCTGCCTCTCAACATCCATTATCTTCAGGTTCGGTCGCAAAACCAGCAATTATGGGCCAACACACTCGTCGGGGGTGATGTCGTTTTGTATCCAAAATTTATTGGAATCCGAAAGGTGGGATCGCCAATGTCAGATTTCCGCAAATTCTCATTCTGATAGGTTTCGCGCCGAGAACCTGATCCTTAGTGGAATGCCTCCTGGACCCAATGAACCACCAGCAGATGGATAGAAACACCGGAAGAACCTAATGGCAAGTGAAACCATTTAACGCATCCGTCTTAACATTGATATAGACATCTGGCGCAGGTATACTTGTGCGCGTCGCCTTGGTGGGGATAATTGCTGACCACCCTGCATTATGCAAATTGTGTGGATTTGTGGACCACAGCCATAATGTCGCTCCGTGCACCAAGTGCACAGTCACGCACGATCAATTGTTCTCCAAAAGATCTCTCCACAATGGTTTCAATGTCCAGTGAAATATTCGGAGTATTTATTTCTGACATACTTTTCAGGATATCCCGCGCGGAATGGTGAAAAACATCGGCAGATGTGTTACACATATGCCAGTCTTACCACAGATGCAGCCAGAGCCGCGTTCTTCACCAAGTACGGAGTTCGCTGGACGGAATTCGCTCGGTTGAAATATTTCGATCTGGTTAAATGGACCGTCGTTGATCCCATGCACAACTTGTTGCTCGGTAAACTATTGTCGAAACATCAACCAAACCATCGTTGAAAGATTCTCAGGTGTTGCGAAGACACAATGGTACACTCAGTGGATTAAAACAAAAACCCTCCGACCCGATACTGCGAAGTTTACTCAAGAATTGACCTTCATTAACAACTTCATGAAACCCGTACGTTCTGTCACTCAGCACCGTTCAATTTAATTCATTCCTTCTCCAGTACGAGTCCCCTCCCTGGGCCGGACGCCTACCAATACGGGGTGGGGAACCAGCCGGTGGATCGCTGACAGCCGATGAATACAAATTCGCGGTCACTGGCCCTTGGGCTATTGTTGTGTGTGAACAATATCCTGGATTAATGACGTACTCACACCTGATTACAAGATACCAATTGTGTGGGAGCGATTTTTCAATGAGGCACAGACCGACTACACAGACGAGCTGAAATATTATCGGCAGAAAGGGAAGGCGAAAGGCGACCCCGAGCCATCCCCATGAATGGTAAAAATGGACAAAAACTTTCTCCGATTCGCGACCGCCTTGAAAATCATCATTGGTCGCTCCATGCTATCAGGCACTGGGTAGTCGGCCACGTTAGATTTGATCGGCAATTGTCAGATGCCGTCTTGGAATTTCCTGGGTTTGAGGGTCCGGAATCAAAGGTACACATCCTAAAATTCGTTTGAGGTACACTGGCTGTATTCATGTGACACCCAGTGCTACAGTGAATTTCTTTCTACTGGCATGCCCTAAAAGGGGACAAACCAGGTAGTCGGCCACCTCATCGAATGAGCTGCTGAGCCATAAACTGGCGGTAAATTGTGTCCAGATTTGATGATCAGGTATGAATGAAGGATTATAAAAAGTTAGCGTGGACATATAAGCCCCAGGACGAATATGAAAATATGTTCTGAACGGTGGGTAGCCGGTCATAATGGCAAGTGTCAACAACCCGAGTGCCTAGTTAGAGATAATGGCGGTCTGAGCCCAGGCTATGCAATTGTTGGACTAATAAGATGTGTGGACATACCTAGCACACGGCTTTAATATCTAGACTCCGGCAACTCCTGAAAAAATCTCCAACTCCTGCGACATTGAAAATGGGTGATTTGGGGTTATAGTAAGCACCGAGAGGAAAGGTAAATAGATAAAAATCAAACGGACATCAGAACACGAGGAATAATCAGTAAAGAGGGCCTATGCGAGATTCCAGACTTGTAGAGTGAATGGTTCCTGGGATATGCCGGTGGGTTGCTTGAGTGGGTCAAAATAGCAGCAACATCTTCTTAGGTATCTTGCGCAGCCATGTCATTTTTATGTCTTGCATACAATATTTTCGATCAATTTCCTGCATCGGGGCAGTAGAATGAGCCTACAAAGTCGTGAATCGGTAGAGAATTCGTGAAGAAAGAGCTGTGGCGAGTGTCGGCTGAAGAACTAAGTTAAGAAATGATGGCTCCCACCCTTCGGATTCCGTTCCGACATTGCGTAACTTCTGATCAAGGCATCAGTTTGAACCGAAAATCGGTACAGATAATCTCCCAAGGTTGTACTTGATCCCTCGGGGTCAAAGTACTATAATACTCACCTCCTTCAGGAAATATTCACAGGTGGCTGACTACCTAGGGGTGGCCGACTACCTGGTGGCCGATAGTATGCCAAGACCAAATCCCCAGGATTAAGTCTTTATGGCACATATATTGTGTAAAAAGTATTTCCATTCAACTTCTGTTCAAACCACTGATTTTCCTCTACAACTTCCCTGAAAATCAAAGAATCCTGACAACTCTTATTGCCTTCATGTGGGTGCCTGCAACTTCCCAATCTGTTCCTGCAACTTGTGAGTTGCACGCAACTTTGGTACATGCAACTACATATTGTTATAACTATTGTACTTGCAACATTTTGCACTCTGCCGCCATTTTCCAACTTCAACTTGAATATTTTGAAAGCGGCTGGCAGTCACGGAAGTACAAGTTCTGATCCGAAGATTAATATTCCACTGCCGGATTGATGCCAGAAAAGGATTATCTATTTGTACAATGGTACATTCAGTAAATCGACTCTGGTTGATCTACATGAATTACGGCGGAATTCAAAGTTGATATTATCCTACTCTGAGATGTGTCCTAGAGTCTCAGGCATTGCATACAAAATTTCAACCATCAAAACATATTAGGTAATTTTCAAAGAGATCATAGTGGTACCCAAGGGCTTTAACCCTCTCAGGAATAATATGGATATCTGTGGACTATTTACACTCATTCTGTCCACAATACAGCACTGGCAAACTCAAGGAAATTTATCAGGAGGAACACTGGTTGAATATTTCAAGTTTTTCACTGAAAATTTTGGTGAAAAATGTTTTGAATTTTACAGCAATTTTTTAGTGAAAAACCAGGTGAAAAACTTGAAACACTTTTGTGAATTTTTTGAACCTTGTGAAAAATTTCTGAAAAAGTGGTGAAAATGTTTTGAAGTTCAAAAATGTCATTAAAAAGTTTCAAGTTTTTCACCTGGTTTTTCACTGAAAAATTGCTGTAAAATTCAAAACATTTTTCACTAGAATTTTCACTGAAAAAATTGAAATGTTCAACCAGTGGAAGTCGTGATGATAGAAATCATTGGATAATCAAAATCTAAATTCGGCCATTTATTCATCTCTGGACTTGCATGCAGAAGTGTTGGGTAGGCCTCCATGATGCAGGAAACCCTTGAGAACAAATACCCCAGGGTTGCAAGCAAAAAATTGAAGTTACAAGCACATACCTAAATTTGTGAGCATGGTTGCAAAGTTGTAGTTACCTGCAGGAAAAAGTGGTGAAAAAAGATGCAAAAAATGAAGTAGTTTTTACACAATATATCACCCATAAGTCTTTGCTCCAGGAATATTTGTTGACATTTGAGAGCGTAAGCAGAGTTTTACTGGATTTACAGAATGACTGTTACCATGCTGAACAAACACCCAGATTTATGGCGCAGACCAAATGAAACCTAATCATCACTGGGCTGTTCATGTGCCGGATCAACTCATCGATTTTGGACCGGTCTACAATTTTGGGGCATTTTTAACTGAGAGGCTAAACAAGCTCCTCAAGAACTTGAACAGCAACAACTGCACTGGATGCACTCTTGAGGTCTCTATGATGCGTGAATTCCATCGCAATGCAGCACTTGATTCCAAAGTAGGTTACAGCAAGGGCATGAAAACCCATTTCTTATGATCCAATGTAGCTGTACCAGATATTGGCTTAAGCTGTAGACTCAGAAACAATAGCGTTGGAACCAAGATTTGTCCACATGCTTGTCGGAGCAACTGCCAGTGCAGAAGCAATCGGTACAGTACAAGTTGTTGCACACACCGGTGAGCACCTTGTTTTTAGCATATCTCATCTCCTTTGCCTGAAACCTGGATCAGAGCTATCGCCCTCCCGAGTCAAATTTGGAAAGCTGGCCACACACATGCTGCGGATAACTGACGACACCATGAAGGTTGCCCTTGCAAAACACTACAACAGATATCACCTCCAAGTAACCATGAATGCTCGAGAGGGAAATCCAGATTCAAACACGACACCCCTTTTATTGTATGTCGACAATTACGATTATGCATTACTCGACGGACGTCGAATCACACCAACATCACGATCTACACGTAACAATGCCGGTTCCTCCATTATTCAAGCAAGATTTGGAAATGAAACGTGTGCAGGAGAGGTTCAGGCTATATTACTGCACCGACAACCAGGAGTCCCCAGCTCGGAGCACAAATTGTTGGTAATGGTTGCTTGAATGAAAGAATCGGATTACATTCCACTCGATGAGAATGAGCAGGGATTCATGTAGAGGAAATTGTACATTTTCTCTCTATGCCGTTGGGAAGCACACTCACGAGTAAAACAAACACAGCCCAGAGTTGGGGTTCAACACCTGGGAATATCAGCAGTACGAAGATCCTCGGGAACAAGGCTCCAAAGCACTCATTATACCGTTGGAGGAGGTTCAATGCCAGATCTCACGTGGTACCATCGAGCACACTGATCCCAAATTATGGATGACTACTACTATGGATCGAGTAATTCGATGAAACGGCACAATATTTCATTCTCTACTGATTAAAGTCTAGTTTCCCACTTCACTACCATTTTCTACGTTTCTATCTACCGAACCGGTGGATAATAAGGCGGACACCGATTACGAATAACTATGTGTATGTGAAAAGAGAGAAAGAAAAGATGTTTATTCATCCCCGACCATCACGCTTTCATTTTACTCCCCTCCGGCGTCTCTCACAATTGCCTCTTCCACTGCGTGTTGATTGATCCCAAGCCCCTCGGGATTGGGGTACTGGTTCCAGTCAGAAAGGAGCGCAGAGTACTCGGGATGATCCTTGTACTTGTCGAACCATACCCTGTTTATTCCGAAGTTGTATGGAGCGCGATCCGGAACACGTGCTAACCGGCGTCCCGTATTGCAAACGCGTTGGTAGCAGAAGAACTTCCTCTCCTTTGGTGTGACAAGACTGAAAGCGATCTTTTGCATGTCGTGCAACCCCTCGGTCATCTGAAACAGGGATCTGAAGGATGTTCAATAAAAAGTAGATCGAAGGACCCACCTTGTCCGAGCGCCATTCACAAGTCATCACCTCTAGGAACTCCATCTCAGTATCAGGCTCGTGCCCGCACTTCATTGCCATAGTCGTCTTCCAGACCGCCTTGTTGACGTCACCGTCGTTCTCCGGACCGGAGGCCTCGTCCGACATGTACTGCTCGTCCACATACGCATCTTTGATGACTTGAGGCGGCACGCCACGTTGAGCGGCATACGGAACGATAGCCTTCTCCAGCTGCTTCACTTTCTGCCAGAAAATCCGATGTCAGTTATATACAACTGCCGATATATATATATATATACATATACAGTGACCCGTCGTTCTCTCATTCTACCGGCCTGTAATTGTAATGCGTCTTTTGCAGCGAGGGCTTCGTCAGTCTGTTTACGCCATACAACTTTGCAGGAACAAAACGAAGTCTTGGCCATCTCATAAGTTAGGTCGCGAGTCCACCAGAAATCAAGCGTCTTTTGCATGAGGGCCGATGGGAAGGACTCCGAGTTTTTTTGAAACATCTGAGCGGAAACGGAGCGAAGACTGTTTCAACACGCACGATTAATTGGGAATCAACTTGGTCGACAACTGTGCAAAAAGCTTGTAGTTCTGGGAATGCGCGACTGTAGATTCGAAGACCGGGTTGAGATATACTTCCCCAGGGGTTTCATTTGTGCGTTCGACAGTCAGGTCGGGCCAGATCTTTGTATGCACCCCAACAACATCGCGGAAGGTGCGGGAAACCTCTTCCTGTGCGCTATCTGGGTGAGAGCCACGAGATGGACGTAACAAGCGTGGCCTCAAGCTCGACGTTGCGGTCCTCGAGCTCGATATTGCGGTCCTCGAGTTCGACATTGCGATTCTTCAGGTATTGGACCTTGTTTGCGAGCTCTTATTGCCTGATAGAGAGTGAGCAAAAGAGAAGGAGCACCTCGCTTTCGTTGTTCGTTGTCTGGTAGCGGTGCTCGGGGGGGTATTGAACAGAATCCTCGGGACCGCGAGGATTTATTGACGACGAGCGCAAAGCAGGGCCCATCCTATCCAAGCGCTTACTTTCAATGCCAGAATGAGAACAAATTTGGGTGAGCAAATACCCTGGGGAGGTCCGCGCCCCACTGCGCCGTACAGACTCTGCAAGTGATAATGGGTCCTATTTTTATCAGTGAAAGACTTGATGATGACGGGGAACGGAACTACCTCTCCCCGAGAGTGAATAAAGTAACTTGGGAGACCTAACTTTAACTTTGATCGCCCCTTTGACTTGGTGGGGCTAACTTTACGGTACTTTTCCCACGCTTGGCGAAACTAACTTTTTGATAGCTTAACTTATACGGTTCTGATAAGACGAAATAAAGACCCTAGTAAATACTTCCAAACACCTTAAAAGTGCTCTGGGCATAGGTAATCATCATGCTCACTCTCCCAGAGGATCTGTGAGTGCTTTCATCACTGTTTGTAAGTTCAAATGGCTGGTAGTCGAGGATATACCAATGCCGACACAGCGACACACTTTGTAATTCCCACACACGTCCCAAAACTCGACACAGAAACGTGTTTTCTCACAAAACCCGAGACATTTGTGTCGGGCTTTCAGAAGTCCCGCCACGTCCGCTTTCGGAATAATTCGACCTGGTTCAACAATTTGTCACGCTGTTACAAACCTGCTTCACTCATACCACCATCATCTGCCCGTGTTGCCGACACACCATCACAGGTATGTTTGCAATCCTTCATCAACATCTGTCAGCGCAGTGCAACACCGCGACACACAGAAGCCTTGAGAAGCAAGAGTAACCAACTAACTCCCATTGTTTGTGAGGCAGTTGGAAACAGTATGTCTTCAGCTATACTCTCTGGTTTCAAAACGATCTGAATCCATCTCTTGGCAGCAAAACACTATTCACAAATTATGCTCACTGCGCACGAGCCATTAAGAATGACTCCCGTGTCTACCGCCCATGCCCCAACATCCAACAACAACCGAAGGCAAGGCATAGCGGTCACACAGTCCACGGCGGTTTTGAGCTGAACGCTGGGGGAATTGACACTACAGCATCACATGCGGCGTCTGTGGTAGTTGGATGGGCTCCGAGGTGAGCGCAGTCGCTCTCTGGGTTGGGCATGAGGTGTAGGTTGTGTCCAACAATGTGGATAAGAAAGGCGGCACGCCTCAATGCAGGGTAGGATAAGGCACATCAAAATGGAAGTGAATTACCACCACAGGGCGCCTGCCCATATAATATTCTCAGTCATCCCATAAGTTACGAAGTATCCCAGTACCAGTACATTAATTTGAAGTAATACATGTCACTTATATCATCCGCACTTCAGTCGGGGTTTGGAAAATTGCCTCCAAGCCTGGACCTGAGCCCAAGCCCGACCCAACCTGGTCCCTGCTCGAGGATACAAGGCCTCAACTGAATTGAGTTTACTTATTTACATCTGGTTCCACTTTCACTTACTATCACTTGAGGAAGTGTGATCCCATGATGACGAGGACCATGATAGCGGGTTGAAAGTACGGATGGTTTTTCAGAGGAAGTGTTGGGATTTATGACATTTTAAGAGAGTTTGTTGAATATTCTGCTATGTGTTGCAATTAAAACAGTATGTTGTGGTGTCGGGCTTGCGGGAGCCTCAGTGTGTTGCAATTGACCTATCAGTACCTTTTTAGCTCAATGCAGATAAAGTTAATCTAAATTACTTGGAGTAACTTCAAATAACTTCAAATAACTTCAAGTTACTTCAAGTTACTTGGAAGTAACTTGCCCCGCCAAGTTAGATCAATGCCATCAAGCAAAGTAACTTGTGCCATCAGACAAAGTAACTTGGGCCATCAGATGGCATCAATCCAAGTTACTTAAGTTACTTACAAGTAACTTTTGCAAACTTTACTTTACTTGTCCACCACAAGTAAAGTTAGTTTTGTAGGGCCAAGTTAATTTGTCAAAGTAACTTTGTTAACCATCACCTCTCCCCTTCGCCGTCAAGGTCCACACTGTGATTGAGTGATGTAGAACAATGGAGGCTGAGGAATTTCAAGAGGACTCACGCTGCATGGATCTCTACTCTTTGGCTGCGCCTGCGCCCGTGGATTTGAAATCTATATTCTTGAGCATATGGGTGAGTGCAAAAATTGGCAGTACACACCCGGAGTCGGGCTCGTGGTCCACGTTGGCCATGGTGGGGCCACGAGCAAGGTCCAGTTCTTCGTCGAAGTAGGTTTGCGAGCGACTGCGAGAGCCGCTGCACCCCTGGGCTGCCGCGTTGCCATCCCTGAGCGGCACTTGTGTGAAATAAAGCTAAAAATTGATGTGCAAAAGAAGCTGATATCCCGCGTTTGACACCGATGTGTTGATGGTGCATGGCCTGGAAATGGCTTTCACATACAGTGACACACAAAATTGGCAATTCAGACTCGAATTCAAGAACACTGAGCTGAGTGTAGGTTAACAGAGCTGAGTGTAGGTACCTAGACTGACCTAGACTGACCTCCACAGACCTTCACTGAACTACACAAGATCTGCGTAGGCGACCTAGACTCACCTGAACAGGGACTACACAGACCTTGTGTTTAGCTTGGCGTGGTAGTCCTGTGCAGGGCCTCTGGAGCCACCTCCACACAGCTCCGCAGACCTGTCGCAGACCTATGACCACCTTCGCTGACTGTGCTTAGGTGGTCCTTGAACGCAGTGAATGTTTTCGAATATGACCGCATCTGCAAGGACGATACTATCCCCCTCTTCCTCTTCCCCAATTTCCCCGCAAACAGTTGGCTGCAGAAATTTATTCGAGTTAGTGAATTTGTGGTCCTTCTAAGACCACAGATGACCTGGCAGGTAATTGGCGGTGTCGGTCTGGTGAAGTGAAGTGAGATAGCGGTATCTACCACGCCGGGGGGCATCATATGGAATAGTTTACTAGATAATCGTGAGCCTTAGCTTGAGTCGGATGAAGCATACTATGAAGATGGGGATCGAGAGTCCAGCTTGGAGGTAGAATAGCCATGAGTATGTGTCAAATCCAATGATGCAGAAGCAGGATCAAGAATCGGAAGAACAAGAATAGGAATCCATGGAATGTCAACGAGAAATATCAGACTGATCACAATTTTGATTCACAAACAGAATGGCCGTACCAGGGGTTCTATGAGGATGGAAGCCGATGCCATTACGCCATGCTTGAAGTGCAAAGTAAAATTTACGAAGGACTCTCCGAGTTGTGGCTACCAGTTGGTCATGGGCACAGCAAACTTTGAATTTGAACGAGAGGGCCGAGTGTGTGCCTGGCAATGATAACCAAGGAAGGGAAAGTCCCATTGGAAGAATGAAATAGAGTCCCGGAATGAAAAAGAGCGCACACAACACAAGGGATACGACACGTAATGCACCTGAACTGAAAGGGATATTTCATTTGAGGGACTCACGTAGTAAGGAGCACAAAGCCGAGGACCATCGGACTGAATCCTGCGCGTTCGACTCATCGAGATTTGGTTACATCAACATCAGTCAAAGTCAAGCTCGAGTCGGACCTGGTTGATGTCGGCGCTTCTCATCTTCTGGTTAATAAAGTGATCTATCCTTATGAACGATGCGATAATCTGCACACCAGTGTGAGTCTGCATATGTATATATTCAGAAGGGGACAGTACCAACGTACCACAGCCTTTCATTTAACGTTCATTCTCGACTTCGTCGGCCTAGTGATATTCCATTTATGACAGAGGGGGTTGTCGTAAATAGAATAAAACTAGCGTTTTTCAGCTTAAAAGTTAAACGGAACACGGCACCGTATTCCAGGATTATATTCCTAGGACTTTCTAGGGTCAAATATAAACACGATGTGCACCGTGACTCTTTCTATACAGTACCGTTGAGGAAGAACGGAGTTCTGAGCTCGTAAAATGAAATGACGGGTCGGTAGGCCGGATACGGGGTGTACGGGTGAAGCAGAAAGTCGACGAATGGTCCCGAATAAGGCGTCTAGGCGTGAAGTGGAAATCGAAGGGGAAATGGGGGATCTGCCGTGTGGGCGTGAAGTACGAATGGAGGGCATAATGACTCGGTGGGGGTGATAATCTCGTGCTCGGGTGGAATGTCTTCACTGGCGACTCGCCCTCGGTGGAACGCTCGTGTCACTGGTCGCGTCGGTCGTGGTGGTTCGAGCGTAAGGAAGATGATGATTGACATATGTACGTACGGAATACATAATCGGTCCGAGGACCGATGTGCCGTACGCTACGCAAGGTAATAGGGGAAAAGGGGAGTACGACGAACGGTTCATCCCCCCCTTCCACACCGTCAATATTCTGGTCACCCAATAAATTCATTTCCACTCACTCACCTTGCGTGCTCCAAAAGATAAGTCGGGCGCGCCTTCGGCTCGGCTTTGGGCACAGCATTCTACAAGACAAGGCCAGCAGCGTGGGAGATTGCTTGCACAAACTCCTGAGCTAAGACACATCGCGCGCTCGATCTACAGCTCCACGCATCGGTGCCACCACTCGAGCGCAGCTGTGGCCGATGGATTTTTGGGACCAAAACACGACGTCCAAAGATGTCTTGCTTTTGAGGAACATTATTCCCGTCGGAAGAAACACCGAACCAAAAAATCTTATCACCTGGAGCAATGTTCTGTACCCAAACCCGCTCCAAACATGACACTTTCTGGGCGCCGAACATCCATCCAAAACTAGCCTATTTCGGGGGAGGAAAACATACTTCATTCTGGGGCTGAAACAATGCAAGAGCAAAGGAACTTCCCATTTTTGGGCCCGAAATCGAGTTTTTTTCCCAGATGAAAAAAACGGCCAAAAGTACGCGGTGTTTTGGAGACAAAGAGGTGACATGTTTCGAGCATGTTATCTTGCTAAAAATGGCTGGAAAAGCTATTATGTTTATTCCATTTTCGTAAGGACCGCAGAAGTATGGCCCAAAAGCAAGACATGTTTGCAGCCGATGTTTTAGCACAAAAAATCCATCGGCACCTGCTGTGTGCACAAAGTCGCATATACCGATAATGCGGGAGCCGTTTACAAAGGAACTGACCGAAAAGGAAGTCGTGGGTCAGTTTTCGGAAGAAGTGCAAAGTTTATGCTCGAATGAAGGTACGAGCACCTGCAGTGAGGGGAAGAGACTGCCACAGAAATCAGGTTCGCAGTCCCATGAAGAACAATAAGGACGCTTGAATCGAGGTGAGTAACGTCTGGAAGTGAACAGGAGGCAAGTTGTATCTGAAAACATACCATTGTCGGATAATAGCCATTCAACAACGAAACTGAGGGGTAAAGGTCAACGTCGGTACCCTAACCGTGCATGTGAAAAGGCGCATGTGCAGATTGTGTTTCAAGAATTCAATAGCAGAACGAGGTGGCATGGCATCTTGTGAAGTCGCCGAGGTTCTTGATGTGCGAGTTAGCGGTTCAAGAGGTAAGCGACACACTTAGAGTTTCTTGAGGAGAATCTTGCTGATGCGGTTTGCGTAGTAAGAGTCTCGATGTTCAGAAAGCTAATCCTACAGTCCGTAAACTATCTACTTAAATACTATGGAAACAAACTACGTGCTACAAGAGGTAAGTCAAAGTAACATCTAAATACTGAACAATGTGTGAAGAGTTAATAAAGGGATGTCTAAATAATGAACAATGTGTGAAGAGTTGAATCACGGCGCTCAATGTCAAGGCAGTGCGACGTGATAGGAGTTTAACTCTCAAGGTAACCTAGTGATGCGTTGATGCGCTGATGCGCCAAGTTGAATAGCAAACGAACCATATCCGTTACACATCTACAACTCGAAACCCAATAGTTACTTCGTCAAAACGCGGATGCCTCACCGCGAAGCACCATCTTATCTGCCCTGTTTACGAATTGAATGCTTCAATCTTGTTGCAGGCGACGTGTTCACATCAGATAAAATAATTCCAGCTCAGCCCCGATCCTTTCTCACTCGTTCAAAATTTGGAGATCTCTTAGTAAATCCCCAACATAGCTCTAGGTTCCCAGTCAATCGCTTTCCTTTTGCCAGGTACCTCATACCGAGGCACTGGCTCATTGTGTTCGTCTGTGGGACGATTCGATTTCATTTATTCAAACCACGAGCTCCCACCGACACAACGGTCTTATCTTGCTGCAAGACTGGGACCCGACATTTCTTGGTCATTTGAATGATGAATAATCTTTTGCTCCTTTTGCTTCGGAACGAGCATATATTCCGTTCACCTGACTTGATTTCTTCCAGTTTAACTTTGCATGGCTTCGCTAATCCTTGCCAAAGTCCGTCCTTCAACAACAGAGGTGCGGGCTTCATTTAATAAAGCGTATGTCCAGGAGAGGCTAGGTCTGTCCTGCTTTAATTCCGTTAATCTATCGGTTACATCCTTAAAGTTCCCGCCCGAGCACAGAATCGTCTATTTCACGATCGATTATCTCCTCGAAATCGCATTCATTCATCCAACCTCCGACCGAGGCAAGTTTCCTTCTTTGAATTCTCATGTTTTCCGCGTTCTCAATTAACTGGCAGCTTAAGACAATGTCCATGCTCTGGGGCTTCCACATTGTTTCCGCGCGATGTCTACATAGTTGCCGCTCTGTTCTGTGCCACAGAACGGTGGCTATGGAACAGTATAGCAACCGTGGCTACGGCACAACGCAGCCATCATTCTGTGGTACAGAACGGGCGGCAACTATGTAGGCTTAAGCATCATCATTGCAGTTGGACGTCGAGTGGAAGGAAATTGAGATGAGTAGAAAAAAAAAAAAACCATTAGAAAAACTTGGGAAAAGAGATAGAACTTCGAACGCGGGGAGTCGAACCCCGTTCGACAGCTGCTGATTTCGAATTGGGTCAAATTGGAAGCCGCCGTGCGCCGTGCACCACGCCAGAGTACTAGTCTAAATCCTCGGTAGGACAACTGGAAAGTTATTTTCCCAGCTGTGCTTTTGAGCCAATTAGTCGGTTGACTTGCTAGAATTGATAATCCGCACTGTAGTGAAGATGAATGGTTTCTTTGCGACGCACACGCTCACTTTAAAGCTAATCTGGTATTGTTGACGGGTCGGGGAGCCTGTACCTCTGGCGGGGATGCAGACAGAGGACTATAAAAAAAGAGCTATCAACAAATCCCATATTTCGAGCGCGGGGAGTCGAACCCCGTTCGGCAGCTGAATAAGTCTGACGACTTCACGAATCTAGACGTGACCGCCGTGCGCCATGCACCACACCCGATTGTTGGTCTGGATCCTGTGGTAGAACCGGTGTGACGTTGTTTCGAGAGTTGTGCTTTCGAACAAAGTATTGAGTTGACATACGAGAATCGGTCAGACCAAAATCAGCACTGGTGCAGACAGTGAATATTCGGTGAAAATAGATAGGCTGTTTGAGACACAACCCCTCACTTTGAAGCCAATTTAATATTTGCCGGCGTGTGGAACCTGGATTCCTAGCATGGGTGCGTGGGTGGGGGGGGGGAAGAAGAGCTGTCGCCTGATTTCATATCTCGAGCGCGGGGAGTCGAACTCCGTTTGGTAACAGCAGGTTCAATGAGCTCATCACTATTGAAGGTTGCCGTACACCGCGCACCAAAATCGATTATTTAGGGATGTCTGGGCAGCCTAAATGTTGATTTTCCGTTCCAACTGCTTGAATGGCGTGCTGGTGAATTTTGCAAACAATTTGGTCGCGGTTGAAATATACAGTTGATTGGTTGAGTCTGGAGCCAGAACGTAGGTGTTGATCCCCAGAGAATCCACCTGGGAGACATTAAAAAAGAGGCAGACACTAGTAGCGAGACTTGAGATAGACAGGACGAGATCGATAGGTTCGGGTGGCAGGCAATCTATCGTCGATCGCTGGAAAACTTAGGTCAAATTGTAACCACTTGAGATCATGGCGCAAGCTTTTTCTTAGCTGTGAGTTGCTGTATATCGGCGCCGACTTTGAGTCTTCGGACCGTTGAAAAACTTAGGATGATAGTATGAGTCAACTTCGCAGTCGACCCAAAGGTCCTGGTCCAAAAGGGGAAGCTCGGCAGCAGAGCTGATCCGTGACATCAGCTTGAGCTGTCCGCGCTCAGTACGGGCCAGTGGTCGCAGTGGGGTGAAGGGGAACGGAGTCATGACGCCTCGGGTGAGTGTTTTGTATGCTTTTAGCGTGTTCTCACGCTGAATAGGCTTTCACCCACGTTGCAGAGAGCGTCTTCGCGCGGCGCGCGCCAGCAGCAGCTAAACAAGGCAAAGGCCGAGATGGTGAGCAGGGCTCAGTGCTCAGGCCTCTGCCCAAGCGTATCATCCACAGCCAAAGCTCCCCAGGTGAAATTTGGAGGGAGTGATCTAAGAACGAAATAATGAAAGAGGCGGCGCAGAATGTCTTTGTGACAGCGGAGTGACGTGTGAACGGTCTAGCAGCGTAGCGGTGTCTCTGCTTTCGCTATTGCCCTACCCATCATGATGTACGTGGCCATGTGCCAGTGTACTTCAGAGTTGAAGGAGGCCTACGCCTCGAAGGCGCGCTCGAATGCCATCGATCGGGACCTCACGGGGGACGGAAAGAGGTTCAAGAGGGTCCTTCTCCTCGGCGCAGGCGAGTCGGGCAAAAGCACGATTGTCAAGCAGATGAAGATCATCCACCAGGGCGGCTTCGAACAGCGGGAACTGGTCGAGTATCGGCCGGTGATACACAAGAATGTACTTGACAGTGCGAGAACGCTCGCCCGCATCATCCGCCGCATCGGCGTCGCCGCGCTGCCGGAGGAGAACCACGCGCACGCGGTGCTGCTACTGCGAGCGTTCCGCGCTGCCGTGGGCGAGGAAGAGGGCGAGGGCGGAAGCGAGATCGAGTTGGGGTGGGATCCGGCCAAGGTAGGCGTCGACCCCGTGGCATTCACGCGGACCGACAACAACGACCACCGAAGCGGCATGCCAGCGGCGGACATTCATGTGGTCCTCACTCCGGAGCTTGCGGACGCCATCTGGTACATCTCGCGCGTGCCCGCCATTGAGCGCGTCGCGGACGAGCATCCCGTCGAATTTTATCTCATGGACAACGCGGGATAGTGAGTACTTTCCCGCCACTTTCCATCTTCCTGGCGGCCCAATTAGCCCTCCCTCCCGTGCTTGACCGGCGTTCACACATCTGCAGCTTCTTCTCCTCGGTCCGCCGCATCGCTGCGCACACGTACGTTCCTAACGAGGAGGACGTGTTATGCGCACGCGCAAAGAGCACGGCGATTGTAGAGACGCGGTTCCAACTGGATGGTGTATCGTGAGTGTTCTCTTTCTCTCCTCCATCTTCATCTTCAATAGTGCTTTCTTGGGGACTTGGCAAGTTTGGGTAAATTTCTCTGGCTTTTTGGCTATCGGCTGCTGGGGTGAAAGAGAATATCACGTCCTCCGCACCCCACGCGGTCCTCTTCCTACATCATGCTTCTTCCTGACATCAACTCTCTCGCCTTCTCCCATACACTTGCCCTCCATAGACTTGCTCCTCCCGTACTCTTTTTCTAACATTCTTCCCTTCGTCCTTCTCGCTTCATGGCCACGTACCTTCTATCTCCCCCCACTCTCGCTCTCACCAAGTCCACATCGCGTACGCATATGCTAACACCGCGGCGCCGTCCAGAATCCATATGTTTGACGTCGGCGGGCAGCGCACGGAGCGAAGGAAGTGGATACATTGTTTTGAGCGGTGAGTACTTGTCTTGTCAGTGCGTCTCGTCCTTCCTGTTTTTGTCCTGGGGGTGGATGATAGTCGATGGGCTGCAGATGATGCAGGAGTCCCGTTGTGCTGCTGCGGTTTACTGTGCGTCACTCACCACCCGGGTGGCAGCTTGTTTTCACCGCGTTTACCAGTCTCCTGCGCGCGAGGTGGCCGGCGGAAGTCTCGTCTGCACATGCATTTTTGCATGCCAGAGTTCTCTTTAGAAAAATGCAGGGCCTCCTTTCTCGCTGTCCCCTCTCCATTGTTTTTATGCTGATTGACTCTCGCAGCGTGGGAGGTATTATCTTCTGTACGGCGCTCAGTGAATACGACCAGGTTTTGGAGGAACGGGGGGTGGTGGGTTGTTTCTTCCTTGTCACGGCTGGTACGGGACGCGAAAAACAAGTGACGACCAGCGTCCTTGCGCCAGTTGGACATTCTTTTTACTCCTGTATAACATGTGTTCTTCCTCCCTGTCTCGATTGCTATCTTCTCTCCATCTCCATTATCTTTGTCGCTGATCGCCTTCCACAGAACCGAATGCGCGAGTCACTCTGCCTATTCGAGTCGATCATCAACTCGCGCTGGTTCCTCCGCGCCAGCATGATCCTCTTTCTGAACAAGATTGATGTCTTCAAACGGAAACTGCCGAAGGTAAGTTCCATGCATTCTTGGGCTTTGCGTTGCCATATCGCTCCGCCAGCCCATAAATGGCGCAACTGATACACGCCTTGCAGATCCCTCTCGGGCGTTATTTCCCCGAGTACGAGGGAGGGAACGACCTGCAGAAGGCAGCGAAGTACATACTCTGGAGATTTATGCTGAAGAACCACGCGGGGTTGACAATATACCCGCAGTAAGCATCGATGTTATGACTATTGATTGGCGTTAAGGCATGTTTTTCCAGTGTCACGCAGGCGACGAACACGAGGAACATCCGGCTCGTCTTTGCAGCTATAATCGAGACGACTATCAAATCAACCTCTACCCTTTAGCCGCTCGGCGGCCCCGTCAATTCTCTACGCCTTTGGGTCCCCTCATTCTATGCAATTTTGGACGCGGCTGGCGTTCGGATCTAACATTGTGATGGTTATTATCGTTTTTCCATTTCTCTCAGTGTCTATATTTTGTTGTACGAAGCCCATCTGCACTGTAAATTTATTGCTGAGTCAACAGGACAAGAAATGGGGTCGCAGCAACTGTTCTGCTATTGGACCATGGTTGGGGCCTTGGAAGATCGGAAGCTATTCTCTCGGCTAACAGTGATTTTGTCTTTTTGTATTACACTATTGCAATCCAGCCTTGAATCCCGCTACTCTGTCTTCCCCAACCCCATAACATGCGGTGGGTAGGAGCCTGGAAGAATTTGTATCTCTCATTGCAGAGTCCCACTGGCACAAAGTGAGGCAGAGGCATACCAAACTAAACCAACCCGCTCCAAGGTCAAAAGGGCGTGTCCCGAGGCTACTGGAATCGTTTCATTCCACAGAAATGGGCTCCTCAGAGACCTGTACGCAAGTGGAGAAGCAGGCTGCATGAAGCTCATTAGGGGGTTTCCTACCTCGGTTCCAAATATTTTAATCTGGGTGGATTATTACTGAAGATAATCTAACTTCTCTTCTTTTCTCTGCATATATCGCAAAGATCTTGGTCAATACAGTGAATACACCGCCGAGGAATTAAGGTCCGGACCACTGCTGCCACAAATTTATCATTTTATAGTGGCGATGTGTACGCCATGCACAGCAGGTGCATCTTTAAACGTCGGCGGGCGAGGTGATCTGTTTTACTCGAACGCCACTGTTGTCGAATACATTGCATCGAACGGTGATACGTCCGGATTTTTCCTTATTCCGAGCTTCGTCGCGAGAACCGACTCAAACGGAATGTGCAATTTTCTCAATTTCCATCTCAGGCAGTGGCGGTCAACGTGTTACTTTAATAAAATGGGGTACAACATCATGTTTTTGAGGGAACAACTGTAAATTCTGCTATAAACAAAAAAAACTTTGAGACTTTTCTTGTCGAGAAAACAGTCTTTCATGACAAATAAAAAATCTTCGGTTACTGTAAATCACCCTTCGAGAACCAAAGTCTTTTGCACTTTGTTGAACCTGAATGTTTTATTCTTGAACTTCATAAAATTTTGTGTTGACGGAAGAAATAAACATTTGGTCCATACCAACACTCTTGTCGAAGTGGTGCACAAACTCTAGGGTTGGCACAGCCACAGTTAACTCCATTGGCAAATGACGTCGTTCGTCTTTCCTGCAGGGAAAGCTGGTAAACAGCCTACAACTTTGATTTTTTTAGATTTTTTGATGAAAACAATTTGGTTTTTTGGTAGTTGTAGTTTTCCCTGCAGGACTGCAGGACTGCTAGGTTATTCCGAGCAAAACTCGGGGCTTCGTTGCAAACCTCCCTAAGTTGCCATGCCCGCGACCAAATATTTGACTGCAGGAATCTTAAATTGAGATTATCTAGCATACTTTCATTTCATAGAAGAGCCCAGGTTGATACATCCTTTTTTCATGACGCTAGACGCCCAGGAAGGCAGAATTTAAGGTTTTTTCAGAGTGGTTGGAAATTTATTTCCTGGTCAATAATCGGGCGCTTGAGCTAGAGCTCGGGGAGGGGGTAAATGTGAATGTCTGCAGACTTCGATCGTCCGACAAGGCCGTTCTCGCAGACCTCATCCAGACCGAACACCAGAAATACTTGCGGAACGGGGGGTCGACGGTCATCATTCATATCACAGATAATATGCGTATCGCGTTCTTTCCTAATAATCAATTTAAAAAAAAGATAACCCGAGTGTTGTTCGTTCACGCCTCTCGATCTTCGTGTCGTCTTTTGAACTGGCATCGGCAAACAAACGCGTCGCATCAGGACTCCGAGTCAGCGGGGGAGAGCAGTGGCTCCCAATAGTCAATGCTTTGGATTGGTCGTGCACGGCGCACGGTCGGGCTTGCAGAAGGTGATCGGCGTTAGTCCACGCTTACGGGTACAGGGTTCGACTCCCTGCATCCGAATTTACCCTCCTCGGGTTTTCCTTTTTTTTATCAGGGCTCCTAGTTTGGGATATACAATGACCTCTCGCGTCGGTAAATAGCCCAGATCTTCCACGTTTTATCTCAATTTATTCCTAGCTTGCACTGTCTAGATTTTAATCTCACTTCCAATTCGTTTAGGATTATGTATGCAGACAATCCAGCAAAAATCGGTAAGCTCCCGTTGATATTCTTTCCTTCCCGTACGTCGGCTGACTAACCGTCTTTATCCATATCAAAGCTCACAACTCATCAGGAGAAATTGGACGTTGTGCACGGTGCACGGCCAGGTTCACTGCTGTAGGGTTTGAATACACGCCGGTGATACGGGGTTTGACTCCCCGCGTCCGAATAAATCAGGCCTCGATTGGGTTTTCTTTTTCGGTCTTTTCGTATTCTGCGCCTCCCATTTTCTCGAGGCTTGAGTTTGTTAGCCTCCATCAAGCGTACCACAAGAAAAAAAATGAGGAATTTTAGGTTACGGTAAGTCATCCGTCTGATCGTCCATACCAAGCTTAGCTTACAACCTACAACCCACCACAGAGAAATCGAACGTCGTGCACGGTGCACGGCCGGGTTCACTACACCATTCGTAGGGTTGAATACACGTTGGCGATACGGGGTTCGACTCCCTGCGTCCGAATAAACCAGCTCTAGAGGTTTTTTTTTTTTTTTTTTTTCATATTCTGCGCCTCCTCTCTTCCTGAGGGTTGAGTTTACTAGCCACCAAAAAAATTCAGGAATCTTTCGGCTCCAGTAGGTCATCCGTCTGATCGTCCATATCAAGCTTAATTTACAACCTACAACCCACTACAGAAAAATCGGACGTTGTGCACGGTGCACGGCCGGGCTTGCTGAATGTTACTCAGCCTTGCACGCCGGCAGAACGCGGTTCGACTCCCCGCGTCCGAATGACCACAAATGGATTTGCTTTTTTCTTTTTCTTCCTTTTCATATTCTACGCCTCCTCTTTCCCGAGAGTGGCACTTGTCAGCCTCCATCAGGTGTACCACAAACAAAAAAGTCAGGAATTTTCGGTTGCAGTGGGACATCCGTCTCACTGTCCATACCAAGTTTAGCTTATATCTCACTACAGAAGAATCGGACGTCGTGCACGGTGCACGGCCGGGTTCACTGAGCCTTGAGCACGTTTGCATACACGCCGGCGACACGGGGTTCGACTCCCTGCGTCCGAATAAGCCTGCCCATCTGTCTTTTTCTTTTTCTCTTCCTCTTGCAGGTGTTGATACACTGTGACCCTGCGTCAGCAAGCAACTTGGAGCTTCCACGTTTTATCTCAATTGATTCCTGACTTACACTGCCTAAATTTCAATCCCATCTCTAATTTGCAGAGATCCAGCAAAAATGGGCAAGCTCACGTTAATATTCTTTGCTTCGTGTACGTCGTCTGCTCGGCTATCGTTACCTATACCAAAGCTCACAACCCACCACGGAAAAGTTGGACGTCGTGCACGGTGCACAAACGGGTTCATCGGGCCGTTGGCAGGTTGAAGACGCGCCAGCGATATGGGGTTCGACTCCCCGCGTCTGAATAAATTATGCCTCCAGCGTCTTTTTCTTTTTCTTTTTTCGATGCTTTCATATTCTGCGCCTCCTCTATCCCGAGAGTGGATCTTTTTCGCCTCCATCATGTACTACAAGAAAAAAAGAATCAGGAATTTTCGGTTACAGTAGGTCATCCGTTTGATCGTCCATACCAAGCTTAACTTACAATCTACAGCTCACCACAGAAGAATCAGACGTCGTGAAAAGTGCGCGGCCGGGATTGCTGAGGGTTATCGTTGTCAGTCCACGCCGGCGGTACGGAGTTTGACTCCCCGCTTCCGAATAAACCAGCCCATCTGTCTTTTGCTTTTTGCTTTCTTTTTCCTTTTCTTCTTTGGTCTTTTCATATTCTGCGCCTCCTCTTTCCCGGCAGTTGAGTGTAGCCTCCCTCAGGTGTACTACAAGAAAAAAAGTCATAAATTTTCGGAGAAGGTAATTCGTTTGAGCGTTGTGGAAGGGTAGGTTGACCCGCTCGTCGCCTTCACCTTTTTCCCTTTCTCCTCGGTTAGCGTACGGAAGATCGGTCCTCGGACCGACTATTTGTTTTGTACGTACAGATGTAAAGATACCTCCCTTTTGATCCCGAACCACCACGAACGACGCGGCCAGTGACTTGAGTGCTCCAACACGAGCACGCCGCCAGTGATGCCCTTTCAACCTCTTGCCCACATTTCTTCTTCCACCGAGTCCTTTCGAGCCCGAGCCTTAGCCTACGTCCCCACGGCACATTTCCCATTTTCCACCTGATTTCCGTTTCACGCCCCCGCAAGATTCTTGGGACCATTTCCTTATTTTCTGCTGCACCCGTTCACCGCATTTCCCGGACTTCCGACTCATCTTTGTCGACCAGCCGACAGCTCGTAGCTGCGACAGCGTCACAAACTATTTGAAACCGTTTAAACGGTTTAGAAACGGTATTTTCTATGGTTGAAAGTTACGGGGCTGCGTAGTGATTTGCAGATACGTTATTCCCTCCTTAACATTGTGGCTTACTTCATGGATTTGTTTTCGCTTGCCAAAAGCACATAGGATCTGAGACTGGGTTAACGGTTCCAAGTTCACTACCATGTTGATTCTTGACTTGTTAATCCCCTGAAAATTCAAATGGAAGTTATGATGTACAGAGGCAATACAGCCGTTGCAGCAGCCACCAGAAGCCACCTGGTGGCTGATCAAGCATGCGGTAATCAGTGGCTGTGGCTCCTCTGGTGGCTGAGTGTAGTACATTGCAGGATGACACAGAAGTCCATTTATGTTCCTTTACTAACCACATTTTATACCAGTTTGTATTCTACCTGCATGAAGAAGGGAACACAGCTAAGTTTTCCCTCCATTCATCAAAAAGTGGCTTAATTTAGGCAATAAAGTGCAGTCTGGATACCAGGATGACTTTACCTGCTACAAACAGGAACCAGAGAGTGGTGATCAGTTCCAAGATCACTCATGAAATCAATGCACCAGCCACTGGCCAGCCACAGCCATTTGCTACCGCATGCCTGATCAGCCACTGGGTGGCTTCTGGTGGCTGCTGCAATGTCTCCGATGAAGATTCAAAGAAGTTATCCTGGAGGTATTTTAGACAGGCTGTGGATGAGCTGTGGAAGAGCACAAGCGGCAGGGCGCATTAGTCTCGACCCATCAATCACGAAAAATTGCCATAATTGGAATACATCGCGCCAGTTGAGCACCACATGTCAGTACCTGTATGTGGAGAAGTATGTAGATTTAGTGACCTTCCTTACTTCCCAGTTTTCGCATATTCCAAGTGATAAATCTCCTATGAATGAATAAAATTTGTCAAACCGTTTAAACGGGGGACAAATGGTTTGCAAACCGTTTGACACGGCTGCCAAACTAAATGGAAACAAAAATGGTGAAAACTGTGTATAAATGATTGCAAGCGGAAATGGTTTGAGCTCTACCGTCCACCCCAGCCACCACTCGAATTCCCCATCTTCTCCGAGTCCAGGTACAGCGTATTAGAAATACCGTATGTATATCAGACATTCGCCTCATCTCCCCTCTCCTTAGATGCCAATAACTAGTCCCTGGCGGCCCTCCACTACCACTTCAAACTCCCACTCAACCCTCTGCAGCACAATCGTCCTCAAGTCCGGTCCCCAGAGTTGGACGATCTTCCTGCAATACTCCTGCCACTCCTCCCCGCTCCCATTCCACACGACTTGCGCCACTAAATGCGCCGTCGCCTTGTCAGTTCCGGACCCCGGTGTTCCTGGTTTCACCCCGTATCCGCCCTGAATAATGGTAACTCGTAAGTCCCAGTTTGTGTGGAAACGAATGAACAAAGAACATACATAGCGATAACGCGTGGCTTCCATCGGCCCGATGACGAACTCGACGCGTACGGCCGCGGGGTCGGAGTGGAATGTCTCTGCGTGCAAGGCTGTCAGCGCCTTGACGAAGCTCTCCTCTTGAAATCCATTCTTTCTTTTGCGGGTGTTGAGGGTATAGATTGGCATTCTGCTGAAATGAGCCCAAGGGTAACCGTCAGGAGCGGAAAGAAAGACCGATGCTGGGAAACTGTGTTGTTATCCGGTAGCTTACTGAGTCTTGGTTATGCGTGTCAGCGGCCATAGGTATTATTATATAGATGGTTACTAGATCAGTAACTCTGACTACCAAAACAGCTGGCACTGCTTTACGCAGTTCCAACAGATCCAGCACGTTTTGTGGACCTGGAGGCTAGGTCACCTAGGTGGCTTAGAAATGAAGGAGAATTGTGAGAACGAGGCGGTTGAACATGAACGAGATCGTCCATTCACTTCAGGGTGGTCGTATTACGCCCTCTCTCAGCTCACACCGAGTCCATGCTTCACTCGGATTTCAAGCCGTATTACGGAACCAATGACGAGGGAATCAAATGTGCAGGCATTTGATTGTTTCCTTGGTATTTTATCCACCTTTAGAATCGACTGCCATTCGACACCCTTGCTGCTGTATATTGGCCTGAATTGCTCACCAGGCGGAGATACAATACGGGATTCGACTCCCTGCATTCGAACAACGATGAATGAATTCACTTTTTTCCTTTTAAAAAAATTGTATTCTGCCCCTCCTCTTTAAGCTTGCTAGCCTCCCTCAAAGTGTACCACAAGAAAAAGTTCATGAATTTTCGGTTACAGTAGATCATCCATCTGATCGTCTATACCAAGCCTACTCCACAGAAGAATAAGACATGCCTCACTTCACTCCGGCGCAGCAGGCGCCATGGTAAAATTGGTCTGAAAAACGACTTCTCATTTGAATGGTCCAAGGATTGAGTGTTCCTATGAATTATCACTCTATAACTAAAGAAAACTCTATAAACAGGGGTGATCGATATATGAATTCTCGGCCACTAGTTTGAGGTAAGAGTGTACGAAAAAGGTTGTAAGGATCTTATTGTAGAGAAGAAGTTGACTCCATGTCAGCGGTGTACGGGAGAATGTAATAATTATGCTAGAAAGTCTACATTGACAATTGGCTATGCGAAAAATGGAGGTACATAGGACGGCTGGAGAGTAACGTGGAAGTTGACACCTTCCCTTTACGAGTACACAGAAATTGTCGAGTCAATCTGCTGTTGCAGAGGCGAGTTCTTGACTGGTAGACAGAAATGTGGGTCGGTTGTCTGGGATATCAGGCAATCTGCCCTATAACCCGGTGTGTCTACGCTCTCTGCACCCGCAACTCCTGATCTCGCCCGGTTGTCACGCAGATCCCTCAATTCGCACCTTCCAGCAAATTGATTGGTCTTGTCCTCCGGCCGGGCTACATTACCCACCTCTTGCTCCAATAACGTGTGCGACAGCTCAGTATGTTTGCGCTGGAGCGTATCGTTCCGGGTGCGTGGCTCTCCTACTGTGTGTCTTGGAATCTCGCTTCTGTCCCATTTTTTTTATGTGAACCTTGTCGAATTTTGTTGTCTGGTTCATTTAATCTAGGTAGGTACTCTGTCGAACGGAATGCCAACCAAAAATTTCACAACAGGGTTTTTGCAATGCCTCGTTCCTAACACGCATCTAAACACCATAAACCGAGAAAGGCCTAACACGAGGCTCAGAATACGGTCAAGCAGTTGGCGAATCCCGGTATCATACCTACCACTGCACATTTGAAGCATCCGAACTTGAGAGATATCTGGGGTGGCGGTCTTTGCGCACTGTGCCGCAATATTAGTTGTAGGCAGTGGAATGACGACAGAAGGGCAGTCACCGCCTTGGAAATTTTTTCCCAGAGTCAGAGTGAGGTTCACGTTACAAAACACATTCTCCTTCACCTGCTAAATAGGGTGTGTTCGTGGATTGCCGATATTTTGAGAATGGGAAGCAGGCTACTCACAAACTGCACAGGGAGCTTTTGTTTTGGATCGATTTAAATCATGGTAATGTAAGACCTTACGCCACAACCAACGATGAGTTATACTTCCACAATCACACTTCACTGTCTGTGGTCGAGTTTGGTGCTTGCGATTTGTCGTTCAGGTTTATCTTCATAAAGGATCTCTTACAAGCTGAAATCACATAAAGGAGTTCTATCAGCGAAGATGATCAACATCCGCAATAAAAATAAAGTGGACTTCCTAACCCTTGGTACTAACTCCTAGGATTTTAAAATATGTCGGAGATGCGGCTACTCAAGACATAGTCACCTGCAGTTACGTCGCAGCATAGCCGGGCGCTCTAAACATCACAACAGAGGGAAAAATAAGTACGGACGCCTCAAGGAATGAGCGTACCCAAAGTTGTTGTCGGTTTCGTACATCGAAAAATCCACGCATCGGCCCCGTGGCTGTTCGGAAACGCTTTTAACGGTCTCCGACGATCTTCTTGCCGTTGACGGACCGCCGTTACAGCTCGCACGGCCAGATGTAACCGGCGCGCTATCTGCGAACATAGTGCTAGAGGGCACGCCGTAGACGGAAGCTTGCTGCAGGAGGTAGATGCATAGCATTCGGCTGACAATCAAGAATCACAGGGGAAGACAAGGGACAATAATGTCAACTCCCAGAACTATAATCAGACACTCAAAATGGTATTCTTCGAGTTCGGATCAGTTATCCAAAAAGTTGCGCCTTTGAACCTTGTAATGGATTGACAGAAGTGGGTCCGTCATCGAGATGTGCAATCGATTTTTGTTGGAATGGTGACCGTAATGCACCGCGATGCATTTGTTGCTCTTACAACCCCCCTATCCGTCTTACCCCTCACCTATATATTCCGGCCTGTATCATCCATTTCCGTAGTCCTTTGTATTCTCCTGCACCCGTGTTCCCAGCGCCTCGAATACTATTCCTGCGACTCACCTATGTGTGTGCCTTGGATTCTTTCTATTTTTACAAACATCCTCCTCCCACTAAGGAACGAAGCATATTCGCAGGCGAAAAGTCGCTTCCCAGTAGGTTGCCGTGAGACCAGTCCCTTCACGGCAGGAGATCATACAAAAGGCCCTGATTGGAATCGATAAGTGCAGCGCGAGCACATTATGACTTGAGCAGAGTTATGATATGTTCAAACTTCGGGATTTCTTGCGCAATCGAGGCGGGAAGAGTTGGGGACAGCCACCGACTGGCGAAGCTGAACACCACTCAATATTTTCCCGTTTCACAGTCCTCAGAGCTATCAAGAGAGAAACCGAGCAAATGGGTTATATTCGCGACATTGAACACGAATCAGAGCCCGACGCAGAAATACAACAAACAATAACGATCCGGCCCAAACTCAAAATCCAAAACAAAATCCACAACAGAAAATTCTCGCCAGCTATTTAACTTCCTTCATTAGAGGGTGATGGGGAGGCAGTTGATTGCAATGAGGCCACCTGCACAAATCACGGCTTAGTACACTGTAAGAAGAGTCAGGAATTCACGGGTTACGCACCCCACTCTTTCTCGGGGGCGTCGCAAGTGACGGTGGTGCCGCCGCTGTGTCGCAGTTTGAGTTTCAAGCGAAATGATCCACAACTCAAGAGAGTGCATACCAGTTGTTTCCGATGACGGTGATGGGCGAGCAGCTCAAGCCGATAGGAACATTGAGGCCGCTGAGATCAATGCCCACGAGGGCAGCGACAAGAGAGGCCACAGTGCTGGTTGAAGAGACGGTGCTGGCGCAGCACTGATTAGAGGTCGGGGGAGTGACCGGGGGAGGAGGGCTGTTCGGGATGGCGGCAGCAAGGGTCTGCAGAGCAATAGTTAGTTCTGGCATCAACTTGTCGTTATACAAACGGAGCGTACAATGAGCACCGTAGTGGCAACGACAGAGAGCTTAGAGAACATATTTGGTTTGAGAGAGAGCTTGAACTACAAAGGGATGTGTTCGAGTGAAGTTTGGGGAGAGTCGACCACTCTTTTATATGTTCTTCATCCATGCCATTCCCGCGATTATACCAAAATTAGAATTTTGCTGCGTGAGAACTGGCCAGGGGTTGTGGAGCAGAGTGGAGCTCTTTGACAACCTAGAGCAAGAAGCGATAGTCTTCGCGCGATATCGAAGCAGCAGCCGGCAAGGCCATCTGTGGAGCAGGTCAATATTGACATGATGCATGCAACGATATCCCACGCGTTCCTCTCGCGTTGACCCAACCCAACTTAAATCTCTAGATGAATGAATATTGACGCTATGTAACAAAAGTCTTCCCGACATAAAGCGCGCCTCATCTGCACTGTTATGCTTAAGGATGGCCAATTCTTCGTGGGAGCTGCGCCAGTTCTTCAAGAATCAGGACAAGATTTGGAAGCGCGTCATGGATTTTAAATAGCAATGTTCCGTCGGAGGAAGAGCGCGGCTCAAAGAAGCCCAAACTGAAGGATGTTGGCATATGCCCGAAGTTTCAATTCAGACTTGCTTTAGACACGAGGCTGAAAGCAAGCCTAATTTGGGTCATATACAAATACGGCGGATGACGTCAGTCGCATGGGGGAGAAAAGAGCACAACCAGGGGTTGAACTAGGGCCAACAATTTATATCCTCTATGTCATGGGCACGTCTCTACAATCGGGCAAGAGCCCATACCGAGCTGAACAAGTCAAGGGCTCCGGGGACAATGTATTATCTTACATCGGGCGATCTAGCCAATTGAATGCCTCTTGGAAGATTGGACTAGGACAAAGGGGGGTTTGGTGGGTATATGGCCCATTACTTGGAAAATTGGAGTGGGATGAAACAACTCGGCCAGAGTCCCACCCTGCAGCTTGAAACCGGTGCGTAACGGCATTTCCTCCTGGATTATTTCCCCGGCTACAATGGATAAAACCAATTCAATCAGCGGATACGCTTGGAATGCATTGCAGACTGAGTTGTATTATACCAAACGCTCCAAAAAAAAAAAAAGAGAGAGAGCCTTTTGGAATAATGTCAGATGAACATCAGGCGAAAATTATCTGTCTCCGCCTGTAGATCCAGAATGCCACCGAAACGACCGCAGGCCGAAGTTCAAAATAGAAATCCTTTTCTCGAGCATTTACCTGCTGAAGTCACAGCTCGAGAGTACAAGCAGCTGTACAGCATAACTTCAATGACGATGTTTCAGAGGCCAGGAACGCATGACGGTTGCGGCGAGGACAGAGGTCTGTGCGATCGGCTCGCAGCGGGGAAGTCCAAAGGGGCGCGGGAAGATCATTAATTGTTGACTGTGCAGAAGATGGTTCTGGCTTTGCACATGCCCACTGAGGAGAGTGTTTCGTTCATTGGTTCCGCAAGGTTGTGCTCAGGCATATACAGTATTGTGGCGGTGGGACATACCATCAGGAAAACGTGACGCACCTGGGATTTCTGCGATTCGCATACCCGCCTTCCGTACGACTCAATCGCTTTGTACTTTCTCGTAAAGCACAGGTGGAGCCCACGAGAGGGACGAGAATGGGCGAACTGACAGGGAAGGAGTAAAGATGGGGCCTGTGTATGCATTGAGGCAGTGGAGTGGGTGGTGAGTGCTCTGGATCCATTCTCTCCCCTTGTAAACGAACGACTATGCCACATTTGCGGCCCTCCCACCTCCGCCGCTATTCTTCACAACTCGGGCGTTCGTGGTTTCCCGGCTAATGTTGGCGGTTATGAGCAGCGTTGGTCGAGTTTTCGCATGCAGGTCTTCCGCGAGGGAAGTGGATGGTGACTTTCTTTCTTTCTTTTTCGTTTTATAGGTGGCATTCGCCGGTGCCTGTGCACCGTGAAAGTTCCAGAGCAATTGTGGGTTGACCGTTGCCGCGGAACGAGTGACTAGCTCTAGGTATACCATCGCACAGCGGGCTCATCCGGGACGAGGGAAATCCTTCGCGGCGTGCGATGTGCTGAATCCCGTTGTTCCGGCTTTCTAGTGAAGCAGCAGACTAAATACTCTCCTCGCATCTCACTGAGCGCAGTTTCTGCATAAGTATCCAGAATTTGCGCAACCTCCTTCCTTCGAACGCTGTTTTCCGTCCCTTCTTTTCCTCTTCGTTTGCTAGAGCCTTTTTTTGTGTCGCGAACACTCCACGGCCTTCGTCGTTCACGGTATCACCTATCTTCTGCTCTCGTGCTCCGTTCTCAGTCGCGGTGCAAGCTACGCATTACCTGCCTCTCGTCCTGGCAATGTGTATCATATGGGGTCTACCGATAAAGCAGAAGATGGGAGAATGGTCCCAAGAATGTTGTGAACATGTAGAATGGAAATCAGGTGGAAAATGGGGAAGTTGTCGTGCGGGTGAGAAGTATGGGTAGAGGGCGTAAAGGAAGAAACTGAGGCTCAAGTTTATTGGGTTCACTGGTGATGTGCTCTCGGTGGAGCGGTCTGATCACTGGTCGCATCGTGGGTGATGGTTCCGAGGAGAAAAGGTGACATATTATGTTGTGTGGCTACTGAACAAAGCCACAGTCCGAAGACCGATATACCGTAAGGTACGTAAGACAATACACAAGAGGGGAAGGCAACTAGTGGTTCATCCCCTCCTTCCACACCACTGCCACATCGTAGACATGTGAATGGGTTAGAGTGTTGGATGCAGTGCCTTTAGGCATCTCGGGCAATCTGCCAGTACTAACCTGTGCAGTGTAGAACACTGTAGAATTACTGAGTACTTTGTAGAACAAACTAGAATATGTCTATGACTCAGAGTCTGACTCACAGAGGCTGTACACATAGTAGTATTTAAACCTCTGTATTATGCACTATGAATTAATTACAACTTGAACCACAACTACTATCTGCGTGAATTAGGACGTCTCACAATGCCAGTTCCTTCCTCAATAAATCTGCGCCAATAATAAGCCTGCCAGGAACGCATCGGCCCCCTCGGAGGCTAGGGGGACCGGCAAAATTGGATCCGTTGACATACCCTGCGACTCGGAGATACGGCAAAATGATAAAGGCAGGTATTGAATGAATTGCCTGGTGTACCTGACTATCCGGACTACCTGTTCATCAATGTACCACATGAGAAAAGGGCCGTGCCGTCGGCTTTGCTTGAATTTTGAACACTTTCAGATTTCAATCAGAAGAAAACCGGAGCCGTCTAACACATGAGACGGTACCCACCTTGAGCGCGAAAAAATCGGAGGGATTACACCCCATAAACAGTGGCAGGAACAAATGTCTTGCTGCGCATTTGTTAGTCAAAAAAGATAAGACGAAAATGAGAGATACCCGTACCCCACAGTTTGATTGTGAAAAAGGCTGTGGAATTGAAGGACCAGAGCACAGTAAGCGAAATTGAGTTGACTTGAGGAGATAGGAGCAAATAACACCCGGTGAATTGGGCGCATAATCCTAATAGAACGGTTACAGCCGTTTGCATAATTGATGACAGTGGCTAAAAATAGAGAAAAGAAGAACACATTTGATCCGACTGATTGCCATGCTCGTTTCACGCTTATTTCTGAGCCGATTTACTTGATTCCGAGCGCGTTCGAAAGCGGCTGATCAGGGCTTTCAAATGATACCCTACTCGCGAGGTAAATACCGAATTTTCAGTGTGGCCAAGTTCACGCCATATCATTTTAACTACAACTTGATTTGCACACTGTTCCGTCAATTCTGATTGTATTTTGATGAAACTAGGCTCATTCGAAAGGTAATTTCAAGGCACAGGCTGGGTATATTTAAGATTTTGCTTTTACTGACAGACAATCATTTGTCAATGAATTGCACCAAGGAGACAGTAATTCCATTCTGGCACATGCATATCAAGTGTGCTATACATTTCCATTCCATGTATGTGATTGCCTTGTCTGTCGCTTTCATAATCACTTGGATTGAGGTAAATTGAAGCAAAACCGACCGAGCACGGGTCATTCAGATTTCAGACGCAAATCACACAGCGCGAATTTGGCCACACTGAAAATTCGGTATTTACCTCGCGAGTAGGGTGTCATTTGAAAGCCCTGATCAGCCGCTTTCGAACGCGCTCGGAATCAAGTAAATCGGCCCAGAAATGGGTGAGAAATAAGCACGACAATCGGACAGATCAAATGTGCTCTTTTTTCTCCTTTTTTTAGCGACTGTCATCAATTATGCAAACGGCTGTAATACTGGGGACGGTCGTTTGTGTATTGCACCAAGGTTGAAGCATCGGGTATTAGTCCACATCCTTTTATAAAATTTTATTGGTAGAACAGGATATACAGGTCCTGTTGTGTCAAAATGGTAACATAATTTTGAACATTTTCGGTCGTTTCAGGACTATTAAAGAATGCTGAGATTTTTAAAGTTGCCAATTGCCAATGGGATGGTATCTTCCACCGCCACAGTACTGCATATGAAATCGGGCCAACCGGAGCACGCGACATGAGCACAACCTTACGAAACCAATGAACGAAACACTCCCCTCAGTGGGCATGTGCAAAGCCAGAACCACCTTATGCCTGGTCAGCAATTAATATTCTTCTTGCGCCCCTTTGGATTTCCCTGCTGCGAGCCGGTCGCACAGACATCTGTCCTCGCGAATTTTGTCATACATTCTTGGCCTCTGAAACATCGCCAATGAAAGCTATGCTGTACAGCTGCTTGCAGTATCGGGCATTGACTTCAGCAAGGAAATGCTCGAGAAAAGGATTTACATTTGGAACCCCGGCCTGCGGTCGTGGTATTCTAGATCTACAAGCAGAGTTAGATGATTTTCGCCTGATGTTTTTCTGATATGATTCCAAAAGGATCTCTTAATTTGCAGATTGCCTGGTGTGACAAGGTAATACATTGTCGCCGGAGCCGGCTCTACTTGTTCTACTCGGTAATGGCTCCTGCCCGACTGTAGAGACGTGCCCATGACGTAGAGGATAGAAATTTCTGGCCCTAGTTGCGCTCTTTCTCCCCCATGCGACTGACGTGCTCCGCCGTATACGAATATGATCCAAATTAGACTTGCTTTCAGCCTTGTTTCAAAGCAAGTCTAAATTGAAATTTCGGGCATATGCCAACATCCTTCAGTTTGGGCTTCTTTGAGCCGCGCTCTTCCTCCGACGGAACATTACTATTTCTAATCCATGACGCGAGTTGCAAATCTAGTTCTGGGGAACTGGCGCAGGTCCCAGGAAGAATTGATTATCCTTAAGCACAATAGTGCAGATGAGGCTCATTTGATGTCGGGAATACTTGTATTACATAGCTGCAATATTCAGTCACCTAGAAATTTCGATCTGGTTGAGTCGGGACGCGTGGGATATCCTTGCGTGCATCCTGTCAAAGTTGATCTGCTCCACAGATGGCCTCGTCGGCTGCTGCTTCGATGTTGCGCGAAGACTATCGCTTCTTGTTCTAGGTTGTCAAACCGCTCCACTCTACTCCACAACCCCTGGCCAGTTCTCACGCAGCAGTATTCTAAGTTTGGTATAATCGCGGGAATGGCTGGAGGAAGAACATATAAAAGAGTGGTCGACTCTCGCCCAACTTCACTCGAACACATCCCTTTGTAGTTCAAGCTCTCTCTCAAACCAAATATGTTCTCTAAGCTCTCTGTCGTTGCCACTACGGCGCTCATTGTGCGCTCCGTTTGTATAACGACAAGTTGATGCCAGAACTAACTATTGCTCTGTAGACCCTTGCTGCCGCCATCCCGAACAGCCCTCCTCCCCCCGGTCACTCCCCCGACCTCTGCTCAGTGCTGTGCCAGCACAGTCTCTTCGACCAGCTCTGTGGCCTCTCTTGTCGCTGCACTCGTCGGCCTTGATCTCAGCGGCCTCAATGTTCCTATTGGCTTGAGCTGCTCGCCCATCACTGTCATCGGAAACAACTGGTATGCACTCTATTGAGTTGTGAATCATATCACTTTGAACTCAGACTGCGACACAGTGGTGGCACCACCGTCAATTGCGACGCCCCCGAGAAAGAGTGGGGTGCGTAACCCATGAATTTCTGACTCTTCCTGCAGTGTACTAAGCCGCGATTTGTGCAGGTGGCCTCATTGCAATCAACTGCCTCCCCATTACCCTCTAATGAAGGAAGTTAAGTAGCTGGTGTGAATTTTGTGTTGTGGATTTTGTTTCGGATTTTGAGTTTGGGCCGGATCGTTATTGTTTGTTGTATTTCTGCGTCGGGCTCTGATTCGTGTTCAATGTCGCGAATATAACCCATTTGCTCGGTTTCTCTCTTGATAGCTCTGAGGACTGTGAAACGGGAAAATATTGAGTGGTGTTCAGCTTCGCCAGTCGGTGGCTGTCCCCAACTCTTCCCGCCTCGATTGCGCAAGAAATCCCGAAGTTTGAACATATCATAACTCTGCTCAAGTCATAATGTGCTCGCGCTGCACTTATCGATTCCAATCAGGACTTTTGGTATGAGCTCATCATGTTTCGATGTAGCCGGATCCCCGACGTATGTGTAAATTCTAGGAGTTAGTACCAAGGGTTAAGGAGTTCACTTTATCTTTATTGCGGATGTTGATCTTCGCTGATGGACCTTTCGGTTTATGGTGTTTCGGGAGATGCGTCTAAGGAACAAGGCATTGCAAAAAATGTGTTGTGAGATTTGATGGAATCCCTTTCGGCAGTACCTGCATGGATTGAATAAATGAGACAACAAAGTTCGACAACGTGTACGCAGAGAAAATGGGATAGAAGCGAGAGGCCAAGGCCAGCACAGCGGAAGGATGACGAACAGGACGGGAACCGGTACTACAGACGCCGCGACAACCACACCCATTCCGACAACCGCACTCGTTACACCGACCACGCCCGTTAAAGGCATAACGACGACCGCCGGTACGATGACTACGGTGCGGGTGAATGGCAGTGTAAGAACGTCGCCGCCCCACGTCAGCCTTCATGCAGGAACCGCTCGCGTTTGCGGAGCTCTGTGCATGCGGGTAAAGCCGCTCGTCACCACCCTGGAAATGCACCTGGAATATCGGACGCAAGAGCACATGCAATTGCAGCTCGTGTTGGGGCCGCTCCTACCATGAATGATGAGGGGGTGGGCTCGAAGCGGAAGTCATTGCATGAGGGCGAAAAGGAGGGGTCGGGTCAGGAGGTAAAGCGGCTGCACGAGGAGAGAGTGGGGGAGGGTGAAGAGGAAGCGGAGTTGTGGCGCATGCAGTTAGCTGTTGGGCAACAGCCGCACGAGAAGGGGGTGACTTGCATGGCTAATGGTTTCCGAGAGGTGTCCGAGCCCTCGTGAGCAGATTGTGCCACCTTCTTCAATAATGCGGAGGTTAGCCGGTGGCAGAGAATTCCGCCCGATAGTTTCCTTATTCTGGCTACGAGAGATGATTACAAATGGTACTATTGATAGGCAGAGACTTTGGGTCTGTTATAGTGTATTCTCTATGTACCACGGACTTCAGACTTGATGATATGATTACGACTCATGTATCATGTACTGTATGACTTATGAATTAGGCTGCTTGACTCAAATTATTTTGTGTGAATTGTGAACGAAAATTGATTCCCTTCAGTGAAAAAATTTCTTAAGTACAAAATTCCCTTTCACGGACGGTAGCGGTTGTTTGTCTGCTTGTCAACTTATATATTTTGTTGGCAGCTACAGCGGAATACCTATAGACTTGTCTCTTTCCTGACAGGCAGGAAAAACAACGCAATATAATAGACTAGGGACTCTAATTTGCCTAGGGCCTAATGGTGGAGTGTAACATGTCTACTTGAAGTTTGAATTCTTAAGTGGTTTATGCGGGTGTCCTGGGTTTGACTCCCAGTTGGGCTATGTGCACAATTGGTACAACTGGGCAACCCCAGTTGTGTCAATGTATAATTCTTTTTTTTTTTTTTGCGGTTACCAACTTCTTCCTTTCGCCATATTATTCCATATTAACAAAGGGCTCAATGGTATAGTGAAACAAACATATGAGTATTTGTACTTGAGTAAGCTGGGTTCGAACCCAAGTTGGGCCATACATCCAGTTGTCGCAAGTGGGCACCTGTCACGGAGTCCTGTTGCAAGGACTTGGTGGAAATAATTTTTTTTATTAAAGGAAATTCCTTACAAGTCCGAAATTGCCCTTTCTGAGACCACTTGCTGTAAATTTGAATAGATAATATTTCGGCAGCTTTGGCAAAAAAAAATCTCAAGGTCCAGGATTTCCTTTTATGGATGGTAGCAGTTGTTTGTTTGCTCTTGATCTTATCATATCTTATTGAATGAGTGAAATATCTAAGTTGCACCAAAACTGAAACTGTGAAATATACTGATTAATAATTGCTGTACATAGGTACATAGTTGAATAATATGAAAGGAGTTAAAGTAGATGGTTGAAGAAGTAATAAGCGGTCTGCTGGTAGACCGAGGTCGATGGGTCGTCGTCCGGATATAGCGTCGAAGGGTGCAGCAGAAAATGAACAAAAGGTCCCAGGAATGTCGTGGAGGCGTAGAAGGAAAAGTGGATGTAAAATCAGAAATATGGCGTGGAGACGTAGGGTACGGCTCGGGCTCGAAAGGGCTCGGTGGAGAGAGAAATGTGGTAGAGAGGTGGAAAGGGGTTCACTGGCGGCGTGCACACGGTAGCGCACTCTGGTCACTGGCCGCCGGGGGTCGTGGTGGTTCGTGCTCAAAAGGGTGATATATTTACATCTGTACGTACGAAACAAATGATCGGTCTGAGGACCGATGTACCGTACGCTAAGCGAGGAGACAGGGAAAAAGAAGAAGTCGACGAGCGGGTCAATCCGCCCTTCCACATGGTACATCCCAAAGGGACATGAAAACAGGGTGGGATGTCACACCCTCAAAGTAAAAGAGATGGGACACCCCATACCCTTTGAAAAAGAAGATGGGATGCCCCATCACTAGAGTAAAATGGGTGGGGCGCCCCACAGTGAACAATGGGGCACCCCATAGACAACATAAAAAAGAGAGTGGGACACCCCATGATTTTATGGGGTGCCCCACTTGGTGAATAAAAAGCGGTGGGATACCCCACATTGAAAAAGGATGTGTGGGACGTCCCATCCACTGAATGGAACATCCCACCTGTTGAGTGGAACATCCCATGTCCCAAGTGTTGAGGAGTGGGGTATACCGCATAAGGTTGGGGCAACCCAGAGTCAGAGTGGGATGTCCTGGAGGTGCCCTTGAAGATGACTGAAAGCCGACTAGAAAGTAAAATGCAAAGTCAAGCAATGGAGATGTGAGCAAACATGCAAGATACTGAATGTGAAGGTGGCCAGAAAGTCAGCAAAAATGGAAACAATTGGTCAAGCCAGCAGGCAGGTGAATGGAAAGCCAGCAGGAAAGCCAGTGAATGCGCAAAGGATTGGGTAAGACAGCAAGCAGGTGAACAGAAAGCCGGCAGGAAAGCCAGTGAACATGCAAGGGATTGGGTAATGCAGCAAGCAGGCAAATGGAAACCCAGCAGGAAAGCCAGCAAACATGCAAAGGATTGGGCAAGGCAGCAAGCAAGCAAATGGAAAGCCAGCAGAAAAGCCAGCAAACGTGCAAAGGATTGGGCAAGGCAGCAAGGAGGGAGGCAAATGGAAAGCTGGTGGGAAAGCCAGCAAATATGCAAAGGATTGGGCAAGGCAGCAAGCAGGCAAATGGAAAGCTGGCAGGAAAGCCAGCAAACATGCAAAGGATTGGGCAAGGCAGCAAGAAGGCAAACAGAGAGCCAACAGAAAAGCCAGCAAATGTGCAAAGGATTTGGCAAGGCAGCAAGCAGGCAAACAGAAAGCCAGCAGAAAAGCCAGCAAACGTGCAAAGGATTGGGCAAGGCAGCAAGCAGGCAAATGGAAAGCCAGCAAATGTGCAAAAAATTGGGCAAGGTATCAGGCAGGCAAACGGAAAGCCGGCAGGAAAGCCAGCAAACATGCAAAGGATGAAGAACAAATTGAAGGTGTCTGTGATTACTCACCAGTGTTTGAGGATGGTGGGCAATATTCGAGACAGAAGGGAATTTGTTTAATGGTATGATCAATCCATCAGTGAGGTTTCCCACGGTTTAATTCAAGCCCGCAGCTGCATGCAGTACTCAGAGATTTTTGGAACCTCAAGATCAGATTGCTGATCCATTTTAGCCACAAATTTAATATCTTTAATAGGTGCTTGATATAGCATTTTGGTGTGATTTTTCATGTAAACCACAAAGTGATGTCACATCACCCTTTTCAAGGCACCCATCATCAGGAGAAATCATCCTATCATGTCCACACAACTATTCTACAATTTTGAGTTGAATGCCTGACTCAAAGTCACTTCAAGTTGCTTTAAGTTGACATGAATGACTTCAAAGTCAATCTGAGTCATGCAAGCGACTCAACTTAACTCAGCTTAAATTGGCTTACAAAAGTCAACTTCACAACTTCAAGCACAAAGTTGTGGCAACATTAGTAGAGCTCAAAAAATGAATTGAATAAAAGACTAAAGAACTACAATGAACTATTACTCATATTTATACTGTTTGTGAATAGAGTTCAAGACAACAACTACAATAAACTAAGTATGGAATGTAGCAAGGTTACTAAGCAAAGTTGATCAGAAATGGATTGAAGTGTCAATGTCATGTCAAGGGAAATTAAAAGGAAATGTATCATAACTTGAAATGATGTGTTCTTACAAACAGAGTTAAATATGCATGTCCCTGTGTGTCCATCATGTCAATCATGGGAAATGTTCAGACTACTTCATTGCAAAAAACCCACAAGGGTTTCTTGAAACATCAAACTATCAAGCCATTCCTGTCCTCAACAAACCATCTAATCTGTCTGATAATTATCTGCATTATCTTGTTATGTGCCATCACCTAGATAAGATGGAACAATTAGGCTCAAATCATGACACTGTGCCACCACAGTAACTGCCTTTGTGGATGCATCAGAGCTGGGAGATGTGATTCTCTGCAATTTCTCCTTGCAGTGGGTTGCATTGCCATGGTCTGTGTGGTTGGCTCACATCCACATGCTCAAGTTCAAACAATGCCACCCATCAGGCATCAAAATTCTTGATTTCATTACCCTCCCAGCCCTTGAAGATCTTGAGCTCTTGATGGTCAAGCATTCTATGATCCTATGTTTTGTCGAATTCCTCGTGTGATCTGGCTGCATGATGTGTTCCCTCACCCTAGGCTCCACCCACTACTCCTCCATGCTCCAATTCCTTCATGCAGCCCCCACAGTTTCCATCATCCACCTGAAGGACAGGGAATGGAACATCTATGGTCTTGACAGTTTCTTTACAATCCTCACATGCAAGTTTGACATCTTTCCCAATCTGCAGTCCCTCTCGCTCAACCTGTTCCTCTATGCACTCAAGGTTCCATATGCACACCTTGCTACACAATTGGCATTGAGAAGGCAGGGACATGATAATGACAGTGGGCAACTTGAGTTGTTTGAGCTCATTCTCTCTGCAACTCTGGGTCCCGAGCCTGACCCCACTATTGCAGAAGTACAAGAGGGGTTGGATGCCTTGTGAGGATTAGAAGATAATAAGATAATGGGCTCGAGATCAACATCTGGAGTCTTTAGAAAATGACAAATAGTATAAGCATTAGAGAGGTTGTGCCCAAGTGGCATGCCACTTTTGGCACTTGTGCAAAGCGGCACAGCAGAATTTTCCTTGGTTAAATACCATTACCTGGGTTGCGGATCTTGTCATTACTGGTGTTTTATCCCTGAGTTTGTGTATTTCATGAATTGTTGGTAGAGTAAGCATGAGAAACCGGAATTCAACAGCATCAGTTCTTCTGATGCTGTGGACCATAAGACTCGAGAGACTGATGATATCGAGTTGCAGCCGTTTGATCCCAGCACAGCCACATCAACGCCATTCCTCCTGCCAACCCCGGAATACATGAATTATCTGTTACTTCTTACTTTTGGGTGCCCTGGGATATCTTTTCTCCATGCCACTTGGGCACAGCCTCTTTATTTCTCCTACTATTATCTGAGACTGGGTACCTGGTCACCTTAGTGCTTTTAGCCTCGGGTACATGCACGGAGTGATTCAGGCACCCGTATATGAGCCTCAGAATGAAGGTATACATCCTAAGAGTTAGTAAAGAAATTTCCCCGATTTTACCTGGCAACACCCCCTCTAACAAAATCCATCTTTATGCACCACTGAAATTTGGTGAAGTAGGGTGGTAGCCCGCCGCTACCAGGTATTCCTGCAGTAAAAATGCCATCCGAATGTTAGGAGACAGAGTTACCTATACTCAATCCATTAGCCAAATTCCAGGGCCATAGTAAACACAGGTGGTTTGTTATTGAGGTGGCCTGATTGGGCCAACGGGGACCAGCTGGCGGGCTTCTTGAGAGCTCTGGGGAACGAGATGTGTCCAGTCAGAGAGAACAAACTACATTGAGTCATTGAGCTACATCAGGCCGCAAAAATGAGCCCCTAATGATCTGGATTGGTGAAAAATTGGTGAAGAAAGAGGCGAGAAACGAGTGTGATGGCCGCTCGGAGATAAGAAATGACATTCACACGCCGGCGACTTGATGAGGAAAATCCCACAACTTCTGATTGCCAGGTCAATTTAGGTCCGAACTGTACCTGCAACATCCCCTTGAGTCATACTCCATTGTACAAGTAGGCATACGCCGAAATTATGATTGCAACCTCTTATATTTGACAAGTGGCCGGATAGCTAGTCTGGCCGATAGGCAGTCGCATATAATAGGTTGGTTTTCACTTTGAAATACATTTTTGCAGGTTGATGCTATGATGGTCTGTCCACTGGCTCACCTCACAGCCATTTATGTCCACCCACACTGCATTCCGAGCCTGTGTAGACCGACTAGGGCTACATGAGCATCCCTCTGGTCTATGTCGGCTGACCCTAGTAGGCCGAGTCGGGTAGGCCAATGTGGGCCAAATTTGGCCTACATTGGCATCCCCCTCGGTCTACGCAGGTCTACACAGGCCCCCCTATCTTGGTCATTGTGCATGTTGTTGCTGTTGCCCTGTTCCCACGTGGCTAAAATTACTCTTCACGGGTTGCCATGTTCCCATGTAGGCCATATTTCATTATTTGGTCACTCTGCCATTACGCCGAGGACATGGCATGGCGATTGCCGTAAGTTGGCTCGGCTACTTATGCCGAAAGTTGACAGCTGTGGGCTGTGTCGTTAAATATAGCTATATTACCACCTCCAGGCATTGCACTGCGAAGACAAAGTGTGTTTCAATGGGTATTGAACCACAGTAGTGCTCGGATCATGGCAACATGGTTAGTTTACCTGGAAGCTTGGCCTACGTCTGCCTATGGGGATAGGCAGACCCTGTGCCTACAACCCCACGGAATGCAGTGTCATCTTCCGGCCAAAAAGTAAGGTGCCTGGGTCCAGGTTAAAGTCGGGTTGAAGAAACTGACAATACTTGGTATTACGGAAAGTAACCGGAATTGGGGTATCTCTAGTAAATTGAGTGCCTATTGGCGGACTCTTGGCCTATAATTCATGAAATGGTCTCCTATACATCATATGACACAAAATAGCATCCACTGTGCTGTACTTTCCGTAAAAATCCAGATTTAAAGATCATTTTGATCAAAGGTCTGATTTTTACTTCTTTCAATATATTCATGGAAGCATGTAGGAACACTGTTGACCCTTGAAATTTTTTGAGGGCACTTAAATGCAAGCGTTTTCATTTATCGGATTCTAAAATCCCTTTGGGACACTGGGGAGAGGAAAGAATGCAAAAAATATCATTATTTTACAACATTCACCATTGTGCTGCCTATGAGGCCTCAAACTGTATGTCCAAATGACCTCGTAGATGTAAAATTCACCCCCACTGATAATATGTTTATAGATATGCACAATACTATGGTTATGTGCACATAAAACCAGAATTCCGGTTACTTTACATGATACCAAGTATGTGTCAAAGGAAGGGCCGACATCGAGAATCCTAAGGTAGCGGACATACACTTAAGGTTGCCCCACGTGATCTGTGTGTCATCGCCTTTTTTGGACAGAATAGGTTACAATGCTCATCTGCACAACTGTACAGACATTTATTAAAAATCGGCTCCAACAGTTTTGTATAGATACATTATAAAAGTAATCAGGATTTTTCTCAGGAAATTTGGGACAGAACTGAGGGACTAGATCTCATTATACTATGAATATGGTATTTTGGGAACTAGTCCCTCAATTTTGAAGATTCTGCTGAAGTTTAACTCGGAAGGGCAATCTAGGACCGATCTCCAGACAATTGTTGGGCCGAAATTTCGATTTTAACCCTTGTGGATTTATGAACGCATTTTCTCTCTGCTTCTTCCCAATATGGTCATGACACACAGATCACATGGTGCAACCGTAAGTGTATGTCCGCTACCTTACGGGTTCTAACCAGAGGTCCCCCCATTCAAACAGCCGGCCAGTCCCCGAATTTCCAGCGTCTTGTATGTTCGACCCCCTGGATTGGGGTTGTGCTCAGTTGGCATCTTGTAGAATTCTGTAAAGATAACCACCCATACAGTACTACATGTTTGTCTTCCGTAAACACGCTGTTCAGCCTGTGGACCGTGCGAGTATAACATATCCCCCCCCCCAACCCACAAAAGAGGAATGAATAATCATGACTTATTGGTCTTGACAGCGGCTCCACGTACAGTACGCATGTGGCGAAAAATCATTGTGTGGTTGACAAGGAATCAGGGAAACATAATTTTGACTTGAGGTGTGTATCGCTGAAGCAGGAAGAATTTGGGATTTTCTAATTTCCCTAGTTGGACAGTTGTGATAATTTGTGAAAATTATGGACCTTAGCCCAGGAATGGGCTTCCTTGAGAAGTTTTCCCAAAATTAATGTTTCCCGATCGGAGTAATAAATACATTTTTCAGTGAAGGGCAAAAGTTGTATATGTGCTAAGTGCCTACGTTCTGAAGATCTTCGATAAGCTCATCTCGATTTAAGATATCAGCATGATCTGCATCCACCTCCACCACTCGGAATTCTGCAGAACACCAGTCAAGGCCGAGCGCCCACCACTCCTTCTGCGCCTCAGGTGCAACACCTGTGATGATGCCACGCGATGCCTTGTACAACGTCACCGGCGACCTCAACTCTCTCATCCACGCAATCATCCCCTGCATAACCTCTGTATACACCCTCTGCTCACCTGCCAGGCTCAAAGCAAACTCGACTGCTTTGATGTAACCCACAACCAGATTCTCATACGTCCCCGCCATCAGTTCTGATGCTTCCTCCGCACTTTTGCGGCCGTTCCACCGTTCCCAGGTGTAGTCAGCAAACGTCGAATACCATGGGTCCTTGGTCCCACGCATCAATGCACAGACCCCCGTATGGATCGCTCATGGTGCGCTTTAAGTGTCTCTGGGTCGGCAAAATCTGTCTCAGCCGTGTATGGGTTGCCCCCGTGCGGAGCAACGGTGATAAAGGGCGAGCTGTCGATGAGCGCGAGTTGTATCACGTTGTCGCCATTTTCCTCGAGCAGCTTCGCGATACGGTACGCCATAAAGGCACCGGCAGAGTACCCTCCGATGCGATATGGCCCCGTTGGCTGCACCTCCTGCATAGGAACCACCTATATAAGCACGAATATCAACTGTGCCCCACATTCTACGCACCTTAATCTTCCTATAATAAAAATCCGTCTGGGTAACGAAACTCATGCGCGGTGTATCAGTTACAACCTGGATCGCCCACAGCCCAGTGGAGAAGTGCTTCTGAAAGTAGGCAAATGTATATATGTAGCCGCCGCCGCCTGCCAATAGGAACATCAGCACTTGAGCCTACAGCTTGCAACACACGCACCATGGACAAGGATCAGCGGTGGCTCACCCGGGGCTGGCTCACGCAAGCGCACAATCGTGTTGTCTTTATTGTCGAGGTTCGAAGCGGGCATATTTTCGTAGGCTGTATCTGGCTTATCAGTGGCCGCCGACGCGCTGATACTGACACCATAGACAAACGACGCCAGCTGTGCGATGGTGGGGGACGTGAAGACGACGTCATCTGGCAGTGCCTGGACGACCATCTCGGGAACTCGGCCACCGAGAACTTGTATGATCCCACGTCGGATCCGTGCTGCAAGAAGACTAGATTTCGCGTTCATGCCGAGTATATGGTGAATAATGATGCGACAATGCGTACCTGTCTGCCCCGGCGTCGAATAAGTTCTCATTGTCAGAGATACTAGGCCCAACATTGGTGTGAACCTGTCCCCGCACGATTTCCAATGCATCGTTGATTGAAAAATTTCCGTGCATCTGAAGGCCGGCTGGTGCCGCTGCACGGTTGGAAGCAACGTAGGCTGCATCGATGTCGTGCGCGTAATCCTCGAGAATCGCCTGGCGGCGTGGTGTACCCTTCGTCGTCATCTGGAAGGGGCGTGACGGCGTAGCTAGCACAATCATCTGCAATATATACGTGTGAAGACTCAACTGAAGACAAGAAGAAATTAATCCACGTACATCTTTGAAGAGTCGTGAATGGCTCGGTGCAGTGGCGTTTGCTTGTTCAACCGTGGGCCTAGATGTATCATGGTTATTGAATTTGACAAAAGATTGACTGTGTATACCAGATGGCGTCCCGGAACGACTCCACATCGAAAATGTCTTGGGATGGAGCGATTATAACGCCGGCATGCGACCGCTCACGACCAAACATGATAGCGGCCTTGACGCGCGGATCCTGCATAAGAATTTGCTCTGCCATGTATGGTCAAGATATCTCTCCGACTGGCAGGAAGACCTCCCACCTATTGGCCCGGGATTTGTCTTCTCGCCGTTCTACATATGCGATTAAAGATACTTGTGAGTCAACTAAAGCCCACTGAGAAACCATGGACTCACAGAATGCATAATCTGATCGTCTGGCTAATGATGAAGATCCCAACATACAAATGAACATATGTTTTTCAAACGTACCGACACGCCCATACAGCCTGTACAGTGTCGACACTGTTGGGTGACGCTGTACGATATCCTTTGTATCGTATGCCAGCATGCTGTCGACCTCTGTATTTGGCAGCGCCAGACAGTTCGTCGCAGATTGCTATACATGGTCAAAAGAGTATCAGAATTGCGTCTCATGTGAGAGTTGAGATGGCGGGCGGCACCTTCACTATGAGTTGGAATAATAACCCAGTGGTATCACTGTCCACAGGGACGAGCACCGGCTCGAATGATGCATGAAACTACGGTGCGGTGTTCATGATTGTGATGAGAGGGACAGCAACGCAACACACCTGAAAATATTCCCAGCCATGGCCATGCGCCTCTACCACATTGTGCGTCATTTAGCAGGCATAAAACAATGTTAACACTAACAACCAAAGCTCACCCAGAAGTGGCACTGATATGAGGCAGCCGACCTCAGTGCTGTATGCAAGATGGATCATATTTATTTGAGTAGTGCGGGATTCAATGGTACGCACATTCCGTATCTGACAATCAATGTTACCCCACTCCTGTCCAGGGTATCGCCCACGGACCGGGTGAGCGGGCCTCCAGCAAAAAACTGTAGCGCACAAGTCATAAGTATGTTCAGAGGACACAATATGTATGTGAATGGGCAGAACGCACGATTTGAGCGAACGTCCGCAGCTTTTCGACACTGGCGGGATCGTGTGCCCAGCGCTATATATGTGGGTTAGCAGGCTCTGCCACAAGCTGGTAGCGCAAATACCTCGAGGAAAATGGGTGGGCACATTATTGTCGTGCTCTTGGTTGACAGCGCGGAGGCGAGCGCTCGTTCCGGTGTCGCAATGACCGCATTTGTTGTCGGCGGGAAGAGTGATATGACCATCCCGGAGAAAACCTAAGTAATTGAACGAAACTGTTCGATGTAAGAAAGACTACTTACCGCTCCGATAATGGAGAGGAACCCCATGGCGTCTAAATAGTTAGATTCGAGTCTGTTCTGGGTGAACGGGGTGGAGGAACATACGAAACATGGCGGCACCGTGTGTTGCTTGCACTCTGGTGCTGAGATCAACTGGGCCTGGACATGAATAAAATAAGTAACCTGTTAGAATGGTGCATCGGAATAAACCACTGTACGTGTCCCGTGAACTTTGATGAAGTACTTCTGGGTGAGAGGTACGATCTTGGGGAACGATGTAGATCCTGAGAACGTCAGACATAGCTCCCATGGTTGTACGACAGTTACCAGAGGAATGTGCGAGGATCAGGACCTGATCGTCTTCGATGGGTTGCAACGGGGGAAGAGTATCCCGATCCTTGTGCTCGTCGGCACAGATCTCCTCGTAGGTGGGGATCAAGATCAAGGTAATATGGATGTTTTTCGATTGGAGGATGCCATTTGCTTTCCGCGCAATGTCTTGCATGTGTGCGTCTTGGCTAACAAGCAGGTACTTGACCCCAGACTCGGCGATAAGATGCGCAATGGCGACGTCGGAGTTTCTGGTTGACAGAGGGAATACAGGGCAGCCTGCACGGAGGGTGCCAAAGAGCAGGCACGCGTAGAAGATAGCACCTGTGGAATAAATATGCGCATTTTATCTTGATAGAAGACGCGAGGACGTACTGGTGGAGACAAGGATTCCCACTATGGGCGGAGGCGTGCAGTCGACAGCGGCTCCACCACCAAGGCGGCGTCGAATGACCTGGGCGGTTGTATCAAATAGATTCACGGCCTGGCGCCAGGTGATATCCTCGTATCCCTCACGCGCAGAGGCTGAGTCATATCTGAATAGCGGATGATCTGGGTTTGCCTTCGCGTGGAACTCCATGAGTTGCAAAAGAGACAAAGACCCGTCTGCGCAAGGGAGCGTGTAAGGCGTCATGATGGAAAAACAAGAGACGGCTTCAGCTAACCACTCATCCTTTCATTTATAACCGAAAGGCGCCAGCTAAACTAAGCACCGGATGGATAATCCGGATGAAATCTAGGGCTGTTCGCCGTGTCCGTCGCGCCGGTTCGACGGGTTCCGTGCGATGGGTAGCGGACCAGTTCGCTCGAGGCCTCCTGAAAAAGATTGACGGAACGGAGTTCTTGGTCGACGGCCGTTGACGGGGACCGACAGTGACGGGTTCTGTAAACATTCGACACCCAATATGTGGCCTATTTTGATGAATTTTGGCGTCGAAATGCTCCCCTTACCTCTTAAAAAAGCTCATCTTGGTTTACAGGTGTCGGCAATGCTCAAAACATCCTCGGAAGAACATCGGTGATCTATTCCTATTTGGGGCATACTGCAATATCAGGCCTTCAAGCTTCAAAAGTTGGTGTACTCCTTCCCCAAACGAGCCCACACAGTGGGTGCATGCGGACAATCATTCCATGGTCTCAAGTTGTGTTATATGTCGCTTTTCTATTTAAGTACAGAAATTCAACACATCCCAGGACCATAAGAGACTCTAGCTTTGAGGTAAATTGGAATATATTTTCGCACGCCATATTTCAGTTGAACTAATTTCATGAAGGCGACCCTGTCTCGACGGCCGTAACGACCGTTCCGTAGACACTTTTGCTGGCGCTGCGACGGGCCGGTAACGGGATGGATTTGCCCGTTTGACTCCTGTCGAAACGACGGCCGTGCCCCTGACGGGCACGGCGAACAGCCCTAATGAAATACACGGATGAGGTCAAGCTCCATCAAGCTCTAAAATCCACGGATTGTCGCTGATGAACAAAGAAATTTCAATGAACTGAATCAAGGGCAATGAAACGAAACCTAATAGTGAGATAATGAAATAGCCGTGTGGCTGTTTGGCAAATTCTGTTGCCTTGAGCTTACCAAGCCGGTGGAACAATGGATACCGTGGCCTCCTCGTTCGTCACCGGGCGGGTAAGGAGGTGGTCAGAAGTGGACAGAAGAGTGCAGGATCATTGCTCACAATAACGGTTATGTTGGGACAATGCGACATTCCCACTGCACAATGATCTCAGCCTGTGCTCGGATATCTGAAGACTCGCGTTCAGTGGAGAGCGGAGGGTATTGTATCTTCCACGCTGCCGCGCGATGAGCTGAGGCAAATATGAATCATTGAATGGGAAATGTGACCCAAATAAAGTCATAGGAGCGGCCCACAGACTCGGAAGAATTGCGGAGAGACCTGCAGCGCACGTCTCGTGCCGTCCTGAATCCGAGTCGCGCTGTATCCGTGAGGGATTCCGGCTTCGAGTCTATGGCTCTCCGACGCGCCGTGTACCCAGGACCGCAGTAATTCAGCGCCATCTGGGCGGCGTATGACTGTCATACGCACTCACCTTGGTGTCTTCAAGTCAATTGATTTCTAGTGCTAGCAAGGTTCGGGTCGGTTCAGGTTCAGCGTTCGAACGCATTCGAACTTTTTGAACCTCAGAACATTTCCCACCCCCAAACTACCTCTGCGCAGTCCCCCCAAAAATGGGAAGGGTATATAATCCTCTTAATCCTATCCCAGCGCATGCTAAGACACGTTGAAGCACACCTAGAAATATATCTGAGCAAACTCGGGCTGAACAAATATGATCAGATCACGTGAGAGCCAATCCTCTCGCAACCTACAGTGTGAAAACATCAAGAAACCCCCTTAAAATTGGTTATGAGTGAGTGGGAAGGATAATGGAAAGTAGAGGGGGCAATACCTTTGGTAAACCCCCAAAAATATGACTCAATTGTGTTTAAACAGGCTATTTTCAGCCGCTTGCGGTTCGGCGTTCGGACGCATTCGGGAAAAATCTCTAGAGCCCGAACCTTGAACCTGAACCCCCCGTTCGGTTCAGGTTCGGACCGATTTCCGAACCGGGCCCTGCCAGCACTACCGGCGCTTTCGCCATTCTTCCTGAGCAAAACTTCCCCAGCAATGACTGGTCCAATAACCAGCAACATAAGTCAAGTGGATGAGCTTGGCTTCTGCAGACTAAATTTGATTATCCCTGACGCTCAAACAAAAAAATCCCCTTTCGTCAAGCACTGGCACGTGGCTGCACTTATCACGGCTCTTCATTCCGACCCCCGGTAGACAGATCTTCCGCTACTTCGGTGTACCTTGGTCTACGCTTGGTATACCCGTGTCTACCCTTGTACACGCATTCCCGGTGTAAGGGTTTTAGGGCGCCCTATTTTAACTGCCCAGTGAGATCACATTTTCGTCAGCATTATTTGCGTAAGCAGGACTTTTTGAGTCTAGACCTCGGCTCTGCGGCTTTCCAGACTCGGCCATGTATTGCCGTTTGACGTGGCGTCTCTTCGCCACTCTTCTCTTCTCCCCCCATGTCGCCTCTGCAACCTCCTTCGATCTCCCCCTCTCGTCCACTTTTTGTGTCGACCATGAAAAGTCACTGTTGTCCTTGGACTGGGTTTTAGCTTCCGGTATCGAGTCTTCCGGATCTGTCGCCTCCGACGTCTTGTCTCTGCCCTGCGAGGGCTCTACCTGTGTTATGAACGTGAATCTCTCCATCAAGGACTCGCTGCCCTTTGATCTTGTTCTCGTTCGTGACTGGCATCTCTTCTGCCGTGACTCTCTTCTCAATGCCCCTTTCCTGCCCAATGCACGTTTTCTGCTTACTTCCGGCATCTTGGACTTCGCACCTAACCGTATGTCTTTCTCTTCCTCTCTGATTTTTTTCTAACTCCATCCACCCAGCTTCCGTGACCTTCCCCCCCATCCTAGCTTGTCCGATGGACGTCAAGGCCGATCTCGATGCTGGTTTCCCGCAACGTATGTTTTTTTGGTGTTCCCCTTTGACCCGCCTTACACCTTTCTCTACAGGTTCCCTCCATCTTTGTGCCTGCTCAGAGCCTTCAGCCTGTAGTTGCGCCTCATCCTCTCATGCCTTACACTCCCATCTGCCTAAACCCTCTACTACATCTTTAAATGTCCTCCGCGATATCTTGACTGTGCATTACCGCACCCATGCCCATATTTCTGTGTTACATTCTGAGTTGGACACAATTCAACCTACTCTTACCCTGCATAGTGTTCCCCACCATGATATGAATCTCATTCAATGTAGGCAAGCGTTAATTCATCGTCTTGTCACAGGTGCTTGTGCAGACCACATCTCGGATGTTGTTGACTCATTCTCGAGACTTGGCCGCTCAACCTGCCGTGCTGTAGCACAGGACTTTGATTCTGCAGCTTCAATGTCTACTGCTGTTCTCAATATAATTCTCACTGCTGACCATAGCAAAATCTCTACTGAGCACTTTTGCGGCTTTGAATATTTCAGGGTCAAGCCGCAATTTTCGCTTCAAGATCAAGGCTGCAATTCGCAGGCACTTGCTCACTGTTCAGTCCGCCACAATAGAAAGTCGCTCTTGTGCCTCCATTGCTGTGCTTTGACTCTTTCGAAGCTCATCGAAAGCCATTCCTCCGGATATATCTGTCCCGGGTTGCGCGGATGTCCACCATGAATTGCGTAATAATACCATAGATCCGGACCTTCAAGTCCATATTCTGACCGCGATTCGTGGGAGCAAGACTTCCCTCAATCCGATTCGCCCCATTCTTACTAATCTGGATATCGACCATCAACTTTCGGACCCTCTCCGAGCGTTGCGGGAGAAATTGCGGGCCTTATCCTCGTTCTCCGAAAAGGCAAACGCGTCGAGCGTGAGCAACAAGCTCAACATGAGAAGACAACTTGCTTCAATGAGCAGCTGAAACAAATTCGCGAATCATGGCCACAATTTGTTCCCCAGATGTTGAAAGACAAGATTATCAGATAATTTCATGAAAGAACCTCGACCGAGGCCCTCACAACCTTCACTTGTGCCTCGTGTGCCGAGGCTGTTCCCATTCTGTCACAATGTTCATTGTCACTGGATATGTTTAATGCGGAAATTGTCAAACGGCCGGACCGTAGAGTTGATGAGGATTTAGTTCTTGACCGCTACAAATGGCTTCATCCGGATTGTATTCCGCCTCCAATGCCGCTGGATGGTGAGGACGGACTCAATGATTCAAGGATCTTCTGCTGGACCACGACGGTGTTTCCTTGCCTTCTGATGGCGGTCCACCGTTGCTGTCTCTGTGTTCTGTCTGTCATTCATCGCCCGAAAATAACAAACTCCCTCCTTTATCAATCACAAATAAATTATTTCTTGGAAATATCTCACAGTTATTCAAGGGACACTGATTGCTCGCTTCCGATCCAAGTGTTGGATTGTTCAACTTATGGAAGAAAATCAGGATCTTGTCCTGCCAACGACTCAACGCGGTATCAAGGGCCACATCCTCATTTACCCGCAACAGCCATCCAAAATCGCGCACATTTTACCCTCTCCGTGGAAGAGGATACTTCCCCTGTCTGTGTCTTATTCGTCCGTTCTTCTCGGCTCCGCTGACTTCTGAATGGCTCCGCCATCATGTAAAACCTTTGGCCGTCAACGCTGGCCGTCTGAGTGCTGCTCTTCAATGGTTGAAAACTTAGAACCATCTTTACAAGGATATTCAGATCAAAGAAGAATGCCTTCTTCAACTAAATGAAGATTCTGTCCTCCCTTTTTCAATTGAACGTATTTTGCCCTCGGCTGCCAATGAGGCCTAGACCGCCTGTTACGACTCTACTCCGACACCGCCTTACGATTCCACTGCCCAATCCAACGACATTCCTTTCGAAAATACTGTTATTACCAACATTGACGGCCATGCTTTTTCGGACGAGCTACGAGCCGCTGTATTCCGGTATGTGAACCAAAAAGGTGGAGGTTATATTGAAATTCCTCATGACCGTGATGCTGAGGATGAATTCCGAAAGGACACTTTACTCTTCCCAATGATTTATCAGACCCTTTTCCCATACGGCATCGGAGGTCCTGAGGACGCGCGGTGTCTCATCCCTGTGTCTCTTAAACACCATGTCAAGCATTTATTTAATTTGGCGAACTCAAGGTTTCAAGAGCACCCATCTTTCTTGTTTACCGCTTTGAATGTCATGCAGCGCCATGAACTGCTTTTACACACTTCTCTCAAGGGGAAAAGGTCTAATTTTGCCTCTGTTGCGTCTTAATTTGCTTCTTTATCGCCCAATGTTGTTCAACTCGTTGCTGAACGTGTCGCGAACGATAGTTCTGTTGTTCCCAAAGATGCAGAGGAATGTAAAATCCTTAATTTATTGAAGCAAGGGAATGCTGTCGCATCCTCTGTCCCCGGCTCCTCTGCCGCACGAGTTGCAATGTGAAACGAAATCCACGGCCTCATGATGCCGCTCATGCCTCAACGTGGGGGGTCTTCCACTGGGGCATCTTTCCCCCGTGGCCAGCATCAACCATTCCACATCAGGAAAAACCAGATTTGACAATTGGCAGCCAATTATTACCAAATTATCGACAATTAAATAATCGGGCATATTCTACGCCTATGGCCCATGTCTGGAGAGACGGCGGTTTTTTCAAGTTTTTCAAGATGAAGAAAAGGGGGAAAAAGAGAGAAAAAGAGAGACTTATCAACAATTAACAAAGCTCATCCGCGCCGAAAATTCATTCTCAAACTCGCCTCGGCGCCCACTAGACGTTTCATAAAATCTTGATTATCTTGATTCGCAAGTCCATATTGGGCGATCATTGATTTCAAGGCCCAAGTCCATTCGGGGAATTGACCCCAAAATGGACATGGACCCAGCCAATCGTTTTCAAGATATTATCAAAAAAGATAAGATATCTCAAATCATGTGGGCGCTGTTGCCATACCGCTATCGTTTATTGATAGACAGTAGGCTCGCTGGTAGTGGTTATGCTGTGTCATGTCAATTATTTTTGTTTTACGGAGGTCTTATGTTCTATGATGTTCCCGACATCACTTTAATTAAATGATTTTTCTTTTTTTTTTCAGTTTGCAAACTTTTTTTTTGATACTATTTGAGACCAGGTACTTGGCCACCCTACCTAGTTGGCCACTTGAGAGGTAGAAGGCCAGGTTTTGATAATTATGACTGGGTATGATATACGAACTGAGTATGACCTCCAACGAAGGTTCAGACCAAATTTCAGCCAAAAGTGATGGGTTGATCGAACGTTAGGCATCGCAGATCGGAATCCGAGACGTTAGGACATCAATTTCTTGCCATCGGACCGCTCATCTCACTTGCCGTGGCCATTTCTCTGCCATTTCTTCCTCGATTGACGACTTTTGGGGCTCGTTCTGATCCTCCAATACTGGGCATTTGTCTGTGATCCTATTAGATGGCAATGACTTCCACTACTCTCCTTTACATACTCAGGGAAGCACAACTGCTTTTTTGTGTCAGCCATGCTGGCCAATGTCGCGGTACACGATACTGTCATGCTATCAGTCTGGAATCTTACATAGTACTTTTTACTATCCAATTCTTCAGTCTGAGAAGGATTTTTAGATTTTATCCATTCACCTCTGATAGCTCTGCGGGTCATTATCTCAAACCACCCAATTTTGGTCTTGCAAATAGTGGGATCTTTTGGCAGAGCTACCAGCATCTTGGAATGGAGTTGGGTACTCAGGTACATCCCAATATTTCCCATTAAGCAACCTAGATATCAATCTGGCTCATCTAGGCGTTTCTTTCACTTGCAGGATGCTTGTTCATTTCATGACCCCAATTTTTGGTTCTCACATAGGTCAGAACCAGATCTTCTGACCCTTCATATGCCTCATATATACACTGAAACTGTGTGAGCCAGTCAATACAATTTCTCTCTATGGTTTGGAGTACAAGTTGTGGCCATTTGAGAACTCAGGCCATTATTTAGCGGGGTGGCCAGCTACCCTGTTATTTGGCCATGCTGTATTGCCGCGCAAAATAAATTCACTGCAACCTCAAATTTTGAGATATTTGGGAACTTAGGGTCTTAAATCCTTCCTAGGAAGCATGCCTTCATTCTGAGAGAGTTGGGACTGAAATGACTTCCTGCAATGATGGTGGTTGAGGTGCCAATGCTTAGATGGCCAGGTACCTGGTCTCAAATAGTACCCAAGAATACCTCTGTACTATATCCCTGTATGCTATGAGGATATATCATGCATATCATCAGAGGAATAGGGCTGTATTTGCATCAAACTAACACAACTTGAGGACCAGCTGGCTGATCATGCACAGCCACTATGAGCAGTCTTGGGTTGGATCTCTCAACTATCCATCTACATGCTTCCCACTTCCTCAAACCTGGTTAGGCACATAGCCAGTTACATGAGTTCCTTAAAAATTTTTTGCCCTTTTTTTAAGCACCTCTCACAAGTAAATAACATTTAAGTCTGTAACCTGTTGAAACTTGGTTATTTTGTGGTCAGGAGCACATACATAGATGGCTGCATGAGGAGATTCAACCTCCAGTCCAAAGCTTCCCATAGTGGCCTTGAGGCTTACCAGGCTGAATGGTTTGCAGGTGTGTTCTTTGCTGATTCAATACATATACCCCTACTATTCTACTGATATACATACAACACCCTCAGAGTATGTAGGGATGTAGTACAGAGGTAATCTGAGGTATCAAGAGAAAAAAGTTTGCCAACTGGAAAAAAAAATCTGCACTTGTTTACTGCTATTTGCAGAACTTAGGGCGTGCATCAAATTTTTCTGATTTTAGTAACTTTCAGTATAATGGCTGTAAATTGTCCAGTTCTCACTCGATTCCAATAATTCTGATATCATTGAAACCACATTGAAAATGCTCAGGCACCTGTGCACTCAGAATTGTGACACACCCCAGAAATTCCCAAAGTAGGAAATTTGCACCATCTGGCATATAACACTTCCTTCAAGTGAACAGGGGCATTACAGCCCATAAGATCTTTTACAGGACATCTTTATATACATGATAAGACGCAGGGAGGGTTGTATGTGGGTTTCCCCAAGATCCTGAGCCACACTGAGCTATCAGATATTCACAAGTTTTCTGTGTGTCTATTGAGCATATTAGGACTCATATGTGGTAATTTAAACTATTCTGGCACCTTAGGATTCAAATAGAGATTCTCCTCACAAAATACAAGATCCCTCCCAGCTCTTCTGCATCAACAGCAAGCATTATATGCAAGATGGTGCAAATTTGCTAATTTGGGAATTTTCGGGGTGTGTCGCAATTCTGAGAACACAGGCACCTGCGCATTTCAAATGTGGTTTCAATGATATCAGAATTATTGGAATCGAGTGAGAACTGGACAAGTTACAGCCGTTATACTGAAAGTGACTAAAATCAGAAAAAGTTGATGCACACCCTAAGTTCCGCAAATAGCAGTAAAGTGATGTCGGGAACACCATAATGTTTGATTCTGGCTCAAAACCTTTTTTTTTTTCTTTGCCAACTGCGTGGTTTGCTTTTCAGCTAGTGATTTACAATTTGTCTTCTACTATAGCTTTTCTGTCTTACTTGTTTGAATTTCAGTAGCATGTTCTGAGTCTTCTCATACAACAGTATTCTCTGGCAGGAGATGAGTCAATTTCAACCACAAAAAGATGTCCTTGTATTAATTTGACATGGACTCTGCACTTCAAAGTTTTTTTCTTTTTTGAAGTTTCAGGTGCAGTTAAGTGAGAGAAAGTCCATGTATTTTGCAGCAAAACATAAAAAGTGATTCATTCTGAATGTCAACACAACAACAACAGATACCTTTTTTTCTTCCCATCTTCCTTCCATGCAATTCCCTTCCCATCCCTCTCCTCTATGTCCTGGCCCTGCCCTACATCCACCCTGCCTAAACACTAGCTTGGGAAGCAGAAGCAACCAAGGTTGGCATCCATTTGATGAGGGGTTCTGCACATAATGACTGGTCGGTGCACTGTATGTGCATGTCATTCTGAATATTTGTGGTGGCTTACTGACCAGTTATAACAAATAGAGGTAGTCATAACCATGCTGCATACTCACCTGGCATACCAACCTTGCATCCCTCCATGATACCACAGAATCCCCCTATGCTGTCACCCACAGCACCAAGATCTCGCTTGGTGCCTCTAACCCTTTTTCTGTTCTCTAAAATCCCCATGGATATCATATGTATGTCCCCCTTGTGTCCCTCGTCTTCATTTATCATCTAATATTTCCTTGTTTTCTGTTTTCATTTTTTTCCTCCCTTTTAGCCAGCATTTGCTCTGGCACCACTCCCTGCTTCTTGATTCATCTGCTCTGTATCGTCCAGCAGTTGCATGTCCCTTTAGACCCTTCTCACCCTGTGCCAAGCTGTGCTGATGATGCAGTCCTCCTAACATCAACTGGCTTTGCATAAGTCCCACCTTCTAAGCATGCATTGAGCCTTGCTGATGATACAGTCCTCCTTCCATTATCCTGCAGGCTGTCAGTCCCACCTTACCCCCATGCTGAACCTTATCAGCAGTGGTATCCTCGCAGCATTGTCCCACAGAATGTGAGTGACACCCACGGTCTATACATGAGAATTGCTCAAATCCTTGACCTAGATGGACAGTCTTTTCTATGACAATGTTCAGTACCAACAAAACCCAGAATTATACCCTACCTAGTCCCATATTCATGATGCCTTTGAATTCTATCACTAGGCACAGAAAACAATCTGATGTTCTCATTTTACATTCCTACTCCCAACACTGCTGACAATATCACTGAGGCCCATTTCTATTCTGAGCTCAGCACCAATATTTGCACATATGCTAAACAATTTGGCCTGGTCTTTCCATTGAATCCAAGTGGCACCTGTCACATCAGCTCCGACATTGGATCTCCTGCCTGGCATGCTGGCATGTGATGCAACTGATCAGCATAGACTAGAGTCTTGTCAAAATTGGTAACAAGCTCAGGCCAGGCCAGCCTGATAGGGGAGCTGCACTGATAGAACTATTGCTACACCTACACAGCATCTGGGCACTTTGGAACCTCACACCAGAGAACTGTCCTATATCAACATGCAGCAGCTGTTGATGGGAGTCTTTTCTCTCCCTCTCCATCAAGTACTTATGTATGACCAAGTTGGACAAGGAGGAAGCCCAGATGAATGAAGCTATAGTACATTTCATGCTTGGCTCATCCTCTGGCCCTGTGGTTGGCCCCTCTTGGCCTTGTTCCTGACCTTTAGAGTTACTCCGGCGTCAGGTTTGGGGCTGGGTTTGGGGCTGGGTTTCGGAAATGATGTATTACAAGATTCCATCAGAGCCTGGAGGAGACCACAAAATGACTTGTATTTGGAACCAGATCAATGTACTATTGTAACTAGGGGTACTGGTAATTCTGGGTCAGGTTCAGAAGCTCATGTGCTGAAGCTGCAGCCTTGGAAAATACTGTTTTGTCAAAGTTTTTACCTTGTCTGGCACAGCTTTTCTGTGAATGAAGGAATTGGAGGGTATTGGTGAGGTCCTCAGGGTTTGTCGTCCAATTGGCCAAGTCCTTGAGGGGCATTTTGGCGGTCAAACACACCTGAGAGAGTGACATGTCAATGAAAAAGAGCAGAGACAAAGTGCCGTAAGTATTTTGTAAGTATATTACATAATCCATCATTTCCGAAACCCAGCCCCAAACCTGACGCTGGAGTAACTCTTAGTACATGAGATGCACACCTCACTCCTGTGGCACTCATATCATACTTTTTAGCCCATGCTACCTCCAGTTTACCCACATTTTCATGGAAATAACTGTGCATTGTATAATCTGAGAGCATTCCCATCCTGATTCCTTTACCAGCCTCCACCTGCTGTACAACACCAACTAAATCCTGCACCCATCTATTTAACTCAGAGTCCACCACTAGTGTGATAAGGACCACGGTGTTGCTATTGAAAGGTATTGTGTTTCAAGGCAACTGCATTTGTCCTTTAAGGGGAAATAGAGTCAAATGATAGAGAGGAAGGTTGTTGCTTGGATCTGCTTTGGAATAAGTGGGGGAAGGTGAAGGATGGATTGGGGAGACGAATCATCTCCTTGGTGGTTTGTGTGTGTTAATGTTGCTGCAACTCGATAAGTCGAGTCGCAACTCCGGAAGTTGACTTAAATCCAGGTTTGACTCGACTCGACTTGACTTGGAACCGCTGAAGTCACCCGAAGCTGACTTGAGTCGACTCAAGTCATTGAAGTCGAGACTTTCTTTTGATAAATACTCAGACCAGTACACAATGTCACCTAGATACATAAAAACAAACCAAAACTGTCGTAATTATTTATGGAAGCACGAGATCAAACTCAATCCTCATCCTCCTCTGGTATTTCAAGGTATGGAATCTCTGCAAAGTCGCAGCTGTCTGAAATCTCCCTCCTAATAACTTTTTTGTGCTCATCATCACCTGCACTGGTTGAACATTTCAGATTTTTCAGTGAAAAAATTAGTGAAAAATGTTTTGAATTTTGCATCAATTTTTCAGTGAAAAACACAGTGAAAAACTTGAAACTTCTTCATGACTTTTTTGAACTTCAAAACAATTTCAGCACTTTTTCAGAAAATTTTCACAAGATTCAAAAAAGTCACAAAAATGTTTCAAGTTTTTCACCTACTTTTTTGGTGAAAAATTGCTGCAAAATTCAAAACATTTTTCACCAAAGTTTTCAGTGCAAAACTTAAAATGTTCAGCCAGTGCTGTGGATGCTAAAAACTGCAGCCAGTCCTCTTCGTCATCGGCAACAATGGCAGGCTGCCATTCAGACATGAAGTTCAGCCTTGATTTTTTGAAATGAAATTTCAACATCTGAAGAGCCTCCATTAGCATAGGACTAATACGGTTCCATCATTTTGTATTGATCTCAGCTGCAGATGAAAACACTCTTTCAGATGGCACAGAAGTTGCCTGGATTGCAGCATAGTTGGTGAGGAGGCGGTATATTCTGTGCCACGTTGTTTTCCTGTGATTCTACCAAATAAGAGATTCAGCAGTTGTTGTTAGATTGTATATGAGCTTAAACAAGCACTCACAATCCAATAGCCAATCATATCAGTTGAGCTCCTGGGAGGGATCACACTATGCTCGTAGTGCCTCACCTCTTCAATTGACTGGTTCCCACCAGTTCTTCCTGTTGAAAAATCGAGAGACTGTTGGGAATAACGAAGGTGCTGTGCCAGATTTAGTATTCCTGTGTGCACTGTTCAAGAACAAGATGGTGCACCACTGCTGGAATCTGATTCAGATTCCACTGGAGAGCTTGAGCCGGAAGCATTTTTGCCGATGGCTGTGGCCTCATAAGCTTCAAGCTTTGAAATTCTCAGTACTTATTTCAAGGGCTCAGATGAAGTTGAAAACCTTCTCATAAATGATTTTCCTTGGCATCACTTGATCTGGAGGGGACCAATTCTGCTTGATCCCTTCCAAACGAATGGACGGATTGATGACTAGCACCAATTGTGTTCAAGAGAAGACCTCCCGAAAAAAAAAAAAAAAAAAACAGCTGCACTTACACATTCAGATGATATAGGCATCCATGTCACCAAACCCGTTATAATATTTGGCAGCAATATCCAGGCCAGGCTTGATGAAATGTGCAACATTATCGGCTTGCAACTCGCAATCAGCAACCATTGTTTCCCACGAAGACTTGAAGAGCTTGAATGCAGGGATGGCACCAGATAGAATTGGTGTGTTCTCTGCGGACATAGCAGTTTGAACAATGTGAGATTGCTAGATAAACCTCAGAATTTATTCCATCAAAGGGGTTAAAAATACCTGCAGTATCAACTCCATCAACTCCAACTGATTCCAATGCCGGGTTTCCAATGGGTGGTTGAATTGGTGAGCATCACATTTCAAAGTAAAAAATTGCTGCACAGGCCATATGGCCAGTTTATTAGTTTGAATGTTGTATTATGCAAGTTAACTCATCTCTTGCAAGTATTGAAGCCAGTGGAGCATATAAATTACCAAATCCCACTGTGTTTTGACATCTGGCAAAACCGTAACAGGAGCAAGTACTACTGGTTCCTTGACAACTCTATTCTTGACCAAGGTGACCTGCATCCAAAGTGAATTGATATTGCCTTGTTTGATAATGTCAAGAAGTTGATCACAACATTGGCCAGACTTGTGACTAAAGGCCACAGTTTTACGGGCCCAATGACTGGGACCAGCCTTGCATGTAGTTTGTGTCTGCCGAAAATTGACCACAGCAGTATTGTTGTCTATACCAGTCTCTGTTCCAGGATCTGTATCTATATCAGAGTGGGTGAGATAGAAGATATTAAATGAAATCACACTGCCTGAAAGATATGAAATGTCAGATGAAGACATGTACCAAAGCTGGAAATGAATGCGAGGAACTCCAAGTGCCGCTGAGAACACTGGCTGAAGCTGCATCAAGGATCATTGTCCATAATTGATGGCCTTTGGCGTGTGATGATCAGGAACCTGTTGCTCTGCCAATGTTGTACAGAATGCTTGGATAAAATATTCCTATATTCTTCTTATGCCCTTGGATGCATGGGGGCTTTTTCAAGGCAGGTTAACCTTTACCAATATGGCCTCATAATTCAAAAACGGGGAGGCTTGATTTGAGCACAGCCACTCCGTGTTCTATTCATGCGCACAATCACACCAATATATGAGATGCTCAGATGTGAAAAACAGAGATATACTTAGAGTACCATTAAATCAGTGAGACAGAACTTGATAAATGGGCATGATGTCGACACAAAGATATGAAATGTCAGATCAAGATGAATCTAAAGGTGGAAATGAATGCGAGAATCAGTTAAAGATACACTGAGGAGGCTGAGGTGACATTTCGTGGGCAGCAGATGTTCAGACTTAAAAGAGAGTGGCAGCCACTTCCCAGCACCCAAGTCTTTCTCAATGCCCATTATGCCCCTTCACATCCCTGAATACCCTGAATTTCAGGGTTCGCTCCCGTATATTGGGTACTGCATCAGTGACAATTCGGTAAATACATTTTTCCAAAGCCTTGCCTTGATCTATAATCATTTATCAGGGTCCTTCAACCCAATGGACGCTGATGTGGATTCACATTAGCCACTAGCACAATGTTATTCCCCTTCCATTATGTTCCAGAATGTGCACATTGATTGAGCTTGTCAAAGCTGTTGATCTTGGAACTTCAACTGAGTGTACTATGGATCAGCTTTACATTGTTCAATTCCCATGGAGTGAACACATTTTCCTTGCATTCAAAGGCTTGGATTCAGGACTACATCACCTTGAAGTGCAATTTTAGAACACTTTTAAATGGCTGATATATATTATACAGGCCCTTATTGACGCTATGACCCATTCTTTGGCTAAGAAAGCAGCCAAAGAAACAGCAAAGTATGCAAAACTTGGATGGTCTTCACATGGCACAAGGCGGCACAGTCGCATTACTTTTACTTGTGAAGGATGGTATAGATACACAAGAAAAGAGCATGATTGTGACTCAGATGAACTGCCAGACCTTTTCTAGTTGCTTGAGACCGATACCCTTCATGCAATTCACTTGAATGTACCAAAATTTTAAATATTGAACCGCCCTGACAGCATTCAGGAACATGGCAATCAAAGACAGCATCAATTCCAGGAAATAGGCATGTATCACACTTCCATCTATCCAAATTGGGGTCCTAATGACTGAAATTGTGGTTCTCCTTCATTCCTACACATTTCTAATATTTATGCCTGACTCAAGTCACTTGAAGTCGACTTGGACTGACTTGTGAGTCGAGTCAAGTCTGACATTTGACCCGACTTGACTCGACTCAAGTTGGCTACCAAGTCGACTTCAAGTTGCCTCAAGTCTGAAGTCGCAGCAACATTAGTGTGTGTGGAGGTCTGCTGTTAGTCAAAAGACAATAAAAAAGTGAAAGAATACTTGTTCAGGCTCCTTGTACTGCATATGGGAACCTCCTCTAATGATGTCCTGTCTGCTTTCCTTGGTGTGCTCTTCCCCTTAAATCCAGCACTGGATGTGCAATGTGTGTTATGCCAACAAGGACACCGACGTTGTTCGAACAAGAGGCAAGACAATCTGTCTTCTTGACTGCAAATCAGCAGTTTGGAACTGGTGGCTTCTCCCCAGGCCTATCTTCAACAGAGCTGAGCTCACAAAAATGGTAATCCTAATCAAGGAAGCCTGGAATGGTGACACCAGGTCTGGTGAGACAGGACCCTGTAAAGGAGGTGATGTGCAGGCACCTGCGCTGAGCTCGGAAGCATGCAAAACACCAATCACCTGTCAATGTCGGCTGTCAACTGACTCCGATCATGTCACGGAACACGCCTCTTTTTCCCTTCGTTCGTCTCCTGTCCACCCTGCATCTGCAAAAACACCACATTACCAAATTTACTAGGCCACGCAACACCCCGGCACTAGTTCCCTTAATATTTTCCATTTCTGTGTTTCTTCCTGCTACCTAGAGCGACTGTCTAATTTATCACAACGTTGTGTTTATCTCATGTTCCTGTTGTTCCTGTTTTCCTGTCTGTTGTCTCGTCCTATCCTAGAATTTCCCTTCTAAGTTTTATTTCTTTCTCTTTTACTCCATTCACCCTGACCCTTTCTTGTATAAATACCTTAGATTTTTTTCTAATAAAATCACTACTTTTACTGCCCATTTCCGCACACTTCTAAGTCAGTCAATCTCACTCTCGCACCGTCTACGCCCATGTTCTTGCCTTCACCATCGTCTACGTTGTTTTTACTTTGTTCATACACCCCTTTGTCGACTTTCTGCGCCTTTTCTAGCTGTTTGGTGGAGTCACAGCACCAGGCTTTTATTGAAGCACTCACTTTTATTTTACTTTCTATCTGTCCGCTGTGCATTGACACTTTTGGTGTTAGCTCACGCATAGCCGGCTGATAGGCACGTCAGAGGTGTGGGAGGTGAGATGCCTAAGGTGCAGGTGAATATAGGAGAGGTGGCCTGTCTCTAGCTTTGAGAGCAAGGGAGAAGGGTGCACAAGATGTGGTACAAGTTTGGGGGAAGGATGGGGAGTACCCATTGGATTGAGTGAGACTTGGTACAGTGAGTGGGGAAAATGCCCCAGAAGCTACTAACTATTCTAACTAAGTGCGCTCTCTTTTATACTTTTTCAATGACTTCACATGTTTCCAGGTGTGCCATGCAGCCACAGAGCATTTCCAGGGTGCAGGAGTCATCACAACAAGTTCTGGGGTGCATACTTGGCAGGAGACAAGATGTCTCTGTGGGGAGACCAATCATCTCTAGTCGAATGTGAGGTGTGGTGAGGCCAAATGACCTCAGAACTGGCTAGGAGCTTCAGGCACGGCCATTTGGTCATATTCTGGAGTGTCCAGCAGGTGGTGGTCCAGAGGAGATGAGTGATCTCCCTAGTCTCGTGACCAGACTCTTATGACATCCCAAAGGGAACCCTGTCATAAGAGTCTGGAACAATCAGCGGCCATGTAACCGTACTATGGCTCTATCAAAATTGATGGAGCTTTCCCGCGGTCTTGCCTCATGATCGGCGCGTGATTTGAGCGTGTTTCTGTAGTGCTCATGTCCTCCGCATGTTCGTAAATATTAAAGAGCACACCTGTATACTTCAGAAGGCCACCCGAAGGTCTCATGGATCCTAACTCGCCACCTAAAGCCCGAAACTACCCAGTCAGACCAAGTTGTTATACCGGATTAGGTTCAGATGACTTTCCAATGGATGATATTGATGCTGCGACCACTGTTGGTGCAATCTCTAGCCCCCCAGATCCACGCTTCAGGGATATAGATCTTCCTAATGTCCCCTTCCTGGAGCTCCAGGACCATGATTTTGGAGATTCAGAGTCAGATGCTGACTATGGTGCCGACTCTCGGGCTCCAAAGCTATCAAACACCGAGAAAACTCGAGCTGTACTAGAATTTATGCGGAAAATTAACAAATTCTCACTCCGCATTTTTCTTGAAGAGCTCTTTACATCTGAAGATGGGACAATAAAGAACGTTACAAATAAATACCTTGGACAAAATGGTTACTCCCATCTTCTGGATCTTGTTTTTACAGATAGGGTCCTACAAGACGCATCTGTTGCAGCATGGATAATGTCAAAGGCCACAGATCTGTGTGTCAAAGAAGCCAGCCGCCTAACTGATACTGCTCGTAAAGGGAATTTTTTTGAAGAGGCTAAACAACTTCGCCTGCCAGCCTCTTCAGTCAAGATTAAATGCTTGCGTACTTTCTCAATTCCAGCCCTCCTTGGAATATATGAAAGCGCAACTCCTCATCTCCAGGCTCTCTTGAAAGCTGTTATTGGCAAAAAAACAACAGATTCAGAGGAAGACCTAGTTCAGAGGCGGCAAAGAAACCCGGACATGGTAAGGTTTGATTCATTTCTGGGTCATTAATATCTGATCAAGATTATTATCCAGGGACGCACAATGATCACATCCATGCTCTTGAATTTGCGCAGTAGAGAAACAAACCTTCATCTTGCAATGAACTCCTTACTTCTTTGGGACGGTAGAGTTGCTAAGCGAGTTGTTCAAACTCTGAATCATTATGCTTTCTGCACATCATATAATTATCAATCCAAGGCTGTTGGTGCCATTTCAAAGGATGCGACCTATCTGGCACAGTGTGTTGCCAATGATCCAAACAAAATGTGCCTCTTACCTTATGATAACTTCAACTGGGTTGAGAAGGCTTGGGAAACTTCTGCCACTCACGGCAATCTTTCACATGATCAGGTGTCAGCAATACTTGTTGTTCTGGATCTGCCTGCAGGAACAAGCCCAACAGAGGCCACTCGACTTTCACATATCTCAAATTTTGACCAGACAAGTCGCACAAGACATCTTCTCCCACCAGATCTTTCTCTTGAACAGATACTACCGAGCTCTGAAGATCAGAATGTCTTTCTCAGACATGCAATTATACATGTTTCCCATATTTTGGCTGAAGAGATGGACATATTTTCTGAATATCACAATGCCTTTGGGCTCTTTTTTGATCCACATGAACTTCCTGCCAAGAAAACTGATGAATATTTTCTGCCCACATATGATCAAGAGCAAACTTCAACTCGAGGAAATATGCTTGTTATTGAACACTACTTTAAAAAAATTTTAAGGATTCCAAACAAGGTGTTTGAAGACAAAAACTTCTTTTTGCTTGGGGACAGACTGACTACTGCTCGGGATCGTGCTGCTCAAGATCAGCGGGCACTTGATCGCTCTGAACACCGTGTTGACCACTTGGCCAGTTTTTCACTGCTTAGTGGTCTCATGCATGTTGTATTGAACCAAGTCCAGAATATTGGCAAAAACACATGGGGGGGCGGTGTTAAAGATGCTGTCAGTCTTGCTACCTTATTAGAGAAGCTTCCAAACACAGGCAATATAAATTTACGGAAAATTGACTTTTATGCTTGGTTGAGATTTTTTGATGTTGTTCTCCGAGCACTTGTCCTACGAGCAGCAATGGTACTGCTAAATGAATCCACACTGGAACAGTTTTATAAACACAAGATATCAGCAGATGGATTCAAATCCCTTTGTACTCGCATTGTGACTGAGTTTCTCCTGCCTTCTGTTGATCGACTTGAAGCTGAGGAAAGAAAAGTATTGCCTGGAAGTACAGAATCTGGAAATGCAGTTCTTCTGATGCATGATCTGATGACAATAAGAGAGATGCGACATGCTATCAAGCATGGACATCCAGAACGAATGGAACGAATGCTGAAATATTGGACTCCGATATTTTATGCTGGAGGCAGTTTCAACTATGCAAATGAATTAATGGAGCTTCTTCATAATCTCATACATGACTGGCCTCCTGAAACAGCTAGAATTCTTCGAGCTGGCATGTTCATGAACAATCAAGGAAAACGTACAACATTCAAAGAGACTGATATTCGGGTGGAACAATATAACAAGTCAATTAAATCTCATGTGCACGGGGCTAATGCACGGCCAGGTTTATTGGAGAAAATCACTCCAGCTATTGGTCATATTCAAGAGCTAACTGAAAAGATGTTTGAGGACCTTGGTGTGTTTGATGAAGACCAACATCATACCCATGTTTCCCAGCACAAAGATGTGATCTTACTCCTGGAGCACCTTTCAAAGTCTGGCATCTTTGATTTTTCCAAGGACAAGCAATCAGACCACTTGGTTGTAGACCTGTTTCGAACAGGGTTGCATCGACTTGCAGGGCCTCAAGGTGGTCATGCAAGACATCTTCAGCGCCATGTTCTTCGATCCCGAAACCGGCATTACAATGAATTACCTCCAGGCTATCTTGAAAAAATCCGTGCTACTTCAAGTGCTCCAGAACAAGAACCAGAGCCAAATGAAATGATAGTGACTTTAGAAGAGTTGGACAGAGAGCTTGAGCAAGACAATGTTCGGCCAGAACTTACTTTGCTTGAACAACTGGATGAAATGATGCAAGAATACTTTGATTCGTATGATGAATATGAGTAGTTCTACTTATCTGTACATGTGTAGTCCTATGTGTAGCCTTAGTGTTCCTGGTAGTTTGGAGCTTGCGATAAATCCATCATGATCATTTCACCTGTTTGAAGTACCTCACTCTGCCCTTCCCTCTTTCGTTTGCGAATGGGCTTTTTGACTGCAGGATTTGTTTCAGCATCATTTTGTGTAGGTTCAGCTTGGCAAGGCTGTGGTAAAATATCTAGTTGTGTGCAGATCTCATGAACAGCTTCAAAGAGATGCTCTGAGAGTGCAGACCAATGAACAATATGCGTGTGATGTCTGAGATCCTCCACTGAAAATATCTTGCTTGTATGCTTTGATATCTCTTCCAAATCTGAGTCTGACACCAAAGACTTGGGCCCATAGCTTGGCCATTCTGCTTTCCAGTATTTTTTCCAATGCTCGAGTCTCCATTGAACAAGCTTCTTGTAAATAGTTTCCCGCTGTAAATCTGTTGTCTTGACAGTCACAGATTTTGTGGCAGATACAGGGTTGACTTCTACCCATTTGTATTCTTTGAAAGGTTTATAATTGGGATCACATCTGTTGCAGCAGGGAAATGATGCATGCCGAGTAAAATCATTTGTATTCCCAAGATGTTTTTGAATAATGTTTTCTGCACACTCCTCTGATAGAATGAGTTCAATTATACCTGGATCCTGATCACCAGGATGATCCATTGTAATATCCCCAGCAAGCATACTTGGCTCAACAAAAAATATGGCAACACTTTGTTCCCCCTCCTGTCTTGCTCCCCGTCCACGTCGTTGATCTGCATCTGGAATAGTGAGGTCACGGCATCCAAATTGTATGACACGATGGACTCCAGGAAAATTCATTCCAGCACTAATCTTTGATGACCCTAGTAAAATCTGTGTTTTTCCATTGCGGAAATCCTGCAATGCCATCTCTTGGTGGCGTGACGAGAGTCCAGAGTGAATGATATCTACAACATGTGTAGGAAGTTGCATATAAGCTGCCCGGGAAAATGCCCACCAGAACATTTCTGTGAGCCGGTCAAGATCATCACAAAATACAATCGTCTTGACCAGATCTGTTTCCTTACAACCAAGTGGAATTATAAAAGCAATATCAAGAAAGCTTTGAATGTCATGCTCCATTGGCATAATCATAGTTGACAATTCTGGCCGAAAGTTACCAAGATTAATCAGAGTATAATCAGGATTGAGTCCAGCATATGTTACAAGTGAAGTCCGAAAAGCCTCTGGACAAGTAGCAGAGAGGCAAATCAAGGGAACTTGATGCCTGACAATATTTCGGAGTTGGTAGATCCGTGAGTAAGAGGGTCGCCAAGCATGAGTCTGATGCACAAGATGTGCCTCATCAAGGTAAATAGCTGACAACCACTTTCGCCATGGTTCAGAATGCAAAAGTCTGGCAAAGGATGGGCTTTCAAGTGTTTCTGGGCAAACATAAACCACCATCATTTCGCCTTGAGCTGCTTTTTCATAGGCATCTTGACTGTTCTGCTCTGAATAAATGAAGACAGATGAAATCTGTCCTGTTTGGCTCCTGAAAATATATTATTCCAGGGTGTGAACATATATTAAAAGACATACCGCAATTCACCCTCTTGTCCAAGACTTGTAAAAGGAGTAATGACAAGAGAAATGCCTTCATTTCGTGCAGCAAGTGGTAGAGTCCAAGTAAGCGATTTTCCAGACCCAGTAGGCGAGATTAATACACAATCTCCCTTGCTCATCAAGACATAATTGCAGACTTGTATCTGGAATGAATGCAGGTTGGCATCAGCAGGTAGTAGCTTGTTTTTAATTGCAATTTCCTGCCACTCATCAGGATCAAGGGTAAGAACAGATTGGAGAGGGGCTTTCTTTGAGAGATCAAAGGCAGCCTGAGTTGGAGTACCCAGATTATTTAAGGCATAGGGATTGAAGGATGGGGCTTTGGGTTTGACCTCATAGCCACTCCTATATTGTCTTTGAGAGTGAACAGGAGCTAAAGGATTGCTAGGAGAGTCAATACTGGTAAGGGTATTTGTGCCTGAACGCAATGGGGTAGCAATAGGGGTAGGAACAGTGCTAGAGGTGGAAGCAGACCGAGCATGTTGTCGTACTGGGGGCCAGTTGAGAGGGGAATTGGTGTCCATTTAGTGTATATGGGGAGCTAAGAGGCCTATTACAATGTAGCAGGGTAGAGAATGTATCGAAGTCGAGGGTAAGTGCAAGAAACACGCTCAAACCACGCGCCGATCATGAGGCAAGACCGTGGGAAAGCTCCATCAATTTTGATAGAGCCATAGTACGGTTACGTGGCCGCTGATTGTTCCAGACTCTTATGACAGGGTTCCCTTTGGAATGTCATAAGAGTCTGGTCACGAGACTATGATCTCCCTCGGTTAGTTGGCACACTGTCTAAAGCACAAGCATGGTCATGGCTCAGATAGCCTGCCTCTTGTCCATCCACTTGGCCTCAGACATGGGTAAGGTCCGGGGGTGAGAGGGCTCGCCTTCTCATAGTGTGGAGGGGGAGCAGAGGGTGCAGGGCTGAGGGTGAGGAGATCCCAGAGCCAGACAAGAGATATCTGTGCATGCATGTTGTCTGGTATAGGACAGTTAGGAAATGAATTGTCTGGTGCCACTGAGGGAGGTGCAGGAGGTCCAGAGGGTGGGGAGACCTTCATTCTCATTGTGAGACTAGTTCTGGTAACATGGTTTCCTGATTTGGAGGTGCTCATCTTGGACTCCAGTTGTGATTGCCATATTTGAGAGTTGCTTGGAGGGGCCATGAGGCGATGAGCAGTGCATAGCATGCTTGGAGACCTCACACCAGTATGGTTTTGCATTTATCCCTCTGCAATGACTGATAAAGTTGCAGATGACTCTGGGCTAACTCTGTTGAAGAGTTGCCAACCCCTGGCCCTTCTTGAGTGAGTGCTTCAACAATGGAGGAAGCAGTCACAGCCCTCCTCTCTCACTTCCACTCCTTTTCCAGTGGCAAGCCATATGCACCTGTGGATGCAGACAATGCAGTTCTTATTGAGATTTATCCCCCAAAAACTTCATCAACTGAGTGCAGTGGACACCCAGTGGCATATCTGGGATGTTCCTGGTTGAGCAATCCTACAAGGTTGCCATTGTTCCTCTTCCAAGCAGATACTCTCATGGATGCAGAGAGGAACATGGAACTAAACTATTAGAATAAGCTGTACCAGGCTAAGATGATGAGCAAGGGTGGGCAAAGTCACAACAACAAAAGGAGTATGTTTGTCCTCTAATGTACAGACAGTGGTACAGAGATAAACGATAAAAGTCACAGTCACATGTAACAGCTAATAAGAATGTGGGTACATAATGCAGTGCAAGGATGCTGATGAGCTGTACAACTCATAACCCACAAATCCTAACACAAACATTCCCTTTGTTAGGATGCTCAAACAGTGTTAGAATTCAAAGGTTGCAAGCCATACGAAGTTCGTTAATGTCATCAGCATGCATGGACTGAATTATGTACTGTCTATTTATTCGCTCATTTATGTGGTGTTTAGCTGATTGTTTGCCTCTGTACCACCGCTATGTACATATGAGGACAAATATTCCTTCTTTGTTGCTTGGACTTTGCCTTGCCCCTGCTTGTCATCTTGACCTGGCACAGCTTATTCTAACACAAATCCAATATTCCCAGCCATTGTTGGAGTCCAGTCCAGTGCCACTCGCATCCACCCCTTGCGTCATTGAATCCATGGTTCAAGTCCTGGCTCCTGCATCCCATTTGCATCCCTTGCATCATCAGCATCCATAGCATCACATGTGTCCCTGCGTCCCAGTGTTTCCTTTGCAGTGTAGTGTGCAGTTTGAGTCTGGCCTACCTTCATTGTTTTATTCAGGCCCCTAGGTGTGGTTTGAGGCCAGCCTACCACAGCGTCCCACAGTGATCCTGACAATGTTGTTCCAGTTCCTCCTCCTCGCATACCGAAGTCCCCATCCCCTGCAATATCAACACCTGGTGTGCATGTTGCATCCATAGTCCCTGCTTCTAGCTGCATGCCATTATTTATCCTTACATTCAGTCTGTGGTAGCAGTCTACTACAGCTATGCCATATGCTCCTCCCCATTCCTGAACCATCTTCCCTGGGCAACATCTGCTGAGCCACATGTATTCACAGCACCAACTTCATGACCGACATTTGGTTTTCCACACCTGAACCTATTTGAGCATGTACTTGCATTTGAGAAGGCATCTTGAAGTTTGATGGAGTGTTTGTTGAATGTTGAATGTGAGATGGGCAAGGAGTCTGTGCTGGTGAGCTGGATTTGGTTTCAAGGCAAGCAGTTTTTTATTCAGGCCCTGTCTAGAACGAGGGCAGGTATTTTTGGCAGCAAGGGCAAGCATTGTTGGCATTGAGGACAAGCCTCAGAGTTTGTACAGCTTGAGGGTGACTGTTAGAATTCAAGGGTTGCAAGCCATACGAAGCTTGTTAACATCATTGGCATGCATGGACCAAATTATGTACCGCCTATTTATTTGCTTGTTTACATGGTGTTTAGCCAATTGTTTGCCTCTGTACCACCACCATGTACATATGAGGATAAACATCCCTTCTTTGTTGCTTGGACTTTGCCCTGCCCCCACTTGTCATCTTGACCTGGCATGGCTTATTCTAACAGACAGGACCAGTGGTAGAGGAGATGTAGGTGCAGTGTGATAAGGACTGGAGTGTTGCTATCAAAAGGCAATGTATTTCAAAGGCAACTGCATTCATCCTCTAGGGGGAAAATAGAGTCAAATGATAGACAGGAAGATTGGTGCTGGGATTTGCTTTGGAGTGGGTGAAAAGGTAAAACATGAATTGGGGAGAAAGATTGCCTCCTTGATGAGATCAGGTGTGTGTGGACCGCTGTCAGTCAACAAATGGGTAAAGAAGTGGAAAAACTTGATCAGGCTCCCTGTATTATGTGCTGGGACCTCTTATGGTGTTGCCCTGTCTGCTTCTCCTTGGTGCATTCTTCCCCTTAGAACCAGCACTGGATGTGCAATGAATGTCATGTGGACAATAACACTGATGTTGTTTAAACAAGGGGTGACAATTGACATCCTTGAGTGCAAAGCAGCAATTTAGAAGTGGTGGCTTCTCCCCAGGCCTATCTTCAACAGAGCTGGGCTTGCAAAAATGGTGATCATAATTGAGGAAGCCTGGAATGATGACACTGGTCCAGTGAGGAGGGACCATGTAAAGGAGGTGTGGGAGGCAAGACACCAGAGGTGCAGGCAAATATAGGTGACAGTGGCCTATGGGAGCAAGGGTGAAGGGTGCATGAGAGAGGTTACTAGTTCAGAGAAGGTAGGGGGAGTAGCTTTTAGATTGAGTGAAACTTGTAAGTGAGTGGAGTCCCTCTTATACTCCTCAGTGACTTTCAATGTCTCCAGAGATGCCATGTGGTTGAAGGGCATTTCCAGGTCACATCTCCCCTAGTTATCATTATTCAGTTTGTTGTGTGAAGTGATTGCAAGGTGTAGCTTGAATAGCCCACCTCTCACCAGGGGCAAGAGCTGAAGCACCTGCATCTCAAGTGTTAAACATGCCTGTTCCACACCTGTTCTGCAGCTAAGTATGCACCTGGATTTTTCATTGACAAAGGTGTCAATCAGCTTTGTGGCACCTTTGTTTTTGGCTTTGACTGGCACCAAATACAAAGGTGCCAAAGAAATGATTGACACCTTTGTCAATTACAAATCCAGGTTTACAACCATGTGCAGAACAAGTACATTTAAGGCACTTGAGATCCAAGTGTCTCAGCTCTTGTCTGCAGTGTCTCATCTGTCTACTTGGCCTCAGGGTTGGACAAGATCTACCCAGTTCAAGAGTACTCATCTCCAGTCATGCTGGGGGGCACAAGCATCTGGGTACCATGTAGAGGATCTTAAGACTGGACAGGGGGTATTTGCATGCACAATGCCCTTAGGTGCATAATGGCAGAGGTGTGAACAGATAGGAGATGTGTTGTATTATGCAGCTAAGGGGAGGGCAGAAGGTCTGGATGGTAGAGAGAGCATTGTTCTCATCATAAAATTAGTTCCAGTAACATGGATTCCCAATTTGGAAGGTGTGTCAAGTACACTCATGTCAGATTCCAGTTATCACTGCTGCAACTGAGAGCTAGGCTCCTGACCAGCCTGCCTACAAATGGCAAAAATATGTGGCAAGCACTTTGCTGTAGGCAGGCTGGTACATTTCAGGACATGCCAAAGGGCTGAGCCCAGAGTTTGAAATTTTGAGTGGTGCTGATCATCAGCATCACAGTGCCATCATTTCTCAGTCAAATTGAGGCTTCATAACTCACCATATGCAGAATCTCTCAAAATTCTGAAGAAACAGACTTAAAGAAAATACAAATCAGATTCACCCTTACCTTTGAAACTTTTCAAAATAAGTTAATTTAAGACTAGAACAGGGGAAAAGAAAAATGATTGAACTCCCTGACCAGCCTTTTTGTTTGGCCCAAGTTGTACCAGCCTGCCTATGGCAACGTGCTCACCACAATGGTTGCTCATTGTAGGCAGGTGTCACGATTTGAGCCATAATTGTTCCATCTTATCTAGGCGCTGAACACATGACAAGATAATGCGGATAAGCGCCAGACAGATTAGACTGTGCAATTGCGGGAATTGCTCAACTTAGGATCCTTGATATATCAAGAAGCCTCATGGGTTTTCATGCAATGAAGGTATTCTGAGCATTTCCCATGATCAACCACATGGCAGACATGCATATTTAATATGTTTGACACAACACATAGTTTTAGGTTACAATACGTTTTCTTTTAATTTCCCTTGACATGACATTGACATTTCATTTCATTTACGATTGCTTGAGGCCATGATCCTCATGTTCATCTTTATTTAGTTTTATAGTACAGCCACTCTAGAACAGTATAAATACAAGTAGTAGTACACTGTATTTCTTTAGTCTTTTATTTGATTCATTTTTCGGGTCTCATCAACATCTCACTACCCAATCCCCTACACTGGGTGAACATTTCAAGTTTTTCACTGAAAATTTTGGTGAAAAATGTTTTGAATTTTTTAGCAATTTTTCAGTGAAAAATCAGGTGAAAAACTTGAAACATTTTTGTGAATTTTTTGAACCTTGTGAAAATTTTCTGAAAGTGGTGAAAATGTTTTGAAGTTCAAAAATGTCATTCAAAAGTTTCAAGTTTTCACCTGGTTTTTCACTGAAAAATTGCTGTAAAATTCTAAACATTTTTCACTAGAATTTTCACTGAAAAACTTGAAATGTTCAACCAGTGCTAGCCTGGCTAGTGTGGACAAGATTAAATAAAAAGAGCCTTGACTGTGACGGCAGGCTGGTAACAAGCCTAACTGAGAGCTGCATGGAGGGTCCATGAGGTAACAAGTAGTGCCTTGCATGCTCAGATGATGTGTTGAGGCCCCCTGTAGTCAGACCCTGACTATGCGTACAGACCTTGGTCTATGTCTGACTACATCTGTAGTCAGACATCATAGGCAAAGGTTTGACTACACATATGGAGCTTGGCTTATGGCATGTAGTCAGACTGTGCTGAGGTCTGACTATATCTGCCTACTTTGCTCAACCTCTTTCTGCCCCATGTAGGCACAGCATTTCTCACACATTTTCACTCATTTCCTCATTAATGAACTTCTCAGATCTCTTTGTCATCTGCGAGTGAGTGAGCGAAAATGCTTGCAGTGGTGGTAGAATTGAAGCTTCATGTTATGTCACGGACCCCTTCATTGCGGACTGTTGCTCCGATGCCAATTTTGTCAATTTCCACCAAAAAAAAAAGTTATTAGCAACATGCACTAACTCAACAACAACTATTTGTGAAAAATTGGACCTCAATATCACTAGATAGCTGCAGCCAACCTGTGACTACAGATGTAGGCACAGGTAGTCAGATGTAGGAAATGTGAGCCACAGCGTAGTCGCATGTAGTCCAATGTCCATGCAACTACATCCCATAGTGAAACCCTCTGACTACAGGGGACCTCAATGCAGTAAGAGACCTCACACCTCCCCCATAGTTTTAATATCAACCAGTGGGGTTGATGTTATAAAAGTGCTGCAGGCAAGCATTGGGCATTAGTCCACATGATTTTATAAAATTTTATTGGTAGAACAGGATACCCTGGTCCTGTGGTGACTACTGCTTTCAAAATTGTCACATACTATCCCCCCCCCTTCACACCGAATAAAGAAAAATTTTGACCTAGGTCAAAATGTTAGAAGAAATTGGATCAACCCATAGCCAAATCAAGTTCAGGGAAAAAATGTTCTATCAGTTAGTCAGAAATTACCATGGAAAAGGCTGCCATCAACAGCTCTTTCAAACTTGACATATTTATTGAATATCAATGAGATATGAAAGGGAAGCTGAATGTTCATCTTTCATCAGCCCTTTCAAAGCACTGGAAAGACCAAATTTCTAAGGAGTCAAAAGGTGCATTGAGATGCTTTCTTTTGTCATTTTATGAAAGATTTGCCCATATATGGAAATATTTCCTAAAAATAAGAAAGAAAGGCTTTTGGCAGTGCTTTCAGCTATATTGAAAAGAACCTCTTTTCTCTCGCTTGGAATAGCTGCTGAAAGATAAACTTTCAGCAGTCCTTTCATACATCGCTGAGAATGAATAAATACATGAGTTGTGAAATAGCCGCTGATTGTAGCTACTTCTGTGGCACTTTTGTACCAAATGAATTTATTAACTTTCTACAAATTTGATATGGCTACTGATTTATACACTTTCAACTAACATCTTGACCTAGGTCAATATTTTTCTTTATCTGGTGTGCTTAGATCTCGGACACCTAAGGAAAATCGGCACATATCATTTTATACAATAGTTATAGGCCCAAGCTGAGTAGCTAGATCGTCGGAAAGTTGTCTTTTACCCCGGGTTCAAATGTTACTTCATAGGAAACAAGTAAAAATTGGGCAAGTGGCGTCATTTTTCGAAGGTGGTCAAGCGTCCGAGTTCTAGGTAACACGTCAAACTCTGATTGCCTGCCTCATATGTGACTACGGTGTGGTCGTGGCACCTCCAAATTTCATAGCATGGAGCAGCTCAATAGGTAAAATAGAATACTTGAAGGGGAGGTCAAAGCAACCCCGGAGTGGTTGACAGGCAGCATGAATTCTTGCCATCACTTTTCACAGTTGGGAGATCAATTTGGCAGGCATGGCGTGATCTTTCGGTTCATTCTGATGGCTACAAGACAGCCATGGCTCTGAATTTTTATGTGGGTACTCTTTCTATGTTAAGGTATTATGTGGATGTATTAATGAAGTAATATGACTCCAAGAAGATGGTGCCAATGCTTAAACTACACAAAATGAGCGAAAATCACAAAAGTCGTTGACCTTCCATAGTGATATATATCCCAAGGAGATGAGATTGCAAGGATTTTTAATGTGATACCTTCAGGGCTCCCCCTGGCGTCTATTTTAAGTCAAAACACTCAGTAAATGGACCAATATTGGACAAGAAATGTTTGTTTGTCCGGGATGGTGGGAGGGATAGTAATTTTGAACATTTCGACTCATTTCAGGATTGTTAAAAATGTTGAGACTTTTACGATTGTCAATTGACAATGGGGATGTTATCTTCCACCGCCACAGTACTGCATATGAAATCGAGCCAACCGGAGCAAGTGACATGAGCACAACCTTGCGGAACCAATGAATGAAACACTCTCCTCAGTGGGCATCATTTTTGCACATGATGTGCAAAACCAGAACCATCTTCTGCCAGCTCAACAATTAATGTTCTTCCTGTGCTCCTTCGGACTTCCCCGCTGCGAGCCAATCGCAGACCCCTGTCCTCGTCAATTCTGTCATATATCTCTGCCTCTGGAAGCTATGCTGTCCAGCTGCTTGCACTCTCGAACTCTGACTTCAGAAGAAAATGCTCGAGAAAAGGATTTCTGTTTTGAACCCCAACGAATAGAGCAGTAATCTGAATAGAACGGATAATCTCTCAATTTGCAAATTGCCCGATGTGACAAGGTTATACATTGTCTCCGGAGTCCCATGACTTGTTCAGCTCGGTATTGGCTCCTGCCCGATTGTAGAGACGTGCCAATGACATAGAGAATATAAATTTCTGGCCCTAGTTGCGCTCTTTCTCCCCTATGCGACTGACGTCATCCGCCGTATATGAATATGATCCAAAATAGGCTTGCTTCCAGCCTCGTGTCCAAAGTCTAAAATTGAAATTTCGGGCATATGCCAACACCCTCCAGTTTGGGCTTGTTTGAGCCGCGCTCTTCCTCCGACGGAACATTGCTATTTTGAATCTATGACGAGCTTGCAAGTCTTGTTCTGGGGCAGTGGCGCAGTTCCCACGAAGAATTGACCATCCTTAAGCATAACAGTGCAGATGAGGCCCGCTCCATGTCGGGAAGACTTCCATTACATAGCTGTAATATTCATTCACCTAGAGATTTCGGTCTGTTGAATCAACTTGAGAGGATTGCGTGAGATATCGTTGCATGCACCATGTCAAAGTTGACCTGCTCCACAGATGGCCCTTGCCGGCTGCTGCTTCGCTGTCGTTCGAAGACGACTTTCTATCTCGCTTCTTGTTCAAGGTTGTCAAAGAGCTCCACTCTACTCCACAACCCCTGGCCAGTTCGTATGCAGCAGTATTCTAAGTTTGGTATAATCGCGGGAATGGCATAGATGAAGAACATATAAAAGAGTGGTCGACTCTCGCCCAACTTCACTCGAACACATCCCTTTGTAGTTCAAGCTCTCTCTCAAACCAAATATGTTCTCTAAGCTCTCTGTCGTTGCCACTACGGCGCTCATTGTGCGCTCCGTTTGTATAACGACAAGTTGATGCCAGAACTAACTATTGCTCTGTAGACCCTTGCTGCCGCCATCCCGAACAGCCCTCCCCCCCCCCGGTCACTCCCCCGACCTCTGCTCAGTGCTGCGCCAGCACCGTCTCTTCGACCAGCACTGTGGCCTCTCTTGTCGCTGCAATCGTCGGCCTCGATCTCAGCGGCCTCAATGTTCCCATTGGTTTGAGCTGCTCGCCCATCACCGTCATCGGAAACAACTGGTATGCACTCTAGCGAGTTGTGGATGATATCACTTTGAACTCAAACTGTGGCACAGCGGCGGCACCACCGTCAATTGCGATGCCCCCGAGAAAGAGTGGGGTGCGTAACCCATGAATTTCTGACTCTTCATACAGTGTACTAAGCCGCGATTTGTGCAGGTGGCCTCATTGCAATCAACTGCCTCCCCATCACCCTCTAATGAAGGAACTTATATGGTTGGCGGGAATTTTGTGTTGTGGATTTTGTTTCGGATTTTGAGTTTGGGCCGGATCGTTATTGTTTGTTGTATTTCTGCGTCGGGCTCTGATTCGTGTTCAATGTCGCGAATATAACCCATTTATTCTGTTTGTCTCTCGATAGCTCTGAGGACTGTGAAGCGGGAAAATATTGAGTAGTGTTTAACTTCGCCAGCCAGTGACTGTCCCTAACCCTTTCCGCCTCGATTTCGCACGAAACCCAAAATTTGGACATAACTCTGCTTGAGTCACAATGTACTCGCACTGTACTTATCGATACTTTTGAACCGTTAGTAGGTGAAGCTGTGCGCTAGCGCAGATAAAGAGTGGTTTTAAAGAAGCGCTCAGGACCTTTGGTATGAGCTTAAGGTGCAATCTCTCAGATAACTGACCAGAACCCGAAGAATTCTATTTTGAGTGTCTGATTCTATTTCTGGGAGTTGACTTTACTATCCCTTGTCATTCCCCGTGGTTCTTGATTTTCAGCTGTATTCCATGCATCTACCTCTTGCAGTAGGATTCCGCCCGCGTTGTGCTATCTAGCACTACGTTTGCGAATAGCGCGCCGGCTCCACTTAGATCTGGCTATGTGAGCTGGAATGGCGGTTTCGTCAACGGCAGGAAGATTGCCGGAGACTGTTCCAAACGCTTCTGAACGGGCACGGGGACGGTGCATGGATATTTTGATGACCGAAACCGACAACAACTTCGGGTACGCTCGTTCCCTGAGGCTTCCGTACCTATTTTCCCCTCCGTTCTGGTGTTCAGACCGCAACGTAGGTAATGTAGCTCGGCCGGGGGACAAGACCAGCCAATTTACCGGAGGTTGTGAATTGAGGAATCTGCGCGACATTCACGCGAGATCAAAAGTCGCGGACGCGGAGAGCGTAGGCACACACCGGCTTAAAAGGCTCTAGCAAACGAAGAGGGAAACCAAGGGTAAGAAAACGGCGTTCGAAGGAAGAAGGTTGCGCAGAGTCTGGATACTTATGTAGAAACTGCGCTCAGTGAGACGCGAGCAGAGTATTCAGGCTACCACTGTGCTAGAAAGCCGAAACAGCGAGATTTAGCACATCGCATGCCGCGAACGACTTCCCCCTGGCCGTGGATGAGCCCTCTGTGGATGGCATACATAGAGCCAGTCGACTCGCTCTGCAGCAACTGCCAATCCACAAATGTTCAGGAAGCTTCACTGTGCACAGGCACCGGCGAACGCCACTTGTAAAACGAGAAAGAAAGAAACTCACCCCCATCCACTCCTGTCGCGGAAGACCTGCAGCGCAAATTCGACCAACGGTGCCTATAACCGCCAACGTTGGCCGAGAAACCGAACGCCCGAGTTGTGAAGAATAGCGGCGGAGGTGGGAGGGCCTGGAAGATGGAAGGGGAGAGAAGGGATCCAGAGCACTCAGCACCCACTCCACCACCTCAATGCATGTATACGCCCCATCTTTACTCCTTTCCGGTCAGGTTGCACACTCACCCTCGCACTCGTCCCTCTCTTGGCCCCCACTTATGCTCCGTGAGAAAGCATATATCGATTGATTCGTACGGAAGGCGGGTACACAGATCGTAGAAATCCCCGGTGCGTCACGCGGAATGGATACCAGAAGCATTTCAGGCTAGCGTGCTGACGCGGAAGCCTCACCGTACGTCTCAGAGACTTGGCAAGAGCACGCCGGGACAGCGTCAGGAGTCATCAGGAGGTAGCCGGCCGTTGAAATACAAGGAATTAAGAGAAGCAAAAGAGAAAAACCGGGGACTTGGCGGGAGCCAAGTCTAGACTGCCGATTCGGGATTGCAGATGCAAGGAAAATCGAGCAATGCGGTCTGTCAATGAGGAGGCTCCGATATGCGATTCAGCAGGATCTCTCAGGCGGCGATGCTTCGAGGGCGCAAGACAAAAGATAGGGCTAGGACTGCTCTTTGACGTATAAGAACGATGATGGAAGCAAGAAAGCAAGAGACGCGCGTGTGGCGATACAGCGACGCATCAGCAAACAATCGGCATGCGGTCCGCGATTCCGCCACTTGCTTCGTCCTTTGTTTTCCTCTTTTTCCTATGCCCATCGCTACCATCGCCGCATTCCTGTTCCACCACGAGCTGCCCTAGCACACTGCCGCGTACACACCGCCTCCCCACTCGTCGGCGCCTCGAAATGGGCCGAGTCGGAAATGCTCCCCGCGCTTAGGACTGCGATCCTGTGAAGATTAGGCGCGCAAGCGCTGGAGGCAGCGGGACAGACCGTGTGTTCCGCGCGATGGTGGCCATGGGCAAGCCAGGCGGTTGACCTCACCAGCGGTGGCGTCAAAAGCAATGCAGGCGCGGGTGCGCTTCAGGCTTCCACCTTCGTGCGCACGTATGTACATCTTGACTCGGGGGCATTTGCGATATAGGCAGCGGTTAAAAACTCGATGCAGAGGTACATACGCCTTCGCCGTTCCCGTATTTGCAACGATTCTCCGTCAACGCGCGCCGCTGCGCTCATCATGTGCCTCACGGCGTGCATCAAACTCTTCGTGACTACATACAGCGAACAGCTGACGCCCGCGGGCACCGCCTCGCCCCGAACGCGCCGCGCACGCTCGAGCCCGCAGCGCCGCCGTTCCGCACGGTGCGCTGTACGCCGTCACAGCGGGGTGCTCCCTGGAAAATCCGGGTACAAACCACGCTCAGCATGTCCCGGAGATTGGAGCTGAAGGGACTGAACTTTAGCGAAATGTCTGAATTATGGCGCAATGTGAGTAAGCTCATTTACTACACCTTAAATAGTAGAAGCGTGAGAGGTAGTACGGGAGTGCACCCGAGTACGAAACGTGGACGCGCTGACATATTGACCGGAACCACACCCGCCCGCTGCGCCGCCACTCATTTCACCCAACTCGTCGGAAAACAAGCGATATAAGTACAAATATCGTAGCGAGAGAAGATGTGGATATATACATCCATCTCTCTGCTCTTCCCTTCCAACCCAGCATGACTATTACACAGGCCCCCTCTGCCCCGCTCGTCGCCGTCGTCGGTGCCACGGGTAGGCAGGGCGGTAGCGTCATCAAGGCACTCGCGGATTCTGAAAAGCCATACCGTATCCGGGGTTTCACGCGCGACGCGACAAAGCCCGCCGCCAAGGAGCTCGTCAAGCTGGGCGTGGAGATCGTTGTCATTTCGCTCGTCATCGAAAATAAAGACAATGTGTATAAAGCGTTCGCTGGAGCAGACGCCGCTTTTGCAAGTCCACTCTTCGCTGATTCACTCAAGGGCTGCACTTATGCTGAACATAGCTTGTGACCAACTACGTAGAACATTTTGACGCCGACAGGGTGTGTATCATTTTCCTTGACAAACATTCCAATCGTTTTCTAATGCCTTCGCAGGAAATTGCAGAGGGCAAGCTGCTCATCGACGCGGTGAAAGCCAGCGGCGCCATGCGCGTCATCTGGTCCGGCGGCGAGCCCGCCAGTCAGATTAGCGGCGGAAAGTACGTGCACCTCTACCACTGGGACAGCAAGGCCCTCGTCACGCAGTACGGCCGTGCGTCGGGCATCCCGTTCGTCGAGGTGCAGGCGGCACACTACGCACAAAACGGGCCCGCTCCCCGGATGACGCTCCGGCCGAGTAAGCAGGATGACGGGTCCTTCCTCGTCTGCTGGCCCATGAAGCCCACGACGGTGATCCCGGTCCTCGATGTCGTGCACGACTACGGACTGTTTGTGCGCCAGGTGCTCGAGGCGCCCGTCTTCCCGAACGGGTCCACTGTCGCTGCATACGGCGAGAAGATCGCCCTCGGAGACATGGTAGCACAATTTGCCGAAAGTGCGTTGATTTCATGTCCGCTATAATACTCGCCTCGCTGACTGACCGGATAGTTACCGGGAAGAAATGCGTCTTCCAGCAGATCTCTATTGAGGAGTTCCAGAGTGAGGTCCGGGCGTTCGTCCCGCCGCACTTCGTGCTCGCCATGGCGGATGTATCCCAGTATTTGGAAGAGTATGGACGTGAGTGTATCCTCATTCATCCTGCCGCTGTATCTAATAATGTGTGCAAGACATGGCAGGGCATACTCCTACGAGCCCTGAACTCCTCGCGAGACGCCCGCGTACGTGGGCCGAGTTCGCAAAGATTCAGGACTGGAGCTCGCTCTTTGCGTAATGTAGTTATGTCTCTACGGGTTAACTACATATCTTGACTTGCTCGATTTTTTAGATGCTAGATCTGAACTAAATTGTATAAAATGTTTATGGCTGTATCGGCACATGGTATTTTGCGACAGAAACACGGTACATGGGGTTTAAGATATTTTACATCTAAACGCTTGGGTGCTCGTATGGCTTGACACTTGTTTCTGCTTAAATTCTCCCCCCACACCCTCCCTGACCTCCGCGTGTCCGATAGCCGGGACGCCTCGGAGTCCCATCACACCACTCATCGTCTTCGCATATGGGCTGAAATTCACCGTGGCGATCTCTGGCAGCTGGAAGTCTTCACTCTTCGGAACTATATTCCAGTCCCATGTCTCCGCCTTATAACTTCCTTCTTCCATAAGGTCATCTAGCTCCCTCGCTGCCTCCGACTCACTGACTCACTAACTCACTCGGTTTGCATTTCCTTTTCTCAGACTCCGCGGCCCCTTGCGCCTGCTGTCTTCAGGACCGTGCTTGCTCGCCTCCATAAAGTGCACCGAACAAGAAATCAGAGCAATAAGAACGATCTTCAATTGTTCACTGTTCTAAACTTTAAACGTCAATACAGGTACATGTCTCACCGACGGGTATGAACTAGAACGTGGTGCGTGCAGCATACTCGCTTTCCTTGCTTCTGGCCATTGAAATTTTGCGAGAGAGCCCTGGTTCGACTCCCTGCATCCGAATTCCAAGGCGGTACCTGAGTTATCTGCTTTTTTTTCGCCGGATGCCTTTTCCCTTTCTCCTGTTCGTTTCGTCTTCCCATGTTCAGCATTTGCATTCGCTGATTAACAAAGGACACAACACCTCCCGTCAGTAAGTTCCTATCAGGTGCTACCGAGCTGCTACCGGGCCACCCTCCAGGGCCTACAAGGAGCTACCAAGCCTTGGCGGGGAGCGCCCAGTATGGGGGGACTTGTCTACTGGGCTACTATGGGTACGGAGACTACTGAGCGCGACGTACTCGAGCCATTTTTTGCTGATGTTGGGAAATGAGATGAGATTCTGGTGGCGTGTGGACATGGGATGGAAGTACAGCGCGCAGAGGAGTCGGCATAATTGGTGTCAGTGATCGTGGGGAAAGTCAACAGTATTCATATGCTAGTGCCGCTTGTACAGGGTTTACTCTATTCTTGGTTTAATTTTTACATTACAGAGTCCAAGGAAGGTATACCTGCAGTGACTGAATGTTGCAAGAACGTAAATGATTGTCTGTACTCCGAACATAACGCCAGCCAAATGTGATGCCATCAATACTGATGAGTTTGGGTGGACAACTACTTGAGCAACACTACGAACTTTGTGCATTGAAAAACAATGGAAGCAACAACATAAGTATGATTTTCTGCCCAGATAAGCAGCGGCCCTCCACCCCAAGTGATGGCATGGTCTCGTCGGATCATTCAGCCACGAGCCGCACAAATTCCCAATGCGTTTATCATACTATCATTCAAGATTAGTCCCCTGATCTCAGCATCTACTTTCGATAGCCAGACGTACATGCCCAAGCAATCCGCAATCAAGAGCCCCAGGAATGCGCCCGACCCAAACCCGATGGTGAGCGCGGCTTTCAAAACAGTGCGCTTCACGTTCTCGGTCTGGTTGCCGCTGAAATAGTTCTGGCCCTGGCTGTCCGCCTGCTGACGGGTGTGCGGGTCTGCGACCATTACGATCATGAGCACAAGATAGATGACAGCATTGAGCATAAACAGGCCACTGCAAGCGCTAGGGTCATCTCTGTACGCGTAAGGTGACAATATTACAAAGATCATCGTGATAATGGACTGGGGTGGTCAGGCTGAGCGGGTTATGCATTATTCCGGTATGATGCCTTACCAAAACGATGTGGGCGATGCCAATAGCCTTGGTGTCGTAATGAGCGACAATGTACGCCGCAAAACCCAAAACTAAAAGGGAGTCGCAAAATCCGCTATACATGATTTTGGCGAGTGTGGTGAGCTTGCCAGGCATTGCTCCGACCATTTTGTGTAGGTTACTGAGGCAGCCTTGAAAGAAACAGAGTAGTCTTGAGATGGTGAACGTTGGCCAGTGACGGGTAACCCGTAAGAATTGAGGACATCTTATATACATCCCATTAGCTTTTTATAGTTAGACAACTTCTCAAGTGTAGACGGACGATTGATATCAGTGTGCCTTTTTATGTCTCGCGTCCTCCGCAGCCAACAAGAAGTCCCACGTCACGCAATGTTGGCGACGTTGAACAGGCGCTTGAGGAATCGTTCTGCACGTCAAACATATCAAGGCAAAGAAGCGCCTCGAGCTTACCGATAGGCATTTGAAGAATTGTTCTGCACGTCAAGTACACGGGGAAAACAAGGGACGGAAGAGAGTGTGTGGAAGCTCTTCATGGCAAGGCTTGCTAGCAGGCTGTTGAAGAGTCTTTCCGCACATCAAGCGCACGGGCAAAAAAAAAAGGGCAGACGGCGCTCAAATTCAACATGAACAGTATGTAGAAGCTCTTCATGGCAGGGCGTACCGACAGGCGCTTGAAGAATCGTACTGGAGTGTGCACGCCAAGCATATGGGAAAATCAAAGCAAAGGGGATGCTCGCATTCTAGCCGAAGAATGTAGAAGCTGTTCATTTGACATTGTGCATGGATGTCGGATGCTGGCTAGGCCCGGGTGCCTGGAAAACTCAATTTGCCTGTTCGGCTCGCACGCTGAATCACTGCATTCAGCGACCACCTAGCCTTGGGACGGCATAACCGCAGATAGCCGCCCCGTTTGGCTAGCCGGCTGCCACCGCGGACAGCCGACACGTAGTCGCAAGCTAGTCGACGCCGGCGAGCTGCCCTGAATGTAGTGAATCTGGTGGTCTTGTGTTGACACAACAGAAGAACCAATAAAACATTGTCAAGGTGTCAAAGACGCCAGAGACACATTACCCTCTTTATAAAATTAAGTCTCTCTGCGCCATAGATTGAGGGAGAAAGTCGCATACTGGCATCAAGTCTTTGTTGCTTTGACATAACGCGAGGGTAGAAGTATCAGCATAAAAAGGTGAGTGCGGTTAAATCGATGCATGTACAAACACTGGCAAGACCTGAGCTTTGGGCATAGTTCAGAGGCACAGTGATGGTGGTCAGAACGGAAAACCAATCAGGCGCGACTTGGCACATGACCGTGGGGCTTAACAGAGTGGCTGTACACGTAACCTTGATTTTTCTCACGCCCATCTATCTTGCGCGGTCCGCAGAAATCCGCTTTCGGGCTGCTATTTACTGTCGTGTAGAGCGGTCTCCTTCATTTTGACAGAGGGGAATACCAAATTCTTTTTGGAAAAGCCTGTGTCGGAATATTCCAAAGCTAACATCAACCTCTCTCCGTCAACTCAGCCCTCTGACAGTGAGTCTTGTAAGTGATCCCACCGCTGGTTTGTGCTATGAAACTCATATTTTGATAGGCCTGTGTTTGTTTTTTAGGACAGCATGGCTGAGATTGATGGACTTGAAACTCAGTCAACTCGATCGTTGTTATGTCACAACAGCAAGTTGACATGCCAGCTTTTTCGCAGCTTTTCCCGCCCTCCCAAGATGAAAAGCCAAAAAAGCCAAAAAGCCGTTGCAGCTTTTTTAATCCAAGTGGCTTGACTTAAAAAAGCTGAAAAGATCGAATAAGCTGGTATAAGCTGCACAAAAAGCTACTAATAAGCGCTCAGAAAAGACAGTTAAGGTGTAAAAAGGCACTGTATTAAGCTCGAGTACACGACTACAGTGCTGCGTATAGTGTCTAAAATGGTGCTACCCGTTCAAACCGCCCCCGGACAGAGCGCAGCCCCGCCTCGCATACCGGTGCAAAGTATCGAGGCGAGCGATCGACGAGCAACAATCACCGCAGTCGTATGATGAGTCGGAACATGGAAAAACACGGCACTGTGGATCAAAGTTAATGGATGCATTTAACAAGGGAAATCGAATACGTACCGGTTTCCCAAAACAATTCGAGGGGTCCTCAAGACTTGGACTTGATGGTGACACGATACATCAAGGCAGTCCCAGGTGGGGCCTTGAGGAAAAGAGTTTGGGTTTCAAAGTACTTGACGCCTGAGGTACTTGAGGCTTTGAGGCCCTTGCTTAAGATCACGAGGTGTTTGAAGACCTTGAGGCACTTGACGGACTTGAACCTTGAAGTACTTGAGGGAGCTGGAGAGGTTTTGAACAGCTACAGCAAGGCTGGCACTTGAGAGATTATGGGGCAGGAGTGTGCCGCACGTTGATGTGAGCGGGCGTCGGGTAATGGTGCAGATTCGAACGTAGGGTGCGCTGGACGAGAGCCACGCCGTGGATGTTGAGGCCATTGTTTCATGGTGAGGTCTGGCCGAATCCCGTTCTTCTAAGTCCGCTCAGTCCATAGTTCGATTATTTTGAACGGTACACCACCTTATATACTTCTGTAGTGTTATAAATGATTTATATTTAATTTTTTTCAAGGTCTATAAATTAACTGCATCAAATGTCTTCGTCATCATCCGCAAAAACAATCCGTGTACCGGTGGCTGCCTGCATTCGAAGCGATTCTTCCGCCCGCTTGCGCTCTACGCCTCGGATGCTAAGCAGCACTCGCGCGGAAAGCACGCTGTGCATGATGCGGAGAAATCTATATGCCACTTCAAAAACTAATAGAATCGAGCCATAAAAATCCACAAACTTATTCAACAGATCCTGCAGTTCGCCCTGCGGCGCTATTTAGCACAAAAAAGAGTCGATGAAATTAAAACGTCGAAGCACCTCGCCAGCAAGCAGAATCGTGAAATTGGCTGCAGAGCCCACTGCCGTCGGGATAAGTAGGAGTCGGGGGACCGAGCGAGCTTTGCTCACAGAACAAAAACACAAAGTATGTGAATCCATCCTGGTACAACGTCACAATTAATGGGCTGCGAAAGTGACGGTATTTCCTGTAGCCCAACCACAGCGTGTAGCTCATGAGTACTGCGAAGCGTGATATTTCTGTATCTCCTAGGGAGAAAAAGGACTGACCTGTCTCATTGAGGAGGACAATAATGAAGCAAACCCCGATAAGTATGAAATTACCGCTCGTCTCGTTGCACCCGGGAATAGCTGCCAGGAGAGGGGGACCAACTATGCCGGGTGAGCGGTTAGCAGCGGCCTATGTACAATCAAGGGCATACATTGCATACTATGCAGGTATAGCCCAATTAATATAAGTGTCGCAAAAGCCCCGATCTGGAGACAGGACATTGTGAAATCAGCACCGGCAGAAGGCACAAGAGATCTACCAGATAGATGATTCCCAATACCATCAGGACCATGTGCTCGCAGCCACTGAGTACATATGTGCGAACGACGAGGATGAGTTCTCCTATCGCGATACCAAAAACGCTCATAGCTACGAAGATATGAAAGAGTGAAGTATCAGAGCGCAGCCACTCACAAGTTACCGCCACATTGAGGCTAAAACAATCCTACATGACGCGTAAATGCAGGAACTTCCGAGACGAGCAAAGAAGCCTACATCCACGGTGATGTTTGGTCTCAAGAGATCTGACTTCGCGTGAACAGAGACTCCGAGATTCACAGAAATCCTCACAGTACAATCCCACAGGAGCATCAAAAAATGGTGTATATCGAGTCAGTATAAACAGTGCCTTTGAGAAAGACATCCTTGTTGGCCAGATAAGGGATGCCTGAGTATCGGGTTCAGATATTCGGTATAGACCACGTCGGTATCAGCGTCACCTCGAGTTCAAATGTGAGGCAGTAGTCGTAAACCTAGTCAACGGAAATATTCCATTGGAATCACGAAATGAAGCAGTGGCGGCGCTCACCAGGATCGCCGAGCTCGCGACTTTTCAATACATCAGCAAGAGACAGATTCAATGTCGCCCATTCCGCACCATTTACATACTGGATTGGCGGTGAAATACTGCGATACGTTCAGAAGCATTTTTACCTGCCTTCACAGTCTGCAACCGCCTCCACGACAGCGCGATCTCGGGAGAAATTTCATCGCCCATGGGAGAAGAGAAAGAGCACACGGATCACATATGTTAGCGCTATATATAACCGTTCGCTGCCATTTGGATACGAGAAACAGTCGATGATCATATTCGGGAGCATCTGCGGGAGGGCCTCGTTTACATGTGGCCAAGGATATGTGCTATGTGCGGTCAGTCCGGCTCAGTATAAAAAACCACAGTGCCGTTATTTCGTTAAAACTTTCTTGGTGTTAGGAACAGCGGCCGGGGATATGTCGGGCGGGTGGCGGGCTGTAAGTACATTTCACCAAAATGGGACGTGGTTCACTCGAGAATCAGAATGCGGCCTGGACCCCTCAGTCGAAACCTGTTGCTTGGACTTTAATGCAAACCGCGAAAACATGCGAAGTGGAGTCACTGCGGAGATGCGTTCGTTTTACCGTGGGTAAAATGGGGGTGTGAACGATCAAGCAAGTCACCATCGTTTCAGCGAATGGGGATCTGATTACGCCACGGTCGTGGCCGAAGGTTAGACATTAACCCTGTGAAAATCTCAAGCTCCGTGATGTGCTCCAGAGAATCACGAGATACATGAATAGCATGACCCCAGAGGATGTCGAGCGGCGGTGCAGCAAATGGGGTTCTGATTACACCACGATCGTGGTCTAAGGTTAGACATAAACCCTGTGAAATCTAAGCTCCGTGATGTGCGTTGAACAATGGTTCATCGGCCTAGATAGCGGGAGAAGAGATTTGGTACCTCGAGAGAATCACGAGATACATGAATAGCATGAACCCCGAAGATGTCGAGCGGCGGTACAGCAAATGGGGTTCTGATTACACTACGATCGTGGTCTAAGGTTAGACATGAACCTTGTGAAAATCTCAAGCTCCGTGATGTGTGTTGAACAATGATCCTCGGCCTAGATAGCGGGAGAAGAGATTCGGTGCCTCGAGAGAAGTATGAGATCTATGAATAGCAGACCCACGAAGCTGTCGAGCGGCGGTGAAGCGGCATCCCACAGGATCGAATATCTGTGGACCATTTGAATCATGAGTCGCGGATGGCGGGCCATCACCCGTTTCGATTTTTTTTTCTTCTTCCGTTGATCTGCGGTTCACGTCTACGATCGCGGAACTACAGCCTTTGAAACTGTTCATCATGGAAACACGTTTCATCGACTGCGATCTGCTTCTGAAGCGACGGATCTGCGGAGACTGGGAGTAAGTTGAGAGTACCGACTTGAAATTGATAGAAAAAGCTGTAGAATTCCAAGAAAGAGAGCAGAGAGAGCGAAACTGGGTAAACTTGAAAGAAATAGGGCCAAATAGTCCCCGACGAGTTGAGCGGTGAATCTTAATAGAACTGATCCGAGAAAAATCGCACAGCCCCCGCTCGCAGCACCAATTACATTCCGTTCCACCTCCAGGCAGAGGGTACAACTAGACCAACCCAGGTGAATTCACCGGTGGTCGATGTTTTTAAGGTACGAGACCTTTCCCCCGCATTTACAGCAAACCCCGGGAAAGCCTAGGAAGCGGCTCCACATTAGATGGCAACATATCACATCAAAGATGGAGTACTCCGCCCTTAGACATTAATAAATAGGGCTGTTCGCCGTGCCCGTGATGGGCACGGCCGTCGTTTCGACGGGACTTGAACGGGAACGGTCCGTCACACGACGGCCGTCATTTCGCCTGTTTAAACTCACAAGTAAGTTCATAACATGGGCCCTAAATTGTGTATTGGGCTTACTTTTGCACAGAACAGGCCTCACAAAAAGGCATACACCATTCTTCAAGTCTGTTGAAATCACTATTGTGTGCATACTCTCGGCCCTGTATCTTCATGAAATCAATACCTTAAGCCTCCAAACCTTCTCCATGACGTACCCCTAAGTAGTAAATGTGCCCATTATGAGATTTCAAACCCCATATTTGCTCCGCTGACGGCTGAGATATCACAAATTTTCACGCGTGCAAGGTGGAAACTCGGCACTTTCCGGAGCGATATAGCGCGTTCCGCGCGTCTAACCCTAAATTCTCATGTCATCCGCACCTCGTCATCCGCGCTAATTCCGAGGTAATCCGACACACCCATATTCTCCACCATCTAACCACGATCTAAGTGCTCGGCCATATCGGCGCTCCCAGTTCACCACTTTACAGGTAAGCTCCTAAGTTCGTATTAACCGTCCCCTTCCCCACTGCTAACCTTATACCTATTTCCAAGGGCGGGGCCCTATGAAAAATAATCGAAAATCGGCGCACATTTAGATCTTGGTGAGAAAATGATATTCTGTCTATAAATGTTGAGTGTGCTCCCAACTGTTGAAGCCCCCCCCCCAGCCTGTGGCCCTGATAGTAGTCCCAGTTGCGATCAAAACATCCATAGCAAGTCAACGGTTGGGAGCACACCCAAAGTTTATAGACAGAATATCATTTTCTCATCAAGATCTATATGTGCACCCATTTTCAATTTTTATTATTAGGGGGACGCACCCAGCCGGGTTGGAAAATCGATAGGCAGAGGAGTCCCTGACCCACATACGGCAGTGCGACAGAGGAGAGCAGAATCTGGGATATACTTCGAAGAGCGCCGCCAGTTGGGTAGATAGCATTGAATGAAGGCAAATACTGTTCTTGGCGACATTCTGTGTCGACCAGAGTGAATATGAAATAAAAAGGGATGAATTCGCAGGCTGAGACCCAGAATGCATGCCTATGTGGCTTTGCTTGGGCCAAGCTATATATCCTTCTAGATATGTTTCACTCTCTTCTTTCATCTCACCAATGGAGTGATATATATGTGGGCCATTTGCTGATTCCCTAGCTGCAAACTGGCTTTGTGCTAAATTATCCCAAATTTGTTTACACAACTACACAGGATACTCAGGTAGAGCTTCGCCCTCGTCCCAATCCCGCTCCTGCAGGCGTTCATTCAGTATCCGCACAAGTTCCTCGGTCGGAAGATTAACATGCGGTTGGAATGGGGTTGAGTTCTGGGCAGGAGCCACGGGTGGCACTCGCCGGGGTACAGTTGCTTTCTTGGCGGCTCGCGGGACGGCTACAGGAGCAGGTGCTTCATCAAGAGCATCCTTTGACAGTTTGCCTCGACGCCGAGAATTGTACCAAATACCGAATGGGCTGACGCGAGAGACGCCAATTGATGTTGATTTTGAACGCCTCCCGGGCCGTCCGATGGCCCAAACCCCCATTGCGACCCCCATCAAGGCCACGGCGCCGAGAACAATTCCAATTATTACTGATTTATTGGAGGAGTGTTGAGGCAGGGAAGGAGCGGAGCCTGACTCCGTGGGTGCGGAAAATGGCGTTGGTAGTGCTGGAGACTCGGAGCCCGGATCGTTCGGCAGACTTATCGCGCTTATCAGGGCCTCCAATGCATTTACTTGACTATGCGGATCGAACGCCGAGTTCGGCGGACCCGCCCACGATTTTCCGTATATGTTGGTGCCATTCGCCATCGCAAGATCTGTGGCAGCGTTGAACTAAAGTGGCCCACGTTCAACGAGATAAATTTGAGGCAAAGTGCTGAACGAACATACCTGAACGGCAATATAATGTCCGATGTCGTCCTGGAAATCTGGTGTGACCTTACGTGCATAGAGGGTTGTGAGCCCTCGAGGCAGATAGAGGTCTGGATTCCTCATTCAGTACCAAGTCGAGTGATGTGCACGTCTAGTATACCTCCGCTCTTGAGCACTCCATTGGACTGCTGCCAAGCTGGATTGGGAATCGTGGCGTTCACAATATCATTCAACCTGTGTTAGGGAAGGAAATTTTCAGTAACGCAACGATTCAGAACTGAACATACATTGTTAGCATAGCCGCGTCTCCTGTAACCTGATGAAGAATAGACAGGCCCTCGATAACGAGGCCGGCATTGTACGATGCCTGAAATGAGTCGTTTCGGCAGACATCGGCCGAGACGCTATCCTGTATCTGATGAACGCCGTTCAATAGATGATCTGCGACGAAGTTTGCGCTGTCGATGGCGGCTTGGAGGTACATAGGGTTCGATGTTGCTTCAGCTAGAAGAGCGGATAGGCTGAAGACTGATTAAGTCGGTCGAAAACAGGCTAACGAACGTACACCAGGAAATTTCTAGTGCACGACGGTTAGGGATATCGTGCTGGCAACATGAAATACTCACCCAGTGGAAAGGGTGTTCAGCTCTGCTGAGTCCAAGTCAGTGCTCTGCAAACCGGCCGCAAATGAGAAAAAGCCAATGGAAGAGGATGAGGACGCGCATGGAATGAGCCTCCCACCATGGTTACTGCGAATGTCAGTAGTATACCACACAGTTGGCTACAGTGACTCACATTCTTGACATTGTGATTGTATGGTGAAGTTCTTGATGTCAGTCCTGCCCGCTGCGACTTGTTGCGACGTGAGGGTGTATGTCTGACCGAACCACCACGATTGGATCGCGTAGTCGAGAAAGACTTGGTCTTTGTAGGCTGCGTATGCTATCGCTCCCGCGTGGCCGTATGCGCTGTGACTCGTGCTCAGCGGAAATTGAACGTGGAACCTAACATAAATGAGACCATACAGCGCAAAGTCCAACTGAGAGACAATCCAGAGTGAGTGAAAGGGAAGAAAGCCAGCGAAAGCGGTTACAGACACTTTAGGAAGTGAGCATGCACTTATGGAGCCGGGAACGGACGATTCACGCACAAAGTATTGGAAAAGTTGCTCGAGCGGTTAGGTGTTCTTAGGAAGTATTCTTTGAGGGTATCCTTGTACTTTGTTTGGTTTGACGCAGTATCGAACGCGGCCATTTGGGAGTACAAGTGTCCTGTATATCCCGAGTCCTTCCCTGCATCCCTCGTTTTCATCGATGTGTCATACCAATTTGCTAGTAGAGTGCTCACCGTCGAACTGGGCATCAGGACCAAGTTTGTTTATCGCTGTCTCTATGGCCGCGTCAGCAATATTGAGGCGGTCCTCAAGAGATATCGTGATATTAGGTCTCTGCTCAAATTTCATTCCTAGCTCCTGGGCAATGTTTGGAGACATACCCTCCAGGAAGACGAAGCAAGTTGCCCCCCTCGACATAACACCAGGAAATGAAAACTCACGACCAGCGACAAGAGGGAAAGCATGAGAGAAGTCTCCTGGGAAGTCAAAGGCCGTGAGAAAATATGTAGCTTCCAATCCCTGGTGAGAAATATCAATCCATCTTCATACACGGAAGATGTGCGCAGTTGATTTTCTCGTCTAAAATCACACAAGAATGACGGCTGTTGCATCAGCTCCTCGAGAACCCGAATGGCGGGAGAACATGACGACGAGTACAACTCATGAGAAAGGTTATGGTAGGTAGGTAGGTAGCATTACACGGAATGCATGACTCACATTCTGTTTGCATACTATCTGTGCCCACCAAAGTTGTACCCGCCAGTTCATTGTCATGTTCCGCTCCGTTGTTACTGTAATTGTTGGCTTAGCTGGCATCCGGCGGCGGCAACTACAATCCTCCGTGCGGCTTAGCCCGTGATCTCATCTTGGCACGCTACCGGGACTCTATCATAGTATCATCTGCGGCAGATATACTTCGTCGTAATCCGGCTGGGTTGGGTAATAACCAAGTAATAACCAACATAAAAAGTGAAATACATAAATTCCACTAATTACCGCAAGGGGGATCGAATTTGCGAAATCCACACTATACCTCGAAACTTTTTTTTCAGAGATTTTGGGGACCCCTCCCCCCCTCCCAATTGGGAAATCGCCTTATATGGCAATTTCACGTGATGCCGGGAACTGCCGGCCAGCTCAAAATGCACCAGAGCTAGGATATCTTGAACTCGGAAGTGGTAATTAGATCAACAGACAGTCTTGAAGTCACTTTTAAAGTTCCACTTGTAATTGAGGAGAAGGAATCTTGGGTATCGGCCCTGCTGCCGGACCACGTGGAAGATCACTACTTTTGGAGAGGCTGTGCACGATCAATTTCCCAAATGAAGTAATAATGTATCGTCCTCTAACTCAATGACAAGTCCACCCCTCAACTTCAGGTAAGTGGATTCTAGGTCAAAATATAGAGTAATTTCAGAATTAGAGGTGGTTCAAAAATTCTAAGATACGGAGCCCCCCGTTATATTACATAGATTCCAGAATCTTCCGCCTACAAAATCGCTCGGCAAACACTCACTGCAACATCTACCAGGACCCCGGACAACACCTTTGGATCCTAGGGCTCATGCCGAACACAATTCAAGAAAATCAAGGGTTGGTGCTGGGGTACCTAGGCCCTGTCCAGACAAAATCCTGAGTGTCGTGCAAGTTTCATCCAGTTTTGAGTCAATTTTTGGCAGAAATTTTGAGACAAAAAACATTTTGCTTCAACAGCGCAAATGAGGTGTTTGGAGAGGTTTTCCATTTTTGCGATCGTGGGAACGTAAAACTACCCTTTTTGGAAGCCTCGGCTAGGTCTTGTCCGGGCAAAAACTGCCCTATCTCGCAAAAAAAACTGTCTGGACAAAAATTGGGCAATTTGGATCACTCAGGCCCCTAGCGTTCAAAGGGATGTTCTGGGAACCTCATCTGCCTCCTGAATTATATATGCTCATAGGGATATATTGAGCAGCTCACTGCAACACGTTCGGCACAACATCAAAGAAGCGGGGAGCCCAACGCGCCGGCGAGTTGTGAAGATTAAGAAATGATGAGCAACAATCGTGGCGAGCACGTTGCCGCCGGCAGGCTGGTACAATTCGGGCTGTGAGAAAGGCCTCGGCGCGGAGTTTGAAATATTTTCCTTTTCCCTCATTGCATGTTCAATTCAGGTTGGATACAAAAACCCCGAAGGTAAGTAGAACTCTGGCCTCCGTTTTCTTTGAATCTGTCTCTTCACAAATTGGAGAAAGTCTCTCTACCGTAGTCATGAATCCTTGGTTTTGACTGAGAAATGATGGTGGTACACAGCCACTCTGATGCCGATGATCGGCACCACTCAAATTTTCAAAGTCCGAGCTCAGCCCTTTGGCATCCCGAATTGTACCAGCCTGCCTATGGCAAAGTGTTCGCCACATATTTTATTGATCACGAGCCTAATAAATAGGTAAATGACGAAAAATGTCAAAATGATCATTTTTTGAAAAAAATCAATCTCCGCTCAACTTCCGCAAATATTTGTCAAGATGGTGGGTTTTGAAATGGCCTACCATAGTCACCGTTTTATTCCCTTCAAACGGTAGTATTGATAGTATACATCAACACCTGATGTAGATTGAATTGCTTCGGATGAGGCGGGCGGAAATATATCTGTATCCAGGCTGCCAATAGGGTTCTGATTCGTTCCCATTTGTGACGGGGCCACAGTCCGTTTCAACGGTTTCTGTCCCGTCTGTAGAGCCTTTCTGCTTGTTTCAAAAATGGACAGGTACAGGACGCGTTCACCCATTTGAACAGGTAAATATGATTTCGCATAATGTGCATAGTATAACAGCACTTCCGGGACTAAACAAGTTCTGAATAGGCCCTCAACACAGGCTACTACACGGCCGTCTCAGCGTTGCCCGAGAAGCCCGAGAAGCCCGAGTTAGATCATCAGTGTGGCTGGATTGAGATCGAACTCCAAAATATACCGTGGATTCCTATGAGTCAAATCCATCAAAACAAATGCAGAGTTCTCTTAACCGGTGAACTGCTTGCAGATATTTGTTCACCACAAAATTATCAATTTGGAATAACCTTGGACGCACTCCAGAGTGTTCAAATAATGGTGTAGGTAAGTATTCAGTAGCAGAAATCACCACAAACCTTCCAAAAGTGACTTGAAAGCATCCCCGCTCCGATCTCGCAGTTGGATGGCAACTATTATCCAGGACCGTCGAAAGGGCCGTGTCTCCGTCCGTACGGCGTAAACGGAATCCGTTCGTAGAGTGCCGTCGAAGGCACTGTATATGGGTAGGCTTGTCTGCTGCCAGAAAACGGCCGTTTTTTCGAAGGCCGTCTTCGTAAACGGACGGGTCAGCACTCTAGCTATCAAAATAGCCCACTGTCCAAGGGTAGTAGAGAAGCCCACCTGACCTCCATCTTGTCGTCACTCCACACCTGCTCCCTTCACAAATGACGCAGTACAGCGTGGAAAGATTCTCAGTAATGGTAACGTTGCCAACTACCAAGGCTTGGGGATGCCTCCAACCATTTATATTCTTGTTCTGGCTCTCCTTGATATTGACCACCGCTGATGCACTTTTCCCAAAAAGGACTGCTTATCAGTCAACAATAATGTGAATACTGTGGCTAATCCAAATTTGAATGTGTGGTCTCTACTCCAACAGAGGTACTATTTTCGAGTGGCAACATGCTCGCCACGTTGTTGCTTCTTCGCAGGCAGACTCATGACAATTCTACGCATTACCATGGTTTTGTGAGCTTCTCCCGTTCTCCTCATCCTTGAAGCTCGGTCGGTGACAGCCACATTACCAAGGCGTATTCAGTGAGTTAGTTTCCCTTAACATCCGTCCAATTCTGACCTGGGGTCAGTTCTACAGCCGATGCTCGAGGTCGGGTCTTGGGAACGTTCTTACAGTGGCCCGGCACGTTCTTTCTCCAGGAATATTCTGTTGACGCTCTTTCGGTGTATCCCGAAATCTGAACATCCCTGGTGCGTGTCCTTCAAACGCCCCTCGTCTCGTTCTATCAACACAACGCCGCGTGGGTTCTTCTCATTCTGATATACGGCATTCGCTAGTTTTGGTTTAGCGCTTTGCATGCGAAACACTCAGGCCGAGACCCGGTATGTACGCCTATGTGACTTTCCTCAGGCTTGCGTCAAGACCATCGCCGTCCGTGCCGGCGGGCCACTAAAGCTGCGAAAGTCGGTCGAAATTGAGCAGAGCGGATCTAGATATTAGTATCTACCTGGGCAAAGATTGTTAGGAAGCGTTAAAATCGTCAGCAAAAGGACTGACCTGGACAGTTGCACGAGTATACAATGCCGAACTAGACACAGATTATCTTATTACGATCTGTGTATTTCATAGTAAAAAAATCTATTTATCAATGAGATCCAACATGACGTGCATCCAAGCATTTTCGAGAAGAGCATACAAAATCACATCAGCCCACAAATTAAAATTCGGATTTGTATTGGTGTAGACGACCGATTGACAGGTCGAGATCAGTGGCAGTGCAGACGAGAATTCCTTTTTTTCTTCCAACACCTGCCCTCTTGTCCAGAGGCCGGAAGCCACGGTACTGTCCACAAATACTTATGTCATTGCATCGCATTCGAATTAGATACTTTGGCCGCCCCATGGCCCTCGAGCGGTCTTTTTCCTTTGCGCAAGCTCCAAATCGGCGACCCGACCGTCAGAAGAGCCACATCAGGAAAAAGTCCTGTGGCCATAGTTCCCCAGTTAATTATATAGTCGTTAGTAGCTACCGTAGTTGGTGTAGCTTAGCAGAATATTATATAGTGCTGTGTAGTCATCATAGCTCACCGTGAGAACTATGGACAACAATATTGCTTGACTGGGCACCTATATTGGTGGTCATTCCATCCATGGACTGTGCAGCGCAAGCACATAGTGTGAAGCTGCTGGCAGTTGGAATCTTGCACAGTGATCGTGATATTTCTACTTGTCTGCTGCAACCAGATTGACCCTTGCACAAGTTCTCATCGCTGTCCGGCACAGGTGAAAGAAAGCTGAGAAACTGGACAGGTCTATGCATTCGAACAAGTTGAAAGAATAATGAGTGTTCAAACAGCACGTCAGTTTTTGCCAAGTCCGCGACGGAGTACTCGGCCCGACCAACATGTGACATGGTCCGTGCGCATGTTGGCTTTGGACGGCATTTTTGATGGCATCTTCGTCGCCTCTTTCCTCTCCCCACCATCTTCCTCTCTCATCCGCGAGTTCCCGCCCTCCCATCCCGCTACATCCTGCCCTTACGGATCCGCCTTTCCCATTGCCGACATCCCACACACTCTTCTGCTGTTCAGTTGCTGCCACCAACTCGGCGCTGCTCCTGCTGCCATCAAGCGCTCATGAATCCTTTCTTCAAGAACCGTGTCATCCTTTCAAACCTCGTTCAAGTCTCTCCCTTGTAGACTGATCATCTGAGCATGGAGAGCTCTATCAAAGCCCTCAATACTTCAAGATCGGGTTACTCGACCAATTGCATTGGAGCATATCTCAAATCCTTCCGGCTCGGGCTCGGCGGCAAGAAACCTGATCAATTTGAAGTGTGCTCCCTCTATCCTCTCCAGTCCACCTGCACAAGCTTGACGCCTTTCCGAAGCCCTCCAATCTCGCCCCACTTATCCCGCTCGGCGTTAACCGTATGACTCATCAACGTGACACATTTGCTGCACAAATCAGCGTCAGCCGTCGTCTGTTGTGGGTCGGGATTCAGGAAAGATTAGGCCCCCGGTTGCATTGGAAGCTCATCTAGGTAAGTGTTTCTGTCGCCGAGCATGCTCGTTGACTAATGAATGCAGGATCCGTTGGATCGTCTCGAGCCTTGCAAGCTACTTGGTTACGACACCGTAATGTATTTGTTGCCTCTAGTGTAGTAATGCAATTTGTTTCCACAGTTATTGTGTGATCTGCGAGCGGAAAAGCCTAAAACTATTATTTTTGGGTGTGCGCTATCCATGCAATTCCAGCTACATATTACTCTATAGGCTATTGTACTACAGGACTACAGACCTATGTCGAGCTACAGAGTTGCGGCACGCAGCTACAGCTGCTATATAACAGGGGGTAATCGACAGCGCTACGGTGACTATGCGAGCTACATTGCACTATGTACACAGTGGGATTTTTCCTGATGCACTTCTTGACTTTTCCCAACGAGATTGTTGCTGACATCTTCATCCACTTCCTATAAATATACCCTCTCTGCCCACCGCTCAGCGGAAATCTCTCGCGGACTCTTCTGACCCAAGTTTGTCGCGCTTGGCGACAAGTGGCGCTCGCTACTCCCATGCTCTGGAGAGCCATAGCTATCAGCGACAGCTCCAGCATTCCATTAGAGCGACAGACCGATATCCTAGATGGGTGACTCATCAAATCACGGTGTTGCCTGCTTTCCATCCAAGTTATCCTACAAGGCGTACCGCCTGAAGTTATTGAAAAAGTCGCCCCTCACCACGCATGCTTGGAGTACCTGAAGCCCTACACTTTGGAAACACAACTCCCAATTTTTGATGGTCCTATGCCCCTACTTCGTGGCCTAGATGTGGCAGGCAGTATGTCCTTCATCTGGGCAATTCGCGAGGCGCCTCTTCTTCGCACGGCCATCCTCGACGATGTTGCTCTTTCAAAGGTCGTCCTACCGTGGGCCCAGCTGACTTCGCTCACTTTGAACCTGGTATGGCCCGACGAATGTCTCCCGATTTTGCAGCAAACATCGAACCTGGTGCATTGCGAGCTCAGCCTCCTGAACCAGGACAACGATGAATACGAAAGCTATCAGCTGCCAGATACGATGCTCCCGCACCTTGAGTGTTTTACCTTCAAGGACCCCGGGGATTACGCGGTTACAGGTTATCTCCGCACTTTTCTCGGTTCCGGCTCTCCGCAGTCTGGAAATCCCGGAGTGATTCCTTGGGGAGGAGCCGGACCAGCCGGTTGAACTGGCATCTTTCATATCGAAAGCGGAGTGCAAGCTACAGCAAGTGCGCATCACCGGTGAACGACAGCTGTCCCGAAGCTTAAACTGCGAGACATTTCCGTCGATAATCATCTCCTTTGAAGAGTAACATCGCATCGATAGAGAAGATTCAACTCTAACTTCTCCATGTAATATGTTGGTGAATTTCACAAATCAACCGCTTGCACTAGGAATATAATCCAATGCTAAAGAAAACTCTTCCTTTATAGGCATTATTTCAGGCTCTACAACCCCCATCCCAGTTTCAGGGTCAGGGGACCGACCCACCTTTTGGAACCAGTCAACAAGTGCACATGGGTAATCCATGCCATTGTCAGTGGACGAGAAGAAAAGGCGAAAGTGGACAAACGCTCATGCCACGGAAGCCTGGCTACTGCTGGTTCTCGACAACAAAGGCACAGTCCCGCCAAGGACCGTGTTTTCTTCATCTCCGTGTGGAACGGCTACGTTCCCGATGCATGCCCCAGATGTGCAAAGGGTCGCTTGGGGCATAGAATGTCGCAATGGCCGAATGATAAACTGAAATTGGGTAGTATGAGATATCGAGTTCCTCTAAGCCATTGTCGTTACCAGGATTTTCATTGGAGAAGAGCTGCTCAGCAAGAAAGTTGAACAGAAGGTCGGCAAAATTGGGGACTTTGATGTGTTCGGTGAGTTCGGCAGTAAAATGAGGATACGAATGTTCCTGAAGAAGTAAGATTTATTGATAAATGAGGATAGAAGAGGTCATTATCTCTTCGAGCGGAAGGCGTCTGGATTGTCTTTGAACATGACTCGGGATTCAGGGCTAAGGCCGCTGGACATGTTGAAGCGTCTGGTGTCCTGGGGTTTGTTTGGGCTACTGTCCTTGGAAATGTAGCGCAGATCTCGGTCCGGGATGCCCTGGGATATTTTCGCCACCGTCGAGTGAGTTGGATCTCATAACTCAAAAGACGCCGGTTGCAACTCACTTTTGGTGATTGCGAGAAACACGAAAGGCACCACACTATTGCGATGCTCGCGACGCATGCTGTTATGCAGATTTCTCAGTGAAATGTAGCCAGGATGATGTTCCACGTCGCCGGTTGCGACAGAGATAGTAGTCTTGTCACTTCCAAAAAAAAAGGGGTGTGTATATTACACCGCCAAAGTGCCAGAATGCCGCGACCACCTGATCAGAACAGCCGAGAGACAGGTGCCGCGAAATCTGGTACCGGCTGTCAACGGCCTGGCAACCAGCTGTGAAGCTCAGCTCGTAGCCACCTTGTGTTCAGCTGGGCGCGGGGTGAAGCGACAGGTGGGCAATACAGTTCTAAACCAGCTGATATTGACGGGTGAAGAATAATTGGATGCGTACAAGATCTGTAGCAATTAGATAGGGAATATGCGAGAAATAATTAATCTGAGTCGGAATATTCCGAATCGTCATACAGTTCACTGTCGTTGGAGTCCAACTCGGTGTCTTCATCACCCTGTTCCTCGTCCGCCGCTGCAATTGCCCGCGCACTCGGAGTGATTATTCTCTTTGGCCGCCCTTGAACCAGTCCCGTAATGATCACCGGCCCAGTTCCTTGTTTCTTCCTCTTTGGCTTCCGCTTTTGACGCTTCCTCGGTTTCTTGGACACTGCAGCCAAGGTCCTCTGTCTGCCTGAAGCTGTATCTCCATATGTACTTTCCAATCACCAAGATCAGCCACGGTTTTTGACAACTCCCGAAGGGCTCAATGTCCGCGGATGATGTGTTTTCTCGGCCGTCAATTTTACTCCATTGTGGGGGGGGGGGGGGGGCGGATTGGCCGTTCAGCGGCGACGTTTCAAAGAAACTTTTGCGATGAGTTACTATTGCGAGTCGACAAGCGCACAAGCTGTCCAAAGACCCAAAAAATGTTTTTGGGACCCACCCCATTAGGTGTGCTCAATTCTTAACTCGCCCGTCCCGTCCCGTCAAATAATTAATTAATACAAGACAGACCTCCGCTTCGCTCCGGTACTTAAAAGCGCAAGAGAAACACAGTCATAATTTCTCTTACAATACATAACAATAGTACTAATTCAGGTCCGTGTGGTCATAGATTTTACGACAGGAAATAGAAAGAGAAACCTTTATTCAATTGGAATGGAAAAATTACAGGTATTGTGTTTGGGGGGTTGAGTCGATAGGATTCAGGCAAGGATTAGCTTGCCAGGACTGCACGTAAGCTGGGAAACCATGTGGAGGGGCGGAAAACCGGAAACATGAACGAGCGCAGTGGATGAAGCAGAGTCCAGAAGGGCCAAAAGGGCATAATCTTGTGGTCAACAGCTTGAGGTCACTTAGAATTTGTTGCCTGTGATAGGCCCAATGAGAGAACAGAGCCGGAGAAACAGAACAGGGAAGAATTTCGTATTTTGATGGTGATTACTTGCGACCCAGCATGGAGATGAGCAGCATTGCAGTAACAGTTTGGGTTTGAGGTGTATTTAAGCCGCAGCAGAAAGGGACCAGAAATCAGACCAAAAATTGAATAATTCAAAAGGCAAGGAAAGTGGGCGGCGGTTTACCATTTACGCTGTTTTTATATGTGAAGAAACTCAGGCCGGGGAGATACGTGGCCTCTCGGCCGCATGATCAGAATCATACTGCGCCGTGGGCAGCGGCGACTGCGATCCGCTGCGTCCTGCCAAGAAAAAGCTGCGTGCAGATCAGCTGTTTGATGGCAAATGAAGAGGCAAAGTTGAAAAGCGGAGAGCGTCATAGAAGAAAGGGGTTAATCGAACAGTAAGAGCAGAGGAAAACCAAAAGGAGAATGCTTACATGGGGATACAGCACAGCCGAACGAGCAAGAACGGTTAATTTGCTCGGAACAAACAAATTTCAAACTCCGCTAAGCCTGAGCGTTTCCGGCGGCCGACTGGCCGGCCCCTCTGCCCCACATTCACCGAATTTGAGTAGCGCTGCAGAGCTGAAATGTGTTATAGATGGTATGGGATCCATCGTGGGCAAAGAAAAAAATTATCTCATCGAGTTGCACTCCATTTGTCTTCACGACGTTTTCGGCTTGTTAACAAATGTCATCTAATTTTCTCTGGGCAGATCTTAGGCCCAGGAACTTATATAGGAATTTATTGATCATTTTCATGGCTTGAGCAGCATGTTAGAGGTAGGAAACAGCCAGAGATTGCCTTGCAACGTGGCGGAGTTTGAAATTTGTTTGTTCCGAGCAAATATTAATTAATTATTCGACGGGACGGGACGGGCGAGTTAAGAATTGAGCACCCCTATTGGCTTTTAGACATCATTTCTGTGCTTTTATTTTTTGCACAAGTGCAAAAAGTCGGAAAGCCCCACACGCATTTCGTTATTTTGCTGATGTCATTGTGGTCCGAGACTCTTGGCCCAGGTGAAGTTTCCGAACCTCCAAGACGTAGTATTCCACATGAAATCGCGAGTAGAGCGTGAAATGATCAGAAAAAAGATATTAGTGGTCGCAGGGACGATTACTAGTCTTCCTTCGATCCGTCGGGTTGGCCTACTCTGGCTGACCCTGCTTCACATACAGGACTTGAGGCGACGCCTCTGTCATCACTCCCCGCACCTCGAGGCTCTTTTACTGCACGAGGTTCACATTAGGACCTCCTCCGAGGAACCGGAAAAATCACGACTCGCGGCCCCCTCCGGCGCGCCACTATAAAGCATTTGCAAGTCCCAGGTCTCTACGGGCCTACAAGGGCGATTCCCAGCCCATTAAGCCCGGTTGACTTCTCCACGCTGAAGGATAGGCTCGTGACCAGCCTGCCTGCGAGCAGCAACAATGGGGCGAGCACGTTGGCGAGCACTTTGCCACATTGTTTTGCCAGTCGCAGGCAGACTGGTGACGAGTCTAGCTGAAGGATATCGAGTACTCAATTGTCGACCGGATGCAGTACACCCCTGAACTACTCAACCGTGTACGGTCAACCATTACTCGGTTAAAAGTCGATGGCAGTACGTCTATCTGCCTTCGACCTTGGACAATCTCCTTTCCCCAGCACTATCCCAGGCACATATCGCCACTCTTGCTCTACTCACTGCGCTCCATATCAGAACCGGGAACACAGCGGAGGACCTTGCAGACGTCCGGGCGCTATTTGAGGCTGTCCCCAGCCTTTTCGAGGTTGTTGGCCTCCATTTCACAGGCATCGGACAATGGGAAATCGGTGGACTCGACAATCTCCGCACCGCGCTGATAAGAACAGCCCTTCCCTCCCTCCACCGGCTCGAGATCAGTGTGCGCCTTATTGTTGCCTGGACAGATAGCGTCGTTCCGCGTAGCGAGATATGGGCCGCGTTGGCAGAGTTCGACACTCTGCTCAGCTTAGTGGTTTTGCCGTTTTTGTCGGTTCGAATTGAGTTTTGAGGAAGGAAAGTACCCAGGCACTAATACTCGAGTATATACTGCTTTTACTGTCCGGTGTTTACATTGGGGAGATATTCTCGTTTTTCCGAGTACTAGGGATGTCTGGGCCGGCAGTCTATGATAGTATGTCCAGTGCGTCTCATGGCCGTAGCCAGCCGCCCTCTCCCTGAGAGGGTTTCCTAGGTACGAATATGTGTTCTTATCGACTAAGCTACAAATTCTTCGACATATCGCTGTTCGCGCGCAGTAATTGACGGCATCAGGATAGACATAGACATGTTGCCTTTCAGTGATCGTCGTGTTGTTCATGAAGCTTGTGCTATGTTAATCTTGTCGATGATTCAGAATCTAAATGGACAGGATAATGAAATCGCAGTTCAGCATCACAGACGACTCGCGCGACAAACGTCGATCGTATATCAGAGTCGAGACAGTTAAACGGGAAATTCGTATTATTGAATACGAAACGAAAGAGAGGAGGAGCTTCTTTGTACAAGCCACCATCGTCAATCACGATCGAAGCGCAAAGAAATAATCCAGGATGGAGGGATCTCGCCTCCTACGTGGCGAAGGCGAAGGTCCGATACGGGATATGTAAGGACGCGCTGCCAGCGTATTACCGGACAGGGAGTACACTGCGGCTCGTGCGGCCCACGCCCGCGCGCCGCCAAGGAGGGACTCCATTCGATAATGCACGCTGCATATCCAGGATCACATGGACGGCACGGTACTCAATTCCCGAGTCCTCTCGCACCGATACCAAGAAAAACGAGGGGCAGGGGGAAGGAGGATATGCACCTCAGCGTCCAACCTACCCTTCGCTCACATCCCTGTCCCATCGATCGCGCGCTGTGGCTGACCATATGGGCCCCTTTGGAATGTTGCACCCAAGAAGAAACGTCAGTTTTGAAGGGAGAAGCAACAAGGGAGAGTATAAAACAGGGAAGAATACGTACCTCACGGTTTGCTCGTATCTGTCTGAATGAGGTGTGGGTGGGCGGTATTTCAAGGCAGCGAACGGCCCAGGCAGACGGGGACCTTCTATTCTTGTAAGTATACCAGAGCGCATCGCGAACATCAGGCGCTTCCGGCGGGGGAGGTGCGCAGCGCCTGCGAAGAGCATATGGAGAACGGCGAGCAAGAGGAGAGGCAGGACGCCGGCGCAAAGGAAGAAGATGGAGAATAAAGATAAGCCACTCACCACTGAAGTCCGGCCGCGTCTTGGCTGCTTCAGAACTCCGACATGACAATAAATTTAAGCCTACCCGCGCGCGGGATTCGCAACATCTCTGAGAGATCTTGAAGCCTGAGAAGAAGGCGGTCAGCATGTGGTAGTACAGAACGAAAAAAAGGAAGAGGGATGTGGGGGGAGGACAAGCGCGACGGCGACGCGCAGGTGTATCGTACGAGACGGCCCGAAAATGACAAGGACGTCGAAGACGAAAGACGTATCCACAACCCTGCCGAGCGCTGATCCACGGTCGAGAACTTGGAAATCCCCCGGATATCATATCGGACGTTTGGCGAACGGATAGGGGTTTTACGGAGACAATGGCGCGACGACAGGAAGGAAGGAGGGAAGGAAGGAAGGAACGTGTTAACCGCGGTGGTCCCTAAAAGCGATGTAGCTGCACCTAATCACATCTTCAGGATGAAGTGATTCGCAAGGGGGTATAGAGAGGGTGCATTGCCGAATGGATATATTTAAAGGCGAAGATGTAGTGCGAGTGTTATGTGCCGAGGGGATGGAAGGAGAGGGACGCAGGAGGCGTGCACGACGCTGAGCAAGCCGCCGGAGAGAGAAACCGGCGAGCAGCGTGGATGCGATGGAGAAGTGATGACGTGGCAGCGACCAGCGTCGACGTCGACTAAAGATGGTCACAGCGTCGAAACCGAAGAGAGGCAGGGCGCTCGTCGCGAAACCACGCGGAAGGGATTCAGACACCAACGATGGTGCCACAGGAACAAAGCCCAGGTAGAGACCCCGGAATCCACAGGTGACAGCGTGGCACGACAGCAGAGGAGACGCGTCACCGAGCGGTAACGATATCCAGCTTTGAGGGTAGGGCGGAGCAGTGTAGAGCATTCAGGAAGAGTATAAGTAGACTGGGTCTGGGGGGCGATGCCAATGGGGAACTTGGCGGGAGGGATGCGATCAAACTAGCGCCTGCATTACGTGATGTCTCGTGGGCGCCTAACGCGATCGCGGCAAGTACGCCGCGAGTGCCGCCCGCATCAGGCGCAAGTGCGTTGGCGGCCAGGGACGCACAGAGCAAAAGGCAGCATGGCAGTTACCAGTCGCACCCGGATTTCCAGCATTCCATCCACGACCACGTTCGCAGTGAAACTCCTCTCCCCACGGCGGCGCACGAGTTTGAGGTCGGAGAGGAAGGTAATCCGCAGGCGAGCGGCGGCGGGGGGCGAAGGACCGGAGAGGGAGGGGGATGCTAACGCTCGGCCGCAAGAGCGGAAATGGGCAGGAAGAAGAGGAAGAAATTACCCACACCCCGCCCGGAGTGCTAATCCATGATCGAATACTTGAAGCTTCCCCGCCGTCTCGCGATTGCGTGGCGGGGCGAACCCGTCGTGTGTGGACGAAAGAATGGGCGGACGGTCGACGTACGCGGGCAGGAGAAAGGGAGGCATTGTGGCGGCATAACGTGTGTGCGGCGCTCGCGCTCCTGCCGCCGAAGCTCGAGGCCGGAAGACGGATATTAGAGACCTTGCGGGAGCCACCGGGAGCCAACCGGTGGCTGATCAGGCATGCGGTAGCCGGTGGCTGTGGCTGGCCGGTGGCTTGTGCATTGATTTCAAATGTGATGTTGGACCAGACCACCACTCTATGGTTCCTATTTATAGTGGGCAAAGTCATCCTGTTGTCCAGAATGCGGTTTATTGCCTAAATCAAGCCGGTTTTTGATGGATGGAAGGAAAACTTTGCTGGGCTGCCTTCTTCATGTATGCATATAGCAAATTGGTATCAAATACAGTGATAAAGGAACATAAATGGACTTGAGCACCATCCTGCAATGCGCTAGATTCAGCCACTGCAGGAGCCACAGCCACCGGCTACCGCATGCCCAATCAGCCACCGGGTGGCTCCCGGTGGCTCCCGCAAGGTCTCTATTGTATCAGGCAGGGCCTGGCGAAGGATCGACATGGGTGAAGCCGCCGAAAGAAATCTTTTGGAGAAAATGATACACCACTATGCCTCAACATTATTCCCAAAAAACTATATGGTCCATATGGTTGCTGAGAGCGAGGTCATGTTCGCTGCGACCGAAATTCAGGCAATCAATGTAGAAGCGCAACAGCTCAAACAACAGTGACCGTAGTTCCGAGGTGGGTTATTCAACTCATAAATCTGGGACAAAGGGACCTGAAAAGCTCTCCACGAAGCCAAAACAATTCATTCGAGTGCTTTACTCGCGGCAAAAAGAGAAGTTGAATTTCCCAACAGAAGACAAAACATTATGATTGTGCGCGCTCAAAGAAGCCGTTTCATACAAATCCTTTTGTGGACGGAATTCTGTGAGCCTACCCCACTCGATGCCTAGTTTTACTCTTCGACCGATCACTGTGAAGTAACGGAGCCCACACTGTACCAAAATCTCCTCGAGCCACGGATATCAAAATCATGCAAGAACTCTAGGAAGGAATTTTACTCACGCGCAGCGTTGTAGCAATTCTTTGTCAGTGCTGATGGTCTCGACCACGGGAGCACCTCCCTCCGTCTGGTTAAACAACATTTCCACATCATGACCAGTCCAACTAGGCCACGTCTGGAGGAGCGTCGGCTTCAACTGATCATTCGGATTTAAAGAGATCGCCGTTGAGAGGAAAGATTGACGATAGGCATTAAGGAATCCCGGGTCGGTGAAGGTTGGTGGAATAGCAAAGCTAAGAGGGTAAGTAAACAGCTAGCCGCCCATCGGCGCAGTAAACGCACGTCATGAATTCGTATGATAGATCTTCAGCATGGAGTCCGGGCGGAATAGCGAATTCACCCTAGGGAATTAGGCTTAATGAATATGACAATTCTCGATGAGCGCACCTTCCAGCCAGATTTTCCGAACGCTTTGACCATCCAGTATGCCGGACAAACGAATATCGCTATTGATTTCATTAGCTACAATTCGCACGACTATTCTGTGAGCCTCACACTCTCCCATGATCTTGGTAGCTTGGTCGGAAACGGTAGCCAGACCAATATTAGAATAAAGACCAACAGCAATGTTGATTTGCTGGGTGGTCAGCCGAGGAAAGAGTTGCGTTATGTACTCGGTCAATGTGAAATTGTTCACCGTTAAGACGTCCGGGAAAACAAAGAAAAACGCTCCTTCGTTGGAATTCGTTGTGACCAGAAGGGCGTCCTGAAGAACACGTTAGAAAGTGTCGCCACCAAGAATGGCTCACATACGCCATTTCGCTGGCCGCGGTTTAGGGTTACGGACGGACGTTCGACAATGAAGGTCCCGTCAACCACTGGGACGAACGTGTAAGTGCCCATGAAACTAGCGAATCCAATCTGAGTATCTGCATCTGTGAGCGCGGAAGCTGCGGCTGAACGGAGACATTGTAAACTGTTGGAGCTCTGGCTGCAACTGTCGAAATAGTTAGAAAAAAGTACCTAAAAATGGAAGTCACTGACTTGACATGTGCAACAACGTTAGAATAAAGTGTCTGGTGTTAAGTTGAAACTTGTGCAGCCAATGATGATATTTCCATGCTCACCTCAGGAATGGGATCATTATATTGGTACTGGAACGGAAGGAAGGGAGAGTTGGCCAGAGCAGCGCGGAATAATGCAGGTCGCGTGTTTCCTCCGTGGGCTACAATATGCTGTAGTATCGATCCTGCGCCTGCCGACTGGCCCCATATCGTAACCTTGGCAGGATCTCCCCCGAAAACTGAGATCTGGTCTGTTTAATATCAATAATCTGAGAGCAAAGAGGGCGTCTTCACATATTTCTGGACCCACTGCAGGCCAAAGTTCTGGTCAACTGTGATCGCATAGTTAAAGTCTCGTCCGCGATTAAAATAAAATTTTGTACTAACGTAAACCAGCGTTAAGATCACCTCCTTGTTTGACATCCTCTCCTGCCAAGAATCCTACAAATATTGAAGACTGACTGATCTTTATATTTGACGGGACTACACTTACCAAAGACTCCCAGTCGGTATTGTATGCTAACGGCGACCACCCCCAAGCGACTTAACGATACGAAATCCTGTGTTGGATAAAGACTGATATTTCCCGCGTCGTAGCTGAAGATGTCGTTGATGCAAAAGACCACGAAATATGTGTTATATATTTACCCTCCGCCATGCATGTACACAATGACCGGAAGCCTGGAATCCGCTGTAGAGGCGGTGGGAGTATGCACACTGACACCAAAAAATCAGCCCTGGATCACGAGGGAAAATGGCCGAGCACTTTAAAAATAAACAATCTTCGTCGGAAAAGCCATCTGTATCCCTGGTCTGAAGTCTTTTCCCTCTGTTATGGTCTCCAGACGGAAAGGCAGGACTTTTTCTGAAACGATTGGTAATCGCGGCCCCTGCAGAGCCCGTCAGAGACCCGGATTGGAAGCATTGGAGCGCCGGCTGTGTAGCATTCTGGATTCCCTTAATCGTAGCGGGCGGTTGTGGTGCTTTCCAGCGGAATTGGCCTGAATCCTTGGATGAGAGACTTCAGAAAGATGGGTCTGAAATACATACCTGTGGGAGGTGCAGCGTATCTAATTCCGAGAAAACTTGTGACACCAGGGTCAGGGCTGAGTGTCGACTGGTAAGTAGCATATCCGAGAGCAGCGACCTTTGGGGACAATGATTGCCCCGCAGCTGCGGTGGCAGCCACGGAGGCAAAAATGAGAGTTGTATATGCCAGCATCGAGGGGTGAAAAACTCGCAGCAAACTGTCCCGAGATCAATACCTTAAAAACGCAGAGTAGGACCAAAATAGTATTCATACGTGAGCCTGTGGATGTGAGCCCAAATTTCCATGTGCGGCCTGGTACCTGGCGACCCTAATCAAACGTCGAAACACTTACCCGGGCGCTCCGAAGTTAGTTCTAACCCCTATATGGCAACCCCGAAACTCCAACTTTCGGCCAAAACAATACGGAATCCGACATTTTTCCTGAAAAGATATGTATCGGTGGCCGTTTCGGCGCCGCTGACACCATGAGTTTCGTGGCCAATGAAGTGCACGCCGAGCTTAATGTCACCATCACTAGTGGCCCAAGTGTTCAGTTCGGCGGGTCGCATCACGCGCCACCTGAACACTCGGTCGAAATAGTACAGGAATCCCCTTGTGTATACTAGCTCTGTTTATATCTCCGGTTTGTTAACATTGTTTTGAACACCGGTTCTTGAGGGTTTTAAATGGTCAGGCCCGGAGGGCCGGTTGATAATTATACAGTTACATGCCTCCTGGACGACGGAGAGTCTAATAGGAGTCCTTTCTGGGGGTCGGTATGATAGGGCGGAATCAGGTGGGTTTTTATCAGGTATCGATACAAGTATTGCATCTCATAATAGAGAAGACATTGATCGGAAATACTCCAGGATTAATAAGGTCCCGGTGTCTTCGGTGATTTAACACAAATTCGATAGGAGATAGTTTCCTATAAACAGACGCTATAACTCTAGAAAGCGCCGACTTCATTGACATGAACCTTGCCTGCGCAGAATTACACGATGGATTTTAATATAGTGTGCATCAGGGTCGGACCGAGTCCACGCAGGGCGTAAGTAGGGATCGGGACCATACCGTATACGGTAGCCACAAGTTACTTTAAGTTAACTTTAAGTTACTTGTGGCAGGCTAAGTTAGTTTGTCTAAGTAACTTAGTTAACCATCGCAGCTTCTGCAATGCGGAGGGCGTCCTCCAGGCTTTTGCGCTTCAAGCGAAGACGATATTTGATTAACATCAAAATCCGAATGGTCTCGGGCTTTAGGCACGCACGCCTCAGGGAAATGGTATCCCTGCCGCCCGAGAAGATCCGCTCAACAGCAATAGTAGAACCTGGAATGAAATGTGAGCCTTGGAATAAATGTGACAAAAATTGAGATACCAGAGATTGACATGATGTCGCGGGCAAGACGGTATAGGCATGGAACCTCTCTCTTCCTCACGTACCACTATTCAACGGGGTCAATGTGTTGTGCAGGACGAAGAGCATAAGATGGAATGGTGTGAGGGTAGAGAATTTGGGTTGTGGTGTTCAGGCCTAGCGGCGAGATTGAGCTCCATGCACGGGTTGAGTTATGGTATTCGGTTCGTTTCACTGCATCTGAAGGCAATCGGGGTAATATCTTGGCATCTAACCAGGCATTCAGGTCGGCAGAGTGTCCGAAATCAGGCCATTTGGGATAAAATTACGGGCCGTACACTGCCGTATACGGCCGTAAATTTACGGCTTCATACGGTTGTGCAACGGTGACGGCCCGTAACCGTAAAGTCGGCACAAGAGGGCCTTACGGGACGGTTACGGGTGACTGTATAACCCGTATCGTACACCGTACTTTACGGTTACGGCCCCGATCCCTATGCACCCTACCTAATCCCGCCTCCCGTATGACCGCCTTTCTTATGTAATATTAGTGCGCCCTCCCGCCTCCCGTACTTATACAATTGATTATCATTATTATTGCACTATTATTGCTTTTCCCAATCCGGACATGTTACCGGCTTGCCAACAGCCGTACAAGTGTGTCGGGCAAAAGTCAAGGCACAGAGTTGGAGGAGTTGAGGTGAAAAATGTGCTTAGGTGTTTCACAGTTCAAGCCCCAACTTCTGCCTCAACTTGGCTCAAGTTGAGGTCGAGTTGAGGCAGAAGTTGAGGCAGAAGTCAAGGCCGAAATTTTAACTTTGAAACACCCTATTGAAACACTCTGATGTAAATAGATGAGGACAGATGTCGACCAATTTGCTGAAATTTTCACAGCAATGCCCCAGAAAAAAGACTCGTCGACTTTCTCCTGGTATCCGAATTCACTCATCCGCGGCTATCTCAACTCATCTGGGGTCGATTCTGGGTTGTGTCTGGTGTCTCTTTCTCGGCATACTAATTGACATGTGCGCTGAAACCCAGGCAGGATTCAGTAATATAAATGCCTCGTGGTGGGTCAACTGCCCCCGAATTCCTTCAAATTCTTCGCGCACATGTCCAGCCGATGGACCGAAATAGGATACCAGTGGCCTCCTAAGAATAACACGCGGCTCCTTTCTCAAAGCTGCCAAAAAACCTCTGCGGAGGCCATCGCCCGATTCCGAGAGCATATAATAGAATCCTCAGATATATCCCGCTTTCTCAAGTCGTCTTCTTCCACTCCTCACCCCACCAACGATGTCTTCCTCCGTACAAAAAAATCGGTTTACCGCCTTCGGAATTCATAGGGCACCTGCCAACCTCTCGAAGCGAGAGTTCGACGCGAAAGTGGCCACGTTCTGTGATTCTCTGGTCGCGCTGCCCGTGGTACAGAAGAATTTTCTCTCGTTGAATATGGTACATGGCTCCTCATTCTCCAATGGGCGAATGTCAGAAGTATTGACGCTGGAGGGAAGGTTTCCCAGAATACCATAATGGACGCACACGTGAAGGAGCTGGGATGCAGTGAATCGCAGACATACGTCCTGCTCATCGCGGAGTTTGAGGTACGCCGTCTGCCAGGGTCGTTTGATTTCTAGTCGCAGGCTTAAAATTCGCCAGACCGTTGACAATTACACGGAGGCGCGCGCCTCACTCATGTCTGACTATGACCACCTGATGACCAGTGTTGTATTGAAATAGGTTCAGCACGATCCTGCCTTCAAAAACCTTTTCTCAGACACGTTTACCTTCCGCGCCGAGTCCATCGGCTTCTCCGCGGATGCTGTGACTAGGATTGACGTGCCCCGCTCCACCGGGACAGAGCGCCAGCTGTGGGTGGGCATATACAAGGGCCCCGGGCTTTCTCCGCCCGCCCAATTCCAAAAAGATGTCAGCGCGACGATGGACCAATATGTCGCGCTTCCGGTCTCTCGGAAGTACATGTTGAGCCACACAGTGGTTTGTCTTCCCCGTTTCAGCGATTTGCATTGAGCATTAGACGAACTCACGCTTCCCGGCAGTGGACTGCAAATAACATTTTTGCGGCCAGTGTACAGTTGCAAAGGCTATCCAAAGGCCGAGTCGGCCGTGGTGGTGATGATCGAAATCGAGGTGAGCAACAGAAAATGCATTTCTGCACACAGTTGAACTTTTTTTTCTGCAAAGAATTGGGATCGTGCGATCGAGGTGACGAGTTGCACTACTCTCTGATTTATGTGAAAGCTGACTGAACGTTACATTACTTAGATTTGCGAAGACGCAGAATTTAAGAGGGTCACAGAGAAGGCCAACAAAGACTTTGGCCTGCATGTGGGCGCCATCTGCTTTGGAGCGGATGTGGTCTCTAAGATTTGAAAATACTTGAGGTGGCGTATTGGGTGGCGTTGTTTCTGTTTCAGAAGTCCGGATTTCGTTAGGTTGTAATACTACGTACACCCACAGACAGCCACAGATTTTCCGCGTTTGAATCAACATCTCTACAGATATTCAGTTCCAAATCGTCTGGACAAGCGAGCGGAAAAGGCCAGCCCCGCTGGGGGGTAATTCGTTCTGAGGTGGCTTGAATCAGTCGAGGCTTCTCGAATCTTGCTGACTCTGGTTGACTCGTTACCTCGGCTGTGCCTCGGCTATAATGCCGGTTACTGCTGATGGCCCAAACTCCAACAACACGAACTACCGTGGCTAGTGGACACCGGCGCATTTCGTGTAGCAAGGATTGTAACACAGAACATTTGTACGTGGGACCAACGATTATAATTTCTAATTAGGGTAAGGCAAACAACTGTTCTCGAAGGCTCGACCGTGGTTATATAAAAAATGATATCACCTACAGTTTTTCTTTCTGAAGGGTTCGGGCCTTGACCCACCTACCTACCGCGGGAAATTGCCTCATCATGATATAGACACCAACGTTTAGATGATTTTTGGACAGGGGCCTTCAAGAGTGTTGTCGGAGTGTATTCTGCAGCTCAGAAGAAAGTGAAGTATGATGTTAAACGAAAAGACTTTTGTCAAAGTCTACTAAAGGACCGGTGTTTATTGGTTTGGAGGTTGAATCAAAAGTTCGGACAAATTTCAGATTTTGAGATGCAAAGTTGGGTCGGAATTCGGACAATTTTGGCGGTGGCAGCCATGAGGTCATACCAGAAATTCGGACAAAAGCCACTGCCTCAGCCAGTGTCAGATACCATTCGGACATGAATATTTAAATCTTTGTGATACCGATGAATTTCCTTATATGCTGCGCTTTGATCCTTGCTTTAAATTCCGTACAATGGACTGCAGTTAGACCAGATTGCTAAATTTAATCCAAGTTTGGGGCATCACAACTGGCAATACAAACGCTTTTGCATTCTCCATTATTACAGACAAAACAAAATTAGGTTACATGCATACAGTCTTTTTGGAAAGTTGATTTCTGGGAAGGAGGTGTTGTGTAAGGCAGTAGTTAATCCAAACAGAGCATGATGAAAGGGACAGAAGAAAATCAGTCTTGTAGATGTTACAGAGGATGACGGCATAGCAGAATAGATTTTTAAATATTTTTTTTGGCGCGCTGGGGTGATTTTTTTTTTTTATTTTGGAAATTTTTTGAGGTTGGATGCAAAGTTCGGACAAATTTTGGCCCTGGTCCAGGTTGGATGCAGAATTCGGACAAATTTTTGAGGCTCGGGTTGGAATTCTAGTTGCCCATGTCGAGGTTGAAATTCACTGTGGGAATGCTAGCAGAGCTAAGTAGAGCTGAGTTTGAGCTGAGTATAGGTACCTAAACTGACCTACACAGAGTCTGCCTAGGGACCTATACACATCTAGCCGGGGACTACATGCAACTTGCCAGAATTATGGCTAGGTCTGTGTAGTCTCCCTGGACAGAGCCTGTCTAGCTTCCTACACATAGCTATGCAGACCTACATGCACCTTGACAGACTGAGTCTAGGAGGGCCTTGAACGCAGTGTATTTATGTTCGTTTCGCCAGGCACGGACGATCTTTGCGGACATGATCACTCTCTGGCCTTTGTACGACGGGTATAGATCTGAAACCGAGGGATTTTGGATATGAGATGAGCTGAGCGATTGGCGACGCGACGTGGTGTTGGAAGGAAGCAAGATATAACGCGTGGGAACATAGTCATTGATTTTGGATATGTAGTAATACGCGCTCAGCGCAGTGCAAGGTGTGATACCAGTTGCTAAATCCTCTATAGGTTACGAGCAAACTTCAAGCTTCAACCTGTGTTTGCGCTGGTAGCTGATATGCTGATTTAATTTGGACTTTACTGGCGATTGAGCCAGAATCGGGGGGGCGCTTTCAATTGTACATTTTTTATACCGCCACAAACCTAATCGCTCATGTAGACCTCCAGAACCAAAAAAATCCTCAACTTCCTCATCATGACGGTCATAAATCACGGCGCTTTCACAGTGCGCCTTGCGGGGCTTATTATCGTGCTCCTAGGTTGAGAGCATTTCGTGGCTATCATATGTTCACTGGATTTTTCTCAAGTTCGTGGCCTAGCCGGGAACATTCTATTTCATGCTTGTACTCTTTGTCAGTGATAAGGGTAAAGGTAGGCCATCATCTGCCCCAATACCAGATGGCAAATTTCGTTGAAGTTTCGCTCAACTCAATTCGGTTTACATGAATAGCAGCATGCTTGCAATATGGGTGACCCGTTGTTGATGACCCCGTACTTTATGTAACTCCCGTCATTTTCTAGGCTAGATACTCGTCAGTACGCCGTCCAATTGTAGTGTAATGCCACTCGTGGAACATATTTCCATGTTCGCATTTTCGGCCAAGAACAGAACTATCCTGACAGGGATTTGGGTCTCGAAAGTCCGAGTCACCGAGAAACGCAGCATGATACGGCTGACAGGTCTATTGACAAGGGCGGGGACTTTCAAGCGGTTTGAGAGATGTGTGGGCACTGGTTTCTCGGACTCATATCATTATAGTTGTTCTCTATCTCTAGATGCGGATCTGGTAATTAAAACTTGAACCAAACTTGAACTCAGAGAAATACTTTAAATTCTGAATGAAAATCAAGAGGAAAGTCAGTAAATTCAAACTACGTATGATGAAGTTCAGGGTTTCAATTGTTGAAGGTCCAACTCGACTCGAGTCGATATGGGATTGAACAACACTGGTACTGACACTCCTCAACGCCCTGCACCCGAATAACCTTGTTCCCAGCGCTTTGCTTTGGTTCTTGTCGCCTCTCAGTGCCGCGGGGCAGGTATAAAGCCCGTTATTCCTCTCTGGATTTCGCCATCTTATCGATGTTGTCATAATTCAGTCCAAAAGCTCAGCCATTTTCTAATTGGACGTGGTTCCCGGCACCCGGCTGCGAACTTCTAGGGGGTTGGTCAGTATCTCACAACTTAGGTAGCAATACTAGGGTTCGCCTCCTCGCGTTCGAGTTCGGCCCTCCTTTTTGAGGGATTTCTATCCAGCAGATCTACTGAATCTATGAGTTGATGTACCCGTATAAATAGGTGATTTTTGCCTTTTCAAAATTGTTAAGTGCGCGCGTAGTACTTTGAGAATGAATGTGGATCAGGACAGAAACACATCTCTCGAAAAAGAAGTCGACAAAGTAAAAGGTATCCCGGACGCAGGGACCAAGGTGTCGGGTGTATTCAGTGAGACTTCGCGCCAGTGCATCCCCACATCCAATTCAGAGACATTTAGTATACTTACATTACCTAGTGCGAGGTTGGAAGCAGCTTGTGGGCGAGGACAACAGGTAGAGGACGCAAGCTCTTTGCTGGCGATGCCCCAAAGGGAGGAGAAAAGAATGTACATCAGGGACACCCTCCTCCGCCTGAGGCGGAAGTCTGAGTCCGACACGGGAAAGAACCTCGTATGCGCTTTTTGCACAGTTAATATCAGCATCAGGAAACCCACAGATCCCCCTGCACATCTGACAGCGTCCGAAAATTGACCAGGTATTGGGGTGGTGGTGATTCGACTCCGCCCGAGGACATAATTGAGTAAGAGTGGGGCTTCATTCTGGCCCTCTTCTAACCCTTGCTGATTTTCTCCCAACGGGCTTCTCTTTCAGCGAGACGCAGATCTGACCCCACCGTTGACTTGCCAGGGAGAGGAAGAAATTTTAGGACATGGAGGTTGGCTGGATCTAGACGTGGAACGAAGGAACGGACAGAGAATAACCGTAGTTTGAACATCTCAGTAGTCACACAGCTGTCCCAGGAGCCGGCAATTCGTGTGCCACCCAGGATGCTGGAAGGCTGTTATAATACAGAAGAACTACATCACCAAATAGCACAGCTGTGGCCGATGGATTTTGGGAAGCAAAACACGACGTCCAAACATTTCTTTCTTTTGGGAAATATTTTTCCCGCCAGAAGAAACACTGACCCAAAACTTCTCACTTGGAACAATGTTCTGTCTCCAAACCCACGCAAAACATCTCGCAATTTTGGATCCAAAAATGGCTTATTTCCGGAAGGAAAACATACTTCATTTTGAGGCCGAAACAGTAAAAGAACAAAGGAACTGCTCCTTTTTGGGCCCAAAATCGAGGTCTTTTCCTCAGATGAAAAGACGACAAAAAATTGACTGTGTTTCGGAGGCACAGAGGTAATATTTTTCGAAAATGTTTTCTCGCTAAAAATGGCTGGAAAAGCTATTGCGTTTATTCCATGTTCCGAAGGACCGCAAAAATATAGTCAAAAGGTAAGACGTGTTTGCAGCTGATGTTTTGGCACGAAACATTTCTCGGCCCCTGCTTTGTAGAAGGAATTTTGGTCCGAGTCGGAACGCACTGTACAGAACGTTGCCGCCCACAGAACGGTCCAGCAGTGTCTAAAGAGGAGTGTAGGACTTCGGTGAGGCCCGGAAGATGTGAAAGTTAGCCCTACCACCGGCTTCAAGACGGCCAGCATTGATGATGACGAGAAGAGGCAAGGAGCGGCCAGCCGGCCCGCTCAATCCGCGATCATTCCCACGGCGGCAATTTTCTCTTCTTCCACCATGTCTTCCAACATCCGTCGCCCGTACAGCAGCGCACCTCATCCCATGGTAACTTAGAGTCATCGCGAAATCGACTGCAAAATAGAGCTTTACAGGCCCGACCTCTCCTTGTTTTTTTTCGAGCCGTAGCTAGTCTGGCTAGGTGTGGAGGTGCGCGGAACCCTGCATTTCTCCTCGCCGCCTTGACTTCTTGCCTCACGGACAGCGTCTCTGACTGCCATCCTCAAGCGCAGGGACGTATTACATATCAAAGCGGTGGAACGGAGAAATGATGGCGAGACGAGCTAAGTGGGAGAGCCATGCTCAAGGTGCGCGTGGTCTACTCTTTCGTAAATCGGACACGTATTTCTATTTATGCTCTCCGTCAGCGTACATAACCCGCAGAACTTCAGCGCGTAAACAAGCCAGACTCCGCATTGCATGGGCGCCGCCATCGCCCTCATCTCGATTGCTGGATCAGCAGCGACGTCTGGTGCTGTCGGGCGCCACTCTTGGGCTGGTTCGGGGAAATGTATCATCCCAGAAACGTTCGGGCTCTGGCGCTCGCGCATGTGCACGCAGGCAGGCCGCGCGCAGTGCGCAGACTGCATACACACGAGCTAGCTTCCTACTAAGTCGCAACCGCCAGTTTGACACACAATGTGATGTAGCGAGGTGTATGCGAGTGTACCTCGCCCATCGCCTTGCTGTGCTTAGTGTCAATGACCTTTGGTGTTCCTTCGCCCCGCTCATGCACACGCCTGGACATACCTGTGCTCCCTTCGTGCGTCTCCACTCATAAGACCCCCGGACATCGCGCTGGTTATTCTCTCGTAGGCCCAATCCACCGACCGCCGCCGATTCAGTCTGTAGCCGACGCGCTCCGCGACCTCCTCCTTCACACAGCTGCTGGCGTGCTAACAAATTATCTTGCAGTACCCGCGCCCGCTTTCACTTTGTGCCTTCCATTCCATCTCGCGAAACGCCGCCCTCCGCGACAATGACTTCGCGCTCGCATCGATCCGATACCTCGATCCTCAGGCTTCGGGTTAACTCGACCGCCACCCGCGCTATTGCTATATCGCTGACGAGGAACCCCTATCTTGCCGTCCGTCCCGTTTTCAATACGCGCAAGCTGCACGCACTGACCGCCGCCGTAGCTTTGCACTAGTTTTGAATTCTCGCATTGATGTATCCAGACCCATGGCATGTCCGTACGTCCATCTCCACGCCCATGCGTTCACGCTGCCCTGCTGATCGTGTCGACGCTGCAGCGCTCACACTGCACACACTCGCTCCTCGGTCAGAGCGCCGTCCCGGAGAAGCATCGCGTCTTCCACCGGATCGAGTGTCTATACATTGACCACGCTCACACCCGGCTTTGTCGCCGTCGGACGCTGATACGGGTACGCCTCGTGTCATTTTTGGTTTTTTCCGTTTCCTGACTTTGCAGTAGACATGGGCGTCTGCCTCCATGCGGTATTGTGTAAGTGAATCGAGCTGGGTGCTGCGCATTCGCTCCGTCGGTTAGATCACCAGTGTGCGACGTTCTGGGCTGCTCGCAGATCCAGACATAACCATCTCCATCCATCCTACCTACTTCTTTCCCTGCCCGGGATGCTCTCTTCCTGCTCGTCTACATTCCGCCTCGCTGGAATCGAGCCGCTTTGCTGCTTGATCTCGTGAGGACTGACCATTTTTCCTTGTAGCATGTTTATCCCTTCCTTGGGCTCTATTCTTTCAGCTCTTTCTGTCTCTCTCTACGCGCTCGCCTTCGCTTTCGCCCTCCTTGCCCAAGTCCTCCTTTTTCGGAAACCCTATAATGAGCTCTTGTCTCTCTCACAAAACCCATCTTTCCGCGCCCCGCGGTTGGACTGAAGGCGGGTGGAGCGCATAGATGGATCGACCACGAGTCTTGACTTTGCCGATATATGACCATGCGACTACTACGCTGTTGTTCCCCGCCTTCATGTTTTCGTACGACCAAGAGCGACGCCGCTACTGACGCCCCGTTTTGATGCCGACACCTAGCGCTGTAAGCGCCGTGATTTCAACGAAATGTAACGCACTGATTCTCCCCATTGTCCAGGCCCCTTGATGCTCAACCGCAACGGTCGCCATTTTCCAAAATCTCCTTTTTTGGTATTGGTCCCGAGTCTTCTTCGTCTGCGTCGCATGCCATTGCCCTCGGATTTTCCGTCCACTCACCTCTGTGGTGGTAGCTCCCAGCCCCTCCCCCCTCCCGCGCTCCCGTGGCGCTTATGCGTATGGCGATTCTAAGCCCCCCGCATCATGGCTTTCCGCGCCGCTTGATCCCACATCGTCCTCGTCCATCATGCCCCATACGATCACCGCTTCTTCTCAACGCTCTGCTACCCCTCCATTTGCCGTTCTGATACTTTCGATTATTCTGTCTCCTGCTACGATTTTCCCGCTCCGATAGTTATTCTTTCGTCAGCATCCTCCCTGACACTCGCTCGCTTTACTCGTCTTTTCTCGCCGTCTTCTCTCTTGGTCTTCAATCCTCAGTCATACCTACCCCGACCCTGATTTTGATGACTTGTAACAATCGATCTCTTTTTTCGTCGAAAATTCCTCATCAATGTAGTGCATTTGCATTGCACTCGATCCGCCCTCGACGGCCATCCTGCAAATTCGCTCTGGCTTCATAATAATCCATCGTCCTTGATCTTTGACGGCATACCAATCAAACCTCGTTCGGCCTAATCCATAGTGGCGGCGCTTCCATGTTCCTCGCCACCCACTTCTAACGTTCAACGTCCTCTTCTTGAGATTTGGGACCTTTGGAAGGCTGTTCTTTCCATGCTTTGGCTTTTGGCATACGGTTCCATATCTTATTTCGCTCACACCTGAAATACTTTGATGACGCTCAAAAATTTATACTGCTCTCCTATCGCCAACTGGTGCGAGCCGTCAGGTTTCCTTTAAGATGTACTTGAGCCTGCTTGCTTCGCGACTCTTGAGCGGGCCAAGGTCTCTGTCAAATGGAATCCTGCCATATTATGTCGAATCCCATCGCCTTGCATCCTCCACGTTTCTTTTACCGTCCACCGCTCACGGTCCAGTATGCATTCCAGCACGTCCTCCAACTGCAGAAGTCGACTTTGCAATGCTCTGAGGCCACCCAGATGACCCTGATCATGTTCTCTACCCGCGCTCCAACGTTTCTGACCCCGCATTCGCAATGTACTCCTAGTCGATCGGCTCCATTGGCTTGTACCCTGGTATTTCATTTCGTCGACTCGTACCCTCCCTTCTCCCGACCTTCCTACTTCAACCTTTTGCTCCAGTGGGACGCGTCGGAATAGGACATTGCGACAGAACAGAAGTTCCGCCTGGTTCTATTAAGCTACTTCTGTCAGTGAGCTATCCTACTCAGTCTTCTGAACCAAATCTCGAACTCATCTCACGTCTACGATCACCTTGCGATCACCTCTAGGACCTGGTACCGTGAGCATTATCGTTCTGAATCAAATCGGCGAGTCGCTTCTGAGCCGCTCACGCTTCACAGCCGCCTCCCTCATCCATTCATTCGACTCATATGACCAAACTCTCGGATTCGATTCTTTCGAAACCTTGCATCTGATGAGGTCGTTTGTCTGCGTCGCGAAAATCCTTCTTTCGACACCTCCATCAATGTCTGGCCTGCAAATCCTAGACAAGTTCCCGAAGGTTTCCTCCAGGCGTCCGGCTACTAGGACATCACTCGCTCTTGATATGTACCACACTTTGTTAGTCGTGTCCTAATAATCAGACAGGTGCATTTTGGATCACAGGACCTTTGTGCCTGGCAAAAAGATCTGACGTTATAACTTAGACATCGAAGAATTTCCATCATGACCTGCCACACTACGCGATACTCGTCGTTTTTTACTTATTCTCCCAACAAAACGTTTCCTTACGAACGGCCCAGCTTTTTGCCTGCTGAAGACGTTCCTGGATTCATTTTTTCCGCGGGTGATGCTCCGGTGATTCAAATCGCGTGCAGGAGTGGTGTGGCGGATCTTCAGTCCACGCGTGGAATCGGTGCGACATCCAAATATACTTAAGGCACCAACAGAAGCGGCCAAAGATGGGTACTGGTGAGCGAGCTTGGCTTATTTTTCCATCTCCGGAAATGCCTTCTGTGGCTAATGTCTGGCCCCGAAGGTTCTGCCATGCCATTTTGGTGCAATCGTTCCATTTTTAAGACGGTCGGACGCTACCTCCGGACTATCATGCGGTCAAAGCCGTCCCTAGCGGCGCTGACCAGTCACTGATCTCAACCGGTTGAATGTTCACCATATGAACTTCAAAGTCAAAAGTGAGATTCCAAGCCAATACATACGCATTGAATTCATTTTTAATGGGTTATGAACTCTCTATGCGTCGGCCATTGATACTTTGACCGGACTATGCAGAGTCAGACCCCTCAACCAAATAGCTTGTGGTGCCTCGGTCGTTGAATGCGGAGTTCCGAAGTTTAATTCACTGTCATCCCCGGGACAGCTACATTTGATGCCCGCCAAAACCCAGGATGGCACGAACAGTAAGCACATAGCAGTTAAGGTGCGCCAAAACGCAGCATGCCAACTTTGGAAAAAAAAATAATGAAATACGATGGTCAACAGGTCTGTGCTCGTTGGCCAATTCGGCGAAAGGTTCCTATTGTGTTGCCCTTCTTGTGTTGCGCAAAGATCTGAATTTGTCAACATGCCTAGAACGACCCTCGGCGTACAGGAGCACCAGGGCATCATGAATCACGAATCAGGTACCTAAAACTCTATAGCTAGGCTCTAGACGATCAAGACCGTACTTATCGCAGCCAGTTGGGGTTCCTTCGCCGTTAGAAGCCGTTGAAAGGCTGGTTATTCTGTATAAAAGCCAGAGGAATATGAGGTGAGGTTCCAACAACGATGCACATTTCTATCATCGGTTCCCAACTTGGAGTGCTGTCTTGTGCGGTGGGAGCCCTTGGTCTGCGGGGCGTGCCCGGTGTGCGGGTCAGTCCTGTAACTGGACCGCCTGCATCTGTGTCCAACCTCGGAGTGTCCTCTCTCTCCACGACACTTTCGACCTCGGCGAGCGCGTTCCACACAGGCGTGGTCAGCGTTGTCTCTTCCCCAATTCCCGGAACGATGGACGTCAGTGCTCGCCCTCCCTCGAGCATTCCCCACTCAACATCGGCCCCGGAGACTATCACTAGTTCTCTTGGAAAGCGTGCGGCAATCCCCGCATGCCTGAAAACCGTCGAGCTCTCTTGCTTGAACTTGGCTGCGAACTGTATCAACTCTGTCAATTCGGGCGTTCGTGCATCCGAATTTTGCTCGGCTGCAAAGACTGATAATTGTTTTCATAGAATTTCAACAACCTTTGGGGAATTCAGTCATGTGTGGCTGCCGCCACCTGCTACGGTGTAAGCAGCGACTCCGTTCCTCATTTTCTGACTGGATCCGATACTGTTATCTTCAGGTTGGAGATCTAATCACTAGCGTTGAATGTCAAACTGGCCTGGTGAGTCTTTTTTATTCTCTCCTCGATCCTCACTTTGACTGACTTGACCCAACCAGACGGTCACCAACGCGGCTCAGGCATCTCTTGACTATACTAACGTGAATTCATACGAATTCATCTCACTGTAACTTGGCTAACTGTCATCCAGATATACGCTGGCATCGTCGGAAGCTGTGCATTTGCCTCTGGAGGATGGTGAGCGGTCAAAAACATCAGTTGGTTATAGATAGCGTTTCTGACATCCCATCAGTCCGATAACTCAGCAGAACTTTATCGACTTTTACTATGGAACCCTGACTGCGATTAATACCGCCAATTTTCCCAGGTAACTTCTTGTTCCGTTGCACGAGCATCGTTGCTGAAAGGAGTTTTAAAGTTCTAGTGCCGTCGTAATTGCACTATGGAACGCAATTACAACGTGGGCCGCGACAGGAAGTACTGTCCCTTATTTGAAGTTCGTAGTCCTCCCTCTGATGTTGTTCTAACTGACGAATGGTTCAGCTTCAATGATTGGCTTCACTTTTCCTCCTTCCCTTCGACCACTGTAGGTCCCCGCATTCATTACCTCGATTTGTTTTGCTGAGAAATAGTTCAGACAACCACAGCTATCCCGATACCTACCTACACAGAGATCGACTGGAGTGAGTGTGGTCACCTCACCTAAAGCATCTCAATAATCTGATTTATTTGCCCAGATCCAAACCCCGCTCCCCCCTCCGGCGCGGTCTCCGAAATTTTCGTGACGTCCACAACGACCGTTATTATCGTTATTCCGACAACGACAACCACCGTCGTCATAGCAGGCGCGAGTATCACGCTTGCGCCGGGAGGTACGCCTGTCAACGGTCCTCTTCCTTCGGGCGTGTCCATACCTGGAGCTATTACGCCTACATGGAGTAATTTCTTCTTTTCTTCCTTTGTTTATGAGATGAACCGAATATTGCAGATCCAAATATTATCCCGCCGACCTCTGTATCAAGCGTGACGTTCACTGCTCCGCCATCGTTCACCACTGTCGTGGTGGTCCCAACGGCATCCAATTCTCCACCTCAAAATATCACCGGACCGCCTGGGGACAAGAACAGCAATGGAGACGACTGGTGGCTCCTTCTGTTTCCCGGAATCATTGGTGGACTTCTCCCTGCAGACATAGGAATCCCCGGCGGTTTCAAGCCCACGGCGGCCCCACCTCCGGGCTGGGTTGGTCCGTGGACGGATCCAGATCCCACATCTTCTACATCCACAAAATCAACTTCTGCGAGCAGCTCATCCTCCTCTTCCTCTTGTCCGCAGCCCACATCTGTGTATGCCTTGTCTGATGATTCTGCGGATACGGACTGGGAAGACCTCGGGACGGATCCTGACAGGCGGCGTAACACTCTCGAAGCGCGCGCCGGTCGGAGTGAGTTTCTGTGCTTGCTTGTTTTCTGTTCTCTGACATTCTGACCAGCAATCTCACTGCCTATCTGCGGTATCAGCGCAGCAAATGGCAACGCCATCGCCAACCCGAACACTGTCAGTTTGGGGGCAGGCACATACTGGAGTATTGGTACCAAGGTCCCAATCGGTGTGGGGACTGTCCTCACCCCAACAAACGTAAATGGGCGGCCAGTTGGGAACGGGGCCGGATTGGTAAACCGTACGTTTGTGATCCTCTTTCCAGTTTTGTCGACTGCCTGAAATCACATCCAGAGGAACACGTGTTCGAGTAAGTGTGGCTTGCGCGTGTGTCCGAGTGAGCTAGTGACTGGAATCTTCAATAGGTTGGGATACCTTTCGCAATACTTTACTGCGCTCATCAATAACAACGGACTAACTTGCGCCTGGTACCGTTTTGTACCCTCAGCCTGCGTGTCCACTCAACACATTCTAGGGTCCTAAATAATGTATACAATCGTGTTGGGTTGGATGGTGTCACCCCTTGGTCAATATCACTGCTTCAAGATATCGATCAGGTCAGTGATCCAATCCTGTCAGTAGAGCGGCTAATGACTGTTATTAACAGACTATCAACATGGTCTGGGTGGACAAACCGCTCAATCAGGGTGTGTCTCCCTCGGCTCAGTATGCTTGATGGACGATATTTAATTCATGTTGCAGCCAAGTCAAATGTTGTCAACCAGGATGTGTCAACTCCTCAAGGGGCGAATATCAACAGCATCACCGACTTCATGCCTGGGGGGGCCTCTTTCAACCTGATCCAAGATCTGGAGTACTTCATACGAAATTTCGCGACTCTTGGCACATGTAATTCTTTGTTTCATTGGTGGAATCCAAACATGAATTGACGATGCTTATGTAGACTTTGGGAACACGGCCGCGACGTTCCAGGCCACAGCCTTGCGCGTTCAAAATCGGTTGTCCCAGATCACACCCGACACTCCCGACGTCAATCTTCCGGTCGCATTTAATAGTTGGTTGCGCAACCTTGTGTCCACATATCCGAATGGATGCACGTGCGTATTTGTCTCATGGAAGTACTTCGCGGTTGGCTGAATTTTAGGTAGGTCTCGAGGAAATGCTGCCTTCCAGGCTTATCACACCAAGATGACCACTATTGCCAATCAAGTGAACAATGGTGTCGTGCCGCCATGTTTCCCGCTCTACGCGACAGGTGTAAGCTTTGTTTTCCTCAAATTTACTCGCTGCTCACAAGAGACCTCAGATTACTGCTCAAACTATACCTAATTGGCAGGTGCATATCCTTCTGTTCACTCAGTCTCCTCGTCCATTAACGCCCTGATTCACAGGCCCTTGTACCTCCGCCGCCGAACTTGCCTGCTTGTAACAGCCCGGGCACTGAGGGGAACATCCAATTCGGCATAAATCCCAATGGGACGCCCGAAATGTCCCTCAACATCCACCGCATTCTGGGATCGGACAATCCAGACTTCTACTCCCTAGGCGACGGAGCTGATTTTTCCGATGATCATTTCATCGCAGACGACCTTTCCGCGCAGTATCCGGCCTGCCCAGGCGCTTGGGACGTCGGTCTGAGTGCCGGACCGACGGCAGGATCCACCGATGCCTATCTCTCGGTGAACTGCATGGGCCAAACCGGCAACCAGGTCACAGCGGGAATTTCGTTCGTCATCAATAACCAAGTGCTCGACTGCGTGTCCATATATACCAATGTCGCCGTTGCTGGCGGGGGTATCGACATTGTAATCGTTTGCGCTGCCACAACCGCTGCTGCAACGACGTGTGCGAATGCGGTCTTGCAGACCACCTACCCCACGGGGAATCTCCTCACAGGATCCCTCGAGTTTATTCCTACTTAATACCGTGACGTTGAGAATGGACGATCACCAGTCGGTTTTTGTCTCTTCGGTCATCTTCCCTCATTCGCAATTGGTTCCAACTTTCACCCAGATATAATGGTTGAAAAAGGCCCGTTTCTCTCAACTTGTGTGTATGTTTTTGTGGTTGTCTGTTCAATAACATCTTGTCGATGCTCTGCATCAAGATTTGAGTCGGGTTTAATCATCTCGCAATCAGGCCGATTTTGTTTCTTGTTGCTTGTCGACAGCCTAGCTCATTAATTCATGGTATGAGTGAATTCGTTGGGTAAACCAGATGCGAAAGAGGAGTATGTCGCCGGGTTTCAATCCTATAGTGTGAAGTTGAACCATGAAGATGCCGGGAGATGCTGAGTCTTCCTTCCTGTGAATCTGTACTTAAAGTATTGTAGACAAGACGGGCCTCCGCTCCGCTCCGGCAAACCGAAATTGAAAGACAGAAAAATCAATTGAAATTGGCATCGAAGTAAGACAACGTTCAAAAGAATATATTGTTGTGCATACTGAAAAAATTGGCTGAATCTAAACAGAGCTTACATTCAACGCAGATAATCACCATCTTGGAGGGATTTCGTTACAAACACAGGTGATCTACACGAAAGCATCAAAAATTTGGATATTGATTTCCGTGAGGTGCAAGTCAATGAAACGTAGGTAGATAGTCAGAACATACAAAATGAGGAGTGCACCGTGAGATTGAGACCTGTGGACCAACGTCGTAATTTGAGTAGCGAAGAAATGAGAGGTAGAAATATTAGTTAAACTCACTGACCAGTACAGATGGAGCCATAGCTGTAATATTTAGAATAAATCCAATGGCTGTAGCCATATAAACCTACTAACAAAAGTTACGACCGTAGCCAAGTGTCGGCTAGCCTATAGGCGTAGTCCCGGCTTCTCCGGTGATTAAGTACGTGTTTGTTCTCGTCAGTCCCATCAATCAGCCATCACTTAACTCATACAACTCAATCTATTCTGCGCTGGGGGGAACACCGTTCCCCCCAGACCCCCCTCCTTTTGCCTGACGGCACGTATGTCATGGTTCACGTGCTGCTATGTCTCTAAATCCGTTTTTCACCTCTCTTTCCAGCTTTTTCAAGGGATGTAGCACGGGGGAGACCCCCGCGGACCCCCCTTGGCGCTCGCCGCTGGGCCCGCTGCACGGAGCTTACCGCTCGCCGCAGAGGCCCACTGCGTGGGGCTTCGGCCTGTTTTTAGGTATAAAACTTCACTCTCTTCCCAATTTGGGAGTACTTCGGCCATTAAGCGATGACAGCTGTCCCAATATAGACAAAGCATGCACCGACAACCGGGTGATTTATAGTAATTCACACTTGAACCTAGCCATTGCATGGCTAGAGTCATGGTTTGAGTTAGTGAGTTTACTTGGCTAGGTACATACATTAGGCTAAAACCTACAGCTATGGGTGACAGATCAGAGCATTCTGGGCGAAGAACGAGTTGCGGCCGGCACGATGGGGTTATTGAGAACAGATCCCGCCAAAAGAAGGGTGTAGCGACCTGGAAATTGATGGCCAAGATTCATAGCACTTGATCAGCGTGAATGGGAGTGAACGGCCGATTAAGGGGATGAGAATGAGCTGGAAGCGTAGATGAAAACAGATGGATTCAGCAGCACCCGCGGAGCCAATGCGTTAGTCTTTAGTGGTAGAGGACCGAATGACGCTTGCATAATTTCAGATGTACGGCTTGATACGCAGGGTGGGTCGAGAGTCACTGGTCTAAATTGTTGGCCAATGTTCGCCAGCACCAGCCGATCTAGATCTTGTCGAGCCTTGCGCAAATTCCATCTCAGCGGGTCCGAGGCTCAAATGGTTGAATCTGAGGTACGAGTGTATCAATCGACAACTGATGTCCAAAGGTCAAGAGGATTCCGAGCGAGGCAGTGATGGTGAGATCAATGGGACAGGGGGGAAAGGCAGTGACAGGAAACGACGAGATTTGCGGTCTTTTATCTACCCCCCGGGGATACGGCCGAAGTGAGAGAAATTTGACAACCTTGCGGCGCAGTGAGAAAAATGCCGCAGCACAGTGGGAACTTATGGTCAGCTGAGGACTCCTTGCCGGTGAATAGTGCGAGAGGAGCAAATGGGGCAGGAAGGCGACTCACAGGGCGAGAGGAGAGGAGGGACTCACGGAGATACAACATCATGGGGCAATTCCACCGCTGAGCGAGTGTTGAGTAGATCGTTCAAGAAGAGTTAATGGAGAAAGGTACAACAGGTACAAATTGATGAGCACTGCCGAATGAGCAAAATCTTAAAGAACGGTTAATATGAGAATTTGAGAGAATCAAGAGACATTTGAGGTCCAGACTCTGAGAGGCGCGCTCGGCTTGGCAAGAAGCTGAGAGAGGTAACACCGTACCATGGTTGCCGAGAGACTGGCGCCACCGGCATTCCATCGGAGAGTAAACGAGACGTAATTTTTGATCTCGGAGCGTTTAGGATCAGCGGGTGACACGAAAAGTGGTGCCATTATGAGGGTGGAGAGACCTTGTCAAGCAAGGTCACCAACACATGCATCGCAATTCTGACTGACTGTTTTCTCTCGTCGTTTCTTGTGACTCTATCGGATACCGTGTGTCTGCAGGACTGATGCATCGTCGTTCATTCTGGATAACCTATCATCTGCCTTCGCACTGTTAGGGCCGCACGCCGTGCCCGTCGCGCCGGTTCTACGGGTCCCCTGCGATGGGTAGCCGTCCCGTTCCGTCGCAAGTTCTGAAAGTTTTTCGACGAGACGGCAACGGGACGGACTTGTGCGATGACGGCCGTCGAAATAACGGCCGTCGACGGGGCGACGGATATTGCGACGGTCAGCACAAATGTCGCCGATTTCAGTGAATTTACCGCACAATCTACTATTTTTCATGATAGTGTCCTTCCTTCGCGTTTACGGCGACCTTGGTGCTCTGTATCACACACAACAGCGTGGTTTATCGGCGCTTCCAATTGTTAATCAAGATTATACAACTTCAGCGACGCGAATAAAACTTGTTGTACTCAAAACGAAACACTGAGATGTTTCCTATATATCTGGAACATGGATTTTCTGCGGAATAGGACCTCAAATATTCAGCTCATCAATCAGGAGGCTCCCACTGTTGAATATCCCATGCTTTTCACGAAAATTCAGGGAATTTAAGCACTATAAGTAAGCCGGCGCCGTCGCTTTGAGCGTGACGGCCGTCCCGTCGCCCGTCCCGTGCCGTGGAAAATTCTTTGGCTCACCCGACGGTCTGTGCCCGTTGCTCACCCGTCGAAACGACGGCCGTGCCCGTCACGGGCACGCAGCCCTACGCACTGTACATCCGCTGCCACGATGGGGTTGGTACGTGGATAAACAAATACTTGATAATGTAATCACTCCAGAAAATCCGAAGTTTAGGGGGCCCTGAAAATGTTCCCGAAACCTAAGTTATCAGGAACTGACTCGGTGCTCCCGAAACCGTTCCCGAAACCAAAGGTTTCTGCGGCACAGAAACTGTTCCCGAAGCGGAAGGTTTCAGGAACGGTTTCCGACCACCCGAAACTTTCTGTTTCGGGAACAGTATCGACCTCGCCAAAACTGTTCCTGAAACCTTTGGTTTCAGGAACGGTTTCTGGCAACCAGAAACAAAAGGTTTTGGCCCTCCAGAAACCATTCCTGATACTTTTGTTTTCGGGAATGGATTCGGTGTCCCCGAAACAACAAGTATCGGCAACGGTTTCCGTGCGCCGGAGACTGTTCCTGAAACCTAAGGTTTCAGGAGCACTGAAGCCTAACTGCAGCTTAGCTGCAGCTCAGAGGCAGCTCAGTTGCAGCGTGCAAAATGCTTAGCTGTAGTATAGAAAATGTTTTTAATTGCACAATATATACATCTACAGTATAACATGTACGTAGAATTATCTAGCCGGCCAGGCAGAGGCGCATAAGAGGGTACATAAGTAAGGAGGTTTGTGGAGGTCTGTATTGAGTTATAAACACCGGCAGTATGCTTCGGAACGAGTTTGTAAGTAAGGAGAAAAAAAAAATAAAGTGAAAGAAAAATAGTCTGGGAGTCACGAGGTAAGTTGTGTAATTGAAACATTTTCTGAACTACAGCTGAGGTGCCCCTGAAATTTTTCATGCTGCAACTGAGCTGCCTCTGAGCTGCTGAGCTGCAGTTAGGCTTCAGTGCTCCTGAAACCTTAGGTTTTGGGAACAGTCTCTGGTGCACCAAAACCGTTGCCGATACTTATTGTTTCGGGGACACCGAATCCATTCCCGAAAACAAAAGTATCAGGAATGGTTTCTGGAGGGCCAAAACCTTTTGTTTCTGGTTGCCAGAAACCGTTCCTGAAACCAAAGGTTTCAGGAACAGTTTTGGCGAGGTCGATACTGTTCCCGAAACAGAAGGTTTCGGGTGGTCGGAAACCGTTCCTGAAACCTTCCGTTTCGAGAACAGTTTCTGTGCCGCAGAAACCTTTGGTTTCGGGAACGGTTTCGGGAGCACCGAGTCAGTTCCTGATACCTTAGGTTTCGGGAACATTTTCAGGGCCCCCGAAACTTCGGATTTTCCGGAGTGAATATGCCTTTGTCCGTCGGCTTTCGTGTCTTACTCATTTTCTTGGTCTTCCTTATTGTTTTTCTTCTAGATTTCAGTCGCGTCAAAGTCATGCATCAAAAGATGTGTATCATATTTCCCGATCAGGACTGCCAACTTGAAGCCCATCAAAAAGATTTTTATCAAGGCACTTAATACTTATACGGCACTGGAGTTACCGGGCACGTTGCGCTTGCTCTCTGACATGCTTTTCACCCCGCGCATCCCCGTCAGGTTGCTTCTCTTCACTCTTCTTGGCTTGTCCTACCGTGTCTGTGGTCGGAATTTGACATACCAAAATACCCTTCTCTCCTCTTCTTTCGCCCCTCCAGCCGACTTGCTGCAATACCCCACTTTTCTGGTGGACGATGATAGTTTGAAGAATGTGAGTTCGAGAGCGACCTGCCCGGGAGACTATGGTACGTTCTTTGATCCATACCTGCCCCTATGCTCACGCAGAGTTTCGTTGAAACCTGTTAGTTTCGTGTGACGACGGGACGTGCTATAGCTGTACAGAGGGAGGGACTGTTACATGTGTGCGCTTTTCATTTCTCTTGGCTGCTCTGAATCTGATCCTAGCTTGGACCAGTGCAAAAATGGAGGCGGCTGTTGCACCGGCAGCACCTGCACCACACCACCTGCAGGAGCCAAACCCCAATGCTGCCCAAACAACTACACCAACTGCCCCAGCGGTGGCTGCTGTAAACCAGGCACGACATGCTGTGGTGACGGCTGCGTTTCGGCCAGCGAAGGCTGCTGCCTCACGATCACCAATAACTTAACCGTCTCGACCGGTAGCTGTCCAAAACCCGTAGGAAATTGTTGCGCTTCCGGACCAAGCGCAGGGCTGTGCTATAACAGCACGACGGATTTTTGCTGTGATAACTCGAAGAATACGTGTCCGTCTGGGTTTACTTGTTGCGGCGAGAAGGGGTGTTGTGACAAGTCCGAAACGTGCCAGAATGGGGCTTGTGTCACGATTTCGAGTTCCACACCTGGAGCGAGTCCGACGAATGCTGCACTTGCGAGTACGCTCGGTTTGGGGTTAGTGGGAAGTTGGGTAGTGCTGATTGTTTTCATATCTTCGCTATGAAGCCGGATCAATGTGCTGGTGTATCATGTACGCGGTTTAAGCCGGCGTACTACTTATTGCATGTGCTCCCACCATGAACAACCCTCAGAATTCGGGACGGCTAGCGCAGCTTAAAACGATTCTCAAAATCAAACCTTTGAGGCCACTGGACGACTCAATGTCCTCCGACTTCAGCCCAGATTCAGTGAAATCAAGCCTTGGCCAACCAATTATGACAAGCTGTGGCCAGTCTTACCAACGACTTCGTAGAAGGTGATTTTGGGTCAGGTCAGACTTCCTAATGGCAAATTAAGTTTGAGATACTTCCCGTACGGTGGCGTCGAGCGTAAGATCAGATTGAACGTTATACCCGCATCCGAGGTCAATTAGTGTGACTATTATTGCGCAGATGGACGGCTCCCATTCTGCGACGAGATTTCGTGCCATTAGCAAAGCAAGAGGGTGAAGTAAAGATCGAGAGAGATGTTCACAAGATGCGCAGCGGGAAACTTGAGATTTCGTGAAGGTCAAAAAGAAAACCACGCAAAAAACAAAACGGACAAGGTACTTAGCCATGACCTGCTTCTAAATCGAACTGAGCTCCTCCGTGGAATTGATCGAGATTTATCCAGGGATAGGGCGGTAGCCCCGTGGGTCGTTTCCGGCATTCTTCCGTTCACACGCGGGGGCGTCATAATATCGTCCTTGTTTATTGTATCAAAGTACGTAGATCACCTCACCTGGGAACAGATGAAACGAACTTGTAGGATTGAGGCGAGTTGGAAGAAGGATGGCGAAGAATGCTGAGAAGAGATATCAACGGCGCGATAAAAGACTTGATGCGGGAGACATGAACTCACGAGACGGAAGGACCAACGATGGAAAGGGCGTAGAAGGACGCCGAACGCCGGATGCCTGAGACAACGGCGAGCGAACAAACGACAAGAATATGAGAGGACCACCATATTCGTGCACACATGGTCGTGCAGTCAAAAAGGGCGCTCGGTCATATAGAAAACAAAAAGAGAGGAATGTAGAAGCTCGGGATGTGGATCGATATCCCGGCCACGCAATCTGTACTCGCATGGCGTCCATCGTCCTCCCCGTCGTTTTGGGAATATGGGGATATCGCGCGCATCTTGGGAGGTCAGAGGTCCTGCATCTCAGTCTCGAGTTTCTCCAGCTCAGCCATCGTATTATGATATGTCTGTTCCGCGGCCTATGAATTTGGGTGGCTGCGTTAGAGTCTATTGCCTTGGGCACAAGTAGGAAGGAAAAAGAAATAGAAAGAGGGATGCAATGCAATGCGATGGAGGCGGGGGCGAAAGGACAGATGGTGCGAATGGGAAGGAGTCGCGGCCTGATGATGAAGGTGGATGAATACGGCGGTAACAGGGTGGGGTGGCTGGACGCGGGGAGCTTGAATAAATAGCGAACGGAATGCTATCGAATGCACGGAATGAGATGAACTATGAACGCACCTCTGGATCGGCCCGCTCTGTCTCCGTCTGCTCGGCCTTGGTGCAGGTGACGAGTCTGGCCTGCGAGGATAGGTGCGGGTCGAGCATGTCGATCACGAATCGAGTGGCGGGCGAGTATATAGCAATGGTAGGAGCCATGCAAGCTAATCGAGCACGAGTAGGAGCGCGCAAAAGTTGATGCGCGGGTGAAGCAGAAAAGGGTCAACGCGCCTTCAAGGACTAGAGCTCGTTCTTCGTCTCCAGTAGCTGCTGGGACTTTCCCTTGGCGGCCATGTCTGCCTTCGGCGCGGAGCCTCGCAGATTCGAGTTCGGCGAGCAGTTGGATGGGGCGCGAGGGATACAATCAGAACTTGTTCTATCTTCCGGCTCCTGGCCCCAAGCATTCTCCTTCGGGCTCACACTCTGACTAGCCGTCTGCCCTCGCAGATGGGACGATCATGCATGCCAGCTCAGGCCAGCTCGAAGTTCTATAGGTATATAAAAATAACGCACGTCTCGCACGCCCTTTATCCTCCATCTCCGGCCGTTCCATATGCAGGTCGGTAATCGAGAGTCGGAGACGGGGATGAACATCGCTGGCAGAAGGCAGTGTGACTCGTGTGATGTGTCACTGATCTGCTCGGTATTCGGCCCGGGGCTGCATTTGAAACTGGGTTCAATTCAAATTCGAGATTCAAAATTTGGCTGCGAAAGCGTGAAACTGCAGCTAGGCGGAAGTTGACCCAATACATAGAGTCTTGAGCAGTTATTGAACGAGCTAAACGTGAATCACGCTAGCCGTCCGTGAGCCGCAGAGCCGTTTCATTGCCCAGGCAGCAGAATCCAAAATTCTGCGTAAGCCTGTTGCGAGGAATAAAACCCCGAATGCTTCAAAATAATTAACTAGCATTATTGGAACGAGCGTGATGGAGGCGACCCCCACGGCTCACAGTGTTCAACACCCTACATCTGTCTTTCAAGCGGTTGCTCATGAGGTACAACTCCGCAGGAGTTGGAGGACATTGAATTTGATTCAACTTCAGGCTGGATGTATCTACATTAGCATGCTATTCAGACTGTGCTGCCGCCATTATGAAAGAAAGCAGCTGCGTAGAGAACAAAGAATTGATCCCAAAACGGGTGTAGCTGTTGCGTGGAATACCTCTCATGAGATATTTGCAAGTCGTGCGGGGACGCTGAAAGCTCACACCGCGGTCCACGAAGGTTCTTAGTATCTTTATTTGAAACCAACATGATTGCTGTAAACGGTGCCGCGCGTACTCTCCGCACTGCACGTAGGATATAGGACGGTCAAGGCGGGGAATTCAATTCAGACAGTGGGCGTTTAGATCCTGGAATATTGTGACAGTGGTGGTTGAATATGAATTTCAAGGTTGAATTGACTTGATGGGTTGAACTCACTGAAATTATATACAGCCCATTGCCGCGGATTGACGCACGCAACCAAAGGAAAAATAGTTTCAGGTTCATGCTGTCCTTCTGCCAATGAAAACATCCATTGCTGGAAGGTGCATGTCGGGGTGGGAGTCGAACCCCAAGTCTTCATTGACTGTCCATGACATGGTGTACTGTGATATGATGGAGATAACCCCAACGACGGCTCTGGTTATGACTTATGGAACTCAATAAAGCATTTTCTCTGTCGATAGAAGATTAATAGAAATAACATCAGCCCCACCGTATATCCCTTTGAGTGTTTTTACATATACAGACATAGACTATGGATCCATTCTGACGCGCTAGGTGTTGTAAGAGCAAAGGTTTCCTCCTAGTTTCCTCCTATCAAAAGTCTGCCGATCACTTCCGCCGGACCTCAAAATTCCTAGACTTTTAAAACCAAATGCTCGATGCTGACTGTAGGAGGCATTAACTTAGCCGGTCCAACGCTCTCGTGGTGAATAACTGACGGGGACCCCAGATGAAGTAACAGTGCAAATTGAACTTTAGAGCCGTTTTCTCGGAATCACATGAGAAACAAGTCCCTCCTAAACCTACGCTATGGGGTGGAAATTCTCCTGCACAGATTAACAAAATTTATCGTACATCGCGGACCCGAAGACACAGGATGAGATTAATAAGAATCACAGGATAAGATTAAGAAGAATCGTATTTCTTTCTGTTCGTACTGGGGGGGGAGGGGGGAGTTTAAACCATACTAAACAGTACAAAGGCCCCACTCGTCCCACCTTTCGCTCCCCACACCCGCCGGGACAATAAATAAATCATCTGGATCGTACTTGGCCTTGATTCGGGTCAGATTCGCGTAATTTGGGCCAAAGAATGTAGTCTGGAAGTGTGGCTCGGTCACGTCCGCCTCGTTCGAGTACGCCGCGCCGTTATTGCCCGATAGCTGCTCCATGATCGGCAGCTGGATGGTCTGGAAGGTTCTGCGGAGCACGTCGATCTTGGAGAGGGGCGTTTGGTCCGTCCAGAAGCTGCCTGTGAGCAACTATCGGTGGATGCCATCAGCCAACCTTAGTTTCAGAGGTGGACAATGAAAGGTGACATACGTGGGTCTTGGCCGTCCGCCAGGCTGGGTGTACGGCCGACAGGATATCGGCGTTGGCAGCGACCTGGCCTGTGGGATCATTTACATTCAGGGCATGTAGTAACATGTAAACCGGAAGGGAGTACCTCCCGCAACGACAAAAGACGCGACCCTAATAAAATGACGAGCGAGCAGTGGATGAGTGCTCGGCAATGAATACATCATCTGAGATACACGTACTGGAGAGCCCCCCGCATCCAAGAGCTGTTTATATACTTTCCCGACCGTTTCAGGCCTCTCGCGGAGCACCGACGCTGGAATTAGGCGCGAGCCTATCACCTTGTCACTCCCCACCGTGTCGTCTGCCGTAAACAGCGCGTCGTTTACATTCCGCACGACGTACTCCTCTGCCACAAGCGACACACCGGGCAGTGCCAATGCGGCGTTCCGGAACGGTGCGAGAAGCACTGCAGCTTGCGCTGCTGTCGTGTTAGGGATGTGCGTGAGGAGCTGGAGCGTGAGTGCGGTCGCGTTCGGCGTGGCGGCGAAAACGTAGAAGTACTGCCCAGCGCGCACGGGCTCGAGGTCGAAGATGTGGTGCGCGTGGACGGCGGCGAGGGCGCCCATGGCAGCGTTGCTCGTTGCCGCGATCTCAATGACGCTAAAAGCCTCGTCGAACGTCGGGAAGGTTCGGAATGTCGCAGAGAGGATGACGCCCCAACTGCCGGCTCCTCCACCTCGAAGAGCATAGAATACTGGACATGACGTTAAGCAGCCGGACTTTCACAAGTGGAGGGAAGCATACAATCTGGGTGTGAGATGCTGTTGACCTGAAGCAGCTCGCCACTTGCAACGACAATGTGGAACTCTACCGTCAAAACGAAAAGTGGAGTAACAAGGACGGTCAGTTCAACTCCAACTCAAAGCTGCGCGCCTCACCGAGTACATTGTCCGCAGCCAGCCCAAAAAGTGGCGAAAGAGCTGAATGGCCTGCTCCCTGCACATACCCACCGGCGGGACAAACTGTTGCCGCCGTGGGGGCCACCACGATCTTCCCGTTCGCCTTCGTCTTCTGGTACAGAGTTTGGGCGTGCACACCACTGCCGATGGTTACCGCAGACCCCATATTCCGCGTTCCAACGAAAAACCCATTGGTCATCGAAATATTCTGCAACCCAGCAGTACGGATCAGGAGTGAATACGGCGCGGTAGAGCGCCCGAGGACGTCGTGCCCGGAGGATTTTACGACGAGCCGGAGGTTGTTGCTGCTAGCGAATTTCACGGCCGCCTGTTGTTACACACGTGAAGACGTCCTGTCAGTCCAGATGAAGATAAGTGTTGGCGCACCTGTATATCCGCAGCGCTCTGCGCTTCGACGGAGAAGGTAGGGACATTCCCTTGACCACAGGTCGTTGCATTGCGGAGACATAGAGAAGGAGGCGTAAAGTCGTAACCCTAAATGTTGGTCAGAATTTGGCGCGACATACGTTAAAGGTAAAAGCCTACCTGTTCCAAATTGTTCTGCGCATCCACGCCTTAATGAGCCAGAACTTAGCGTTTGAAGGATAGAAGAACATACGTTGTTCATCGACCCAGGAATCGTACTCCGGAAAAGGGCGCTAGTCCATTGCGCATCGGTGCATGTGCCGCCAGGTAGTCTGGCGCAATACTTCGCGGTAGGAATCACGTTCACCAACCGCCCGCCGATCGTCGCATTCAGTTTACTCCATGCCGCGGCTTTCGGGTAGCCAGCGCTGCCGGGGACATTACGGCATGTCTGGTGGTTCTCCTTGTGCGCGAGCGAGAAGTGCGTGGACAGGGCGCAGACGAGGAAGAGAACAGGGGTGGAGGAAAGTCGCATGTTGCAACAGTTGTTCTGAGATGCGCTTTCTGGCGTTTATGACCATTGGGTTGATGGCTCGCATGAAAGGGCCACCGAGGGGCCGTGGGCGGATTAGTTCACCCATGTCAACGTGCGCGCGGCAGATCGGCTTGCAACTGTTTCCGAAAGCTTTAGACTGGACTTTTTTTTGCACTCGGATTACTGCTTTGGGCTAGCCGAGCCTAGCCGAGCTGCGCCAAGCCGGGGCCACGAAATACGAACTTGCAGTCAACTTCACAATTCAAGCCTTTTTTGCCTAGGTGAAATACCTGAGCATCTTCTGTAATGTTCTGGCCGCTTTCCATACAGGCAGAATATTTTGAGAGCAAGTTTTGAGGTAGGCTGCAACGGCCGCGAAAGCTTTGCCGACGGCAAGCGCAGCACATGACTGATCGGAGTCCCAAACGAGGTCTAATTAATGCTGTCTAATTAAGTGTCTTATCACTTGATCAAAAATTGGTTGTGAGCGAAAAAAAAAAAAAAAAAGGGAGAGAGATAAAGAGATGTATCTGCTTTTGGCTGATTGGTGCAGCCGAGCAGCTCGAGCCGGCCAATCAGGGGGAAAATGACAATCAAATGGAGATGAGATATTCGCATGAATCGGAGGCTACCAGTTCAAAATGCAGGCATGAGAAGAGGAGAAAAATTACTTGCGCGATGCATCCATTCGCGGATATCTGCAACATTTTTTTTTCAGCGATATTTCTGCAGCCAAAGAGGCGGCAGTATATCCAGAAAAGTTCCCGGGATTCCGGTATTCAACCCGAGACGGAGATGCATGGTCAGGGACGAGAATCAGATCACACTAAGCACCCGCCCAGAGCCTCACAGCCGGCACAGGTTTCAGTTACCGCACATGTTTCGGTTACACGGTCCTGCTCTCCGAAAAATCACGAATTTGTCCACAAGAGACAAGCTCTGACAATTCCCTGCCATCAGCGAATGGTCTTCGGATAAGCTACGACCTTTCAGGCGTAGAGGAAACTATGAACGTGGCCATGTTAGATTCCGAATTAATTCCGAATAAGTACAAGGCATATCGGTACACACTCCCCTTGTACCTTAGTTGTTATGCAACGACTCGGAGAGATCGACCGGCTCTGCGGGCGCGGGTGACCTCAAGGAGTTAAACCATTAGCGAGGAGGCGGCCCTACTCTTGGATGTAGGGATCACAAATCCGGGGACGAAGTCGCGTACTAGCGTGGTAGAAGTCCAGAATTATAGGGCCCCTTCCAAGGAATCAGCTTCTGCAACCGTGGATGTGTTCAGGAACTAAAATATGACTGTAAATGAAGGGCGGCACTGTCACACAAGCAATAAGATCCTGAACTGGTGCCCCAGAAAAACATTAATTACTGTCGACTTCTTTTTCCCCGTCTGGTTTGGTGTCTTCATCTTCCGGAACATCGGGAACATAACGTGAGACCGAGACATCAGTGTGAACATACATTGCTTGCTGGTCGCGGAGGAAAATGTCTGACTTGTGATTTCTCCCTGTTCCTTCTGCGCACCGAATTCCTCCGCGTGGACGCAGAAATCATGTGCGCCCCGTGCGTCGAGTTCCCAGTCAGATTGGTGGTCCTCAACAGTAATACCCGTGAATCGGCTGTAGTAAAGGTTGGACGATGCGGGATCTTAGTCAATTGAGACTACCACTCAGTTACATCATATTTGTGAGTGCTTTCTACTCGAGCTGGAGAAGATCTACTGAAGAGAACCTCTTAATCATGTCCCCATGGGGTAAATCCGGCCACCTGAACATCCAACTCATGGTTGCAGGATTGCACGAGTGAAATGCAACTCAATTTGGAGATGTAGTCCAAAACACTTTGGGCGGAGTCCTGAGAAGCCTTCATCCGGAGAAGCCATGCTTTCCTAGCAGGGATGCATTGCATCCTGTTCCCATGGCAGTCATCGGTATGTGCCAGGGGCTCTTTATGAGTTTTGAACCTGACTTTCAATGTGACCATGGCTGTCCGGTACAGTCCGAGATACAGCAGGATACGCAGAGTAAATCTATTCACTTCTCAATTTTAGTGGGTCTACTTACAGTTGTGACAAGGCAATCTGAACCTGTAATCACGGTGACCGGCTGTGCCCCTATACTTCGATGCCCGAGATAGCCGAGCAAATCAAATGTTGCCACCATAGTCCACCAACGACAGAGGAGCTCCACTGATTATCAGTCTTCCTCAAAGAGGCTAAAATCCATTCTGCGTGAGGCGTAAACCTGCGAGAAACCCTCTTTTGCACTTGTGGGACCTCTAGTAGATCACGCCAACTCGCATGCAATTGTTCCTTTGAAGCTTCTTCCATAGTTTCTCTGCATCTATAAACTTACCCTAAATTATTACAGGATTTTAGCACAAAAAGAAAAGTTGAGCGGGACTGTAAAAGGGGTGCGCGTTGAGTTCATAAAAAAAGCGGGATGTCAGTTCCGCGTCGATTGAAGTCGAGCTGACTCCGCAAGAGCGTTCAAAAATCGATCACGTTCAGTCCGAGTGAATGGGTGAAGTGTATGATTCAAGAAAGCTAAAGAACCTTATAGATACTTCATGTCTGAATATCAAGGCAGGTGAGATTTGTATCAAGTGTCCTTCTGTCTAAAAAGGTAATACTTTGTATACTAAGTCTCAAACAACATGCTTGATCCGGCGGTGTTCGGATGCAGACGAAGCCATATCCGTTTCACGGGACCTAAATATATATTCCGGGGATCGCCGATTCCCCGCAAAACAATCTCGCTGATTATCGTCTCAAAAGACCTGAATTTGGGACGGAAACTCCAAACTAGAAAGCGCCGACTGCGTCCAGACCTTGCCCGGTTTGACAGGCCTAGAAGTTTCGCATTTGAAGTTTGGCAAAGGAATGCAAGCAACGTTTCTTGAGCTTCTCCAGGTCGGGAGAGCAAATCTTGCTTATCTCAGGTGGCTTCTTTATTGTGAATTTGGACAGAATACAAGTATCCAGAAGACCCAAATGGACGGCAGCCCTGCTTTGAAGTTTTCTGCAGCGAGGTTACACCAAATGACGCGATTCGGAGATAGGTGATTTTTGCGGGGTGCCACACGGATATCGCGATGCCCGTGCGTGAAAATTGGATCCAAGTTGATCAGGTGGCATAGGGTCAATATTTTCTCATGACAATAGTACACTGAGTAAACAAGGCAGAGAATGAGATACGGGATGGGGGGGACTTTTTTTCATGTATCGAGTTTCACGTGGTTATTCTACCTACAACGTTGGACATTTTGTTAGCGTATTGCGAAGATTTAAGATGTCGAAGAACTGGAGTGCCGTATTTTTGGAGCGTTTGAGATGATGAAACGAATCGACATCAGAATCAACCTTAGAATCCACCCCTCCAGACCGCTTTGACTTCCCCTATTTCAAGCTCATCCGCTTGGGTTGCTGGTAGCTAGCGAGTCGTTGCCAGGGAAATTTTCGTCAGGAGGAAATGCTGGTAAACGCATGTATTCGAAACCAGTGTGGGACTCTGACCCAGTAAACTAAATTTATTCTACCCCGTCTCTATCAGTCATCGGCCACAAGCCCACTCAACCCCCCCTCCCCCCCCTCACGCGTCCAGTCATCCAGCAGCGAGTCTTCATTTATCAGAATGCCATTCCATGTCTTCAGAATTAGTTTGTTCACTGCGAGTGGTCCAAATCTAAATTTATCTGATAAATGGTCGCGTTGCAAGGTTCAGTTGACCGCCTTCAACCATTGGTTGCGAATCTCTGTTGCAGTCAGATTTCTATCTGGAGTTATCACACATCGTGTGCGAATGTTCATACAAGGTGCCATGCAATGGACACAAGAGTTGCGAATAGCCTTTCTCCGGGAGAATAGCACCTTGCTCCGATCTAAATCGCACTAGGTTACATCCTAGAATGAAGTCCCAACTCAGATTTGGCTAGTGCCTGTATTTCAGCCTCTTCAGTTTATATGTTGCCCTTTCGCTAAAGTTTTGGCCATGAGACGATTTCGATGACACGCTATTTATACAGGGGCACGACCATGGGCACGATCATATGTCGCTGGCGGAAGATGAGAGGCTGGAACACTTGAATGAGAAGACACAAGATAGTGGAGAGACCGTGGCGCACATAATGTAAATTCAGATGGCGCAAGTATAGTGCAGTACCGTAAGAGAATAAATTGTCCCACGTGGAAGTCGGAACAGCAGAGGATCAAGTCAGGTAGGTCGCCATCCGGCTTCAATTCTCAGGGTAGAGACCTTGACAGGCAAGGTAATCACCGACGTTTGTTGCGCGGGAATAAATGTGCACACAGCTCTGCGACAAATTCCTTCTCGAAAAGCGAGCATCTCCTGGTACGATCAGGTCCAATTGATCCAATATTGACATTATGGTTGCATTATAGTCAAGAATTAATGTATACAACGCGCAGTAATACAACGGGTTTGTGCTCGGATCAGTATTAAACAGCTGCAGCACCGGTGTCATCGTGCACCTCCGACCTCGAATCGTTCACCACCTTTAGGGTGAGATTCTTCGCCCCGCTCAACTCGCCGGTGGAGTGGGACACATCCCCCGCCGAGTGCGTCGTCCCAGAGCGCTGCGGGGTAAAGTGCACGCCGCTAATCTGAATGGACTGGTGCCCGTTAGCGAGTGTCGGCAAGCTGAGTTCTTCGCCGCCGCCGCGCGTCAGTCCCAGTATTGTGTTGCGGTAGACGCGGCACGCCATCATGCTCGTCAGCGTCACGTTCGGGATGACCATAAGCCCGTGATACAGAGAGCTGCTGAGCCGGACGTACACCAGCACCGTGGTGATGATGTTGGTCACCACCGTAATCCTGGGGACAGGGGAAAGGATTGAGTAGCCGGCGAGACAGCGCGCGCGGAGACGGCTACGCACATGTAATACATTTGGCCGTCAGTAAACAGTGATTTTGAGAATGTGGGCAAGCTTGCGCCAGTGAAAACTTCCTTGAGTTGATCTCTCCGCGTGTGCGCGAAGTTGGAGACCAGCCGGTAGGAGATGGCGAAGTAGACGATTGTGTCGTGGATCGTTATGGTGATCCCAGCCGATCCACCATGCGCGCCGTGGCGCGCCAACGAAAAGCACTGCAGTGGGTCTCCGGCCGAGCCTCCCCGGCCGCTGACGGGGACGGTTATTGACGTCGCCAGGACCGCGAGCCATAGGATTCCGAATATTATGGTGACAATCCGTGAGTTGTTGTATATTGCTCGGACACGGAAGAAGAACAGGAAGGCCGAGGATGACACGGTGATTGGATAGAAGCTATTGAACGCGATGAAGGCGGCGTTGCATGCAGTCAAAGGATATGCTGAACGGCATCAATGTTTGTGTTCGTGGTCTTTGGCCAAATGCTCACTTGCGAATATCGTGAATCCCAGAGTGTAAACCAAAGACGCGATTCTGCTCGCTCTCTGGTCAGCGAAGTGAGAGTGCCCATAATTAGTTCTGCCTTACCTGGACACAACATACGCCGCGGTGGCGGGGGACATTTTGTGTCTGGACAACAGAGTATAGTCGTTCCGCAAGTTGTTCAGGATATCCCAAACGAGTACCTAAATCACTGGTCAGCAAGGCGAACCAGGAAAGATATTGCGCGGTTACGCACTGCAGTAGAGCCCGTAAATACATATCCTACAATCTGGAGTGGCCTGACGAGCGAGGCCGGGATCTCTTGAGGGGTTCCGGACATGCTGCGGCGGTTTCGCAGGGAGGTGAGGCAGGAAACGACGCCAGGATGGGAGGATGCAGTCCAATGGGTTTTGTCGTGCGGACATCGGCTAAGGGAACAAATTCGGTGTATCGTTCGTCAGGGTTCGGCTACCCTGCCGTACACCACACAAGGCAACGGATGGGTTGGATAACGTTAGTACAGTTCCCCAGGCACGACCTTGCAGGGCGGGGAATATTTTGGGCTGCTTTACTCGAAGAATTTGGGCTTCAGTCCACAGAGATTTAGGGGTCGAAATGCCATTTTCCGCTCACCGTGGGCTCACCATTCAAAAGCTTATTCATTTCCAGCCTGCCGTTGAGATTTCCGTGTCCTTCGCTCCGCCGCGTTGGTCGACAGGGAGATGGAAGCGCATATTCAGTAACCGCGTTTGGCATGGTGGACCAGATAGCATTGGAAAGTGCAGGAGGATGAGACGTTCGGCTTTCGGAGGTAAATTCAATATCCCTTTTGAAGTTGGATGAAATGGTGTGAGACTGAGACACGAGTCCAGGGAGACTGAGGGCGTAGTCTTCTCTCTCGATAATTTGGTATGAGCATCATGAGCGCATGTGCGCCATCTATGGCATTTGATCGCCGTGTGGTAATTGTATTGGACAGGCACGCCGCCCACATGAGACCCGTAGTCAAGCAATCAGCCACCATCAAAAACTCAAAAGCGTCTTACGGCCCCGAAAACTGCAAAAGCCCTCAAGGAAGTGACTTTCTCATACCAAGCAGTAAAATCACACTTTTGAGCGCAGAAAGTGGGAAAAAAACGTCGACTACATCGTCTCTACGGTTCCTTTTGTATCTATATTTGCTGATAACGCTCCGCTCAAGGACACGGCCCTGAACACTCTAATTCGCTTCCCTCCTGGCACATATTGTCCAGTCTTCACGGCTTCTTGAACCTGCCTCTCCATACTTCTCCTTGTTCCTTGTATCCCTTCTCCCCGCCAAAAAGTGGCCACGTCAATAGACCACAGAAGCACGCATGTCACCCTCGGCGAGCCAAGTGGCAAGCCCCGCTGAGTAAACGGCTAGTGTAATAATTCTCGCTTGGCCTGCAGCTCGCGTATCATCACGTACTTTTGCGTAGGCGAGATTTCTCCTGCTTTCCTATGTCTCAAAGAACATTATCGAAATTTATCGAACTACTAGGGTATACGAGAGCGCTGAAAATTCGAAGCAACCTCACCCTATCCAATGCTTTATCGTCTTGCTTTTCGTGTCTACTTTCGTTTGATGCATCAACTAAAACTGATCCGCTGTCAAAATGTCTTCTTTGGCTCCCACGTCACTCGTTGCTCTCATACCCCGACGGGATCGGTTTCTGCTCTCCGCCACTGTCCAGCGCTCGGGCAAACTCCCTGCGGGTACTGTCGCTACCGAATTTCAGAACGACTCGATTAACTTGATGGTCGTCCTGCCCCTTCGGTCACTGCGACGAATCCGGGCGGCGCGTCAGCTGGTCCTGTGTTGATCAAAGCGTCCTCTGGTCTTCAGCCGGGCCCAACTGCTGCTCGTGACTCTCTCCGAGATATTGGACTTCGCCCTCTGGTCCCCAATGACACAAAGCCGGAGCCTCATGGGCTACAGCGCACTCCGCGCAGTAGCTCAAGGCGTCGCCGAACCCATTTGACGCGGTCATAACCCACGGAAATGCGATAGGCGGTGTGTCCTTACATCACTCAGGTCCTTCTCATTCTGTAATTCCACTCAAATCCCGCAGAATAGCTTGAACGATGTAAGCGGTGGTCTCAACGACGTAACCGCTACCCTGCAGGGTATCGAGACCCGCCAGGCAACTCTGTCTGGCCCACAGCCGGTGCCTGACGTTGCGGGCTTACTCGCTGAGCTCACGACAAGCTCGAAGTGCTGGCGCTCACCGCACCCGGTTTTCTTCGCACCGCCGGCCTCCTTTTCTGGGCCGCCTCCTGGCGTTGCCATCGTCCTCGCGGCGTCCACTATACCTGTCGGCATCATGCTTCCCGCCCTCAGCATGTCTGCTCTCCCTTCCCTGCCACCTCCACCGCTCCCGTTTTCATCGCGCCCACCGTCAACCTCAGGGAGGACAGGAACGTGTCATAATTTTTTTTTTGCGAGTTTGTATCCAAAGCCCAGGCTACCTGGTTCGTAAATGTGTTTAATTCGGCGCGTTCTCTCCCATACATTTATCTCTCTCCCCGTCTTCAAACTAATTCGGGCAGCTAATGTTACTCCTTTTCAGCTCCACGCGCACGTATTCCCTTCACATGCAAATTGATTCCAACCCTTCTCCCTCGACGTCTTCGTCTCATACCTCTTCCATTGACAACTCCCCTCCCACTTTATTTTTACTTAACCATATGCCTTCGGCGTTCGATACCCCGCTACACCACATGTAGTAAACCTACGAAGGTGTAATATAAAAGGTTCTTCGTCCTTCGTATGAGCTGCCCGAAAGCCCAATCTGATCTTTTAGATTACTGTATGATCTCAACTTCTGCCAAGAGACTCATCTCCATCCACAACAACATGGCCATATCCCAGATGGATACTCCGTCATCTCACGCACTAAGCGACCCAAATCAAATTTCAGCCAATCGTGGGGCGGCGTCGTAACAATTTCTGACAGTGCTCGTATCCCATCTGAGCTGTGAGAAGATATATTCGGCCCGGATTCGATGGTACAACAATTCGGGGACGGCTGTTTTTCGCTCAAATTATGCGCAGACTACGACCTCATGATGCTGAATGGTGCTAAACTCTTTGGGCCAAATAGCAGCGCGTTCACCTTGTTCCTGGGCGAGCGGAAGACCGTTATTGACTACGAGATTTCACCCAGTGCCTTCGTCCTAAAATCACTGCCTTCAATATTTTTTCACGGGAGCCAGCCTTCGACATCATAGCGTATTGCCGCCCGCAGTGAGTCTTCTCCTTTCGAACCACCACCTGCACTTCGACAATCTTCCACCACCAACCGCCAAATCACCAGCAACCGAGGTTGACCTGGGTCTTCTTAATTTGGTCGCTCGAACGCACCCAAGGCAGCGAAACGGGAAGATGTTGTTCTGGTCTTGGCGCGGGTAGCGTCTCTCACCGTGAAGTCTTAGTTGATCGTCGGGATCGCCGAACGTCCTCTGAATAAGTGGTGCAAAATTGGTGCGTTTGCGGTATTTGACAGTGCTGGCTCATCACTGTATGCTGTCAAGTGTGGTGGCAATGCTGTATGAACGTTGTATTGGTTGCCTCACTTCACTGATTAATTCAATCATCTCCCCCTCTCTGCTGTTCTCGCTGTTACTCTCGGAATTCGTGGGTGTTGTATCTTATACTCTGGACTCAATGATTGATTACCGTGTTATGCAGACGGATCTGTGATAATTGATCAAGGGCTAACCGGCATTTGAACCGACGACTAAGGGCCGGTAGTTAGTCCGGCTGTCAGGCTGGAAAAAAAAAAGATTTGGCCCCCACTTTCTAGACAGGAAGCAGGTTGAAAATGATGTTAGCCACATTTGACGAACCAAAAATCCGTGGAACTGGCCCACACCTTGATTCCATCTGTCGAAGCAGAACAAATCCAGATATCGTAACTGCTGTGATTTTGTTTGTCACAAGCATCTATTTCTCAACTGAGTTGAAAAATCAATTTGATGGTCCAGCTGTGATCCTGAATACACTTCAAGCATCCAAAGCTCCAATTCTATGTCCATGAGGGCAATACCCGTGCTGCGAACCACCTCCGGCAACTCAAGTACGTGAAAAACTACCATATGGTGCATGGGAACAGCTACGTAATCGGTTAGTCGCAGGCCGAGGTCAGAAAATCGGCCCTATATCCCTTTTTTTGAATGCCGGTTGTCCCTTGTAATTGATAATCCGCGACCTGCGACGAGGATACTCCGGTAGCGTCTCGCTCTAAGTATGATGGTAAATCCTGAATGAGAATGAGAGCCTTGGACTCGCTTTCGAGGGCACCCGAGGCTCCGGAACGTATACGGCACAACCTGAGAATTATAGCGGAATTTGCACTTCACTCCACTCGAGTTGAGTCGCCGGGAGTTGGGAGTACGAGGAGTATACAGGTTCCCACTCACCACGGCTTTTGATGTTGCTTTGATGTCCCAAGCGGCGCTTGAAATAGATAACCGGCTCCCTCTCTACACCCCTTCACCTCACACTCGCAATGGTGCTGGCGCTTCCCTTGGTCGCGGCTCTACTGCTAACGGCGGTTCGCGTTGGATCGCAAGTGGCTCCCCAGTCCTGGGTGCGTCCCTCACTAGCCATGAATCATCCATATCATTTATAGCTCATTAGAACTCAACTATCACGACATCCACCGAGGAGCGAGTCAGACTTGCAGGCGCAGCGCTGGACGTTGCGATTGGCAAGCTGGGTCCAGATGCTCAATTCTTAAGTACGGCGACCCCTGCTATGATGATTATCGCTGATTAGGTCTTCTCAGACGAGTCGTTCGGGGTCACGGGTTATCTGTACTCTGAAATGGCGCAGTTCGATATCGCTACCAACCAAAGCAAGTATGAGAAAACGCTGGCAGAATATTTCCCGCGCGTGGAGCTCTTGCATTCAAACTTTTCAGACCCCTTGTGAGTGTTCTTATCAGCCGGCACACCAGTTTATTGAGGCTGACCTTCAATAGTGTCAGTCTATTTATTTATTCAAGAATATACTCATGACTTAAGGAACCGTTGGACGATTGCACAGACGTTTCAGGCGCTGTGAGACCACTAAACCATGCGAATCGAAGACTCCGTTGACTGGCATTTCATTCTCTAGGTCATTCGGACACGCGGCGGTAAAGGCATATGCAGCGTACAGGAACCCGGTATTTTTGCAATACGCTGTCGACTCTTGGTGGTTCGGTAGACGAAATACGTATCACAGAACGATTTCTCGGCTAGGAAGATTGCCGGAAAGAACTTCACGCTGGCGGGGGTTTGTCACAACCGTAAGTCTGCCACGAATATTCAGTGTTGAGCTGACTACGATGCTAGACACTATGGCCGGGGGCACATTTCAGGTACATCCTGCACATCGGCGAATGGTTACAACTCATGCTAATGGCGATGGGATCAGGATGTCGAGCTGGGGGACCCCACTATCTTGGGCGCTGCTACTGGGTGCGTTTGAGGCACTTCATGTCCGTTTACAATGCTCAGATTGTCACGTACAAGATATTTTCTCGTGTGCGTATTTCACAACTACATGCCATTGAATCACCCTCTCATTTATTTGACGACTAGCGTGTCGGCTCTGCTAGCGGAAGCTACATCCGATCCGGTCTATCTTCAAGCTGCTAATGAATCGGTGGATTTCATTCTTGCGTATCTATACAATGGCCGAGATATTGTCGAGTTCGGTGTAAATGCCACTGCGGGGTGCGAAGTCCACGGTTGGCTAGCGCCGACTAACTCGGGTCTGATGATCGAGGGACTTTCAATCCTCTTGTCGATCACAAACAGCCCAACGACGCAAAATCTGTGCGTTCCCTCCTTCTCTTCTGCGTGACTCACCGACGAAGCGTCAAATAGTCTCAGTGACCTACTCATGGCCGTAATACCCAGTGCTCGATGGCAAGGGGATAACGGAATCGTAACTGAAGGTAGTTCTGTTTGTTACTCACACCCTCATCGCTCATCTCACATATTTATCGGGGAAGCGGCGGCTCCCGGGGCGGGTGGTATGAGCTTATTACAAGGTCTCGGAACTGTCTATATGCGCAACTCCACAAACAGTACACTACGGCAATATATTGGGGATTATATCGCAGTTCAGGTACACGGCAAACTAGGCATTAGGGGCGACCCATCTGACCAACCGGTTTCAGTTCAATGCGGTTGCGAATCTCGCAATTTCGGATATTTACGGAGGCTCCTGGATAGGTCCGCCGAGTGCCAACTTCTCGGGAGGGAACCAGACCATTGCCCTTAGCGCGTTGCTCAGTGCAATAGGCCTCGAGGCTGTCCCTTCCCTATCCTCGTCTTCATTACCAGCGCCACCGGGGCCTTCTGATTCCTTCGCTGCCCCTTCCCCATCTTCGTCTTCATTACCAGTGCCACCGGGGCCTTCTGAATCCGCAACGACGTTTCCCAACTCTCACAATCTCACGGTCATCCTCGGGGGAATACTGGGGGGGGCTTGCGGCCGTGGCTCTCATTGGATTCATCCTGTATCTCCGACGACGGGGAGGTCCGTCACAAAACTCTTCTCCCCCACGCGCTCTTCTTCAACCGTTCCTCGGACACACAGCGGGTTCGGTCACAGTTGTCACTAAACAGGCATCTGTTCCAATAACCTCCACATCCCTGCTTCCTCGACCACAATATGCAAGAAAGCGTGACAGACCTGAAAGTGCTCCAATATCTTCCATCGCACATCCGTTAGCGATGGATGGGCTCACATCACAGTCGATGCCCCCCTTAGCTGCTCCTGCTGTATTTGTGGAACGCGTTTCAGCTCCCGACTTTCCCGTGGAGCAGTTGGTGACTTTATTGGCCCAAAGGTTGCAGCATCGTCGATGGGACGACCAGGACACGCCGCCGGAGTAGCCTGCTGCCTGACAAGTCTCGGGTAAGTTGAACAGAGACATGGGATGAATGTTCCCGTGTTGAACTCTCAAAAGCTACTGTTATATAAGTGTGCTTTGTTCCATTTCGTGTGCTGTTTGGATCATGGACACATTAAATGTCATTTTGGCTGGACTGTATTGTAGCTATAGTGATTTTTTGGAAAAGTTGGGGGAGTTTTACGGTCGGTAATGCGGATAAGATTACTGTTGTTTGCGGAACTTAGGGCACAGATCAACATTTTTTATTTTTGATATTTTTCGACAAGAACAGCGATTCTTAGCTCAATTCTCATCCATTTGCCTTGCAAATAGGTGCATTCTCTCCACAATGAAGATTCAGAGGGCGTCACAACGTTTAATTGGCCTGATGCAATTATGTTGTAATTTCTCAAGGAATCAGACAAAGTTGAGATGTGAGAAACCAAATAATATTAGTGTTTGACTGAGCTCTGCAAATGCCTGAAGACTACATAGAAAACTGTGCTACTTATATACCAAAATTCCAATGTAACCAGAATGTTCCTCCATATTCTCTCATGTTCCCTAATATTCTACTGATGTCTCCAAAGATCTCATACTTACTTGCTGTGCCTCACAGCCTCGGCCTGATAACGGATTGCTCAAACTCCAACAAATTAGGATTGACTTGTTAGGAAATGAGCTGGTCAACAGCGCTACTAAGATTCTGCTCCGCACGCTCAATGGTAGACGTAGCCGGTTTAACATTCTCTCTGTTTAAAGGATTACTAACATGGTATTATTGCTCCCAACAGAAGACGTGCACTCGCGAGGGATGTGAGACGTTCTACAAGCCATGGGGGGTCCATCTTCTGAGGTCTGAACCTCATTGTGCAGCAACGGCAGCTCAGAGAGCGGAGCGTGCCAGCGCTAGTCCGTTTTTAAGGTCAGGAGCCCGATCAGGGGTAGAACCTTATTACATAACTAAATTTTGAGGCCCTTGCCCCTAGCTCTTGAATCTCGGATATATCTACATTGGAAAGTCATAGATGTTTTCTGAGTGCCCAAATAGTTTCATCTTTTTGAGTACCATGGGACGAAGCTATTGACGAGTCAAATTGATGGGTTTTTGGCACATTGATGTCCCATCACATTGAAGGATGAGCTCCTGCACTGATACAAGCACCATTGAAAAAATCCTGAAGAGGCAGATCATTTCCAGTTGAAGGCTGGCTGTGAGAGACTATGCCAGCGCCATGCTCCTGAAGGTGGGTCTGTCCAATATTCTCCCTGAAGTGGTACATCAGGGTGGTGGGGGGTATCAGAATCCCTAGCCACAGAATCAGGGGAGTGAATTGACTCAAACAAGAGCAGAGGTGCCTCGAAGAGCCCGGTATAAGTGGCCATGCAGGTTTGACATCCAATATGGTCAGGAGTCATTTGTGGATATGTCAATACTCGCTATGTCCGAAAGTAACCGGAATTGACGTTATCCGCAAAAGGCCGAGCAGCTATGGGCCAATGCTGTTGGAGCAATTATGGAGATAAAGTTACGACAGCCAATTGAAATGTCCCCAGTAAAAGGTGTTCTTAGCCTCCCGGCAAGGGTGCATTTTTGGTCTTAAGCGCTTTTGTCTCAACAGAACTCTTTGTTTCCGTGCCCTTTTAACTGTTAGAAAGAAGCTGTTCAGTCTTAAATCATTTGTTGGTCCTGATCCATATGTACTTCTCAACTTAGACGCTCTTAGACGGAATGGTCACTCTGATATCATTTTTGTTGATATAGTCTGCAATATCCTGCCAGTGGTCCTTCCTGTCTCTCTTTGGCTCCCTTGCCCACTTGCAGTGACATCCAGAAGGTTAGAAACCAACATCTCAACATCGTTGTGGAGTCAAATGCCGGAATTCAACATCCGGACGAACTCGGGCCCACTCATAGATGAACTCGGTGTACTGCTCCGCTCGCGAGTAGTACCCATCTTCGTCACTTCGTTACTTTGCTTAGGAATGAGAAAGTTCGTCACTTTGATGGAAAATTGTGAAAGTTCGTCACTTCGACAGATATTTGGGAAAGTTCGTCACTTCGGCTAAATTTTTGGGAAAGCTCGTCACTTTGATTAAAATTTTGGGAAAGTTCATCACTTCCGCTGCGCGCGTGGGAAGTGCATTGTTGATGGCCGGAAGTACGGATTGACACGAAACAGGATTCTGTTCTTTGCTACCGCCACCGACACCCCGCTGCCGGCGCTTCACAGTCGCGTGCCCGCCCGTTCTTCTCCAACAATGTTCCTAGAGTCATAACTCAAGTTGCAAGCGAGCGCAAGGTGCTTGACATTCTTTCTAACCCAGACAACTCGGAAATTGTCTCTTAAGAGAACGTGTGCGACTCCCAGATTCCAAAGCAAAAAAAAATGGTAAGTAACTGTTGATTGTCCGTGTGCGCCGATCCCGAATTGAATGAACTTGTGTTACCACGCCCGCGACTAGGGATGCACGCCATTCCCGTCGCGTCGGTTCTACGGGGTCCGTGTGATGGGTAGCCGACCCGTTCCGTCAGGGCCCTCAGAAAATTTTCAACGGGACGGTTTTGATGGGTGACGGCCGGCGAAACGACGGCCGTCGACGGAGGTTGACGGCCAACGGATTTTTTGCGCTGGTGTGTGGTCTACGTCGTACAAGGTGCGAGCAAACGTTTGGGGATTATTACGGCTATTATGTTTTAGTGAATCCTCTTTCGGAGCAACAGCGCGCCTTGCCTCTTCTCCTTTGCATTTTACATGCCAGCACGTTCCCATCAAATACTTGACCCATCAAAAGCCCTGAGATTTCAACATCAACTGCTGAGTCGCTCAACAAGTCTGGCTGAGCTCTCAACCTATTAAAACACCAGTTAAGCAGACAAAATTACGACGCAATGATGAGACGATGCCTGCCTCATTGCCAGCACGTTCAGTTGGCCTTGCCCCACCTATACAGTGTCCCGATTTCCCGCATTCTCTGTACCGGCGGGGATATTTTGCTATTTTTTTCTGAGCAGAACTGAAACCACTAGTATTAAAAATCACTGGTGTTTTTACCTTGCGCAAAAATGACTCCAACCAATGTTTCAGTGAAATTTGGGCCCATCTCTTTGTAAAGTACATTCGTGAGTTGAAATCAGAACTGGAATATCGACCCATATTGTGTATTTGGGCTTATTAGAACGCAAATATAAGCGCACGGGTTAACCAGCGATTGCGTCCCCCATCTACGGCCGTCCCGTTGTCCGTCCCGTTCCGTAGGGAATTTCTGAACTTACACGATGGAACATTGGGTAATGGCCCGAGCCCGTTGCTCACCCGTCGAAACGACAGCCTTGCCCGTCACGCGCACGGCATGCAGTCCTACCCGCGACTGACCATGCACTCTCCACGTGGGTGGACGCGGTCATGTGGTGGTCGTCAGTAGCCGAAGTAACGAGCTTTCACAGCATATGGAGGAAGTGACGAAGTTTCCCTAGATTCAGCCGAAGTGATGAACTTTCGCAGGAAGCCATCAAACTCACTCACTTTCGCGAAGCTAAGCGAAGTTAAGCGAAGTAACGAAGTGACGAAGATTGCGCGGACTCTCCGCTCGCTCCACTTTGACGTTTGTCCTTGCGGTCGTACATATAGTAGGGTTCCTTGGATAATTCTTTTTTGTAGCAACATACACTCATTTTCAGCTCAATTGCTTTGGTATATGAGAGTATCTATGCTGTCTACATCTCCCGAATTAATTTCAAAGGCAGAATCAGACTGAGGCTCCAATGGGACATGTTTTGGGGTACATCAATCTTTGATCACAGCATCTATCAACTTTCCTTTTGTCCTTTACACACCCGTTTGAGTGACTTTCAGCTCACACTATTTTCTGTATGATAAGTTGCCATCTTTGCTATAATATTGTCCCAAAGGATGAGGCAATCCAACTAAAGAGGGTGCCTCGAGAATTTATACAACACCTTTCTACGTGAAAAGCGTGACATAAGCCTTTATCACCCATCCACTTCCTGGTGCTCTTGGTCGCTTGAATTGTGCACTAGAAGGAATAAAATGACTCCCAGCTCCAATCCAAGTCCGATTCCGTGGTCCACAGGGCTGTATTTGAAGAAATCATGACAAAATCCCGAGACTCGGAAATCAATAATCCCCACATGAGGTGCTCCAATTTTGTTTACAAAAGATTCACGAGGCCCATGGAATAAAACACTAGTTGTATGCAGGAGGGCGCGAAACGAGAAACTCCTCCAGATTCCGAAGCCGCTCCTCCAGTTGCGGATCCGGTGCACGCCCGGGCGCATGCGCATCCACCTGATGTGGGTCCCATCCCATAACCACTGGCGACGAATAACGATTAGTCTACAGTCCAAGCCGCGGCTGTGTCACGTACCTGGGGGACGTTTCGAGTTCGACGGGGAGCCCGGCACGGAAGGCACCGATGCCATCGTGGCCGAGTAGGTCTCCGACATGGGGGCGGGCGAGTGTGAGCTCGCTGCCGGGAAGAAAGTCTGCAACTCGGAGGGCGCGGACCCGGGGGTGAATGGTCCGTTTGCATGTGGATGTGGCTGGTACGGCTCCACGGTGTATCTCGTTGCATCAGCCCCGCTAGCACCCGCGGGTGGTGCGGCATAGATTTTATTGTGGAAATCGTTCGATATCGCTGATGGCTGCTTGGGCGATTGTCTGCGACGCCAGAAAATAAATGTCGCCCCGAGGAGTGCCAGTGCGCCAACAACGCCGACGACGGCGCCGACGATGGCGCCGGTTTTTGACTTTGACTTGTGCGACGGAGGGGGGACGTCGCTGTGTGCGTGTATTTATCAGCGCAAGTCAACCGGCGTAAAACACGGATTTTGACCTAGTGCTTCTAGAATGGTCGTTCAAAAAGTCGTTGGAATGTTAGGCAAGATAGGACGTACGATGGCGACGATGTACTACTCGACTGACTGACAGAGGATATATGAGAGCGAGTCAAAGTGGAGTGAGGATTTCCAACCTTGTACTTCTGAGATATAGAGCATGGTCAAGAATTCAGAAGTTGAACGATAATTGACACGTACGCTAGTGATGTACTGCTCCCTGAAGCAGAAGAAGATTGTGGTTGGTCGACTGTCACCAGAGCGTAGTCAAACAGCATGCTGCCATTATCAGCTACTCCAGGCGTGTTCACCCACGTCACAATGTGCTGGACGGTCGGGTCTAAACCGGTGGCCGAGAAGGATAGGACATCGTATACGTAGCCCCCTCCCCTCCAGTAGTGGAAACCTGTAAGGGGGTGGGTTCTCCATTGCGAACGTCACATTGGAATCGTCGAACCAGTCGATTCCGTAGATATAGACCGCTGACCCTACGGCGGCAATAAGTGACGCGCCACACGACGGAGCCAGACAACGCCACTGGAGGCACACCTTGGAATACGAATGCGCCAGTGGCACGGTAACCGTCGTGCCAGCTCTGGTTAAATACCTGGGTGGGATCGGGCTGAGCGCTGCAGTGAGGGCAGGGCGTCTGTGCTGTGACTGAAGTCCACGCGCCCTGTTGGAGAGTTCCGTACGACCAGTGCTGGAGATCCGTGTCGTCAATCGTTGTGTTCGTGAGGATGGCATAAACCTCTCCGCCAGAGGACCAGGCCAGGAAGGCCTGCAAGACGAGGGCGGCAAAGGTGTGGATCATGGTAGTGGCCTCGAAGCAGACACGCGCCTCCCTCGGCTGGTTGCAGTGACATTAGTCCAGGGATTTCGTGCGAAAATATCTGAAGCGTACTAATTACATACTAGTTTCACGTCAAAACAATGTTGGTAACTGATCAAGCGCCGGACCCGGGATCTCGCCTCATTTAAGGCGGCAAGAGCTCAGTTGGAATGCATTCGAGCACTAAACATACGTACAAGACCGCCAATATTGAAAGACTGGCAGACCAGCTCCCAACATCCAATGCACTAATCGCTTGAATCGGTGAGTGTAAGCGCCGGGGCGCCTTATACCTCGGTTCACGCCACGAGCGCTCGCTTGTGCTCCACCCTCCCTTCCCGGGTCTCCTGGCAGTTGCGTCCGGGTTCGGCCGACCCCGGCACCCACACGCAAAGCCTTTCCCTTCTTCCTCCCTCTCGCACAAGTCGGTGCCACAATCGTACTCCTACCTTGCCGAGCGGACGCGTGTACTTAGTCGAGTGGTGGTGGTTTGGTGGTGGTTGGAATGAAGAGACGCGCGAGTCCGCGTCACACACTCAGTCACATCCTCATCATTGTGATTGACAGCTACCCCCTCCTTTCTTCCACCATCGTGCAAACCAAATACAAACCCACTTGACTGGTTAACGTCTGACACTCCTTTCTGTCTGCCCTAGTGCGGACCAGTCCTTGACACCAGGACGATATCCCGATTAAAGATTCCCCCGGATCCCGTTAACTCACTTTATTTACATTTTACTATCTTTTCTCTAGAATCTGTTAAATTTCGGTGGGCTGTGAAACTGGGAATCTTTTATCTCTTTCAGGCGACACAAATGCGCCTCGTTACCAAGATTCAGACTTGTGATCATCATCTGGGCTGCAGCACGCAATCTTGACGTTCATTGGCCAAGAGCTTCGTGTAGGCCCATAAAGTGTTTCTTCAAAGTCCTCCTTTTTCTTTGGTATCCTTTACCATCCTGTACTCATTGGTTCAAATAGAATGCCAAGATCACAATCACTTCTTGGTTGCGGGTCGTCTCCAGGTCGGTCCCTCATCAGTAATCGAGAACAAGAGGGAGCGACGTGGCACCATTCCAAAATGATCTATGATTGAAACTTTTGGGGCTGGAAGACGCAAATAATATCCTGTGAAAAAATTTCCTATAAAAAAGACAGAACAGTGAAGATACATGTACACAGTCCGAACGGTCCTGATTAGCATGGTGGCTACGATATACATGGTGGCGCAATGAGGCAGTTATTCCGTGATGCACTAATGAATAGGTTAACGAAGCAGCGACGACCATGTGCCTTGCTGGATGACGGGTGTGGGGGGCTCAGGTGTACACTGCGAGAGCTGATGACTCTGGCCGATGGCGACCTGCACCATGGTCAGGATACAGTCGATCTCGTTCGGTTGTGGAAGGGACAGTCCGGCGAGGTGAGCTTTTCAATCATGGTGAGATTGCCCTCGTGAATTAACTACCCTCAAAAATGTCACAGACTGCTCGAAGAACGACGACAGTGATAACGACTCACAATCTCGAGTACCGAACGGTAGGCGCTGTTGAGCGAGCCGACGACCCACGCGTGATGCACACTCGTCGCCTCGCCAGCAAAGTAAAACATGCCCAGAATGGGTTGGGTGACCTGACGATACATGCTTGAGAACTGTCCAGGGCCGAAAAGCGCGAAGGCACCTAGACCGCACTGGCATCAAATCTTGTATTCACATGAGGCAGTAGGAAAGGACGCATCATTGGAGTATTCGTCGCCGTACCAGTTGACGATCTTGTGGTCAACGTGATCGAGTACGCTCATGTCTTTGATGCCGTGCATGTCAGCGAGATCGCGCTTGATGCACTCGAGGAGCACCTGCTCACTCGCGCTATCGTGGCCCTTCACGTACGCGCCGATACGCAGGGCATCTTGCGCCCAGGTGTAGCTCGCAATCATCGTTGCGTCCTCAGAGCCGATGCCATATGAGGGATAAACGACTGTGCGCGTCGGCCGGTCGGTCGTTGAGGCGCCGCCGACCTGGGGCTGGGGGAGTTTCTCCCACCACCGCGTTTTGAACTTGACGGCGACCTTGATGGCAGAGTCGTAATGGAGCGCCCGAAGCGCCGTCTGCAGCTCCCACGGGAACTCGAGGGCGGACGTGTCGACCATGCGGAGGCAGCCGAAGGGCATCGTGGAGATGACGTGCGCGTATTCGGAGTCGACCACGCCGCTTTCGGAGGTGGTAGTGACCTTTAGCGCGGCTGGTCTTGTGGACTGGGTGAGACGGTCGATGACGGCGTTCGAAATAACATCTCCGCCTCCCCTGGGACTTGGGTCAGCTAAATTTCACTCGAGAGCATGGGAGAGAAATCTACTGAATGGTGAACCACTCGGGTGTTGGCTGGTAGTCAAAGTCCATCCCATCAAGGATCATCTCCGATAGCGCACAATGGAAGAGTCCTGGATTGTTTATGGGCGCCTGAGAGTTGACGGGCTGAGAATGATTAGTCTCTTATAAACAGATGCTATAACATTAACCTCGTACCTCGGTTGTTATAGAGAATGATAACTCACCGGTGGATGAAGTGGCCATCTCAAGATATTTGATGAGCTAATAAAACCACGGTCGTGTTAAGAGCTCTCGTTCAGGAATGAAGATGGATAACATTGTCGCACCGGCTCCGGATACGTCCGCTGAGAGTCGTCCACAGGCAAGGCGAGCCAGTCCCGCATTGACCATTGATCGACTGCCATTAGCGCCTCCCACCCCCTTTGAAAGTCCTCCGTGAGCATGTGTTTGAATGGGTCGATTTTGTGGCCGACCAGGTTGTTGATCGTGTCCGTTAGGCCGACAGTCTTCGTAGCAAATGGGTCGAAGTCGCCTCGAGCGTCGGCGGCCTCGAGACGCGCGGAGGACATGGAGGTGTTGTTGAAGTGGCGGATGTTGTTGCCGTGCAGGTCACTGAGATGGTAAGGGATCAGTGTTTTTGGGCCGTCAAGGTTGAGAAACTTGAACAGGGCGAAGGTAGGCTTCATCCATGGAATTTTTGGGTAGCGCATCGCTCCTGCGTCCTGAACAACATTGTCAAAGCGCTGATGTTGGCGACAAGGACTGTTTGAATCACTCACGAAATAGTCATTAGGTGAGTCGCTGAACCGATGCGTGTATAGACGTCCGCCTGTACGATCTGGGTTGGCTTCGAGAATGTCGTAGGTAATCCCGCTCTCGGGTCCAAGGTAATCGATGAGAAGGGCGGCATAGAGTCCAGAGATGCCCGCACCGAGAATGCCTATCCGGATCGGCTCACTGTTATTTTCGCGCGGAGGAAGGAGAGGCGGCAGTCCAGCTTTAGACTTGGCAAGTCGAGTTTGATGCTCAAGAATTATGTTCCGAGCGTACTGGTGGCGCACAGAGGGCATCCTGAGGTTGTGGTCGGATAGATAGGTAAGTAGGTAGGTATATTACGGTACGGTCCCTTTAAGGAGGGCATGGGGACAATGACGCTTTGACGTTGCATCGATGTTCAACCGGCGCTCTGTATTTTTTTTAAACCGGAGAAACATGACCGACACGCGTTGACGTTCCACACACTCGGGATTGTTAGAATCGACAAATCACCGCATCCGAGGGCCCCAAGACCCACGGTGTCTAGTTCGGTCGGGGGTGTGTATCGGTGGCTAGACACACCTAGGCACATGGTACCCAGGTAGGTCGAGATGCACTAAACCCCCACGGCACCTTCTGCCTAGCCAGAAGTGAAAAGTGCTTCGCTCGGGTCTGTGAATCATTAGAGATGGCCTTCGAGAATGTGTTGATCATTTGGACTAGTTGAAAAAAAAATAAACACGGTTGAAACATGACCTCGTAGACTCGATTGAAATCGAAGGCAGAAAGCGCTTGAACTCGGATGGAAGGGTACCAAACGCGCGGAGAGTAAATCGACGTCAGTGATTGGATCTATCGGATTGAACCCTTTCTTTTGAACGATTTGACATTCGGGGAATCAATTTGAATAGAGGATTGTTGAGATGGATGGGTATGCTGATGCGCCAAGAGACACGGTCCAGGCAATGGAAGCGAACAGCTGGCGCTGAACGCTAGGATGGAATGCGGCAGAAGCCAGTGCGTCGTCAACTCAAGTCGTGACACTGCGCGGGCGATCTTATTGCGTCATTCAGCGTCAGTTGAAAAAACGTCGCAGTGCCGTTCAAATGTCAGTGCAACGTCAAAGCGTCACCTTCACCCTACCGATTTCCGAATGATGTTCCTTTGCTTCATCACGCGTCAAACGAGGCAGTCGTATGTTTTTATTGGGAATGAACATAACCGGGGACCCGATCCGTGACCCGCTGAGCTCCAGGGCGCGGGGCGAAGAGGATATACGAGGATGACCCAGAAATAAGATGCCAGACGAGGGCAGCTCCGAAGAGCCTACGGCTAAACCAAAAGACAGCGGCTGAATTTCTAGAGTGAGTGTCCCTGTCAAAGTTTCGGACGGACCTCGGGCCAGGGCCCGGAAACAAGGAGTGGCGGCGTGAGCTTGGAGCAATAATGGTTTTGAAGGGTAGGGTTGATCTATAGAATGAAGAAATGCAGAGGTTAGGGCTCATTGACATTCCAAACGTCGATGGCAAGGAACATATCAAGTGGGAAATTTGTTATTGAGTGGCTAACAATTGGAGTCCACGCCATCTTCGTCACTTCGTTACTTCGCTTAACTTCGCTTAACTTCGCTTAGCGTCGAGAAAGTTCGTGAGTTTGATCGCTTCCCGTGAAAGTTCGTGACTTCAGCTGGATGTAGTGAAACTTCATGACTTCCTGTAGACACCGTGAAAGCTCGTTACTTCAGTTACCGACGATCACCACATGACCGTGTCCATTACGGAACATTGTGCTGCAGCTCATAGGTACCGACTTGAGAGAATAACTAAGCATGTTACCGCCAAGACAGTACCGGGTAATACCGGGTCAAAGGAAACATTATAATTGGCTGATTTATTATAAATATACAGGCCTAATTATTTTATTTATTAGCGTATGGAGAGCGAACTCGAACATTTGCGGCACCTTCAAGCACACTTTGCGGGAGGGCAACATACCTCGGCAACTCCCGAGACTGGGCAATACTCTCTCAAGAAGAGGTATCTCGCACTGTATGATGACTGTAGAAATTTAATGTGAAAATCTAGATCAAGTTGACATGGTAAACACCTATAATGTAAAGAATTTACAACTAGTCTTAGTAGATAACGACGTCAACACGAAAGAGAAGTGATAATCAAAATTGTGTATGGATATTCAGTTAACAAGAGTGAGAGATACGAACTGCTAAATTATAGATAGTTTTTTCTAGATCTATTTTGCATGCCGTAGAGCTTTACGACGCCGAGTGGTGTAAATCACCTTGACAAGATCAACTTCGCCTGACGGCACACAACCCCCGTGTTGGTTGAGTACCCAGTGCTCTCATGACCGGGGCCTAGACATCTATGTATTAGCGAACTGAAGGGGTTCATCAGTCACTTACCAGTACTTTGCTGTTGGCGTTGCACACGATGCGGGCTCTTCTCCTCAGAGTCTATGTCAGAGTTGTCTGGGTCAGAAAGAATCATTCAGCACTCACGCCCGCCGCCCCCGTAAATTTGGTACGATCACGCTACCTCGCTGACGGACAGGTTCCCCTGGACCTCCCCCTTCATGTCAGCCTCCTCCTCCACGCCGGTGACTTTGCTCGTGTTGCCACCCGCTGGTTTGCACTCGGTGTGCATTGCGACTTGAGTACCGATGAGACAACCGCGAAGCACCGGCAGCAGGGTGTGGATAGTGGTAGGTAACAAAGAACGGGATTCCATTTTTGTTGTTCTGTAATTCCGGTGATCAAACATTACACTTACCACGCGCGCGCTCGGAAGCGACGAGCTTTCACCAAAATTTCATTGAAGTGACGAGCTTTCTTAGATATCTGTCGAAATGACGAACTTTCACGGTTTTTCATCAAACTCACGAACTTTCCCATTCCTAAGCGAAGTAACGAAGTGACGAAGGTGGGTACTACTCCATATCTAGGCAGCACACTCAAGATCACTGTAGTCTCTCGACCTATCTGTCGCCCATTCCACTTGATTTTTATTCAGGGGCCGTTCTACTAGTATCCCTTGGTTTCTACCCTGCTGCCTGAAATTTGGCCATTGGATCCGTCCGCGGAACTCAAGAATCGTCGCCCTTGCTTCTCCAGCTGCATGTTCCCACGGTTCAAGTCCGGAGCACCAACCTTCATTGGTAGGTACTCCAGTTGTGCGCTTATGCAATACATAGCTTTGCTACCAGACGATCACCGTGAGCCTTAGTACCGTTGAGTTTCATGCTCAATGTGCCTCCATTTGAGGAGTTCTGCCATAGACGTGGTTGTTTTAGTGACCCAAGTCTTGCGTTCCCCGAGATAATAAACACAACTTTCGCTAAGTCAACTACCGTGTTTGGCCGACATACGATAACTTTCTATCCCTAACTCTTGAATTGCGATAATTCAACCTCAGTGAATTTTCCCACCATGAGTACCAAGAGGAACTCGAGGGTCGTTCAAAAATATCTGTTCCTTCGGGCTCAACACACTTTCGACAACCGCCACATGTACAATCCATTGCCAGGACCAAGAATTTAGCCAGGGATCGTTTAGGGGAGATCAATTTATTCTACCAATGAGAGCATATGGGCATCGAGGGGAGGTAAGTTCCGCCGTCCTCTGATAGTGGATTAATTCCTGTATCGGAAACTTCCCGAACAACTCTGCGTGTGCAACGGCCTCCTTGGCATCGAAAACAGTGCCCGAGTAATTGAACTGAGTAAACGAAGTACTCCATCAATTTGCGGATATACTTTGCCCCTCTGCTCGAGAAGGCCTTCTGGACATGGAAGAGAGTAGTCAACAAATTGAGGAGAGCCATTGAAACAGGTATCCTTGATTGAGGTGAAAGGTTGAACCAGTTTAAAACGGGAAGAGTGTTGTTCAACATCTCAGTTCGAAGGGTTGAACAAATCCTGCTTGAGCAGTTAGAACTCTTCCGTGATAAGGAATGATCGTTCTCGACATTTTTCAAATGACCAACCCTCGAATTTCTTCTGAAGTGGTTGAGAACAGAAACGTTGGCCCAAAACACTCTGGGCAACTGATTTCAAGTTCACAAGTTATATATTTACTCATCTATTTTTGCAAGGGATTTCCCTCCAGACTGAATAACTATCAACCCCTCCTCAAGCCCAAAACTATGCGTCTCCTCGACTTTCCGAGTCATAGAACAGAGAGTCTGCTCAAAGTACAGGAATAATATTATGCTACCAAATAAAGTAAGACTTGAATTGGCAATAGTGTGGGCTACACCCGCGACTGACCGTGCGCTACCAGTATTCACATGTGTGGTGGCGGTCATGTGGTGTTGCAGGGTTGGATGGCCGGTGTGTGGAAGTTCATCCACACGCGGGTTTCGGCATTACATACATTTTATTTTCACCATTCCTCCGATCATTGTTTGTACTGAAAAATAGTGATTAGGTGCAATCTTACGATCGTACCACCAACATCGCGGCCAGTGCAGGGCTCTCGCCCAGAGGAACCACCGAGGGACCTCGCCCCCCTATCCCCATATCGTCGCCAGTGGGCAGTTTAGCCATCAACAACCCGAATTCGCACTCCACGACACTCATCCTCTTCTCACGCCACTTTCGTCACCTTCGTACTCTATTTTTCACTCATTTTTGCACTCTACGGCTCGGGGCAATATTCTCCATTCATTCCCTATCCTTCGTTCGACCTCTACCCGGATCACCGACCCATTTCAGCAACCTACAGGCCGGGCATTCCCCACTGCAACAGTGGCCTTCTTCAGTTTGGTCTAAGTTACGAGCGTTCACGGTGGACAGAGGAAGTGACGAAGTTTTACTAAATATAGCTGAACTAACGAACTTGCACGGAATGCGATCAACTTTGCAACTCACAAACTTCCGCGACGCTAAATGAAGTGACTAATTGATGATGGTGCGGACTCCGTTTAACGGCTTTCAGCCACAGGATCCGGGAGAAGCCGAGAACGTGGGATGCGATTAGTAATCCATGATTTGGTACCGTATTTTTTTGTACGCAAAAATACGGTAGGCCATCGAACTTCCATAATTACGGAAGGGAGACCTGGAACCTAAAACGGTTCCCGATACCAGGAATTTCGTGGAGGTTCAGGGCTGCAACTCGGTCCGAGTCACTCGGAGCGGCCTGTCAACGATGTCCTCTTCAACCATTCCATCATCCCACAGGTCAGGAGCGCTCAGGTCCATCCCACAGCCGCCCTCGTCGCTCCGCATCGAGATTTAGAAAAACCCATGCCGTAACCGTATCCGTAAAGGGCACGTCGGAGTGGCTTACGGTACGGTGCGATGCACCCGTATAATGGTAACCGTAAACCGTTTTGTACGGTTACGGTGGGGATCCCCATCCCGTAACTCTGGCCCCCTTACATTCTTCAGGAAAACTGCAACTATGGCCCACTACGAGCCACTAGGCACTACGCAACTGCTGCATAGACACATTCCTTTCTTACCGTCCTATGGATTACTGCCTGGTACATGCCGCGGTTTCCTGATGATCTATACTCTATCTTGAAGCTTCGCTTAGGGGTCCTGGGCGGCCCGCGCTCAGCTCTTTTTCGTCCGATTTATTCGTTGCGTCATTCATTGGGCAAAGATCAAGACCTGAGCCCCAGGATATGACTGCCACTCCAGATGCACCCAACAGCTGGCGGCGATTAAATTCAGACGTGCGAACTTCGATAACGTTGAAATCGCCACATGGCTTTGTGCGACACACCGCGTTAACGGCAGAGGTTTCCCCATCTCAGCATATTACTGATAGTTCTCCTGTAGACTAGACTCCGAGTAATACTGCAAAAGATGCCAAATTTAAGGTTTCAGACGAGCTTCGGAATTGGAATTGCAACGAATGATTATTTCAAAAAGAAAGGAGACTGGCCTTTATTTAAATTTTGTTCATAATCCAATGTTTCGCTTCCCTATCGATCTCCCTGCCTCTTACAACTCTCCTGCAACCATGCCTTTCCGAATCATTCTCGTATTACTCGCAACCGCAGCCGCGACATTTCTATATTTTCTGTACCGCTTCACGCACTCCACCTCTCCTCCGTTTCCTCCAGGACCCCCCCGAGATTTTTTGATTGGCCACCTTCGGTACATACCTTCTACAAACAGGGCGACAGTCTTCCATGAATGGGCCAAGACCTATGGTTTGCGATTCTCCCTGCCGCGCTGCTACTCTGACGCCTTTTACCAAGGCGATGTCATGTATCTAGACGTTCTCGGGAAACCAATGGTTGTACTCAACACCGAAAAAGTGGCTGCGGATCTCTTGAACAAGAGAAGTTCCATCTACAGCGATAGACCGCGGTTTATCCTATATGAGATGTACGTTTTACTTCCGTTCAGCCCAGCTCTGCCTTGAAATGTCCAGGATCGGATGGTCGACTACGCTGAGCCTGATGCCATACGGGAAAAAATTCGCCGTTCACCGCCAATTGCACCAATCGTACCTGAGCCGCAATAAATGCGGTGAATTTCGGCCCATGCAGACTCTGGAGGCGCGGACTCTAGTGAAGAATCTATTGGAATCCCCGCACGCAGGTTACAGCCACTTCATAAACAGGCGAGCAACGTAATTTTGGTAATGGGCTTTGGCCATGAACATTTTTCTAGATTTTCCACCGGTGTCATCGCCCAGATTGTGGCAGGCCATAAGATATGCTCCGACGATGACCCCTACATGCAGACCACTCAAGCTTTACGGGACTCGCTTGGGCGCTCTGGTGTCCCTGGATCAACCGCGCTCGACTTTTTTTCCGGTTTGTATGTTCTGTTCCAAAAGCCATCCCGTTTCACGGTACTTGATAATTTTTGCAGTGAAACACTTACCTGCGTGGCTCCCCGGCTTTCGGTTTGGCGCGATAGCCAGGGAGTGTAGACCGAGACTTCAGCGGTTATACGATTTTCCGCTCGAGACCGTGCAAAATCAGATGGCAAGTTAATTTCAAGTAACCTTGACTCAGGCGACCTGATATATTGCACAGAAAGCCGGATTGGCCAAGCCATCGTTTTTACTAACCCACCTCGAACGGATGACGGAGACTCCGGAGCCACACAGCTGCGACGACATCAAGTGGGCTGCGGCTGCGATGTTTGGATCGACGGTAACCAATCATCTGCTTTCTCATGTTCGTCCGTAGGTGCTTGATGGCGCGATACAGATATGGAGTTCGGTGACCGTGTTTGTCCTTGCGATGCTGCTGCATCCCGAATACCAGGTGAAAGCCCAGCAGGAAATTGATTCAGTCGTTGGCAAGTCACGTCTACCCGGCTTCGAGGACCGCGACCATCTGCCCCTGGTGGAATGTATAGTGCAAGAGACTCTCCGGTTTGCGCTAACATTTTCTCGCGGTGTGCGTTTATCTGACCTGACTTGCTTCCTCAGATGGCATCCTCCGACTGAACTGGGTGCGTGAAGGCTATCTGTTCGCTCTCAATTTCCACCAACGATAAATCAGGTGTACCGCATCGGTTGATGGAAGATGACATCTACCAGGGAATGTTCATACCCAAGGGCACCACTGTCTTCGCGAACATCCGGTTCGACTTTTGACCTGGTTCCTTCATAACACATTGTTCACGCCGTCTCATGTAGGGCAATGTCTCTCGACGAGAGCACTTATTCGTCTCCCAAATGTTTCTTCCCCGAGCGTTTTCTGCCGAAGCCAATAGGGAAAGGGGAGCCTCATTTCGTCTCTGTTTATGGGTTCGGTCGAAGGTATTTCTTCCTTCCATTCTGATTTGGGTTGGTCCCTGCGTCCATAGAGCTGATGAATCGAACGCTCCCAGGGTTTGTTGCGGGCAACACCTCGCGGACCAAAGCCTGTGGATCGCAATTGTGTCAATTTTGGCGACTTGCACTATATCAAGCACCCATGACGAAAACGGGACTGCAATTGTGCCTGATGACCTGATGAGCGATGGGGTCTCGAGGTCTGTAACGTGCACTTCCGCCGTCATTCAACAGTTGAATTGTAATTGCCACAGCCATCCAAACGATTTCCCGTGCATCATTTCTTGTCGCGACGGCCGAGTTAAAGAACTGGTGGACGAGTCCGCTGTAGACCTCAACTGAACGCCTGCACGGGGAGTTATAAATTTTCATTTCGGTTCCTTGAAGGTGGTGACCTGTGACCAAAAATTAAATGGATTCGATTCAGCCCTGCTGTGACCTGTGAATAAATCTTCGAGTGAAATTACCCATTCCATTAAGATTTAGTGTCCAATTCGCTGGGTTGTGTGTTTACCCCGTTGTCATTTCTCTGCTTCTCGCCGCAAAGCTCCACAGCTTTGCCTGCTATTCTTACATCAAGTTCCCATCTCGGAGTCAGGAAACCAACTGCGGTCAACCTGAAGCTCACGCTGCCGAACTCTTGCCGCGGTGCAAATTTGAAACTGCAGACTTCGGAAATTAATCTCAATATGGGTGAGTCTCCATCCCAGCCGCATCTCGTGCTCCCACAGCCTTCGAATACCGTTAACAAATTCCACGTCGGGCAACGTATTCATAGTTCAACACCGTTTGGCACATTTCTTCGGACTGCGGCCACGTAGGCTTACTCCCTATTGTAAAACTGGGGGCTCCTGCTCAAATGTAACAGTCAATTCCTCTTCGCTGCTCGCACCATGAACCTTGAATATTCTCTCGACCTGTAGTCAACAACGGCACGTCAAACGCGCAAGTAACATCCTCCGCAACATGAACATGTCTTCTCCATCAATCATCCCACGCAGAATTCAATGTGCCGCATTACCCTCACCACAAATATGAAAATTCCAGCTGGGCCTGGGTTCCTACATTTCGTCGTAGCGCTTGAGTCTTAACCCTAGATAAATTTATAATACTTACATTGTCCGCGTTTCCAGCAATAGAATCTGAGTCACTGGCAGCAGAGTCTTGGTTCCGAAGCGGAGCGAAGGCAACTCTTGTAGTACCGTTCAATTTCATTGAATTCGAAACCCCTGTGATGCGTGACATGTTTCGACCAATTCAATAATTCGAGAGCGTTCAAATTTTGGTGTGATAGGACCAAAAATTTCGAAATTCTGACCGATTTTTCGCCTTTTTTATTTTATTTTTTTGGGAGTTTTCAGGCAGTTTATAGCCCTGAGCGACAGTTTGGACGTTCAACAGCAGTCGCTGTGGCGTGTGTCAAGTGATCTGAACAACATTGTACGGGAAAGTACGACCTATGAGTCAAATTTTAAAGCAAAGTGAGGGGGTTTGGTTAGGATTATGGTATGACCCGCCATAGGCTTATTCGGAAACTCTTTGCAAAATCTAGCATTGTGGAACGAATCACAGCCGGGCATCCCTTTGATTCGCCAGTGCCAAGATATTTCGGGAATCGTCAGATCTACATGTCGAAATGTCAGAAATCAACCCCGTCCATCCTACCTACCGCACGGGGATGGGGAAGATGGGGCATGTAGTGTGTATTTGGAAGATCGCCGACCATTATGTATGAGATCCGCCAGCGGAAATGGCCGTGATTGAACGTGAGTATTATAATTCAGTTTCTCCGCCGACGCCGTGTGCTTTCTACAAAATGCTGTAATACCAAATTCCTGGAATCGGAGATAGAATCTTGGCTCACACTTTGGTATTCAACATTGGCTCCGGATCAATTTCGCTTTGACACCTCACTGTCTCAAAATCAATTTGCGTTGCGATTGAAGGCCGTTCCTGCGAGCTTTAACTCTTCGACCCCAACTTTGTCCAGTTGGCGTTGGATAGGGCTCCTGACCGTAACCGTACATGACGGTTATACGGCTTCCGTAATACGGCACCCGTACCGTCCCGTCGCCTCTTTGAGCCTCCACTTCGACGGTACGGCCATAGCCGTACCGTACACCCTAATTGCCGTCAAAAATACGGCCGTATACGACGTCAAACCGTATAGGAGAAAATGATAGCCGAGTTTAGCCGAGTTTAGCCGACAGGTCAAATCTCCTTATTTGGATGCCGCCGCGGAATCTGTTCTGGTGGCCGGGAGTGGCTGAAACACAATATCGCTTGGCTGTGCCGGCCTGAAGCCAGACACCATCAGAATAGTGATGAGAGTAACCGGCTTGCGTGTCCGGCTGTCAAGAAGCTCTTTGGCGGCATGCAGTGTGTTTGTATTACTGCAATTGAAAATCAATTCTCCGTAATGCCGTTACGGCCGTCTTTTGACCCGTACCGTACCGTCAAGACTTTATGTTTCCACTATACGGTACGGGTGACGGTACGGGATGAGCAAATTACGGCCGTCAACTTGACGGCCGTCCCCGTATACGGTACGGTCAGGAGCCCTAGCGTTGGAGTTAGGGCGGAGAAAATCCCAAGTCGGATGTATGCTAAGTAGCATCGAAGGGAAACTCTTTTGGCTTTGTATACCTGACCCTGGAGACTTGGACGGCGCGAACAGTAGGAAGATTTAGCCTATAACGGGAACAAAATCAAAGCACATTGATTCGGTTGGCAATGGTTGCCGCATGGTTCCAGTTGCCTCCCGACAAGTTCGTCTTCTCTTTGACCCTCAATTCTTACCACTCTGACTCAAACCACTCGTGTGATTCTCATTTCTATTGACTTTGTCATGGTCCTGGATACTATTACGTACCCTCGTACGGCGAAGTCATCAGGACAAGCTTCCTCTTCATAGGACCGTCGCATGCCGTCCAAGCTGAACTTTATGGAGCGCCCGTGATGTTTGGGCTGTCCAGCTCTTCGCTGACGGGTCAGGGATATTGAAGCGGCACTTCTCCTGGAGGAATTAACGAATAATCAGTTCCGTCTAGTTATTTCTTCAGACAACCCTCCGATTCAATCAAAGAAATGTAGTTCTGGTGACAGGTTAATTGATGGAAGCGACCTCCACTCATCCTGGAAATGCGAAGCTTCGTTGTTACAGCCAGGTTCCCAAAGAACCTCCTGACTGCGACCTCGAATGTGCTTCTGAAAATATGTGTGCTTTCAGCAATAAGCGTTTTTCGATAGAACTATTCCTTTCGATTACCGCCAGAGTTTCAGCTGCCATCATCACCTCGTTTCACGAGGATAATTCATCCCTAATGCCCAGAGTCAGCTTCTCAGAGGAGTGTGTGTTACCTTCCCCACTTGCACTTACACAGTAGCCTAATGGGTGCCATTTCCCATGACTTCTCCGACCCTGTGTGGCAAATTTTAAGGTTAGGTGCCATGGGCATCGAACTCAGCCACAATGCAAGTTGCCACAATACAAGTTGCTAGGGCATCAAATCGTCCGCAATATGGTTACGGCGTAAAAGAATTTACCAATTACGCTATGGGGCAATTAACTACCACACCGGGGGCGTAACCTTTTTTGGCATGTTGCCTCGTAGTGTCATGGGACGTTTTATGCCTTAAAACAATTGTTGTCTAACAGCAATGTATAAATGCACCGAGTCTCCATTTTGGTCCGAGTACCAAGGTGAGTTCTGGTGCTTGGCTAAAATTTAGATTAAAACTATGGAGCGATTGAGAATGCCAAAAATTTGGAGGCTTCGGATGTCACGGAATGAATGCACAATCGCGGAGTCAAAATATTTAGGTGCGAAGTACCATGTGGTTCGAAATCACTACGATGTCTTGACTTGTTGGGCGAGGCTAGGGGGAAATTTGAACTGCTTTGGAGGAGAAGTCGCATCAGGGCTGGAAAACAAGTTTTGGAGTTGAGTGCCACGAATGTGAGGAAGGTTAGCGAGGAAGTCTGGGCTCCATCTGTTTGAGCGAAACAATCCAAGTAGTTGTCTGGGACGTACTTCCAAAAATCCCAGAAGTGGGATCTCGAGATGTTAACAGAGGCGGCGAAGAAACGAGTAGACTATCGTCTGAGGTAGATTGGGAAGAGAAATATTTCTTCGATGACCTTTGTCAGTCCTAGTTCACCCTCAATATTGTCACTGCCAACGAGTGATTAAGTACTATGGGCCGGTGGATGGGAAAGAGCAGACCGCCATTGGCAGCCCGCGTCTGCACGCGAATAAATCATACATAGCACCAGAAAAGAAGACGGGACAGGACGCACTCTGCTGGCGCCCACACATCCGCGACAGTACCTCCTACCATCGTCGCGCCCGTCGAGCCGAACGCGCCGCAGACGAAGCGCGCGGCGATGACGGTCTGAATGTTTCTGGCGGAGGCCTGGACAACGTACATGGCGATGAAGACGACGGTGCAGACGACATAGAGCGGACGGCGGCCGAATCCTTCTGAGGCGGACGTGAGGAGCGGCACGAGCGCAAAGCCGAGGCAGAACATCAAGATGCCGAGCGCGGCCTGCTCCTCGGCGCACAGCAGCTCGCGCCTCAAGGATGGGATTACGCGGCCGCGGTAAAGTAGGACGCAACGAGCCACTTGCGCCGGGGGGACCAGGTGACCGGGTTGCGCGGGTCGTCTGGCTCGAAGTCGAAGTAGAGGATTCCCCCTTCTCCGCGTCTACAACGGTCGGGGATGTGCGTCTGCTGGCTCCTGGAGCGAGCTGCATCGGTGGGGGACAGCCAGCGAAGCATCATACAGAAGCTCACAGAAGCAGAAAGGCCGCGGCAAATCAATTCGACCCTCGTGGGAAGGCTGTCAATCTTCCTTCTTAACCGAGCTGTAAGCTGTCAATAGACAGTCAACCTGGGTTTAAGAGCGGCGACTCCGCCATCTGGCGTCATTGTCGCGTTGGACTTCGCCGAAAGCACGCCAAAATGTGTGTTCTGGTGTGAATTTTCTTAGAGTGAAACGCTTACTGTAGTGGTGAAAGTCCGTAAAATCATGGGTCGAGACATCAAGACATGGTTATAAAAGTCACAGATCGTAGATTGTACCACCCAGTGTATTCTTGCTTTGTAGGTTCTTCAACAAATGACAAGAGGCTCGCCATGCATTTCGTTTTGCTGACTTTTAGCAAAGTCCGGGGCATGTCATCCAAATTATTCAAAGACCAGATCGACCGGGCTGCTGTCTATCGACAGCTTGCTCCATAGACAGACTGGTCACCGGTCTATCTCTGGTTTGATGCTGTCTGCATCAGTGGATTTTGAATTGCGATTAGGTGTTCAGCTCATTGACACCGTCACCGCTATTATTGAGCTGTAGCATTCCACGGGCATCCGAGGGGTAGTCAATACTTTTTTAGGATGTAATCATGAAGCCATGAAAAAATCTTGCGCAGCATCAATCCGCGTCAGTTAAACGTCTTGTTCCCTTGCTTCATCACACGTCCAAAGGTGAGTCGAGGCAGTCGTATATTTGGGTGGCCATGAAGAGATCCGTGGACCGCTGGTGAGAACGAGCCGAAAATTCCATGGGCAAGTCTCTTGGAAAGCCGATTTGGAGTAACGAAGTCCAACTTACATGTCGGGATCACGAGTTGGCTAGGGTAGGGCACGATTCAGATCTTTAAATTTCCACAAAATAGCCTCGATCATGAAGATCGAGGTCACGGTGTGGAGTCGAGTAGTCTGCAGCGCATATTTTTTCGATGTCAGTGAAGAAGAAATTTGGTAATGAGAGGTAATGCATGTGCGAGAGAGGCACGGCCGTGGGGAACAGCGGGAGTAGTATGGTGCAACTGAATTCAGCTGTGTTCGGTCGGAGAAATCCTCGTGGAATTTCGATATTCCTCATCGGTTCGTAGGCGGAAGACAACATAAGGTCCACCCCCGAGGGTGCGCACTCGAAGCCTGCACGATAATAAAACTAAAACCCGCGCCTCGAATCGAAATCATAATACAACCAGGAAGGTTCAGAGAGCGAGGGATTAGATTGGATGGATGAATGAGATGTGCAGATCACAGCCCCGAATTTCTGGAGTGTACATACTATTTTAGCCCCCGAAGTGTCCGCGCACCCTGAAGTAGAATTTTTCCTGATCCCGCGGGCATTTCGAGCCCGTTCCTTCTGGAAAAATCTAAGAATGTGTTTAGATACCATAGCTATAGGTGAGCCAAATTTTAATCCAATTGAAGTTGTACAGCGCACAAAAGAAATGAAATTTGCGACATTTTTCCACACCTGCCAAAACCGATTCCACTTCTGGTTCCATCAACGGAAGGTTCGTATCTTCTGTAATTCAAGACCAAAGAATCTAAGAGATATTTAAGGCTACAGGAAAGACATACATATGCTTGAGTACGGGTGCCGAGAGCAATCTGGGTCGAAGGCATAAAGTTATGGCGCGAGATCATCGTCGTGGACACATGGGGGGCTAAAATAGTACATGTATTGTCTATGCTTGAGCTGGGCGAGTCTGAGTGAACGAGTCGATAATAAAATTCGGAAGTAGTGTGGGAGCTCCGGGTTTGTGAGCCTGGGCCAGCACAAGCGGATCTAAACCTGCCAAAAAAAAAAAGTATAAGCTTGTCAAACTTCTCTGGGAGTGGCATAGAAATAATTCAAAGGGGCAGGAATCATAAATGGATGGATGCACGAGACCCCGAAAAACGGCGTGAGGTTGAACATGGAAGCAAAGCTGGAGTTGCAGAGGTTATTGAAATTCTGAATAACACGGGTGCACAAAAAAATCTGGCTTTCGAGGGTAGAGACGATTCGAAAACAGAACCCACGGGAAATACGACACGGGCGCACAAAATCAAGATCTGTTTTTTATAGCACAAATGATTCGAATGTGGGAGGGTATTCGACAGCCCGAGGGGAAGCCGACATAAGAGCATATATGGAATCCGGCTCTCGATAGTACGGCGAAAGGAAGGACGAGATGTGGTTTCGATAACCAAAAGAAATGCTGGTTTGACAGCGTAGCAGGTGAAAAGAAGATCATTCGATTTTTGAGTAGGATGAAGAGTTGAGCAAAATGTCGACAGATGCTTACCTTGCGTCCCTGTCCAGCAATAACATATGGCGACATCCACGAGTCGGATTCCCCCACCTGCCGTGACTTGAAATCGCCAAAGAAAGACACAGGAAGCATTTGCCAGAGAGCATTAACCGCGACAAAGATAGAACTAGACCGTTGACAACGGCCATAGGATGATACGGGACCCCAACAGACTGGTCGATCTGGGTTTAAGAGCTGCGACTCCGCCATCTGACGTACCCAAGGTCACGTTTGATGCCCCGGACTTCGCCGAAAGCACTCAAAAAATTTGACCCATGCAACACCTATTTGCGTCAGTCAATTTCGTGAGTACTGTATCATTTCGACCAAATGTTCAGGTAACGGGTGACAGGGGGTCGTGAACTGAACAAATTTGCCCTCGGTGACAGTGACATGGCGATTTTATGGCGAAAAATGGCGAAAAAACGCAAAATTTTCGTGTCCGGCAAATGCCGGACTTCCATTTATGGTAATTTTCTCATGATTGCCGAGAAATGAACACTGAGTCCAGTGAACATTTGCGGTGACAGGTGACACTTGGGTACCCCGTGAACATTTGGTCGAAATGATACAGTAGTTGTTGGTTGGGCTCATCTTAACCGCTATTATTGACCTGCGATACTCCATGGGCATCCGAGGCGGTAGTCACTTTGTTATGTAGGATGCAGTCACATGTCGCCGGAGAGGGTCTGTGGTCGGGGGCTTGTCGGGGCGAGAAGGGTCCGGCCATCACGCATCACTCTAGGACCATTGCACAATTTTCGCACGCCCAGTCCCATCTTCTCTTCCCACCACGAGCCTTGTCTCGTCCGCGTCCAAGTCCACTGCGCAACATTGGTATCTGTTCTTACCTGCTCTGGATTCGCCGTCCCTTTCGCTCATTCCTCAAGTGTAGCTGTCCTCCCAGGCACTTGATACTACGCCTCAGGACGCAAGACCTGCTTCAAGTGCCGCAAGACTTCAAGACGCTTCAAGTCTTCCATCTTTTTAGACTGTAACTCTCATCACGTCTGTCTTCCTTCCGCAGTGCTCTAGACTGTGATACAGCGCCGGTGCGACACAACATCAGTTTGGCCGCGGCAGTCGGCGTCAGTTTTTCTAAAAAAAGCAACGCCGGTTGAACGCCAATGCAACGCAATGTCAGAGCATCGCTTTCCCACTGCCTCCGTAGAGAATTCTAGCCGAGATTACAAGAGGTTGCATCGGCTCTATTTAGTCCAAGGCCCCGACATCCTTGCGTCCTCAAAACCAGAAGCAACACCTCGAGCGCGAAAACAAACCTCACGATCGACCAAGCTGATCTTCCAAATCCTCTCGCTGTAGTTCGCGACCTGTTAGACGCGCACTCCATGACACCCATCTCCCCCACCACCCTCCTGACGTGAACGCAGTATATACCTGCTCGCTGCCGCATTCGTCGGCGTCTATGCCCTGTACCCCGCCTGACGTTAGTACGCAGTTAAGTGCCTCGTCCCTCTCCACGGCCCCGCGCCTTCCTTCTTCCTCGGTGCGCTTTCTCCTCTGTTCCCTCGTCATTCGTTCTCCCCCAGCGCTGAGTCTCCGTTCCCCATTTGAAATGATGTTCACAGGCAACAGCCTGGACCTGTACTCCGGCCCGCATGGGCTCGCGTACCACCACACGCTGTCCGCGACGTACGTGCGCGCCTTCAAAGTCCGCATGATCGCCGGTGTGCGGCTCCCGTGTCCTTACAGTAATATGCAGGAAGAGAAAATCTACCTCTCCGACACGCGCGCGCTGCACCATGTCCTCGTCCGTGACACGCACGTCTTCGACGAGACAACCGCCATGATGGCGTGCGTCCCCTTCCGTTCCCATCCATCGACCACCGTGCGACCTCCCCCCGTCAGCGCCAGCTGCGCAAGGAGCTCATCCAGGTGCGTGCGAACACGTTGTACGACCTCAACTACCACACGCTCACTATCCTCCGTGCATAACCCCCCTTTCTCACTCTATTAGATCCCCGTTAACCATGCTATATCGTCGGCTTTTACAAATAATGTTTCTTCTTACACTCAGATTTATCCGCGAGTTATGAATGGTATCTACATCCTCTTAATATTCCCGGACGGCTTTGCACATCAATGATAATGAGAAAAAGAAAAATACCAGTACTTCGCCTAATGTTGAAAAGAAGCGAACGGGCTTGGGCTTGATACGGCTTGAGCAAACGGTCTTGCACCCCACAACGGACTTGTGTATTTTTGGGCTTGGACTTGGACAGAATGGCTTTGGAGAGTGGCTTCGGCTTGACTCTGATAACAAGGTCAAGCAAATAATTATGGATGGATTTACCTGCCGCTTTCTCTCCCGCGAAATTCTATCCTCCCGAGAAAAGCCCTGATCTCCACTGGCAGCCGGCTCACAAAATTGTATAAATGCAGGTGCAGATACAAGCTTTGCAAGAGTCAATTCGACGAATCATATACTATGTTCTGTATACCTTGCGGTGCGAACATTCTCGAGGGCGACGACAAACCAAATCAGGTTCAATACTAACATTGCGAATCTTGGTCTCATTTCGAGTGCTACCTGGGGACCAATTGGAACAACCCAGACAACAATATTCTTTGTAGAAGATGCCGTGACGCAAAGTCCAATATGCATGAAATGCAATGGCTCAAGTGCACCAATGGCAGTGTTTACCTCAGCGCAACTCACGACTGGGTGCGAGATCGTCCCGTGGCGATACTCTGCGCCAATTTATTTCAATCGAAAATTCCTTCATGAATTTATGGCCCTCACGGCTGTAGAAATATTGCTTGGATCAAACGGGGAAAGGAAAGAATAAATATGAATTGTATACAGGATACAGAGCCCTTTTATACCCTAAGAACAATGGGAATAGGACAATGTACATAGAACAATGCACCCAAGAAACAAATAGGATATCGTAGTGTTTCAGACCAGCTGAACGTTTCAACCTCAACCTAAGGCTGTGCATGGCTGTGCACTCGTCACTGAACACCTCTGGGCCAGCGCAGCATAAACATGGCGGCTTGCCATTTCAACAACGGCGGCGCAGGTACACTCTATTTTGGTGTGGAATCCGTTCATTACTTGCAGCAGAACTTGCCACAAGTGTCTCCGGGAATCTGACCGAGCAGCGAGTGTATTTGTGTTTCGAGGGTAGACCAAAAGCATGGGACTCGGAAGAATGGGACTCGCGTGTTCCCTCGGCTAGCCTCGCTTACGTCGCTTAACATGAAGAATAGGGCTCGGAATACGTTACGCATCAAGTAGATTCAAACCCCGCCCTGCTCAGCACCACGAACGTGAACAGTTGAACTGAGCCTTGGGCCGGCCATTCAATTGTGCTTATCTTTTCTTTCTCCTTTTTCTTTTTTGCTTCTCCTTCTTCTCTTTTGTTTCCTATTCGTACTTACTTCAGCATGCGTGCCCAGCGGGACTGTTGAGTTGAAAGTGCTTCAATGAATTCTGGCCGCTGGGGAGTTATGGCTCAATCCAAGGAATTGGATGAGTCTCCCACGAGGTTTTACCTGGCAACCTGCCTGCTCTGGTCTGAGACAGGCTGGGAATATCATTGGGCACCTAAACCTTCCGCCCCCCCGCTTGGTAGTACGTGTGTTCTATGTATTGATGGGTAAATTTTAGCCTGCATAAGTTACGATGTCATACGTAGTAAACTGGCAGTTCCAATTGTGGGACCGCGTCAGTATAATATATCCTACTCCTCCTCCACGCAGTGGGCCAAGCGGCGAGCGCCAGGGGGGTCCGCAGGGGTCCCCCCGCGCTACCTTAATTTTTATGCTGAGACTAAGCTAAAAAATGCGAAAACAATGAAAATACTTACTGAGATTTGCCGTCAGGCCAGAGGAGGGGGGTCCGGGGGGAACGGTGTTCCCCCTGGCAGTTAATATTTCCTATAAACAGCATTGAATACCCATTTTTAATCCAAAATACTTACAGCCGGCTCTCGCCGCCGAGATTGATGGGCTGATGCCGCCGTGATCGGCTCAGTGATCCCTCCCACTCTTAGCCGAGTCCCATTGCATCAGTCCCATTCTTTTGGTATAGACTCGTGCCTCGTAGCTGCGCGGCAGTGGCACGTCAGTACCGCTGCAGTGCGCGTCAGTGCCGCGGCAACGCCGCAGCAACGCCGTGTCAGTGCGCGCCACTGCCGCCTCACTGTCGTGGCACTGCTCATTTCTACTGTTCATATTCCTGATGATTAAGATGTCTAGTTGTTCCTTTGATACCATTTTTTGCGTGCTCAGGGACCGATTCAGCTGGGCAACTTTGCATGTGTTCTCAGCAAGACATTCCAGTAGATTTGGTTGCTCTGCAGTGCTCTTGTTGATTTTATCTCTTCTTTCCAAGCTCAATGATCCTTTGTGTTTCTGGGACAAAGTCAGGTTTCAGTGATTGTGTGCCCCGCACTTGAGTGGGGGTTTTGCAGCCGCATTGGCGCACCAGGTGCTATGTTACCTTGATGAAGGGTTTCGACAGAACATATTATCTGGGGAGCGAGTATGCACGATGATGTTGTGTCAACTTACCCGTCTAAGTCAAAAAATAAACAAAATTTAACTTTGAATTAACAGGTTGGTGCAACGGTTGATGCTGCATTCAAATTCAGGGTCATATATATTTTCCAGTGGATGTTATCGCATTCCATGTTAATATCCCTTGATTTTCAAGTCTGCCTTAATTTTTTCGGAGTGGAATCACACGCTCGGGCATCTCTGGTATACCCGTGGCACCTTTGGATCCCAAATTGATTCTCTGAATTGATTTCAACTAGATTCCAATCCCAAATTTTGCAATGGGATAAGCAGCTTTGCATCCCGTCACATGTGTCTCGACACAATTGTTACTAACGAAGCTCATTCCTGGAGCGAATATATTCTTTGGCCATTTTTCCACCTAGCGGGTTTCAGAAAGAAAAGCTGGGCAATCAACACTTTCAGCTCCCTGCACCTTTTGGATGTTCCCTCTGCAATAGCGTTTATTGCCGCAACTGCTGCAGCAACTCTGCCGCTGCGGTACCGACACCTGGTGAATTCCATCTCATCAACCTTTCAAGCTTCTGAGTTGTTTGATATGTAGTCAGTTGTACTTGACTAGATTACTGTGAAAAACAAGATGGGGTCACAGTTAGTTGAAGCGGCACTGTCAATACAAAAATCCCGATGCCGAGTAACAGATACGGGCTTAAAACTCTTGGCGACACAGTGACAGTATTGCACCCTTGGTATTTAAACTGTGCGACAGTTTTCGAAGGTATCTTGGACCTGAACTGGACACTACGTCTGTGCATCAGGTGCACGGCGATGCACATCGCCGCCCTACTAATCAAAGATTTAGATGCTTCGAATTAATTAGGTGCAAGTGGCAACCAAGGGGGAATCGGGATTAAAATTTTGTACACAGGGTTGATTTAGTGTGTAAAAGTAGGCAGCAAATCGATATTTCAAGGTTTCAGGTCAAACAGGGCGGCGGTTCTCGAGATAAAGCGATTTTGATGGCAACATCCAATATTTTCCGGGATTTTTAAATATTTTTTTTCGGAATGTACACCTCATTTGGAGCATTTGTGTAAAAAAAATGCCCTGGACCCCCCCCCCCCCCACCATGGGAAACCTATCAAGAGAAAAAATCGGAAAAATCTGAAAAAATCAAAAATCGATTGCCAGCCCCTTATAACCAACCTGATGTCCAATTTTTGAAAGTTGGTTCCCCCTTGGTGGCAACCATATTAATTTACATTTCCTCACGAAATCTGGAAACATGTGGTGAAACATGAGATTAAAGACCATAGTAGCAGATTGGTGAAACTGCACTTGAAGTTGAATGTTCGCAACCAATTCTATCATTGCGCGCACGTTTCGAGTTTGATTGAAAATCTGGAATGAAGTACTGGTTCTTGGTAACCATGTTTACTTACTCTCCCTCTTTTCCGAAGATCTCACTCCCAATTGAGTGTCTCACGAGCCACGCGGTTGCGGCATTATTCTCACGGTTGGATTTGTATCCAAACCTATAATTTGATAGTTCAGTGATATTGCGCCTCTGCGTGGCGTTCACGCAGCACCACTGCAACGGCATCCATTAATATTACCGCTGCATGATAATGACTCTACAATAATGGAGTATAATGTATGATTCCCCATCATCTTGACGGTTCATAATTCACGCTCACCGACCGACCCATTGCAGTTTTCTGCAAGTAATTGGTCGGAGATCGCACATACAAAGTGCATTCTCCTGGAATCAAATGCGCCACAGAGATTCATTACACCTGCCGAGTATCTGTATTAATCCATTATTCTGATCATGCATTCAGGCTTGCAGATGGCAGTACTAAAACTAGTTGCACAGGAGTCGGAATGAGGGTCTGCCCATCAGCAGGTCTTTCAATTGCCCGTGGAGATTGCCTTAAAAATGTTTATTCACGCAGCATTGGAAATCAGTCCATATTTGACCTCCCCAAAGGTGGTGGGAAGTGCAGGCTGATTGCTGCGACACAGCGCCATATTCACGTGACACGGACCGCGTCGCTCCTGCCTCAGTGCCGTCGCTCCTGAGGTTAGATTCAACTAGAGAGTCGCTTTAAAACTTGAGTTAGCCTTTACTCTGACATTGGTGGTGATTTCTTCCGAGTTGAACCAAAGCTCGGGCATCTCGTGCGTGTCAGTGCATTACCAATGCAGCCCTCATTTCTGTCCCCTCCGTGCCAAGCTGTCAACAGAGCCTCAGATCTTGAAAGATAGTGACATGCTTGGCCTCAGAGAGCTGTTAAGACTTTGGTGCGGCACTTTGTTGCAGCGCGAGTGCCGTGGCATTGACATGTTCACATCCCGGCCAAAGTATCCAATCATGGCGCCGAAATTACAAACTAGATTGAAATTCTAAAACATTTCCAGCATCAAGTAAATGTAGCGAATTGGTTTCAATTCCAAAGGCCCCCCATTGAGAGCCTGTGGGACTCCACAGTAGGAGTCAAACAATCCATATATTGCTTTATCTTGCTCTCGAACGACAAGGTCCATATGATGGCCTTGGTAAAGGCAGCAAGAGTTCAGTTAAAATGAAGCTGCAAGATCGTGCGTGGTCAATACGCAACTGCCTTGTCCATCTGGAACCTGGCCGTCGAATCCATTGATTCGGAAATTTCCTGCGCAGTGAGTGGATAGTACACATTCTTAAAATGTTTCTACTCAAAATACAATGGTCTCAGGACAATCTTGATAAGATTGGCAACCATACCAGGCTGATCACAATAGTCTAGTCAAATTTTAGTCGAAATTTAGGATAGGTTTTACCATACCTATTGCGAAGTATTACTCGGGGTTTCAGTGATCCAAACAATGTATTTAGAGTACAAAACTTCGCCACAACTCAAGTTCCAATGGAATAAGGGGTGTGGAAGCAAATAGAGGCTGCGCGGCACTTCACCCCCGCATCGCAGTAAAAGCACAGCCACCACCGCGTCAGTGCGCGTCAGTGCCGCGGCAGTTGCGGCATTTTCACCCAGCTCACTCACTTGGCTTCCAAGTCCAGACCGTCCGCTTTTTCTGCAAAAAATCCGGAACCCACAAACGCTCCACGAGATGATCAGTGATACACAACTCTGGCTCAGATCCGCATCTCAGACTCAGAAAAGCTACGCTTGATGCTACCGCTCGAGCCTCACCACCGTGACCGATTATTTTGGCCTAATTGCATTGAAATCGCCGACATTTCTGAGGCTCTGCAACGGGTATCCATCCCCAGGCTGCTCCAGCTGAATTTGACCCACACTGCAGTAGATCGCTCTATAAGAGCCACAGACCTTTGAGGACGGCCACGAATTACTCCCCTCACCTCAGACTCACATCCTGTACTTCTGCTGTGTATCTTCTTGCGGGTATTCACATCCCCTTTCTCATCTAGAATGTTCAATTCGGTTCTCAATGGTATTCGGTGATACGGTCTGTGGTCGAACCTAGCTCGGGGTGGACGTATGATTCATACTAGTTCATATTTCTTAACAGTGTATGTATCCAAAAAAACACTGCAACCCCCATCGAGCTTTCCTAGGAAGATTTCTCTGTAAACTGGATTTCGAATCTGTAATCTGAATTTCTTCCTCATCATCCATAAATCGGTCTTTGAGATGCACCCAGTCATCAATGCACGCTCTCTCCGATTGGATTGTCAAATTTTCCTCACGTTTGTTGAGAAAGCAGGCTGGAGTCTGTGCATCTGTGAGAAAAATGATCCTTGCAACGAAGATGTGGTTCGTTGGACTAATAGTTTTATCATATACTGTACAATTATGTTCAAATCGATAGGGGGTGTGACGCGTGACATGGTCCGAGCAGTTCGATAATTCGATAGCTGCCGGATTTCCGCGTGACACCCCCCGAAATTTCGATAAATCTGACCAAAAATTTGACTTTTTTTCGCCACTGGGGGGGGGGTGACTTTGGGTTTGCAGGTTCGATAAAGACCCCCGTGACGCGTGACATAAACCAAAATTCGATACCGATAGAGGGGTGCGTGACGCGTGACTTCTGAATTGAACGTAATTGTACAGTATTATGGCCAGTAGTATGCGGAAAGAAACGAAAAATTATTCGTCCAAAGAGGATTCTTTATCTAACAGGCCGTAATGCAGACGATAGGCATGTTCTTTAGGTTGAGTTACGAAGACAGAAGAAGACAGAAGGAAACTAATTGTGCATAAGGAGGATTTTATATATGCGGAATGTACATGCTCCAATGAACGTCCATGAACGCGGATGAGGGTAGTGATCGTAATGCGGCAAATGGGAGGGTGATAAGAATGAGGCGGGCAACAATGTATATTAGAAAAGACCCGAGACACATAATTCCTGAGATTATATAGATTGCATAGCCGAGCTTTCTCTTTACAAAAGCGGCCGCGTCTAGGCTACCGCCGAGGAAGCTGGTAAGAAAGATGACGACAGGCATCACGGTTATTATCAGGGAACCAGACCGCCATATCCACATCTCTGCGGTGGTGGGGAAATCGGTGTTCCATGCAGCGCAGTGAATGGCGGCAAACACTGAACCTGCAAGAGCAGTAATTCCCATAGTCGCAAAGAATCGAAGCTCGCCGTCCATGGGTGGGGAATAGAATGAGGGTACAGAGGTGGACGATACCGGAACGTAACTGTCGCCTCGGTAGGATCCATTGATGGCATATAGGAACCGATCCAATCGTGATATCTGTGCTAGAGTTATAGGCCGCGCATCCAGGGATTTGGGCGGCCCGACAACCATTGGCCGCTGTACATCAAGCGGCTTATCCCACCAAAGAAGCCATATAAATACGTTAACCACAGCAAACGCAAGCGTTGCGACCTCGAGCTCGGTCACCGTGAGGTGTTGGTGCACACGTGCGAGGCATTGTGCGGTGAACCACAGGCCCTGCACAAGAGCGACGCCGTTTGAAAGTGCATCTCCTTTACTCTTGTCCGAGATGTCCTCTGTGTCAACACTTCTGATCGCCTTCAGAAATTCAGGGCCGAATTTGGAGTCGTCGAGTTGTTCCTCAGTTGCAACCGGATACCCTCTCGATGAGACGAAACCGCCCATACAGAAAAAGTATCCGTGAGTTCTCGAAAAACCGTATTCTGCAGGAAGTCGAAGTCCATGTCAATGACGTGAATGTGAGCAACCCAAGTCCGCGGACCCACTCTTTGACAGGATTCCGGCCACCCAAAACTGCCGAGCAGCAAAGCCCACCATAACCTCGGGGGCAATGATCCCGATCAGCATCATCTTCAGCCTGCGCCAAAACAGGGCGGGCCAGCTCTGGTCCGGGGGGAGGAACGTTCGGATGCACTGATATCCAAGTGCAGGCGAAGATAGTGGCAAGACAGCTCCACACGATATCAAAGAGCCGTCGGTAGTTGATATCATCGCAGAAGTCGTCGGAGGATCGAGGGGCAAGAGGGAGGGTGACTGGGGCGGCGCTGCCGTCGTTGGTAACCAGATGGGCAAGAAAGAGGAGAAGAAGCATTATCAGGCTTGTGTCGATGAAAGGTAGCTGGGGGGAAAAAAGGTTGACAGGCGACAGTTGTTGTCATGTTACTACGGCATTTAAATTAGCGCCAATGCCGTGCATCAGACTTTTGACAGATTTGTTGCGGCGTTGTGCAACGCCAAAAAACGGCAAAAGAATGCGTGAAAATGCCGTAAAACGGAACAACGCACAATGCCGACAATTGGTCGACAATGCCGGAAAGTTTGGGTGAATAACTTTGGAATGGGTGATCACTTCCACAGCTGGAGGCTTCCTTGGGACTGTCCAGGACCATGTCAATCCCTATGAATAGTTTCAACCTCAATCATTCACCGGAAGTTTGGGCCTGAGTGCTCCGAGGGATTCAGAGGGCGGGTGATCAGCGCAGCAACGTCGTTCTGGGAGAAAGGATAAGAATAAGGATGGACACGGGTCGCAGGTATACCCGCAGGTGTGGGCGGGTACAGGTACGGGTCGCAAATTCAGACACGTGCTCAACCCACGTACCCGACCCGTGTACCCGCGGGTTTTTGAACTCCGAAATTCTTACTTTTCCCCAACATTTCCCACACATAAACAACCCAAAAATACAAACAGAACTGTATTAAGATTGAGGTTTGGACTTGCATCGCATAAACAACTTAATAGTGGCATATAGCTCCAACAAGGTTAAGTGCATTCGGAGGACGACGCAGACAGCTCTGAAATGACAGTGTTGAGATTTTCGAGTCGTTTAAACTTTGCCGCACCATTTTTGACGAAGACATCATTTAAGTTGCAAATTGTACGGGTATACTGGACGGGTTTGAAGACCGGCGGGCTTCGTCAAGGTCCTGCGGGTAACCCGTACGGGTTTTAGACCCGATCCGTACACGGGTACGGTTTTTGCGAGTACGGGTACGAGTAGGTCCGAAGGCACCCGCGGGTGTACCCGCGTCCATCCTTACCAGCCACAAAACAATCCCGGGCAATCCGGATGTATTAATTTGGAAGGAGGAATACGCCCAGTAACACCGCACCGTTACACCATTTTGGCAACAATGGTTTAGATATTAGACATCGTTGGAGGCTCGCTTTTAGATCCTCTTCCCATAAATCTAATTCCTACCGCAACGCCTTCCTCCCCTCCGTCGTACAATTCGTATACACCGCCCTCGACCCTCCCTATGCATCCTGACTCCACCAATCCATTCCACATCCCTGTAGCTGATGCTACAGGTACTTTGAATTCCGAGTTTACTGATGGAAATGTAAAAGATAAGATGAAACTAATTGTCTTCAGATGCAATGCGGGTCGTTGCCATGGGCTCTGGCAGGCAGACGAGGGCAGCCCGCTAGCACCAATGCCAGCTGCGAGCGTAGCCTGAAAGAGGCCGCAACACTTATATGGATTTTTCCAAAATTTTCCTCTGTCATGGGTGTTTCGTTCAACTTCTGACATACTAGATACGACTTTGAATACTGTACTATTTCAACTGTAGGTTCAGCAGGTGTGACCTGTAACCCCTTAGGTTCAACTTTTGATTGGTTCAATTGCTTTTTGGGGCGATTTTTCGGAATTTGCCGACGTTTTTTGGCCTAAAACCGTGCCCCTGGAGGTTAGTGACCTATGACCAAAATTAAAGAGGTTCAGTTCAGCTAGCATTGCGGCCTGTGTATAAGAGTTGAAGGTTGTATTGTCGACTGAACAATCTACCCGAGTGAACCAAACCGACTCTATATTCAAATAGAAGTTCGGTAGTGCAGCGTAGGGTAGAAGTTCGTTATCCCCGCTGTCACTACCATGGGATTTTAAGTGCGACAAGTAATTACGAGATATATGTATGGTAATCCTTACACCCCTCCCCCCAGGACAAGCTTCCGAGTCCGATAATCAATATACAGTGAATGCAGTATTGTTTATAGCGTGATTAGCCGTAGAAAGCATAGCGAGAATTAGGCCATGGTACACCATTGCGGGCGTCACGCCCGACGAGGAGACCATCAGTTTCTTGATTTTCTACTTGGGCGCGGGTGCGTCCTCGTTTAGCGTAACGCTGGAGGGCGCTTCCTCATCGCCAGCCCCATTGTTGGAATCCGTGTCTATCATGATGAGATCCATTCTATCCAGACGCAGACGCCCATTGATGCATCACGAGAGTAAATTACTCCAGGATAAATCTTCGAAAGGGGTTGGAGGCTGCAAAGCGGCCGACCAACCCCTTGTATACTGTAAAATAAATAAAAGAACACACACCATCCACAAAAATCGGTAAAAAAGGGACCACTTCGAGGAAAAGCATGGCATGACAAGATGGATATTGGATCTACAAAAATCACAGCAACGATGGTGTAACCATGAAAGAGGAACAGGTTTGGTTTTGAACCAAAAAAAAAAGTACACCCAAGAAGAGAAGGCTTAAAAAAGGAACAACTTGTGGAAAATGTTTAAGGAAAAATGCGACCCAACTGACTGTAAGTGCGCTCAATTCTTAATTCAAACTGAGTTCAGTTCAGATTTTAATAGATAAATAAATAAATCTGGGTCTGGATTTATTAAAATCCGAACTGAACTCAGTTCGGATTAAGAACTGAGCACCCCTACTGTCCTTTCCAACTGTTCATGATCAAACTCAAGATTCGCAAGTGCTCGCAAGGTGGCTGGCTGGCCATGATTCAACCGGGTTGGTGTGGTCAATGGTTCTGGCTGAAGCAAGACAAGAGGAAATCATGAGACTGGGAGCGGCCTAAGATATGCTGGCCCAAATAACATTCACAGATCGAGCATTGATCTGAGGGAGACACACGGCTACTTCGGCATCATGCCGTTGCGCTGAGATCACCTTCGGCTTCGCTGGGATCACTCCAGATCGTTGCGGCATCATTACGGCAACTACGGCAATTGTTCAGTTTACAGGTTTCCATTTGTACCATAAATTAGGCGCATTGATTACATAGGGATGTAAGAGAGTATGTAAGCAGACAGTGGTCAGATATGTCCTTTATTTTTCTGCAATCCAATACACACTCAGCTTTGGTGTGATCTACTTGATTTCAGGATGACTTGCGCGGGGTCCTCTACCTTTATGATCATGGGGACGTCACAAATTAATCCCAATTTGCTATTGATCTTCATACTTGAGGCCTTCAAGTTGAAGTTGTGCCCATAGTTATAGCCAAGTTGTGTTTTTTCCAGCAATCAACCAACTGCCGAGGTGCGCTTTTTCATTCGCAACCTGTGCGTTCTTTTTTGTTTTACATGAATTATTTTACAGTATATGGCTCATAAGGAAGTACTGAGCTGCGCATGCGTAGGGAGATGGTAAGTACGTTGCAGGCGTGGGCGGTATGTCCACTAAGTATGTAACTTGACGAGCCAATTTAAAGGACTTGCAGCTGGGCATTCAGAAGTGCAGTACTAGTGTATTTGTTTGTTCGATTCTACTCAAACTAAGGCTGGCTTAGTGGCAGTAGCACCATGGCCATGCGACGACGACATATTGATGCCAGGAGCAGGAGCAGGGGCGGGGGCCCCAAACTCAAACGCAAACGGAGCGTTCGCAACGGACGACGTCCACACCGCGGTGTGTTTTTGGTGCGCGCGCGGCCCCCAAGGCCAGGATGAGGAGCGTCCCGGTGTACGCTAGCACTAAATAGATTCACATGAGCACCTAAATTCGATCAGGTTGGCTGGCGCTCACGTACATAGAATCCAGTTCAAAAACGCGAACGCTTCCAGCGCGGGGATCTCATGGCATGCGGGTGAGGGGATGTCGACGTCGACGATCTCAGGCTTGTCTTCGATCAAACCGACACGGGCCTGGACTCCGCAGCCGAACTTGCCCCCTACTGAGTTTGCCCAGGTGGCGAGCCACAGGATGGAGAGGGAAACTAAGTAAGTAAGTAGAAGATGAGGTCAGTTAGACGGTGGGAAACAAACACGGAATGGAACGCGGGGTCGGCTCTCACTCACAAAGCCATGGGATTTCGACACTGATCATGGAGAGGGGTCCGCCGGGACGAAGAATCTCGAGGCCGATCCTGGGATACAGGTACAGGTGAGTGAGGCATAATATATAATATAATCTTGTGGTCGATGCGTATGCGGACGGAACAAACATACTTACATGGCAGGGAGAGTGAGCAAGGTCAGTGCCGCGGAGGTGATTGCCAGAACGGCGTACGGAAGGTAGGCACCGGTTGCGGTCAACGCCGCTGCCAGGCCTATGTCGATTAAGGCAAAGATTATTGCAGTCGCTGCAGCAGTGGACCTCTAGGTCAGGTCCGACAGATTAAACTTAGTGAGGGTGAGACGACTAACATAACACGACGACGCGGATGAGGGGGAGCAGGAGGGCCATCGGCTGCGCACGGACGGGTGGTGGGACGAGGGGGTGCCAGGATGGCCCTTAAGTATTTGTAGACTTGAACGTCACGTAATTCTGTATCAAAGTACTTACTGTCGAACCGGTCCGCAGCAGTCCGCAGCAGCTCGCAGCGGGCACGCACACCGGTTCAATACAAATCGTATAAGCCATCAACTGCGCTGCCGCTGTGGTGGCCCATGCATTTTTGGGACTGAACAATTGGCCGCAAACGGGTCTTACAGTTTGGCTGCATTACCAACACGGTCTAACACAACTGAATTTTTAAATTTGGGGATCATTTTCAACTCCCAAATTCACGCTGAAAATGCGAGCTCTTCAGGTCCTCAACTTTGAAGACCCTTACTGGACAAAAACCTCGGGTTTTATGCCTTTCAGTCAGCTAATCATAACCGAGTTGTTGCAACACCCGTCCTCACGCACGGACACGGACACGGCCCGAAATACCTCCTCTTCCTCCACTGCCACTGTCTCCCCCCCCCGCAGCACCCCGCCGCCACCGCCGACGTGCCTTGGACCGGCTGTTCCCAGGCTGGGGTTGCTCCGGTACGTTGGTGCCGGGGGGAATCACTCCGGTGTACTAGTACTGGGGAGGAATCGTCGCGGGGAACAGTAACCAGCCAGTGGTCAACAGTGCTAGCCGAGATCTTTCGGTGCCAGAATGCCTGGCGGGGATGACGCGAGTGCTGTCCTTGTAAGTGTATGGGGCCTTTCGTGCATTTGTATTTGGTATTCGGTCTTTCGGTTGTGTACCTTGGTATTCCATCCTTCGGTTGTATAGTTACTGTATTCCGTCTTTTGGCTTTGCATGTACTTGCTGTATTCCATGTGTCTTTCGGTTCTATACTTATTCCATGTATTCTGTCTTGTGCATGCGTAAGTGTCTCTTACGCGTCTCGCGGATGTAAGTATTTCCCGAGGACTGGCGTGGCATTTGCGTGCATGGAGTTCGGGTTGCATCACATTTTTCATCTTATTTTTTCGTTCGTGTTCGTTTTGGTGTTCCACCCTATACTCATTTTTCATCAATTATTCTAGTTTGACCATAGCTGTGAACTTTATCGGTACTCCTCAGCCGGATGGAACCCACTGGGCGTGGTTTGAAGCAACTTGAGCCTGAACTTGAACTTCGAGCATAAATTCCGGTTTAATTTCAACTCCTCCATGAAAATATTTTCTCCATCATAATTACATACAGAACAACCTTGTCGAGCCAACGCTGAGAGGGTAGCGTCATAAAACCTGAAACAAAGTGAATTTTAAATAGTGCATCGGAGGTCTCCTGTGGCAGCAAACAAGTGCAGGCGTCGGAGAAAAATTGTAACTCTCGGATACACCATTTCGTGGCCATCTAGATCATGGAATGGCACCTGGATAGTCACTTGTCTTGCTGGCATCCATTCTCTTAGACACAGTCACTAATTAGAGCTTGACCGAGTGTTCAGCGATGGACCAGAGTAGGTTCCATTGAATGAGGGGTTTGAAAATGTAGCTTCATGAGCCATATTTACCTCGTTATACCTTCTGTCAATCTGCATCTGGTTTCTCCGAATACATAGCGGTGAGAGAACGGGCATCGAAAGGGAATAGGGGCAACTGATCCCATCAGATCCGAAAATTTCGACACAAAGTTCAACTTAAACTTCGCTAAAGAGTTCCACCTGGACCTTGAATATTTGATGAACAAATAAGGTCATAGGTTGGACTCAGGGTCTCATCCATAAAGACATCTTGAAATTGGAAATAAAAATCATGGACATACCTTAACACTCCGGATAAAGGAAAATATTGACCTAGGTAGATTTGTAAGCCTACAGTAGATAAATCAAAGGAAGAATAGAATTTTGGAGATAGACACTGGTTGAACATTTCAAGTTTTTCACTGAAAATTTTGGTGAAAAATGTTTTGAATTTTATAGCAATTTTTCAGTGAAAAACCAGGTGAAAAACTTGAAACAATTTTGTGAATTTTTTGAACCTTGTGAAAAATTTCTGAAAAAGTGATGAAAATGTTTTGAAGTTCAAAAATGTCATTAAAAAGTTTCAAGTTTTTCACCTGATTTTTCACTGAAAAATTGCTGTAAAATTCAAAACATTTTTCACTAGAATTTTCACTGAAAAACTTGAAATATTCAACCAGTGAGATGATTTTTCATTTGGTCTGAATTGCGAAATGGAAAGAGCCACAATCAGTGACTCTATCAAAAGCTAGATATTTATTCGCTATCAGTAAGCTATGAAAGCTCTGCCAAGAGAACTTCTTAGGCAGCGCATTCAGGTATGTTGAAACAACGACTTTCGAGGCAACAATCCAAAATTCCTTTGTTGTAACCAAGGAATTTTGGATTGTCGGAACAAAAGTCTTTGTTTCCTTGTGGACTGGAAGTGCAGCTGAAAGATGTCCTTGCTGTGAGTTATTCATAACCTACTGATAATGAATAAATATCTGGCTTTTAAAAGAGCCGCTGATTGCTGCTCTTTGTGTTTCAAATGTCAGACCAAATGAAGAATCAACTATCTGGAAATTTTTATTCTTCCTTTGATTTATCTACTTTAAGCTTACAAATCTACCTAGGTCAATATTTTCCTTTATCCGGTGTGTAAACGACGCCACGAGTGACGAACATCATGTGACCTTAACAGACACAATACAATGCTCAATTGTTCTTTGCAAGGGGTCCCCAATTTTTTAGTTTTGAAACATAGGCCGATTTATGAAACTAAGCCTTGGAGGCTGAACCAACCGACCACGTAAATGGTACGTAAATACCATTAACCGTTCTTTAAGATTTTGCTTGTTCGCAGTGCAATTGCCCCATGTGGGCATATCTCCATGAGCTCTTCCTCTCCTCTCGCCCTGCGGGGCCTGGTCCAAAACCCCATTTGTGCCCAATCCAGCCCACCATTCAAATCGACTAAATGCCCCAAATCCTGAGCAAACTCCCCCATGTAGGCCCATCTCCATTAACCTTCCTCTGTTTTACTTCTTCGGTTTCAAACACTGCTTTTCCATTCGCACTGGAACATTGTCGTATTCTCCGTCATTGAAGCCTGCGGAAGCCGCGCCGCGGACTGCGAGAGAAATCCCAGCTCGTGCAACAGCCGCACTCGCCTGATTTGACTGAGCAGGTGCCCAAGCTAAAGCAAAGTAGGAATTTCTAGCCCCATTTCACAGACCCGGGCGATCCTCTTGAATTCGCGGTCAAATTCTAGGTGTCCCAAGGTAATGCTTCACCCAGCTGATTATTCACAGTTCAGCGCAACAATTCCAGTCTATGCCGCAGCCCGAGGGTAGACCAAAAGGATGGGACTCGGAAGAATGGGACTCGCGTGTTCCCTCGGCTAGCCTCGCTTATGTCGCTTAACATGAAGAATAGGGCTCGGAATACGTTACGCATCAAGTAGATTCAAACCCCGCCCTGCTCAGCACCATGCAGTGGGCCTCCGCGGCGAGCGCCAGGGGGGACCGCGGGGGTCTCCCCCACGCTACATTGATTTTATGCTGAGATTAAGCTAAAAAATGCGAAAACAATGAAAATACTTACTGAGATTTGCCGTCAGGCCAGAGGAGGGGGGTCCGGGGGGAACGGTGTTCCCCCTGGCAGTTAATATTTCCTATAAACAGCATTGAATACCCATTGTTAATCCAAAATACTTACAGCCGGCTCTCGCCGCCGAGATTGATGGGCTGATGCCGCCGTGATCGGCTCAGTGATCCCTCCCACTCTTAGCCGAGTCAGTAATACACGCGGAGCTGTTAAATGACCGATCGGCATTGGTCGGCGTTGGTGATCGCCTTAATCCATTGCCGGCACATTGGGAATCGGTGGATTTCAATGGCTGCACGCATGGAGCTTTCGCCCACTGACATCCAGTGAATACCAATGGAACTTTGGACCTGAGACCCACTGGACTCCAGTGTTCCCCACTGCCTTACGGCGGTTCTCAAGACAGTTCGATGGAATGTGTCCGCCTTCACAACTGATCAAGTCACCGTAAACCACTGGACCATAGATGAAAAGCAGTGGGATTCATTGGAACCCACTGTAGATTTGGAAGAGCTAGTTAGTCTGCACAAATTGTGTTACTCTGTGGAATCTTCTGCTGTGAGTAAGTGTATGTTACACATTACCTAAGGTGTTCATTTTCTTAAGTGTTCAGATTGCCCTTAAACTGTTACTTTTGGCTCGAGGGTTCATCTGTTTCGAACGCCACCAGAGACCTTACGGAGTGCGAGATGGCTATTACAATGATTGCAATTTCGCTTCAGCATTGCTTGGCACTTGCAGGTACCGAATAGAATTTTGTCAAATAAAACAAGTTTCTGATCTTCTTGCTGCCGGCAGCTCGTCGGTTACGGCGGGTTTTGTGGTAAGTGGGAATTGTGGTTTGGTTTGTTCAGGGGATGCCGAGAAGTCCAATGCTCTAGAGGAACCCGCACCCCCCACCTGCACCTCTTGGTCGTGGCCAGTGTAGGACAATTGCGACCTCGCACTACCAGGGACCGCTTTAGGAGGAACACTAGTACTTAGATACTTTTTGGACATTTTATTCAGAAAATTCGGCATATCTTAGAATCGATTTTTAGCGCTTTCTAAAACTTAAAAAAAAAATTAAGTGTTCATTTGCGTAGTGTTATCGTTACCAACGTCCCAAGTGTTCAGTTCAGGGGTCTGTGTTACATGTTACATGAACACTAGTACTTGGTTGAATTAGCACAGTAGTAGTTCATTGCAAGCAAAATTATATGGAAGATTGTGGAAGCTTTGAAAGCTATCAATATCCAGCATTGCACGATGGAAGCCAGTGGATTCCAGTGGGCGGAGAGACAGTGTGGGCCGATGATTTTCGGTGTTAATCGGTGGGTCACAGTTACCTCATTGTCACACACCGTCCATCATCAATTGACAATGGCCGCCAATAGCCATCGGTGGCCACTGGTGGACACCAATGACTTTGCTAGTGATGGGTGTATTACTCAGCCGAGTCCCATTGCATCAGTTAGTGTTGCCGGGGTTCGGTTAGGTTCGGTTCGTTCCTGATTTTTGCGAACCTCGAACCGGACCTGGGGTTCGGTGCGGTTCAGGTTCGGTTCAGGTTCGAACCTGAACGAACCATCAAAATTCTTTAGTTTCCCCCAGCCGTGTTGGTGGGGTCGGAATGGTAGAAAAACGACCTCTCCGCCAGTTCTGTGAGCAAAACTCATGATTTCCTCTCAAGTCTGCCCCACGATCTCGCTTTCTTTCCTCATTAGGAAATTTCCACCATCTTTCTCCAATTGGAACTCGCAACTTCAACGAGCATTCAGGCCATTGTGATCATTGCACAATACCCATGCCTGCAGTTCTTCTGTATGTCTATTCTTATCACTGAATACAGGTAAAACTTGTCCAGAGATGAAGTTCTTAGAAATCTTTTGAGGCCTAGACTGTTGAGGCCCAGTGAAAATCCCCGCTAGGGAAAACGAGCCAGATAGAGGTAGATCGAGGTATCGAGCTAAATCGAGGCCGATCGAGGACGAGCGAGGTTTTTTGGTCAATGAAGTAACATCCAAAATCACAAGCCTTGACGGGACTCCTCGAAAATCTTCGAAATTAAGCAATTGCGTCATGAGCGCATAGTCTGTACAAAATTAAAGAAGTCGTACGATTTTGGGATCCCCACTCTTTGCCTTCTCCCACCATCTCCTCGTCTTCCTCGCTTCGCCGCCGCCTGCCGCCCACCGCCCGCCGCGACACCCCTAGCCCTCTGCGCCTACTCTACCTCAACATACATGCTATGAGTCTTCTCCCACTTGGTCGCCTTCTCCCTGTGGCGCTGTGGCTCGAAAGATCGTAAGGTTTCCCTTGATTTCATGTCTCTTGCAGCCATAGCCGAGTGACTCTTCCTGCAGAGTGTTGTACCTGCAACGACACTGACCTCAGGCGTGTTCGCGTCGACCAGGGTCTCAAAGAGCATCAAGAGTACGCACCGGCATCCTCCATAGAGTAAGTTCTCCTCGCCTGTGAGCATGCTTTTGCCTAATGGAACGGTAGCGCCCGGGAAACAATAACGACGCACCCTAACGATGTCAGATTCCTGGTATGTCCCCACAATTTGCGTTGAATCCTTCTCATTCTGCGTACTTCATCCAGTACTTGATATCATCTGCAGAGCGCCTCATTGCCAAATCTCATGTGTATGTGCACCTCGCTTCACATTCTTCACGGCCACTAACCCGAGTGTTGAGCATAGTAATGGTAATCCACGAGTCGTATCCCCATTCTTGACGTGTTTCGTTTCTTTTTTGCTGTTCTTTCGCTGACCTTCTTCTCCAGCCCGATTATTTGTGACACCGTTCGATCGGCATCTGTTGTGGGAGGACACGGAGTGGCTTGGTTCACCGGGGTTTGCGACGGGTCAGACGCATCGTAAGCATTGGGAATGGATGGACGGCGTGGGCGGGCGGCATAGATATGCGGTATTCAATGTACTGTAGCGTTTAATAAATGGCATTTATTTCAATTCTCAATGTGCCCCAGTAGGAATTAATAGATTGCTCGACCTACCTCGATAGCCTCGATAAAACCTCGTTTTTGCTCGATATATCTCGTTTTTCCTCATTTTTCCAACGAGCCAGAAAGAGCTATGTCCGGATTGTCGAGGTAAATCGAGGAGCCGTCAAATTCCTCGATTTACCTCGATTCAGCTCGATATACGTAGCTGGGATTCTCACTGGGGTTGAGGTTCGAACCTGTTCGAACCGGTTCAGCGAAAACTGAGAATGCCCGAACCTCGAACCTCAATTCGGGTTCGGTTCGGGTTCGGTTCAGGTTCGGCTGGGGTTCAGAACCGAACTCCGGCAACACTAGCATCAGTCCCATTCTTCTGGTATAGACTCATTTGTGTTTCACACGTTGCAAGTCATGTCAACGGGGATTTCGTTGATCTGTACATTAAGGGATAGTTTTGATCGGTGGTGGTGGCGGTGGGATCCAGCAGGGAGGCCTAGAGCACTAGGTGTCAATGAATTATATATAGTGGTAAAGGTTGGTGTAGGCGAGCTCAAGTCAAGCCAAGCCATAAGTCAAGTCGTCCAAGCCCGCACAGCCAAATTTAAACTCCGCTAAGCGGGGAAAGCCGTTTTGGCAAGCCCGTCGGGTAAGTCTGTATGGGAGCCGGAGGCGTGCTGGGGCGAACAGGCGGTGAATGCGCAGATGCAGGTGCGGTTTTGGACTCGGAGCGCGGTGTGGGGGTGTCGGCGGCGGTCTCCACGGCTTCTTTCCCTTCGCCAGCAGAGGCTGGGGTAGGAGCAGGCTCCGGCTGGACCTGGAAGTATGCGGTATACCCATCCGAGTGCTAGCCCATCATCTACATCGCCGCGGACCGGTCGCGCGGACCACTCATACAGCTCGACAAGGCGCGTCGCGACTAGGCCGGTCGCGGGCTGGGTATACAGCCACCGATAGTGCAGCGCATCTTTCACGCTCAGCGCCTCAGAGCTCCCCTCGTTAGTGATCTTACGGCTTGGCTTGGCTTGGAAGCCCCGGCTTGGGCTTGGCTTGGGCGGGCTTGGGCTTCACTTTCCTCAAGCCCAAGCCCAAGCCGTCGAGTAGGGCTTGGCTTGGCTTGGCTTGGGCTCAAGCCGCGGCTTGCCAGTGTTTTTAGTGCATCTGCTACAGCACGCTTTCATCGTCGCTCTATTACTGTCAAATACACCAAAAAAATGTATTAGATGTCCATATCGTAGTCCGGGTCATAATTTCTTAGGGTCCTTTACTAAAAGATCATCTCATCCTTTTTCCCTGTCATCGCCCTCCTTCCTACCATCATTAGCATCCTCGTCATCACACCCGGTGTCTATGAGAGCCGACATACGGAACAGCAAATCACGGCGTATCATACATCTGAGAACTTGCAACGCCTCAACGATGTCGGCCTTTAACCGATTGCGTCTCTTGCTGATTGTAATCCCAACCGAGGAAAATGCGCGCTCACTGGATACCGATGATGACATCACAGCGAGATAGTCACACGCAAGCGACGCCCACACAGGATAACGAGCGGCATTTATCTGATCCTCGTCGATCTATAATGCCGTGCGTCAACGACTTTGTCACATTTTAGCACCGAAGCTGTGCCGTCATTTTACCCCCTCCAAGCCGCGGCTTGAGCCGTCGGCTTGGGCTTTGGTCACCCCAAGCCCAAGCCCAAGCCCACCCGAAGCCAAGGATTTGGCTTGGCTTGGCTTGGCAAGCCGCGGCTTGGGCTTTGCGGCTTCGCGGCTTGAAGCCAAGCCCGGAAGATCACTACCCCTCGTGCACAGCAACGTCTTCCAACCAGAGCGCATCCGCGTACGCTAGATGGTCAGCCATGTGTGCCTCTAGCGCCGGGTGGAGCTCATGCGTACGAAGAGGCATAGCGCCGGGTTCTCTGGCGGGTACATTCAGCCCATAGGGCTAAACTGATACATCGCGAGGCTCTGATCAGAAGCAAAACGCGATTAATCAAAGGTTCTAATGAGAGGGCTCGCGATGTATCATCTTAGAAGGCTTCCCTTTTGGGGTACCCCTGGCATGCGGGTGCTTTCCCATCATGCGGCGGCACTGGCTCGCGCTACTTCGGCTATCTCGACAATGGGGCGCTGGCGCGTGGCGGGGGCGGGCGGACTTACCTTTTTTGGAACCTTGTGTCTGTGTGTCCCCCGCTCTCGGGATTGTTAGTGTAGCCTAGGCAGATGCTAATCATGATGCACCTGTGTTTGTGGAGCCAATGGAAGCCGTGTTCGTCCCCAGTGAGTGTGATGATGTAGGGGCAATGTAGAGCGAATGCGGTTGCTTGTTCCTGTTATGACTTCGATCTTCACTTCTCCGCGGAAAGTAGGCCTACACACGGAGCTGCCTAATTGAGAACACCACGTGTGGGACGGCCATCACGCGGCACGATGAACAATAAACGCATCAAACCTTCCTTCGACCACGACCACATCCACCTCGCCTTCCCTATACCCCTGCGTCCAGCATTATATACATTCTCATCCCTCTCCCCCTCACCGACCCATTTCAAAAGAGCTTCCGGTATGACACTACAGATTCCTTGTTTGTCACTCGAAAGTTTCAATTGCCACCCACCCGCGGTTCAGTTGCCACTGCCCTTGGAAGTAGTCAATAGCCCAGATAACTCCCTTTGCATTCCAGGCTGCTTACCCCACTATATGTAGACCACACAATATTTATGGGTTGTGCACGAGCTTGGCCGATCCACCTTGTCGCGTGCCGTGCTCGTAATATTGCCACCAGATACCCTCTGCCCATTCCTTAGAGTAGTATAAAACAGGGTACCTCCATTAATAGTCTAATATCATTCATTCCATTGCCTCTCAAATTTTAACTCTGCACAATGGGCCTTTCCGACTCTTATTTCGACGATTTGAGGACTTGCACGCACAATATCTGCCGTGATGGCCGCAGCAACACGTGATGTCCCAATAAGGCAGGTCCGTGTGTGGGCCGTGTTTCCCTTCTCCGCCTTCCCTCCCGCTTGCTCCCCCGCTGCTCCCTGCTACCGTGGGGCCTCCACAATTGTTTAAGAACATCCATTAGGTGCTGGCCGACCTCTGTATCTACTTTCCACGTCCCATAGGTCCCGCCAGCTCTCAAGCTTGTTTTTAGCTCCCCGGCGCTCCTGCTCTTTCACCGGCTCTTGTACCGCCGCTATTAACCTCAAGCCATTATTGCACAGTCAGCAACTTCTGACGAATGTTCTCCCGCGTTTTTGCGGCCGCCGCTAGCTCCGCGCGTCTACTGCGATCGATCTGACCCCTAGCACTCCCTGGCTTGCACGCACGCATCCGCTCCTTGCATTGGCCCAGCACGATCTCTATTTGCCTTTTGGGGTCCCAACGCACCTCTTTTGCTTTTGGTCGCTCCAGCTCGCTTTCTGCGGTGTCTGTGCTCAATTTGGCTGCGCTCGTGCACCCATGGCTCCCATCCGCGATTGCACCACCAGATTCACTCAGCCTCAGCCCAGTTCGCTTGTTGAGATCCCAACTAACGTCCTTCTGGGTTTCTGTGGCCCCCAACTCGCTGTCCGCGCCCGCTAGCACTTGGCTGGTCTACCGACCCTCCAAGCCTTCTCTTCACACTTTTATCGTCCGTATCCGCGTGGTACGACCAAATCCACCTTGTCCAGTTTCAAGACATATTTTCCCAAATCCTTGTAGCGCCAGGCAGCTCTGCGCGCCTGCCGCGCTCAATTAGCGCCCTAGCGCACCCTGGCTTCCACCCGCGCTTGTACACCCTTATTCAGCCCACACTACTTCGATTATTTTGGAGGTGGCCTAATCTACGTCAACCCGCATTTCGGCGGCCCCAGCTGTCACTGTGCGCCTCATGTGCTCGATCCTGCTCCCCTGCGCATCCTGGCTTCCACCCGTAGTTTCACTCAATATATTGACTAGCGCTATCTCAATTTATTTAATGGGGTTCCAACGCATGTTCTCCTGCTTTTTCGTGGCCCCAGCTCTCTTTCTTTGGTTGCCGCGGTCGATTTTCCCCCTTGCACACCATGGCTTCCCCTGGTGCTTCTACAGCTTGTGTTCGCTCAGCACTACCTCCTTGCGCTTGGTGAGCTTCCAACTCACCTGTTCCTCCAATTTCGAGGCCTCTGGCGGCTCTGTGCTTCCCTAGCGCTTGTTTTTCCTCTTCTAATTGCTTTAGCGCCCTTAGCGTCTATCGGCTCGGGGAGTCTCGGACCGTGTCCGGAACTCGTCCCGAGTTACCGATAGAAAGAAAATATCGAAATTCAAGGACTCCCTCCTAGTTCTGAGTTTTAACCATAAGGCTTGTTGGATAGTTCATATATAGCTACATATCTTATGTAGGAATTAGGGAAAATGGTTCAGAGGAAAATATCTTATTGATCATTGAAGCTGTCTCTCCGCCAAATTTGAGCTCGAAACTGATTTTTCGCAACTACTGGCATGTTACAAGGCCTTTAAAATCCTAGAAAATCATGAAGGACGCAACAGAGGTGTCGGAATGATATTGGTACAGAATTGTGCAGTCTGGATTGAGGTGGAAGGACAAATTCATCAGGAGGTCAGCTGAACAAGTTAAATTTGCGGTTTTGTCATGAAATATCCGGGCATCTGTGCTGATCTTGCGTCTCTTTCACGTATATGCTCCCTTGGAACCTCAAAACCCCAGTTCAAATTGTAGATTCGGGTGCATAGAACCTCAGATATGATCTCTCCGGCCTTAATACGGTCTCGGGCTTGCGCCATGCCGTGAAAATCGCCAAATACCTCAAATATGCGAAAATTTGAAACTCCTTGTGGGGGTCTGGTTTTCAGGTATGTTGATACGAAACACTGAACGACCCTAGATCCGGATGCGCAGACCATGAGCACAAGAACTGGGCGAGATACAAGCGACGACATTTCAGCATCCAATTGCTGAAAAGGTATGAAGCACTTAATTTCCCGAGCCGGTAGTTGCTGAGAGGCTTGCTGTAATATTTACAAGGTTCTGGGCTTGTCCCTTCACAACAACAATTCACCCAGTGTAGTCGTATGACTCAAATTCCCAAACCCAATTATTGCGCAATAACCTTTGTGAATAAAATTTCAACAGGGGTCTAAAGTCAATGAAATCATGCGGTGAGGTACCAGAAACTGTTCCATTCACATTTGACGCGTAAGATACCTCTGGGGAGATCAGAAGAGCCCGAATAATATGGTTCGTGATTTTCGACTACCTTAATTTCGAAGATTTTTTTTGCTCAGGCTCATTCTATTTCCAATTCTTACCTTCCTCGCAGTGTTCAATTTATTTTAAAGCGTCTCAGTGTTGCAAATGACATGAACTTTTGTCGTGTAATGTTGGCAAGTCGCGTCGGTCACAGTGTGACACACCCTCTTTCTTTCTTCCCACCACACGACTCGAGCTTGTTGCCTCGCCGCGCTCCCCTCCGATGATCTCTCTGGGCTCTTGGCCAAAGATTTGGTGCTCTCACTGCACTTTATCCGTCTAGATACGCCCTCGGTTGCTCTTAACGCCGCTGTATTCCGGATCTTATGGAACCTGCTTTATGTTATCCAAAGCTCTTTGAAACCCGAAAATTCCTCCAGGATCGGGCTATCTTCATGGTGGAGGATAGTGCCATGCTCTCACGCGATGCAGCATCTGTTTCAATCCATCAGTATTGCTCAATCCAACCCAATCGCAAGCAGGCAAATGAACGTGCTACAGGCCTGCCGTTCAGTACAGTAAATGAGTAAATGCGATAAGATTTTCTGAGGGAACTTCAAGTGTGTGTTCTAGTCCCTCTCGTCTGGTTTCTCGCTGGTTGTTTTCGGGAATCTACGGTATTTTCTTCAGGTTTTTCTTTTTCTGGCCACCGGCAGCGCATACTTGCTAAACGTCTAACAACATCAGTACGCACGCAACCTCTCCGTGGCGCTGCTGCCAACGCTGCCACGGTGTGCAGCGAACCCGTCACCGCTTCGACCGCACCACAATCTGAACATTGTCCCCACGGTCTGCGCCAGCAGTCACCCCGCTGCTGCCCCGGCTCGTGCAAGGGGTCGGGATTTTCACTCACTTCTGTGAGCTGAGCAACACGTGCATCCTGTGGGTGGGCTGGAAGCATCGCTGCATGCGCCATAGGAGCCGGATTGGCCCGCGGAAATGCAGGAGCCGCTGCGTGCACGGGTAGCGGTGGGTGATGTCCGAGGGCGGCGCCCGCTGCACGTACCGCTGGGATAGGTAAGCATGCGCCAAACCGCACACTGCAGGCCTGCGGCACTGACGTCACGCCGGCCTAAGTCTGCCATGAGTACACGTTCATCGGGAACAGGGGAGGATCTCGCAGCGCAACGCTAGAAATGAGAGTGCAATTCACGCCGGTTGTCCTGCCAAGGTGCGCAGCGCTGTGGAAGGGTGGATTGACCCGCTCGTCGACTTCCTCTTTTTCCCTGTCTCCTCGCTTAGCGTACGGTACATCGGTCCTCGGACCGATTATTTGTTTCGTACGTATAGATGCCATAATACCTCCCTTTTGATCCCGAACCACCACGAGCGACGCGGCCAGTGACTCGAGTGCCCCAACGTGAGCACGCCACCAGTGAACACCTTTCCACCTCTCGCCCATATTTCTTCATCCACCGAGTCATTTCGAGCCCGAGCCGTACCTCACGCCTCCACGCCACTTTTCCCATTTTCCTCCTGATTTCTGTTCCATGCCTCGAAGAGATTTCTGGGAACATTTCCTTATTTTCTGCTGCACCCTTCGACCCTATTTCTGAACGACGACCCATCGACCTCGGTCTACCAGCAGACCGCATATTTCTTCTTCAGCGCCATCGCCGCTGTATCATTCTTCAACCAATGCCTCCTTCGTTGCTCTCGCATTCATTGGTGGCGGAAACACATTCGCTTGTTACGGAGTTCAATGCAGGTACCGGCACCAAGGGAGTCCAGCGTGTGTAGGAGTGTCAGCTCGCTGAAGCCCACTAAATCACGTTTTGTGGGGTACCATTACCTCCTTAACTCTAGCTACCTTACACTGTGTGTTCTAGTCACCCACTCCACAATCGAGATTTTTTTCGTGAATTTTATTAAAGTTTTATGAGCTCATCGTCGAAGGTGGTGGCGAGAGCGTTTGATTGCTGTGTCCCAAATGCGGATATTTGGGATCACACGACGACGAGCTCGAGCACAACGTGTGCAGTAGGCTGCACACTGTCCTACCTCCGGATGGAAAGGCTCTAAGGTGATGTATCGCGAGCCCTCTGATGAGAACGTTTGATTAATTGGATTTTGGCCTCAGCCAGAGGGCGCGATGTATCGCTCCCCTAGGATCTGGTGGTACATTGTGCGTAGAAGGTTGTACCGTACGTTGACCTGTACGATCGCTTCGAGCACGCGGCCCGTGGTGTCTATAAGCTTATTCGTGAGTCACAGCGGGATAGACGCGAAGGACGCGGGATCGTGGTCTGCAGAGTTGGCACGGCCATGGGAGGAGAGGAACGACTGGATTTTTGGGGGATAAAGGAGGAAGGAGATCATAGGAGGAACCGTTCGATTGGTCTAATTAGATTACCCCGGAAGGAATATCCCGTGCCTCTGCCGCTCGGCTCCTTGCGGCTTGCTCAACCACTGTTGGTAAAATTGGAGAAAAATGCGCCTTTTGGCCGGGATTTACACTCGGAAAGGTTTTATCGATTCTTGACATTTACCATACAAAAACAGTACTTTTTCGACGCATTTTTCGGGCTGGAATTATATAGAAAGTGTACCATTCCTCCGCCATTTCTACCTGGGATGTAAAATAGGTGAACTATAAATCATAGCCTCGACCACGCCTGTGAATATGGAAGCTTCTGCGCACGTGCTGGGACCACAACCTACCCTCAGATCCGACTTTTGGACGAAGACGATACGCGGCGCTCTACTAGCCGTGGCAGATGTGCGGATGCGGGTTGATACACCACGAAGAAAGAAGGTGCGTCCTCGATTTTCTTCTCGAATCCCTGTTCCATTTGTTGGCATTGAGCGTCCCGTACATCATGTCTTTTAGTGCAATCCATTCATGTCAACCCATTCCTCCTAGTTCATCCACACTGATCTCGCCCCGGCTCACACTTGCGGCCATCGCTCTTCAGTTACAGAGCCAAAACCCGGATCCGAAAACGACCTAGATCCGAAAAAAAAAGATTTTGAGCGGCATCTGTGGGGCCGCCCAGCTGGGTTTTTTCTTGTAGAATACCTGCGAGACTGAAGAGTTTCAAGCTGTTTCTCTGCCCATTTCTCTTACTGGCAGTGTGTCCCATGCAGTCAGCCCTGGGGATTGCATGAGGGAGCCATATGTGCATGTGATAGGAGTGCAGGGCGCTAGAGATAACCGTGATCTCGTATCATTGGAATTTTTCGGATCTAGGTCAAACTCGGAATTCGGCCAAATAAATAAAGGTGCCGTGCCTTAAAGCTGCTTTGTCAAAAATTGTGAAAATATTTGAGGGTAAACTACAGGCTATATAATGTACCCTAGCACACTCAGGCCTTTAAAATTACCTCTCACAGCCGTCCAATAGGGGTTCAACGTTTTTTGTTTCGGATCCGGGTTTTGGCTCTGTATTTGATTCAACCTTTCAACGTAATGTAAGTCACCTACATATTGACAGCCCATTCACATGTAATTATAAGCCACCCGTCGTCGCAATATCTCTGGCTCAAGCGCTCAGGTCCGAGCTCGGTTAGGTTGGATATTATTCCGGCACGCGCGACAGTGCGACATGATTGAGTGGGAAGGCGAGTGCATATTTCTTTGCACACATAATTGAGATCAATTTCGATTTTTCAGCACAAAGAATGATAACGGTCCAGCACAGCGCGGGGATGTCCTGTATGCTCCCTAAATGAAACTGTCCCGCCTCAGCGCAAGGCCTGATGGTGTGGTACGACGTCTTGGGAGGGCACGTCCTGTGCTCATACCATCACGGAAACACAACTATCGTTTGAGGCGTCGGCGCGACTTACGGCGACCTTTCACTCCGTCACCATGCCAAGATTGAATGAACACGAGGATCTTTGATCTGTGGTACGATTTGTTGGCAGTTGAGCTGGCCTGGTTTAGAAGTCGGTGGTATCTCCGTCAGCGGGCACCATGTCGATTCTCCCGGACTGGCGCTGCTGCTTCATGCGTGACATCCTTCAATCTTTCCCGGAAATATAGCGATGCCTCATGCCCCGGATTTCGACCTTGCCCTCAACGTGTTTGTGTATGCATCGGAAAGCCAGTTTCCTCAAAACGCCTATCGTGTCGCATTCCGTGGTCATCGCTCACTGAAGCTTGAAGGATCGCGCCACCAATTGGATCTCGATGCTGCTCACAATATGACCTTCCGACTCGGCCGGACAGACACTGATCGGGAGAGCGGCAGCCAGCTATCCTTGACAGATCTCTGTCAAAGAAGCGTAGAGAGGGCGGAGTTAGCACAGGGGTTAGCACAGTCGCACATGAGTTAGCACAGACTCTGCTAACTCCGCTTTTAATTAACAGCGCTTGCGGACCGTTTCGCGACATTGTAATGTGTAGAGCAGTATTGTCTTACTATAGTAATCCGACTAAGTACTCAAGCGATAGGTGACGGACGTCCCAAACTGAGGACTTTTGGTCCCGGTGATGGTTACAGTGTGGATGTCTAGTGCAAAATAGTTCAAAAAGCGAAAATTCGTGGTCCGGCATTTGCCGAGTCGCTATTTACCGCACAATTTCGTTCAATTCAAACCCGTGACAGGGTTGAACCAATTCGATATCTCGATAAAGGCCTCATTGTCCGGTACCATCACCAAAATTGTCTTAGGTGACAGGGGGACACCCCATGTTACATGCTTATTTTTTTCTTTCACCTTCTGGTGCAATGAGTGAGAGCCCAGGCTTTCTTGGTGGGCACCGTCGGAATTCACGTCTCATTCCTGAGTTCGGAATTCTCCTCTATTGTAAAGCTGGAATCAAAACTAACCTATTGATAGATGTACGGGACAGATTCCGATCTTTGCGGCTGGGAGATCTAGATCCCGGTCCTGGATCAGCTAGTGCGATGTCGGAAAATCTGCGCAATTATGTCATAATGTAAACAAAGCCGCAATGTTTTCAATATATAAGACACGGATCTCAAGCTTGATTCCACCCTTCCATGATGCCTCGCCAGTCCACTGTCACTGAAATTCGCCTAGACATCATTATAGCCTGTTTGACTCCTGTGTTAACACTTCTGGATGATCTCCATGATGCATTTGGTCCCCAATTCATTCAGCCCATTTCAAACACAACCCTGGCTTTGATTACTGCAGCGCGGGTAATAATTTTAGCAGATGGACTTTCTCATAACTTAATCAAGGTCACAGAATGTGAAACATAATAAAAACGAATGCATCCAGCTCATGGAGAACAATCCCCCCGGTTCTGTATGCAATTGTCAATCTTCATATAGAAACCGAAACCGCTAGCTCCTGGGCTCCCTCCATGCTTGATCACATCCAAAAATTCATGGAGTACATCAGTTTTGCACAGAAAACCTTCTCAACTAACTTTCATGCAGGACTCTTCATAAGACATATACATTCATTGAATCGCAACAAGATGGAAATAAAATCAAGCAGCTCTTCCGTCAGGGCGAAATGAATGCACTGTTCAAGGATTGTCAGGCCGGATTGCATCAGGCTTTTAAATTATTCAAGGTGAGTTGTGTTGCATTGTGCCACACCATGTTGAACATCTAGAGATAGATTGAAACTGGCTCCGGGCTACTCGGTAGCGTTGACGAAATGAAGAAGTATGCAGCGACCATGCACAAACAGCTGCTTGAATTGATTTCCACATTGTCAGAGGGGACAATTTCAGAGTGTTCATCACTAGTATGTATATGCATGTGATATTCAAGGTCCGCGAATAACCTAGGACGCAGATATATCCGGGAGGAAATGGCCTGCAGAACAGGTGTGATCTGGGTTATGTTACTGAAGTGATGTTTCTGATTTTTCAAGCTCAAATTCATTCTCGATGTTACCAGCTGAACCAAAGATATTTCATGGTCGTGAATCTGAACTACAGGAAGTTCTGAAAATACTTGGTCAACACTCACCGAGGATTGCAATTCTGGGAGGAGGTGGAATGGGAAAGACAAGCCTTGCAAGAGCAGTTCTCCATCATCCTGATACTTCCACCAAATTTGAACACAAATTCTTTGTCAGTGCAGAAACAGCTACCAACAGCATTGAGCTGGCAGCACTCATTGGCCTACACCTTGGGCTGAATTCTGGCAAGGACCTTAAAAAACCTGTTGTTCAATATTTTGCAAACAAGTCATCATGTCTGTTCATTCTGGACAATCTGGAAACAGCATGGGAGCCAATAGAGTCCAGGAGTGATGTAGAGTCATTCCTATCCCTTCTCACAGCAGTAGAACATCTTGCATTGATTGTAAGTCTGATTTCTTGTTTTTATTTTGCCGAAGATTTCCCCTTCTCTTCTTGTTGTGCTCAAGTGAGCCTGCAGATAACAATGCGAGGGGCAGAAAGGCCTGGGAAGGTTCGCCGGACACATCCCTTTTTATTACCTTTGCAACCTCTATCAGAAAATGCAGCCCAACAAACCTTCATTGATATCACAGACAATTCCTACGACAGTAAAGACATAAACCAGCTTCTTCAACTCACAGATAATATGCCTTTGGCAGTTAACCTCATTGCCCACTTAGTCGACTATGAGGGATTTTCAAATGTCTTGACTCGGTGGGAGACTGAGAAAACTGCTCTGCTTTCCGTGGGCTATGACCGAAAGTCAAATATGGATATATCTATCAGTCTCTCACTCTCAAGTACCAGAATCACCTCTGATAGCAAGGAATTGTTGAGCCTTCTAGCAATTCTCCCAGATGGACTCTCAGATTCTGAACTTCTCGAGCGGTCTCCCAATAAGGGATATTCGGACATGCAAATCCACATTGCTTGGCACCGCTCTGGCATATATTGACCCCAAGAACCGCTTGAAGTCACTGCTACCAATTCGAGAGCACATGCAGCACATCTATCCTGCTTCAACAGAACTTATTCAGCCTCTGCAGCAGTATTTACACCAGCATTTGAAGCTGTATCGTCAATATTTTGGGACCCGACAGGTGGCTGCAAGGATAGATCAAATAATCTCTAATATCAGTAACTCGCAACAATTGTTGCTGCTAGGATTACACCAGGAGAACCCAAATCTAGCAGACACCATAGATTTTGCACTTTCTCTCAACTACTTCACTCGGAAGACAATTCAAGTGTATTCAAATCCAACATAGATCGGATTACAGCAGTGATTCCTCATGTTCCAGATGACCGACTAAATGTAGTTTTTGTCACTGAAGCGTTCTCATCAATGGGGTCCCGTACCATTGTCAATGCAGATTTTCTTATTGCCCAGGGTATGTCCCACTTGAGTAGATGCAATGATTCGACTGTGAAGTGTGAGTTAGCACAGAGTCTTGATGAGTATCTTACTGATAACATATCAATGCCAGTTGGGTTTTACGTTGCAGTTGGATGCTATTACATGGTTCAGAAGAACAAATCTTTAGTTCTGCAATATTTTGACAATGCCCTTGACTCAGCACAGGAGGAAAAGTCACAACAAGCCCAGGTTTTACAGATGATTGGCCAAGTAAATTACTTTCTAGTAGGGGATTATCATGCGGCCCAGACACATGCCAACAATGCCCTCAGACTAGGCAGACTATCGGGAGATTTATACATTCAGGCACGCAGTCTACGACTTTCAGCCCTGTGCCACACAGCCCTGGGTGACAACATGAAAAGCCTACTCCTGGTTCAGAGGGCAAAGGAGCTACTAGAGCTTTGTGGAATGATGGGTACCTACTTATACACCACTCTTTTGCATGATGAGGCATCAAGTCATATCCTGAAATCAGAATATGCAGAGGCTCGTAAAATCCACACTGAACTGGTTCAGAAAATTGATCCTAATCAAGAGCCAGGAGACTATGCTTGGGATCTCCTTGGTATCGTAGAAATTGATATCATGGTGGGAGCAAGTGAACAAGATGTGCGCAAAAGCCTGGACAAAGCAACAGCAATATTCAGTGCCGCAGAATATCCTGCATTACTAGATATTTGTAAAATTCACTTAGCACGGCTAAATCTCAGAGAAGGAGCCACACTTGCTGCAAAAACTATACTGGGACAGTGTCTTAAGTCTGCCTGGGGGAACGATAATCAAATTACATTGGCATCCTTGAACAACCTAGCTGATGTTAGCCAGTGGCATGGCAGTGATTTCACCTGGGTGTCTAAACAGATAGTGGTATATCTGGTTTATGCCAATAAATCACAGGATAAATTTGAGCTTCACACTGCACTTCAATTCCTAGGAGATGTGTTCATTTCCAACAAGGAGGATTGCACAGCATGCAACCTCTTTGTTGTAGCTCTGGAGGGATTCACATACATGGATATTCATCACAGCTGAGCACAATGCATGCTACGTCTCGGAGATCTTGCCAACAAAAGGGGAGAAATTTCCAAGGCAGCTGAGTTTTGGAAGGCAGCTCGGCCCCTGTTTGAGCGGTCCTCGCAGGCTAAGGGTGTTGCTCAAATTGACACCAGGCTTGCTGCTGTTACTCAAGATCATCAGAAAGCATTGGAAGATCTCACAACATTACATGCTCCTGTCAAGTTGTTGCAGCAGCTTTCCATTATAGATCAAGAAGAGACATTCAAGATTGAAGAAGCAGAGGATGGAGTTCATGAAGATGCCGATGAGGACCTGGTCCATGCTCCAGTATGATGATTATGATTTTCTATTCTCGCCAGTTCCATGCATATTCTGTATTGGGGTCTATCTATCTATCTATTTATTCATTTCTGTTAAATGTTAAATAAATTTAAAGTGCTTCAGATAGTAGGTGACTTCCCATAAGGTAAATTTATTCCCCCAAAATATTTAGGAAGAATTCCGAGACAGCTGTCGGGATCCTAAATTGAGATACCCAAATGGATTGAATTTTAGCCTACATCATTTGGATAGCTTAAGAATGCTACAGGCATGAGTGAATTCCCCCTCTTTTGCGGCACCTGCTGCTTCTCCTACTGCTTCCAGGTATTTGAGTCCCACAACCTCTGCAGATCTAGGCAGCACACTCAAGATCACTGTAGGCAACACAGTCAGCCGGGTAGCCACTAACTAGCAGCTCCTCCTGTCTCGCAGGCAACGAATCAGGGCAGAAAGCATATAACAACATGTTGAATATATCGTGAATTTCCCTCATTTATGTCGAAACATCCCACCGATGAAGATTTTACACTGCCCTGGTATATCTCAGAGCAAAGAACTCTCCGCCACTGAGCACAGGCAACATAGTGAGGACGGGCACCGCCCTTGATCGGAGCGGCGGCTTTGTACTTGTCTGCTCCCTGCTGTAGTCTCAAATTCAATGTTCCCTTGTGTTCTGCCTTCCACACGCATCCTGTTAACTCACTTTGGCGGGGGAAAATGCTTATTATGCTGGTATCTGTACGGCTCCAAAGCAAAATCTACACTAAGAACAGCAGTAAATTTTTATTCAGGTGCGTCCTCCCACTCAGCATCATCTTCTGGACAATACCCGTATTCCTCGACGACCATGCTATCCGAAGGTGTGCCCGATGTTTCAACGAGTGCAGATTGATTCGACATATTATATGCGACTGCCTAGTGGGCCGAACTAGGTAGTGGGCCACTTGCATAATATCAGGTGTTTCAATGGCAAATCCGGCAACTTGGTGCCTGTGGGATGGAATACGACCTATGAGGATGCCGTATGTCAAGTTTGGAGGTGTGTCGATGTGGCGATCAAATACTGTGGGACGTTTTGGATCAAGATGCCGGCGTGTGAACACCATTTCTTATCTCCGAGCAGCCTTGGCGCTCGTTTTCCGCTTGTTTCTCCACCAATTCCCCGTTGATTCGCATAGTTTGGGGCTCTTTCTCTTCCCCTCGTTCACGGAGACAATATGAGATGGACTCATTCTCGGAAATGGTTCTATAACACCTCCACAATCCTTGAAGAAGACCTTAACCTGACCCCGAGTGGCACAATTCAGCCACCTGCGTAGCGAACCACCCGTGTTTGCCACGGACCTAGGACTTGATTTCTGCATTCCAAACCACTATCTGTGTATTCTCCCCGGTAGTTGGACTTTTAACTGTTCGACTTCCCTGTCACGGCGGGCAACGACTGAAAACCGGCAAATTGAGTTGGGCGTAAAGATGAATTTTGTTCGAGGGGTTATAGGCATGTGGGTAACATTTTTTGGAACCAATCATGTTCCAATACACCCTATTCACCTATCTGGGCCTTAATTCGGGCTGTTGACATGCTTTTCGCTTTGTAGGATACGCGATTCAGTTCAGACTGCTATTTCATCCCTCTCCTTGGCTGGAAAGGGAAATAGTTACAGCCCTAATGTTCCCCAGAGGTACAGTTCATGGGTATGGAATATTGTAATTATATCTCTTAAATGATTTGGAATGCGATTCGGTGAACAGTACCCATGTCAACGAACGGATTGAGCGGGTGGCCCACTAGCCCGTTTTTTGCCTTTTTCGGAGATCGCCGGAATGAAAATTTAGCAAGCCCTCAAATCATGATATAAATTCGGGAAAAAATGATCCACTCGCTCTTAGGATGCATACCTTCATTTGAAAGCTCATATACCTGTACATACTCGACTGTGTGTATGGGCCTGGGGCGAAAAATGCTAAGGTGGCCCAGTACCCAGTCTCTGATAATAGACCTGAAATAAATTAGCGCGACCTGTCAATCAAGCCAATCACTGCATTAAAGGGGTTCCTAGAATGGCAACCGGCGAGGCCCACTTAGCCGGCCTCCGCGGGCCTAGACCGTTGGGCACCTAGCCAAGCGATGGCTAGGTGCCGAAAGGCCGAGGCCGGCTAAGCGGGCCTCACCGGTTGCAGGTCTAGGAACCCCTTGAACACAGTGAATTTAATTACTGCCGTGCTAGCTCCCATTCTCGAGCCTCCAAAACGAGCTTTCTGTGCACAGCAACGGTGGTCATATCCTTCCACTTCAGCTTCAATAAAATCTCGTCCTTGAGCATATCCCGGTAAACGTGCCACTGTTCCTTCAGCTGAGGCGATGCCAGAGTTCGAATTTTGGCAATGTCAAACTCGAGGCGAGTTCCTGCCAAGCGATCCGCTGCTGCTTTCTTTCGCGCGGCTGTCTTTAGTCGGCGGGCAACCGCTGTCTCTGCCTTCTCCTGCTGGAGCGCTAACCATGCGCGCCTGAACATTGCCCGTCTTCCGCTTGCCCCATCTTTACGAACCTCCCGCATGACGAACCTTAGAACTGCGTCGTCACAGAATTTCTGGATGAAGGCCTGAGTATTGTTACGCTCCCATCGGATTTGGTTCGAGAATGAGTGGGCAGTGCTGTTGGGGTGATGCTTCATATGCTGTCGATACGATCCGAGTGTGCCCTCGTTCCTGTCATTTGTCGAGGGGATCATCAGCAGGGCACATTGCAGCGGAGTAAGCTTGTCGAAGGTGCCCCCAACATGGAATTCTGGCGTAAACTGAATCCAGCCAGTGTCGCAGCCTGAGAACATAGTGGAGATGACAAGGAATAAATTTGGTAGGTGGGGACAAAGTTGTTCAACCATTGGGAGGAGAAGGTCATTCATGAAAGGTTGGCTGTCAATCGTCAGTATTTCCAGGGGTGTTGTGGGATCGAGAAGTATATAGGGATTAGCGGTGATATGGGCACAGAAGAGAGGGAGTTTTCGGTGTAGGTCCGTCAGATCAAGCAGATTGACCGGCGATTCCTTTGTTCCGCGAACCATCGTCACATATGGCCAGGAGACGGAGACGCCGTACAAAGCAGTTCTGTCATAGTTGCGTCGCAATTTATGCCTTTGAGAACATAGTGCTCGACGTGATTTTTCTGCCCGGATTTGGTCTCCGCATCGATGACTTGTTCAACGAGTTCCTGTATGATACCGTGAAAGCAAACTACTTCAGCAGCAGCATATGTATAACACCCATACCGGGTGTTGGATACATCCGGAAATTTAGTTGGCTCATCCAAACCATACAGCTCCCGCTTGCGTTCCTGCATGAAGATAGCGGCCTTGTCCTGATAGCCCCGTTCACCATCCTTGTGGCGCAGCAACGAACCAATCAATTGCAACAGCTTAATTGCACCACGGCTGCTCGACTCGATGGCATGTTGTACTGCGGTGCTGTCGGGATCATTCGCGCCAATTTCGATTGTCGCGCTGTTTAATTTTGTTGGCAAGGAGGACAGGAAGGGGTAGACCGTGCTTGTCGTAAATTTGTTGGACAGCATGATAGCTGTAGCGCATGACGTTGAGATCCTTATGGCAACAGCAACCACCAAAGACATGTGTGCACTTGTTTTGCTGGGCCTCTGGAGTAAGTGAATGAAACTCATCTTCGCCCAGCCTACGCTCGAGGACTGCCTCCATGATTTTTGAGCGCTCGGTGGGGGATCTAATAAGAAGCATCACAAAAATGTCGGAATACGGACCGTCCAGCTTACAACACAGCCAATTCTGCTGGAGAAATTTTCGCAGTCATTTGAGGGTCTTCATCTGTGATGTTTGACATTGCGATGAGGATTCGACCTGTTTCGACATCGGCGACCTCAATCGCCGCCCCGCCTAAATCCCGAATGACAATATCCTTCTTGTGCGCCGCAGAGAGTTCCAATTCTTTCTTTCCATCGGCAGCATGATCTTTTCCCTCGCCCATTTTCTTGCGCGAGTAGTCATCCGCATCCATTGTTCTCTTGTCTTGCGCCGCAACTGGACTGCGCGTGTAGGTGTTGGCAATACGGCTGGCTGCCTCCATTGTACCCTCGAACTGTCGCTTGGCAGTCTCAATGAAACGGGTGCGTGTTTTCCAGGTAGTTTTATCGGAGTCGTCAGCATCGGGGTCGTAAGATGGCACGAGAAGAGTGATGTGTCGAGATTCCACAGTAATTCCACGGTGCGTTGTACCGTCCAAACTCTCGACGAAACCTAATGACTATGAAGACGGCGGAATATAGGCCAAAATTGAGAATAAATACCAGGAGTATCCATAATCTCCCGTCCAAGCTGCAATTCTCCATATTTCCCCTCTTCGTCAACTGCGCAAGCGATGGTCCGCCGACCCATGAACCTCTGACCGCGGACTTGGATCCCAAATGTCTGGGCACAGCTGTTTGTTGGATTCAAGCCGGTAAGTCCGACTTATTAACGGTGTCTCAGGCTCGGTCCCATCGCTTACCAACTTACCGACCATATATTAATTAACCAGACTCATTCGTGTTCATTCTTACTTACTGCCCTTGTACTCTGCTCTCAGTTCGTCCCTGCTCCCCATCCAGTTACATTTGTTTTTGTAGTATATATACCTTGTAATTACTTCGAATTGAAGTGTGCTTTCTCCCCCACATCACGTTCTATTACTGTTCACCGCAAACTCAACTTTCCCAGCTGAGCATCCAGCATAGATCAGATTGCCGCAATTGCATGCAAGCTCTCACGCGTCTGCAGTGTACTGCCCATGCTCCTTTGGATTCCACATGCGTAGTAGTTTGTAAGCAGTTTCAGCGATGTCTGTGCACGTTTCACCTGTTTCTGGGATGTGTAGAGACGATTCCGGGTCGCATTCATCGAAGCTTGTTTATCTCGGAGGTCAGCTTTCAGTGAGGCGATGGCAGGGTCTCGAGAGTCAAGGTCAATTGCTGCCAAAGCAAGATCCTTTCGAAGTCGTGTCATCTGCGCAGATTGCTCGTCGAAATCGTCCTGGAGGGATGAGAGTTTGGCATCGATGGACTCCTGCTTTGTTCTCCTCTCCCCCTCGAGCCTCTTTATCTGCTTCTGCTTTTTTGCGATCTCCTCCGAGAGCTCCCTTTCTGCCTTCCGTTTCCGCGAGGTAAGCGACTTGTTGGTAGCGATCCGGGAGCGACTTGCTGTCCTGAGAGAATGAGTCGATAGCCTGGTGGTAGGTGTTCCGAAGGTTAGATAATTCCGTTTCCAGTACAGAAACTCGAGCTTCTAGTTGGCCAATTCTGAGGTCCTTCTCCGTTATTTGTGCTTTTAGTGACCTAGAAGATGGCTTCGGTGGCTTGGGAGTGGCGTCAACAGCGGTAGGCGAAGATTCCGGAGCTTCATTTTCGTTACCGCCGCCACGCAGTAATCCGACCCTTCTACCCAAGGCCTGCCATTTTGAGAGTAATGGCATAGCTAGAGCGCGCAGAAATCATCGGAGAAGCAGGTACAGCGTTGCAGGACAGCAAAATCAGAGCCAAGAATGTGAGGTAGGAGGTTAAAAGCGAGAGCGCGTTCTCAAATAGTAGCATGTCACATATGTCACTCATCGTGACCCTACGCGTCGAGTTGGTGTCGTAAAGATTTATACTCACTATCACAAAAAGTACCGTATCATTACATTCAATTCGATACGGCGCGTGACGCGTGACACGATACGAGCAATTCGATATTTCGATAGCAACCAAATTTTTGCGTGACACCACCAAAAAATTCGATATTTGAGGCGATTTTTTGCCTTTTTTTACTTTTGAGCCCTGCGTGACGGTTTGGGGATTCGACAGAGTTCGCCGTGACCCGTGACACCGACCAAATTTCGATACCGATAAGGGGGTGCGTGACGCGTGACTTCTGAATTGAATGTAATGATATGGTAACCGGAAATGTGTTTATTGCCAGAGATCACATAAACCGAGCTAGACGGCCTACTAGTCTGAGATACCTCAGGATCCTACCCAAAAATACCCCAACTTGTTTCGGAAGTCTGAGTACATTGGGACTGGCTAGAGACACCAAGAGATCAGCGATGCTAATGGCAATTATGTCATTTTATGGTCCACAAAGAAAATTAGCCGCAGATAGACAGCCTGAGACCCAATTGACAGTGGCTCAACTATGGAGTGAACTCTAAAGCATCTTGCCTGAATTCTGAACAGCTAGAACCTTGAATACCCTGAAGGAATGAGTCAGCAAGTCATTCTGCAACATCAACACCCAAATTGGAACATACATCAGATAGTCCCCATTATAGACACAAACCCTCCAAAGTGGTATCTTGGATGGGTGGAATAGATCTTAAAAAGTGCCCTCATAGACTCTCATTCAATAATAAAGCACTCAGGCACAAATTCTTAGGCTAAATAGGATGATGCTTTCTGTAAAGATTTTGCTGACTTGACTTGCTGAATGTTTGACCTATTTTCAGTTATCTATCAGCTTCCCAACTTTATATATAGGTCTTAGAGCGTACAGGGCATCCCCAAGATTTTCTCTTGAGACTCTCTACCAAGTTTATACTTGTAAGTGACTGTGTGTTGGAATGTCTTTGGCCATGTGCAGCAAAATTAGGTGCAATAAATATAACCCACCTAACGAGCACATACCCACCAACCTTGAAGCCAAATTTTACATTAAGGGTGGCCATATGACCCAACGAACACACCCATTGAGTTAGAACAAAAAAATCCTACAGATTGATCCCATAAAAGCCTGATTTCCGGTTACTTTTTGTGATAGCGAGTAGGCTCTTTCATTTCCCATCGGGTCTCTTTACCTTCGCAGATGGGGTTGTTTTAAATTGGCCGGTCCATAGAAGTACTTTGCCGGATTTTTTAGTAACGCGTCAACCTCTCACCAAACCGGCCTCTTTGGCAAAATGCGCCTTATTCTTTGTTTATCTGTGAAGAATAAAAAATCTGGCAAAAGTACTTCTATTCTTTTGCGTATTTTTAATAAATCTGTCTATTTACATTTTTCAGAAAGTGTGGTGAAAAAAAGCTTTTAAGTCTGCAAAACCGGAACCAAATGTTTCTGCGAACCAAACACAGCCAAAGCCGCCGCTCCGACCAAGGGCGGTGCCTGTCCTCAAACATAGTGTGTACCCAGGAGCTCTTACTGCCCACACAGCGGCTTGTGGATGCATCCCACTTATGCGTTCCTTGCTTTCAGTGTTCTCTCTCTTGCAAAAGAACTAACTTTTGGGTTGTCTTCAGTCTTAAGATTTTGATGCATGATCTTATAGTTAATGGGGAGCCGCCCTGACACTCTCTGCACAGTCACGAGTCAGTCCCGCAACGGTGAGTCGGTCAATGACTCGGGCATATCCATACAGCATACATTCCAAGATAGATGTTAGAATTCCAGGGTTTGCGAGCCGTAAGAAGCTCGTCAACGTCATCGGCATGCACAGACCGAATTATGTACCGCCGAGAGTGAATAAAGTAACTTGTGAAACCTAACTTTAACTTTGATTGCCCCTTTGACTTGGCGGGGCTAACTTTACGGTACTTTACGGGCAATCAGCCAAAATAACTTGCCATCAGATGGCATCATTTACCACCAAGTTCACGTGTTCGAGAGCGTTCAATCCTTATCATATCATGCTTTCTGCTGCCATATCGTATTCATAGTATATTATCTGCATCTATATAAGAAAAGACGTGGTTTGGCCAGGAGAAAAGTGGCACCCGTGGGAGTGAAGGCAACGGCTCTGTGGAGCTGTTGACTGTTCAACGTCTTTACCTCCACAATTGTTGTCGCAATGTTGGATTCTTGGATCTTGTTCTACTTGGTTGTCTAGATGTTGTTAGCAGATGAGGATGATTGGCGCTGAGGAAGTGAAGGGAGCAGGGAGGGCTTTGGTGAGGCAGTAGAATTGGAGGGAAAGTACCTGACCCTGAGCCTTCATTTACATGCTGTATTCTACTTCTCTTTTATACTATTTTAGTGAGGCTGTACACTCCTGGTTTCATGTATGTTTCAAGGAGTGAGTCCACATGGTCCTTTACAAAACGGGATGGCGAGGATTATACTCGCCAACTATAATTTCCTTTTTGGGTGTGCGAAGATGTTCACCATTCGGATAGATTTCCTTTTTCCGGATCGAGTTCGCTTCGCCTCAAGGGCAAGGATAATCTTCGGCGGCGATTCGCTTCGCTTGCCATATTCCAACACTCCCCCTCAAGCGTAGCGAAGCCCAAGCTTGGTAACGAAGTACTGCAGCTTGGGTCGCGGTAACGCCTTGGTGAATATGTCCGCAGTCATTTCGTCTGTCGGACGATAGGGTACCGAGATTTGTTGGCTTTTGATTGTCTCCCGAATGAAGTGGTATCGGAGATCGATATGCTTGATGCGCTCATGGAACTGGTTGTCCTTTGAGAGTGCTATTGCCGACTGGTTGTTGCAATACACCTCAGTTGGGGTCGTGATCGGTTTGTATAACTCCCCAATGAGCGCACGTAGCCAGATGGCTTCCTTTGCGGCATGAGTCATCGCGATGTATTCAGCCTCGGTGCTGGATAGCGCAATAATCGGCTGGCGCTTTGAGCTCGCAGATACACAACCTCCAATCATGAAGTTGTATCCCAAAATAGAGTGCCGATCCATTTGAGAAGCGTGATCTGCATCGGAGCAGCCATAGAGTGATAGCTTCTTGCCACCTAGGATAAGGCGCGAATTCCGCGTGCCCTTCAGGTACCGGAAAATCCTCTTCACGGCCTCCCAATGCACACGTCCTGGGTTGTGCATAAATCTTGAGGTAAGGGAGACTCCATGTGATATATTGAATCGCGTCCCCTGGCAAAGATACATGAGGGAGCCCATGCCTTCACGATAAGGTGTTCCCTCCATGTCAGCGATTTCCTTCGGCGTCAATGGACATTGCTCTGGAACGAGAATAGCTCCTGGTTCCATTGGTGTAGAGACTGGTTTCGCATCGGTGAGGTTGAATCTGGCGAGTATGGTGTCAATGAATGCGGCCTGCCCGATGGAGATCGTGTGAGACTGCCTGTCTCGTTGAATGTCCAATCCAAGGAGCCATGAAACTTCGCCCAAATCCGTCATCTCGAAGTTCGCGTGTAGGTGCCGTTTGACCTGGTCAATCTGACCAACAGTTGGAGCAACAATTGTTAGGTCGTCCACAGCGGCAGCGATGATCTGTGTCGCCTCTCCTTTGCCCTTGATGAACACTGCCTGGTCTGAGCTGCAGATCCAAAATCCCATGGACTTCATGACTTCTGCCAGCTTCTTGTACCAGCCTTGTGCGCCTTGCTTGGTCCCATATAGTGCCTTCTTGAGGAGAAGCACATATCTGCTGAGTTCAGCTGGGCACCGGCCACGGAAAGAGTCGACACTCTCGAGATATCCAGGGGGTGGTTTAACATAAACCGTTTCCTGTATCTCCGTGTTCAAGTAGGCGCTCTTGACATTCATGTGGTGAATTTCGCAGTCGCGATGTGCAGCTAACGCGAGGATAACGCGTAGCGTCGATAATTTGACCACTGGAGCAAAAGTCTCGGTGTAGTCGATACCATAGACTTGTGTGTTGCCTTTCGCAACAAAGCGTGCCCGGAATCGCGTGACTTTGTTGTTGCTGTCATGTTTTGTTCTGAACACGAAGCGCGATTGCAGGATGTTCGCATTTGGTGGAGGTATGATGATGTCCCATACGTTGGCCTTTTCCAACTGGGACATTTCTTCGTCAATAGCTTCAGCCCATTGCTGACTCTGTGCGCTATTAAGCGCCTCCTTTGCGGTTTGTGGTTCCGCACCAGGAGTCCCACAGCCGACCATCGCAAATTCGATATTTGGATGTCTGTGCTTCTCCATCGCTCCGACTGCCTGTTCAGCGATATGTCCATGGTGCAAATCAGCATAGTTGGTTGCCTTGTGCTGATGGAGTCCTCGGCCTGTGTTTGGAGCCGGTTCAATCAATCCGTCGCGTCGTCTGGGAGGTGGACGAGGATCATCGTCATCCAAGTCCTGATATCTTCCAGGAGGAGAAGGTGGGCGAGGATCATCTTCTGAGTCCTCGTCCTCGGGAGCAGGGGGTGGGTCAGGGATTTGTGGAGCTGGAATGTCGGTTTGGGGTGCTTCGGATCGATTATCTGGAATAAGAACTGTGTCCTCCGATGGAATGTTCGGGGCAATGTCCATCCTGATTTGTGGAGCTGGAATGTCGGTTTGGGGTGCTTCAGATCAATTATCTGGAATAAGAACTGTGTCCTCCGATGGAATGTTTGGGGCAATGTCCATCCTCTCCCCCTCGAACTGAACATTCCCATCGAGTATTTCGTCCGGGTTGAACTTGACATTCCGTTCCACTGTAACGGTCCATTTCTTTGGCCAGAAAATCCTGTATCCCTTGCTTTCATCATCAAATCCGACGAAGCGTGCCTCCGCCGCTCGGTCATCGAGCTTTTTGGTATTCTCGAGTCGGACCCATGCTTTGCATCCAAATTCATGGATGTCTGACAAGTCAGGCTTTTTGCCTGTGGCAGCTTCGAGTGGGGTCTTGTTTGGCAGAGCGCGTGTCGAAGTGCGGTCTTTTAACCAAACTCCGTGTTTGATGGCCTCTCCCCATAAGGATTTGGGAAGGCCCGCTGCAATCAGCATAGTGCGTCCATGCTCGAGTAGAGTTCGGTTAAGTTGTTCCGCAACTCCTTGCTGAGGTGAGTTGTGCACATTTAAACGTCGCAGTCCCGTTCGCCTTCAAATGTCGTGAGAATTCCGCCGACAAATATTCTCCCCCTCGATCGGTATCGAGGGTGCCAATCGTCGCTCCCCCTAGGCCTGGGCCTGTCTCGAGGACGTCAATTGTTGCTCCTCCGTGATGTTGTTTGGCCCATGCTTCGTAGTCCAGGTAGGCGTCAAAGGTTTGGCTCTTCTTCTGGATCAGGTAGAGCATGGTCTCGCGAGTGCTGTCATCGGTGAAGGTGACATAGTAAAGCCTTCCCCCGATGGTCTGGACTTGAGCTGGCCCCCAAACGTCAGAGAAGACTCGTTTTCCATATCATGTGGCCCGTGTTAGGCTCTTCTTCGGAAACGGTTTCCGAGTGGCCTTTGCTCGTGCACAAGGCTCGCAAAATTCGGCCTTTGAGTGCATATCCAAGTCTATGCCTTCAACCATTCCCAGTCTGACAATATCCCGGGCTGCGGCCGGCAATATGTGACCTAGACAACGATGAAGCTTGGAGAGTGTCATCTTGGTCTTCGCTGTGTTGGCGATTTCGATCTTCGCCCTGTTGGCGGCTTCAGTCTTCACACGAAGATTATCTTTGGGTGGTATGGTCGGCGTCCTGGTTGCCATACTACTTCTCCGGCTCGCGTTCGAGTCTTGCTGAGGTGGAGCGGTCGGCTTCCCGCTGGTTTTCCACTGTGTTCACACGCCATGTTGGTCGTCGCAGAATTTCCTCCGGATGTGTTCGCCTTGCAGGCCTTCGCACTTCTTTCACCGGATGCGTGAGCCGTGCTGCACACAGCCACCGCGGAGTCTTGCTCAAATGCATTCCTTGCATGAGCTGCATGGCGAGGAATCCTGTATAGCCCATTCGACATGGGGATCCTCCCATTAATCCCTCTTGCTGGGGACGAAATTGTACATCCCCCATTTCCGATGGTGAGACTGTACCCTGCGCGGTCAAGACGGCTGGCCGATATGAGGGTGAATGGCATCGAAGGAGCGTAAAATGCATCCTTTAATGTCGCTGAAGTTGATCTTCGCCCGTTCAGCAGTATGGTTTCGACATCTCCCTGTCCCACAGCCTCAAACAAAAGTCCGTCAGCGGCATGTATGGCGATGGGCGAAATGGGCCGGTAATTCTTGAATCGTTGGGCACAGATGCGAAGTTGCTCCAGAGTCGATGAGTTGTTCCCCGAAGTCCTCCTTCGTTGCAAATGCGCTTGGCATGAATGCAACAAAGGTGACATTTCCGTCGTGGCGCACATTTTCATCGTGGTGCGCTGTGTGTGCCTGATGTCCACAAGGTCGTCCCTGTCCTTTCTGTCGTGGTCCCTGTCCTTCTTTTCCACCACCGGGTTTCCAGCAGTCCGATTTCATGTGACCATTTAGGCCACAGTTGTAGCATTGCACCACCTTTCCTCCTTCTCCGCGAGACCTGGCGCCCAGGCCCCCGGATCTGGCCCAGTTCTTCTTTGATGCTGGCTCTGTGGCCGCAGTTCCTGAATAGTAGGCGGAGTTTTCTTCTGGCTGGTGACGATTGCCTTTGGCGCGGATTTTGTCCATGAGTTTCCGGTGTTCCGCCTCCTCCGAAAAGTGACTGATGAGGTCGTTTGGAGCTAGGATTACCTTTGCGATCCGCGAAGTGGATATGATGGATGTGACGATGGGCCGGTACGATTCGGGCATGGAGCCCTGAATGATGGCGATGAAATCCTTGTCCTCAACTTTGGCCCCCAATGAGGCCAATTCCTCGCGCTGCGTGCGCATACGGTCAAGATGGGCAATTACATCCTCTTTCTCGCCGCATCGCATTTCTTGGAGCCGTCGTCGTCGATCTGCGATGACCAGCTCGCTCTTGTCCTCGTACTCGCTGCACACAAGGTTCCAAACCTTGGCGGCAGTTTGGGACTCCAGGCCATTGATCAGCAGCAGTATTCTGTCATGTGCTCACGATCTGTTGGATGACCTGGGCCTCCTTCTGCTCGAATGTGTCCAACTTCTTCTCGTTCTCCTCAATCTGTGCCATTGTTGCTTCGGTTGACCTGTCCTCTAGAAGTAACGAACTATTCTCCATGTTAAGGTCCTTCGGCATGAACTCGTATGGCCTGCGTGCTGTGCCCGATAGATGACGATGAAGGTTATGTGCCTTGAGCGCATGAATGGTGCGACTCTTGTACAATAACCAGTTTGCTCCATCGTCCTTGAGTTTGGTGACCTGGTACAGATTGAAATGCAAGGTAGACATGGAAGAGTCGGAGTCAGGGGTGGGGCCCATAACCTGTTAGCGGATGAGGATGATTGGCGCTGAGGAAGTGAAGGGAGCAGGGAGGGCTTTGGTGAGGCAGTAGAATTGGAGGGAAAGTACCTGACCCTGAGCCTTCATTTACATGCTGTATTCTACTTCTCTTTTATACTATTTTAGTGAGGCTGTACACTCCTGGTTTCATGTATGTTTCAAGGAGTGAGTCCACATGGTCCTTTACAAAACGGGATGGCGAGGATTATACTCGCCAACTATAATTTCCTTTTTGGGTGAGTGAAGATGTTCACCGTTCGGATAGATTTCCTTTTCCGGATCGAGTTCGCTTCGACTCAAAGGCGAGGATAATCTTCGGCGGTGATTCGCTTCGCTTGCCATATTCCAACAGATGTCCCCTAAGACCACCGCATGAGCTGGGTAGTGCCCCGGTGTTCCTGAACAGGACCATGCTGTGTAATACTACCTACCTACCTCTGGGTGCATGGTTCTCAGCTCCACCGCGATGCTGAGATGGCCACAATTGAGGAACAAGGCGTGCTGAACAGTGTTTTCTGCACTTAGCCAAGGATTGAATCGGGGATTGTATGCCAGCCAACCAGGGAAAATGCCACAAATCAGCTTGGCACACAGTTAAACAGGTGGACTTGGGAGGATGGCACAGGACAGAGAACTAAACAATGGAATTTTAGGTGCGAGCATTGATGGATTGATCTGGCGGCTGGATAGAGGTGAGACTTACTATCAGGGACCGGGTACTCGGCCACCTTGGTGATTATTGTTATTTCTAGGGCATTTTGAGTGAACCTCGCAACGGCTTGGGTCATGAATCGAATGCATATATCCTATGAATGATTAGAAATATTTTGGCGGATTTTAGGGGTTGCTATAGTGGTACCGTGAATTCTTTTTTGCTCAAATGCCCAAAAAGGCAACAAACAGGGTACTTGGCCACCTCGCCGCATATGCTGCTAATGCCAATACTGGGCCCAAAATGTATCCAGATCTAATATTCGGGTCAATATGTAGAAGTGTGGGTAGTTTCTATGTCCATATTATCTAAAAGAAGGGTATACAGGCACATTTCGGAATGCAGAAGACTGCTGCCTATGGCACATGTCAGCAAACCAAGAGCACAGCCAGAGGAAGTGGATGTGTAGGTGCATGATATGGTGCAGGATGACTATTAGGGCGTATAAGTATATGACTGACCAAATAGTTCCATCCCTAGAAGCCAGGAACCCGTTCAAAAATCTTGAAGTTCTGCAACACCAAATTGGTGTGTTTTAAGGTGATGGCTAGTGGTATTTGGGAAGCAAAATAAATAAAATATTGATTAATGCTTGAAAGCATGGAATAAGCTACTAAGAAAGCCTATGTCAGGCGCCACACCCATAGCTTTAATGGTGCATTGGATACAGAGGTGTTTCACTGCAGCTGATCAGAATGCAGGCCAAGTCTTCCTTGCTGTCTTGTGCAGTGTAATGCTTAGTCTTTGAGCAACACTGCTGAATGTAACTATGCTGCATTGAGGCTGCATAAGGATAGAGAATTGGTGGAAAACGAGCAGTGGCGAGCATGGGTAGCGCAGCTGAATTAAGAAATGTTGGCTCACTTGGTGTGGAGACCGATCAACGTTCACGTAACTTTTGGCCAAAATGTCACTTTGCCTTGAAATCTGGTATGGGAGGTCCTCAAAGGTCATACTTAGTCCCTTGATACCAAGTGTTCACAAATTTTAACTCTTTCATGAAATATTCACAGGTGGCTGACTACTTAGGGGTGGCCGACTACCTGGTGGCCGATAGTAGATAACAAGGCAAAAATCCTTTGCTCACGATACGCAATGATGGTCTGCTCCACCACTAGTTGACATGTCTTTTTGCCTATTCAATGGGTTAATATCTTTACATGGGATCAGTCATGTCAGAGTCATTGCACGATGGCCTATATGAAGTGAGATGAATTTCTATTCCTGAAGGTCAGTTTGGCAGAGAAGCCTTATATGAGCAACATGTTGAACATCTATTCAGACGAAATTTGTTTGGACAAGGGTGTAGAAGACTTGTAACTTTGTGAGAAACTATATGGAACTGAAGGATGAGAGGAGGGGCACAGACTGCTCCAAAATGAGTAAGCTTAACAAGAATTAAGCTGGAAGTAACTATGACCTCAGAACACATTACAATCTGCCCAGCAACTGCAGTGTTCTAGTTTGAACCATAACATTCACAATGTTAACATTGGAATGTGAACGGTTCGAATGGTTTTGGTTTGAATCATGGCCATATATCTCAGTCTGATCAATGGAAATGGTTCAAACCAAAAAAACGTTCAAAAATCAAAAAAAACCGTTCAAACCAAAAAAAAAAAACCATTCAAACCAAAAAGACTGTTTGAAAAAAAAAAAAAAAAAAACCTTCAAAACCAAAAAGACTGTTTGAAAAAAAAAAAAAAAAAAACCCTTCAAACCCAAAAAAACTGTTTGAAAAAAAAAAAAAACCCTTTGAACCAAAAAAACCCTTTGAACCAAAAAAACTGTTCAAAAAAAAAAAAAAAAAAAAAAAAAAAAAAAACATTTGACCCAAAAAAAACCATTTGAACCAAAAAATAATCATTTGAACCAAAAAAAAAACTGTTCAAACCAAAAAAAAAAACCATTCAAAACAAAAAAAAAAAGCTGAAGGTCAGAAAACCTGTTTTATGGTGGTCTAAGTGCACATTTAGTCCTGTGCAACAAAGATTGGTGATTTTGGACATTGCACCCCAAAGATAGGTCTTTTGGTGCTTTCCATGCTAAAGAGATAACACTAATCACCAGATTGACTTGCAGGGAAATCTCTGATTTCCGTGCAAGATGAAATGATGTTGGCAAGTCCCATGCAAGATAGACAGATGACAACCACGCAAGTCTTGAAGTCCTGTGCAACTTTTGTTGTTGTCTGCAAAACTTTTGCTCATATCCCTGCGCAATAAATGTAGGTACTCAATCTCATCAAATCTCATCAAATTACATTGTGTGGGATGGTAGCTTAGGAGCAACACCGACCATTCGTGGTTTGTGGTTTGCTGCAGGCAACAGGGTGACTGGGGGGTTGGAAGTGCATTGAGGACAGTGTCAACCCATTCCAGCATGGCCGTGAAATCAACTGGTGTCCCAAGGGCACAGGCTGTCTCAAGATGGCCTGTCAGGGGATTGACAAAATCCCCAACGGTACAGCATGGCCATCATGGTTATACAGGTAGAAACTCACCTTCAATTTCAATTTATGCTCAAAAATTGAGGTCCTTATGGCTCATTATATAACCCAGCAAGTTAAAACCAAGGGCACCAATTTTTGAAGGGAAAGATGAGGCAAGCCAAATGTCTGAGACACGAGGCAAGTGAAATCAAATGATATGTTTAAACCCTTACTTCAAGCATAGAATGAATGTTAAGCTTTTGTTTCTGCAGAAGGTCGTGAAGAACTCATAAAGGAATGAATTGGAACCCAAGTCCCGAAAGGACAAATATATTGCAGTCAGCATGGGCGGGGCAGTTACAAACCTGAATAAGACAGTGGTTCATCTCTCTCAGAGTAAACTCAGACTCAATACCAATGCAAGGGGATAGAAACAAATTTTAATTAATTTCACGTGGTGTTGACATGCTCACATCTTGTATTGAAGTACATGCTACAGCCATTCTCAGGATCAGATTGGTTTCTCACAACTGGGATCAAGCCAGTAATCTGTAAATCAAAGAGCTGTTGGTAAATAATGAATACTGGTTCCCTACCTTATATACCTCCATGGACACTACGAGCACTTTCTCAGTGTTTATGGAGTTTTTGATATCTGTGTACATGCTTGGTACATGCACATGCTCAGTCACTTCATACTTACACTCAATTTCATGGTTGCTTTGATTTGCCAATCTTATATCATGGGAGCTTGAATTTATCAACAAAAGTTGCAGGAGTGCCTTCTATCTATCTTGTGTAGAACTTACCGATGCCACTCCATCTTGTGCAGAAATCAGAGATTTCCCGGCAAGTTAATCTGGTGATTATTGTTATCTCTTTAGCGTGGAAGGCGCCAAAAGACCTATCTTTGGGGCACAATGTCCAGATTCACCAATCTTTGTTGCGCGGGATTAAATGTGCACTTAGACTGCCATAAAACAGGTTTTCTGACCTTCAACTTTTTTTCTTTTGGTTCAAACAGTTTTTTTTGGTTTGAATGGTTTTTTTTTGGGTCAAACGGTTTTTTTGGTTTGAATGGTCTTTTTTTTTAGTTTGAACGGTTTTTTTTTTGGTTCAAATGGTTTTTTTTTGGTTCAAACAGTTTTTTTTTTTGGTTTTGAACGGTTTTTTGTTTCAAACAGTTTTTTTTTGGTTCAAACAGGTTTTTGGTTCAAACAGTTTTTTTTTGGTTCAAATGGTTTTTGGGTTCAAACCATTTCCATTGATCAGACTGAGATATATGACCATGGTTCGAACCAGAACACGGCTACAGTAGATCAGCCTGAATTAGTTGAAGCGGATGATTCTCTGCTTGATTACAACTTTCCCTGAGATGCCTGAGAGGCAGTCAATCTTTAATTGACTTATCAGTACCTTTTAGCTCAGTGCAAATAAAGTTAATCAAAATCACTTTGAGTAACTTCAAATTACTTCAAATTACTTCAAGTAACTTCAAGTAACTTGGAAGTAACTTGCCCCGCCAAGTTAGATCAATGTGATCAGACAAAGTAACTTGTGCCATCAGATGGCATCAAATCCCGCCAAGTTCATCAAGTTATAGTCGCAAGAACATGAATTGATACTTGTTATGACTCCTAGCATTGTTAAATTACTCTAGTATGCTGGTATCTTTTCTAACTTGAAGTTACTTGCAAGTTACTTAAGTTACTTACAAGTCACTTTTGCTTACTTTACTTGTCTGCCACAAGTAAAGTAAATTTAGTTTCGTAAGGCCAAGTTAGTTTGTCAAAGTAACTTTGTTAACCATCGAGGACAAGCATGTTCTTCTTTGTTGCTGTGACTTTGCCCCACCTTCACTCACTAACTAGCCTGGTACGGCTTATTCTAACAATAGAGACACAGTGTGAGTGATGTTATGGGCATTTTGTACGACACCATCTCCTATTTCTGTCTCTTGCTGAATCACTGGTTCAGTTCCTGGTGTATAGCCACGAACATATGAAAATTGACGTGCTAAGATGATGGAGGAATGAGATGACCTTAGAACAGGGATTGTGGATGAGAAGCAGTCGTTGAGGGACTACATGCTTTACACTTTATCCTGATGACAACCTACTGCGCCTGTCGCTGAACACTCTTTCTTTCAATCCTCACGCCTCACTTGTTTATATATCTCTGGCCTAAATATCATCTCAGTCATATTGGAGCTCCATGGGGCGACTCCTGACTGATATAAATACCGAAATCTGTCCGGACTTCAGCTCCGAGGACGAGGTAGCCATCTGCTCAGCTCTAGGCCCTGACAACGAGACAGCCATTGCCAAGTTTGTTGAAGACTTGACCAAAATGAACGACAAGGAAAAGGAGCACTGGAAGCGGCAGGTAGAAATACAGCTAGCGGCGGAACCCTTAGCAAGGTGGAGTGGGAGTAGACGTTGAGGTGGTAGGCTGTCACTTCGATAATGTACATTAGAACAGTAAGACATACTGAGTGTGAAACTACTGCACTTTCGAGAAAGTTGTCCGGATTTTGATCAAGTGGTGCTGCTCAAATTTTGTTTACCTTTGATTGCCTTTGATATACCTCAGCTCCACAATCGCCCCACAGTACGAGCAACAACACACACGTCTCGAGCAAGAAAAACCATCTAGTACTTCACCTGTTACACCATTGCCACCCAATGCTCTCAAACTCGGAATCTGCACCAGCACAGTTGAAGAAATCATCGGCATTTGATCTGCATAGTGAGTAAATATAGAGAGTGGAGCAAAATGACGACTCGGCACGGACTCAAGAGCAATCAGAGGTAAACAAAAATTGAGCAGCACCACTCGATCAAAATCCGGACAATTTTCTCGAAAGTGCTGTATAAGTACTGTACCAAGTTGTAGGGAGGCAATGGCCTGAGCACCGTGACAAGAGCAACAGGAGCCACCGTGATCATGACCGTTGCCTAAACAAGCAGCCAGCGCTTTGAGGTGCACCATTGTAACCTCAACCCAGGGATTCAAGGACAATGAGACTAGAAATTCAAGTATAACCCAGTAGAGCATAAGAAATACACCTGTATTTTTGGGGGGATTTTTTCGATTTTTTCAATGTCACGATTTTTCTAAGCAACCAATGTCCCCGTTACCGTGGCGGACTTTGAAATATTCAACGCAACGGGGGTGTCCGTGACCGTGAATTTTGCTTCCCTAGTAGTGTTGTCCTTCCACAGCGATCCCCGAGCTGCCCGAAATCTGGGTCAACTCTCGCCGTCTCTCGGCAATTCAAATTTGCATAGTTATGCATGCATGCCTGGGAGATGGACCAAACTCAATTCTCAATGGTTGAAATTGTTGGAATATTCTAGCAAGCCGCCACGTACCCGACACGTAGAATGCGCTGGCGCATACATGAAGAATGGCAACGGTTCGCATGGATATGCATAGCCTTGCATAGTCTCGAGACGCGTGTAGTTTCAGCTGGCCTGAAACCATTGATTCCTTGGACTCACATTGTCCTGCACACTTTGTCTATAGTAGCTTTGTACCATTGTTCTCAAGGTATAAAAGCCCTGGAGATTTTGTGAATAAATATACTTTCTTGCTTACCACCCACTTGTTTGGATCCTACATTCTTACAGAAATCCCGGGGAAGACCTCAGCTTCATAGAACATACAGGGGCGGTCAGTCAATTCCTTGTTTGTTGCAATTTTGGTCATAGCACTGTTGCAGCGACGCGGGGATAAATGGCGAGTTGAATGCTTCACACCATGCTCCCACTTCAGAAGGCTTGCATGAGCCCGTTCAGTACATTACCTTGCCTGTCCAGGTCTTCCAACCCATCGAAGCCTGATGGCGACTAACCCGGCTTGATCCGCCCCTATTCTTCCGATTGGTCAAATTTATGTCCTTGTGCCCTGCATAGGCCCTGTGCAACCCTAATGTACGCCAACTCGTACATTTAGATCGAAATAATATCCCAGTAGACAAGCAATTGGAAACCAGACATGCTCAGATGTGCATTGCAATCCAACTTGCAGATCTGACAGCAGAATTCACTCGAGGTCTTTGCGAAAAGTTTAAGTGCTCTGGTGTAGGCTGGTGTAGGATTCTTGTAAAGTTATGGATACACAGTCCATATGTTTCCAAAGAGTCAATTAAGCCTATTCCAGGTCCATCCTTGACCATCCGACAAATTCAGTTAGCACTGGTTCATTATTCGGCCTCTTTTTCATTGTTCAGGTGACGGGTGACGGAGGCTTGTGAATTGAACGTTTTTGGCCTAGGTAATGGTGACTTTTCAATTTTGTGGCTTAAGTAGGCGAAAAACGCTAAAAATATTGGTCCAGCATTTATGCTGGAATCCCATATATGGGAATTTTCCCCATTGCCGAGAAATGAACACGTTTGGTGATACCCGGTGAACGTTTGCTCGAAATAGTACAGTATACTCCTTGTTGCACGATTTTTGTTCTTGGATCCCAGGCCAATTTGCAGGAGCCCAGAAAAGGCGCGGCTCTCGACCAGCGCACATCTTAGAGACAAATCGTTGCCTCGGGCGGAACGATACTTGGGGAGGCGTGCCATGTGTGCACCACCGGTGTGTGCCGCCCGAGATGTGCCGAAACACCGCCACCATCAATCCAATTCAAATTCCATTTACTGTATCATTTCGACCAAATATTCACGGGGTGTCACCACAAATGTTCACTGGTCTCAGTATTTATTTCTCGACAAACCTGAGAAAATTAACAAAATGGAAGTCCGGCATTTACTGAACTCAGATATTTTACGTTTTTTCCCATTCTAACTTTCTAAGCCCTAAAATTGGTCAAGTTTATTTAGTTCACAACCCCCCGTCACCCGTCACCTAAACATTTAGTCGAAATGATACAGTGAATGCCGCCGGTGGTTTTGCCGGTTTCGCAAAATCCCGAATTTCGTGGAGGTTCAGGGCCGCGACTCGGTCCGAGTCACTCGGAGTGGCCTGTCAACGCTGTCCGCTTCAGCCATTCCATCCCACAGCCGCCCTCGTCGCCCGGTATCGAGATTTAGAGAAACCCATGCCGTAACCGTATCCGTGAAGGGCACGTCGGAGTGGCTTACGGTACGGTGCGGTGCACCCGTATAATGGTAACCGTAAACCGTTTTGTACGGTTATGGCGGGTGTCTCCATCCCGTAACTCTGGCCCCTTACATTCATCAGGAAAACCGCAACTATGGCCCACTATGAGCCAATAGGCACTATGCAACTGCTGCATAGATACATTCCTTTCGCACCGTCCTATGTATTACTGCCCAGCCCTCCTAGTGTCCATAAGCACATGCCGCGGTTTCCAGATGGTCTATGCTCTGTCTTAAAGCCCTGCTCGGGGGTCCTGGACCGCTGGCGCTCAGCTCATTCTCGTCGGATTCATTCCCTTCGTCATTCATTGGGCAAATATCAAGCAAGACTTGAGCCCCAGGATATGACTGCCTCTGGGCTACTGTAGCAGCGTTCTGGTTCGAACCGTAACATTCCCAATGTTAACATTGAATGTGAACAGTTCGAACGGTTTTGGTTCGAACCATGGCCATATATCTCAGTCTGATCAATGGAAATGGTTCGAACCAAAAAACCGTTCGAACCCAAAAAAAATCGTTTGAACCAAAAAATCGTTCAAACCAAAAAAAAACCGTTCGAACCAAAAAAAACCGTTCGAACCAAAAAAACACCGTTCGAACCAAAAAAACACCGTTCGAACCAAAAAAACACCGTTCGAACCAAAAAAACACCGTTCGAACCAAAAAAACACCGTTCGAACCAAAAAAAACCGTTCTAACCAAAAAAACGGTTCAAACCAAAAAAACGGTTCGAACCAAAAAAAAAAACCATTCGAACCAAAAAAAAAAGTTGAAGGTCAAAAAACTGTTTGAACCAAAAAAAAAAATTAAGGTCAGAAAACCTGTTTGAACCAAAAGAAAAAAGTTCAGGAAAACCATTCAAAAAAGTTACAGCTATTGGCAGTACTGAAGGCGCGGATCAAAAATTTCTGTTTTGGGATGTTTTCAAAGAATTGTCTATAACTCAACCAGTTCTGCTCTGATTTGGATGAAACCGAGGTAGATCTGTCAGGCTAATTCATCCACAATTAGTGATAAAAAGAGATTTACAAAAATATTCTGTATTAGGTAATCTGTGCTTTTGGACCATTTTCGAGCCAAATGCCATCTAGCATACCTAGGACATGTCCCAGTGACCTAATATTTTGGGAGGGACAACATATATATATATAGCAAAACATGTGATAGAGCCAGAACTATAAAATATCCTGATATAAATGCAATTCTTACAATGCATAATTCAGTTACAGTCCCTGTAGCTCCATTGGATACATTTAACAAGTTTAGCATTCAGAAAGATTGTAGGAATTGCATTTATATCAGGATATTTTATAGTTCTGGCTCTATCACATGTTTTGCTATATATATATATGTTGTCCCTCCCAAAATATTAGGTCACTGGGACATGTCCTAGGTATGCTAGATGGCATTTGGCTCGAAAATGGTCCAAAAGCACAGATTACCTAATACAGAATATTTTTGTAAATCTCTTTCTATCGCTAATTGTGGATGAATTAGCCTGACAGATCTACCTAGGTTTCATCCAAATCAGAGCAGAACTGGTTGAGTTATGGACAATTCTTTGAAAACATCCCAAACCAGAAATTTTTGATCTGCGTCTTTGGTACTGCCAATAGGGGACTTCACAGTAGGCAATATTTTCAGGTTTGTGAATAAGAATATTTGAGTGATGGGACAATTATTTTCACAAAGAAAAGATATTCCACAAACGAGATTTAATCTCGTTTGTGGAATAATACAATTGTTTGGGAATGTATTCATGTGAAACATGCCTGGTTGCTGAAAACAATAAAAATATATTCAGAATGACACAAACGGGGTGATCATGCATTTATTCCACAAATGAAGACTTTATTCATCCCATCACCTGAATATATTTATTCACAAACAGGAAAATAGGCCCTACCGTGAAGTCCCCTAATAGCTGTATTAATTTTGAACAGTTTTCCTGAACTTCAACTTTTTTCTTTTGGTTCAAACGGGGGTTATTTTTTGTTCAAACAGGTTTTCTGACCTTAATTTTTTTTTTTTTTTGGTTCGAACAGTTTTTTGACCTTCCCTTTTTTTTTTCTGGTTCAGACGGTTTTTTTTTTGGTTCAAACAGATTTTTGACTTTCAACCTTTTTGGTTCGATTTTTTTGGTTCGACGGTTTTTTTGGTTCGAACGGTTTTTTTTGGTTCGAACGGTTTTTTTTTTGGTTCGAACGGTTTTTTTGGTTCGAACGGTTTTTTTGGTTCGAACGGTTTTTTTTGGTTCGAACGGTTTTTGGAAGTTTTTTTGGTTCGAACGGTTTTTTTTGGTTCGAACGGTTTTTTTTGGTTCGAACGGTTTTTTTTGGTTCGAACGGTTTTTTTTGGTTCGAACGGTTTTTTTTGGTTCGAACGGTTTTTTTGGTTCGAACGGTTTTTTTGGTTCGAACGGTTTTTTGGTTCGAACGGTTTTTTGGTTCGAACCATTTCCATTGATTAGACTGAGATACATGGCCATGGTTCGAACCAAAACCGTTCGAACCGTTCACATTCCAATGTTAACATTGGGAATGTTACGGTTCGAACTAGAACGCTGCGGTTGCTGCTCTGGGCACCCAGCAGCTGGCGGTTAAATTCAAACGTGCGAACTTCGATAACGTTGAAATCGCCACATGGCTTTGTGCGACACACCGCGTTAACGGCAGAGGTTTCCCCATCTCAGCATATTACTGATAGTTCTCCTGTAGACTAGGCTCCGAGTAATACTGCAAAAGATGCCAGATTTAAGGTTTCAGAAGAGCATCGTAATCGGAATTTCGACGAATGGTTATTTCAAAGTGAAGGAGAGAGGCCATTATTTAAAATGTGTTCATAATCCTAGGTTTCGCTTCCCTATCGATCCTCCTGCCTCTTGCAACTCTCCTGCAACCATGCCTTTCCGAATCATTCCCATATTACTTGCAGCCGCAGCCGCGACATTTCTATATCTTCTGTACCGCTTCACGCACTCCACCTCTCTTCCGTTTCCTCCAGGACCCCCGCGGGATTTTTTGATTGGCCACCTTCGGTATATACCTTCTACAAACAGGGCGACAGTCTTCCATGAATGGGCCAAGACCTATGGTTTGCGATTCTCCCTGCCGCGTTGCTACTCTGATGCCTTTTTTCAAGGCGATGTCATGTATCTAGACGTTCTTGGGAAACCAGTGGTTGTACTCAACACCGAAAAAGTGGCTGCGGATCTCTTGAACAAGAGAAGTTCCATCTACAGTGATAGACCACGATTTATCCTATATGAGATGTACGTTTCGCTTCCGTTCAGCCCAGCTCTAAAAGCACGCGTTGAAATGTCCAGGATCGGATGGTCGACTACGCTGAGCCTAATGCCATACGGGAAAAAGTTCGCCGTTCACCGCCAATTGCACCAATCGTACCTGAGCCGCAATAAATGCGGTGAATTTCGGCCCATGCAGACTCTGGAGGCGCGGGCTCTAGTGAAGAATCTATTGGACTCCCCGCACGCAGGTTACAGCCACTTCATAAACCGGCGAGCAACGTAATTTTGGTAATGGGCTTTGGCAGTGAACTTTTTTCTAGATTTTCCACCGGTGTCATCGCCCAGATTGTGACGGGCCACAGGATATTCTCAGACGACGACCCCTACATGCAGACCACTCAAGCTTTACGGGAATCACTTGGGCGCTCCGGTGTCCCTGGATCAACCACGCTTGACTTTTTTCCCGTTTGTATGTTCTGTGCTAGAAGCCATCCCGTTTCACGGTACTTGATAATTTTTGCAGTGAAACACTTGCCTGCGTGGCTCCCCGGCTTCCGGTTTGGCGCGATAGCCAGGGAGTGTAGACCGAAACTTCAGCGGTTATATGATTTTCCGCTCGAGACCGTACAAAATCAGATGGTAAGTTAATTTCGAGTAACCTTGACTCAGGCGACCTAATATATTCCACAGAAAACCGGGGTGGCTAAGCCATCGTTTTTACTAACCCACCTCGAACGGATGACGGAGACTCCGGAGCCACATAGCTGCGACGACATCAAGTGGGCTGCGGCTGCGATGTTTGGATCAACGGTAACCAATCATCTGCCTTCTCATGTTCGTCCGTAGGTGCTTGATGGTACAATACAGATATGGAGTTCAGTGACCGTGTTTGTCCTCGCAATGCTGCTGCATCCCGAATACCAGGTGAAGGCTCAGCAGGAAATTGATTCGGTCGTTGGCAAGTCACGTCTGCCCGGCTTCGAGGACCGCGAACATCTGTCCCTGGTGGAATGCATAGTGCAAGAGACTCTCCGGTTTGCGCTAACATTCCCTCACGGCGTGCGTTCATCTGACCTGACTTACTTCCTCAGATGGCATCCTCCGACTGAACTGGGTGCGTGAAGGCTATTTGTTCGCTCTCAATTTCCACCGACGATGAATCAGGTGTACCGCATCGGTTGATGGAAGATGACATCTACCAGGGAATGTTCATACCCAAGGGCACCACTATCTTCGCGAACATCCGGTTTGACTTTTCACCTAGTTCCCTCATCGCAAATTGTTCACGCGGTCACATTTAGGGCAATGTCCCTCGACGAGAGCATTTATTCGTCTCCCAAATGTTTCTTCCCCGAGCGCTTTCTGCCAAAGCCAATAGGGAAAGGGGAGCCGCATTTCGTCTCTGTTTATGGGTTCGGTCGAAGGTGTTTCTTCCTTCCATTCTGTTTTGGGTTGGTCCTTGCGTCCATAGAGCTGATGAATTGAACGCTTCCAGGGTTTGTTGCGGGCAACACCTCGCGGACCAAAGCCTATGGATCGCAATTGTGTCAATTTTGGCGACTTGCACTATATCAAGCGCCCATGACGAGAACGGGACTGTAATCGTGCCTGACGACCTAATGAGCGATGGGGTCTCGAGGTCTGTAAAATGCACTTCCGCCGTCATTCAACATTTTCTGAATTGTAATCCCCACAGCCATCCAAACGACTTCCCGTGCATCATTTCTTGTCGCGACAGCCGAGTTAAAGAACTGGTGGACGAGTCCGCTGTAGACCTCAACTGAACGCCTGCATGAGGAGTTATAAAATTTTATTTCGGTTCCTTGAGGCCGATGACCTGTGACCAAAAATTAAATGGATTCAATTCAGCCCTGCTGTGACCTGTGACTGAATCTTCGATTGAAATTATGCGTTCCATTAAGATTTAGTGCCCAATTCGTTGGGTTGTGTTTGGCCTTATCTCTTCAGGTTTACCCCATTGTCCTTTCTCTGCTCTTCGCCGCAAAACTCCACAGCTTTGTCTGCTATTTTTGCATCAAGTTGTCATCTCGGAGTCAGGAATTGAACCAACTGATGTCAACCCGAAGATAGCACGAGCTGCCGAACGCTTGCCACGGTGCAACTTTGAAACTGCAGACTTCGGAAATTAATCTCAATATGGCTGAGTCTCCATCCCAGTTGCATCTCGTGCTTCCACAGCCGTCAAATGCTGTTAAGAAATTCCACGTTGAGCAACTTATTCATAGTTCAACATTACTTGGCACATTCTTCGGACTGCGGCCACGTGAGCTTGCCTCCCGAGTGTAAAACTGGGGGCTCCTGCTCGAATATAACCGTCAATTCCCCTTCGCTGCTCGCACTATGAAGCCTGAATATTCTCTGGACCTGTAGTCTACAACGGCATGTCAAACGCGCAAGTAACATCCTCCGCAACATAAAATGTCTTCTCCATCGATTGTTCCACGCAGAATTCAACGTGCCGCAACACCCTCGCCACAATTACGACAACTTCAGCTGGGCCTGGGTTCGTACGTTTCGTTGTAGCGCTTGAGTCTTAACCTCAGATAAATTTATAATCCATTGTCCGCATTTCCAGAAATAAAATCTGAGTTACTGACAGCCGAGTCTTGGTTCCGAAGCGGAGCGAAGGCAACTCTTGTAGTACCGTTCAATTTCAATTCGAACTCCCCTGTGATGCGTGACATGGCTCGACCAATTCAATAATTCGAGAGCAGCCAAATTTTGGTGTGACAGGACCAAAAATTTCGAAATTCTGATCGACTTTTCGCCTTGTTATTGGGGGGTTTGGTTCAGACTTAGCCGACGGGCTTGCCAAAACGGCTTGCCCCGCTTAGCGGAGTTTGAATTTGGCTGTGCGGGCTTGGACGGCTTGACTTGTGGCGGCTTGGCTTGGCTTGAGCTCGCTTATACCAAGCTTTCTCGCTGTAATTCAATTGTCAATAACTCTCGTTTAAGCCCTCTGCCCCAGTTCCTTTCATCACCAGACTCCTCATCATCCCTCTGCTTCAGACAACTGGCTAAACCTGGCCTTGCGCGACGAAATCACGATACTTGCTCAAGCTCATTACATAGCTGTCATCTCAAGTATTCTAAATATTTCTGTATAAATTCCTTCAAGACTATGAACATTACTTGAATGCAACCATTCTGTGAGCGATGGTTGGGGAAAATTGACAGCCTGCGATGTACAGAAGTGCCAATCACAACGCTTGCAATCCAACCACGGTGCGAGATAAACTCTACATTGAAATGAACCGTACCCGCACTGCACGGGAAGATCTGACTCCAAGTCTTAAGGTGCATTGAGGTAAACAATGCCATCAGTGCACTTGAGCCTTTGAAACTCATGCTCGTTGGACTGACCGTTGTGGTTTTCGTGGTATTCGGCAAATTCTGCTGGGTATCACAGGACCGTGTGTTTCCTCCAGTCCAAGGCATTTGGGGATGGGCACGTTAGAAACTTCCCGAGTTGCCAACCAATACAGTACAATTTGTTGAAGGAATTCACAACTTGGCAACCATTGCGTCCCAGAATCTTCTAAAAAGCATGTTGTGTCCAAGTCGTTCGAATCGGCCCCCAGGTAGCACTCGAAATGAGACCAAGATCTGTTGGCACTGAATTTGATTTGGGCTGCCATCGTCCTGGGGATTGTTCGCACCGCAAGGTATACAGACCACAGTGTATAATATCGTCAAATTTATTCTGCGAAGCTTCCAAGCCAATGCAAGTCCGTTGCGGGGGGGAGGGGGGCAAGCCCATTTGCTCAAGCCATATCAAGCCCAAGTCCGTTCGTTTCTTTTTAACATTAGGTGAAGTACTAGTCTTATCCTTTCTGTCGTTACTACGATGTACGGAGCTTTTCGGGAATATTAAGGCGAGGTAAATACTATTCATGACTCACCGTTAAATCCGGCGGCAGGAAGAGACCTTGTTTTTGAGCCCGTTGATGAGGTGAAACCGTCTGTGGCATGGGAAATATGCCGACAATACAGCACGGTTGACTGGGATTTGAAAAAGTCTTCCAGTCTTATCACATACCAGGGCTTGGCTTGGAACTGACTTTAGTGTTACATAGTGGGTGGTTTGCTCAGCGGCAGACAGCCGCTAGACATAGTTACCTGGCTTATATCGCAGTTCATAATCCCAGCTCCACGGTTTTTTCACAGAGAACGAGCCCGATAGCGCAGAGGGCTACACCCAAATCCACAAGCCTGTTTTGCATGCCAAAAATGTCACTTTCTTGCAAAACAGACACCAAAAGACAATGGAAAAGCCAGAGACCTTCATCCAAGTGGAAATTGCCAAGATCCCTCCAAAAAACTGTCGAAATTATCGACAACACACCGGAAAAGGGAATATATCATTATGGGTAAAAAGGATGCCTGAAAGTGGTAATATCAATTTCAATTTTGAATCAACGGAAAGAACCAATATCAGAGTAGCTGAAAGAGGATCGGAAAGATCCTAAATCAGAGACCCTTTCAAAAAGTCTGAAAGAAAGACTTTCAGTTACCCCGAGGTTTTCCCCATTGGTCCGGCATTTCCCGGACGAATGGGAAAAATCTCGGGACAAATGAAAGTCCTTCTTTCAGAACTTTTGAAATGCACCCTGATAATGCACCTTTCTGTTCCTCATTAAGGTATACTGAAATTGGTACTTTCTGTTGATTAAAAATTACATCTGATATTACCACTTTCAGGTATGCTTTTTACCCATAATGATATATTCCCTTTTCCGGTGTGCAAGCCCAATACAAGCCCGTTTGTCTGATGGCATCAGACAAACGGGCTTGCGTTCAACTAAGAGGTCAAAATCAACAGGATTTTGAAGCTTATACAACAAGTTTGTGTATCCGATCTATATGATTCCACTGAAACATCAAGTTCCAATGATAGTTCAGGCTCTCCAAGTTCATTTGCAAATGAACATCGTTGCGGGGCAAGATCAAGCCCAAGCCCGTTTGTCTGATGCCATCAGACAAACGGGCTTGTGTTCAACTATCCCATCACACGGTCGGGCTTGCGCGTCGGTCGATCCAAGATTTCAGCGCCTACAACCGAGTAGCCTCAAAATCATGTATGACACTCGCCTTTGAGTTTTCCTGCTTAAATACGGTTTAGAAAGACTTTGGAAGTTCAATATATTCTGTATTCAGTCCGTGTTTCCGCTTCCGAAATGGGTTGGAGACAATGCAAGGATATGATAGTATGGTAGAGACTCACTGGTGTTCGTATCGAGAGTCGGCATTGGCATAATGGAATAAATTCATGTCATTTCAACAAATTATACTAATATGTCACGAATAAATCGGTTCTAGTGGACCGAGAATTTGAGTTGTGAGTAACCCCTTAGTTGCAAGGCATGTATAGAGACCATAAGATTATACTAAGTGTAACAAGCCCGTGTTTTTGAGGTGAATTGACAATTTTGTCCTGTGTCATCCTCGGCGATGACGGCGTATCATCAAATCAGTGAGCAAAACATTATAAAAAATCGCAACCCCTAGATGTATGTACTTAATGCACATAGTGTACTCACTCCGATTGAGAAATTAATCCGAGGGGGACGAGAAATACGCGCAAGCCCGTTTCTCGGCTAAGCGAGCAAACGGGCTTGCCAAGCCGACAAACGGGCTTGCAAGCCGATCTGCCGGGCTTGGGCTTTGATCTACACCCAAATCCAAGCCCAAGCCCGAACAAGCCCGTTGGCGCGGGCGCAAGCCCGTTTTGCAAGCCGAAAAGTGAACTCTCAAAGTCAACCTCGTCCGTCCTGCCTAGCGTACGGGATGGGGAAGATAGAGTATGTAATGTGTATTTGGAAGATCGCCGACCATTATGTATGAGATCCGCCAGCGGAAATGACCGTGATTGAACGTGAGTACTATAATTCAGCTTCTCCGCCGACGCCATGTACTTTCCACAAAAATGCTGTGATACTAATTTCCTGGAATCGAAGACAGAATCTTGGCTCACACTTTGATATTCAACATTGGCCCCGATGAATTGAGCTTTGACACCTCCCCGTTTCAAAATCAATTTGCACTGCGATTGAAGGCCATTCATGCGAGCTCTAACTCTTCGACCAGGACTTTGTCCAGCTGGAGTTGGAGTTGGCGCGGAGAACACCCAAGTCGGATGTATGCGAAGTAGCTTCGAAGGGAAACTCTTTAGACTTTGTATACCTGACCCTGGAGGCTCGGATGGCGCGAACAGTACAGTAGAGAGATTTAGCCTATAAGGGGAACATACTCAAAGCACATTGATTCGGTTGGCAATGGTTGCTATATGGTCCCGGTTGCCTCCCGACCAGTTCGGCTTCTCCTTGACACTCAAATTTTACCACTCTGACTCGTGTGACATTCACTTCTATTGACTTTATTGTCATGGTCCTGGGTACTATTACGTACCTTCGTAAAGCGAAGTCATCAGGACAAACTTCCTCTTCATCGGACCGTCGCATGCCGTCCAAGCTGAACTTGATGGGGTGTCCGTGATGTTTGAGCTGTCCAGCTCTTCGCTGACGGGTCAGGGATATTGAAGCGGCACTTCTCCTAGAGGAGGAATTAACGAAGAATCAGTTCCGTCTCGCCATTCCTTCGGACAGCCTTCCGATTCAATCAACGAAATGTAGTTCTGGTGACAGGTTAATTGATGGAAGCGACCTTGAAGGTTCGTTGTCACAACCAGGTTGTCAAAGAACCTCCCTGAATGCGACCCCCGAATACGGTGACTGAAAACGGGGCCTAAACGAATTTCGACCTCGAATGTACTTCTGAAATATGTGTGCTTTTGGCAATAAGCGTTTTTCGGTAGAACTATTCATTTCAATTACCGCCAGAGTTTCAGCTCCGGTTGCAACCTATCTCCTCCCTGCCATCATCACTTTTCACGAGGTGAATTCACTCCTAATGCCCAGAGTCTGCTGCTCAGAGGAGTGTATGTTACCTTCCCCCACTTGCACTTACACTGCAGCCTAATGGCTTCCATTTCCCATGATTTTTCCGACCCTGTGTAGTAAATTTTAAGGTTGGGTGCCACGGGCATCGAAATCAGCCACAATGCAAGTTGCCACAATACAAGTTGCTAGGGCATCAAATCGTCCGTAATATGATTACGGCATAAAAGATAAAAAGAATTTACCAATTACGCTATGGAGCAATGGACTACCACACGGGGGCGTAACCTTTTTTGGCATGTCGCTTCGTAGTGTTACGGGACGTTTTATGCCCTGAAACAATTGATGTCTAACAGCAATGTATAAAGGCAGCGGCGGATCCACACCCCTATCGTCATTTCTGGGGTTAGCGCCTACGAAGAATTCCGGATCAAGTTCATCCTCGGTCCGGAGCTTGGCCTTATGGGTGTCCTGTTCTGCCAAGTAGGTCCTGTTCTCCGTATTATTTCTTTGGACTCCCGACAATTACGAGTAACTATGTTTACATAATTCTCATACTTAATCATTTGCAGCAAAGATTTGGAAGGCTTGCATTTTACTCGTCTTTTCTAAATCATGTGATGCTTTAATGCTGTAAGGGCCATTGGAAAAGTTCAAGAAACATTAGATTTTTATGAAGCATTACAATTGATGGCTATGATGCTTTTGCAATTGATTCCCCTGTACGTGGTTTTGATCCCATCACAACGAGTTTTTATCATACTACTGAGAAATACCGCTAGAGTCCGGACATTGGCAGTGTTCCCTTGGCTTGTAGTCATGCATGATCCATCATAAATGTTATCCAGTCGCCAGAAATTGAACATCTGGTTTGCCAGCAGGCACTGAAAACTACTGTGATAGATGTTCAACCCTGCAATCTTCAAAGTTTACAGAGAATTAAAGCCCATTTGAGTGATAAAGTCAACACATTTGTTTCCTGAACAAATGTGTTTGGGCCCTGGTGCTCACATTGCTCAATCTCTGGACCAAGTGATGGGATTCTCTCTATTCACAGATGACTGACAGTGGTCCACAGCATATTGTCCCTGGTTCAAGAATTTGGAAAGCCTGGCACTCACTATTCTAGGATTTCCACAGGTGCTGTCTAATACTAACCTTTGCAAGTTTTGTTGACATATACTTTGCAACAAATGCACAAGGTCCGTGCATTTCCACAGTTGCATGTGACCATTATTGTCTTCCAGTACACTGGTACTTGGACAGAGCTCGGACCTTCTTTTTTTCACCAAATAACACTTGTAGTGCGCTTTGTGGCAGAGCCCACTAACTACCAGCATATTATCCTAAAATGTACTTTCCACTAGCTCATAATGGAAAATTTTAATTGTGCCCAATTCTTGCTCAGTCAACACATCGACCAGCTCACATTGGGCTTGGGAACCCCAACACAGTTGGGGTTCACTGCATGGGTAGAGATACATGATGCCATGGTGGAATAGACTCAAAGAAAAATTACTGGAGACACAAGACAGATATGCAAGGGCATTGCAGATTCAAGACAAGTTGAACATGGATGTTTTAAAAAAAAAAATCAGTGTCAAGAAAGATTATGGTTTCTTGCATTGAACCTGCATGAAACTGGCTTCTCTGGTGAGAGACTTCGTTTTATATCATTTAGAAGGTAGACCACAATGAAATTGGCACCTCCGAGCTCATTTTTAAAAAGGGCAACCTGCGAGAATTGAACTTGTGACTTCTGATATGCCCTAACAAGACCAAACAGTGCATTCCACAGCCAAAAAATTAAGCAATTGCATCTCAGGACCCACTACCTAAAGTTAATGGGGATCATCACTCTGTCTATGGACTATGATTTGCATTCTTACAGATGGAAGACCTTCCTTGGTATTGGAATACATCTGAGCTTGCCACCGTTTTGTAATTGGATTTTCAGCACAAAGTTGATGTGAGACCGGCTTTAGTGGCGACTGCAGCTCTGCTGCCTTGTGCTGCTTATATGCATCCTTAAATTTCACATCTGTCAGATACAATAAAAGAGTAGCAGCTCCTCTTTCACCATGGAAATGGCAAATATATAATATGCAGTGCAAAATGCAATCTCAAACAGTCTCGGTTGTCTGGGAATTGAATTTAACAATGGGGATGGTCAACACTGTGATCATTTTAAGTAATTAATGAATTTTTTTGATACATATCAAGCTGACTATTTAGCATTGTGTGCCCTTTAAAACACTCTCAGGATAATATCTAAGTGTGTCAAAAAATTGTAGGCAGAACCGCGCGACTCGAAACTATTGACGGAGCTGTGCTACTCATCTGCCTTTGTTGCCCTGCAACCTCCTTTTAGCCTTATGGAGTGAGAACTGACAGCAACTACTAGCGGGAATATGTTTCATTTTTCCTGAACGGCCCGAGAGCATCAGGAAAATCCAATCCACTTTTAGAATTTCGTAGGAAGTTGGTGAAGCTATTGAAACTTCTTAACATTCTTCGAATTTTCTTCAAAATTGTGAGATTTGCAGAATTTTTCAGTGCCAAAAAAATCGAAAAAATCTCCGACATTTTGTTGACATTTTGTGAAGAATTTTTGGGTATTGTGGACAAATGTGAGCCATTTTGTCACAAATGGCATAGAATTCAGGAGTGAATGTGAGCTTTCAATTGGGTTTGTGTAGCCAAAATAATTGCATTCACACTACAATACTTCACATGCAAAGTAAATACTCTATGTATGTAAGTCTTAGGTCCACTGCATACCCAACTATGACCCTGATGATCCCATCCCATCTTAAAACCCAGAAAGGTCCTGGAGAAATGAGAGGTAAGTAGAAAAACAGTACAAACAGAAACAGGGGCTTACAGGTAGATGCAGGGCTTGCTCAGTGCTGAGAGGATCAAATTGTCGGCACTCAACAATGATCCAGACACCTCCCATACAATGACAGTCGGATTACAGCACATTGGCAGCTGGGCGAGGACTGGATGGTGCTGAGGAAGAGTGGCTGAGGAACCTGTCAGAGGAAGGAGAGGACAGGTAAATGGTGCTCATACCTTGATCAAGATGGATGACCGTTGGGGAGTTCAGCATCATGCAGTCTAGTCAGGAGCCATGACTCATGTCAACACCAAGCCAAAGCAGAAAAGCAGGGACTGTGCACACCCAAGTTGTCAATCACCCACCTGAGAGGAAATCGACCATGAAAAAAGCAATCAGCAAGAGAGGGATATAGGTTTTAAAGCGGGAACACACCTCATAGCTCAAACATCCATATTCCGCTGCTGCCAATGCTCATAAACAACGCTTGGTCGCTGCTAGTGCCAGCAGTCACTGATGACAATGGGGTACTGCAGAGCATGGTGAGACGAAAGGTGAGGGCAGGCCCTGGCAGTACATGCGGCTGGCTCAGTGGGGTACCACGGATAAGAGGTGGCAGACGGCCCGTCGTGTGATAAAAGGCTGGGTATTCCGCTATGCGCACATCCTGTATCAAGGTCGTCAACAGTCAGACAGAAATGAGGACAAATAACATGGTGGAAAGACTCACTGTAGAGATGCGGTAGACATGCCCGGATTCATACAGAGACTTTACCATGAGGAGATGGGAAAGGCTTGAAGGTGGGACACAGATGAATGAGAGGTGGATGTGGGCAAAAGAAGAAAAGTGGTTTGTGCCTCTGTGACGAGGTGACGAAACATGAAATGACCGGACGTTTGATCCCCAATCACTATGTGTTCTGTGTTTGGACAGATTGGCTTTGAGCGGACTTTGAATTACTTGTAACAAAGTTGTGCCATCTACACATCCAGTGGAACAGTTGTCTGTGCACTGGGCCAATCTATTCCCTCAGTTATTCCTGGCAATTGAACCAGCCGGAATGTCCGGGACATGGCTACTAAATTCTATGTGCGTCTGTGGTTGGACAGGCATGCACATCACTGTAAAATAGTTGCACTGGAAAAATAATATAAAATTTCACATCATAGTCATAGTGTCATATTTTGAGTATGTACCTGATCCGAGAATAGTCAAATATGCAGTGAGCAACCCTGAGCGCTTCGAAAGCCTGGAATTGGACAACCGGTCCGAGGTTCACAGCCACTGAACAGACATTTATCAACAGATTGTCAACAAATTGTCGAACTTTTCTTGACATTTGTGCACAATTGCACTCTGTGTAAGATTGTCAAAAAATCGTAAAAATTTTCTGACAATTGCCATTGGGGGCTTTTCCTGATGAGAGAGATTCACAAGTACCTCTAGATCAATTTTGATTCTGGTGATTCCACAGAAGAGATACTCTGAAGATTTTCTTTCAAGACATAACACTCAACTATTTGAGGTTGAGTTCCATTGAAATACCTTCCACACTGGTGAGTTTGTTTGTGCATGTTTGAAAAGCAATGCACAGAGCCTGTGCATCGCCACATCCCATGTGTTCCTCTTGATAACAACAATGGTGGAATCCAAACTCCGATTTCACTCCTTCTGGCACAATGCTCGAAATTCAAGCTTCTAGAAGAACATTACTGGGTCAACATTGAGCCGTCAGATCTAGGACCTGTGCTCAGGCCATTTCTTGCCACCTTCCAAGAGCTGGATGAATAGGGGGTACCCCCTGACTTACCAAATCCCTATATTGCAGAATACAGGCTCGCTCTGTGGGGCTAAACACTGCCTATGCTGCTTCAGCCCCAATACTCTGTTCCTATTATCATTAATCATCTGAAATATAATTACGAGTACCTGTTGCACAATCAGCGACAGCCCATCCCGCAAGTGACCAGTTCGTGAGGTACTACAACTGGTACCCGAATGACCTGCAGAGACTTTGCATTGCTGTCGCAGTTCCCTGCCTCCTGACCGTGCTAAAGTTGGCCGAATTATTGTGCGTACTTGCTGAGCCATCGTTTGAGCTCCTTTCATGGATTTCAGCACCGCTTTGTGGATCTTCTCAATTGATTTGGGGTAGAGGACCGTAGCATTGCCCAGCAGAAACTCATGCTCATGTGGTTTCTTAGATTTTATGCACTCTTATTTGTGCTCCTTCACCCCATGGCCTCACTTTACAGTGCTCATTTCTTTGGTAGCTTGGGCCTCAGGTACGGGTACCCATCGATTGGTCTGCGGGCTTATGGGTACCCACAACCCGCCAAACCTGCACAGTGATATCACACGTTAATTCAATGAGCAGACCAGAATCAGGTACTAGTACCATAGCCACCAATGCGCACTACGTGTTGGAGTGGTACCTACATAGGGATGTCAGTAGCTCACCTGAGGTCACCTCATTCTATCCGCACAACCCCTCCACGTCATCTTTTCTCTCTTTTGGTGCGGCTAGGGAGTGTGGAGGACGATTCCGAGAAGGACCAGTGCAGGCACGACAGGGTGTGGGATGCATATGGGATGGGGGCACGGGCCCACTTCATATAACGACTAATATGTTTGTATGCCGGTGCCCAGCCTACGAAATGGGGGAGCTTACTCAATCCGCATCTTTGGCATAGGCACTGATTATTCATCAAATATATAATGACTAAGGTCCATTCCATAAGTATCTAATGTAAATCCAAGCTGAGCCCTCCACTCTGCATCTTCTTCTAACATCCGCATTGACTCTGTCACATTTGCCCTCTGTAACCGGCTCAAAGGGAATGATGTTCTGAAAGCAATGCCAGACAATTTTTTGACACGAGATATTGCCACAAAAGAAAGACCTGAAGAAAAATCTTTTTGTCCAAGATCAATCACTGCCCACTTCAAAGTTAGTCCCTGGCTTTTATGAATTGTAATTGCCCAGGCAGTTGTCAAAGGCAGCTGTGTCCTAGTCAAGGATTTTCTAGTTTTGTTGTCCCATCTAGCCGTTACAGGAACAATTGGAACCCAGTAGCGATCAATACCTTCCCACTCTGGTAGGGCCGGACCTAGATGAGACAATTAATGTTTGTGGACCAGAAAATTACAAGTTATTACCTGAGTATCCACCTTCATCACATTCGACAAAAACAACTGCTGGCAAGTTTAGCTGAGGGTTGGATCCAGGCTGGAACCAATTTTTTTTTAACTGTTCCTTGTGCACCATTGACCAAGCCTTAGAATTGACATGATCAATACTTGCAAAATATTTGAATTGTTGGTCTCATACCTTTAGATGTCCAAACATTGCGTGTGATCATCACTCGAGCCCCTTCAGCCAGTAGTACCTCCTTTTCCAAGCCATGATCATCCTCCTCCGAAGCATTCTTAGCTTCAGGACCATTATGCTTTGCCATGCAGAGGAGAACAGGCTTTCCAAGTGAGCTGAGCCGGCGAGCATTCAATCCTATCACAGCTTCTTTTGTTGGAAGCAAATGAAGAGTATCTTCAAAGCTCATGCATTCTTCTATAGAGAGTACATCCCAAAACCTTGTTGAAAAAAGCATGTGGTCATCTGCAGAGCTTTTTGTATTCACGAAGTTTTATCAGAGCAACTCGGAATTTTATCTGCTCTGGATCATCACCCTCTTGCCGAAACACAGTTTGCAAAGTGACTGATTGAGTAAAGGACTCAAATACTGTTCGTCCTTCTGCACTAAGTGCACTTCGTCGCCCCACACCTGGCTTGGTTGAATAGAGTGGTGTATCACCAATTGGAGGAAGCTGGCGAAAGTCACCAAAGATAATTGTAGGAATGCCACCGAGGATTTCATCTGATAACCCTGGATATGCCTGTTGCAGTCATCTGTCACATCTCCCCATCTGTGTTCGTCCAATCATGGATTTCTCATCAATGATCAAGAGCTTGACATTGTGCCAACGGGTCTGGATTCTGGCTAAGCCAGATCGAGAAAGCTGGGCAAAATCTGCCTTCTCCTTGACTGGAATGGTCAACCCAAAATTTATGGTCCAGCCACGAATGCCAAAAGCTGAAATTCCAGTTGGGGCAAGACGGACTACAGGATCCTTTGAGCCAGACTTAGTCACATCAACATTGAAATACTCTCGAAGAGCAGTGGTTATGCACCAGGTGAGGAAAGATTTTCCTGTGCCCGCTGTTCCATCCACATTGAGTCTCAATGATGGTGGTTTAGGACCTGGTCCATTAAAATCCATTCGCTTGAAGTATGCCATGACTTGGAGAAATACATCACACTGTGCTCCCTTCCACTTCCCATAGTCATGGTCAGGTAAAACTTGGATTTCATCATTCGGAGACTCTTTGACTTGATCCGTCAACCAAACTGTTGCAGCAGCAATTGTAGCATGATCAGCTGAATGGCCGACCCAGTTATATTCCAGATCCATGTCACGTTTTCCAAGGTTGCTAAGGTTAGATTGAACAGATTCATGTAGAGCACGACCAGCCTCCTGCATCCACTCAGCTTGATAGTTGTCATCATCTCAGTCATCTGTAACAGATTCTGAATCACTGATTTCTGGATCTTCCTCTGACACCTTCACAATTGTGGGCAGAGTGTCATCTAGATGCACATGGTGATGGGCCAAGCATTTAGCATGATATGCAACAGTCCAGCTGGCATATTTTCCTGGCTGGCCATCCACTAGTGGTAATTCATCATCCTCCAGCAGTTTCTCTCGGTCTGTGAATGGATGGTGAAGAATCATCCTTGCATAGCAGTATTTCTCATAGATCTCATCATTGGCTGGGTCTGGCTGAAAGTGTGGCCACACATTGACAATGTATGGTAATGCAGATGCATGCCTAGTTCCACGTCTCCTGGGTACATCTTTTGCCCAATCCCAGTTGTTTGCAAACTCCAAGTGACATCCCTTGATGCAGAATGGATTTTTGCCAATTTCTCATACCGAACAATGAGATTGAGCTTCTCTACTTGATTGCTCTGAAAGTTGACCATTGCAGATTTTTTATCTGGATCAACACAAAGATTGCGTGGAGGCAGGAACTGCGAACAAGCTTACAACCTAGAAGAATGTGGCAGGTTTCCTGTGCAGAGATATCTCGCTCTGCAACGAAGGTAGACAGCATCTTTTGATATGCAATTCCAGCTTGATCTGTGTCCTTGAGATGTGAGATCGCTGTCTGCAGAACAGTTGAATAGGAAGCCGATTGGCTATCAGCCTTGCTTGCATATTTTGCCACATAGGCAATAACTGCATCCCGATTTATAACTGGTCTAAAATCAATATTAGCTCGCCAAGTCAGAATAACACCTATGTTCAAACAATTTAGATGATTTGGTAGGCAACAGGCAAAGGAAGGCTTACCAGGGTTGAATGAATTTAGAATCTCATCATTCCGACAAGTGTGAAGTTCCGAGAATTCACGGCCCAGTTCTTTTTTAAACTCAGTTGCCTCACGGCACTCCTTTGGAAAGCCAAAGCGACAAAAGATATTGCCTGTATCCTTTTTTCTCCGTTGACAATAACCAGCAGTGCACTTTGTGTGGCGCTGCAGTTGGTTCAACATTTCAGCAAGCTCCAGTTTGGTGTCCTCCAATGTGTGAAACAAATGTGCAGATGGGTGAACAGCAGCTGGTGGAGTGCTCTTATCAGGATGCCAAGTAGAGACATGCAGATCCCAGAAATTAATGAATTCCTGCATTTGGATAGGATCAGAAGTGTCAAGGGCATCAACTGATGGAGCATCCTTAAACCAAAGAAATCCATGGACATGACTACTGCCTCTATGTTGCCATTCATATCGCCACCAATGTTCTTTGATTTTGAACTTGACTTTGAGATAATGCTCAAAGAAAATCTCAAATCGTTTCTGAAAATAATAGGCAGCAATAGCAGGGTTCTCATTTAGATCCTTCATTCAAACCCTATAGGAATGTGCATCCTCTTCAGCATTAGGATCATGGTTGGGCATATGTTGATGCATATCTGGCCATTGAATATCTGCTGAGGAAAAGGTCACAAATGCATGAGGCATCCCACATTCTGGTGAACGAATCTGTGCAATGAGGTCCCGCTGGGTCTTGGACCAGAAAGGTCGAGATCCTGGAAGATTATCTGCGGCATAAGCTACTCAATCTGCTAGACCCTTTGCATCATTGTCCTCAAGCATCTGTTTGATCTCCTCCACAGTCAATTCCTTGTCCTCCTTATGAGTTGTTGTAAACCATCTTGACGCTTTCTTTGCATCATGCCGCATGATTGTGTTTAGAGCCCAATAGCGGAACCGTGGGTGACGTGCAAATCTCCCATCTTCATATTGCATGAGATGTGCTGCCCATTCAGTCATTGTAACCGGTATTTCACGTGTAGCAGTAAAGTCAGCTTTCCCAGTGGGAAACAAAGAAGGAAAGGCATCAATTGCAATTGGCTGGCCTGCATGCTCATTGATTGGAGTACCACGGACATGTGGCATGGTGATGATAACAGGCTGATCACTATGGAATGCAGCAGCTTGAAGCTGCTCTATTTCTGTTTGGGCAGCTGTGACATTCGGCACAAAACCTCGGCTGAAAAGGGGGTCCTGCTCTATTAGATTTTCACCTCCTTCTGGTATGCCTGAGTCCTGTCCTGGCTCCTCACCTCCTTCTGGTGGGCCTGAATCCTGTCCTGGCTCTGACATAACCTGAGATTCAACTGTCCGTAGTCTGTCCCAGACAGATGTATTTTCTGGAAGGGCATTTACACGTTCCCAGTCAACAGTAACAGCTCATGATTGAAATGTAGGATGATGTTCAATCAGATATGCTAGCCATCTCTGGATAACATTACGCCGGACCCTGAAATCCTGGTGAACATCTTCGTCTGTGATTGGATCTGTCGCAGACCTGCGCAAGATGATAACATCACATTCTTCTGGCAACAATGGAACTCGGTTGCAGAAAATAGCAACATCTCTTGCAAAATTGCAGCAGTGGCCATGGTATTTGTACTGACCACCTCGGATCTGGTAGAGTGAAACAAGAGCATGAACTGGTGATATGATCATCTCTTCTATCTGGGAAAGAGGTGGGAGAATATCTGGGCCAGGAAGAGGGCCTGGATTCATTTGATTGATGTCCTGAAATTTATTGGAATTTCTGCCCTTCCTACACTTGCTACACTTCCATTTTCTACCTTCATATCAAACCATTGTTCATGGCATGCCCCACATCAATCCATTTTAACTGCCATCCATCCATCTCTGGCATGTTGCATAAGGATTTTATCCTCTCCAGTCACAGCAGGTTCCAGCAAAGGATTTGCAGGGAGTACAGGGTTGTCAGGACCAGCATTCAGAAAGGGATCAGGTGGAATAGGAGGTGGGTCCGGAATGGGATCCTGAGGAACCTGCTCAGGAATTTGCTGTTGAAGAGCCAGACCTGCTGCAGCCATAGTAGCCCGTTCATTCTCTGCATTTCCTGCAGCAAGGCGGCGCTCTCTGCATCTGTCACAGGTAAGATATCCTAATGCAAAATTGGTATTAGCAACCCAGTGGTATCACCCAGTGCACCACAAGAGCCCTGGAAGTGTCGGATGTGGCTGTTTGCCATAGGCTCCACGAGCCTGGTTACGACGGCCAGGTGATCTAGGAACAGCACGGGAGGTGTTATTACGTCTAGGTATATTCTGTCTGGATATATGAGCAGGTACTGGCAGTATATATTGAGGAGCAGGTGCAGGTGGAGGCGGTGTAGGCATGTGCCAAGGGGTGGGTGGCATGTCTTGAGTTGGGTCTGGTAGAGAGGGTGTGTGAAAAGTTGGTACTGGTGGCGAGGGGGTGGGAGTCAGAGGAGGTTCATCAGCATGATCCAATAGGGTTCCAAAGACATCAGTAGCATGGCCTGTTGATTGGATCTGGGGACCGTAGAACAATTGTTGAGGTTGGAAGGGAATGTCAGTATCAATGTCCATGAATCGTTCTGCACGAGTTGGAGAGAGTGGACTATTTTGGGTGACCCGCATTCTCTTTCCTTGATGATCACGGGAAGTGGGGCCATGAGGAGTCAATTGTTTAAATGAACGTATTGAATGATCCGGAGGTATTTATTGAGCTGTGTGTTTTGTGATCAAAAAGAAGATATCTACTTTGAATACATTCCCGTCGCAATTGCGGGGACAGATTCTCTAGAGGCAAAGTGTCTGGGCGACTTGGTGGTCCTGATGTATGGGTGCGCATCCCACGCAGACTGTGAAGAATGGCTGGATAAGGGGGAAGATTGTTTCGATTGATAATCTCATCTCCGGGAATTCTCTCTTGTCTGGGTGGCTGGAGTGGAACTTCATATAAATCTTAGTGTCTACTCTTTCATTTTGCGTTTAAACAAACGTACCACCACCAAATAGTAGCTGTGGAAAGTAATAAGCTGAAGTCCTAAGGTAAGGAACTTGAGGTTGAAAATTTGATGACTGAGCTAGAGGTATGCGAGATGGGCCAGCAACAGCATTCTGGTTATGGTATGCATTTTGCACCTCAAGACTTTGCCTCCGGCGAGTCAATCTCCTGCGGGCTACCCGAGCACCATAAAGGTCTGGATCAAGTGGCATAGTACCTGGACCTATTCTTATTCAAAACAGTTTCTCTTGTAGTTGACAGAAAACATACAATTTCTCCGTGAATAGAATTGTTGATTCTTGACAGAGAGGTCCTAAAAAGCCACAAAGAAGACCTCAAAGAGCTGCCAGCTAGTATAGATTCCTGATATCCCAGATAGAGTTTAGGCTCTTTTTTTTACAGATCCACACAAGTCAAGATGCTTAAAAGGCTCTGTAAGAGAGAGATTCTGAAAGAATACACCAGAGTCTAGAAAAATAGTAAGGCGGTCTTTGCATACAGGTTAGGCAGGCAAGCAGAAGTTTCAAGGGTCGTAACTCATGTACAGTGGTATTTAAGCTAGCACAAGTACCCCAATAATACTAAATGGATTATACAAGTACAAGAAGAAGGGGGAAATTTTTATTTGCAAGTCCTCCATTAGTTCTCTGTCCGCCCTCCCTGCAGGGTACGGCTACTGCCGTGTGGCGGCGTAAGGTCCCCGTCTGTCTGGCGTCACGTCCCGTGAGACAAGCCGTGAGAGTCTGAAAAGCCATCACATTTGATATGACTCCATGGAGCTGAGCTCAAAAAGGGAATTGATGGTCTCGCCGTGGGAACATCAACTGCCATACAGCTGCACAGCCATACGAATTTTGGGAACCTCAGACAAATGGGGGGAGCAAGCTCCCCCAATGACATCTGAAGTGAGACGATCGATAACCACCATCAAAATCGACGGTCATCTCATAACGACTGACCTCATAGCGCTCGGTCTGGTTCGGGCAGAGACGGAGAGCGGCGGGGCGCAGCTTCTCCCTTGGCAACCCCTGCTGTCGCCCGACATTCAGGTTCTTGAAATGCAGCCCACACGGACGACTATCCGCGTCAGATTCGAGGGATCCTCCCCCTCTTTCTATTCCTGTTACACTCTGGCCCTATCCTAGTATCGCGCAGAGCAGCGGAGCGAGGCTTCTGCGCTTGAGCGTAGTCTGGCCACCTCTTGACGACATTCCATGATGCGATGTGATGTTCTTGGGGCATTGAACAAGGCCGTCCCCTCCCCTCTTCCTCCCACCCTCCATCCCGCTCTTGCAACGGTGGTAGTTAGATTTCTTGTCTGGTCCTGGGGTCGGTAGACACCTGGTATCCGACTGTGGCACTCTGTCCTATGTCCCATCCACAGTCCTCTGGCACCGCCGTTCAAGTGTACAATCCTTGGAGTTTCATTTCGCGCCGTACGATGTTTCATGTCAGAAGCTTGCCCTCTTTGTCATAATTCTATAACCGCTGGTGACGATCAAGATCCTCATTAGGTTGGATCTAGAGCATGAGACAGAATAGAATTGTTGTTGGAATTGCGGAAGAAAGAAAGATCAACAAGTTTAATATGAATTATTAGGCTAAAAATTGGTTTCAGGGATTATAGATTACACTACCCTTCTAACTAGTAGCTTCTGCTTTGGAAAAACTCTCCAGCTGTTTGTATGTCGCCTCAAATACTCTTTTTTTGCCTCTTTTGGCTATTGCCACAAGATCTTCCGTTTCGGCCATTTCATGTATTTGTTAGGGTTTCAACCCGCCCGTCAACGGCCATCTAAAAGACGGCCGTTTTTTTGACGGGACGGGTCCAACCCGTCCGTCGAAGGTAGTCCAAGGGCTTCAAGACGGGACGGGTCCCGTCCCGTCCCGTCCGTAACGGCCGTTTGACGGGTGGGTTAAGCAGAAAAACGAGCTGGATTCAAGCCAACAGAGGCCAGGAGAAGCAAATGGACGAAGATTCTATAGCTTGACAAGGCTTTGCCCCATCATGAAGTAGCAAATTATGAAGATCAGAATGTCAGCCTTCAATACTTCCACGGAATTGTTTCATTATTTTGCTTAGGTGTATCAAATTTTGTTACAAAGACTGTTCATTTCTGTCTTCCCTGCAGGCACTGGGACACTGCTGTGTGGCGACGCAAGGTCCCTGCCTGTCCGCCAATGAACCCCTGTATATCACACTGAGACCCGTCCAACCCGTCAGACGGGCGGGAACGGGTGGCCCGTCAACAGGTTAACCCGTTCCGTACCCGTCCCGTCACAGCGCGAGCCTAGGCCTAGGCCGGACGGGTAAAAACCCGTCCGTCCCGTCCGTCAACCCGTCAAAAGACGGGACGGGTTGAAACCCTAGTATTTTTACGTTGTGTTGAATGATCAACACCAGAGACTTTTTTGTTCCTTTTTTCTCAAAACTGTTATTTGCCCCTCGTACATATTGATATCGCTGTCTACAAAATTGGGAGGCAGACTTGTCTGCAAAAACATACCTTCCGCCCAAGATGGCTGGAAAAGATGGGAGCACGTAAGGCGTATTAAACAAGATATAAGAGGATGCGGTAAGTAAAGTGTGGGGTGCAGACAAGGTGGGGACTGGTGGATAATATAGTAATGGGAGGTACGAGTAGTACAGAAAAATGTAGCTAATAGGACCTCGGAATTGAGCGCTGGCGCGGCTGGTCTGGCAAAATGAGCTCGATGCACGCCGTCTGGTGCGTGGTACAGGATGCTGGATGGATGGCGCGCTGGTGAACCAGACTGTTTTTACATGTCTATTCCGATCGATTTGGGGATTTCAACATCCCAATTAAACCGCTCGAGAAACAGAATGCTGCAGAACTCTGGACTTGTCTGCGACAGGATCCGGAAGAGGGAAGCGGTATTCGTGGCTTTCCGCGCCCATGGTTGTCAGCACAATGCCCGACTCCTCCTGCGTCCGTGTGCAAGCTGGGGGCCTGAACCCGACGCGGAGAAAAATGAGCATGTTCGTCAGGCCAATAATTGGAGTAACGAGGGGACCGGCGACGGCTTGGGTGATGGAGTGAAGCTCGCCGGAAATTATGGCGAACAATGTCCAGGCCCTGCGGTACGGATTTTATCAGGTGAACAGGTTGCGGACGGAAGCGAGGTCCTCACGTGTATATTGCGGCACTATCGATTAAAACGCTGACAACAAACTACGAAGCAACCAATTGGTAAAAACTGGCGAAAGATGTTCAAGACTCACTAGTAGTTCCTTTGCTCGACTCTTGGTCCAGACACGCCATGCGATTAACACTGCGTGTGCGTCATAACTACAAAAGAAATGCTAGACTTAGGCCACGTTGCGTACCTGTACAGTAGATATTGATGCTTCCATGAAGGCAGTTAAGCGTCGAGCCGCAATACAACAGAACTTGGACTCACGCTAAGGTTATTATAAAAATTGCTACACCCTCAACCCGAGGATCTTGCTGATAAAACGTAACTAGAATTCTGTGTTGGAGCACGCTGCCAAAAACTAGAAGGATATTGGACACAGACTTGTTGAGATGAAGGTAAAATATACCGATGTATGCGACCCAGAGAATGACAGCCGGAATGGTGATTCGTAAATCTCGACTCCAGACAATCCACAGGCGATAGATCTATAAACAGATTGGGATAAATCAAAAATAATACATTGTGCGCTCACTATAATCGCATCACCAATGCAGATAGTGATAAAATTGATGATTTCTATCCCCGCCGACGATAGTGACCAGAGTTCGTAGAATGGAAGTGTGGTATGGGCTTCCATCGAGCGGAGAACCCCGCGAAAGAAGCAAATAACGATTAGCAGCCAATGCTACTCGATAAAATAGGATGAGTTTTGTCAGTCTTCAGTGAGAGCACATACTGCAGTACAGCAGAGCAAGAGTGTTGTGAAGATCAGAAAGACTGGATGCCAGCATGGCTGGGTGGAATCCCGTGTGCTCTGGTAACACGAGCTTCGAATACAAATGTTCGCGAGGAACAACACGAGAACAATTCCGAAGAGCAGCGTCTCCCCAACCATTACTGCCATGTTCATGGCCAGAAGTCGGTTACCGCTCATTGCGGGGAAAACAAAGATGAGTGGGTTTGTATTCGCTACGTTTTCATCCCAGTCGGCCGCCTGGGTGCCGTAACAGACAGAGGTCATCGCGAATTACGAGGCGACGGCGATCATGACCAGGGACAAGCACCGGAAGATCCCGAGACACAGCCTCAGAGGGATTCTGTCGAACCTACCTAACTACATTTTGGATGATTCTTAATAGTCGTTCAGGATGTTGACAAGGTGCATTCTCTGCTAAAGAGTATCTTCGAAGCGGGCGGTTTTGCTCAATGACGATGATTTGAGTCAAGAGAATCGGTGGGCACATCGGACGTCGCTTGCAGGGTCCCGCAACGTAAGTCTTTATGCCGTAAGCCACGGCGCTTTGCTGGTCGCTAACCCTCTGAAACATCCTGTACCAAAAGTGGATCCCAAAATCGTGGCCGACGTTCGGAGTAGCATGCCAAGAGTGGCTCCAGAGTCATATTTGTCCGAGTTCAGAGCCATAATCCAAACAGACTGCTGTTGCAACGGTCGATGGAGGGTGAGTGTGTCGTCGCTTTTCTTAGCTTATCGTGTTCTTGCCACTGACTCCGTTTGGTCACTTGCAGTGTGACCCCGCTCACGATCATGCTGACACCAACCCTGCTGTGCGAGCGAAGAGCATAACGGGACTTTGTCGCGACGGTGGCCGCGCTTCGTCCACGAATACAGGTTCCGGTAGGCCCGAAGGCCGAGGTTAAATTTGACTTTTGACATCAATATATCGCACATGGCAAAAAAGGAATATTCCATCTAGCAGAAAACATTTCAGAAAGTATTAGTTTCAGCTACAAATAAAACTTAGCAGAATATGTTGTTGAATGCAATGCTCTTCACTGCGGACCGAAATAAGGCACTTTGAATTTAGTCCGTAACATACCGGACTTTAAATGAGAGGCTAACTGCTTTCGTGGGTAGATGCAGCGGCTCATTTCTGACTGGCTCTTTTTAAATTCCAATTCAACCTCATTGCACGCAAATGTATTAGCCAGAACGTGATGCGCGGCACCCTGATTTTTCGTCCCTTTCACGCATTTGCCCAGATCTTGTTGTTCGCCGCAGGTCTGCATGTGACTGTTAGGCTTTCGTTTCTTTTGGTCCATTTTCCTCGTTGGTGAGTCATTGACTCATCGATGTGCGCGCGGACCCGGCGCTCCTGGCGTCGCGAACTCGGAATCTTAATGGAAAGTTTCCTGTTGTTACGAGCCACGCTTGGTTCATGAAGGAAATTGAAAATCTGGAGTTGAATTGATCTTGCTCAAGTTCATCACGTGTCCCACGCGACTGGCGCGCGAGGCACAAGCACGGACAAACAAAGGCTTTCAACACGGTCGATTTTTGCCCAGGTAGAAATAGCAAGACGACAAGGAATTTTACGAATAGAAAATCAGGGACTTTCGCTGTGTACGAGAATAGGAGATGAGGGGTCGGATTAAACGAGACCAAGAATGATAACCACTACAATGGGAAAGGGAACGATGGCACATGGAGAGTTCAAAAAACTTGGCACCGAGTTAGATAACGCCTTAGAAGGAAAGAGATAGATCTGTGAGCACCAGATGATCGCCACGTACTTTGAAGAGTTGAACAGTTTTGCGCGTCCGAGTCTTCCGTTCTCTCTCCCGCGCAGTGATCAACGATGTACCGGGCAGAACTGCGGCCAGTCGATCTTCAATGTCGCCAGGGGGTTCGGACCTTACAGGCATAGCTCAACAAGCTGCAGAACTGGAAAATATAGGTTGCGATCCCATGGGTATTGGGACAGAAGCGCGGCCATTTCAGCGAGCGTAAGTCCGGCGTTGTCAGGTCTCGCCGTATCGTCCAAGTGGTCGGAACGCGTGCTGCGAAGCGAGAACGAAGAGGGAAAATTGCGATGGTTAAAAACTTTACATTTGTATCACCGAACCTTGAGAGGGATACCTGGCCGCCTAAGAGCTACTGACTTTGCACATTCATATTGTCGTTGGACATAACATTCACCTCCCCGAACTGTATTATGGACGGAAATCCGCATTGAGCTTCAAGCACAACATATCACCGTCATCGACAGTGTACCCGTGGACCTCCACCGTGAATTTAGCTGCACCATTATTGCCCTCATCGTCAGCGCTGGAGAAATATGAGAAATATAGACGTATATGTGCATACCGGGCGGGATTTCTCTGGGAAGCCTGACGGTCTGCTTGACTTCGTATTCGCCCTCCTCGATGGGACAGGTCACCGATGCGTTAGCCTTACGCCTGTGTGCAATGCCGACCAGTGTTCAATCGGGGGAAAGGAATGGTAATGCGATAGAAGGATTAACGCACGCTTCCTCGCAAATGTCAAACCGCCTATTAATCACTTTGATGAGCCCGACCTTGACTAGGACGTCGGCGAATGCGCCGTCCTGGATAGAAAGCATATCTCAATATCCGGCCGTTGATCACGCATTCAATCCATCAATAAGGTCGTTCTCCCGCGGAGGGGGAGATGCGAAAATTGGTACTCCGGAACAAAAGCAAGACAAGTTGGACCCACCTCAATTCTGCGTAAAGCCGTCCCCTTCGCAATAATCGTCAAGTCTTGTCCCGGTTTGGGTGGATCCGGGGGATACTTCGAGCGATTTCAGCCGGATGGCGTCCGACTCGAAGCCTGCGTATCAGCCATATGATAAGTTACATATCCATGGACGCTGCGCGCGGTGTGCAGCGAGACTCGAGATGCACGTACCACAATCGACATACCCCCCACTGCGCCGTTGTCTTTACCCCATCGCCGTTCCGGCCGTTGGACAAGCTGATCTGCGGGTATGCGTTGAGGGAGATTGGGAAGGAGGACCGCCCGTGGGCGAGGCCGACGACCGAGGTGAGCAAGATGAGAAAGAATGTGCGCATGGTGGGTGTGCGGTGGTGGAAGCGAAGAGGAGGCCAGATGGGCCACGCAAGCGCTTCTTATGCCACTTCACCGAGCTAAAATGAATTATGTACAGACGGCAGGCGTGACGGCAATTAGGGGGCGGTCGGCCGACGATAGCATGTTGTGGACATAATCCTACAGCGCTTCAAGATCCGCCCGCACACTGTTTATGGGGAAGAGGACAAGCATGCAAGAGTAGATGAATGCGACATACAGGACCTATTTTGGAGGAAATACGAGCGACGGGAAAAGACTGACAAAAGTGTACGAAGCCTTGAAGAACGCAGAAAGCAGCCGAGAATACGCAGCCGTCATTGGAAGGAACATCCCTTGGCCCAGTTTTGTCGGGTTTGCAAGTCTGAAGAGCCCTGTACCTTAGCATCTCGGACCAAGGATGGTATGACGCAGTGGATGATAGTCGGCATGGTCAGCTGCTCCGACGGGCTCAGGGACATAAACGGCGGGGCAGATGAAGGAAGGGCATTCAGCGCCCTGTCGTGGCGCTATCAAACTGTGACGCGTAAGTACAAAGACGCAAAAAAGATGGGATCGGGATCAACGTCAAATCAAACGCTGTGCCGGTTGGATCCAAGTCTTGCCGGACACGGATTCATCTAGTCGAACTTCGTTGCCAGAAACGCACATTTGAAAGCCACATCAACTTGGAACGGCGACGAATGAATCTAGAAGAAAAAGAAAAAGAAAAAGACCTCACGCTTAAATCACGTGATGGACGCGTTCACGGAGCACGCGTCGCACAACCATGGACAAGCAGAGGCTGGAGATTACTCCATCACGGCATCCTCGCATCTTGTTTGGCCTACAGTGTTATGGTACACAGTTCGTCAAACGCCTTGAATTGAATATTCGCGTGAGGAAATTCACGCATTACTGCAAAGTGCCTTCGAACCTGCCAAGTATGGGGAACAACCAAACTAACCTGGGTACTTAGCACGATCAAGCGCGATGGACAATGTTTGATTGTGCCGGAACGCGCCACCCATGCCCAGGATGACAAGATGACATCGGCTCACGAGGTTGAAAAAATGGCATGTTAGGATAGAATGGAGAGATTTTCGACTTTCATGGACTCGAAGTTGATAAACAAACCAATGTATATTTTCCTTTTGATGTCAGAGCACCTTGCTTGGGCTTTGACCTTAAATTTCCATTCTCTCCTCGCAGTTGCCGCGGCGCCAAGTCATGTCAATATCCACAACAATCTGATGATTCCTGTCAGTTTTGCCACGCATATAAGACGCCGCTCACGAAACTGCTCTCCCTCCCCACGGTATGCCCATAACTAGATTTACCGCACTCCTCTTTTTCGCTCTCATCACATTTGCGGCTGCCCGCCCGATTCCAGTGGTAAGCTAAATTTCCTCCACACTCATTTATGGACCTAGTCTTGAATCTGCCTCATGCAATGACGGACAGGTCGACGTGCGGCGGTCTCCCGCGGTATGCGAGGCAGGCGATCCCACCCAGTGGGACTGCAGTAGACGACGTCTGGATGGTGATGGGGACGTGGTGGGTGCCTATACGATAAAAGATTCCAGAACAAGCGTTTTAATAGATGCACTTTCCGTGCAGGCGCGTATTGCCACCCACGACCTGGGGCCAGACAATATCCAGGCGAAACCCCGCATGATTGATGGGAATGGTGGTCTGGTTGGTGTTGGCGTAAAATCAATTCCCTTGTGTGCATACATTCATTATATTTCCCATCTAGTCGCAGCCACGACTTAGGCCCCGACAATTACCAGGCTAAGCCTCCGAAGCGGGAGGTTAGAATTTAATCCCGCATTCACTCTAGACGTTCATTCAATGCTGAACTTGATTTGGTCTCCACCACAGACAACGGTTGACAGGGGTAAGTATTACCGTTGCCGCGGCGCTCAATATTATCAATTTAATTGGTTGACGCACAGTTTAACGGGTCCTAGGGGGGCAGAGTGTTGCGGGCATGCTCATGACTTGGATGACTCGGATTTGCACCTCAGGTGATTGGTAGGAGTTGAGATGCCCTGTAGCTAGCAGATCCCAATCTGAAATCAAATCAAGCCAAGCACGAGAGAGATGGCTAACATGTTTTGGGCTTTCTCATTGAACGTTCACGGTTTGGCATGGCGACCTTTTACGTCTACCGCACCTTTGATGTAAAGCTCTACTCCTGACTCGTATTCCTCACATGGTATTTCCGGTGTCTCGCGAACGATGCCCTATATCGTGGTAGGTGTTTATCGATATCTCATCACCGCTGACCAACCTCACGAACCTTCACGATTCAGCTCCTTCTGTCGCCTCGGACGCGCCCCCCGATGCATCGGGTGGATTATTAATGCTATTTCATGGCGCTTTGCGAGCCAACAGACGCATCAAGGATGCGTTCCTGGTACGTCTTCAGCACTTGCACATCCAGATCGATGCTAATGTATCTCTATCCACTTTTCGGGACCGCCGCTCACGATTCACTCGGGAGCCCTTCCGCCAACATTTCTCTTGAAGGTGTAGGATTAGGCAATGGAACGGATTGTCGGAGATCCCGCTTTGATTAGATTGTGTTGTGGTATGTATGTAGGTTTATTGAATGCTGAAATATATATTTGAATGGCTTTTCAAATCAAGGCTGAGCCTTGAAATTTTCTTTCGACGTGTTGTGAACTCAGGATAGGCGAGGCACGAATCTCTTCCTCGATACGCTCGCCGCGTCTTCGCATTCTTGCTCCTATCTCGCTCCTGTCTACCTGAATAATCAACATTTTTCGTGTCCTACCCACACATCTATATTGTCACGCTTGGCTGTTTCGGTCGATTCCTCTTTAAGATCCGAACATCCACCGCATACTGGAGTTGTCTTTTTGCGCGTCGCATCTTCGGAAACACGGCCCACACACGGAGCTGCCTTATTGGGACATCACATGTTGCTGCAGCCATCACGGCGGATATCTAGGGTTCGGCACGGGTGGTACCGCGGGTGGATTGGCCCAGAACCGCACCCGTGGCCCGGGTTACCGTACCGTACCCGTAGCCAAACGGGTACGGTTTGGCGGGTATGGAACCGCGGTACACACTTTACTACCATGGTTGCTAATACTATGGTATACCGTTAATTATTTCCCTATTACCATGGTATTTAACTGTGGTATTTAAATTTGTCTATTGAATCAATGTCCTGACAGGTAGTATTAACACATAGAATCTTGAACAGATCACTTTCAGGCTTGATTTCAATGTTGTGTTAAGTTTTTTTGGTTTTATTTTTTATTTTTTTTAAAAAAACCACGTGACCAGAGGGACAGCTGTCTCTTTTAGACACCCATATTCCACAGCCTAGTGTTTTTTCTCCTGTCAGTTTCAGTCAAAGGAGCTTAAAAAATACTGGGCTGTGGGATATTAGCCAAAGGAGCTTAATATGGGCATCTAATAGGGACAGGCTGTCCCTGTGGTCACATGACTTTTTTTTAAAAAAAACAAAAGAAGAAAAAAAAAAGGAAGAAAAAAGAAAAGAAAAAATTCAACTCAACACAACATTGCCTGCCTTCAATTCAATGTTATACTCTGGTATAAAAAATGTTTTGTGGTTCAAATCTCAGTATAACCACCTTTTTGGCTTTCCACGGTATTACGGGTACGGTATTCCCACGGGTGACGGTTCTCACGGTATCACCAAATCTAACTACTGTACCCGTACCCGTGACACCTGTACCTGTAACACCGTGGGTTTACCCGTACCCGTGCCTAACACTACGGATATCGTGCACAGTCCTCAAATCATCACAATAAGAGTCAGAAAGGTATGTTGTGCAGGGTTAGAATTTGAGAGATTGTGAAATGAGCAACAGTAAACTATTAATGAAGGTACACTGTTTTATCCTACTCTAATGGGCAGAGGGTATCGAGTGGCAAGATTACAAGCACGGCACGCGACAAGGTGGATTGACTAAGCTGCGCACGACCCATAAAATGTACATTCTACATGTAGTGAAGGCAGTGGCCTGGAGTGTGAAGGGAGAGTGGGTGGCAATTGAAACATTCAGGTGACAATTGAGGAATCTGTAGTGTTATCAAAGTGTTATACCCTTCGAAATGGTCGGTGAGGACGAAGAGTATGGTGGTCAATGTGTTACTTTATTAAAACAGGCATAAAATGTGTGATTTTGAGAGAAATGTATGTGGAATTGAAGGAGAAAATCTTACAACCTTTCATGTAAAACATTTTGGACTTTTTTTGGTCCCCTAAAACTTTGTTGAGTTTTTCACCACAACAACTTTCTCGGCACTTTTGCAGCACGATCAAGTGGCTGTGCTGACCGACTGGTGGCCGAACCTCCACTGAACTCAGCAACTACACAACCACCATAAGGATTTCTAGATAGCAGGCCATTAGTATGATGAGGACAAGGAAACTACATTTAATGCAGGTTATTATTCAAAGAGAAGGTTGAAGTTACTTATATGAGAAGGGATTACCACAGTTCAACCAAACTCGGCCTGTGGGCCATCAGCACAGCCACTTGATTGTGCCGCAAAAGTGCCGAGAAAGTTGTTGTGATGAAAAACTTGACAAAGTTTTAGGGGACCAAAAAAAGTCCAAAATGTTTTACATGAAAGGTTGTAAGATTTTCTCCTTTCTTCAATTTCACACATTTTGCTCCAAATCACACATTGTTATATCCAGTGCCAGAGGACAAGGAGTAGCCTGGGAATGAAAGGACTAGTCCAACATGGATTAGGACGGAGGAGTCTAAGTGGCGGAGATATGGTCATTCTCACGATCACTACACAGAGATGAAGATGACGGGTGGGTGAGTGATGCGACTATCTGGGTAAGCGTGACCATATGGGAGCAAGAAGAATAAGCAGGACAAAATGAGCATGGTGTGGTTATGCCCGATGACCAAAGGCAGAGACCAGAAACACGCAGTGATGCAGAGTACGGATGCGTGGGAAACGCGGAGGATCCAGAGCTGCGGGGAGCCGGAGCTAGTGTGGAGGTGCTGACATAAGCGGGGCCCATGGGATGATGCCGGAGCCGGAGAAAACACGGAGGTAACACATTAGCCAGAGGGAAATGTCAGAAGATGTTGTGGAGGTGAAATGAATAAATAACTGATAATCAATTACAGACGATAATCTGCTCGAGGGGTCCCAGAGGTAGCTCCAGAAGGCCGGAGCTGGAACTGGAGCTGGAGCCAGAGGCGAGGGCGGAAGTGAGGCCGGAAGGAATCAGGAGGGTGAACATACTTGGAAACATCATATAATGAAGAGGCAGAAGTCGATGATGATCGAATGAATGATTTGCCAGAGGGCCAGAGGCCCAGAGGCAAAATCAAGAGTGCAAGGAAAGAGGTAAAGAAGGTATAATGATGGAGCACATCATGTTTGCCACATAACATTTTATTTTGAAGCTAGTGAAAAGGACAATGTACACTAGCTTTTATACTAATTTATGAAGAAGTCCGAATATGGACGGAGAAGTAAAGGAAAGACAATAAGGACAATAAGTAGTCCTAGCTAAGGTATTGGAAAAACAATAAAACAATAAGGAGAAGCATATGGCATGTGAGCATGTGAGTGATATGATATTGAAGAAGAACGGAGACATAGGAATGATAAGTAACACCTTTCAACAAGGTATAAGTCACGCTGGCACCGGAGGCACAGGGCATGGGAATCCAGAGGTAGCGTGGGAGAAACAGAGGATCAGAGGTAAAATCTCCGGAGGAGTGGAGCAGAGAGTTATGGAGGAATGAGGAACTCAATGTGGAGGAACTGCGGAATGCAGGGTATGGGTCAAGTAATGTAAAGGCATAAAGTGCCGGAGGGAAAAGGATAAGTGACCAGTGATCAGACCGTGGGAATCCAGAGGTCCGGGGGTCCAGAGGTCAGGGGGTCCGGAGGTCAGAGATCCAGACATATATCATCTGGAACGAGATGTGACGAGAGACAGAGACATGATGGAAAGATATGTGACCATAGGCTCATAATAGGAAGGAGGACCAGAGGGTACCGGAACATGGGAATGATGGGAACCCAACCTGAAGGGAGATTGGAGGAAGATAATATATAAAGGGGAAACGCTCAGTAAACCTTCATTGCGTAAAAACCCCTGAAGCCCCAAGATCACAAGGAAGTTGAATGAGGGGTGAAGAAGGGCTGATGTTGAAAATGGAAAGAAAGGAATTCCCGCCAGGGCTTTAGGGAGTGTAAAGGGGTTGTTGTATGCATGACCATAACCCACATATTATATCTATTTTAGTAAAGTAACACGTTGACTGCCATAGAAGAGAGAGATGGGGATGTATAGAATGAACACCATGGGGGTATAGGGTAGGCAAGGTAGATGTGGTTGTGGTTGAAGGAGCATTTGATGTGTTTATTGTTCACTGTGCCGCATGATGGCTGTCCCACATGTGGTGTTCTCAATTAGGCAGGTCCGTGTGTAGGCCTACTTTCCCGCATCTTCCCTGACTTGCGGGTAGTAGCCTTCTTTATCACTTCATTACTTTACTTATTTTAATGAAACATCATCACTTTGACAGCATTCAGGGAAAGTTAGTTACTTCCCATGAAACCTCATCAGTTGGGGTAAATTTTAATGATTGTAAGCTCACAGTTACTTAATCTGGGGTTGCAGTAACTGCAGCATTCTAGTTTGAACCGTAACATTCCCAATGTTAACATTGGAATGTGAATGGTTCAAACCATGGTCATATATCTCAGTCTAATCAATGGAAATGGTTGGGGAGAAGGATGGTTCAAACCAAAAAACTTTGAACCAAAAAAACTGTTTGAACCAAAAAAAAACCGTTCAAACCAATAAAACTGTTTGAACCAAAAGAACTGTTCAAACCAACAAAACCGTTGAAACTAAAAAAAAAGTTGAAGGTCAGAAAACCTGTTCAAACAAAAAAAAAAGTTGAAGATCAGGAAAACCATTCAAATAAAAAAGTTAAAGTTGAAGAAAGATTGTTCAACCAGTAAACCAATGGTTTGAACCAAACACGTTGGTGGTGAAGAGAAAATGTCCAAACCACAAAAAGTCAAGATTGAGCCAATGGTTTGAACCAAAAAAAAGTTGAAACTGCAAAGAAAAAAACAGTTCAACTGAGAATTCCCATTCTCATAATAATGCAGTCTATGGCCAGGAGAAAAATACTCATGCAGTTAAAGTAATCAAGGATGTGAAAGGGAGGATCCAGAACCAGAAATCAAAATATCAATTAGCTCATAGTGCAATGATCAACCTGGGCAGCAATCCTGCTGACCCCAGGTTTGGCTTTAACACAGTGATCTGTATACCAAAGATGTAAACCAGCTACATCAGCTGGGAGATGGCAGTAAAAGTGAGGGTTGGATTTGGTGGAGAGGAAGATATGGAAATCCTTCTGAGGAAGAGCAAGCTGTGATGGCACTTGATGGTAGACTGATCCAATTCCATCTGTGCTGAATACTCACTTCTCTGTGTTAGATTCCAAGGTACAGTGGTTTCATGCCCGAGCAGACATGGAGCACTGGCAAGAGGAAGTTGAAATCCTGGCACAAGAGTTCAGGCAGTCAATTCAGGGTTTCAGTTAGATGGCAGAAGTATGGACTGATCTTGCTCAAAAGCATCTAAATCATCGAGGCATGCAGGCTTATGCATTTAAAACAGCAGCCATGTATCAGAGAATGGCCGAGGAGGGGAGGATGGCATTTGAGAATGCTGGTGGCACTTGGCCAGGCCCTGGAGTCAGCCTTGCTCAACATATTCAATCAGAACGTCGGGATCAGACAGTTGACTGGAATGCAATTGTAGATGCACAGCTGTCAGCTTTAATGTCTGCACTTGTAGTACTTCTTTGTGAAATATGACTAGATAGGGAGCACAAACATGGTTTTAGCCACCAGGAAATGGTATTCATCAGTGGTAAGTACCTCAAATATGTGAAAGGTAGTCACAATGTTCAGCAAAAATGGTTCAAATGAAAAAATGGTTTGAACAGGAAAAACATAGTTTGAACAAAAAAAAAAAAGTGCTCTGGGCAGAAAAAATTGGTTTGAACGGAAAAAAAACTGTTTGAACAGAAAAAGTGAAAAAAAACTCTTCAAATGAGAAAAACTTAAAAACGGTTCAAACAGGGAAAAAAATGGTTCAAACGGAAAAATTAGTTCAAACAGAAAAAATGGTTCAAATGAAAACAAAAATGGTTCAAAAACAGTTCAAAACATCTGGTTTGAACCACCCTCGACATTGGGAATGTTACGGTTCGAACCAGAATGCTGCTATGGTAGGATGTTGAACATCACGTGGCATCGTTCGCCGTTTCCCTTCTGCTACAACCACGATCATCGCGCCTGCGCAAGGAATCCGGGGACCCCCCGGCAACACGTGCCAATATTCAAGACAGCAAGACAGAGCTTTCATAGCCATCGTGGGTGTATGCTACTCCCTTCCACACTGCATACACAACACGCCCATCGTTACAAGAGCAGCACCGAACGTCTCCTTCACCCGGAATCATACAGGAACAGGGCGGGCGATTTTTATTTGCTGAGGTAACGCCACTTCACCATAGCTTTCGTGATGAAAGACTATAGGGAAACACGGCACGAGGCCGATAGGGCTGGAACTGGACGTGTGGACCTCACGGGCGTGGGTGTCGCGCTTAAATCAACTCCATCTGCCGTTGCGGCGTGCATCGGGAGTCGTTGTCTTACTCCGCGTAGGAGTGGTCACACCTCGGCAACGGTACTGAGTAACGACCACCGTAGCATCCGAGTCCGCCCTAAGTTGTAATCATAATCATGTACTCACCTACCTTACATATTTTTGCACCTGCATGTATTTCAGCACTGTAATTGCATATCCGTTGGTTCCCCTTGAAAAATGAATTTTCACTCAACTATCCCACTGGGTAGTTCACGGTATAATGTTAGTAGGAGGTTCAGGCCGTTCAATGTACATCAAGTGACGAAATTTCATTGGATGAGCGAGAAGTGACGAGCTTTGGCTGAAATTTCGTTGAACTCATGAACGTTCACTCAAAACCATCAAACTGACGAACTTACATGAATTTAAGCAAAGTAACGAAGTGACGAATATGGCGCAGACTCCTGACCTGCTGCACGCCCGCTTGCTAGTGCGACGTGCGTCGACGTCTTGGCGACCCGGAAACTCCATCCACACACCCAAGCATCTTGTATCCACTTAAACTCCCGCTTCACCTGAATTCCTTCTCTTATTCACAGCACTCAAAGACCATGCTGCGATTCATTAGAAATAAATTATCCCATGCATTTACTCTCTTATAAACATTGAACAGACGCTACAACAGTTTTTGGGCTCGTACTTCGCATGTTGTACCCATACATTTCGTCTAAGTGTAGCAATCTCCCTTTCCTTTATCTGCTTTTCTGCCGGAGCGAAGCAAAGGCATGTCTTGTGAATGATAACAACCTCACTCAAATCTTTTCGCCTCAAACATCGTTCCCAGCCTCCTTCTCTGCCAATGCCCCCCGGCTCCTCGTCTCCGAAAGCTCCACCGATCCGCCAGACTGAGAGACTGTCGAGAACACGAGCGGCCTGAGGTGCTTGTCCGAAGGTGCAGACTGCCGGTGCGAGTGGGATAGGTACGTCGGCGAGAGTGGGGAAAACTTGAAAATGCTTACCTTAGTGTTAGAGCCTGTGCCGGTCCCGGTCCCTGTTCCTGTTTGTGTCATCACAGTCCCCGTGGGCACGTCCGCGAAAGACAAAGTCGCCTGCTTGTTCTCCACGCCCTGGAAGGTGCTGCGCACGTTCAGGCTATATAAGTCGAAGCCTGTTAGTCTAGCATCAAAAAAAGATACAAGCAGGGGAGAACGTACGTCGCGAAGACCGAGTTAACGTACAACTTGCCAACGGCTTGGTGGAAGGGCAACCAATATGTCGGGTGTGGGACGGCGAGATTTAGCGTCAGGAACAAGAATTGGGTGGCGCTGGGGGACACAGACGTGAGTAAGGTCCTCAGAGGAAAGAGAGCGCTCGTTTACGCCGTAAGGACACCTGCATGCTGATACGTGAGAACAGGAAGGGGGGAATAAAACACACGCACCTCGGCTGACGGCGTAGGGGATGAGGGTGTCGAGAACTTTGTCCGTACTGTTGTGTGCATCAGCACGGCATGCAAGAAAAGTTAGATAGAGATACCCGAAAGTTTGCCCCGCGACCCATCCGCCTGCACCTTTCTTGTGCCGGTAAAGCCAGGTACAAAGGCATACGGTGATCAGCACATCATTGAACGCCGCGAATCCCTGCACCAATCCCCGAGATAATCTTGGCTGGTCGTGACGAAACGAAACTGGCCAGCGGGGTTCGGTACCTGCCAGGGTTTGTTAGCTGCGAAAGCGGTGGAGGGATGCGACCCACAGGTAGACGGTGGTCACTGCCGATCCATTAGTCGTCAGAGAAAAGACAGGTGAAATCAACGGAGAGACCGACCGATCCCGAGGGCTGGAATGGGAATCAGTACAGCAGTCCAAGATGAACAGGAGGAACGCACCGAATGTGGCTACTGCAAGCATACCCTTGAAAATATTTTCACCAAGAAGCGACGCACGATGTGGGCAAAGACTCACCACAGACGCAGATATTATTATGCTACCACTGACTGCAACGAGAGCAGATTCAGAGAGGGCTAAGTGAGTGCGGTGGGAACGTACCTTTCCAGATTGTCCGTGTATAAAAGCTACATAAAATGAGCGGTGATAAGATAGAATAGCAATGTGCATACGCTTGTGCGACAAAGGTGATCAAAGTCTTGAATTATACGAGTGTACATCAAGAAGCGCTAGAAATGAGAGAAGTGGACCACGTACAACGAGGAATTTCTCGGTCTACGGACATTGGCGGTAAGTGACTCGGCTGAAAAATAAAAGCACGTGTAATTCGCACCGTGAAGCTCCTGCAACCTGATTAATTTCGACAGACAGGGACAGGGAATAAAACGCACCAAGGAATAATGAGATCGACAGTCGGAATTTTGCCGAAATTGAGGACCTGTTTACCAAAACATGTTTATCGGGTGATCGCCAGAAAGGGAGAAAAAACATACAAAGTAGTTGTAAAGACTGTGGGCCACGAAAATCGTGCACAGAGTGTCCAGGACCCATAGCAAGGCGACCTGTATGCATTGTTAGCAGCAGGATGCAGAGAGAGAGAGGCACGCACTGTCACCTTGAGGGCTGGATGATCATTCGGATAGTTGCGGTAATACAGGTAGGCCTGCAAAACGGAGATCCCGTAGAGTCTATCGAACGATGTCAGATCGGAAGGTTAAAATGTACGTGGGGGATTGATTCCGCCAGAAACCCCGTCAGCATGTTACTCGTCTCCGCCCCAATTTGAGGGCTGGCTTCGGCAAACGACGACCCTGCCAATAATCCCATCGACGTGCGGCCTGACCCTTCCCCAGCCATACAAAAATTGCATGAAAGCCAGATGCACTCACGTAGTTGCGATCGCAAAACCTAGGGGGAAAAACGGACCCGACTTAGCCACGACAAATGGAAGTAAAAGTAGCAAAAAATGTACCAATGAATGAAGTAGCAAAAAGCTGCTTCACAACGGCAACGAGGACTGCTATCTGCGTTGCTGACGGAGCAGTAGCCATTTTCAATGCGAGAGGGAGATGGGGGGAAGGAGGCAAAGACCCGAGCCCAGGGACGCCGTACGATTCCGAATCCGATTTCTGACCTGTCAGTTATATGCCTAATTAAAATAAGCGCAGGATGATTAACGCTGCACTGAGTAACACCGCTCTTGGCAGATCTTGCACATCGATGTCCATAAAGCGGAGAAAGGACATATGAACATCGAGCCTCTTGAAGGCTAGAACTGACTCTTGTTGTCGATGCACCTTTGTAACGAGGTAGGCGCCCACATCCCGCCACGGCTGGAAACCAAATTGCAATGATAATTGAGGCTGCAAGTTTCTTTCTCAGAGACGAATGGTCCCCGAGAGAACGAGGAAGAGATCTGAAACTGGCAGTGAAGAGATTCGAGGCAATGGTCATCAAGTCCCAGGAGAACAAGGAAGATATCTGAAACTGGCAGTGAAGAGATTCGAGGCAATGATCATCAAAGCCACGAATCATTTACGAGATACGGACAAGATACGGAACTCGAATTTCCATGGGAAAAACATACTTTACTCACACAAGCCGCCACCCGGCAGACAATCACCTACTCTTGAACGTCATCGTGGCCGCCGTCCGGAAGGGCAAAATCGGGTAAAATCGCGTTCCGTCCAGAGCCAGAAAAACTCGCTTCGGCGGAATGAGCTTTTGTTCTCGAGCGGGATTCGCTCGGATCTCTTGAGGTGCATTCGAGACCTCCCTTTTGACGGAAATGAGCTGTTCAACTGTCAAGGAAAGTGATCTCGATCAAGAGGGAGAGTGCAATCGAAGATACATAATTCGGCTTTGAGTGTTTCTTTCAACTACCAAGGTTGCTGACATATTCACGAAAGCAGTTATTTTGTTTACGACCCCGAAATCTACCGGCTACCGAAGGAACGAACCTGTACTTTCCAGTACTGGCTGGGGGGAATGACGTCACCGCCTCTCAGGAGAACAACGCCGTGATGTATCGAGAGCTCTCGCGAGAATAGCGCTAATGATGTATCACCCAAAAGACATACCTTTCAGGTACGCGAGCCATGCGATCAAAACAATACTACTAAGGCTCCAACCGTTTCCGTTTGTAAACGTTTTAAACGGTTATAACCGTTTTTGTTTTTGTTTTGTTTAGAGACGTTGACAAACGATAAACAAAAATAAAATAAACGATTAAACGGTTATTTTTCAGAGGCCTACTCCGAGTCCAACCTGGGTCCAACTACGGCATTGGCCGGAAGTCTGTTCGTCCCGTTCCATAGCTTCAGGCTCAAACCAGCCTCGGTACGACTCGGCACACTGTTTTGGCACTGGACCTGATGGGCAAAGTGTTCGGCCAACCTTCGGCCACAGATTGCCGAAAGATTTCAAACCGTTAACTAGGTTCGAGGGGGTTCATGAAGGCGGAAATCAACCTTCAGTCCATCCTGCCACGAGTGTGCATCAAGGTAGGAATACTTTCACGCCTTCCCCTTCAATCGTACCTCTGGCAAGAAATTTTCCTTTTAAAACGTTTTAAACGGTTTTTTCAAACATTTGTTTTCGTTTCCGTTTATTTTAACCCGGGTTGCAAACGAAAACGAAAAGGTTGGAGCCTTAAATACTACCTACCTTCCCATCAGTGTTGTCGATAGATGTAAGCTCATTGTTGATAACAAGTCATCAGCAAACCCTGGATCCCCTACATAATGCTATGTGGAGGTTGTATAGGTATAGCCTATAGTGGCTGTAGTGGCTGTAGTTAGGGTCCTCCTCTATGTAGAGCCCTGTAGTTTTTTGGCGATTACATAATGTCACCGTAGTTTCCCATGCCATCATAGCCGCCGGGGGCTGTGGCACAGCACAGCCATGTTCTTTGGTACACACTGCGTCAAAGCCCCCCGTAGTTAGACCCTGACTACGTGTACGGAGCTTGGTCTACGTCCGTAGTCAGGCGTCGTACGAAGGTTTGACTAAGTGTATGTAAGGCTTCAACCGTTTTCCCTTTTAAACATTTTAAACGGTAAAAACCGTTTGTATTTTTGTTTAGTTTAGGCCAGGGCCTAGACGAGAATAAATTATAAACAAACGATTAAACAATTAATTTTTTCTGCGCAGCAGACTAACCCGGATACTCGACCTGTGAACACGCGGGTCCAAGGTTAATTTTCGGCTGATAAATCTTCCGAGCTGTGGCGACGGCGATCTCCAACTTTGACGTGTTCTTCGACCCCGTACCGAATGCCGAGCTTTTTATTAGAAGGCAAAAAATTTCAATTATGTCTTTCTATCATTTATGCTCTCATTCTCGGATTATTGTGGACGGCGATCTTCGACTTTAACAGTGACATCACACTGTATGCTTTGTCTCTATTCGAAGACGAAAAATTTCAATCATACTCCTTTTATCATTTTTGCTCTCATCCCCTGGACTATCCTTTGCATTTGCGCAGGCAGCATTCACTCAGGCTCGAATGGCAAGGGCTGATGTTGATGGTCAACTACAAGATATGCCTGGGGTGCAAATGTACCTTTGATTCCAGACCCAAAGCCCCAAGAAAGTCAATGCAGGTCTTCAGCAATTGCTGATGAAATCCAAGGTGGCCAACTAACTCTCACAGATAGTATCACCACAGTGAAATTAAATGTGGACAAGACGACCCTCCGCTTCGCTCCGGTATCCAAGAGCGCAAGATAAAGGAGCCTTAACTATGCAGGTAACAAAATATGTGTTAGTGGAAGAAATGGATGAGAGGGGAGATTTAAGCTCATGCTGAGGGAGATTTCCGAAGGATTGTTTCGACACAAATATCTATTATTCAGTTGGCATGGTACATCAGGGATGTGATAATATAGAAGAAGTACTACCACACGCCGCATTCGGACATTTTGAACGGAAGGTGACCAGCCAGTGCTGCAAGCAAGACACTGATATCTCAGTCTAGGACAGCATTCACCAATGGCTTGAAGAGCAAATGAGATTGATCCCGCCCCTGATCCCAGCCACAGAACAGGCAAATTTGAGGCAAACAATATTGGCAGAAGCACAGAAGGATGTGAGAGATAGTATAGCACAGCAGATTTGATTCGAAGCCCAGTACCCAGCAGACGGAACATTTGAAAAATCAGATCAAGGCCAGAATTAATGTTGAGGGCGGGCAAAGTGTGCAAAGAATGAGATCCAATGACAGCAGCGCCGCCTTTATATATGCCAAGAGTTTGCCGAATGGGTTACGTGGCTTCACGGCTGGATCGCTGCCGCATAGACAGCAACGGCTGCGATCTACTGCGTCCTGTCGAGAAAAAGCTGTGCGTGGGTCAGCTGTTTGACCGCAAATGAAAAGCCCGTGTTGAGAAGCAGCTACGCGGAGGTCAGCTGTTTGACAGCAAATGAAAGGCAGTGGTGAAAAGCAGAGGGAGTCGAGGACAGAAGGGGTTAATCGAAGAGCAGGGGCAGAGGAAGAACAAAAAGAGAAAGGTTACATGGGGATACAGCACAGCCGAACGACCAAAATCTTAAAGAACGGTTAATATACAGCAAGATGTAACTTTCCACAAGTCTCGTTGAGCATGAGGAACTTGAAGTTGACATTTGCACCTGTAGTTAACCCTCAACATCATCCCCTGCCATTCTCGTACTTGGTGAAATGGTTAATGCTTGCTGCTTTATTTTCATAGAAATCTGGAGGTCCAGAGTTCGAGGCCCTGCACCAGCATTTTCTGGCTTTTCCAGTGTTTAAACCTGCTTAAATATGAACAGGTTGTTCAACGCAAACAGTGTTTTGATTAAACCATGTTTAACCTTGTTTTTGATTGGAACCACCCCACACAGTACTTGTTTAAACAGAACAAATTTTAAACCCTGTTTTACATTGAGATGCTCATTGTTTAAGCAAACCTAATATGGTTACTGAGTGTATCTGCTCATTATATTCTTCTTTATGACACACTCTCAAGCACATCAAATCTAAGATCGCTATCTCCGAGGACACCTGGACCACTCGTTCCATGAGGTTCACCTTTGCAGGTACAATTGGCAGCTGGATCACAGAGTGGGAGCTGGTTGAGCATGTACTCGATTTTCATGTTATCGAGGACAAGGAGCATGAAGGAGAATGTGCGGCAATAGCTTTGGTGAAGGTCCTCTCTCTCTCTGATCTGAGAAACCTGGATAAGATAAATTTCGCTTTTTTACTATTGACTGTAGGCTGATGCTCTGTTCACCTCAGCTCTCTCACTGGACAACATGTCAGCAAATGATATTCTTGTTCGAATGTTGTCGTGTTTGCTTATGGAGAAGTTTGACATTCAATTTGTGCCTGAAAATTCTCAGATTCATTGCCTCGCACACGTAGTGAACCTCGTTGTTCAGAAGATTCTAGCTGCACTCGGCGAAGCGGGGGATCCCGATGGAAAGGAGGATTACTACATTCAGAACAAGGAACTCCCGATTCACTATGACATCGACAATGACCCGAACCAAATTGAAATGGAGAATGAGCCCGTGTCACTCGACAATGATGACGACGAGTCGCCCGCTGACATGGAGTTCCTCGCTAACATGGCTGATGAGCTCAAAAATCTGTCCAGTCTCCAAAAGGTACTTCCCCTTGATTTGTTCTTGAACCTTACTAAGAATGAACAACTCCGAGTTACAATGCATCTCCATAATGGCGGCGCAGCTTCAGGCAGATCACGGAGTCTCTCCATAAGAATACGACCTACCTGCCAAACCCGAGTGCCACACTGAGAAAGATCTCCTCATTGATGGTTGCCCACGATGTCAAGCACCGGCGGCATTATACAGAGGCGATGGTTTCTCGGGCCGGGCGGCTTCAATCGGTTGCTTTCACAGCGGCCCCTCTTTTTGTTTCTGGCTGTTTATTATTGCATAGGCGATTGACCGATGGGTCCTCGAGCGCCCGGAGCCTTTGTAAAGTGTAGTGCAAGGTTTCATCAGCGGTCAGCTGGATATAGGTAGCAACCAAGACAAATCCAACTCAGAAGCTACTTCTCATTAAAAAATGAATTCACCTGCATCAAAGCCAAAGGTGCCCTCATCAATAATGTGTTTACTCTCTAAGTAATTGCATGCGCATAGTATTCCACCACAACTGGGACAAAATATAGTCTCTTATAAACAGACACTACTGAAGTATTTCATTCAAATCAACAGGGGGTGTGACGCATGACCCGAAATTCCAATTCGACACTTCGACAGCAGCCAAATTTTTGCATGACACCCCCCAAAATTTCGAAATTCTCACGAAAAAATTCGTCTTTTTGCAGTTTTTAAGCAGTTTTGAGGTCTTCATGACGGCTTGGAGGTTCGACAGAGGCCTTCATGATGTGTGACAGCGACCAAAATTCATGCTTGACAGAGGGGTGCATGATGCATGACTGTCAATTTGAATGAAATACCTCAGTATAACAATTAAACTCGTACCTTGTTTGTTATAGTTTGTTGCTAAGGTTGATCGAATGATCAGTAGCCGCGTTATTACAAATCATGAATGCTTTCCGGTACAAGTAGGGGATTCAGTGACGTATATTCTGGGCTTCTAACTCAAGATTCCTCTTTAAGCAACACGATATGAGTCGGTTGTCCAGTAAATAGTTGGGCGTAAGGTCAAAGAAGCACAATGCCAAACTTTGGCGGCCCGGCATGCAGGAACAGCCGAGATGTCGATTTTAGTGGAATGAGGATGAAGCTCATTATCTCAAGAGGTCAGGTCCACTTAGAATAGTTTGCAAGACACTTTCTTGCCGAAATTTTGCGCATAGAGGTTTGAGAATGGTTGAATGGCCATCAGGAAAATTCCAACTCCGATGATTTGTAATAACGCGGCTACCGTACATGATCGCGCGGTTAACTACAGACTAGACAAAATAGCAGTCGCGGAAACACAGTAATCGTTGCCCTGATGACATTGCGAAGGCATGATGCAATGCAGAGATCGGAAGCAAGAGAGTATCTGACTTTGGTTGATTGAAGATTGAAGGGAACCCAATGGGAGTGGAAAATCAATCCATGGTTGGTAGACTTTCGCAAAAGTGTCTAAGAACGGGGATCAACAATAAAGCGACTCTGACGAGTCGACTCCGAATCTCGGACGACAGAAAACACCGCCGCGTCCTTACTCAGCCAAATCTCACTTTCGACGTGTCTCCCACCATCCCCGTGTATGTGCGTAACTTTTTCGAGATCTCTACCAGTTTGCCGCCCGAAAACCGCCCGAAAGCAGCACCCTTCGAAGGCCGGGTTCATAGTAAGATCCCTTTCGTTGGCCCATTACAGACATTCTAACGGCCAGAAAAAATCGGAAAGGGGTGAAGCGACTCAGAGTAATTCCTATGGACAGAAGTCGGCTTTTCATGAAAGATGAAAGGAATATTGGCAATCTAAGATTAAGCCTGAGAAAATAGGCGCCTATCTCACAACATTGCTGACGACAGGATTTTATTCCTGGAAAGAATGTTTGCAAGCCAGCTCTGTAAGCTCAACGATTCGGGTTCGAAGTCGAGCGCTCAAACAAGCGCGCTGAAGGGATCCCAGATACAAAAGCGATGCGGCATTATAGGGCAGTCATATCATACTGCTCTCTCAAGTTCCTCTTTACACCACGCAGCAAAACAATGGTCCTCAATCTCTACGGAATGGGAATCTCCACCTGCACTCGTCGCGTTGCCGCCATTCTCCTCGAGAAGAAGGTGCCATTCCTGTTCGTCTCCGTCGACGCTGCGAAGGCCGAGCACAAATCTGCTGCCTACCTCAAGAAACAGCAGTTTGGCCAGGTGCCTTACATCGTACGTCTGTTTCTGTTTTATCTCCCCTTGCCTGCTGGCTTCGTGCTCAACTGAGGTTCAATTTTCGGATGATGACAGGTTCATCCTTTAGCATTTACGAGAGCCGGGCGATCTGCCGCTACATCGCCGAAAGTACGCCAACCAAGGAACCTTGCTCGTGCCCATTGGCACCAAAGAAAAGGCTCTCTTCGAGCAGGCCGCATCCGTTGAGTACTGTAAATTCGAACGACTCGCCTCCAAGGCCGTCGGTGAGATGGTGTTCAAGCCGTGCGCCGTTTCCCTCTATATGGGCGGAGTTTTCCCCGACTCTATCTTCGATACTACAGGATGTTCGGCCAGGCCGCCGATAAGGCCCTCTTTGACTCTCTCATCGAGAATCTTTCCGCGAAGCTCGATGCCTACGAAGTTATTCTCGGGATGCACAAATACCTCGCCGGAAATGTATGTCCATTTCTCCATACTCGCTCGACCCTTTCTGAAGGATCATATTTGGACCCCAGGAAGTGACCCTCGTGAATCTGTTCCACCTGCCATACACCACTATGCTGGCCCAGGCCGCAAATAATGACCACCAAGCGTCCAAATGCTACCAGGTCCGTGGAGACGTGCCGTTCCTTGGTTCAAACTGCTGATGAATGATTTTTGATTCAGGTGGTTCCAGGATATTTCTGGAAGACCGTGGTCAAGAAAGGCGTCGAGAGCACTATTTCCTACTGAGCACTTCGAGTTATGATATAGCGCACGTCGAATTCACATTGATTTTAACCCATTTGGTCAATTCTTGCCATGTCTCGGAGAAAGCTCAACAAGGTGAAATGAGACAAGATAAATTTTCGGATAGGCACGACGATAATGTAAGCGTTTATTTGTTTGGTTAAAAGTCTCCGTTGAATGATAGTATTTTCCCTCTACTAGGTGATCATGTTCGTTACCCGCAGCATCCGTGAAGCCTCCCCACTTTTGCGTCGCACGCTGGTTCAAATATACCTATTCCCAGATCTTCTGGTCCTTACTCGAAGTCGCTTCCCCGCTGTTCAGGCAACAAATGCTCAACGCGCTTGAAAACGGGGGCAGTAGTTCCTTGCTCGGAGGTATTTCTCCTCATCTTGTCCCGTAGCAACGCTTCAAGTTTTATAGAACTCGCGATTGTTCTGGGCTTCCCAGTGTGCACTCGATTTAAATCCAATTCATTCCTGCCTCAAGCCGGTTACTTACATTGATCATCTTTGGTTGAATGCCACGAACGACATGAGAGTACCTTATTCTTTGACAACTCACCTTCCACACACTGAGTATGGACACGATAATCACGATATTATTGCATCGAGATTATTACATCGGCACCATTCATTCTCCCCCTATTCTGCGCGATTAAGAGAAAGAGGGTGTCGCACAAAGACCTCAGTGTTAATTGATCGCCACGCCGGCGGCCTTGGCGCTGACGCCCGGGTCCGTCACACCGAACTGGGCGGCACATCCGTCGCAAGCGGGAGGCTGGGAGGCCCATCGGCGTTAGTAATTGCATTGTCCAAGTAGAAAAGTACTCACGAAGGCAGCGGTACCCTTGGCGGCCGCAGCGAGGCACGCGGTGTTGAACAAGTTGTCTAAGGAAAAAAGAAATCGATATTAATTCAGTGTGAGTGGATGGGAATCTCGAGACGCACTGGCTCCCAGCTGCGTAACAGCTGGCGCGCATAATGGGAAGGACGGCTCGAGGGTGATGACACACGCTGGAAGGAATCGGAGTGAGGCACGGAAAAAGAGCTGGGTGTCGTGGGACGCACCCTTGATGTCGCAAGTCGCACGCGGACCCACGGCTTGGTCATTTTTATTTGCAGCGGGCGTAACAGCAGTGCCTTGCCCGCCGTTGGCCGGTGCAGCATTCGCAGTCGCGCCGTTGGCTGGTGCAGCGTTCCCAGTAGCGACAGTGCCTTGCCCGCCATTGGCTGGTGCGGCGTTCCCAGTCCCGCCGTTTGTAGCTGTCTGAGATTTTTTGCCAGGGTCAGTTACGCCGAACTGGGTCGCGCAGGGGGCACACGCGGTGGGCTATAGATGCAAGTTGAGTTTACATACTAGTGGTGAGTGAAAATACTCACGAATGCGGCGGTGCCCTTGGCTGCAGCCACAAGGCATGCGGTGTTCAATTGGGTGTCTAATCTGTCTGTCAACAATTTTTGGGAATGCATCAGTGGAAGGGCTTACTGGCTCCCAGCTGTAGGGCCGCGGGGTCGCATGCCGTCGGGAAGGATGGCTGGAGAGCAACGACACAAGCTGAGATATATTCAGTAAGAGATAACAGAGCGCATTCACAGGAGCATACTCTTAATGTCGCATGTGGCCCGGTCAAAAAGCGGGTTGAGCGGAGCAGCGCAGACACTGGCAGCGAAGACGGCAAGAAGAGCAACGAAAATGAACTGCATTTCGTAGTAAGGAGGGTAGATAAGAGTGAAAATGTCAAGTTATTGAGTGAAGGCGACTGAAAGGCGAGGGAGATGGTAGATTGGTGAAAAACCTCTGCCGCCAGCGCCTCCTTATATAGTTGAACCTCAGTTTTGACTCTGTTAGAATCTAGTACTCAAGCATAAAATAAGTATGGTGGTTTCCGCGGATTATCGCTGCGGCGCAGTCGAAGGCGCGAGAGGTCGGCGTTGAGATTGAACTTCAAACTCAACCCAAAGTTGCGATCATCGGTGCTTCTTGCATAAAAAAAATCAAGTAACCCCACTGTCTACCCCAGGCCAAACATAATACCAAAAATAATAGACATCCTCTTTGCTTGTTTTCCATTTATGCCCCGCTTTCGATGTGCGGTCGATCGTATGGCGTCATTGAATGGCCGGGAAGCGACTGGCTGGAGACGATCAAAATCTGTTGCCCTCGGATTTATTTTGAAGGTTCTTGGGTAAGGCCGCAAGGGCGACGAGGGGCGGTGCAGGTTGTAATATAATACTTCTCCTACCGCAGATATAGGTCAGCGAACTTCAAGCTGGGAGGAACTACAATCTGAACTCAGCCAGCCTGTGGAAAGCCGTCCAGTATATTTCAATATTTCTGTAATTCGACCCATTATTGCGCGGTCACGACCTGAGCGTAGGATGATTGGACTCGCATCAGCTGTATTGGCGGCTCATTGACTGCTGGATTATGATTGGGTTGGCTTCATTGTTGCACTTCTTCGGTTTCTATGTTGCAATCTTTGTTAACCCAACGCTGACCTCCAAGGTCTCACGTTTCGCTGACGTTTAGAACCACAGAACCAGGGCGTCGAGTGGTGATCGGCTCCTTCCTGTAGGCCAACTCCGACAAGCATATATCCTGTATTCCATGTCCATGCTTCCTGAGTGCTGATTTGCCCTCTAGGCTTTGACACCGTCTTCTCCATCACAAAACCGTAGCCCGGAATAATTGACCCCCCATTTCTGGTAATTCAATCACTTATACCCTTCTAGTTCGGCGCCGATTTCACTCACGGCGTCGACCCTAAGACAGGTTTTCTTTTCGTGACAAAAGCATAGGAGGAAGACCTGCGCCAGCTAATGATGGTTCGGGGCTTTTGTCGACGTCAGCGTCTCCTTTTCTCGTTAGCGAACTCAATATGCTATCGTACGACCGTCTTCACGCTCAATGGAGGCGGAGGCGGTTCAGTCAGTTCTTTCCGGCTGCCCTCGGGTCGTAGAACTATTCACGTCGTACGACAGACCCTCTTAGCTCGTTTCGGTGTCTGCGACGTCTCGCAATCCACGTCAATGACTGCAGCACGGTCTTCCCCATTGGCAGTATGGCTTTTGTCCACGCCGTCACACACCCTCGGATTTCACAAATATTTCTGCTTAGCCAATAGCGAAATGCAAGTTCCGCCAGGGAAAGCCAACATGCTGACTGGAAGCACATTTCAGATTGTCAGCCGCCATAATTGGAGTGTAGCCAAAACCGTGGGCCTGGATCCTAATAGCTCATCCACACGTGCGCTCGTCGAGGTCGGTAAAAATGTGCGAAAGGCATGCTTCCCTCGTCAATCACGATCAATTTGTGGTGAGAACGAATTCCTTACCATGTGCGTTGTACAGCTTGAGATTCGCTGACCTGTATTGGGGAACAGGAAGCAGGTATTATTGCAACTCGCACTGCCCTTCACCGCCCCGGCCTTACCCTAGAACCTTCAAATAAATCCGAGGGCAACAGACTTTGATCGTCTCCAGCCAGTTACTTCTCGAAAAGGCCATTCAAGTACGTTGCGGGTGGCGCGATGTTCCGCTGCGGCCCTGCAGGGATGCAACGAAATATTGCGCGTACGATCAGTCGCACATCGAAAGCCGGGCATAAATGGAAAACAAGCAAAGAGGATGTTTGTTATTTTGGTGTTATGTTTGCCCTGGGGTAGACGGTCAGGTTACTTGATTTTCGGCGCATGTATCCTACCAAGTTTTTCGACTCCCTGCAACAGACAGCGGGCAATCCAGGGGATACCCCTTGGGCAGTTTTATGCAAGAAGCACCGATGATCGCAACTTTGGGTCGAGTTTGAAGTTCAATCTCAACGCCGACCTCTCGCGCCTTCGACTGCGCCGCAGCGATAATCCGCGGAAACCACCATACTTATTTTATGCTTGAGTACTAGATTCTAACAGAGTCAAAACTGAGGTTCAACTATATAAGGAGGCGCTGGCGGCAGAGGTTTTTCACCAATCTACCATCTCCCTCGCCTTTCAGTCGCCTTCACTCAATAACTTGACATTTTCACTCTTATCTACCCTCCTTACTACGAAATGCAGTTCATTTTCGTTGCTCTTCTTGCCGTCTTCGCTGCCAGTGTCTGCGCTGCTCCGCTCAACCCGCTTTTTGACCGGGCCACATGCGACATTAAGAGTATGCTCCTGTGAATGCGCTCTGTTATCTCTTACTGAATATATCTCAGCTTGTGTCGTTGCTCTCCAGCCATCCTTCCCGACGGCATGCGACCCCGCGGCCCTACAGCTGGGAGCCAGTAAGCCCTTCCACTGATGCATTCCCAAAAATTGTTGACAGACAGATTAGACACCCAATTGAACACCGCATGCCTTGTGGCTGCAGCCAAGGGCACCGCCGCATTCGTGAGTATTTTCACTCACCACTAGTATGTAAACTCAACTTGCATCTATAGCCCACCGCGTGTGCCCCCTGCGCGACCCAGTTCGGCGTAACTGACCCTGGCAAAAAATCTCAGACAGCTACAAACGGCGGGACTGGGAACGCCGCACCAGCCAATGGCGGGCAAGGCACTGTCGCTACTGGGAACGCTGCACCAGCCAACGGCGTGACTGCGAATGCTGCACCGGCCAACGGCGGGCAAGGCACTGCTGTTACGCCCGCTGCAAATAAAAATGACCAAGCCGTGGGTCCGCGTGCGACTTGCGACATCAAGGGTGCGTCCCACGACACCCAGCTCTTTTTCCGTGCCTCACTCCGATTCCTTCCAGCGTGTGTCATCACCCTCGAGCCGTCCTTCCCATTATGCGCGCCAGCTGTTACGCAGCTGGGAGCCAGTGCGTCTCGAGATTCCCATCCACTCACACTGAATTAATATCGATTTCTTTTTTCCTTAGACAACTTGTTCAACACCGCGTGCCTCGCTGCGGCCGCCAAGGGTACCGCTGCCTTCGTGAGTACTTTTCTACTTGGACAATGCAATTACTAACGCCGATGGGCCTCCCAGCCTCCCGCTTGCGACGGATGTGCCGCCCAGTTCGGTGTGACGGACCCGGGCGTCAGCGCCAAGGCCGCCGGCGTGGCGATCAATTAACACTGAGGTCTTTGTGCGACACCCTCTTTCTCTTAATCGCGCAGAATAGGGGAGAATGAATGGTGCCGATGTAATAATACAATGATTACCTCTCGATTGCCTCAACGTGACTGAGATTGATTCCAGTCATCGTAATTGTCTAATGGTGTTGCGTTTCACCTGCGTTGGTTGTGGCGGCGTGCTGTCCCAATCCTCGGGATGAATGTTGGACTGTGATTTGATGACACGGGATGTTTCAGTCACTCATCTCTTTATGCGTCGACCAATCTTGCAAATCATGAACATATTCACTGGGCACACTGAATCCACTGGTTTCGCGGTTGTTGAAACTGTTTCTAAAACTCTGGAATTCAATCACGAATTCAAGTTGGTTGGTAAACTTTTTCTGAAACTTTGCATTTCGATCTGCCCGAAAACATCAATTCATCCATTGCCTTCATCTACAAATTCAAAAAGGTTCAAGTCGGTGAAATTCACGAACACCTTTACCGCAAGACCAAATCTATACAAGTTCAGTGGGTTGAAATTTGTCAGTTGCTGGCGTGAGTACTATATCCACTCTCAAAGTAACTGCACGAGCATAGTGTTTCACCACACCTTGGATAAAATAACGATATCGGAAACACAGTAATCGTTACCCTAAGGACATTGTGGAGGCATGATGCAGAGATAGGAAGCAAGAAAATATCCGGAATACCTTGCAATACCCGCCCGGAGATCAGACATGCAAGCAAGAAAATGACGTATCTGTCGCAGCCAGCAAGAAGTATCTAGTGAGTTTCAACCCCGGCTTGTTCGTCAACCAACGTCTGGATTCTGTCCATGATGATGTCCGTGTCCCATTTCGCCTGCTCCTCCGGAAGCTCTGCAGCGATTCTTCGCAGCTCCTCATATACCCGCGCCGTGTCGGCACGCAGTGGAATCACCCAGAACGTTTTCCTCCCTTCTGCCCATACACACATGACATGAAGGCGAATACGGCCACGGCTCCGTTCCGCTCGAGTGACCCAATGTAGCCAATACGGACTACAAGAAAGCCCGTCGACATCTGCGACCGCTTTAATTGAAATTTCCAGGTCTTTTCTGGCGTAGTTGAAGTAAACGACCAGGGCGGTGTCCGGAGCGTGGTCGTGAATAAATTTGATTTCTTGCATGTAGATCGCGATTGCGTGCTGGCGGTAGTCGTAGTGAATGAGGGTGCGAAGGAAGGAACGATCGCGCGTCCGGATGGCAGTGCGTTCGTCTGCAGCGACAATGAGTTGAGGTAACGCTACACATGGGAAGAGATGTGATATAAATCGAGAAAGAAAAGCACTTACCGAGACAAAATACGGCATCTGGGGTGCAATACCTGGCATGACCACCGTGGTTCCAGTCGCGGTCCTGGCAAGCTTGCGAACAATAATAAGAGCTGAGACATTCAGCGCACTTTTTGAAGTTGGCCTTTGCGCTAATTTGTCCGCACTGAGCTCAATTAGTTCCCCAGAACGTTATATCCGCACACATTGGACCTACCTCATCATTATCGCATGCCTTTAGTCTAACCTCTTGGGTATGAAAATACTCAAGAGCTTCCAGCGGTTTTTGCGTCATCTCCCGCCAGACCATCCACTCGGGGTATAGCTTGCAAACTCTGAACTTCTGGTCCCTCTCGTGGTCGGCAACCTCCATTAGTGCCACGCGGATTTTTGAGAGAACGCTGTAGTAGACCGTGTAGGGCAGGAGGAAAAGGATGATCGGGCTCAAGGCTCGATCATGGACCTTGTCCGCCCAGGAGCATGTGCCGACCGACACCAGAGTTGCGAGAAGACCGCTCTCCAACGCTTTTGGAAGCTCTTTATAGCCACAGGGGGACACCAATATTTGGGACAACATCATAACACATTTCTCGAACGCGAAATATGGTTTGATTTTGTCGTCGAAAAATCGTATCCGACTGAGGGCGCGGGCTAGTGCGGTTAAAGTCCGCACGCCACCATGCCGGATGTAGGCTGCTTCGAGGGGACCTAAAGCAGGCGGGACTATACGAACCTGCTGGTGTAGTTTCGTTGTGATATACATCGCGATGCAGAGCAGAGAGCGGAAGAGCCAGATGTCGGCCTGCGTTACGGTGCCATGTGGCGGGGGAAGGTGGCGGTTTATCTTTTTGACAATCAGGAGACCCATGTAATCAACGCTACCTCCAGCTCCGTCGATGAATTCTTGGAGATTCTCGAGATCCAGATATTCGGTGACCAAGTTATTCATGTGAGCATACGAGTGGTCCTGTGACGCGTCGTTTTGAAGGAGGTAGAGCCAGGCCTGGCCAATCATGAACCAGAATGCTGGAGTGGCAGCAAAAAGTGCGGAGGTGGCTCTGTCGCGCGCGAACGATCCTGCGAAGCGGGTCAAATCTGTGCAGAGCCACCCGGTCGATGGGAGCTCAAGCCAGGGTATGCAATCGTGAAATTCCATGATGAACCGCATCCATTCGGCCATTCGCGGCCAAAATTCTCGGCAAGCTGCGCCGGGGATTGGCACGGAGCTCACGATCACGACGTTCATGAATCCTCGGACGCAGTGAAAGGCCTCAGGGACAGTTTCGCGCAGAGGAGAGCTCGGATCCGTGCAGTCGTCGAGATCCTCCGCATTCGGAACAGTCAGAGCCGCCAAGATATGGTGGAACACTGGAAGGAGCAGGATAGCATGAGTGCTGGGAATTGCCCCGTGGATCAACTGAACGGCGAGATCCTGGAGGTCTGCGAAAGATCCATCTACAGCCGCTTGGGCAGCCGCCTATAGGATTTTAGACGTATGTATAGCCAGTGAGAATACGCCTATACTCACACGCACGGCATCTGGCAGCTGAGCTAGCCTTGATAGACGAACGACCGTTGGCCTCCCCCACTCTGACATGCACGTGACCTTTCACATCACGTGAAGTAACGCGTCTGTTCAACAAATGTCAGAGTGGCCCATTTGTGATGTATACCTTTTAGAAAAAAATTCATTGCTAAGGAGAAATGGAAGAATTTTTATCTAATGAGGCTCCTTTTGCCTGATAGCTTTAAATCCAAGTAAGGAAATATTTTTTTACCTATTTTGATTGTATTTTGGGCATGATGCTAAGTATTAGGGAGTACTGAGGCAGGTGCTTTGCTCAGCACCAATGTAATACCTCAGTAGGTGATAAATTCACTCTTTGTGGGTTCTTAGAGTCACTATGGAGGCATATATATATTTCTATACCGCATCTGCAGTTCAATTTCAGTATTTGTCATGGTCTAGCATCAGTAAGAAGTATCTGGACCTTGTGCAGGGATCACAAAGTCCGGTTTATAAAGTGCAGGCGTAATATTCTTTATTTTTTTTAAAATAAGAAATAAAATAGAAGACGCCAAAAAAAAAAAGCAACAGAGAAAAATATATAAAGGAAGACCAACATCGGGAATCGAACCACTGACCACCGACATGTCATGAAACAAACAAATGAGCATCTAACCACTTAGGCATAGCACCGACACAAGTCGTTATTTTCTGGGCCTCTAGACCTGTGCTCACGCGGACTCCTTCCTTTTAAGGCAAGTCAGAGTGGGGGAGGCGTGCGCCAGCTTGATAGACGCAAAACTGAGTGCATCGACGTATGTCGTGATGGCAAGAGCCGAAAGGTGGCTCTTGTCGGGACCGAAGAACCTCCGAGTCGAATTGCCACGCTTTCAGGCATGGTCCCTCGTGACGTACCAGGTGATACTGTACGTGGGTGGGCGAATACAAATAATTAAGTAAACGAAAATATTGAGACGGCAAGAGCCTCGTGTGGGTTTCGGCGTCAATTCGGCTGGGTAACTTGACATCGCCACCAGATAGCAAAAGTAGCTTTTGAAGGGCTACAACGGTGCCCGAAAAACCTGAAAATATTATGAGCCCTTCAAGTACTTTCTATAATCCACCTTGTTTTTTAAAGCGGTGTCTATGGAGAAAGGAGGATGTGGCAGAGTTATTTCGCCTCTTCGGCAATACCGACTGAGTTTGAATTGGGTGATGGATGCGATCGCCGAGGATGAAGCTCGCGTGGCGTCTTGCTCGCTTAGCGTCTTGCTCGCTTTCGCTCACCACCTCAGCGCCGATCCGTACGTCTGCGCACGTCCCGCCCTAACTTCAAGACCTGGAAGTTGTCAGCAAGCCCCTTCCTCCAATTAGTGCTATTGTCTCCCCCCGCCGTCGCGTGAGGCCACCAATCTGCCCTTTTTCTGTGCTGCAGTGCCCTCTCGCTCCTTAGGCTCTTCCTCCATTCTGCGGCGAGTGATGATGTCTTTGTAAACCCTGTTGGCTGGCACAACTACGGTGTGCACTCGGGTCTCGACGCTGTTGAAGTCACCCATGGCCCGCAAGCTTTGATCCACTTCCTGCGTTTCATGCGCGACTGCATGTACGCCGATGACGACAGCAACACCCGTGCACAACGGCTAGGGCAAGCGGAACTAGTATGGCGAAGGCGCACTCAGAATAGGTTGCGCAGGAGAATACGTAGGAGAATGCGAACGCAAAGGTACGTATCTCCGTTTCATTTATTGCTGCACTTTGTGCATGCGCATTTCGTCCCAGGATGATTCTACGCTCGCAAGCACCTCCAAACAATCTGTGCCGCAGCATCAAAGTTGCATGTGCTCCGCAAGCACGAATTGAAGTCTTGTGTATCATTTGTGACTAGTCCTTACTCCGGCTAGCCTACAGAACTTGTCCCGGAAACCACTCTTGCAGGCCTTTATCGCTCGGTAAAGTGCCCCGTAATCGAATCATACTCGAGTCAGTGACTCGAATTGTCCGAAGCTGCTTCCAACAGTCGCAATGTGCCTCGACATACACAGCAACTGTTCCCACCGAACCAACCAACACTCCTCCTTTCAATGCCCGCTCCTTTCTCGGTTTCTTCTACTGAATACACTATCACCGCCCCCACGTCCTTCGATGCCCGGTCTAGTACTATCTAAACCGATATAATCCTTATAGTCACACAGCTTTGCTGCACAATGCGTGTGCCATACTTTCCTCCGCATGTTCGCAAGTGGAAACAGCAGGCAACGACACCAAGCACCCGGGTATTCAAGAATGAAATAGCATTCATTCATACAAGGTAACTAACTACATTACCACTTCATCTGATGGTACGGAATAGCAGGCTTTTGGGTTCTATCCTTGTAGCTGAAGTCCGTCCCGCTCGCTCCACAGCCCTGACAGTGGTTAACGCAGTCCTTCCACCCTTGTTTCCCTTGCAAATAAGGAGCGCACATTTTCGACACGTCCAAGTTTTGCGTATCTTTGCCTCGGGCTGACTGTTGCAGGATTGTTTGCTGGTCGGCTGGAGCCGAAGGAATTTCCGGAGGGACGACTCGCCTCAAAACTGAGCCGCCGCAATGGCAGATGGCGCGGTGCTGCCAGATGATATCCCGGAGGTGAAAATCTGTAGGGATACCAAGCTATGAGTGAGAGATGTACCCAATTCAGCCGGACCGTCCCGGACGACATGAGCTTGAGCCCGCAACCAATCGAGTGGACCCGATAACCGATGGCGCGGCGCCACCTGATGAAATGCAGGGTTGCGCAATTTGCACAGGTTCCGAACTCGAGCCCGCAACGAATCGGGTGAACGAAATCACAGACGGTCCAGCGGTACCTGATGAGATGCCCGAGTGTGAAATTTGTGCTGTCATTGAGCTCTCGGGCAGGGATGAATAATCGGACAGACTGGATGGTTCGTCGAAGAGAGGTTGCATGCCAATTGGGACACTTTGGAGTGTTGCGTCACCGTGACCATTGGTACTGCGAGAAAACGTGTAGGAGCAAGGAGTCGATTGTTCAAGGCGGCGCGTGTCTGCCGTCATGGCTTTTGACTGCATCATGTTTGCGTTGTCTTCCAGTTGCCGTTAAAGTACATAGATTTTGAGCTGTTCTGACAACTGCAATTTTCCACAGGTCACAGAGTGGACATCAATTACTTATAAATTAATTGATGTGAACATAGCTTGTAAAAATATATATTTTTTTTTTGTCGATGCGTGAAAGTTCCAAAGGCGAACCAATTTGTCAATGCTAGTTGGCGTCGAAAAGTTAGCTGGGTCAACGGTCATTATGTCCCGGAATAAATTCTTTGCAAATTTGGACAAGTCTTCGAGGCCTTCTTTGGAGACGATGGACATGAAATTGTTTAGGCACTCGTACTGCGCAGACGTTACCAAGCCCTTGAAATCATGGATCGCCCTGAAATACACTCAAATGCGTCAGAGAATGGAAAAGAAAGGAAGGACAGTACTTACTGGGGTAACAAACCTTGACAAAGCACGTGGCGGCCTACGATGACGGGGCGTTTTTCGGGATACAGCTGTAGTCTTCATAATGGAGCATGCAGCGCGGAGAACTTAAGCGGCCTCCATGTCCGCATTTCACGGGCCGCTTCATACGGAGAACTTTACCGGCAAGTAATGCTTTTGTTTTAATTGCTTGGAGCTCATCAACCGTATCACAGTAAGGCCTATCACAACAAACTCCAGTTCATCAGAACCGAATGGTGAACGTACCGCGCTGAATAGCTTTGGAAAGAAAGCCAATTCCCACTCGTTCTTTTCACCGGCAACCCGCTCGAAGGTGGTGACATCGTCAACGCAAGGACGCCAGGGTCATCGAGAAGTTTGATTAATCATTAGAAAGGGGACGGTGATGGTGAGCACCCGTCGTCAGTCGTGGCGATAACAGCGGATGTAACGCCTGTTGGGGGGATTCTTCTCGAGAAAGAGCTGGAACGTACCAGCGGTGTGGACGAGCGAGTGAATATCACAGTCGAAACAAAATAAGGAGGACGTATCGGCAGCCCCGAGCCCTGCGGGATATTTTTGGGACTTGACTTTGTGCAAGGGATACCGGTGTCTCGCACCGCCATCAGTATCGAGCCCGACTCCGACCTGCCCAAGCTCTCCTCACACGTTACGACGTGAGCGACGGAGATGTGGCGCATCACCCAGGCCTGCTGCCACATTAGCAACCACTAGACCAGGGTTTGGTCTTTTTTTATACACCATGGTTACGACCTGCAGGGTCCGGAATTCAATGTCAGCGGAGTTCCCCTCTTACGTACGTCCCACCATGTCCATTTATACTTCAACTTGGGCGAGTCGTAAAGCTTCTCATTCAGTTCTGGCACTCGTTTTTCCGTTTCTTTTCGTTGACCTCTCCACACTGAAGCATTTTGTCTGTTCGCGTTCATACTGGGTATGGGAGAGTTCGATCAAACTATTGGTTCGTCCTACATCACCTGCTTCCTTTTACGACTAACAAGGGTCTTCACCTGTACTTTCTAGGGTTTACACTCATAGGAGTGACTGGTGAGTTTCTGGATCTTTTCTCCCCGCTGAAAGAGTTCTTATTGTTTAATTTCAAGTCAACACATACCTTACGGGGGTGATCATGTCCCAGTTTTTCACATATTGGAATTCAAGTGCGTAATCTTGAGGAGCTGTATCTAAAATTCTCGAATGAAGATCCGGAACTGCTCTAGGGTACCAAGATCCATGGTGGATCAAGTAACTAATAATCTTTCCCTGCCGTCCTCAATCGGTTGATCAATTTCCAGAACATTGGTGGCCTTTCTGTTTATAGTCAATCTCACCCAGGCCGCTGCTGTCGTTTACATGTCATGGTAAGTATCTACACGACGTCGCCGGCTTCATTTTTTATTCTTATTCTTATTCCATACAGGTTCTACTGTGTTACGTTCGTAAGACATTTGAGAACGACGGTGGGGAACTCATTTATTTGTATAGGAACTTTGCAAATCCTAGTGTGGTTGCCAGTAAGAACTCTTGACCGCAGGAGAAAACCCATCTGAATCCGTTTATTGAGTCTCTCTATGGCCATATTCCTTCACATATCTCAGTAAGACAAGGCCGGTGTGAATTTGATTCATCATACTCAACGTCTTACAGCAACGGCCGTCCTTGCAATCATAAATCAGACGTTCCAATCGTGGAGGATATATTTGTTCACTGGAAGCAGAATTCGCGTTGGGTTCTTGGTGGCGACCTCTCTGGTGGCCTGTGGAATGGGCGTTGCCGCTGCAATTGAGGCGTGGACTCTTTCCGAGTGCGTATCTTCCTAGCGGCACGACAGTTGCCGGGACCAATGTCATTGCAACACCGCAGACTAGCCAAGCTCGCCGTGCTCCAGCCAATCGTCGAGGTCCAACTTACTCTTCAGTGCGCCGTCGACGTGATCCTTGCAGGTGAGGAATATCTGTTCCTTGTCGCATGCCATCTCCAATTCACGTCGTAATTTTTTTAGCTGTACTCACGGTAGTCTATTCAAACTCGAAAACGACCTTCCCAAGGACGGATAAGGTCTTAAATCGTTTGATTCGTACCGCGGTGCAATCAGGTTTCTTCACTGGTGGGTAGTTTGGTACTCCCAGCAAACGATATGGTGACTCAACGCGCGGAATTCCAGCCGTCTTTGCGCTAGGGAACCTCTTTTTCCTTCCGCTTCTCGCCTGGCACGTACATGATTGCGCTGTTTACCTTCCCAATCGGGCGAATTTACACACATGTTAGTTCATTTATCCACAACGCACTGCACGCTAATACCCCTCCTTGTCGCAGACAATGATGGATCATTTCATAAGTCGTGAACCGCTTCGTAACAATCTCTCGGACAGTGGAAATATCCTCACTGTCCCGAATTTCAATGCCGCGGGTGAGGAATCTAGCAGCGCGGCGAATGGGACTGTAATTTTGCTGCGAAACGTCTCCACCAGGACCAATACAACCAAGACCAACGAGACGGTCTGACGCAACACTCTTATGGATGCTCGAACCGGGATGTGCATGTGACGAGTGAGTTTTTGTTTTATTTCTACTCTCCGGCACACGTACTATTTCCACTTGAATTTCCCTTGGCTTCGACCCCCGATCGTTATCGCTAGGATATACATTCTTTTAACTTGTCTACCTCCAATGTTACCTAATATCTGTTACCCCTGATTTCCGTAGTATATAATCCTTTAGTGTCCTTAGTTAGTCCCCGTGGGCAATATTGCTATCATGCCACTCACCTCATTGGAACTGACCACGCCAACACTTCGAGAACTCCCATGTTCCGGAACTAGCTTGCCGACTCCCGAGCCGCCAGCTCTCGCCACAGTCACCGTTTGCGAGGGAGAAAGCCGTCGGTAAATTCTTTTGTCCAACACAAACCAAAAACAAAGTAAACGGCAGGAAATTTTGCGGAGAGAACCCAGATTCCAAGTGCACGCTTTGAGCCACCGATTCAGAGGTCATGAGAATTGAGCTGCTCTCCATGGCGTTCTACCGATAGGTATGCTTTCCTGTTCCGTCTGCGTCCATTATGATAGTGGCGAGCGCCAATAGAGTTGCTTTTCAGACTGTCACCAACCTTCAGGCTGTCACCTTGCTCCCCTTCTTTGCTCCTTCCGCATCCAGAACAATTGTACAACTGCCTGTTGCTGAATGCACAGTCTCAAACTTCCTGCCGAATGAGAAGACTGATGATCGCGCCGTCTCATTGCGGCTACACGGCAGCACTTGTCGTGTTTGTACGACGCATACAGATTTGTTCGCCTCATTGTTTTCAGAAGGTCGGAAGAATAATCATTTGTTAACTTAACCCTAGAAAACATTTGCAACGTTTTTATTTTCCTACTCACAAATTTTTCTGGGGGTGGTTTCAAAGTTACCCATTTTAAGCTCCTGCTGATCATCGCATTTTCAATCCCCTTTTCCATGCCATGCAGTAATGGCTCAAAGTTGACTGAGGGGTGTAGAATGATATTTCAGATGGACCAGATTTTACCCAAATGAAAAAGGTGCATTTTTGACCGAGAAATAACAAGGGGGTGGAAAATGAAATTGAAAATGAGACAAAAATGGAGAACAAATGGGAAATGGGATTTTTTTTCGAAAGTACGGCGATCAGTACGGCGATCGGTACGGCGATTGGTACGGCGATCGCCATGAGGTCATGTAATCTAATCCGGCATGTCGGCAAATTTACAGAAACCCCTCTCCCGCTATGGCATTACACGCCAGCAGCCACACTCGAGCTGCTGAGTTGTCCAGTTCCCAACTCTGTGATACAGTGCTTTTATTTAATTTAATTTTTTTCTTTTCCTCAAATTTCTTAGGGTCGATGAGCATCGACGACGGCCGCCAGTTGAATGGGTGTTGTGGCGGGAAAACAGGCGGGAATACCTGCCTGAGATGGTGTGATGATCGACTGAGGTCGGGTAACATTGAAGCGTGAGGTGGGCCGCCAGTAGCATGTTGTAATTAATTATTCATGATGACCTGCCTTGTTCTTCCAATAACAATGCATACCAGGCTGCCAGTGGCATTGCACTGGGACCTATTTTTGTGGTAGGATAAATTGTAGAAGGTACCAGGCGAATATTCGAATACAGTGATGTGATCCCTAATATGTTGCTTGGCCGAGATCAAATGCTGATCTGCCGCCGTACTTGCCGCCGTACCATCAGCCGTACTGATCCCCGGACTTCCCATATCCCATTCTTTCACCAAAAATGAGAAGAAAAATAGTAACTTCGAACGACACTAATTAGATTATTATTCTAACACGAGAAAATGAAGAACAAAAAATGGAGCAAAACGTGGCTGTAGTGAACGACCCTAATAGTTCAGTTTCAGGTGCTGTACTTCCTGTTCTGTCTATTATTCGTTTAATGCTACTCGATAGGTCGATCCTCAGCCTGTCCATACGAGCCTACGTGCACATCCGCAGAATCTCAAGCACCTGCTCGGGCCTCTCTATCTTGCGCGGGTTCGTGTGCACGCAGGGGTCCGCCATGCTATTCCTCGCAAGCTGTTGCAGCTTCTCCTCGCCCGTGATGCCCACCTCGGTCAGCGAACGCGGCATCCCAAGCCTGCGCACGACCGCGTCCAACAGATCACCCAGGTCCGCCCCGTTGCGCTGCAGGCCACGCGCCTGAAAGAGGTCCGCGGCTTCGGGGATGGACCAGAGCGTGCTGCGTACGAGGGACTGGTCCTTTTCGTTGACAGAGGCGTTGTACTTGTGGACGGCGGGCATGAGGACTGCGCTTGTTTTTCCGTGCGAAACACCCACTATGTGGTTTTGTCAGGGTTTGACGTACGGCTGGACGCACTGGCAGGACTCACTAGGTCCGAGAATGTGGCCGATACCGTGGCTGCATCCCGGATAGACATGGTACTGCAAGCCAAATAGTGAGAGCACAACGCCCAGCTGGCAGTTGAATCGTGCCGTGGCATCGCGTGGGTCCTCGAGCGTCTTGAGCAGGTTCGGTACCAACAGCTTCAGACCGTCGATCTGCGCCTTCTCCACCACCGCCCATGGTTCCTCCTTCTTGAAAGTGCAAAGGTTCTCGCAGCAGTGGTCGATGGCTCGCACGCCCGATGCGATCCACACGTCCTCTGGTGTCGTGGCCGCCAGCTCGCCCGAGAGGATAACAACATCGGCAGGCGCCAGGTTGCACAGCTGGTACTTAATGTTGGTCTGCTCGTCGGTGACGCCGGAGTAGCTGCTGTACTCGCCTCCCGAGAGCGTTGAAGGGATCAGGATATAGGGCATACGTGTGGGCTTGCTGGGACGATCTTTGGCCATCATGTGTGGCAGGTTCAGGAGGTCCTTGTGTGTCTGAACATCGTTCGCCTCAGCCTTGTCCTCGTCAGTCTCATACTTGCATGGCTAGGAGCTAGGAAAAGACGTACAAAGGTGATGGCTTTGGCAGCGTCCGAGAGGGATCCCCCTCCCAGAGTGACAATGCAGTCTGCTCCAGCCCGGCGGACGTCGTGCAAGACTTCGACCACCTCACTTACTAGAGTGTGTGGCGTCATACCGATGCGTTCGCCCACGACCATGCCATCGAGGGCCCTCTTCAGGTCCTGAAGCAAGTTTGTATTGCGAGAGAGTGTCCCAGAGGCTAAGATGTAGATCTTCTTGACTCCATATTCCTCAGCATGTTTCCTGCAAGCCTCGCCAAATGGTATGCCATAGCTGAGCATGGGTTTCGCGGAGTTTGGAAAAGCCTGGCGGTAAAACCTCGCCAGTGATAGCCATGTCCGCTGCGTTACTCTCTGAATCAGGAGCTTTCGTGAGGCTGATAGCTTTGCCACAATGCAGTTGAAGGCGCTCTTATACTCGCGTTACGTGTGGTTATTGGGCTCGCTCATGAACGCAACATTCAATGACATAGATCATTGTTGTCAAATGTGATGGGTAAGCATCTTTCTCCTCCAATCGTGGCCCTTTTACCGTCGGAAATCAGCCGCCGGAGGGACTCGGCGGCCGTTTCCCGACAGCCATGATTGGAGGAGAAAGGTGTTTACGGTACCGCATTTGACATCAATACTCAATGGTCGGATGAAATCCGCGGGTTCGGACCGAGCTTGAACCGATGTTACCACTTTTTTTGAGACAACAAGATGTACCGACTTGGCTTAGGCGGTGGGAATTTCATTCGAACAAGAATCCGGTTAATTCTGCCTTTCTGAAACAGATGATGACGAGAAGAAAAATGTGATATATTTCAAGCATAAGACCTGGATAAAGATATTAACCTTCCAAGAAAAAGACAGGATCTTCGGGCAAGACTGGCCCCTGTACAATCAACCTGCTGCGCACTTTCTCCGTTATCCCTCTCTCTCGCCAGCCTGGATACTTAGCTCGCTTTGATTGAGAAGATCACAGACAGCGCAGGATATCACGTCTGTCCATGTAATAATTCCAGCGCATATCCCGTCCGATCATGTCTGTCAATCCATTGATCTCGCGGTACCGGAGGGCGTGAAGCACTTGGTCTTGATGAGCGGGTCGCTGTATATTCCGGACGATTGGATTCAGGGAGCACATATTCAAGATTCGGGCGTTCCATTCTCGTCTGCTTGTACTCTAAACCAATCTACCGCCACGTACCAAAATTGTGGGATTTTGTTCGACGTCGCCCGAGCCCCTATTTTGACGACGACGCCGTTGGCGACGAAAAAGCGCCGTCAAAGCATCGACAGCAGAAATGACAGTGAAGGGCAGGTCTCGTTGGGGGACAAGTTTGAGGACGACGAACTGATGCCGTCGCAGATGGTCGCTCAAACGCAGGAGACGCCTGCGGGCACGGATATTCGCGCGAGTAGCGTGCGCTTGATAGCCGGTCAGTACCCTGCGTCGTTCAAAAAGGTTCTGGCTGCAACAGAGGTAGAGAAGGCACGCCGCCGCAATGAGGGGACCAGTGCTGCAGGATCATCGCCACATGTCCTCGCCGGAGAATCCGCTGCGAACGCTACTCCCTCTGCATCGCCAAAGACATCGGGCGTGCCTCGCAGTACCTCGATGCTCTTCGCTGTCGACCCAGAGGTTGGTGGAAAGAAGAAGAGGCCAAAGAAGCGACAGCAGGTCTTCGCGACGAATCCAGCTCTGTCTCTGTCGTAAATGTCTTGAGTTCGAAGGTGGATGTCGTATAAAACGGTTCTTGAGACGAATAAAGGAATAAATTGGTTTGCTTTCCCGTGCGCATGAGGTCAGTGGATCGCGTGGAAGGTTGGTACACTGATTTGTCCGAGTAAGGCCCCCACCGCGATCTAAGTCTGAATGTGAGCTGGATTCGCAAGTCGCAGCACCATGCAGTATCATCCTCGAGGTGATGTGGGCGGGACGGAAGAAACGAGGATCACTTGCCTGCCGCACGAAACACATGAAGGTCGCGTACTGGCGCACTTCTCCGGCCAACGGCCAGATCCCCGGCTCTCAATTCGAATCGGCGGGCACCGTACTGAGCTGCGGTTGCTGGGTGCAACTCGCACTCACCTTGCCTCAGCCACTGCCAATCGGGCTGAATCTGTGCGCTCGACCGGGTCTTCCGAAATGCACTGCGTCAGACGCAAATTTCTAACGCGAAACTCCCAAACCGCTCCGCATATCGAGCCGGGGCATCGGAAGCCAAGTCGACACGAGTGAGCAAAGTTACCCCACGCGCGTGCACATCGCGTACCCAGAATGCGAGATTTGGATTAGAAGGAACAGGGGCAGACGGGAATATTCAATCAAACAGGGAGGCGGAGGAACCGAAATGGGCTTACCTGCACCGAAAGCTCGATATGATAAGGACTGCTTGCAGCAGCAAGAGAGGACTCTAAGCACATGTCGGTATGCTAAACTTCGAAGCACTGGGATTTGGAACATTTGGAAGGTGAGAAGGCAGATGCAATGAGTAAAAAGGACGGGAGAGCATTGAGGAGTGTCGGAGGAGCGCCGGAGAAGCACGAACGCTCAGCGGAGGGTAGGGAGGCGGAGAACTGGAAGTGATGAGACGTACCGTACTGCGGCCTCCACAAACGGGCTACGGTATCAGGGACGGTAGTGTGAACGATGACACATCTTGCGATCGGGATAGATTCCGGATGGATGGGTGGCATGTGTGGAACGGGGCGGCAGAGCGACACCCCACTGTTCGAAACAATCCTGCCCCACCACCGCCCGCGTCCTTCGAATCGTAGCCCCGTTTTCGCGCAACAAGCATCCCAAAGAGCCCGGAGGGTCACGATAATTGACAGTGAGCGGGTGCAAACCCCGGACGAGAGCGCCTGACTGAGCTTGTGTCTGGAAGAGCCGGCCTCGAGTTGGTGCACTAGGCGTGCGTGAGGCCCTGAGGGCGGGCCTGTGGCAGTTGCTTTCAGGCTCAAGCAGAGGGCCGAATGGACGCACGAACCTGTGAACCATGGTGGTGGGAAAAGACACGCGGGGTGCGTGTTTGCGGACGTTTGCTTTGGAGGATGATCTTCACGAAAAGGTGATAGCCGAGCACCGCCACAATTTCCCCTTTTCACCGACGGCCATCTCTTCCATTGAGCCAACCTCAAAACCTGCTCAGCCCGAGCTACCTTCGTAACGCTTCCCACCCAATAATACCCAGATCTTTGCCCTCCGAGCTGCGCCCGAGATCACCTTCGCGTCGACGCCTTTACTGTTTGGAATCTGTCTACCCCTCTACTGCGGCACGACTCGTCTGCTGCTTGCTCCGAGTCCTTTCGTTGAATTCGAAATCTACAAGCGTGATTTCTGGACGGTACACCCCCACTACGCTAGCTTCTCTCCAATACATCCCTGGTCATGCATGCTTTCCTCTTGAACTTTGCGGCATCCGCCTGCCTCGGTTCTCCGTGTACAAATGATCCCGGCTCGGGCTCTGCAGTTCGATCCCAGAAGATGGAGGACCGCGCCTTCTTGCCGTCCAATTTTCCGACAAAACTCTCATTTGCATTAATACTCTGTCCAAATGTGCGGCTCTGCTTCAATGTCTCACTTCTGGAGCTGTCCCTTACATAGCTGGAAGTCTTTGTCGACCTTGACGTCCTTTGGCTGTTTCATGTGGGCTCCTATGGCGGCGAATAGCTCTTTCTCTCTCATGACTGATGTTTCCCTTTGCTGGGGAAGATCTCTGCTGAGATCATCTAGAAACTAACGTGTGTCATTGATCATTGGTTTTGCCGTTGCCACCGACTATCCTGCCAAGTGATTTTCATTGATACGAGTCTGACATAGTTTCCAGGACGCATTTCACCGAAACGGGCGTTTCTCTTACTTACCATTCGACGCAACATCCATTTCATTTTGGTTCAGGAGAATCGGGAGAGTGTTTTTATGTCCATCCCTGGCCAATCGCGGGATGCGAGTCTCAATCCCCCACAGACCATGATCCACGATTGACTCGACGAAACTGTATATAACTCTGGTTCCTCCACTTGTCATCTTGCCGTTTGCATCGATTTGGCATTTTTTAATACGTTCTCTTGACCTCTATGAGCAGTTTGAAGGCGTCACAAAAATTACCAGATGACGCCGAAGATCAACATATTCTTGCATCACGCGTGGACCATCAAAGAGCATCAAATCCCTGCTGAGCTCCAACCAAACTGGTGTTATATACCTACCCCAGTGAAACAGTGCACATGGGTGCAGCTGTGAAATGTAATGTGGTCTCAAGCAAGTCCAAAAACCCAAAATCAAATCACAACTCCAATACCAAATACTCTCGTGTGTGTGTTCAGGGGAAGTAGCACATCATGCAGCATGTCTGCAAATGCCACCAGCAGAAGGGCAAAGCAGGGGGATCCAGCACTGGTCTTGTTTCGACGGGGGGACGCGGAGGACGTTGATGCAGAGATTGACATGGCACCTGCTGAAGATGTGGTTGCAGGCAAGCGCAAGCGCTGCCCCACCACCAAATATGTAGGGCATAAGTTTTGGCGGCATGCCAATGACAATGACAAGGATCTGCCTGCGCATCTGGGCTTGGCAAAGTACGAGTCTTTCCTACTACACTTATTGTTTGAGGGTTCGTGCAGTCCGAAAAGACACAGAAGTATTGGGTATCTGGTTTGAGGTTGGATATGTAGTACTTGTAGCCAACAATTGATCCCCAGTAGACTGTGTAACCCTGGATTCAAGCAATGGGTTGGTGTTGGGCTCGAGTGCAGATGCGGAGAAAGAATTGGGGTGAAGCAATTTGCTCCCGATCACTTCAAAATTAATGGCAAGCGTGTGAGTACACAGCGAATAGAACTCCGCGGCATCGCGGAGACTGCCTCTTTTTTCGTGATTTTGTGACTCTTTTGCCAAGTTCGTGGTTCGTCCTGGTGACCTGTGACATGCACGCAATTATTCGGATTTCGGGGCCTGTAATGCATGACCACCGAATTGAACAAAATGCTACAGTAGCCCAAAATTCTATTGAGGAAGATATTGGCAATACCACAGTGGGAACTACATGAATTGAAAGCGCCGCTTCTTTCCATTTGAACGCACCTACAATTGCGGAAATCGGTTCAGAAATGACTAAGATATGACCAAGGATCAAATGTTTGCTTTTGTTTCTGTTTTTGTTGACTGTCATCAATTATGCAAATAGCTCTAAAGCATAATATTGGTAGTGCGCTTTGCAGCAGAGCCCACTAACTGCCTCAGAGTACATTATCCAATATGGCACTTTGCAAGGATCTTCCCTGCGGGCTGAAAAATTAAGCCATACAAGACAGACCTCCGCTTCGCTCCGGAAAAGAAAGGCTAAAGGAAGAGATATAAATTACAACTAAGAGATACAACATTTAATATAATAGTGATGAAAAATAGAGAATTACCTGAGCATGAAGAGTGCTTGCGTTGAACGCTGAATCAACATGTGCGAGCGAATTTCGTCGTGAAAGGTGCGTTGGAGGGTCGCAGGATCTTGCAAGGGTAAATGGTGAAGAAACCCCAGAAGAAACAGCATAAAATTGCTATTAATGGTGGTCAGCGGGAAATTCGGTGGAACGTAGCCAGAACACGGGTAATTTGTGAGTAGTGAATTCTCAGGCTGGAAAGAATTGTCGCGAAGACGATGGGTTGTGCGAAAAAGATACCGCAAAAAAACTGCCTAGTAACATCGAAGGAATCCGGTAAACAAAAAAATGAAGACATTCAATTCAGCCCCGGAGCGAACGGGGTAGCTTTGGGTGGAGACTGAAATATTGCGGGGACATCGATAATTGCCAGGTGGAAGATAATCTTGCGACGTGCATAATTTCGGAATTATACGACTTGACACGTAGGATAAGCTGAGGTTGGGGAGATGGATCAATGTTCTCCAGCACCAGCCCATCCAGATTTGCGGAAACTTGCGCAACCGGCCATGTACGGGACCCAGGCACAACCGTTGAATCCAAGGATCAAGATTTAGCTGACAGTGAACATCCAAAAGCCAGAAGATTCCGAGTGAGGCACGGGGCGGAAAAGCAGTAGGGAAGGGGACGAAGACAGTGAATGGGAGACGACGACAACCTTGGCTTTTATCTGCGCCACGGGGATACGGCCGCAGTGAGAAAAATTGAACGGCCTGGGGGCATAGTGAGAGAAAAGACGCGGCGCAGTGGGAATTTGCTACGGATTGGGTCAGCTGAAGGAATAGCCTGAGTATGCAAAGGGGGAGAGGGGGCAAGATCCGCAGGACGAGAAGAGAGGGAGCGCTCATGGAGATACGACTACATGGGGCAATTGCACGGAAGAACGGTTGATCAAAGCGCGGGCGTAGAGTTGAAGATCGCAGCCTGCTCGGAAGACGAGAAAGACAAATTGGGGGGGCGCAGAGACAGAAAATAAATTGAAAGCACGGTCCGTAGCAGACCACGGGGCCATTGCATAATGGGGCGTCGCCGAGAAAAGGGAAAGGAATCGACCGTGCACAGACCAGACAGACGTCCGGAGCTGATCATGAGACTGCAGCCGACGGAGTGCAAAGGATATATGGGTTTATGCTGGGAAAAGCAGCGGAATACGTGGATTGCGCAAGCGGCCGGCAGAAGAGAGCAAAAAGTGGCTAAGCCTTACGGAGAAAGCAATCAACATGTGCACACTGATGAGCACCGCCGAACGAGCAAAATCTTAAAGAACGGTTAATACCCTGATGCTCCCAGCATAGTTTCTAACATTGTTGCAAGCCATGCATTTGCTCAAATTTCCGGGTGGTAGATGGTCAGGACTGAAAATGGACATAACATGTAATCAAGAAAAACAATGGCGCCTGATTCTCACTCGGTCGACACGTCAACCAGCTCACATTGGGCTTGGGAACCCCGACTATGTCAGCATGAGCAGAGACACTGATGTCATGGTGTAAGTAGAGAACAAAAAATAGAAATAGCTAGATACAAAAGATATCACAGATTCAAGTTAGGGCATCAAGTTGAAGAAAGTCAAAAGAATGAGCCAGGTTGAGACAGCATTATAATGCCATACATCAAATTGCATGCAACTGACTTTTCTGCATCAAAGGACTTCTTTTCTCATCATAGAGGAGGTAGACTGCAGTGAAAATAGACTGCTGGTGCAGTATGTGGATTTTACACTTGCAATGAGAACATCCAACCTTAGTACATGAGGTACCTCCAGGAATGCAACTCATTTGGTACAATGAAATTGCATGGTCAGCAGGCTAAACAGCAAGAACGACAAATGGGCACACCAGAGCTTTTAATGACAATTAAAAAAAAAGAGCGACATGCAAGAATCGATCCTATGACCTCTGTATATGCCCAAACAAAACCGAATTTTGCATTTGCAGCCAAAAAAAATAAGCAATTGCATCATAGGACCCACTACCTAAAGTTAGTGGGCATTACATGATTTAGAGAAGACAAGTAAAATGCGAGCCTTCCAAATCCTCGCTGCGAATGATTAAGAACGAGAATTATGTAAACATAATTACTCATAAAGCAATTTGTAATGCTTGGTTTTGTCAACAATTCAAAGCAGCCACACTCAGTTTAATTCGTCGATAGAACGGTCTACGCAGCAGTACACCGGTACAACCCAAGTGAAAAGTTTGTATTTTATTGAATTGCAAAGACGCTGAGCCAAAACACACATCTCTGCCGAAAGATCGATCGCGTATTATGGCTTTAGTTTCTACCGACAAAATGTTAGCAGCAGAAGAAAAATCGAGGATACAACATTAAAACGCACAGGGGCAATCCCCAGCCATTACGAGAGCGCTCACATTCGCCGCCAAAACTTCAAACGTGACCATATGAAGGTTGTACCAGCTGCTATATCCGAGAGTCTGATTATCGGAGCACATGTAAGTGATAAGATCGATGTAGGTCGCCTGGCCATCACAGATGCTTTCGATGCGCATTGTTTCCGTGTAGCCAAAAAAAAGGGATTTGTCGCCGGTCGGGGCGATGTAAGCCGCTTCTTGACCATGAAAGGTATATTCCAAGGTATCGGAATGAGAAATATAGGCTGTGAGGGTTTCGTTGAACCAGCCCCCGCTGTAGAAACCTGCACGGGTAGCGCCCGGGACGTTATCGGTGCCGGTGGAGTTGTAAACTATAGTACCGCTCTAACAGAGTTTCAGCTACCCGGTAGGACAAAGTAAAAAGCAGCATGTGTACTTACATACCACGCGATGTCGAAAAATGACTTGGTGATATCCTTGAATTTGTGCAGAGGAGCAAGATACGTGTAGCTGTTGTGCACAAAGCTGACATACCCCTCAGGGCACTGAACATCGTTACGCATAACAGGGTATCGCGACGAGGGATAAGCATCAGTTGCAGCACTCACACCAAGTGCGATGGGGAGGATTTGCAAGAAACGAACGAAGAGCATTGTGAGGTCCTTTAGATTACGGAGTTGGAGCTCACCGCTGGCTGATTTTCATATATGCATTCCATCTGAGCATGACAGCAAGTATGCATGAGGTCGCGCTTCGTGAATCGCTTCTAGGAAGCTTCGTGCTTCCAAGGAAGAGCACGGGTCGCGGGTCCAGGTGCGGCTAGGAAGCTTAAGGTCTTGCGGGTACGGGTAATGGTACCTGATGATGGAGACCCGCGCCATACTGTGGACCCGACCCGCGGTATGAGGGATCAGACGGATACGCATAAACGTTTTGCCAATGATGCTCACAAGCTATTCATAACCAAACCAGTCAATGTTGGGGATGCTTCCCACACATTCTCATTTTCCGCCATCCTATGGAAGGCCCACATCTAAATTCGTTTCAGTGCCTCATCAATTTCTAAACGAACGCATTCTGGTCGTAATCCACGCCTGATCTCGGACACAATACTCATGAACAAAGCATTTTTGGCTCGGCCGATCTCAGACTCTCGGTGAATGCGAGACCTCTGCGCGGCCAATCTGGCGCAAATAGGTGATCGTCACGCGCAATACACATTATTACAAGATATGCCTACGGCGGCGGTTACAGAAAAATGAAATGAGTGAATGCATGCCACAGCGATAAAGAAATAACCCAAGGATGGAGCAGACCACGCGAGAAATGTCCCTGCACGGTCAAGCGATACCATGCTGTTAACAGAAAATGTGAAAGAATGGGGCAAGAGCTCATCACGAACTCGAGTACTAGCAGATTGGTTCAAAAAGAACGGATTCTGCGGGATTGTGCGAGCGATTTCAAATTGAGAGCTGTGCTCGTCGGGATGAAGGCCTTGAAATCTCGAGCACCAGAACGTAGAGAGCAAGATATAGAAGGCTTCAAGGGGATAAACCTAAACACTCCCAAACGAATTGGGCACTAAATCTTAATAGAACGATTAATCGCGTTTGCCCGATCACAATTTTTACCTCAATGCCCTGAGCCCAGTTATCTAACCAGCGACCTACTTTCGACCAGTTCGGATCCAGTTAGTTGCTGATGCATACTGTCACCATTCCATACCGGGAGAGATTTCTCCCACGTGTAGACAGCGTGGATGTTTTCGCGCACCGAGTGCAGAGATTCGTTCCATTCTCGGCCATGATTCCAAGGTTTGCGAGTGCCGGGAGGGAGAGGAAGCTGTTGAACCGTTTTAGAAACGGGGGTGATGACATCATGTACCCTCACGGTGCGGCGTTCATAGTCTCTTTTGTTAGAACCAAAACTCGCGCATTTAACCCCCAAACCTCTCGCCATGACTTACTGTAGAAGTAAAGCTCAGTCGGGCACGGACATGGCGAACGACTGAATGTATTAGTACCTGAAGAAGTAAAGCTAATACAATCTCGTAAGTACAGAATATAAGGAAATATAAGTAAAATAGACATGCCTCAGTCGTGCACGGATATGGTGAACGACTGACGTAGCTCTACAGTATCGACACGAATAAATAGGTCAGGATGCGGGCCACGAAGATAAGCAATATGGATCTGGAAATCCTTGTTCATGCTCGCCCCTGTAACTTTTAGCCCCCGGTCTTTACGGCCTTTACTCCGATGCTATTCAGCAGTATTTCGATAAAAAATACAAGAGTTAGAAAAATGGCTAAAGGAAACATTTTATAAACTGCCGTCACGCCTGATACAAGTTTGTACACCCCTTCCTCGCCGCGCATTACAAGCTACTGAGGGCTTCAACTGCCAACGCCGTTGTCAGGAACCTATTACCCAGTTTCACTCCTGTCTTCCCATATTGGCACAACCAACCAGTCTTCCATCCACCATCCTGTTCCTGAAGGTTCAGAAGTCGCTCAACGTGTGCCGCGATATCCTTAGAACGAAGATTTATGCCAAGTGCATGGAACGCGAGTAGTCGCATCGCCAGCTCCAGCGCGTCTCCCGTTGCGTTCATGCGTTCCTCGAGGCGCGCACGTAGGGTTGACGCAGCAGCAACATAAATATCCGACTCAGGGTTCTCCGCGAGCAGCCGCGCGAAGAAGAAAAGAAACATATCGGGCGATGGATAGTACCGTGTGCCGCATGTAAAACTTCCGTCCCGCAGGATAGCACAGACCCAGGTCTTTGTAGGGGTGAGAGCGGGATCCATACCGCGATGGTTTGCGTAGAAGCAGCGCAGGGCGTTGATGGATACTGCGGGGTCGGTTTGGTGACGTGTGTCATCGAAGTATACCTAGAAAGATAAGTCTGAATTATAAGATTCTGACTATGCAAGAAGTTTCAAGCACTGCGATGGTTCCGTCCGTAGTCGTGCGTGCCCGGGAAAGAATCTCGTCCAGCACAGAATTCACGACGTCCATGTCAATGGGCAGGAGCTTGAGAGCATACGAAGTTGTATCAACGTCGTCTGGATATATTGCCGTTGTTCCAATAGGAGGACCTACAAGATGGGATGAGCGCAGTGCAACAGTGCTATTTCGGTGATGCTCTACCGATAAAATAATTCCACGTTCTCGAATGATGCTCCAGTCCAAGGAGCTTGCTAGTTAAATCCATTGGCGATGTAACACTTAGAATACCATAGAACTTACCTGTCTCCCGTGCTTTCCAAAATCATAAGCTGAGAGAAATTGTCCTTTATGACATCGCCAGCCTCCGTAACGGAGGTCATCCTCCTAGCGTTGTTGGAGATGAACGCGCGCCCTTGGCTCACGGACTTTGCGGCCGTGGAAAGTGAAGGGTCGTCGGTTTCCGGGGGCGAATTTTTGTTGTCTTGCTTCGTGGTCCACAACCACGAGAAAATCCCGAATGACTACGAGGAAAGAAATAGTGAGTAGGTGTAATGGCTATTTGCAATTCGCGCACTACCATCCTCGATCCCTAATTTGTTGTTAGCTCGCTATGAGATATCGCTTCAAGTCGTCCTGCCACGAATTTATACTAGTTTTCGTAGGAACCCGGGTATAGGTCGAAGTGCCCAAATGTCCCAAAAGGTTTTCTCTTCTCAGGCCGATACGCAGGTCTGCAAGCCCCAGACAACGTTCAGACCGGATGTGCGGGCCGGATCGTCGACCCCTTACTACCGGCGATCCTCAATAGCCTAATCGGGAAGTTTACACAAATCAGACGGAGAGAGAATCGTATTGTGACTCCGGTCCCGCGCACACAGATCCTCTTCCTTACCTGGTGCTGACAAGCCCCGAGCTCAATGCAGGGATAAGATAGAACTAGTCGGCCCGCACGTATCTTGACTGCGCTTAGGCTCGTATAAAAAGACATGTTCTCGATTACAGTGGGAACACTATATTCAGGGAAGATTCGATTCACACGTAGGTCATAGTTTCACAACGTTCGATAATTCCTATTGGTTCCAGCTGGTACGGAAAGAAGGGACCTGAGCTCAAAACAAGAAGTATTTCGTTTCTGATTGCATATTTAAGTTCGTTCTTAGCGGAATAGTGATAGCAAACACTGCATCTCTTCCATTTAAAGAGTGATGAGTGGTTGACTTCGATAGTCAACCCCTTCATCCTCCACGCAATGGCCGAGGCATCCAGTATGTTACCGTCCTACCCCGGTGTTTGCTGCGCTGATTATCCGTTTAGGGCAGGCGAAATATCCGCAACAACAGATTTCCCGGAATATTGGCAGTACACTTGGCTTTGTGTATGTCTCGAATGCTATTAAGCACGAAATACGCGTATTCTGGTATTTCACCTGGCGCGACTTGTCTGCGAGCCTTATACCCGGAATGGCATGCACCATAGCCGCCCTCCGCTCTCTCGACTCCCCTCCATCTACCGAAGTCATCATCCGATCATTGGGGAGATCTATTGTCTACTTCCTTCTATACACCTACTCCTTCGACATTGCCAACCAGATCAATGGCGTTGACGAGGACCGCATCAATAAGCCCGACCGGCCCCTCTCCTCCGGTCGCTCCTCACTCCCGGGCGCATACATCCGCTGGTACGCGACCACTGCGTTGTTCCTTGTTCTCGGCGCCGCATGGGCCGTGTTTCCGTGGACTGCACTCTTCGTTGTCATCACGATCTACACGAGTTTTTATGATGGCGATAAGCATTGGACGACCAAGAACCTGCTCTTCATGTCCACCGGCTCTCTGTGCATCTTGCAAGCTGCGTGGGGGCTCGCGGCGCCGATCACAACGCGCGAGACACGCTGGGCGCTTCTGCTCAGCGGCGCGTTTGGTATCGTGGCGAGTGTGCAGGACATGCGCGACATTGAGGGGGATAAGGTGGCTGGGCGCCGTACGCTTCCTATTGTGCTTGGCTCTCATTTCCGCTCGGTGATGGCTGCTGCCATTTGCACTGTACCCGCCATCTGCTGGAAGCTCGATTTGTTGCGTCACTCGCACTGGCTTGTGAGTTATTGCGGTGTGCTGTTGACGCTGGCAATGTTCTACATGGCCTATCGTGTGCTCCGTGGACATTCGCCGGAGTACGACCACCAGACTTACATGGTATAGTTAGAGTCCTGTTAGTTGGAAACTCAACTAACCTAATTACAGATCCTGGGGTATATTTACTTGGGATGCGTTGCTGTTCCCATGCTCTTTCCCTGAGCATCGGTGTGCTTCGGCAGAACAACATTCCATTAGCAATAAATTTTCGCCTGCTGCATATTCTGGAGGGAAGCGGAGACATACATGGAAAATTCAGCTATCTTGGCAGTCTTCTAAGTTCCATGTTATTCAAATGAACAATACAACCCGACGTTTTATGTGGGAAGAAAGGAATATAGACTTGGAATAAGATAAACTCAGCTTGGAACGATCTTGAGGACTCAGAAGTGCGCAGATAAGGACTCAGAAACTCGATGGTGGTGGCGGGAAACAAGGAGCGAACCCCTGTACATGACAGCGGTAACGACAGTAAATACGATCGGTCCAAATATAAGTAAAGAGTCCATGGTATATGTGCCCGCACTAGAGCGAAACCTTCGCCGTCGAACCAGCCGAGAGCTATACAAAGACGAGATAGGGAGAGCATGTTGCGGGGCTCAACGGTGACTTGTGGGTGCCCACGCCACACTCGGCTCAATCCCCGGCATAGTCCGAGAAGGCCGAAGACTCGGGTCTTCACTCGTCGCGTTGGCATAAGTAGGTGAGGCAAGGAGACATCCGTAACGCGTCAATAAGCAAGTAAGTAAACGAGTGTAGAAAGGAAAATGTGGGGTGAGAAACATATCAATCAAGAACCGGTAATTACTGCCACGGCTGGATATGAGATGCAGAAGCGTTCAAAGAGACGTGAATGTGAGTGAGTAGTGTTTAAGGAAATCGGGGACGTCCGAGATGCTGATAAGTGGTGCTCGGCTCAATGCGGTGATGGGGACAGCCAGGAAGAAACTCGACGCGGTCAGGTGATCGTGATTGTTGGACCGGCAGAATGCTCGAAGGGACCGATGGCGACGTGGAAGCCATACGGCAATTCCACGCCGTCTTAGGCGGAAAAGAACTCTGAGTGGAATGCTGTAGTTGAGCGGAGGCGATCGGGGCCTATTAACAAGAGTCATCTCTCCCCCGAGTGACTTCTTTTCGGCGGCCAACTTCTTTCTTGCGGCCGTTCCATCACATAAATTTCCTTCGATTCAACTTGTCCTCGAGGTCATTTTGTGGTATTCTCCGAAACATAAGGACATTCAGTACCTGAGGTAGAATTCAATTAAAGCAAGTCATTCTCACCATACGTCGTTCGTCCTCCTTCATTGAATGGTATTCCAGTCACATGTGCTGTAGCCAAAAGTCCCGAGAAATGACAATGCAGTACTGATCCGAGCTCAAGATGCGGCCGCTACAATTCAATACAGTCGGCTTCGGAAATTCTACTAAGCCTGTTCCCAAACCAAGATTTGTCCAATATCCGTTCAAATGTGGCAAAAATCAAAATAATACGTGGTTCTCTCCATTACCCGATACTCGACACGTTCATTCGTGGAGGCTGGAAAGAATCATTAGGTGTCATGTCTGTGCAGTGAGTTTTCGACGTTAAGACCCTCGCCTATTGCTGACTGTCGATTGTTTTAAGCCACATTACGTTCAGTGTCAGACAGATTTCCCTCTTGCGCATCGACAGAATGGGAGGCGCAAGTCGCATCTAGCCATTCGAATCTCGATAAGTTCTGCGCAGAGATCTTGAGAAACGGCAGCATTCCGCGGTGGTTGTATTGGAAAGAGAGAACTGCTCTATTTTCGGGGGCCAGGAAGAGGCCCAGGGATGCGCTGAAAGATGTCAAAGATCTTTCTTGCGGCCGTTCCATCCTATAAACAACTTCATCACTCTCTTTATAAGATTGAGCCTGTCTGAAGCCGTATCTCCATTTGTAAACCTCTCTCACACATCTGCGGTCAGCTGACAGGCATCAACAAACCGAGGTACGAAGTTGACTTCATTGAAGCGTCTGGCTCTGAGAGACTAGACAGGCATCGCTTTTTTTAAAGTGGGAGCCGGCACGAAGCGCCGGCGAGCTCGGAGCGCTTATATATCCTTGTGAAAGGGAAAATTGAGACAAGTGATATTAAAAAAGCACAGAATCACTTTGAGATGGTGCACCGATAAAGCCCAGAAATAGCATAGCAGATTTGAATCAAAGCCCAGCACCCAGCAGACAGAATATTTAAAAAAAATCAGATCGGGGCCAGAATTAATGTTGAGGACAAGCGAAGCGGGCAAAGAATGGGATTCAACGACAGCAGGCCGCCTTTATATATGTCAAGAGTTTGCCGGAAGGGTTACGTGGCTTCACGGCTGCATCGCTGAGCCGTAGACAGCAGCTACTACGGTCTGCTCCGTCATGTCACGGAAGAACTGCGCGCAGGTCGGCTGTTCCAGTAAAAATTAAAAGGCAGTGAGGCACAGAAGGGGTTAATTGAAGTGCAAGAGCCGAGGGAGAAACAAAAGGAGAATGGTTACACGGGGATATAGCACAGCCGAATGAGCAAAATTTTAAAGAACGGTCAATATTAATATGCGAGGTATATGTGGCTGGCGGCTTCTAAAATCTCACCTATTTAAAGGGAACCATGCTTGTACTCTTCGTCCCTTCTTCCCGTCTCCCCTAGAAGAATATAAAAACAAATGGAAAACGCTTTGCTCTACGCAACTGCTCTGGCCGCCGCCGTCTTGGCGCTGTATTCGATCTTCCGCCGTCACAGCGCCATCAGAGATATTTCAGGGCCTCCTTCGCCGTCATGGATATTCGGTAGCTTTTCTGTGATATCACCGCTCTTTCGTACGAATGACTAGCCCGATAGGACACATGCGACAATTGATGCTGTCCTCGCCCTACGGGGCTCATGAATTCAAGTGGCTCGATGTGTATGGCTCTGTCTATTCTTTCAAGGGCTGCTTCGGCGTGAATTCATTTCCTCTCAATTTCCTTGTGTATTCACTGTCCTGCAGCAAGATCGCCTGATGGTTGCGGATCCACTTGCATTACAGTACATTTTAAATAGCCCCAAATTCGGTCGGGCTCCAATCCTTGACAATACTGCAAGTTTACTTTTTGGCGAAAGGAGTGTTATAACGGCGAGCGGTACATTTGTCTCACAGTAATCACCCATATGTCGATGCTAATGCGTGGACTCAGGAAGCGAGCACCGTCGGCTCCGTTCTGCGCTGAACGTGGGGTTTACGGCCGCAGCCGTGCGTGGTTATGAACCGGTGTTCAAAAAAGTGGCGGAGAAGGTGAGTGATTTGATAGTACGGTTTTCCTCAATCTGATGTCCATCTTTCGAGATTGTGGACCAGCTGGAGGGTTTCCCTACAGTTACCGATATTTGTTCGCTTTTAAGTCCGGCTACTCTTGATGCAATTAGTCAAGGTCCGTGAGTGATCAATCGGACAGGGTACTTGTTCTTATTTTTCTAATGACAGCCATTCTTGGCCATCCTACCCAGGACTTAGGCGAAGATTTCGTGGCGAATAATACCGAGATAGTGTGAGTGATGATAATGCCAATATAAGTTGAAAAAAAAAACTTAGGACTCCACAGCAAGCTTACGGCCAGTCAATCTGAGACCCATATCTTGGCAGATGCGATAGGATCTTATCTGCCAGCCTGGTTTTGGCGGGCGGCGATATATCTACCCACGACGGGTGCTGTTGTTGCCCGCAAACAAAGATTCTTTGCCAAGCTAGTGGGGGGCCGAATCGTCCAGGAGAAGATAGATGTGGCGAGGCAGGGGCTGGAGATGAACAACGATTTGTTCAGTCTTCTTCGTAATTACAATTCATCACCACTAATGCATTCAGAATCTGACTGACAGCGGATTTTGACAGTCAGCTCAAATCCTTCAGACAATACGAAGATGCTGAGTGTAGACGACATAATCGCCCAGATAGCACTTATTTTGGTTGCTGGCCAAGAAACCACGGCAACGATTTCATTGAAAGTTATTTATCTCCACTCACTGTTCTCGGTCTTCACAGGCAAACGCCCTTGCATTCGGCCTGCTGGAACTTGCGAGACACCCTGATTTTCAGGAAAAACTCCGCGCGGAGATATATTCTAATCTTGGCGCCAACGCCACAAATATGGCTTATGAGAACATGCCGCTACTGAATGCATTCCTCAAGGTGAGCCGGTCGGTGTCCCTAAGTAGCAATGTAAAACTGGTTACGTCCAGGAAACGATCCGTCTATATCCAGCCATACCCCATACGGAACGCCTTGCCCTGGAAGATACAGCTATCCCGCTCGGGGAGAGGATTACCACTTCGAAGGGCGAGCGTATAACTCACATCCCCGTCCGGAAGGGCCAACTTGTGACTGTGGCAATTGCATCGTACCAAAGGTATGGTCGCTCGGCTGGCATGGTTGGCTTCGTTGAACCATTTTTCAATTATAACAGGCTTGCCTCGCGGTGGGGTATGAACCCACACGAGTTCAATCCTTCTCGCTGGCTGGATGGCGAAACGAGTCAGGGGGATGCTGTTGGTCCGTACGCGAATCTGTATGTAATTAAGTTCATCTTTAATTGTCCTTTGCTGACCTAATACGTAGTCTAACCTTCTTTGGCGGTCCGAAAACATGTCTCGGGTGAGGCTCAAAATCCAGTGATTCGGCGTTGCAGAACTGAATCTAGGTTCTCAGGTGGCGCTTTGCGTGAGTTTCAATCTCGACTATTGCTTGTCGCTGACTGTCTGGCAAAAAGTGTATTGGAGATGCAAGTCATCGTTTGCGAGCTGGTTGCGAAGTTCTCTTTTGAAGAACCGGATAATGAACCTCCTCAACCACGACTCATGACGGCCCTTCTGCCGATAGATTCGAAGGGAGAAAAGGCGCTTCCGCTCCGTGTTACTCGAGTTTTGTAGGCAGGTCCTATTCAGTAGCTGCCCTGGGTGCATTTATCGTTTGGAATGGAAGAAGTGCGGCAGGGGAAAAACTTCTCCAGTACCTCGTTAATGGAAGACTATGTTCTTTTTCCAAACGAGGCCTCGAGGATAACTTCAGAGCCAAATTCTGTGAAATCAAACTAAGCAGTCAAACGGGAGCTAATCGCTCCCGAGAAATTGTGCATTACCTTCTGTAAGGTAATTGAGCAATCATGGAATCAGGATACCATTTGAATGGAGTGTCGGCCGAAGGTAGTCTCTTTCGCTGACCTCCCACTCGTCACCTCGTTCTGAAGGCCAAAGGGCACTTCGGCCGAATCAGCAGGTTTAAGCGACGCTTATTGGACGCTTACTGTTGCACACCTTCACGAAATGCCTACTGCCTTGCTTAGTCGTGAACATGGGGCGGGATGGATCGATGGATCGAGACTGAGGTCATGCACGAGGAGGTCATACACAGGATGGATGCAGGAGCTTTGCACAAAGTGGTACTACTAGTGATAGTGGACGGCCTTGGTGCTAGTTTACTCCAGTCCGGGAAACAGTCATCATTTCACACATGTGCTCCATACCTAGAAGTGATTTTCGAATATTACCGCATCTGCAAGGGCGCTATCCCCCCTCCCCCCCGATTTGCCACAAAGGGCTGGTCGCAGAAAGTTAATCAAGTCAACAGGTTTTTAATCCTTTTAAGACCAGAAATGACCTGGCAGGCAATGGGTGGTGTTTTGCTGGTGAAGTGAGGTGAAGTGAGATAGCGGCATCTACAATGCAGGGGGGCATCGTGCAGAATATTTTACTAGTGGTCTTTCCCAGTCAGAGCCGAACCATGAGGTTGCTAGCGTGGCGCAGACAATTAGACTTGAACACTTGGAAACCAACAAATTATTTGTTGGATTTCTTGCATTGGTAAGCAAGCATAAGAAAGAAATGATATCGAGACATCCGGATTTGAGGGTCAGATTTTCTTCCATTGCATGGACAAGGGTCTGAAACAGAGTGAAGATACAAAAAGAATAGTGTGGATTACTGTACAATTTCATTTGATGGTTACTAAAGTTACTTGGCAAAACTAACTTGTCCTGCCAAAAGTAATGTTACTTTACGTTTGGCAGGCAACGTAATGTTAGCAAAAAGAAGTAACTTACAAGTTAACTTAAGTAACTTCAAGCTAAGAAAAAGTAATGGGACATTAAGTTGATGACTCCCAGTGCAATATCTGCGTCTCTGTGTGCAGGATTTACCACTAACCATGGGAATAGCATTCCCATTGCTCCTCTGACAAGGATCCCACTTGCCAAAAGTCCATGTGGCTAGGTGACAAAAAAAAACCAACCCCTATGTGAAGTGAGGCTTTGCTGGGTCAAGTGAATGAATAGTTCCATGGTACTGGTTTTGCGCCCTTACACATGACCATGCCGATCACATAAGTTTGTTTTGCCACGCAACTTCTGCATATCTCTGGGGATTTTTAGCATGCTGTGAAGCTTTTTCTTCACTCCAGAACATATCCCAGACCCCCAGCAAGTAAAAAGAAGGTACAGGTGGAGCAGGCTACTAAAGGAGGCACAACCGTGCAAGTCTTATGGTCAAGCACAATATGGTGTTGAGTGACAACCTGCAGTGTAAAATGCCCTAGATAATCCTCCAAATGAACATTCCAGTCTTTCTTTTCTGTGTTATGTCCATTACTCATGGTTTTGACAGCAACTTGGAAGTGAATGGGTGAACCTGGCAGTAATTGATGCCATCTGATGGCAAAAGTTACTTTGGCTGATCTAACTTGGGTTGCCAAGGTAGGATGGTTAGCAAAGTTACTTGGACAAACTAACTTGGCCTTACAAAACTAACTTTACTTTACTTGTGGCAGACAAGTAAAGTAAAGTAAGCAAAAAGTAACTTGTAAGTAACTTAAGTAGCTGGTAAGTAACTTGTAAGTAACTGGTAAGTAACTTCAAGTAAATTCAAGTTAGAAAAAGTACCAGCATGCTAGAGTAATTTAACAACTCTAAGGGTCATAACAAGTGTCAATTCATCCTCTTGCGACTATAACTTGACAAACTTGGCAGGACTTGATGCCATCTGATGGCCCAAGTTACTTTGTCTGATCATATTGATCTAACTTGGTGGGGCAAGTTACTTCCAAGTAAATTTAAGTAACTTACAGTAACAGTAAGTTAATGTGTAAGTGGATGTAAATAAGTGAACTGAAACAAGTCTATGTCTTTTTCTTCACCCATATCTGAGCCATTCAGCCTTCACAACTGGTGCTTCGGCTTTCCACACCCTACAGCAACCAATCAGTAATCATTGCACATCCCAGGTGTTAGGATTTGTGGATTTCAAGCTGTACAGAGCTCATCAGCAGGTATGGACTGCATTATGTACCCATGTTCTTATTGGCTGTTACGTGTGACTGTGACCTTGATCATTTACCTCTGTACTACCACCATGTACATTAGAGGACAAACACACCCCTCTTTGTTGCTGTGACTTCACCCTGCCCTTGCTCACCAACTAGTCTGGTATGGCTTATTCTAACACCAGGCTGTGCCAAGATGCACCTTATATTCAAACTCAATTTTCTTTCACAGAGAATGCAAGTTTGGCCATCCCATGCTATTATCTCGGTCAGTTTATCATTTGGGATTAACACAACTAAAATCAAAGCTTTAAGACCACTGAACATCTACAGGCTCAGTGTGCCTGTGGTTGAATCTTTGTTTGTGTTATTATATTATTTCCTTCCTCCAAGCAGGACTAGACTTTCCAGACTTCCTTAACAGTTCAAATTCCAACATAATGCTTCAAAATTGTTGAGGACACTGTTAAATTTATTCACATTTGGAACTTGGCAATACTCTTTTGGGTTGGTCCTGACTAATGGATACCTATTGATAGCACCAACTAGGTTTGATAGTAGTGAGTGAACCTTATTTCCACAAGAGACTCTTCAAAACTTAGGAAATTTAGGGGCCCACTGCAGTCAAACCATTGGCCCGTTGACAGCCGCTGTTTCGATGGCCACCATATCAGAAACCTGCCCTGTTGCCATCCTGTCAAATGTTTTTCTGAACCCCTTGAGAGAACGGTGATAGGGTGTGTGGCAGAGCACACATAAAAACACCAAGTTTTTATTTGTTTTCAAACTATCTAACAGGGAATGAGTGAGGTATTAGATTGAGGGTGTACACTCTCCTCGGAGTGGTAGGCTACACTGCTAATGGCTGAAAGCCAGCAGGCTACTATTAGGGCTACAACTCAACTATGCTTCCTACAGGAGCAGAATTCGGTTGGAACTCCTTACCGTTGGGCTCTGGGATGTTGCGGTAAGCATCGTCTCAGTGTGCCGGAGGTGACCAAGAGGAACTATTATATCGAAAGGCTAGCTGCGGTACAAGCAGCACCCCAGAACCCTATAGATGAGATAAGAAAGTTGTACCGTACGGAGGTTTCTTCCTGCAGGAAGACCAGAATTGATTGACAGAAAGTGTCAAATTACTTACGGGAGCACCATGAGTGCATACTGTGCTAGCTCTGTCGTGCCGTATCATAGGAATACCCAGACTTGTACCGCACAGTATCACTGGGTTGCTCCTGCTGCACGAAGTCAAGTAATTAATTGAACTGGCTCGTGCCGCACACCAGAGACTTAGAAGAGATGAACGATTGGCCATCCTGCAGGAACAGCCAGGAAACGGACCGTCGGTGGTCCTGCCGTGGAACACTTGGGGCTACCAGAGAAGCTTGTGGGGCCTCCCGTAAGGAGTTTCACCACCGATCAAACGGGATGACTGTGCAGCAGGAGCAGTCGCACCTACCACAGGGACGCCCCTGAGGTCTATCGTAGGATTTAGGGACCGCACTGCACGAGTCTGCAACTCAGGAGTGAGGCATAGTTGGTTGGGGTCGTACTGCAGGAACACCTGGGCTTGTACCGTAGGAGGTCAAGGTCCAGTGTGCCTGCTGTGCGATCACGGAAAAGTGTCGAAGATCAGATTGTAGTTAAGCTGTTTGCACCACCAGCTTGACAACCAGCACACCATACTGGTGCCATACTGGAAGGACACATGGGCTTGCCCCACAGGAGTGCCATTATACCCATGGGAGCTAATATGTCCCTTATTATTGGCCATTCATCCTGCTGTGGGCTTGTTCCCTAAAGATCCGATATTTTCCTTAACTCCTTATGTGATTTTCAGTTTGTATAAAAAGGGCAGTACTAGTTTGTGTAAAGCAGGAGACTACCTACCCACAAATACAGGGCATTGTAGTGGACTCTAGAACTGAATTGACGAGACTTTGAATCTGAACGGAAGTGCGCAAGCCTTTGAGAGAGAATAAGAACGTTGAACCACCTCACCGCATAGTGTAAGAGCCTCGCCCCGTAAGGGAGAGCTTGAGCCAGCTATTCCGCCATTGGAGTTCCTTGTTCTGATTCTAAGTGGAGACCAAAGCGTCCGTCAGAATGGAGACCCAAGAGTCTGACGTATACTGTGACCAAGTGCGTCCAGCAAGAACAAGAGACCATAGAGTCCGACTGAATAGAATAAGAAGTTTGAAGCCCCTCCTATGGCACGAGCGCCCACTAAGCCGCTGCTACCCATTGTACGGTTAGCGTCCTGCCGCACAGTGTCCCTTCACTTCAGTCTTTAAAGTTGGTCTCTAGTTTTCCATTGCCTCTACCCTTCATGCAGTACAAGAGTTGAACCTGCGAAAAGTGCTCGTACTGCAGAAGTATATCTTGCTCATCCCGCACAAGTGAAACAGTTTGAATACAACATCTTGAAGGGTGATACGTACCCTACCTCCCTGAACACACACACACAAGAGAGTATTGGATTGGAGTTGTGATTTGATTTAGAGGTTTTAGGATTGGATTGAGTCAGTGATCAGTTCGCTGCACTCACTGATTTTATTATCCTTTATATTGGATATTTCACGGCTGCACCCCAGTGCACCGTTTCAACAGATCAGCTACCTGTCAGACAGAACCCATCAAACTGGTGCAACAGACACAGCAAATATCAACAACGATGAAGGTACTCATGGTGACTCCAGTAGAGTGAGAATGATAATTATTGATGCGTAGAGTATGATTGAGGTGTTGGAAAGCGTCTAATGGGGTCTTTGCATTGTCTCATCAGAACTGTACAAGTTAGTTGTCCAACAAGTTAGTTTCATCAAGTGTGGGAAAAGTAAAGTAAAGTTCGCCCTGCCAAGCCAAAGGGGCAATCAAAGTTAAAGTTAGCAGTTACAACTTACTTTATTCACTCCTGCTGGCACGCTGACTTTCAATGTAGCATAGGTCCCCCTCAGCTCATTATTCTCTCCTGACAAGCATTTCATATCTGTTGATCAGGTATGTCTTCTAACATCCCCAATTGCACAACACTATCTTGTGGATACCTCCCCAGGAAATTCACAGGCTATTTCTTTGTCATGCATGGCTTGATCGTGTCCCATGCTTAAATTCCTTAAAACTGACAGGGTGCATCACAATTGAGCTTGGAGATGTTCTGTGTCCCGTTGTTACCTCTCCCTGGTCTACATTTCCTCACTAGCATGACACCGGGGGTCTCCATCTACCTCTGAGCATAAATACTATCTACTGTGTCTTCCAGACACTCCGATGCCTCTACTGACACCGACTGATACTTTATTGCATGGCCTCCAGTGGACTTTGCAGCTCTGTATGTCTTCCCTTTCAAACCCTTGGCTTTTGTAGAATTAGGCATCATACTCTCCCGTTGGTATTACATCTACATCAAAGATTGTGTTCTTTCACCAGGTCTGGCTGCCCTGTTACGATTCCAAACCTCTGTGCATCTGCTGATTCATGTGTTTGGTGGGGGTGTACAAGACACAGCACAGCAGAGAAGAGCTAACAGGAGCCCTGGCTTTCTAGAACCTCTACACTCAACCCATGAATCCTACCCATCATAGCACTGGCTTAGAGATTAGCTTTTGATATGGGCTACTTATTCAATTGATGGTGGGGACAAGAGGTTTTGCTCAGTCCTCTCCCTCCATTGTCCACTCCAACAGTTGATCCACCTCCACCTCCAATTCTTTAATGGACCCCCGTTGGCAACTTTACTCACTCAAAAATTTGATCATATGGTCATTCCCTTGCTCCTTCTCACCTCAAGGAGATTCATTCATTCCTCAACTCAGCATTGCCATGCATGCAGCGGCTCAAGGAACTGATGCATATGCACCTTCCTGATGGTTCATTTATCTTTCCTGCAATCAAGCTCAGTGGTTGGCTTGTTTTCACAGCCAAGGATTGTTATTAGTTCGGCCATTGCTGTGGAAGCTCAATTCGCCACGCTCATCCCCTTTGATTCCCGAGCCTATTTCAACTTTCATTTCAACATTTCAGCTCATTCTGCTCAATTATTGCTTTGTTCTTCCATTTACTCCTCCACCCTCATTTTACCCATACCCACATTACATTTGCTCTTCTCCTTTCAGATTATCTCTGCAGCTGTGTAACCCCCACCTTCCAGATTCAAACCAATTTGTTCATCAACTCATGTCCAATTATTCACTTGCTGGAGAAATAATTTTGTTATTAGAGGGGATGCGCAAAAGCCACATGGTGCACAAAGTCTTTCCATACAGCTTTTTTCTACTCTTCCTGCAGCAGTCTAGAGGGCGATATAGATAGTTCTGATGGCTCTCAGATGCAAAAGAGACCAACTTCATGTGCAGCATTGCACCGCTGGATGTGGCTTTGCACATCCTCTCTATTGTGTGTTGGACTGTGCTCTATGCTCTTGCACTCACTCATCACATATATTACACAGGCATTATTTCTTTGCACTAGGTACTGCCAATGCAATGGTTTGAACCATCTTCGGACTACACCGGGGGGATTGATCTCGGAGTGGCTTGGGCAACCACCTTCAGCGCTGAGCAGGCAATGTGTATCTCCCTTTACATTCTTGCATAGTTCCTGGACAGCTGGGGACAGTTTGACTTTAGCTACGGCTTTTCACCCATGGACTCTCGTCCTTACCGGACTTTGATATTTATTTGTTTGTCAATCACGGCATCTTCTCTCTCTCTCTTACCACCACATCAATCCACTTGTTCTGAGAATCCTTGTGTGAATCCACACTCCTTTGAACTCGACTGAGCTAAGTTTCACATTTATTGACTGATCTTATCAATCTACACATACTTTCCTTTTTTTTCCAGTCGTTATCATCTTTCTGTTGCCTGACTTGGCGCTGTCATCTGCACAACCTTGACACTCTTCTGTCCCCAGGAGGATCAACCTACTCTTTGTCATCACAAATGCCAAGACTTCATCACATACACTTCCTCTACTTGTCATGATCAAAAGTAACCACAAATTGATCAATTGTGCCAGATCACATGAGCTGAGTCCAACCATACCTTACTGCAAGATACCTCCAGATATTGGCTGCAGACCACATCACTTGTTTGGGAGGAATTGACTCAGTATTACTCCCTGGAGACCAGAAAGGATCAGCAACCCATGTTTAAATTATCTGATTTTATCCAGTAGTTGAAAGAAGCTTCAAAAAGAAAATACCAGGAGCCTGAATGCAAAGTGGGGTACCTTGCAATAGATGAACAGACATCTCTGGTATATTCTGGAACAAGCAAGTTTGTAATTATGGCCCAGATTCCTGCAGCAAATTGTACCCCAGCATTATCTGTCAGATTTCATAATTACTAGTTGAACAAGTGACTCAGAGGGTAATTGGTCATGTAGGACATCATGGATGTACTGAACTATTTCATTCAAATCGACATGGGGTGACGCGTGACCAGATTTACCTATTCGACATTTCAACAGCGGCTTAATTTTTGTGTGACACCCCTAAAATTTTGACAACTCCACGGAAAATTTGACTTTTTCTGCACTCCTGGGGGGGGAGGAGGATACTCGTGACAACTTAAAGGTTTGACAACCACCTTTGTGATGTGTGACGTCGACCAATATTCGACATCGACAGAGTGGTCCATGATGCATGACTGTCAATTTGAATGAAATACCTCAGTATGGAAAATTTACTCAGGAGTGCTCCAGTTAGGTCTTGTGCAAAGTTGAGTTGTTTATAGTTCCATTTTTGGCAATTAGCTATCGGTGTCCCGTTGTTGCAAAAATCACGTCATAAAACTTTTTCTCTGTCTTGAAAAAAAAATTTCTTCAAAACTCAGAATGCCTCTATATTGCATCCTAGCATACTATGTGAGTGTAAGATACATATATTCGAAGGAATTGAGTCAAATCAGTCATGAACAGCTTCAAAATACAACTTCGGACTTACTCGGAGGGATTTGGACGTGGAAATTGCCACCGGTCCTGATGGCTGACCGACATCATTAAGTGGAGTTTGTCTTGAAAATATGTATGGTACCAGGATGCCATCTCATAATTAAAGCAGCCAGGAGTTCGGAGTTGGTATTACAGGGCTGTTCACAATGGTGGCAAGATAGGAGTATCCATAGCATAGTTGTAGACATCACATTTACGTAGTATGGCTACTTGTTGTTTCAATTTGAGACTGCACAGGCAATCCTCTTCCTCCCTCTTCTCCACAATGGCAAAAATAGCGAAAAACAATTTTTTGAAGAAAAAAAACTGTTTTCAAGGGGGGGAAAAAAATTAGAGGAAGAACAAAAAGGCATACCTTGAAAAACCTTGATTTCTCACTCAGGGGCTCAAGGTTTCATTGAAGGAGATAAAACAGCCCCAGCACAGTGATCCCATTCAAGTTGTGGGTATCATCAGAAATGTTAGCCATATTGATCAAAGGAGTGAAGGGAGAATGAAACTCTGACAGGGTGGTGCAGAGACTGACAGAAGCGGCTGGTCTTGAAGGGGTGGCCCTCTGATGCTATCTTTCCAAACCTTCTCTGGCAGTGAGAGTGATGCAGCCGCGGACCGGGACTCTGAGTGGACTCCGTGGTTGACTTGTTCTACTGCACTTGTTCAAGGTGAATTTGACTCATTTCCTTCGAGATGCATCTTACACTCACATAGTATACTAGGATGTAATATAGAGGGATTCTGAGTTTTGAAGAAAAAAAGTTTTCAAAACCGAGAAAAAGTTTTTGCGAGTGATTTATGCAACAATGGGACACTGATATTTAACTGGACAGTAGCTTGCACAAGATCCACACAGACACGACTCAACACAGAAAAATGTGTTGATTTTGAGCATCCATTCACTTTACTTGAGTTCCAAGTCATGAAGCATGTGGACCATACCCTGAGCCATGGTCCTGACCACTGAAAACTCTATACCTACCTACAGACCATGCTATACATCTCAATTTTCGACATAAGTAGCAAAAGTGAACAGGGCCCTAAACAATTGATCTGCAAAAGGTGTGCACATAATTTTTGACACAGAATTCATTCTAGAGGGCAAGAATATAGCCAGATGAACATCTCTAGGCAATCAGATCAACAATATTCCACGAATTTCAGCTGTAGTAAGCGAATTTCTGGTCACTTTTGATCATGATGAGTATGCAGAGGAGGGAATCTTGGTCCAACCCAACTGCAGCGTAAGACTGTTAATCATTCTTTAACCTCAATTCTGGTTAGTCATTATATTCCATTTCCCATTCTCGCTTGCGAACTGAATCTATCCTCCCTACTTCCGACCAAATTCTGGTGCATCAATGAACTCCGAGTGGCTGGCACACAAGAGCACCCACTTGTTTCCAGCAATCAATAGAACTGAAATCCTACTGGCAACAACTACGGTGGCTATGTGTAAGGTCCGTGGAGACTTGAAGCTGAGCTGACCCTGCAAGAACCTTCAAAAATTGATACCGTTCAGTCCGAGGTGAGCTCTGTGACATCAGTGCGCCGTTGTCATGTTTGTAAGTTGTCTTGAACTTGTCCTCACCTAGCAAACCGTCCTATTTTTATGTTTTATTTTCTTGGGGGCCAATGTGGTAGGAATCAAGCTGAATGCCTGAAATTCATTTCTTATTTGCGTCACTATGATAGCTATCTGGCGTGGTGCTGCGGGAGTAGGGGGCGAGGAGCTCCGACGCTGCCTCTTGCCCTGCACTGGCCGCGGTTATGATGGTACGATGGTGAAAAATTGCACCCCGATCACTATTTACAATACAAATAATGATCGGACCTAAAGTAAAAATGAAGTGCGAATAAAGCCGAAACCAGCGTGCGGATGGATTTCCACACGCCGGCCATCCAACCCCTCCACAACGCGGTCACCATTGGGTATACATTCAAGGTAACAAATACATATTTAAGTCTGTCACTGTATTATTCTCTGATAATTCCCTTCAGTTCACAATAAATCGGGAAACAGAAATACCCATTGATTTTAAGGACATTGCCCGTCCCTTATCCCAGCCGGAGGTTATTGCCTTTGTTGACTTCAAAATCGAAACTCGACCACGTGAAACTCAAGTAGATCGCTCCTACGCAAGTATTGGCTTTGTGGCGCACCGAAGAAAATCGATTATCGAACGGAAATTGTGATTTATTTCTTGAAATCGGTCCGGATATCCTCTGACATCGCTTCAGCATGCATCGAGGGTTTGACCACCCAGACAAACTTTACAAACACGAGCAACACCAGCAAATTCAGCGGGGAATCAAAGCTGCTCTTGGATTTTCCCAAGGAAGTCCGCTGGCGACTGCAACTATCTCCTGTAATCAGAACAACGATGCCATATTGGAAGTCACTGACAGCAAAGTAAGGCGACCAATATTTCTTCCGTTCCTGAATAATCCTTGTCAAGGTCATGCCCAGGTGCCACGTGGATTACGAAACAGGAGACGAATGGGATGAAGGCAACAAATCGTACTCCTCGTATAATATTGCCTACCAGCTGCAGGCCATGCGTTTGAATGCTGAACAGTCCGAGTTCTACCACTTGGAAGTCAGAGTGGGTATGGGGATAAATCTGCACCCCGTGGCAAGTGGCCCATTACATCCTAGTTCCTGAGCTGATGGTTTACCAACGCAAGGGTTCAGAAAAACCACTTCCCCAGATATCTTTCATCAATCGCAATCAAATATTGATTTGGATTTCGGACCCAACGTCGAAGACACTAATACGTGGAATAGTGGTGCTAATGAATGCAAGTCCAATCGACACGGTCCATTTGAGTTATGAAGCTAACCGGATTGCAGAGTTACCTCGACAACATTCGAACGGAGGAAAAGTTGACCATTAATGAACAGGAAGAGATTGATCTGAAGACCGGGCCTTCAAACAAACCTCAAAGTTGGTCCATACAAATTAAAACTGACCACGGACATCGATTATAGATCTAACCATCGTATGTATAGCAAAACAAGAGCAACACGAACCGGGAACCATCTCTCTATCGATTGCGCAGGTGCAAATTCAAGGCACGACCGGGTCTAATAAATTCGGAGCAGTGGTCCCAGCTTTCATTGCGAAATTCCGTCAACGATCTTCAGCCACTCCTCCCACATCTATACCACCGGATGAGTGTCTGGCGCGGGGCTGGGATGTCCATAACAATGAGTGGAGAAGTGCTCTGTGGCCTGCTCTGGACAAAAAATTTCGAGCAGCTGCCCTCGAGCGGACATCACCTGTTTGGAACATCCGGTGTCAGTGGACGCAGGGTCAGTAGGCGATAGCAACAAACATGCCGCCATAAAGAGAGGAGGACGCATAATTCTGGAAAAAGGACAGCTCCATGATCATGTTTCTACATATACGAGGGGTGCCGTTTCGCACCGAACGACTTTATGACAGTCACATCAACCATATAGCCTTTTGGGCAGCCTTATAGCGCAATGAGAAGCCTGTAAAGAGATAACTGTATGTTTTAAACCAAGCTGAAACCCAAACCGAAACCCAAGTTCTATTTATGCCGTACCTGGCCCAAAGGCTATGCAGCAGTACCCTAGATAACTTACTAGACAGAGATACTGTATAATTTCGTTCAAATCGACATCGAGATTCCCTTGATTCTGGCTACACGGAGTTTTTTTTTTTTTTTTTTCCAGATTTATTGTGCAAGAATCGACAGAGTTACGAATTATCAAATCTGAGCTATCAATGTTGCGAGAGCTCGCTTTGACCTTTCCCACGGTCGATGGGGCCAACGCTTGGTCAAGTGTTTTCCCAAAATAGATTTTGGCCCCGGCGCCAAGAAATTACCTGCCTGATTTCTTGACAACTCTTTATTCTCTCCCGCCTGAGAAGTCCGATGGCCTGCCGCCCTGCAGAAGCCACTGCCTCATTTGGGCAGCCCTGTTCCCGTTGATCACACTTTGTTCTTTTGTACAGCGCTGGTAGGTCCCTTCCCTAGTCTCTTATAAACAGACGCTATAACAATTAAACTCGTACCTCGTTTGTTATAGTCCCTTCCCCGATAAACCCGATCCTTGCTCTGCCCCACCCTGCCGCCCCTACTCCGCCCTGCCGCCCCACTGCACTCGCATAGCAGCCCGATCCTCTTGACTTTGGCTGAAGCTGTCCTGCCCTGCCGGCGCGGTCTTTGCCTCGCACCCTCTCTCCACTGCCCCAATCACTCCAGGCGTTGCCCACTGCTGTTCCCGGGATATGCTCTGCCCCCGATTTGGCCGGGGTCCCGCTCACAGAGCTTCTCTGCCCACACCTTGCTCATGACTGACCGACTGCCAACTCCGCCCCGACGCGAAGACGCGACGCGTTTGTTTGCGTCCGCGTTGCCATCAAGGGCGTCGGCTCCGCATCAACGTCACTGCTATGCTCCGACTCGTCTACAGCGCAATCCCGAGTCTGGCGACACTCGCGGCCCCGTGCGTATTCCTTTCATATCTTTGTGTAGAATTAAGACTTCATTTTTTGCTTTCTTTGCAGCTCATGCTCACCCCCAAAGATATCCGCGCTGGATGACGATTCATTGACGAAGGAAGGATGGAAGTAGACCGTGGATGGATTGTTTGGTGCCCGAGCCGTGAGTTGGCCTCTCCCATCCATCTCCTCTCCCTCTTGTGCGCAATTCATCTGAGGCCGACATACAATTGACTTGCAGTGACCCGACCCGGACCGAGAACCCCTCCTCGCCTCAGTCCGACGCTTTCGAGGCGTCGCGGACGGCAACGGCGACGTCGAACACTACCTCCTTGTGCTGCAGAGCAGTGAGACGGTCCAACTCCGGGAGTGAGTACTATCCTGTTCGCTAAGTGCTCTTTTTTTTCCCCTTGCGTTGCGAGCTGGCCGTGGTGTGTCCGTCTTTCCTCGCATCGTGTTTCCTTTCTCTTCCCCTTCCTCTTCCCTCGCTGTACGTAGGAAATCGACATGTTGGAGTGCTCCGACTTTATTGCCGATTCCAAAACCAACTTACACCCACCCCCAGGCCATTTCATTGCGGCTGTACCTATCTAGCTATCATCCATCTCGACCTGAAATGTTGTTTATCATACCGTCTCGCATTGTTCGTTCTACTTCTACGTCCTTTTTTTTTCTTTTCCGGTCACGGGTACCTATGCATTATCTCCTCCGATGCGGTCCAACACTATGTACGATTATGCGTACTTTGTGCCGTGACTCTATACCGCTTTTGAAAGTGCCTGTCGTGCGTGGTGAACGAAATGAGGGTGCGAGAAGCGGGAGCAAATCCAGCGTAGGGATTCTGTGCCTCATAAAGGATGTAATTGGCGAGGCAAAAAGACGGCAAACCAAACGAACATGATCGGAGCTTGACGTCAAAAACGACAAGCAAAGGAACACGGTGCTTCCCCGGGGACCGGAACAGGTGTATGTAGAGCGAAACAAGTACTCTGGTGTAATAACTGATGATGACAAGATATGCTGGCGCTTCGCTTCGACACTAACAGCCGGCTTGATGGTGGACATGTTTTGGGAATTTTGAACAGCCTTTGAACTGCTGTTGAACTACGCGCCAATTTGGTTGAGCGGGATCAGCTTCTAGGCGGCGGATCTACGGAAACGTGGGAGTGGGATGCAGGAAATCAGGATTCTATCAGAAACACGCGCAAAAATGCCTGTAGCCATCAAGGACTGGAAGAGAGAGAGCAAGATGGAGTATGCTCAAAGGAGATAAGGCCAAACAACACCCAATGGATTGGGCACATAATCTCAAGTATACGGGTAATGATTATCCGTTCTATTATTAGAATTTACTCGTGTCTGATCCCCTAAACAACTTCTCCTCACTTTGCTCTCTTGGCAATTCTGCTTCCAGTCCCACTGTAGACCGTTTCCTCGTCAGTTTCGCCGCCCATCCATCCACTCTCATGGTTTCCGCAGATCTGTAGATTCAAAAGCTTAACACTGAGACCAATTATAATACAGGATGTGTGGCGTTGGACGGAATGAATGAAGGTTGGACGAAGGGGGGAAGGAACAGTTCGAGACGTCTGTCAAATTGGAAGTGATAGACATAATATCGCCACAGGGTCAAGGAATCCACTGAGCTGCAGTGGAATTTGCTGCGAATCCACGAACATCTCCGACACAAAATGAGCCGCTGACCTTCGCTGGACATCATTAACCCAGCGGTCACACCTAGATCTAAGTCTTTTTTTAGGGCCACATGCATCCGTAAATTCCTTCATTTTTTTTTTTTTTGATTGATTGCTTCAAATTTCGGACTCGGCCGAACTTGTAAAGATCTGGAGCTGACAATAACGTGTTCCTGGCGGAGTGACGTTAAGTTGACGTTGGTTAATGTTGCACAGAGTTTGGTTTGACTTTTCTTTAACACCCTTAGCACCGCCTTTATGTATCTCATATGGGTTCAGGGCATTCACTACCTCCAAAGATTCCCATTAATCCGGGAGGTCTACGGTTGATACAGTTTGACCACTGAGTTACTGGCGCAAAAATTCAGCTGACGTAGACTGACATTCAAGTTGTATTCTTCAAAGGTGAGTGCTGCCCTTTGCCCTACTTGATTCAGATGAAATTACGTTGATAATGCGCCTCAAGATCCGACCCTGAATAGATTGTACCTGACGGGAGAAGTCGAAACCTGTGCTTCTGCAGGCTCCGCCTATAAAATGAGACATGTACCCTTTTACCTCCCCAATTAACATGGCTAGGCTCGTGAGCTCTACTACTCTTACCGCGCTTCTCACCACCATCGTTGCTGCTCAAAGCTTGCAGAACTGTGGGGCTGCCCAATATAATTCGACCCAGGCATGTTCTTCCTGATTTCATTCTGCCCGAATGCTGATTTGGAGACCAGTATACCTGTTATAGCAACACTACGCTCTGTCCAATCGTCAACGGAGATTCATATCGCGTATGTGGTAACGCCTGCTACTCTACTAAGCAATACACGTAAGGGTGGATGATAACTGTCGGATTCATTCCGTGCTGAAGAACTACAGCTGCATCAACGCGACTTCGAGCTTCATGTGTCCCATTATCAACGGACAGGCCACTGTTGGGTGTGGTGGTACTATTTGCTATCCATTGGATGGGACATACACGTAGGCAGTATCACCGCTTTCCTCGTCTACATATTAACGGGCCAACAGCTGCAATAACGGCAAACTAAACCAAATTCCTCCTGGCTGTACAACAAATGGCGGGACCTTCCCCATTTGCGACGATAATGCCTGCGAGTTCTATAGCAGCAAGTCGTGCTGCCCTGGTTTACTTAATATCGCGGGTCGCTGTCGGATTCCTTGTCAGGTCACCAACACTTGCTGAAGATTTCTTCCATTGGCATTCGGCCATCCCTTGGACTCTTCGAGATATAGTTTCACTGTATTTTCAGCCCTACTTTGCATCCGCTAGTGAGACCTCGATGTTGGCAGTAAAATACTTGAACTTGAACCCACATTTATGAAGTGAATATCTAAAGACAAGAAGAAGGCGAACTCGCTAGACCCGGAGTACACGAAGCATAATGTCATATTGACCCCAGAATATCAGGGAAGCTACAGATATAGCATTTAAAACAAAATCCTACAGGAACACAATCTCGGAGCACGAAGCATAATCATGCTGGTATAAGCTTCTAGCCAAGCAGAAAAATGCGGAAGCTGCCGATGCAGGCGGGCTATGTCGTGGAACCGGGGTGAAAAAGAAAATAAGATTATAGGTCATGAACTAGGGTTAGTTGGCTGGATATCAAACGAGAATGGATCGATGTTATGTAGCGCTTGCTACGTAGTTCTGACGGGGCGCCCACCTGAATGAATAGGCCTGTCGCACGTATGCGAGGAAGAAGTTTTTCGTGATTTCTGATCTGAAAGGAGAAGTAAAAAGGTTCGGCAGGAGCCTTGGGCCCTGTTCGGGCCTTTGACCATACCAAAAACACTCAGAGAACATCATTTTCTGCAAAATATGCTCAAAGGACGACCAGGGAACCATTGCTGGCCGCAATAGAACCCATGCTGAAAAACATTTTAAGGATCGGCAGGGCAACCAACCAACCAGCCTAGTTACTGTCCATTGGACCCGGCCTGAGTCAAGTACAAAAATTTCTATGCCATCCTACCTTGGGAGAAAAGGATTCTGTCACCTACCTCGTGAATCTCACACTCTAAGTATCATATTCCTATCCTTATTTCTCCTTCATTTGGTTAACCAAATGAGAATTGTAGCTGTGTCCAGAATATCTGGCTGATGGGAGCCAATGCTGAACAGTAGTGGCAAGCCAACTGTGGCTGCCATCAGCCAGATATTCTGGACACAGCCACAATTTTTATTTGGCTAACCAAATGAAGGAGGAATAAGGATAGAATGAAGAGCCACACTGGTTTTTGAACCGCTGCTTCAGATTCTCCGAGAGCCGCTGCAGGCCGCACAGAGCGGCAGCAGAGCCGCTTCAAATGAAGGTGGAGCGGCAGTTCAAGGTTCAAGAGCCGCTGCATCGCTGCTGCATTGCCGCTTCATCGCAGCTTCACTGCCACTTCAACCAAATTTCTTTTGCATCAAACTCGACGAGTAAGAAATAATTTGATAAAACTCATTGGCCAGCAATATAGGAGGACACACTGGGTGTATGTACATGTGGTGGACACGTTGTGAGGGTAGAAATACAGTTGCCAGCAACAAGATATTGCGGAGCGGCAAATTATCCAGGCCCAAGTCAAGTGTCAGCTTGAGATGTTGGGAGAAGTTCCCCCAGTCGGCACTGGCCCCATAAGGCAACTGTGGCGATCGCAAATACTGCGATATCAAAGCGGGAGCTGAAATTGAGCCTGTCGTGAAGGCAGGATAGCATGTCGGTTGTGATGAGAAGCCGGGGTGGATGTGTGGAGGTATCTGGAGCAAGGTTTTTATACTCCAGAAAGCACATATTGTAGGCGGGAACTGCCAAGCCACAGCTGTGATTGAGCAATGTGCCGTGCTCTCAGTGCTGCAATATCGTTGCGAGCAGTAGACCCAGCGTGAAGACCCGCACGGGAGGCAGCAAATGCCGAAATAATGAATTTGTGAGCTGGGAGACGAAGTTTTTGAGGAATATTTTCTGCATCGCACCAGCGCAGAAAGCAGTCCACGGTATAGCTGTAATTCTTGACAGTGGAATCAGCCCATCTATGGTGGAGTGCGTCTTTAAGTGCGATGCCTTTGACCTGGAGCGTCACCCCGTTGCAGTCCAGACACCATCGGCCTGCTTCTACTTGAGCGACAAGAAGCTGGATGGCTCTAAAATTGCAGCAGACTGACTTACCCTTGATCTCGTCGTGCAATGGGTTGACCCTCCCGCTGCTTGCACAACTTGCGTCCTACGTCGCACCTTTTCGGGAAGCTGTCCAGGCGGAACTCTTTTCATATGCAGGCTATGTATCTGATATCTCATCTACCGTGGTGAGAGCGTTTTGTTGTAGGCTCCAGGTTCGCGTCATTGCGAGTTCCTGCAGTGTATATCACTCTAGAGTTCATCTCCTTTGCTAGCCCCTCAGCAGATATAAGTCCAAGCCAAGTGATCCGGGTCTTCACTCCTGAATGAGAACAGCAGATCAGCGCCATCAGCCGTCGGTGATGCGCAATCAGGCGCGAGACACGCATCAGATATAGATGATGCGACATCAGCTTGAGCTCCTTGGAAATCAAGAGGAATGACATGACAACTCACAGCTTTACAGCCGTGCTTGTATACCAATGCGAAACATATGAACAGCCCGCAAGCCGAGCCCCACCATATCTCACGATTTGTACGAGCCATTCTTTGGGCGCCAATCTGAGCAGGTCTGTCTCGGCACCGATTTCATCACTCTTTTCTCGCGCATCAGCGCAGCACTCATTCATTCTAGGCTGTTGGGCGTCTCTTCAGTCGGATGTGAGAAGTTTTGGCCAGCCGAGACACTGGCAGGCTTCACGCGTGTTAAAACTAATCCACAGTGTAGAAAAATGTACTCAGTCGTGATAAGGGGGAAACAACTCTACTGTACAATTTCGTTCAAATCGATAGGGGGTGTGACACGTGACATGGTCCGAGCAATTCGATAATTCGATAGCTGCTGAATTTCCGCGTGACATCCCCCAAAATTTCGATAATTTCACCGAAAATTTGACATTTTTTCGCCACTGGGGGGGTGACAGTTTGGTTTAGAGGTTCGATAAAGTCCTGCATGACGCGTGACATGCACCAAAATTCGATGCCGATAGAGGGGTGCGTGACGCGTGACTTCCGAATTGAACGTAATTATACAGTATTCAAAGCTGTAGAGAAATGTACTACTACATGTAAGTAAGGAAAGATATATAGTAGCTAGATAGACATACCTCAGTCGTGATAAGGGGGAAACGACTGAGGTGTATAGCAAACACTGCATTCAGGGTCGTGGTCTGCACAGCCTGTTGAACATCGCACCTAAAAAAGCAATCTTTTCGCCTTGTTAAGTGTAGGGTTTAATATTGAGTATTCAACTCACTTTCAGATCATCAGAAGGTCTGTCTTTCAGTTTGGCAATTAGCATGGCAGAATGTGGTAATTTAATCAAACTTTTTCACTAAACCAGAAAGAAGGACATTGAGCCAAAAAGGAAAGGTTGGAGGAAAGTAATACTTTCCACTGAGATGAATGTGAAGATGAAAGAAGTATTTTTAGTGCTCCTTTCAGTGTCCCCAGAATCAGAAACTTTAATTCTTTGTGGAATGTGTGACCTTTGTCTTTTGGTGTGTCACACATTCTGCGAAGGATTAAAGTCTTTGATTCCAGCACAACTGAAAGGAGTGCTAAAAATACTCCTTTCATCGTCACATTCATCTTAGTTGGAAGGCTAACATTCCCAGCTTTTCTCTTTCAACAGAATTTCTTTGTTTCTATTTGATCAGAAAGGTGTAATTAAATTACCAGATTCTGCCACACTAATTGTCAAACTAAAAGAGGGAGTTTCCGATGACATAAAAATGAGTTGAATTTTTAACATTCACACAGCAATTGGACAAATTTCTGGCCATCGTAAGTTAGCTCAAACTACTTAAGTATCTCAATCACGTATCCGGCGGGGCGAAACACTACCGGATTTCTCTCATATCGGCCACTGATTTGCCCAATATGGTAGATCGATGGGCCGATATCGGAATATCTCATGGGATACTGAGTGGTTCGAGCTAACTTATGATGGGAGGAAATTAGTCTAATTTCCGTGTGATTAAACCCAACACTTAACGAGGCGGAAAGATTGCCGTTTTAGGTGTGCATAGCTCGATCCGTGCAGATCCGGTGCAGATCCTGGGAAATGGGCCATGCTGACATGGGATCGGCAAAATCGGTTGGACATGGCTCAATCTTATGCCGACGTCCTGCCGATGTGTGTCTGCAGGGGGGATCCCACCCTGGGTCTGCATAGACTGTCATACTTCTCCACAGTCTCCTTACACCTCTGTCCCTACCACTCCCAATTCCGCACAGCACTGGCATGGCTGTCCTATTGTGATATTTGTATAAGGCTCCAACCTTTTAGTTTTCGTTTACGAAGGCCCGTAAACTAAACAATTGAAAAAACTAAAACGTTTACAAACGTTTGTAAACCGTTTAAAAACAAATATTTAACAAGATATATTTATTGACTGTGGAAGACCGCAGTTCTGACTGTGTGAAGAAACTTAGGGTCTCTCACCACTTGCGAATTCCACGCATAATTTCAGCAGCATGTTGGCCTGCATAGACCAGCGGGCTCTCCCGATGTAGATGTACTGCCTTCGGGAAATCGAAGTCCGAGATGACCGGAGTTGCTATCAAACCGAGCGCGAGGCCATGCGCAGCACAGAACCAGCTTGGATTTGTGTTCAAATTGAAGTCCCAGGAATAGGTACATAGTTTCTGAGTGAAACTGAACAGTGAATCAATGTACATAGTCAGTTGAAAATGTCTGTAAATATTGCCATTTAAACTGTTTATAAACTGTTTGCAAAACGTTTACCGAGGCCCGTAAACTAAAAGGATTATTAATCCGTTTACAAACATTTAAAAACGTTTGAAAACAAAAACGGTTGGAGCCTTATATTTGTAGATGGTGGCAGACAGCGCTAAGCAAGATGTGGGAGTACCACCACGGGCATCAAACCGTGCAATGGCGTTGGGGGGATAGCATTTTCTCAGTAGGATAAACCCTCAGCTACCAGCGATGACGCCGACGAAGAACAGAGCGGGAGGGACTTAAAAAGGTGGCGGCGGACCGCGCTAAGCGAGTGCTAAGCGAGACGTGAGAGTGCCATCACGGGCATCAAAGCTCGCAATGGCGTTGGGGTGATAGTGTTACTGTAAAATTTCAGTCAACTCGTACGTCCCGTGTCACACAGCCAATTTCATTGGGGTCTGGCAATGTCTACAAGGTTGATGGTAATCAACTAACTTTCCCATCTGCGAAATTGGCCATTTTGATGGCAAATGAAGTTATCTCCGGAGGTCAGTGTAGCCTTCCACAGTCAGCTTTTGAAGCAGAAAAAATACGAGACATTATCCTGAGACCTTTGTGCATGTATTCTGCAAGCCAGAATTTTTTAAATCGTCCTAGAAAATGTTGTGCAGATGGCAGGAAATGGCAGGCAATTACTTTAAATATTGCACGAGGGTATAAAAAGGCCAAAATAAAAAATTCTGCCTTGCAGAATACATGGAGAGTACCTGTATAAAGCAATCTCTCACCAGAAGTGTATGGTGAAAATAGGTTTCTGAGGCTGCACCGAGCTCGCATGTTCTCAACCAGGATTTCCGTGTTTGACAGCATGTAATTGCCATCAAGTCCGTAGACATTGCCGGACCCCAACTTCGTGCGAACTTTTTTCGTAAGTCACGCGGTCGCAGCAGAGCCGTATGAACGGTTTAGTCCAAAAGTCATGAAGAATGGGCCAAATCCGGCCAAAAATGGGCATTTTCATACGAAAATTCCGCCGAGTCACACTAGCGCGGCCGGCTGTACAAAAGGGTCGCTTCGTACAGGGTGTCACACACAAAAAACACCGTACGAAATGAACGAAATACTACAGTATCTCATTTTTATGCCCCAGTGCCGGATTAAGGGGAGACCCCAACTTCTGCAGCTGTCCATAGATGTCCGCATGGGGTCGGCACACAGTGCCGATGACCAAGTCTGTAGACCCGTGTAGATCAGGGTCGTACGTAACCTGTGTAGACGACCCACCCCAGCGGTTATTCTCAAAGAAACTGTTTTTTGCTGTCGGGCATAAGGAGCTGAAGTAAGCTCGGGGTGAGCCGGGTCATCACGCAAAATGTAACTGATCTCCCCGAGCTACCCCTCTTTTTATTACGACTTATTTTCTTTATCTTTTTATTTTACCCCACTGCCATTAGTATCGGGCCTTATTTGTAGCCTAAACTAAAACTTTCAGAAACGTTGTCAGCTGAGCTGAAATTTGTTATTTTGCGGTGTGAGTGACTCATCTAGTTTGCAAAAAAAGTGGCATGAGAGGAGAACGATGGTTAGGCATCACCACTGATGGCGTCACTTCAAGCCCCGGTCGGACGGAGCTCTTACCACAGGTTCATCTAAAGATCCCATTCTCGTCCTCCGAATCACTCACATATAACTATAACCTAAACCTGCCGACAAACGGTGGAGCCCAAATGGAGACCGTGAGTTCGCGCACCACTGGAATCGGGATCCGCCACTAGATGGAGATGGAATGTCCTCAGAGTCATGAGGGCTTACATTCGCGACTCATTGGATCATTGCCTCTTCCAATTCCTCGTTGATGGCTCCCCTGCTCGAATGCCTTTGTTTTCGGCTAATTCACTGGGCCTTCAATTATCTGGTGCTCAATGACCTTTCTATGGACCATGAGCTTAGCTAAAGGTCAAGCGATTTAACACGCCATACTCGTCCAGTTTCAGGGCCCGAGTGGTCCGATTTCGGTCTTTTGTCATCCAGGCTGTCCTGCCAATCTTTGGTCTAGGTTCCATCGGCTGAGGATTTTTCCGCCCTGCGTAGAATTTCTCCAGTGTTCAAAACTCCATTTCCGAGTTGAGGCATCTGTCTACGGCTAAAAGGTATTTCCAACGGTGGAGGAGTCTGAACCCGTGTCAGCTACGTCTATTTTGGCCTTGCTTTGGATTTGAAAAACTGGCGGCTTCCTAGTCTTGTTCCCAGATGTTATAGGGCAGTCACCGCTCGCTGCGCTCGTGGGCTGTCGCCAAAAAAGTCATTAGAGAGAATGCGGTGGAGCCACCTGGCGCCACTGGGTGGCTCATCCGGCATGCGGTTTTGGGTGGCTATATTCGTTCAAGTGGCTACTTGTTGTGGCATGTATTGAACATTGAACAACTCACTGAAGTCTACTACATTGTCTAGTTGTGCAGAAAGCCATTTGTAAGTCCAGACTTCAGTGTACAGCCCTTTTTAAAGGCGATTTCTGATGAACGGGATGAAAATATTAATGTAGCAGTAGTTTCCAACACTCCATAGTGCTTGGATGTGTATGGGCATGTATTTGCATTGGCAGAGTGTGTATAGAAGGTCAAGGAAAAGTTCACCCAAACAGCCACCAAATGACATAGCCACCCAGTACCGCATGCCTGATGAGCCACTTGGTGGCACTGGGTGGCTCCACCACATTCTCTCTAATACCCCAGGTCTAATGGGTGAGATAGTTCCTCAGATATTATCAAATTATGCCAATATACAAAATATCCTCTGGAATGGTCTTCAGCTAGGACATCCAGACCTGAAAGCTTGTGTCTATGCCATATGCAATCTAAATTCTGTTAGCTGGCTCACTAGCCAGGGAATTGTTCCTCTAATGGATCACATTCAGTATATTCTCCCACAACTCTGTGACCGTCACCTCGACGTTTATTGTATCACAGAGCTTTTGACTTCTCGGATACTTCATTCATCTTCCAAGGCAGAAATACTAGTCACCCATGCTCTGCAACATGTTGGCCACTTCGATGATACAGACCTTCAATGTATGACCTCCTTTAATCTTGGTTTCCTTTCCTTCACATACTGTACTATTTCGTTCAATTCATATGTCACGTGTCACAGGGCCCGAAATTTACGAAATTTTTTGTATGTGTCACAGGTCACAAAGGGTGTCTTTGAATGCCGAGAAAAAGTCACAAAGTGGCTGGAAACACATGAAAATTTTCAATTTTGTACTGTAGCAGCGTTCCAGTCGAACCGTTACATTGCCAATGTGAAAACCGTTTGGTTTGAACCAGGCATAGTCTAGGACCTATAAGAGGAGAAGGATGGTTCGAACTGAAATGGTTTGAACCAACAAAAACAGTTTGAACCAAAAAGAACTGGTTTGAACCAACAAAAACTGGTTCGAACCAAAAAAGTCAAAGTTGAACAAAAAGATGGTTCGAACCAAAAAAATGATTCAAACCAAAAAAAGTCAAAGTTGAACAAAAAGATAGTTCAAACCAAAAAAAACAGTTTGAACCAAAAAATACAGTTTACAGCAGTTTGCAAAAGTAATGGCACTACCCCTATTTTTAGAAGAAAGAGCAATTTAAAAGCTGCCGGATTGCCAAGCCTGTTTCTCACTCAATTCTCGACCATTTCACTTGGTTCTAGATGCGTTCGAAAGCGGTTAAGCAGGGCTTTCGAATTATATCCACAACCGGGGGTAATTATAATTAATTCGGGTTTCCAAAATTTTCGTCACCTGCCTTGAACCTGTGATTTAAACGACTCGTTCTCGTCCATTTCTGGTCCGATATCCTTGAAACTGAGTGATTCCTGAAGGCAATATCAAGTCAAACATAGTGGTCCAATTGAAATGTGTGGCATAACTCATATGTATGTGAAAAAATGAAATTACTCCGAGATGATGAAAGCAGGTTGCTGAGGGATGATTTACACACAAAATCAAAAAGTTAGATGCCGCACGCCTTTGCCTTCATCCTACCTTCGAAGTGAATCCAGGACCATGTCAATCACTTGAGAATTGATTGAGTTGAACATGTTTCAAGCTCCAGCTGAAAACACAGAATGAGAATTTTGGAAACCGAAATTAATTATAATTACCCCCGGTTGTAGGTATGGGTTGAAAGCCCTGCTTAACCGCTTTCGAACGCACCTAAAAACAAGTGGAACAGTTGAGAACTGAGTGAGAAACAGGCTTGGCAATCCGGCAGCTTTTAAATTGCTCTTTCTTCTGAAAATAGGGACAGTGCCATTACTTTTGCAAACTGCTGTAATATACAAGGCTCTTGGAATGAATGACAAGACACTCAAACCTTCAGATCCCTTGTGTCATGCGTCAATGGGTGCTGAAAATTCTCATACTAATTGCCAATTTCCAGCACAATGGTTCAACAGAATCAGCTTGAAGAGATCTAGGAATTGGTATTTGTCTCAGCTAAAAAAAATAACTTTTTTTTTTTTGGTGTACTTGTTTCTCCACAACTGTAATGATTCATTTCTTTGAATCAAACCGTCTTTTTGTTCAACTTTGACTTTTTTGGTTTGAACCTTTTTTTTTCAGTTTGAACTGTTCTTTTTGGTTTGAACTGTTTTTTTTTGGTTTGAACCGGTTTTTTTTGGTTTGAACAGTTTTTTTTTGGTTCGAACCATCTTTTTGTTCAACTTCAACTTTTTTGGTTCAAACAGTTTTTTTTTGGTTTGAACCATCTTTTTGTTCAACTTCAACTTTTTTGGTTCAAACCAGTTTTTTTTGGTTCAAACCATTTTTTTTGGTTTGAACCGTTTTTGTTGGTTCAAACTGTTTTTTTTGGTTCAAACTGTTTTTTTTTTGGTTCAAACTGTTTTTTTTTGTTTCAAACCATTTCAGTTCGAACCATCCTTCTCCTCTTATAGCTCCTAGACTATGCATGGTTTGAACTGTTTGGTTCGAACCATTTTCACATTGGCAATGTAATGGTTCGAACTGGAACACTGCGGTTGCTGCAATGTTTGCCCCTGATGTGTATGCAGTGATGAATGGCACTGTTTATTGCTTTTGGGCTTCCTTCCTCCACTCATCTTCGCTTGCTCCATGCATTTGTAGCTCGTCAACGTGGACAGTGTTACAGAATTATCAAAGGCGAGTCTTTCACAGCACTGTTACAACCCAGGAACATGCAAATCCTTATGCTTGTCAACAGCATGTCTCCAGAAATTGGAGTGCTTCCTATTTGCATGATATATGTGCTTGCCCGAGCCTCCCAAGAGCCTCCACTCCTTTTCGCTCAATTTATGAAAATTCTCTGGTGTCTCGGCTACCCTAGCCCATTTATGAAATTTAAAGTTCGAATTTTTGTGTCACAGGTCACAGCGCCGGAGAATTGAGAGAAATAGTACAGTAGATTTTCCAGGTAAACTTTACAACTCCTTGGTTTACTATTATTTCGGGTATCAGAATACCTCCAAAACTATTGATTTTTGTCAAAGCGGTCTTTCTTTGGCAATTTCAACTGGCAACACCAAACGAGAGTGTGATGGATTATACCATCTTGCATGGATAACATGGCTACTCGGGGACATGTCTAAGGCCCAGAAATATGCCCATGCATCTCAGCAGCTTTCCAGAAAGTCTGCTCAGCTATACAGAGAAGTGCAAGCACTGCATGTTGAAGCCACATGCTGGACGGCACTTGGAAACTACAAGCGAAGTCTCACCCTCAGCAACGAGGGAAGAGCTCTGCTGGCCCGCTGTGGGCTCTCTGTTGGACAATAATTTCAGGATGTCCCAAGTGGAGGTGTACCGTTACAAGTCAGAATATCTGGAAGCCTGTGATATACAGACTCAGATTCTCCATGAAGTCTCTCTGGGGAGAGCAACATATCAATATGCCTGGACTCTGCTCAATATTGCTGAGATTAATGTGTCTATTGAAAGCACCAGCCAGGATAATGTTCAGCATAATATTGACCTTGCAAAATTGATGTTTGGCACAACAGAAGATCTGTGGTCATTACAATATTGTGATGCTGTACAAGCAAACCTCAATCTCAGAGAGGGGAAGGTGCTGGTAGCCAAAACTGTATTCCAAGAAGGGCTCCAAATTTCCTGGGAAAAGGATGCTGAATTGGTGTCCCTCTACCTGGAGGGCCTTTGTGATAGTTGCTGTTGGGATGTTTCACACTTCACACCCATTTGGACGATCCTCTTCCTCATATGTTCATTGAAGTCAAAACAGAAGCTAGGAATCCACAAGGCATTGCACTGTCTGGGGGAAGCTTTCCTGGTCGAGAATGAAAAGGGAACAGCTATCAATTTGTTCACCGCTGCCCTTGACGGGTTCACCAACATGGATATGCATCACAGCAGAGGCGAATGCATGCTATGGCTTGGGAATCTTTCCGAGATACACGGCAACTTGTTAAAGGCAGTTGAGCTTTGGAACACAGCCAGGCCTCTTTTGAACGGTCATCCCAGACAAAACAGGTTGACCAAATTGATAAGAAACTTGCAGGGCTCAACCAAGATGTATTAAACAGACATGCTGAGAACCTGAGTCGGTTGACAGAGCTCAATGCCCCATCTACATTTGTGGGTCTGGAAAAGGAGAAGAAAAACAAGGTTTATCCTCGGGAATCATGTTGTGTCAATGGTATGTGAATTGTGTAGTTCAGAAAATCTTTAGTTTGGATTCAATGAATCTTTATTTATTGGCTTGAGACATTGGTGAAGTACTCTGACCAGACAGATTGGTTGATATTGCTTTGTAAAGCTCACTGCAAGATTCACCAGGCCTGTTGAACCCCGAACCCAAAAAACATTGTACAAGAAACTCCATTCGATGGCAAATATTCAGTGTTCATCAAGTCATCATGTAATTCAACTTGAAAGCCGCTGGCTGAAACAGAAAAAACACCTTGCCTTCATAACATATAGTCTTGAAGCCAATCCTTCGAGATTCACTTGAACAAAACGGAGAAAGTGCAACATGAACAAAGGGCTAGTTGCTTATTTTTGTTACTAACTGCAGGTCACGAAAAGGTGAGTCTTCAAAAAGTGGATCTCAGATAACTTGGGCAAAGGCTGATGGAATCGAAGTCTTACAGAAAGAGCTAGAGGACTGTGGAACAGATTTTCGAGTGAAATTGAGAGACCAGCATCATACAATTACATTACAAACAGAATTTGCTCCAGAGCAGGCACATCCTAAAGGAAAACCGAGCTCAGATAAAGACAAAGAAAGCAATGATGCAGAGAGGGAATGCAGTGTTTTCTAATGAGAATTCAGAGCTGAAGTATGAGAGTCGCAGACCAATTGTTGGTTTTTCCTGTCACAGGACAGTAAAAGAAAGAAATTTCTAGAAAATCCCTGAGTCAGAATGTCTACCAAAAGCTGTCAACTTCCTGAACTCGGTAGACTTAGTGGACAATTTATATAAGTGTCCGTTTACTGCCAAAAATGTAAAAGTGATGTGTTTGGTCCCACATCCTACGCCACCATCAAGATGCGTTGATGTGTTGTACCTCCTTCCTTGGCTTTTGCGACACCCTACACACCTAATCCTGTCTGCAAATACCTCCAATACATGTCATTCACAATTTCTACAATGGATGAAGTACTGCAGTTCCTCGGCAAGGTTGCAAGGTTTCTGGGCTCAAAAAAGTAATCAGCATGCACTGCGTCCCCCACCCCCCCCTGGTAGATGCACCCTGCACTACCTTGGTACACCTTGGTCTACCCTGTGTCTACAGCTGTAGACATACTGCCTGCTTCTCCTGCCAATCACCAAGAAATTGAAGCATGTTTATAATTGGTCGGCTTGAAGGAGCATTTAATGCCTGCTTGTAGGTCCAAGTCTTTGTATGGTACAATTATGTTCAATTCGTTTGTCACACGTCACACACCCCTATGGTCGATGTCACGCATCACAGGGGACCTTATCGAATTTCTAAACCTTGACAGACCTTCCCCCCCCATTGTGAAAAAAAAAAAAAAAAAAAAAAAAAAAAACCGGTAAGATTCTCGAAATTTTGGGGGGTGTCACGCAGAAATCTACTGCATTTTATGTACTCACGACTTGAATAATATCTATTTCATGGTTCTTACTGCATTTTATGTACTCACGACCTGAATAATATCTATTTTATCATCATCCGAGTTGCCGGAGCGAAGTGGCGGCATGTCTTGTTGTATGTTGAATTTGGACCCAAATTGATGCGGCTATCAAAAACTGTGGGACATTTTATGTCAAGGTGGCGGCGTGTGAACATCATTTCTTATCTCCGAACGGCCCTCGCGCTCGGCTTTCGCTCAGTTCTCCACCAATTCTTCACCGATTCGCAGGATTTTGGGTTTGTTTTCATCCCCGGACTCTAGGTAACCGATTCTCTGCTTAACGTGCACAATTCAACTTCCCCCTCGCCTCATGGACTGGCCAAGAACATCTTGACCTGATTCTAGGCACCCCTCTAGTGACCTATCCGTGTTTGATATGGACCAAAGACTTTGTATGTTTCTTCAAAAAAACTATCTCAGAATCCTCCCACATTGATTTGACTTTTAGCTGTCGGACTTCCCCTTCACAGCCGGCTGCTACCTCAAACCTCAGAATTTCACTTGCATGGAAAGATGGATTTTCTTGGAGGGGTTATGGGTATGCAGGTGACATCTGGTGGTCATGAGTGTGTTGCAATACATCCTATTGAGTATTTTTTACCCTCACTGGAGTCGTCAATATGTTCTGTCCATTGCAGGGTACATCATTCCCTCCGAATCATCCACTCACCTATTCCAGCCGGCTTGAAAGGGAAAATATTATTGTCTTCCTATGGCTCATATGTACACTTTAAGTGTGTGGAATCATGCAGCGGTATCCATCGAGTCATTTGGGCTATAGTAAGGTCTAGGGAACCAGTGTGAACGAGCGAAAGAGCCGGGTGGCCAACTAGCCCGTTGATTGCCCCTTTGGGACTTTGCCGAAAGGAAAATTCAGTAAGTCATGGAATCGCCAAGTAAATTCGCGGAAAATGTCTGATTCCACTCTCAGTATGTATAACTTTGAATGAGAACCCATAAATCCATATCTATCGGCCTCCATGGGCATAATCAAGGCAAATTATGCTAAGATGGTCGTGTACCCAGTCGCCGATAACACTTCTACTTTACTTTACTTTTTCCATGCTGGGAAAAACTAACCTGTTGACAGCTAATTTATGCTGGGGTTTTTCATTCAAATCGACAGGGGTGTGATGCAGACCTGATTTACCAATTCAACATTTTGACAGCAGCCAAATTTTTGCGTGACACCCCCAAAAATTTCGATATTTTTACATCTTTTTGCAGTTTTCAGGCAGTTTTGAAGCCTGCATGACGGCTTGGAGATTTAACAGAGGCAGGACCCCTGAGAATCAGTTCTGGAGTTTGATACCAAATTGGCCCTCCCCACCCTCTTGTCCGGACTCTCCTGTGGAAAGACTGTCAGTTTATTGTCCGGATTTTTTATCACACCCTTGGATTTTAGTGAAATCTTGTCTGGATTCGGGCTCAAGCCCCCAAAAAATTCTAAAAAATTCGCAAAAAATCTAAATTGCTATGACTACACTGTCCTCCTCCTCGAGGTCCATTACATTCATATTAGCCTTGCCCCATTGCTGGACAGTATTCAGAAAAGTCACCGATTTCCCCTGCTCCAAATGTAGCTCCGTGTATTTCAAAGCTCTTGCTGGTATTACTTCAGCCATATTCCCCTTCAACTTCACCTGATCAGAATGTGAAGGACAATGGACCCCGAGGGCAGGTGGGTGAAGCACAAGATCCCCAGTGATGCAGAGGCTGAATGCAGAGGCTGGAACATGCAGCCTGTGCTGTGCAAGAAGGTCTGAACATTTTGTTGAAGGTCATTCACTGCGTTGAGACCCTCCATAGTGAGAGTATGACTACGTTCACGGAGCTCGGACTACATCGGACTTAGGTCTGACTATGGCTGTAGTCACACGTGGTAGTCAACAGATATGACTGCGTTCACGGGGCTCGGCTTAAGACATGTAGTCAGGCTGTTAGCGTAGTGCCTCAGTCATGGAGAAGTAACTCGTTATTATTATTATCTACCTGTTAGCATGGTCTATAAAATAATTAGTACTGGATTAAAGCTGCAGGAAATATGAATACGTACGCCTCAGTCACGGAGAAGTAACTGAGGTGTCTAAGCGAGTGTTGTAAACTATAAAGGATCAGAGTAGTTCGGAATAACAGGATGAAACAGAGGTATGTAATGAACATAACTATGAAGATAAGATATCACCATGGCCGCGTTTGTGTCAGAGTTTCAATGACTCCAGTTGAGGTGCGGTAAGAGCCCAGTGCGAGAATATCAAAGTATCTACCAGTACAAACACGTACTATCCCCCCCACCATCTCGGACAGACCTAGAACTCGGACACATGTGCATTTCTCACCCAATACTGGGTCATTTCCTAAGCTCTTTGGCTTGAAATAAAACTTAGGAGGTCCCCTCAAGATACAGGGTAAAATATCCCTGAAATGGCATATCTTTGGGATATGTATTAATACAAAAAGCTGGCAACTTCTGTGATTTTCGCTGATTTTCCCTATTTTAAGCCTTGGCACAATGTCCCTAGAGTCATAATGCTTCATTGATACATCCGGATAGTACCTTAACATCACGAGAGTGCATATATAAAAATTCAGACCCATACCTTTCCTGTAGCTTTCACAATGAACCGAAAGATCATGCCATCTCTGCCAAAGTGATCTCCAAACTGTAACAAGTGATATCAAGAAATTTTGTGCTGCCTGTTGACCACTCTGTGATTGCTTTGACCTCCTCTTCATGCATACTATATTAGTTATTGAATTGCACCCCCTGATGAAGTTTTGAGGCACCACGACCACAATGTCATCACCTACGCAGCTGGCAATCAGAATTCGAGCTGTCACCTAGAACTTTTGACACTTGATCACTCCCGAAAAAACGACGCCATTTGCACAATTCTTATTTGTTTCTCATGAAGTAAAATTTGGGCCCAGAGGAAAGGCCAAATTTCAAACGATCTAGCTACTCAGCTTGCACCCAAAGCCGCTGCATAACGTGATATGCATCAATTTTCTTTAAGTGTCCGAGATCTAAGGGGGGGGATAGTAAGGGACTGTACAGTATGTTTGTGACTTAAATACTGACCTTCAGACCCAATATGGAAGTCATCCCGGCAGCTCACAAGCTCACTCCCTGGAATACTTCTAATACAGGCTGTGCTTACGTCTGACTACATCTACCTACTTTTTCCGACCTCCTCCTACACCGCACAGGCACATCTTGTCCAAAACTTGCACTATCTAGCTCATTTCTTTGTCCATGCACTCCCCAAACCGGTGGTGAAAGCCAAGTCACGTGTTACACACAGCAGATCATTTCAATGCAGACCACTGTTCTGATGCCAAATTTATGGAAGCCCCATGAACCAAAAGTTATTGGTGACTTGCAACAACTCAACAATGACTACTTGCATAAAACTTGAGCTTTCTAATGCTAACTAATCAAAGCCAACCTGTGACTACATCCATAGTCACAGGTAGTCAGATGTAGTCACAGGTAGGCCAAGCATGACACATGACTGTCGATTTGAATGAAAAACCCCAGTATGGTTCTGGTAAGATGATGCAAATTGACATGATGCAAGGACCCTAGTCTTTTGATTCCTCATTCTGCACCTTAGATACATAGCTGTGCTACCCCTAGTGCATTGCGAAATACTGTACTATTATGATGACATGGGATTGGGCCTCTCTGAGGCGGGGGGGCTGAACCTTTGGGAATTGGAATATACAAAAACCATTTGAATAGTTGGAGATCTATCTAAATAGGCTTCAACTTGATGGGGAAAACTCTGGATCTTGAACTTCGGCCACACCATTGCACTGAACAGATGTTTAAGATCTCGTGCTAAGGATGGAGTTCAAAAGATAAACTTACAGTCCATTATTGTGGTATCAATAAAGGGAGCTGTGGAAAGGTTGCCTGCCATGTAGAATAGGTCCCGCCTGTAAACTCTAACCAGTTTTGAACAGCTGAATTAGGACCTCCCCATAAGCCATAGAATGTAACATGACTCGGGATGTGCCGGGTTGGGGTTCGAAATAGAACAAATAAGTACACAGTTCACCGTTGTAGTAATGGGGGCTCAAAAAGCAGCCCAGAAAGTGTATCGAGTTCCGACTTTAAGACATACTCATACTATATATATATTCCGTGAATTTCGGTCAGATTGTGTGTTCACAGTGTGTGAGCCAAACCAAACTCGCCACAAACTTTGCCCTGATCTTGCAAGAGGTGGTTGAACAGAAAATCGATGATATCATGCTCAGAAATCCAAAGGAGGGGGGAGGGTCCACGCGAGCGGTGGATCGGTCCGAAGGCCTACGGACCGTTCTCCGCACTCAGAAAACACTGGCGAGAGCTGGCGAGAAAAGATTTTTGGTTAAGGAGTGATGACGTAGGGTAGTTCAGACCGAAATCGGTGACAAACAGCAAGAGATCAATTCACTAAAGAACTTTTTGAAGCGAAATAGGGATGAAAGTGAGCCGGCTGTCTTGTTCAGAGGGCATGCTTATGGGGGAGTCCACCTTTTTCACGTAGTCATCCATTAAGAACTGAGGGAGCTATAGTGAAATCGAGCGAACACCCTTCAAGAAATCAAAAATGGATCGGACCGGCCACCGGTGGGGCTCCAGAGCGGTGCATGATACCGCGGCTCTTTCGGCCGACCACCTCTTGTGATCTTGGCACAGCAAGTCCACGGCAGGGGAAAATATTGATCTCGGCAATCGACGGAGCAATCTCGGAGACACGTGGTGGACCACAAAACGCAAATGACACATCAAATAACAGGATTTGGGCTTTTTTAAATTGTACACCAGCCATAAAACATCAGTAAAATGGGAAAGATGCAGAGGATGGAATTCTCCACTCCAGGACTCGAGAGCAAGTTCCTATTGCTGCGATTTTGGATGATGACCAAAATTTCATGACAAATTTCTTTGTTTGTCCTTGTAGCAAAGTTGCACAAAATCCATCTTCTCCACACACGTAAGTAGCTAAACCTACGGTTCAGCCAATCAAATTGACAGTCACAGCTCATGGACCCCTCTGTTGATGTCGAAATTTGGTTGATGTCGTGCATCACGAAGGCATTTGTTGAGCCTCCAAGCCATCACACAGGCCTCAAAACTAACTGAAAACTGCAAAAAAGCTAAAAATTTCTGCACAAATGTCAAAATTTTGGGGGTGTCATGCAAAAATTTGGCTGCTGTCAAAATGTTGAATAGGTAAATAAGGTCACATATAACACCCCCTGTTGATTTGATCATAATAGTACAGTATTGCACACCATCATATACCATCATGTAATGGATGGGATTAGTTCACCATCAAACTCCGACTGATACCAGATCACTTTTAGTTGGAAACCTTGTCACGCTGACACAAGGTTGTCACGACACACCTGGACTCCCCTTTGTTACTTTATTCTATGTAGACCTTTCCCTTTATGACCTATATGCAGATAAATATCAGTAGATATGTATTTAAGCAAGTATGATTTAGTTAGATAGTTAGCTTCTCTTGAATCGAGACTCTTACTACGCATTTGGCTCAGCAAGACTCTTTTCAACAGCTCACGTGTTCCGCTTTGAGTTCCTGTTGCCACAGCAGCGCTCGGGAACCTCGGCGGCGTCACACATCAACAAGCTGCCTTTCTGATGCACCTAACAGGCATCTCTGAGTTTGGCTGTGGCCAATGATTGTCAGCTGCTGATGGCTCACATTGCAAAGCACTCAGTTGACACCCATATAACTGAACTGTGGTGAGCCATGGTCCAGGATCAAAGTGGCATCTGTCAAGACCAGTATGATAGCTGCAGCATGACCTCATTGACAGTTAGTATGGCTGACTGCTCTCTTCTCTTCTACTTATAGCATCTGCTCTGGCAAGTCCCCCAATGGCCTCACTCTCACTGCCGCCCTCACAATCTGGGACAACATTCTTCATGGTGCTGGTCATCGGCCGAACTGATGTAATTGTGCATATTTATACATTCATTTTTTGTGAAGATATGATTTTGATTGGAGTATTCAGCTCATGAGGTATGAAAGATACATGCATTGCCACCCAAGCCATCTGCTGAGTCTGGTCCAAGCTCAAATATCGCAGCCCCCTCTGAAGATCCTGTCCCCTCTGCTAAACCTATGAAGTTTGGGAGAAACAGTCTTATGAAGAAGCCCATGAAGTGCAAAATCAAAGCCACAAAGGCTGTCACAACATCTGTGAAGAATATGTCGACACTGGCTGCACAGTCTGCTAGCGTCTTAGCGGTGGCTGCAGGGTCAGCTGGCATCAATTTGGCAATGCTGGCTGTGTGGTCAGCTGGCATCAATGCAGCAGCAGGCACCAATTTTGATGAGCCTCCAACTGTTGTCATTGACACATACAATCCTTGGGCAGACAACAGTGGCACTGGTTGAGCCCCATCCCTTGACAACCTAATCCTGATCAACCCTGCACTATGGGAGGAATCAAGCACATTGCTCTCCATCTCAAGCCTGGTTGCAGATACAGGAGTCCCTGGGGACAAACTCAGTCCTATCATGAAAGCTTTCAGAATAACCCCAGCCACCATATGCTGTTGCCTGACTCCAAGGCCTCTTGCTAGTGGAGGAACTACCCCAGACCAACATCAGCGACTGGCAGGGACTGGATTTGCTGGTACCACTACCACTACCACCCCAGTGCCAGCTTGCACTTTGTCTGCACCAATGGCTGCTCTGCCAGTGCCGACATGGACTCCCCCAGTGCCAATGCACACTCCCCCCATGCCAATGCACACTCCCCCCCATGCCAACACCAGCACCAATGTGCAGTTCCCCTGTGCTCACTCCATCTACTCCAGCACAGATGCCATTAACGTTGGTAGTGGCATCATCTGCTGCGAGGCATGTATTCAATGCTGACGGCGAAGAGATCACAGAGTTGACTGATGCAGCAGCAGAGTCCATTGCGAAGGTACATTACAATCATATTTGGCAGGCCACAGCACTGATTTTGATCTTCAGCGTACGAATGCAAAAGCAAAGGTCGCCACAAAGACCTCGCAGAAGAAGCCAGCTCCTAAGAAGACGGCTCCAATTGCAGGCTCCAAGGTATTTTTTTTTCTTGCTAGTGACTTTCGGCCTTAAATGCTGACTTTTCACAGCGTAAAGCTCACATCATCATTGACTCTGACCTGTCCGATGACAAGTCTGATGATGAGTCTGCAGTCCGTGCTGTTGAGGAACAAGAAGCAGGTGCTGGAGGGAGACATGGACCGGAAAACCTGAGCTTGCAGCACTTCTCTACTCCGGTGCTGGTAGTTGTTCAGAAACAGAAGAAGTGGGAGTTAAAGTGTAAGCATTGCAAGGCGTAACTTCAGTTACCAACCCTCTTTTTCATATTTGATAGTTTTCCAGAACACACTGCATTGATCGTACAATTGAGAACGGTGACTTTGAAGACGAGCCCAAGATTCCTCCAATGAATTACATAGTGGGCCATGTTCGTCAGTGCAAAGCGTTGAAGGTAAAAAACGATTCGGAAAACACAAGTAATGGAGCCAGCGAAGATCCCCTGGTCTTCAATACAACTACTGCGAGCAAGATTTGTTAGAATAAGCCGTTCCGGGCTATCGTGATGAGCGAGGGCGGGGCGAAGTCAAAGTAACGAAGAAGGTATGTTTGTCCTCATAATGTACATGGTGGTGGTACAGAGGCAAACGGTCGGCTAAATGACACGTAAACGAACGGAATATCAAGGCGGTACGTAACGCAGTCCGTGAACGCCGAAGAGCCGTACGGCTCGCAACCCACAAATCCTAACAAGATTATGGCAGACTTCTTGAAGGAGGGGGAGCTGAACCCCACCATAATAGTGAGATCATTATTTTACTCCGTTTTGTATTCTCACACAAAAAGCAGGCAACAAATAAAGGCTTTCTTCGGCTATTCTCCGCTTGGTTCATCGACGAGGGCCTGCTCTGGACTACGGGGGAGGCCCCAACATTGGCACTCCTATTCAAATACCTCAAAATCAAGTTCCTGTTGCCCTCCGACACAACGGTTTGCAACCAGCTTGCCAAAATGTTTGCAGAACTTCACAGCAAAGTTGTTCGTGAACTCAACGTATGTGTATGCTCCTCAATTTCCGGGCTACACTGAAATTATTCAGCGGGTGACATCCAAAATTGCGTACATGACAGACACCTGGACCAATCGTCAGATGATATTTAGCTTTGCGTGCACAATTGCTTCGTTCATTGATGATGATTAGAACCTTGTTCAGCGTGTTGTTGAATTCCGACCATTAGGCGAAAATGAGCATGCTGGAGCTGCAGGTGCAGCCGCATTTGTAAAAGGTGCGCAGGAGATAGGTGGCCTATCAAGGATAAGTATCATCACAACCGTCCACTGGCACAGCAGCAAACTGACTTCCACATACTTTCAGACACTCACCGCGGACAACGCATCGGTTAACGACACTGTTATTGAAGTTGCTGGTTGCATTATCCTCAGCAAGTGTGTTCCTTGGACCCCCGATCGACAAATTCGTTGTATCGCCCATGTGGTGAACTTGGTAGTTCAAGCTATACTTCATTCGCTCGGAGAAGCCGATAATCCCGAGATGAATGATTGGTATGAACTACATAAAAATGAGTCTGTTCATTATGACCCGGAGGCCGACGACGATCAGACGGCCATGGAAGCTGAGCAGGAGGAGGAAGAGGTCGAGGAGGTTGATGCCGGCGTTAACAACAAGCTGGAAGAGGAATTGGCGGGCGTTGAACGCGAGTCGGAGCAAAGCGTTGTTGAAGAGCTTCAAGAGAAGTCCGGACTCGCAAAGGTGCGAAAATGATATGCTCTATACTATTGTTCCTGCTACAGTTTCTCAGCTTCGATTTGTCTGCGCCAAAAGCGTCTCGTCACCAAAGCGCCGTTCGGCCTTCCGTAGAATCGCCAAAAAGTACAAGAACGAGACAAACGGATCTTCGGGACGCGCGAAGGCACTTCTCATCCCAATTAGAGACGTACGCACACGGTGGAACTCGACTGAAGCTATGATTTCTCGGTCTCTCATTCTGCGTGATGTATGTTTATCCTGGTTATCAAATCCTTCATTGCTTCTAACTCCATTCACAAGGCTATAGAAAATTGGATTTTCGAGCACGAGGAGTATCGCGACCTCCAGATCTCAAGCACAGAGTGGTCGCTTTTGAAAGAAATAGGTGATCTTCTCAAGGTTTGTTCCTAAATATTATGTGCCCTTGTCCCGCAGCTCGTTTGTCTAACCCGCCTCTCAACACAGGTCTTCACAGAAGTTACCTTGCGGATGTCGTACAACAAGATTCCGACCATTCCTTTTGTTCTTCCCCTGTATTTGCAGATGCAGGAAACCCTGGAGCAAGCGGCACATGCTCCTTCAGTCCATCCGGGGCTTCGTGTAGCTATCCTTGCTGGGAAGCAAAAACTCGAAAAATATCACTCTATCGCCCATGGGAACCAGTGCTATTGTCTGGGAACAAGTACATGGCGATTTCTGCTTCCAATCTGAGCTCATCGTCACGAATTCAGTGCTCCATCCCGCTCTTTGATCCAGCTGGTTTGCAAACACGGCAAAAAACGAGAGCAAAGCTAGCCAGGCAAATGCAGTTGAACAAGCTGAAGCCCTGCTTCTTTATGTTGCAGAGACGGCGTACAACTGGCTTCCAATCCCCCCCGGAAGAGCCAAGATCGTCTACCGGCCCGACTCCCATTCCTAACCAATCATCTTCTTCTTTCCTTGCCGCTGCTTGTTCCTTTACCCCAACATTCCTAACAAATCGGCCGTTGAAAACCCATGAAAGCACAGCCGAAGAAGTTTGATGATACCTTCGCTTTGAGGGTGGTGTTTGCTCACTGCTTGAACCACTTGGCTGGTGGAAGGTCTGGATCATCTTCTCTTGGTGCATTCATTTACTCAGTGTATATTCAGAAACACTGTGAGTCATTCCCGCGGCTTGACTGGATGGCTCGCGACTATCTTGCAATCCCTGCTGCAAGTGTTGCTGTCGAGTGTACATTCTCTCGCTCCCGTCACATCTGCGCAGACCTTCGCAGCTCTCTGAAGGCAGAGACCATCCGGCAAGCTCTACTCACGAGACCTGGATACGGGATGGTCTGCTGGATGTGGTTCACCCTGATGATCGCCCACGAAAGAAGCGAAAACTTGACGATGGGACTGCAGGGACAGCTTAGAGGTCATTATTTATACCACTCTTATAATCCGTATACTGTTTACCAGATAATTGCATATATCCAGTATTTACCATGTACATAACTGGAACTGTATAAATATGCTGGCACGAGTATCCGTATAGTAAATGGTTGGAGCCTTAGTCTGGAATCGCGGAATGATAGGTGATCATTTTCGCCGTTTGCGGAAATACTGAAGGAAGAGAGTTAAGCTGCCGAATATTTCAATGTATAGATCATTTACTCAAGGAAGAAGGAGGTCTCAGTGAGTGAGGCAGCGAAGCGCGTGGTAGTGAAGTGAAACTGGCAAAACCGTCAATATGTTGAGAATGGTGAATTAATGGCGGAGGAACTCACTTCTGGGTCCGCTGCTTGGTTCATCTGTATATTGTGCTGCTTGATCGCAATATTCGTCGGCACATTGAAAACTATGTTGTTGCCGTCCGGTCCGTTGTCACCAAACTTTCCGAGATACAGCAGGTCCTGAGAAAACAAAGTCAACCGCGATCGAAGAACGTTGAAAATTCACGCGAGATCGTACAAGATGTCCTGGAAATTGCGGCTACCCCGGGTTTGTTGAGGCTCTTTCGGCAGAAGTCGCCTATGACTAAATTTAAAGTATTCTATCGTGTCAGAATTGCTTCAGATTGCGAGGATTTTGAACACACACAGCAAATTTCGGTATTCCTGGCTGACCACAGACCTCCATTCAGTGAAGCTAAGCATTTTCAGCTATGGTTAAACTGCATTACCTTGCTTATTTTCCTACCAAAACGCTTAATGCATATCTTGGCTAAGAGAGAAACGCAAGTTGATAGGACACAGCTGACGGCCGGTGGTTAAACAAAGTAAATATGCGCCCGCTTGTTCTCGTGGCTATGAAAAGAGACGTCCTACGGCATGGAAGGTACAAAGCAGTGCGGTTTGAATAAATGCGGGACGAGTAAAGTGAAAGAACACACCATATCTGAGCAGCTAGACAGACAAGAAAAGAAATGTGAGGCAGTAACAAGGAATAGTTGAAGCTGGGCTTCATTATTATTCAATGTATTCGCACGCACGTATTTACTAGGACACCAGCTTATAAATGAATTTCAGGACTGTGGGATGGTCCAATGTGGAAGACAAATGAATGGTGGAGATGAAAATAGAGAAAGAACAGGAGATTGAGAACAAACCTGACTTCCAAAATTAGGAGCAGGCAAACGACATTGAAAGTTGACCAATGCGCAAGATAGCTATCGAGTCGACTACGTAGACTGACGCAAGTCTGAATCCGGATGATTGCCTTCGGTACCCTACCTGGATTCCAGAGAAATGAAGGAGACACACCAGCAGGAATTTAAAGATCATTCAGATAGGCGAAAGGACCAAATTGATGGTGTTCCGTGCGCGCTGAAGAGCAAAAGATACGAACGCGCTTCAAATGAAGGGCGCTGGTGCTCGTTCGCTGTTGCAGTGAGGCAACATGGATAGTGATATAATCCTGCGGTATGATCTGGGACGGATGCTTCAAATCACTCCGGAATCGAGCTCAGAGGTGCGAATCGCGTGCAGAGGGAAAAAGGGAGGATTTGGAAGCGGAACACATCATTTGCATCTTGGGTGCGCGCCACCTGTGGACGGCGTAAGCGAGGTGCGGAGGTCTTCTATGGACAAGATGAGGATGGGTAAATGTTCAGATTATATGAAACTGCTGGCATGCTGAAGGACATTGTGAAGGACTGCACCGAGCCGCGAAATGACCCATTGCGGAAATGTGAGCGGGACGTGCGCGCTAAAGGCCATTGGGATAGGCGTAATGCGGGAAAGCGAAGGGACAATATCAACGCCATGATCAAACGCGGTGCGTCTCGGAAGGACACAATTTAACTGCAAAATGAAACGTACTGTATCATTTCGACCAAACTAGCAGTAACCCGTGCTTTGCTACGGTGATTACATTCAGAAAGTGAAAGGATGAAAGTAAGTAGCAGCACGATACTGAAGACGCCGCTCGTCGTCAACCTCCGATTGACTCCTCACGGCCTACTGGACCGAGCAATTTGCGCGTCGCATTCTTAGTAGATACAGCGGCCATCAGTGCGCTCTGGGCCAGAATATCCAATTCGGTAGGCAGACCGAACTCAATAACTGAGTCCCGTCAGCATTTGTGGTGACAGGTGAGACCCCATGAACATCTGGTCGAAATGATATAATAGAGCTTGTAGATTCAACTCTGGATGGAGTAGTAGAAACCTGTCATTCTGCCAGGCTCCAACCGTTTCCGTTTGTTTGCCATTTTTAAACTTTTATACTCGGTTTTAATTAACCTGCTGCTACTGGCCCTGAAGCGTCTGACCGGCGCTGTGGAAGGAATAAGTGGTCTGGTGGTAGACCCAGGTCGTGTCAAGGTCGTGCCGGATGAGTGTCGAGCCGTGCAGCAAAATGAAGGTGTTGATGAGGGAATAATGGCTGTAGGTGTAGAGCACTCAGTAAGGTAAATATAATTAAAAACTTAGCTCAACAGGATCAAACGAGGGTGGATTCACGCGAGGATGCTCAGAAACGAGGTGTATACGTGGTGGTACGAGACAGAGGAAGATGCCGTGATTTACTGATAGCTGATATCGAAATGCTGTAATTACGAGTCCATGGAGGAAAGCTGCTGCTACAGCCAACCCAACTCCAGCAATCCGGGAGCTATGCAAAGATGAATAGGGAGCCCTGCTGCCCTGCAACAGCGTCAAGGATGGGTGCCCAATCCACCTCGTGGTCAATCCCCGGCATAGTCCGAGATGCCCGAAGTGGTTTGAACCATCGCATTGGCAGTATGTAGTGCAGGAAAAATCAATGTCTGTAGTAGATGTGCTCAATAATCATAAAAATAGATGAATGAGTGCAAGAGCTCAATATGAAATATTTCCAGCATGGCCAAAAATGTGTTCTTGGCATTTTGAGGAAAACAGTTCAGCCGTAGAATCCGTGCCGATGTGTTCGCGTGAGCATGTACTGTACTATTTCAACCGAGTGTTCAAGTGACACGTGACGCGGCCCATTGAACTGAACACTTGGGCCTCTGGTGATGGTGACAGTGAGATTTTGGGATCGAAATAGCCTCAAAAACACCAAGTTTTCTGGTTCGGTATTTACCGGACTGCCGTATATGGCAATTTTCCCATGATTCCCGGCAATTGAACACTTGAGAAAGTGAACACTTAAGGTGACATGTGACACCCTATGAACACTTGGTCGAAATAGTACAGTAGTGAATTGATGACAGATTTGAACACAAAAGATGGTATAGAAGTCAAATAGTCAGTACATGGGTATGCAGAAGGTGAAACAAAATAATGGAAAGTCTCATCAAGAAATGTATGCTTCGCTTGAAATGGATGTGAAGGGTCTTGGCGATGAGCAGGCCAAGTCACCCTTCCACAGCACATGGATTCCCAATGTGATAATGGTTCATAGTTGATGGCACGGGGTCAGGAGATGATTAAGATGGAGACTAGCACATATTTGTAAAGCTTATAAAATGGCTGCAAAAAAAATGTTTTTAAGGCCTTAATATGCCACTTTTAATAACGTCTTAATTAAGACTTAAGGCCTTGAGAACAATCTTGACCGTTAATAACCCCTTAACATGGAACACTGATTTGCAAATAATCATACCGTGATACAAGCTGCCTTGAAGCCTCACATATCACAGTGAGTATATGACATCATAATTAGAGCTACACCTCTCAAGAAGTGGCTGGTAATTTGATTCAAAATTTTACATACAAGATGTTTGGAAACAGCAAATGCTAGATATACCCATAATTTGGTAAGGAGAGAGAGAAGCTACTCTGACAGTACTTAACTGAACACCACAACAACACCATCTTTCATAGGTTGCCTATTATTATTATTTCTCTTTAGTCACAGTTGAAAGGCGATCATCAACATGCACAATTTGTTTTATCTGTGATGAACGTTCAAACAGTGGTTTTGCTGTGGTCCACAAGTCTACAGCACTGGGTACATTGCCATTTCTAGCAAGAATATCTCCAAGTCTGAGCATACATTCTGCCTTGCTACGATGAACATCCATTTCTGTAAATCCTTCCAAGGCAATAGTAAAGAGGGTGGTTGCTGTTTCCAGGTCACTTTCTGTGAGAAACATTTCTGCCATAAATTGAAGAGATTTGTGGGTTTCAAGTCTCTGTTTCAACTTGACAGCATGCACAAAAAATGTTGTTGTCCATGTAGAAGTTTCAACGTTCCATTGGCTAGGATCAGCAAGTCTCTCAAGAGAGCAGGTTACAATATCGATATTTTTAGCCCAAGACCGCCCAATACATTGTCTGAACAATGTGCTTGCCAACACCTTATGTCCTTCCCGTAGATATAGGTCTGCAAGCACAATATCACAACTGGCCACTAGCCTTTGCTCTCCCATTGCCTTGAATATGGATTTCGCTGCATTAATCTTTTCCTCCACCTCATGCTGTGGTGTGCCAATTTGCACATCAATTTCTGCAATGCTGATCAAAGCCATGGTATGAGTATATGGATTTTGCTCTGCAGAAACCTGGTTTAAAGTCTCAGTGCATAGATTGTGTGCTTCAATATACTCAGACTTCAACTTGTGCACCTCTGCTAGGCAGCTCATGACAGCATAATCCAATGGGCTACTGCACATGCCACAAAGGACTAAGAGAGATCTTGCCCTTGTATACAGAGTGATGCTGTGTTGATAGTTTCCCCGGGTATGCCAACACATACCTTCCATTCGCAATGACCTTGTTTCTATGTATAAGTTGGCAGAGACTTTGGCAAGTCTTTGAGACTCATATGCAAGCTTTTGGCCAGCAACATAATCTCCAAGTGTCAACTTGATCCATGCCAAGTTGTACAGAATCTCTGAGTGCTGTTCTGTTGATGTGATTGAGAATGAGAGTGCAGTTTGATAGAAATTCATTGCTGTTGAGACATCATTATTGTGCTGCTGATAAAACAATCCAATGCTGTTGTGAAAACTACCTATCATGATTGATGCAGTCAGATCCTGCAAAAAAATATTATCAGAACGTACATTGAAGTTGGGCATCATTGAAATGGTTGAAACTGTCCAGGGCTAGATCAATGAGCATTTTTGGATTAAAGGTCTGATAGTATCTCCAAGAATGAAATAACTCAGTGATGAAGTAAACCACCAGGATATGGTCATCGAGGCTTGGTAGATCATCCAGAATCCGAGTCATCGGAGCAATCCTTCCGGTGCCAAGTAGCCGACTAAACTTGGCTAGATGACAAGTGCAGTAAATGATATTTGCTAGATCAGGATGTGGTTGATTAAAGCTCTTCAGAAGGACATACTGGATATTGCCAACATTCATGGTGAGTCTAGTAACAATCTGAGGACCTGCCAAAGTTCCAAAATATTTGTTGGACACAGCAAGTAGTTCTTGAAAATATTTCAAGAGCAAACCAACAATGTTGGATTTGGTGGGATAAACTCTTTGCATATATTCCCTGATAGGTGCTAGGACCTTTGTCCTTTTGTGATCATCAATGTAGGCCAGGGAGGTGCAAATCAGAGCAGCCTTGCAACTGAGAGCATCAGCAATCGGGAGGTTGCTTTGTAACAGGTCTGTGTCGGAAAACCCATCAGGCAGCAGGGAAAGAACACCCAAAAGAGCTTGAGAATCCCGGACTGCTGTGATTCGTGGGCTGGAGAGAGAAAGTGAGATTGATAAGTCCAAATTTGATTGTTTATCATAGCCGTTTGAGATCATGGATGTTCTTTCCTGCTCCCAGCGGGATAACACATTCAAACATCCCTCCATGTCAACCACGTGGGCCATCAGAGTAATTGCAAGGGGCATATTGTCAGTGAGGTGGAGGACTTTATCAATGTCTTTGATATCATATGCATCATCTGCAACATCAATGAACGTGCTTCGGGCAGCATCCTGTCCCAAAGGCTTCAAGGGGAGCAAGAATGGCCGAGTCCACCGGATTTTTGCTGGCCGTTCGGTACCTCTCAGTGTGATCTAATGTAATATTAGGTATAATCAGGGATGAAAATATCTGACACACAATCAACGCCAGATCACGGATATCGGCGAGAAGACCCAGTAACTCTTCAATGTCGCAACGGCTCTCTTTCGGGTCCCAAACGGTTTCCAAGTTATCTAAAATCAAAAGTGATGGAGAGTTTTCAGAAAAATAACGGATTACTGGTTGGGTAAGGTCTTTTCCTAGTTTGAGTCCCAAATGATTCCCAATTAGTGCAACAAGCTCTACTTGGCTCGCCACAGAGTCACAAGCGACAAAAAAACAATGACTGGCATATTTTGCACTGATTTGAGGATGGTGTAAAACAGTTCTAGCAAGGCTTGTCTTGCCCATTCCACCTGCACCTAAGATTGCTATATGAGGTGTTTCACAGCTGAAGGCTTGGAGAATATGCAAGAGCTCAGATTCCCGGCCATGAAATATTTTTGGCTCTGATGGCAGGAGAGAAATTGAGTTTGAACTGCAAAATCATCCAGGCTGATTCAGTGTGGTAAAGATAAACCACTCACCTATTTCGGGAGGAAAGGACGTCCTGTAACTGGAGGAAGGTTGTGAGTTGATGGACACCAAACAGAGACTACATACGGAGGGTGTTCCTTCTGAACTGTTTGCTTCAGACAGAGAGTCAACCAATTGAAGCACTTCCTCGTGTCTTTTTTGGGCACATCGCCGCATCTCCGCTACATCAGTTGCAAATTTGATCCTTCCAACCTAGACGAGACTCTTTGTTAGTAATCAAGCAAATATCGGAAACACAGCCAGTGCTCAACCTCAAAAGCGTCAAGTGCCTGCTGTAATCCGAGATTGCAATCTTTGAGCAAGGTGCTCATTTCACCCTGACGGAAGAACTGCTTGATTCTACTTCTCTCCTGTTGTGCCTCGACAAAAGTATGAATCTTATGGAGGGTCCTAAAAGACGATAAGATGATAGCTGGCAAAAGTATAGGTGAATTACTCTGTAAACTTCCCAATATTGTATAACATGCTTGGGGACAATTCTCCCGCCGTGTCCGACTTGATGTGAAGGCCAGTGATTGCATCGATTAGCTTGTAGATTTCTTCCATCATTCGTTCACAATCACTTTTGTTATGTCGGACAGTCTGTGAAATGACTGAATAGGTTTGCTTGCAGGAAGGCTTATTGCTAAAAATTTACCTGAATCAAAGTTAATATTGAGCGAATTGTGCTTGCAATGGCTGTCAAGAATGGAGTGTTCAGGTCAAAAGCCAAGCTTTCCGTTGTAGCTACTGCCGTGGTCAGACATTCCAGGACGATTTTCAAGCGGACTTGAGCCATAGTGAGGCGGGGCATGATAGTGTGGTGACAAGACGCATTGAAAGGGCTTCCATTATTTAGGTTGTTACCGTGAGATAGATTTTGTTGGGTGAGAGAGATAATGCAGTCTTGCATCTCTTCTCGAGATGATGGCCCACAGTTCTGGGTGAGAATGGAAGTTAAAAATCTGGCGAGGTCCCATTCTCCTGAGCACCCATGATATGTTGTATTATAGTCATGCAATCACTCCCCTTTCTTTCGAGCAGATGGCATGGGACGCCTAACTAGCAGCAAACAGACGACGATGACTGGTGTGAAGTTCTAAGAATTACTGCCAGCCTTTTACACCCATTTGGCCCGGGCACAGCGCGGTTGCAGACCTGGGTCGGGAGACGTGAGTACGATCAATTCTCTCCACCGAGTGAACGGAAGCTTGAGGCTTTGACGGTTGTCATAGATTGCAAAGATACAACTGGACGGCACGACGATTCTCGCGTCCACGTGGTGTCGTCTTTTGTCACTCTAGAACGGACTGTCAACGGCACTGTCATTTCGTAACGAGCGCCTGACCTTATCATGTCTGCAATACTTCTAGCAGAACGCACCTGGCCAGGAGGAGACCACCATGCTTTCGCTCCCGCCGTTGTGATCCAAGTGAATATGGTCCATGAGCGACGGGACGAGCAATTACTACCGGACATAAACGCGAACAGATGAATTTTTCCATTGGCAGCTTAGAAGAGCCTGTCCAATGCGTGCAGCCCCCGGGAGACACCTACAATATCCGGGGCGATGTGCTTACGAGAGAAGAACAGGTTGTGAGTAAAGTTCTGCCACAATGGGACATCGCTGAGTGGGACATCTTATATTACCATCTTCATGACTCGGACACTGCGGATGCTATATGATAAGGAAATCCGCTGAAATCGGATCACCAGACGGGGCGGCGTACGGTTTCATGGGTAGGGTACAATAAGTTGCAAAGACTCTCTTAGAGTGAATCACTGCGTTCAAGGGCCGTCTAGACAGCCCATATGCCAAGACGCCTCGGCAGGACGTAGCCGACAAGGCTGGCGAGCGGCGGCGAGGCGGCTAGCCATGGCGTGGCGAGGCGATGCTAGGCGGCTACCGGTTTCCACTGCACTCAAATTCAACACGGACAGATCCTTCCGTTCCGACCACCATGTCCATTTTCGGAAACCCCCAAAATCCGGCCTCTGTGGCACTAGGACCTCAAGTTATACTCGGGGTGCTCGCTCTCAACACGCCCCCTGCTGGAATTCCAAAAATCAGCGCGCTCGCTGCCCCAGGACGGCGACTGCCGCATGACTGCGCGCTCGCACCTCAAGTTATCCCTGCCCTCCTCAGAGACGCAAACAAGACTTTCAAGGGAGCTGTATGCCCCGCCCCCACTCCCGCCTGCCCGGGTGTCGATGGACTTTGCGTCCGTGGGTGGTTTCCGCGACGTCGCCAGCTCGCTACCTCAGGACGACGAGGTCTCACCTGCGGCGGCCGTCTTCCTCTCCGACCTCAAGTGTTATTCCGTCAATACCGTGTCCGCGCTTGGCCATGCCCGCGAGACCTTTGGCGAGGGCCCAACGTCTTGGGCGGATTCGTGGGCGGCTGCCTCCACTGCGAGCGGTGTCTCGCTGGCACTTGCCTTCGCAACCGGAGACACCGGGTCGTTACCCAATTTGGTCCGCACTCCGTCGATCTTGATCGTGGATGTCTTGGCGCCTCGCTTCAAGTTCCTCTGGATCTACACCACCTTGCTTATGGCGTGTGCGGCGGTGCTGTTCGTCAAGAGCAAATGGTCTTCACTGTCCCATTTGGGACCCGCATCTATCGCCGGCGTGCGAACGCGTATTGGAACAGCAAACCCCAGCGCTCTTCCTGTTCTCGACTGGATCCACCAATTGGCTGCCGGCCCGAGATGCTGTGCCGGTAATTCCAGCTCAGGAACGGGCAACGGGAATTCTAATGCTGCGTCTGGCGGCAGTCAAAACAATATGCGGCAAACGTTGGATCGTCAAGGCCATCGCAATCGTGCCCAGCCTTCGCGCAATACACGGACTCGGATCTCCACGTCCTCAAGCACTACCGCTGCCAACCCTGATGCGCTACGTACGCTGGGCGAGTTTCATATCATGTACTGGAGTATATATCATGATTTTACTCTGAAGTTGACCAGCAACGAGTTTCACGACATTGTGAAGGCCTACGACATCATGTTTTTTGCCGAAACGGATATGCTACCCGGAGAAGAGGATGCGGCGGATGTCCCACGAGGTTATTCTCTCGTTTCATTGCCGCGTAAGCCTCACCTTCAGACAAATCGACGGGGAGGTGGTGTCGCGCTCTTGATTCGCGACAACATTGAGTTTGTCAAGTCGCAACTCAGTTCTCCTGACATTCTTGTCCTCGATTTAGGCTTCATGTGGTTAATTGGAGCATATATCCCACCTGTTACCTCGCGCTGGCAAGGTTGGACCGATGTGAACCCCTTTGAACAACTCTGGGAAACAATCTCGCTATGCACCCCCAGCGAGGAGAAGCCAGTAGCACTCTTAACAGATATTAACGGGCGCACGGGTTCCAAACAAGTCGCACAAATGGAGATTGAATGGCCGCGGATTTCCGCCGACGAGACTATAAATAGTCGGGGACAAGAAATCCTTCTCCAATGTGATACGTATGGTCTCTGTATTCTAAACGGCACCGCTCTCGAAACTTCCTCACCGGGGCGATTCACATCACATCAACCGGCAGGCAAATCAACCATCGACTACGCAATGGTGTCGAAGGGTCTACTCTCAGTGGTAAAGGAATTCCATGTCGAGGAACCAACACCCGACCCATGCGATGACTGGGCTGATTACACGCGTATATCTCTAAAACTGGATATTTCTAAATTGCGCTGCACGCCGCCTGCGACTAGCGGGCGTGCGCCGCAACCCAATTTCATCGGGTCTCGCCCCATCGATCTGTTGTACCAGGCCACCATGGATGCAAGTGAAACACCAGAAAAAGCCCTGGAATCGCTATGGGGCCCTGTTTCTTGGTTCCAAAGCAACCGCGGCCGGTGCTGGTTTATTCTTTGGGCCATCCTCGCCTATGAACCAGTCACTCGTGGTTCCAGGTCCCGAATTCGGAACCGCCGACCGTGCGCGAATATTTGCCATCCACCAGACACTGCGTACTGTGGCACCCACCACAACTTTGGTGATATTCTGTACCTCAAAATCGGTGATTCGCCAATTGTATTATTCAGCAGCAAAAAACATGGCTCTCGGCTGGCCCGGTTCAAACGCTGACGTTTTTAAAGCAACTGTCAAGCTCTTGGCCACGCGGCATGCTCGCACATGTTTCGCTCACATTGATTCAAACTCAGCCAACGAATCGAAAAACCAAGCCAGTGCACTCGCAAGAACAGCCGTCAAGCTGCGGGTACCTAGGAACAGCGCAATATTCTCCCCATCAGATGTTGCCTTTCCGCTTTCTACGCGACCAGCGATTCCTCTCAATGGAAAGCACAAAGTATACACGGACTTGCCAGAGGTCTCCTTACAAAGGCCTAAAAAATGGCAAACTGGCGACGACGAGGATGACGACGCGGATCGCAATTCGAACCATCGTGGCCGCGCGAAAGTTCACGCACTCAAAGCGGGGCTTCGTAAAGAGTTGCTGGCATGCAAAGATCACAAAGAATTCTGGGATTTTGTTCGCAAACGTACCGATCCGCGGCCGAAAAAAGCCAAGGTGTCGCTTCAGGATCTCTCAAACGACTTTGAGGCACGTTTAAATTATCCAGTGGTCGCCCCGCCATCATTCAACACAGATCAACTGGCATTCAATAAACAGATGGCTGATGAGCTACAGCAACCACCCGCGGATACCTCGCCACGCCAGTCCTACACTCGTGATATTACCATAGAGGAGATTGAGGCTGTTAAACGGCACATCAAAGCACATGGCCTGGACACCGCAGTTGGCTGCGATGACTTTACCTACAAGGAGTGTCTTGCAATTCCTAACGAGAAAATGCTTGAATTCTTCCACCTTTGCATCCGTAACCGGGACGCACCTCGTGCATGGCTCATGGCCATATTGATCGGAATTCTCAAGAAGGATAAAGATGCTGCTGACCCATCTAGCTACCGTCTGATCGCACTGGAATGCTGTATGCTCAAGATGTTGACCCTCATAATTGACCGTCGCATTCGAGAAGGCGCAGAAGACATCGGGGCGATACCAGTCGCTCAAAACGGCTTCCAAGACCACCTCAGGACAAACGACAATGTTTTTGTGCTTCTCAACATGATAGACACGGCCGAATCCGAGGATGTCATTTCCTCACACAGACCGGCCCACACTCTGGGTGAAACTGGCGATGCTAGGGATTTCGGGCCCATTAATTAAATGGCTAAAGTGTCTTTATAAACGCATTCGCTACGTCGTCCGATTGGAGGGTCAATTTGCACCGATGTTCAAGTCGCTACTTGGTATTCTCACTGGTGATCCAGGATCCCCGCACCTTTGGAATTTGTTCATGGCTGACTTCATACTCGACCCGCATCCGAGTGACATCAAGCTGAATGGAGCCTCAATCAACCAGATTGCGCACGCAGATGATGTCTTAACGGCGTCTACAAGCCCGTCGGGGTTCCAATTGCACCTCAATGGGTCTCAGCGTTGGGCCGATGACAATGGCTGCCAAACTTCCATTCCCAAATGCTTATACCAAATTTTTGGTCGTCGTCGCAAACCCTCAGAATACCCAGACTTTTCCGATTGGCTTGGCTAAATGGCTTGCGCCGCTTAGCGGAGTTTGAATTTGGCTGGGCAGGCGTGGCGGGCGTGGCTTGCGGCTTGGCTTGACTTGTGCTCGCTTACACTAAGCTCTTACACTGTAAGTAATTCACTGATATCTTCTCCCTGTGTCCTCCATGCCATCTCCCACAGCCACAAGTGTCTTACCATCACCCATGCACCTGTGCTTACCAACTTTACGCCCATAATACAACCTTTTTTGCCGCCCATTGTATAAGTCATTCTCGCATCTTCCAGTCGTATATTCAACGGGAATGTTGATCTATTCATGGGACTTATTACTTTACAACTGTCGCCGTGCCGGTGTAATCAAGGTTCAAGCCAAGTTCAAGCTGACCGTTGATTCCACTGTTCAACCTGTATCGGCTAGACCCACAAGCACACGGTGTGTACAGTAAAACAATATTGCGCACCATGAGGTAGGTATGTGTGTTCTTTCGGTTGTAATTCAATTCCATCTTGATTATTACAACTGTCACAGACTGCCAACTTCGCCTGCAAGTTCAACCCCTGATTTCGCCAATATTCTGTTCTCAATTCCTTACATGTTGTGTTATCGGCGATCCCAAACGACTGAGGCCTCGTGCTGGAACACAAGCCGGTTTGGGGAAGTCACAACCAAGCCATGGCACTGCACACAAGCCCAAACTCGGCGATTTCTATGCGAGTGAGGTGTTGCCGGCATAAACCAATTTGGTGAGCAGAATGCCTTGCACCTCATGAAGACAAGCAATTTTGCTTCAGCACACTTCAGACTCACACCCATGATCTTTCTCAATCCGTGGTATCTCTGAATCTGAACCTTCAAATCAATGTTTAGGTTCGACTCTCAGTACTGGCAGAGCAGTTTTGGGTCATTTCAAATTATCAACGCGAGCCCTATTTTTCAGGGTCAAGCCATCGGCACGAGCCACTTTGTCTGGTTACAAGCCGTTTTGCTCAACCCACCCAAGCCCAAGCCCAAGCCCGATCGGTTTGTTGGATCGATTCTGACCAGCCTTCAGTGATTCAAGACGCGTTCAATTGGTAAAAATATGTGTGGTTCGCCAAGAATCGATGGCTTGGATAAGGGGGGAGGTAGGGTAATATCTTGAGGCAAGCCACGCACAAGCCGGTTGGCCGGGCAGAACGACTTGCGGCACTTGACACAAGCCATTTTACCCAAGCCCGTCATCATTAATATACTGTTTTATGGTTGGTACACGACATTGAATGCCTAGAATTTAGCAATCCAGATAGATAAAAATGAAGAATGTTGAAAGTAGGAAATTCGCACTTAAAGATGCCCATACCATTTGGCAGGGGCACAAGCCCGTTGCGCAAGGCATTTCCAAGTGGCACGCTGCACAAGCAAAGTTGTAATTCTTCCTCACTAAGGTTTCTACACCCACAACTTCCCATGCTTAATTTTTGTGAACCACGCCCCCGCCCGTTTGATGGCATCAGAAAAAATGGCTTGCACGCGCCGTTTTATTTACGGCGCTGGGCAGGGATGTATGAAATACAGTAGTTCATTGAGTGTAGATAACATTGTATGTACAAATTCATGATTTGCAACGGTGTATACACCCACGCCTTCCCATAATTAACTGATTTTCGTCGCAAGCCATGTCCCCACCCGTTTGATGGCATCAGACAAAATGGCTTGCGCCAGCCATTTTACTCGCAGCAACTAGGGATCGAAATAAAATGAAATCAAGTATTATTTAGAGTTCAGTGACTCCATATAACAATATAAGTAGCGTTTCCAAAGCTTGAATCGAAAAACTCCACCCACACCAGGCACAAGCCACTTTGTCGCCAGAACGGCTTGTGATGGCATTTGACATGCTCAACTTTTCTTAACCTGGTGCTAATTCATCAAGATATCACTGGAAAATGCTAGGAGGAAGTAAATTAGATATAGCTGAGATGGTATTGACCTTATTATGGTATGAATTCCTTGACTTTTCATCGCAAGCCGTGCCCACGCCCATTTTGATGGCATCAGACAGAATGGCTTGCCCAAGCCACTTTGTAACTGAAGAAAAAGAATAATTTCCTCGCAAATCCTGGGCCCGAGAGCGCCCTAGATCATCCAAATGTGTTCATTCAGGCAGTCTACATCAAAGATTTGAGTAGTTACGCCCATTCGGTTGGTTATGGTCAAGACCCCGGTTCAAACGATGTCAACTGGCGAGAACCACGACCCAGAATGGATGTCCAAGGACTTGTTTCACCTCTACTGGCATATATAAAGCCTTTTTGTGAAAGAATCCGTTAAAATTTCAGTTTAAGGTACTGAAACATTTGTGTGGTTCAAAAGTCGGGTGAGTTGAACATTGTCTTCGTGAATATCTTTGTGTGATGGGCACTTGCATTATTTTCAATGTAAGTGAATGCTTGGAAGCCTGATCTATCGGTTGAGCCTCACAAGCCCACTGGCTTGCATGTGAGGTATGAGTTGCCCTCATCATCCATCATGGCGGCGACGAGTGTTCCCCAAATATTAATAGTATGTGATAATTAATATCCCAGGTTCCCGTAGGGAACATATACTAATGTATCTGCGCTATAAAATCCAACGCTAGAGCCCTACGTGACTTGCAGGGAACGCAAGCCACTTTGGTTTTTTGGCTGATGCCAAGCCGGCAAAATGGCTTGCCAAGCCGACAAAATGGCTTGCAAGCCAAAATGCCGGGCGTGGGCGGGTGATGCCACCAAAATCCACGCCCACGCCGAAACAAGCCATTCTGCACGGGTGCAAGCCACTTTTGCAAGCCAAAAAGTGAACTCTCCAGAATACCCGTCCTATCACCTGAATGGTAAAGCTATTGCACGAGTGGACAAGGCCTGCTACCTCGGCATCTGGATTGAGACAGGAACAAAATTTCTCTGGAGGGAGCAATACAAGGTCAAAGCAAAGAAGGCTCGGACGGCCGCCAATGTCATTCTGGGGCTCAATCGCTTCATCGGCAACTTGACTGCTTGGGATGCCCGTACACTGTACATGGCACGTGTCGACCCGTATCTCATTGCGGGCTGCGAGGTGTGCCTCGATGTTGATGCCAAGAGCTTGAAGCTTCTCGAAAGCGTTCAATGCATGTTCCTCCGCCGGATGCTCGGAGTCGGTGCGCGGTCCATGCGTGCGGTGCTCTTTTCCGAAACAGGTATATGGCCAATCCGATACCGTCGCATCTATCTTGCGCTCAGGAACCTCTGCTACCTCCTGAAGCTGAGAGCCGAGGACGGAAAGCCACAGCGACCGGCATGGAATGCCCTCCAACAATCTCTGGATCTTGCTCGGGCCAAGAAGATTTCATGGGTCAATGATCTACGAATTGTGCTTTCTCAACTTTACATTCCGGTAGAGTTGGATATCTCTTGCGAGGTCACGGTTCACGCCGTTGAGGAAGCAATGAAAAGCGTCAAAGTCTCAATGGAGGCCTGGATTGACCACGAGATCAACACCTCTTCGCGAACCAAAGACCTGCTAACTGACCATCTGGAAATGGATTCCAAAACGGACAAATTAGTGAAGAAATCGCTGGCGTTCCGACACTACCTCAGGATCACGTCTACAAATCATGGGCGCGCCCTCACAAAAATGGTTTTATCCAGCCATTCCTTGGCGGTTGAGCGTCGCCGATGGGCAGAACGAGGGAAACCTGTGGTCCCCTGGGAATGGCGCTTGTGCCGGTTCTGCAGGTGCGAGGTTGAAGATCCTCCCCATGCGATGTTTGTGTGCGACCACCCTGAGCTAATGCAGCTACGAGAGGCGTTTCTTGCCAAGCTGTACCATGATGTTCCAGACATCAGAGGCAAGTGCTCAACACCTTGGGCATTTTTCCGCGAGCTCCTACCTCGCCGGGAAATTACACCTCTATTGGCAAAGCTGGCCTACGATGTTCTGAAGATCTATGACAGGACACCCGTGCTTATTGTGTGCGCCCCGACTGGGGCTATTCATTAATTCTTCAAATTTTACATGCATCCTGCAAAGGGACGACATACGACAGCTTTCTTGAACTGGTGGACAACAGGGATTTCTTACCTGGGAGAGGGGAACCTCTCCCGTACATCAGCTCTGAGCTATTTATCTGGTGGTCAGGTCCCATAGGGTTCTAACCGAGTGTCCCGCCATTCAAACGGCCGGCCAGTTCACAGAGAGCCAGCGTCTTGTATGATCTAACCCCTGGAATGGTTGTGTGTTCGGTTGACTTTCTGTAGTTATATGTAGAGATAGCCACCTCTACAGTACTACTTATTTGTCTTCCGTAAACTCGTAGTTCAGGCACTTGGACCACGCGAGTATAATATATCCCCCCCCTGTAATGGAAGAGCACAGAAAAATCAGGCTCCGGGCCGGGGGCCATTTGTGAGTGAAATACACCCAAAAAATACTCACAAAATCCCTAGTGAATTAACCACCAGCACAGGGGCCGCCTAGCAAAAGATGTGTCGAGGCGTGCCGATCCTCTTAGACTTAGGGAGTCTAAGTAGGAAGTCGTCGCGGACCTAAGCGGGCCTCAACTCTGGCGTGTCTAGGCAACCAGAATTAGCCGAGTCTAGGCAAGTCTAGACACCTCCACGGAGATAGGCGCATCTAGCCATCACCTCAGCGTGCCTAGAATTCGGCCGTTCTAGAACCGGCTTGAACACAGTGTACACGGCCAAACGGAAATCTTGTGAATCCATACGATCAGATGACTTAGTGGTTCCGTCCGATGAATTCTTATGTTTCTAATAATTTATTCTTACGGTATAAGTAACAATCATTTTCTTCAGACGTCGTTAAGATGTTTCTTACGGATACCCTGAGATATGTCATGTCGTAAGAACAACTTGCGGAATCTTAACGCACCGGCACGGCAATGGAAATAACCGATTTCCTAAAGGAGCAGATTGACGTACAGCACCGATAATCTTGGATCATTCAATCGTGCCTCGAGGTTTGTGCGAGGCTTTTGAAGCGGCTCTCGTTCTCTTCACCACCACTAGCACAGGATATGATGTACCCACATGGCAAAATACGAACTTCAGTGGGCACCAAGCCTTTGCCCAAGCTTTTACAGACCCCTATTCTCCGGCGGGCTGCTGTGCTCAAGCAGCGCACTGTCCATCGATGGAGACAGCATATGTTTCTGGGCAGAAAGCATGCTAAACATGCATTTCTACACACATCCTTGCTGTGTAACTACTGGCTCTCTTCCATAGCAGTCTTGTTGTTCTTTCTTTCAGCTGCTTGGGGACATTCAATGGCCAATACTGGGATCTCGCCAACAGCAATCATTGCGGCAATATTTTCCCTTTAGATTTTGTAGGGTTATTCATTGCACTCCTTGGTATATCATCACAGAATCTCTTGAATATAATCTAACAGAGAAGTTGCAGCTGCACGCAATTCGCAAATGAAGTCTTCAATCCACACCCCAGTTGTCTCCTCCAGCACACCTGGAGATGCAGAGACAAAGAAATACCGCATTACAGTCCTCGGCCCATTCCTGAAGCCTGAAACCTTGGGTATGGTCTTCTCTGCTGTCGATGTGTGAAGGATTCAAAAGACATTCAATAGAAATGGCTTCTAAAAGTACAGTCAAAGATATGGTGCAGGAGTTGAGACGCCGACACTTGAGTGCTGATCTGTCGCGTGTCAAGCACAATATAGTCTTCCCTTCATTTAAATTTGGCTCTTTATCATTGACGGACAAACTCCAAGATGTCGGAATTGGTGACCTCTCTGTAGTTTATGTGCAATACTCTGTCCTGGGAGGAACATCAAATTCTGGTTTGCCCTTGTTTTGAGAGATTTCTGACTTGCTAACTTAAATGATAAGGCCCCACTTCAACCCAGAAATCCGCCGAATTTTCACAATTTCCAACTAAAACTGGCAATTTCCCTGGAAGTCGCCCAGATGGTACTGTATATTATATGTTCCAATGGAGTAAATTGAACCTTGCCACAGTTTGGCGGCTGACATCAAATGGGCGTTGGCAATGTCAGGCATGTCCACACCATGATCCAGTTGAAGTCAGGCGTATCAAGGGCCATGAAGCTGGGCCAAAGCATGTAGAAAATGTAGAACGGTATGATGCCAAGCAGAGAAGTGCTCCCTCAGGTTCAAGTTCACGATCCGAGTCTCCACCAACTGTCACAGGCCATACTCGTGTTCCTCTACAGCATGTTCGAGGTGCTCTTGGCCGGACACTAGCCCAGATTCAGTCTCATCCACAACCACCAAGATCTCACTATGACTATGTTAATCATAGTACGGGTGTTGTGGATTGGAGTTCTGCAGACTATGACACACAACTTGATGAATCCCATGAAGTTCGTATCACTGCTCAACTGGCCCAGAATCTTGCAGATTATCTGGATGGTGATTATGATCCTGACTCTGATGATGAAGTTCAGGAGTGTAGCCAACTTGATAGTTCTTCTGACTCTGATAGTGGTGAGTCTTTGAATTTTATTAGTAACTCATCTGAAATTTAAGCATTTCCAAGACTCAGAGATACAATATGTTGCTGGGAGGCAAAGCCGCCAAGTTGATCCAGAAGCTACTGATTCACCTTGGTTTCCCTGGCCAGATAAAGAAGTATGTTTGTCAGTATTATTTGCTCCCTATTTCCTGATTTTTCCAGACTTGTATTCTTGACATCCTGCGGCATATCCCACGCTGTTCATTTTCAAAGAAACAGAATGCTGCAATTCATTGGGCCATGCTTGCGCTCGGCCTCAAGGAACTACCATCAGACCGGGTCATGGATGATATTGATAGGGCACTTCAAAAAATGTGCGGAATACAAAGTATTCGGTACTCAGGGAAATTGGGACACATATACTATGTGAATGATCTGGCTGCTATAATTGCTCAGGTGATCAATCACTTGGACAGCAATTCTGTATCAACTAACTCTGTTCTAGGAAATGGCTAATCCAACGACACGCAAAAATCTCCATTTTTTCCCTGAAGATTCAGGTCCTTCTCTTTCTCAGGCTTGGCAGGCTAGCCGGTGGCTGCATGAACTTGATTCTGACTTAATGACACCAATGATCAGAATCCAGAAGCAGGATTTTTATATTTATGAGCCAACTCTACTCTCAAATGGTGGTGTATGTATGCCTACTCGATGGTTCAAACGGGGAGGCGTATCCAGCACTTCAAGTGAGCAGCTTGGGAAGAAGAAGAAGACAAAGAAAAAAGATGAATCTGTGAATGAAATGATTAGTCGGATCACCCAGTTCATGACAGTGAGTGAAGTTATTTCTGACTGTGTGTGTTAAATTCAACTCTTTTTTTCTAGCGGCAGAGACCTCGGACTCGCCGAGAAACCTGTGATGAATTGCGTTCTCAATTTACAGCTGCATCAAAAGTTGGTGGTCAAGCTACTTTCAAACGTCGAAAGACAGCTTCTGGAATCAAAGATACTTTCCAAGGTGCTTTTCTTGATCGGATATTTGCAATTGCTTCCAAGAAGGGCCGGACAAAAGTAGCTAAACAGGTAGATGTCAATAACCTCATAAAAACATTTCCAAAAGACATAACAAGTCCAGTCTGGAGAATAAAAGGTAAGCTTTTGGTGCAAAACCATTGTCCTTCTGATTTGTTGTTTCAAGATTTGGATCCACACCAGGACACTCCAGTTGAAATCCTCCATGTCATTCTCCTTGGCTTTGTGAAATATTTCTGGAGAGATGCCATTGCCCGGGTCAAGAAATCTGACAAGGAAACATTAATTTCTCGATTATCATCTTTCAATGTTTCTGGTCTTGGAGTTTCATCACTGGCTGGTACAACACTAGTAAATTATGGTGGATCTCTTACTGGTCGGGATTTTCGCATCATTGTCCAGGCTGCCCCATTTGTGCTGCAAGGACTACTTCCAGACCCATACATAGAGCTTTGGACATCCTTGAGTGCTGTTGTTACTCTCGTTTGGCAGCCTGAAATTCCTGATGTGGATAAATATATTGTTTGTGGTTTCACTCATGGAAGCTTATTAACACTGACATAATTCCAGGTGCAGCTTGATTCTGCTATCAAACATTTCTTGGACTGCACTTGTGGTGTAACATTACAGTGGTTCAATAAGCCGAAATTCCATGTCATCCTACATCTTCCTGCCCACATTAGGCGATTTGGACCTGCAATGCTTTTTGCTACTGAGGGATTCGAGTCCTTCAATGCCATTATACGGTCAGCTAGTGTACACAGCAACCGGCATGCTCCATCTCTGGATATTGCAACCAGAATGGCCAGAGGGAATCGGGTTCGACACTTGTTGAGTCAAGGCTTCTTTCCTTCAAATCGAGATTTTCAGGCACCATTGCCAAAAAATCAATCCTCTAAATCACAGCCAAAAAACTCCCTTCTAAAACCACCTTCAGAATCTGTCTGGATGGGTATTTCATTGGAAGAATTGAAGCGTTGCAAATGGACCCAAGCTGGCAACTCACCACTTCAATTTATGAGCCTGAATTCCTTTGGATCTCAACTACTTGGATGGGAACCAAACAGCGAGGCAGAACTCTCCCCTGGTCTCTGTGCAAAAATTGGTCCAGTCCAAGCATGGGCAGCTACAAAATCTGCAGCCATGGGTGGTCGACCAATTGCTTCACATGTCTTCACACCAGCAGCAGTTACTTTAATCAATGGTGATACTTGCTCCATTGGTGATTGGGTCGTGTGGGTTGATTCAACCGGACCTTCAAAAATCAGTCGCATTGGATGTGTCACTGAAATTATTCAATTTGTTGGATCAGCAGCACAGCAAGCTGGGAAGGCTGATTTTCTGCTGCTTTCCCGTACAATTATTGGCGAAGTTCATGACATTTATAAAATGCATCGATTAGAACCAATTCCAAATGAATATTGTCAAGTCAAGATAAAGGTGAATATATCCATAAATAAATAAAAACCCTTGCTAACAACTCAGACAGGATGTCAAGTGCAGCGTCAATATCCAACACAACTGTGCCGATAACAACTGCCAGAGCACCCGATCTCGCGTTATTTTAAACGAACGAGAAGAAACCTCTGAGCGCTCTTTGGCTGTCAAACATATCTCAAGTTCTGATCTTATTATCAACACAGCTCAGATGAGGGATGCAGCAGCTCTCGACACCTTCCGCTGGCAGCCAAGCACAGTGGACACAGCAATTATAGTCCGAGCAGCTGCTGAGAAGATGCACTCTGAACGGCAAAGGCAGAAACAATCTGCTGAAACTGGTGAAGATGAGACTGCAGAACCAGAGAATTTGACTGCAGATCTGGAGCCTGCACAAAAGAGATCTCGATTGGACTTGGCATCCTCAACAGGGCAATCCAATTCACTGGCAGTTTCTGTCCAACAAAGCTCTTTCCAGCATGTTCCAGCACCTCACCATGAAACACAAAATAATCCTGGATTTTCCAGCCCCATGCCACGAGCATTTCATTTCTCAAACACCTTCCCGTCATCCTTTCAGTCTCTCTGATACGTCTACTCTCGGCTACGAGTTAAAATATTATTGTCCGAAATTTGCGGATGGTTGTGGTGTTGCTGGGGTCATTTTCAAGTTCCGAATGGAGGTCCACCGCCATTCAGTTGGTGCGGTTGACGGTCAGATCACTGGTCTCGCTTGAACTCGTGTACGGGTCCAGGTTGAATGGGTGTAGAGTCATTTACAAAAAAAAAATTCCTAGTGTGATACAACTCAGTTAAATAATCTTCTTATTTTATGAAGCAAGAGGCAGCTTAGAATTATTGGCCCGACCGACTTCTGTTCCACTCGGCAAAGTGCTCGGACTTTTCCGGGAGACGTTACTGTTTGGTGACTGTGACTGTCATTTCTTTGCTCTCACCACCACATCGTCGCGCTGGCGTCCTCGACCCTGCTCAGCTCGCCATGATCGGCGATGTTGGTGGAATGGAGAGGCGGCAAACTCAGACACCGCTGGCCTCATGACCGATTCCGCCTCCATTTGGGCTTCCAATTTTCGCACTCTGCGAGCAAACGACGGCGACCTGAGACAGTGAAGGAGTATAAAAGGTGTGTATGTCTTCGTCTCTCCAACCAATCCTCTCCCAATGGACTCTACTCCCGATTTTGCAGACTCCCAATCTCAGGGCCCTCGCCACTACAGCAACGCCTACGACACAGCACACGACTATGGCTTTGAGCCATCCTCTGACCCTCATTCTGATGATTCTCAGAACACCATCCAGGGGGACGAGCTCACCGTGTTTGTTGATCTCCTCGCCAACAATTACAAGCTCGACATCGAGTTGCGCAGCGATCTTCACTCTTTCCTTGATGTAAGATTCTTTTTATTTTTCTTTTTTCTTTGTGCGGCTTATGATTTGTTGTAGGTTGCACGCTCGCTGCCTCCTTTGCAGCTCAAAATAGCCCTTATCCAACAGGCAACGGCGCTGAGCAATCAGCAAGTCTTGCTCGAAACCAAGGCAATCTGTTCAACAGTCCATGAAGTCGTCTCAAAGGTCTACAAGTCCCTCTCTGATAACCTCAAGATAACCAAAGAGCAGATGGTGTGTCACAGTGCAGTTTCATTCCCCCTCTCTAACCCATTTCTAAGTCCGAGATAACGGCGGCCTGCAAGACACACTTCTTCACCGGCCGTCGTTTCGAGTTTTCCAATGATGACTTCAAAGTGGATGTTATTGTGCGTGTATTAATCTCACCCCTAGTTCTTTCTGATTTATTTTTTGTAGCCTTACCTCGAGCAGCATGCCGACACTAATGGCCTCGCCATGATCTTCGAGGACAAAACCCGAGCCCACCACAAGCTGCTCGTCGGAAAGGTTGGCCTCGCAGCCTCAAATACCAAAACTTGGCTCCGCCGGACTGTACGCTGCGCAAATCTTTCTACATGTATACATATCTGAGTTCCATCTCAAGCTCGTCAATTCCCTCCCCGACCCGAAAAAGAACAACCGCGGTGTCAGCGTCACCACCCTCGCCACATATCTCTCCAACAAATGTCTTGGTGACAGCAAGCATGTGCGAGCGAAGCATGCGATCTGGCTGATAATCATCGTAAGTCGTTCTTTTTGCCCTGCACTTTGTCTCCTTATACTTCTGTACACCAGCGCTTCTTCATCCACCACAATGAAGACCTTTGGTTCATCGTAAGCACTGACAACGCCGCTGTAGATGACGATGAACTCGAATTCCCGACTTCAATTTCCACGGTCCCTGCAAAGCGCGCCCATACCGGTGCTGTCGTCGCCCAGAACAGCGATGGCAAGCGGATCGAGCACTTCTGGCGTCAAATTACCGTGCTGTGGAAGGCGCGCAACAAGTTGTACAAGTCCAGTGACCTCAGATCCCAGGGATGGAGCAAGTGCGTGCTTTTTTTCTATTGATTTCCTCTTCACTAATCATTCTTTCCGCAGCTTTATCAGTGACTGTGTGAGAGAGGAGCTCCAGCTCTTCCCTACCGATCGCTTGGCCCTCATCGTGGGTGACAAGAGTCCTAGCGCCACTGCCGCAGCCACTGCTACTGCCTCATCCTCGACCGGTGGCCGGTGTGGAAGAGTAAGATGGTCTGCTGGTAGACCAAATAAGTGGGTCGGTCGTCCGGATATAGGGTCGAAGGGTGCAGCAGAAAATGAAGGAAAGGTCCTGAATATCTCGTTGAGGCGTAGAACGGAGATCGAGGGAAAAATGGGAAAAGTGGCGTGGAAGCGTAGGGTACGGCTCGGGCTCGTAATGACTCGGTGGATGAAGGAATATGGGCAAGAGGTGGAAACGGGGTCACTGGCGACGTGCTCGCGTTGGAGCACTCAGGTCACTGGTCGCGCGATGGTCGTGGTTCGAGGGTAAAAAGGTGATATTACGAGATCTGTACGTACGAAACAAATATACGGTCCGAAGACCGATGTACCGTACTCTACAAGGGGAAATAGGGGAAAAGGAGAAGGCGACGAGCGGGTCATCCTACCCTTCCACACCGGCTCTCTGGAGCGCTGCGCGAAGGCGCCAGTGCTCGGCAACCCTTGACACCCGTCAATGCGCCTGACACCAACCTCCCACGTCTTCCTGGTTTCGGCGGCATGCGTGGATGTAAGTTGCCCCACCTCAGAAGCATCATGTGCTGATGTTGTTTCAGCAACGCTTGACCAGATAATTGCCACACCTACACTGTTCACCTTTGGGAATTCATCAAACTCCACCTCGCCTTCGATCCCCTCGTTCACCTTCGGGAGTGCGGCGTCGTCACGGTCTTCAGGTATGTGTTGATCAGTATTGTTTTTTGGAATCTCATTCTCTTTTAGTCACTCTCCCGCCCTTGAGCTCGCTGGGTGAGAGCAACAGCGCCGGGCGTAGTTTTAATTAGTTCTTTTATCTACGGCTTGAAATATAGATATTTTTCTGTTTATTTAAGTGTCCGGCAAGCGTATGGAAATGCATTGGATAATAATAATGTGAAGCGAGCACGAGGGCCGTGTGCTGGCAGCACCGGCGACGCATCCCAAAGGGGCACATCAACTCTTGACAAAATCTTACGATTTTGGCTGTCTTAAGGATTCGTAACCTGTCGGAGTTTATGGTTTTAGTAAGGTAAACACAGTGAATCCGTAAAGGTTGACATCTCGACAAAATGTCAAGCTAATGGTGTAGCTGTGTAATGTTGTCTGCCAATGTCGAGCAGGCTTGGGAAAAAGTGTGAAGAGCGTTGGCGATCTCCGGATCTTGGAAAGAGTTCCCACGACCACCCACCTCCCCAGAAAAGGAAAGTGATTGGTTAAGGCAAATAGCGGCGATCACACCGGGGGCAGCCATCGACACATGCGAACACCACATGTGTTAAACGCATGTGGTCTGCACTTGGAACAAAGGCCACAAAGCCGCCCTTGGTACTGTATCACTTCGACCAAATGTTCACGGGGTGTCATCTGTCACTGCAAATGTTCACTGGACTCATTTCTCGGCAATCATGAGAAAATTACCATAAATGGAAGTCCAGCATTTGCCAGACACGAAAATTTTGCGTTTTTTCGCCATAAAATCGCAATGTCACTGTCACCAAGGTCGAATTTGTTCAGTTCACAACCCACTGTCACCCACCATCTGACCCTGTATGGGTACAATGGTCACATGCCATCACGCACCCGTACCACAACAACGCGGCCACGGTGATGCATGACGGTTGTTGAAGTCAACAACGGAACATCAGCTTGGAGAGAGATCTGCAGGGAAGGATCCATGGGGAAGAGTTCTAACAGTACAAAATGCGCTAATTTTAAGAGTGGAATATGAAGAGAAATTTTCCCAAAATATTTTGATTTTTTTTCTCTTGCGTCATGCTCCGGATGTTAACAACCGACCTCCAGAACTGCGTGATGTCACGCAAAAATAACAACACAACGACCCCTGCGTGATGTGTGATGTTGTACCCATACATGCCGTTTCTCACGGGCCCCTGCCGTGAGCGGCAGCGTGAACGGTCCGAATTCTATCCAGCAGATCAAATCTCTGCGAGTTTATTCTTGAGGCTTGAGCTCAGATAAATTGCTTTCTCCCCCTCACCATTTGAAGCTTCCAGTGATTTTTTTCCCTTTCCTTTTCTATTTTTCTCCTTTAATTGGCTCTGTATTAGCAGCATTTATTATGTACTTGCTGTTTAGCCCCTATCTCCTGTTTCTGATCTTATCTTTGGTGAATCTTCCAATAATTTCTGTTCTTTTCTTTTCAATCTCTCCATGCAGGACAAGATTTTCTGGCACATTTAAATTTCCAGCAGGGAAATACAGCCCAGCAGTTCACTCAAACAGTCTGGCTGCAGCACACAAAAATTTGGCTTAACTACAGGCTCCTCTAGGATGTAAGAATATGGTCTGCCCACACTGTGGTGCTCTTCATTAGAATGTAGATCAGCTTTCAAAATCCAGAACAAATAAGAATCTCTTTGGAACATGCCGCCTGAAGGGGAAGATTGTTTTACAGGAGCCAGCTCAGGATCTACTCAAGCTTTCAATGGCAGGAACTATTCAGATGATTTCAAGAAAAATATTCCAGCTGACATAAGAACATAGTGGCAAAAAAGAGCTTCAGCCTGTGCATCTCCCTCTGCTGAATAGATCACTTTTGAAATGAAGTGCCAAAAATTCCAGTCCTCCGAGATGTTCCCATTCATCTGCTTTGGTTAACTGGCACAAAAAACTTGGACTGCTCACATTACATGAATTGGCCACCAAGAATAAATGGTGTAGACCTTTTGCAGTGTGGATTTTTTTGTCAGCCAAAGGTGCAATGGTACAGGACAGCAAACCATTGACAGAACTGTTGCACCTGTAAATATGGGGATTATGGGCAGCCCTACTTTGAAGATGGTATGTCTTTTTGATCATTGGAAGACTCAACTGATGTGTTTACAGGTACATGTACTTTATTTAATATGGAGTTGCATATATTTGCTCTTTGTGTTCCTTTGGCATGGCCCACCATTTTATGTACAATTTTTATTTATATTGAAATAAATAACCTTTCTACTGAGATGCAGAGCAACCCCCCAGGGTTTGGGGCGGAGCCCCAACAAGCTGTCATGGAGACGAGTTTCTCTCCAAAATTCTCATTTCCGACATTGAAGAACTGTGTCTTGGCAACACCAACCCCACTGCACCCAATATTGCTGCGAATGTCGCGCCGGACGCGCCGAGTTGGCCCCAGGATGGCCCAAGGGACAAAAGCGCGTTCCCAAATCCCCAGCCGGTACACCGCGACGCTCAAGTCGATTGAGGATGTTGCACATAACTCCCTTCCACCGGAAACAACTCATCGTACAGCGAATAGCTTCGAAAGCGATGTATTTCTTGCCTAAATAGTACAGTCTCGTGGTTAGAATTATGACGGCCATTCACTCAGACCTACCCATTGTCAGAATACACCCCCGTCATAGATGAGCATGTCTGTAGGTTTCATTAGTAGAAATAATGGCGCCGCGGGTCTGCTCAGCGTTACCGTAGTTGGCCGACGATGCGCCACCGAGTATGGGATTAGGCCTTGAACTCCCAGTACTAGCCGGAGTACCAAAACATTTGAATTGATTCTCCTTCACTTCCTGACGCTTTGGGTCCAATTGAAATTGTGCCCAGGTTGCGTGGTGTTTCAGATCTTAGTCCTCTCAAGCAAATTAAGGTGAGAAAAACCAACTTGAACCCAGATGCGACCCGTCGGCGAATCACCGTCGTAGATGGCACCATTATTAATCGGTCCATCCTGACTCAATTGTTGGAGCGACTTCCCGGCAAAACGAAAGAAACAGTTGCGATCCTCGTCAACCCCGCCGACCATCAAAATGTTCTTCGTGCATACAAGCTCCTCAAAGCAATTATTTCACTTTGTGCAGTGGGAATCCCAGACTCGCATCCCTCAACCCTACAGAAATCAGCACACACCGTGCATTCACTTTAGCCGGGGAAATGTGGAACGCACTTCTTGAGCATTTTTTTTCTTGAGAGATGACACTGTCACAGCGCCTCGAAAGCCTATCCAAGTTCGCCCATATGATGTTCGTTTTTTATCGCCTCCGTGGGTCTTCCTTCCTGTCGAATCAACTTTACGGCGATTTGCAAGCACTCATCAAAAGTGCATTTTTCTGCGTTGCACGGTAGCAAAATTTAGATCCCGACGCGGCTTTCTATCTGTATGAAATTGGGAGCGATCGTCTTGAAGGACTTTTTACGGAGGTTCGAACAGAGTCTCATGACTCTATTTCGACGCCCTACAGCTCTCCGAACGACTCTCTAGTGCAGCAGATACACAAGAATCTGGGACGAACATCCCGAATGGCATCAGGGACATTTTTGACAGTCTTGGTTTGGCAAGGAGGCTGACCACATTAATCCCACCCATTTCACTGGTGATCAGACCATGAAGCAGGTTGTTCACTGTATTGTCTGGCGATCTGGTCACCACACAGCCACAGAATTCTTTATAGAGCATGGCATTGACTTTGACTTCAATGAGGCGTTATCTCATGAAGTCGTCGACTTTCTTTGCCCGAATGGTGGTGGGACTTACCCTGGAATTTTGAAGGAAAAGGATTGTTCTATCATCACTATTCCCACAGTCCCAAATCCCAATGTACCAGCACCACTCCCTGCGTCACCAGATTCCGATGATGAAGACGATGGAAATAACGGGGAGGACACAGAACAACTCGACGACTTGCTCAATATTTCGCTCGCAGATATTCTTCCCGAACCCGAGGAAGATCAAGAAGATGAAAATGCGGCATCTTCACTTGTCTCGAGTACAGCTGTTGAGCGGTCACAAAGCAACGACTGGCTCGAATATGCACTGGATACCAGTACCACCAAACACATTCATAAATCCTTGGTTCTCAGGGACTATCGGCAGCTAGCTGTAGGACGGCTTCTTCGCGTCCGTTGCTACACCAAAGATGGCAGGTGCAAACCAAACTTAAACCACCAGGAATTTTCTGGCGAGCATTCCTTCAACGTTGGGGGCATTGCAGTCGCCTTGATTCGCACGGGTGATCTGGTTGCAGCCAGTGCATGCAGTCCACAATTGCCTAAGTACTAGGCCCCCTACATATGATTAATCCCTAAAGTCTAGGGGCCCCCGAAATCCGCCGGAATCTCGGCCAAAGCCTAGACTCTAGGGCAGAAATAATATTTTTATAATATTATTTGGCCTAGTGTTCAGGATTGAGCCCTTCATGCAGTGTGAGCACAAAACATGATTGGTGGCTCAGCAGCCATAATATTACTCTGCCTAGCCACCTGGGCTGGGCTGATTGAGGGAAATAATATTCTACAGCCTGGAAAGCTGGTTTCAGCCACACAGTGGAGAAATATTATTGGTCCTAGATATATGGGCTCAGCTGAACAACCTTGCAGGAAGAAAAATATTATTTTGCCTGGCCACTTGGGTGCAGCCCATCAGCAACAATAATATTGTACAGCCTGGAAAGCTGGTTTCAGCTGCACAGTGGAAGAATATTATTGGTCCTAGATTCATGGGTTTGGCCAAACAACCTTGCAGGAAGAAAAATATTATTTTGCCTAGCCACTTGGGTATGGCTACTCAGCAACAACAATATTGTACAGCCTGGAAAGCTGGTTTCAGCTGCACAGTGGAAGAATATTATTTGCCCTAGATGCATGGGTTTGGCCGAACAACCTTGCAGGAAGAAAAATATTATTTTGCCTGGCCACCTGGGTGTGTCCCATCAGCAAGAACAATATTGTACAGCCTGGAAAGCTGGTTTCAGCTGCACAGTGGAAGAATATTATTGGCCCTAGATGCATGGGTTCAGCTAAACAACCTTGCAGGAAGAAAAATATTATTTTGCCTAGCCACTTGGGTGCAGCCCATCAGCAACAACAATATTGTACAGCCTGGAAAGCTGGTTTCAGCTGTACAGTGGAAAAATATTATTTGCCCTAGATGCATAGGTTTGGCTGAACAACCTTGCAGGAAGAAAAATATTATTTTGCCTAGCCACTTGGGTGTGGCCCATCAGTAACAACAATATCGTACAGCCTGGAAAGCTGGTTTCAGCTGCACAGTAGAAAAATATTATTTGCCCTACATGCATGGGCTCAGCTGAACCAGCTTTCAGTGGCCATAATATTATTTGGCCTAGCCACCTGGCTTCAGCCGATCCACTGGAATAATATTCTACAGCCTAGATGCTTGGGTTTGGCTGCATGCTGAAAAAAATATTATTTGCCCCAAAGTCTAGGGCCTGGCCTGTCAGCCAAAATATTATTTTGCCAAAACTGCTGGGTTTTGCTGATCACCCCCTAATATACAACAGCCTGAAAAAAAAAAAAAAAACACTTCATCCAGGATTGAACACAAGAACACCAGATGAACATGACATCAGCATCAGAGAGATATTTACCACTACACCACATCACCATTATATATTTTCCCATTTATGATGCCACATATCAGACCAACATCTCCCATCAATCCTGTCTATTTTGCACGCCTGTCAAATTAACCATCATTTATCGCCGGCTGTGGGAATTTATTTTGTGTTTTGTGTAACAACCAGGGGCTTGTTCCCAGAACTGTCAATACAGTCAGAGAGCCCTCGGCAAGCTCTATAACTTTGATTTTGACCATATTTTTAGATATGAACCACCAACTTCCTTTTTTGGCCACTACGCTTTTTGCCCAAAAAGGAAATTACAGCATTTTTCCCTTCCTTTGGTCAGAATTCAAACATTTTGGATGATCTAACACATTGGGTGGGATGAAATTCACCATAGAACATGATGTGAAGCATACCCAGAAGCACTACACCTCTGTGAGAGGCAGATAATGGGCAGAATGATTGCTTTACCTCTGCAGGATCATATCTTCATCATATAGTGATACAGGCGTCAAGAAGACCCTCCAGACTACTATTGAGTAATATGAACATGTACTTATCACACTTGAATGGACTCCTAAGAAGTAAAAGAGCATGTTTTGATCCTGATTCACCATGCCATCATTGCTCCATTGCCAGATCATGCATCAATCTGCCATGTCGAAAACCCTATCATAGAACAATCACTATGTGCAAAAACATGTTTGATGGTTATTGGCCCACAGAGCTTAGCCATAAGCAAAGATCAAGTGTGTTAATGTGTTTCTATGCATTTTCACCTCACTTGCTCTGCCTACAAGGTTCAGAATCGTTGGAAAGAGTTCAACAAACATTCCACGGCACCTCCCAATGTCTGGACCCCAGAATTGTGCCAATATATGGGCTTGAAGCTTCAGAATGTCACATGACATTTTTTCTGCCTCTCACAGAGGTGTAGTGCTTCTGGGTATGCTTCACATCATGTTCTATGGTGAATTTCATCCCACCCAATGTGTTAGATCATCCAAAATGTTTGAATTCTGACCAAAGGAAGGGAAAAATGCTGTAATTTCCTTTTTGGGCAAAAAGCGTAGTGGCCAAAAAAGGAAGTTGGTGGTTCATATCTAAAAATATGGTCAAAATCAAAGTTATAGAGCTTGCCGAGGGCTCTCTGACTGTATTGACAGTTCTGGGAACAAGCCCCTGGTTGTTACACAAAACACAAAATAAATTCCCACAGCCGGCGATAAATGATGGTTAATTTGACAGGCGTGCAAAATAGACAGGATTGATGGGAGATGTTGGTCTGATATGTGGCATCATAAATGGGAAAATATATAATGGTGATGTGGTGTAGTGGTAATGCTTTCAATCCTGGATGAAGTGTTTTTTTTTTTTTTTTCAGGCTGTTGTATATTAGGGGGTGATCAGCAAAACCCAGCAGTTTTGGCAAAATAATATTTTGGCTGACAGGCCAGGCCCTAGACTTTGGGGCAAATAATATTTTTTTCAGCATGCAGCCAAACCCAAGCATCTAGGCTGTAGAATATTATTCCAGTGGATCGGCTGAAGCCAGGTGGCTAGGCCAAATAATATTATGGCCACTGAAAGCTGGTTCAGCTGAGCCCATGCATGTAGGGCAAATAATATTTTTCTACTGTGCAGCTGAAACCAGCTTTCCAGGCTGTACGATATTGTTGTTACTGATGGGCCACACCCAAGTGGCTAGGCAAAATAATATTTTTCTTCCTGCAAGGTTGTTCAGCCAAACCTATGCATCTAGGGCAAATAATATTTTTCCACTGTACAGCTGAAACCAGCTTTCCAGGCTGTACAATATTGTTGTTGCTGATGGGCTGCACCCAAGTGGCTAGGCAAAATAATATTTTTCTTCCTGCAAGGTTGTTTAGCTGAACCCATGCATCTAGGGCCAATAATATTCTTCCACTGTGCAGCTGAAACCAGCTTTCCAGGCTGTACAATATTGTTCTTGCTGATGGGACACACCCAGGTGGCCAGGCAAAATAATATTTTTCTTCCTGCAAGGTTGTTCGGCCAAACCCATGCATCTAGGGCAAATAATATTCTTCCACTGTGCAGCTGAAACCAGCTTTCCAGGCTGTACAATATTGTTGTTGCTGAGTAGCCATACCCAAGTGGCTAGGCAAAATAATATTTTTCTTCCTGCAAGGTTGTTTGGCCAAACCCATGAATCTAGGACCAATAATATTCTTCCACTGTGCAGCTGAAACCAGCTTTCCAGGCTGTACAATATTATTGTTGCTGATGGGCTGCACCCAAGTGGCCAGGCAAAATAATATTTTTCTTCCTGCAAGGTTGTTCAGCTGAGCCCATATATCTAGGACCAATAATATTTCTCCACTGTGTGGCTGAAACCAGCTTTCCAGGCTGTAGAATATTATTTCCCTCAATCAGCCCAGCCCAGGTGGCTAGGCAGAGTAATATTATTGCTGCTGAGCCACCAATCATGTTTTGTGCTCACACTGCATGAAGGGCTCAATCCTGAACACTAGGCCAAATAATATTATAAAAATATTATTTCTGCCCTAGAGTCTAGGCTTTGGCCGAGATTCCGGCGGATTTCGGGGGCCCCTAGACTTTAGGGATTAATCATATGTAGGGGGCCTAGCACTTAGGCAATTGTGGACTGTATATTGTGTTGCAGCAGCTGTGGTGAAGATGACGATTATCTCAAAGGATAAAGTGAATTGGAAGGCAAAACTGTTGAATTCCACACGATATGCCACACAGTACAGTGAACTGGAAACAAACAGACCAACGCAGCCGGAATCGTACCTGCCATGCGGAGCATTGGCCTCAATGCCAAGTATTTTCTGTAACAGATTTTTTGCCTTGAATTGACTTGGAAATGAATCAAGGCATGTCATTTTATTGAGGTGACCCAGATTTCACTGTAATCACGGCCATTTCCTGTCTAACAATCATTCCTATTACCTGACGAGAGGGGAAAGAATATAGGCAGTTCTCTATTTCTCCTCAGATATTTAATCTTTGAAATTCAAAGCCTGGATTCTCGAGGTTCTACATTCGCTTAACCTACATTTTGCGCCCGCCTCACCTGTATCACAGAAGGCATCACTTATTGCCGGTATGTAGAAGTTTCCACGGACCACAGCTGCAAGGCTCGGAAATTTTGAACTTGTATTTATTTATTCGCAGGGTCAATGCCCTACTTTTCTTCTTTAGGCTCCCTTGCCGTCAACGTGCACACCAGCGTCCTCGGCCGCTGTTCATTTCTTCATCGCTGTCTGACTCAATTGATACTGCATAGATGCTTCCTGAAGCTCAGTCCTTCTTTCCTATTTACCGTTCACACCGGCCAAATTAAAATATTTTCCTCTTCTTCAGGCCCCGGAGCATAGGCCTCCATAACGTTTGGCCCTCTTCGCTACTGTCCGACGCTGTTCTTCATAGCGATCACCCAGACTTGACACTTCTTGGCGAGTGGGAAGACGGAGATGGGAGATACTTAGCCGCGAGAGATTGACAAGTGGTGTCAATCTCTTGCTGCCATGCCGCGTTTAGATCACAAATATCCACTGAACGCTAGTCGCCTGATTAGGAAGGAGGGAACGCGGGACGAAGAGAGGTGAGAGTGGGAGAGATAGCGGCTTTGGCGGGAATGCGGCTGCGGCGGTAGGTGTTCTTATTGTGATGGGAATGGTTGTGTGTGAGTTGGTTTGTGGGGATTGATTTATTTCTCGTGAAACCCTTACACATTAGGAAAAATTTCAGAACCCTTGGAAAAGTCCAACGAGAAACCCTACTCGGGAATGCGCCGCGTTCAATCTGTGGTAAATTCAACCAGAAGACCTATTTATCCTGGGCTCAGTTCTGTGGGCAGACTGGTGGCCACAGATATACCGCACCTTGCAAATTCCAGTCTTCCAGAGGTTTTGCATTCCGTCTTTTCGTTGGCAGTCCCCTGACGGACATGCGTGACATCCAATGAAATTAGGCTCGATGCATTATGTAAGTACAGCTTTGTCCTTGATACGGTGCACGCCGGACGATCTTTGGGAAACATTCGACGTGGTCAACAGCGCAATGCGGTCTGCTGTGATGAGTTACATCAATTCGTTCTTGAGCCAGTGGCCTAACCGGACAATCCCCATTTGACCGGGTCTTTGAAATACTTGGTACTGGAGTCTATCCTGCGCTGTTTTCCATCACCATTCCGGACGAATACTACTCCGAAGTTGATGAACATCTCGTGCTCTGCCTCTCATCCAGTAATTCTCTCTTCTCTTAAGCCCGGGGCTAACAGCCTTCTAAACCGGATATTATCAACTGACCCCCGCTGTATTCTCCCCATTCGCGCGTAGATATCCTGCCGCCGTGACGATATCTTTTCATCATTGCCCCGGTACAGCTGAAGAGCTTATCAGCTTCGTTTTCGCCCTCGAATAGGAAGAAGGGCGTTGCGTAGCGAGTTTGGACGCGTACCGCAGGACTTTTGGAGTCTATGAGAAGTAAGGATTTTCGGAATGCACCGATCCAAAGGAGGTCTACAAACTAATTCATGGCATAGGGTTGGATAATGAGAAGGATTTTCGGAATGCGCCGTTCCAAAAGGAAGTCTACGAACTAATTCACGGCATAGGAAGAGATCATCTAGTTTATGAAAGAAGAAAAGATCAATAACATAAATATGAGAAGGGTCCTGCGTCCGATAGGTAAGAGCTATATTACCGGCACGAACCAGGCGCCTACTCTGACGGGATAACACGCTAACTCAGTTATTGATCTGGCATAATTACTTCGCAATGTGTACACATTAGCAACTAATAGTAAAGATTAAACCTCAGAATTTTACACTACGAAAATTGGCATCGTAGTAATCTTGGGCAACTTGAACGGCATCGTAGTCAATCATAGACATTTGCAGCTCCCGTGCTGTCCAAAACGTTAGCAAGACAACGAAACACCAGAAAGTCACTCACATCGGAGATACTTCCCCCGTTTCGCTGGCACCGCAGCCTGGGACACGGACTCCGTACCCACAAACTCCCCTCTCTCCTTGCGAAGTGTCTGGTATGCCTCAAGCCTAGCGGGTATATCTTCCTTGGTGGTCCCAAGGGGCAGCAAACACCCAAGCACCGCTGCTTCCTCGATCGCCATCGCTGCACCCTGGCCTAAGAGAGGCAATGTGGCATGCGCAGCGTCTCCGAGAAGAGCTGCGCACCCGCGAATCCAGGTCGGCAGGATGGGTACTGCTCTCAGCTGCCATTTTAGGATGGGGGTGTGGAGCGGCAGGTCTAAGATGCGCAGAAATTTCGGGTGGAAATCGGTAAACCTTTCCCGGACTTCGTCTAAGCGCGCAGTCGGCGTCCAATCTATATTTGCATCAGTACAAGGTGAAAGATTAGTGCGAATTGCCCAACCTGCTACGTCTTGCTCTGCATCCGGATAAATGCCCACAAAATTTATGAGGGTGCCACTACGGCATGGATAAATGAAAAGCATTCGAAATTCCTTCTCTCGCATTATCACACTTCTGACGCCGTGAAGTCCCTCAGTAAGCCAGTCGAGGTCCGTGAGTTCGTTCAAAGTCGATGCATCAAACAGACAGCGGAAGCATGTCCAACCTGATGCGGGAGGCTTTATAGTATGTCCGAGTACACTGGTCCTAACGATGGACTTCATGTGCCAATAGCTTGAGGATCCTCGAGTAGACGAGACAGAAAGTAACGCACATGAATTCCATCAGCCCCGATAACGATATCGGCGTGGACGACTTCGCCATTGGCCAAGGTCACTATTCCCGCATCCGCATCGCAGGTCGCGACTTTGCTATTGAGGAGAAGTTGTACAGGGGGCCCACCCCCACTTTCACCGGTTGCAAGGCGATTGAGTTCGTCGTGAAGATCACTTCGATGGCAGACTACAGACTCCTCCTGACGGACGGAGTTCAACTAAATAGGAAAATTTGGACAGACCCACTTTGAAGAACGCAACGTACATGGGCAGTTTGCCACGGGCGGGTGATGCCGATTCCGTTCTTCGCGTCGAAAACTATGGCCTACATAAGATCAACCCATTTAACATTGCAGATTATGCGTGCTAAACGATAAGAATGGGATGTAAATGCAACGTACCCCGTCAAATGCAAAGGGCTTCAAGTTTTCCTGAGAATAACCAAACTGTTTCAAGATGCGCGCGGCGTTGGTCTGCACACCAATGCCAGCCCCGACCTCAGTCTTTGTCTGAGAGGCTTCGAAGATCTGCTCAGAGTCAGAATTTATCGTGATAGGTTCGGATGGTCGACGAACTCTGACGTGATGCCCATTTCGTCGCAAGGCGATAGCAGCAGCGAGCCCACCGATACCAGCGCCAACTATTGTGACGTTCAGAGGACGAGGAGAATCTTCAAGGTTTGCTGCCATTGTACTGAGCTCCTCGCCGTTGCTTCCCCTTTTTAAAGTTTTCGCCTGGAAAGCAGCCCGATGGTATCGCACTTCAACACCTTCGAAGCTCACTGCCGAGCGGTGAGGTCAGTCAGAATAGTCAATCAATAGCACGATGTGGTGCCTAAGACTAAAGAATCGGTAAAACGGAGCATTGTGGTCATCACACTTTGAAGGAAGAAGTGATGGTTTAACCGTGTAACGGTAGGAAGTCGCGTAAGCTCCAGGGAAGTTGCTCCGTGAATCCATGGAAACAGTGTAAGACTTAGGCAAGGTCCGTGAACGAGCATCGAGTCCATTGACGGTTGAAAAGAACTCCGGCCCGGGGATAATCCAGGTAGCACGTCTGGAGCGGAGTGGCAGTGCACACACATGAGAGATATTCGCCAGAAATGGGAGAGTGCACACAACCATTACTCACTCATCTCGGAAACCACTCGGAAACTCAGTGAAGCTGATAAAGACTCCTTACAAACTCGGAGAGGGAATCGCTAGAAATGGAAGAGGGCGCTGGCCATTACTCAGACTCACTGCGGAAGCAACTCCGAAACAGTGAAACTGACAAGAAACTGACAGAGACTCGAAAACTCCGAGAAGAGAGGCTTTCGGTGCATTTCGGCCGAGCTCGACGTTAATGGCAAATGTGAACAACGTTCCCGGAGTCCCCAATCTTCCGCTCGACGCAGACGCGACGTCGCACTCGTAAACCGGCTTTGCCTAGTCTCTATTTGTTCCATCAATTTTGATGAGAGCTCTCCCTGAGGTTATCGAGATCGAGGGCAGGCAAAATCAAGGCAAAATGCCTTGAAAATGCCCCGAGCAAGGGGGAACCGGCATTCGGAAAACGGATATCGGGTCGATAATTTTTTTTCGACCTTCAGCCGACCCCCCCTCCCCCCCTCTCCTTTTATATAGGGAAGGAGCTTCCCACCCCTAGCGCCGGGCCGTCTGCTCCGACTTGTGCCGTCGGCCCCTATATGGGTTCATTGACTTTCCGCCGACCTTTCTGTATGTAAAGTATGTTCTCATGGACTCATTCATAGATATTGGTTACTGAGATATCTTGATGAAGTTCTTAAACCTTTGATTTTCCACCATCTGAATTCCCCAGCCAACCCCTGGCCCTCGAGCTCGAGGAGCCATTGTTGGGTTGGGAGGCAGTCCAGGGGGAGAACAGGTTCCTGGAAACAAATGTCAGTTTTTTTTGACATCCTGGTGCATTCTTAGTAGCCTGAATGGCAGTTTTGAGCTCCTGGATAACTTGGCCTAGAAGTTTTTTTCGGCTGAACTCGGGACCCCCCCCCCCTCCCACCCCATGTACGAAATTTTAATGCCGGTTCCCCCTTGGCCCCGAGAAAACTTTGATTGCTCCGGCTTTGTCCGGATCGGCTCCGATGGGCCGGCCCATTTCGGCTAACTCCGACCACCACTCCTAAGGTCCCGATGGCGACCCCCTGTATGTGCCCGATGGCTTAGGCCCGATAGTGTCGAACCGCCGCCTGCCGCGAGCCCATCGGCGCCCACCGCGCCCACCGCCGGGGCGTGTTTGTCCGCGATTCCGCATGTGGCACCGCCCTCTCGCTTGCCGACACCACGTGTGACACGACGCCCACAACTACGACCACGACCATCACTGTGTTGCCCGTCTTTATAGCGAATATGTTGCCGCCGCCCGCCCCCTCCACTACACGCCACCGCCTCCGCGCTCATCCATCCATGCCCACCACACCGCGGACGACTCACACCGCTCAGCGCCGCCAAGCTCACTCACGCCGCTGCCGTGCTACTCTCACCCACGTCGCTGCTTAGTGCTACACCGCCGCCATGCCCATTCTTGCCGCCAAAGCGCTCATTGCCGCTGCCGACGCTGCCGATGCCGTGCACGTCCTCAAATTCCTTCTCTGGTCCACTCCATCTCAAACCCGCTCCTCCATGGCTCGACCATTCTCTGCACCCTGGCCAATGAGCACGAGCTCATAACCCATATTTTACAGATTTGATGTGCTTGCCCTCGCCACGGTCTCCACGCACACGCTAGCTGCCCCATCGTGACCACCTTACAACGCTACTGCCAGGGCCGGGCATCTGCCTCCCCAGTGGGCTTTGTACGATTCAGGTGTGTTTTCGTACCAGTCCTTTCACTCCTCTACCCTATTCCTACCCTTCCTTTTTCCTGCTCTCCCATCTTACTCCATCCCCTCCTCGTCTTCGCTTCTTTTCCTTGCGTGTACTAACCCTCCGTGCAACCCAGTTCGTGGCCTAGGCCGCCCTCGGAAGTCGTTCTGCGCCCCGACGATGGTCTGCGTTGCCGGCCTTCGCACAGTCGCCCCGCACTGCGTCTCTCCTCGCCCACCGCCCGCCCCATTCCTCCTTACCTCAAACATCGCACACGTCATCTCCTGCGAGGACCAGCGCCACTCACCAGCGCCACTCACCGTGCAAGCGGCCCATACGCGTCACCACGCCACCTGCGTCAATACCGCACCCTCCCCCAGATGCCATGCCCCTCATGCCCGCGACGAAGACGCCGATAGCCGTGCAGCGTCGCCCAAGTCCCCGTGGCCATCGAATCCCTAATACTGGACCTGTACTACGGTCGCGGGCTCCAGGCCACGCCTGCGCAGACAAGACACAACGTCCCGCGTGACCTATTCTCCCCCTTCTCCCGTGGTGCCAGCAACTTTCCTCGCCGCTGGATCTCTGTGCACTACCACCTGACGAGCACCACCAGCAATCTGCCCGGTGGAGATTTCTCCTGGCGCAGCCCGCATCATTCCATCCCACCACTGTACACGTCTGGACGTATGCTGGACGTATTAGTCCCAGTACGACATATAATACCACTAGCGTGCCCCGCCCCTTTCTAATTGCGACGTGTCTCTTTACCTGCCCTTTTCTTCTTCGCATTTACCTCCACTTGAAGACGTACTTTGGCATTATAATACACGTGTGTATGTGCATTAACTTCGACTCCATGTTAACATTGATCTGCCATGTTTTTCAGCGAGCGAGAATGAGTATCTTGAATGAATGGAAATTCAAGAACAGAAATCCCGAAAGAATTTGAAGAGGACTCTTCGTCAACGTCGGCCATTTTTATTTTACCATGATTTATTCGGTGACCTGAGCTTCCTTCGTCTCGCTCACTCACTTCCTAATTCACCCTTGTTGTAAAACTTGGCGTGAAAAGGCCGACGCGTTCAACAAAAATCATGGATTATTGGTGCAAGTCTGTGAGCTCAATTCTAGGTCCACCTCTGACCTCTGTCGTGCAGAATTCCGGCAAATCTCAGCCAAATTTCAACACATAAATTCTGCATCTCTTAACCTGTATCCTGTTTGAATCATTGCCATGGACAATCAGAAATTGTGAGTTTCAATTATATTTTGCGTTTGGCGTCCCACTCATAGCCAGCCCCTGGCCGCGTCGTCCCATATGGTCTTATCACCACTCAACACGCGCCATTTGACGTGTTTCAGGTGGATGGTGTGCGACGCAATTTATGCCTGTCATGAACAGTGGATGTACCGTTATTCCATTCGCATGGACCATCTCCCCCCATCCACGCGATTGTTTACACCTTCCAACGGGTTCTCGCATCATTCCGCTCTGCCTTGGCACCTCACTTGAGCTGGCTCCAGTGAGCATTGATTACGACGCTCTTTGGTGATACTGCCAGTTTGGGATGCCCGCACACTCTACATGGCTCGAGTCGACCCCTATTTGATCTCAGGAGCTGACATCTGTCCTGACGTTGTCGAATCACGAATTGTCGAGAAAGAAGCTATCCAGCACCACTACCTGAGAAGAATGCTTGGGCTCACCGCAAGGTCTATGACTGCAATTCTTTTCTCGGAAACTGGGCTGGAGCCAATCCGGTATCGAAGGGTTCGACAGCTCTTGAATTACCTGTTGCATCTCGTGGTGCTGGAATCAGACTCAAGGCTCATTGTGGACGGTCTACTAGACTCCGTGGATCTCGCGAATCAGCATAAAATCTCGTGGATCAATGACATCTGCCTGGTCCTGTCGAGACTACCGGTTCCAATCTACTGGGATTTCACACGGCCGAGTGCGCTATCCAAGGCGACGGTTCAAGGTCTACTGAAAAGCCTCACAAACTCCATGGAAGAATTCATTCAAGCCTCCATTCTATCCTACAGCAAAACCCGTGATCTTTTTGCTGAGCGGCTTGAAATGGTCGACAAGATGATTAGAAAAGTCTTGTTCTTCCGACACTACTTGCGGGTCAGCAATGAGAAACATCGTCGAGCCTTGACACACCTCCTGCTATCAGGACATTCGCTGGCTAGTGAAAGGATGACGTGGACTAACTGCGACCGACCAGAGGCTGTACCTGACCAATGGAGACTTTGCTGCTTCTGCAAGATTTGCATTGAAGACCCAGTGCACGCTCTGTTCGGATGCAAGCACCCGCCGGTGATAGCTCTACAGCGAGATTTCTACTCTCGTCTGTTTGACACGCTGCCGGGAATGAGGGGCAAATACACCGATGCTGGCCTTTTCTTCAGAGACTTGATCTCTCGGCGCAAAACCACGGCGTTACTTGCCAAATATGCCGCCGACATTCTAGAAATATTCTATGCTACCCCGATGCTTAGAATAAGACGTGAATTCTACCTCACTCATGTGCAGATTGCGCCGGTCCCCCAACCGCCTTAGCAACTGCTAAAAACCCTGTTTTATTCTTTTCTTCTCTCTTTTCTCTAGGTCTCGCATGCGTGCCCAACGGGACTGCAGTCGTTACAATTATGGAACAGCTCTTGACAGCGCGGGGAGTATTTTTCCCATGTGGTTTTCCCTGCGTTAGTCTGTCCGACGTGTCGGGCAGGGAGTTATTACCGTGATTGTGGGATCTCCGCCCCCCGTCGGTAGTACGTTGTGCTCTAAGGGCATCTTGGAGCTTGATGTGGATAGCCACCCATATCTTAGTTACATGTTTGTTCTTAGTAAACTGGTAGTTCCAATTGTGGGACCGCGCCAGTATAATTTATCCTCCTCCTCCTCTTGACATCATACTCCAACAGATCTGACACCGTAATGTGGGTGCTAAGCCTATCAACAGCTTTCCTCTGTCCAATGTAGTCCCAATCCTGCGTGCCTACTCTCAGTATCTAGACGTGACCCAGCTACCCCGTCATTACCAGGGGGTGATGGCGCGATCGCAAGCCCGTTCAGCTCACAAGTGATACCCCCCAGCTCTCTTCAGCTACAAGATTCAAAGTCAGGTATGTTGTTGTCTAGATAATGAATACGTATATACCCCATTCACTCAGCAGTTTTTATGACCTGCATACCGCATTGAAGTCGTTGATTACGGGGTAGCTAAACCTTGTCCCTTTAAATTTTTGTGACCTCCTCTGGCATCTCGGAGAATCGTGCAGTGATCCTTGCGACCTTGCACCGCTCGCTCGTGTCACAGAACGAGGGCAGGCGACCGCAACAATCGGTGAGATTCTCTTACCCCATGTCATTTGGGCTGATACTCCTTCCGCAGCTACGACCTCAACCATTGGCGCTAAATTCGGCACGCTGCTATTTATCATTGCAAACGGGATGAAATTCACTTACCTTCGGATATTCTAGCCGCGCATTTCTGGAAGATTATCTCGTCAGGGCCGCACCACGCGTATGACAACCTTTTTTCATCTGCACCGATTGAAAATCAGATGGTACGTTTATCCTTTTCAAAAAACATCCATGTCCTTACTTTATTCAGTTCTACGGTTCCAGTTCCAACTCTTACATCAGGAGGGCGTGGAGTTGCGAGATGGGACTTCGGAATGCAGATTTATTGAAATAAAGTAACTTCCACCTGTGCTGCCCATAGAATCCGTCACCGTATCGAGGGACATGATCTTCCCTCGATGGGCCACCCGCCGAAGCTCGCACGTACTGCCTCCATCCTCGTCGCAGTAGCACTGAGTTTTGCCACCTTTCCCACCACTACCACTACCATGGTCATCCGTGCAATGTCACACAAGATACGAACCAGCCCAGACGAACTCCCAGAAAAAGGAACGAGCACGAGCGGAGGTGCAAGCTGGTCACTGCTGCATTGGCAGCGTCGAGTCTCAGGCACAGATAATATACGAGGCGCCGTTGGCGTTATCCGAGTGCCAGATAATAGATACCAGAGAGATTCAAAGTCCAGTGCGACGTATTTTGTACCAAAACCCAGAAAAATGCGGGAATCCGCGTGAAAGAAGCATCGTCCGGAAGCATGGACAGGAGGAGAACAACGAAATCAACTTCATCTAGGAAGGAGGGCGGTACGCAGAACAGTAACGGTCAAGACATGCTGTACGCACGGGGTCCCAATCCCAGCAGCGCAGTTAAAAGAATACCATCGTGGATCATCTCTGCGGTCGCCGAGTGCCAGCGAATGGGTTTCGATTGAGTTTGGACATGTCCAGTGCGAATGCTTGAGAGAGATTGCGTGGTGTTTTTCAAGCGCGCCGGCGTAGCGTTTCGGGACCAGTAGCGGGAGGAGGAAGATTTAGACAGCCGACAGACAGGCTCAACAACTCGAGCCCGAAACTTGGTGTCTGAACCGCTGAATATGCCGGACGTGAGATGGTGGTGAGAAGCAAGGGAGACTCGGATCAAAAACACAGCCACTCCGTCTTTCTCTTCCCGACTACATACCACAAACGCCAAGTTTCGCGCATCCATACCCTATCATCGAACACTGGCCAATGACTGGCATTCCTAATTCTTTAATCAAGGAACTTCTTGACCTTCCTAGCCTTTCTACTGGACGCGACACGGATCTTCTGTTTCGACATCGTGCACGACGACGGCGCGCTTCCTTCTCTGTCCTCGAGACCTCAGCGATCTATCATTCGTCTTCGGCATCGCTTCCAGCCCCTCCTAATTATCACACTATCTGAATGACCGTTAACTGTGACCACGCCAGCGCGTGTCTGCCGTCTGCTCCGTGGTCTAAGGGGGGAAAGATGTCACATGTTTTCCCTTGCCCGGCTTTTCATCTCTCGCGCATCCCTAAAGCCTATGAACATATCAACCCATAATTTACGGGCGAACTTTGGCAGCTCGAACGCTGTCTTCTCTACCCTTCCCGGTAACTAGGACCACGCCAGCGCGCGCCGTCTGCTCCCTGGTCTAAGGCTAGAAGGGTGTCACATGTGTTCCCTTGCCACGCTTTTCATCTCTCGTGCATTCCTACAGCCTATGCACATGCCAACCTGTAACTTCCGTGTAAGCTTTGGCGCCTCAAACGCTGTCTTCTTTACTCTTCCCAGCAACCTCAGTCCCGCCATTCCATCCACGCCCCCGAAATGCTCTTCATATGCCATGTTGGCGCATTCTGCGGCTCCCAAGTCGCTGGGGACCGATGCGGTCCGCTGCATCTCTCCTTCTGCCACATCCGGGCTGTCTATTGGGAACCGTTCTCCGTGTCTGGGAACCGCAGCACACTCATCCGAGACGTCGTTAAATCGAAAGGATTGGTTCGTCACACGCCAAGTACTAAGGTCGCCGAACACGGTAGTAGCTGGGAACCGCCACTGAATATTAACCGGACTATTCGGATTGCAGAGAATCTGTCCTCTGGACTCTTCTGGTCGTGCCTCGTCCTTGGATCAATTTTCGGGCTTTTCTGCCTACAGCGTCAATCTCTGGGCACTTCGTTCCAGAGTCTCTGTAACTAGAATCTCCCACTCTCTTCTGGGACGCTCCAACTTGCCCTTAGTGTCTTCAAAACAACTCTCAGTGTGCTGGGATAACCGCTATGAGCTCTTCAAGTCGACCACTCAAGGAGCGGTTCTGCTGGTACGTACGCGTTATATTCTTCGTCGCTTATTGCCTCCGAGTCGCTGATATTCTTTTCTTTAAAGCGCCGAGATTTCGATTCCCGTGCCAGGATCCACTGAATATTCGCGCGCGAGATCTTTATCTGGCCATATCGCACTCAATCGCATCTCGCAGCATTTCCGAGCGGCCACCTTCACCGAGGCATTTCCCTTTCATTCCACTCGTAATGCTGTTTGAATACCAGGGTCTAGCGAAAATCGTAACAACCTGATCCTCACACAGTTATCTGTTGAAAAGCCAGTGCTCCCTGCGGGTTATATATCGCTGGAGGACGTACCGGGCCAAACGAATCTGGTACAAAAAGGAAAATCGGGCTGTGGAATTCTTTATCGCCAACGCTCTTCAAAAATCTGCTGGATCGTTCGCTTTCATCTTTCTGAACGCCTTGCCTTTCAAAGAAGCTGTATTACCCCGTTGCCGTCATGGGCAAGGTATTTTGCAAAGATGAGGCCATTGGGGGTGATCACGAGGTCCGTTTGCTGACTTCTAATCCAATTTTTGAGACGCTCACAGCGGTGGCGACATCCCTATAGACTAAACTCTTGTACGCCGATGCCGGATGCGCCGCAATTTTCGACGGCATGAGTCCGATTTATGATTCCTGGTGTGCGTCCTCAACTCCGCCGACATTGAACTTGTGCAACCTCATTGAGAATATGATACACTGCACTTAGTCCGGCGCGGGGAAGCCATATCGACGCTACAAGGGCATGGATAGCCGCATACCAGTAGGAGACGATTTGTCCGCTCCCCTTTGGACTCTCCTCCGAATGGCTCCTCGCGCCTCGTACTCGAATTACTCTCCGGGCTTCTTTAGATGTGAACATAGCGTCGATATCCTTTGGTAGTTCGTTCCATACCTAGAATTCTCGCTCGTACTTCTGGGACGCTCTAAATTGCCCGCATGTCTTCGAGACAACTCTTAGCGCTTGCCTTTGTTCCCTGTTCCTATTCCGTGTCTAACCCAAATCTCGCAACCCATCCTTTGTAAAAGACTCCTGGTGCTAATTCTCGCCCGTGCTCCTAATCGTTTTCCCAATGGTCAGGACAGACGCTCCATGGCGAGCCCAGCTCGTGGTTCCTCCGGTTTTATCCATCGGATTCCAGCTGGTGTCCCTGAGGTCTTCACTGCGGTCACACCGAGACAATTATTATGAACCCTTCAATTCGAATGCCCATCGGATAGTGGTTCTGCTGGTATGTACACGTCATATTCTACTGCCTCCGAGTCGTTGATAGTCCCGATTTTGAAGGGGTGAAATGTCTATTTCCATGACAACGTATCAAGAAAAAAATTCTAACCGCGCGATGTCTTGACCTGCCAAATCGATGCATGGCGTTGTTCCCAAAGCTCTCCTCAACGGGCACACCTGCGCATCAAGCATCGGATCTCAACGCATTCGTTACATACCTCTTACCTCGATTAATTGCGGGTGCTGCTTCGCTCTCATCCAATTGTGACAAACTAAGCCCGGGTCTTTCTCTGTCTTTCTCCACACCTGTCCTACAAGCTCCGGTACCGGTGTATTCTGAATTATCGGTGCTGCTCACCTCGCATACCTGCATCCTCAGGTTAACCCACGCCCTCTGCCTTTCAGCATTTCCAACATATTCTATGTGAATCTGGGTAGGTCAAGTTCCATTTGCGTTCAAAAGGCATGTAATCGGCTCTCGTATCAGTTCCGAGCGGTCACCTTCTCTTCTGTCAATCCTTTAATGCTGTTTGAGCCTGTAGGGCAACGCGCAAGGAGACAGCTGCGGGTTTCCTCCGCATATTCCACTCTCCTTGGGTCTCCCGAGGCCTCCGCGCACAGGCTATGGTTAGGAGTCCAACACCGGATAAACTTCCCGAACAGGCAGAGATTTGATCGGAGTTCTACTCATCCACTCAACACTGGGGACCCTCCACGACCGGGTATCACATCTTGTGACACAGTAGGATTTAGGTTCTCACCGCAGCGGAATGGGTTGCTCCAAAAGGTTAATGCACCGTTGTTACGTTCTTTGGGCATTCTGTTAGTGGACGGTACTGTACTATTTCGATCAAATCGACAGTCACGCGTCACGCACCCCCCTGTCGATCACGAACTTTGGTCAAGGTCACGCGTCACTCGGGCCTCTGTTGAACCTCCCCGCTGTCACGGAGGCCTCAAAATTGCCCAAAAAGCGCCAAAAAGACGAAATTTCGCTGGAAAATGCCGAAATTTTGGAGGTGTCACGCAAAAATTCGGCCGTTGCCGAAATGTCGAATAGGTAAAAGCTGTCACGCGTCATCCCCCCTGTCGATTTGATCGAAATAGTACAGTAACCGAATTCGTGGCTGCCGATTGAAAGCAGGATAATGTTGTCATGTTGCGAGTGGCGTTCATTCCGACTGTCCGCCACAATCGCTCCCGAGTCCGGAAACGTGCTTTCGAGTTACAGTCGTTTGCATTTCATGAACACGTAATTTTTCGCGCCATCACGTGCGTATGCCGAGCTGAAGCTTCGGAACCCGACTGGAGACAGTCGGAATTTTGCAGGTAGGGTTTGGGATCCTTCCTACAGTATTGCTGCTCAGCCTTACCCCAGACCAACTTTTGTGGCCTGTATTTTTGAGCCTCGAAAGGTCTTGATCATCACGTGACAGCGGGGGGAAAAAAAAAAAAAAAAAAGAGTTCACGGCATTATAACAGCTCGATTCGTAGAGATTGTTCGGCTGCGTAAGAGATTCATCGGCGAGGAATCGACAGACGTCAGCGGATGCCGTGGTCCTTCGCTGGGTACTTAATGGCAAGGGCGGCAACTGATTGACCCCTCTCCCAATGCCTCTCCCCTCTCTTGACACCGTCACCGGGTGAGAATCTTGTCTGCACTCTTTAGTTTGCGAGTTAATTTAGCTAGTAGGTGCCTTCTCATTGGGACCTGGGCCAGCTCTGTAAACCCCGCATTTTTCTGTGCACTTTGCAGCAACCTGAAGTTAGCCGTCAGCTTTTGTACATGTTCGAAATCACTCAGAGCTGGTACTACTTTCGAAACTTCAAACAAGACGATTGGAGGTTCAAGGTATTCCTTCCCACTTGCAGCCTCGTTTTCCCCGGACGCAGTTTTTTGCAGACACTGGTAACGATCGCCTTGTTTGTTGACACCCTGGGCATCGTTGGTGACTATATCTGTGTGTACCTCGTGAGCGTTGACCTTTTATACGGGAGAACTTGGGACTATATGAATATTTAGTATACGATCACGCATGCTGGTATGTCCCAGAACCATCTTCCCCCACCACCACATAGTCTGCTGGATCTTTGCAGGCGATGCAGAGTACCTCGAAAACGTACACTGGGTGCGTCAATTTTGCATTTATGCTGTATTGATTAACTGCAATAACCTAGCCCATCCCATTGTATGGCTTCACTACCGGCGTGCTTGGTGCTTTGGTTCAAGCCTTTCTTGTCTTCCGATATTGGCGCTTGTACGTGCTTCATCACCCTTCTCTATCCATAGTTCGCTCAACTACAACAAATTCTAGTACTCAAAAAACACTTATCGCTCTTGTCCTGTCTTTCGCAATAATCATCTCGGTGTGCAAATTATTGTTTCTGCCCGTCACCTCAAGCCAACAGTACTTCCCGCACAGTTCGGCGGCGTCTTTGCATGCGATACGGTGCTCGCGCTGTACACCTCCTTCGCGGACCGCTCGAGGCTCAAGATCCCTGGAGCGTGCGTCCCTTGCTATAATTTCCCTCTTTTGGCATTCATTCATCCATGATCACCGCGGATTTTGTGTAATTAGGCTCTGGTTGGGCAGCGAGATCGCCGTGGACGCCAGTATAACGTCAGTCCTACTCTGGGAATTCAAAAAAGCCAGAGGGATTCTGACAGAGACGCGGAGGTGCGCAATATGGTAATTCATTTACTTGCGTGGCTTAGGCATTAATAGCACTCTCGACCGGCTTACCGCGGTAACAATCCAGAGCGGGGCTGCCGCTGCGACGTTCGCCGCAGCGGGTTTAATCTTGTAAGTTGCACCACCTGCTCGAAGTCGTTTATCAAGCTTACAGGACCGCGAACCCAGGTATTACCTAGAACCAGAAAGCAATTGTCCGTTGTTCATGTTAGATTAGTATTCCGTTACTCATCGGTCATTGGCAGTGCCTACAGGCGTCTTATACCCCCTCAGACGCGTCTATGTCATTACTTTGGTTCGCTTTTTCCTTCCCACATCCAGATTGATTTGGAACGTCATTGGTCATCTCGCAGCTTTCGAATCTCAATATCCGGAAGTCAGCAAAGTCTTTCACCGCAACGGGCACGTCTTCGGGTCTTGAGACGACCGGCCGGGAACGAGAGCTGCCGACATTTACTCGTTGGACCACAGACGACTCATGTGCTATTCGTGCGTTGTTTTTTATGATTTCTTTTCCAATTGAGCATCCGAGTTCCAAATGATAGATGTCCATCGCACCGTCTACACCTCCGTTCAAGTTGTACGACTTCTTTGACCATCCAATAATTTATACTAATTTAATTTCTCCAGGTCAGCGATGTTCCCCGGCAGGACCGTCCCCCGGAGACATTCAAAAGCGTAAGGAGCAATTGTGAGTGTAACATCATGTACACACCGTTGACATTTGGATGCAGTCTTTTCGGAGCGCCGCTAATGATAGCTGTCGGGAGGAGATAGAGCTGGCCGATTGTTCGTCCAAGAAACAGCCGACGTTGTCCACTGTATAATTACATGTCTGCGCAGACATTAGATTGATATATCACTGTACTTATGGTGCATAGTCAGCCCTTTTCCAACCTTTTCCTCTCCGCTTCCGATGGAGTTCTCTAAGCGGGAAATTCAATAATGCTCACGGACTGAACTTGTCGTCATCGTCAAGTTTCAACCTGCAATCCGGCGGTAACCATAGTTTATGGAAAGCCAGAGCACGCTCGTTTGATGGCCGTTGATTTCCCAATCAGGCAGTCAGTCCCAGGATACTTTGAAGCTGTCTCACACCTCACACCAGAGATTGCCAGATTTCAGGCCTTGTGATGCATAGCTTGAAACACTGAGTTTCAAATTGCACCTCAGCTGAGCCTGAATTCAAACTGATTCTGAAATTCTCAGTGCAGCGGATGTTAAAACTGAAATTAGTTGAAAACAGTTCTACATTTGGCTGCACTGAAACTAATATGAAATGATAAATATTAATTTACAAATCAGCCCAGCTGAAAAGTGGAAATGAAACTTCATTTCATGACTGGAAAAAGCTCTGCTGATACTTAGCATATCAGGTGCATTGAATCAGAACTGGAACTTCAAGTATCTATTCTCATTTTGGTCCATCGGAAATTTTTAGTTTCAGCTCTATGTTTAGTGTAGCTGAAATTTATATCGAAACCACTACTTTCAGGCACACTGAAATGTAGTCTCTTATAAACAGATGCTATAACAATAACCTCGTACCTCGGTTGTTATAGTCTGTCATTGACCTCGATTGAATGATCGCTGGCGGTGCTATTACAAATCATAAAAAATTCCCGGCTTTCAGATGGGCGCAGGGACGCATTTTTTTGCTCTTTCAAGGCTGTAGAGATGTTTAAGAATACGATTCCTGTAAGCTGCTCTACCAAAAGTTGAGCGGAAAGTTGCAGAAGCGCAATGACGGAATTTGATGTCCCAGCACGCGAAAATAGCCAATACTGTGATTCCTAGTGAAGAGCCCATGAATGGTAATTTGGAGGAGGTAGTTCAATTGGATATGATGTTTTGAGAGACTTTCTCTCCCAGATTTTGTGAATATGGCTGCAAGAAGGGTGAGTGGCTGCAGGGACAAATTCAAACTCTGACGATTATATAATAATGACGCTACGTATACACGATCGCGCGGTCAACTACAGACTAACTGAAATGGGGTTAATCAGTTTCAGTGCAACTGAAAGTAGATGTTTCAGTTCAGATTTCAGCTAGGCTGAAATAAAAGTGGAAACCAAGTATTTCAGATAGACTGAAAAGAGAAAAGATATTTGAAATTCCAGTTGTGATTTCAGTATGCTGAGTATCAGCCAAGTATTTTCTAGTAACGAAACAAATAGTTTCCATTCTGCTTTCAGCTGGACCAACTTGTAACTGATATTTCACCTTAGTGTGGGTGTGATGCATCACCCATTGACAACGATCGAAGGTTGACGATATATCAGAACCTACGGGTTGTAGGTGAATTTGATATATCACCTCACGGTCTTTTCTGGGGCCATTAAGCCATTAATTGCTGTGATTGTTGCTACGCAGCACAACGCGGACGAGCATCTGCATTTGAACAGCGTTGATCAAACGTCGTCGACATCGCGATCAATTGCGATCAAAACCCTTCGACGTCGTCGTCAACGACGACAAAAATGTGCTTCAAAAATCGCGAAAAAAATTATGAGATGTAAAGCACATACATACAATACATCTTGTAAAGTAGCTAGTGTATGCGGCGTTAAATGAACCCCAAATCGTCATATTACGACACCTCACGCCACCCTGGTGGGACCGCGCACCATCGTGCGCAGCAGCACCAGGCCTGCCCACAGGACCTCCCTGCTGCCTTTAGGACTGCCCTCTTCGCTGCCCCACCACCGCCTGCCTGCCTCCACTGCGCCGCCCGTTGCCCGCCCGCTGCGCGCCGGCTGCTCCAGCGCACAAGCAAGCCATTTCCCTCCCGTCCCTCCTGCGCTGCCTGCACGTCCACTCGCTGCGCTGCACTTCGACGCTGCAGTGTATGCGCCTCACTGCCTGCTCGCTTCCACCGTGCTGCTCACTTCTCACCCGCTGTGCGCCGGCTGCTCCAGTGCGCAAACACGTCCATCCCCAGGTGCCCTCCACCCTTTTGCGCTGCCGTCCGCCCGCCCGCTTGCATTGTAGGTAGCAGAATAATATGAATTCTGTGCAATCTAATAGCATCAGTGAGGATGGAAGATGCACCAACTCAACTCTCCATTCTCCAACCCCACGTCTTCAAAAGTACTTTCTCCAGTCCCAGGAAGGATTATTGACTGACCATCGCCTGCTATCAGCATCCTTCAACGCTCTACTCTACACTGTTGCGTTCGAGGAATTTTCCATCCTGCAATCAGATTCCTCATATTATGATTTTTGTCCCTGGTTTTGCAAGTATTCGACACATCTCAAAGCCTGCCGCCTGCGAGTTTAATAGCAATTTATTCTAGTTCCCGATTTTTTCTTCCGCAAAAGTCCCTGGTGCGTGAAGCGAATTTTTTGGGCATTGTCTCTCCCCAGGTATATTGACTACCTGCCCATCTAGCAGCCGAGGACCCCGAATCTGCGCCGGAATTCCGACTTGGTATGACGGCTTCTCGAATTCTCATCACAGCCTTCCTTTTCTCCTCCAGTCTTATCTCTCCTTTGCTCGTCTCTGGCCCCACTCGGGATCAACCTGGGTTCCAATGTCTGTCGCTCTGAGCATTTGGCATAATCTCACTGAAAATATGTTTCAGGAAAGTGCGAAAAGACCATCAGTGGTATTGCCAATTGGCATCAGAAATCCCGCCATCAACAAACAGCCGACCGTGTTGTGTTTCCGGACGGCATCGAGGGTAGCATCGACCGCGACAAAGGATTCTATTACATTTGGTGCGAAAAAAAAATACCCTATGGCGAGGTGCGCTTCATTTTGTGCATTAATTTAAAAATGAACGCCCCCCATACCATTCACATAATTTGCGTATTCTATAGTCTACTGCAGGGCTTGGGGTATGGGATACTACACTTGAGCTTGCCGTTTAGAGCGGTTGTGCGGGCCAGAACCATAGTACTAAGGCTGGTCACGAGTGCGGGTCACCCGCGAGTCACCACAGGTTGACCCATGGAAATACTCGTGGGAAACCCGACTCGCGGGTTCGGGTACCTGCGGCCACAGGTAGACACAGATCCGGGTGTCAATTCATATGGCCCTCCGGGCATCCCTGGTACCGTGGACCCAGACCTGTTGTTGGATGAAAATTCCTATTTCTATCTCAGGTCATTACCGTCTTATTCGACTCCCCTAACATTGCCTTTCAGATACGATGCTATTACACGAGATCCGAAAGATCCACAGCAAGGAACCCGACGCATCGGCTCCGTGACCAGTCGCGATCACGAGGTAATGAGAGCTCGGAACACCATCAATGATGGCGACGCCCACACGCTCGATACGAGGCGCATCCATTGCGCTCTCTGCATATCAACTCCTTTCATCCCGTGCCTGGCAAGGGCTTTATAGGGCTTGGGGCGTGTAAAACCGCTCTTGCGATCGCGTAGTGGCTTCGACTGGTCTTCCCGGGAGCATTGTCAGACACCGCCGCATAGCCATCCCTTTCACACGTATAGTGGTGGGAAAGTTCGGTTCGACCTTTCGGTTCAAACTCGAACTGAACCGAACTGAACGCAAAGTTCAGGTTCGAAGTTCAGGATATCCCTGAACCTGAACCTGAAGTTCGGTTCAGGGTTCAGTGGAGAACAACTTCGGCCGAACGGGTTCAAACACCGAACTTTAAGCCGAAGCTCGAATCAGTTTGGCAGCCCAAATAAGGTCAGGCAACTGCATGGCATTTATGGTGTTCACTCCGCACATTTGTTAGATCACCCACAATGTTGATTCACACACAACAAGTCCGATATTCACCGGTATGGTTCACTTTTGGGGTGTCAGCAAGTCAGCGGCACCATATGGTGCCGGCAGCTGATGTCTTCTGCCGGTCAGTGTGGAAGGTTCGGATTGTTCGCCCGGTGGGCCACAATCAAGGTTGCGTCTGGACGCTCGCCATGCGTCAATATTTAGTTACCCATGTAGACGCTGTAGGATTCTCTTTGAATTATTCATGTTCTGTGGTGCCCTTTAGGGAATCTTCTTGATGTTCGACCTTCGCCTCTCCTGAGCCTCCTTTCCATGATTGCGCGCACAGCGGGCTCCACTACACCAAAACGAGAAGTATGTTCTATAGGCTGACTTGTGCACGCTGCACTGTTTGTTTCCGGGCGGGAAAAAATAAGTACGGTTCACGCGTTCGAACTTGTCTGAACGCTGAACCGAACCGTCTTGAACCTGCACCTGCAGTTCAGGTTCGGGGTTCACTAAATCCCTGAACCTTAACCGAGGTTCGAGTTCAGCGTTCGGGGAAAGTGGCTTTGAACCTGAACCGAACCGAACTTTCCCATCACTACACACGTATAGGTACATGCAGGTACGAAATTTAAGGACTCATCGGGGTCACAAAAGAAGTCAGAATACTTCTCGCCGAAGCCATGGATTAAGGTCCGTTCAGTATGGTACAGCTTTACTCGAGTTGCATCTTGTACATCCGACTCGAACGCTCGGAAGCCGCACTGAATGTCAACGTGACAGGTTCGCGTATGACGGCGACATTGTTTGTCGACCAACCTTCCGGCACTTCCAGAACTAACTCGTCTGCAGCGGGGTAAGCCGTGATATACAGTGTTCATGGACCGGAATCACCACCTAAAAAGCACTTTATTGGGATAGCACAGTGTGGAAGCTCGACTTGTTACACTCGTAGCCTTCCCATCCCATTCCGTTCTGAGCTGTCAACCGTAAATGGAAATGCCGTCGCGCTTCTTTATGTTTTACCTCCCTGCTACGCAATTTCTTTTATCTCCACAAGTATTCTCACCTTTTCTCTTCTTGTGTCCAGGACCTCTCGACCCTCAAGTCTACATTATTCTTCATCTTCACGTTCAGAGGGATTCAACAGCTATCAGAGGTCATGTAAATCCTTCAGGCCTCGAGGTCGGCATTAGTGCTTGTTTTGGTACCCGGTATATTTTCATTATGATGTCCTTCTTCCTTCGTATGTCACACGGTAGCAATCTTGACGCGAAGATCAACTCCGACGCGACTGCTCACTCGGATCGCACCTGGGATCGACGTGAGACGGCCTGGGCACCCGTTCTCAATGCTGAGCGGCACAGCGTAGTCTCCCTATTCATATTTGCGCGTCTCCCGGTGTGCAGTTCGCGGAGGAGTCGATTTAGCCGAGGGAATTACAACGGTCATTTTACGTACGTTACATACATGTTTTAATTTTGCTTGCGGGCTCTGGTGCCGCACGAGCACGCGGGCGGCCATCCCCTCATGTATCTCTCCCCTCTCTCTCTCTTACCACCACAATCCACACGACTCTGAGCAATTCCGTGCGAATACACCTTCATTCAACCACTCTGAGCTGGGTTTCCTTTTCCATTCTCGTTTCTTTTCACTCTATGGCTACCTTGATTATTTCCCAGCCGGCTCTCACTTTTGTTGCACGACTCGGCGCTATCTCCGGCACGACCAGGACCCCCTCTTGTCTATGTCAGGACAAACCTACTCTTCGTCAACAGGCTGCTTCCTCGATCGCTAATAACTGCTGCTGGAACATTATACCCATCAGCCGTCCCAGAGGATTGCTGGTGGGAATGGAAGGCCAGGCGAGGACGACCTCGCGGCCACGCTAAGCTGATACAAACCTTTTAATTCGGAGATTTAAATTTGGATACACACCTACTCTAGAATATGACTGAATACTTTGAATTTGCACCGTTCATTTACTGTACTTTTCCGGGTTCCCTTCAAATCAGTAGTCATGCATCACACACCCCTCTGTTGATCACGAACTTTGGTCGAAGTCATGCGTCACTCGGGCCTCTGTCGAACCTCCCAGCTATCACGCAGGCCCAAAATTGCCTGAAAAGCGCAAAAAAAGACGAAATTTCGCGCGAGAATGTCAAAATTCTCGGTGTGTCACGCAAAAATTCGGCCGCTGCCGAAATATCGAATAGGTAAAATGGGTCACGCCTCACACCCCCTGTCGATTTGAAGGGAAAAGTACAGTAATGGGCCATGTCCATCGCTACCACTGCTCCGTCATTGTGGACCATACGAAAGGTCTAGTTTACGATGGCCTTGTAAGGAGAGTTCTCGCTGGTATCCATGGCTCTCTCCATGGAGTGAAGCAAAGAGTCGTTGAAGGTCTGCATGCGGTGGGACAGGTGCAAGAGGGAGAGAGTGTGTAAAATAGAAGAAGAGCTTTTAAAGCTGGATCTATTGTCCTGGTGACTCAGGGGCAGCTGTGAAACAGCAGCGCTGCGAGTCACAACATGCGCTCACGTGTGTGGTCTGCGTGGGGCATGCTGCTTTCTGGGGTTCAATATGGGAAAACCCGTCCAAGCCCTGACGCGCTTCTACGAGTGTCTAAAATAAGGCACGTGTTTGCATAGAGCCTCACCCATCCTAGGTATTCTGCATCAGCTGCCAGCCCCTACCACCCCGACGTGTATGTATTATTATAGCTCACAAGCCGCGGTTATTTTTGCCAGACTTGAGACGGCATTGACCGAAGGGGATCAGACTTAAGACGGTAATTGAGGAGAACCGATCGGTATTGCTGAAATACTTGCAGGAACGCTGTGTAGAAGTCCTTAATGACGAATTGAAGTGAAAGTATGCAATGGTACAAGTCTTTAACGCATAGTGTAAAACAAGTATTGTAACGCACAATGAAATAGGGTGCCAGTTGAACAATACTTCAAATGCGCAATATCCGCGAGCGAAAAGGGATCTAGACACAATATACAGTCCACAATTGCCTAAGTGCTAGGCCACCTACATATGATTAATCCCTAAAGTCTAGGGGCCCCCAAAATCCGCCGGAATCTCGGCCAAAGCCTAGACTCTAGGGCAGAAATAATATTTTTATAATATTATTTGGCCTCATGGGTTTGGCCAAACAACCTTGCAGGAAGAAAAATATTATTTTGCCTGGCCACTTGGGTGTGGCTACTCAGCAACAACAATATTGTACAGCCTGGAAAGCTAGTTTCAGCTGCATGGTGGAAGAATATTATTTGCCCTAGATGCATGGGTTTGGCTGAACAACCTTACAGGGAGAAAAAGATTATTTTGCCTGGCCACTTGGATGCAGCCCATCAGCAACAACAATATTGTACAGCCTGGAAAGCTGGTTTCAGCTGCACAGTGGAAGAATATTATTTGCCCTAGATGCATGGGTTCAGCTAAACAACCTGGCAGGAAGAAAAATATTATTTTGCCTAGCCACTTGGGTGCAGCCCATCAGCAATAACAATATTGTACAGCCTGGAAAGCTGGTTTCAGCTGCACAGTGGAAGAATATTATTTGCTCTAGATGCATGGGTTCAGCTGAATGACCTTGCAGGAAGAAAAATATTATTTTGTCTAGCCACTTGGGTGTGGCCCATCAGTAACAACAATATTGTACAGCCTGGAAAGCTGGTTTCAGCTGCACAGTGGAAAAATATTATTTGCTCTAAATGCATGAGCTCCACTGAACCAGCTTTCAGTGGCCATAATATTATTTGGCCTAGCCACCTGGCTTCAGCCAATCCACTGGAATAATATTCTACAGCCTAAATGCTTGGGTTTGGCTACATGCTGAAAAAATATTATTTGCCCCAAAGTCTAGGGCCTGGCTTGTCAGCCAAAATATTATTTTGCCAAAATTGCTGGGTTTTGCTGATCACCCCTAATATACAACAGCCCAAAAAAAAAAAAAATACACTTCATCCAGGATTGAACTCAAGAACACCAGATGAACATGACATCAGCATCAGAGAGATATTTACCACTACACCACATCACCATTATATATTTTCCCATTATGGTGCCACATATTGGACCAACATCTCCCATCAATCCGGTCTATTTTGCACGCCTGTCAAATTAACCATCATTTATCGCCGGCTGTGGGAATTTATTTTGCGTTTTGTGCAACAACCAGGGGCTTGTTCCCAGAACTGTCAATACAGTCAGAGAGCCCAAGCATCTAGGCTGTAGAATATTATTCCAGTGGATTGGCCGAAGCCAGGTGGCTAGGCCAAATAATATTATGACCACTGAAAGCTGGTTCAGCAGAGCCCATGCATGTAGAGCAAATAATATTTTTCCACTGTGCAGCTGAAACCGGCTGTACAATATTGTTGTTACTGATGGGCCACACCCAAGTGGCTAGGCAAAATAATATTTTTCTTCCTGCAAGGTTGTTCGGCCAAACCCATGCATCTAGGGCAAATAATATTCTTCCACTGTGCAGCTGAAACCAGCTTTCTGGGCTGTACAATATTGTTGTTGCTGATGGGCTGCACCCAAGTGGCTAGGCAAAATAATATTTTTCTTCCTGCCAGGTTGTTTAGCTGAAACCATGCATCTAGGGCAAATAATATTCTTCCACTGTACAGCTGAAACCAGCTTTCCAGGCTGTACAATATTATTGTTGCTGATGGGCCGCACCCAAGTGGCCAGGCCAAATAATATTTTTCTTCCTGCAAGGTTGTTCGGCCAAACCCATGCATCTAGGGCAAATAATATTCTTCCACTGTGCAGCTGAAACCAGCTTTCCAGGCTGTACAATATTGTTGTTGCTGAGTAGCCACACCCAAGTGGCCAGGCAAAATAATATTTTTCTTCCTGCAAGGTTGTTTGGCCAAACCCATGAATCTAGGGCCAATAATATTCTTCTACTGTGCAGCTGAAACCAGCTTTCCAGGCTGTACAATATTATTGTTACTGATGGGCCACACCCAAGTGGTCAGGAAAAATAATATTTTTCTTCCTGCAAGGTTGTTCAGCTGAACCAATATATCTAGGACCAATAATATTTCTCCACTGTGTGGCTGAAACCAGCTTTCCAGGCTGTTGAATATTATTTCCCTCAATCAGCCCAGCCCAGGTGGCTAGGCAGAGTAATATTATGGCTGCTGAGCCACCAATCATGTTTTGTGCTCACACTGCATGAAGGGCTCAATCCTGAACACTAGGCCAAATAATATTATAAAAATATTATTTCTGCCCTAGAGTCTAAGCTTTGGCCGAGATTCCGGCGGATTTCGGGGGCCCCTAGACTTTAGGGATTAATCATATGTAGGGGGCCTAGCACTTAGGCAATTGTGGACTGCACGCACTGTACCATTAAGTACATGGAAGCAACCATCTTCCATGCAGAAGAATAAAGAAAAAAGGTATCACAGTCTACGGCAGAACCCGCAAGGCGCCGCGGTCGCATCGCAGACGTATCCCGCGCCTCTCGACAGAATCTCTCGGGCGTCGAGTATTTTTATGTGATGGGCTAGCATAGAGTATTCCTGGAAAAGATTAAAACAAACAAATAACCCCAGCATGACGGCTCGACACATACTCTTTCGGGCACCTCGTCCTTTTTACTATTCACATCGAGGCGCTGGAAAGAAATAGAAAGCTCTACAATTGCCCCCGGCTTGACATATTTTAAGATCGTATCGTTCTCGAGTTGGGAAGCAGTAATGAAGTACGCCTACTCTGCCGTTTCAATTATCGAGAACATTCACAACGGAGAAGGTCACACACATAAAAGGAGTTATCCTTAGGATAACGGACAAGTCCGAAGCCATTGCCACTAAACCAGGAACCACGGACTCTCCCACCCTGGATGAAAGTTAACACAAGCACGGCTTGAAAATATGCAACCAACGAATTCTTTGTGATCACAACAAATGACATCTTGAAGCAATTCGAACTGACGTCCATAGACGTGGAGAACATCACAGGTCATGTATCGTGGAGGCTGAATGCGAACACAAATTCCCAAGTTCCCGTCCTAAACGAAAGTCAGTGAACATTTGTATAAAAAGAGGACATCTCACCATGCACGACAGATGACCGACTTCGCCAAAGGCAATGGTCTCAAATCTATCCAGGTATTTGCGTCGTGATGGCCCGGCCGAGCCAGTACCTGCAGTGTTTCGTCTGTATGTGAACAATGACCCCTTGCCCAACGTTCTCTCTCGACAGGGAAAACATTCATCCTTGGTCGCGTAGGCTAGCGAACTCGACTCGGTACTCTTGTAGCTGACGAACCACGACATCTTTGCAGCCAAAGCGAAAGAAATAACGAATGGAAAGGAAAACAAAAATGTAAAGAGGAGTGCAAAGCGGGGACTGATATATAGGAGAAGGGGTGACATCAAACGCAATGGATACACTGAAGAACCCCGATATTATCGCATTCGTAATCCGGACCTTTCAGCGGGAGGGCGCGATCAATCATGAAACCGAACCCGCTGACAGTTGCGCTGTAGATCTCCAAAAAATAGAGAAATCAGAATAAAATAAGGTATGGCATCGAACGCCAAAAATATACCTGGTCACTTTGAGCAGGACCGTGCCCGGGAAAATCGAGGCATCTCAGGCCGATCTCGAACTGAACGTTTGTCCCGACAACAAATAACTCCTTAACTTCATTGCTCGTGAAACCCCAAGAAGGCGTAATAGAAATCTGAGGGCAAGCGTAAACGCAGAGTTCCAGACGACTGTGAAACGTACATAGAACGTAGGCTCGTGACCAGCCTGCCTACGAGTGGCAAAAATTGTGGCGAGCACTTTGCTGTAGGCAGGCTGGTACAACTCGGGACAAACAAAAGGGCTGAGCCCGGAGTTTGAAATCTTTAGCGGATGCCGATCATCGGCATCATTGTGGCTGCGCAGTCCCATCAATTCTCAGTCAAATTTGAGGTCCTGGTTTGTGCATCCTAGGATGCTTTGCAAAAATCTGAGGAGACAGATTTCAAGATAAGTTTAGCTGAAGTCAATTTGATCTTTGGAGTTGTGTGAATATAATAAAAATTGAGGTCAGGCTAACAGAGAAGGAAATTTTCAAACTCCGGGCTCAGCCCTTTTGTTTGGCCCGAGTTGTACCAGTCTGCCTACGGCAACGTGCTCGCCACATTTGTTGCTCATCGTAGGCGGACTTGTTACGAGTCTACATAGAACGTGTTTTGAATCAACGGTATTATCAGAGACCGGCTAGTCGGCCACCTTAATGGTTTTGAGTATCTGGCACAGGGATGGGTGGGTAGACCAAGTTTTCTAGCCTTCGAGGATAAAGTCTAGCACATCGTACGAATGGGACGCACCAAGTAACGATGGATTTGGTAAAGTTTTGATTGCTCGGCGAATATTTTGCCGCGGCAAGTCCGGAAACGGCGAAAACTAGGTACCCGGCCAGGCGTGGGAACGTTTCAGTCGGCCACGTTTGTCTGCCATTTTGCGCTCGCTCTGCTTTCCGCATGCAACCGCAAATACAACCAATGAATTCCAGGGATACAACAGGCCTCTATGACATCAAAACTACTCGTTGCTCGCCTTCAGCACGTTATCAATGAGGAATTTACGCTGAGACAGCACACCGCCAAGTATGCGTCATCTAGCTATTTTTGCACTCACAAACACATATTATAAGAGTTGCAAGGTAGTTTCTAGTAGTACTATCACTAGTACTCTGGACTTCTGTTCGGTGATACAAAGGAGAGTCAGAGTGAGCTCCGAGCTGCTGATTGTAGTGTATAGACGAGGTCTAGCGTATTCCGCGGGCTGTCGCTCTTACACAAAGAGGAGATAAATACCCAAAAGCCCCAGAAGTCATCATTTAGAAGTTGTATCCTACAATAGAGGACCAACGACTGCACAGAGGAAGTCTTTGGAGACTTACAGAGTACTAGCGAGTGGATTGAAGGCTAAGGGAGTCGGCCGCGGGCAGTTTACATAGGCCGCGGGCCATCCTTCCAGACTGGCATTAGGTCGCGGGGTCAATGCAAGGCCCGCGGGCCATGCTGAAGCAAGCGGAAAGCAGTTACAGAGGAGAACTATGTAGAGAGAGTACACGTGGGGAGACGCGTCGCGTCCCTAGTGACAAACAGAGACACACAGAGTGGAGCAATGGGATTTATTCCATTGGACCGGAGTTTAGAGTGGGATTGTGGGTACAGACCGACAAGTAACGGACCCGCGGGCTCCCTTTGACGACAGCAGCATTATCCTAGTGGGCGGATTCAACTCCGCACCCAGAGGTTCCAGGCCCGTGGTTGCAGACAGCAGCCCGCGGCACCTATCATATACCCAAATCAGGACATGAGAACCATGCGAAGGGTTTCTCTTGGCCTGTGATGACGCATCAGATACGCATGGACATCTTTTGTTTGCTTTTGTTTTCACTCTCTGTTTTTCACATGTAAATCTATATTCTAGTAGTATAAATAGGGCTCGAGGACCCCGCGGAAGGCAGTTCACCTTGGCAGACGTTGTAGCAGTTGTTCTCAGGATAGATCGCAGCGCATACATTGCCTCGGTCATTCTCAGACTACGGCACAGCTCTACTGTTGTGGTTGTTCTCAGGTCAGCTTTGCGGAGATTAGTTCTATCTCTGTTGTAGTTGTTCTTTAATAGAGACTTGGTTGTTGGCTCTAGAGTTCAGTCAGAGTTGTGTGATTAAGTTTCGCGTTGTTGGTGCCGCGGCCCCTTCAATTGGCCCGTGGGTGACCTTCACGTATAAAAGAGTTGTGAAGCAGTTGGCTATTGCCACAGTAGAAGTGTTGGGCTTTGTCTGTCAGTCTTTAGCAGCTTGTGGATGCAACCACACTGTTGAATCGAAGGGCCTTTGGCTAGGTCATTTCGTTTGACCGTTGTTGACCCCGCGGGCGGTCTTCACGTATAAAAGAGAGGTTTACCTACCTGAGTGGGCTTGTTGCTTCGCATCTGCTTCGCTAGTTGCATCCGCGGTTGATATTGCCCGCCGTAACCAACAGGAAGATCAGTTTGGTCGCCAGCAAGGTGCTTAAGCCTTGAAGTAGAGCGAAAGGTTCCTGTGGCAGGTTAAGCCAAGGTCTACAATGAGAGTTACTTGTTGTAAGAGTGATTGAAAGCCAGATCTGTGACCTCAATTAGAGGATTTGCTGTTGAAACCTTTACAAACTCTGCCCTGATGTTGACGAAACTATCTAATAGTCTTCCTCTCGTCTTGTATCCAAACCCAAACCCTTGTTCATGATGGTTCATCGAGGCCACGGGCATAGTTTCGTACAAGATCCTGCATAGTTGAGGTGCCGCGGGGACTTTGTGTTAGCAGTTATTGAGGGCTGAGGCTCCGCGGGAGTGTTGTGTTGGTTTTGTAGAGAAGGATTCGTTGTCCACAATTGGGATTCAAACCAGTTTAAATCGCATACTACGACTCGGACCCCGAACTCACCAAGGGAGCGCACTGTCTTTTGGGGAGTGATAGCAGTTTGTGGTGTGGTTGTTAGTTGTGGTGTTTTTGTTAGCACTTCACTATATATCGCATTTTCAAGCTTATAGTTTAGCGCACAGTTTCAACGCTTCGATAAGAGCAAGGGGTCATCAACATCACGGTGCGCCAGATATTTGTCCATCGCTGCGCAGTCATTGACATTGAACAACGGCTCCCAGGTCACATCACCGTCTGTCCACACCACTTGGAACTGCAGATTGCGGCGTGACTCCCACTGGTGCCCATTGAAAGAGACAATCTCGGTTTCTTCTTGGTCGGACTCGTCGTCATCGTCTGAGACATCGTGCGGTTCGAGGGAGGTGGTTGGATTACGGCTTGTGGGTTCAACAGGTTCGTCCAAATCGGTTTCTTCATCAGATGATTCGATGTACGTTGCACTGGGGCCAGGGTTTGCGCCAACACTGTGTTCATCAAAGTCAGAGTTGTCTCCTGAAGAATCCGACTCTGGACCCGACTCTTCGACATCACCGCCGGCCTGTGCCGAACCTCGACCTCTCCCCACACCCCGGACATCCCCTGAGCCACGCACACCCCGTCGTTGGCCACTGCGTGTGCCGCCCCGTCCTTGCCCGCGCGCCTTTGCAGCCGCTTTCGCAGCCTTGGCGGTGTGGAAGCACGACTCACCTTGCTCGTCGCGTTCAATTCCCGAGCCCGTTCCAACCTCCATCTAAATATTTCAGCACATTCTACTCAATTATTGCCTCGTTCTTCCATTTGCTCCTCCACACTCATTTTAACCATACTCACATTATATTTGCACTTTTCCTTCCAGATTATTTCCACAGCTGTGTAACTGCAAACCGCCACTTTTCAGATTCGAGCCGATTTATTCATCAACTCATCTCTGATTATTCATTTGCCATAGGAATATTTTTGTTATTGTGTTTTGAACTGTTCTCTACACCCTTGCACTCACTCACCGCATATATCACACAGATGTTCATTTTTTCTCACTACGTACTGCCAACGCGATGGTTCAGACCATCTTCGGGCTTCTCGGACTACGCCGGGGATCGAGCCGACTGTGGATTGGGCACCCACTTGTCAACGTCTTGGGGGGACGTGCTCTCCCTATACGTCTTTGCGTAGTTCCCAGACAGCTGGGGACAGTTTGACTTTAGCCGCGGCTTTCCGCCCACGGACTCTTACATACATCATTATGATATTTATTTGTTTGTATATCACGGCATCTTCCCTCTCTCTCTCGTACCACCACGTCAATCCACTCGTTCTGAGAATCCTCGCGCAAATCCACACTCCTTTGAACACATCTGAGCTAAGTTTCATATTTATTGACTGTTCTTATCAAACTACACGTACCTTTCCTTCTTTCCCAGCCATCACCATCATTTTACTGCACGGCTCGACACCCATCCGGCACGACCTTGACACGTCCTCAGTCCACCCCAGGACTACATTATACTTCGTCAGTGGAGCCCACCGCGAGGGGTGTCGGTTTTCCGCTGCCGGAATTCAGCTGAGTCGTCAATTTCATATATTTCTGTCCCCCACTCTATCTCCATCTCCATGCGCACGTTCATTTAATTATGGCGTCGAGCTATTCACCCGTTCCTTACCCCTCACTTCCCGCTTCCAATAATCTATTTACCATGTTTCTGCTCGTTCCCATGCCCGTCCCGCGCACGCCAAATGCCCCGTACTTTGATGAGCGCGGTGTCCGAGCCTTCCTCGATCTCATTCTTCTCCACGGTTCAAACGCTGGCATTACCAATGCTGATACTCTCGTTACGTTTATAGTTCGTTATTCATCGGACCGAGTTCGTGAAGTTATTCGATACATCCCCGAGCTCGATGATGATACGCCGAATCGCACTTGGATGGCGGCGTGCGAGCAGATGTTGCTTTTGTATGGATCTCTGGACGACGACCGGCATGTTTCGGAGTGGGAATTAGTCGAGTTCTGTCGTGAACAATCTGCTAAGTCTCCCTTTCGTACGAAGCTCGAAATCGAGCACTACTTACGCAATTTCCAGTTCATCGCAGCGCCTCTCCTCAAGCAAAAAGATATCACCATTCCACAGCGCGACTTCTATTTCGTGAGCGGCATTCCCAGCGCGATCAAGAACTGGTTTATCATGCGTGTCCCCGAGTCCCAACGTACGCGTTCCAACCCGATTCCGTTAACTGACTCGCTAGGTATTCTTTACGAGCACTTCGATCCGGACTCCTTGTTCCCCGACCTATGGAATGAGCTCAACTCTTTTGAGCTCGCCGCCACAATTTCATTATCGAATGCGCCTCCTACGCTGACTCCCGCTTCAACTTGTTCGCTCGCGATCACGGCGCCCTTACCGCAAAGGATTCAATCTCCAACACCTATCGCTCTCGCTGCGTTCGTACCGCACACTGCGCCCGATCCGGTTCTAAAGCCAGAGTTCCCGAAAGCACCCGTGTCCGTCCCTACGCCATCGGCAACCGCTCCATTCGTACTCGATACACCCAACTCGCCACAAGTCCAAGAAATCTATCCGAATCCCGATCAAGACGACATCTCCTGTGACGATTTGGACGCTGATGAGGAATTCAAAGTATCCCCCTCCGAGCACAATGGTAAGTCGGCAGGAAAGCATGTCCGTTTCAGTTCTACTGTGGAGTCACGCACTATTGAGCGACGATCGGAGGAGAGTACCGTCTACTTTTGTGGCAGGAACAAGGTTACTGACCGCATTTCCGAGCTTCGTGATATTCTGATCGATATTGAAGCCCTTCAAGTGTCGACGCGACAGCAGGCAGAGCTAAGCAATTCTCATGAGTCTACCCTTTCCACTGACAAAACACTGCGCAATTGGGCTGAGATCTACAGGCACATTGAAGACGAGCTGAATCGCTCCATTGCGTCCAACGGTTTTGAGGATTTGACGTGGGCCTCAGACGACTCTGATGTGCTGATTTCAACTGAGGGGAACGAAGAGCTGGAGCGGTATCTAGCGGGTAAAATTCAAGATCCAGGATCCGAGTTAAGTTCATTAGAGCTTCCGTGCGATGGTCACTCTGCCACCATTACAGATAGCGACCTGGAGAGCATGTTCGACTTTGACACCGGCCAGGAGGCTGACGGCGCAACCCAACAGTTAAATTGCCAAGACGTTCTCGAGCCTGAGCGCATTACGCTGAGTTTCACTCCATATGGTGCACATTCTGACCCCAGATCAAAGCTAGATGCAGAGCCAACCGACCCTCAAACGACATCTGCAGAGATTGACGATGACTATGAGCGCTATCTCGCAGGAGGGTATGACGGGAGTGGCGGCGACAGTGTTTTCGATTTTGTGACCGATTTACAGGCTAATTCTCCGCAGAGTTCTTGTACAGAGCTTGACGATACTAACCAGAGTTTTGAGGTAGACACGGATTCTCGCAAGTACTCGTTCTCGAGCAACGCCCAAGTCCTCGACCTCGCTGAGCTGTCCTGTCACACGCCGAGTGTCACCGTTTCCGATTCCAGACCTCGCGCGCTAAGTCTTTCGCTTTCATACGACGACTCTGAGGCTGCATTTGACCCAGTTAGATCCTCATTCGAGCACAGCAGCGTTCAGCAGCGTAATGATCCCGAGTTCGATCTAGCTGCCGTTTTGGATTTATACACACTCGTTGAGCCTTCCCAGCTGAGTATTCCATCTCCGATTACCTGCGTGGACCCGGATTCCGAACCCGATTCTGTCACTGACTTGTTCTTAGAGCTATTTTACAACGAGAAAAATCCCTACAACCTCAGCGCACCATTTCCCCGCAGCGAGTCGGAGAAAAATTCCTCCGAACCCAGCGCTGTGTTTATCAACTACGAACAGGATGCGAAGGTCGATTTTGAGTTGTACATTATTCAAGATATCGCGGAGCTGAGTTACATTCCTCCTTCCACTCATTTACTCATAGAGCCGTTTATTACCGAGCAAAAATTCCCCGAGCCCCGCCATGCGTCTAGCGACAATGAGCACGACCTGGAGCTTATATACGACTTATATTCCGCTGCAGACATCAACGAGCTGAGTCACCACTCTACATCCATTCATTTCACCCCTGATTCTGAGCCCACGTCGGTTACTGACATGTTTATCGAACTGATTTTGAGCCAGGAGATATCCCAAGGCGTTGATTTCGAGGCTGTGACATCTGCGAACGAGCATGATCCAAGTACTTCTGCCCACTCAAATCCTGACGAAGATCTGTGCCCCATTTTAAAATTTTACACCGAGCAAATCGAGTATCCAAGCCGAACCGAGCCCTTCAAAGGAGCTGAGTCCCAGCCTTTCTCCTTGCGCAAATCTTATGTCCATGATTTCGTCCCAGAGTCACTTGTATCACGCACCGAATCGCATATGCACGCTAGAATCAAGCCAACGGACGATTCCCCAGGCTATCAAGAGTCAGTACTTACTTCTGAGCCCAGTTTTTGCATACGCGCGTCCTCGAATCAGAGCTAAGTCATTCACACATTTATTTTTCCATCTATTCTCCACCGCGTTGAGCATTTTTCTTGTCGTACTCCAACATTTTTATTTTTTGTTTGTGCCGTTCTTCTGTTCCGAGTTGCATACTGACCACAATTTCGAGACTATACCCAGACGCGATACGCTTCCCGAGCTGTCCAGTGCAAAGTCAGCTGCTATTCAAGTTCATGAACGCGTGGAGTTGAGCTCTCGAGACTCAGTCCTTCCATCCGGTCCAAGTTTCGCATTTGGGCGTCCGAGAATCAGAGCTGAGTTTTTACCTCAATCGTTTCTCCATTCATTCTCCATCACAATACATCTCCTGTTTGTCATACTTCGATGTTTTTGTTCCTTGATTGTGTTCTTTCCTTCCGAGCTTCACGCTGACCACAATTTCGAATCTATAGCAAGGAACGATCGGAGCTCGAGCCCGTCTGCAAATCGGTCCATTACCTGCATTCCTAAGTTACCTCCGCACCCAATCTGCGCTTCAAGTTCAATAATCGCTGAGCCGCGTGTGCCAGATAAGCTATTACTTTCAATATCTCTTCTCATACCACCTTTCCTTGCTTTACCTGCCAGCTCACGCCTGATTTCTTCATTGTACAGTGATTTCAAGGACGATTCCCCAAGCTATCAAGAACCAATACTTACTTCCGAGCCTAGTTTTGCATACGCACGCCCCCGAATCAGAGCTGAGTCTTTCTTAAATTTACTTCTGCATCGTTTCGTCATCACACTATGTGTTGTTCTCGCCATACTCAGCCGTTTTTATTCCTTGATTGAGCCGTTCTTTTCTGAGTCGCATGCTGATCACAATTTCGAGACTATAGCCCAAAGAAAATCGATTTCAAACCTCGAGCCTCACAGTGCGAATCCATCGACGAACGACGATTCCAAGCAGCGCTCTCGCTCGATTTGTACCAAGAATTTCATCCTCGCCGAGCGGCGTCCACCTGATAAGCACACCCATCTTTCATGCACTCATATACCACATTTCCCCATTCCCTTTTCTGTTCCCATGCTGAAGCGCTTGTTTAGCCAGGATTTCGAGGGCGAAACCCAAAGTACCCCCCTCTGTGGAAGCACGACTCACCTTGCTCGTCACGTTCAATTCCCGAGCCCGTTCCAACCTCCATCTAAATATTTCAGCACATTCTACTCAATTATTGCCTCGTTCTTCCATTTGCTCCTCCACACTCATTTTAACCATACTCACATTATATTTGCACTTTTCCTTCCAGATTATTTCCACAGCTGTGTAACTGCAAACCGCCACTTTTCAGATTCGAGCCGATTTATTCATCAACTCATCTCTGATTATTCATTTGCCATAGGAATATTTTTGTTATTGTGTTTTGAACTGTTCTCTACACCCTTGCACTCACTCACCGCATATATCACACAGATGTTCATTTTTTTCTCACTACGTACTGCCAACGCGATGGTTCAGACCATCTTCGGGCTTCTCGGACTACGCCGGGGATCGAGCCGACTGTGGATTGGGCACCCACTTGTCAACGTCTTGGGGGGACGTGCTCTCCCTATACGTCTTTGCGTAGTTCCCAGACAGCTGGGGACAGTTTGACTTTAGCCGCGGCTTTCCGCCCACGGACTCTTACATACATCATTATGATATTTATTTGTTTGTATATCACGGCATCTTCCCTCTCTCTCTCGTACCACCACGTCAATCCACTCGTTCTGAGAATCCTCGCGCGAATCCACACTCCTTTGAACACATCTGAGCTAAGTTTCATATTTATTGACTGTTCTTATCAAACTACACGTACCTTTCCTTCTTTCCCAGCCATCACCATCATTTTACTGCACGGCTCGACACCCATCCGGCACGACCTTGACACGTCCTCAGTCCACCCCAGGACTACATTATACTTCGTCAGCGGCCTCCTTCTCCGCCGCCTTTGCTGCTTTCTTCGCCGCCGCCGCCGCTGCCTTAGCCTCTTGCTCCCGCTTCTTCGCCGCCGCCTTCTCAGCTTTCTGCACCGCGCTAATCTTCTTCCTGATCGCGGGGAAAAGCTTCTTCAGCCCAACATGCATCTCGGCCATCTGTTTCCTCTGAAATGCCCTCAACAATTCGTCTTGCATCTCGGTGCTCATCATAAGGCGAGCCTTCCCGGTGGTGTACGCCCGTTTCGGCTTGTTCTTCTTTGCATAAAGCTGCTGACGCATAGTTTTATTCTCCCGTTCCATCAGAACCATCTGTGCATAGTTACTTTTGAGGCGAACGCCCGCGGCCTTGAGGAGGCTGTGGAGCTCCTCATTCTCGGCTGCCAACGCTTTGCGGGATGCTGTCTTACGAAGAGGAGACGGCATAGCAACAGCATAGGCTGCCTGGAACGCCTGCTGGGCCTGCAACGCTTCGCGCGAGGTGGTGATGGGGTTGGTGGGATTAGACGGGCAGGGTTGGCTCCCCGACAAGGCATTGGTGGTGGAAGAACCCGAGGTGGCGACGGAGTTGGTGGGAGTGGATGGATGGGACTGGTTTGCAGAAGCGTGCGAGTTAGGAGACTGAGTCGAAGTACGTGACAAATCTGTGTGTATCAAATTAGCATGGGAAATAAAATGAGACGTGGTGAACAAACCAGATTGATTTGAAGCACCTGTCGTGTTACCCGCATTTGGTGCCGCGGCGTGTGGAACGATTGAGGAATCAGAGATTGCAGCAGGAGAACTTGAAGACCCCGGTCGCATATCCATTAGCGAAGGTAGAGAGGGTGCAAGTGGCATAGCTGTGTTACGTCCGTGCACATCTCCGTCCGGAAACCTCCGTCCGGAATCTCCGGATCTCTGGATCTCCGATATCTCCGTCCTCCGGATGCGTACGTCGTAATCTATGGGCCCGCGTCCGATTACTCTCTGTGCATTATGCTACGGTTTGATGCACAATCCTCCGGGGTTTTTACGCAGTGAAGTCTTCTGAGCGTTTCCCCAGAATTACTTATGATCATATGCCCTATGCTCCACATGCTACTTCTTATTGTTGTTATTGTTCTTCAACGACCTTATTGTCTTTTACCTACTTCTCCGTCCACATCCAGAAACCTCCAGATTTCGTATAAATACGTAGTCGTTCATGGATGTACTTCAGTTTGTTAATTAACGTGCTTTGCCTCCGCATTGCTCCGGTCTGACCTCCGCTCCTACTCCGTCTGGCAGCCAAGAAGAGGGCGCTCACCCTTAGACCCCTGTGGTGATCTGCGTTAGCTCCGTCTTACCTCCGGCTAGAATTCTTCGATCCTCCGGTCTCCAGCCTTCCGTCCCTCTGGTCCGACACGGATATAACAGTATTAACAAACTCCCTTTCTTGGCTGTTCTACATGGCTTTTTCTCACCTACCGTCTACGCCAGATGCTCAAGGCAGACGGCGGCGCGAATCGTCCATCATCCAGGCGATGGTTCCCTTGCATCCACCGGCTCTTGCTACCAGTAATTTTACCCCGCCTATGCTACTGCAACTCTTTCGACACCTGTTTCTACACGGCAACCTCATTTCGAGGAAGGCCGTGCTCCCTGGCCTAATGCTCCGGTTTCATGGTCTCGTCCCGTTCTGGAGGACTTGGCTGGTCCTTCCAGGCGGGCTCCACGACTTAGCCTATCACCGACTCTTTCTGAGTTCCATGGTCACGCTGGAATGGAAAGCATTTTGGAGGAGCGGTTTGAAAACCTGCCCTCCGGTACGGAACATCATTCGGCATCAGGTAGTCATCATAGTTCTCCTCATCAGCTTGGCTCACCACATCCATCACAACACACACCATCCGGAACACCCCTCGTACCTCTGTTAACCGGAGTTCCGGTTGTTCCAATAGTTCCGGTCCCTCCGGTTACTCCTGCAGTCCCAGCAGCCCCTCAACCGATGGCTGCTACCCAAGGTGTGGATCCTAACAACCCTCCTATTCCGCCGGCTAGACCTCCTACCCCTACCGGAACTGGTCCAGCAGGACCTCCGGCTCCTGGGGGTGGTGGAGGTGGCGGCGGAGGAGGAGGTGGTGGAGGCGGTGGTAACGGTCCTAATAATCCTCCGGATCCAAATCAACCTCCGGTTAACCCTCCAATTCCTCCCACTGGACCGCCCGTACCTCCTGCACCTGGAGGTGGAGGAGGTGGTGGTGGTGGCGGACCTCCGCCACCAATCAATCCTCAAGGACCTCCTGGTCCCCAAGGCCCTCCTGGCCCTCCGGGATTTCCGGTTTATGTTCATAACCCCCAGCTTGACGCCGCGATGCAAACTTTTGCAACCGCCATGAGTGCTTTCACTCAGAATGCCAATGCTCCACCTCGATCCACCCGGAGCACTCTCAAAGCTCCGGATACGTTCGACGGATCTGATCCATCGAAATTTCACTCCTTCCTATCCCAGATCTATCTTCACATTGCGGAACGTCCCCAGGATTTCCCCGGCGACAACGAGAAAATTCTCTACGTCCGGTCTTATCTCCGGGGTACTGCACAACGATGGTTTGAGCCCGGCATGTATGTTGGAGCTCCCATTCCGCTCTGGGACGGAAACTTCCGTCTATTCATCGAGGAGTTGCAAGCCAATTTCGGTCCCCATGATCCGATTGGGGATGCGGAACAGGCACTTAAGGCATTGGTCATGAAATCGTCAGATCGAATCGCCACTTATCAGGTTGATTTCGACAATTATGCGGCAATGATTGGGTACAACGACATGGCGCTCCGTCGTTTCTTTTACGATGGACTGGTGACTGGCAAGTGAAAGGGAAGTGATGGCGCTTATATAATGGCTCCCATCACCGAAGTTCTGGCAAAATCAGTCGGTCCATCGTGCTGCACGAACAAGACACATTCTGGCTAAGCTTTGAGTGAGAAATCATTTCAGTTTCATATTTTACAGGTAATGTCCTGGCCAGAATTTTGAATTTGGTCCTTGATATTTTTCTATATTTTCACGATCATTTCTAACACAAGTTCAGGAGAGAAATTGAAAATTCTGCTCGGGACATTACCTGTAGATTTATTTCACAAGTCTGCTGCATTTTATTTCAGAGCAAATGACCCAATATTGAGTGTGCAACGATGGACCAAAGGAATCACGCCAATGACTGTCAAGTGACCCCATCAAACACGGCAATCCACGGTTTCCAGCGCTCTTTGATAATTTAAAAAATTATATTTACTCTAAGTACTTCCCTATTCACATGCTGGATGATTTGGCTGACTTAGATCAGACCTATGTGGTCTCTAGGGAACTTGCTGCGGGAAATGGGGGATTTGCCAGTCGTTTGACAGCTTTTAGTGGCGGCATCAACATGTACAAACAGACATTTGATCCCCGCCAGTTGCCAGTCACCAGATGGACTTCCACGCCGGATCAAGGACCTACTCGCGCACACCGACTACGACAACACTCTAAATGGTCTTAAAATTGCCGCACGCCGGATTGACGCTCGCTATTGGCAGCGTCAAGGGGAGCTAGAGCATGAGCGTGCTCAACAGAAAGCTACCTCCGGCGGATCCTCCGGCAAAACCTCCGGCGACTCCGGTTCCTCTCCGACCACCTCTGGTAATACTAGTGGAGGTAAGGGGAAGGGCAAAGGCAACAAACCCCAGAAGCCTAGGCCCTCCGGACAATCCTCCGGACAATCCTCTGGATCATCCTCCCAGGCCGCTTCCAGTAACGCAGGCCAGGCGTCAACTACAACACCGGCCAAGCCCAAACCGTATGCCGACAAACTCGACAAGTCCGGTAAGCTAAAACCGGAGGAACGCGAGCGGCGTATCAAGAACCTCTGCCTTTTCTGCGGAGGTTCCGGCCACAAGACCAACGAGTGCAAGAAGCGTCCGGGCAATCAGGCCCAGGGCAAGGCAGGCTCTGTCTCAACTCCGCCTGTCCCCTCTGCTGACGCAACCTCTTCGTCCGAGTCAAAAAAATAGTTAGCAGCTCGGATACCTCTGCACTGAGCCCGAGTTGCGTTGACTCCGAGGTGCTTCCAGAGGTTTGTCTCAACGCTTCCGCTCTTTCTCCGAACGCTTTATATGTTGATCTCGATATATCTTTACTCTCCGCGGACTATATCTCTCCCTCCGGTTCTCTCTCCGGACTCCTATCGGAGGCAGGCCAAACCCTGTCTTCGTCTCTCGTAAAACGAATTGCCGCGGGATTCAACTTCTGCTTACAAGCTCTCATTGACTCCGGATCTTCCCACTGTTTTGTGTCCACGAATGTCTGTGAATCCAATGTTTTTACTCCGTATGCGGTGTCTCCGGTTAAGCTCCGGTATCTCGACGGCTCTTCATCCATCATAAACCGACAGCTACAATTGCTCCCTCGGTTTCCCTCCGGCGATGTCCAGTTAATGGAATTCTACGTCACTTGTCTCGATTCTCCTTGTGATCTGGTATTGGGATACGATTGGCTTGCCCGCTTCAATCTGTTGATTGACTGGCGCAGTGCCACCATCACTTTTCCCTCAGTTCCCTCCGAGTCTCCGGTGTCAACACCTCCGGAAATTATTCTGATCCCTGTTGCGGCTGCTCCTACTATGGACGAGACGGAACCTCCGGCATCCCCGGCGGACTTCCCATCTACGCCGTTGACGTCTTCGCCTGAATTTGGTCCTTCAATGGACGTCCCCTCCGATCCTTTAATGGATGACATCCCTGAGGTTCCTATGCCTCATCCGTTCACCTCCGCTCCGCTCGTTTCACTAGTCTCTGCAGCAGCATACAGCGCCATCATTCGAGACAAGAGTACAATCCAGTATACTTTGCGTGCAACCCTGACCGATGAAGCCCAGGCTCGTCGTTCCTCAGCTGAGGAACCGGATCTCTCCGGTTTACCTCCGGAATATCACAACTTTGCGGATGTTTTCTCCGAGGAGAAGGCATACAACCTTCCTCCGCACCGCGAGTTCGACCTCAAAATCGAGACTATCGACGGCGAGGAACCACCGATCGGTCATGTATACTCCATTTCTCTGGCTGAACTTACCGCTCTCCGGGAGTTCATCGACAAGAACTTGAAGGCGGGATTCATTTATCCGTCTAGCTCTACTCACGGAGCTCCGATTCTCTTCGCCAAGAATAAAGACGGAAGTCTCTGTCTTTGTGTCGACTATCGGGGTCTTAACCGCATCACGAAGAAGGATCGTTATCCACTTCCTCTCATTGCGGACCTCCTCGATGCTCCGGGAAAGGCACATATTTATACTAAACTCGACCTCCGACACGCTTACCATTTGCTCCGGATTGCTCCGGGCGATGAGTACAAGACCGCATTCCGCTCCCGCTACGGCTCTTATCAGTTCCGCGTCGTTCCGGAAGGCCTCACCAACGCTCCAGCCGCCTTCCAACGCTTCCTGAACACGCTATTCTCCGATTTGCTGGACGTCTATGTCGTCGTATATCTCGACAATATTTTGATCTACTCTGACGATCCGTGCGCACATACGGCTCATGTTCGCGAGGTGCTCCGTCGCCTCCACGAAGCGGGACTATATTGCAAACTGCCAAAATGCGAGTTTAGTGTCACCACTTGCGAATACCTCGGCTACATCCTTTCGCCGGAAGGCTTCCGCATGTCTCCGGTCAAAATCTCCGCTATCACGGAGTGGCCCGTCCCACGAAAAATCAAGGATATCCAGTCTTTCCTTGGTTTTTGCAACTTTTACCGACGTTTCATATACGGATATTCCCAAATCACCGTTCCGCTCACTCGACTTACTCGTTCGAACGTCGCATGGGATTGGTCTCCCGCTTGTCAAAATGCTTTCGAGACTCTCAAGCGAGCATTCACGGAGGCTCTGGTCCTTCACCACTGGATCCCCGGTCGACAAATTACTGTCGAGACGGACGCCTCCGACTATGCCATTGCTGCCATTCTCTCCATTATAGGGGATGACGAGCTCCTTCATCCGGTTGCGTTCCGGAGCCGGACCTTAACTCCTCTGGAGCTCAACTACGACACGCACGATAAAGAGTTACTCGCGATTTTCGACGCTTTTAAACATTGGCGCCACTACCTCGAGGGAGCTCTGCTCACTATCGACGTTGTCACAGACCATAAAAATCTCGAATACTTTGCCACCACAAAGACGCTTACGCGCCCGGCAAGTGCGATGGTCCGAATATCTTTGCCATTTCAATATGGTAATCCGGTTCCATCCCGGAAAACTCGGAGGAAAACTGGATGCTTTGACTAGACGATGGGACGTCTATCCTAAAGAGGGGGATACGGCTTTCAGCCAAGTTAATCCTCAAAATTTTCGCCCCATTTTTACTTCCGATCAACTCACAGCATCCCTCCGGACGACTCTCCTCGAGGAAATTGTCCTCCGAGCCTCCGTCGTTATGGACGTCGAGAAGCTCCACAGCGACATAAAGTCCCATTATGCAGACGATCCCGCCACTGTTGACGGACTTTCCTCCGCAACCTCCAGCAATTCATCGTGTTGGTCTATAGATTCCTCTGGTTTACTCCGCCTTTATAACCGGATCTATGTACCCCCAAACCTCCGGCAACACTCCGGATATTCTCCGCGTACGTGTTTTACAACATAAACATGATCATATACTCTCCGGTCATTTTGGGCAGAATCGCACACTTGCCCTCGTACGCCGGGAATACTCCTGGCCGGAGATGCGGACATTCGTACGCGACTATGTCAGGTCTTGCGTGATCTGTAAACGCAACAAGGCTCCACAACATAAACCTTACGGACTCCTCCGTCCACTTCCGGTTCCCCTCCGTCCTTGGCATTCCATTTCTATCGACTTCATCGAATTCCTTCCTTTATCCGGCGGATATGATGCAATTTGCGTTATTGTTGACCAGGCCTCAAAACAAGTTATTCTCTTTGCCTGTGATCGATACATAACCTCCGCCCTTCTAGCCAAGGCATTCCTTACACATGTCTTCGCCAAACACGGAGTTTCGTCCCATGTCACTTCCGATCGTGGCACGGAGTTTGTCTCCGCGTTTTTCCGTTCCTTGGGGGAACTACTCCGGTTACCATCCGTCGGCGGACGGACAGACGGAACGAATGAACCAAACCCTCGAACAATACATCCGGATGTACTGCGCTTACCAGCAGGACGATTGGCACGAGCTCCTTCCGCTCGCAGAGTTCGCACTCAATAATGCTCCGAACGCTTCTACCGGAGTTACTCTGTTCTTTGCCAACAAGGGTTATCATCCCTCGATTACTTTCTCCGACGTCGAAGTCTCCGATCCCTCCGCTCGTGAATATGTGTACGATATTCATTCAGTTCACGAATACCTCCGGCAGCAACTCACTTTCGCTACGGAGCGTTACAAGGGAGATCGCGGACAAAAAACGTGAACCGGAACCCATCTTCGAAATCGGAGATGAAGTATTCATTACTGCCGAGTTCATTGCAACGACGCGTCCAACTGAAAAGTTTTCAGAGACTCATTTCGAACCATATGAAGTTATCGAGAAACCTTCCGCTGCTTCCTACACCATCCGCCTTCCTAAAGCTCTTTCCCGCATCCATCCCGTATTCCACGTCTCTCAACTCGAGCCTCACTTTCCGAATCCATTCCCCAGACGAGAAGCGGAACCTCCAGGCGCCGTCCATACACTTGACGGCGAGGAGTACTACGAACTCAGCTCCATTGTCGATTCCAAGATCGACCGGAGGTACCGCGTAAAACTCGGCTACTACGTTGAATGGTTGGGCTACGAGGATACCGACACCCGTTATCCTCCGCCCCTCGAGCTCCCTCCGTCTCCGTCCCAAAAATAGCGTCGGGAATGGGCTCCTGCGCCGTGGCTTCAAGGTACTCGGCGGCAGCCCCGATCTTGTCGACACACTTGTCAACTAGCTGCGATGCTAGTGCGGAGAGGAAGATGCGGTCCAGAGCTTGGCAACGGCGGATGCGACGGAGGTTATCCTGCATCTCCGTCAGCTCCGTCCGCATATTCCCCGTATGCGTTTGAATCGGTTCCTGCGGGCCAACCCACAGCGGAACCTCACGTGTGCCCCGGACCTTTCCCTTACCCTCTGTCCTTCCCGACTTCTCCGTCCTCCGTTTCTTTCTCGCCCCTCCTGTCTCCATCGTCGCTGGCGCCCTTGGTTTCACAGTGGCTGGACGCGCCTCGTTCTCCGGCAGGAGCTGGCACTTCCAGTGTTTCCGCTTGCAACGGTTGCAAGCGAGGTTTCGGTTCCGGAAGTGATTCTGCACGTAGCAGATACTTCCGTCTCTCCTGCAACTAAAACAAGCTGGAAAATTATCAATAAAAAAATCCTCCGGTCAGTCGGCGGAACTTACCGTTCTCCTCCCTCAGCGCCCGCCATTCTATTTCCACGGGGCCCTTACGCCCAATCCGCGTGGTGATCAGGCGGCGCGGTTTCCTCTCACCATCCTCCGACTCCGAATCCGACTCCGCTTCCGCCTCACGTTTTCGCTTGAGGCGACTAGGCCCCGGTTGGCCTATCTCCGGCTCCGGCTCCGTCTCTCCGTCCTCGCTCATATCCTCCGACACCGGCTCGTCGGGCACGTCGTTCCGGTCCGGCGAATTCCCACGGTCGAGGTCCGCGATGACGACGCGGTCGTGCGCCGTCAACTCCCGACGCTGCGCGCACGCCAGAAGTTCCGCGACTTCACGGCGGCGTTCTTCAGCCCCCCAAGCCTCACCCTCCGCCTCAAAGAGAAGCTGGGAGAGGCGCGCCTCATCCCGTTTTGCCTCCTCCTCAGCTTCCTTGCCCTCCTGCTCCATCCGCGCGATATCCATCGCGATTCCCTCGTCCTCCCTCTCCTGTTCCTCCCTCGAACCCTCTCTCCCTTTGCCTTTGTCCTTGCGCGGAGGTGGGGTGGTGTTTGATCCGTCGGACATGGTGGTATTCGGGGATGGTGGTGGTTGAAAGGAAGAAAATTTTTGTTCTCACGCCACTCGTTCCTTGATTCAACATGTCAACGACCCGTGACCAACTATACAACCTTCTCAGCACTCCGTTCCCAGCTCCATTGCCTCCGTCTCCGTCTCCGTCTCTGTCCCCGTCTCCGTCTCCGTCCAGTACCTCTTCAGTTCCTCGTGGGTGAGGAACCTTAAGAGGGGAATACTGTTACGTCCGTGCACATCTCCATCCGGAAACCTCCGTCCGGAATCTCCGGATCTCCGGATCTCCGATATCTCCGTCCTCCGGATGCGTACGTCCTAATCTATGGGCCCGCGTCCGATTGCTCTCTGTGCATTATGCTACGGTTTGATGCACAATCCTCCGGGATTTTTACGCAGTGAAGTCTTCTGAGCGTTTCCCCAGAATTACTTATGATCATATGCCCTATGCTCCACATGCTACTTCTTATTGTTGTTATTGTTCTTCGACGACCTTATTGTCTTTTACCTACTTCTCCGTTCACATCCAGAAACCTCCGGATTTCGTATAAATACGTAGTCGTTCATGGATGTACTTCAGTTTGTTAATTAACGTGCTTTGCCTCCGCATTGCTCCGGTCTGACCTCCGCTCCTACTCCATCTGGCAGCCAAGAAGAGGGCGCTCACCCTTAGACCCCTGTGGTGATCTGCGTTAGCTCTGTCTTACCTCCGGCTAGAATTCTCCGATCCTCCGGTCTCCGGCCTTCCGTCCCTCCGGTCCGACACAGATATAACAAGCTGCCTGCGTTGTGTAGTTCTGCGCTGGCTCAAACAACACGGCAGGGATAGCGCTCTCATTGAGCGGACAAATACCACATCTTCGAAAGGCAGAGATAATTGTGGATTTCTTGAATGCCTGATCCCTCGCAACTGCGTAGTTCGAAAGCAAATTGTATTTATCGATCAGAATGCCCTGCGCATGTTGCTACAATTTACGAAGTAAAAATTTCTATTAAATTCAATATTGGTCAAACACGTTGAGCCAAACTTACTTGCGAAACCCTGGCCTTCCACTTGGCGGCGAGAGGGCTGAAGACCCCGACGTCGCAAGGCTGGAGGGCATGCGTTGTATGCGAGGGGAGGCAGAGAATGATGATTCGATGTTTCTCTAGTACAAGTAAACGAGTTATACAAACAATCAAAGTCGAGAAGCTACGGCTCTACCTGGGCGAAATCATTGAAGCGGAACGTGCAGTGACTATTGTGTCCATCCAGGATCAGAAGGCGATAGTCACCCGGATCGTCCAAGTATTCGGCAGACGCCGGTGCAAAGTCTTTTACCATCCACAAAGAACCCAACTCTTGATCGGTCCAGCCGTTGGGGGAGATTGAGATACTGGACCGGGCATCAATCAAAGACAAATGAAGAGAATAGAAGCAGATCTGACCTCGCATGGCAGGGATTATTTTCTCCCCACCGCAAGTCACGACGCTGCCCCTGGAAAACAACAGACGGATGGAGGGCACCGCCGACACCGTTGATGCATTCAATGATCGTCACCAGATCACGGTTACCGCTCTCGATTTTTTGGACGACTTTCTGATCGCGGTCGACTAGGGCACGAATTCTGTCACCAACGCCCAATTGGATCCCCTAAGTACAAGGTGAGACTAAAACACGCGGAATGGAAAGAGAAATTGAAATACCTTCTCATCCATGTTCCAGATATTCTTGGGCTGGATATCGTACTGCTCGATGGTCTCGGCAAGGAGGGTAAAGTAGTCGTGAACAACAGGGCGATTCAGGGCTCGAGCACGACACTCCTCTAGCCCGCTTGTCCATTTGACCTTGAGGTCTGGCCGGCGCTTCTTGAAGCGCACCGCCCAGGTCGCGCCGAGCGGCGCTCCGTAGATGTCGGCGGCGTAGGACCCGATTGTCGGCAAGCTAAGTGGGATGCCACGCTTTCCGAGGCTCTTCTCGCCATCAGATAATCATGGTAAGCTATGCACACGGGTACACACCTTGATCCACTCTGCTAGAACATCCTCCTGTGCTTGGGTGAGGTGGCGCTCGTGGGCGTGGGCCTCGGTGCGGGTCAAGATGCCGTTGGCACGGTCTTGAACAGTAGTGCGCGGGACGCGATAGTAGGTGGCAGCTCTCCGCTGAGACATGACGTTAGCCTGACAGGCCGCAACAGCGAGTTGAATCCGTTTCTCCTGGGGGAGATGCTCAAGGTCATTGTCATCACAATCGTGGGCGTCGATTGGCGATTCGGACCGTTCGTCCGGCATGGTAGCGCTGGCGGTAGGTTCGTCCGGATGGTTGGGTCGGTCGGAACGTAGTCCCGCACGAAGAGGCATAGTGGATATGAGGAAAGAGATGCGAAGGAATACGAATGTGGGGCAGAAATGCAGTTAAAAGTTGAATGGACACACCACTTATATGCGAACAGCGAGCGCCCAAGGCGCCAGAGAACATCATTGGGGGATGGGAAATATCATATTCTATAGGAAATCGACATGGCGAGTTAAGTGAATACATATGTATTGTGCATGGCGATGGGTCGAAAATTGCCTCGATAGCGAGCCGCCGTACAGCACCAAAATGTGGCGCGCATCCAAGATGAGTGGGGATCATTTTCGAAGGAGGTATATGAACGCACCTGAGTCGCCAGTTCCACCGGCGGGGTTGACCAGTTCCCAAAAAAAATCCAAAGTGTGGGAGTTGCGCAAAATGGTCGTTCGACACAGCAGGCGATAATGAGGTAAGAATAAAATCGATAAAATAATATCAATACCATCGAGGAAATGTCTTAACCGTCTTGAATGCCTATACCAAGTTTCGGAATCGTAGCACCACGATGGCGTCCGATGGATTGGCGACGAGCGCACAGCCTTTAACGTGAATTTTCACTTCCTGGCACCGATCCTTGAAGCAATAGGGGGATGTACTCGCAACGCCCACAGTCGAAGGTGAGTTGAGGTATACCCATGGATCGTACGAACAGAACGGGGGGCAGATGGGGCGGAACGGTGAAGCAGTCGTGGAGATACAGGCCGTTTCTGACAAGCGATGTCATCGCCCAAATAAGAAAACACGTGTTCGGCAACCCCCACCGGCCGGCAATCGGGCACAGCATCACAACAACTTCATCAAACCGCCTGAAATTCGGTTCTCAGGGGCGCATGTACATGATTTCTAACCTATGATTAAGACTTTGGCTGAAAGTTATCCTAATAGTGCTATAACGCCCAAGTGGCCGACTACCTAGTCTGGCCGACTAGGCAGTCTCAGATAATAGCTCGCCCCAGAGACCTGTCGGAGCCATCCAAGACGATATGACGCGCCCCTTCTAAAGACCAACAAAACAGTCAGGTAACACAACCAAATCCGAGGCGCCGACATACGGTATGGAGTAATCCGACCCGAAGTAACTGAGAGAACGCTCGGACCTGATTCTGGTATAGCTCGCTGGTGCGGCAGGTTATGCTATCGGGTTGGATAAGGCGAATGATTACTTCCGAGGAAGAGTCCTAGCAGAAGATATGGGCAACGCTTAAGAACCAGTTGACAACATACCTCAAAAGTTACGCTGTCAATTTTCCCAAATACGAAGGACTTGTACAACTGTGACTCCGATTGAAAGGTCCCCAAAGAGCGACGTCACTTGAAGGGCACTTGAATGTAAACAAAGATCCGCCGAGCACACTTCTGTCGCGGGTTGCGATATAGTCGACCCCATACACGGATCCGGAGAAGAATGAAGAGGGATCACTTTCATAACGCTGAGTAATTGGGACATCCATGAGGAAGAAAAGAAACGGCAATTGATTAAAGTTGCACCCCTAATGTAAAACAGACAAATCCGGAACATCCCGATATTCGCACCCCCAACAATTGACTAGGTGTGGGGAGGCTGATGTGACGTGATGGAATTAACGCCTTGTTGCACAACGGACTCGAATTTTCTTATCCACGCCCGACCTGTAAAGCAAGAATCGAAAAAATACACAGCTTAAGAGCAAGCGCAGACACGGCAGTTAAAGAACTTACATGCATCATCCACTTTTCTGCGGACCGTGGCGCCGAAAACGAGCGTGGATTGGGCCGCGGTAGAGCATACGACACCGTCCAATCCCCAACAAATCGCGAGCTCGGCAGGATAAACCAATTCATTTTCCTTGCCTGCGAACGGCAACCCAGGGAAAAATAATTGGAAACAGCCTCGATCAAAAGAAGTGTGGATTGTCGTCGGACATTCAGACGTGTTGCCACATACATGTCTTCGGGGCTGCTCGAGGATAAATTTGTATCCTCGATTCTGGTATTTTAGGACATGACGGAGAAGACTAGCTCCATCGTCCACGGTTTTAAGACGAATTAATAGGCGATTAGGAAGAGTCAAATCCATCAAAGTTGATCTAGGGTACGCAATCCATAGGCCATAATGGGTGATGACGCCCATTAGATGCGTGAACGGAAAATACGAGCAACACTCGAGTGCGCTATCGGTTCTCGAAGAAAAGACGTTGATCGAGTGGCCAGTGTGCGAATCGGTCCAAGTCGTCCAAAAAGCCGCCTTGTGGAACAATGACGCTGCGACCAGAACTCTGGCCCGTCTGTCGATAGGTAGTTACAGTCTTGAGGAAACGAGCCAACCATAAGGTCCGATGGCGAGGCACATAGAAGTCGAGATTGTCGGGGTGTACATGAGGAAATGAAATGTGCAACACAGCGGAACCAGAAACCACGACGAGCAGGGCGGACTGCATGAAGCGGATCTCGGAATGACAGAGTCCAAAGCGTAGGAGAAGAGCGTTCGCGCTGGCTTGGAACTGCCTAAGATGTAACGACCTATATTTGCGAGCGGTCTGAGCCAAACGCCATCGATCCAAGAGGGAAAGGTCCTCCAAAATCATCGAAAAGACATCGACCGGAATGGGCCCCATTTTATCGGCAGGGTCGCACGGAGCCACTGACAAATTCATTAACGAATGCAAGAGCAGAGAAGATGAGCGGAACAGACATTCATGCATGTGGCACGAATCTCCGGTGTGCGCTCGTACATGTTCCATGACTGTATCAAATATGCTCCGGGATGTCAATGACAGCTTGAAGATAGTGAGAGTATCGAACGGAAGCAAGAATTCGCTCCATTCATCTCCGTAGGATTTTGAGGAGAGCTGGCGGACCTTTGCAGCTAGAGCCGGGGAAAGGACGAGGTCGTCATAAAGGACAGGATCCATAATACTAAATAAAGTGTGAGCCAGTCCGCGAGATTAACGCAAGGACATCCACTCACGGAGAACGAATGGATAAATCGAGGAAGAAAAATGTAGATAAATGTATGAGCCATAAGACATGGTCGGACCACTTTTATACCGAAAAGCAAAGGGGAGTCTCATAAACTGCTCCGAATCTAGTGCGGATGGGTGCAATTGAGACAAGCCGTGTTGGATCCATGTAAAACGAGGACAAAGGGATGACATCAGCAGAATTTCTCGGAAGATCCTGACAAAGACTCCCGCCAAATCAAGCAACCAGACTAGTAACACGAGTGAAATTTATGAATGGATTGAACGGTACAAGAAAGTAATAGACGGGGAGAGTGGGTATCATTACGCACAACAGATGCATAAAGGTTCGGGGGTCTGGATCAACAGTAAGCCAAGAAGGAAAGATAATGAGCGAACTACACGAAAACGACGTTGGGTAAGTACCGGACATCAACGAGGCTACGAATGAAAGGGAGATTGAGGGAAGAGAGTGTGATAACCAAGAATTGTATCAGAGGAATAGGCTGACAGCGATGAAGGTTGAAAGTTGAACGACGACTGTTCATATATTCCTGAGATGCAAATGCACTTAGTGAGATCTCGAAAGAAGGAGAGAAAAAACCCTCACTGATCATCAATTGGTCGTCGTAGTGAAGGCATAATAACTAGCGCCATAATCAGGGCACCCTCAGTTGGAACACGAGTCACCAAGCCTCCACTGCAAGGATTCCTTTACGACCGGTATGCCGATTGTCGACTCGCCATCACGATGCTGGTTGGAATTACCGCCCCAACGAAAAACGCCGATTCCTTCGAAACCGTGAATCTGGCGCCACATGACAGGACAGTGAAGGCACACGGAATATTCCAGCTCAACGTCGAAATGGAGCTACGAATACCGCGCTTGTCCATAGCGTCAGCCTGTTCAACAGATGTGGGAAACCAGCCCTCCAGTGCCCGATTTTCGTTAGTTAGTTTAGTATACAAGCAGTATACATCCGAACAAGTGGCCAAATTGGTACGCCAAGTGGATGTGGCGCTCATAAGAACAGTCAATATCGACTCATCGACGCTCTCCGAGATAACTATGGTATGCCCCCCCTTGTCACGTTAGCAGTAGAAGTACAACTCAGTTGAGATACTTACCTTCAGGAATGACGTGAATTCTGAGTAGCGTCGAATCGTAGAGGCGTATTTCCTCTCAGGTAGCCAAGTTGGCATGATTTCCTGAAGACCAATGCGGGTCAAGAAGATCTGCCATGCGGCAAGTTGGCCGCAAGGGACCAAGATGTTGAGATTGGAAGGTACTGAGGTATTTCATTCAAATCGACAGTCACGCGTCACGGACCCCTCTGTCGATGTTGAATATTGGTCGATGTCGCGCGTCACAAAGGCGTTTGTCAAACTTCCAAGCCGTCACGAGTATCCTCTCTCTCCCCCCAGGAGCGCAAAAAAGTCAAAATTTCCGTGGAATTGTCGAAATTTTTGGGGCTGTCACGCAAAAATCTGGCCGCTGTCGAAATGTCGAATAGGTAAATCCGGTCACGCGTCACCCCCCCTGTCGATTTGAATGAAATAGTTCAGTAACCAAGAATGTTTGAACGGCGCTGAAAGGATGGAAGATACGGTCGACCCTCCAATACCACTGAGGGAGGTCTCGAGAAGACAAAAGAATTCATCGAGGTGTACGTCGGTTAAGAATAGAGCGACCAGAGAATGAAGATGGCAAGCGAAGAATTGTTTGACCAAATCGTGAACGTCGTCCCCTAGCTTGGCCAGCTTCATCAAGGCAGAAAGACTGCAGTGATAAAACAACTCCATGAGGAGCAATTCACGCGTGCCAAAGAAAGCACGAGTAAACGCGGCGTTCGTTGTTACGACAGTAGTGGAAATCAAGGGCTGAGACGTTGTGGTCGAACCAGTCCTGGAACGTTTATTGGTCGACGACGCGGCCTTCAAAGCACGGCGTTTTTTCCCCATAGACTGTATTAATTGGCAGTCAGACACAGGCTAAGAGGGGCCGAAGGAAAGGGAACATAGCTCACATAAATCAAGAGAGTGACACAGGCAAGGATATCGGGACCTAGCGATGGCCAAAAAAATAAAAAGTCGGTAAACAGCGACCGTTTTGTCGGCGAGATTATGAAGCTAAGCAGAAAGGAGGACGTACATCGATACTCGCAGAGGAATTCAATGTGACTCCACTTTCAGGGCGTTCGCGATGGAGCCTCCCCTGACAAGGGGCTCGACATAATGGAATCCAGTTACATTGAAATGAGAAGCCTTCCGGTTGTCCGCACAACAAAGACCCTGAACTCCTAGTGAACAGGAGGGACGCCCTCTGGAGATCTCCGGGAGAACAACAGGTCTAAAAAACCGGACAGATATTTTAAACGAGAAGAAACGAAACCGGAGGACACCCTGCAGCCAGCATACACTTCTACGGCAAAGACGGTCACGACAATGAAAACATCGTATACGGTCAATGTGCTCACTATAGCGAGAGTCGGATTGGCCGAGGGACAATTAATCGGGAGAATCCGAGGGGCAGAACGATCGGGAGTAGCCGACAATTGTGACTGGTAGGGAAAGACAGGCTCTATAGACGTCTCGATGGAGGTGTCCTCAGAAACAACGGGAAAAAAGCAGGTCTGCCATAAAAACAAATGAGACGAGACGAAAGAATTATTCCAGCATAAACAAGGAATAGGTGAACAAAAGCACCATAGCAACTATAGTAAACCAGGATATATCTAGGCCAAAATCTCACTGGCATTCCAGCATGTCGTGGTCAATCAGTCTAGACAATATATCAACAATCCAGAACAGATTAAAAACAAAAAGGCGTACGAGGTAAGCAGCTCATTCACAATAGCTACGTCGCGACTGTTCATGTCAACAAACCCGGTTTTCTTCCCGTGCTTCACAACCAGGATATTGTTGACAACCTCCTTGGAAGACATGATGGACGGACAACGATTAACGGTGTTCGAGATAGAATCCCTGGCACTAGGGGGGACGAAGAAGAAAGTATACGCGTAGCGCAATGACACACTCTCCCCCGGCGCATGAGTGATATAAAGCCGTCCAACGTCTCTATCCAAAAAGTGATAGAAGGAAGAGGTGTAAGGAATCCACGGGAAAATAAACAGATCCGATGAGGAGCAAACGGTGACGACGCCGTAGTTGTACGGCACAGAGACAAATTGGGTGTCCGTCGCGTCGGTGGCGTATAAGAGACCTCTAAGGAGACCCGGAAAAACCTAAACAGAGATAAGTACCAGAAAGAAGGAGATTCGGGGTTACACATGGGAACCCGTTCACACAGAGACGTTTCCATGTGTTCGATATCCTCGTCAGTACTGGGAGTACGCATGGTGGGTAGAATAACGAAAGAATCTCCCATCCTTACAACGAATGTTTATGATCCTCCTGATCCCAGGGGATCCGAAACGTTCGCCGCTCTCAGACAATTCCCAGGGGTTCATTAGGAGAGACAACCGCGAACACTGAAAGCGAGTCAGGCGTTGCTGCCCGACTTATGACGAAGAACCTCAGCGAAGCAGCACTAATTGTCGAGGTTTTATTATTTTGGACCACTTGACATGGCCACGAAAGCGGTCCCACTGCTGTCACAAGAACACCGAGAGCAAAAGCAGCGGAAATCGCGTGAAATTGTACATGAAATAGCATCTGTCGGGAAGCCCATGCCGGATGAATAGCTAATCCCTGCTCGCCAAAACCGGGAAGGTGAGCCTGCTCCAATAATATTCAACCTCGAACGTGTCCCAATTACCGTGAACTTTAGCCAGATGAGCCTCAACCGCATAGATCCTAAAGGGAGGCTGGGTGATTACAGCCCGACAATCAGGACATTCCCATTGCTCTTCAAGCCACACCCTTATGCAGGTGTAACAATGGCCGTGACCACACGGATTACTGTGAAAATGAATGGACAGCAAAAGCCAGAAAGGGGGTAATACGCACAACACCGGATGGGACATGAGCTGGAGGTAAACTGTGCAAGTATATATATCGTCCTCCGCAGGCTGGTAGGGAGGAGGGCCAGTGATCCAGAGCTCGTCCGGTGTGAGTTGAATATCCCTTTCGACACGAAAACCGTCCCTGGCAGCAACAATAGGACGGCGGGGCATACGGGGTACAGAAGCTGTCCCACGAGCGCGGTATCGTCGGAGACGTTCGGAACCTGCGGCATCGGTAGACACATGAATCGGCAAGAGGTTTACGCGACCAGTGGTCAACGGTTTCGTGCGAATATTGACAACGGAAACAGGGCTATCGAGAGCGCGCCGTGACGGAGGCGGCTTGTCGAGCTTTGGGAAGAAGTCGAGAAGACTGGACGGGGTTGTCGACATATCAGAAGTAGCACCGTACAACGAACGTGGAACTCACTTTGACCACCCGAAACAGACGTCTCTGACGGAGAACAATCTACATGGGAAGTTTTTTAAAAGAAAACAGAACAACACAGGGAATATACACACCAACGGTCATGGTAGGCATCTGGTAAAAATTGAACGCTGGAAGTTATCCACAGTAAGATCAATGGCAAAGAGAAAAGGGAATCGATAGCCATCACTGCCATACACTCCTATCCCATCATAGTCAGCTGAGCCAAGTCCACAACCAGACTAACAAATGCCGGACGCAGACCCCAGTGGTGAGCTTGGCAACATCGTAACAAAAGAAAAAAAGATGTAAGTTGGACAAAGCACTGGTTAGGTGTTTCGAAGTATGCCATGCACAAATAAGATACAATTCCAGCAAGTACAATTACAAAAACTCGGTAGCCGGTGCGACAGAACCCGCGATGTTCCACGAACGACAAAGCGAATTGACATGGAATATACGCCGGACGAGAGGGGATGATACTGACACCCGAGGAAACCTAACAGTGACATACCCACCCGTCGGCATTTGAGATGGATTAGCATAGGTCTGCGCGTATTCACCGACCATATCCTCGTTCCCCATAACGTCCGAACCGATCACAATAACTCGTAGGACTCGGCGAGACAAACTCATGCAAACGTCTTCATCGATCCGAGGAAACCCCACATGACGTGTCGTCCGCACCGGAGTCAGCAGCTCCGGTTCCAGGGAAGTCCTGTCCGCTTGGACCCCTACACGGACGTGAACACGACTCTTTTTGAGGTCCTTCCGCTGAAGGGGGCGGAGCAACTCAAGAAAGCCACTCTGACCTGCCGCACGTTCCTGGACATGGCTCGTCTTGTGTTTACCCCTTCGACTGATATGAACGTCCACCCGTTTACCAACGAGCCGAGGATTAGTCAACCATTGACCGCCCTCGTCTGAAATCGCGGCGGGTGGAAGAGGATAAGAGCCCGAGAGGAAAACCGGCTTCTTTTCGTCGTCCATCGCCCACAAAGTGGTATCGAGGGGGATAATGTCCAGAGATGATGGAGACCGTTCATCCGAAGAGGGGGTGGTGGAAGGTCCCAGGAAGGTAGGTGCGTCATTGAAGTGCTGCAGTGGCACATTCTCTACAAAATGATGTCCAGCTGATGCTCTACTCGGAAAAGGCGAACCCGTACCATCAGCTTGAGTGTTACCTTCGTCCCCGTGGCCTCGACATACACGCTTTCTTGGTCGTGGGGTGTCGTCAAGAGTGGACGCGGGACGACGAGAATGTCGGAAAAATCCCAAACGTATTATAGCGAATCACATCCGCTGACAAGCCATTGTAAGGCCATAATACTTGACCTGGCTTATAACACACAACCAAAGTTTCTATATGCCATCAGAAGTCGTCATGAGCCGTGGGATGGATTATAAGCACAGGCAAGCTCTTGAAAAGAACTTACGCGCATATGAACTTAAGATGGGTCAGAAGTCGTTGCAATTAGAGCGGCGGGGAGCTTTGTATATTTTTTTCAAATAAAAATAGTAGGCGGGGGCAATATTTCACGGCGGGCAGTATAATAAACAAAATCATGATTTGTCGTAGTGTCATTACATGCATTGTAAATACAATGTTGATCGCCAACGCTGTGTCAACAACGATACAGCAGCTGTCCTTCGGTTGGCTACACGATCAACGGATGTAGCGGTAGAATGGCGTGCCGACTCTCCAGGTGACAGGGATGTGTTACGACTCCACTGATTGTGAGAGGTGTCAGATGGCGCAGAACGACGGGGCCGTGGCGGAGGCGTGATGGTAGGGCTGCGGTTGGGGAATGGGGGGGCAGCTTGAATGGCATGGTCCATATTGAAGTCTTGAAGAGCAGGTCTTGGCGGATCTTGCTGACGGCGTTGACGGAGGTCTCGGCGCATGATGTTGAAGTGTTGATGAGGTGTTGATGAGGCTTGCTCAGAGCAGGTCGGAGCGCAATTGAAAGTTGGGAGTTCGGTAGTGCAATACGAGCTGAGAAGGCTACGACAACATTGCAGAGAGCGGGAATTCGAAATTATAGGGAAATGATGATGGATGACGGAAGAGATGCACAGGTCCAGTGGCACATAGCAAAGGGAAGGAGCATGGCCCAGAAAGTTTGGGATTGACGTCGGTGGTTGATGGGTGGCACTTGGGATTCTTTTCGTCATTGTCGTCGGCGAGACGACAGTGCTGGGAAGCCAGGATAGAGTGCCGTGGAGAGTGAAAATGCGAGAGACTTGGGAAGAGAATCAAGAGATATGACACTTGAGATGAAGGGAATGGAAATGGGAAGAGAATCAATGGTGGGGGCAAGAGAAAGAGAAGCGGAAGAGGGAAAGGTAAGATGGTGGTGGGAGAAGGGAAGAGAGATGTGACAGCCATCAAAACAAACGAACCACCTTTCTATTGACGTGACGGTTTCATCGTTTGATCTGACGGAACTGATGCCTCGGCAAAGAACTTTTAATTCTTTGCCTTTTCGCGTCCCCGTGCTACAGTTTCTTCTGAAATCACGTCTGTCATCTGCTTTCGTGGTTTTACATACCCTTGCAGACATTCTGAATGTCTTACCAACAAACTGATGAACTGAGCGTAACTCGACTTCTCCGGGCCGCTCAATAGTATCCGGAAGCATTTGAATTTAACGAATGCTCCGCACAGACTTGAATATGCATTACCTGTTTTAAATCTTATCTCTTTTTTGGTGAAGTGCCTGCGGCCGTGAATCGTAAGCATTCAAAATTCCTCACAAGCCCCATATGTACCTTGCGCCCCTTATCATGGATTGAGATGGCTTATAAGCTTTCCCGCCATCCGGTTATAAGCCAATAAAATCCATTGTAATCCACTACAGGCCGGTAAGCTTGCTCAAGCCGTTACAACCCAAACAGCATTTTTCCGACAAAGCAGACTAGAACAAAGATGTAAGGCCAGTCATGAGCAATGAAAGAACAAACATACCTTGCGCGACGAAGAATCGGCTCCGTTCAACTGCAATTCGTCCATGGCAGCGAGGCCGTTAAAACCATCTTTACCCGCATCTTTCGCTTTCGCTTTCGAACGTGCAGGTGTCGCAGACGATAATGTAGACACCGCCGGGGGTTTTCTTGGCCGCAATTCTCGCTCGACACGGGGTTCAGAAATGTTTGGTGCATTACCAGACTGGCGTCTATGGGCAGCCCGAGACAAAAGCTCCTGGGGTAGAGCCAAAGCATCCAGTCCTCTTTTTGGGGAGGGCGAGGGCTCCACGTCTACCAACAGACAATAAGACTGCCCTTCCTCGGCGGAAGATGGAGGTTGGACGTTCACTGACGAACGATTCGAAACGTCTGAGACGCAAACTCAACACCATTAACGAAAAACGTGTACACGAACCACACCTGTAGCGAGATCTTGCAAAGAAAAATCATGCACGACTGGATAGATAATAAATGGACAAGCGATAGAAACAGGCAAATAGATTCTCACCTTCAACAAGAGGAACACCCTCATCTGTAGAGTCCGTTTCGATGGAAGAGCCGGTGGAATGAAATAAAGGATGTGACTGAGTTCCAAAATGCGTCCGAATCAAGTGAGCTCGAACCGATAGAGTCATGGATATCGGTGGGCCCTTGGAATAACACACTTTCGCCCGCGCAATTGACACCATCACTGTTTATCAGCCCTGCCAGGCATTGTAAACATACGCCAGAAATTCACAAAAAGAGTAAAAACCGATTACCATCCAAGATATCATTCCCTGTTACAGCAGTGTCGGCAACCTCTTGTTCTTCATGCGAGCAAGTATATCCTCCTCCGACGGGCTCTGCTACATTTAATCAGAGGTATAGGGACACAAAGTAAACGAGCATACCACCGACAGAGCGCCCCACATCGAATCTCTCGCGATCTTCATCCCGCGAACATTCTTCTTCTACAGAATACGTGTCAGTTACGAACCAAACGAAAGTAGAAGCATGTACCCGGGTCCATGTTCATTAATGGAGCGGGCTCATGGACCCCATCTTGTCCGCTCGAACGGACATCTTCTCCGACCGGCAGTCCTGCACAGAATAAAATAGAGTGTAGTTGTACGGACGGGAGTACATACCGACATCCAGGTCCGTAGGAGCAGCGGGCTGAATGACCCCATGTCTTTCACATGGACCGCCATTTCCTCCGACGGGCTCTTCTGCACGGGATCAGAAATGTGGAAGACGTGAAGAAACGAGACACACCAGTACTGAGAGGATGCAAGCCACTCGACGCCTCAAACTCCTGGCTCTCACGATTACCCCCCATTATGCATCCCTCTAGATACACATGAAAGCCCGAACTGTCCGAAAATGAAAACCCGTACCAAAATCCACATCTATGGACGTAGCCGATTCGACGATCTCCTCGCCTCCGCATGGAATGACATCTCCTCCGACGGACTCGCCTGGGCAGAGTTAAAGATGCTGTAAGTGCGAAGGAAAGAAACACACCGGTAACGAGGGGAAGAAAGTCACTCGACAGGACCAATTCCCGTGTCTCACAACCTCCACCAACCAAGCATTGCTCTGCAAGACATGTGTCAGTCAAGAAACCTACAGAACTGAAAAATCGTACGCAAATCCACAGCCATCAATTCAGCCGGCTCGTGCTCGCGAAAAAGCGTCGTTTTATTCTCCCTAGCATCTGTTGTGTCACACATTTGAACCTCGCCAGCGCCAACAAACACGGGTTCTACAAGCACAAGAGAGTTTGGATTCAGTCACAACACGCTCGCCGGAGTGAAGAACGAACCCCGATCCGATGACATCGAAGACGCCTCGACGTACGTCAATGGAGGCGTAGAAATTCGATCCACGGACATGCCGTTTCCAGACAGAAGACCGGAGTCGATCTCGATGCCCTTGTCGGAAACATGCTCCATGCAAGTAGACGGCGTAGCACCTGAAACCGATGAAACGGACTCCAAGTCCGAAGCAAGAACGGGCACAGTTACATTCTTTTCGACATGCCCGACTTTGTTGAACCGTGCATTGTACCAGTCCCTAAATGACATCCGAAGTCTTTCACCCGCTGGTTCTGCCGAGTCGGAAGAAGGCGCAGTGTTTGAGCCACCACTAACACCAGGCGAGAGAGAAGCCGATGAGTCCGAACTGGGAGACACAACTGCAACAGAAACATCCGGGCTCGTGAAAGCGGCGGAGACACCCAATAACCGACAAATTTCAGCGTTCGATATCGTGGTGAAAATAGCGGGATTACCTAACACAGAAGAAGAAGACTCTGCGACTGGCACAAGATTCTGCTCATTTTGGACGACGGGATGCATAATGTCGGTTGCCGGGGAGGAAGACACGCTACGGACCACAGACAAATTCCGCGAATGTTGCTCGGAACAGGGTTTAGAAGGCAACGAACGGCCCGAAAGTTCGCGCTGTTGGAAGGCTCGATGGTAGTTGTTCTCGTTGATCCTCGAATAGGGAAAGTCTGCCTTGTGTGCGTCTGGCCTGGAATGTAACGAACGCGAGTGGAATCTACCTGAATCCAAAAGAACTTAGTAAGACAAGGAAAAGCGTGAAAAGATAGGGGTTCGCTCACGGTCAGGGGCGGCTGACAATCGTTGACGAACAGCAGACTGATGCGTAGCATTCGCCCGTACAGAATCGTCTGTATAACATTCAAACAAGTATAAGAAATTACAACATAGAAATACCTCAAATCGTATCTCTCGACCAGCTCGCCGATTCCCAGCCATTCCCCCACGAAGCATCGTCTGTATGGAAATGCGACAGGTATTAGAAAGATAACATAAGAAATACCTCGAGCTATACCTTGCGGCAGACTCGCTGACCCCCAACCATTCGCCCACGGAGAGTGGTCTGCATAAGGTTTCAACGGATATTAGAAAATACAACGTAAGAAATACCTTGATCCGTACCTCGCGATAGGCTCGCCGAACCCCAACCACTCCCCCGCGAAGAATAGTCTATATAAAAATGTGACAGTTATTAGAAACACAACATAAGAAGTACTTCGACATATACCTCGCGGCAGACTTGCTGATTCCCGGCTATCGGCCCAAGGAGAGTCGTCTATATAAAATTCCGACAAGCATTAGAAATACAGCATAAAAATACTTTCGCTTGTACCTCGCGGCAGACTCGCTGAACCCCCACCACGCCCGCGTTCAGAATGCGGCAGAAACTCGGAAGATTCACGACTCGCTAGAAAACACAACAATTATACAAAGACAGTATGCGTCCGAGTATCGAAACCCACATGACTCGTTACGGGTGCGGGATTGAATGCCAGGTTTCCCACCACCAGGTTTGGGTGGTGACGCAACGACGTGGTCGGGAACTGGATCACGATGGTCGCGAACATCGGGTGAGAGAGGATAGGGCGGAGGATGGTCGCCAGAAGAATGGTCCGCTATCCACGTCTGATCGCAACGCTCGAAAATGGACTGGAAGTCGCAATAGCCAGCAAATTTGAGGGTTATCTCGGTACGCGAGACGCGAGGCAAGTACCCAAAGGCCCGCAAGGAATCGGTCACGGACGCATAAGCTTAACCAAACGTCGTTCCCGTCGATCGCGACTGCCACAGGCATAGCCCGAATACCTATTTTGCTGCCCTGCTGAGACATTTCGCAAAGAAGGTCTTCCAATTCCATGACGGAAGCATCAGACATAACCAAGACATTCGAAGGATGTTCTCCGTCTGCAGGCTCTCTCAGCTCCGAGCCTATAACGTCTTCATCATCATCCCGATCAAAAAAAGTTATACTCGGAGGATCCAGTCGCCTGGGAGGTCAGGTCGGAAGGCGGTCAGGATGAGGAATGGGGGGAGCTGCAGGAGTGCCTTTTGGGGGATTCTCCGTAAAATACATCCATCGAGACGCACGCACAGGTCTTGCACCCGCATCAGCCGGAGATAGAAAGGCAAACTGGGGAACAGGAAATCCGTATGTCTGCGCATTGACAATGCCCAAGCAAGCATCATCCCAACGCTCGCCGAAGAACAAACGCCGCCTATTATCTCGGTCCCAACACTCGTAGTTTTCATCAGGCTTGTGTTTTTGGCCGCACTTCACCCAGGCCAAAGTACCGTGATAGTCTTTTAGGACAAACTTCTCCCAGGTTCCTGTTTTCTTGCTAAAACCTAGTTCTGGGGCAACGACCCACCTAACGGACGAGGGATCCAGATTTTTGAAATGTAAAGGAGGTGCACGATACGCATTGTCGCGTACAGTAAGGGGTTGAGGAGGGCATCGTGCACGCAACGCTGAGACATGAGAGACGGAAGGAATTACGCTGGGTGGCATCAATGAACGCGCGGAAAGATGCGAAAGTTTCGGCATTTGAAAACTTGAAAACGTTTGGCTAAGAGGACGTTAAACTGTGAAGTAGGACAACATGAATGAACAGTACGAACAGTAGAGAATACCGCAAACACCGAGTGTCCCCCAACAAGCAAATGATAAGTATAAGAAAGACAGAAAAACGAAACAGCGGAATCGTTTGGAAGAACCCGAAATGACTCACCGGTGCGATTTACGGAACTTTCCGAAAAATACCACTTTGACGAAACAATTCAGCCGAAAACTGTAAACGTACGGTCGTACAAACCAAAGTATACAAATCAAATGCACGAAAAAGAACAGAGCATATCGGGTTATAGACACCGTCAAGGATAACGTACAATGGTCAATTTCGATGACCAACGACCAACATCGTGAGCTAACCGACACACGCTCACCTTTACTCCGACAATTTAGCCCCTCAGACCAGTACTTGGGGAATGTATACTGAGACGGTTTTTCCTGTCAAGACAGGGGAAATTTCGCGAACAGAGTAACAAGAGGTTTGTATATTTTGAGAAAACTGAAAAAGTCGGGACACATCTAACTGTTCTGACAATGAGGGGGAGATTGCCCTGGCGGGATCAAACATAATGACTTCTGATGATGATATGAGTCGGAATCAACGAGAAAATGAGCAGCACATACCCTGAACATCGCGCCTGTCTGCGATAACACGCTCCGCGTCGACCCAGAAACCCATCCCAGGATTTTCGGACGCTGGTAGCCATCCCGACATAACTCCCGGGTACCAACATCGTTCAAGCCACACAAATCTGTGGTCGTGCACTGGTCTGGCCACCCTTGTCAGATGGGCAAACTTGTTAAATTTCAGAGGGAGCCAAAACACGATGCACCGGAAATGGGGGATAGCCGTCAGGGGAGTCATGGATAGGGCCGGACGGATAAGGTATGCTCATGGACACATGCGTTAACCGCCGTAGGTCGCGCAGCACGCCGCAAACCAGAGGCCAGGCAGGGCAACCACGAACAATGGACTTGGTAGTCAACACACCCTCGAGGCGAAGGTGCGTCACATCCCGAATGGTATTTGCTACATCAGGAATGTCGACCAGGATATGATAATGGGGGGGAGCTTTTGGGGGGGAAGTGGGCGGAGGCGCCCTGGGCCGGGGCCAGGGGGGACAGCGCAAACACCAGATAGAGCTGGGTCGTCCAGAAGGGCCAGACTTTGAATGGCTGGGCCGGCGGTCGCGCTGGGGCCGGCAGTTCGGGGCCGGTGTGCCGGGGACGTTGGGGACAAATATGAAATGTGCAGAAATGGTCGAGTCAGGAGAAGTAGAAAGAGAAGGGAAAGGCACGCCACCAAGATTATGTAACAGACTTTACCCTGTCGGACCCCGGCTTAACAACAGACTTCAACAAACCGAGGTACGAGGTTGATTTGTTGAAGCGTCTGGCTAGGAGAGACTAGATAATCGAGCCCGAGTCGAGAGATGGTGCTAAACCCCGAAACCGAAACGGACGTGGGATCCTCGAGGCTCGGTCCAGCGCAAATAGAGATCGCGGAGGGAGCTGCATACAGAAAGGAGTAGTCAAACATTATTGCGCACATCCTGAGCGGCCAACCGCATCAAGTGAGGAGAACCATGGAGCGATCGGTCCTGCACGTCGATGTATAGGCGGCGAGTGGAAATGAAGACATGCGGCTGTCTGCGAACGAAGTGGTTCACGGTAGCCCACGACTTGCGGAAACATGAGTATCTGTGCTGGTATCTATGATGAACCGGGACCGCAGAAATGACGACGACTCCAAACAGTTCATACTTCATCCTTGCTGTCAATTAGTCCCAATTCCACCCAAGTCATCAAACTCACCATGCTGCAACACGGGAAGCAACGAGCCGAAGATTGGGGATCTCCGTAAACCACGCTGCGGCCACCGTTTCAAAAATGAGCCTCTCAACATCGATGGGAAAGACGGGTAGTTCATGCACACTCATGGGATAGAAAGTCAAGACTGTCAGCTTTTAGGGGTGAGCGACCAAAAAAGAACGCGATGATCGAGACCACAGAACCGCCCGACACAAAACAGTGTACCATACAGCGAGTCCGTTCGGGGGGAAGCATCCTTCATTATGCGCTGGACTCCGGTTAAATGATAAGTACTATCCTGCTCCGTATAATACCTGAAAAGGGCATAATATTTGTTTCAGTCTGAGTTTCAAACAACTGAGCCATATGACCGCAGCGATAACAAGCTTGGCGCGCAAAGATGAGAAGCCTCAAACGAGGGCTGAGGGAAAGAACGGTATCGTGGCTGGGAACAATGAACCCCGTAATCCACCGAATCCTAAGGAAGAGGACGATTTCGGAAAGTGCCGATACATCAACCGTAGACATAAACGACTGAATGCGGACCTTCAAATCGGACGTCTATGCAAAGAACTGCATCATAGAAACGGGTGATACAACAAATTACAAAAATGTAGTAGCCGGCGCAGAAATAGAGTCTATATTATACGACCGACAAAGTGAAGTAACATGATAAATTGCGACCTCAAGCGGAGAAACGGAACTCTTGCGAGGAAACTGAACTTTTACATAACCGTTGGAAGCTAACCGATGGATGTTCGGAAACGTTTGTGCGTACTGGCCAATCTTGTCCCCACGTCCTGTGACATCAGGACTGAGTATAACCACACAAAGCGCATGCAAGGATAAACTGATACATATGTCTTCATCAACCCTCGGGTAGGACAGATGGCGAGTGGTGCGAACAGGGTCCAGAAGTTCGGCCTCCAAGGAGACGAAATCGCTGTATTCGCCAAAATGGACCTCTTCGCGTTTTTTCTTCACGGTCTTGCGGACGATCTCCTGCTCGACCACGAGAAATCCGTACTGGTTAGCAGCCCTTTCCTGCTTCTTAGATGTTTTTCTTTTGGTTCGCAAATTAATAAAGACGTCGAGCCGTTTCCCGACAAGCAGAGGGTTACACAACCAGAGTCCTCCCTCTTCCTCATGAGAGGTAGGCCGAGGAAGTGATGCTTCACCGAGTGCTACGGTTTCGAAGCAGCCCTCCGTCAACCATATTGGAAGACAATCGACGGAAGGCAAACCAAGCGCAACCGGCACTAAAACCAGCTTAGCACATAAATATAAACACAAAGCACGAATACTGGCACCCACCGACACGACTGTCCGGGCCTTGAACGGTAGGAGACCGAGAACGATTCATACTCGGATGGCGTGAGAAGCCGTAGCGACCGGCACCCCCTTGCGTGGAGGCACGAGACGAAAGCCGCAGGGAAAGTCCGTCCTCAAGTCTTGAATCTTCGTCGCGCAATAAGGGAGATCGCTGGAAAGAAATCTGAAAAAGTAAGCTAGTATAATGCACAAACAAAGATAAAATAAAGAACCTCTGGAGCTGCGAGTTCAGTCAACGCAACCTCTCCTACAGGCCCGTCAAAACAACTGGTTGGAAGAGGAGAACCACCCTCCCCTTGAACGGCGACGGTAGCGCGTTCACGGGCTAACAAAGGGGACAGACTACCTCGGGGAAGAACGACAGACGTGGCATCGGTTCCGAAACCCTGTGTAGCCTGCTGTCGTATGTTCACCTTGGCAGACAAAGATAGAGCCGCGGACTCAGGCGCTTCGTCGAAAAGACTTATATCGTCAAAAGAAACATCGCAAAAGTTCGAACCCTGGAAACCCAACGAAACTTGAAGCGGTTGGACAGAAGGATCACGTGGGGAAATGGGGAATGTTTCGGAAATTGCCGAATTCTTCATCGCCTCATTTTCCAACTCGGCCGCGTCAGGTATATCACAGGGTTGGTCAACAGCGACAGAAGATTCAATAATAGAAAAACCCTCGTCGAGGCGCGGATAGTCCATGCATGGAGTCGCAGGATCCAGTACCGCAGATGGTGAATATAAAACGAAGCCGTTTACGGCGGAATCGACCAAGTCGAATCCTGCGGGGAGGCATGCGAGTGAGCACCGCATGGACATAAATCCGGCCCTTACCTTGAAAGGCTGGCACACCGAAGGTAGTCATGCTAGATGCATCACGCAGAGAAGCGTTACCAACCAACGGAGACAAAGGCTCAATTTCTTGACCATACGCGTCTTGCTCACATCCACCGTCCGGAAGACAATTTCGAGGTATAGACGAACGCCTCTGTGACTCTGCAGTCTTAGCGGCGCCCCAGTCAAAATAATCTATGGATGAGGAGCGATCATGATGCCGCATCGCAAGAAAGCAATGGGTTAACATACATGGATCAACTGAATATACACCGCCAGTGGATTCCAAAACAGAGTCCGTGCAAGGTACATGCTCGGCATGACCAGAACCGTCTTCATGGACGTCTGGAACGTGCACAAGTCCTGATTGCAAAGATACGGAGTGGACAGAACCTTGGAGGAAAGTAGACGGAGAAGCTACAGAGGCGCAGCCACCAGACGTTAGAGCAGAAGTTTTCACAAAGGAACCACGAAGAGCAACGACATCATCAGGAGCAGTCTGGAGTTCGATTGAAGGAGACCTCAAAACCAGTGCCACGCTAGGTGTCGCCGACCCAGGGACACGCGAGAATTCGACAATTCGCGAGGCATTCAAATGACCCCAGCCGCCGAAAAGAGCATCTTGACACAAGCAAGTGAGTGAAAAGGAAAAAAAGAAAAAAATCAGAACTATGAACACGATACCCACGGAAAATCGAAGAGAAGGACAATTCCGCCGACGAGGAACAGCTCGATAACCACTTGCAGCTGCTTTTGTCAAAGGCTTGCGTTAGCGTTAGTGTTGTCACGGCTCGGCTACGGCTGGCTCGGCTCGGCTTGTGACGGCTCCGTGACATAAATGGCTGGCTCCAAACGGCTTCGGCTCGAGCCACGGCTGAGCCGTGGCTTTGGACAGTAATTTAGGAAATGGATATCCTATACATCTCATGACAGTGTATGACCACAGAACCACCCTAGAGCTCGAAAGCTTCAAGTATTTTCAAAGTTCACTGGAGGTTGACCCGTTCCTGCGTTTGACAGCGTGTGGGACCTGTCCCCACGCCATCACTCAACGCCGGTTTCCATGGTTTTTCAAGAATTCATGCAATTTGGCACTAAGAGGGGACTGAGGGTTCGGTTATGAAGCAAATAGGCCAACGAACTCGCTGAACAGGGGCACAAACAATTTTGATTGGGAGCCGTTTGAAGCCATGGCTCGAGCTGTTTCGAGCCGAGCCAAAACGGCTGGCTTTGGCTGGCTTATTTTTGGCTCGGCTCCAACGGCTAGCCGTAGCCGAGCCGAGCCGCGGCAACACTAGCTTGCGTAAACTCAGAGTATCCAGCAAACCTGAAAACGACGTTGGACAAAAAACATCGAGGCAAGGACACGAAGGCGAGTAGGGCATGGGTGACAGAAGCGAAGCTGATCCAAATCGCTTGACCGTCGACGGCGACCGCTAGAGGTGGAGCGTCCAACGTCAATTGACTCTCGGCGTCAGAAACACCACGGACGCAGTCGGCGATCTGCATACCACCTATGGCAGCTACGACCAGAACATTGGACATTCGCTCGGCTTCAGAAGGCTGAAGAACTTCCAAGCTGAAACGATCAGCATCGCTGTTTATGTTTTTGGCAGAGGACGCGAAGTTGAGTACCGGAAGTCTTTCTGGATCGACTGGAGGAGGAGCATCGAGATGGTGGGGAAGCGGCACTTCGCGAGTGTACATCCAAACAGATGCGGTATGCAGGACAGCTCCGCATTCAGAAAGAGCGATAAAGGGAAAGGGCGGGACCGGAAGACAATACATATCTTTGTCGAGTACCCCTTTGTACGCATCGCGCCACAAATCGTCGTAATACAGCTTCTATTCTCGCGATCGTAGCCAATGCGATCCTTGTCGGGGGTCTCTTCAAAGGCACACATCCGCCATACACGAATGCCGTAGAACTCGGTGAGGACGAACTCGGCCCACGGACCATCGGCGAGCTCTATTGCCACACGAGGAGGAACGACACGTCGTATGTGTTGGGGGTGAAGCTCCTTGAATACGAGGCGTTTACTGGCATAGACATTTTCAGTTGCCGTGGACGGACAGGGGGGACAAGCAACGTCAGCCGCGAGAAACATGAGAACGAAAGTCGAAAATGGAGAGTCGAGTGAGAGTCCTGCAAATAAAAATCAAAAAAGTCAAGACCACGGAAAGCAACAAAAGAGTTAGAAGCACCAGAAGGCAGAGTTCCGCGCAGAAAGCGCCAGACAGGAAAACAGCAGAAGGACCCAAGCCCAGAGGGGAAGAAAACACAGACAGATAATTCGGCAACAGCCAAAACACTCCGTGTCATGACAGCAAGAGGCCGGCAAGCGGCGGGTCACAAACAGAAACAGAAAAGACGAGATGGAGATTCGTTGAATTTACAGACATAAGGCTCAATTTTCGCTCGGTCGGCGTGCGCCGACCAGCTCACATTGAGGGTTGTGTAACTTAGCGCCGGAAGACTAAATAGACGCCATCAGATGTGTTCCCAAAATGGTAATAAATGCAAGTCATGTGACGAAAAGGCGACATTCTCGGTCCTCCCCCCTCAAACTCCCCCCAAATAGGCACATACAGGATAAATCCTGTTTGTGAACGTGCACCTAACGATCTCGACCATAGCTGACTCCTCCTAGAGGCAAACGCAACCGGAATCCAGTGCTTGCGGTGAAAAAAATATCTTCCCCAGGATTGCCAGACAGAGCCAGTGGATAATCAACGAAGAGAACCACTTTCGCAAAATCCGCGCTGTTCGCTGCCAACTGATAAAAACCAAACAAAAAAGAAGAAAAAAAAAAAAATAGCGCTGCCAGCAGTGTACAACCAATGTTATTGAGCGAGGGAAAGAGCGCAAGAACCGTTCCGGTAAGAATAAGGATATGGGAGAAACCAAGCGAGAGAGACGATCAAGATAGCGACGTGGAGGTCAAGAGGAGAAACAAAAAACGACATCTCACGGCAGACACATGTATCGGCTTATTCCGATAAATGCATCCACTCTCCCTTAATAGGACATGAAAATGAATTGACGGGAAAAGCTGTCTAGCACACTGGAACAACACATGGTATACAAAATCAAAGGAAACGGCCAAGTTATACGACTCAGTCGCCCGAATAGCGGTCAAGTACACGAACAGTAGCGAAGGAAAATGAGCCTGCTTTGTGTGCCTAGTCCACAGAGTTACACCGTGAACATCCACTGGAACCGTTCTTGTCACAAACGTATGGTTGGCCTAATCGATCAGCAAAAAACCCGATGGGATGAGACGTGACGGAAGTTGCGAGCAGATGATATCTCTGTAGCACATGAATGAAAGGGATGAAAAGTACGACACAAGAAAACACACCCTTTCAAAACCGGACCCGTTGTCTTTCGGGTGAAGGGTCCGCATAAATACGACGTCAATCGTCGCGTGCGAACCCTCACGAAAGCCGCATGCTCTGACATTCGTACCAGGTTCTATAAAGACATAAAAGCATCCCGGGCATGGACCCAACTCTTCGCCGTCTTCAATAGAGTCAAAAAAGGACAAAAGGACATCGCCGCTGCCCTGATAATCAATCGTACTCAGGAACAGCAGGGAGAATATGAAACGGTGTGAAGAAGCTCACCAACGTGGGCCCATCAGCGTCAATGATGCTCTGCAATACGCCCTGTTGTCTTTCATACAAAGACGCTGTAGCACACGAAGCATCGAATGGGCACTTGATTCGCAGGTATTCTCCATCATTCCAACGCTGTTAACATCCACTTGAATCGGAGTGGCGGAAAAGGAAAGAAGATAACTAACGGTCTTTCCGACCACGTCTATTTGACCAAAAAGCACCCCAACATAATTCCAAAGGCGTCTAGTCCTTCCTCCGGGGAGAACACGAACCTCTTCGGGAAGCCTCTTGTAGGCGAACAGAGATCCGGGTGAGCCATCTCCGACTCTCTGCTGTCTGATAGGGGCAAAGTCCGTGCCATAGCATGCGTTTACCACAGCCCGAGAACCATATGCCTCAAATGCGGCAAGCATAGGAAGAATGTTAAAGTGAAAGTAGAAACAATTAGAGAGCAAATTAGGAGCATCATTCGCCTCACCATCAACCCCTCCCCAATGTTGTTATCATAATACTTATTCTGTTGATCAGCGAGTGGACGAAAACAAAGGAAGAAATCCAAAAAAATTAAAATTAAAAAAGCGCCGAAAGAACGACTCAAAAATTCGGATAATCCCTGAGAAGCCGGCACCGACGCGTTCTTATCATCAGATCAAAGACAGGGTCAACACAGTCAACGTCGAGCACCTACTCTAACCGAACGGCCCGAAGAGTGCCGACGACATACGCTGCCCTCGAAGTCTGTACGAGGGAAAATCTACCAGTGCCGACATGTCAGAGCCTCTGACGACCAACGTAGAAGAAGGCCCCGTACGCAAACGGACGAGGAAGGGTGCTTCGTCGAAGGAACAGAACAAGAACAGAGGACACAAGGAAAAACGCTCGGGGGAAGCGTGTACTCAATGTCAGGCCAAGAAGATCAAGGTAAGTAACGTTTCTCAAGGTGACAGCAAGAGCCCATCCACCGGAGAAAAGAAACTTACCCTCGTGTACAACTGACAGTGCGACTCGAAAGAACCACGCTGCGGAGCCTGCGACAAGGCTGGCATCGTATGCACGCAAGAAGACCGCTTGAAGAGCTCCGTAACTCCACGAGGGCATTTAGAGCGGGTCGAACGAGAACTGGAGCAGCGGGATCAACAACTCCGCCAATGCCACCAGCTTCTGCGGAAATTCATACCGGAATTCGAAGTAGAGGATATCGACGCTATAATGTCGCGCGAGGGACTATCGAACGCATGAGCGCAATCGGAAGAGGGAAGACGGTGGCTCGAAAAGCCGAGTAGCAACAGCATCAAAACAGCGTACATCCGCGTATCGCATGAGCAAACTTCGCCAGCACAGAAGGTTATCACGAATGAGCAACAAAGAACATGGGTGAGGGGATCTAACTGAATAGATATATAATATTCAAACTGTGTATTGGCTAACGAATTCGAAGACGGTCTACAAAGAAAAAAAAAAAAAAAAAAAAAAAAAACCCAAAAAGAAATGCTGGAAGCACAAAAGTCCCACTCAAGACCTTTCCGCACATGCAGATGTATGGGAAGAGAGTTGTACTATAGCGTACAAAATTGCGACACGAACGCGAACCGCAGAGCGAACCAGAAACGCAGAGCGAAGTCTATCGGTAGTTACCAAATGATGCTATCTCGACTCAAAACAAACAGGGCATCAGAAGCAACATTTTATTTCGATGAACAGGATGCAGAGTAAAAACACGTATAGAGTGGCAAATCAACAGACGTGTATTGGTATGCTGACTACAACTATAATACGAGTTACATCTGTCCGATCGAGGAGAAAAAGCGAGAGGAAAAGTGAACGGAGTCAAGAGATAAAAAAGCGGAAAGATTGGGAGAGGATTCCAAAGCCAGTCGAGGGAGCACAGTTAGAAGAGGGAACGAGAGGGATAACACAACTAATGGCACGGACAGAATAAAAATGGAAGGGGACAGAGTAGGTATAGAGACAGTACATTGCGCGATAGCGGGTCTAGCGTCGCAGAGATCTGTCTAGAATGATCCACAAGAATTTACGAACGATCTAAAGCCAAACCAAAAAAAAAAAAAGTTAGTTTTGAAAAAATGATAATAATAATAATAATAGCCGAACAACCACACTTACCTATTCCTTGGAAGTCTTGGCACGCTTAGAGACCTTCTTCCCTTTAGCTGCAGATGAGGATGACGAGGGTGAATCTTCTTCAATACCCATCATTTCGTCGGCATCAGTTATAAACGACGCGGTAGACGATCCAGACTCGCTGCTATTCGGCGGGCTAAGACGAGGGGTACCACAGGCAGTGTCGTGGGCACTCGCAGATGAATTGCTGGAACTAGGGCCGGCGGCAATGTCGAGGCTCGGAACCACAAAATTGGCAAAAGAGGCGAGAGCGCGAGTGGGAAGGCTAGCAACGACGCAGGAACCAGTGGGAGGAACAGGCTGGTCATGCGGCTCGACAAACTTGTCGGACTCAGCCAACACGCGGATATTCTGCGCGGTCAACTGGTAGACCTAAAACATACGTCAGGGAGAACTGAAGTAAAATAAAAGGGCGGCGACTCACCTTTCGCTGTTTGCGCTCTTTACCATACTCGTCGACCATAGTATAATAATGCAATGAAACTTGAATGGGAGCGACGTTAGAGCCGGCGGAAGCAATAATCTGATTCGGTCCGAGAGAACTGCCCATGCTGGTGGTAAACGCAATGATGCCTGAACTGAAAACTTCTGCCGTTTAAATCGAGTGAAATATAAGGGGTTCGTAACGCGTAGTACAACGTCGGAAGGAACCGATATAGTAGTGAGGATCGGATTATGCCGAGAAACCGGAATTGGTCAGAGGATGAGGTGCGGAAACAGGAGAGTACCGAAGAATGATAATCCAGCTACACGTTTAACATTGCACTACAACATATAGGGTCAATAAATGTCAAAAAACACGGAAACGACCCCTCACCTCATCTTACGAAAATCACAGATCCCACAAAAAACCTAGAGAGTCAGGAGAGATGGAATTAGGTCCATCGATCGGGCGAGCCTGAATCATTAACAGAAGCAGATCCAGGAGTCACATACGATCCGCAGCAACGCACAATTACAACAAAAGGCCGATTGGGGGGGGAATTTCCCGGAACTTCCCGAAGATTGACTCCACCATTCAAACCGAGAAGATCGAAAGGTTAAGTCACTGCAAAGGAGCCAGAGCAACGATGAACATAATAAGAATAGATACTACAGGGTATAATCAGTTATTCAAACAATTATTTCTACTCTGCATGCCTCGAGCTTGAAAATCTATAACAGAGAAAACGATCAATAAATAGAACAAACCAGGCAGCCTGTACTTACCCGGACGGAGGAAGAACAACCATCGACTGTAGGACGGGGGGTATTCGCGCCGCAACATACAACATTGAACAATGACGAAGTCCATCGAAGCGACACGACTCGTAGACAGAGCTTCACGAGTATAGTCATCCGTGGTAGACATGGTTGCTGAGGAAGCAGCAGACTCGGAAGAAAGAGAACGGACGCGAGAGAACGCAAAAAGCGGGGTATTATGGCGCACCTGCACGCCAAAAGTTGAGCTGGACGGAAAAAGAGGAAAAAACCACACGAGAGCGGAGAAAGATTTACCAGGGTGCACGCGGGTATTTCGATGTAAACTCGACTAGAATCCGGTTCGGACAATCCACACCAACCAATAACATCTTCTCTGACGTGATTGTCCTGGTGAAAATAAGCTTAATATAAGCACGCGGAGCTGAGGTTGACACGCACGTATCGAACCAGACTGTCTTGATGGACGATAGACTGCAAGCAAGCCATCTGACTCCGAAACACCATGTCCATATTGTCGCTGGCCATGGAGGGCAAAATAAGCTCTAGGAAAGTGACGTTCATCTGCGATTGCCATATCAGCAAGGGCAGGCGCACTAGTGACGGTTGCAATCCCACCTCGATGCGACAAGAACAAACGGTGCCGAAAACAAGGGGGCGAAAGAGACTACCATCCACCGTAGACACGTACGCGGCATCGGAGAGAGGGTCAGACGAAGGGGAGGATTCACAGAGACAAAAGTCGCGGCCATATTGAGAATCGGCGAGTAACGGAATACGAGCTCCACGCAAAGCAACAAAGAGGCATTGATAAAAACCTTGCAGCGGATCAGTCTCATCCATATCATCCACAGAAAAGAATAACGCACGATGAGAGGGGTACGCAAACAGCAGTCACATAGGATCGCATGGGGACAAAGGGGCCAGCAAAGGGTTTCGAGAGACGAGAAAAACTTCAAGCGCCAGTTTTTTTGCGACGCTTGGTTTTGGGAGAGGACAAGGTAGTAGTATCGTCCAACCTGCGCTTCTTTGGTCCAGGGCCAGCGGTTTGCGGAGACGTGGGAAGCGGCGTGATTGACGTGTTTAAGGCCAAGGGGGTGCCAACTTTAAAATTTCGGAACCAGGTCGAATTTGGGGGTAAATGAGGGTGGGGAATCGATATTCGAAGGTTTCAGGTTGATACGAGCTGAGGTTGGGGAGATATAGCAAATTTGATGGTGAAGTTGAATATTTTCTCGGAATTTTTTGACATTTTTTCTGAAATGAACGCATCCATTAGAGCATTTCTTGAAAATTTTTGGCCAGACCCCCCCCCCCCACTGTGGGAAACTTCTCAAGAAAAAATCGGAAAAATCGGAAAAAATCAAAAATCGATTGCCAGCCCCCTATAACCAACCCGATGTCCATTTTTTGAAAGTTGACACCCCCTTGTTTAAGGCCATGCGCGTTAAGCGCTGACTAACCGCGGCATCGATCAAATCGTTCTGGCGCTGGAGATATCGAATACGGACTACTGCATCCCTAGCAGACGCATCACTGTCATCGACTCTACGGTCAACCCTACCGCACAGAGACCTCAGCTCGGATCTTGCGGAAGAAACCTCGTCGGCAGTACCATGTCGGACAATAGTGTCCAACGCCAGGAGTTTCAGTCGACAAAACTCCTTCCTGGCATCTTCAGACTGTCTGCAGCAAATCTTCTCTTTGGAAAAAGGAGTTAAAATGACCAACCCTTCTAAAGACTTGGCTCGAGACACCATAACGTATAGCGATTCTGTACCATGGCACCCCATAAAGTTTACGACACATGCCCCGAGAGTCTTGCCTTGGGCCTTGTGAGCGGTCATTGCAAACGCAGGCAATAACGGGATCTGAGTACGCTTGACACGTACACTGGCTCCAGAGTGGGGATGCTTAAACGTGATATCAGTAGTATCTCTCAAACTGACAACATGGAAATCGGGTAAATCCGACATAATGCCCTGCGTAGTATCGGGGGCTTCAACTACACAGGACAGAGCATGCCTGCGGCCATCTTCGCCCAACTGATACCTCACTTTCATGAGTTTACCCATACACCCATTAACAACGCCTCCAGCTACATCAAAATTCTGGGTAATCATGACGGGCATCCCGATGACGAGAGGGATACTGCCAAGACGTGAGTTTGTCTTTCCAGAATCAAGCTGTAGCAACTTGTCTCTCACGTCCGTGTTGACAATTGGAGTATTTTTTGAATGCGTGTCAATGGCGTGATACCAATGAAGCTGTCGGCCCGTTCTGGCAGCAAAATCCACTGCCATCTTGATATTAAGAGCATCCTTCAAGGCGTTCTCTGCTACAATCACCGGCGTGGATGACCAAGGTTCAGTTTCCCAATCGATGTCAAGATTATCGGCTAACCGCGTATTGAGCAGGGCGTAATCCGCCTCTGTGCATCTACCTTCCCGCAGTCTGCCCAACAAAGCTTGAAAAGCTGCATTCTCTGGACCGGCCTGACGCATGTTCTCTGTCAGCAGGACAACAGTATTCACACTGAGCCAGAGGAGTTTGCCAAATACGACCTTCTGACCAGCCTTAGTCGCAGCTTTGGAGATAGCCTTATTGTCGAGGTGACTGTAGAGACGAGTTTGACCGACTGGGGGCAACTGAGAAAAATCGCCAGCGAAAACGACGTTAATTCCACCGAATGCAGAATCATTTCCTTTGGCAACACTCAAGGTGTGACTGATATCATTTAAGAGGGCGCAACCAACCATAGAAATTTTATCGATGAAAAGGTAGTCGATGCCTTCCCACATTGCCATGAGCTCACGCTTTGTCCTGGCAGATTTAGCAGACCTATATTGACCCCCCAGCATCAGAGCCGAATGCAAAGTCATACCAGATATATTGCGAGCTGCTACTCCGGTGTAAGACGCCAACCTGAACCTGCGGGCCTGACCGCGACTAGTGAAAAATTCTTGAAGAGCATTGATAACCCGAGATTTACCAGTACCACCAGGCCCACCAAGGTACATTCGCAGTGGCTTCGGCTTCTCAACGGTCGTCTGGCTATGATTGGCTATGATGGAAAATGCACGGGCTTGCTCTTTATTCAAACCGAGCTGAGCAACGACAGCGGGGATGGTGAGAGGATCTTCACCCGAAGATTGAGATGAACTTTGACCGCGGTCCAACAGAGCGTCAGAATTCCGGACTGTGACTTCTTGTAACGTGGGGGAGAGACCTCAGTACAGCGTCTCGGAACGAATTACCGTCCTGGATACCACCTTCGCGACCTTGCTCCGGTGTGGAATCGTCTCTAATGCTGTCTACGATAGTCAGCTTAGCAGAGCGTTTCATCTCTTCGCGTCTAGCCTCAATGTCTTGTGCCACAAACTTTCAGATTCAGGGTGTCGTTCCGAAACAGACTGATGTTGACCAGACAAGGCATCAGTAGTACTTGTGGGCGCATTTGCAACGGACGATATCATCCCTGAAGATTTTGCGCATTCTAAAGCGAAAACGATATCGGCTCGTGCTCGGTCAGCACGTTGGGAACGAGAAGCTTCCATCGAAGACAAATGCTCGAGCAACGACTCATCCATCTCTTCACCAAATTCGTCGGAGCCACCGCCACCTCTCCGTTGCAATTCCAGCGTCAAGCCATCCCTTCTCTTGTTCCTTCGATTGGAGTAATGGGCGTCTCTGCTGTCTCGGCACTCGTGCAGAAGTTGGATATTATCAATGTACCACACTACCTGTTCAGGACAATCTTTCAAGAACTGACGATAAGCCTCGGACCACGACTGACCCTGATGACGGAGATCCTCGGCATGTCGCCAGGGCTTGAAGAGTATGAGCATCAATCTCGCATGCTTTTCAACAAGAGGAAGCTGATCACGACGAGGTAGGGCAGGTCCAATAGGTACAGGAACCTTGCGATTCGTGAACGAGAGTACTTTAAGCTAATGAGTATCGTCTTCCAAATGTTTAGGAAGAAACCGAACACGAGGGAGGTGCCTCCCGATGAAGTCAAGTATGCTGTGTTCACTCTCGGTACCAAACCCAGTATCGCTGTGTTCGTCGGCATCTTCCGAACGTTTTGGCTTTCACTTCTCTGTGATCAGTTTCTCGGCATCTTCCGAATGTTTCCGCCTCGACTTCCCGGTTCCCTTCGACTTTATGCGTTCTTTCTCAGTCTGTGCAACAAAATCCCAAACATTGACATTCTGCAAAGCAGGTCCCCTCAGCTGGTAATCGCAAGCCTGGTTAGCGGTAGCCACAAGTTTCCCGTCAGAATCGAGTACCAATTTGATAAGGTCGGCGTCGGCATCTGTGGCGACATTCTCGTCTTGAGTGAGTTCATCAGAAGCTTCCTCATCCAAGCTTTGGTATGCATCATCTTCGTCTTGGTGGGTATCGTTGCCCAAGGATTCATCAGTGTCGAGGGATGGACCAGAATCAGCGAATGCAGCGATTTTAGCAGGATAACACTCGGGGCTTGGGTCTTCTGCGTTAATATGGGACTCCAAGGTCGTCCTAAAGAGCTTACCATATGTATGGCTTGTGAAATGGTCTTCATAATCCATGAGATAGGATGCGACTTGCTGACCAGACAATTCTTGCTTAGTTATCAATGCATGCGCACAACGTTGAAGCATCCGCTTTGCCCTTGAGACGAGGTCGGTCTCAGCCGCATCAAACTCCCCAAGTTTATTAACCGTCAACTCTAGAGCCGCATACGCAACGTGAGCCTGTAACTGGGACTTTGTAATATAATCGGTAATATAAAAAATGACAGCCTTAGCCATCGGGCCAGAACCGATAAATTTAATGTCCATATTACAACGGACGGCCTGCAGAACAGTCTGGTTAAAGTTATTCACCATGCCATCGAGACAGCTCATCGTGAGTTCTCCGGTCTCCGGATCGAAAGAGCCGGAAAAGAAGATCCCTTCGACGGCAGCAAAAGCGACAAGACGCTGTGAGAAGGGGCTTTCGAAATCGGAGATCCAGTGGAGGGCCCATCGCGCTTTACGCTCAACACAGGGCATGGTCTCGATGGCGTTAAAAAGCAAAGTCCTGGAAGAAGGATCCCGAATGTAGGTGTCGATGAGGAGGGAATACGTTTCGGAGTGGACATTTTCCATCATAACCTGGAACCCATAGAAGCACCTGGCCTCTGCAGATTGAACCTCACACGAAAACCGAGCAAGCAGATTCTCGTTGACGATGCCATCAGACGCAGCGAAAAAAGCCAAGGTGGAAGATATGAAGCGTTGCTCATCGGCAGTCAGCCAAACCCAATAAGCGATATCGACAGAAAGGTCAATCTCTTCAGCCGTCCAGAAAGAAGCCTGAGCTTTTTTATACATATCCCACAACTGAAAAACAATGTCAGCACACGACAAACAAGAAAAGCGAAGAGGACACACATCGGGGTATCGAATGGGAAAAAGAACAAAGCGCGACAAGGAGGGATCAAGAAGAGGTTCACCTACAACAAAGAAACGTTAAAAACGGGTGACAAACGAAAAAAAAAGGACGACAAACGATTGGCCATAGGTGCGGTACTGAGTGGAAGACAAAACGATATTCAAAGGGACGAAAGAGGGGGAAAGGAGGCCCGGGATACGGACAATGCAAGGAGAACCCCTGACTTGCGCTCCAGCCATAGATACATAGTACGCAGTAAAAAAGAAAAAAACAATGTCAGAAGGAAATGGTGTTACCAACACGAAAGACGGGAACGCAACCCCCCTCCATCTTTCCTTTTCTTTGTTCCCCCCTGGCCCGAGCGTTTTTTTTTTTGGGATGGATTTGTGAAAGCGCAGAAAAGGGAAGGAGTTTGACAGCTATGACGCAAAATGACGTCAGAACAAATAAATGCAAAAGAAATGTCCAACAATTGGCCCAATCACACATTTTGAGTGGTATAAAACCCAGCTATCAAAGATAGCGGGAATCTTCGCTTAGCTGCCCGTGCGTCAAAACATCAATGTGCCAAAAACCTATCAATTTGAGTCATCAATAGCTTCTTCCCATGATACTGAAAAATTATGGAAATATTTGGGCAGACAGAGAACATCTGGGACTCCTTAATGAAGATATATCTGAGGTTCAAGAGCTGAGGCAAGGACTTCAAAACATGATTATGTAATAAGGTTTTACCCCAATCAGACCCCCGCGCTTAACAACGGACTACACAGTCTGGCCGGCTTGTCCGAACAATGTACTCACTAGTTGCGGAGAACGGAGAGCTACGAGGGCAGCGAAATGGGGAAGAGTGACCAAAGCGTTTGAAGCAAAGAAGAAAGAAAAGCGCGGTCACAGCTGATCATACACGTGATATGTGACACTGTTTGATGCAGCCACCAAAATCGGCCGTTGCGGCATGTTCAAGTTGAGTTTTGGAATATCCGAATCGCGCCGAGGGACCGGGGAGCGCAAATCGTTGAAACTATTATAGGTAATAGACAGTCCCGTGTCTGGTTGATGCCACTGGAACAAACAAAGCGCTTATTTAGCGCTTCTTCTATCTGTCACTTTCCCGTGTTGCTTCATCACTGCCTTGTCTCTGTGAATAGTTCAATTCGTAGGTGGTGTACTTAATGACGTCAATCAGTTTCTCCGTGATTGAATCGGCACCCGCTCTTTTATCCCCTCTCTCATGACCGCCTTGACCTTGAACGACATGGAACTGACCTACGGCCAGTACGACCGCATGCTTCAATTTTAACTTCAAGTCTTTAAGTCTTCATGCTGAGCATCACTCTACAGTGCCATCGACCGTGACTTCTACTTGACCGGGATTGCGTTGCTGGTGTATGACCATCTCTTGACCTTAGAGTCGGAGGTGCAATACATTTGGACGACGGGGCACACCAGGGCGTCGGCCTGGTATCTCTTTGTCCGCTACTTCGCCCTCTGCGCCAACAGGACCATCTTTGTTCTGTCGTTCGTTAATTTCACTGCAAAGGTACGATCTTATGCTGAGAATGAAACAATTATTTCAACTTTCTGTCAGACGTATGTGCAAATGCCCTCTATAATCTCCGCATCATCTGAAAGACCACCAGCTGTTTCACAGTGATCATTTTCAATGATCTGCTCATTGCGATCCAAGAGTTAATCGTTAGGAGTGAGCCTCATTCCTGTAATCGTTTGTCTTTATTCCTCAGATTTATGAGTAGCTACCCTCATTCTAAGGATGCTCGCAATGTACTCGTTTGACAAGCGAGTGAGGTTTGTACTCATAGCTTCTACGCTCATCACAATCACTCTTTTTATTGTGGGACCATGTTCTTCTTCTATCCTGTCCATTTGGCTGACTTCGACCTCCAGTGGACGCTTCTAAGTTCCGGTCGTCCTCAGGTGTATAGCATGAATATGCTAGGTTGCTACACTGTCATATCTCGCGCTCGGTGGGTGTATGTGCTGTTCTTGAGATCCATCTACTGAAGTGACGCAAAAGGTCGAGACGTCTGTGCCAAGTCGTCTTATTATTGGCCTTCACTGACGGTCTCTTCTCTGAACTCGGGGTTCGCTGGATCATGGGGGGGGGAGTATAAATCCTGCACATCTGTATCTGTTCACCCATTCATTCTGAGTGCGTTGCAGACTCGTTACAGACCTGTTCTGTCTTGGATTCACCTACAGTATGTTGCCCAGCAGATTTGTAGTACAAACCAGTGCCCAGACTCCAGACATAGCCACCCATGCCACAGCCACCATTTCATGGTACAAAACGGCTAGGCAACCTATTAAAAAAGTGGGAGAATTCGGCTTGGAAAACCGTGCTACGACTCGGACAATCCGGTCCGGCTCTAGGGGTGGGAATCACCTTCCCAATATGGAAGGAGAGGGGGGGAGGGGAGTCAGCTCGCTGTCGAAAAAAACTTTTGAGGTAATATCCGATTTTCAAAAGTTGAAACCCCCTTGGCTTGTGCTTCCATTTGATCTCACTCTGTTGCTGCGTTTGACAGCGCTGCAACTATTCATGGAAGATATTCGATATTCGCTTCGAGATATCTTTAGACGTGCCGCTTGTTGTCAAGGCAGTAAGGCAGAGTTCTTAGAAATAAATTATCCTTCGTGATATATACCATACTGCCGGCCACTCCACACAACTTGATTTGATTATTTGCAGTAATTGATCTCTTTCAAGTCGCCGATTCAATAGGTCGGTGGTGAAAGAAGCTCAACCGTGATCCAGTGCAATTAACTCTTCTCAACCAACTGTTGGTGAAAGGAGCGGGTTGGAAACAATAGAATTCACCGTGCACCAACCAGGCACTGGGCAACTTTAGGTCTATGAGTATTTGGGACATTCCTCTGGAGAACAGGTGTTGAGCGAGCAGAGATCCTACACATGGCAAGGAAAGGCGGGGAGTAGAAATCCATAATAAGACGCCTACCGCCACCCAAGTTCCTAGACGGCTGCAACCTCCCACCGGTAACATTATTTACCACCGTGACAGTGCTCAGGGGCCAGGAGAAAATGCCGCGACTGCCGCGGCATTACCCGCGGCACTGCCGCGCCCCAGTTTAGCCTAGTTAGTCAAACATCTGTATTGTTGAAACCACTATAAGAAGGCCGACTACCTTTTATATATGCTTGATGTCTCCAACCTCGGTCATTTCTTTCTATATTAAGTTGAACTGAATCTCATTGGGTAGAAAAATCGACTAATACTGTATCAAATTGGGGCAAATTGTCATGTGTATTATTCCGTAGAATACAAACATGCAGCAAACGAGAATGAGATCTTACCTCCGTGTTGTAAATGCACAACCTCATTGTCAATACTTCTGTCTGCGTGTCACTTCCGCCACATGTGTGCGTCAATGCGCGGCAATGGCGCGTCAGTGCCTCGTCAGTGCACAGCAGTGCCGTGTCAACGCCACAGCAGATGCGTGGCAGCGCCACGTCACTATGTGGTTAGTTATGTATTGCGATACATAACTGAAGCATGTGCAGGTTGTAAATGGGTGCGAGGCCAACTAGGGTGGTGATCTGGAAGGCTGTACATAAACAATAGTCAGTGAATGGATGAATGGATGTGAAACAAAGGCTCGACATCTTTATTTTCTTATCTTCAATCTACTACCTGTTTTACCGTGTGGCTTGAAGATGAGTTTCATTGCTAATTTTGATCCTAGGAGCTCTGTGGTTCAATGAGATTGGAATTATGGGTGCTTTACTTACTTCAGCCGCGCTGCATATGGAGTTGCTGGCTAGATAGCTAGTCGAGGGTAAAGTTAGCATATGGGCGGCACTGTACTCTGGCTGGTTTGAGGTGGGCTTCTCCGATTTCTGCACAAAACCATCAGGAAAAGCCTCCCCAGCTAATTTCGCATAAACTTGGCATAATTTTCCGAAATTATCTCGATTATGGGGACTTTGTCAAATTATCCATAATTAACTTAATTAAGTTACCTCGAAACAAAAATGGGTAATTTTTGCCAAATTATTCTAACTTTTGGGCGGCATTATATTGCACTTTCTACCTGTTTCGACACTTTGCTCCACTTGCTTCATATACCGAGAGATAATAGTCAAAGAACTGAATTGTAAAATCTACGGAATACAAGATTCTACTAACAGTCTACATACTCAGTCTACATACTATCCACCACCACCACAGTTGTACATCAACCAGCATACCTGGAAGAGCGCGTCAGCAGAAGTCAAAAGAACAGAAACAGTGCATACAGACCAATATCAGGGAAAGTTTTGCAGAGAACACTGAGGGGAATAAACAATGAGTCATGAGATAGTGCGGAAAGGGAAAATGCAGACTCGCACTCAATATGAGAAAGTTCTTCAGGCACGGCATCGGTGTAGAGGGGAGAATCAACAATCAATGAGATCGGGCGACAGTGTCATGTGCAAGGGCGCATGGAGACCGGCAGAGTTCAGCGAGCCGGATCAATGAGGCGGAATACAGAGCAGGCATGCTGTAAGTGAGTGGCGAGATAAGGAGAGTAGGGGTTACGACATACGTTACGAGGCCAGGCTGGATCGTTGGTGACAGCAGGGGGGGAGGGAATGTGAGTGTGGGTGCAGATCAAGGTAGGCGGTGACACGCTAACCGACCGGCCAAGTGCGAGCAAACCTGAAACTGGTAAGCAGCACTCGGAAGGACGGAAGAGATGAATGTAAGCAAGTGAACAATCAAGGCTGGCACCGTGACTGGTAACCGAGCGGCCTGGTTTGCGAGGTGTTCTGATAGAGAACGAAAGACGTAGATGGTGAGCAGAGGACGAGAGCGACAAGGGAGGTGAGGACGATGCAATACTAAATCGAGTGCGAGATGTTGGGGAAAAACCAGGTGTGTTTTCTTGCAGAATAGGTCAAGCATTTATACAGAAAAGTAGGGGAATACGCAAAAGGTAAGTAGTACAATGAATGATACTTATCACAGATCTGGGGACCTTGAGCTGTGTATAGTCCAAGACATTAATACAGACAAGGAAGGGAGGCGGGAATCGAGACGAAAATCGAGTCAAGTGCGCAATTGCACTAGACCAATTGAGGGAAAGCCATTCTGGGGGTCGGATTGAGAGTCGGAGCTAAGGAGATATGCCATAAAAGGTTTGCTGTAAAATAAATGGAGCAGAAATAAAGCAGGAGGAAAGACCAGTAAGGCAATATTGAAGCTGGCACACAATCTTGTGCTCAAGGGTAGGCGGTGAATGGCGGGGAAGTGAAATTGGATAGATTATGGGCGGTTCCATCGGTCTGAAGTAACGGGGGATAAGTTGAGAAGATTGAAAGATAGCAGAAATGATTGAAACGGCTTCAGCGCGCCACCATGCTCGTCAGCGGGGGGTTGGCGCCAGCAGTGTGCAGTGAAAATGGCAACTGTTAAAGCGAACGGGTTGGCACTTAGGAGAGGTAATTGAGGAAGGCATAAATTGGGAACAGGAAACCACAGTGAACACAGAATATGGGAGCAAAAGAAGGGGGGAAGATGAGGGGAAGGAAGAAAGAGGGCGACGTGGCACCATCAACATGCCGTGTGGTTTATAGCCATGACAGTTCCGTGACAGTTCCGTGACAGTTCCGAGAGATTACCGACCGGCAAACAACTTGGTATTTTCTGATGATCCTGGTCAAGACTCGAGGCGAATAACTCAAGTTTTCTGCCTTATCGAGTTCCTAGTTTGCATTTGTATGCCATTTTACATTCAGTGACTCAAACTAATCAGATAAATGCCTCATGTCTGGCCAAAGTCTAGCCGAAACTTTACGGAATTCAGCGGAATTAATACGCCTTCAATCAAGCTTCGGCCAACCGAGCCACAATTTAGCGAAATTTGGTGAGATTATCCCAAGTTTTGCGAAATTATATGAGGGTAATATAATTTCAGAAAAATGTCATGAAATTAGACAGGGAGGTTTTTCCTGATGACCTCAGCCCACAAAAGTGACAGAGACAAAGATCATACTGTCTGCAAACTCCGGCACTATTCTCAACTGCGTCGGCAGAGTTTCTGAATCCTTTCCTGCCACGCTTATCCATCGGCTAGTGGCATGGCAGCACGAGTCAATGTTGTCTATCAAATGGACCACATCCATTCACTTCAGTCTGTTTGACGGGTGTAGATTACCTTCCCATGGTTCAAATTCCATGGTGCCGCGCCTCGATATTTCTTGTGCATGCTGGATACAAGATTTGTCGTCAGCCCTTCATTTCGACTGTGTTTCCTTGGACCCAGGTCTCATTGTACTGGCATACCCTTCTCGGCCCTACACTTCAACTCTGCATATCAAGTGCAATGCAATTGAGAGTGCACACCTCCATCCACAGCTATCGCATCTGGCAAAATGAGGAGAACAGGACTAAATTCGGGTTACCGACCAGAAAACATCGCTGCAGGTATGTGAAATTCATTGGAAACGGCAACTTATCTCCGAATTCACTGAGTTGAAAGTTACTATCGGCCACTGGGTACTCGGCCACCTTAGCAGTTGTCGTCATTTCTCGGATGCCGTGAGTGAGCTTCATGGCGGCTTGGGCCATGAATCAAAGGTATACATCCTATGAATGGTTAGAAATATTTTGGCAAATTTTAGGAGTGACCATAGTGCGAAATAAATTTTCTTTTGCTCGCATGTCCAAAAAGGCAATAAACAGGGTACTCGGCCACCTCACCGCGTAGGCCACTGAGGCCAAGACTGGGCCCAAATTATATCCTGATCTAAATATCAGGTCCATATATGAGATTGTGGATGATTTTGATTGCATATTATCTAAAAGGAGGGTATACGAACACGTCTCGGAAGGGGGAGACTGCCACTTTTGGCACATGTCGGTAAACTAAGTGTGTGGCCAGAGGAAGCGGGCATTTAGGCCCAGGATATGGTGCAGGGCGACTATTGGTACATATATGTATGTGATTGACCATATATTTCCATTCCTAAGAACGAGCAACCCTTTCAAAAAGTCTTGGACTTTTCCGACACCGAAATGGCATGTTTCGAGGTAATGGCCAATTTTGTGCCAGAAGTAAAATATATAAAATAGTGATCAAGGTTTGTAAGCATGGGGTAAGTAACTAAGAAAGCCCATACCAAGTGCCAGACTCATAGCTTCAATGGTGCGTTGAATACGAAGGTGTTTCACCACAATTGATCAAAATGCAAGCCAAGTCTTCCTTGCCGTCATGAGCCGTGTCACCCTTGCTCTTTGAGAGGGGGGGAGGTGCCGTTGCAACCAGCCGGTATACAGTAGATACAGCGGTCTTTTAATATGTCGATGATGAATAGATAAAGGGAGGGAATGAGCGATACTATTGGATTTTTCCCTGGGGGGGCTCAGTAGCCGTGATATCCATGGGCGTGGGCATTGTACCCATTACCGCACCAACCACGGCTGCCCCTACTATACGGGGTCCCGCGGTCACCGCGTCCTCTGCGTTTGCCTCGACCACCACGACCACTGTGGCCACCCCTTCCACGATTCCCGTCATCGTTGTTTCCGCCGTGACGGCTGAAGGACAGTGGGTGCTCGTTGGGCAGGTCCGCCAGCTGTGCGTTCGGTCCCCACCATCCGAAATCAGGGTTCGTGTAGGGGCATAGAAAGGCGGGGTGGTCAACTGCCTTGCACACAGCACACTGTGGCCTACAGCTGCTGGGGGAGCGAGGAGTGAAGCCGTACCTGCTGGCGTAGAAGGAGAGGGGGCGCATGCGTGAGTAGAGCATCTCCAGCTCTGCCTCATTCGTTGTGGGGGGTTTGATGAGCCTGACGACCACTGGTGCCATGGGGTGTGGGATGAGCTTGAAGTGGACGGTGTTGAGGGCGTCAAAAGCACGCTTCCCCCACCTCACCGCCTTTCGTCTGTGTGAACTGGTTGAGGAGTTGGCATATGCCACTGTTTCCGTGGGCAGTCTCAATAAACCCGGCACGGGCTTCAGCAATGATGTCGGCTTTGTCTCCCCCAGGTTGCACCATGTTATACTGGGCGAAGGCCCAGATGCGGGTGGGCATGTTGTCCTTGAGGTTGATGGCGATGAATCCCAGGATTGGACCAACGCTGAAGGCGAATTGGGCTTGGATGGCCACTGCGCCTGCCGCATCTTCTACCTCCAGATACGCCATCGTCGGTCCTCCTAGCTTCCCATCCAAGTCGGTGTCAGGGGCTGGGAGGGGTAGGTAGGCTTTGAGGTAGCCGACGGGGGCAACTGGGCAGACTGCTTGCTCAATGAGGACGTCGTATGTAGAGTCAAAGGGGATCTGGAAGACGTGGTTGCCACTGAGGAAGATACTGAGGGCAAACACGGTGAAGGGGCTTCTGGTGAAATATTCCTTCTGGGTCGTGGCGATACTGTACTGCAGCTGGTCGTTGGAGAGGACAAGGTTCTCGAATTGTCCTGTGTTGTGCTGAATCCGGGAGCGGTTCAGCTCGGGGTCGATGGGGGCAGCAGGTGCCGGTGACCTGTATTGTAGGTGTGGATTCTCGGCATGCTCGGGGGGGAGGTATGCGACTAGCTGTTCATTGGGGGGGAGTTTGTAGGTTAGGCCACAGGGACCGCAGATGGGAGCTGGTTGGCCATTCCCGTTTGCGGCAGCATGTTGATCACCTGCAGCAGTGTGCTGGCCATTCATGGCCTCGTTTTGGCCTTCCACGGCGGGTGGTTGACCGTCGCCCTGAGCTATGTCCTGGGCATCTGTGGCGGGGGGCAGGAGCAGGGACGGGGTTAGCCGGCGGGGCATGGGGTTGGAAGGCGAGGGCATTGGCACCAGGAGCTCCATTGGCATGGACTGTTTGGTCCATGTCCATCTCATCTTCGGCACTCATGATACTTGTGGGGCTCGGGGGCATGGAGTCGGTGACTGAGGAAGGCGTGGGCATTGCAGACGGGTCGCAGGTCATAAGACGGCGGGGAAGGCGACGGGTGGGGCGGTTTGTTTCGTTGGCGGTCTCGCTACCAGTGTCATAGTCCGTGTCCAACGTGAAGATGTCATGCGTCAATGTTACGAGGTTTGACGGGCCGGCGAGGTGGAATAATTTGACAACGGGGGGGGAGTGCAGAGCGGTACGATTTACGCGCTGCAGGGGAGTTGCGGGGTTTGGCATTGCGGTCAGCGGGTCGTTTGACCGGGCCGTTTTCGGTTTTGTGTGCCTTGTTCTGCAATGCCAGCGTACTGCTGAGCGTTGTTAGTTGTTAGGGTTACTGTCCATAGTGTAGTGAACGCACTTGGGGCCTCTCTGCCCTCCTGATTTTTCAGTCTTTCGTGGTTTCAGAGCAAGGGAATTTTTCGATTTGTCGGTTTTTGAGTCCCTCGCTTAGCCCGTGCGACATGGCACGTGTGCAGCTAGGTAGCTGGTAGGGCTGAGGATTTGGTTGCCCAGGTTGGCTGAGTGTTCTGCTGGCCGTTCATGGCATAGTTTGAAGAGATAGCTCGTCCAGGATACATCGTCGTGGTGGGAGAAGAGAAGTTCTATTCTTTGACACCATACATACATATGGTACGGCAGCTGTCTAGAAATCTATTCTCGATTCCATCTCCGTGGTTCTGCGGCGTAGGCTCTGGCGCTGGCTCTACGAGGTCCTCCAGACCCTCCACATTGTCAGTGGGACCCATTCTCATGGGTTAGGGGCACTCTGCTCCCTACACTGCACGCTGCAGTGGAGGGATGACACAGAAATCTTTCCATCACCAAAAAGATGGTGGTGGTAAGAAGTCACAAGGTCCCCGCGCCAAGTTACTTGCAAGTAACTTTAAGTAACTTCAAGTAACTTAGGTAACAGTAAGTAAATGTGTAAGTAGATGTAAATAAGTGAACTGAATCAAGTCTAGATCTTTTTCTTCCCCCTTATCCGAGCCATTCAGCTTCACAACTAGTGCTTCAGCTTTTCACACCCAACAGCACCCTATCGGTAACTATTGCACCTTCCACGCTGTGCCCAGATGCACTTTGTATTCAAACTGAATTTCTTTTCACAGAAAATACAACTTCGGCCACCCCCATGCCATTATAACGGTCATTTTATTATCTGGGATCAGAGCAAACTAAAACCCAGCTTCAAGACATCACCGAACATCTGCCGGCTCCAGTATGCATGTGATTGAATCTTTGTTTGTGGTATTGAATAATTTCCTTTCCCAAAGCAGAAGCAGACTTCATAGACTTAGCAGTTTCAATTTGCACATAATGCTACAAGATTGTTTTCCTCATTCTCCACATCTGAGTCTGAAGAGCTGTCGTCCTGTGTGATCTGCCCCTCCCCATTCCGACACTGCAATGTCCTCCATGTGCCACTCAGCCATGACCATGACCACAACCACGAGCTGGACCACTACCCCTTGCGCCACATGCGTACTTCCTGCCAGGAGTGTGAAGGTCTTCTTTGGCGTGTTTATAGTTGGTTTCAAGCTGTTTCTCTGCCCATTTCTCCTGCTAGTGGCATGTCCCATCTGGTTGGCCCCAGGAATTGCATGAGGGAGGCATATGTGCGTGTGCGTGTGCGTGTGATAGGTATGCAGGGCACTAGATGTCACCGTGACCTCGCATCATCGGCATTTTTCGGATCTAGGTCAAACTTGGAATTTGGCCAAATAAGTAAAGGCGCCGTGCCATAAAGCTGCTTTTATCAAAAATTGTGAAAATATTTGAGGGTGAACTACAGGTCATATAATGTACCCTAGCACACTCAGACCTTTAAAATTACCTCTTATGGCTATCCAATAGGGGGTCAACTTTTTTTTTTTGGATCTAGGTTTTGGCTCTGTATATCATAAGTTTATGGAAAATAAGCCTTTGTAGTGTTATAATGGTCCCAATCTGATTCACTGACCCATGGTTTATACTATTGGTAATTGATGTATACCTTGGTATTGGTAACCACAGTGGTAAGGCTTTTACTGCAGTTCCATACCTACTAAACCATACCTGTTTGGCTACTGGTATGGTAACCCAGGCCATCGGTGGTTACAGGCCAATCCACCTGCAGTACCACAGCAAGTAATCTCATCTGCAGATACAATTAGTGAAGCAGATGCAAAGCAACAAGTCCACTAAGGTAGGTAAACCCTTGTCAACTTAAGGCTTTCTAAGATTATAATGACCAAAGAGCTCTACCAAGAGGTTACAGGCAATTCCTGATGCTCCTGCATAGCCAATGTGCCACTAACAATACTCTTCAAGGTTGAACAATCTCTCTTTTATATGTGAAGACTGCCTGCAGGATCAAATACCCCTTTTATACTGTTGATATATGATTTACATGTGAAAATGAAAAGATTGAGAACAGATAATAACAATATGAGTCACTGGATGAAGGACAGGCTGTGAACCACTCTTCACATGGTTCTCATGCCCAAAAACATGCCCAGATTGGGTATACTGTAAACTTTTGTAGAGAGGAAATTGTCATGGTGACAGTTCCAGAGTTTGGCTTCCGAATTACTGTGACAATTTGCATCACAGAGCCCTGGTTCTCATCAAAAATGCATGATGGATCAAAAACCACTGAAAGTTGCCAAAAAAAAAAAAAAAAAAAAAGAAAAAATATTCCACAACCTTTCTGGAGGCAAGAAACTTCTCAAAATTTCCTCAATAATCTGCCTAAAGATCTTGTCCATTTCATTGCTCTGGTTTCCAGTTTCTACCCCATGTCATGGACAATCTCAGTGGGTTTCCATTCAGGAATAAGTGGTGGCTTTACAACAGCATGGGAAAGTTTCTGCTCTACAAAAGTTTGCAGTAAGTTGGGTACTGCAGGATGCCATCTGCAACTACAATCCCTGAAACTCCTGAGTATGCAGTTGAACCCACTCTTTGGATAATATCTTGCTGTTCAAAGTGAGAGTGCAGTCTATTTAACAAATTAGACATTACAAACCCACTCTGAACTCAGGTCCAATAGAATGAATCCTAGTGTATCACTTCTGTATGCCTTTGCTTGTCCATAGGGATGCATTGTGTCTCCTCATGTGAACTCCCTTAACTATAATGCACTCTATAATACTTACAGCTGTTTGCAGAAGTAATGGCACTCTTCTAAAAATAGTTAAAAGAAAAGTCTAGCATACTAATGTATGGTAAACTAGAAACTATGTTGCAACTCTTATGATATGTGTTTATGAGCACAAAAATAGCTAGATGATGCACAATCGGAATTGTACCATCTCAACACATCACAAGGGGGGTTTGAATTGAACATAATGATATAGTAAGCTGTTTATACCCTGACCACAAAGAGTTACTAATCAGACTATTTTTCAGCATCTTAACTTTGAATCTGAACTGTTAAACCTATATTTACTAACCAAGGATGTCAAGAGTTCCAAGCAAATACATAAAACCTGAGTGAGGGGTATATATAAGACCAATATCAAAATTTACAGTCAGACTCACTGCTATTCTTCTGCTTCATTTTTCACTGGTGCCTTGCCCCTGGCACCCCTCTCTATCAGCATGGAAACAATGTTTTTGTGGCCATGGTTTGTTGCAATCTCCAGCAAAGTGCCATATTGTCCCTCTGCTGCATTGATGTCAGCTCCCTTATCAAGGAGAATATAGACAATATCTGTGTGGTCCTTATAGGCAGCAGCTTGCAAGGAGCTCCCATATTCTCCCCCTGTTACATTGACATCAGCACCCTTTTCAAGGAGGATGCAAACAATCTCTGTGTGGCCCCCTTGGGCAGCAGCCTGCAAGGAGCTCCCATATAATCCCCCTGCTGCATTGACATCAGCACCCTTATCAAGGAGGATGTGAACAATCTCTGTGTGGCCCTTTTGGGCAGCAGCCTGCAAAGGAGCTCCCATATTCTCCTCCTGCTGCATTGACTTCAGCACCCTTGTCAAGGAGGATGCGGACAATCTCTATATGGCCCCCTTGGGCAGCAGCCTGCAAGGAACTTTCATATGGTCCTCCTGCTACATTGACATCAGCACCCTTGTCAAGAAGGATGCAGACAATCTCTGTGTGGCCACCTTGAGCAGCAGCCTGCAAGGAGCTCCCATATTCTCCCCCCACTGCATTGACATCAGCACCCTTGTCAAGGAGAATGTGAACAATCTCTGTGTGGCCCCATATGGCAGCAGTCTGCAAGGAGCTCCCATATTGTCCTCCTGTTGCATTGACATCAGCACCCTTATCAAGGAGGATGTGAACAATCTCAGTGTGGCCCCTTTGGGCAGCAGCCTGCAAGGAACTCCCATATTCTCCCTCTGCTGCATTGACATCAGCACCCTTATCAAGGAGGATGTGAACAATCTCTGTGTGGCCCCTTTGGGCAGCAGCCTGCAAGGAGCTCCCATATTCTCCCTCTGCTGCATTGACTTCAGCACCCTTCTCAAGGAGGATGCGGACAATCTCTATGTGGCCCCTTTGGGCAGCAGCCTGCAAGGAGCTCCCATATTCTCCCTCTGCTGCATTGACATCAGCACCCTTGTCAAGGAGGATGCGGACAATCTCTATGTGGCCCCATTGGGCAGCAGCCTGCAAGGAACTTTCATATGGTCCTCCTGCTACATTGACATCAGCACCCTTGTCAAGAAGGATGCAGACAATCTCTGTGTGGCCCCAGTAGACAGCAGCCTGCAAGGAGCTCCCATATTGTCCCCCTACTGCATTGACATCAGCACCTTTATCAAGGAGGATATGAACAATCTCTGTGTGGCCCCATATGGCAGCAGTCTGCAAGGAGCTCCCATATTGTCCTCCTGTTGCATTGACATCAGCACCCTTATCAAGGAGGATGTGAACAATCTCTGTGTGGCCCCTTTGGGCAGCAGCCTGCAAGGAGCTCCCATATTCTCCTCCTGTTACATTGACATCGGCACCCTTGTCAAGAAGGATGCAGACAATCTCTGTGTGGCCACCTTGAGCAGCAGCCTGCAAGGAGCTCCCATATTCTCCCCCCACTGCATTGACATCAGCACCCTTGTCAAGGAGGATGTGAACAATATTTGTTTGGCCCCTTTGGGCAGCAGCCTGCAAGGAGCTCCCATAGCATCCCCCTGTTGCATTGACATCAGCACCCTTGTCAAGGAGGATGCAGACAATATCTGTGTGGCCCCCTTGGGCAGCAGCCTGCAAAGAGCTCTCATACATTCCCTCTGCTGCATTGACATCAGCACCCTTCTCAAGGAGAATGCAGACAATCTCTGTGTGGCCCCATGTGGCAGCAGTCTGCAAGGAGCTCCCATAGACTTCTCCTGCTGCATTGACTTCAGCACCCTTGTCAAGGAGGATGCAAGCAATCTCTGTGTGGCCCTCTCGGGCAGCAACTTGCAAGGAACTCCCATAGTATCCCCCTGCTGCATTGACATCAGCACCCTTGTCAAGGAGGATGCAGACAATATCTGCATGGCCCCCTTGGGCAGCAGCCTGCAAGGGGCTCCCATATTCTTCCCCTGCTGCATTGACATCAGCACCCTTATCAAGAAGGATCTGGACAATGTCTGTGTGGCCATAGTATGATGCTACAATGATCTCTCTGTTGTCTGAATGCTGCTGCAATAGGGGTTGCTCAAGCAGAAATTTTGCAGTTTCTACAAGGTTTGCAGCTGCTGCAATCCACAATGCAGAGGGTTCTAAGGGCCAATCTTCATAATTCCATGGTGGGGAGTCCCATGCCCGTTGGCCATCCAATGAGCTGTTATCCCTCATTGTTTTTTTCCATTCAAAAGCCTGAACAAAAAACTGCAGAAGAAATTCTATGAGTTGACCTTCTGGCTGGCCAGCAGCATGTGTGAAGCAATACTGACAATACTCGACAAGAGGGGGGCAGAGTGGCCCAGGCATATCTCCATGATGAGTTTGGATATCCATCAAAGGCAAGAAATGTGAGCAAAGTGCGTGTTATTTCTATTTGTGCCTCTGGGAATTGCTGGGCCTGAATACTGTCCAAATATTCCTGTGTGGTGTAGTGGACAAGTCGCACCACTGAAGACTCCTTGTCTACAATGACAAGTCCAGCACAAACAGTGAGAATAATATCAATGTCCATAAGATTGTCCTCATTCAGCTGCTGCATGCCTGGTTCAACAGCCAGAGCAACTTGTAATTCTTCTATTGTCAATGGCCTCTTTGCATTTGCAACCCAAGTAATGGTTGAGTGGGCTGTCTTTCTGTCTTCCTTGTTCTGGGCATCAATTCGCTGCATTGCAATATCATAGCTGCCATAAAGATCTTCTGGGAGGGCATTCAAAGCCTCTCGAACTGCAGAGATTGTATTCTTTATGCTGAGGGAATCAATGTGAAGCTTGGCAAGAAGGAACCTAGTTAGAATTTATTTCAGTTGCTTTTCAACAATGATTCATCACATCTTACATTCCATCCACAGTTTTACTGCTGATTGCTGAATGAATGTCTTCTCGTAACTTGGGCTGCCTCTTGACATGCTTGGACAGGCGTGATGATGAGTCAATCTGTGCATTGACAAACTTTTGAATATCTTCAGGCCTTGCACCAATCTCTAGACTTTCAACATTTGGAAGAGAAGGGTCTGGAAGAATATGGGGTCGAGAAGTGACCATCCAATTTACATTGCTACCAGTTGCTGCCAGATGTTTAAGTAGAATTTCCCGTTGAACCTCAGGATATTCATCTATGGCATCAACCATAAGAAAGACCTTTGAAAACTTCTTGAGGCTAGAGCTGAGGATGTTGTCAACTTCCTGCAGTGTAGGTGGAGCACCCTTCTCATGGTTCTGCTGATATAACTCCTTTGCATCAGAGCCAATGTCCCTGTTGAGTACAAGCTGTCTCCAGAGACCTGCAAGAAGCCTAGATGGTGTTTGGTTTTCTACTTCCTTGTGGTTCAAATAAATGCAGGCAACACCAATATTTTCGCCTCTGAATTTGGTGGCAAGATAGTCCACAACCATTGATCTAGGTTTGTCCCAATTAGTAGCAGTCATTCAAAGTAGAAGATGGTCGCACACAAGGACAGTTTTCCCAGCACCAGCTGTAAATTTCAGTTTGGTTAGTCCAGAAAGCACATGAGGGCAATAAACTACATACGAATTCCATGGCACCAAAGGGTGTTTCCAGGACCGATTTCCCATTTTTTAAAGAGAGGATCTGCAAGTAGCCATTCACCGGTCCCTTTCTCCTGCATCTGTGAAATATCTGCCTGTCGCAGAAAGAAATTGATAGGTGAAAGCCAGTCAATAATCTTTTTGCGTTCCTCTTCCTTGTTGGGGTCATTCATCACAAAGTTCACAGTGGGACCTTCTCCAATACCTCCAGCACCGCCCTGGTTACTGCTCTGTCCACCAGGGCCTCCTGTGCCTCCTGGGTAAAATAAACATTGATGATGGCATTATAATCAATCTATGTCGCACCATAGATGTTAAATGTGTGGTGTTCACTGAGTTGCTGAAGCACAGACATTTTGAGCCAGCGCAGAACCTATGTATAAGGAGCAGCCCCATATCAGCCATTGCCGAAAGTCCCATGGGAGACGGGATTGACCAAATCGAGAATATATTGCTGCAGTACACTTGGAGGTGGTAGTGCGAAGAATGTGGGGCAAACACAAGTATAAGAGGAAGGTTCGGAGAAGCATGCACAAGCCACGTTGCACTTGTAAATGAGATAGAAGAATGCAATCGCAGATCCGGGGAAGTGGCTTGCCTCATTCTTTGCGTGTACGCCGACGGTGACGCTTTCGGGAACTTTCATCTCCCACTGACAGCTTCAATGCATGCAACAACCGGGTTAAAATGCCGATTTGGTGGATTGTAAGACTCGGTGTCGACAAGCCGGCGGATATTAGCCACGGTGCGCAGAGCAAGGACTTGAATGAGTTGGATGGTTTCCCCTATTGTTCGCATACAGTCCTTACATGGGTGTCAAACTTCGTTGACAGCGGTGTTTCTGCAATGACAGCAAGCCTGAACCTTCATTTGCGCTGACAGCGAGGCTTCAATCTTGGGAACCCATGCAGCGATAGAAGAGAAAACCAGGGAATATAGATCAAATATAGACGATGAACTGCAGTACTCTTGTTGGAAATACAGATCAGTCGAGTCCACTCTTAGATGCCTTTGATTCGGATCGGCGGCCGTACCGAACGCCGTCTTAATTTCCCACACTGATCGTCGGATTAGCTCGCCGGCGGCAGCGCTTTACGCCTTGCACGAGACAGGCAACTGACACGAAGCCCCAAATACATACCTCGTATATTAAGCAGATGCCTCGTATCACGATGCACCTGTTTGCCCATCTGATTCATCCTATATTTGGGCTTACTTTCCGGACCACGTTCCCCGCCCTGGCTCCGAACACTCTCAGTTTGTTAGCTCGATAGTCGGGATAGTCCAGATGCGGCAGCGCGGCACACCTGAAGTGCGGCACATGTCAACACAGATGCGGCACATCAACTCAAGTGCGGCACATCGTGTTGATCAGTCATGCATCATATAAGCAAGTGCGCCACACTCAAACCACTCGGCAAACAACGGCATTTTTAAATGCCACTACTGGGATCAGGATTCGCATCAAAGGATGCCCGTGCCACACTATCGAGGGAGTTAGGGCGCGCTGCGCTTGCCCTAACTCCCGGGTATCTGCTGTGTTGTGTTGGTTAGGTTGGGGTTAGGAGGTTTGTGGGTAGGAGGTTAGCGGTTAGGGTTAGCAGTTAGGGTGTTTGGGTGAGGTATCTATATGAAAAAACAGGCAGGGACTTGAAATAATATGAATAAAGGGGTTTGAATCCTGAACGGCTCATGGCGGCCAAAGCTGATGGCCAGGGCGGCTAGTAATGATTCGATCATGATTGCCTGGTATGTTGCTGGTTTGGGAAGTGCCGCACTTGTGTCAATGTGCCGCATCTGTGTTGACATGTGCCGCACTTCAGGTGTGCCGCACTGCCGCATCTGGACCATCCTCCTCGATAGTCATCAGGCTCCGGCTAGCTCCGTGCCTGAGCCAATGAGGCCCGATAATGATCTAGGCTCAGTGGACTCCATTATATTACGTGCCGCCAATTCCCCGGCTTGCAGCTGAATGCTCAAGGCCTGTTAAAACGTCAAGTGTGTTCAGTAACGCTGCGCTTTCATTCCCCCAATTATAACTCGTCGTATACCTCGTATATTGAGCAGATGCCTCGTATCACATTGCACCTGTTTGTATTCTTCTAATTTTCCCACTGTCATTCCAGCAGCGTCTATCTGTGTATTTCATTTCCCATTTTGTTTTCAGGGTTTGTCTGCTAACGGGTACATCCGAAATTAACTTCGATCCAGAGAACTGGACCCGCTATTATATTATTTTCGACCTCGCCGATCAGCCTCTTTATTTCCGTTCAAAAGGACCGGTCTCTTTTCCCTTCTTTCCTCCCAACCCCCATCATCTCCCCGCGTATCACATCGCTTCGTTGCTTCGTCGCTCCGTATGTGTGGTTTCGTTCATGTGCTGGCTCTGCAATCAACTTCACAATTGCCTCCTACAGTGTAAAGGGTTGGTCTGAATTATCCCCGTGCTTGCGGTACAACACTGAGGTGCGTCCGACTATCCCAACTCAAGATTACAAGCTCATGGAGAAGTATGTTGGCCTTCAGCTCCCCTCGCTCAGCAACGCATCGAGCCTAGGCCTTTGGCTGTTTATTACAGGTTTTTCTGTCTACTCTGCCCGCGACCATTGCCTGATGATTTTCATTAGGCTCAGTCTGTTTCGCTGTTATATCTTCCTACCTTACCTGCGCGCCATAGTCTCTTTTTACTATCCCGTGTTTAATTTTTTTTTTCTTTCTTATTGACGGTGAGCTATCAGTTCAAGTGGTTCAAAAAATTTTCTCATCTTCTGAATCATTCCCAATGGGCTGATATTTTGGGTGCGCTACACCCTCTTACATTGTCGCATCACTTGACTGACATGTCACTGAGATTTTGTGCTTTTTCTTTTACGCCTTCTTCCGTATTAGGTAGCACTCCAGAATATTAGATGGATCCCAATGGCTCGAAGGGAGCCCAAAATCCCATCTGTAGTGAGTTTTCCCATTGCGAGGACATCGTTGGTTGATGCCTTTCCAACAGGGCCATAAAGCTGAGTTCCTCGACGTTCAAATTCCTGGAAAACAGCATATATGCTTTGCTGTCAGGAACGATGGTGCCAAATCCAATGTACGGACAATAATGCTAAACATAGCTTTACACACTGGCAATGCAGACTTTAACGCGTACATCGAGTTTTGAGTCTCATGCTTTCCTCGAACACTGACCGGTTCAAATTAGCGCAGTGCATCTTTGGCCGGCCGACTTTTTTTATTCGATCTAGCGTGGGTCTTTTCTGTCCCCCCCTACGTGTGGACATCAGGCGCTCCAATCAGCCCTCTTTGAGTACTGTACGTCATTGCAGCGAGTTCCTTTCACTTTTACATTCTTCTCAACACGGCTAATGTAGCTTCACGAGCCTTACCGTGTCGGCATCGTTGTAGATGTCCAACTCGACTCGACTCGGCCCCGAATCGACTACAAGTGTCTGTTCTATTTATATCGAATGTTCGTATTCGTGGGAGCCAACCTCGCGCTAACACATTGCGTTCGCTGACAATTTTCTATTAAGCCTTGATCTTCTGCCATACACACGCCGCCACTGATGTTCCACTGCATTTACACACGTCTACCGCCATGCAATACGGTCGGAGCGCATCCCCAACACGTCTGAGGTTCTGGACTTCTCACGTTACCTGACATGTTTTACTCTCCTAAATGCATGTGGACGTTGACTTGATCTTTGTATTCTCGAGCCGCTCCGTCCATGTAGCAGCAGCCCGTCATGCCTACATACACGCCGCAATTTTTCTTGGAGTTTCGTCAGCCCCCCGAGGTAAGTAGCAAAGTGCTCACGCTCAAGGCCAACATTTAAGCGGTTTGATGGTAATGGAACGTAAAGTTCTGTCCATTTCCAACCTATGTTTTACGGCTGATGAAAAAGGGTCGGTCGCGCATTTGTCTGGGACTTGATTTATCATACAAATGTTCGTATATCGATCCTTCGGTGAATGCATTAAATTTTTGAATGTGCTCTCTCCGCCGACCAGTGATCAGAGACCTCCTCAATCATTACGACTCAGCAATTTACGGTTGATGGTCTTTCAACTGCAGCATCTTGCACTTATGCCGAAGTGAAGCGAAGGCATGTCTTGTATCGGATTAATACAGCCATTTTGTAAATAATATACGGGTTTCGTAAAAAATTGATGCTCGATTTGTGCTTACCTCTGTTTGCTGTTGCGTCCCCAGCTCCACACCTCCGAGCCACTGGCGAATGGTGTTGGTCTTCTGTGAAACCCTGCTAGACTTCGCAGGGCCACAACTCGACAACATTGAAGATAACTAGTTGGCCATCCATGCTGAATGCCCCGAGTTGCAGCATAATGCGAGCAGGAACAATGTACGGCAGTGTGGAGCCACTCTAGCCGATGACATTTTCGCAAACAGAGGTAAGCACAAATCGAGCATCAATTTTTTACGAAACCCGTATATTATTTACAAAACGGCTGTATATTGCGTTGTCTGCTGGGGTGCGTTATTCCACTTGATCCGTGACTTACCGATAGTCTATCCCGTTTTACTTCTGTGTATATTCTCGCCCACCGATGTGCTTAGTCCCGGATAGCCATGGCACGTGCGTCTCAGTTACGTCGCTGCCACCTTCTGTGGTTCTTCCCCACGGCCGCCTTCCGCTCGTCTTCGCACTCGCCTTCCTCATGTACTTCGGGGCCGTGTATCCCTAGCGGCAATACGCCCCTTCGCCGTTGGCCCTCTCCTTGTGTGCCTCTCGCGCTAGTCGTCCTCCCTTCGTACATTCCGCTAGACTCCGCTTATGCTGCCGTCACGAAGCTCTGAAACGACAACGCCGGCGAGTAGCGTCTCGCATCCTCCTTCGGCCCATCTTCACTTGATCGAGCCGGATCCGCCAAGCACGCGCAGTCGGCCAAGACGAACCGGCTCTTCTTGAACGCTTCAGCGTTCGTGCTCCACGGCCACCAGCGGCAGCAGCCCCAACTGGAGCACAATCCCCGGCAGCACACGGGTGAACGGCATTCCGTCGCGCATGTTCCTCCATCCAGTGGCGGTAGTAACGAAAAGCGAAAACGAAACGTCGGCAAGGTTCGGCCGCATCACACGGCAATTTTGCCAAGACAGTCACTGACAGTTGTCACTCCCGGTGGTAATGAAAAACGAAAACGAAAGTCGGCAAGCTTCGGCCGCATCATACGGCAACCACTCCTGTCACTCTCAAGGACTGTACTTACCTGTCGGTAAACGATCCCGACTGTCTTACGTTCATCCTTCTGCTATGTTTATATACTTGATCAATGAAGCGACCTATCAAATACAGAGTTGAAACCCAGATGCGAAGAAATTCTATCTTTGCCCATGTTCCCTGATGGCATTACCATATCTCTTCCTTAAAAGTCTGTGGATATCACCCTATTACCCTAAGGCATGTGCACAAATATTTTCGGGTTTTTTGTCCTGGTCATTGTAGGGCATGAGCTTGATTGGTTTTATGCTCAGTTTCGGTGGAGGACGCAGATGCGAAAAATCAGGTTCCATAGTGTTTTGACTGCATCCCCACCACTATTTGTGGCTCTGAGGGAGTAGGGCCATTGCTTAAGCTGCCCCATGTACGCTCTTGGGTCAGGGAAATGTAGTAGGCGTTCACAATAACACTTCTCTGCTTGCAACTTTGGGCACAACCACAAAATTTTGTTTTTGGCAGGTTTTCATTTCTCGTGTCAGCCAACAATTGAATTGGGGCTTCCTGAGTAGGTAGAACTGTTGATAGCCTCTGTAAGAGTACTACTAAAGAAGCTTGGATCAAATGAATCAAAACCAAGCATGTAATTACATATTTTTCGCATCGGGGTCTTTTTCGCATCCGGGTTTTAAATCTGTATATTCTTTTCCACACCTAGCCATAATCCCTGCGACTGCTATTGTCCCGAAATTTTTTTGAAGCTATTTCTGTTTCTGAGTACCGACTGCATACACATAATTAACTTGTTACGTAGTATACTCGGTTCAGCTGCTAGCGCAAATTGTAGAGGCCGCATATCATAGACTGAGAGCCTGTAGATCCTAAAGGCCGTCGACCCTGGGGGCCAAACATCAATAAAATGGGGAGACTATCGGTTCAGCCACTAGCGTAAATTGTAGAGGCAACATATCATAGACTGAGAGTCTGTAGATCTTAAAGGCCGTCGACCCTGGGGGCCAAAAATCAATAAAATGGGGAGACCTGGCTGACCATTCAACACCCCACTTGAATTCCACTCACTCTTTTGCAACTCTGAATCTTGTCCTCTCACTAAACTTGGTTGGCCGGTAAGCCAACCGCTCTGAGTAATTCCATGATAATACATGGCTCCAGGGTACCAGAAGCCGAGGCTTCAAGGATACTCAAAACTACGGGCTACTCAACGCAACAACATTATCTTTTGCCTATTCTTTGGTCTCTTAATCAGCACACTCCTTGTTTTCTCACTTGGTCTCTCAATTTATGAGACTAATATTAACAGCCCGGATACCGTTTATCTCTCTGGGTTGCTAACGGTTTGGACTATGGTTTCAGGTGAGACCATTTCCACTTAAACTTGTGCATGAATTTAACATTTTATAGCGCAATTCTTTCCCCCTGCGTCTATTAAGCCGTCCGTGCTGTTTAATCTCAGCCGAAATCGCTACCACCGTTCTCATGGATCACACATCCGCATTGACTGCCTACGTCGCTCCCCTGACTATCATGATCCACGCTTGAGTGGCTATTCTTTGCATTCATTCCTTGCAACACCTTTTCGGTTCTGCCCTGCAATTTTATATCCTCTGAAATGTTCAACATCGCTTAGGGACTTTTGGCACAGCTTCTGTATCTATTTCAATATGTCCAATGCCTTCCGAACTTCTGTCTTTTCTTGTCTGGGACAGGAATCGCTCTAATGATGAACACTGGAACCACGCTTGGTTAAATATCCCAGCTGCCCTACGTAAGTACTGATATCTACATTCTCAGATGGGATATCTCTGTCTTATGGCCCTACACCGGCTTCGGATACGGCGGGACCGGAGCAAGTGAAACGCGGTGTATCGGACGGTGTTGAACCGTGGGAACCTTGGCACGGAATGAGCCGAAATGGCTATGTACGGGTTCAGCGCGCAGGCGTGCGCAACAGCCTCTATGACTTACTTCCAACTGTCTCGAGTTCAGGCTATGGAAAGTTGTCAGTCACGTTGCTGCTTTATGTAAACTGTCCACGACAACAGTTTTCAATTTCGAAGGCCCGGCTAAAATGGTCACCATTAATGGTGTTTTCCTTCCCGTCTTCGAGACAATTGAATCTTCGCTGATGCAGCATGGTGTTCGAACCAAGTTCAAACCTCAATTAAACAATGATCACAGTCCTTACTGCTATCCTGGTGGAAATGAAGCTGAACAGACTCCTGAAGTATCTGGAAGCCTCTGCCGTGCGCTAGTTCCATCTTTGTTAGAACCATATAAGTAAGCTGTCAACAAGTTAGTTTCGCCAAGTGTGGGAAAAGTTAAGTAAAGTTAAGTAAAGTTCGTCCCGCCAAGCCAAAGGGGCCATCAAAGTTAAAGTTAGCTGCCATCAGTTACTTTTTTCACTCTTCGTTTTCTTTATTGTTCTACTTATCTATAAAATGTGCATAGTGTACAGGAATAAAAGGAGAAGTTTTCGACCCCGTATGCTTTGATATCAGTCTCACGCTGTCCTGGCTAGGCTCTCGTCGTTGCCGATGCCCTCGTTTATCCTCGTATTCGCTCTCATTCTGTCCTTCGTTGTCTACACTCCCCGCCTTGTCCGTGCATTTGCACAGTACACCCCTAACTCCTCATACTCATCCCTTCCACTTACCTTCAATCTTCTGAGCTCTGGACATGTGTTGGCCCACTGGCACACTTATATACCTTTGATCCTCCTTGCCTTCACGCTTGGATGGTTCATTGGTTTGTCAACGCTTTGAGTGCGCATTTCTGGACATGCTACGTTCGTTCCTCTTTCTTTCACAGAACCACAAAGAATCACTTTTCTATCTATTACCGACTCACGCTCAACCTTGAGGGCATCCGCCGCCCGTTGACGATGCAGCACGGTGAGCGTGTGTGGAGGCAGAGTATAGATGACATGTTTGATTGCGCTTAGCTGTGAGTGCCTCACAATATACAGTCCACAATTGCCTAAGTGCTAGGCCCCCTACATATGATTAATCCCTAAAGTCTAGGGGCCCCCGAAATCTGCCGGAATCTTGGCCAAACAATATTGTACAGCCTGGAAGGCTGGTTCCAGCTGCACAGTGGAAGAATATTATTTGCCCTAGATGCATGGGTTCAGCTAAACAACCTGGCAGGAAGAAAAATATTATTTTGCCTAGCCACTTGGGTGCAGCCCATCAGCAATAACAATATTGTACAGCCTGGAAAGCTGGTTTCAGCTGCGCAGTGGAAGAATATTATTTGCTCTAGATGCATGGGTTCAGCTGAATGACCTTGCAGGAAGAAAAATATTATTTTGTCTAGCCACTTGGGTGTGGCCTATCAGTAACAACAATGTTGTACAGCCTGGAAAGCTGGTTTCAGCTGCACAGTGGAAAAATATTATTTGCCCTAAATGCATGAGCTCCACTGAACGAGCTTTCAGTGGCCATAATATTATTTGGCCTAGCCACCTGGCTTCAGCCAATCCACTGGAATAATATTCTACAGCCTAAATGCTTGGGTTTGGCTACATGCTGAAAAAATATTATTTGCCCCAAAGTCTAGGGCCTGGCCTGTCAGCCAAAATATTATTTTGCCAAAACTGCTGGGTTTTGCTGATCACCCCTAATATACAACAGCCTCAAAAAAAAAAACACTTCATCCAGGATTGAACTCAAGAACACCAGATGAACATGACATCAGCATCAGAGAGATATTTACCACTACACCACATCACCATTATATATTTTCCCATTTATGGTGCCACATATCGGACCAACATCTCCCATCAATCCAGTCTATTTTGCACACCTGTCAAATTAACCATCATTTATCGCTGGCTGTGGGAATTTATTTTGCGTTTTGTGCAACAACCAGGGGCTTGTTCCCAGAACCGTCAATACAGTCAGAGAGCCCTCGGCAAGCTCTATAACTTTGATTTTGACCATATTTTTAGATATGAACCACTAACTTCCTTTTTTGGCCACTACGCTTTTTGCCCAAAAAGGAAATTACAGCATTTTTCCCTTCCTTTGGTCAGAATTCAAACATTTTGGATGGTCTAACACATTGGGTGGGATGAAATTCACCATAGAACATGATGTGAAGCATACCCAGAAGCACTACACCTCTGTGAGAGGCAGATAATGGGCAGAATGATATTATTGTTACTGATGGGCCGCACCCAAGTGGTCAGGAAAAATAATATTTTTCTTCCTGCAAGGTTGTTCAGCTGAACCCATATATCTAGGACCAATGATATTTCTCCACTGTGTGGCTGAAACCAGCTTTCCAGGCTGTAGAATATTATTTCCCTCAATCAGCCCAGCCCAGGTGGCTAGGCAAAGTAATATTATGGCTGCTGAGCCACCAATCATGTTTTGTGCTCACACTGCATGAAGGGCTCAATCCTGAACACTAGGCCAAATAATATTATAAAAATATTATTTCTGCCCTAGAGTCTAGGCTTTGGCCGAGATTCCAGAGGATTTCGGGGGCCCCTAGACTTTAGGGATTAATCATATGTAGGGGGGCCTAGCACTTAGGCAATTGTGGACTGCACGCACTGATCTAGATTCAATAAGTATAGAACTGCCATGGAGAGGATAACTGTTACCAGATGTTGGATGTGAACCACCTACGGCGCCAGCTCTTAGTCATCTCCAGCCTACCACTGAACCCAAGATCATTGTTCAGCTTTCTGTTTCAGGACATCACGATATGTGTGGTAGAGGGACAGGAACTCTATCGCACTTGTTGCAGACATGCGTTTATTGAAGAGCAGCTGGATCTCTGGGAATAGAACGTGACTGAAATAGACATACTGCAATTTAGGCCACACCGGCGGCCACAGCGCGCCGTCCGTCATAGCAATGAGGTAATTGCGACCGGACATGACCAGATTGATGCTGACGACCTTGGACATCAGGAAGTAGAACATGTGGATGTGGTCGTTGAAGACATAAACAAGTCTTCGTCTTACCTGGGCAAATACCATGAACAGAGCACAAGGATGTCAGCTGTTTAACATTCAGACCATGATACAAGGCTACAAACTCTGCAATGTCCATGGAATGGGCCGCAACGAACTTCACACCCATGTCAGCGACATGCAACGACTGCAGCGTATCTGGAGTCACCACCTCTACGAACTTGTAGGAACAGTTGAGCAGATAAGTACTAATGTGATGAACACCATCCATCACGTCTACTTAAATGTCATTATTCAGTAATATTGGTAGAATGTTCAAGTCCTCCATTCTAATGAATGTGGCTGGAGAAGCATCCATCGTCATCTGCGAAATGGCCCGAGGATGAAATGGACCAGACCGATTGTATCTTCTGTGTGTAAAAGCCAAGCGCATGCCCACGCAATAGTGTCGTTCAAAGTTGACCATTTTCAGTTTCATTTTTGAGCTCATTTTTGCTCTCATTTTTGCCGCTTCACAGCCAAAATCACCAAAGACAGCCGAAAAGGAGAACAAAAATGAAGTCGAAAATGAACTGAAAATGAGCAACTTTGAACGCCCTAGCCTAGCAAGAAGCAAAAATGACCATTTTCCTATTCCAAACCTCAGCCAAAATGCAAAAATGAGAACGAAAATGAGCATTTTTCATGCAAAATGGGGTCTCAGCTTCATTTTTCATGAAAATGCTCATTTTTGAGCTTCATTTTTGTCTTCCTCTTTGGAAAATGAAAACAAAAATGAGACCAAAAATGAGACAAAAATGAGACAAAAATGAGGCAAAAATGGTAAATTTGAACGACGCTAATGTTCAGAACACGTACGTTCATGGCCACCTGCACCAAAACAGTTTTGCTGCCTTTGGTAGGTATACGGTGGGCACGCAGAAGCGTTGTAAGGTCTGGAAATGACAGAGACAGGAAGTTGGAGACAAAGAGGCCCAGAGAAGTGCAGATGCAGATGGCATGACCAGACGAGGATAAGCAGACTCCATACTCTCGTCATCACCCACGGCAGCAAAGTCAAAATGTCTGTTAAGACTGAACATCGACACTGTAGCTGGCTCATCGTCGCACGGCCGATTATCGAACACGAGCGCATAACAGTTCACCATGCGGGTCACTATGCAGTCACCACTTCTCGGCCTTTCAAGACGGTGAAAGAACAGAAGATGACCGTTTCCCGGGCATTCACTGTCGCACTTACTTATGGAGAGAAATAACCGCAAGCAAAGCGGATCGGCGAGCCGAGCTGGGCAACCTATGCCTTTTGACAACTTCAACCAGGTGAGGCACGCTCCAGTACCGGAACTGATTGACGAACGGTGCGATGTCGCTGCATGCAACAGCCACGGTGTCTCTCAGGACAGGAGCTCGTGGCCCGTGAACCCCCATAAGTCGGTAAGTATTGTTAAGTGTATATGTGGTAATAAAGTTCACGCCATCACCAGAATCAAAGCAAGGAGAATCTTGCATAACGAGACTCATGACGGTTGCATTCGTTGTGGCTGAACTGGATGCACAGACAGCATGAACAGATGAAATAGGCACAGGACGAATAACAGTTCATTGAACGGTAAACGATGAACAGGAACACTACACTCAGAGGGACGTGATGGTACGGCTCCGTAAGTATTGTCTGATGAATGATCAGCGGTAGCAATTAAACAATGAAGAGCTATATGGCGATGGAAGCCATTCGGAAATCGGGCAAGGGCAGGGTTTAAAGGGGGAGGCTGCACGATAGCGGGATCTGGTTACGGTAAACAATACAAAGAATATGAAACTGGCGCAACTTCACCTGTATCATCTTCGCGAGCTTGTCGCTTCTCTAACGCTTTTTCAGACAAACCGCGAACTGCATTTTCTCGAACTCATCGATCACCCAATGCCATCTCAGAACCACCTTCTATGGGATAGGAAGACAAAGAGATTCTCAATCCTGATTGGAAGGAATAGTCTGTGGTTCGAGAGACTGAGGTTTCAGGACGATACGAAGAGGGCAGCACAGAGTAGGCTGTTAAACTGGTGTCCGGATGATCCACAGGAAGAAGTACATGAGGCGAGGCGAAGAGCGGGGGGGGCACCTCTGGGTTCAGGCAACTCCTGCTTGTCTTTGACAGTAGGCCGGCGGGCCATGTTCAGAGAGAAAAGAAGAAATCAAGCTAGAAAGACTTGTATGAGGGTGAGGAACCAAGCAGTTGCTCGTCGACGACACATTCCGCGCTTCGCACGTTTGACATAAAACAAGATAACCTCAAATGGCAGTGCAGCGACGATCGATCAGTACCTGCGCAGATGCAAGCGAGTCCTACGATAGCTGATCTTAGCTGATGTGAAGATGGCGCACGATCACACCACAACGCATAATTGGTTGCCGGTAGAGATGGTCCCACGCGTTTCACATTGAACAAGAGGATCATTAGCCGCGGCAATTAGCCGACGATCGATCGACACCCTCACAAAACATCATATATGATTGCTTCAGACGGAAAAGGATAGGCTTGATTGCGCTATTCCACGGTATCACGCGAAAGAGGATAAGACTCAGGTAGGTTGGTAGGTAGGTACGAGAAACATGCGATTCATTTTCAGGTGGAGCGCGGCGGCACAGAGGCGCCGTCGCCCGGGATGAATGCATCACCCCCCATGGAGCCTGCGCTCCCGCCCGCGTCTGCGTTCCATCAACCAGCGCTCCATCCCGACCAACTGACTCAGCCACTATGGTTGGGGGGTCCCCCGCTATGTGACCCAGACCCGACATCGGGCCACGCGGATTTCCCCACCCGCTCTCCGCAGTTGCCCACACACTAGCTGCTGTTGCCGCCAAGGAGCATGGTCCACGTGAGCAAATCGTGTCGGTGTCATCTTCATGCAGATATATCGCTAATGCTACCTTGGGATCAGAGACCAGAGGGGGAGCCACGGCGCTGGTAAGGCACAAAGCACGCAATTGATTTCGAGAGCTACCTCAAAAGAAATGTTTAAGCAGAAGTTAATCAAAGACAGAAAGAGCGTACTGCGGTTAAGGGGCATGGGCGACGGGAAAAAGCGACTGCTCGGTCAAAAAAACAGCCTCAAACCAATGCGCAACTGCCCATATTGATAAGCCACGAAATTGACGATGTTTTTAGAAATGGGATTTAACGGTTTTTCAGCCGCCGATGACCGGATGCATCCATTAACTTTCCCACTGACAACATGGCCCGACGACCGATTAACATCGGACGAACCGAACCGATGATTAGTAATCCACAAAGTTGACAAGGTTTTCAGAAAACGCATTTACTATCCCCCCCCTAGTACTCGGACACTTAAGAAAAACCCTCGAATAACTCGGCTTAGAGATGATTTCTCGTCAAACTGAGTAGATAGATCGTTTGCAATTTGGGAAAATATAAAGGATGAAAAAAAAGTTTGTGCCGATCGGCCGGGAACTCGTTAAACGAGCTCAATCCTATACATGAAGGGACGCCGGATTTTTGATTGACAGAAAGTCACATGAAGATTCACGTGACGTTGTCGACATGTTGCAGCCGGCTGTTGAGATGTTGCCGCCGGGTCCCACGGCTCGGAGATCGGTGTGCCCAAGCGCTCGGATGTTGCCGCCGAGTCCCACGGTCTCGGAATTCGCCGTGTGCGGGCGATACAGCCGTGTGTGGGTGATCTCCATGACGGAAGGCAAGGCCCAAATGGCTGAGAACTTGCCGCCATGTCCCACAACTCGGGATTCGTCGTGTACAGGCAAAACAGGGATCTAGCCGTGTGTGCGCACGAGGCGTTCTCACGGGTCCCTGCCGTGAGCGGCAACGTCCGAATTCCATCCAATAGATCAAATCTCCGCGAGTTTATTCTTGAAGTTTGAGCTCAGATAAATTGCTTCCCCCCCCCTCATCCCTGTGAAGCTTCCAGTGATTTCTTTTCTTTCTATTTCTTTCCTTTAATTGGCTCTGTATTAGCAGCATTTATTATATGTACTTGCTGTTTGGCCCCTATCTCCTGTTTCTGATCTTATCTGTGGTGAGTAATCTTTCAGTAATTTCTGTTCTTTGCTTTTCAATCTCTCCATACAAGACAAAACTTTCTGGCAGATTTGAATTACAGCAGGAAAATACAGCACAACAGTTCAAATAAAAATCTTTTTGGAAGGGATTGTTTTTTGAGAGCCACCTCAGGATCTACTTGAGCTTTTTGATGGCAGGAGCAACTATTCAGATAATTTCAAGAAAAATATTCCAGCCTACATAAGAACATAGTGGCAAAAAAGTCCTTTGTCCTGTGCATCTCCCTCTGCTGAACAGATTGGTTTTGAAATGAAGTGCCAAAGATTCCCAATTTGTTCTGCTTTCTTAATGACCAGAAATAAAACATAGGGCCAGTTGGTCAATTATGTTGGTCTTGACCTCGAGACAGACATCTCTGCCCATGGACGGCTCTATGTAGCACTCTCGCAATACACTTCAAGTCAACAGATCAAAGCACTTTTCAAGAATGATGCCAATATGATCACAAAAAATAGTGTATACTCTGAGGTGCTGGCTGCTTTGAAGTAGGGCTGCCCACCATCCCATCAACAGGTATAGCTGTCAATCTGCAAAGGCGCGATGGCTATGGACTGCCATAAAAGCAGCTGTCTTTTTTGTTTCTGGGACCTTCAGAACCTTCAGATAGTAATGAAATTCTGGGTAATTTTCAGAATGGAGCTTAGAGTAAGTCCTCTGAGATGTTCCCATTCATCTGCTTCAGCTAACTGGCACAAAAAACAGTGATTGAACTGGGACTGCTCAGGTTACATGAATCAGCCACCGAGAATAAATGGTGCAGACCTTTTGCAATGTGGATTTTTTGTCAACCAAAGGTGCGATGGTACAGGACAGCAAACCATTGACGGAACTGTCGTACCTGTAAATATGGGGATTATGGACAGCCCTACTTTGAAGATGTTATGTCTTTTTTGATCATTGGAAGACTTAACTGGCTTAGTTTACAGGTAGGCTACACATGTGTTTTAATACGTAGTTGTATATATTTGCTCTTTGTGTGCCTTTGGCATGGCCCCCACCATTTTTATGTACAATTTTTGTTAATATTAAAATAAATAACCTTTCTATTGAGATGCAGAGCATTTCCCCAGGGTTTGGGGTGGAGCCCCAACTAGGGATTCAACCCGCCTGTCAGACGGGGACGGCCGTTTTTTTGACGAGACGGGTCCAACCCATCTGTCAAAGGTGGGCCAAAGGCCTCAAGACGGGACAGGACCCGTCCGTAACGGCTGTCTGACGGGTAGTTTACTGTCCCATCTGTAACGGCCGTTTGACAGGTGGGTTAAGTAGAAAACAAGCTGGATTCAAGTCTACAGAGGCCAAGATAAGCAAATGGACAAAGATTCTATGGCTTGACGAGGCTTTGCGCCATCATGAAGTAGCAAATTATGAAGATCAGAATATCGGCCTTAAATACTTTCGTGGAATTGTTTCATTATTTTGCTTAGGTGTATTAAATTTTGTTACAAAGACCAGTAATTTCTGTCTTCCCTGCAGGCACTGGAGCACTGCCGTATGGTTACGCAAGGTCCCCGCCTGTCCGCCAATGAACCCCTATATATCACGCTGAGACCCGTCCAACCCGTCCGACGGGCGGGAACGGGCGGCCCGTCAACAGGTTAACCCGTCCTGTACCCGTCCCATCATAGCGCGGGCCTAGACCTAGGCCGGACGGGTTTTTACCCGTCCGTCCCGTCCGTCAACCCGTTGAAAGACGGGACAGTTTGAAACCCTAGCCCCAACAAGCTGTCGCCTGGCCGAAGGGACCAGATGGCTCAGAATCCACCATGTCTATGCAGAGCTAGGATTCTGCTGTGTCCTACTTACCCGCCGAAGGCGGGTCGCTCAATCTTGTTTCTTTGACAGGCCAAAGCGTCCGAGTTCTAGGTAACGTGACACTGCACCGCATTTGGGCGTGCCAGCTCATCTGTCGTCCACTACGGCCTCAATTCTCTTCCATTCCGTTCACTACTCGACATGCGACATCTACCATATGCATTGCTCCTCTTGGAACTCTAAAACCCGAGATTCCGACCTCTTTCTGCCTCACGGATCCTCGTCAATTGCAGCAAGTCTGGCCGCCCACGGACACTCTGGACGAGCACGCCCACTGCGCCTTACCACCTGCGGAACGTCCGGTTCAGCCCCACCGTCGAACTCGTCACTGGAGGACCCCTTGGAACTGCTTTCTGCAGTATCGGAAGAGTCCTCGGAATCGGAATCAGTGTGCGCATTCTCCTTTTGACGTGCACTCGATCTGCTGACACTTGCACCTCCTCTTCCTCGACCTCCGCCGCGCCTGCGCCCACGCCCACGCCCCCCGGCCTGCTGCCGCTTCTTCTTAGCATCGTTGTCGACCAGCCGATTGAACTCACGCAGGGCGCGTCGCTCTTGCACTTCTTTGGCATGTTCCTCCTTCTCTCGTCTCCGCCTCTCCTGATCAGCCTTTTTCTGCAGCCGTTTCGCTTCCGCCTCCTCCTTCTGCTGTTCCTTCTCCCTTGCCTCCCTCCGCTTCTCTTCCAGCCCTTCGCCTGATGTGAGACATCGCGCCGCCCCCTGGAAGTGTGCGCGACCACCCTCTTTCTTCTTCCCTGCCTTTGCATTAAGCAGGTTATTGATTTTCAGGTTCTCGCGTGCCATCAAGACAGCGTGGGCAGTGGCCGCTTCCGCTTCGGCCCTCGCTGTGGCCAATTGCTCCTCCAGCATGGTGAGCGTCGCTAGCAAGGCAGTACGTGATGCGTATGGCCCTGATTGGATCGATGCTGAGCGACCACGGCGATTTTCCCTGGCGGGCACTGCGGGCGCAATGCGGAGTAGGTCAACGGGTGATGTGGGGCGGGGATAGGTTTCGGGAAGGTGTAATTGAGTAGACGTTGTCCAGCTAGGCGCGTAATCCTCCTCCTTGAATACATCTGGGTTCAGCGGCTGTATTCCCGTCTTTCGGAAGGCGCTAAGAATGTTTGTCGCTGTCATAGCCTTCTCGCGAACCTCGAGGTACACCTCGATAACGTTGTCTTTGGTCACCTGTAGTCCAATGTCGGCTAATTCATCGCACTTCTGCCCCCAATATCGCTCCGTTGGACCAAATACGCCGACGTCCAAGGGCTGAGTGTGATGGCTTGTGTGCGAGGGAAGACTGAATAGATGGATATTCTCCTTGATTGCGATCTTGATGAGCGGCAGGGTTTCGTGCGATCTATGTCCATCCCAAACGACGAGGCCCGGGTCGTTGTTGATATTGTGTCGGATAAACCACGGAATGAACACCTTGACGAACCATTCCCGGCAGAGATGGTCGTCGGTCCACCCGTTCTCGGACACACTAATGCTGCGATCATGAGATATTAAGCAACAATTATGACGGTGAAACATAAAACAAATATTACCAGCCGGCGCCTTGGGTTGCTTCTGTGAACCACCGCTTCAACAACCGCTTTCCTTGCAGGACAAACCCCGGAGGAAGCTTCTGTCCCGTGGCTGATATGCATTCAATCACGGTTACGAGCTCCAAGTTCGACTCGGCGGTTCGATAGCGCGAGCGCACGTGTCGTGACAGAATATATTTTACACCTCGATTCTTTCGCCCGCCACCCAATTGGATCCCCTTCTCGTCCATGTTGTAGACATTATGCCAGGGGATCTTCTTTTCGTCAATGATTGCTTTCAGTTTCTGAAAGTGATCCTGAATCGCAGTGTAATTGAACGCTCGCGCTCGTTTGGGGTCTAAACCCGAGGTTTTCCCAGAAAACAAGTCTAATTTATGCCGTTCTAGAAACCGATCAAGCCAATTTTGACCTGGGGTCTGCCCACATAAGGCCTTGACCTTCGGGTAAATTGTTTGGCGGTTTAGTGGATGAGCCGTGAGATCAAGAAAATGACACCAGTCAACAAGAACTTTCTCCTGAGGCTCGGTGAGGAGGAATTGGTCGTTATGTGCATCAGAACGCGTTCTGACGCCGTTCAGGCGGTCGCTGAGGGTGCTAGACGGCACAGAATACACCTTGGCCGCACCTCGTCCTGAGTATTTCCCGCTCCGGACATCTTTAATCGCAAGCGCCATGCGCTCCTCCGGGAACAGTTTTGAGTGCGGGTTTGATGGCATACGATCCCTAGCACTCAGAACGACGGCTTTTGACGCTGTAGTGGGTGTGCGGAAGGTGTGGCAGTGGTACGAGTAAGGGTTGATATTGTGACATAAGCTGATCTCTTCCATTTTGCATCACACGGCGTGCGGCGCATCTCCTGCCACAAAAATTGAGGTGGGGACTCCTAATTGAATGTTCTTTTCAGAAATTCTGTCCTCAAGGCACGCTGGGCTAAGGGCCCTCTTGCTGGTGGAAAAAGTTACAAAATTCCCTTATTTGGCAACTTCTAATGGTGCGGGAGGGGAACGAATAGCATCTCTATGGTCCGCTCGGTACAGAATATGATAGACGACATTGATACAAGTATTTTAAGCCAAAAATCTCCGAAATCGACCGGGAAATGGGCGAGCAATATTCGAGTGTCCGAGTACTAGGTTTGTCCGGGACGGTGGGGGGGGATAGTACTGCTTTTTTTCAGCCACCAACGCATGGAATTTGCTGGAGGCTATATTCGCCACGTGCTGATGCCAGACCTATATATAGTAAATGTTTACCCATATAAAGTAATATTTGTAATCCATGATTTGGTAGTGATCTTCAGAAATCATATTTACCGTTGGGAGACCTGGAACCTAAGTTGGTACCAGGAATTTTTTGTCTTAACATACCTGTATGGGTATTACAACTTGGCTCATATGTGTCATTTCATATGTTTAAAAGGGCAAATTACCTATAGGTTCATATGGGTTGATCTGTGGAATATCTGCAGGTATCTTGACCCGTGGATCCGGATCACCTGTGGGAAGAAACCCGTATGGATCCGAGTATGAAGGAAATGGTCACGGGTACCTGTAGCCACGGGTGCAGGTCACCCACAAGTTAACTCGTGCTATGCCTTTAACTATACACACTCTTAGGAGATTTCAGCCTCAAAAACCAACATACCGAAGAAGGCCTGCCACACATTCCATAACTGACTCAATGTTCAAGCAATCCTATCATTCAGACACATGAACCTTTTGGGCCCTTAAAGTACACATGGATTTGTTGGCCCCAACGCGTTCACAAAGAATTTTACTTCATCACTACATCTAGTAGTTATTGGGAAATCGCTGGAAAGGATATCGCTTCCAGCCATTTCCCCATTCAAATCCCATGAGCTAAAATTTGAAATAAATAAAGAAACCCACTGTACATTAGAAAGGTTGTGCCCAAGTGGCATGAGCAGCATGCTGCTCATGCCACTTTTTGGACATTGTGCAAAGCAGCATGGGGAAAAGACATCCCAGGGCACCCCAAACTGAAAACTAACACACAATTCATGTATTCCAGGAATGACATTGATGTCGCTTTTCTAGGAAGCAAATGGTTGTCACTCAACATCATCCTCAGTCTCTCAAGTCTGACTTGGTTGGCATTGAAGGTGGGTCAAGTGACAGGTGCCTGATGAGAAGGAATAGATTTGCTACATCCTTTCTTGCAAGCCATGGGAGACAGTGAAAAGTGGCACAAGGGACAAGAAAAGCAGGAATGATGCCATTAAACTCGGGTTTCACACATCTACTCTACCAACAATTCATGAAATACACAAACTCGGGTATAAAACATCAGTAATGACAAGATCTGCAACTAAGGTAATGATATTTAACTGAGAAAAGAATTCTGCTGTGCTGCTTTGCACAAGTGCCAAAAGCGGTATGCCGCTTGGGCACAACCTCTCTATTATCATTAAAGCCAAACTTAAAGGTTCAGCAATGAAAATGTAAATTCCAAAATAATATCTCAGTTCACACACAGGATGTATGCCTTTGTTTCTAAGCTCATTTACTTCCATCCATTTGACTCTCTGCATGGGCTTGGGGACAAAAATGATAAAGTGGCCCGGTAACCAGTCTCAGATACTATATATTGTTCCTAAAATTTTTTAAGGCTTGCAACAATGACAAATATTTTATTTTGAGATTATAAGTATTTAATCTACAATATCCATAACTTTATCCAGCACTGATCAGGATGCAGTCTGAGCATGAAAAGCCAATGCAAGATCTTGCAAGATCACAAGAGAGGCTGGATAATTTGTTGTTCATAAACATGCATTTGCTCCTGTCTGGAATTAGCAAGATCGTGCAAGTGGTTGACCATCACTGGTTGAACATTTCAAGTTTTTCACTGAAAGTTTTAGTGAAAAATGTTTTGAATTTTACAGCAATTTTTCAGTGAAAAACCAGGTGAAAAACTTGAAACATTTTTGTGAATTTTTTGAACCTTGTGAAAAATTTCTAAAAAAGTGATGAAAGTGTTTTGAAGTTCAAAAATGTCATTAAAAAGTTTCAAATTTTTCACCTGGTTTTTCACTGAAAAATTGCTGTAAAATTCAAAACATTTTTCACTAGAATTTTCACTGAAAAATTTGAAATGTTCAACCAGTGCATCATCTTGAAAGATCTCGATCAAACAAAATGGGATCACCAAGTAAAAGTTTCAGAATCTCCCGATATTTTGTGGAATCTTTCAAGATCTATTGAGACAATGTGAAGTGCTCTCTTTCTTGAAATTGATTGCAAGTTCTTGCAAGATCCTACACAAATGCTCCATTGCAATGCATGAATACATTTTGTCCAATAAGGTCCCTCAAAGGTAGTGGTGAATATGTTGTCGAATGCATTGCCTTTCGCTTGCCAGAAAATGTTGCGGAAAGCAAAGAAATCAGTCGTGATTTCAACCTGGTTGAAAGTAAAAGCTGCGCTGGACGGATTTACGTATATGGACGGTCATCGTAACAGTGCAGAGTGCATGATTGAACTCAGGGAGATCGCAAAGAACAGCGGAGATTTCAGGATGGCAAAGGAGCTCTGGACTAGCGCAAAACCATGACTTGAGCGGTCATTGCAAGCCAAGCAGAGGCAGGAATTGGAAGAGCGTTTGGCCCAATTGCTGCGAGCAGGATGACTGGGATGGTCATCTGACCTGGTTGACACATCTCTACAATCAAAGCAAATGCACAAAGACGTGGCTTCAATTTACATGTAACATATCTCGTTCACACATGCCCTGTAATTCACAATGACGTTTTCGGTGTTTGACTTCGGCCTTGAGGCATTGGGAAATGGTCTGTGAGTGCGAAGATCTTAGCTCCATAGAACTGACTTGGAACTGACTCAATGTCTGAGGACTAATCAAAATGTATAGGGTGTGATGGAATATGGGGTGATTGACGCCCTGTACGAGCTCAGTTCGAACTCGGTGATGCGCACTGCAACACACATCGAGCAGCAAAAGCCAGAACCTGCGGCACAAGCCGCCCAGCGCAGGAACGCAGCGTGCGGTCACGGAAGGAAGGCAGGAATGATGGACAGGAAGACTTCTTCTGTGAGATTAGTCTACTGGGATACAAGTGTCATGAGCATGGTGATTCACAGGAAATCCGAATTTTTTTAACTTTGGTTGTTCCTCACAAAGCTAAACTGTGTCTTGAAGTTAACCTAAAAATGCTCTTTTATGCTCAGTGGCCTCCGCAGTAAACACATCCATTGGAATCTCAAGCCTGAACAGTTGAACGGCAATGATACCTTGACTCAGTGGCCTGCACTATGAGCCGCACGCTGCAAAAAAGTCAGCACTACGATGCGGCGTGGATAGTGTTGAGACTGAGTATAGCAAAGGAAAATTCTGTGCGTGCACGGGAGAAGCGGATAATGAGGTGTGCTGGTTGGGGAGACACAACGAGCGAGGCAATGACTATACTGTTTGCGCTACCTGTTGTTACTCTTGACGATCCAGAAATTGGACAGGATAATCCTAAGTCAAGCCAGTATCATGCCCTGGATAACCACTTTGACCTGAATATTTTGGATTTCCTAGATACAAAGTGATAGGATCAAAAATTTATATACACAAGGTGGTTGCAAAGGTTAGATGTACCTCTCAAATTTATCCAAAATTTCTCTTTCACATTGCCGGCTCCAGGGGCTTGTTTCGCATTTTTTCACGTCAGGGACTGATGGGGTCAATAGACTTTATACCCAGAAAGTGATCCACGCCGGATAAAGCAAAATATCGACCTACATTGGAATCTTAACTGAAAGTAGCCAAATCGGTAGCCAAATCGAACTTAATAGAAAGTTGGTCCATTCTTTCGGTACAAACTTGACACAGAATTACCCTCAATCAGCAGGTCTTTTGCAAGCTTTATCTTTGTTCACTTTCTGCAAGTTGAGAAAGTATTGCTGAAAGGCCAGCATTCGGCAGCCCTTTTCCAGGGAGAAGAAAGACGGATTTTTGGAGGAACAATCAAATTTTCCTTTGTTCTAACAAAGGAAAATTTGATTGTTCCTGGTACCGTTTTAGGTTCCAGGTCTCCTCTTCGTAGAATCACTACTCGATCATGGATTACGGTAAGTCTTACTGCATATGGACGGTCATGTGAGGGCCTGGCCTGGTCTAGACCTGCTCGGCAACTGCCGCGCTCCCGGTGGCTGCAAAATCGTTACAATCCTGAAATTCAGGACAATGTTATGGCTGACCAATCGGTTTGGCCTTTGGCTCGGCCTTTCTCGGCCTCACTGTGGCTGAAGAAAATACGAATCCTTTGTAACTCGCCTTTGTTTTGGCTGACGACTCGGCCCAGCTTTCACTCTTGTTAAGGAATAGGGGCTCGGGCCGATCTCCGTGGTATTTAATCACTGTTTATGTATTGAAACAGGGGTTCCCGGCTTGTTTCTTATCACCACGGGTGCGCTGGGGGCTTCCGAACTCAACAACTCTGTGCCTTCTGTGCAAGGTTTTCTTTTCTTTTCTTTTTGACCCCCGACTTTGTGTTGCTCCCGCCCTCGCATTGATTCGAGGTAGATAAGTGCGCTGACGTAGGTCCAAAGGGCGGATTGCTCCATATCAGAAGCTTTTCTCACGCCGTGAACTGCTTTGGCGCGTGTTTTGGCGGAGCGGCGCATCGCGCCGCCCATATGATCTTCGTTATGTGTGACCTCGGATCTTTCCCGGATATGCTTCCGCCAATTGAAACACAAATTTGCTTCCGCTTTTCGTCTCGGAGGACACGTCGCTTATATCATCATTACGCTTATAGATACTCCAACCAACTACCTCTTCCTCTTCAGTCACCTCGCAGCCGAATTTTTCATGTGTCCCCCGCACAACCGTCGAAACAGAAGAAGAGCCTCTGGAAACTCGAGGGGCGCCACCTCTCTTGTTCTCACCGCATATCATACTTCCCATTGGCAGTCCCGATGGGCCCGCTGTAATGGTAACTCACCCTACTCTCTCAGTCCCTGCAGTACCGGTATTAAAATATTAGTGGCCCGTCCTGTTGCCCCTGTTGCTTGCTCTGGAGCGTCCACCGAACAAGGTGATCCAACTGCTCATCGTTCTCGTACCTCTTCTCCGACTGCTTCTCGCTTGAGGCGGCCCCGGTCAACCCGGCTTTGCTGCCTGACTGGCCATGGCTGCGTCAGGTTATACTTGGCGACGTCCGTTTTGAGGAGATACATGAGATCCTTAATAATAGGAGGTACTTTAAAACGTCGCTGGAGCTGATATCGGTCTACTGCACCTACTACGACAACCTGGATAAATCTCAGCATGTCTGGATACGGGATTAAGTGGATCACCTTGAAGTCAGATCATATTGGCAGCGCCGATGATACTCAACCGAATTGTGGTGAATGTTTCGAACATATTACATATTTAAATTTTCTAATTTACCCCTTAGACTGTTTAGTACCGGTGGGAAGACGGGGGGAGACCAGTGAGCACGACTTACCCCAGAGCTCGAAGTTTTTGTGGATGCTACCTCTATATCAACGATATTGTTTCTTGTGGTACATATTATCTGAGACTGCCTATTCAGCCAAACTAGCTAACCGGCCACTTGCCAAATATAAGAGGTCCCAGTCAGAACTCCAGTATCTGCTCACTTGTACAGTGGAATACGACTCGAGAGGATGTTGCAGGTCAAGTATGGACCCAAATTGACCTGGCGATCAAGAGCTGTAGGAGGTTTTCGTCAAGTCGCCAGCGTGTGAACACCATTTCTTATCCCCGAGCGGCCCTCACGCTCGTTTCTCGCTTCTTCCTCCATCAATTTCTCAATAATCCAGATGGTTGGGGGCTCATTTTTATGGTCTGATGCAGCAGAATACAAGTACCTATCCAGCTCTGTGCGTGGACTAGAGGCCAAAAGCGCTAAGGTGGCCCACCTGAGCGCTTTTGAGCTGGCAGTCTCAGATAATAGCTCGATAACATCGCTAAAAATCTTCACATTATATAATTACAAGTATAATTCATGGAACCAAAATTGAGAAGTTGACGTGTGAGAGGAACATAATAAAAAACCATAGACAGGTGATGAGCCGTACATCTAGTATCCAGTATCCAGGCTACAGGTACAGGTCTACAGTACCAGGGGTGCCCTGAGGGCCATTTCAAATTACAATGAAAGTTCTTCTTTCGATCTTCCCAGAAGCACTGGCAACTGAATTTCTTTTGGTTTGGCTTTCTTAGTTCACAGGAAGAGAACAAAGCTATAGACTGTGAAAGAGCCACTGATTGAGGCTAATTCCGTGTCAATTTTGTACCAAAAGAATAGAACAACTTTCTATTAAGTTTGATTTAGCTATCAATTTCACTACTTTCAGTTAACATTCTAACATAGGTCGATATTTTGCTTTATCCGGTGTGATCACAAGGCCATCTTTCAGATTTTTTTCTCCACCTTTTTCATGGTCATCCCTGCAGGAGAGACTCGGGAACTTGAAAGTGCACAGCCATCCTACTCTCTCCGGCTGTACAGTCACGGTTATGTGAGCAGAACCGTGCCCAAGATAAATAGGACGAAGACTCGGCTACCGTAGTTCAATTCGAAGAATCCCTCTGCGAAGATTCCTCTCCACGCTTCCACGATATAAGTAGCTGACCTTCTAATCTGCATTCGCAAAGAACTGGAACGATGTCTGGCGGAGCAGCAGTTCCCATTGGATCAAGTCACAGATAAGTTCCCCTCATTCTTTCGAAGTGCACGAGTTTGCCAATGTCTCAGAGAGCGAAAGCGACGATGTCTTCAACTCGGTACCAGAAACTCTGCAGATCAAATCGACACACTTAGATCTCAACGACTCCTTCGATGAGCATCGAGAGGATGTTGACTTTAAAGTACTCCACTCCGAAGGTTCGCCCAGGACATACATGAGGAAAGTAATGTATATTTCTGTGGATCGAATGGGCTCACTGACTGCATGTCCGAACTCTTAACCAAGCCAGTGGCCTTGGACTCTGGAACGCAGAGTTAAGTATCACTTGCGATTCTCGAAAAGATAAACGAGGACTCTATGAACAATAATCGCCGCTTGGCGACCGCATCGAAGCAGCAGCAGATAAGCTCGATTACTTCTTTGGAGGGAGTGGATACTGGGACTGCAACAGGTAGCGATCTTGAGAGCATTCTCGATAGTGTTTCTGATGTGGAGATGGATCTGGACACCCACATGCTAAGTTTATTTTCAGAGCATGGAGATTATCATCGCATTTTCGATCTAGTCTGATTCAGTATACATTCGGCGTCTAAAGTGACCGCAAGTGACTGAACGATGCCGATACACGGCACGCCCAAACTGGTGGCATCAGGCCGTCGCCAGCCGGACTATCCACCATAGAAAAACCTCTTACCCGCCTTCCATTAGGGCAATATACCTCTTCCTCATTCATTCAGGTTACACAAAAACCTTTTGACTGGTTTCTGAGAGCAAAGTACGAGCATAGAGTTAACGATCAAGGCCTGGGCCAAAGCTGTACGGACTCGAGGTGGTCTCACCGGGCCACCCTCTTGGATGAGCCCTTAATAGCAGGGGCTCAGCTGCCTCTAGTGGTAGAGAAGTACGTTCCGAGGTTGTTCCAAGCATAATCCGCTTTAATGGTCCCTTACCCGCCGCTCCTCCATGACGGTGGCGCCACTGTCCAAAATCTTGGCCCTTCCTTCCGACCATGGTGGGGTTCTATTTGGTTTTTAAACTTCGGCTTGCCGTGAATTTCGCTGTCGGGGCTAATAGAGGAACTAGAAGAAGCAGATGGTTCTCACGACGTTGCGTAAGCAATTCATTGCGCAGACGAAGAATGACAAATCGAACCAGAAAAGTACCGAGCTGCAAAATGCCTAACCATCCGTTGTCGTCGGTCGAGGAGTTTTCACAACTATATATGCGCGGCAAGGGTTTAGCTTCTTGGCCGAGAAGACTAGACCTCGAAGAAGATGTTTCTCTCCCGGTCCCGGCTGATTCTAACTTTCCTTCTTGGAGATTGCTTTGCAAAGATCTACGAGGATGTCTCTGATCTTCCCACCCGTGAATATGACTTTGTGATTGTTGGAGGTGTGTTTGAATAAAACCATACACCAAGATCCTTGTTATTAAACATAAACTAGGAGGAACCGCAGGGAATGTCGTCGCCAACAGGTTGACTGAAAATCCGAACTTCTCCGTGCTTGTTTTGGAAGCCGGTGTTTCGTGAGTCATATGCAAAATGACATTCTTCAGTCAGATTGACATCTGGATTTTCCAGCAACGAAGGTGTCCTAGACTCAACTGTTCCCTACTTCGTGGAGAATTTGCTCGCTGCACCAGGTATTTATGGATGGAATTACACCACAACACCGCAGATCGGATTGAATAATCGGGTCCTTCCTTACCAAAGAGGTGAGCTATTTATGGTGGTGCACAATATGGGATTAACCCCTTCCATAAGCACATATCCTAGGCGGATGCAGTGCACACAGTAAGACCTTTTTCACATTGCGGTTCACTTCATTGATCTTTTATTGCACGTTAGACGGAATGGTATATACCCGTGGGTCCGCCGAAGACTTCGATCGCTATGCGAGTGTGACTGGAGATCCCGGATGGTCTTGGGACAATCTACTTCCGTATATCTTCAAAGTACGCGAAATATATCCCTTCCCTTGTGCCAGAAACCCACGCTTTTCGAGAACGAAAAATGGACACCCCCCGCGGACCACCACGACACGCGAGGCCAATTCAACCCAGCTGTGCATAGCACTGACGGAATCAACTCCGTCAGTCTCGACGGCTACCCCTGGCCCATCTTCCAAAACCATGTCATCCAAACCACGCGAGAATTCCCTGAAGAATTTTCCTTCAATTTGGATTTCAATTCCGGTCAAATGTTGGGCGTTGGTACGTTTGCGATCTTCAATTATTGAGAACCTTATTTTTGGTTGATACAGGCTGGCTTCAGTCCACTATCGGCGGTGGAAAGCGAAGCACATCAGCGACATCATACCTAGCGCCAAATTTCATACAAAGAAACAATTTGCATGTTCTGCTTCACGCACAAGTCTCCAAACTCGTGGATCCGGGCAAGGCAACTGAAGATGCCGTAACCTTTGGTGGCGTGGAATTTTTGCAGGGTAATATGTTCTTTTTTTTTTTGTGGCGAGCCTCTGCGATAAACCTTATACAGATGGCTCCCTGTTCACTGCGACAGCTACCAAAGAAATTATTCTCTCAGCCGGGTCGGTCGGGACGCCAACGATCCTCATGCACTCTGGAATTGGCGATGAAAAGGCGTTAACAGCTCTGGGTATTCCTTCTGTCTTGGATCTCCCCAGCGTGGGTCAGAATGCTACCGACCAGCCTTTGATTTCTGCAGGGTGGTCGGTCAACTCAACCCAAACCATGGATTCCATAACAGAAAACGCCACACGCTACGACGAGGCGTATGCAGAATGGAATGCGACTCATACGGGCCCTTTTGTTGAACTTCCTGCGACGCATCTTGCTTGGATGCGGCTAGACGTGGACTCGCCCATCTTTGAAAACGTTACAGATCCCGCCCCTGGGCCTAACACACCGCATATCGAGATCATACTTGCAGTGAGTACAGACCGTTCAGTTGCATCCCCTTATGCTTAGAGCTAATGTACTGCATTAGAACGGTGTAGGGCCGTTTAGTGCAGGCCCCCAAACAGGAAACTTCATAAGCTTCGCCTTGGTTGTCCTCACCCCAACAAGTCGTAAGCATTCCATCGCGTGCCAATCTCCATGCGTCATTAAACAAATTGCAGGCGGTTCTGTCACTATCGAGAGCAACAATCCCTTCGACCCTCCTTTGATCGATGTGGGAATGTTGACGACCGATTTCGACATGTTCACCATCCGGGAGTCTATCAAACGTGCCTATCGATTTGTTCAAGCCCCAACATGGAAAGACTACATTATCTCCCCCATCGTGGACTTGTTGAATATGTCGACGGATGCGCTGGACGAGTACATACGGAATAATGCAGGCTTTTCTTCGCACCTCGTTTCAACTGCGGCGATGTCGGCAGCGAATGCATCGTACGGTGTGGTAAATACAAGTCCATCACACAGGTCTCTCGAGCTGCTCATCCATTCTCCATAATGCAGGTGAATCCTGACTTGCTTGTGAAAGGGGCCACTGGGCTCAGCATCATCGATGCTTCCATTCTGGTGGGCAAAATATATGTCTGCTGGAGAAGAAAACTAAAAACGTACTAGCCTTTCACTACGAGTGCACACACTCAAGCTGCGGTTTATGTAGTCGGAGAAAGAGGTGCAGACTTGGTCAAACAGCGGTGGAAATAATTCTGAATTGAGTTCGATTCGGAGATATGCTATGGGTTATCAATCAGCCTCCAGGCTCACTGGACATCAATGATCCGGTTTGATTTGCTTGCATATTTGACATTTGCCGCTCGGAATACGGGGTTGTTGACGCTCCTACATACTTTGTTCAAACATTGAAAACATTCGCTCTCTTTAAATGTCCGTCGTCAAATGTAGGCACCTGTGAGCGCTTGTATGTATGGTAGAGCAAGCACGCCAATCTGATTGCATCTCTCTACTTTCAGTCTCAAGATAGCGACTCTATTGGGACAAGAATTATAGCAGAATTTTATTGCCGGTTATTCGGTCCACAGCTCATACAAAAGTGCCTACATTCCTATATATCTGGGGCTGAGATCTGAATTCAGATTCTTGCTGCGTAGATCGATACTGTTCCCGAAACCTTCCGTTTCGGGAACAGTTTCTGTGCCGCAGAAACCTTTGGTTTCGGGAATGGTTTCGGGAGCACCGACTCAGTTCCTGATACCTTAGGTTTTGGGGACATTTTCAGGGCCCCCGAAACTGCGGATTTTCCGGAGTGTATGAAGAAATGTCGTAATGCTCGAGTGGTATGCACGAATAAAAAAAATCTCGAGCTGGCAAAAGATAATCGCGCGTGTCAATGCGGGAAAACTAAAATATCCCTCAACCATCAGTGGCGATATGCAAAGTACATTGACACCACGTGAAGCCAGTGCTCCTCCACACACGAGTTTTGGGAGCCGGCGGCTCAGAAATCAAAGCTGATGATTCAGTTCTGGTTCGTGTTGCCTGCGGTGCAGTTCCAAATCTGGAGCTGAGGAAATAATTAAAATTAATCAGCTGCCTCTAAACGTTGCCGCAATATCCTCACCTGTGTTCCAGGAGTCTTCTGCCCGTCAGTGAGGTCGAACTGAGATAAAAAAGTATCAGCATCCATTGATATATGGTGCGCTCCACTTCGTCACAGCCAAAAAAAACTAATACTTGAATCGTCATCCACACATTAGGGGCGTATGCGCCTTCTTCCTCCACATCTGGCCGTATAGTCAACTGAAGCCTCGACAAGACGAGGGAAAAATCTGAATAGGATGTCGAGTTCCGCCTAGCCAACCAGAGATTAGGGCGAGGTAAGCAGACTCATACGGAACGAGATGATGTTGGGCAATGTGCTAACATTTGAGAATTGGATCCGAACGTCAGAAAGGTACGCATCATCGAGGGTGATATGGGTGAGCGTTGTCCTCCCAAGGAATATGCATAGATTTTGATAAGGCCCGCCGTACTCTTCTGATCGACGTTGCCTCCGAAGGTGTCAAGTTGAAACTCCCGAATAAGTGAGGAAGACGCGGACCCCTGGGAATTTGGTGCGGAAGATATCGGTATTCCAGAGACCGTGAGCCTTCAAGGTATGTAGCATCGGGAACGCTGGAACCGCATGTTTGGCGTGGGCTACACTTGTAGTCGAATCGTAGAAGATGGGCAAAATCAGTTTCCGCAGCTTATCGCGAGACAGCATGGAAGGCCAGAAATCGATCATAGCAGGATCATTACTTACTGTGAACGTTGTAACACGCAAGGTGGGGGAAACTATATGTTCCCACGTGACGATTTGGTAGCCATGGAACTCCGCATGGGCGAGGGAAGGCAAGCCGCACAGGGTGGTGATCTACAGCTGCGTCAACTGAATCTGTTCAGCGCACAGCTGTCGCAGTTCGATGAGTTCCGGGAGGCGTCCGATGGAGGAGTCCAGTAAGATGTGGGGCAGTTCGGGCTGCTGTCGTTCATTGGACGACTCCCACTCCGCATCCCAGGTATGCGTGAGAGTGCAAGAACTAGTTGGGGAAGGAGAAGTCGGCGAAACCAACTGGGCGAGCGATGTCGTAGACGGAGCGCTGGGTTGCCGAGAAACTTCTGAGATCCTCGAGGGGCAGATAGCTGAGCACCTCCATAGAGGGTCAAGGAAAGAAGGAGATAAAGAGAGACAGGGGTCGTCGATCCGGCCGTATCTGAAACCTTAGTGCCAATCGTGTTGTAGAAACCTCCCATTCACAAGCACAGAGTTGAAGATACCATTGGAAGGTCAGGTACGCAGGCAAGAGTTGGATCCCAGGGGTAGGAAAGATTATGGGAAGGAAAGTCCCTGACACCAAGTGAGTAATCCAGTCTCTGTTCGGCTTCTGCGTGGTCAAGGCTCGGGCCCGAATCGAATGAGACCCAGGTAAATGTACTGTCTGCTGGGATGTCATGAAACGCAGACGTATTCCACGTGTAACGAAGCCTCCTCCACGGAACTAGATCCTACGATGGGTGTTCCTCGGTTTTTACTGTAATTTGAGTGCCGACAGTAAAGAAAAAGATTTGCACCCCCTGGAATGATGAAGGCTCGGGCCCCAGTCGAGCGGGAGGGTCCGCAGTGACTCGCGGATACATGGTGGATGCGCACTGCACGCAACCGAGCCTTTCCGGTTGAGTCGGTTACTATAATATGCGATATTGGATGTAAGGGGAGGAGACTGTCTTTCTCACCGCAACTTTCTTCGTGCGCAGGCAAAAAAACTCTGACTTGACGTCGCTTGGGTTCGAAAACATTGAAAACCAGAAGAATCAGCACGAAGGGGAGGACTGGTGGATGAAGAAAAAGGCCAACCAAAAGATCAAGGCTTGGCTCGAGTCGAATTGACTGCAGAAATGCAATAAACGTGAGTGAAATGCGGCGGCAAAATAATCATGGCTACTCTCATATTCAAGTTCCTAGGGCTCGGGTCAAACGGGCGGGGTCCACAGAATCTGGGTCACGTCAAATGAAATGCGGGTGCGCTCCACGCGCAACCGTGCCTTGCACATCGAATTCAAGCTTGCGATACGTCCGTGTGACTACGACATAGATCAGCAGACGCAGAAGTCAAAGAAGTCGTGCAATAGAATTTGCTCACAGTAAGTCAGGAATGCAATCTGTGTCCGGGTTCTCTATGGGTTGAATGATGCGGAGCATACCAGAAAGTCTACTAGCTGCGCCGACAACAAGAATTTTATAGCCAGCGATAATGGCCCGGGCCCGCGGCGAACGGGCGAACCCCACGTTAATGGACATTCTCTCAATATGAGGATGCGTTCCATACGCAACTGAGCCGTTCCTAGTCAGACACATCGTGGGCAATCAGCGCCGTTTTGGTGAACATAATGTTAGGATAGACCTGATGGGACTGCGAGGCTGAGTAGGGCTCTGGGGGGTAAGGGGCGGAGTACAACGGAACGAAGAGGCATTTGGCGCATGGACAAATATTAAATCTTTGGGAGCCATTCGAGCTATAAGATTAGATTTTCGGCGGAGAGAAAAGCCAGGAGGGCCGCGAAGGAAGGCCAGTAAAAGAGAGATGTTCAGAGTATTGAGTGGATAGGCAGAAAAAATGTGGACCTCCGGGGTATGAGTAGCGACGAGCATTCGAGGTGACCAAGCGCTGTCGGAGGGAAACGAGAGCAACACTCGAGTTCCAAGCGCGGGTGGGCCAAATAGGTACTTATCTTGAGATTTTGAAGGTACTCTAGATTGAAAGAAGCGGCCAAGTGCTGGTTGGCTGAATACAAAATTTGCGAGGGGAGCCAGGTCATGGAACGCATACATGTACATTGTACATCAATAGTCTCTTGCCACGAACAAGTACAGGCGCAGGACGGCGGCGCCTTGGGAAAGCTCGGTGGATGTAAGGAAGCTGAGCTTGATTGAATGGTCAATTCAAATGAAAACGAGTCGAGAAAAGCCGTACACACCAGCGGCGAGTAATCAATTCCGCATACCACGCACCGCATTGTAGAGTCGGCCAATTCAAGGGTGTCGGATCCACAGAACCGCGTTCAGAAAGAAAGTGCCTCACAGAGTACTCATGGATCAGTTCCAGTTCCGCCGAATATATCACAATTATCGCCGCGTCCAATGACGGATTGAGATTTGCGAAATTGCGATAGTGCTCGAAAGTGCGCCACAACGCGTTGACGGAGCCAAAAGCTGAGAGAAAAAAACCAGAGTGACCGATGTGGAGACAGTAGACAGAGCGAGAGAGACCGGGCGAGTATAAAACCGTGGACACGCTGCGCCCGCCAGGCGTGGTGAAGGGAGAAAGCAAAGGGAATTGATCGGTGTCCGGATCAGACAGCCGCACATGCTTCTTCTTCTCCGCTCATCTCGAACTCTCGGGCATTTCTAACCGTAGCTGACTGTACTGGCTGAACTGCCCAACACAGCCAACACTCCGAAAACTGCTGGACCTCAATCCATCTCGACTGGCGATCAACTATCGAGTAAATGTAAAACGACTTTGACGGCCTTGTCGACGGCGCCATGCATGCAATAGACCCGTTACGCTGAGATTCGAGCTCGCCGCTGCTGTTCAACGGTCCGCCTTCTAATAAAACAACACTAATTGCGACTTGTAGCACTGGCACCGGCGGTGTACGTGGTGCGTGTTCCAGACTTCCAGCTCTAGTACCGTGCTCAAACTCCCACCTGGAGCATGGGAATGTGCGTTTATCGAGCTCACGCTCACTGCGACGCTCATCGAGTTCATGCCCGCTGCGACGTCGATCGTCGAAACGACCGCACCGCATCAAACCACAGTGGGAAAAGGGGGCCAATCGCACTGTGATCAGTGCTACCGTTGAGCTTCTTTTCCTTTCAGTTCTGTACCTCCACTCTTTCTCCGTTTCATTTCTTCCTGGGAAGTACCATGTACTTGTACCGCACAGAACGGCAATAACCGTTGCGTGCTTACGACTTCGCGGTGGATCGGCACGAGCACTATATGAGGAGTGGCGTAGTGAGACAAACGCAGTGCCCGCCTTTAGACCGGCGGCTCAGGCTCAGACTCAGAGGTGAGTAATTTCCATTTCTTTTTTCCTGCATGCACCCGCCTGGCTTTCTTTTTCCTTTCCTACCAGGTCAATCAGCACTGACCGTTATCTGCTTCATTCGCTGAACCGATTTTGTGCCGCACAGAACGGCAATAACCGTTGCGTGCTTCCGACTTCGCGGTGGATCGGCACGAGCACTATATGAGGAGTGGCGTAGTGAGACAAACGCAGTGCCCGCCTTTAGACCGGCGGCTCAGGCTCAGACTCAGAGGTGAGTAATTTCCATTTCTTTCTTCCTGCACACACCCGCCTGGCTTTCTTTTTCCTTTCCTACCAGGTCAGCCAGCACACAGATATACTGACCGTTATCTGAACCGATTGTGTGTAACAAGACTTTCGGGGAAGGTATCAATCACCCCCTGCGGATACGCGAGGACGTCAGCCTCGAGCACAGGACGACCACGTTCCTTGAGTCGCACCTCAACCTTCTGGTCGGCACCGCTACTTTCAAATGCGGCATCACCGGAGAGGTGTCTGACCACGTGTTTGTGCGCCAGACGATTATGAGTGTCTCGATATTATCTCATTCTACGAGCAACATTCATTTTGAGCCGCTTTTCGATAGGATAGCATCCCCATTGAGAATGCCGTGGCCAATGTCGCATTCAACAAGGGCGGCAAGGTAAGACCTAACACCTATACTTTCCATTTTCCGTCTCCCAATGATGCGTCGAGGTTGTCGCTGTCGTTTCATCCATTGTCCCAACCCGTACGTCCCGTCTCCTTATCAGACCTTCTTCCGTTACTCCAAGCCTCTATATCCAGTAAATGTCTCCCCCTCCACCTCCAGGGTCTCCCTCGAGGACGCAATTGCTGCCGCCAAGGAAACGCTCGATGGTACATTCAACGACCACCCTCCCACCCGTGAATTCCTTTTTGCTCGAGGACGGCTCCGTTCGCCGTATGCATGCGGTGCAAATCCAGAACGAGGAGACCAACGCGTGGTTGAAGGCCTTGTAGACGCGTACACCGCGGAGGTTTTGTCTTTTACGGACTTTGTTTCCAAAGCCTTGGAACACTTCTGTTTTTGCTTTTGCTTCTTGAAGGAAGTGGGGCTGATGTCAGGTTTGTGTAATATCTGGTCCTCTTCATCCAGAAGGAGACCCTGACACAGGGATTTAAGACTTTAACAAACCCGTAGGATACGCTTGGTGAGTTCACCGCAAGCCCTTTCACGGCCCGAATTGTGCTGTTCAATTCGAGGGAGCACGATTATTTATCTAAACAAGGTGTGTATGTGTTTCCTCCCCGTCACTTGTGTACAACTTCTCCTTACCTCACTGTTTTTCCCCTTCATCGGCTGCCCAGCCCCACCTGCACGATTTGTACACCGTCCGCATGTACCACGCGCCCCGCATCCCTCTGTAGAGTCGTGCGTTCGATCTGCAGCTATGTGCCACCTGCCAAGATGTGGATGCCTTTCGACGGTCTGGTCCTGCGATCACTCACTAGCGCTCGTGCCGCTCTCATCCGTACTACGGCTGCGATCTGCTCATAACCGAGTACGAGAGGCTTCGTGCGGGATACGCCGATCAATTTGCAGGATGACCAAAGTGATAGGCACCGCGACGGTTGCGATGTCCGAGGCAACGCACACCATCATGCGCAATCCACATCCCGCCCGAGTCTCCATCGCCCATCATACCGCCCGAAGCAGCCCCGCCGCCTCTAAAACCACCTCTTCCACGACCAGCACGGCCGGCATTGCGTGCACCACCCTCGCCTTTCTCCACATCGCACAGTGTTTTGCACTGCGCTACAGCTGCTGTACAGCATCCCGCCGCACATTCGCCTGGTTCCCCGGGTGGAACTCGCAGCACAGCGCTGCAAGCGCGAAAGGCGCGATATGCGCCTCCAGCAGCCTACGCCCTCGCTTCGTCGGATCTTTGATGCTGTTGCAATGATTCGGATAACAGCTCTCGCAGAGTACCCCCGCTTAGCTGCGGCCACCTATCAGTGCTATGGCATGCTACTGTAGCACTCTATAGTGGGCGTAGCAAACTGTTTTTTTCCTGATGCACCAGCTGTGCATATACGCCATTCCACCGACGTGCACCCACTGTCGCACTCTCTCATGGGCCATGGGGACGGGCTGCGGGCAGTGTTGGGTAAGCTCTGTGCCCTGCACAGCATTTTTTACACCTTCTCAAAACAGTTCAAACTGGGAAAAAATGGTTCAAACAGAAAAAACGGTTCAAACCAGGAAAAAACAGTTTGAACGGAAAAAATGGTTCGAACCGGGAAAAAATGGTTTGAACAGAAAAAAACAGTTGAAACGGAAAAAATGGTTCCAACTGTTTTTATTGGTTCAACCCATGCTTCTCCTCAAATAGTTCCTAGACTATGCATCGTTCAAACCAAATGGTTCAAACCACCTTCACATTGGCAATGTAACGGTTCAAACCCGAACACTACTAGGGTACAGTCTCGAGTGTTGTAGGTCCGAGATGCAAAAAAATTGATGAGACATGATTTTCGGCCTAAACAATGGTCTTATCACCCCTCCTACCATGCAGCATCCTTTCCAGAGATGCAACGGTAAATTGATAAGGGCAAGATGACAATTCTCGATGGCCAACTCTACCTTCCATCCTCGGAACCAGGATCTTCCAGACGTGGGATGCTGCAGTGTTGGTGTTTGTGTAAGTCGTAAAATTTGCTAATTGTAACATTTGTTTACTTCCCAAAGAAGCACCGGACTTATGATGAAACAGCAGAAGAGGGGCCTTTGAATGGTCAGTCACCATCAATTCTAAAATCGTGTTGGAAGCAATCAAGTGTACTTTGTGTTTATTGGAATGTATCAACATGACACCTCTGTTGCGAAGCACGGCTAACTGCTACAGAGTATGTGACAATTCTCGCATTGAGTTCAGACAATTTGTGGACCCGTCTGGAATCCTCGGCCACTATATCAACCCTACCCTAACCTTGCCCACGTGAACTAATTCCTGTTTGAAACATCGCTATAGACAATCAGAAATTGTGAGTTTCACTTATATTTTGCGTTTGGCGTCCCACTCATAGCCAGCCCCTGGCTGCGTCGTCCTATATGGTCTTGTCGCCACTGTCTCAACACGAGCCATTTGACGTGTTTCAGGCGTATTTAAACTTGGATGGTGTGCGATGCAATTTTTGCCTGTCGTGAAACAGTGGATGTGCTCTGCACGCGGTTACTCCATTCGCATGAACTATTTTCCCCCATCCACGCGATTGTTACACCTTCCAACGGGTTCTCGCATCATTCCGCTCTGCCTTGGCACCTCACTTGAGCTCGCTCCAGTGAGCATTGATTATGACGCTCTCTGGTGATACTGACATCGTACTCCAACAGATCTGACATCGCAATGTGGGTGCTACGTCTATCGACAGCTTTCCTCTGTCCAATGTAGTCCCAATCCTGCGCGCCTACTCTCAGTATTGAAGACGTGACCCAGCTACCCCGTCATTACCAGGAGGTGAGAGCGCGATTGCAAGCCTGTTCAGCTCACAAGTGACAGCCCCCGGCTTTCTTCAGCTACAAGATTCAAAGTCAGGTATGTTGTTGTCTAGATAATGAATAGATATATATACCCCATTCGCTCAGCAGTTTTTACGACCTGTATACCGCATTGAAGTCGTTGATTACGGGGTAGCTGATGAACCTTGTCTCTTTACGTTTTTACCACCTCCTCTGGCATCTCGGAGAATCGTGCAGTGATTCTTGCGACCTTGCACCGCTCGCTCATGTCACAGAACGAGCGTAGGCGACCGCAACAATCGGTGAGATTCTCTTATCCCGTGTCATTTGGGGTGATACTCCTTCCACAGCTACGACCTCAGCCAGCGGCTCCAAATTCGATACACTGCTATTTACCATTGCACAACGGGATGAAATTCACTTACCTTTCAAATATTCTAGGCGCATTTCTGGGAGATTTTCTCGTCGGGCCGCACCACGCATGGGACAAGCTTTTTTCATCTGAACCGCTTGAAAATCAGATGGTACGTTTATCCTTTTCAAAAAATATCCATGTCCTTATTTTCATTCAGTTCTACGGTTCCAGTTTCAACTCTTGCATCAGGTGGGTGTGGAGTTGCGAGATGGGACTTCGGAATGTGCAGATGCGCCTTGGATATACTAGCTTGCATTGTAGGTAGCGGAATATATAAATTCTGTGCAATCTAATAGCATCAGTGAAAATGGAAGATGCACCAACTCAACCCCCCATTCTCCAACCACACGTCTTCAAAAGTATTTTCTCCAGTCCCAGGAAGGATTATTGACTGACCATCACCTGCTATCAGCCTCCTTCGACGCTCTACTCTACACCGCTGCGTTCGAGGAATTGTTCCATCCTGCAATCAGATTCCTCATATCATGATTTTTGTCTCTGGTTTTGCGGGTATTTGACACATCTGAAAGACTGCCGCCTGGGAGTTCAATAGCAATTTATTCTAGTTCCCGATTTTTTTCTTCCGCAAACCTCCCCGGTGCGTGAAGCGAATTTTTGGGCATTGTCTCTCCCCAGGTATATTGACTACCTGACCGTCCAGCAGCGGAGGGCCCCGAATCTGCGCTGGAAGCCCGATTTGGTATGACGGCTTCTCGAATTCTCGTCACAGCCTTCCGTTCCTATTGGAGTCAGTGCTCCGGGCATGACTCAGGCAAGCCACCTATGCATACCTATGTTCCCGTGCGGGCCTACTGTATGCCCTCTTACGTTTGCGAAGTGCCTCGAAGCGCGACGACATAAAGACTGCCGATTCCAATTCCGCCGACCTAGTGGCGCAAGTTCAGAAGTTATCGTCTAAAGCTCAACTCCAACTCGTTATCCAGTCTATAACCCACCGCGGGCAGTCTGGTGCAGCTAATTATTCTCAGGAGCTCGGGGGAAAGCTCCCTGCACCCCTGCTCATGTGGACCTGGCACGGAAAAGAGGCTCCCACAAACGCGACACTACGACACATATGTCAAAGTTCACAATGCTCGACACGAGTCAGAAAATCCGGCACACAAGAAAAATCCGACACCTCATCTCAACTCAAGATACCAGACTTCGCAGTTCCAATATTTTCCCGGAGTCACCCTTCCGCCCTGTTATTTCGTACTTCAAGATTGAGGGTTTCGAGTCCCGTAGTCACGGTCTACATCCAACTGTTCAAATAATCGTATATATTCAAAACTGGATCTATGCGAATACAAGGCTACCACCGTGACTTTCTTTTTTTCATTTCAAATCTATTAGAGTGCGCATGGGCCCCTTGGGGCCCATGTGGCACTATACATGGTACATGGAATAATCTAGCCGGCCAGGAGGTGAGACTGGGGGAGGTATCGTAGGTATGAGGAGTGCGTAATCGTGACTTTCTTGCTATCCATCCTAACCTCAAAATTGATGGTGCGTGGCAGACCGCCGTGTACGAGACGCAGACAAAAAAAAAAACGACTCAGTGTGATAACGCGTGCGAATCAGGCCAACTTTTGGTCACCTGCTATGTTCACTACAAAAAGAAATCCAGGGCTCACGCGAGTATAGACGGGTATGCTCCATCCTCACCACAGAAGACAAAATAACTGTCAATCTACGGCGTGGAATAATATTGAAGGTATATGTCACACACCTTGTTTGCTACCCTGTTCCCGTGCTCCTTCCCCCAACGGCGTGGAAACTTGACGCGATCCTGAGGCGTCGAATGGCCCGTATCGACAGGCGCCACACCGCCGAGGCGAGGCGCATTGGTCGGGGGAGACGATTGACGGCGCACAGGACAAACCATGAAAAAGCATGAAAACCTCACCAGCCTCCGACTACTAGCGCCTCCATGGTCTTTCCTGTCGCCACGTCCCTGCGCACTATGTTGAGTGAATATCTGTTGTCGATGATGGTGGTAGGAAGAAAGTTGAACTGTCACACTGTGACAGCGACGGGATAGTATTTAAGTTGAGTATGTGCGGGTTTTTCTGAGGTATGTCGTACTTTCTGAAAAAGGTTGAAATGTGCTGAACTTTCAGACGAAATGACAAAATGTGTCGAGTTTCGTGGAATGTGTCGGATTTTATCATTTTTTAAGCTTCGTGTCGTAGTGTCGCGTTTCCTATATCCTCCACGGAAAACGCTACCTTGGTGCGGCACACGGGGTAGGCAAGTCCACGGTCTCTAAGTTCAACACGATTTCTCTCTACAACACTCACTGTTTATTGACAGCCGGTGTCATTCACATACTTCTGCTCTGTCCCGCCGATGTCATTGATCCCTACATGGAATCTATTCTTCTCACAGTCGAGTGGTTGATTGGATGCCAGGACCCGGAAACTGGCCCACCGCAGCACCCATCCACAACTTCCCTGGGCGCAGCAACGATCTTATCCAGTATGTAGCAATGACCCGCATTTGGTCAATTCTGAATAAACTCCACCACAGATGGGTGTCATGGCGCAACCGGAATTCTTCTACTTCTGTGCACGGTGCTTTGTTCCGCGACCCAGACCTCCGCTGCACCTCTTCTGGTCTTCTGGGGGAAGGTCATCGCACCCGTGCAGACGGGTGCGGGACTCATCTATCGGCACAGACTCTTGTCGAAGGGAGTCGGACTCTGCCATGGAGTAGGGGGCTCCATCTTCGCGCTCCTCGCGGTCTCAGATGTACTCGACCTGGCACGTACCAAGAAAAGCAAACCATCGAAGTCGAACGCGGCACAGTCTAACGAGGTCAACTATTACCTCGTACGTGCCGTACATTTGGCGCAGTTGGCCGCGTCGCACGAGACTCTGACGGCGAACGGAGAAATGGGCATTCTGGATTACCCTTGAAGTCTATATGACGGGATGGCGGGGATGTGTTGTGCTTGGGCGGAGGTGCTTCGGTGTCTGACCTTGAAGCAGGGGCGTCAATGTGATCGCAGCGGTATGCCGGGGTTCGATGATGTGGATGGCGATACTTGGGCGAGCTGGTACTATCTCCGACCAGGTAGTCGGCCACCTTAGGTTTTATCGGAAATTAGCAGATGCCTTCTGAGCAGTTCTCGGAGTTTTGGGTCTGGTATCGAAGGTACACATCCTAAGATTCGTTTGAGGTACCGTGGCTGAATTTAGGTGACGTCCCAGTGCTTCGGTGAATTTCTTTCTACCGGCATGTACCAAAAGGGGGTAAACATGGTAGTCGGCCACCTCACTGAATGAGCTGCTGAGCCATAAGGTGGTGACAAATTGTGTCCAGGTTTGAAGAACAGGTATGAATGAAGGATTATGAATCGTTTTCGTGTAAACAAAAGCTACGGGAAGGGTATGAAACAATGTTCTGAACGGGGGGGAGTCTGCCATCCTGGCAGGTGCCAACAACCCGAGCGCGTAGTTAGAGATAATAACCGTATGAGCTAAAGACACGCAACATTTGAACTAATAGGATGTATGTAGACATACCTGGCACACGACTTCGATCTCTAGATGCCTGCAACTCCTGCAAAGATCTCGAATTCATGTGACACTGAAAATCGGTGATTTGGGGTAATGGTGAGCGCCAAGATGAAAGGTAAAAAGCAGATGACCATTGGAGGATGAGGAATAACCTATAAAGAAGGCCCATACAAGGTGCCGCACTTATAAAGTGAATGGTTCCCAAGCTATGTGGGTACGATGCTAGAGTGGGCCCGAAATACTAGCAACGTCTTCTTCAGTATATTGCATATAGGGCTCCGAACCGTCCGTAAAACGGAACGGCCGTCGAAAAAACGGCCGTTTTCTGGCAACGAACAGGCCTACCCGTCCGTCTAAGGGAATTCTGAGAGTGGCAAACGGACGGGTTCCGTCCGTCGAACCCGTTACGGCCGTTTCGACAGATGCTTATTTCCTTTTTGGGACTTTGCCATGACACTACTATAATCGAGGCAACGACGACATAACAAAGAATTTAAGCAATCCTGGACACTACTCTGACCCTCGCACTTCTTCGATTGCTCCCTCTCGATACGAGAAGCTATGCCGGCGATGAGTACTTTATCACGGGAGCGTGAGAATGACACACCTTAAATACTGATGAGAGGTCCATGTTGCACACAGAAATGAATCAAAAGGATTCAAAGCAATTTGAGTAGTCAATTGATGTGAGTCAAGACTGAAGAAAAAAAAACACAGAGAGATGCCTCAGGAAGGAAGAATCCGGAGAATATACTTATGTGTTAAAGTCAACTTGAAAGGCCTAGTGGAATAGATGGTGGGTGGTGGCGTTCAGGTATGGCGGCGACTACGCGTCAGGACGTCGTTCGGACATTTCTGAGGCAATTACCGCATGTTCGGAACTGGAGGCCGACGCCATTTGTGGAAGTTCCGTTGACGGTTGAACAGTTCTTCGTCGACTTTGCATCAACCCGTTTCCCGTTTACGGACGGATACGGATCCAGTTTAAACGGGTGAACCCGTACTGTATCCGTCCGTTTTCAAAGCAGACAGAACGGCGCGACGGACGGAACGGAATCCGTCGAAACGGACCGTCGACCCATCTCAGACGGGAACGGATCGGAGCCCCTAATTGCATAGCAATGTCACTTCAATGTCTTGCACAATATCAGCGATAGATGCCCTTTATTAGAGCAGCAAAATGAGCCTACGAAGTCGTGAATCGGTTAAGAATTCGTGAAGAAAGAGCTGTGGCAAAGCGTCGGCCGAAGGGCTCGGTTAAGAAATGATGGCTCTCACCCTTCGGATTCCGTTCCGACATCGCGTAACTTTTGATCGAGACATCACTTTGACCCGAAAATCGGTACAGATGATCTCCCAAGGCTGTACTTGATCCCTCGAGGTCAAAGTACTATTATACCCAACTCCCTCATGAAATATTCACAGGTGGCCGACTACCTAGGGGTGGCCGACTACCTGGTGGCCGATAGTAGTCCTTTTTTCAGGAAAACTCCATGTTGTCAATCGAAGAATGCAAAGTGTATAATTCCGCTTATCGCAGGCGATATCGGATTCTAAAATGTCGCTGTGGCTTGGACAAGCCCACGCTTGCGAGGGCATAGCACGACACATGCATCTCTTAGTTCAACTTTCATTGATTGTGGCCTTTGGCTGCTATTATCACGAGGTACGTTCCTCAATTTTCAACATTGTTGTTTCCCTGTGCTATTTACGTGCACTGCCATCCTTGTGGCGAGTCTGCATATTCTCCTCAACCGCAGTTTTAGCTTCTCCGATTGTTTTCATTGTGCCGAATGCAAGAGCGTGCACGTCTATGCTACAACAGAGGATTCTGAAACCTTGGTCGATCCGCTTTTTTTATCATACCTGGCCCAATGGCGACACCGAAAAGCGGGATGCTGGTGGCCTGGGACACTCTCGTTGCCTTCTCCAACGCTGCAGCAAATTCAGGCTCTTCCCCATCCATCGCCAGAGATAAGCCCATTTCCAAGCGAAGATCGCCGGCTAATTTCCGATCAGCGTCTTTCCTGGGACGAAACTATCATAAGCGTACCTCCAATCATAAATGCAGATATTTCTTTCATCCTGAGAATTTCCTCCATGTTCTTGACCCCGAGCCGGGTCTCGATTTGGGGAATGATCATAACATGCTTATTGGCGAGACTGAAGATACTCTCGCCCTCCGGTGCAATGTCAGTGACTCCGGGTATCTAGAAGAGTCAAAGTAAGCCTTTTTCTGCGCGAAATATCGTAGCAAAGAATCACAAATGTGAACGGCGGGAAGGACCGGTGACCGATTGGACTATTCGCAAATTCAGGTGGGAAACCAAAGGCCGTGTTTCGAACCACTCACGGGAAACGGCAGTGACGAACCAACCAACCGGCTGAATGCGGAAGGAAGGAACAAGTGTGCGAGTGGGTTCAAGCAAAGCTCAATAACCTGGGCCTATCCACGGCAACAACGAGGGCCGGGAGCGAGAACGACGAGGGACGAGCTAATCTGGGGCAAAAGGCGTCATATTCAAAGGGTGGACAGAATACAGAATATAAGTAAGTACAATAGAAGTAAAATGGAAAGGTACATTGTATTGAGTGATGCGGAACTCGGGCACTCGGGCAGTGGGACAATTAGACAATAGGGCGGTGGGAATGTCGATGAGGTGAAAGGTGGAATTTAATTAATGTCCCCGGCACGATCATTCCGTGGACAGCATGCGGGCGTGCTCGTCAGCAGGCAGATATTACTTCCTTCATCTCTTCCACAGTCTCAAGATGGGGTACGATGATCCCACCAGCTCCAGCATCCAAGCACCATGCCTAAATCTATTTTTTAGGGATACTGCGACCTGGGAACGTGCTGTGAACCCACCATGTAGTCAAACGCTGTCTTGCTTGGAACACGGAAAAAATTTTGTACCATATGTTACAAGCAAGCTTTTAAAAACCCTCAGAACCGTGTTTTGAACCTAAAAACCCCTCAAAACTATGTTTTGAATGATATTTTATGTTTTCGAGGGTGTTGTTTGGTGTTGGAAGCGCTTTGGCACCTATTCTACAATGCCCAAAGGCAAAAGAAAAAAATCAGCAAGTACTGGCATGCACTGAATACCTCTCAAGACATATATTTATGCAACTTATAGGCTGGAACTGTCAAGTACGATGTTAACAGTGAACTAGAATGTCCGACATGCCACCAAATGGTCCGCGTCGGGACGGCTGGACCAGCAAACCTCCCGAACCACAAACCGAAATGTCCAGGGCCACCAAAAGGAAAAACCCAAAAGATTACAGACCTTTTTGTGCGAAAGCCTAATGCACCTCTCGTTCCAAGCACTGTGCTCAGCGCCCCGCTTGTTTCTTCGACTGCCACTAGCACAGGAACCGAAAATAATACACCCTTTCCATCGTTCTCAGCGCACGAACGTTCTCCGAGCCCAGGCCCCGCCTCGTTTGGGACTTGCAATTTTTCCTCCCCAGAAAGTGGCACAGCCGACAACCTTGTTTCCACCATTGCCACCGGCTCAGAATGCGAGAACTACACGCCATTTTTATCAGTCCCGCCATGCGAACACTCTTCGAGCCCAGAACCCACCTTACTTGGGACCTATGACGGCAGGCCCGATGTCCTGGGGGTACCATTGAATCCCCGGCCGAACGCACTGGATAATTTGCGGCTCAAGATAACACAGATACCATTCGACATCGAGGGGGATCGACTGGCAGAGTTTGCGAGGAACCCAGCTGATTTCTGGGGAGCATTAGAGCCAGAGGCGATCGAGAAACCGCTCCACGACTTACTAGAGCAAGTTTTTGGCTTCAATTCTTGGCAATATGACAGGAAGTCCGTCCGGCAATATCTGTACCGTGGTCCCAAAGGGCTTGACGCATTCTGCGACTTTTTTGAGTACTTCGTGCGCGAACATGGGTATTCGATCCGAAATATTCTGGATATAATTCTCTTGTTAGAGGAGAGTATAGACTACGAGTAAGTTGTACTTATCTTTACGCCAAACTGCGCATTAATCTTGCACACAGATTTCCCGAAATAGATGGCAGTATCGTTGATTCAGCCGAATTTGATATTATATCTGCGAAACCTGCTCGTCCGAGACTGTTTATCTCTGGAACGGTGGAACAAATTTATACGGAGTAGATTCAAGACCCTCCACCTCGGGAACCATCTGGTAGAAAGTGTCGTGGGTGGCAACTTATATTTCCGGAAGTAAAAAACCCACACACCTCATATCCGTTCGGACTCCATGCCGAATATTCCTTGCCCTGGGGCTACGAGTTCGTGGACGGATCCCTCTTCCTGCGCGCAAAAACCTGCCGCAAGAGTTTCCGTGGGGACGACGAGCAGTGCCGGTCTTGCTCCGCATTGCTTTCCGATTCGGTCCTACAGGGGATTCTTGAGAGAATTCTCAATGGCGTTCACGAGAATTCGAAACTGGTCTTCCATCCCATCGGAAATCTGGTGGAAATTCACCGGCGCCACGTCGACCAACTTCGAGGCAAGCGGCTCACGAAAGTCAACGACACACGCACAATTATGAGAAAGATGACAGTCATCGATAATCAGAAAGAACTCACCATGGCCGTCGCGAGCGGAAGTATCATTCGTGTCAGCAATGTTTTAGCCGCTGGGTATCGAAATGGGGCTGGAACGAAGGGGTTAATGGAGCTTTGCAGGCGAGCTGCTAACGGGGAATACAAGCCCAACAATGACGAGAGGGAGATGCATTTCGCATCCGCGATCTTTCGCGTGGGCGGCACGCGACTCGCGGAGATTGCCCATAGAGCACTCGGTCTGCCTAGCCTCACTACAATTCGGCGGAACACTGTTATACGTCCCCTCATACATTCTGCGGGTCGGCCACAGGTCAAAGACATTGAGACCAATATTGACGCGTGTCTTGAAGCCTGCCCCGAAGAAGATAGCAATATTGTTCACCAAGTTTTGATGCTTGACGAGATTGCAACGGAGAAGCGGGCACGGTACGACGACCGGAACAACAAGGTAGTGGGTGTATGTCGTCAGCACGGGCACAAGCTGCCGCTGGACCTGCAGACAGAGGACGACCTCCGAGTTCTTTGTCAAGGATTAAAGGAAGAAAAGGCGCACCTGGCCGGTGAGGTGCGTAGCATTCTGCAAGATGTAATTGTTGTTACTGACGCCTGCTGTCACCACCTGTCAGGCTACCGTTGCAGCATTGGGGACGCTGACCTCAAACTCCCGATTGTATGCTGCCCGTCCAATCATGTTCTCCGCAGACTGCAAGAAAGAGAGTGGTCTAGAGCATGCAGTAAACGTGTTGCGCCCCCTCATGGTGGCAATCAACAACAAGGCGAAACGAAACAATACGACTTATCGCACGATCTGCGCTGCATCAGATGGTGAGTCGCGGCGCGGAAAGGCCTTTGTCATGGAGTTTATGAAACGCCCACTTTCTCCGGAATCCCCTATCTTTCCGCTTCTTTCCGGCCTCGAATTCATGAATTTCCTGGTCGGCGATGATGACATGACTGCCGACAAGGATGCTAAACATGCGCTTAAATGCCTGCGCAACTTAACCATGCGCGATGCTGGGATGAAAATCCGTGGATTCCGAATCACACCTGCAATTATCAAGGAGCACCTTCGACAGGACGATCTTCTCGACAGAACGATCCGTTCCTTTCTCAATCCCAATGATAAACAGGATGTACTCAACGCATTCTCCCTGCTCAAGGCCATCTGGGAACTTCCTGATGCACCTGCCAATGCCACGCCAACGTTTTGCCGCGCACGGGAGGCGCTGAAAATTTTCGGCAAACTAGGCTATTACTTGATAATGCCTTATGTTTGCGTTGACCTCGACCTCAGCACTCAGCTTTCGTAGTTGAGTGCAGCAGCTCATTTGTTGCTCGACCTCTTCATTCATGACAACGCGCGAACATCCTTCATGCTGGTACAGACACTCGTGAACCTGATGATCATGATAAAAAATGTGTTCTTTTGTGTCGCGAAAACAAAAGTCGATATTCCAGATGGGAAATTCTGGCTCATTCTTCTGGGCACAGATCGACTGGAGGTGTTCTTCGGCCTCCTTCGCAGCGCGATTGGAACGGATTCCAATGTTGATCTTCTCCAACTCGCCAATCGCGCTTCTGGATTTGCCGAAATTGCAGTAATTTTGGCTCTGCATCCAGAATGGGATCGTGGCCCCCGCCGTCTCAAACTACCTGCACTCAGCAAGGCCGGGAAAGTACTTACCTCCAACGTCGATCACATAAATCCTGTCTTGTGGAAGGGTGATACCAACGTCCGAAACGTTACACCTCTTACCTGCTGGATCCGCGGCCGAAAACTTGTGGAAGAATTTTTGCCCGACACTTGCGAGGTTTTCGAGCGTCTGGTGAGCCGAGGCTTTGATATCTTCTCTCCATTTGGAAAGCCTCTGATGGAAATTTACGATGAAGAAGATATCGAGGAGGCGTATAGATCTCTGAATCTCGAGGCAGAATATCCAGCTCCTCCATCAACGCAGACCCCAGAGACGGAATCCACATATGCGGGAGATGACGATGTGGAAGATCTCATGGCTGCTGAAGAGCCCCGCGGCGGATTTGAAACCCACATGAGCTTTAACGGGTCTCAGCTATCTAAAAGCAAGGCCCTTCGACTTGCCATGGACGGTTTGACAGGAGCTCGTGCTTCCACTGATCGTACCAAACGAGTCGCATCCATCCCGTGTTATGCAGAGTCTGGGATTTACGACGATGAAGCACCGATTTTAGGTGGACCATGCCTTCGCATTAACAATCCCATCTGCACCCTTGTACGCTGTGAAGAACAGCTGTTTCTGGCGATCGGGGCCATTAACAGCATCTCATTCGGTTCCGACCAGGTACAAGAGATCAGTCTCGACTTTTTGGCTGATAGAGACGCAAAGGTGTCATTTGAAATAATGTGCCTGGTCCGGACAACAGTGGACGACGATCCAACTAAACGGCACGATTGGCGCTGGTCGCAACAAATGGATAAATTATTTTCAAATGTCCCGGGACGCCTAATCGAGCCATTGAACCCAACGCTATCCATCCGAACTCCCAATAAACCCACTTACCTATTTGAAAGCTCGGAACTCATGGCGTTTGGTGTTACCCTCTTGGAACGACTTGTGCCTGAAGGTCTCAAGCTTCTTCCAGCTTTGACGCACACTGACAACTTCCCCTACCGGTTCCAAGGTGGTTTTTATTCATCTTTAATTTACAAACAACTCTGATTCATTTTATCTCAGGCAAGGCTTGCTTCCTTTGCGAGCATGATACCAATGGCCGCAGCATTGACACAGAGCCCGAAAACTGCTGCTCAAAGTGTAGTCCACCCGTGCCACTGGATATCTCACATGGCCAGCGTATTCTCGAGCATTGCGCTGCCCACCTGCTCTACGACTCGTCGGTCAACCGGCAGCATGAGTTTTGTGGGTTGTGCCTGCGTCCATCACCAATGTGTGCCTTTTATCTCAAGAACTCAAATGGAAAACCCCAGATAGATTGGGAGAAATCGACGTGCCTGTACAAAATTTCTTTCCGGTACGCCATTGCAGCCACATCGACATTGACCTCTCCTTGTTCCAACGTGCCTGTCATCTGCCCACTCTGTGGACCGAAGCGTGCAGCAGTGTGGAAGTACAGCCTTGAGGCTCATTTCCGAACCGCCCACCGACTCGCCAACGCACAGCAATTCCCTGTGAGCGTCGTAATATCAGACGATGAGAAAGGGCTCTTGAAGCAAATCTGGGACTCAAGGCAGAAATATCCCCGGCCACGAAACTTAAAGAAGAAGCGAAATCCATTACAGATTTCGGAAGCTCACAGCTCACGCCTTGCTCTTCGGTGAGTCTCAAAGAAATACATTATCATTGAACTAATTAATTATACAGCGATCTCCGTCGTGAGGGGGAATCATCACGCAGCTCACCAGATGCCCCTACACCTGCTGTCAACCCGCCACCGTCATTGCCACCGCTTCCGGATTCCGAGGCAGAGGAAGATTTCCCGGACACGATACTGCCACCCAGCCGAGAAGCAGTTCCGTGCCTCGAGACCAACAACGAGGGTGATAGCCGCAAGTCCGATGACGAGGGTAACAGCCATGAGTCCGATGACGAGGGTAACGCTAGTCACCCGTTGCAGCCACGGGGAAAGCGGGCCATGCGCATCGAGTCAGACGACGAAGGCGGTGATAATTCTCCACCTGTTCGTTCTGCATCAAAATTTTCGACGGCGTCAGGCCCTGGATCACCGATCGATCGTGTTGCAACGGGCGAGTTTATGGAGGGTGCGATAGCTGTGGCTGAAGATGCTACTGGGCAGGAGGAATCAGAGAACGAGGCAGAAAATGGTGCAGCATACGCACCAATGGATGTCTCCGCCCCAATACCACTGCAAGACAATGACCCAGCCGCCGTAACCCTGCAACGCGAAGATTTGCAAAAGACACCACTCAAGCGAAGCCGGAGGACTGCGAAGTTGCTGAACCTCGGAGGTTGCGATGCCTGTAGTAGGAATATTTCAGAAGAGGAAAAGGGTGACAGATCCCTCGTTGCGGGAGTGTTCGAAGCGGGGGGTGTGAGACGCGCTGGGTGCGTATTTCACTGGCGGGTCTTTGATTCTGTACTGACAGGCCGTGAAGTTCCATGTTGCCTGCATGGGGTTGGAAGGCGCGCTGCCGAGGAGCTGGGTGTGCGAAGCCTGCGGCGGGCTGGGACGGGGTGCAAAACGACAGCGGCAAGGTGTAGATTAGCAGTTGACGTAACAAATTATGGCAGGCTTTGACGGGTGCGAAACGACAGCAGCGAGGTGTAGACCAGCAGATGAAGTGACAGAGGACGGCGGGCTTGGGCGGGGGTGCAAACGACAGCAGTGACGAGGTGTAGACTATAGTGGTTGAGTACTTTAAATGGACAAAAATGGACATCCGATAAAGCCGATTTAGGAACCGAGAGGCGTGAGAACATCTTTCCCTATTTAGGGGGGGAGGGGGGTCCCCATGGAGGGTCGAAAAAAAAAATCGACCCGATATACATTTTTCAAAAGTTGAAACCCCCTTGTCTGAACACAATCGGAGGAGATATTCGTGCGAGATTGTAGTACTTCGTTGGGTGGTATTCATCCTTCTGAACACCTCCTGCTCATCCCGCTCATCCTGCTCATCCCGCCCTTCCCGCTATCACAAAAACATCGTGACAATTCCCGAGGTGCCAAATAGTAACACCCGGGTGCTCGTGGCACCTTGGGGTGCCAAATAAAATCATCCTTCCAATTTTGGTCTAGTTCGCTCCGCCGTTCTAGGCCGTTCTTTGTCGCGGGCCGCCCTTAGACGAGCCCAATTCTATGCGCCTTTTATCCGCGGCAAGCTTCAACTCATACCGGACTGGATAATTCTGTTTGGCACCTGCAGGTGCCAAAGTGCCCAGGTACCATATAACATTTTTCTATTTGGCACCCTGGAGAAGTGCCGCTGAACGCATTGCCGAATGCTTCCAGGGACCATTTCTGAGGCCAGAAAGGAGCTTTATGCCTGTATCTTCACCACTTCCTCTTTCTTTTTGTGTTGTACTCCACCGTTTTTAGGGTTCTGTTTATAATTCCTGGAGCACTTATAAACGGTTTTTAATGTTGGGTTTATAAATACGGCGCAGAAAATACACTGATATGTGAGTGTGGCTAGATCCCCTTCCCAGGTAGTGTTTCCGGCCTCTTTTTTCTGATTTTTTGTGCTCCCCTCCACCCGTTCTGACCAGTTAGCAGGACTTCCCACCTCATCCGTGCCCACGATCGGCTGGTCTGAGAGCAAGTCTCTGAAAAATGGAAGTGTTATATCCATGCCATCCCTATGGTAGTCAATTGATGTTGCCCCAACAGTTGACAATGAGTCCGAGGGAGTATCTGGTTCATCTACGGAATTGAGGGCCACAAGTCCTGCCTCGGACACAGCTGTTCTTCAGTTTTTCGGAGCTGTTTTTGTGGTGGCATGGGCATTGGTTGGTGTGGGTTTAATTTCAACATAGGTGATATCTGCAAGGGTTTTTTGCTACTGGTTCCTTTGTTTTGGTTACCAATAGCAAAAATCCCTTGCAAATATCAGCTCATCTGAAAGGTATGCTGAAGGCACCTTTATCTGATCACCTTTGTACTATTCTGATTTTTCTGCTTTCAGAGCATCTACAATGCACCCTGATTTAGCTAATTTCTGTTCTGGTTTCAGATTACACTGAAATTGGACATTTCAGCCCTAACTGAAATTACATATGATTCTGGTACTATCAGGTAGAGTTTTCAACCCTAATGGAATATTGCCATTTTTGGTGTGTATATCTGTTGCTCGTGTCTGTCACTAGTCTGCATTTGGAGTGGATTTCGGGAGGTGATATTACCTGATAGTCATCCCGATCTCGGAGCCTGATACATTATTTCGCTTTGCTCATTCCGGTCTTCAAAGGGAACACATATTTCTGGTAGAAGTGTATTGTCAACGATGAGTCATTATCAAAAACTTTTTGCCGTGCGACGCGGCATCATTTCACTTTGTTCATCCCGGTTTCCGAAGGGATTCCATATTCTAAACCAGTATACCTAAGCTAAGAAGCACCCGGGACCGACACCAGAACGTTTCCTATAAATAAAGGACCGAATCTGAACAGGTCAGACAGTATTTGCGAACGAAATGTCCTCCACATCCACCGTAGTGATTCCTCTCTAATTTGAACTATCAATGACTTACATCGGACAGCCTCCATCCTCGACCGATATCCTCGTCATCGGAGGTGGCCCGGCCGGCTCGTATACAGCTGCAGCATTGGCGAGAGGTTTGAGGACCCAAGAGCCGCACTACTAGCTCAGCTGACAACATGTGCAGAGGGCTTCCAGGTCACTCTTCTCGAAAGAGAAAATTTCCCAAGATATCACATCGGAGAGACCATGTTGCCGTCCATGCGGTCTTTCCTGAGATTTATTGATGCAGACGATAAAGTTAAAAACTTTGGCTTTGCTGAAAAGGTTGGTCCCGCTTTTTCAATGATGAATTGTGGTTGACAGAGACCAATCGAATGTATCAGGTCGGGGCAGCTCTCAAGTTGAACCAGCACAAACGCGAAGGATGTCTGTATTGATCATTCTTTCGTGCTCCTTTGACTCATTTGGGCCCTTGGCGTCAGATACGGATTTTCTTCCCCGAGGCGGACAAACCTTTAGCGTCGTAAGTTTATTTTTTCAACTCTCCACAGGCAGTTTCATTTATCTTCTGTGAAGACCCGAGCAGACTTCGACGACATCCTCTTGAAACATGCCGTAGAAAGTGGTGCATCCGTGCACGAGGGTGTCCGCGTCACCGAAATCAAGTTTTCCACCGAAAATCCCGAGAAGCCGACCTCCGCCGAGTGGCAGTCGGACCAAGGAACTGGAGAGATAAAGTTTTCCTGGCTTGTTGATGCATCTGGGAGAAACGGAATCATGTCAACGCGGTATCTGAAGAACAGGAAATTCAGCGAGAACCCGGCCTTGAAGAATATAGCGACTTGGAGCTATTGGGAGGGCGCGGGTATGTATGCCCCAGGAACTGATCGAGAGAACGCGCCATGGTTTGAAGCACTTACTGGTCAACGCTCAACCCCACTTGTTCTTTCTTTTACTGATAGATTTTCGTTAGACGAAACCGGTTGGGCGTGGTTCATTCCACTCCACAATAACATCACCTCTGTTGGCGTGGTCATTTCTGAAGTTTCGAGCCGTGTCAAGAAGCCACAGAGCACGGACGCTAAAGCACACTACCTTAGTCAACTCCAGCTCACTCCCGGACTCCTCGAGCTCCTAGGAGATGCGCGAATGGTCGGCGACGTAAAATCTGGATCAGACTACAGTTACCGTGCCGGTGATGATAAGTATGCGGGTCCGAATTATCGCATTGTTGGAGATGCTGGAGGTTAGACTTCATTTCTGTGTATAGTGAGATAAACTAACCTGTCATTTCAGCTTTTGTAAGCGACCAGACTTTTTACATGGATTACTTACCAAAGTCGATCTCAAGATTGATCCACTATTTTCATCCGGTTGTCACCTCGCATTCACTAATGCAACGACGGCCGCCGCCACGATCTCCGCCTCGATTCGCGGACACTGCACCGAGGAGGAGGTGATACAGTTCCACAGCAAGAAAGGCGCGGTCTCTTATACCAGGTTCGTCAAACTTGGTATCAGTGAAGTTTGATTCAAGAGACTGAAATGTTTGTGTTGAGGTTTTTAATGGTCTGTCTCTCAGTATACAAGCAGATACATGCACAAGAGTCGCCCGTAATCTCTGACATCAACGAAGACAATTTCGATCGCGCTTTCGAATTTATAAAGCCCGGTGAATACCCTGCTGGCCGTCTATCTCTGTATTGACGGTTTCTTGGATTCAAGTTATTCAGGGGACCGCTGATGTGGAGAAGGTCTCAGAGAGTGTACTTCAAAGCACATTGGATTTCTGCTCTGACACTCTGGCTCCACTGAATCCGGAGATGTATGAAAGGGTTGCCAAGCGTTATCCGGGTCTGATGGCACTGAATGGGCCCCCTTTGGAGCCCCAGGCCCTGGCTGATATCATTGGAGACGACGAGGAGGCTAAGGAGGTCATGAAGGAGATCAATGCGAAAAAGACCCTCAACAAAATGTACAGGGACGATCACTTTGGTGAAAGCCTGAATGGCTTTTCTGTGGTGTTAAAACAGGGATCATTGAGCCTTCAACGTGCTAATTAGAAGAATGTCGGGGAGTTATTGGATAGAAGATATGCCTTGATACAGCGTAACCTGTGGCTACTTCGAATACAGTTCAACATTGTTTTCGCCGAGATCTCAATTGTGAAGTCGCCGAGGTTCTAGAGCTTAGGTTGATAGCGTAAGAATAATAGCGACACACTAGAGTTCCTAGGGAGAGTCTTGCGAAGCAGATTGCGTAGTAAGAGTCTTGATTTTTAGAAAGCTAAAGTACAGGATGAAAGCTAGCTACTTGAATACTGTACGGCATCCAAGTATTGACATGCTCAACGTGAACATAAGTGTGCAAGGTGGTCCAATGGTCCTGGAGCTCAGCAATGGTGGGGGCTGGCAGTGGACGATCCAAATCTATTGAACGTGAAGGAAGGTACAGATTTAATTGCAAAAACCACAATAGAAGTGTAAAGTTCTACAGTACATTGGACAGGTTGAGATTACGAGTAATTATGTTTACATAATTCTTGTTCTTAATCATTCGAAGCCCAGAAAAAGTGCTCGGTTTTTCATTAGGTCTGAGCTCATTCGTGTAACGGTTTTATGCCGTAATTTGCCGTAATTTCATTAGGAAACTGACAACCATTAGATTTTTTTATGATATTCTTCGGCTATTGGGAGTCCTAATATTGTTATTCAAATGTGCACTGTTTCAAGTTTTGATTTGTTCTCCTGTTGTCAATCAATCAGTTTCAGTTGCTAGAGCAGGAATAATTTGTTCAATTAATGTCCATAGGCATTGGACAAACTGTGTAATGACTGGCTGGATTGTCAACTCAGGCTTTGACCTTGGTTGTCCCAAGTGGTTGGTTGAGGAGGGGACAAAATTTGGTCGTGTGCTGGCACGCATTAGGAGTACTACAGAATACAATTTATCTGTGCGAGTGATTGGTTGATTAATGGAGTGTCGATCCGAATTTCACAAGCTGGGGTCTTTCAGCCAACAATGGCTTCTTTTCTGAACACTATCTTCATTCACATGCACTGTTGTTGGTATGGGAGTATGTGCTGAGCATTGTGGATGTCGGATTTGTTGATACTCAAACCTTAATCTTGAAAAGAGGTCATATTCCTCCCTTCCAACCTTGTCCAAACTGCTTGGTGTTGCCAAGGCCACAGGCTGGAACAAGGTACAATCAAAATGTCAATACCCTGATGCGACCCACGTCAATATCCTGATGCGGCCGGTGTCTGTTTTCCACTCCACCTGGTGATTGCCCAGTTCACTGCTCCACTTGATGATATGAAGAAGCTCGTAGTCCACTGGTACCATCGTCATAAAACAAAGTGTGCATTCTTTTTTGAAGCGGGCTGCAGATTCACTGCTAGCAAGGTGTATGTATGTATTTTGTACATGCTATCACAAGGTTGATGTTATGTATTGGGCAGTGAATTTTATTCTAGAAATCTAGGTATCTGAGACGGTTCAGGATAAGAATAGCTTTCAAAATTCACTTTAGTTTCACCATCAAATCCATTCATAGCAAAACTGGGTGGGCAACTTGGCATATATGTATGTTGTACATACTATCACAAGTTTGATGCTGTGCAAGGGGCATTAAATGTTATTCTAGAAATCTAGGTATCTGAGACAGTTCAGGATAAGAACAGCTTTTGAAATTCACTTTAGTTATGCTGTCAAATCCATTCATAGCAAAACTGGGCAGGTGACTCGGTGTATATGTATGTTGTGCATATACATAGACTGTATTTTTGGATGGGGGGTTTCTACCAGCAACCCAGTTCTGAAACAAATTATCCTAAAACTGCAACTTCCAGTAATTCATAATTACAAGTACTTGCCATGCCCCATGGTGGCCACACCCCCCAAGTAAATGAACTCAGACATGAGCTCGGGCATTCCAGCAATCAAACTAGATCTGGGCACAGCCACATGCAGAGCTCGACAGTATCTATGTAAGGTAAGTTGAAAGAACTATCTAATTACTGAACAAGGTGTGGAGAGTAAATAAAGGGAGTCCTACAGACTGAATAAGCACAGTCCAAAAACTGAACAAGAGGTGATGAGTGAAGAGTGGCCCTCTGCAAGAGCATGCCTGAGTCCGCCAAGAGGCGGTGCTATTGATAGGGGTTCAAATGATATGATCTAATCTAGGCAAACATAATCTATCCCTTACATTCGCCCTCCGAGACTTATGACATACACTAGTAAGTCTCTAGTTTGCCTGGTCAGCATTGAACCCATTATCTTCCTCCTCCTCATACTCCCTTTCCTCGGGTGCACTGTGCCAATGCGTGATTCTGACCCGTGAGGAACAACTGGGGGTAGTGTTCTGGCAGCAGAGTGTATTTGTTGCTGAGGCAGAAACTCTGGCGGTAGCCATCCAGAGGAAGTCCAGGGCATGGTCTGAGACCGGCACTAGCATCACAAAGAGTGTCAGCAACTCAGCATACTGCTTGAAGTAGAGGCAATCAGCAGCGTTGTAGTGAGCAGGATTAGCAGACATAGTAGGATGTGAGTTCGTTTTATTGATTTCTTGCCCTCTAGCTTGGGAGGAATTTATCCCCAGCTCAACATTCACCTTGCTGCCGAGCACTCTGCAAGAGTGAACAGCAACTTGTTCCTTTCTGGTGTCATCTTTCTCTCACTTGCCAGTAAGTTCTGTAGATGCTTTATCCCCATTGCTTCAGAGTAACCGTCCATTGCAGTGAAACGGTGCGCTTAACTATAAGCTAGAAATGCGACCATTGTTGGATGCTAACTAACACCACAACTAACAACCACACAACCAACTACTGTCACTCCCAAAGAACAAGCGCGCTCCCTTGGTGAGTTTGGGTCCGAGTCGTAGTATGCAACTACTGGTTTTGAAACCCAATGTGATAACGAATCTTCACTAATCTGGCTGACAACAATGCCTGCGGCACTTCAACTATGCAGGATTTGTATGGAACAATGCCCTGTGGCCTCAATGAACAAGTAATATATATGGTTTTGGGTTGGATACAAGACTAGAGGAAGACTAATAGATAGTTTCGTCCACATCAGGGCAGAGTTTGTAAAGGTTTCAACAGTAAATCCTCTAATTGAGGTCACAGATCCAGCTTTCAATCACTCTCACAACAAGCAATCCTTGTTGTAGACCTTGGCTTTACCTGCCACAGGTACCTTTTGCTCTACTTCAAGGCTTAAGCACCTTGCTAGCGACCAAACTGTTCTTCCTGTTGGTTACCGAGGGCAATCTCAACCACAGATGCAACTAGCAAAGCAGATGTGAAGCAACAAGCCCACTCAGGTAAGTAAACCTCTCTTTTATACATGAAGACCGCCTGCAGGGTCGACAATGTGAAGCTTAACTTCTTAACTTGAACTGAACTAGAGCCAACAACCAAACTTCAATTTATAGACACACTACAAACAGAGGTAGATACTACTCTCTGCGAGTTGGCCTGAGAACAACTGCAACAATGTCTGCTGTGGTGTACTGGCTTTCCACGGGGTCTTTGAGCCCTATTTATACTACTGGAATATAGATTTACATGTGAAAAACAGAGAGTGAAAACAAAAGAAAACAAAAGATGTCCATGCATATCTGATGCATCATCACAGGCCAAGAGAAACCCTTCACATGGTTCTCACGTCCTGACTTGGGTATATGGTAGGTGCCATGGGCTGCCGTCTGCAGCCGTGGGCCTAGAGCCTCTTGGGCACGGAGTTGAATCCGCCCTCTAGGGTAATACTGCTATTGTCAAAGGGAGCCCACAGGTCCATTCCTTGTCGGTCTGTACCCACGATCCCACTCTGAACTCCAGTCCAATGGAATAACTCCCATTGCTCCACTCTATGTGTCTCTGTTTATCACTAGGGACATGACGCGTCTCCCCACATGTACTCTCTCTTCATATCTCTCCTCTGTAACTGTTCTCCACTGCTCTGGCACAGCCCGCGGGCGTTTACCTAGCCCTTTTGTTACGTCCGTGCACATCTCCGTCTGGAAACCTCCGTCCGGAAACTCCGGATCTCCGGATCTCCGATATCTCCGTCCTCCGGATGCGTACGTCCTAATCTATGGGCCCGCGTCCGATTACTCTCTGTGCATTATGCTACAGTTTGATGCACAATCCTCCGGGGTTTTTACGCAGTGAAGTCTTCTGAGCGTTTCCCCAGAATTACTTATGATCATATGCCCTATGCTCCACATGCTACTTCTTATTGTTGTTATTGTTCTTCGATGAACTTATTGTCTTTTACCTACTTCTCCGTCCACATCCAGAAACCTCCGGATTTCGTATAAATACGTAGTCGTTCATGGATGTACTTCAGTTTGTTAATTAACGTGCTTTGCCTCCGCATTGCTCCGGTCTGACCTCCGCTCCTACTCCATCTGGCAGCCAAGAAGAGGGCGCTCACCCTTAGACCCCTGTGGTGATCTGCGTTAGCTCTGTCTTACCTCCGGCTAGAATTCTCCGATCCTCCGGTCTCCGGCCTTCCGTCCCTCCGGTCCGACACGGATATAACACCTTTGTGACCTGTCGCCCATTTAACCAAGGTGCCCACGGCCAATATGACCTGCCTGCAAAACATCCTAGCCGTTCTCTCTCTGACTTATTGAGCTTTGTTTGACATCCCCAACATCCTCTGTGCAGTCGCTGGTACTCCTTTGTAGGATACAATCTCTGAATGATGACTTCTGGGGCTTTTAATGGTATTTATCTCCTCTTCGTGTAAGACTAATGGCCTGCGGGATACGCTATATGTGTTCTACACACTACAATCAGCAGCTTGGAGCTCACTCTGATTCTCCTTTGTATCACTGAACAGAAGTCCAGAGTACTATTGATAGTACTGCTGGAAACTACCTTGCAACTCTTATAATATGCGTTTGTGAGCGCAAAAATAGCTAGATGATGCATACTTGGTGGTGTGCCATCTCAGCAGCAAGATGTTTTACTTCTGCATATGGAGCCCAGGTAATGTCACCTGTCGCCCATTGTATCTCAAAGGAGGAATCAACTCCTTTTCCCACATGCGACAGGATTCTGTCAACTTCCCACTCCTTTGGCGTCTGGCCAAATCCTGGAATTTGATGCATTTGTCTCCCTGGAAATTGCCTGTCATCATTCAGAATATGGATGCGAAGGGACGCATGGAAGACATCATGAATTCCTTGCACTTTTAATTCTTGTGATAATTTGAGTTTATAGGATGCTCCCAGGTATACCACTTGAATGATTCAGAATGGTCCAGGATACTTTGGGACCAATTTTCTGGTGTGTTTCTTTGGCAACTTCAAGTTCTTCATTGACAAGTATACCAGTTCCCCAAGTGCAAGACCCAATTTGTGGTGTCCCTTCTTTGCTTGGTCTGTCTGGTGCACACTGTGATAAGGACTGCGGTGTCGCTATCAAAAGGTAATGTGTTTCAAAGGCAACTGCATTTGTCCTCTAGGGGGAAATAGAGTCGAATGATAGAGAGGAAGGTCGGTGCTTGGATCCACTTTGGAATAGGTTGGGAAAGATGAAGGATGAATCGGGGAGATGGATTGTCTCCTTGGTGGTTTGTGCGTGTGGCGGCCTGTTGTCAGTCAAAGGGTGATAGAGAATGAAAGAATACTTGTTCAGGCTCCCTGCACTGTGTACAGGAACCTCCTACTCAGGGTTACCAAAAGTAACCGGAATTTTTAAATGCCGTGTTTTGCATGTGGAAATAGGTTTTCTAGGAAAGGGAACTGCCCTAAAGGGTCAACTGGGGTCTTATCTACCTGCTGTTGACCAGATTGGTAGGATACCTTGCACACATAGGTCATAACTGAGGTGAGCTTTGCCACAATTACTTGAGCTGTTGACCACAGTTCAATACCGTCCAAAGTTTCAATTCTGCAGCCTGCTTTATACTGCTCTTACAGTTGACAGCTGCTAATAAGTTGTAAAGGACATTGTTAAGATCTATCTCAGAGCTCTGTGAGCACCTATGACTATTATTGCAGCCTCGGCAACCGCATTTGTGGGAATCTTGTCAGATTTGATCAGCAACATTTATCACCAATGTGCAGTGCTGAGCACCCAAATTTCTAAGGTTGAAATGAATGAGATATGCTCCATGAACACCATACTGCATGGCAATGTACATAACATCACAAGAAACATGAAAAACTACCTTCAAAAACCGATATTCCGGTTACTTTTGGTAACCCCGAGTGTAATGATGCCCCATCTGCTTTCCTTGGTGTGCTCTTCCCCTTAGAACCAGTGCAGGACATGCGATATGTGTCACACCAACAAGGACACTGACGTCATTCTAATGAGGGGTGAGATGATCTGGCTCCTCAACTGTGAATTGGTGGTTTGGAACTGGTGGCTTCTCCCTGGGCTTGTCTTCAACAGAGCTGAGCTCATGAAAATGGTGATCCTAATTGAGGAAGTCTGGAATGGTGACACCGGGTCCAGTGTGGAAGGACCCCGTAAAGGAGGTGTGGGAGATAAGATGCCTAGGGTGCAGGTGAATATGAGAGAGGTGGCCTGTCTCCAGCTTCGAGAGCAAGGGAGAAGGGTGCACAAGACAAGGTATGAGTTTGGGGGAAGGACAGGGAGTACCCCTTGGATTGAGTAAGACTTGGTACAGTGAGTGGGGAAAACACCCTGGAAGCGACTGACTATTCTACCTAAGTGTGCTCCCTTTTATACTCTTTTGACAACTTCACATGTTTCCAGGCGCACCATGTGGCCACAGAGTGTTTCCAGGGCACAGAAGTCATCACGGTGAGTTCAGTTGCAACCTGTACAGTAGTGTGAGTATTCTAATCTAATGTACTGGTAAGTAAGTGGGAATAGGCTGTAGATAGCGAACGGACATACCTCACTACAACATTCAGGAAGAAGCGTGAGTGAGGCAGTGCGCATGCAGTCACGGCATATTAACACACATGACTGCGATATGGGATTACCCGATTAGTCCATGGTGTAAAAAGCCTCTGTCCTACTAGTTCTGGGGTGCATACTTGAGGCCAAATGACCTCGGAACTGGTTCAGGGCTTCAGGCACAGCTATTTGGTTGTATTCTGGAGTGTCCAGCAGGTGCTGGTCCGGTGGAGATGAGTGGTCTCCCTTGGTTAGTGGGTGCGCCATGTGAACCGCAAGCATGGTCATGGCTTGGATAGCCCGCCTCTCATCCGTCTGCTCGGCCTCATGCATGGGTAAGGTCCAGGGGCTAGAGGACTCGTCTTCTCATTGTGTGGAGGGGGTGCAGAAGGCGTGGGGCTAGAGGGCAAGGAGATCCTGGATGAGATATCCGTGTGTGTGTGTCATCTTGGTGCAGGACAGCTAGGAAACAAATCATCTGGTGTCGCTGAGGAAGGTGCAGGAGGTCTGGAAGGTGGGGAGATCATTCTTCTCGTCGCAAGACTTGTTTTGGTAACATGGTTTCCCAATTTGGAAGGTGCTCGTCTCGGACTCCAGTCGTGATTGCCATATTCGAGAGCCGCTTGGAGGGGCCATGAGACAACAAGCAGTGCGTAGTGTTTGGCACGGTATCCAGAAATACTGCAGTATTACAGGTACGGGTGTTCCAGGTGTGGGTACGGGTCTGAGATTTTCTAGACCCACCAATACCGCAACCTGTGAGCTTATCATACCCGTAATACTGTGGCAGGGATACCGTAAAGAAAGAAAAAAAAAAAAACTAGGCTGTAAAATTTAGGCATCTAACTTTTTTTTTTTTTTTCCTTCTTTGAAGTATATCACTAACCAGTTTTTTCCTACACAGGACCTGATATATTGTTTAAAACTTTAAGAATAAAATGACCTAGGCTGGGTGTCTAAGAGGGACAGCTGTCCCTCTGTTCACGTGACATGGGCGCTTAAAAAGGATAGTTGTCCCTCTGACTCTCTCATTGGCCCAAAATCAAGAAAAATTATTCCAACCCAACACAAGACTTGTAATAATATATATATCATATGCTTATGGAAAATAAGTCCATATAGTGCTGGAATGGCCCCAATATGAATTACTGACTAGCAATTTATACCTTGGTATTGGCAACTGTGGTGGTGAGGCTTGTACTGTGGTTCCATACCTACTGAACCATACCCATTTTGCAACAGGTACGGTAACCTGGGCCACGGGTGTGGTTACAGGCTGATCCACCTGCAGTATCACCCATACTGAACCCTAGTGCCAGTGCATAGCACACTCAGAGACCTCACAACGCAGGCTTTGATGATTGCATCATGAGCTTTCATCAAGGCCTCTTTCATGCGTGCAGCAAATTTATGGACATCAGGATATTCTGACTCGTTGTTCCATATCATTGGCCTGGGAGTACAGGCATAGTTTAGAAAGAATGGTGAGAACCCTGTGGTTTCCAACCTTACCAAATTCATTGCAAACTCAATTACTGGCAATTTCTCTGCCCAATCTTTTTGATCTGGCTGAACACGCTGGTGCAACATCTGTGTCATCATGTGATTTCCCCACTTGGTCATGCCGTCTGTTGGGTGATGGTATGCTGTTGATAATTTCAACTCAACACCCAGTAGTTCATTCACCTTTCGCCAGAATGTGCTGGTGAATAGCGAATCCCGATCACTTATGATTTTTCAGGCAATCCATGTAGTTTGTATACCATGTCAAAAATCACTTCAGCAATGTGTTTTGCCCCATAATTCTGACGTGTAGGTACCAGATGCACCATCGAAGTGAGATGATCAATAATGACGCATAACATGTCAAACGCACCGTGCCTGGTTGTCAACTCTGGAAGCAGTCCCACAAAATCAATACCAATATATTGCCAGGGTCTCTGCAGTACAGGCAATGTCTGCAAGAGCCCCATTGGCTTCTGATTATTTGGTTTGCTGGTCATGCATGTTGAGCATGATTTACAGTCATGCATGTTGAGCATGATTTACAATAAAAATCAACATCATCTACCATGGACTTCCACCAGACTTCTTCCCGCAGGAAAGCAAGTGTTTTTCATGTCCCCAAATGAGCTAGAAGCGAATGCATGTGTTTGATAATTATCTCGCGCTCACCTATCTTGACAATGGGAATGCACAGCACTTCAACTCCCTCATGACTCTTGAATACAAGGCTGTCCCGTTCTTGGAAATCTTTGTATTCCTCGGGCGCCTTTAAGATATCATTGAAAAACGGGTCTTCATCGTTCCGGAACTTGAGCCCACCGGGTAGCTGCAATCCCATTTCACTAGCTGTCATAAGACCCCGAAGATCCGCAGGCTTGGGCACCACCTTGTGCTTCTCTGAGTTTTGCTCCGTGTTCCTGTAGGTTCCTGTCTTCCAAATGCGTCGGTTGTGACCTTGCGGGTTGGCCTGACACCGTGGGATTATTCCCAGCATTGTCTCGGGTGCTGTCGGCAATCTCTTGCTCGCTACCATTCCGCTTGTCTTTCTTGATGCGGCGCTTCGGACCTCCATAGGTTTGCTTCTCTGTGGAGATCTTGGCAAGCCGACTAGAGCGACAATATGCGCCCTCCAGTACCACTGCCAAACCTGTGTATACTGGCGCCGTGAACGCGACATCCTCATCAGATGCATCGTCCTCCCTTATGGGGGTAATACTGTAACATTATTATTACAGTTTTCAGCAGAAAAACACTGCCTTGGAACGCATGAAAAATACACAACTCACAAATTATACACCACTATATCCATCACCATGAAAATACACAGGTCAAACATCCCCCAAAAATTCACCGCTTCAGTCTTGGTGTATAAGCATACACAACCCCCATGAAATCGTTTTTTTACACACCATTTCAATTTTCCACAGCTACACCATTTCATTCATGTACCAAAAAATACACAGCTTCCATTGATCAACAAAAAATATACCAGGTTTAGAATTCCTGCAGTTTTCCGCTGTTAGCTGACTCAGGTGATGAAAACCTTTCGCACAGTTTGTGATACTTAGAGAGTACACTTAAATAGGGCTCAGAAAAGACTTTCTGCAGCATTTGTTAGTCACAGGAGGATTGGAGGCCGAACTTGCTCAATGAATGAATGGCAGCCTAGTTTATTCTTGTTCCCGTGCTTTGGAGATTTCTAATCCAGCTTAACTTTGACAAACAATTTCTCAGCAGGCGTAGTCAGTTCGGGCATCTAAGACAAGCGATCGTCTGGATCCGGCTGGGAGATGAGAAAATTAAATACAAGGTGACATGGCCCTCATCCGTCGTTGCCGAAAGACATATAGCAGCGCAGGGTCATCAACGGCTCCCAGATACAGCAGCGCTCCTGCAGAGGAGTTTGATACAAACTTCATGGGCTATGGATTACCTTCTTGATCTTCTTTCGGACTCGTCAACCAGCTCTTGGTATTGCTCCCAAACATGACACCTGCGACAGTCAAGCCAATGGAAAGGAACGAGAGAACTCACCCGGGGATGAAGGATTTCCACCGAAACCGACACAATAGGGGAGTTCTCTGCTCATACTTGTGACTCACATTGTACAAAGCAAATTCCAGCCTACATATTTGTCGCGAACCTATCAAAGTGATGCAGATGTACAAAACTCAGAGCACCAGACAGCGGCTAAACAGATATTTCTGGAGAGAGGGCAAGAGCACAATCAGAATGTTGGGCCGGCCTCTGAGGTCCTGGAAATGCTGCCTTTGTGGAGTTAATGCTTCCAATCAGACTTTCGGCCTGACTTACATCGCTTGGAACCCAATTAAAATCCAAAGACAGGTAGTTCGCGAGGATTCAACAATTAATACTGGCTGTAGCTTTCAAAGGAGAAGTTCAGGTGAAGTATTCCATGGAACAATGTACAGGGTGTTGGGGTTTTAACAGCAGAGATTCGTCCCAAAGTACGGCCACAACACACTCGGAAGATGAAAATTCAGGGCAGGCAAGATGCTCCAGTTTGAACAGATCTGCGGGGAAATAAAGATTCTGGGCTGTGGTCATGCCCGTGATGCCCGAGGATTGGTGGCGAGTAGGGTGCATGTTGATGCAGAAACAAGTCCCGATGGTCACACTCGGGATTTTGAGCAGAACCATGGTGTTATTATTACCCCCAGTCGGCAACGGGACGCCTCTCCCAGGTCTTCTCGGGTTTTGCTGACGACAGTGTTGTTGTCTCTAAGAATGGGGCAACCAGACTGAACCAACCCTCTCATATTATATTTTGAGACAGATACCATCAGTAAAAAATCACAATGCTTGGTTGCTTTCAGTAGTGTCGGTAGCCAGGGTAGTCTGGTAGACAAGTCCCCCCGCAGGTAGCAGCAGGTAGCACGCCACCTAAGCGTGGTAGTGGCTGGTAGCACGCCACCTAAGCGTGGTAGCGGCTGGTAGCATGCCACCTAAGCGTGGTAGCGGCCGATAGCGCCCTGCCAAGGTGTGGTAGCGCTTAGTGGATGTCACGTAAACACTCGGTAGTGTCGGGTAGCTGTCCATAGAAGACACGCTACCACGCTACTCGCGCTACTGTGCATCAAGTAGTCAATAGGTAGATATTAGTTCTTCTTTAAATCATGCTTGGATTGGAATGAAACAGTATCATTTTGAGTGAACATTAGATTATGAATATAATAAATATTGTAGACTAATTAAGCTGCCACCATTGCCATGTCCTCATCCTCCGACTCGGTATCCGTGTTTCCTGTTCTGCCCGCAAGCTCATCACGCAGTGCCTCTTCATCGGCCTCATCCATGTTGGTGGTAAGTAGCACTGGCGCTGTCGTGAGTGTTTGGCTATGGGCAACAGTCAGAATTGACAGTAATCATCACAGGCGCACAACTCACGAAGCTTTGCGGTACCATTTGTGGCGGATGTTCTTAACGACCTCTTCATTGGTGTTGCTCCATTTCAAATAGGGAATACAACGAGATGTGGACTGGGGAATGGTGGTGGAAAATTCAGGTATGTCATGAGCATGGACGTGGAATTTTACTCACCTCGACACAGCAATTATTACCGAAACGATCCACGCTCTGTCCTATCATCATATCCTCCGACAAGACACAGCTGACGAGATTCAGCGGCGATCAGCAGGCGTGGCCGGTATACCTCACCATCGGTAACATCGACAAAGAGACGCGTCGCTCTCCCTCTTCACATGCGACCGTCCTCCTCGGCTACATTCCTGTAACAAAGTTAGAGATCTTTGTGAAGGCCAGGAGGTCCGAAATTGCTCACCAACTCTTCCACGACTGCATGCGGGTCATGCTGCAGCCTCTGAAGGTGGCAGGAAAGGACGGACTTCGGATGGATTGCGCCGATGGCTTCGTGCGAAAGATGTTCCTAATTTTGGCAGCCTACATCGCCGACTATCCCGAGCAGTGCCTCATTTGCTGCTGCCGCGAGAATTCCTGTCCACGCTGCCTAGTGGATCCCAAACAGCGGGGCGATCTTGTTGACTCTCCCTTCCGTGATCCTATCGACACTCAAAGAATTCTTTCTGAAGAGTCTCAAAACAAATACCCGCCCGAATTCCTAACTCAGAACCTCCGTCCTATTAATCCATTCTGGGTTGACTTTCCCCACTGCGACATTTTCTCGTGTATGACTCCGGATCTCTTGCATGAACTACACAATGGCGTCTTTGGCGATCATATTGTCAGCTGGTCGAGCGAGGCAATGGTTGGCCTGGGCCCAGAGATCGATTTGCGCTTCCGTGCAATGGCTCCTCACCCGACATTGCGGCATTTCAAAAAGGGAATTTCCCTTACTTCCCAATGGACCGGCGCTGAGCACAAGAACATGGAGAAAGTTTTTCTTGGCGTTCTCGCTAATGCGACGGAGCCTCGGGTACAGTGCGCTGTGCGAGGCCTCATTGATTTCATATACTATGCCCATTTCGAGACTCACTGCGACGAATCCTTGTCCAAAATGGACGAGGCGTGGGCGTTTTTCCACACCAACAAGGAGGTCTACAAGGACCTCGAAATCCGAGAGCATTTCGACATCAACAAGCTCCATAAACTCAAACATTACACCGACTCCATTCGTTCCCGTGGAACCGCTGACGGTTTTAACACCGAAAACACAGAACGACTCCATATTGATCTTGCTAAAGTCGGTTACAAAGCGACCAACAAGAAGGCATATATCCAGCAAATGACTGTCTGGCTACGCCGCCAGGAGGCCGTTCACAAATTCCGCTCGTACCTCCAATGGGCAGTTCCGGATTATATTCCCAGACCTTCCTCCGATGCCAACGCTGATGGAGACGACAATGGTGATCGTGCACATGTGCCCGACCCCGATGTGGACGATGAAGGGGACCTGGAGGTACCTCAGAATTCCGAGCCATCTATCCCAGTCTACGCTGTCGCGAAAATCCCTGGCTTCCCCAGTGTCAGCGTGCCATCGCTCTCAACTGATTTCCATGCTCCCGACTTCCTTTATCATCTTGGCAATTTCCTCCAATCCAAATCAATTCTTTCGCCCATGGAACCCTCAGACACATCCACATTCCCGGTCTACAAACGCTTATCACTGGCCCTCCCTGTGGTATCAGAGGTAACATCACATGTTGTCCTTGACAAAATCAGGGCAGTCAAAGGTGAACCAATGAAGATGACTCCAAAGGGCGTGATCCCAGCCAAAGCCGGGCAATTCGACACTATCCTTGTACACACTCCTCTCCGACCTCAAGACGAAGGGCCTACAAGTGGTAAGTTGGAAGTTTATTCTTCGCTTCATGTATATCTAATATATATTCCTAGGTCTCTGTGTGGCCCGTGTTAGGGTCATTTTTCGATTACCTGAGCAATACGGCGCGTATCCCGACCCACTGGCCTACATCGATTGGTATAAACCACTTGCCCGGCCGGTTGCTAATCTTGGGATGCATCAAGTATCTCTTTCATCGCGCAACCACCGACAAAAATCAGAAATTATCCCCGTCACGGAGATATTCCGTTCTTGCCATCTCATACCTGTTTTTGGACGATCCATTGATCCTACGTGGACCGCGGAATGTGTTTTGGACCAGTGCAAATCATTCTACCTTAATCCTTACCTTCGTCATCATGATTTTTATCTTCTTCGTTATCTTGTTGACTTGTATAATTCTAGAAAAGCCGAGGAGGAACGGCGAGTACGTAGAAAACTATTGGGCCGTGCAGGACGTTAATATATCTCAAATGTTGTTTTTCTTATTATCATTTAAATATTTGGCCTTCATGACTTAAACCGGTGCAAGCTCGACATGAGTTAGAGAGACCGTCAAAGTTCTACAGTGGGCTACTGATGGCGTACACAAGTCTACCTTTGCTACTCACCAAGGACCAATGCTACTGGTGCTACCGCAGTTATGTCTTCGAGCTACCAGAGCTACCAGGTGCTTGCCTCAGAGCTACTGGTGCTACCAGGTGCTACCAGGCCTCGGCAAATTGCTACCAGTGCTACCAGTGCTACCGCACCAATGTGACAGCTATCAAGCAATTTGGTGTTTCCTGATGACGGATCTGCAGATGGTGGCCAATTCATGGATCACAAAGGCGTCTCAACTCGCTGCCACATCTCACCCTAGAATAGCGATTCGTCGTGCCAATGTAGCCCAGGGCATGAAGGGGGATGGCAAGACCTAGAGATATCATTTACTGCTGTGCTGAGAAGGTCTAGAGCTCAAGGCCTGATGAGTCCTGCAAGAAATTCAAAGTTCTACCAAAACCGATTTTCAATGCAAACCTAGGTGTAATCTTCGGAATAGCCTGTCGTAACCACTGAAAACAGATGCTGGCAAAATTTGAGTTATTAGCCTTTTACCGGTATTGTTATAAGCTGCAAGCCAGAACCCTGCTTCCAGCAGGAGATGCAATCAAATAATTTTTGCATACTATGTGTACGGTGGCCGTTACCCGCCAGCTTCGTTTAAGCGAAGGAACCATGATGCCATCAGTTGTGCACTGCCATTGCTGGCGCCACTCTCGGCGTACCTCCGCCTATTCTCCTTCGCCACTTTCTTCTTCAAGCCAAAGGAGTCCTCAGTTGTACATGGCTGAGAGCTGCCAGTGAATATATAAACTTACTAGCAGTTACCCGTGCCTTGCCACGGCGAATATAATCCAGCAGATGCCAGTTCATTTCAACATATTCATGTTCTGTGACTGAAAGGCACCGCTCGCCGCCGAACTTCAGTCGGCTGCTCGCGGCCCCATTAACAATACAGTTGCCATTTTCCTTGTCTTCACAGGCTCTGCCCATTGAACTGTAAGCATCTGCTCAATCTCCAGCCATTCATCGGTCCTTTGAATTCCTATTTTCGGGTCAATGGTCTGGATCCATACAGTTTCAGGTTCTACAGTCCACAATGTTTTGGTTCTTCCCTATCTCCCTTCGGCTCTTTTGCCCATTCTCAGTGACATCCGGAAGGTGAGAATCAACATCTTGACATCGTTGTGGAGTCGGATGCCATAATTCAACATCCGGACGAACTCAGATCCACTCCTGGTGTGCTGCTCCGCTCGCTCCACTTAGACGTTTGTCTAGGACACTCACGTCTTTTCTTATATAGATTCATGGGATTTAGATTCTCAGCGGTACTGTACAAATACGTCCAATTCGTTTGTCACGTGTCACGCACCCCTCTATCGATATCGAAATATGGTCGATGTCATATGTCACAAGGGACCTTATTGAATTTCTAAACTGTAACAGACCCCCCCCCCCAGTCGCAGGAAAAAAGTCAAAATTTCCGTGAGATTTTCGAAATTTTGGGGGGTGTCACGCGACAATCCGGCAGCTATCAAATTATCAAATTGCTCATACTATGTCACGCATCACACCCCCTATCAATTTGAACATAATTGTACGGTAGTGCCACCAAAATGTAACGCTGTCACATTGTGTCATGCCTGTGAGTCTCATGTCAATCATCTTCAATCTGTGTTTCAATTTCGCCCATCTCACAACGCGGTCGTGGCCAGATGATCACAACAAGGTCCCACACCGCTCGCCCTTTCTGTGCCTCCGTTGCCAATACAGCTGGACCCCCAAATGCAAATTAAAGAATCCACCGGGAACACTTATTTCCAGGGCTGCCGCCTGTTACTGTGGGCACGGCTCCACGGCAGCTGTCGAGCAGGTGCCGTGCCTGTTCCGTCGAAGATTTTAAACGCTCACCAATAATTCGTGCTAATTCTCTGCCATAGCTCTACCTTGTGCCCACCATGTTGACTCGATGACCATCCAACGGCCATTGGCGAACATCATTTTTCCTTTATCCACACACCTCGGTCGCGGATTTCTAAGTCTTTACAGTAATCCTTTTTTTTTTTTTTTCGATGGGTTCATCACTCAGAGGGTCATAACCTTCTCGAGGTTAATCCCCACATCAATTTTCAGTCTCCCAGGTTCGGGTGAGTTGATCTGCTCTCTGAAACTTCGTTCAGTTCAAGTTGAGTTATATATTCAACTCCAGAGAGGTTGTGCCAGAAGCTAATATTCCGAATTGCACAGGAAATCGAGATTACAAATGCGTTCTCAACCCGTACACCCGTGAGTGTGACGGCCGTGCCATTGACACTCCTGTCCCGTTGGAGATCTGGAAAACTCATCGACGGTGCCAGACCTGCAAAAGTTATTCCATAGAGGAAAGTCGGCCAGAAAAATGTTTTAATCCACCTCGAAGTTAAAATCAAACGAAAGCCTTTCGGGAAGTCGAAATTCTACCGTCAGATGGAACTGAAAGCTATGATTTTTCGTCGAGGAAAGGAGGCCAGGAAGCAAAATGGGACCATTATCAATTCTCTGTGCATCTTTGATGTCTTGCCTCGTTCGAGGATGAGTTGAGAACCAGATCTGTAGGGCGACCAGAAATGGTAAGAGGGAGCTGACGGGAGGCTATTTTGACGCCAAATTCACTAGATATATGCCAGGATTTGCAGTGCTTTTAATCATCAGACCCGTCACCCGTCAACGATGAACGGCCGTCGGCTCACTAATCTGATCCGTTACTGTCCTGTTGAAATTTTTTTCCATCTACGGAACGGGTCAGATACCCGTCGCACGGAACCCGTAGAACTGCACACCAGATAAAGAAAAATATCGACCTAGGTCAAGATGTTAGCTGAAAGTGTATAAATCGGTAGCCATATCAAAATTTGTAGAAGGTTAATAAATTCATTCGGTACGAAAGTGCCACAGAAGTAGCTACAATCAGTGGCTATTTCACAACTCATGTATTTATTCACTCTCAGCAAGGTATGAAAGGATTGCTGAAAGTTTATCTTTCAGCAGCTATTCCCAGCGAGAGAAAAGAGGTTCTTTTCAATATAGCTGAAAGCACTGCCAAAAGCCTTTCTTTCTTATTTTTAGAAAATATTTCTATATATGGGCAAATCTTTCATAAAATGACGAAAGAAAGCATCTCAATGCACCTTTCAACTCCTTAGAAAGTTGGTCTTTCCAGTGCTTTGAAAGGGCTGATGAAAGATGGACATTCAGCTTCCCTTTCATATCTCATTGATATTCAATAAATATGTCAAGTTTGAAAGAGCTGCTGATGGCAGCCTTTTCCATCATAATTTCTGACTAACTGATAGAACATTTTTCCCCTGAACTTGATTTGGCTATGGGTTGATCCAATTTCTTCTAACATTTCAACCTAGGTCAAATTTTTTCTTTATTCGGTGTGCTGGCGCGACGGGCACAGCGCACAGCCCTAGGTGAGCTTCAGAAGTCGTTATTTGAAGCAGTTATAGTAATTCTTCACCCACGGATCAGCACTCAAGCCATTAATGGAGCGGGGAGATAGAAACAAGAGAGCAGCAGGGAAAGGGGTGAAAGAGGTGGTTTATTGTTATTTGGGTTTTATCGTCGTAGTTTCCGGGGAAAAAACGGAAACTTAAAGTAGGAATTGGCCCAGAAAGCAACGCCAGACTTGGTGGGAAATGTATATCTGCCTGTATAAGGCCAAAATCTCGTTGCCGAAGGATACAATGGCAACGTTGTGCGAGAGCGGAACGTGGTCGCGTCGCGTGAACGCGTGAGGTCACAAATGTGACACCACGTGAAAGTGGCAAACTTGCGGTACACTACCTAGGCCTACCACGTAACATTACATCTTTTCATTCGCCAAGAAACCTCTGCCACCCTCAAAGACAGTCGCAACAGAGGGCAGAGGAGGACAATGGCCCGGAGGAGGACAATGTGCCGGTGTGTGGCGCCGGATATGGCGGTGCCCAACTGATGGCATCATGATGCCGTCGCTAAATGAGTGGCGGGTCCCGGCCACGCTATATGTGCCATACATATGCCTCCCACAATCACCACAAAATTGAAAACATCCAAGCTTATCCTGTAAAATTTTACGTCGCAAGCCACTGACTGGCCCTGGCCTAGTCTGTTGTTAACCGTGCGATCATGTACGGTGGCCGCGTTATTACAAATCATCGGAGTTTGAATTTTCCCTATGGCCATACAACCATATTTAAACCTCTATGCACGAAATTTCGGCGAGAAAGTATCCCGTAAAGCTATTATAAGTGGAGCTGACCTCTTTTAGATAATGACCCTTATCCTCATTCCACTAGAATCGACATCTCGGCTGTTCCCGCATGCCGGGCCGCCAACGTTCGGCATTGTGCTCCTTCGACCTTACGCTCAACTATTTGCTGGAAAACCTACTCATTTCGGGTCGCTTAAGAGGAATATTGAGGTAGAAGCCCGAGATATAGGTTACTGAGACCCCCACTTGAACCAGAAAGCATTCGTGATTTGTAATAACGCGGCCAGCGATCGCCCGATCGAGGTTTACAACAGACTCTATAACAAACGAGGTACGAGTTTCATTGTTATAGAGTCTGTTTATAAGAGACTAGCCCTGGCCTGACATGGCTTCCTCTGGCCCATGGCTCTGGACTGAGATTTTCCAAGCCTGGGCGAGGGAAAGTCAAACTAAAACCATAGCTTACGGGTCAAGCCAAGCCAGCAAAAGACTAGTTCCGCTTTTTCCCAAGTAGCAGCAGCCCTGGCACGCCAACCATCTCCATCGCGCTCTTGCTTCGGCGGCGTCTGTTCGTGATGTGCATCTACTTCTGGTCCACTTCTTCAAACTCTGGTTCGATTCGTGCTGGGCGGCCTGGGTCAGTGGGGAGCGGGGAGAATGGAAGAGCCTCTTCCGATTGCATACAGAGTGATTTATGGCATGAATATTGTTCGGTTCACGAAAAGATCAGCTATAGGTGTGTCTCAAACAGTTCCCAAAAATCGTGGAGGCCAGCCGCCATATGCATAAACTCTATTATAATTCTTGGATCACTATATTTTTTTAAAGCAAGCCTATGTTGCGCCAATACTTGATCCACTGCTTCATGTCCTTCCCCGTCAACTGGAAATCTTTAACGCGCAAGTATTCGGACCCGGAAAGCGCGTTAACCATGTCTAGCTTCATCAACCCAAAAGCCTCCTCCTGCGAAATCTCTTTTGCGGTTAAGGGAACGGAAAAAATGGAGCAGGTGCGTTGCGCGGGACGTCACGATGCTCTTGTGTACATTGGTTGCGGTTTCTAGACGAGACAGCCAGTCTGCGTAGGGCACGAGCTGAACATCCAGCTCGAGAGCGGCGGCTGCTGCGAGCGTGCGCCACGGTACGGATTTCGGATTAATCAAGTGCAAGATCTTTGCCGTCGGCAGGTCAAGAAAATCGACGATCGCGGCGGCGGCGAGGTGCACCGGAATCCACGAAACATCCTAAATGTTCACATTCAGCCTTTCGGGCGACTGCCGTGTTTATGAGGACTCACTCTACTATCGTCAGGCAGGCATCCAACGAACTTGCCGCTCTGGACAATAGCTGGAACCCATTCTTGTGCGTTCCAAGCTCCGTTTGTCCCTCCACAAAGCTGACCCACTCGTACGACCAGCATTTTTGCCGTAGCATACGACTCACCAGCTATGCGCAAAATCTCCTCGGCGATCCACTTGGACTGTTGATAACCATTCCCGGCCGCTACAGCAGCCTCTATCGCAACCTCAGGATGTCCTCGTGCGTGCAATTCGGCTGGTGTGCTGTGAAAGACACCGATGGAGCTGGTGTACAGCAGAGTGCGGGGCTCGGAGAAGGGCGAGGTCAGTGAAAAGTCGACGAGGTTGCGTAGGCCTTGTATGTTGGGCTCGAAAGAACCCAAGGTAATGTTAAAATTCACCGGCCAGGCTGGTAAGTGGCATTATTAGTAACGTTAAAAATCAAAATTTCGCCCTCTTACCAGAATGGATGATATGTGTAACACGCTTGTGGAGCTATTGAAACCAGGATTATCAGTAACTCAAACAATTATTTCTCAAGAAGGAATGCACCTCCTCATAGGTTTCCTCGGAAACACCAAGGTTGGGTTCGGTGAGATCGCCCTCGAGCAGCGAGAGCTTCTCCGATCCCAAAATTCCAGGGTCCAGCCCGCGATCGATAAGAGTCAGCTTCTGGCGTGTATGCAAATCCACCGCCTTCCGTGTCGCCCTGTTGAAGGCGTACACTCTGTCGATACGCGGGTCCTGTAGCAGCCGAGCTAGGAGATAGCAACCAAGCGCTCCTGTGGTTCCTGTGACTAGCACCACCATGCCATGGTCGCGCACCGGCGTATCCTGTCCGTTGACTGCGAATCTAGGACGAGTTTTGGGCAGATTCTGCGTGTACTTTGCTGCCATCGCATCCATCGCACTGGTCTTCGCCTCTGTGCTCTCTGTCTCCTCCTCAGCCCCTCCCATTTCAGAAATACCGAGGTTGAAGATATAATCCCCAAGCCGCGCGACGGTCGGATACTCGTACACGAAATTTCGCGTGTCCCGGCGGGTGTCGAGCCGTGTGCGCTCGTGCAGTGTGCGGAGGAGGGCGTTGCGGATCCACGTCGCCTGAAGACTGTCGCATCCGTGCTGAAAAATGTCGTCCTCGTCGCCCACACGGACATTGAGGACGCTCAAGATCGCCGCACGCACAAAATTGCGCACGGAGTCCGCGCGCCAATTGACCAGGGGTGGAATATTGAGCGTAGTAGACTCGTCGACCGTGTTGTACAGTATGTCGATTTCTTCCTCGTACTCGGCGATTACCGCCCCCCGGCGGACCGTCATTTTGGCGGTATATGTGAATCTGTTTGGAATGCTTTAACGAAAGCATTCAAATGGTTGATAACTTACGGTTTGCTGGGCTTCGCCACAATAATCATCTAAATGGTTCCCTGTTAAGTAGCATGCATTCCAAAATAATATATGTGTACTTACTTCCTCCTTAAATAAACGAGAATGTTGCGGTGCCATTTCGTTGATCTTCAAAACTGTGAGCCTAAAAGGTCTCATTTCTCTGGGAAGTGTTGTGGAGTTGTGGACAAACCAAATCATATTTCGGAACTCGGCAAGCTTGACTTGGTCTGCGGGATCGAACTTGTATGCTGGCTTGGGATCTACAATGACGCCCGCCTGAAAGCGCCCCCGGCCGAACATGACGGAGGATTGGACGTGGGGATCTTGGTTTAACAGACTCTCTGATGACTTCCTTAGCAAGCAAAACACGTCTGGATGGAACCAACTCCTACCCAGCGGTCCGGGATTCGTCTAACGAACCTCAGTTAGTTTGGGCTACTCAACAGTCAAAGAAAGAGTCCCTTCTCGCCAGTGTTATGCATAATCTGATCATCTGTCCGCCCGAAGACCTTCCAGTAGCCGGGCTTGGTGGGATGAGGCAGCAGTAGATCCGAAGTTGCGTACGCGCCGATACCTCCAACATTGGTATTTAGGACAGCGGGTGTACAAAACACGTTGGACTGGGTATACATAACGCCGTCAGAGATGTGAATGAAACAAGGGTACAACACACGCACCAACATCACTAGTTCAAAAGTATTGTTCCCATATGGAACCATCTCGGGCGTCACCAAGGCCGGCATGTGGAAATATTCCCAGTCGTAGGGGCCGACTTCCGCTACATATGTGGGAGGTTTAGTACTCATTCGCATTCTGACGTAGACCTTATATATATGTGCCGACCTGGAAGTACAGTGCTCACGATACCGGCTTCAGACCTGTATCGCCATCAGAGAGTGCAAGAAGAAAGTCGATAGATGAAACGGCACTGACGTTCCGTAAAAAATGAATACTGGTACTCCTTGCGAAGCCAAATAGTCTCCGGCTTCCTTGTTGAGCGGACCACCACCATAAAGCTGGATATCGGACATGACCATTGTGGTTTAATTTCCAGAAGAGACAAGGAAATACTCACAACGCCAGTACGCGAGGCTAACCATTGCACGTATTCGGGCTCGCGAGACCAGGCCTTGCAGAGGTTGAGTTCGACTACCACTTGACATATTGGAATCACAGAAGAGCACACCTCTACAAATGACGGCACAGACAATAGTATGTCGGTCTCGGTAGCCTTGGCGCCATCGAAGAAATTAATTGGTGTAGGGATCATAGGTATAGGCTTCGGCTCAAACGAGGTGATAATCAATCCCGATGAAGCCTGGGAAAAGTATAATTGACATTTTTGTTCCATCAGTGTAGTTATTATAACGCACCGACCAAAATATTTGAAGAATTCCCATTACTTGACGCATTCAGGCTCAAGCTTCACGCTGCGAAAACACAATACTTACTATGGTACATCGGAGTAGCATGGAGCGAAAGGCGTTGGTTCGTGAGATCACGCTCACCGAACCACGGAACGAGCATGGTTTCTAGGGTGCGCTGGTTGGACCAGTAAATCGGTTTGGGGAACGCGGTTGATCCTACCGTATATCCTCAGTTTAAATATGGCATCAACTGCAGAATGAAAAACGAACCAGAAGAGTGCAGTATAAGCACGATAGCGTCTGGGCCCTTGTACTCGTACGGTACTGACTCGGGCGTCAGCGTCCGTACATTCTCAGGAAAGAATAACTCCTCGAAAAGCGGAACATGCGAAACGTCTGGGAGCTCTCTCTGCGGATATTTTTCCACGAGAATATCGAAGGCAGCGGCCGCAAGGTCCTGCATAGATGGTTCATGGCCAACTAGGAGGTGCTTGACCCCAACCTTGTCGAGCAGGTGTGCAATTGCGGGGGGTGAGTTTCGTGGAGAGAGAGGAAAGACAACGTAATTCGCGCGGAAACAGCTGTTGATAAGGGTGAAGTACGATATTGTATCTGACTCGCAGGTGAGATGGATTTTGAGCCCGCCCAGTGAAAAGTAGCAGAAGACGCACCGGACGCAGCGAGAATGGCGATCACGGGCGTTGCGGCCGCGCCAGGAACCCACTTGAAGCGGTCCCTGAGGAGTTTTGCGCCGACCCAGGCTGCATGGACGGCCTCCGGCCAGTAGATCGTCCTCATAGATCCATCGGCGCAAGCAAAGACGAAAATTTTGTGATTGGGGCTGTTATAAAAATGCCAATCGCATATTTGAGGGACGGACAAGCTCCCATCCAGAGGGGGTGGACGGAAGGTAGTGCATGAATGTGCCTGGGTTTGGGGTGCCGGGGGCAAAAGACGTGGATGGCTCATGGTTCAGGAGGTGTGCAAAAGAAACCGAGAGGCGGTCTTCAAGATGAGCACAGTATGCGAGAGCTTGAAGATGAAAAGAGGAAAGAGGAGGGCGAGAAGGTGTCCACAGTCAAGAGGTGTCAGATCGCTTTATCTTTCGGAATGAATGTGCCATTCATTTATTTCCGCTTCCAGCCACGTTTTCTGTTTCTGCGACGCATCCGGAGAATGACGGTCAGGAAAGAGCCAGCTCCTATGAACCAGGACGAAGTGGTGATGTTCGTTGCCAGAGAGTAGCCATCATGATGGTAACTTCCGAGAGTATATCAATCGGAGTGGGAGCTAGCGGAAGAACCTCGACCAGGACCTTAGTGACGTTGATTCGAGCATTGGTCGTAACCAGCTTGCCTATGATAGCAATTATATCGGCTTTTTTTTCTACCGCTTTCCAGAATGACCATGGCGGCATCCCACTCCTGACTTTCTGCCTAAAACGGAAGCACCAAATCGGGTAATGTTTTGCGGCGGCCACGGCATCATTCAAACTCCGCACCTGTCAACGATGCACAGCATCCTGTCAGCCGCAATTTCTCTTTCCTTCCCCCACGATCCTCCCGGCTCGCCGTCGTCCTCAGTCCTCAATACCGTCCCGCCCATCCCTCCTCGGATCAAGAATGGGTTGGCGACGCCCGCGTCTCGCTTTCGAGGGAGTTAGGGTGCGCTGCGCTTGCCCTAACTCCCGGGTATCCACCGTGTCCTCCCGCCTCGCCGGTTAGGGTGTGGGGACGGGGAGGGGGAGGGACAGAGGGAAACGTGTAAACGAGGCTTAAGTGTGCCGACCTGAGTGGCCTAGCTTAGGGGACCCCCTGAGCGCAGCGAGGGAGGGGAAGGCCTCGAATGGTCGGTCCTCTTCGCGCGCATGAAGCAAGGAGGATGTATAGATTTTCATATCAATATATTCACAGTTTTTCTTCCATTGTCATCCGAATACTGTAAGCCTTGCGAGTTGAGACTTGCAAGTGCGGCATCCATGCCAGAAAGAGGCAATTGGAGACTTTCGGAATATCGGCCGAGCAAAGATGATCCATCTATTTTGGGAAGTGCTCCAACGAGAAAAACTCTCAGCAGTCTCAAAGTTTATTACAGACATTTCAATAGTGTTCATAGTATCAAAAGTCGGCATGGAATCCTGATTAGGGTCAATAAATAAAATCATAGATCCATTGCACCTGTAAAGCCCTCATATCCCCAGGTATTAGTGATGGAGATATATGCAGGCTCTGACACTACTTAAAGTACTTTCTGTACACTAGTTAAACATTTCAAGTTTTTCAGTGAAAAAAATAGTGAAAAATATTTTCAATTTTACATCAATTTTTCATTAAAAAAACCAAGTGAAAAACTTGAAACTTCTTCATGGCTTTTTTGAACACCAAAACAATTTCAGCACTTTTTCAGAAAAATTTTAAAAGATTCAAAATGGTCACAAAAATGTTTCAAGTTTTTTACCTACTTTTTTGGTGAAAAATTGTTGTAAAATTCAAAAACATTTTTCACCAATTTTCACTGGTTGAACATTTTAAGTTTTTCAGTGAAAATTCTAGTGAAAAATGTTTTGAATTTTACAGCAATTTTTCGGTGAAAAACCAGGCAAAAAACTTGAAACTTTTTAATGACATTTTTGAACTTCAAAACATTTTCACCACTTTTTCAGAAAATTTTCACAAGGTTCAAAAAATTCACAAAAATGTTTCAAGTTTTTCACCTGGTTTTGTATGATGTTCCCGACGTCACTTTAGTCAAAAGCAGATTTTTTTTTAGCTTTCAATTTTTTTTTTTCTTAAGAGCTCAGAATACTCCTATATTGTATCCCAGCATGCTATACAAGTATAGTTTCCCCACTGTCAAAGGATTTGGGCCAGATCTGACTCTAAACCGGCACAAACAACAACTGCAGGCTGATCCCATGCAGCCATCACATCAATGAGTTGCTTTCCCTCATCTCCTTCCTCTCACATCTTTAGCCTTCCATGACCCTTTTCTCGGGGTCCTCTCTGGCAGCTTTCACTTTCTCATCATGTTACAAAAATTTTGCATTAAAAAAACTTTCCTGCTGAGCAAAAAAGAACAGAATTTTTTTTGGCAACTGTGCCCCAATCAGCAGCGTATTTGAGCATGTGTCAATATGTGCCGATCAGGTGTGGATGTAGTGCCGACATGGTCTGCCATGCCTGCCAATATCGGCCAACACACATTGGCACAATGTGCAGATCGGCATCATATCGTTGAAGCGAAAGCCGATGTCACGACCAGCCAGCCTTCAGATCTTTCATAAAGCCCGAGACTTGAGGAAACTTATAACATGGCAAGAAACTGAAAGCCGGCAGGGAGATGCTGAGAACAATGAGGTGGCATAGGGCAGGGGCACAGATTGTAAGGTAGTGGCTGTGTATACCGGCCCGCAGTTGCCTTCCACCGGTTCCGGTCAGATCTGGCTCAAATCCTTTGACATTGGGGAAACTATACTTGTATGGTATCCTAGGATATAATATAGGGGGTATTCTAAGCTCTGAGCTCTTAAGAAAAAATATTTGAAAAGCTAAAAAAAAATCTGCTTTTGATTAAAGTGACATCGGGAACATCATAGTTTTTCACTGAAAAATTGCTGTAAAATTCAAAACATTTTTCACCAAAATTTTCAGTGAAAAACTTGAAATGTTCAACCAGTGGTAATTTCTCGAGTATTCAATAATTACTTGTAATTCCTACACTATTAGCTATGAGATCTCAGAGATATCAACGATATCTCTGATACCACTACACCGTTGCCATCAGAGACGGCGCCCGGCGCCGTCGCGCCTGATCGCTGCCCATCACAGCGATCAAATCCGCCCACAGCGCCACCGCCTTTGAGTCTCCCGGCTTCAGAAATACATGTAAATTCGCGAAAAAAAAAATGCCATCCATTCTACTGGCCATTCAATGTCCAATTTCAGTGTAATCTGAAACCAGAACAGAAATTAGCTAAATCAGGGTGCATTTCAGATGCTCTGAAAGCAGAAAAACCAGAATAGTACAAAGGTGATCAGATAAAGGTGCTTTCAGCATACCTTTCAGATGAGCTGATATCTGCAAGGGATTTTTGCTATTGGTAACCAAAACAAAGGAACCAGTAGCAAAAAAACCCTTGCAGATATCACCTATGTTGAAATTAAACCCACACCGACCAATGCCCACGCCACCACAAAAACAGCTCCGAAAAACTGAAGAACAGCTGTGTCCGAGGCAGGACTTGTGGCCCTCAATTCCGTAGATGAACCAGATACTCCCTCGGACTCATTGTCAACTGTTGGGGCAACATCAATTGACTACCATAGGGATGGCATGGATATAACACTTCCATTTTTCAGAGACTTGCTCTCAGACCAGCCGATCGTGGGCGCGGATGAGGTGGGAAGTCCTGCTAACTGGTCAGAACGGGTGGAGGGGAGCACAAAAAATCAGAAAAAAGAGGCCGGAAACACTACCTGGGAAGGGGATCTAGCCACACTCACATATCAATGTATTTTCTGCGCCGTGTTTATAAACCCAACATTAAAAACCGTTTATAAGTGCTCCAGGAATTATAAACAGAACCCTAAAAACGGTGGAGTACAACACAAAAAGAAAGAGGAAGTGGTGAAGATACAGGCATAAAGCTCCTTTCTGGCCTCAGAAATGGTCCGTGGAAGCGTTCGGTAATGCGTTCGGCGGCACTTGTCCAGGGTGCCAAATAGAAAAATGTAATATGGTACCTGGGCACTTTGGCACCTGCGGGTGCCAAACAGAATTATCCAGTCCGGTATGAGTTGAAGCTTGCCGCGGATAAAAGGCGCATAGAATTGGGCTCGTCTAAGGGCGGCCCGCGACGAAGAACGGCCTAGAACGGCGCAGCGAACTAGAGCAAAATTGGAAGGATGATTTTATTTGGCACCCCAAGGTGCCACGAGCACCCGGGTGTTACTATTTGACACCCCGGGATTTGTCATAATGTTTTTGTGATAGCGGGAAGGGCGGGATGAGCAGGATGAGCGGGATGAACAGGAGGTGTTCAGAAGGATGAATACCACCCAAGTACTACAATCTCGTACGAATCTCTCCGATTTGGTAGGCACGGTATATTTTTTGCGCTGCTACTGCGCTATTTTCTCTGAAATTGGGGTTCTCATTGACAAACATCTTGGAGGCGGTTAAGGGTTGATCGAAAAATGTGAGGTGGGCAAAACTAAGGCAAAACTAACAGTGTCTCCACTTTGGTTCCTTTGTAGCTGCTCATCCTCCAGACTGGATACATTTTCGCATTTGGGTGTTGAAAACAGTGGAATACAACACAAAAAGAAAGAGGAAGTGGTGAAGGTACAGGCATAAAACTCCTTTCTGGCCTCAGAATTGGATGGTTCTATTTGGCACCCCAAGGTTCCATGAGCACCCGGGTGTTACTATTTGGCACCTCGGGAATTTTCACGATGTTTTTGTGATAGCGGGAAGGGCGGGATAAGCAGGATGAGCGGGATGAGCAGGATGAGCGGGAGGTGTTCAGAAGGATGAATACCACCCAAGGAAGTACTACAATCTCGCACGAATATCTCCTCCGATTGTGTTCGGACGCCGGCAACATCCGTACGGGGCTAACTACGCAAAAAGGCGAGAGCAAAGGAATGTGGACCGCGCCTATAAAAACCGCCGTATTTGGCCGCCTTTTCGCCATAGATTTCTCTTCGACATTCACCTACCGGACACAACAAATGAACGATAAAACATCTTCAGCGCGCTTTACTCTAAACTCGGCAGACCAGGGTCAGCATCGTGCACCAACTCTTCAACAGGCTAGCAATGTTCAGGAGATCTTCAAATCTGGGAAGATCGTCATCGGCACCGCTTTGAGTTATCCAAGTCGGCACGTTGCTAAAACTGTGGCCATCACAGGAGCGGATTGGTGTTGGATTGTGGGTTTTCTCGGTAAATCGCATTGAACAACTATTGACCCACGGCTGGACAATAGGATGCAGAGCATGTTGCATGGTCCCAGGATCTTTTGATCGAGTGCATTCAAGTTATCATCCACGAGAGCGCCGGGAAGATGATACCCATTGTTCGTGTTCCAAGCAAGACAGCGTTTGACTACATGGTGGGTTCACAGCACGTTCCCAGGTCGCAGTATCCCTAAAAAATAGATTTAGGCATGGTGCTTGGATGCTGGAGCTGGTGGGATCATCGTACCCCATCTTGAGACTGTGGAAGAGATGAAGGAAGTAATATCTGCCTGCCGTTTCCCGTGAGTGGTTCGAAACACGGCCTTTGGTTTCCCACCTGAATTTGCGAATAGTCCAATCGGTCACCGGTCCTTCCCGCCGTTCACATTTGTGATTCTTTGCTACGATATTTCGCGCAGAAAAAGGCTTACTTTGACTCTTCTAGATACCCGGAGTCACTGACATTGCACCGGAGGGCGAGAGTATCTTCAGTCTCGCCAATAAGCATGTTGTGATCATTCCCCAAATCGAGACCCGGCTCGGGGTCAAGAACATGGAGGAAATTCTCAGGATGAAAGAAATATCTGCATTTATGATTGGAGGTACGCTTATGATAGTTTCGTCCCAGGAAAGACACTGATCGGAAATTAGCCGGCGATCTTCGCTTAGAAATGGGCTTATCTCTGGCGATGGATGGGGAAGAGCCTGAATTTGCTGCAGCGTTGGAGAAGGCAACGAGAGTGTCCCAGGCCACCAGCATCCCGCTTTTCGGTGTCGCCATTGGGCCAGGTATGATAAAAAAGCGGATCGACCAAGGTTTCAGAATCCTCTGTTGTGGCATAGACGTGCACGCTCTTGCATTCGGCACAATGAAAACAATCGGAGAAGCTAAAACTGCGGTTGAGGAGCATATGCAGACTCGCCACAAGGATGGCAGTGCACGTAAATAGCACAGGGAAACAACAATGTTGAAAATTGAGGAACGTACCTCGTGATAATAGCAGCCAAAGGCCACAATCAATGAAAGTTGAACTAAGAGATGCATGTGTCGTGCTATGCCCTCGCAAGCGTGGGCTTGTCCAAGCCACAGCGACATTTTAGAATCCGATATCGCCCGCGATAAGCGGAATTATACACTTTGCATTCTTCGATTGACAACATGGAGTTTTCCTGAAAAAAGGACTACCAGCTCGCCCAAGTATCGCCATCCACATCATCGAACCTCGGCATACCGCTGCGATCACATTGACGCCCCTGCTTCAAGGTCAGACGCCGAAGCACCTCCGCCCAAGCACAACACATCCCCGCCATCCCGTCATATAGACTTCAAGGGTAATCCGGAATGCCCATTTCTCCGTTCGCCGTCAGAGTCTCGTGCGACGCGGCCAACTGCGCCAAATGTACGGCACGTACGAGGTAATAGTTGACCTCGTTAGACTGTGCCGCGTTCGACTTCGATGGTTTGCTTTTCTTGGTACGTGCCGGGTCGAGTACATCAGGGATCAATGACATCGGCGGGACAGAGCAGAAGTATGTGAATGAAACCGGCTGTCAATAAACAGTGAGTGTTGTAGAGAGAAATCGTGTTGAACTTAGAGACCGTGGACTTGCCTACTCCGTGTGCCGCACCAAGGTAGCGTTTTCCGTGCCAGGTCCACATGAGCAGGGGTGCAGGGAGCTTTCCCGCGAGCTCCTGAGAATAATTAGCTGCACCAGACTGCCCGCGGTGGATTATAGACTGGATAACGAGTTGGAGCTGAGCTTTAGACGATAACTTCTGAACTTGCGCCACTAGGTCGGCGGAATTAGAATCGGCAGTCTTTATGTCGTCGCGCTTCGAGGCACTTCGGTAAGAGGGCATACAGTAGGCCCGCACGGCCATACAGCTAAAGAGAGACAGGGGTCGTCGATCCGGCCGTATCTGAAACCTTAATGCCAATCGTGTTGTAGAAACCTCGCATCACAAGCACAGAGTTGAAGATACCATTGGAAGGTCAGGTACGCAGGCAAGAGTTGGATCCCAGGGGTAGGAAAGATTGTGGGAAGGAAAGTCCCTGACACCAAATGAGTAATCCAATCTCTGTTCGGCTTCTGCGTGGTCAAGGCTCGGGCCCGAATCGAATGAGACCCAGGTAAATGTACTGTCTGCTGGGATGTCATGAAACGCGGATGTACTCCACGTGTAACGAAGCCTCCTCCGCGGAACTAGATCCTACGATGGGTGTTCCTCGGTTTTTACTGTAATTTGAGTGCCGACAGTAAAGAAAAAGATTTGCACCCCTGGAATGATGAAGGCTCGGGCCCCAGTCGAGCGGGAGGGTCCGCAGTGACTCGCGGATACATGGTGGATGCGCACTGCACGCAACCGAGCCTTTCCGGTTGAGTCGGTTACTATAATATGCGATATTGGATGTAAGGGGAGGAGACTGTCTTTCTCACCGCAACTTTCTTCGTGCGCAGGCAAAAAAACTTCGACTTGACGTCGCTTGGGTTCGAAAACATTGAAAACCAGAAGAATCAGCACGAAGGGGAGGACTGGTGGATGAAGAAAAAGGCCAACCAAAAGATCAAGGCTGGGCCCGAGTCGAATTGACTGCAGAAATGCAATAAACGTGAGGGAAATGCGGCGGCAAAATAATCATGGCTACTCTCATATTCAAGTTCCTAGGGCCCGGGTCAAACGGGCGGGGTCAACAGAATCTGGGTCACGCCAAATGAAATGTGGCTGCGCTCCACGCGCAACAGTGCCTTGGACATCGAATTCAAGCTTGCGATACGTCCGCGTGACTACGACATAGATCAGCAGACGCGGAGGTCAAAGAAGTCGTGCAATAGAATTTGCTCACAGTAAGTCAGGAATTCAATCTGTGTCCGGTTTCTCTATGGGTTGAATAATGCGGAGCATACCAGAAAGTCTACTAGATGCACCGACAAAAAAAAATTTATAGCCAGCGATAATGGCCCGGGCCCGCGGCGAACGGGCGAACCCCATGGTAATGGACAATCTTTCGATATGAGGATGCGTTCCACACGCAACTGAGCCGTGCCTAGTGAGGCACATCGTGGGCAATCAGCGCCGTTTTGGTGAACATATTGTTAGGATAGACCTGATGGGACGGCGAGGCTGAGTGGGAGGGCTCTGGGGGTAAGGGGCGGAGTACAACGGAACGAAGAGGCATTTGGCGCATGGACAAATATGAAATCTTTGGGAGCCATTCATATAAGATCAGATTTTCAGCAGAGGGCCACGAAGGAAGGCCAGTAAAAGAGAGATGTTCAGAGTATTGAGTGGATAGGCAGAAAAAATGTCGACCTCCGGGGTATGAGTAGCGACGAGCATTCGAGGTGACCAAGCGCTGTCAGAGGGAAACGAGAGCAACACTCGAATTCCAAACGCGGGTGGGCCAAACAGGTACTTATCTTGAGATTTTGAAGGTACTCTAGATTGAAAGAAGCGGCCAAGTGCTGGTTGGCTGAATACAAAATTTGCGAGGGGAGCCAGGTCATGGAACGCATACATGTACATTGTACATCGATAGTCTCTTGCCACGAACAAGTACAGGCGCAGGACGGCGGCGCCTTGGGAGAGCTCGGTGGATGTAAGGAAGCTGAGCTTGATTGAATGGTCAATTCAAATGAAAACGAGTCGAGAAAAGCCGTACACACCAGCGGCGAGTAATCAATTCCGCATACCACGCACCGCATTGTAGAGTCGGCCAATTCAAGGGTGTCGGATCCACAGAACCGCGTTCAGAAAGAAAGTGCCTCACAGAGTACTCATGGATCACTTCCAGTTCCGCCGAATATATCACAATTATCGCCACGTCCAATGACGGATTAAGATTTGCGAAATTGCGATAGTGCTCGAAAGTGCGCCACAACGCGTCGACGGAGCCAAAAGCTGAGAGAAAAGAACCAGAGTGACCGACGTGGAGACAGTAGACAGAGCGAGAGAGACCGGGCGAGTATAAAACCGTGGACACGCTGCGCCCGCCAGGCGTGGTGAAGGGAGAAAGCAAAGGGAATTGATCGGTGTCCGGATCAGACAGCCGCACATGCTTCTTCTTCTCCGCTCATCTCGAACTCTCGGGCATTTCTAACCGTAGCTGACTGTACTGGCTGAACTGCCCAACACAGCCAACACTCCGAAAACTGCTGGACCTCAATCCATCTCGACTGGCGATCAACTATCGAGTAAATGTAAAACGACTTTGACGGCCTTGTCGACGGCGCCATGCATGCAATAGACCCGTTACGCTGAGATTCGAGCTCGCCGCTGCTGTTCAACGGTCCGCCTTCTAATAAAACAACACTAATTGCGACTTGTAGCACTGGCACCGGCGGTGTACGTGGTGCGTGTTCCAGACTTCCAGCTCTAGTACCGTGCTCAAACTCCCACCTGGAGCATGGGAATGTGCGTTTATCGAGCTCACGCTCACTGCGACGCTCATCGAGTTCACGCCCGCTGCGACGTCGATCGTCGAAACGACCGCACCGCATCAAACCACAGTGGGAAAAAGGGGCCAATCGCACTGTGATCAGTGCTACCGTTGAGCTTCTTTTCCTTTCAGTTCTGTACCTCCACTCTTTCTCCGTTTCATTTCTTCCTGGGTTGTACCATGTACTTGTACCGCACAGAAAAACAATAACCGTTGCGTGCTTACGACTGCGCGGGTGGATCGGCACGAGCACTATATGCGGAGTGGCGTAGTGAGACAAACGCATTGCCCGCCTTTAGACCGGCGGCTCCCGCCTGGCTTTCTTTTTCCTTTCCTACCAGGTCAGCCAGCACTGACCGTTATCTGCTTCATTCACTGAACCGATTTTGTGTAACAGGACTTTCGGGGAAGGTATCAATCACTCCCTGCGGAAGCGCGAGGACGTCAGCCTCGAGCACAGGACGACCACGTTCTCTGAGTCGCACCTCAACCTTCTGGTCGGCACCGCTACTTTCAAATGCGGCATCACTGGAGAGGTGTTTGACCACGTGTTTGTGCGCCGAACGATTGTGAGTGTCTCGATATTATCTCATTCTACGAGCAACATTCATCCTGAGCCGCTTTTTGATAGGATAGCATCCCCATTGAGAATGCCGTGGCCAATGTCGCGTTCAACAAGGGCGACAAGGTAAGATCTAACCCCTATACTTTCCATTTTCCGTCTCCCAATGATGCGTCGAGGTTGTCGCTGTCGTTTCATCCGTTGTCCCAACCCGCCGTACGTCCCGTCTCTTTACCAGACCTTCTTCCGTTACTCCAAGCCTCTATATCCAGCAAACGTCTCCCCCTCTACCTCCAGGGTCTCCCTCGAGGACGCAATTGCTGCCACTAAGGACATGCTCTACGGTACATTCAACGACCACCCTCCCACCCGTGAATTCCTTTTACTCGAGGACGGCTCCGTTCGCCGTATGCATGTGATGCAAATCCAGAACAAGGAGACCAACGCGTGGTTGAAGGCCTTTGTAGATGCGCACATCGCGGAGGTTTTGTCTTTTACGGACTCAGAACACTTCTGTTTTCGCTTTTGCTTCTTGAAGTGGGGCTGATGTCAGGTTTGTGTAGTATCTGGTCCTCATCCAGAAGGAGAACCTGACACAGGGATTTGAGACTTTAACAAACCCATAGGATACGCTTGGTGAGTTCACCGCAAGCCCTTTCACGGCCCGTATTGTGCTGTTCAATTCGAGGGAGCACGATTATTTATCTAAATAAGGTGTGTATGTATATCCTCCCCGTCACTGTGTACAACTTCCCCTTGCCTCACTGTTTCTTTCCCCTTCATGGGCTGCCTAGCCCCACCTGCACGATTTGTACACCGTCCGCATGTACCACGCGACCCGCATCCCTCTGTGGAGTCGTGCGTTCGATCTGCAGCTATGTGCCACCTGCCAAGATGTGGATGCCTTGCGACGGTCTCGTCCTGCGATCCCTCACTAGCGCTCGTGCCGCTCTCATCCGTACTACGGCTGCGATCTGCTCATAACCGAGTATGAGAGGCTACGTGCGGGATACACCGATCAATTTGCAGGACGACCAAGGTGATAGGCACCGCGACGGTTGCGATGTCAGAGGCAACGCACACCATCATGCGCAATCCACGTCCCGCTGTCACTCGCTCACGATCGCTTGAGCAAAACACGTCGAGACGTGCTGGATCACTTAAGCTGCTTAAGCATGCCTAAAATCTTGTATATTGGTGTAATATACCACATTTGTGTTTTACAGCTGTTTGCAAGATCAAACCTGCTTAAGCCAGTCAAGCTGCTTAAGATCGCTTAAGCCAACTGGAGGTGATCACGCCGGATTAAACAGGCTAAGCTGCTTAATCAGCGCCACAGCAGGTGGATTAAACACTGCTGCGCAATGCATAAAATTTGAGGGCGGCTGGGTGTTTCAGTGCATAAAGTGGCAAAGACCAGAAGAGCGTTTGAGGGCCCAGGTGACGGCAAAGAATGAACGGGAATGTTAGATCCAGACGCTGTAGTACACTATAATCATGGGTATTTTCGCGTCACAGACGGTAATAGGGGCACCCAGGAGCTGCTGGAATAGGTGGCAGCCACTGGCAATATCAATGTGTTGACAATGGTACTTAGCGCGTGTCGAAGTAAACACTGGTCCATCCAGTTTGCCCTACCACGACCAGGACCAGGTTTGAACCATTGAAGCCTATGTAGAAATGTGAAGAGTTGAAATGAAGAGGAGCAAGAGGACAGTGGAAGAGCTCTAGATGGTGGTCGATTATTCCTCACTTTCGTCCCTGCTTCGACTCGACGGCGATCAACGGTCACGTAACTGCCTCAGGCCTTGAGGTCGGAGTTGGTGCTGGATTCGGTTCCCCGGTGAATTCTTGTTACGTTTTCCTGTTCGGCTTTCCCCCCTCTTTTATGTATTCCACCTTAGCAATCCTGACACGAACCCTGCACTCGAAATCCCTGGACACTCGGACCGCACTGGGGATTGACTTGAGTCGGCTTGATCACCCGTGCTCAGTGCTGTTGGGGGCAGCATAGTCTCCCCTATCAGCAGTTGCGCGCCTCCCGGTGTCCAGTGGATCGAGCGTGCAGGTTAGCCGAGGGGTTTACGACGGCCAATCTAGACACTTAGCATCGTTTCATGTATTTTGATTTGATTTCCGGGCTCTGGTGTCGCAAGAGCACGCGTGCAGCTATCCCACGCTGTTTTTCATATATTCGCCTGACCTGTTACCAGGGAATTGATTTTTCTTCCCCCGAGTTTCTCTCACAACGAGCACGAATTGCAGATAGAAGAAGAGCAGGAATTAGACTTGGATGCCTGATTGCAGCCATTTCGAAAATATCTCGTTCAAGGTCGAGAGGAAACAGGGGATCCATGATCAGCGCTCGGCGGCAAGCTGATGGCAAGGTTGTGGACTGAAGCAAAGAGGTGATTGTTTTGTTGGAGCCAACATTGATGTCCCCGCGCCGAGAGACGGATCGTGTAGCCAATTGTGCGGATCAATGCCTCACTTGTCATCTTTCTCTCATCATCCTCACTAGCTACTACACTCAGTGTCCAGGATGGACACCATCGTGTTGAGTTTCGGTGAGCCTTCAGCACGCCCGTGGTGGTAAGAGACAAGCCGGGAACCCCTGTTTCAGTATACAGAGATCATATACTGTGGGGACTGATCTAATCACATGAACCTCAACACATCGTTCAACTGCAGGAAAGAGATATTAGGCAGATCCTTCAGCCCAGTATGTTTCAAGCCATTGTGCTCCATAATACGTAGGAACGACAAAATGTTCAGCGGCTGGTGATGTCGACAGAAACAGTGAGCCGGCCGGGGTTACTTGATCTTAACGGAAGTTGTTGGTCGTTTCATGGGCCTTACATGCCAGAATCAGATATGAAGGACGGTATTGAAGGCACAGAAATAGTCGGAGGGAAGAAAGTTGATGGCGGCCCCCAGCACCGACACAAACAGGTCGAAGCGATCGCCACGGCGAGGAAGTCGCCCCTCTTCCTTTCAATGTTGGGGAGCAAGAGCAAGGAAGGTCGATGAATAACACGACTTACTTACGGCCTCGGTATCAAGCGGGGACGGGCATTCGTGGCTTCATCGAATATTTTCTTCAAACTCAGGGCAAGAGCAGGCGGCAGACAGTTGATGTTTCTTCGTTCCGCAATGAACTTTCTCGTAGGTTGAATTTTCAACTGTAGTTTTAAGCAGAAGGTAGCGCTGAGCGTACAGTGATATCAGCAGATGTGATTTAATTTTGCCACAAGTTACATACTGAGTATGGTGTAACATTATTATTTCTCACACTACTTTAGTGATTTTGCATAGAATTACACAGCTTATGAGATTTTGTAGTATTTATGCACACCCCACCTAATGTTCAGCCAAAACAGCCCCAGCCGATGATTTCCGAAAAGCACACTGCTTCTGTCATGAGGTAAATTTTACACCACTTGGTTATTAACAAGTAAAATGATACAGGTCCCAATTCTGGAAACATGCACAGGTTGAAATACCGGTCAAAAATGATACAGGTAGCAATTGCGGGAAAATACACTGCTGAGATATCTGTAGCTATTTTACACACCTTAGATTTGCTGAACAAAACTACACCATCCCATGAACTTGTGCTCTAGACCTTCTCAGTACAGTGGTACATGCTATTTCTAGGTCTTTTCATCCCTCTCCATGTCCTACCCTACATCAGCGCAAGGAATTGTTATTCTAGGATGAGATATAGTAGTCAGGTAGCTCCTCCCTAATCAAACCAAATGTCAAATATCAGACACTGTGGTCATCCTTCAACTGACCACCATCTGGAGATCCATACATCATACAAGAAAGTTACTTCAGGGTAGATGCTCCACCCTCCTCCTCGGGCATCTCGGGCATGATTGCTACCCAAAATCTTCATTTACCTGCAGAGCTGTTCAAAACTTGGGCATAACACACACCTCTGGATTGAGATTTCACTTCAGTCTTGGAATCGAACCAATCTGCGGGCATCTCGGGCATGGCCGATGTCCTCAATTTTCACCTCTCACATGTATTTTTCAGTAGTTTTGAATGAATCCTCCTGTCAAAAAGGTAAAAACCCTGTACATTGTTCATGGAATATTTCACGTGAACTGCTGTCTTGAAAGTTGTATCTAGTTTAAATTCTGTGATCCTCCTGAACCTCGGTTTTTGGAATTGTGTTGCCTTTGAAGCAACTAAAAATTGGAAGCTTCAACTTTGTCTACAAAGGAAGAATTTTGGGGACCTCAGAGGCCAGCTGAATTAAGTTGCTGGAGACTCAGGGACAAGGTTTTATTCTTTGAACTGGATGGTTTTGCCTTGGCTTCATCAGCATTGGAAGCCCTCAGTTAGATGATCCGGCTCCACAGATGTTTGGAAAGCTCGAGTACTCTATTGCTATTGGACATTCTGTATATAGCTCTGTTGTGCCTGTCTGTTCTCAATTCTCCTATCATAACCAACAGGATTTTTATCACCTGAGTCAGTCAATGGCGGGTTCCTAGTGTATTTTTTTGATCAATGGAAGCTGTGTATTGCATGAATGAAGTGGTGTATCTGTGGAAAATTGGAAGGGTGTGTAAAAAAAAAAATTCCTGGAGGCTGTGTTTTTGTTGTATGCCAAGACTGAGGTGGTGAATTATTAGGAGATGTTTAACCTGTGTATTTTCATTCCGAGGGATACAGTGGTGTACAATTTGTGGGTTGTGCATTTTTCATGCATTCCAAGGCAGTGTTTTTTTTGCTGAAAATTCCCGCTACCGTTAGGTAAGGGTTATATAGGGCGCCCGATTTTCAGGTTTTGGCAGTAAATTGCGATTTTTGTCAGCAGTTTTTGCGTCAGCATCCATTCTCCAGGGCCAACGGCGATCAGAAAAGTCATATCATCTCGTAAACTGGAAGAAATGTGGCAGGTCGACTGGCATTTTGACAGGACAGGTTGAATGGTATTTTACGTGACAGTATCACTGGTATTTTACATGACACTTTGACTGGTATTTTACATGACAGGTTGTCACCGTCGCAAATCAACGTGGCAACTCTCTTTCTCTTGCACCTCCACTATGCCCCTCACCGCAATATTCTCCAGCAAGCCTCTCTCCACCTCTGTTGATCCCCTCTCTGAAAATTCTTGCGTGACTGTTGGCTGGATCTTGGCTAATGGAGTCCCGGTATCTCAATCTCTTCCGGTGTTCTCAGCTTATCGTCTGGTGACAGTATATGTTCTATGCATGTCAAGCTGTTGGTCTGCTCGGATCCCCCCTACGACGTTGTTCTTGGCCGAGATTGGGTATTCTTTTGCCGTGAATCTCTTCCACAGTACAAGCTTTACTCTGACTTCTGGTGTCATCTGCCTGGGAAAATCTTCCAGTATTTTTCTCGCTTAATTCTGTTATGTATACTCTTCCTGACATGCTATCAGAACCTTCCCCTGACCTATTCGAGATACCCACGAGAGATATCAATCGTGCGGCCCAAACCAACCGTAAGTCATCGCTTTTTATCTGCACCTTCCATTTGCTCAGTTTATTCTGCGCTTCCACATCATCACTGTATGTGTGATGACTCCCTGCTGTGCCGCTGTCCATCTGTATCTACCCCACTGCTGTCTGCTCTACCTATGCCTAATATGACATCTGCCAATGAACCTATGCCCCCTACATTTCTGTGAATATTATTCATGATATATTTTTTGGTCATCATGTTACACATTCTCGCATACCTGTCTTTCACACAGATTTGCAGACAATACAACAAGCACTTGACTTGCATGCAATCCCACATGCCAATATGAATTTAATTCAGTGTCAACGTGTGCTCATTTATCATATTGCAACTGGAGCTTGTGCTGACCACGCAGTCGATGTATCTGTATCTCGACGGCCAGACACATCTGCCTGCCGTGCTCTTTGCCAAGATTTTGAATCGGCAGCTGATATGTCCAAAATGGTGTTGTCCATGATTCTTAACGCAAATGACAAGGAACTGTCAATAGAATGTCTAGTGCATATAGCTGCAGCTTTGAATATCTCAGTTTCTAGTACCTACCGTGTTCGTTTCAAGCTATGAGCTGCAATAAGGAAACATGCTCAAACTATTACCAAGGCAGGTGCCGAGTTCCAGTCCTCCGCCTCAATGGCTGATTTTTTCAACTCTTTTGAGAGCCATAAGAAGTTGGTTCTGTTGTCCACCGCTACTTTACATCGCATTAAGCTTCCTGAAAGAGTTAAAGTCGACTCCCTGCACACTCTCATCACACACCACATATTATCTGGGCATTGCAATCAATTTTCGAAGTCACACCCTCAAATTTCTCTGTCAGATGATACATCTTTACCATACTGTGCCGATGTTTTTAATGAATGGCAATTTAACTGCCTTGATGCCGGTTTTCAGTTACATGTCCTGTCCACCATTCATGCAAGTAATGCTTCTCCCAACTCCCTGCGCCAGATATTGTCTATTCTAAATGTGAATCATGATGGGGAAGAAAGTATTGGACAACTGCGTAACGACTCAAGAACCACATTACTGTTTTACGACGAGGGAAGAAAGCTCAAAAATCACGGGAACAAGAACATGCTGACTGGAAAAAAAGCCGAGAAAAACACCGTGAAGAACTTGACCACATCCAAAGAATGTGGTCGCGGCTTATACCTCAATCATTGTCTCCTTCCCCGAGTCCCCCCAAAAGATCAAGGCGCAACGGCAACAACCATTAAAGCCTTTGTCCTTTTAGGATGCTCGCTGCAGTCTATGCCCTTTCATTTTTATACATTTATTATATGTACCTGACCCACATGTTGACGAATTCGTCCATTGTGTTAGAAACTGAACTGTATGTTAATTATATAGATACTCAGTACGTTGTAACAGTACTGAGGAAAGCTTTGTGCCGGCGCTTCTCTTTCATTAAGACGCTGCGGCCCGATCACTCCGTTGACAGCTTGACAGCTGTCTCCGAGATTGCTGTGCAGCCTCGGCTCTTAACACTCCTCCTCAATTCGGAGACGGCTCCAAGCCCATATCCCACCTGAACTTCTCGAACAATGACGGCTGGAGCGCCTTAGTGAACGCATCCGCAACATTGTCGGCCGAAGGCACGTCGACAAAATGGACAATCCCACGCTGGGTGCACTCCCGGCTGTAGTGGTGCTGTGTTTCGATGTGCTTGGCACGCTGGTGGAAGGAAGGGTCCTCGGTGAGTATGCGTGCGCCATTGTTGTCGATGAAGATAATGGTAGGGTCCTTCTGTTCTTGATCTAGGCCAAGTAAGACATTGCGAATCCACACGGCTTCTTTCGTCGCCGGGCATGCGGCCATGTACTCGGCTTCGGTCGAAGATGTTGCCGTGGTAGCTTGCTTCTTGGACATCCAGGAGACGATCCCAGATCCTAATGAGAAGCAGTATCCCGAGACAGAGCGCCGTGTATCCGAGCAATTGGCGTAGTCAGAGTCCGTGTAACCGATGAGTCGAGGTATTTCACTTCCTCCGAGTTCAAGTTCGTAATCCCTCGTTCCCTTGGAGGTATCTGACGACGTGAAGGCCTGCTTTCCAATGCGCTTCCCCATGGCCGCTGTTGAATCGGCTTAGAGTGCTAACTGCATGCATGATGTCTGGACGGGTCGAGATGGCGAGGTACATGAGGACTCCCACAAGCTGCCGGTATGGTTGAGCTGCAGCTCCTCGTCCCTCCTCCTCGGATTGTGGGAGGTCGTGTTTGGAGAGTCTCGTGTTCGGAGGAAGGGGTGTTTTGACTGGATTCGCGTCCTTGCAGCCGTATTCCGTAACGACCCGGTCGATAAGGGCTTTCTGCGAGAGATATACGGTACGTTTGCCTCTGTTCCGTCTAATGGCCCATCCAACAATGAAGTTAGCATCTGCGCGCGAGATTTGCCATTCTGCGCCGAGCTCCTCCTCGAATCGTTGCTCCTCCTGAACGCTGCTCGCGGCCACGGTAAATTCATCGACATGCACTGCAGCAAAGATTGTTCCTGACTCCCGTTTGCAATAGTAGATGCAGTGCTCAACACTGAGCTGTGTGAACCCGATGGCTTTCATCTGTGAGTCCATGTGCTTGTTCCACAGTCTCCCGCCTTGTTTCATGCCATATAATCCCTTCTTCAGCTCCCATACCCAGTCCTCTTTGCCAGGCTCCTCAAAACCCTTAGGCTGCTCCATCCAGGTCGTTTCGTCAATGGCGCCGTACAGGTACGCTGTTTTTACGTCGATTTGGGTGAGTTCAAAATCCAGTGTAGCTGCAAGGTGAAAGAGGATTCATAGGGATTCGGCACGGGCTGTAGGTGAGGTTGTTTTCGTATAGTCCTTGCCATATATCATCTGATGGCCCAGGAGAACGTAACGTGCTTTGTATCGGGACACGGCACCCATGAAATCGCGTTTTGTCCGAAAAACAAAATTTCCTCGCATAACCTTGCGACCTTTGGGAACAGCTGAGCGGGGGACGAGGGTATATACCCCCATTTCTTTGATGGAATTCAGCTCATCGTGCATTGCTGCGAGCCATTCGTGTGCGAGCGAGCTTTCTAGAGCTTCTTTGGCAGATTTGGGGTCGTCTGGATGCTCGAGATTGAGCTGCGAATCATCTGCTGTGAGGGCGTAGAGGGTAATGGCATCAATAAGAGCGTGGGCATCATTCTCGTTTGGTACGTGTCCTCGTCGTTTTGCTTCTCTGTTGGCTCTGACTCTTTCTCCAGCATCCTTAGCTTCCTCCACCGCACGTTGCATTCTTTCGGCTGCGGTCTCCCCAGGAACTCGGCCGCTACGACGCGGGGCAGGGGGAACAGGCCCATCTGGAGCATGTTCATGCTCCTTCGGCGGCTCCTGTTCGTCGTCATCGTCGTCTTCACTGTTGACTGTGAAAGGTGGATTAATCGGAGTTGTTTCCTTCTCCGCATTTACAATCTTTCCGGGATGGAGCGGTTTTGGCATGGTTTGGTGAGACTCAATGAATTTGACGTGATAGGATGTGATGACGCGGCAAGAAAGTTTGTGATAACAGATGTATGCCTTCGAGTCGGCTGAATAACCGATGAGTTGGCATTCCAGAGAGCGGTCAAAGATCTTGGGGTTATGTTTGTTCTGAATAAGCACGAATGCCTGACAGCCGATTTCACGCAGGTGAGAGAGATCTGGTTTCTCATCATACCAAGCTTCATAGGGTGTTTTGTTCCGCTGGTAAGTAGTGGGGCGCCACTGTACGATGTAACCAGTGGTTTCAACAAAATAATCCCACAGGTTCGCAGGCACCCCGCAGGCTGAGCGCATGGTCCTGGCGAGTTCAAACACGATTCGATGCCGCCGTTCGACCATACCAATGTGAGCCGAGGTATGTGGCGCTGTTGTCTGCAGCTTTGTGCCCGCACGAGCTAACCATTCTCTCATCTCTTCGCTCTTCAGTTCCCCATTGTCCACACGGTATATGCCAACTTCCCCTCCGCATTCTTGGCGCCTTTCGCTTTCCCAGCGCTTTAACTCACGGAAAGCTTGGTCTTTTGTACGCAATGGTATGTACCAGGTCATATCCGTGTATTCATCGACCAATTCCATAGAATAAAAGTTTCGACGTTTCGACTCTACTGCCTCTGGCCCGGTTAAGTCAACATACACCACCCCAAGCTTCCTCGTTGACCTCACATGTTCCCTCGTTTTTGGTACAGGTGTGCGGGTCTGTTTTCCGAGGATACAGTGTTTACAGCTTGGCGGCAGCTCTGATAAATCAACAGGCATACCTTTCGCCATCCCATGCTCGGCCATTTTGCGAATGGTGGATACACCGATGTGCCCGAGTCGGGCATGCCAAGTCTTTAGACTGGCAGGAGGCAGTTGGGTAGTGGCAACGTGGACAGTAGGACGTGGAACAATGGAGCTGTTGAGCGAATACAGCTTTTTGCCGTGTCGGGTTCCGGTTGCGACAAGTGCGTGATTTTTATTGTCGACAATCGAAAAACCGTCTTTGGTGAAGGTTGAGCTGTAGCCCTGGTCAGCGATGCGACCAATGGAAGCCAGTCGCATGGAGGCGTTGGGGACGTATAAAGCGTCTTGAAGGATGAGGGTGTGTCCGTTGTCATCGTGTATGTGGATGTCACCTCTGGCTATGGCCTCGATGTAAGTGCCGCCCACACCCCAAATCCTCAGAGGACTGATGGTGTGCAGAGTGTAAAAATCGTCTTTAACAGGAGAGAGATGGATGGTTGCACCAGTGTCGGCAGCAAAAGGGGGATACTCAGTGGCATTGGCGGTGAGCACAATTTGATCAGCCTGTGCAAACATGGAGAAGTCTGATGCGTTAGAGTCGCGGCGGGTGTGGTATGCTGTATAAAGCTCCTCGAGTTCGGAGTTTGGAGTGACACCTCCAATAGCGGTTGCAGCTGTGGCAGCAGTATCTGCATCGTCATCAACCATGGTGAAGTAAACAGTCTTGCCGCTTGCATCTTTCATAGCAAAGCGAGGTTTCCCAGCAGGCTTCGTGTTTGTGGTGCTCGAGGGTTTTTCCGCCTGCTTGGAGTCTTTCTCCTTGCGACGCGCCGCCCTCCGCTCGAGCACTTCATCACGCCGACCTTCCATAGCACCGCCCTTGCCCCAGCACTCGTCCGTACGGTGCGCGCCGTTACACGTTGTGCAGAGGCCGTTCTTCACGTTTTTAGCTGGTGGTGACTTCGCTGCTGTGCGTGCTGCATTCGCCCTCTCGTCTTTTGTCTCCTCCTCCCAGCGTATTTTCGCTTTCTCGAGCGACTGGACGATGTCTGCCGGGGTCGACGTTTCGTTGTCTTCATGTTTGTCACGGATGTAACGGAGATCAGATGAAAGAGCGTGAAGAAGGATGACGCGAGCGAGCATGTTCTCGTCGAGCTTACCAATCTCAAAGATGTGCTTGCAGATGTCACGGATGCGTGCGGCTTTGGTGACCATTTCGCCGTCACAGTCAATGCGGATGGAGAGTACATCATCAAGGAGAGAGGTTTGGGTTGAGGCTTTCTGACGCTGCCTTGTCTTGAGCTCGTTCCATATATCCGATGCGGAATTGATGGTGCGACCGCGAAGGTAGTCCTTCTCTGAATCCGAGATATGCATCCGGATGCCGGCTTGGGCGAGACTGTCGTTCCTCTTCCAGATGGGAAGGTCCGAGTGGCCGTCTGCCGGCTTTGCGATCTCCCCCAGTACGTATTCGTGGATTCCAGCATAGAGGTATGCGTCAAGAGCGCTTTCGGCCCATCGGATGTAGTTCTTCTTGTCGAAGTCGAGGACATCGAGGCCCGTTATGGTTTTGGGTTTGACGGCTTCGAGTGGCATGGTGATAGTTTGAGTGTTAGACAAAGAAGATGTGTCGTCTCCGGTGTCGGGGGGGTGTGGTCATGTATGGATGAACAGTTTAGATGTAGTCTGGGTCCAGCTTTCAGCAGCAATAGCCCATAACCTGTTAGAAACTGAACCATATGTTAATTATATAGATACTCAGTACCTCGTAACAGTACTGAGGAAAGCTTTGTGCCGGCGCTTCTCTTTCATTAAGACGCTGCGGCCCGATCAGTCCGTTGACAGCTTGACAGCTGTCTCCGAGATTGCTGTGCAGCCTCGGCTCTTAACACATTGATCCACTGAATTAAGTAGCATAGTATCAAGTTTAATGTGATTCTAATTTCTTTTTTCTTGTAAGGAGGCGGAGACTCGGCGTGTTCGTATGAATAGAGATATTCATTTATTCTTTGTAAAAATCTCTAGTTTAATGGTCTGACTAGGGAGATCAGTGGCTGAAAATTGTCTGACTGGTAGCGGGCCGTGCTGCTTGTCGGCCCTACTAGCTTTATTGCAATAATAATGTTACAGTATTACCCCCATAACTGAGCTGCTGTAGAAATAAATTAAATTTTCACACAAGTTGCTGGGGCAGGATTGATCCGAAGCCCGGTCAAAAGAAAAGGACCTCAGAAGCGAGATTCGAATCGTCGACCTCAGCAACACAACCAAATCAACGGCAACCACGTAGCATACCCGGACACTAACTGACTGCGGAGGGCAGCCAAAATATTGCCATCATAACACCAAGCCATTTATGGAAACGAACACTGAGGGAAAGGTTAGCTGGTTGGGCAAGAAATCATCTTGGAAAAGATGACCGAGGGAGTAGGAAGCATATGCAATCAGGGCAAAATGAAACGTTAAAGATTAGTCGATGGATATGATGTAATACCAGCAGTTTTAGTTGCCATTACTCCCTGGTAGTGTACTGGTAAATTTAGTGCGCCGCAAATTCACTCTATTCCATGGCATGACAGGAGTCTGCGGCTCAAACGCTGCTGTGGCTATTCATTTTGTTGAAGCAAGATTAATCTGGAACAATCAGATCTTTTCTCTCAGATTAATCTTGAAATGTTTTTCCTTCGCCTCTCAGGGTCATTGATATAAGCTACTATGGCCTGTAACGTACAGCAACTTGTGTGAAATTTTAATTTTTTCAGATCATGAACTTGTGTAAAAATTAAATCACAGCTGCTGCAACCATTGGAGCGTAGTTGACGATAAGGAACTGAATTTGAGCCATCATGGGACTACATACTAAAAACAAGTACCATCGAGAGAGCGCTCATCATTCCAGCATAACTTATTAAGCAGTATAGATGTTGATGCTTTGTCCAATGGCTCCACAATCCCCGAGAGTCACGGGGCTGTTAACAGGCGCAGCATCGCTGATATTGAGGCAGCGCTGATCGAGCTGGGATATGACGAAGCAGCCCTCGCCGATGAACATGTTGCCAGGGCTGCCTTCGGGGGTGCAACTAGCGCAGTTGAAGACCCAGTTTTGCGCGCTTTCAGAGTCGAGTGTCAACGAAATGGATGAGATTGCTATTAATACACATACCCGGAAATGGGGGATCCGAGAGGCGACATCTCAGGCAGAGCCGCTCCGGTGTTAGTGAGGAACAGTCCTTCAGTCGCGTTGCTGCCGAGAATATCAACTTCAAAACGAAGAAGCCGAAAAAAGCAGCCCTTACAACAGCTTAAATTCGCCAGAGGAATGCGATATAACCGGTTGAGCAGTAAACTCGGAGACAGCTGTCGAAATCGGCCGTGAAACCAATGTCAACCCATTCGAGCTGAACCCAGCTTCGAATTGGCCGTTGGTGATGCTGATGTTCTTGCCCTGGAAGTCGAGACTGCAAATCTCGCGACGAGCGGGGCTGGCGCTGGCAAGGAGGACGGAGAGGAAGATCGAAGCAATGGAGAGCATGCTTGAGTCGAGTGTTTGAGGCTTTGTTGACGAGGAATAAGCTCTGGACAAGGGTCAGTTTTATACTCGTTGAAAGCGCCGGTATTCCCGGAGAGGCGGCTACAACAATGCACAAGAGAGTGCTAAAGCGGATCTAGGTGCAGAGTAGACACGGATATGTTGCCACAGTCCTGCTTGGAGCTACCGGTGCTCATCTGTGTGTTGGATGTTGAGCGCGTACGTCGCATACGATCAACACGGGAGGCACGTGCACCGCAGCGGGCGGTACAATATGCTCTCCAGGGCCCCCACTAAGACATCCGGCGTATTTTCGATACCGACCTGCGAAACGAGAATATTTGTTCCCGCTGTTTGCGGTTGGGTACTGTGGAATTTCGTCAATTCGACAGGCACACGTCACGCCCGACTTTTTTTTCTGTTGCGGCAATAATTCTTTCTCGATTTATGGGATTTTCTGGCGACAGTTGAAAAGTCACATATCATTGAATTGAACGAAATTCTACAGTACAAAGCATACTTGATCGGCCTAGCGGTCCGCGTATGAGTGTATTTCAAGTTTAGTAGCCTCTACCCGCCGCGAGTTCGGGAATGATACATACCGCGCCGCGTCCCACGGAGAAAACCAAACGCATTCGAACTTCTGTAACGCGGTGCCGCAGGGATTATTGGAGGTGAACATGGAAGCCGAGCGAGACCGGATGATGTCCTGAATAGGGATGTTCTGGGGACCACGAGTCCTAGGGCTCAACTAGTGCTCAACCCGTACCCGGTCCTACGAATATACCCGATGCTGTGCCGCATTTAAAACAGTATGCCGTCCAACTTGGACGGCATATTGTTTAGGACCGGGTGCGGGTTGAGTGCTCAGCGCTTCACTCCGGATGTTATCCGATTCCATCTGACCACCATCATTCTGGCCCTGAAATGTACACTTTGATAGCGTACTTTATGGGGACTTAGCTTGCCTCCAGTTCTTGACTGGAGCAACTAAAAAACATAATTGGGAGCCTGCCAGTGAATTCCATCATTTAGGAATTCCTGCGATTTGAAGATCTAGCTGGTGTAGTTCCTCACAAAAGATATACCCCACATGTCAAAAACCCTTTGAAAAAAATTCATCCTTTCGGGCAAATGGAATTGAGTGGTTTGGGGTAATCCTCTGCCGTGACCGCAAGGCGGCCGGGTTAAAATCCTACTGAAGCCTGGAAAATGAATATTCAGTGGTGCGAAATAGAGTTACCCGGTCACAGGTCAATAGCAAACACCGGTGATTCGCTATGGAGGTTGTCGTGTTGCGCCACTTGAGATCAGGTCGTGATGCTCTTCGAGGGTCCAGAGTGTGAGGTAGAGTTCTTTTAAGGTAAGATGCAAGAATAAATCATTTATTAGGATGAAGGGATGAAAAAGAGCCCCCAAACTTGTGAACTGGTGAGGAATTGGTGAGAGTGACATTTTTGGCTTGCATTGGTGGAGAACCAGCGCAAAGTTTGCGCGAAGGGCTGTTCGGAGATAAGAACTCAGGTTCACACGCCGTCATCCCAGCGCACGACGACGATATGCGGGCCGGTCTCATCCTCCCTGCACGAGCGTGGTAACAAGGGCGGCGAAGACTGGGCCGACCGACACTACTCACTACTCGCCTGCGTGCGCCATCCCCGATAAAACGAGTCATAAGTTCCATGGCGCGCGCGGATGGTAGGAGAGGCGTACATCACTCGATCGCGGAGGGCTGCAGCGGTCCCGGAACAACTCAGTGGTCCCGGAACAACTCAGTGGTCCCGGAACAACTCAGTGGCCTCCCCCCTCCCCCAGCCCACTCACAGCGTCCGTATCCAAGCGGAAGAATTCGAGAACGAATGCGATAGTGAAGACTGGGAGATTGTGTCAGTGCGTACTAAAGGAGAGGAGAATGTAAAACTAGAGGTGAAGAAAGGGGAGGACGACTGGTATGCGACGAATTTGGGAAGGACGGTAGCGCAGCATCGTCCACCTTCGCGGGCACATGATAATCCGGAAGCGCGGCGGACGACTGGCGTGCCACTGTGTGTGCCGTGTGTGATTTGGAAACCGGTTGGGGCGTAATGAGGTATGCGGGGAGTGCGCACATCCCAGGGAATGACGTCAAACAGAGCGGGTCCCCGCCCACAGCGAAGGACTCGAAAAAAAAAAAAATTGAACCACCCCCACCCAGTGGTTATATATAGCTGGCATGCACCGGATGCGTGTAAAGGCCCTCTTTCGCGTTCTTGCACCGAGGCGATCAGGGTAGTGTGTGGACAAAGCGAGAAAGGCGAAATGCGTTCTGGAGTAGGGTATTTTGGTTTCATGGGAAAGCGGTGCAAAATTGGTCCGAGAAAACCAACCATGAGTTTGTAGGCTTGAGACTGACAAACGACATGGGTTGTACATGAGTGTGAAACAGAAAAGACATTAGGGGGTTTCATATATTCAACTTCGTGGCCAACTTGAGCTCCAACTTGATTTCCAACTTACATTCCAACTTACGAAGTTGGAGGGCAAGTTGGAACCCAAAAATCCAAGTTGGAGGTGAAGTCGTGCACAAGACCTCGACTTGACATCCAACTTGACTCCCAACTTGATGGCCAACTTCATCTCCAACCCCGTTGACCACCACTATTAAAAACTGGAAATCGTCGTACGGCCCCAATCGCTGCGAAACCCCTCGTTGGAGTGACTGTCTGATATCCAAGCAGTAAAAACCCACTCCTCTGAGCGCAGAAATTGGGATAAACCCGTTAACTACAACGATTGCCTGCTTTCTGTGGTGTCCATACCTCTGAAATCCTATCATCCCGAGCACAGTGGTCCACAGAACGCACGCCCAGGCCTGCTAAACAAGTTTACCTCCCCAACCTTTTAACCCTGAGACTACGAACATTCGAGACCAGCACTTAGTCTCAGGTCGAGAAATCGAGAGTCCTCCCGTTGTCCCCCAAAAAAAAAAAAAAATCGCCACGTCTTTGCCACGCAAGCAGCACGTCATCCACGGCAAGCCAAGCCCGTGCTGAGTAGTGCTGAGTAAAGCTACGGAGATATTGAATAATTTCAGCTTAGCTTTATATTCGCGTATCATCGCGTACTGTCGCGTAGGAGCGGAGTTTCTCAAAATTTCCCTCCGCCAGAGAACATTGTCGAATATTGTCGAAACCGCTCACTCTGAGGCTCTATATAAGGCCTAAGGAATTTGCAAAAACTCCTCAGTCCACAGAGTCCTACCTACCCAGATTATCGCTCATCTTCGAACCAAACTCGACGCGCTCTTACTACTTTCGATCGCTGCTGCCAAAATGTCTGCTTCTGCTCCCACGTCTATCTTCGTTGCTCCCGTTCCCTTCGCTTCCGCTGCCGCACCAGCGCCGTCTGCTTCTGCTCCTCCCCCAACACCATCCGCGTCTGCGTCCTCGGTGTCTACGGGGCCAATCCAGCGCACAGACACCGTCCTCCTTGCCCCCACTCCGGACGCTCAGTCTACAGACGACCAGGACTCGATTAATCTGCACGATGGCAATCCGCCTCTTCACACCCCAGTTGTTGCCGCGAACGGAGGTAGTATCTCCTCCGCCTCTCCGTCACCGTTCCTCCCACCGGGACCAACCGCAGCTCAAACTTTCATGAGTGATGTCGGACTTCGCCCACTCATTGCGGACGACAAGAAGCTTGAGTCGAAGCCCGAGATTCGTGGGCTTCAGCGCGAGATACATGGGATTGTACAGAGTGTTGCGAGTCACATCCGACTCTCCACAGACACTGCCATAACCCACGGAAATGCGATCGGCGGTGTGTCCTTACATCACTCAGGTCCTCTCTCGTTCTCTAACTCCACTCAAGTCTTGCAGAATAACCTAAATGACATTAGTAGCCGTCTCAGCGACGTTACCGCTACTCTCCAGCGCATCGAGGCCCGTCAGGCATTACTACCTGCACCGGCACCCGTTCATGATGTTGCAGGCTTACTCGCTGAGCTTACGACAACCTTGAAGCGCGCGCGCTCACCGGATCCTGTCCGCGATGGTCGAGTCGTCCGCGCCCATATTGACAATGCGAATGCGTCTCCATCACCCCCCTGTCGCACCTCCCACTGTCCATAACACACCCCCTGCTCCAGTTTTTGTGGCGCCAGCGCCCTCCTCTTCTGCACCCCCTCCTGGCATTGCCCTCGTGCCTACAACGACCGCCATGCCTGTCGATATCATGCTCCCTGCCCCCGCCACTTCTGCTCTCCCTGTGGGTGTCATGCCCACGACTAACCACGCCCCCCGCCGCCTCTACCGCTCCCGTTTTCGTCGCGCCCACTGTCAACCGCAGGGGGAAGCTCACCACCCCAGCCTTTCGCTATCCTGCAAGGGAGGTGCGCATGGGGCCTGCGCAATGGGACAAGGACATCACGGCCCAGGCCCTCCTTATCATACGCGCTGTTCTCCCCATGTATATGTGGGACAGCGTGTTCATCCGCGCGCACCGCTTTGAAGCCGAGAATGGCGGTGCCAAGGACAAGAATGCCCCGTGGATTTATTGCGAGTTCGCATCCGAAGCCCAGGCTAGCTGGTTTGTGAATGTATTTAATTCGGCGCGCTCTCCCCCCTTATGATTCTCTCATTGTCTCTCTCGCCACATCCCCAAACTAACTCGGGCAGCTCATGTTACATCTTTACAACATCATGCACACGTATTCCCTTCACATGTACAAATTACTTCCAACCTCTCTCCCTCGACACCTTCGTCTCATACCCCTTTCATTAACAATCCCCCTCCCACTTTATTTTTACTTAACCAAATGCCTCCGGCGTTCGATACCCCTACCTCTTCTATTACCCAGTCTTCCACTACACCCTATGTAGTAAAGTTACGAAGCTGGAATATAAAAGGTTCTTTTGTTCTTCGTATGAGCTGCCCGAACGCCCAATGTGATCTTTTAAATTATGATTTCAATTTTTTCCAAGAGACTCACCTGCGCCCGCAACAACATGACTGTATCCGACTCCCAGACGGGTACTCCATTATCTCACGCACTAGGCGACCTAAATCAAATTTCAGCCAATCTTGGGGCGGCGTGGCAACAATCTCAAACAATGTTCGTGTCCCATCTAAGTTGCGAGAAGATATCTGTGGCCCGGATTTCATGGTGCAACAATTCGGGGACATTTGTGTTTTCAATGTTTACCTCCTCCCCGAAACTTCGAACTGGGCAGGTGACCTCGACTGTGATCCATGTCTCGCTCTTAACTCATCTGTGGCAATCGCGTATGCTGGCCGCTTCCAAATTCTGATTATGGGTGACTTGGATGGGCGAACTAAATCCAGAACTGCCTCAGCTCTCGACCCTCTCCGCTTATCAATGGACGACAAAGAAGTCTCGCCTCGTGGCCGTTTTTTGCTCAAATTATGCGCGGACTATGACCTCATTATACTTAATGGTGTTCAACGATTTGGGCCAAATAGCGGCGCGTTCACTTCGTTCCAGGGAGAGCGAAAGACGGTAATTGACTATGTGATTTGTTCCAAGTCCCTTTACCCCAAAATCACTGCCTTCAATGTTCTTCCGCGGGAACCGACCTTCGACCACGCTGCTCTCACTATCCAGCTGGAGGTTGATCCGAGCCTTCTTAATCTGACGGTTCGAATGCACCCAAAGAAGGGGAAACGGAAAGATGTTGTTCTGCCAGACGAGACTGAATTAGACAAATTGCTCATTCAAGCCCTCGATTCTGGAAAAGACAAACCCAAGAAAGCCCTCAATCTTTTTGGTTCAGTCTACTTTGACACACACCCTGTTTTCGTTGCCATTTGTGGTGTATCAAAGAACGCAGGCAAGCACACAGCCTCTGCTGGGTCTTCGGCATACTTCGGACCGGACTCAGGGCTCAATCGTTGGGTTCGCGTATGGGGCAATCCTACCAACGCGCGTGCCGACCTAGTTGCTCTCCTGCTTGCACTTGAGGTCGCCCCCAGAACGAAAAGTCTCCGAGTCTCTACTCGGTCAGAATATGCTATTCGCTCAATTAATTACCATGCATTTCGCAATGCCGCCTGCGGATGGACCTGCGCAAACGGTGATATCATGGAATCCATTATTAAAGTAATCAAATCACGGTCGGCGCCCCTCCACCTAGTCCATATCAAGAAGAACGAGATCCACACTCATTTCTCCGCTGCTAAACGCCTCGCAGAAACTGCGCTGAACTTACCTCGTCCAGCCGGTCCAGGAAACATCGATCTCCCTCAAATGCAACCCTTCACGATGCAACCGCTTCAAGTTGAAAAAGTTACGGCCGACATACCTGATGATTCGGGTCTGAGCGCTGCAGTAATCAAGCCCTCGCAACGTCCTACCTTTCCCGCAAGCCATAGAGGCCGCCTGCGCCTGCATGAAATCCGAGAATTAAATCGCAAAAAGCTCATGGAAGCACCATCAGCCGGCGAATTCTGGAGGGAAGTTAAACGACTTATCGACCCGGCTCCAAACCCGATCTCAGTGACGGCGGATAGACTAAAGGAAGTATTTGAGAGAAGACTTAACCCTCCTACAATCCTTCCTACCTCTTTTGACGAACCGCTGCACAAGATCAACCGACTACTCGCTGCGGCAATTCCGGACACGACCACAGACTCAACGCCAGAAAAATTCTTCTCGGCGGAATGGACAGCGGTGGACATGGAATGGCTCAAGGACCACATTCGTAAGGGACTTGGAAGTGCCTCAGGCGAAGACGCTATCCTTTACACGGAGATTATAGACATCCCTAACGAGGACCTTCTTTTCCTTTGCAATGCATGCACGCGAAATCAAGACGGACCCACAGTGTGGTTCAAATCAGTCATCATTGGGTTCCTGAAGAAAGGGAAGGACGGCACTGACCCAGAAAGCTATAGAATCATTGCTCTGGAAAGCTGCCTTCTAAAAGTTTTGACTTTGTTGATTCACAAACGCATCACGGACTGGGCTACTGCGTACAGGCGCATCCCGGACTATCAAAACGGTTTTAGGGAGGGATATCGCACCAACAATAATCCAGTCAAACAGCGCGCCTCCCATACCCATTTGCGTAAGTTTCAACCACAATGTAGGATGATCTGTAGACGGGAAAGCGTTTGTAGCATCCACTGCCGCAACATAAACGGTAAGTTTGTTTGCGCGGGCCCACTCCTTTATGCAGCGGAGGATGAAGGGTTGCGCATGCTGTACCAGAAAATGGAGTATTACGTCCGCCACGGGGACCATAACTCAGCCGAATTTAAAGCGCTGATTGGCTTACTCACAGGTGATCCTGCATCCCCAGTCCTATGGAACCTCTTCATGGCTGACCTCATCATGCTTGAGGACACGGACGACCCCATTCTATCTGGTAATTCTGGCTCAAGCAGACGATATCCTCCTGATTTCGCTCTCAGCCCGAGGATTGCAGCGCAGACTCAACACGCTCAACACATGGTGCTCGCGGAACTTTATTGTGGTCAATATGATTAAAACCATCATTATGATCTTTGGTCCCGCACCTTCTAACCTTGCGTTCAATTTGGGAGAAACCACGCTGACCATCAAAACTCGCGAGAAGTATGTTGGCATGCACTTTCGAACAGACACTAGGAGCATGTTCGAAGATCACTACAAGGAAAAAGCAAGCACAGCGAGGTATTGCGCACACAGGATTATGGGAATTGAAGACTCAACTGGTCGCTTGACACCCAAAGAGCTCAAGACCTTGTACATGGCCAGAGTCGATTGTCATCTCATCCATGGTTGTGAAATCTGCCCAGACAGTGAAGATGTTCACGTCAAGGAGCTTTGCACCATCCAGGTTGACTTTCTACGGCAAATGTTAAATGTACATTCCCACTCCTCGCTTGCCCCGCTCTTCACTGAAACTGGAATTATGCCACTCCGTATCCGTCGATTCATCCTCTTGCTGGTTTATCTGCAATATCTCCTCTCGCTCCCAATCTCCCACCTTGCGCGAGCCTGCTTAAATAGCTCCATTGAACTGGCTGCCAAGAATAAAAGATCATGGACTGGAGATGTACTCACTGCAGCGAGCAAACTGCCATTCGATTGCCCCTCTCTATACTTTGCGAATGCAACAGAGAAATCTGTTGAATCATATCGTAAGGAGGTTGAAGCGCACGCACATAGATGGCTCCAGCATGAAATCGACTCGTCAGTCAAACTTTACCTACTACACGGTCGTCGTGAACCACAGAAGGACAAGCCGCCAGTTCAAAAAACTTTATATCTAAGGCATTATCTATTCATGATCAAGACACAAGATCATCGTGAAGCGTTGACCTCGATCATGTTATCGACTCACCAATTGGCCTTGGAAAAGTTGCGGTATACGGACCACGCACTTCAGCCCGTCCCCAGACATGAACGCCTCTGCCGGTTTTGTAAAGCCAGAGTTGAAAGTCCAGAGCATGCATTGCTTGAATGTCAAGAAAATCCCGATGTTCTCCACCTACGCGATGTCTTCCTCGAAAAGCTGGTCCAAACCGTACCCAAAATGCAGAGAAAGATTATTGACCTTGATAGTATTGAACTTCTCAAGGCAATAATCTACGAGCGCTCAACAATTCTCTTGTTAGGGAAATTTGTGCATGAGGTCCTTGAGATCTTCTACACGACACCAGTGTATCGTAGATAAGTTTTATTGATAGGCCTATTCCAGATACATTTTTTATGCTTCGTTCTGCTGCCTAAACTCTACCGTAGGGCATGGGGGGAACCTGTGGGGTCTGCGAGCTTGGTTTAGGTGACAGGAGGGAGTCCAGGGACGATGGTGTAATTATGCTTGCTTGTACACCGGGAAAATCCCTGGAACCGGCGTTCGTTATTCGGACCGGCCGTGTAATGATACCTACCTACCTACCTACCTACCAACTTCGGCTAATTCGGGTCCCGGGCCTGTATCACGTCACTTATGATACATGATGCCTCGACTTCCAAAGTTGTGTCCGCCCAGGTGTTTCACAGACAACAGCTCGACTTGGGTTCCCAACTCCGCAAGTTGAAGGTCAAGTTGAAGGTCAAGTTGGGCCTCAAGTTGAGCCCCGAGTTGAATATATGAAACCTCCTATTGTGCGGTACATGGATCAAAACGGTCCACTTGCTCCCGCGCCCCCTTGTCTTCCTCTATCATCTCCAAATCTCGGACTCTGTACTGCGCCTTCTTTCAGCCTGGTGGCCTCAAGTTTCAGAGTCTTTGGCGCCGCTTCTACTCCTATTCAGAACTCCTAGATATATTTCTCTGTCGGGACCTTGTTCTGCTCTCGCTCACTTTGATTTTCATGCTTTGCCTCTTCCTCGGATCCCCAGGGAATCCATATGCGAGTAAACGCTTTCATCTCTCGACACTCACAGGCTGCTTTTATTTATCAATCTTTTACGAGCGTCTCACAGTTCGAATTTCCTGCTAGATCCGAACCTGAGGTCATTTGTAACTTTCCTCGTCTTCCTTGGTCATTTCCTTGGTCTTCCCTGTCAAGTTGGCACTCTGTGCGGCTCAAATTTGTTCTCTGTGCCCAACACGAAACCATTTCCACCGGTCTCTTTGGACATACGGTGAGTTGCGACTGCTGCCCGGATATAGAGGAAACCGTTTCACGGTAACCCTGAGCTGCTGACTCTTCATCTGAAGAATCTGTCAGGATAAGGCGTTTGCCTTTCAAGAGTCGCGGTACCCTCGACACACCGTCTCGCATGCTTCAGCACTGCCCCACCTCCCACCTGATTTCAAGACGCAAAGTACTTTCCTCCAGTCAAAGCCTGGTTATAATCTCTACAATCCGTTGGTCTTTTCGACTTGCTATTAATCCGAATCTTTTTCTTGTCACTGGGGATCAGATGGGCTTCTTTGCCTCGCAACACGCTTTTTCCTTAGTCACTAATGTGGTGCCGCTCTGATGCGTAGTACGGTACTTGAGGACGGGCACCGCCCTTGATCGATCCGGCGGCTTTGTACTTGTTTGTTCTCAGTCAAAATCGTGCTCTGCATGTTCCTACGCGTAGCGCTTCACTCATACATTTTGCCGACTTCATTTAGCAGAACGAAATGTCCATTAACCATACAGGTATGTGGCCTACCAGTAAATACACAAAAAATATGCCTTCTTCTATCTAGTTTCGGCATTCCACCAACAAAAAAACCGACATTCGTCAAAATTTTGGGTCGGAAATTGCAGGTGACGGTCACAAAATCCTCAACTAGTTCAACTGATTTTTTTGCAACTCATATACCATCCTTTCGGCGGCGCCAGTGCTTCGAAACTCGCCCAAAAGCGAGAATTTTGATCAACTCGAGCTCGATTGATGTATTCTGCCCAATCCAAGTCTGCAGATTTGTTTCTGAGGACTATTGAACTACGTAATCGCTTTTTGGTTGGCCTGCGCGCCAATTTTTGTGTCATACCGTAGCAAACACGGTGGTTGAACTGAGTGGTCACAACTGAGTGACTTCTGTCACACTTTGCGTGCTTCGCTTCGTTTGAGGTCAGTTTGCACCAATGTGGAGGTTTTCAAAGGCTATGAATGTCAAAATAGTATATAATACCTCATATATGTCAAAAACTTCAAGTCCAAAATTTTTCCTCCTCCGATGGTGATAAGATTTGCATCTATGCAGTAAAAATGCTAAGGCTTTTTCAATTCTCAATGAATTTTCTCGCTTTCGCAGGTCAACTCATGGAGTTTTACATCGTCTATAGAATGACCGTCGCGGATTTTTTTAAAACCTCTTAGTTTTTCACGTACTGTGAAGTAGTCTGTTAAATGTGTTGTTAATTCATGATATTGATCAACGAAGTGAAAAACCGGCACGGTCATCTTGCTCTGATGCCAATTTTAAAAGCAATTTCTCTTTCATGCATTGTGCCAAAGTGTGCGGATAAAAAGCCTTAGCGTTTACAAGGTTGGAACCGATGTTTACTATGAGCCAAACAAGTACAAAGCCGCCGGATCGATCAAGGGCGGTGCCCGTCCTCATAGTACGCGTCGGCTGCTAACCCAGAACACAGCCACTACAGCCACCGATGCGTACTACGTATCGGAGCGGCACCGCATTAGGTTTTTGGTAGTTGGGCCAAGAACCCGACACCTGTTGTCCTGTTTCGCACTCACTGTGTGTGTTTTGAAAATCAATCACCCTAACCCTAACACCCGAGTTGTCGTCGGGTAAAATGGTTTAGGTGTGGGGCATGATCGACTATGATTGAAAGGTTGATTGACGTACCAAGCAACAATAGTTACTACAAAGATTTCCTAATGTGTCCACCAGTGTAAAAGCTCAGGGTTGCGCGAGTAAGATGAGGTAAGAGTTACGAGTTCAAATACAGGAAACCTTCAGAACTACAGTTGTTCGGTGACTCACTGCTAGCTTCGGAAGTGGACTATTCTTCACTTACAGTGCTAGACAACTAACATAAAAGCAGGCGCTAGGCTTCTAAAAGTAGTCAGTAAGATGCGATAGGTCGAGCGTAAGCTTTCGAGAGATCACACGGAGAATTAAGGTGAAAATGCTATGATTGCAGATAAAAAGGCTTGTTCTCACAGCGGGGAGGACTCTCGTATATATACTGTAAACAATGAATATTCTAGCACATTCTCTCGATTATCTACAATGTTCCATACTTTTCTACCTAAGTTAAACTAGTGCGAGCGGCAATGGTTGCCGGTTTCCGGCTGGCCGGTCCGCAAATGATGCACAGGTTTGCCGTGAATGAGAACTCTTCACAATCAACGGTATCCATCACGATGAGATGCCGTCCATAGAGCTGTTTTTACCCCCACTCCTAGCGTCATCCTGGATCTGCTGTGTGATTTTTACAGGGATACGGCGCATAGGAACGCTTCCTATTGTCTGAATACCCCCCCGCAATTCTCCCGGTTCGGTTTGAGAAAGTTGCCATTCCCGGTGCGAGCGCAGAGTGATGCGAATTGTAATCATCCCAAATGTTATTCCCTATCGAGATGTCGGGGTCATTATCTCAAATAATTGCAAAAGAACGCACAACGGTGGGAGTTACGGCCTCCAGAAGAATATACTGGGCGTTGTAGTTGACAGAGTAAAGAGACAGAAGGAGGATTTCAATGAAGAGATAGAGAGCTGCAGATTCTACGAGAATACGGATGATGTGCACAAGGTTTCCCTTATTCACACGATAGCGCGCCGTCTTCTGTTCTGTCCGCCAGAGTTGAAACGCCATCAGACCTGAATACATGTAATATGTCTTCAATGGTGAAGATAGCGGTATAAACATGCACCGACCAGTGGTGATTGTGTTCTGCGCTACCGCAACCGTGTAAAAAAGTTGTGATCCAATGTGTAAGACGAGGATAAAAAATGCTTTCGGAAGGGGGAATGGTGATGAATAATGCATCCGTCATGCAGGCTGACACTGCGAACTTGTTAGGAAAGGACCAAGAAATCATGAGCAACAGTACTTATGCTCGCCACTAATAGCATCGATGGAAGGACTATAAACTTGTAGTTCCTGTTACATAAAATCCAACAACGGTACACCTATATCCTGTTCAGTGCTTTCTGTAATCAGATTGGAGTTGAACCCACAGCCGCCCCGTCCCCCAAAATGGTTTGAGTTGCATAACTAATAATGACCATAAATTTGAATTCGACAACAAAGAAGAAATACAATCGCACAGCGTATCTTTGAAAATGTGATCCCCTAAGATGTGCATGAGGCGATTCAGTTGTTCGGTTGGTGGAATTGACTCACAACGGGAAATTTGCCCCAAGTAACCCACTGGCCCACCTGGACCATCGACGAATTCGGCATAACCGCGAATGAGGCGGAAACAATTCATAGCTGTTGGGGGATTTGGTAAAGAAAATGAATAAAATACTAGTAGAAAATCTAGAATCTCACCGACATGTGCCGAGGCTAACAAGAACATGGCAATTGAAATGATAAACATTACCTATGACAGGCAGACAGTGAATCATGACAGTGAGAAGCTATTGGGATTAATACTCTGTTGTGGGTATTCCTCGCCTTATTTGAGGTGATCTGGATGTAGACTCCAAAGGAGAATACACAGAGAAAGCATCCTGGGTCCTGATGAGAAGTGTATCAGGCGGAGATGCGGAAGACCACACCATACAGTACTGCCTAGGTTCGGAGCAAGCCCGCGCAGCTCCCGGCCCGGGCGAGCCGGGCACTTCGCAGAAGGGGCTTGCTTCAAACTCCACCAAACAATAGGCCTACAAATCACCTCCGTGTGCCCTCAACCCTTGCTCAATTCTTCAGATCTCAACTGTAAGTTTTAGACTATATGCCTGGGTATGTCTCAGTCACACTTCAGCTTACTTGAACCTACTATGCGTTATTAGTGTATGTTTTGATGGCGTCTTCTTGACATTTCAAAGGTCGGACTCCCCAGCTCTGGAATGTATGATTATGGGGGCGGTTAGACGGGATAAAATGTTTATCTGCATTCAATAAATGATATGAAATATTCTCAGAATATTCTAAAGAGGTATCGTCAATAGGCGAGTCGCACAAGATCGGAGACACGCAATGTCACAATATGTCACACCTACCTTTCACTCTCGACGCGTCCTGTATGCTTCCATAACCTCATTCTAAGACTTTCAAAACACTCATATGGCCTATTGAAGGTGTTTTACACGTTTCAGGGACAAAGAATTCGAGGAAAAGGCCTCTAAAAATATTGGGATTTCTGTCTGAAACAGAAATTACCAGTTTGGTTTCTTCCAAATTATATGCACCCTGGAGAATTAAAGTGTGGCTTGAGGGTTTTCTCCAATGGAATGAACATTTAACAGGTAATACTGGGTCTTTCTGGGCTGAGTAGCACCACCACAGGTCCTTGACAGTTAATTCGCATCAGAAGTCATCTTATTGAAATTCTTCCCGATTTCCGGTAGATTTGGCCAATGTAAGGCCTTTTCCCAGGTCACTCAAGCTGGTCTGAGTTTGAATTGCATTTTTTGAGGAAGCTGTATCAGCGAGAACGAATATTTTGTGTTCCAATAGATGGATCAAATGCGTGAGAAAGTACTTGATTTCAGCGATTTTGGGAGATCAATACCATAGAACTTTGGACACGGTGCACTAAATCTCTTGGAGTGTTATTTGAATTCAAGGCTACATTCCGGGGTTACATGCCCCCGATTCCATTTTGCTTTTGGCTGAGAAATAAATATCTTAGAGGCACCACAACAAAACGGGCTAATACAGTACTTTTCGGAGGCTTCGAACTCGATGGATATCATGCTAAATGTCATGAACCAAAGATGAATATTGTAGATACATTGATTATCTAAAAAATATCACTAATGACTGAGGGACACGGAGGCCGGGACGTTGCAGTAAATTGCCACTTCTAAGTCCTCTGTTTGACGGAGTTTGAAGCAAGCCCCTTCCGACGAAGGCCGTGTTGTGCTTGTTTGGTTTGATGGCTGGCTCCGGCATCTCACGGCTTCGTCAGAACGGGGCTTGTACCGAACCTAAGTACTGCCTATGACCCAGAAACAATTGATCCTGTTTGTATAACATGAAAGAGCCAACTTGAAGTTACCTCCAGCCATGCCGCGACTAGGAAGGTTCTATCGAGGGGAAATTGCTTTAGGGCCATTGTGGTTCACGGTCAACAGAGAATGAAGTCATTTTTAAAGGTATAGAATTTAGAACCGGCTACGTAATTAGAAACATATCGAGGGACGGAATTTGTGCCGACTCCAGAATATAGCGGAGATAAGATGAAACCGCAGATGCGGTTCCATTATAATCTTCAGAACGTACAGCCGGCGTGATCTAGAGCCGCAATCCTTGACATGCACTGCGTTCCGACCCCGCTGTGGCGGGGCTATGTGCCCGGGAGGCGGGTTCTTAATGCGGATTGGTGGCCGGTCGATTTTAGAGTAGAGGAACGGAGGTATGGCCAGGACAATTGAGGTATGGGTAGGTTGATAAATTCGTGGGAGAAGAAGGTATCGGTAGGTCGTAGAATTGGACGTGGGCGTGTGAAGGCGTGAATGTGACGTATTGAGACGATTGGAACGCCGAAGTGTGTTCCACATGGTTTCGTAGTTTGACGGCGGGGACGTAGTGGACACGGGGATCGGGTGTTAGCCCGCACTGGCTCGGACAGATGAGCGTAGGACGTGGGATGATTGTTTGCTGGCGCTCTCGGCACGTATTTACTGTACAAACAATTATGTAACTAGAAATAAAATTAGAAATAGGCCAGAGCCGAAACTAGCGTGCGGTTGATTTTCCACACGCCGGCCGTCCGAACCCTCCACACCGCGTAGACCGAGGTCTGTCTACAAGGATAGACCAAGGGTACACAGACCCGTTGGGCTACCTATGTCCATGTCGTGCTCTACCATCTATCTACCCACGTAGACAAATGTACACATATTGTGACTGATATGGATGAGGTGCGTGTACGGCATAGGCTAACGTAGACCGAGGTAGCCGAAGGCTGTCCACCCTTGATAGGATGAGATGGTGCGGTTGGGTGGCGTTCTTGCCAGCTCGAAGACGATATCGATCGCAGGTGGCGGGATCGCGTAGCGTTACGGTGCACTGTGTCATCGATATCACGCGCAACAACCATGTTCGTTCGGCGTACATCGCATATGGCAATGAGGCGAGAATGGGCATGTTTACGGGGACGTGGCGCTGTTCGTGGAAGTTCCGGCGTTTGGGCAAGGGGTTCACGCGTAGTCCAGTTTGATTTGAATTTGAGAACAAACATTTAATCTCTTGTACGCTATCGAAGTAAGCCTCAATCCCAATTGTTTCGGAGTCCGCCAGAGGAGGGTTGCTGTAGTCACTGAGGGCAGTAACTAGAGAGGAGTCGTTAATTCCAAAAGGCATTCATATGTGAACGAGGAGACTTACACTACAGTGAAGTCGGAGCCAACAGACTCTCTTGTGGCCTGATCTACGGGACCGGTTCCACCGCAGGTGCCCGAGGTGTCGCCTGGACGGTAGGCCTGAAGCGTACTCTGTCAGCGCCAGGTGCAGAACGGCAGGCGTGTATCAATGATATAATGCCCACCTGCTTGCACGGACACTTTGCTCTTTCGTATGTGAGGGTCTCGCCCTTGTCAGTGATGATTCGCTGAGCCTACAACAATAGTCTTATTAAATTTGGGAGCCTAGTCAAACATAGAAAGACGTACAATGGAGAAACCCTGGATATTGCTGATGTCGTAGTCATGTCGGCCCCCAATTTTCGCAGAGTCAAAAGTCCCCTGTATGTGCATAATGTTTATCGTGAGCAACCGCAAAAAAATTGAGGTGCAGCGAGCACATCCCAGATCTAGAAGGGCGGAGCGCGGATGTACGTACCTCGGTCATGGAGCACGGTGCCTTCCCGAATGCAACTGAAATACTGTTTACCTGTGTGTAGGGTGATTGAATTTGATTCACGCATTGCCGCCGAAACAATCGTTTTGACACCCTGGTGTTGGCGGCATAAAATAAGCAATAAAAAAAGAATTAGCATAAATGAGCACCAGACTTCGGTGAGCTATGGCAGATGCGCCTATTCCACCCTTTAGGAACAGAAATCTTATGGCTCGACTTTGCTGGGATTTCAGGGATTGCGGGACCGGTATAGCTCACCCCATTGTCGTGCGAACTGCAAAGTTGCAGTTATTCGAAGGTGTGTGAATATAGCATTCTCAGTGCGACTGTAACTAGCTGTCTACGAGATGGAGACTTACGCGGAGAGTGATAAGGTGCTTGGCAGTAGCGAAAGTCGCAAAAACAGCGGCAAGGAGGAGAAACGAATATGTTGCAGAGAGGGAAGAGTGTGAGAGTCTGGGATTGACTGGATTTCGCGTTCCAGATTCATACCTTTTAAGCTGTCACCTGCTCACGAATGCTTAAGCAAAACACGTTGAGACGTGCCAGGTTGCTAAAGCTGCTTAAGCTATTCGGATATTGTACATAGGTGTAATATTTAATACATTTGTGCTGAAAGTATGCTGCGGAAGAACCTGCTTAAGGAACTTGATCTGCTTAAGCAGGTTGAGAAGAGTGCATGTTCATGCTCTGGAGAAGTCCCCCTTGAATCGCAAGATGAAGGACTGGTCATGCTGTGGCCATACAAAACAAGTGGCACACTCAACTCCAACTTGACGCATAAAGATCAAATCTGGCTGCGCCTTACCCACCAGCCCTGCATATATGTCGGGATGGGAACAGGTGGAAATGGAAGGTGAAATCCGAGCACAAAGAGTCCTGAGCAGGGTGGCATCTGCAGGATGGCATTGGGGAAAGAGACAGAATGACGTGGGTGGCAATGTGCGAAAGCACGCAGAAAACTGGTAAAAGGGTTCCAACCCTGGGCTCTTGAGTCCACAGGCTATGGAAAAAATGTTAAGAAGCATGCTGAGGCAGAAGGTGTCGAACAAGAGGAAGATCGAAAGCGGCAGATGATGGTCAAAAAACAAGAGTGGCCCAAGCATCACTGATCGGTGATCTTGTGTCAATCAGTGGCAGAGTAGCGCTTGTCTTCGTCTCAACCACCATATCGCCACTGCTTTCACGACACCCAGACGCAATTGCGATTCCCTGCAACGTCTACCTTGAATTACCCATCAACCACATTAAGCTGCTTAAATCCTGACTGGCTTAAGCTGCTCATTTCTGCTGAATTATCACCTGCTTAAGGGGGTTCGTCTGACATCTCGGAAACCTGGTTTGACATTGAAGGGTGAACTTTCCATATTGCTCCAATATTGAGCTAGCTGAAAGTGGTTAACACTGATATTATTGCAGGCTGCTGGCTGAATGCGTCGTCTGCATCGCGACGCCCCGAACTTCGATGTTCTCAGTGGCACATACTGCTTTTTTCCTCGCCAGCACGTGGGTTCTCTTTGGGCTTACTATGTGAGGCATGTACATCGAGGTGGGCAGGCAGGGAGGCGGCTTACACAGCTTAAACGGGTTAAGCAGCGATATGGTGTCTTTCGATACCGTTCAAGCCGCTTAAGCAGATTATTCTGCTTACGCAAAGTCGCACATATTGTAGTTGCCTCAGTTGTATTGTATTAGGCTTAATAAAATATATATTATAGTTAAGCAGCTTAAGCAGGCCCGCACGTCTGAAAGTAATTTGCTTAAGCAAACGTGAGCAGGTTTTATTTTTAAGTGCATCGGCGCGGAATTGGCGGAAGTAGCTGCTCGAATGGACAGGAAGTGAGGGAAGTCCCTGAAACAATCCAGGGTCATCCGATGCCCGATAGCCACGGGGACCATCCCTTCCACAGATCGTCTTGTGGGTAATCAATTCCAGTTAATCACGTCCAAGTCTCCCTCGCTAATCATTTAATTCCCGGGGCCTTTGGCTGTGATAATGTTTCATCTATACTTACGTGTATCTCCCGCCTCCAGTTTACGCCATCTTGGGAACTGACCAAATATGCGAAACCGTGCTCCATGGTCCAATTATGAATACTTGACCGCAATCTGATACACACTTAGTCTGCATGCACAGTGCCAGCCCTCCTCACGACAAACGGCCGAAGTTCGGCAGCTTGAAACGGTCCATTTTTACTCCAAGAGAGAGCTTAGAAGATTTTCCACTACCCCGAGTCCTTCTGGTGTTTGATTGAACGATCCGCGGCAAATGCATGTGGCCCACAACGACGGAACGTAGTCGGCGTAGTTCGGGAGTGCATTTTCGGTCCGTGGTTCCTGAGAAGGATCTACAGTGAGGGATTTCGTACCCGGAAGAAAAATTATAAAATGAGCTAGCTAGCCAGTCAAAACTTTGATTGATTGGGTTTTCGAACCCATATTGTAGAAATTTCGGTTCATAGTTGCACGGGTTTCCCAACGGCCATCACTTCAAACTTTTTGAATCTTAATAGAGGATCTTAATTGGTTCGGGTACTTAGAGGACCATGAAACCAGATATAATTCGGAAAGTGGCTCACTGTAAGTGGCAAAACGCTGGAATTGTAGAATGCTCATACTTTTTTCAATTTTAAATGCAAGATTTTCTAGAAATAAATGGCCCATAGTTCTAAAAACTTTTCTCCATTCACATTTTTCATTTGGAAGAGGGTGAATTTAAAATGAACGTGCACCTTCGGAAGGTGACGGCGAGTGACCCGAGTCGATGCCTGATGCCACGCTGGTACTTTGCTTTTGTCTTTTCTCCAGGCTTTCAGCTCCCGCGTCAGAGGCGGTTAGCATTCACCATTGCTTTCTTCAAGTTTCTTAGCTAGCTTGCCTGGGGATCCCCACCGTACCGTATACGGTTACGGCCGTATACTTTACGGGCCTTTACAGGTCGGGTTTTAGGGCTATACGGTATGGTTACGGGTGTGACCGTAACCGTAATAGTAAACCGCATTTATGGTTGTAAAACGGCACCCAGCGAGGGTAAATGATATCGTGCATAGCTGAATTAACATCTTCTCACCTTTTTAGAGTTGCACGGAGCGCTCAGGTTCATCCAACAGTCGTCGTCGTCGCTTCCCATCGAGATTTAAAAACACCCGTACCGTAACCGTAACCGTAAAGGAGACGTCAGAGGGCCTTACGGTACGGTACGGTGCACCCATATAACCGTAACCGTAAACCGTATTATATGGTTACGGTGGGGATCCCTAAGCTTGCCCAGCTCCTTCGGAATAGACCGTCTCTTACTGGGCCATGGCTTGCACTATCAGCAGCTCCAGCTATGAATTTTTTGGCTTCATGTCGAGGGACGAGGCAAGGCGCTGCGTGAACAAAGGTCAAATGGTATGTGTTTTTCTTCCTGTTGGTCTTTGTTGTCTCCTAGCGGATCCCAGCGTAGATGCACGCTAGCAACACGCTGGGTCTCACCACAGGCTCTGGAGGCGCTAGGCCAATCATCTTCACGGCGACGCCACATACGCGTATCGTGTTTTTGAGTGTATTCTGCCGGTTTACCTTTAGCATTAAGGCGTGCTATCTGTCCTCCTGCACCTGTCGTGCCACCTGCCAACTGCAGTGGACTGAAGTGGCGGCCACAGCGTCTAGGTGCACCCAAGGGGGCCAGAGCGCTATTCGCGACGTTGGTGTGCCGCCGCTTTACTTCATTGCAGGCTCCTGCATGGCAGCGAACCGGCATAAGCTGGTGCGGTCTGTGCCACAGCGGGCCCAATTATCTGCACACGCCACGGCCAGGTGACAGCTGCGGCGACGGCAAAATGCGGCACGGGTAGGATGCGTGCTGCACGAAGATGGTATGGGTCTATCGGGGAGTGCGCGCGTGACAGCTAAAGGCATCGCCCGTGCGCCGCCAACGTCGGCTGTGACACCAGAACATGAGCAGACGGTTCTGTGTTCATGCAGGCTCATGTGCATGCGAGTCGCGCCGCTGTAGAGGGCTGAGCATCAGCAGATATATGGTCGGTCGACCCGCCGACGTGGCACAGGTGACGCACAGAAAGCGATATTTTATATTGTTTAATATGCCACATCGCCCCATCTTTCTCTATTTTATATATATACATAATGAGCATCACTTCCCAAAATTTCAGCGCGGTTGATGCAGAAATGCGTCCGACGCCGTGCTATACATTTGCGCCGTAAGATCACGCGAATGCCTAATTGAGATGTTATGTCAGCCCGCCCCTAAGGGTTTTGGCAAACAACAGCAACATGCTGGACGCCGTCAACAACGATGAGCTCACATCTGCTGGCGACAATGATGGGACCGCATGGCGCACGCACCTAAATGGTGCCTGCTCTCAAATGATACATCATTGGTGCTGCTCTCGCGATAGCTATAGATACATCATTCCCCCAGGTAGCGGTGGTAACAGCTCGCCGGTGAATCGTGTGGCATAATTACTCATACTGACATGTAAAAAGGAATGACACGACATGGCACGAAGCACGGGATAACAGAATAAATATGATGATATTTCCGCTACAGCAGGATGGTAGGATATCCGGTAGAGCACATGGCTGTAGCTATTCTTGGCCGTGTATACCTGTCCATAATACATCATGATACGGATAACATGATAGCAGGATGGTAGGATAACCGGTAGATCACATTGCTGTAGGTATTCTTGACTGTGTATACCGGTGCATAATACACCATAGTACCATAAGAATCATTATCCAACGAATAATTCTGACTGCTGGAAGCTGTGAGCTCACAACAGCTTGCATGGCTTCCCCCAAATGCAGTAGACTGTAGGTCAAAAATGTCAAGCTCATCCTGATCCTCGAGACGAAAAGATTTTGTAAGCCTACCTGAAAGAGAAGGGATGTAGCTGATAATCAGGATTTGCGGGAGCAGTAGCACTTATGCTGAATTAACACCAACAATGTTGGCATATACTTGGCTTAAGCCTTCATCGGAGTTCAAAGGCTCCGGACATACTTAATTTTACAATGAGGCCGGTACCCGCGCTATCGGCTAGCGTGTAATTGCCGCAGGGATTTAAGTCGCCGGCTCACGAGCCAATGCGTTCCGACCCTATATACTCGGTCTCACCAAAAGTTTCCGCCGATCAAGATTCTCGCAGCCCTACATCATTTTTTTCAACTACTACCTTCCAAATGGCATGCCAGCATCGTAAGTGATCCAATTGACCCTCTCATACACAAAGCCCATGTCATTGATGCTGTAAAGGCCAGAGAATACAGTGCCCAAGCTGCAGCCATGGTTGGCATGAAGATCAACATTCAAACACTTGCCAAACTCTCCTGGTATTTCTCCCATAGAACCACTTTGACACATCTTCAAAGGCATCTCACACAACTACTGCATCACCTTATGACATGCATTGGGCTCATCAATGCCACAACTGAGGTTTGTGAGTCAATTTTGCTGGAAGAAGTCAACAAACATGTTAATCAGATGCCGAGAGTTGAGCAGGCTATGATCAATGCAGAGAGTGAACATACCAGATTCTAAGTGCATACATAGAAAGCTCATATGTGTAGTATATCAACATTATATCGACACTTTCATTCCGTGAGGATTTGTCACGCTGTGATGGATGTTTTTCTGATCGGCGGAAACTTTTGATATGGCCGAGTAGACACAGTACATCTATGTGTGTCTACATCGGTCTATATCAGTCCCACTTAGTCAACTCACCTACACCAATGTAGACATATGTAGACTGATGTAGCTGCATGTAGACACATGAGCCAATTTAAGACTGAATCAAGTTGAACTGCAAGATCTTGCATTCCTCAGCGGGATGATGCTCATCATTGAGCGTCGTGCTGTCAATGGCACTTGAGCTTTCTTCAATCTACGGACAGTACATGCTCTGCGAATTCAACATCAGTCTCTATTTCTCAGAAGATGGGGGCAAATATGCGTCATGAAGTTGAGTGAGGTGGGTCTACAGCATAGATGTATGTAGACTTATGTAGCTGACCGGTAGCTGATGGGTAGACGGGCCGTGTCTATGTGATGTCGCCGGATCGTAGCTGAATGTAGACATAGCTCGCCACAGGTCCCGGTGTACATGTATGTAGCTGGATGTAGCCGCATGTAGACATGTGTAGACAGGGTCGGTCTACGTGGGGTGGAAACGCAGTGCATTGCGTTCCAGATGCACCCTGCACTACCTTGTTTTACCCTGTGTCTACAGCTGTACAGTGTACACATATGTGTACCATGACAGGTAGACACAGATTAGCCTATCTCGGTGTACCCCTGTCTACAGTTAGTCTACCGTCGGCTAGGTACTTTTAGAACCCCATTGAGCCCCCTCCTCGGTGGCTGTGCCACCGGCCGTTGAGAGCCGTCACAAGCCTATTGTCGTGCTATTTATCTTGGGCTCAGTTTTGTGGGCAGACTCACTGCGTTCTGAGGCCCCATCGGCAGGCTGTGCCGACATTGGCTGACACCGGCCGACAGGAATCAGCACTGGTTGCCGACCTGACGTCGGCAAATTAGGCCTGACATCAACTGACGATCAACTGACGCAGGACTGATGGCCGTTGACCGGGCTTCTGGAACAGCATTATTATGTTGAACTGTCAGATCCCGTAAGTTTCTATGGGTCCAGGCAATTACCGTTGGGAGGACAAAAAAAGAGTTTTTCCAAGACCCATGGACGTTGGCAAGGGTTGGTATGGCCGGCCAACCTGGGTGTCGGCCCCGCGGAATGCAGTGACTGGTGGCTGTGCACTCTGGAAGTCTGCCCACAGAGCTAAGCCCAAGATAAATAATAGTAAAAGAAAACCAGTAAAGATCCTCCATGATTTTCTGGCAAAAAGAGAGAATATACAACAGGGGTGTCACAATGGTGTCCTGTTACATCCCGGTCACTTCCGACCATGACCGGCATCCGACCGGTCATTACCGGCTGCCAGCTTACCAGCGATTACCGGCCTTTACCGGCCTCACCGTATTTAACGGGTTTTTACACAATGAAGGATTACTGAGCATTTCCTGTTTAACTGCCTTCTCAGTTCCTCACCATATGCTTCCCTTTTGTCTTACTATGGTTCCATCATATGTGTACTTCTATGTTTTCCACATTATTGTTTGGAAGGACTTTTTTCTACATTCGGTAGTACAATTAGATACATGGTATATAAACCCCTAGCTATTGTCTTGTACTTCAGTTTGATTATAAATGTTGCTTTGGACTTCTCCTTGGCTCTGAGTCGATTCCGGTCTTCCGACCGGCCTTCCGTCACTCCGAACCTTAACTGGCCTTGGTAGTTACACTTGTCCTACCTTCCTGTGGCGTTGTGCATATATCCGGTCCACTCCAGCTTCTACCGGCATGCCAGCACTCTGCCAGCGCTTACCGGTAATGTCCTTATCCCCCTGGTGAGACGGCACACTGCCAAGTATGCGTCATCTAGCTATTTTTGCGCTCACAAACACATATTATAAGAGTTGCAAGGTAGTTTCTAGTAGTACTATCACTAGTACTCTGGACTTCTGTTCGGTGATACAAAGGAGGATCAGAGTGAGCTCCGAGCTGCTGATTGTAGTGTATAGATCAAGCCTAGCGTACTCCGCAGGCTGCTGGTCATACACAAAGAGGAGATAAATACCCAAAAGCCCCAGAAGTCATCATTCAGAAGTTGTATCCTACAATAGAGGACCAACGACTGCACAGAGGAAGTCTTTGGAGACTTACAGAGTACTAGCGAGTGGGTTGAAGGCTGAGGGAGTCGGCCGCAGGCAGTTTACATAGGCCGCAGGCCGTCCTTCCAGACTGGCAATAGGCCGCGGGGTCGAGGCAAGGCCCGCGGCCCCTGCTGAAGCAAGCGGAAAGCAGTTACAGAGGAGAACTACGTAGAGAGAGTACACGTGGGGAGACACGTCGTGTCCCTAGTGACAAACAGAGACACACAGAGTGGAGCAATGGGATTTATTCCATTGGACCGGAGTTCAGAGTGGAATCGTGGGTACAGACCGACAAGTAACGGACCCGCGGGCTCCCTTTGACGATAGCAGCATTATCCTAGTGGGCGGATTCAACTCCGCGCCCAGAGGTTCCAGGCCTGCGGTTGCAGACGGCAGCCCGTGGCACCTACCATATACCCAAATCAGGACGTGAGAACCATGCGAAAGGTTTCTCTTGGCCTGTGATGATGCATCAGATACACATGGACATCTTTTGTTTTCTTTTGTTTTCACTCTCTGTTTTTCACATGTAAATCTATATTCCAGTAGTATAAATAGGGCTTGAGGAACCTGCGGAAAGCCAGTACACCACAGCGGACATTGTTGCAGTTGTTCTCAGGCCAACTCGCGGAGAGTAGTATCTACCTCTGTTTGTAGTGTGTCTATAAATCGAAGTTTGGTTGTTGGCTCTAGTTCAGTTCAAGTTAAAAAGTTAAGCTTCACGTTGTCGACCCCGCAGGTGGTCTTCACGTACAAAAGAGAGGTTTACCTACCTGAGTGGGCTTGTTGCTTCGCATCTGCTTCGCTAGTTGCATCCGCGGTTGAGATTGCCCTCGGTAACCAACAGGAAGATCAGTTTGGTCGCCAGCAAGGTGCTTAAGCCTTGAAGTAGAGCGAAAGGTACCTGTGGCAGGTCAAGCCAAGGTCTACAACGAGAATTGCTTGTTGTGAGAGTGTGATTGGAAGCAGGATCTGTGACCTCAATTAGAGGATTTGCTGTTGAAACCTTACAAACTCTGCCCTGACGTAGACAAAACTATCTATTAGTCTTCCTCTCGTCTTGTATCCACCCAAAACCACATATATTACTCATTCATCGAGGCCGCGGGGCATTGTTCCGTACCAATCCTGCATAGTTGAAGTGCCGTGGGCATTGTTGTCAGTCAGATTAGTGAAGATTCGTTATCACATTGGGTTTCAAAACCAGTAGTCGCATACTACGACTCGGACCCGAACTCACCAAGGGAAGCGCGCTTGTTCGTTGGGAGTGATAGTAGTTGGTTGTGTGGTTGTTAGTTGTGGTGTTTGTTAGCATCCAACAATAGTCGCATTTCTAGCTTATAGTTAAGCGCACCGTTTCACCGGCTCAGTATATAACATGTCCGAAAAATGTGATGCCCCCTCCGGCACCAGCACCCCTAGTCACAAGTTGGTCTCAAAATCAACGCACCTAATCACAAATCGACGCACCTAGTTACAAATCATGATGCCCCCACTGACGCCACCTGACACCCTGACTGACACCAACTCAAAGCCCAAGTCACGCCCCAGAAGCTGATATATTTAAGTGCTACAAGATGAACCTCCGCTTTGCTCCGGTATTCGAAAGCGAGGGAGGGACAAAGTCACAATTTCTCTTGCCATATATTACAATAGTACTAATTTGAGTTCCTGTAGCCATAGATTTTAAGAAATAGGAAGCGGAACCTTTATTCAATTGGAATGGATAAATACAGGTATCGAGTGTTTGGGGGATTGATTCGAGAGAATGTGGGCCAGGATTGGCCTACCAGGACTGCAAGCAAGATGAGAAATGACATGCTGTGGCGGGAAACAGGAAATGTGAGTGAGCACAGTGGATGAAGAATCCAGATGGGCAGAAGGGTAAAATCTTGTGGTCAACGGCTTGAGGAAACTTGAAAATTGTTGCTCGTGATAAGCCCAATGAAAGATTTTGTGCGGGGCTGGAGAAACAAAACATGGAAGAATTACCTAGTTTGACGACGGTTACTTGCGACCCAGTATGTTGACGACCAGCATTGAAGTAACAGTTTCGACTTGAACCCAAGTAGCGGTGTATTCCAGCAGAAAGGGTCCAGAAATCAGACCAAAAGTTGAATAATTCAAAGGTGAGGCGAGTGGGTAGCGGTTCACCATTTACTCCGTTTTTATATGTGAAGAAACTGGGTACGTGGCCTCTCGGCCGCATGATTACAATCATGCTGCGCCGTGGGCAACAGCGACTGCGATCCGTCAAGAAAAAGCTGCGCATGGATCAGCCGTTTGATAGCAAATGAAAAGGCAGTGTTGAACAGCAGAGAGTGTCATTGATGGAAGGGGTTAATTGAAGAGCAGAGGAGAAACAAAAGGAGAAATGGTACTTTGGGATAGAGCACAGCCGAACGAGCAAAATCTTAAAGAACGGTTAATTCTGGGCCGAATCCCAGTTTATTCCGCATCTTTTTACAGGTATCACGATGTTTATAATATACATATCTGACCCCGTTACGGATAAGGATGGACACGGGTACACCCGCGGGTATCTTCAGACCTACCCGTACCCGTACCCGCAAGAACCGTACCCACGTACGGGTCGGGTCTAAAACCCGTACGGGTTACCCGCGGGTCCTCAATACACCCGCTGGTTTTCAAAGCCGTCGGGCATACCCGCGCAATTCTCAGCTTAAATGATGTTTTCTTTGTCAAAAATGGTGGGACAAAATTTAAACTACTCGACAACCTCAACACTGTCATGCCCTGAATATACTCGTGCTTTGGGGCTACATGCCGCTATCAAGTCGATTATGCGAAGCAAGTCCAAACCTCAATCTTAATGCACTTCTGTTCGTATTTATGGATACAATTTTTACTGCTTATGTGTGGTTAAAAAAATAAGGATTTTAGAGCTTCAAAACCCGCGGGTACATGCGTCGGGTACGCGGGTTAAGCACGGGTCTGAAATTGCGACCCGTACCCGTACCCGCCCACAACCGCGGGTACATACCCGCGGGTATACCCGCGACCCGTGTTCATCCTTAGTTATGGACTCAGATACAACGGAAATAAGCCATGTGGCGTCACTTGGCGCCACTTTTGCCGAGCCCCAACCCTAGTCTAAATGGGAGGAAAGGTCCAACTTGCAACCTGAAAGCATGGAAATGTGTCGGAATTTCTCTGACTCTTCGGTCGGATTGGTAGCTTACAGCCCACGTTCATTACCATTTGTTGGCGAGCAACACCTAAATCACTGTGCGCCACCGGCAAACCGGAGAAATGTGGATTCAACGAGTCTGAAATGTATAGAACAAGCCTTCTAGCTAATATGATGTATCCATCGATCAACGCACCGAAATAGACCCTAAAACTTGTCCTCGCAAAGTTTTACCGCTGGGTGGAGTGTCCGATCACAGGGAATGATCGTACCGCGCGCTTATAATGCAAAGTTAAAATTTCAAGTATGGCTAGAGCGCGGCTAAAGCACGATTGTGTTGAATAAATGTTTGACTTGCAGAGAACTGCTGCAACTCGGTAGAGTACAAGGGTAAAAGTATGCTACTTATATGTGTTTCCCGGTAATCTATCTAGTTGGCTATCTCTTCTGTATCTTCCCAGTAGCACATGGTAAGAAGTTGGTATCCATCAGAATCATGATAGATAGAACCCGCGAGCTCGCAATCTCGCACACAGCCACAGACTGAAGCACGCTTGAAGCGCCTACTTTGACTGCTTGTAATATTGCGTGTCTCATAAATAATCATCTGTCCGATTGCTCTGCATTCTCCTTCACTATGATGCTTTTCAAGACTCTTCGGCCCAAATCTGTCCGTTGTGCCTCTTCGCAGAATCCGGAGCAAGGTGAAGGCATACCTTGTGCCAGTGATCAAGACCAAGCTACCACTCCTCAATTAGGACAAAATCTAGGCAACAAGCAATCCCAACAAGGTCTTGTATTTGCAATAGAGATATATCTCGATATTTTCAGCTTCCTTTCACCTCATTATATCACCCGAGTTGCATGTGTCACTCATGATTCCCTCATCATCAGAGCCGCATTTGGAGAACTGACACGTAAATCTCCTTCAAGACATGCAAGCTTTTCGCGCAAATGTGCGATGATAATTGGCTATGGAGATCATTACTCGTGAAGAAATTTGGAGAGGAGAGACAACATGGTTTAAACTCAAACCATGTGGTTGCTGGCACGACATAAGGAGTGCCGCCCGCGATGAGCTTCAGATGAGGCACGCATTCTGCACACCATTAGCGAGGGAAATGGCAAAGAAAAACAAAGAAAAAGAAAAGAACTCACCACAGAAGTGCCATCTGACAATGCTATATGTCCACAAAACCAGCGAAACGTGCGAGAGGTTACGGCACTTCGTGTAGCCGTATGCAAGTCGATCCCAGCACTTCATGTGTCCCAATTTTGACCGGGCGTCCTCTAGCGTCTTCTCAGCCGAAATACGGCCCTCTTTAATAAATCCTTCCGTATGAGTACGTCGGCACACAAAACCCGGCCTCCTCCACTGTAGAAGACAAGTAGGCGGTCAGGGGGCGCATCTGTGCTCCAAAAGATTGAACCTGGCTGCTGGAGCAGTCAAAATTTGGGATGGAATATGGTGGGTAACATACATCAACATCAGAAAGTGTGAAAGGCGTTTTCTTCAATTGGATGGCCGAAAACATCTTGTGGCAAGATAGAAAGAGAACACAGGTAAAAATGGAGTGGGAGAGATAAAAGGGCAGTGGAAAGAGGAATTGAGGCGCTGTAGTACGTGCTGGACGTCTTGGGGACGTCGGACGACGGCAAAGCAAGCCGCCACACTGCCAAGAAAATGTCGTCGCCGTCGTCGCCAGTGAAAGCGGGATTATGGCACGGGCGGGTCCAGGGGTGCGTCCCACCAATCTGCCGGGTTGCCACCTGTGGGCGTCGCCTCTGTGAGGAGGGAGCTGAGCCTTTATGGTTTAAATGAGTGTTTTTCAAACAGTGCAGATCAATTGTGTCTAAGGACTCTCTTTCACAATTCCCTTTTTTCTCCTTGGATGTTGTCTTTTGCCGTTCGTGCTCTGTGATTATGCTCGCCCTGTTCTTTCCTTCATAGAGATCGTCCGCATCGCATTCCCCTCTGACCCTGCATCGCATGACTGCCAAGCGCGCGGTTCGAATACTATTGGTTCTCTATGCCTTCTCTTCCACCCCCACCCCCAGGCGTTCTCTCTTTTTCTCCTTACTTATGTCCTGTCTCCCATATCGTTCGTATCCGTTCCTTATCCTTAATGATCCTTCACTCCCAGCAATCGCAATCTCCCAACTCTGCTACAAAGAAGGCCATATGACCATCCCGCCTACGGTCGTCCTCGCCGCCAACGGGTTCTGCGCCGATCCCTCTGCTGCCGATGTCGATACCGCCCCCTCCAGCACACAGACGCGGACGCAGACGTTCGGCCTCCACGGGCCCGGATACGGCTATCCCGTGCATAAAACGCACTGCCCCCGTACTGGCGCGCCATCCGTGCCCTTGCGACGCACAGCGACCGGATGGGAGAGCTGGCAGGGTTCCCCAAGGGTGGGTGGAGGGACGTGCTCGTAGAGAGGGGAAATGAAGGAGAAGGCAAAGAAGAAGAGGAAGGGGCAGCCGCGGGGAGGTGGTGGGAAGATGTGTCTGCTGCATGTGAGAAGGGGAGGAGGGTGCGCGCGGAGGTTCGTTGGATAAATAGAGTAGATGGGTGGATAGAATGAATTGATCATTTCGCTGTTCTCCAACTGACTCAAGCTACAGCTGGTCTCATATAACAAATCGTCGCGTTATCCCTTGCCTAAACACTTGAGAAACGCCGGCCCCTTCCTAGGAAGTCCGAACTCCAATGAAGGCAGCGAATCCGCTGCATTCAAAACGCTCTAAGCCTATTACATCCGTTGTACCTAAGAGCCCGCACTGTCAGCGGGCCGACTAAACCTTTTCCTAGATTGCTTACGCGCCCCTGATGCGCGATCTAAACCTACCACGTCCCATACCCTGCCCCACACCAACGGCCGCCTCATCCCATCACCGCCCACACCTTTTCCCACTGCCGATTAAACCGGAACTCCATGCCTGCAATCTTGCCCACATCTGGTCGGTGCCGGAGAAGACCACCCATTCAGGCCGCCCACTCTTGCCCACTCACATCACCTACATCCGGCTCATCCCGCTCCCACTCTCTTGGAACAATGCCCTACACCCGATCGGGTGTAGGGATAACTGTGGAAACAGTAGACGAAATTTATGCCTTTATGCTCCACTCTAAGCTAAATTGTTCAGCCCGGACCTAATCGGGTGCACCTGCTAGCGAATACCAACTAATCCCTCGAGTTAGAGGCGCCATAGGGGGACCATGGCACCTCTAAGCTAGAGGCGTTACATGGGAATGTCCCCCCCAGGGCAACCCCACACATATCAGCTGTTGTCCCCGGGACAAAAAATGATTATTTTAATCACATTTGGGAGGAAATGGTAGAGGGGATGGGTATACCTTCTACATGCTTGCCTTCAGGGGGACAAGGCGGGGAGGGCAGATGTTCCTTGAACACTGTAGAGGGACATTTCTTGGGGGACATGTATTCAATTCACATTTAAATATTCATTTCTGCTGCGCTTACCATAGGGGACCTCTCCTAAGGGAACAATTCAGCCCGAGTGCATAGGCAGCACATCAGCACATGTCCCCATGGTCACATCAGGGGGTTGGATGGTAAAGGGGACATCTAATCAAATAGCATTAAAATATTCATTTTGCCTTGCTCACTATAGGGGGACACATCACAAAGAAATCAAATTAGAATAAAAGTGTTCATTGTGCTGCAGAAAGGTGGTTCATACACGGCAGAGATCCGATGTGGAAATTCTTCATCAGCAGATATATTGAGAGTCCCTGCAGCAGCAGGAATTCAATCTCTCTGAGGTAGGTGTGTCTGTGATAACAGTACAGCTGCAACCAGAGGTGTCATTTCTGAACTTTCATCCTCAAGGTTGGGAAGACGAGATAGAGCATCTGCAACAGAATTATCTTCCCCTTTGACATAACGGATTTCATAGTCAAAGTCAGCCATATACATGGACCAGCAGGACTGCCGGTGAGACATATCCTTCTGAGCCTGGAAATATTCCAAGGTATGATGATCTGTCATAACCTTGAAATGGACATTGAGTAATGAACTTCTCCATTTCTTCAGTGCCTTCACTATAGCAAGGAGTTCCTTCTCATGGACAGGATAATTCTTTTCTGCTGCCTTCAACTGATATGAGTCAAAGGCGACTAGGTGAGCAGTTTCCCAAGTCTCTCCAAAACTCAAAACAGCACCAGTGTGGCAATCACTGGCATCTGTGGTGACATAGATTGTCTTTTTAGAGTCCTCATAGTCAATAACAGTAAGACAGTCACAGTCAATGACAATATCTTTTATGGCCTGGAATGCCCTTTGGTGTGCATTAGCCCAAATGGGAAATGATTTCTCTGCCTCTTTGGTTGTTAAAAGTGTGAGATGAGATGTATGTTCAGCCAGCTTAGGCAGGAAAGTTGCAATATAGCGAACTAGTCCAAGAAATCCTTGGACATCGGTAGCAGATCTAGGCTGAGGCCATTGCACAATTTGCTCCACCTTTTTGGGATCTGCAAAGATTCCCTGGGCAGAGATAACATGCCCTAAGAAACTGATTTCCATTGCAAAGAGTTGGGACTTGCAAGGATTACAATAGAGCTTGGCTTTGCAGAGTGCCTCAATCACAAGTTCAACATTGTGTGTATGTTCCTCAATGGAATCAGACCAGATGATAATATCATCCACATAGACATGACAGATTTTCCCAATTAAGTGACACAAGGCTTCTGTAACATGTCTCTGATGAGTTGAGGGTGCATTGCAACCTCCTTGAGGCATGACTAGCCACTCATATAGTCCCCATGGAGTTCTAACTGCAGTAAGGTAGACATCATCTGGATGGACCCAAGTCTGGAAGAAACTGTTAGTCATATCCATCTTGCCAAAGATTTTTCCTCAACCACAATCTGCTAGAATATCATCAATCCTTGGTAAAGGAAAGGTATCTCAGATTGTATTCTTGTTCAGTTCCCTGTAGTCATTGACCCAACGAGGATTGATGGAGGGATCTGGAACTCCACCTGTATATTTTGGGACAACAAATGCAGGTGAAGAATACTCTGAAGAAGATAGTCGCATTTGACCTGCAGCAATATGCTCATCAAGCATTTGCTTCCATGAGTCCAGATTTTTCCATGCAGGTTGGTATGTTTTCCCCTTCATGGTGATTGAACGGTTTTTCAGTTGGATACAGTGTAGTATATCTCCAGGGAGATCAGCAGTATTGTCTGGTAAATGGAGAGGAAAAACATCGGCATGGTTAGTTTTCAAGCGGATATCCTCATCCTTGAGAAGTTTTTTGCAAGTCAAGGTCATCAATGTGATTTTTGACCTGTAACATAACACTGATAGGCAGGAGGGCACTAGAGCCAAGTGGAATAGGCTCAGATAGCACAGGTTTCCACTTTGGCTTCTTTGGAGTTGATGCTGGTACAGTCCATTCAGGTGCCCACTGATGAGGTGGATGAGTTGGGTTATTGAGTAGATCAAAGCCAGTGCGCTTATCAACTGCAGTGTGGCATGCAGAATCAATGACAATATGTTCCCCAGATAAAAATGGCATTCCCAATATCAACAGTATACATAGACCAACATTGACCTTAGCTCTGATAACCCTAGAAGTCCAATTCCCATCTGCTGATGACACCTTCAACTTCACACATTCCCTGCAGCTCAATGGTGATTCTGATAGTGATGACAGATTATCCTCTTCAGCAGGAAGAGGAAATTGTTGAAGACCAAGCTGTTTGACAAGCTGGTCACAAATAACTATGGAGGGGCAGCCGATATCCAGCAATGAGCGAACAGGAACAGGAAATTCAGAGACAGAAGGGCCAGAAAGGGTGACATTGGCATAGAGATGGGGGACAGTCAGAGGGGTCAGAATGTACCCATCATGGTCAGAGTCAGATTCTTCATAATCCAAATCAAGAATATTCTTGGAAGCATGAACAACAGTTGGTTCACGCTTAACCTGGAGAGTTTTTCCACAAGCAGCAGCTTGGGCTTCAGCATCTGCCTGTGTGAGAGTATGGTAGGTAGCTGCATCTGGGAAGTCACCATCACAATTCAGTGTACGGTGCCCAATGTAGAATTTGCAGCAACAGCAGCAGCCATCATGAAGATTGAGGAGAACCTTCTCTGTATCAGTCAGAGGAGGACACTTTGCAATAGTCTTCTTGGTAGGAGGTGTGGTGAGCCTCTGTGCCAGAGATGGCTTTGGTGAGGAAAGACACTCTGCTAAAGAGAGTTTCCCTTTCTGAGATGATTTTGCAGGCTGAGCATCAATAAGCTCCTGCATGCACCCAGTTTCAAACTTGAGACAATCATTACATCCCTTGACCTCAGAGATCCAAGCATTGAGTTCTGTGGAAAGAACAGGCAGTGTATCAAGATCTACTTGAAGAGTCTCTGTAAGGCCAGCATCCAGAATGTTTCTCAACTCTGGGTCGGCAACAGCAAAGTTTGGTGCAGCCTGTGAAAGAATAGCATTGCATTTTGGATGTCATATGCCCAGTCTGCAAATTTCTGGCCTACTGCCATCTTTGCACCTAGAACCTTATGGCGCATCTTTCCTTCCCATCCCTTTTCCAGAACTAGAGTTCCAAGCTCTGAGATATAGACATCCAGCTTCAGAGCATCCATACAGGTCTGGCTAGCCATGTACCACTTTTCCAAGATGGGCTCGTGCTAAGGCTCCAACCATTTAGTTTTCATGTATGGAGCTGGGCAAATTAAACGGAAACAGTAAGTAAACAGTTTAAAACCGTTTAAAATAGTTTTAAACGGTATTTTCTTCGCGGTGTAAACAGCACAGGAGAAACCATTGAAGTACTGCTACTAGCCTCTGCCACAGTCCAACAACGCCCGCTTGAGTAGCCCATCCTTTATCCACATTTTTGTGAGCATCGCCTCCGAAATTATGCTCGGCTTGAGTGAGGAACGAGACTCGTGGTGGAGATGGCACGCACTTGAGAATAAGTGTTCGACAGAGAAACTGGTCCCGGGGATGGCAAGGAAGTTGCGGGCCATTCTTGAGATAATTAAGAATTCGTGTTCGTGTTCCTACGTAGAAAAAAACCCGTGAACCTCGCAAAATACTAAAATTGAGAGAGAAAATCACCTTCCACCACGTTAGCGGCGCATTGCGATCACCCTTGTAATTCTTGAATGCGCTCCAAAAGCGCTTCAATTCGCTTTTGAGCATTCCCTCGTACATCGGGAGAACCCAAGGCAGACTCGGTGTGCCCGAGCTGGACATCTGCTCCGTTACCTGCGTGAATATCTGTCCATGTGTTAGAGCGAAACTGAAACTGAAACTGACGGGGAGGAGCAAAAAAAAAAAAAAAAAAGAACCTTGAGTAAGTCGCCGAGGGCTTCAAGGAGTTTCCAGTTATTGTCGTCGAGGAAAAGCGGCCGCAGTTCCTCTTTCTCGAAAACCCATGTGTCAATGGCCTGTCGCACTTGATGAGCAAAATTTAGATGAAGAGATAGAAGCCCACCTTTCTCAAGAGAAGCGCGCGCTCGATCATAGCGTGAGTGTAATTCCAATGATGTCTGACATCCTGAACGACCATGAGTGACGCCAGCTTCCAGCCCGACAGAGCCAACTTGTCCGGGAACATGCGTTCAGCCATCGTGCGGAAGCGCTTGCGGCGTTGGGGTGAGGAACAAATCTTTGTCGTTATGGTGCGCAACTGCGGAGCTTCAGAATAGTTAATATAGGTCACGAACACTCACCTTTTGCAGAGGAATCATTTTCTTGAACTCGGAAGCAAGGCCAGTCAATAAAATTGCCTTGTCCTCCTCATTGACGCCGGTGTCGGTCTTGTCATCAAATACTTCCCGCTCCAGCTCGTCGAGGGCGGGGTCGTTGTCTGGATTGTAATGGAACGGAACATCTTTGTTGGGGAGGTAGTCGTCAGTGACATCTGGATCCGCAACGTCACCAAGTGCCGCCAAGATTTTCTGCACAACGAGGTTTACCACATGGGCAAGGCAGCGGATTTGGGAGTTCGCCGGCACGAATTGAAGGTCAAATTTCTCCTGTAAGAGCCGCGCCAAGGCACGGAGGAGGACATCGTTTGGTGAGGCGTTATCAAGAGCCACAGCTAAGAGGTGGAATAAATACGTCAGGCTGGTTTCGATCTTGTAAAAATTATAACTCATCTTTTCCAGCACCTTGAAGTCATTCAGTCGTTTAACAAGACCGAGTGCCGCGTATTCACCCTCGTTCTCCTTGTCCTCAATGGGATGGAAGTCAAGGACGCGTTCCACAGGCTCCCAGTCCGAGGTGATCCAGCTTGCGATCGTACCCGCAAACGTGTACGTCATCGCGCGCGTGGTCCAAGTATCGGTCGCAACAACAATCTTGGATTTGACGTCCTGAAGTCAAGTTAGACTCCGATACAAATATACAATGAAAAACTTGCCGCGAGCTCAGACATTACAAGGTTATACATGTCAATATACGTTGCCGCCAGAGTGTTGCGCACAGTTGTATCGCTCGGCAGCATATAGCGTGTCTGAAGGAAGGCAAAAAGACGCCTGATACCGGGCGTCTCACCCGTTGAAGAAGGGTTTAGGGGTCTACTGGTAGACCGAGGTGGTGTCTAGGTCGTGCCGGGTAGGTGTCGAGCCGTGCAGTGTAATATGGATGTAGAATGAATATAAATGTCCCTAGGTGTAGAAGAATCAGTAAAGTCAATAAAATAAGAAACTCAGCTCAATCTCAATGTGATGATGGTGGATTCGCGCGAAAGTACTCAGAAAAGTCGATTGTGCGTGGTGGTGGTACGAAACAAAGAGAGAAGATGCCGTGATTTACAATTAGCCGATATCAAAATGTTGTAATTACGAGAGTCCGTGGAGAAAAGCCGCTGCTAAAGTCGTCCCAACCCCAGCAGTCTGGGAACTACGCAAAGACGGTATAGGGAGATACTCGCTGCCCCGCTCAGCGCCGTGTGGGTGCCCAAGCCCACATCGGGATCAATCCCCGGCGTAGTCCGAGAAGCCCGAAGTGGTTTGAACCGTCGCGTTGGCGGTACGTAGTGTAGGAAAAACAAATGTCTGTAAGAAATGCGACAGATAATCATAAAAATAGGGGAACGAGTGTAAGAACTCAATATGAAGTGTTTCCGGTGTGGCCAAAGAAATGTGCTGTATGTTTGGAAGAAAACAGCTCAGCTGTAAAATCTGTGCAAATGTGTTTGTGCAACCATGTAGTGATTTGGCAATGGAATTGAGTACAAAAGACGCTATAGAGGTCAAATAGTCAGTAAAGGTGTATGCAGAGGATGAAACAAAATAATAGAAGATCTTGTCAATAAATGTAGGCCACGCTTGAAATGCATGTGAAGGGTCTTGGCGACGAGCGGGCCAAGTCACCCTTCCACACCGTGGTGAAAGGAAGATCATCCTCGATAATCCACGCCGCCGCTACCTTGAGAAAATTCTTTTGCATCGAGTTGATGGCGGGATTGAGTTTGCCTTCAACTAGAAAATCCGCCATAATTTTGGCAGAGCTAGCAGATATGCCACGGGTTTCCCCGGGCTGCACATCAGAGGGGACGGGGACACCTTCGTGACGCTGTCTGTAATGCGTAGCTAAATTACCAAGCGCCGGGGCCGGCTTCTCATCGCCGAAGAACTGATTCTTGGCAACGGTTCTACGAGAAGGTCGGTGAGTACCAAATGATAGCAGATGAAATTGAATAAGACTGATCACAGTTTACAGTGTTGGCATCTGAATGACTACCGCTTCTCGCCGTTGTGAGTGATCGCGACGGGCGGCTCAAAGTGGTCCCGAGTTTGGCTCTTAGGTCCACGCTTACCCCCAGAGCAGACTTCATCATCCGACTCGTCATCGATTTCAATGACGTCGACCTTGGGAGGAGGGGTACTGGGTTCGGCATTGGACTTCTTCTTCATCTGACAGTGAGCAGTTTCAGTAGTTAGACACGGCAACAAATAAGGGGCAGCAGGAATGGTGCAGACTTTCTTTGGGGGCGGCGCTTGTGCGACACCATCCACAACAATAACCTTGCGTTTCTTGGAGCCCTAAAAGGACGGTAGTGAAGCTTTTAACGGGGCAAAACTGTGGCAAGATTACTCACGATTGATGTAGATGCAGCATCTTCAACAACATCCACGAAATCGTCCTCTTCTTCCTCAGAGAGATTGGCATTTGGCTTATTTGGGCGATAAAGATTATTAGGCTTTCGCCCAGCCATGACCGCTGTATAACAATCAAGAAAATAATTGGAGCACCACAAAATTGACACACCAGTGAACAGATTATCATACATGGTCTCCTTGGCCGCATCCTTTGAAGTAGCTAGCGTGTCATTGGTATTATTACTCTGGTGAGCGCGATCCTTCCCCTTCCGTGATTTGCGAACGCTAACAGCAGCCGTTCTAGCAGCCGATCTGTCCATGCCGCTGGTACAAGTTGTGATAAGGAATTGTATAAGAGTGTGAGCCAGCTGGAGAACACGTACCAGAGGAGCTCCAACTCCTTCACAATTCGTTCCAGCTTGATCACCGCACCATCCAGAATCATGTCGGACGCATTCCATTTGATGTCTCGCAGGTATTGGGTCACCATAAGCATACCCAATTCGCTGCGGTGGATCAGATGCAGACGGCCATTGGCATCGCGGCACTGCGCGTCATCCTTGAAAAGGATATTGAAACGGCGATTGAAGGTCGACCAAGCAGAACCTTCGTCATGGCCATGAATGGTGGTGAGGACCCGATAAATTTGGTCGCTGTCCGTTCCTTCGGCGACCGTGGTGGGCAGGACGGCATCGAGATCCTCGATGGTCTTAATGAGTACTGTAATGGCCGCGACTATATAGGGATCAGGAAGACGCGTCAAGCTGTGTGAAAAAACGCGACTTACCCGCGCCGAGACGCGCTTGTGTCTGGGCCATGATAGCATGATGCGCGGCACTCGGGGCCTCACTGTTGGAGCCATCGATGAGGTGTTTGGGCGCCGTACGAATGCGAGGTGGCTTTGGGACAGAATCCCTGGTGGGGGGTTTGGGGGCCATGATGATACGATAAAACGCGTCTGGTCACTCACCGTCACATTTTATACCCTGTACTGACTGTTCAGATGTCGCCTCCAGTTGGGCGGAATGTTGGATTGGTGAGCTCCTTGCTACCCACGCACAGACCACCTCGGTCCGAGCTGCGAGCACTTCTTTTTTGGGACAGAAAAGCTCACGTTGTCAATCGATGATGCTCTGCTGTTATCTTCTTTTGCGTTGCAGCACGGCGTCATCAGTCCTTGGTCCTGGCTCCCCGGAACAATCGTTTAAACTGTGTACAAACGGTTTGCAAACCGTTTGTCTTCTCTGGCAAATAAAATGGGAACAAAAATGGTTTAAACCGTGTATAAATGTTTATACACGGAAACGGTTGGAGCCTTACGTGGGGCTACACGCTGACAAACATGGCGCGCATAAAGCGCGACGGGCTCCCACAATTGAGTGTGTCATGCACGGCGTGGGATGGGTGTATGGCGGGCCGCTGCGCTATGGCCGCAGTGTGGACGCGTGGGCAAGCACAGTGGCTCATCACATGGACGTGATTCAGCCGCAATCACATCGTGCTGTTGCCTCGCAGACTTCCGACGGCATCTGCGGCCGAGTCGAATTTCGCACACAAAAAGTTGAAAGCCTTTACTGTACAGATCTGTATGGAGGCAACCGCCCAGGGAGCGTTACGCTCGGTTGCTAGCCTTTTATGGTAATTTGCTGTGCAAAAATTACCATAAAAGGCAATATTTGTAAGCAAAAATGGCCTGGCTTTATGCGTTATGGTTGCTACCATACAAATCTGTACAGTATGAAGCATCAAAATTATTCATAAATATTCTCAAGTTTACTGATAACCATCCTCAAAGAATCCTTGATATTTGTAGTAAATAGCTATTTTTTAGCTAGTACCATAGTTTTTCATTCAATTTGAACCCCCTCATGATGCGTGACATGGTTTGACCAATTCAATAACTTGAGAGCGGCCAAATTTTGGTGTGACATGACCAAAAATTTCGAAATTCCAACTGATTTTTAGCCTTTTTTGCACGTCTCAGATAGTTTTGAGGCCTGTGTGACAGTTTGAGTGCTCGGCACCAATCGCCGTGACGCGTGACCCCAACCATTTTTCAATACTGATACAGGGGTGCGTGATGCATGACTTCCAAATTGAACGAAAAAATACGGTACTTAATATATGAATGGCATAAATGTAACAAAGATCTTTGTGAATGTCGCACCCACTTGCATCAGAAGTATAACATTTCCACTTGCGGCGTCTTTGCCCCCAGTGTGACTCGGGGGGTGTGGCCATTGCAGGGCATGGCAGATACTCATAATTATGTATGTAATTGTACTGAATTTCTCTCTTCCTTTCAAATCCAATTAATTATATACCCCAATGCCTGTGATTTAACTTGGGATATGATACAATCTGATAAAGTCCACAAGGCATCAAATGAAGTTACTTTATCTGGAAGGTGCATCCAGGCACAGTGACCGACTTGGAAACTGAATATCGGGATCTGCATTTGTATCCACACGGTTTTTAAAAGGGGTTTGGATTCTATGGGCTTGAAATGCTCTGAATCCAACATATCCAGTCATAGCAACAACCGCAATGCATCAAATGAAGCTGCTTTATTTGGATGGTGCATCAGGCAGTGACCCCTTTGGAAACTGAATATCGGGATCTGCATTTGTAAACACATGGTTTTTAAAAGGGATTTGGATTCTATGTGCTCGGAATGCTCTGAATACAGCATATCCGGTCATACCAACAGCCGCAAGGCATCTAATGAAGTTGCTTTATTTGGATGGTGCATCAGGCACGGTGACTGCTTTGGAAACTGAATATTGGGATCTGCATTTGTAACCACATGGTTTTTAAATGGGATTTGGATTCTATGGGCTCGGAATGCTCTAAATACAGCATATCCAGTCATACTAACAACCACAAGGCATCGAATGAAGTTACTTTATTTGGATGGTGCACCAGGCACAGTGACCGACTTGGAAACTGAATATTGGGATCTGCATTTGTAACCACACAATTTTTAAATGGGATTTGGATTCTATGCACTCAGATAGCTCTGAATGCAGCATATCTGATCATATTAACAACTGCAAGGCATTGAATGAAGTTGCTTTATTTGGATGGTGCATCAGGCACAGTGACCCCTTTGGAAACTGAATATTGGGATCTGCATTTGTAACCACACGGTTTTTAAAAAGGATTTGGATTCTATGGGCTCAGAATGCTCTGAATACAACATATCCAATAATACCAACAACCACAAGGCATTGAATGAAGTTGCTTTATTTGGATGGTGCATCAGGCACGGTGACCTCTTTGGAAACTAGGGGGTTTCAGAATTAGAATTTTTGGTCCAACTTTTGTCCCAACTTCGACTCCAACTTTGCCTTAACTTGACAAAAGTTGAAGCAAAAGTTGGGGCCTTGTTTGTGAAACACCCAGGCCGATGATTTTTACCCCAATTTCGGAAATCAGGTCTCGAGTATCACAAAAGATGTGATACAGGCCCGAGAATCGAATTAGCCGAAGCTGGACAAAAAGTTGGAGCACAAAGTTGAGCCAAAAGTTGGACATCAAGTCAGGCTCTTGTACCTGATTTGCAGTTCAACTCCAATTTCTTGCTCCAACTTTTGCTCCAATTTTTGAAAAGTTGGGATGCAAGTTGGAACAAAAGTTGGACCTCGTTTTCTAATTCTGAAACCCCCTACTGATTATTAGGATCTGCATTTGTAACCACATGGTTTTTAAAAGGGATTTGGATTCTATGGGCTTGAAATGCTCTGAATATAACATATCTGGTCATACCAACAACCGCAAGGCATCGAATGAAGTTGCTTTATTTGGATGGTGCATCAGGCACAATCACCGACTTGGAAACTGAATATCGGGATCTGCATGTTTTAACGGGCCATTGGGGTGGGAAGCCATGCCGTAGCCGTCCTGTGATCCTGTGGCAAAAATGGCTGACAGAATGGGTGCCATCAAACCATAGGCACAGTCATGGGTGGCAGCCCTATGCAGTTGCATAGTATCTGACATAAGCAACAGATGAATGTGTTGCCAGGGGGGGCATCTGTCAACTTATGAAACAAAGATCGCAAATGAAGTATATTGATACCAATGTACCAGTGAGTCCCAGGACAGAACCAACATTCAAAATGTTTGTAAGGTGACTCAAGGTCCAAAGGTCTCTTTGAAAATTCTGCTGGAGAAAATGAAGGGAGATAGAAGAAATGTTAGATGCTATGCATGAAACTCAATTTGATGCCATTGATTTTTGTGTGATCAATCTTTGATCGAAATTGACCAATCCCTCAATCCATCATGTGAAGAATGCCGTTTAGCTGCAATTGGCTCCTGTAGAGTAGCAGCGATGGTTATGAGCCAAGCCAACCCTTCAGTTGAGCGACCTGTCATTTAATTGAAATTTGTACTGACCCGTAGATTTACCTTTGAAAGCCATGGAATTTTGGCACCCAGAGTTAAATGCCTGAGTTGTGTTATTTCATAATTTGACCAGTCCCTATCAGTCACATTGGAGTGATTAATTCAACGCAGTATGGTTGCTCTAACAACTGAATTTCATTGCTTTTCCAATCGAGACCGGCTACTTCAATAACCGAAGGGTATTACAAAAAAAGCTAATGGTTCATAAGTTTTCTAATAAAATTACGGCATAAAACCATTACACAAATGAGCAGAGACAAGTAAAAACTGAGCACTTTTTTCTGCCCTTCAATTGATTAAGAATGAGAATTATGTAAACATAATTACTCGTAACCCAAAACCAAATCGTCAGTCATGCCCAATGAGGTATATAAGTTGACCACTGTGGGAGTTGATACACCCCTGCCGGCAGCACCGCAACGTTCAGCAACGCCTCGATCAGCAGGAACATGCGTAACCCAAACTCCAGCGCCCCAACCACTAGCACCGCACCGAACGTCTGATCCCAATATGGGTTCCCCGCATCTGCAAAAGCCCACGAGAACCCGAACACGGCCACGAAGACGCCCCCACCGCCAATAACGCAACACGCCGCGCGCCATGCCAGCTGCAGCCGCGCAGACGCGAACTCGGCGTTCCAGCCTGAGGCATGAATCCCCGCGTACACGATCTCCGCGACCATGAACGCGAGTATCAGCTGCGCGGTCGCTTGGTTGACGGACCTGAAAATCGGAACGTTGGATGCACTCGGGACGAGGTATTCGCGGCTCGTAGGCTGGACTTTGAGCGCGTGGTGCGTCGTCATTGCGCTCCATGCGAGGCGCCAGCGCCGTATGGTTAGTGGATCGAGCACGAGTGTATAGTTCCAGTTGTCGTCGTAGGGGCTGAAGTATGTGCGCCAAGAGAAGCGCCGTTTCATCCAGAACCCAGTATCCTCCAGCGCGTCTCCGAGGCAGAGGAGTACGCCCCCTTCGGGTGCCAGTTTGGGTACCAGCGGCCTAAGAAACCTGTCGGACGGCCCTACAGGCTCCACGGAAATCAGCTGGAATTCATCCAGGCCGGCGAGCCCCCACCCCAAGGGCCTCTACCGCCGCCTTTCCGCTCAGCCGGCTGCACATAAACATATAAGCACACAGCTGCCGCAGCTTCTCGTCCCCAGTAATCACCGTCGGTATGCTGATGTTCATCGGCTTGTATGCCCAGAGCACATACGTGACCAGCGTGTACAGTGCATGCCCCCCCGTTGTGATCTCCAGGAGGCTGATCGGCAGGTGCTGCGCACCACGCGCTATGCACTGGAGACAGAACCACGCAGCTTGCAATGCAACGAGCAGCTTCGCTAGCCCGTCCGCCTTGCTCTTGTCGTTGATATCTTCTTCGGATACGTGCGGGATTAGTTCTGGCGCATGCTCTAGGAGGAAGTGGACACCGTCGGTAGTTAGAGTGAGCCGGGTGATTCCTTCAGGAAGGAATGAGTCGCCAGAGTTGTTGAAGTCGACGACGTAGCCGCCCATGACGACGTAGAATCCGTGAACAAGGTTCCAGTCATCACCGAGATGCCTGGAAGGTGCAAGGCTGGGGTGCTGGACTCACGTCAATCAAATCCTTCGAATGCGAAGGAGAGAAACGCACCATCTCGGTAACCTCCAATTTATCGTACTGAGAGTTACCTCCAGCGACGAGAGACATCACCCGCCTTCGAACGCCGCTCCACAACGAAGGCCTCTGCCTCGCCGTCTTTGCGAGCTCCCTAACCAGCCGCGCGGCGTCAGCATACTGGTTCCACGCGGTGAAAGTCACGACCTCGGGCGCCAACAGCCCCACTGCAAGCCAGATTAGTTTGCGCAGGAATTGGCGTCCGGCGGAGGCGCGTTCGGGGATGTTGAGGTGGATCGCAGTCCACACACAGAGGCCGAGCGTGAAGATGCAGCTGGAGACGAGACTGTATGTCCCCCGGGTGTTCGGCTCGTCGAGCCACCATGAGGCGCTGGTACGATGCATATGGTCAGCCCTGTACTAAGCGCCGTATTTTGGATGATTTTGCGTACTCCATTAGTATCCTTTCTGCGAGTTTTAAATCCAGAACTTCTTACTGGAGGTGGGGCGTATGAGGAACGTGGTGAGGGCTGCAGGTAAGAGGGAGCTGGGCAGTGTGATGGATAGATGTCTTGATGCATCAAGCGCACGGGGAGCTGTAGAATAATCACGGTGTGGCGTATTCTTGATCAGAACAAGATGTGCCTTCGCTACGCTCCGGCAGCGAAGGGAAAGGTATGTATTCACATCATTGCTATGCCAATATTTCACAGTACGTTTAGAGGAGATCCTTGACAACAAATAGTGATTATTTAATCCAGAGCGGGACAGATTTGGATGAGAAAAATGCAGAGTCAGGTGTTTGATAGACGCTCTGCGGGTTCGATAGAGAACGCATCCACGGACTCGCAGCAACGATGTGAATTGCTTAGAGCACTGAGTGGTGGAAATGCGACGGAACGTGGATTTAATCGGAATCAAATGGGAAAGGACCCCAGAAAATTTCAGGGACATGGAGCAGAGTGTGAAAATCTGAAAAGAAAGATTAAAGAACCAACCGCTGACCGGAGCTTGAATCCCTTCGGAATATGCCGTTAAACTTCAGGGACTTGGAGTCGTGACGTTGTTGGCGCCAAGAACATAGCGGAATGTCAGATGCGGATGGACCGAACTCTATTGGAGTCGCTAGCAGGGTCTCAGATTTTCACCGTGTTCAACAAAATTGTGTTAGAGAGTCCCCCAGAGGTTGTGGAAGCAAGAGGGACACGGCGGTGGCCGGTCCAGATTGGGTTTGTTGGGAAATTACCAGCAGATCGGTGGCGTGAGAGCAGAGACTGAAGGTGCGAACAGATCCAGCGGGCATTCTCGAGAAAGGAAGGTAGATTTCTCATTCGATTAAAGTTTGGATATCACGGCGAACGGCGTGCATCGGCGAATAAGAATGTCCGAGATTTCTCAGGAAGACAAAGAGCCGCAGGGGCCGGAGGATATAGAGCGTACGAGAAGGAAGCTAGAAGCTGATGGAAAGAATTCATCATCCAAGCGTCGTTCGAGCTACAGCTTTGTTCTACATGGCAGGATTTTGCTATACAGTGATGCACCAGGTATTGTCAAGGCCCAAGTGTACAGTTTGGTAATCCTGTCGCTTCGGCCTTGAAAAAGAAAGAGCATAGAAAGCGCCTTGGCCAGGATCAAGTCAGCTTACACCCCCTACGTCTTGTCGGATATTTGTGCTTTGAATTCAGAGTCAAATTCATCAAATTTTATTACTGAGGATATACAACATCAGAGAACGCACATAGGACTATCAAGTAGGACTGGAATGAAACTACGTAGTGATAAATTACTTAGCTTTCTTCTTCCCATTGGATTTGGCAGGGATTTCTTCGCCAACGGAGGTATTATGATCTTCCGGTGGAGGAGAAGGACTGGCGTTCGGGGGCGCGATGTTTCGAATCTGAATAATATCAGAAAGTTACTATTTATTACAAAGAACTGTTAGCTGATAACTTACCGTGGTTCATAAGCAGAAGTGGTCGATGGCCCCGGCCTCCAGGAGGGCTGGCAAATGCAAATTAGCTCGAGGTGGTCACTAAGACTCAAAGAGGACATCACCGGATAAAAGCATCTCTAGTAGCGTTCGCCCGACATCAGTAACACCCGAAGCGGTAGGAATAGTTTCAGTAGTAGGGCTGGAGATCGAGCTGATGGCGGCCTCTGATTTGCACTTCGGTCGTCGGCGAGTCGGTGGTCGATGCAGCATCGGTGACGGACTGCAAAAGAACATGGGGATCAAACCGTTGCAAATGCCAGGGAATTAAACCTAGCTCTGTGCGCGGGGAACAGAAACTTTGGCCCAGCGTCTCATCGCCGGATAAAAACATCTGGAACGTCATTTAAATTTAATAATTTCATGAAAAAGCTCCAGGACGTACTGAACAGTCAAAAGTGGTCAGTCGGGGAGATCCGGGGCGGCGGGGTTCTGTGGAACATGTCTGAAATCATAAAGAATGGTTGAACACTCTGGAAGTACTTCCTATATGAGAATTTAGCATCGAAATTCCAAAGAAAAAGCATGAGCGAGCCTCGTATTCATCGCTGTGCACATCAGCGGGCATGGTGGACATAGGCGCCGTTAGAGAATTGCGTAGTGATTGTGGTGAATAGAATAAGTAGCTCCAGGGACTTACGGGTAGCGACACATTTACCAGCAATGAGGGCGAAGAAACCGAACACACTGAAGGACGATATGATGGTGAAAGGATAGGGACTGTTACGCGGCTCTCGATAGATATAGTGAAGCTGCAATTAGGAGTGGAGCTAAAGCGGCTGAAAATGACGGCAGAATCAGGGTTATGGGCAAGGCTAAAAATATAGTGAACTGAAAAAGCTCGAAAAAAGTGCGACAAGAGAAAAACCAAATCCGAGGGAGCCGAAGGAGTGGTTGACATTCAACAGGTTAAAAGCTCGATATGGACATGAAGAAAGGTAAATTGAAGTGCAGTTAAGGCTCCAACTGTTTAGTTTAGGTTTACGGTCAGCCGTAAACTAAACCAAAACCCTAAGAAAAAGGTTTAGAAACAGTTTAAACAGTTTATAAACTGTAATATTTGCTATAAAAAAAGTGAAGCACAAGATTCGGGACTCCAGAAAGCTGTTTTGAAGTCAGATATTGGCTGAACATCAATTAACAGCATTTTGAGGCATCAGGACGGTGTATTAAGCAACAGAGCAAGAGAGGTCAAAGCATTTCCCAATCCGGCAATATCAATCGGACATCACCGATCTCGGGCAGGGTTGCCGACGTTGCCGACCTCCAATCACAGCTCGTCATCGTGGTTGAACATCACGGATGAAGCTCGGCAGACAAGTTCTCACACTGTGTACGTAAATTACAGGTGCTGTAGGCCACAAATCATCTTGAACATGGAAAAGGTTTTAACTATTTATTTTTCATTTGTTTATGGTTTACGACCCCCTGTAAACTAAATGAAAATAAAAACCCTTTTATTCGTTTAAAACTGTTTATAAACCAAAACCGTTGGAGCCTTAGAGCCTCGTGCATCTCATCTGCTACAAAGCTAACCAAGTCATCGGCAGTGCGCTCCTTGCAGTTCTTGAGATATTTCTGACAGGCACAGTGCCACAGATAGAGAATCTCGGGAGTGATCACACCAGCTTCCAGAATCAGACAACAATCAGGCTTAAGATGGGTGATGGTTGCGAGCACAGGTTTGTTGATCAGAGATGTCATAATGAAGCTGTCCAAATCACTGTCAATGTCACTGTCAGAAGTCAAGTTTGACAGCAAGACTGATGGTGGGAAAGGATCAGATGGAAGTGGTAAAGATCTCGGGGAACTCAGTGATACTGATCATGCTTCTCCTGGGATGATGGGGTGGGTGCTATAGTATTACAGGCTGGAGTGTGACAAGACAGTGAGGAGGCTGTCAAAGGCACCAGTGGGTATGTGTTCATTGTCAAAAAAAAAAAGTGAAAGGACGCCGGCAATGCGTCCTCACTGATTCAGACAGAAAGACAGGAACAGGGATCTAGGTTTTTGTAGTGTAAGTGAAAGACAAGATAGGAATACATGAAAAGAAATAGTAACCTAGATTGTCGTAGTGTAAGTGAAAGACAAGATAAACAAGTACAACTGATGGGAAAGGTTTAAATACTGGGATCATCCATCAAAGATGGTTAGTAATAATTGGACTGGGTTTCATCAATGTAAGTAAGTGCCAGACTTACAGGACACTGCCTGAAACAGTTGGGATGCTCCATTGTGTCTGACACAGCTTTCCGAAAGTTCAATTAAATTCACGTCAGATATGTGTACTCGACAATAATTCCTAAATGAAGGACAGCTTCTCAGAATCTTAGAATGCTTGCGCCAGAGCAAAGTGACGGCATATCTTGTATGTACATATTCACCACAGAGAAAGACATTATTGTCATCCTCATTGTAATCAGCATCTGTTTTGCTGTCACTATCAAATTCTTCAGCACCAACCGGCTCCACAGAAGCAGTGCTGTTTTTTTTATTCTCACAGCACTTGAAATGGGAATTGTGCAGAGGGATGTTAGTTAATGTGATTAAAATACAAAAGTCAAGTTTGTGACATCATTCAGGCATTGTACCTGCAGCCACCAGATCAGCCACAGCCATTGGCTACCGCATGCCCAATCAGCCACTGGGTGGCTTATGGTGGCTGCCGCAATGGCTCTACTGGCTTTACCATTGTACAGATTGACTGCAATGCTGGATTGTTAGCTGTTGCTGCATTATCCACAAATTTATGGTGTTCCAAATCCAGAAGAGTCCCCACCACCAGAAACATCACCATCAAAGGGGATAGGTATTACATTACTGCAAGTAAACAAAAAATGAGAAACATGACAATAACCCACTAGAGAGGTTGTGGTGAGCCACTGGGAGCCACCCAGTGGCTCTGATAGCATGCAGTGCAGAGTGGCTACTGCACCTGGTGGCTGATCTGGTGTAAGGCATCCCACGAGTGCACCCGCGGGTGACTCGGATCCGTGACTGCGAGTACCCGTGGTTGAAAATCCTGTACTCGGATCTGTATGAGTATTGTTCCCACGGATGACTCGGATCCGTGGATCTCATACCCGTGAGTATACAAGTACTTGTGAGTTTGTAAAACCTGCAGGTACTCATGAGTACTTGCGAGTATCTAGTCCGACAGACTCCCTAAGATGCTGTCAATCCCTTCATCAGTTAGTTTAACTCAATTATTGGCTTTCTCATCAACCAACCTTGCAAATTCAACTCACAGTGTCTGGTCAAATTTTGTTTGTGGATCGACTCATGATAGATTTCATAGCCGTCAAACTGATCCATTCAAACACATACATACTGGGTTGAAAAACACAAGCAACTGAACCCAGGGATAGCAAAATCAAGCACTAAAATCAGTCACCTGAAATATTGTTGGGATCCGCGGGTACTCATACAAGTATTCCAGTTTGCCAAAGTCAAACTCGGATCCGTGGTGTACTCGTGGGAACAAGTACTCGGATCCGCGGGTTTGCATACCCACGGGTTTTCCCACGGATCAACCTGTGAAAACCCACGGGTAACTCGCACTCGTGGGATGCCTTAATCTGGTGGCTTCATAAATGCAAGTCAGTGTCTTCAGTAGATTACTTCCACACTGTCTATCATATCTTACATGCTTGAATACACTTCAATACTCTCCTGAAGGTGATTTATCAGATACTTTATTAGCTCATCTTAAGTTCTAGGCGGTCCAGACCACCAGAGGACTTAAGTGATAGAGAACTCAAGTGATTGCAACAAGGATTATATCAAACACAAAAACAAAAACCACTCAAGAGGTTTGAACCACCGACCTCCCAACTTCCCGGAGGAGAAAAGATATGAATAGTTTGCCACTACACCACAAGGCCATACATGAAGCACTCAATCAGACTGTGATTAGATGTCTTCCATGCCCTCTTTCTACCATGGTAAGTACTGCATATGTATTGACTCACTTGTCATTTCCAGTCATCTTTCATCATGTTTTTTATATAGATTAACTTATTGAAACAGAACAATCTTTGAATCATCTATAGATAGTGGTTTGGCCACAGGACCTAAAAAAAGAAAGTGGAGAAGGTTTAGGCCATTATAAGGCTAATATTGTATCTGTGTGATCAAGATACCATCTCCTGCCTGTCGTAGTGGTTAACACCTTCACTTTCTGAAAAAAGTAACTCGGTGAAAAGTTAAGAGATCTGGTGTTCAAATCCCATGGGTGGATTTCTTTTTCCTGTTTGGATAAAACTTAAGTGTTTGGACAGAACTTAAGTGTTTGGACAGGACTTAAGTGCTTGGGGACTTAAGTGTTGCCAGACTTAAGTGGTACAGGACTTAAGTTCCAGGGGGTGTGGGCCTCACATTTACAGGCCGACTGCATGCAGGGCAGAACTTAAGTTCAGCGGGACTTGAGTTCCACTGTGGTTCAGACCAGCATTAACTTAAGTTGAGCTCCTTCAATTTCATGATTTATGGGGTGTAGGATGAAGATATCAGTGACTTGAGCATTTTCACCAGCCTTTTTTGCTCTCATAGAGCACATCTGTACAGGTATGGCCATGATGTAGGTAGAAACAAAAAAGTGTGTGTTTTGATGTCATATGTTCAGCCACTGGAGGAGCCACCAAATGCAGTAGCCACTCTACACTGCATGCCATGAGAGCCACCAGGTGGCTCCTGGTGGCTTGGCTTTTGCCTCGAAATTGATGGCTGTCTGTATTGAGGTGCTATAATGCCTAAGTGCTTTAAATGCCAATATTTGTGCAAAAAGTGCTGGCCCTTGAAAAGTATTTTGCATTTTTCAGGCCAACAGGGCCACCAATTAAGAAATGGTATGGATGACTCTTATAGCCCTTGAAGGATGTCAAGCAAAATAATAGTGTGCTACATATCCCTCATTGCTGAACCTTTATGTTTGGCTACCCTGGAGAACTTGGATTTCGGCCACTCTTGCTACATGTACAAACAAATCTCGTCAGGCAACATTGGTCATTGCAAAATAAAATCGAAATAAAATCAGGTGAGACATAGAAACAGATGAGAATTTAAGGATATGGTCTTTATACTCTTTCCGGCTTGGATTCTCATGTACGAGCGGGTTTCATCCTTTGGAACTGCAGATATTCTCCGAGTTCAGTTTTCTGTCATTAGTCATTTTTGCTTTGTGTTCGGGGAAGCATCCGTTGCTGAGCGCAGATCAGTCATTCCTACTTCATGAATCATGTTCGCGGCGACAGTCTGTTGCCGGCCGTTGCCTGGCCGCTAATTCCCCGGTCCCGACATCAATCAACCGGCGCCCACCCCCCTCCATGTTAATTCTGCACTCTGTACTTCTACAGAACTCCCGAACCTCTGAACTTCCTGTCGGATGGCAGCGTCATCTCTTTCCGGTGACTGCTTCGAGCTTCTGATCTGGTGCTTGGACTGTTCAATTTTGTTCGGTCCTGGTGCATCTATGTATTAGGTGCGTGTCACGCTTGAATTTTGATCTTAGACACCCTCATTTTTGACTGCGGGCACCACGAAATTAATCACCGTTCACCGATGCATTGTAGTCCTTTCTCGCAGTATTCTGGACTAAATAATTCAGTTCCACCTACATCATCCTTAGCCTCGGGCCGCAGATCCTTTTTTGTCTCATCCTTACAGCCAAGACCTCGAACAGTATCTATCTCCTCACACCCCGTATGCAACAATGCCTGTCGTTCTGCTGATAAACCTTTACCCACCACTTGCTTCGTTCCGTGACAACCTGGTTGTCTCTCTGCTATGAACACGAAAATTGTATTGTATGTTTCCTCGACAACCAGCAAGTTCTTCTGACAATGTTGGGAAAGATATGCGTTCGTCATGTACAAGTGTCTGCAAGACAGTAAGGTGAATCCCGAAAAAGTCCTGAAGCTTTATGCACGTAATTTGAATTTCGTTCCCATCGGTGCGTAAAATGGATCGCTATGCTCACTGGCCCCCTACCATGTTGGGCCTGTTTGGGTCTCTTAAAATTGAGAAATGATTTCCAACTGAACCTAAAGGTTCAGCACCCGCCTCAGAGAGGCCCAATCCCAAGTCATATTTTTAGAAATATACATTTCCACTCCCAGGCTCATCCTGCGTTCGCAATGGGAGAGCCCATTCAAGAGTGTCCAGAATCGGATCGGAGCCATCAGGCCGGGCGGCAGCCTCATAAAGGTTGATCATCAGGCGGCAAATCATCGTAACCGATATCCTGTGAGAAGGAATCTGAGCCGGGACATTAAATGGGGGGACTTTAGTGCATACGAAGCCGTGAATGCAGACAGACTTGCGGCGGTATACATCTTGCGAAGACTCAAGACACTAAATTTTTCAAAAGCAGCATAAGATACGCACGTCCCCGAACTGGGAGTATTTCAGGATCGGTGGGGAATTTCCTGAAGGGTAAAGTGAGACTCACATAGTAGATGAGGATGTTGGCGAGATTTGCTAGACAGATGACACTGGGGAAAGTTTCAATTTGTTGGTTCAATCCAAGGAAGTTATATTGCGACTCAACGCAAAGTACATCGCCCCTGTAAACTGTGTGTGAGTCTGAGTCAGAGTTTTACGAAAGACACTATGACTTGCCATCGCGAACTATCACATGCCACAGGGATACTTCCGCTTCACGGCTGCGGATATAGCCTCTGTGAAGGGTCAACCCAAGCAACATGACATCTACGACTAGTCTGTGCAGCGTAATGAGTGAATGTGAATGAAATAATGTTTGAGCTTCACTCACAATCCCTCCCAGGCCCCTGCCAATCCTGAATTTGACGCTTAGGGAGCCCCGGGGAAGATATAAACAACCCTCACGCATTGCTCTGAAAATGAAAGTGTAAGGCCGCAGCTCCGGTTGAGAACCATACGCACGGTCCATGGGGTGTAGGGATGTGGCAGCCAGGTAGGCTCGTCGAATACACCGGGATAGGGCCGACAGGTATGACAGACAACTAATGCCGGATGAGCCAAATTAAACGCCCAACACACAATCAGCGTACTGCGGCCACAGAGAATTCGATGATGGAAATTGTCGCCAGGAATAAGACGATCCGTTTGTCGAAGAAGTACATGCAGATTACCCTCAGAATCAATGTGCCTGTTTGTGAATGATGAGATGACCATCGACAGAAAGAATGGGGATGCACATTCTACGAACAACACTTGGGCCATGATTAAGAACTGGTATGCAGTGTTCAATTTCGTGCATCTACCGATGAAAGTGCAATTCAATAATGTGTAAGTGGCAGACACGGAATTTGGGGTCATACGTCTGGAAGAACTCAACTCGCTGAAAATTCCTTGGCCGGAGGAGAGCTCACCTTGGAGTCAAAGTCACCGAAATCATACATTGGGAGCATCACCACACTGGTGAACAGGGGGAAATAGCGGACAGGCAAATACCAGGCGGAGGTCCTTGTATACCCCGACGTCCATACATACGCGACCTCCGCCTGTAAAGTGAGGATATGGTCGTAAACGAGCACGCCTGTTCACGAGAATCAGAGGCTGGAAGACGAAGTAAGGTCATGCATAGCTCTCACATATCGCCGCCAAATTGATATAGGAGTTAATGCGTCTGAAATAAAAGATTTGAGGCGCACGGAACATTAAGGTCTTGGGGACGCACCGGTCAAATATAATCGTAGCGTTGTCCAGAGTCGTCATTGGGGAAGGAGAACAGGCGGGAAAAACCAGCGGGTTCCGTGCCTCCCTACGTATAGAGCCTTTAAAATATACTCTCAAAATCTCACGCTCGCTCCGGCTGTGAAACGATCGACCAACTTGGAGAAGATTCTTCGGCCGCCGATGTCAGAAACCAGAATAGGCATGATCAGGAACTAACTGTCAATGTCAATGAACTGATCGTCGAACTTCTGGGAAACAAGGTTTGAACTCGAGATAAGTATACTTAGGTGAATCAAAGATTTGAAATATACGGGACCTTTAGAGTTGAAATCGTCCTGATAGATCTAGTTTTTTGTCCCCTGGAATAATTCTGGACTTGCATTTTTAGGTAGGAAATGGAACCACGGGGGTGATTATCATCTGTCATTCGCCACGCCTTCGTGATCTTGTTCTTCACCGAGTGTTTCAGCGGTATTCGATGTTCCAGCTTCCGAAATCCAACCTCACCAACTGTCTCCAAAATTTCACTGTCAATTTTCGTCGTCCCACAACGGTAATTGAGCGAAAATAGTACAATAATGTCCTCATCACCTGCCCCAGTCTCTCGTAGACAGTCGCTTCAACATGTGTTAGCTCGTACCTCGCTTGTATACACGCCCATCATTTCAGTATGAATGAAACGAGGCGAGAAGCCAGATCTGATATATTTTGCCTGATAAGCAGTTAGCATCACTCATCTCAACTGGACGAGTCAGCAAAATGCCTAACATGTATGAATGTTAGCTGATAATCAGTAGCTACCTCCCGGAGATCTTCTCCAAAGTGCCGGGCAACGTCATGGCTATCCAGTGGGTGGCAATAAAATTGACACAACCCGCGAAGGATCGGGTTTGCGTCTCGAGTTCCAGAACAAAGAGCACACTGCTTCAACGGGCATTTTTTACACTTTATGTCTCCTTGTTTCTGAAGTCAAAATAGAACAACGCGACAGCAGGTTTCTCACTGTCTTGAAATAGTTCTGTAACCGGGAGATAGGGACGCACGAACCTTGATTTGTTGGTCTTGAAGGGGCGGTGCCTCGATGGAAGCACAATAAAGGTGATGCGGAGGGGGTGTGCAGTGGGCCTCGGAAAGTTTAGTTTCCGCATGCTGCCAAGGGAGGCAGATTGCTGCGTCCCTACGACCGGCCAAGGAAGCAGAGATAGGTTGCCCCGATGGACATCCAAAACTCTTTTTGCGTGCCAATTTTGTTCTGCGTATCTTCGGCCTCAGATGTATCTATCCACACATGGTAATGGCGAAGCGCTTGGCAAGGTTCAGATGGGGTGGTAACGTCTCATGGATTTGTACATTGTCCTTTTTTCCACGCGTGAAACCGGTGCGGTTCTCAAGAGAAGGTTTATTATCTTGCATACAATCATTACGAGGCTCGAGTAGGTAGGCGAATATTGACTAGTATGGGATTGACCCGCACCTGGCATACTTTATTGGCAGAATAATATAGTTTTCTTTGCGCAAGTACTGTGTCGCGGCCGCAACGCGTGACCATGAGAATCGAAGCTCCTCCATTGCAACACGTCAAACTCCATACCTCATATATTATACCTCGTATACTGTACTATGATGGTCAAATCAACAGGGGGCGTGATGTGTAACCTAATTTACCGATTCGACAGTGGCCGAAACTTTGCGTGACACCTGCCAAAATTTCAATAATCCTACGGAAATTTTAATTTTTCGCCACTAGGGGAGGAGGCGTTTGTGACAGCTTGGAGGTTCGACAAACGGCTCCGTGATGCGTGGCCTCGCCCAAATTTCGACATCGACAGAGGGGTGCGTGACCCCTGACTGTCGATTTGATCATAATAGTTATACGTCATATATTAATACCTTGTATATTAAGCAGATGCCTTGTATCAGAGTGCACCTGTTTGTACTGCTGAAATTTCCTCATACACTGTCTCAGCTGACCCACTGTATCTGCAACTAGCTTAGATGCCTGGGCACTTAGGCAATTTTCAAGTGCCCGATCAGGCCCTCAAGTTCCACTCAACAGGAAGGGTATCCATTGTGTCGCTTCTTCTATTCCACCCCCATCATCTACGCCTTCCCTCTGCCTGCGTCGCCGCCTCCGTTCCTCTTTTCCGTCATACAATCCAAGAATGAGCCACGTATATTCAAGACACTCAAACCATCTACCGAGGCGCAGGTACGCTTCAACGCTAGACCCTTAAAATGCCACGGACCTCAAACACGCCATTTACCTCTTGGCCCTCCGCTGCACCTCAAGAGAACATGTCCTCCCTGATATCAAACTGCTCCATAAAACCTCCCGCATTTGTTCACTTCTAGAGGTTTCGAGCTGTACACACCTCGCGCATAGCCAATCAAGATTAAGTTCAAGTTGACTGCCAAGACTCAAGTATTGGTCAAGAGCTCAAAATCGATGTTTGCTTTCCTCCCGGGAAGAGCATCTCTTTCTAACCGGGTCTCAAACCTCTCACAAATTTGGGAAGGCCTGGCACCAATATGAGTACGTCGTCCCTATTTTATAGTCAACTGCCTGATACTCAGTTATCATCCGAGCGACCTTCACTCATTGAATACATCTATGACCAAATGGAACAGGCTAATCTTCGACGCCCATCATCATACATGTGCACCAGTGATAAGTTGTTCCCGCTTCAATCTGATAACAGAAGCTGAAAGTGAGGTTCACAGTTGACCTTCTATTGCATGTAAGCCAGACTGCAGATGTCGACTTCTGCGGTGTTCTCTCAACCTCAGCAGTCCAACGTGTGACCCTGGATAAAGGCTTCTACGACTACCATTGCCAGAAAGCGGGACCTTCATTCAATTAGCTGCGATTTTGTTTGTCGTACCTAGGTTCCAAGTAATGAAACTTTGTCAACACGTTATTGCCACCCCAGACATTTATTTTTCTGCGATAGCTGGTAAATGTGTATGTTCTTCTACCACGATATTATGTTGGGAATTTGTCCAACATACCCTCTCTAGATTCCACTTGAGTCTTATCTGTGGTGTGTGATTGTACCCTGCCCATTGCACAAAGCAAGGTATTTACCGTAGTTATGTCTCGATGCCTGCATACATTTGGTTGGTTCTCAGTGCTGACAACATGTCCTGGGATGAGTGTAGGCATATGTGATTTGACCATATCATCATATTTCTGCTATGTCTACACATCTTATCCTCCAGGTTTTTTTATTCATAACAAGTACATGTATCCCAATGAACATTAGTTACATCAATTATTCACATTTGAATGAATTCAGTACTCTGAGCCCAAAAATTGAGATCTACAAAAGCACTTGCACCTGAGTGAAGTGAAGTCACATCTTGTTATTACAGTGTTACAGTGTTAAGCAGATGCCTTGTATCAGTGTGGTAGAGTCAGATGGCCGGCATGTAGAAATCCATCCACATGTAGGCTCGTCACCAGTCTGCCTGTAAAGAGCCAAAAATGTGGTGAGCACATTGAAATGGTGCGCTTAACTATAAGCTAGAAATGCGACTATTGTTGAATGCTAATGAACACCACAACTAACAACTACACAACCAACTACTATCACTCCCAAAGAACAAACGTGCTCCCTTGGTGAGTTTGGGTCCAAGTCATAGTATGCAACTACTGGTTTTGAAACCCAATGTGATAATGAATCTTCACTAATCTGACTGACAACAATGCCCATGGCACCTCAACTATGCAGGATTTGTATGGAACAATGCCCTGCGGCCTTGATGAATGAGTAATATATGTGGTTTCGTCCATGTCAGGGCAGAGTTTGTAAAGGTTTCAACAGTAAATCCTCTACTTGAGGTCACAGATCTGGTTTTAAATCACTCTCACAACAAGCAATCCTCGTTGTAGACCTTGGTTTAACCTGCCACAGGTACCTTTCACTCTACTTCAAGGCTTAAGCACCTTGCTGGTGACCAAACTGTTCTTCCTGTTGGTTACCGAGGGCAATCTCAACCACAGATGCAACTAGCGAAGCAGATGTGAAGCAACAAGCCCACTCAGGTAGGTAAACCTCTCTTTTATACATGAAGACCGCCTATGGGGTCGACAATGTGAAGCTTAACTTCTTAACTCAGACTGAACTAGAGCCAACGACCAAACTTCAATTTATAGACACACTACAAACAGAGGTAGATACTACTCTCTGTTAGTTGGCCTGAGAACAACTGCAACAATGTCTGCTGTGGTGTACTGGCCTTCTGCAGGTTCCTCGAGCCCTATTTATACTACTAGAATATAGATTTACATGTGAAAAACAGAGAGTGAAAACAAAACAAAACAAAACATGTCCATGCGTATCTGATGCGTCATCACAGGTCAAGAGAAGCCCTTCACATGGTTCTCACATCCTGATTTGGGTATAGGTGCCGCGGGCTGCCATCTGCAACCGTTGTGATAAGGACCGCGGTGTCACTATCGAAAGGTAATGTGTTTCGAAGGCAACTGCGTTCGTCCTCTAGGGGGAAATAGAGTCGAATGATAGAGAGGAAGGTCAGTGCTTGGATCCGCTTTGGAATTGGTAGGAAAAGTGAAGAACGGATGGGGGAGACAAATCGTCTCCTTGGTGGTTTGTGTGTGTGACGGCCTGTTGTCAGTCAGGGAAGGATGGAGAATGAAAGAATACTTGTTCAGGCTTCCTGTACTGTGTACGGGAACCTCTTATAACGATGCCCTGTCTGCTTTCCTTGGTTCACTCTTCCCCTTAGAACCAGCGCAGGACGTGCGATGTGTATCACGCCGATAAGGACACCGACGTCGTTCAAATGAGGTGCGAGACGATCTGTCTCCTCGACTGCGAATCGGCGGTTTTGGAACTGGTGGCTCTCCCTGGGCCTGTCTTCAACAGAGTTGAGCTCGCGAAAATGGTGATCCTAATCGAGGAAGCCTGGAATGATGACACCAGGCCCGGTGTGGAAGGACCCTGTAAAGGAGGTGTGGGAGATAAGACGCCTAAGGTGGGGGCAAATGTGAGAGAGGTGGCCTGTCTCCAGCTTTGAGAGCGAGGGAGAAGGGTGCACAATGACGAGGTATGAGTACGGGGGAAAGACGGGGTACCCCCTTAGATTGAGTGAGACTTGGTACAGTGAGTGGGGAAAACGCCCTGGAAGCTACTGACTATTCTACCTAAGTGCGCTCCCTTTTATACTCCGACAACTTCACACATTTCCAGGTGCGCCATGTGGTCGCAAAGGCGTTTCCAAGGCACAGAAGTCGTCTCAGCTAGTTCTGGGGTGCATACTTGGCAGGAGACGAGATGTCTCCGATGGGAGACCGATCGTCTCTGGTGGGATGTGAGGTGTGGTGAGGCCAAACAACCTTGGGAGTGGTTCGGGGCTTCAGGCACGGCCATTTAGTCGTATTCTGGAGCGTCCGGCAGGTACAGGTTCAGCGGAGACGAGTGGTCTCCCTCGGTTAGCGGGTGCACCACATGAAGTGCAAGCATGGTCATGGCTCAGATAGCCCGCCTCTTGTCCGTCCGCTTGGCCTCGTGCACGCGGGTAAGGTCCGGGGGCTAGAGGACTTGTCTTCTTGTCGTGTCGAGGAGGAGCAGAAGACGCAGGGCTGAAGGGCGAGGAGGAGACGAGAGATATCCGTGCGTGTGCGTTGTCTTGGTGCAGAACAGCTAGGAACAAAGCTTCTGGTGCCGCTGAGGAAAGTGCGGGAGGTCCGTTCAGTGGGGAGACCATCGTTCTCGTCGCGAGACTAGTTCCGGTAACGTTGTTTCCCGATTTGGAAGGTGCTCGTCTCGGACTCCGAGTGTGATTGCCATGTTTGAGAGCCGCTAGGAGAGGCCATGAGACGACGAGCAGTGCGTAGCACGCTCAGAGACCTCACACCGTGGGCCTGGAACTTCTGGGTGTGGAGTTGAATCTGCCCTCTAGGATAATACTGCTCTTGTCAAAGGGAGCCCCAGGTCCATTCCTTATTGGCTTGTACCCACAATCCCACTCTGAACTTCGGTCCAATGGAATAAATCCCCTTTTACCACTCTATGTGTCTCTGCTTGCCACTAGGGACGCGACATGTTTCCCCCATGTGTACTTTCTCTATGTAGTTCTCCTCTGTAACTGCTTTCTGCTGCTTTAGCATAGCCTGTGGGCATTTACCTAGCCCTTTGTGACCTGATGCCCATTTAACCAAGGTGCCTGCAGCCAATACGACCTGCCCATGGAACATCCTAGCCATTCTCTCTCTGACTTACTGAGACTTGTTGGATATCCCAAATGTCCTCTGTGCAGTTGCTGGTACTCCTTTGTAGGATACAATCTCTGAATGATGACTTCTGGGGCTTTTATGGTATTGATCTCCTCTTCGTGTAAGACTAACAGCCTGCAGAATATGCTAGACGTGTTCTATACACTACAATCAGCAGCTTGGAGCTCACTCTGATTCTCCTTTGTATAACTGAACAGAAGTCCAGAGTACTATTGATAGTACTACTAGAAACTACCTTGCAACTCTTATAATATGTGTTTGTGAGCACAAAAATAGCTAGATGATGCATACTTAGTGATGTGTGCTCTCAACATTATCACAGGCAGACTGGTACTTTTTGGGACCTGTCAATGGTCTACATGTGGGGTTCAAAATCTCGAGTGGTGCTGATCATCAGCATCATGGTGGTTGCACAGAGTCATCAATTCCCACCAAAATAAGTATGGCCTTTTGTCACAGCCCTCTGACACACCTAGAAATTCTGAAGAGACAGAATTCAAGATACAGTCACAAACTAGAAAGCGCAACAATCAGAGTATTTTATGAATATTCAAGCCATGCCTTACCCAAATCACTTAGTCTAAATTGTATTCTGAATTGCATTGATATCTAGTTCATGGCACAATTTACATTTGAGAGTAAAGCCAAATGGTTGTTGAGAACAAGGCAAATTTTTTCAACACCCTAGATATGCCCAAATAATGTAGAAGCGCAACACTTTGAAGTGATCAACTGTAGTTCTGGGAGGAAGTATTTCGTGATTTACAACTGTTTGCATAATTGATGACAGTCGGCCTGAAAAATAAATAAAAGAAAATTTTTGATCCGACAGCTTGCCGGACTCATATCTCAGTTAGTTCCAAACCGATTTACGCAATCTTGTCCACCTTCAAAAGTTAATAAGTGGCGCTGTCGATTGGTGGTGTTTTCACCAGTCCAATTCAAGAATTCCGCTGAATAAAAGTTCTTCCTCTCATTTCAGCCCTATCTTGTTATTATCATTTCTCATTCATTTCATGGCCGATTCGGTTGGTTATGAGTGCATTTGAAAGCTGAGACTGAGGCAATCAGGAACCATGAACAAAATTTTATTGCATCAACTGTGAACTACTCCCAGGGGGAATGGACTGCTTCATATGTAGATTTAACCATACCAATGATATTTTTGTGTCAAACCATTTGCTTTACCCTTAGGGTTGTATGCCTTAGCACTGTATTTCAAATGGATCCAAAATTGAGAGATTTGGTTCAGATTTGATTGGGCACTGGCTGGGACATGTTGGAGTCCAATTCACTTGAGCAGATTTTGAAGGTCCAAGAAAAAGACAAATTACAAGTTGAGAATACCACCAATTGACAGCACCGCTTGTTCCCTCCTGAACACGTCCAAAATCATGTAAATCAGTTTGGAACTGACTGAGATATGAGCCTGGCAAGCTGTCGAATCAAAAGTTTGCTTTTGTTTTTTTTTCAGGTTAACTGTCATTAATTATGTAAATAGCTGTAACTTACACATTCATAATCAGGGACACTGAAAACTGTCAGGGCAACAGAATTTGTATATGCTAGCACTATCAAGACACAGATGGGAAGACCCGATTGTCGGCATTAATGGCTGTCTGATGTGGCTGAAGACATTATAATATTTTGGGCTCCACAAGCTTATTTTGAACAAATCCTGTTGTGAACAGTAAGATATGACACCATCCTGTATTCCCATAAAATTCTAGCCCAAACAAGAATCTAGAAGGGATTAAACAACTAGTGTTGCGCTTCTACATTGTGTTGCGCTTCCTAGTTTGCAACTGTAATTGGAATTTAAATATTTTCTCTCTTTGTAATTTTTAAAACATACCAGAATTGAGCTCAGGCCAGCAGAGAAGGAAAATATTCAAACTCTGTACACAGCCCTTGCACAGCATACAAGAAATACCAGTCTGCCTGCAGCAATGTGCTCACCACATTGTTGCCTTTTCACAGGCAGGCTGGTGACAAGTCTAATCCACGCATTGGTTTCAGCTTTACATGCTTTCTATTATTATTATTACTCCAATCATTATTTGTGATGTAAATAGTGACACATCGTGCAATCTAAGGCTCCAACCTTTTAGTTTCCGTTTATGGCGACATGTACAATAAACGGAAATGGTTATAAAACCGTTTAAAAACGTTTAAAACAGTTTATACAAGGGTTTTTTTTAGGGGCGTGCAAAATAGTGATAGTACAGCAAATTGTAATCCAGAAAATAGGACATCACAGGACTCCCCATCATCTCATTCAGTGTCTGTTCCAACCTTATCTGAAATGATTACACCGGGCATTAGAAGAGGAGACAAGCCAAAAAACAACCCAGCCTAACTCCAACTCCTGAGGCACTGCCTTAGATCAAAATTCAGATACTTTCCAAGCGTCAGGCATTGACAATGTTATTCATATCATATGAGTCAAAGATAAAGGTACCACATTTGAGGTCAACAAGCAACATGGCGCATCACTCCCAAGCTTTGATCACATCAACAATTGCCATATTTGGGGTAGAACCCGCCATTCCAGCACTCCATAGCCTGGAACTCATCATGGGTCAGTGGGTAGTAACCAGAAAGGCTGAACAGAATGCTTCTGATTTTTTACAGAAGTCATCAGATCATTGCCTACAACTCTGCTTTCAGTGAACTAAATCTACAGAACCGTTTAACCATGTATAAACAGTTTGTAAACTGTTTCAGTCCAGCCATACACGAAAACAGACATAAATGTTTAAAAACCATGTATAGACGTTACAAATGGAAATGGTTGGAGCCTTAGTGCAATCATACAATCGTACCACCATAGCGGCCAGTGCAGGGCTCTCACCCAGAGGTACTGTTGGGGGGACTTTGCCCCCTACTCCCATAAAGCCGCCAGTGGGCTGTCTAGCCCCCCAAACACCCAAATACACACCAAACAACCTAACACTCTTGTCACGCCATTTTCTCAGATTCTTACTTTCTTTTTCTGCCACTTTCGCACTCAACAGTGAAACGGTGCGCTTAACTATAAGCTAGAAATGCGACTATTGTTGGATGCTAACAAACACCACAACTAACAACCACACAACCAACTACTATCACTCCCAAAGAACAAGCGCACTCCCTTGGTGAGTTCGGGTCCGAGTCGTAGTATGCGACTACTGGTTTTGAAACCCAATGTGATAACAAATCTTCACTAATCTGACTGACAACAATGCCCGTGGCACTTCCACTATGCAGGATTTGTACGGAACAATGCCCCGCAGCCTTGATGAACGAGTAATATATGTGGTTTTTGGGTGGATACAAGACGAGAGGAAGACTAATAGATAGTTTTGTCTACATCAGGGCAGAGTTTGTAAGGTTTCAACAGCGAGTCCTCTAATTGAGGTCACAGATCCTGCTTCCAATCACTCTCACAACAAGCAATTCTCGTTGTAGACCTTGGCTTAACCTGCCACAGGTACCTTTCGCTCTACTTCAAGGCTTGAGCACCTTGCTGGCAACCAAACTGATCTTCCTGTTGGTTACCGAGGGCAATCTCAACCACAGATGCAACTAGCGAAGCAGATGCAAAGCAACAAGCCCACTCAGGTAGGTAAACCTCTCTTTTGTACGTGAAGACCGCCCGCAGGGTCGACAACGTGAAGCTTAACTTCTTAACTCGAACTGAACTAGAGCCAACAACCAAACTTCGATTTATAGACACACTACAAAAAGAGGTAGATACTACTCTCCATGAGTTGGCCTGAGAACAACCGCAACAATGTCCGCTGTGTATGGTTGCGGACATGACTTCATGACAAGTTTGTGTCCAAATCTGGTAACCCTTATTACGTGCTTGGGGAACCTTTGGTCATCCACTTGAGAGTGTAAATAGCACAGTAGGAAGGCCCTTTAGATATTCTATGGAGCAGAACTTGCAAAATCCAAATATATATTTTTTGGTGGAGAGGTTTCGCCATTTGGTGGCTGTGTTGTGGCTGTGTTTAGCCATCAAACCACCTCTGCCGGGCCTCGTGGTATCATTCCCACCACGGAGTTCAAGCAGGACTTGGATATTGCAAGGGCTGAGCAGGAGAAAAGAAAGGCAAGGGTTTATACTTATAAAAAGACCGCCACAGTGACAAGTCAGGTACACTAACTTTGAAAATTTTTGTTTAAAATTTCGCCATTTTCAACCCTAGGCTAGGGTTACCCCCAATCTTTTTGAAATGAAAATTTATAAGGTAAACTAACCCTATATTCCTGCTAAATCTCAAAGATCTAAGGGTTTTGCTCAATATTGTAATTTGACATAAAGCCATGTCTGCAACCATACTGGCCTTCCATGGGGTCCTCGAGCCCTATTTATACTACTGGAATATAGATTTACATGTGAAAAACAGAGAGTGAAAACAAAAGAAAACAAAAGATGTCCATGCATATCTGATGCGTCATCGCAGGCCAAGAGAAAACCCCTCACATGGTTCTCACGTCCTGATTTGGGTATATGGTAGGTGCTGCGGGCTGCCGTCTGCAACCGCGGGCCTAGAACCTCTGGGTGTGGAGTTGAATCTGCCCTCTAGGATAATACTGCTATTGTCAAAGGGAGCCTGTGGGTCCATTCCTTGTCAGTCTGTACCCACGATCCCACTCTGAACTCCAATCCAATGGAATAAATCCCATTGCTCCACTCTTTGTGTCTCTGTTTGTCACTAGGGACGCGACGCATCTCCCCACATGTACTCTCTCTACGTAGTTCTCCTCTGTAACTGCTCTCTGCTTGCTTCAGTATGGCCCGCGGGCCTTGCATCAACCCCGCGACCTAATGCCAGTCTGGAAGGACGGCCTGCGGCCGACTCCCTTAGCCCTCAACTCACTCACTAGTACTCTATAAGTCTCCAAAGACTTCCTCTGTGCAGTCATTGGTCCTCTATTGTAGGATACAACTTCTGAATGATGACTTCTGGGGCTTTTGGGTATTTATCTCCTCTTTGTGTATGACCAGCGGCCCATGGAGCATGCTAGACTTGATCTATACACTACAATCAGCAGCTCGGAGCTCACTCTGATCCTCCTTTGTATCACCGAACAGATGCCCAGAGTACTAGTGATGGTACTCCTAGAAACTACCTTGCAACCCTTATAATATGTGTTTGTGAGCGCAAAAATAGCTAGATGACGCATACTTGGCGGTGTGCCATCTCAACGGCTCGGGACCCCTTCCTATATTTTATTCCTTGCAATCACTCCACCCCCTACACAGACTACCAACCCATTCTGAGAACCTACGCCTCGGGCGATCTCCCCTTCCACCTCAGTATTAGTCTGTAGTTAACCGCGCCACTGATGCATGGTGGCCTGCTTATTACAAATCATCGGAGTTTCAATTGTTCCCGCTGGCATTTATCACTTGTCGCATCTCTACCCACATATTTCCAGAGGGAAAGTGTCTTATAATTAAAATATGAAGTAATCTGCCTCTTCAGAATATGAGCCCAGAGGCTACTTTCATCGAAATCAACATCTCGTTGTTTTGCCGCTACTGACCCATCAAAATTGGGCCTTGTTATTTGTCAAGTTTCTCAGTGAGTGTTGGCAGAAGAAGTTGACTGTTTTGAATTCCTGAACACAGATATCAACTCAGAAGAATGAAAACACATTCCTGGGCTGTTGTCGATACCAAAAGAAATTTGTGATTGATAATAAGCACACCAGTGATCACTTGATCGAGGTTATCAACAGACTATAACATGCGAGGTATGAGCTTCTTTGTTATAGCGTCTGTCTATGAGAGACTATGTCAGTATGCACCTGTTTGTTCTTCACACGCCACTGATTCTCGGTCTTTTCCGGTTTGCTTTGCCATATGCTGTTGCAGGGTCGGACGGCTGGTCCGTGGAACTCTTTCCACATGCTGGTTTTGACATTACACCACAGTTATTTTTACCTACCGTTACCACATTGTTTGTAATGTAAATAAGGCCAGAACACATCTTCTTCTTGCCACAAACCACCACGACCGCGGCCAGTGCAAGGCTCCTGCCTAGAGGTACCACCGAGGGACCTTGACCCCTTACTCCGGTAAAGCCGCCAGTGGGCTGTCTAGCCACCAACACCTCCAAATTCGCTTCCCACGACCTCGCACTCTTCCCACGGCATTTTTTGACATTCTTACTCTCCTTTTCTCCCCCTTTTCGCACTCTACGGCCCGGGAGCGGTTCCCACATTTTATTCCTCTCATTCTTTCGACTATCACACGGACTACCAACCCAAAATTGAACCTACGGGCCGGGCACACAACCCTGCAACAATGCGGCTAAGCCTTCCCACCGATTTCTTCTCTCTCCACTGCAATTCCGTCGGCTCCCAAACTCTGGATGCTTCCGCTGCCAACCATTCTAGGCTGCTTGGACTTTGTACTCCTTTGTACTGGAGTAAGGAGTGCATTACTCTAACTTGACTCATTGAAGGAAGCGGCGGCTGACAGGCAAGTGGCGGCAAGGTACAAGGCGATCAATTCCGTCCGTCATTCGGTTTCCAAATCAGCAAAGCGTGTAAGGACCCGGGGCACTCTTCGGAAGGTTACCGAACGTTGTACGCTGGGTATACATTGACAGAAAATACGCTACTGGTCTCCTGCTGAATGTCTGGTGCTTTTTATAGAAATTAATTTCTCATCACTGTCTATGCTAAATTGTGGCCGAGGAAGAATAAGTCGAACAGTACTGCCGCAGCGTGAAACTCGAGAGCTCTACCTGCTTTAAATACGGCGAGGATATTAAATGAGTGAGGGTATATGTGAGTGGATACTTGTCTTTGGGGAATGAGCATTCTTTCACTCTCCACACAGTTGCCGGACTCAGGGGGAACTGTGCCCACGGCCTCATTCTCTATGCCTACCACCTCCCTGGACATGACCAAGACATGTCTACGACATACATAAGTAACCGACTTTATGAAAGCCGGTGATGTGGGTCCCACATTTGGCATGATTCAGGTTCTTGGAGCTGGCAAAATTCCTTCACTTCACACAGAATCCCTCATAAAATGTTACAGACATCCATTAAGCATACATTAGGGTTATCCACAGTTGGCCTTTTTGCACCCTTTTTGCGCCCTTTTTGCGCCCTTTTTACGCCCTTTTTGCACCCTTTGTTATGTTTGGCAGATATTGGGTTATAAAATCCAGGAAAAATCACCCAAGTCCTTTTTGAACATTTGAGGTGGTATGTGACCTTTTAGGAATGATAGAAGCACCCAGAGTGCATGAAATAGAAAGAGGGAGGCAAAAAGGGTGTGAAAAAGGGTGGAAAAAGGGAGCCCTGAGCCAGGGTGTTCACAGTTGCCCTTTTTCACGCCCTTTTTTGTGCCCTTTTTTCTTCATTTCCCCCAGAATTGTATGCCGTTCCAAATGCACTTTTAATATTCCCCACCTATTTTGGTGTTTTCCCCTCATTTCAGGAATTCAATAACTTCCCCCTCAACTTTTCATCCTTTTGAAGCTCAATATAATGTGGGGATTCTTCTTTGTTTTCCCCTACTTTAATTTTCAACAACCTTTTTTTGGTTTCAAAAAAATTTCCCCTCAACTTTTTCAGTTTGAAAAATTCCCCACAACTTTTGGGCACAAATTTTTTTATTGCTCAAATTGACACCTAAAGCCATTCAGATACTAGATCTTGATCCCCCACAGGCCTAACCATGCTAGTTTCACCCCAGGAGTGGAAATACAGTGAGCATCAAACATCAAACACGATCACGTGTCATATGTCACCCGGGCGGCAAGCATGATGCCTGCTCATTCAGTTCTAGGTGTACTACTTGCAACTTGAGTGAGAAATATATTGAGAAATGAAGCCAGACTTGAGAGGATACAGCACATATTCATGGTGTGAAGCAAATCCCTAGGCTAGTGTAGCTGGAGTGGGCGTGAATTGGACTAGCAGGCATCGCACTTGCCGGCCCGTGTGACACATGATTGTGTTTGATGTTTGATGCTCACTGTATTTCCACTCCTGGGGTGAAACTAGCATGGTTAGGCCTGTGGGGGATCAAGATCTAGTATTTGAATGGCTTTAGGTGTCAATTTGAGCAATAAAAAAATTTGTGCCCAAAAGTTGTGGGGAAATTTTCAAACTGAAAAAGTTGAGGGGAATTTTTTTTTGAAACCAAAAAAAGTTAGTAAAGTAGGGTAATAAAAGTAGGGGAAAACAAAGAAGAATCCCCACATTATATTGAGCTTCAAAAGTATGAAAAGTTGAGGGGAAAGTTATTGAATTCCTGATAAAATGAGGGGAAAACACCAAAATAGGTGGGGAATATTAAAAGTGCATTTGTAACGGCATAATAGGGAAATGAAAGAAGGGGATTTCCGAGAAGAATCCCCACATTATATTGACCTTAAAAAGTGTGAAAGTTGAGGGGAAATGTACCAAATTTCCAATGAATTGAGGGGAAAACACTAAAATGTGGGGGGAACATTAAAAGTGCATTTGGAACGGCATAGAATTGCACGTAGAACCCGTTTTTTTTTAATATTCTACCCTTTTTGCACTTCTAATTGAAAAAGGGGAAAAAAAGCGGACAAAAACAAAGAGAGTGGCAAAAAGGGTGAAAAAAGGGTGGAAAAAGGGCACAAAAAACGGCAACTGTGAACAACCCTATTGCCTCTTTCATGACCCATAACTTTTTTTTGTTTTTTCAAAGTTGCTTCAGTTGCAGGCATTTTGGAGTTACGTCCGGATTTATCAAAATGCGGTGTTTTGACATGTTGGCGCCATGCCAACATCAGCTGTCAAAACAGCCCCAGGTCCTCGTCCATCAGAGAGGTACCCAGAGGATGAATGGGTACCCACTTGACACTAATAAATACATGGAGGAGATCTACACAGTGTGCAGATGTACAAATCTGCAAACCTGTGTGGACATGGGTCTTACAGACAACCCCCCCTGAACGCAGTGAATGTAATTGGATGTCAATGTCATAAACTGGCTCATAATTATTAGGTCCCTCCTCTAACAGAAGGTTTCTACACCCACACCTTCCCATACTTAATTTTCGTAAACCACGCCCTCGCCCGTGTGATAGCATCAGACAAAAATTAAATTGGCTTGTGATCAGATTTGACATGCTCAACTTCTCTGGACCCGGTCCCAATTCACCAAGATCTCGCTGAAACATGCTAGGAGGACGTAAATTAGATATAATTGAGATGATATTGGCCTTGCTGTAGCATGAATTCCTTGACTTTTCATCACAAGCCGTGCCCACGTCCATTTTGATGGCATCAGACAGAATGGCTTGCGCAAGCCACTTTGTTCATGATGGGCAGGAACAACTTCCCGGTCGTGTCCGCACCTCACAGAGGCCCAATCAACTCGAATATGTCAAATGTGGTTGTTTCCATCGTCAATTAATGAATATTTGCCCAATTGGCTGACTCTGCTGAATATTCACTGCAACTGCATCAGTAAAACTTCACATTTCTCTCTGAGGTCTTTCAGGTCTTTGCAGAGTTGTCAAAAACTTCAAACATCTGCCGAAGCCCAGAGATGTCAGGTCTCTGCAGAGAAGGTTCAACTAACCCTACACAGACCTCACATCTTTGCATAGTTCTGAAAGACCTCGAGGTCTCACCAGAGTTCTCAACGAACTCGGTACAGTTCTCAATGAATTCAGTACAATTCCTCTTGAAAGACCTTAAACACCATGCAGAGAGCGCAATAAAAAATGAATATATTCTTGAAATGGCAATACAATTTCTATCTATGGATGGGTGTCGAGTTAAATTCAAGGATCAGTTCGGCCTACTCAATGATGCTCTCGACGTCCGACAAGGCTACAGATACCGAGCACGCCTTATGCTTCTTGTCCATGCACTTGGCTGCAGCGGTGTTAACCTACTCCCGCTGCTCCTCGAGATCTGTTCGTACATAACCCCATCCACAAAAAAAGCACACAATAAAATGGAAACCGTATGGAAAGAGAGGGTATTGTGCACGCACCATTTCATTAGCGCAATTGTGGACACAGACGGCAGACATCTGTTTAAGGAGACGGAAAGTAAGAATATTGGCAGAAGGGGGAGGAGGACGCACCTCTGCTCTAGCTACAAAACAAGGTGCCGCAGGTATGGGGCGAGGATTGATGCAGAACCGATGATGTAGCAGCGAACTTTTCAGCACTGCTCGAAGGAGACTTGGAGCAGAGGCGCGGTGTGAACAGGGGACGAAGGGAATAAACAATGAAAGAGGCAGGTACACAGACGCACCTTCTATTCATTTCCCTCCTTCTCTAGCCAAGGCCTGAACTAAAGCCCAGCACCAGTCGGCGACGGGAACAAAATGGAAGGGGCAGCATGTCTTGTATGTCCTTCGGGCTGTCTTTGGATGCAGTGAGCGGGAAGAAGGGAAAGAGAGATAGAAAAGCTGGGCGGCCGTGGACGCACCTTTGTATCGGGGCTGGCACTATGCTGTCTTTCGGTGCCGTGCGTCTCTGTGTACGTGACCTGACCAGCCAGCAAGCGTGCTAGGGTGCTGGCCCAATTGCCGTGAGTCAGGTGAAGCAGAATCAGCGCCAGAGAAGAAGGAAGTAAGGAGATGAGTGGGATTACCTCTGTATTCATCGTGATTTACGCTTTGCCAGCAATGCACACGACTCGCTAGAGGTGTACTCGTGCGGACAAGGGGAGCGAGACGATCGTGGTGGGGGTCGACGGGAAGGCAAGCTGAGAAGAAAAGGAAATGAATGAGGGGATTTGAATGAAAGAGGTGGGCCAGACACGGACTTGGACCATCCCGCTAGTCGAGCTCACAGCCGTCGAGTGGATGCATATAAGTACTGGGGCACAAGTCAGTGGTGGACGAAGCAGTGGGAAGTAAACTTACCCAGATAGAGACGGGATTATCAGTGAAGACGGCAGCTTGGAGGACAGAAGGCGGGGAGGGCAGCGCAGCTTGGAGGAGGAGGAAGGAAGAAGGGTTTGTGTGACGTGGGATCAAAACGAACCATAGATATGCCCACGTGCGTTACGTGAACTTTAGGGCAGGTCTCGGCAAACCTTGTAACGCGTGGATTTATCAATGCTCTACATAATGGCCGCCATCTGCATTCTCAAAAAAAAACATTTGAAAGACACAGATGTGAATTCAGTGATAAGAAACCTTATATATTCCTGTTAAACTCCTATTCCGACATTTATTTTGTTGCTAGCTGACTGAGGTACATCCAGAGCAGTACGTTGGAAATCTGGTTTTTCCTGATGTTAAATATTCAGATTCCTTACTTACCTTTGAAGCCTATTAAATTAACACTCATGCAGACCATCTCTCACAATATAACATTTTTATTCAGCCACTGAACTCTGTCTTCTGTAGGGTCTTTCGGAGTGGGAGTTGTTTGAGGACTTTGGCATTTCCAAATATAGGAATTGATTTTGCAGAGTTCTTGAGGTAACAGAGTTCACAGAAAGACCTGCTCAGAGTGCAAAGACCTTTCCCCAGAGTGCAAACACCTCAGAGAGAAACATGTAGTTTTACTGATGTGAGATCAATCGCCGTCAACCGAGGAGCATTGAGACTGAAAATATATGGCCATACTGCTTTTTACATTCTTCTGGAATGTTAAAATGTAATTTTACCAAGGAGACTGACAGAATTTGGTATGATTTTTGGGAAGCATTAGGTGAGTTCAACACTGGTTTTGGGTGAATATCGATGGAACGGGAACGCTTATTACAATATTTTGTATACGTGTGGAAGCTAGCAAGCTTAGTATATCAGTTTAACCTCACAAGCCAGCTGGCTTGCATGTGAAACATGAGTTGCCCTCATCATCATTGGCGACAATGATGAGTATTGCCGAAGATATTAGATGTACATGAGAAGCTATATGCTAGGTAGCTGCAGGACACATATACTACATACTACATATGGTTCAACCTTAGGCCCTACACAGCATGCAGTGAACACAAGCCACATTGGATTTTTTTGCTGATGCCACGCGGGCAAAATGGCTTGCCAAGCCGACAAAATGGCTTGTAAGCCATGTGATGCCATCAAAATCCACGCCCGCGCCGAAACAAGCCATTCTGTGCCACATTTGCAAGCCAAAAGTTAACTCTCCATTCTGAGCCTATGCAAGGGACATACACCCAAGAAATCGCCTACACCTGGTCGAAAAAAGCGACTTAAGGCTCGCCAGACCCTCCCTACCCTATTAGCCGAGCACAGCCACACCCAAATGTGGTAATTTTCCCAGGGAAAATGTCCAAAATAGGATTTTTGGCCTTCAATTTTACCTTGATCTGGCGCACATCAGGGCTTGATTTACACTGTTCTGGGGAGATTGTCGCAATCAAGCCCCCTTCGACCTATTAGTGCACCTCAAAAAATCGAATTTTTTTCTGACCCTTCCAAAAGCATTTTTACCGCCATCTGAACAAATTCCAAAAAGTGGAATAAAGGGTCCCAGACCCATCCTACCCTATTAGCCTATGTCTTGGCATTCTCCGGTGGGTATCCCTTGAGCCTTTGACCACGCCGATACCCGAAAGTAGGGCATCAAACCGTCCCCGTAACCTTACGGGTTTGCGGGGGCGTAACCCGTCCCGTCGAAGGTTTTGGGCGACCTCCAGATGGGACGGGTCACGGTACGGGGTAAGGCGTAATAAGGCACCCTGTAACCGTGTGTTTACGCGTAATTTATTTGGCGAACTAGTTTTTGTTGCGAGCCTGCGGACCCCTGTCAATGATCGCTAATCGGTCGCTTGGATGGCATCGAAGTCGGCTGTCATCCCCCCACGGCTCTCCAGTCTCGGGAGCTCTCGGCATGCATGCCGGAAGTTTCCGAAACCATCTGGCACTACACTGACCTGCCGAAAACTCACTTTCAGGAACCCTAGAAGTTGTTTTAGATAGTTCATAATAGCAGGGGAGGTATTTCATCTATAACTCACTCAAAACTTGTCAATGTTGAAGCATCACTCGAGCACCCGTAAATTACGCCCGTCTACGGCTGTACGCACGGGACGAGTCCCGTCTATGGCCTCCATAAAGATGGTAAGTTACGCACGGGTCGTGCCGTCCCGTAGGCCAAATACGGGCATAATTCTTACGCCCGTGGGCGTATTACGCACGGTTTGATGCCCTACGCCAAAGAATTCAAATACCGGCCGGCTGCAAGCCCCATCGTCACCGAGACGCTCAAGGACGGTCGCTTTGGTGTGCGAGGGGCGGCGCCTACTACGAGCGCCACCCCCGCGCCCAAGCCGACGAAATCGGCCAAGGGGATGGAGAAGAGGTGCAGTTGGAAAGGAAACAAGAAACGAAGTGCAGTGAAGAAGTAGTGGTGTGAAGGTACGCCTGTCGCTCCTTTTCTTCGTTTCGTCCGTCTACGCTGCGACGCATTACTGATGAGGCCGTTTTTGTGCAGGCGTCTGCGTCGCCCTTCACCCTGCCTTCTATCGACTATTCTGCATTCTCTCTCTCTTAGACTCCATCCAGGACGCTCCCCCCGCTTCGCTCTTTGTCCTCGCCCGTCCTCGTCCGTGTCCGTGTCCGTGTCCGTCTCCCTGTCTCTGTCCTGTTCTCACCGCTCCTTCACTTCACTCTCTTTATAAAATTAAGCCTGTCTGTATTAACCGTTCTTTAAGATTTTGCTCGTTCGGCTGTATCCCCGTGTAACCTTTCCCCCTTTGTTCTTCGTCTGGCCTGCTCTTCGATTAACCCCTTCTGTTGTTGTCTCTCTGCTTTCTAACACTGCCTTTTCATTTGCCGTGAAACAGCTGACCTGCACGCAGCTTTTTCTGGACAGGTCGCAGTCGATCGCAGCCGTTGCTCTCCACAGCGCAGCATGATTCTATTCGTCAGGCCGGGCGGCCACGAATCCCCCCGGATAAAAACGGCGTGAATCGAACCCTTTCACTCACTTTGCTCCTCGAATTTATTTTCTTTTTGGTCTGATCTCTTGATTCGCTGCTACAGGGGATAGTCCTCTATTTGGCTTCGCCCTCAAAACTACTACTTCAAGCCTGGGCATCCGCTCGATTGTCCTCACAAGTTATATGTCTGCAACTGCCACTGGGTCGATACTCTCAATGCCGAATCTCGCGCTAGCTGTGTCGTGTCTGTTGATTCCTCACCCATGATTGTTTTTCATCTCAGTTGTGACCTCAACCCACGCCATGTTGCTTCCAATCCCGCCACCTTGCGACCTTATCTTTTATGTCAAGATTTGTGGCTTCCTCGTGTTTCCGTTGTTCAATCTGGCTGGCAACAATTTATGAACCAAATTCACACCCTCATCTCTTGAATTCTTCTGCTGTTGCTTCTGGCTGGTGCAACTTCCAGATGAATTAAATGCAAAATTGAAACATTCAGCTTAAGTTATCCTCGATTATATGATCTCACTAGTGCTTTCTTTTCCTCTCCTCTTGAGCACCAAGCTCCGATTATTCTTGGTTGACTAGCAGTGAGTAACTGCTCCTTTTCTGCCGTATCTCCTGTTATATCCCTAACAACTTCATATGAGTCGATTTCTTTGATTTCCCATGTTGTTTGCCGATTCCACTACCCACATCGTCTTTTTTCGTTTCTAATTGTATTGTATGTCGACAATAGATTATTTTATTTGTTTTTTCTTGCTATGCTCATTGCCGGAGCGAAGCGGCGGCTGGTCTTGTCTCCATATAATTATATTGCGCTGCACAATCAAAGCGCGCGCCGCTCGGCACGACAGCTGTTAGCGGCATTTAATCGGCATGTAGAACTGCAATTGTATTTATAGCTCCGCTCGGATGCTGATCTGCGGCTGAAGCCTGTCCCCATACTCCTCTTTCTTTAGCTTCAAAGGCCGCTTCTTTCTCTGCTCTAAAAACTAACATCAGCAAGTGGGAGCCGGCGCGGAGCGCCGGCGAGCGCTTATTGTATTTAAAGACACTGCTCCCATGTTTCTCGCTGATTATTGGATCTTTGAAGGTTCTTCTTTGCTCCCGTCTCTTCTATGCTTCTTTATGTGCAGATTTTAAAGTCAGCTGACCCAAGCTATACTGCCGATGGATTGCGGCTCGACCTGCAGGCGACTTCCGGCCCACGGGCATGAGAAAATACGACAAAAATATAAAGGTAAACCCGTGTTATCTGCGACGGAAAGCATGGATAGGCGACTTCTGGTCCACGGGCATGAGAGAATACGACAAAAATATAAAGGTGAGCCCGTGTTCTCTGCGATGGAAAGCATGGATAGGATAGTTATTTATTCTCTGAACCTTCAATTGGCTCTGTTTCCTCCTTGCCATTTCGGCCCGGCTACAATCGTGGTTTGAAGATGGACTGAAGGTCTTACTAATTCTTCTGTGGGGATATAAGTGTGGCTAGCAGGTCTAAGCATGGCTCACCCCCTGAAAACACAACCATGTTTACGAAGACTTGGCTCGTGGTTGCTCTTCTGGCAGTGTCTCATGTAGCGCTCGCTCAAAGCAACCTGACAGTTAGGACGACATCGGGGACATATCAAGGATCTGAAGAGAGTGGGGCAATCGAGAGGTGGATAGGCATTCGATACGGAGAACCGCCCACCGGCAGCCTCAGATTCAAGGCTCCTGTTCCGGTCAAAACGCCTGCAGCAGGCACCATAATGGCAACGACTTTCGGAGATGCTTGTCCACAGCCGGCCAGTGATCTCGGTGCTCCGGTCGGCGAAGACTGTCTCTTCCTCAATGTTTGGCGGCCTTCAGGAACGACAGCTACGGCAGGCCTGCCGGTCCTTGTGTTCATTCACGTGAGTTTCTGTAGGGTCTCGAAAGCTTTTCGAGCTGACTGCTGGCGTTATTTAGGGTGGACAATGGACGACTGGGTGAGGTCAACTCACATATATATGAGAGTCCTTTCGATTTAAGCATTTATCAGAGCTGGATCTCAGTATGATCCCACCCGTAAGCTAACCTCTCTCATGGCGTCTAAACAAGTAATCTAAAATTCATACTAGGGATCATCGACCGTAGCGTTACGAATAAGAAGCCAATTATATTCGTCGATCTGTAAGTAACGACCATCGCCCACTCTGGCTTGCAGGGTACTGAAAGCTCTCAAACATAGGAACTACCGCCTGAATGCCTTCGGCTTCGTAAGTAAACTCTCCTGCGTGCTTCAAAGTCCGCTCATGAGAGTGGATTAGGCCGCTAGTCAATTTATTCCAGCAGAGGATCTCGATATGGGCTTACTTGACCAGCGCCTAGCGTTGCAATTTGTTCAAAGTAATATTGCTGCCTTCGGGGGTGACCCACACAAGGCGAGATCCCGTCTCATCTTTGCAGACCCTCGTTCTGACTTATGGACTCGTTAAGGTCACAATATGGGGTCAAGTACGTCAGAGATCCATTTGCATCTGAACGTCACTGATTTCAAGCCTAGTCTGCCGGTGCTGGCAGTGTGGAAGCTCATACCATTTATTTTACGAATCAGACACTCTTCAGAGGAGTAATGGGTGACTCCATGACCGGGCCATTGTGAGGGATACTGATATTTTCTGTTGAACAACGCTAAAAGTTACTCACTCTTATAGCAAAAGCTCGCCGTTCCCAGCTCAGTATGATGCTCCTGGCAAGCCCTTTGCGGAGCTTACTCAACAAGCTGGATGCCCTCTAGGCAGTGGCTCTATCGCTTGCTTGCAGCAAGTCCCCTTCCAGGTGAATCGCTCGGAGAAACCTTCGACGAAATTAATCTGATGAGCCCATCTAGACCCTGTTAAGAATATCAAACGGCTTGATCGCGGAGACTGCGAATGGTCAAACCTGGGAGCCAACCGTCGGCGTTCCAGGAAGCTTCGCTGAAGAGAGAGCTTCAACTAGAATCTCCGCGGGCAACTTCTTACATGTTCCCATTCTTGCTGGTACTAATGCAAGTCGCCCTTTCAAGAATTTCGATTTGGGCTGACAGATATTTAGCTTAACGAGGGCACTATCTTCGTTGATGCTGTCGAAAACCTTCCTCATCCAGGTATGACAGAGGATCAAGCCTTGGATTTCTTCATCGGCGAACTGGTCCTCGATAATACCACTCTTACGCAAGCGACCCTGAATCAAATCAACGTCTTCTATCCAGCTAACGACTCATCGCTGGATGCTCCTTTCAACACAGGTAACTCCTTGTTTGACAGGGCGGCCGCTTTCTATGGCGACAACTTCTTCCAAGCTGCACGGAGACGCTTGTTTGACGCAGCGGCCGACCTCCAACCCCTCTTTGGGTACCACTTCACGGAGTTCGTACCCGGAAATAACCCAACCTTCGGAGGTGTGTTCCATATGTATTGGCATAGGCCTGGACTCACAATACGGGTAGTCGCGCATGCTTCGGAATTGCAGCTGTTATACGGACCAGTCCCATCTATCGAGGAGACCTTTGCAAATCAGTTCCTTGACTTCTACATCAACTTCGTCAATGACCTGAATCCGGGAAGTTCGTCAACCTTTTGTTAACTCGAATCAATATCTCACGGTTGATCTCCAGCTCCCTGGCCACAGTTCACGTCGACCAATAAGCAGCTCCTGCAACTTATGAGAAACAATGTAACAGCGGTCCCTGACAGTAAGTCGCATCGCTCCCGGAGGAGATATTGCTTATTGCTTGTCAGCTTTCGATGCCGAGATGATCACCTTCTTCAATACTCCGGAAGTCCTGAACGAGTTTGAGAAGTAAATAAGAGTACTATTGCCAAGGGGCATCGGAATCCAAAATTTCTCCATAGGCTCGAATTCAGACACAATTTTTGATTTCCAGTCAGAATCCAGTCAAAGGTCAAAGGTCAACGGTAGAGGGACCGGAGGGATACTTTATTACCACATTTGGTGAATTGATCGACAATTGATCGTGCCCACACTTCCAAACACAGTAAATTAACACGTCACAGGAAATCATGGAAATTTATAAATATACAAAGATAGAGCGGAGAAAGAAGCGGAGTTTTAAAAGTCTGTGACAGACAGACACATGTAATTTTATAAATAGGGAGATACTGAACCTTCATGGAAATGCTCACAAATAGTATCATCTTGCCCAAGAAACCATAGCCACGGTAGCAAAACTGCAACAAAGGGGTTGACAGATCCTTCCTTTCCCCAGGTGGTCATGGTCCTATTTATGTCGCTCAATACATCCTTGTGGGTCCTCCCATGCCCCACCAAGTATAGATAATTGTAGAGGCTTCAATCTCCAGCAGTTTATCAAGAAGACCAGAGTCTAAGTGAGTTTGGGTTCCATAATTGTCACCATTGTAACTTGTTGTTATCAAGTTGTCAATAGGGATGCGTGGCAAGTGGCAATACATAGGCCCTATAGATCGCAAGATTTGTCCCCACAGATCATTCTGTATATGGCAATTGACTCACGTGATCTCATGGGACTAGGATAATGCAAAACACTTCTGAAATATTTCTTTGTGGACAGTCGCAAGTGGGAAGGAGCAGGGTAATTTGAGAAAAGAGCCCAAATAACAACCAGCCACAAAATATATTCCAATCCTTATGAAGAGACAAGACGTGCCTTCACTTCGCTCCGGCGCAAGCGTAAGGCACCGAGTACTTGTGAAGTTACTGCAGAAGCAAAGGCACACTTGAAATAACTACAAAATCTATTTTCCAGCAAGGGAAATTGTTCCCAGTCTACGGTACGCTGTACACTTGTGTAATAGACTGAAAACTACAACATATTCACGGAGTACTCCGGTTAAGCCTGGAAAGGAACTGCAGAGTAGTAGACTCGCGACCAATGGGAACTTGGAAATAATAGAGTCGCTCAATAGGCTCATGTGAACATGGACTAAATTGAACGCACCTGAAGCTAAAAGCCCACCCATAAGACTTGAAAAGACGACGATTCAACATATGTGATGGTTGTGGCTGTCGCAGTTAGCTAACGGCTTGAGGTAGAAGATAGCCTCTGAGCGCCGTGGAAGAAGCATAGCCAATTAGCCAACATTGAGCGCCACCCGCGATGAGACTTTGTGAGCCGTATGATAGAATACATCGCGAGAGGGACACCCACCATGCCAGGCCGGGAGGTCGGTGTGTATTCGGGCGCACAGAATAGCGTTGACGGCACTGCTGTTGAACACACGATTGAATGAAATGAATGGTCCGGATTCTGAACCGCAATGCAAGAGGAAATGGGGGTAAAGTATGCATACATGTACCTGCTCGAGCTGTAGTCCAGCAGAACCGGGATGGACGTCTTTGAGAAGAGCAGAGATCAAGATTGAGACCGGAGTTCGAGCCGGGCACTTGAAGAAATGAAACATTTGTATTTGAATGGACACGATAGCCTCGAACATTGAATGGAGTTGCGAGGGAAATTTTCAACTCGACAGACATCTTGGATGGTAAAGGTTTGAGGTGCAGACCAAATGCAGTCAGAGCGATTGTCAATTGTGTGGACCGCACGGGAGAAAGCATTGGGGAACGCGCTTGTTGTAAGTTGAACTCAGGCAATCTCGCTAGGATTCATAGTTTTTGTTTGAGGGCTTGGAGCTTTACTGATTCATTGGTCGAAAGCCGTAGAAATTAGCTATTAATTCCGCTCTTGAGAAACATTTAATTCCAGGCCAAGGGTAGAGCTTTGAAGCGAAGCTGCTGGAGAACATTGCGTAGTCTTGCCGCGGTGTCGATGCTCGTGGGTCTTGACAATTACCTGAATGTTGCGAAAACTTTGATTCATGAAAGACAGTTGGCGAACACCAGATTGCTAGTGTGATGGAAGGAAAGGGCATAGCAAGTTTTGCGCGAGGTTGCACCCAAGTCTGGAATGAGCATTGCTCAGTCCTGTCTTGATGCCCGCCGTATCTTGCGGAGGGCTTAGTCATCCGGGGACGGCCATTTTCTGTCGACTTGAGGCGGGCAGGACAGATGCAGGATGGCAGGAGAGCACCAATATCTTGCAGCGGGTTTGGTCTATCCAAGGACAACTGTTCAGCGGTGTGGAGGGGGGAGAACAGCGGGTGGATGGGAGATGGAGGGGGGAAGGAAGCGCACTCAAGTCAAACGGCTCTCCTTTTGAGCGAGCATTGAGCAGTGTATTTCACGAACACTGGGTCGGTTAAAAATGGGCTGCACGTCATACGCACAGCCCACTGGCATCTGATGAGCCTGCTAACCAGAACAATCCCAATGCAGACTCGTTGGCCGCAGTTCAGGATTTTTGTGGTACGGATCTGCCGCATGCCGTCGTCATCTCAAGCCGGTGGGAAATGAACAGCGCAGTTCATTTTAGAGCTAAAAATTCCGTCGGCCAGGCTGCGCGTTAACGGCAACACAGCACTGGTACAGCATCAGGAAGCTTTGAAGACGATGGGAGAGACAGTTAAACGAATCTGAAACTGTAGGTTTCGAGCAGCTGAGCAGAGAGCGCGAAATGGAGTAGGCCCCAAGGGGATAGAGCCAAACACTCCCCAACGAATTGGGCAGTAAATCTTAATAGAACGGTTAATTAATATACTTGTAAAAAAATTATAACAGGTACATGTACGGTATACAATTAGGGAGTGAAGTAGGTAGAGGACGGGGACCGATTCCACCCTACCCTCAAGATGAGACGCCACATAGTTCAAATGACAATAGGGTCCATGACCCAATATCTGGTGCAAGTAAATGGTATGCCTAAAGCAGTGGAAAAGTAGCTTATCAAAATACAGAGGAAATTCATGTGGGCAGATCCAAGTCCTTTCCAGTGCAGTGGGACATGCTGCTGGCCCCAATAAGTGAGGACAGAAAAAAACATGTTCGACCTCACTGCCCAAAATGAAGCCCTTGAAGCTACAAAACCTGAAAGCTACCTAGAAATGGACCCACTCAAACAGGTGACATGGGCATATGTCACCAATGCCACTTTTGCAGCCCACGATAAGCTTACTTCCAAGGTCAAACCCGGGTCTCATGTGAATATGTTCATGCAGAATTTTACACCCAAACACAGTGACCTGCCATCACGATATAAGGACATGATCAATGTGGCACATAAATATGGCCTGAGGTTTGATGTCTTCAATCCCTCAGAAGATATTCGGGAGCAATTTCCTCTTTTCCACCACCTGCAGAGGACAAAACAAAAGAGGTGGGTTAGTAATACTGCACCCTGCAAATGCCTCCAGTCCAATCATCATGCCAGCACCATGGGCAATGTGGTGAAAATATCCTGTCAATTTAGTTGCTCAAGGCACACTGCAGTTAAGAGCTGCCTACTGTACTGACATGTATGGGAGCAACCGCCCTGGATACCGTGACATTTGGTTGCCATGAGACTTTGGGCAACGGGCTCAGCGGGACAGTGACGATTGCCAATTTTGGCAACCACCCTTGAACAACGAATTTGGGTACTCATATTTTCAAAGCATCTAACCAAATTAACTTTACAATCAGTGGCATTTGGTCTACTGTAAATTATACATTGTAATTGTATCTCTTCTTACACTGGTTGAAGATTTCAAGTTTTTCAGTGAAAAAATTGGTGAAAAATATTTTGAATTTTACAGAAATTTTTCACTGAAAATTCATACACATCTGCAGGTGAAACTTGTGGTGAAAATTTTGAAACTTTTTTCATCACAATTTTCACCTGCAAAAACAATAATAAAATGTGTGAAAAATGTTTGATGAAAATGATGTAAAATTGGAGAAGCAAATTGCAAGTTTCTAAACATTTTACAAAATCTTTATTTCATATTTTCACCAAAAAACATGGTGAAAATTTTATATTGTTTCTTACCAAGTTTCCAGTACGGCACATTTCAAGTTTCTCTGGATCTATGCCAGTTGAGCACCTCATGGATTTCACATCTGGCCCCAAAAACAGACACACCAGAGAATGCACACATTCAGTCAAACTGAATTTCAAACCAAAGGCTGAAGTGTCAGTTTACAGCCGTTTGCATAATTGATGACAGTCAGCCCAAAAAAAAAAAAAAAAGAAAAACAAACATTTGATAGCATCTGGTTCGGTCGTCATTTCCCTTCCTCTGAACCTTTTCTCGATGTTTTTGAAGGTACAGGAGTTATTTTTATCGACTAATCTATGATTCTACAAGCTTGAATGGGCTGAAAATGTTACCTAGAACTTTCAAACTTTTGCAGTCCTAAAACCAGATCAACATCAGACTCTCGCGACAAATTATTTTCTCAAGTTGAGCTTCGACTCTACTTGGCGCTTCTTGGGCGTTTATTAAGCGCTTATTCTGGGCTTCTCGGGCGCCTAAAATGGACAGCTGTCCGTTGGTTCCAGACCAGTCAACAGCTGCAAACATAGCTTGCGTCTTTCTCGCTTCCACATCTCTCTTGTGTACTCGTGTCGATGGAGGAGCGCACCACACTACTCCACAGCTACCTTCCCATTGCGGGCCAGTCCGTCACGCCGAGCTACGATGGCTAGCACGAAACGATTAGCAGGAGGCAGACTCAGAGACGAGGATACGTATCGGTGACCCGCCCGCTCAGTACGTATGCCAGGTGATGTGCACAATTGTCGTTCTACTCAGTGCTGGCGTGTGCAGAGCAGCTGGTCATGGAAAAGAGATGCAAAGCGGTTGCCCTCATGCCAGCCACCCAAATGCGTGGCCCCTGGTGTGCAGAGAGATGCGGGCGTGCCTGTAGGCGAGGGAGAGGTGGGACTGTGCAGACTCACGAGCGAAAGGAGACGAGCATGCTGGCATGTGCAAAGACTGAGGCCGGAAGAATGTGGTGCTGCATGCCTGCAGATCTACTAACAAAACATGAGTGTGCGCCGAAAAAATGAAAGTGAAAGAGGCGGAAAATAGCGGATGAAAAACCTGTCAACCCGTACTTTATTGACATCCCGATCTCACGGTAGCATGCACTGCGCTAGAATTGATGCTAGGATATCATCACGATATTCAAATTGGAGGGAAATATAGGAAGACGTGCCGAAATATGTGGGACCGCTTCCAAGAGTCGGCATATGACTTGTCATCATCTGACTCGGATCCGGTCTTTATGTGCTTGTCCGGGCTGGCGGGAATATCTGAGGCAGCCAGAGCACGCGCTGGGCTTTGAGGCCCACTTTGAGCTGTGTACGCAACTTTCTTCGTACCATGCGTCTGAACTCACGGTTTTCCTGATAGCGTCCCCCCTGATGCCGCGGAAAGGGGTGCTCGGGCCGCTCGAGGATAACAGCTGCACCATGTCAGTGGAAGGACACGGTATGGGATGGTGCGAGGCTGTAACACCACCTCATTCCGCTGAAAAGGACACGAGATCTGCTCGAGAGCATGCTGCCCGGGTACTTACTAGATGTCTGCATGTATATGTAGTGCTAACTGAATGATATCCTCCTTGTATATATTCGGCTGTATGTGTGAGAGGCAGTGAGAGGACATTCAGGCCGTTACTTGGCCAATATTCAAGCTAGACTCCAAACCAACCTGTCTATCGATTTGGTGTGAATGGTGTGTTGATAGAGAGCTTGCCCCATAGACAGATGGTCACCGGTCTGTATTCATGCCAATATTCCGCCAATACAGCCCGTTTCGGCCAGATATTGGCCCGGCCCTAATACGCCACATATTCAAGTTGGGATTGGTGCGTTTTCCCTCCCTTTGCACCTAGACCCAACAGACAGCTGTCCATTTTAGGCGCCCGAGAAGCCCCGAATAAGCGCTTAATAAACGCCCAAGAAGCGCCAAGTAGAGTCGAAGCTCAACATGAGAAAATTATTTGTCGCAAGAGTCTGATGTTGATCTGGTTTTAGGACTGCAAAAGTTTGAAAGTTCTAGGTAACATTTTCAGCCCATTCAAGCTTGTAGAATCATAGATTAGTTGATACAAATAACTCCTGTACCTTCAAAAACCTCGAGAAAAGGTTCAGAGGAAGGGAAATGACGACCGAACCAGGTGCTATCAAATGTTTGTTTTTGTTTTTTTTTTTGGGTCAATATGCAAACGGCTGTAAGATTCAGTCAGACCAAAATTCAAACCAAACTAAGTATTATTGGTTTAAATTTTGGCCTCACCAAAAATCAATGTATTGGTTGCAGTTCTGGTTGAGCCAACAGCAAACCAAAACAGAATTTATTGGTTCAAGAATTTGTTGTACCAAAATCTAAATCAAAACTACATATTTCGGTATTACTGGTTGAACATTCCAAATTTTACACTGAAAATTCTGGTGAAAAATGTTTTGAATTTTATAGCAATTACTATTGGCCACCAGGTAGTTGGACACCCCTAGGTAGTCGGCACCTGCTAATATATCATGGGGGAGTTTGAAATTGTGAACACTTAGCCTCAAGGGATCAAGTACAACCTTTGAGGACCTCCCATACCAGATTTCAACATAAAGTGATGTTTCGGCCGACAGTTACGCGAACTTTGATCGGAATCCACACCGTGTGAGCCATCATTTCTTAACTCTACTTCACCACCCACACTCGCCACTGCTTGTTATCCACCAATTCTCCACTGTTTCATGACTTCTTGCGCTCGTTATGTTGCCTAAATGCGTGGAATTTACCTCTGATGCAGCGCGGTTCAAAGAACAGGAGTGATACAGCACACGACAGCAAGGAAAACTTGGCTCACATTCTGATCAGCTGTGATGAAATGCCTCCATATCCAACGCACAGTTCAAGGTATGAGTCTGGCGCTTGGCATGGGCTTTTTGAGTTACTTACCCCATGCCTACAACCCTTAATCACTATTTTTTCTATTTTATTTCTGGCTTAACCTTAGCCATTACCTTGAAACACGCCATTTTGGTGTCGCAAAAGTCTAAGATTTTTTCAAAGGGTTGCTTGTCCCTAGAGATGTAAATATATGTTTGGTAATATACATATATGTACCAATAGTCACCCTGCACTGTATCCTGGGCCTACATGTCCGCTTCCTCTGGCCACGCACAGGGGTTTACTGACATGTCCCAAAAGCGGCAGTCACCCCCCTTCCGAGAGGTGTTCATATACCCTCCTTTCAGATAGTATGTGCACCGAAACCATCCACAATCCCATAAATAAGCCAGACACCTAGATCAGGATACATTTTGGGCCCAGTTTTGGCCTCAGTGGCCTACACGGTGAGATGGCCGAGTACCCTGTTTGTTGCCTTTTTGGACATGCGATCAAAAAAAAAAATTCACATAGAACTATAGTCACTCGTAAAATCTGCCAAAATATTTCGAACCACTCATAGGATGTATACCTTTCATTTGTGGCCCAAGCCACCCTGAACCTCACTTGCAGCATCCGAGAAATGACACCAACCACTAAGGTGGCCGAGTACCCGGTGGCCAATAGTAGGGGAGTTCATGGTAGGGCCAAATATCCTGTTTGTGAATAAATATATTCATTTGATGGGACAAATAAAATCATCGTTTGTGGAATAAATGCGTGATCACCCCATTTGAGTCCCAGGATATTGTTATATTTCTATAGCATCAATTCCACCTGCCAGGCACGCACCACAGAAACCTTATGTGCACCGAGTATTTTTTTCTGTTTTTTTGATGTGAGGAAAGGGCTGTTGCAGACAATGAGTGGAAGAGGTGGGACGACAGGCAGGAGAGGGGCAGGATGATGGGTGGGACGAGGCGAGACAATGGACGCAGAAGGTGGGATGATGGGTGGGATGAGGTGGGATAATGAGTAGGAGAGGCAGGATGATGGGTGGGGGGCAGGACAGTCATGGGCAGCCTGCTTACTCAAGCAGGTATATTCCACAAAAAAATGTTTGTTCCACAAACGAGATCAAATCTCGTTTGTGGAATATTTTTATTTTGGAAAAATAATCGTCCCATCACACAATTATTTTTATTCACAAACAGGAAAATATTCCCTAGCATGAACTCCCCTATTTTTCACTAGAATTTTCACTGAAAAACTTGAAATGTTCAACCAGTGTTTGCCTGCTATCTTGCTCTCAATATATCATTTGCAATTGAACATGGAGACGAGACAAATATCAGCCAAATTGTGGGTTTAGAGTCATGCCCAAGATGCCTGACCTCCACCTTCAAAGCCTGTACAGGCTCCCTCACCGCATTCTTCTCGGGACCGATCAGCAGCAACCCTGGTTCCCCTAATATCATTAATTGTGAAAATACTCTCTGTAACATGACTGAAAACTGTCCACTGGTGCATACACTGTTCTTTGTATTTGACTCTGGGTCCTCTTTCTCATTAATGACCACAATTCAGGGAGGTAACGGCACTCCGGGAGGGGGTTTCAGCTGGAGCATTGATCCCAATGTTGGATTGTGTGGCGTTTTTACACATGACTAGTAAACGTCCATAATATCTGTCAATCTTGAACATCGCACTACAAATTGATCCAGACATAGTACTGCTGTGTCGTTATGGTCAATGTGCATTTTTGTCTGTGATGCAACATGAACGATTATATTTTTGTTGTACGGGTATTTCCCTGAATCGTCATCTACTCGAGTATTCAGAGCCGTTCCATTGCCTATTGACTGCGATGCAGGTCGGGGTAGGGCGAGAAGAGAGATCATGGTGAATTCTGCATCCATTAATCTGGTGCATCAAGCTTGAAATACAGCGGATCAGGGTTAAGTGTCTCAAATGACTCAAAGCAGATACTTAAGCATACTCTAAGTTGCTAACTGCACAGCCCACCCACCTAACCAACCAACCAACCTATCTCGGTGCTACTCAATGCTAACCTGCCACGCCACTCGCGCCCTCAGGCATACTAACCTGCCCGCCCCTGCATACTAACTTGCATGCATCTGTACACTAAGCTATGCACCCTAACTCCTTTACTACTCCCTAACCTCTGCACCCATCACTTTTAACTCCCTCTGCCCACCTCATCTGTCCTGACCTAAGTCCCCTGCACTGTGACCCTAACCTGCTGACCTATATGGGCAATATATTGTGTAAAAACAACTCCATTTTTTGCATCTTTTTCCACATGTTTTTCCTGCAGGCAACCACAACTTTGCAACCTTGTCTGCAACTTCCAGTGTTGATTGCAACTCCAGTTTCTGCTTGCAAACTTGGAGTGTAGGCTTCTAAATTGTTTCCTACATCCTGGAGGGCAGCCCAACACCTTTTTACGTGCAAGTCAGGGGATAGATAAATGGTCAAATATATATATTGATGATCTTATGATTCCCATCGGTCTGGCCATCATGATATTATTGTGGCAATGCTTTTTCAGGTTCACTAGCATCCTATAGTGCATGGAAGAAGTGTTGAATATTTCAAGGACATCAGTGTCACTCCTAAGAGACTGAAATCCTTAGAAAACTACAGTGTCAAAACCCGGATCCGAAAAATGCCCAGATCCGAAAAAATTACATTTTGAGCTGGAACCCCGAGGGCATTCAGGTTGATTCTTTTTTGCGAAATAATTACAAGGCCTATGAGTAATTGAATGCACAAAAGATCAGCGTTGGGCCTGTTTGGCGCGAGCGAAAAATCAAAGAATTGCCAAAAATGGCCAAATCTCACTGATGGTGGCTGAGAATTGTAAATTCTGAGGATGGTAGTGGCTCATTCACAACTATGATATTTTATGGAATGAATATTGTATATTGGGGTATATTTAGACATTTTTTACCCTGCTCAGTAGGGGTAAATGACAGGAATGAGTGCACATCTTCTCTGGCCCGGTGATTGTAGATAGATCTGAGTTGTTTAGTCCATCCGTCCCTCTGGGGATCTGTCCCATAAGAACAGCCCAGAGTGTTATCTGTGGGAGGTGTATATGAGTGCATGAGGGCGTATGGGGCCAAGACACTGCAGAGAGAGTGAGTGACAGGACATTTCTGATCAAAATTTTCGGATCCGGGTCAAACCCCAAAACTAGGCGAATATGTAAAGTAATGGTGCCGTGCGACACAACAAGGGTGCCAAAAATCTTGAAAATATTTATGCATGAATTTCAAGGTCTGTAATTTATCCTGATCAAATCTTATAATGAAGTGCGCTTTCATGCTGGCACAATACTGGGTCAACTTTTTTTTTTTCACATCCGGGTTTTGACACTGTACTACAAACTTGTTGACAAATCTCCTGATGTGGAGATTGTTGAAGTGCTGTATACCATGCCCTGGACCTGTGGATGGGTCTTAGAATATGATAATTTCGACGTTAGAATCCTCAATATGCAATGCAGGCCCACAAGAATTGATTTATAGAATTGACTGTGGCACAAACAGATAAAATTTCTCTAGCATCAATTCAGGAATGGAATATTAACCTTGGGATCAGAAGTTTTAGATCCATGACTGCCGGCCAGCTTCAACGTACTCAGGTTGAAGTTGAAAAAACATGGTTGAGTGAAAAATGTTGCAAGTACAATAGGGGACTTCACGGTAGGCAATATTTTCCGGTTTGTGAATAAAAATATTCAAGTGATGGGACGATTATTTTCCCAAACAAAAAATATTCCACAAACGAGATTTAATCTCGTTTGTGGAATAAAACAATTGTTTGTGAATTTATTCGTGTGAAATGCACCATCTCCTCTACGAGCAGCCCCAGCACACGCAGCGGCTCCTTAGATGTCACCTCCTCCTCCGTATCCTCGCATGACAGCTCCCCGTCCGCGCCGCTGCCGGGGCGCCTCTCGGAGGACGGCGCCAACCACATCCGGCGCTTCTCCTTCCTCGGCACCGTCGTCACCGGCGTCAACTCCTTCCTCAAGCCCGCCCCGCAGCCCGCCCCCACCCCTGCCGCACCCGAGGCGGCCTTCCCTGCGATCCTTGCGTGCCTCGCCACTGCCGCGCCGCTCCTCTCCTCCGTGACTGTGCGCATCACGCCACCCACGCTCATCACGGCCCTCGCCGCCAAGGAGACTGCGCACCCGGGCCGCCAGCTGCTCGGCGACGAGAGGGTCGGGCTGGGGAGTATCCTCGGGTGGGACCAGCAGGAGCGGGACGGCAGAAGGGAGGCGAGGGAAGGGCGATGGTGGGGGCACATGCCTCCTTGCCGAAAACAATAAAAATATATTCAGAATGACACAAACAAAATCTTTATTCACCCCATCACCTGAATATATTTATTCACAAACAAGAAAATAGGCCCTACCGTGAAGTCCCCTAATGGTTGTAACAATTTGCAGTTGCAAGCATCAAAGTTGCAGGTATGCAGTGGGAAGTTGCATTTACTCACATGCAGGCAACAAAAGTTGTTAGAACTTGCTAATTTTGACTGAAGTTGTGGTTTGGTTGTGGTGAAAAAATGGTGATTTGGGCCCAAATTGCATTAAACCACTTTTTACACAATATATGTGCCATACATAAACCTACCTCGGCGCTGGCCGCGGTTAGCATTCCCATCCGCCTGCACGGTTGCGAACGCCGTATCTCAACCCTCGCCCAACCTCAACTCCCGCTGTTCGCCTTCACGCGACACGTTTGTTTGCTCACGTGTGACAGCGCCCTCCGTCGATCCTGACGGCACGTGACAACCACCACCACGACTCACTCGACCTGCACGCCGTTTTACGGTGCGCACGTCGTTGCCGCCCTTGCCCTCCGCCCCGCCCGCCCGATCGTGATGCCACGACACCCTTCCTCCTATGCTTTGCCGCCCCGCCCGCATCCGCCCTGCATTCACGCCGCCCTGCCCAATGCCGCTCGGCTCGCCACTGCCTGCCGTTGCCGTGACGACCAAGAGCGCGACGCCACTCTTTGCCTCTCTCGAGTCTCGACCACCAACCCCTTCGCCGGCGCCAGCGCCCGTCCTACGCTACGATGCCACTCCCACGCTACTTTGCCGCTCATCAGACGACGCTACCGTCGTTCTCCCGATGCTCCTCATCCGTACCATCGAGCTCATTGACGCCAACATCCTAACCAGCCGTATGCACCTGCTCACCCTCGTACCCACCATCCCGCTGCGACCACCCCGCCCTCACCAACCTCTGGCTCGTCCAATGGCCACTACTATCTCACCCTTGCACACAGGCCTTCCCGCCTCCATACAGAGAGCGGGCTGCTTGCGACATGACTCAGTGGGTCGTTCGCGCCCGTCTTGCGGCGAGCACGGCTGAGTTGTTGATCGCTGCGATGACCAGCGGTTCCCTCTCAAGCCGGGTAGACCACCGCTGCCATCCTCCACGTCCCGTAAATCCGACGCCAGACCTCCTCATGTCCAGGAAAGCCGACACTACCAGATCCGAGGGCAGTCGCAGCAAACCCTTCCTGCTCGAACGAGCCGTGCAATACCTCCTCGACAGCGACGCAAACTCCGACTGAAGTGCGGAAAAGACCTAGCTCATGGGCGTGCGGCTGCCGGGGCAGGGGGTGGAAGACGAGGAGTTGGTCATGCATGATGTACGTTCTTCCCATCCCTCCCTCCAATTCTTCCTCCTTCCCTTCCCTCTCCCATTCACTTACTAACCTTGACCGATTCTTATGGCCAATACGTCCATACTTCGTTCGCGTGAAGACGATTCGCCGCGGCAGCACCATCAATACCGCGGCCGCCCTCCCTCTCAACGTTGGGATGCGTCACGGCGACATCTCGAGTGGCTCGCATGCACTATGGTCACGGCGTCGTCGCGGGCGGTCGGGTTGAATGGGAGTACAAATGAAGTTGAGTATCTCCTTCCTTACTTCCCATACATCCGTTCCTTTCCTCCTCATTTCTAACCCTTCTTTTCACTCGTACCGCTTTTTTTAATTTGATTTATTAATTTCTCGCTTTTTCTTGACTGTCCCCCCTCGCTCTTCGATCTCGTTCGCTCGCTAACTTATGTTTGTTCCAGAATCGTTGTCGAGGCATTCCCCGCATGCAGGCTCGGCGTCTCTGTCCTCAGTAATGAGCTAGCATGTCATACCTTACCATGTATTATTTGCGCGAAATCTCATGAATATCATTCAGTTTTCCTCCACATTACCATTTTCTCCGATTATAGACTTCCCGCGACGTCAGAAGACACCAAAGCGAAAGGTTTGCTGACAAATTTTGAATTCAGTTTTTAGTCGATAAACCGACCATAAGGTTTTTATCGAAAGTCATGTAGCCATCCCCGTACTTGGCGATGACGATCAGCCCCCCCACCCCGCAATCCCAGAAACATGTAGGTAAGTCCTTCCTTCTTCCTTCCTTCTCCCCTTCCTTCACTTCCCTCGAGGTATTTTACTCCCTTTTTCTTTCGCTCTCATAAGTCGCGTGGGAGCAGTCTAGGAAGAAACTGGGAAACCGAAGGAGAGTCTAGATAGCCTGGGGACGCAGTACCATGAAATGCACAATGTAAGTAATGCAGTCTCTCCATGGCCGTTGGGGCACTTCCCATAGTTTAGCAGAAATTCGTTCAAAGCCGAGAATGATACACTGAATTGAAATGAGTGCATTTTCGGCCAAGTTCCGCTTACTCTTTAGACTCAAAGACAAAAGCCCCTCATGGCACGCGACTACGATTACAGGTCTTAGCGAGGACGTCTCGCGCCTTGAGAAGGTCTGCCTCCTTTCAATCTCATTTAAATCATAAGAATGTGACTAGTCATACTTATGTCCTGTGGTACGGCAAACAGATGGCACAAAGCGTGGTTACACCGTGGCCACCTATTCTCCAAGTCAGCAGGTGCGGCAAAGTATGCCTCCAGAATGTCAGCAGGTTGCACTGAGTGCAATGCGTCCAGATGTAGAGCGCTTGATACGAAGCCTGCTCTCGTACCGAAATCCCATCCATCGAGCAGGAGGTGCCGTGCTCCCGCATAAAGGTGCGAAACCCTTATCTTTAATCCGCCCTCCTTACTATCGATTCAACCTTTTTTCGTCAATATTGTCTATTTTCAAGTTTTATCACATCTAGTCATTCTTCTCCATATTTCCATCTGCTTCATTCGCCCGTTCTCATGTCTCATTTCGGTTTTCTTCATTTTCGTGACTTTCTTTTCCGTCCTATTGTTCTCTTCCTTGCTCTCCCTGATCTTCAGTAACGCCCAAATTACTTGTTAGCGTCAACCCTTCCGTCATCTTGAATTACTTTGCTTACGCAGACAGGGGATTTCACTCCGCGCATTCACGGCGTAAGTCTCGTCTCTCGGTTGCCGAACCCTAACTCTTCTTATTTCTATCCAATAAGCGATTCTACACGACTTGATAGGTCGACTGAATCTTCGCGCTCAGTTCATGGATCTCGGACTCGGGTGCGCGGTCAGTTCCCTGATTTTCCCTTTTCCCCATTCCAAACCTCTCTTCTCGTCTCGATTCCGGTTCCTGGGCTGAGTATGTGCCCACTGGAAATGCCGATGCGCGTTTGTTGGCTAGTATTGCTATATTGACCTACCGTTTCTATCACATCTTCGCATTATCACGTCATTTCAACTGCATTGGGAGGGAAAGAGTGAATGGAATAATTGCGGTATGTACGTTTTACCTGAATTTCGAGCTTCTGCTCCAAGGGAAGTAAATGCTCATAGTTTCGCTTCTTTCACGTTGCAGTACCGACTTCCATTCCGGACAAACCTAACCCCTTTCTCCGTTCTCCCCTCGACATGCCATGCCGACTTGCGAGGAATCTGCCTCGGGAGGTAAGTATGGTCTCTGGGTTCTTGCACCGCTCTGATATTGGCGCCCAAATTGACGCCCCCCGTTGCCGCCATCAGCCGAGGCCCGAGGCTGACGTTCAGTTACCTCTTCTTTCTTTTTCCGCTCATCATTGACGGAAACCCTCTGGGAACTTAGGCCTCAGTATCCGCTAAAGCCTTCATTAAACGTACCAGTCACTCATGAACGAGGACGACAGCCGCGCGGATGACTCGTGGTTTTCCGTCGGTACGTTGGTGATTCGGGCAGAGCAGAGCATTTTCGCGTCTCAAAAGCGATTTTGGCCTCGCGATCCTTTGTTTTCGCCGATATGGGGGCTTTTCCCAACCAACCAGAGGCGATACACCTAGCATTGATGGAAAGCCCGTCGTAACTCGTGACCCTCCATGATACTGGCAAGGAGGTCAAAGTTTTCCGTTTTGGCTCCAGGTACTTCTGCAAGTACTTTAACTTGAATTCCAGTGTTCCTACACTGTAATGCACAGAAGCTTCTTCATGCCTCCTCCCGATCCCGTCGATATTGACGTTGTTCTCGGCATCTTCCGCTTCCCTGACAAATACGACGCTTTTCAATCCCTTTTCGCTCGTCCTCCTTCCTTAAACCTTCCTCTCTTTCTACAAGTTTCTCTTCATTCGATTCCCTCTGGTTATCGTGCTTCTTATGTGGTCACGTCCATTCCAACCTACACGAAGACATTCTGCTGTCCATTGTTTACCTCCCTACTGTACCAACTTGTATGGTAGCAACGTAACGCATAACGCGGCCCTCAAAATGTTGCCTATTTTTGGCTGCGTAACGCATAACGGAGGCTCGGTTGCTAGCTAAAATAATGTATTTTTCCCTATTTTTTTCCCCTGTAAAACAAGTCAAAAAAATGGCCAAAAAAAATCGCTGTTATTGTGCTACAAAGTGCTTGTAATATCAGCTAAATTTCCCTCAATCTACACTCATGGATGGTTTAGAAGACGTGAATAACATTGTTGACACAAATTCTCATTTTAAGTAAGTTAGTGGTCCATTGTTAGAGTGACTTGGTGTCCTTAGAAGTTTTTTGCGGGTTGCCTAAATGGTTGAACATAACGCATAACTTGGGTGCTGTTGCTAAGTCGGGGACTGAATTTTGCGTAACGCTGCCGGCGTGGTTGCTACCATACAAGTCGGTACAGTATGGTCTCGATGGTCTGCGCTCGTTGCAGCCCTTAATTTTTCTCTCAGTCGGCGGCGCTCTTCCCTTTTCGTCTCGTCTGTGCCCTTCCCCATGGCTTTGATCCGTATTCTGCACGTCGCACTCTGCCGTTGCTCTCTCGGTCGTCCTGGGCTCTGAAATTCTGAAATTCCTGATTCTGTGGTGCCTATTCCGTTCTCCAAGCTGCTCATCGGTCTATGCGTATCTGGCGAAACTCGTTAGCGGCTCTCAATGAAACCAACGTTTAAGAAACTGAACGGAAAAAGATAAACACCATTCAGGTGCTCGGAACTCGAAAGCGCGCGCATCGGACCGAGTTGGGCAATCGAAAGTCCTGCCAAGCCCTCAACTTAATCATAAAACACATCGGTATCTTAAGACTCTCGTTTCGTCATTGTCAATCCCAGCGCGAACATACATTTGTCCTGCGCCACATGGTAGGTCTGCATTCCTGTCTGTCTCTGTCCGTGGAATGAGCTGAGTTCGACTGCTGAATTAACGTGTTTTCATCTCGCTGGGTTCTCCGCAGCCGATCGAAGAAGCGAGCATCAAGGAAATACCAATCAAATGGGCAGCGGCATTGAGATTGTCTCATTCTCGGCCTGTCTGTTTTTAGCCAAGCAATCTAGCCCCTTATTCATCTGAACTCGGGACCTCTCCGCAACGGGCTCGGTCAGCTACTTTCCTGGTTTCCATCGACATGAATACTTCTGGCTGGTTTACACTGAAGGAACAGCGCCTCGAGCCTTACATTCGGGAAGAACTGAACATTGCTGACCCCGTCTATTTTCTTTGCGGCGTTCTTGTTTCCGCAGCACACAACAATTAATTGAAACGGCTAAGGGTCGCCGGTTTCAGTGCGCACGAACTTCGAATCACGGCGTAGGGCGTTCATTTCCGATGATTCGTGGCGACGATAGCCCAGCGTGTGGTCCGGAAAATCGCAATAAATTACAAGCTGCTTTTACAACTGTAATCCTCAGGTTCCGGCTTCAGCTTGAAACATCTTTTTGCAGCTTTCCTACCGCTATTCATTTGCGCTACCGCCGAGGTGGTGGTGATGGGGAAGCGAGATAGTCCTCCAGTTGGCTTCTCTCGCATTAGAGCTGCACCATCCCAGTCGGCGTTTAGCCTTTGTGCAACGCGATATTGGCGATCTGCAGGACGCTATGTATGAGGTCAGCATACCCAGAAATCCGCGTTATGGGAAGTCCTTGACGCAAGACGAGGTGAGCTGTTTTCATCGCTTCGTCGTAACATTGTTATGCATACGATTACGCCTAGGTCAATGAATTCGTCGCTGCATCAGCGGACATCATATCTCTCCACATTCAAGAATGACGGCACCAACCAACCGATCGTACGCACGCTCACATTATGTCAATAGTGCTGGCAAAGTTCGGTTCGGACAACCTTGAACCTTGAACCTGAACGCAGGTTCACGTTCAGTTCGGCGTTCGAACGCGTTCGAACCTAAAAAGTTCACCTAACACCGGACATGAATTTTCTCGGTGGGAAACAGTTTCTGGATGCCAAAGCTGACCTTGGGATCCATAAATTTATTGTAGAAAGCTTTCCCAGCCTGAATGTCAGCCCTGAACATGATTTAGCTCGGATCGCACGTGTGACAAAAGGGACAGCCAGTTACTTTGAAGACTGGAATTGCAAGGTTGCCTTGGATTCTGGTTAGGTGGGCGTAAACACAACTAATGTTGAGTATTATCCAGGTTTGTGGGGCAATTTGACTCAACAAAACTCACAAACCCAAGTAAAATGACCGATATTGATCGCTTTCGGTTCGATTTTGCGTTCAGGTTCGAACGCGCCTCACGCGGCCTGAACGCCGAACCTGAACCTGGTGTTCGGTTCGGGCAACCACCGAACTTTGAACCTGAACGCGGCGTTCGGTTCAGTTCGGTTCAGGTTTGAACCGATTTTTGAACCGGACCTTGCCAGCACTACTCACATACTCGATCCCCGGTGCACTGAAGACCAGCATCGAATGGGTACATGATTCAAGCCCATCGTCTGAATTGATTTAAGGAGAACTTAACTCATAAAATACTAATAGCAGTTACTGTACCCGTGTTTCGCCACGGAAGCGATGCAAACACCTCTTTTTTCTCAAACAGCCTTGGTCCTTTTGAGCCTGAAGATGCCGTTCATCGTCGACCTTTGGCCGACTCCTCGCGGCCTTATTATGAACAAGAAGTACTGTCCAGTGGAACGTGTGGATCATCCTCAAAGCAACTCACTGTCTCGATCGTAAATTTATAGATCAGTTAAGAGGTAATGTGAACTTTGAACCATGAAGCTCACCACATTATCTAAGCATCTGGCTTCTATAACTTTCCCAATGCGTCTCTTGACGTCATGGCTCATTCATATCATTCAAGTTTAAGTGCTTGATCTAGAGCTTGAGTGGGATCTGCTGAACAAAAAAATAGATAAACTAATTTGGCATCCCACGTTAATACAAAACGATCTTTCCGTCACTAAATAACAGCTGTACAGCCGGCTTCGCAAGTTTATTAATACCTTGGTGTCTCCACGACAGTTCCTCCTGTAGCCACCGCCAATAGACCTAGCCCCCCGCGATGCATCTGATTCGCGAACATCATGCTCATCTGCAATCCATTATTCTGAATTTATGATTAGCAGCCTGGACGCAGACAGGAATAGTAACGCGGCACAAACCAATCGCGACTGGAACACGTTCAACCACATTTGATCCTCCTGCGTTAATGCTAGGGTTTGGTGAGAAGCTGCTACGAATCATGCTGGATGCACTATTTTATTATCTCACTGAGTTTCTCTTCCGGTTGCTGCATCAGCTCCTGCAACTCGCGTAATTTCTCGTTCATGTGTGGCGGGAGATTCCAGTGCATCATGATCTGGCTCTCGCCAGGTCCTCTGAACTTGATGAAGAAATATTTGGAATCGTAGAAGCATAGCGTTGAGGCGCGGTCGATACACCACCCTTCTGAGTATTGCTCCAGCACCTGGGACATGTCATAATTATCCATTCGATGCAGTCTCTGGGAGACAGACCTTGCGTAGGGGGTGCTCCTCCGAACTTGAAGGAATCTCGTCGTCATCGAGGTGCGCAGTGAATCCGGTCTTGGACATGATGATGAAGGTTTTTCCCTTTCCGAAAAGGATCCCGGTGAGGTCCGCGTCAAAGTTGGGGACTTCCTTTTGGGCTTTAAGTAGCTTCGCTATGAAGTAATCGTCGAGATACCCGCTCCACTGGCTCTGGCCCCTCCCTTTCACAAAGTAGTGGGCAGGATCTTCATTGCCCGGGAAAGAAACATATTCAGCGCCGAATTTGCCGTTCACGCCGGATAGATGATCCAGGACGGTTTGGTTTATGCCGGTGTTGAAGTGCACTGATAAATGCGGATAAGTATAAGGAGGACGCATAAACCGGCTTTCACCGGAGGTGCTCCGTACTATTTTCTGTGGCATCATTATAGCTGACCCAATCCATGTTTTTGTTTACACTGGCCGGACAGTAGATAGAGCATCAGTCGCGGGAAGTTACATCGACAGAAATATTTGCACCTTATCCACCGTGTCATGCTGATGGTGAGGTCCTTCTTTGCATGTTCTGTGAACGAATCCGGCATGTTTTCGACAAAGTGGCGCCGACCATGTCCGATGTAATAGGAGTCGGGAGATGATCCCAGTACGATGAGAGTGTTAGGTTGTCCAGCCATGATGTTCGGGTTCTACTTTGGTAAATATGGTGGTGAGTGAGCCTCGATTATAAACGAATCATGCCGCGGCGTACCTGAGGGCAGTGCAAAGGAGAACGCACAAATGAAACACCCGGATTGAACAGCAAGTGCCAAGAGAGATCCCTGTCAAATGAACAACGCTAATAAGTGACAGACTTCCACGACGGGAACCTCGGCTGACATACTCAACCCCACGGGGGAGAATCACGAAGGGCAACGACCGCCAAGTTGTAGTGCGGTTTGAATTGCCAGCATGCTTCGAAAGAGTGTGTGGCAAGTGCGTGATGCCTGCATCCTCAATCTATCCTGTGTTTTTCATTTCCGACACCAGTCGCCAAGAACCTCTCACCTTCCGCATGTTGTATGTTTGTAATTCTGTCAGTCGGGCAGGCTAGCTGACATGCGGCGACGGCTGGAGCTGGCTGGATCTTACTGCTACTTGGCGTTTGCCCTGCCAAGTGAACTGCGGATAAACCAAGGTAACCCCAAATACTGCAATGACTGTAATCGTTTGTTGGTCCTGAAATGTCAGCAAACAATAAGTATAAGATTGGATATAAACACAAGAGGTCAATTATGATCATGAAGAAATCTTTTGTTCCGTAATACTTATCGGCGCAACGTGAGATGGAAGTAGATGTGTTTTACAGTTATGTTATCACCAATGAGATCTGTTGTCGAAGATGAATTGGATTCCCTCTTGCGATAGGTTTGCGATGTGCGCCGTCAGTGGGAGGGTCTCATCATATAACGATTTTGCTTCACTCACGTCCCTCTCTACCACAGAGCCTTGCGTCTGCCAGACAATAATTTGCTGCACCTCAGCCCAGTACTTGCGCCACTTGACCTTGGACGGGACTAGTTTCAGTAACGATAAGCCAATGCAAGACCAAGCCGAAGACGCGTGTGTACCATTCGCGTTGTTCGGATCACCTGCCGCAATGAAGCTGACCCACGAGCGGGACATGTAGAGTCATTGTAGCCGCCAAGTAGACGATCATTGACGGGCGCCGACCCAGGATACCGGCGCTAGGCGACTCAGGACGAGTACCAAGCCAGGCTGGTGATAGCATGACGATACTGCCGCTGCAACTTACTCAAGGTTAAAAGCGTAGGAAATTGAGTCGGCTTATTACGCTGTTTAAAAGTGCAAAAGTCTGAGGCAAGACCTACCCACGTCGACGAAATGCTCAACAAAGTTCTCAACCGAGAAATTAACAAGTAAGACTTGTGGTTGAATCTGTATGACCACGAGCTGTCAAGGACTGCTGCGAACAGAAACCATCACACAACATTACCTATAGTTGTAAGCCGAATCCCTATTAAGTTGCCACTCCGTTCTGTGGTACAAACCTGTGGCTGTGTCTTGGGCGCGGCCATGGTGGCGAAGAAATGGCTATCAGACCGCCGCGGCCCAATTGGGTGGTGGCAGTGTCGTACCACCGACTCGATCAATGCTTGTCGACGCCCATATCGCTCGCCGTCCACCATCTTGGATTGCCATTCAATTCCTTAACTATTCCACTGGCGCATCGTTTTGGCTCTTAGATAGTACTTTTAAGTCAAATCTCGGCTGGTCTCGCCCTCTGGGGGACGCTGTAAGCCACCCAATGCGGTCTCCTGCTAGATTTTCTCTACGTCCCAGAGCACCTCCTCAAGCTTCACGATTGCTTCCCAAGCGACGCTAAAGTATCTAAACGCTGTTTTAACTTGAAATCTCACTGGAATTTGGGCGTCTAAGGCGTTTTAGCGGAAATTCACTAGTGTGTGTCTACCTCCTTGCGCCGCGCAATGCCACACTCAATCCCTTCATTTGCAGAACTATCCGCGAGCCCAAGGCTCTTTATACCTGCCACCCGCTATGGTGCTGCGCTCAGATGTCGCCCACCTCTGTTTTTTACCCCACATCGGCTGCCACCTCACCGTTGGGCCATCCGCATCACGCGCCCTCCCTAAGTTCCCGACACCGAAGCGCTTTGTTCAGTGTTGTAGGGCTACCGCTTGATTTGGCGCGGGATGCGTGCGGGACGGGGAGGAAGGGGGAGATGGGCGCGAAGTAGGTGTCGGCTAAGTGCGCAGGTGAGGGCGTATGTTTGCCCGGGGAAGGGTGGTATGGTGCGGAGAAATGAGAGTGGGACTTTTGTCCTTCACAGGTTTTCCCTGACGCTGATGCCAACGCAGCACAACCTCGTCGTGCAGCTCGCTAACCCTTACACGCCCTCGGCGGCGCGGGCGCGGAGTGTGTATGTGCACCCAGCTTCGCCGGTGTTGCACATGTGGACCCGGTAGTACCGCACCCGGCGAAGGAAAAGGATCGTTCGACACCACTCGGGAACGAGCAAGAAAGGCGGACTGGGTGGTCGCAGCGGAGAGAGAAGGTGGTTGAGTATTGGGGGTTAGCGGCGCGCAACCAGGAGCCTACTGAGTGCGCGGGTGTCATACGCGCTATGGAGCATGTTGTCTTACCGCTCGTGGACGGAGGTGGGCAAGGGTATTCGCTCGCATGCCTTTCTCAATGGTCTCACTTCCACCTCTCGCAATGCCCTCCTACCGTGCCATCCTGTCTTACTTTCCACCCCCTTCGATTTCGTCCATCACCCTCGCCGACTTCCTTTTTCGGCCTCCTGATGACGTCACCCTAAATCGCTGCCCGTTCTACAACTCGATATCTCTCGAGCGCCGTTTTATGGCGCGACTCCGGAACCTCGGCTTAGATACTATTGGTAATGTGCTTCGTGCTGGTAGATTCTGCGGCTGGATTGGACGCGATGACTGGGACATGTTCGGGCCGGATGTGTCTCATGGTCTGCAGTGAAGGCGCTAGCAACCCGGGCGCGGGAGTGGCAACTAGTGGCCGCCGCACGACGATCCCCAGCTCCGCTTCTTCGCCACCCTCCGCTGCTCATACCCCGCTCTTCACGCGCGATACCATTACCCCGCACGATGGCCCCCCCCCACCTCCTTCACCCCGTACACCTCCATGGCCCCCGCATTCCGCGCACTCTTCGCCCCCACGCCGTATAGCGCATCCATCCGCGCTGCGTAACCTTATCACCGCTGTCGTTCCTGCCGTCGAATGTGCTGGATACCACCCATCTCAAGGACGCGTGAGGCACTATATCTCCACCGCCGCCAGGCTTGTCAACGCACAGACACGACGCCCACAACCTTCGCTGCTCGCTCAGCTCCGAGGCGAATCTGCACGGAGGGTCAATGAGCCCCGAGTTTGACTGCAAGGGCTCGCCGAGCCCAGAGCTCGTCAACGTGCAAGGAGACTCGATGAGTTTCAATCTCGGGCGGGAGCACGCGCTGATGACGGAGGACGACCTGGAGCTGCGGTACAGCTCGTGGAGCGCGTCGCAACGCCATACAAGCAGCGAGCCCGCGCGCTTTCCTCGCATCTCTTCGCTGAGGGGGGCGTACTTCACGGCGGAGCTGCGCACGTTTCACTGCGAGCGTGTGCGCAAGATGCCGCTGACGAGCCTCGACCCGAGCATGCTCATCGGGTTCTTGGTCCGGGACAAGGAGGAGTGGGTGGATTTACGGAGGCGGGCGGGTGAGTGAGGTATGTGGTTTCCGATCTTCCTTTCTTGAGACTCTTACTGATGCTCGAGCAGCTTCCACGTACGATCCTCGCCATCCAGGACGAGCCGCCGACGTGGCCAGGCATCGACGACGACGACGACGACGACGAGATGGGCTCGGAGAGTGTATTGGGTTCGGAGGACGTAGTGGGTGCCGACGGCGAGGCGTTGAGCATGTCGCATCCGGAGTTGAGCGCCTCCCATGCCCTACTTCCTATAACTCCCTCTCCTCGCACGGCGACCTCCCGAAGCCGCATTCATCCCCAATCCCTGTCGCGATTTTTTGCGCAGACGCATGCCCATTCTAATTTCGACACCATCCTGCACTCTAAGTCCACGACGAGCAGCAGCAGCCGCACGGATGACGACCCTGTCGCAGCCATCACCCCGCTCCCGGGCTCGCGCTTCGACTTGACTGGCGGGCTGCCGCCGTCGACTATTAACAACAGCGGGGACACCGACTTCGAGTGTGACCTCGATGTTGAGGATTTCGTCGTCGCGGCTGACGACGTGGACATCGAGGGCGACTGGATCGACCCAATTACCCGTGTCTATGCTACCGTCGCCGCCGCCGCCGAAGGGGAAGAATAAGGGCAAGAGCAAGAAGCCCATCCCCGTGCCGGTGAACGCAGAGCGGGGGGTGCATGGTATCTTCACCAAGGACTGAGTGCCTCCTCGAATCTGGCTTACCCCTATTCGTTGTCTTTTCTTTTCCTTTTGATACTCTTTTCCTACTTACACATCTTCCTTGCGATATCCATCTCGTCTTCTTACTATCTATCTGTGGTTATGCACGCACATATACATTCGATACCCTGCAATCGTCTATCCACCTGATATCCTGTTCTTTTGTCAATCTGATACCTTCATCTGTGGGCAGGCGGACTGTTCGGGCACAAGCGCGGAATCCGTGGACGCAGTTTCATTTGACACGCTTGCCAAGCTCTCGTTCGGCGATGAACTTTTGGTTGGTGTCTTCGTCGATGCAAGTCGCGAGCAACAGGGGAATGCCATCGCCAATGCCCCGACCAGTCAAATCAATGCACTTGTCCGTGCCACCCCACTGCAGCGCGAATCCTGAAGTATCAGAAGCAACTCGGACAAATTGTTGACTCGTGGTCGGCGCACACGGAGCAATGTGCCAACGGCGTTTATGCCGTCCATGACTTCAATGCACTGCGGGCTCGCATGAAGATGAAGGATTCACCAAGTGTGTGCGACAGCCGACCATGTTACCGTAGATATTCAGGCCCTGTGTCCGGTTGTAAGGGCGGTGAATGACCAGTCCTGGCGCAAATGATCGTTCGTGGCGCAGTTGTGAATCGTAAGCAGCCACCCAGATGTGTTCGATGCCGCAGAGATGCACCCGCGAATGCCTGTGGCAGCAACTACAAGAGAATACGCGTCAGAAGCATGCGGAGTCAGGGAAAGAAAAGAGGATACAAGCAGGGTTGAGACTTTTAATCTGAAACAGCGCGCAGGCTACACTAACGAACACAGAGAAAGCAAGGAGGGAGAGCATGAAAATGAGATCCGCAGAAATTGGTGACTTGGTGAACTATGAAAGGCACCTTCCATTTATATGCATTGACGGAGTCATCCCAAGGCGGTTGTCGCGCTTCTCGTACGTCCACAGCCTCCCGAGTCCCGATCTATAACCTGGAACTTTCTGTGTAGGTCAAGGGGGAATCGGCATTAAAATTCCGGATATGGGGTGGGAGGGGGGGGGGTCCGGGTCAAGCTGAAAAAAATTTCTAGTCAATGTTATACAAGAGCTTCCAAACCCCTCAAAAGCGTGTTTAAGCAATGTGGGATGAGTAGTAGGCATGTTTTCCATGCCCAAAGCTTGTCGAAGCTATGCTTTCTTCCAATTTCCGGATTTGGAGTGGCAGATCACGGGCCGATTAGAGCTCAGCCATCAAAATTTTGATTTCTTGCTCACAGTTTTGCATTACATGAGCAGAAAAATGGCCAAAGGAAGCAAACGAAAGCAGTTACGTAGGGTACAGTATATTCATACATTTATATAACATTTGCTTCAGCCCGGCGCCCCCAAATACGACTCGATAACTCGCCTTGAATGTCCGCTCTGCCACCAGATGGTACATGTTGCTACAGCGGGCCCGGTGAATCTACCAAACATAAATCAGCCTGAAAGCCATCCAAGTGTACTAACTCGAAAATTTCGGACCTTTTGCTCGAAAACCGCATGCCAATCTGGTTTCAAGCACAGTCGCAATTCCCATGAGCCTGCACCGTTATTCCCGCCAGAGACGTCCGATGAGGGGAGGGAGCATTTGCGAGGCATGCGGTGGACCGGGCGAAGTATGAAGTAGCAGAGACAGGCCTAGAGGGTGCAGGAAGAGTGTCAAGTACCTCACACGACGTCGATGTATATCAGAAATATTATGGTACCATTTTTATTGAAAGCCACTCGGACCGGGGGTACGGCCCGCCATCAGGGGTGGGAAACTCCTTCCCAATATAGAAGGAGAGGGGGGGAGGGGGGGTCGGCTCAAGGTCGAAAAAAACTTTTCGACCTGATATCCTTTTTTCGAATGCCGATTCCCCCTTGGTGTAGGTTTCCTGATGGCCCCCAAATGGCCCCACGATGTGTTGATCCTCCTTGTGACCATCACCTCTGAATCTTGTTGGAGACACAGCCTTCGGGCATGATTCGGGCAAGCCGCCAGAGTGTATGGTCGGAGGTACTTAGACTCGCGACCAGTCATTTCCCACGCACTGATCACAAGGGCAAGAAAGATCAGTGCTGGGTAACTTAGCGCAGCCACGTGAAGAAGCGGATGGTCACGAGCCTAGGTCGGAGGCCGCGACGCACGCGGCAATCCGCCCACGAGAGGACCGAGTCACGCAGAAAGAACAGGAATATGCTCTGTTGCAAACAGGGTCCTAAGTATTTACACGGTAAATACTCTACTTATATACTATTCACAACGCCCTCCGGGCACCCCTGATACCGTGGACACTGACCGTACATCTTTACTCAAGGGGGTGCCAAGAATAAAATTTTGTATCGGGAGGGGGGGGTCCAGGGTTGGCCGAAAAAATTTTGTAGTGTATGTTACAAAAGGCTTCAAAAGGGCCGATAATGCCTTCAGGAGGTGCCAGAAGGGGTATTGGATACTTGAAGAAGTGTCTAGCACATTGCCTGGCTTCCAAACTTCATGTTCAGCACTCAAGCTGAGTGTAACAGGTTGTGAGCACAACTACACCACCAAAGTGCCCCCACGTTAGGAGCAGCTGGCACCGTTACTGCGCAGACACATGTTGCGAAACATGTCCACAGCTGGTAGTTTCGTGGCCACTAGCTGTCAAATGCAGCTGGTTTTCCAGCTTACTGCCACCTGGCCCGCCATGTGTTGGGCATGTTTCCGTGCCAGCTGTCTTCAACTTCTCAATAATAATATTCCATATGACCCTAACCTGTATCTGAATCAATCAGTATCATAAGCAACTTAAAGGCAACTTGAAAGTGAATTGTCTGGGGGATTTTATCACTATGAACGAGAATATGGCCCAATTATCTTAAACGTCCGTGCGCGATTGTGTAAGTTGTTGACAGATCACGCGTTGGTTGATAGTGTCCTTCTTGTCTCCTCCGCTCATCTCCCTGCCAGTCTGCCTCCCTTTCACACCTTACCTCCCCTCAGCATACCTCTGTCAACCTCCCACCCAGTTCAAGATCCTCAAGGGCTTCTTCCACACCACCTCAGTACAAGGATGGCCACTTCACTCGAGTGGCACAACCTTTCGACAGTCGGCACAACGTGGGCCCACCGTCGTCACCAGACTCGCTCGACGGTGACCGTTGTACTACTTTCACCACCGGTTCTCCCTTTTCTGGTGTCCCCTCCCTTCGTGTTCTCTCCGCTGTCAATACACGGCCCTACAAACAACCTCTCAACAAGCATCAAGGACCCACGCTCATAATCCAGCTCAAAGGCACGGTGGCTTTCCTCAGTTGACCCTTATGTGTGTGTGCGGACGCCGACGTCTGATCTTGATGGCGATGCACCACTTCTGAGTGCTCTTTTATCTCTTCTGCGTGAATTTTCACCCGTGTTGTCTTCAGCGTTGGCTCCGACTCCCATGTCATTCTGTTATATCCGTGTTGAACTAATGCTGCCGCGACTTCCAACTTGGAGGCAGGAGGTCGTCTTCAAGTCGTCGACTTAAGTTGAGTCAAGTCGAGTCAACTCGCTGACTTCAGTTGACTCGCAAGTCGAACCAAGTCAACTTCGAGTGACTTGAGTCGACTTAAGTCGGTCCTCAAATTGGAATATGTTCAGGAGCAACGGAAAATACCAGAAACAGTCATTTAAACTGGGTAGAACGGCCCTATATGGTAATTTCTTGGCTCTCTTTTGTCCTTCTTTCTCTGACACCTCTTTCTGCCATTTCATATCGGATTCCATGTACCTCCAGTGGAATTTCATGAGGAATACAAGCCCATTCAAGGAATAAACTCATTTATCAGCTCTGGAGGCTTGTCTGCATCTTCCGTTTGCTCTCCCGACAAGTACCATCCATCACATGTAACATTGATTGACCCCGGTAAATGTCTCGCATCTCTGAGCTCGGGGACTGCGCAATATATAGCTGCTTGGCGAGCAGCTTTCAGAGTAAGGAGGCAAATCAGGGCATCCATGTTCTTTTGTGAACCAGATAGGCGTAAGGAGACGAGCGCTGAATGTAACGGGTGCGACTAAGAAACTCAAAAAGGAAAGACATCCGAAATGGAACGGGATTGTAGAGAAAGTGCTGTGATTTAACATCTCTAAGGTTCAAGCATCCATCGGTTATAGATTATCTCCACTACTTCTCCTATTTATATTTTTGACTTGCTGGTTTGCAATTCATTTCCAGCTTTCATATATGTCTGCATATGACATTTCATATCCTTTTCATGTCTTTCATAGCTATTTGACATCTTTTGCCTTGGTGACACTCGCTTACTTTCCACCTCAGCTGTAAAACTCGATTTGGAAATTTTGATAGCAGCAAGATTTCGGCGTTTCTGTCCCACATCTCGGCAGTACCGTCTCGCCAGTGGAAAATTCAACTGCTAAGGCCCAGCGCCCCATAAAAACGCGAAGAAAGACCATGTAGTGCAAGAATCAAAGACTACGAGAAAAACCATAATATTTATCATCTACATAAATAACATTGTGTGATACAAGCAGCTGATAGCGGCTACATACACTTTGAGAGTGCAGCGTACAGTGCCATTGTTCAATGCCTGAGTAGGAAGGCAGCTCACGAACAGCGATCAAAAGCTATGGGAGGTTTTCATCAAGATGCCGGAGTGTGGGACCCATTTCTTATCTCTGAACGGCCTTCTGGCTTGTCTTTTGCTTATTTCTCCGCCAATTCTTTGCCGATTCCCAAGATTGGGGGCTCTTTCTCATCCCCTGGTTTTAGCGAATTACTTGGGCCTATACCGTATGCCAAAATGTCTTTTCTCCGTATTCTGGACTCGTCAAGAACATCTCAACTTGATCCCGAACCGCATAATCGGGTCAACTCTATAGCAATCCACCGGCCTTTGCTATCAGCCTGGAACCTCGTAGTTGCATTCGAGACTCATCATTAGGTATCTTCCCACATTGATTTGGCTATTTATCCTGCAACTTGACGTTCAAAAGGCGCGCTGCCCCACATCACCCAAATTCATTGGCACATATAGATGGATTTTTTTCGAAGGGTTATAGGTATGCTAGAGACACCCTTTGTAATTAGATGTGTTCTAATACTTCTTATTGAGCTATTTAGACTTTAATTTGGGGCATCATTGCGCTCTGTTCTCTATAACACTAGCCATTCAGTCCAGACTGCATTCTCACCCGTTCTCCGCACCGTGAAAGGCAGATAGCTATGGTCTCCGTATACCTCAGATTTATCGTTTGAGTGTACAGGATGATTGAATTTGATCCATTGAATGATTTGGGATGCACTGAGGTGAATAATATGGATGTGAACAAACAATTGGGCTGGGTGGCCCACTAGGCCGTTTTTGCCATTTTGGGATATCGCCAAAAGAAAATTTCAATAGGCCATGAAACCATCGCATAAATTCATGCAAAATATCTCAGCTCATGCACCGGATGTATACCTTGGATCCAAACCTCATATACCAGTATCTACCTCACTTTATGTGTGGAATCGAGGTTAAACAATGCTAAGGTGGCCCAATACTCAATCTCAAATAAAACCGAGCAAGACATTTTGAGTGAATTTCTATGTACCTATGTAATATTGTATACTATGCAAAGCATTTTCACAAAAACCCCTTCGACTTGAATGACTTAAGTCGACCTGAGTTGACTTCTGGTGACTTGGTCAGCACGAAGTCGAGTCAAGTCGAGCCAAACCGAAGTTCAAGTCGACTTCATGAGTCATGACTCGACTTTTCGAGTCACGGCAGCATTATGTCGGACCAGAGGGATGGAAGGCCGGAGTCCAGAGGATCGGGGAATTCTAGCCGGAGGTAAGACGGAGCTAATGCAGATCGCCACAGGGGTCTAAGGGTGAGCGCCCTCTTCTTGGCTGCCAGATGGAGTAGGAGCGGAGGTCAGACCGGAGCTATGTGGAGGCAAAGCACGTTAATTAACAAACTGAAGTACAACCATGAACGACTACGTATTTATACGAAATCCAGAGGTTCCTGGATGTGGACGGAGAAGTAGGTAAAAGACAATAAGGTCATCGAATAACAATAACAACAATAAGGAGTAGCATGTGGAGCATGGGGCATATGAGCATAAGTAATTCTGGGGAAACGCTCAGAAGACTTCACTGCATAAAAACCCCGAAGGATTGTGCATCAAACCATAGCATAATGCACAGGGAGTAATTGGACGCGGGCCCATGGGTTAGGACATATGCATCCGGAGGACGGAGGTATCGGAGATCCGGAGATTCCGGACAGAGGTTTTCGGACGGAGATGTGCACGGACGTAACAGTATCCCCCTCTTAAGGTTCCTCGCCCACAAGGAACTGAAAAGGTACTGGACGGAGACGGAGACAGAGATGACGGAGACGGGAACGGAATGCTGGGAAAGTTGTGTAGTTGGTCATGGGTTGTTGACATGTTGAATCGAGGAACGAGTGGCGTGAGAATAAAAATTTTCTTCCTTTCAACCACCACCATCCCCAAATACCACCATGTCCGGCGGATCAAATGCCACCCCCCCTCTGCACAAGGACAAAGGCAAAGGGAGAGAGGGTTCGAGGGAAGAGCAGGAGAGGGAGGATGATGGAATGGCGATGGATATTGCGCGGGTGGAGCAGGAGAAGCAGGAGGCTGATGAAGAGGTGAAACAGGATGAGCTGCGCCTCTCCCAGCTTCTCTTCAAGGCAGAGGACGAAGCTCGGGGGGCTGAGAAACGCCGCGCGAAATCGCGGAGCTCCTGGCGTGCGCACAGTGTCGGGAGCTGACAGCACACAACCATGTTGCCATCGCGGACCTCGACTGCGGGGATTCGCCGGACCAAAACGACGTGCCCGATGAGCCGGTGTCGGATGATACGAGCGAGGATGGAGCGACGGAGCCGGAGATCAGCCAACCGGGGCCTAGTTGCCTCAAACGCAAACACAAGGAGACAATGGAGGATGGTGTGGAGGTTCCACGCCGTCTCATCACCTCGCGGATGGGACGGAAAGGAGAAATTCAAGTGGAATGGTTGGCACAGAGGGAGGAAGATGGTAAGTCCTGCCCACTGTCCGGAGAAATTTAGACTGACGATTTCCAGCTTGTGATAGTTGCCGGAAGGACGGAGTCACCTGCTACATGCAGAAGAGGTTCCGGAGCCGGAACCTTGCTTGCCAGCATTGCAAGCTTAAGCACTGGAAATGCCAGTTGCTGCTGGAGAACAAGGCTCGCCCGGCCATCGTGAAGCCCAGGGCGCCAGCGATGACGGAGGCTGGAGGGGCAAGGAAGAAATGGAGGACGGAGAAGAAGGAAAAGACAGAGGGAAGGACAGAGAGGGAGGGAAAGGCCCGGGGCATGCGCGAGGTTCCGCTGTGGGTTGGCCCGCAGGAACCAACTTGGACCTGAACAGGGAACATGCGGGTGGAGCTGACAGAGATGCGGGAGATTCTCTGTGTCATCCGCCGGTGCCAGGCGCTGGACCGGGTCTTTCTCTCGTCATTAGTGACAAGGCTGGTTGACGAGGGAGTCGACAAGGTTGGAGCCGCCCAATATCTCGAGGCCATGGCGCGCGAACCCATCTCCGACACAATGATCAGCACGGAGACTGAGGGTGTCCAAGAGGCGGAGGATGACGAAGATGAGCAGGTGGAGGTTGTCGAAGCGACGGAGGAGACCCTCATCAATGAGTGGTGGCGTGCGGTGTCCGACAGCGAGCTGGATGTAGGGATTGCACTCCAGCAGATTGTGGATGCGCAGGGAGAACCAGAGGGAGAATAGCCGGAGGAGAGGGAGGAACGGGCAGAAAGCCCGCTGTCGACTGTGGAGAGTGTGGTGGCCGTGCCGGAGGTCCAGCCAGAGGTTCAGACGGAGCCTCCGGTCAAAATTGAGAACGACAGTGCCGACCAAATGGCACTAATCCAGGCCAACGTTGCGAAACGGCGGGAGCTGAAGGCGGCAGAGGCAAAGATGGATAAGGAGTGTGCAGAGGTGGAGAAGGCGAAGGCGGAAAGGGCGGCTAGGATAGCCGAGTTGTTGGAGGAGAGTAGGAAGGCGGAAGAGGAAGAGAAGAGGAGAGTAGAGGAAGAGGTGGAAGTGGCAGCGGAAAGCCTCCGGGTGAAGATGGAGGAAACAGAGATCGCCATCTGTCTGCCAACTCCACCGGCCATCCGTCGCATCGTCGATGTTGACGAACAAATCGTTTACGAGTTGGTGGACAGCGACAAGGAGATGCCAGAGGCCCCGGAGGAAAACCCGGAGCCAGAGGATTGAATAAGAGCGTTGTTTAATTTGTAAATATCAACCGAAAAAATTGTATATTTGATTTTCTTGATTTTCTTGTCGGAATAAGAATAAGTCGGCAGTTTTGAAGCAAAGAGGGCAGAGGTTAATCCGTAAGCTCTGGTCCCGGTTTCTCCAGATAGCGCTCATGGAACGCAGCAATAAGTTCCGGAGCATCCAGGTCCGTTGCGGAGACCCATTCATAACGGGTATTGGTATCCTCATAGCCCAACCATTAGACGTAGTAGTGGAGTTTTACGCGGTACCTCCGGTCGATCTTGGAATCAACAATGGAGCTGAGTTCGTAATACTCCTCGCCGTCAAGTGTATGGACGGTGCCCGGAGGTTCTGCTTCTTGTCCGGGGAATGGATTCAGAAAGTGAGGCTTGAGTTGAGAGACATGGAATACGGGATGGATGCGGGAAAGAGCTTTAGGAAGGCGGATGGTGTAGGAAGCAGCGGAGGGTTTCTCGATAACTTTGTATGGTCCGAAATGAGTCTCTGAAAACTTTTCAGTCGGACGAGTCATTGCAATGAACTCGGCAGTAATGAATACTTCATCTCCGATTTTGAAGATGGGTTCCGGTTCACGTTTCTTGTCCGCAATCTCCTTGTAATGCTCTGTAGCTAGGGTGAGTTGCTGCCGGAGGTATTCATGAACTGAATGAATGTCGTACACATATTCACAAGCGGAGGGATTGGAGGTTTCGACGTCGGAGAAAGTAATCGAGGGATGATAACCCTTGTTGGCGAAGAACAGAGTAACTCTGGTAGAGGCGTTCGGAGCATTATTGAGTGCGAACTCCACGAGTGGAAGGAGCTCATGCCAATCGTCCTGCTGATCCGCACAGTACATCCGGATGTATTGTTCGAGGGTTTGATTCATCCATTCCGTCTGTCCGTCTGCCGACGGATGATAACCAGAGGTAAAATGCATTTTCATGCTGAGTAGTTCTCCTAGAGAATGGAAAAACACGGAGACGAACTCCATACCACGATCCGAAGTAACATGGGACGGAACTCCGTGTTTGGCGAAGACGTGGGTAAGGAATACCTTGGCTAAAAGGGCGGAGGTTATGTATCGATCACAGGCAAAGAGAATCACTTGTTTCGAGGCCCTGTCGACAATAACGCAGATTGCATCAAATCCGCCAGATAAAGGAAGGAATTCGATGAAGTCGATAGAAATGGAATGCCAAGGACAGAGGGGAACTGGAAGTGGACAGAGGAGTCCGTGAGGTTTATGCCGTGGGGCCTTGTTGCGTTTGCAGATTATGCAAGACCTGACATAGTCGCGTACAAAGGTCTGCATCTCCGGCCAGGAGTATTCCCGGTGTACGAGGGCAAGTGTGCGATTCTGCCCAAAATGACTGGAGAGTATATGATCATGTTTATGTTGTAAAACACGTACACGGAGGATGTCCGGAGTGTGCCGGAGGTTTGGGGTACATAGATCCGGTTGTAAAAGCGAAGTAAACCGGAAGAATCTATAGACCAACATGATGAGTTGCCGGAGGTTGCAGAGGAAAGTCCGTCAACAGTGGCAGGGTCGTCTGCATAATGGGACTTGATGTCGCTGTGGAGCTTGTCGATGTCCATAATGACGGAGGCTCGGAGGACAATTTCCTCGAGGAGAGTTGTCTGGATGGATGCTGTGAGTTGATCGGAAGTAAAAATGGGGTGAAAATTTTGAGGATTAACTTGGCTGAAAGCCATATCCCCCTCTTTAGGGTAGATGTCCCATCGTCTAGTCAAAGCATCCGGTTTTCCTCTGAGTTTTCCGGGACGGAACCGGATTACCATATTGAAATGGCAAAGATATTCGGACCAACGAACTTGCCGGCGCATAAGCGTCTTTGTGGTGGCAAAGCATTCGAGATTTTTATGGTCCGTGACATCGTTGATAGTGAGTGGAGCTCCCTCGAGGTAGTGGCGCCCGTGTTTAAAAGTGTCAAAAATGGCGAGTAACTCCTTGTGTGTGTGTCGTAGTTGAGCTCCAGAGGTGTTAAGGTCCGGCTCTGGAACGCAACAGGATGAAGGAGCTTGTCATCCCCTACAATGGAGAGAATGGGGGCAATGGCATAGTCGGAGGCATCTGTCTCGACAGTAATTTGTTGACCAGGGATTCAGTGGTGAAGTACCGGAGCCTCTGTAAACGCTCGCTTGAGAGTCTTGAAAGCGTTTTGGCAAGTGGGAGACCAATCCCATGCGACGTTCAAATGTCTGGGGTTTGTTGCCTTTGCCCTTCCCCTTACTCCCGCTAGTGTTACCAGAGGTGGTCAGAGAGGAACCAGAGTCGCCGGAGGATCCGCCAGAGGTAGCTTTCTGTTGAGCACGTTCATGCTCTAGCTCCCCTTGACGCTGCCAATAGCAAGTGTCAATCCGGCGTGCGGCAAGTTTAAGACCATTAAGAGTGTTATCGTAGTCGGTGTGTGCAAGTAGGTCCTTGATCCAGCGTGGAAGTCCATCGTAAAAGAAATGACGGAGTGCTATGTCGTTGTACCCAATAATTCCGGCATAATTGTCGAAATTGACCTGATAAGTGGCGATTCGATCCGATGATTTCATGACCAATGCCTTAAGTGCCTGTTCCGCATCCCCAATCGGATCATGGGGACTGAAATTGGCCTGCAACTCCTCGATGAATAGACAGAAGTTTCCGTCCCAGACTGGAATGGGAGCTCCGATATACATGCCGGGCTCAAACCATTGTTGTGCAGTACCCCGGAGATAGGACCAGACATAGAGAATTTTCTCATCATCGCCGGGAAAATCCTGGGGACGTTCTGCAATGTGAAGGTAAATCTGAGACAGGAAGGAGTGGAATTTCGATGGATCAGATCCGTTGAATGTATCTGGAGCTTTGAGAGTGCTCCAGGTGGATCAAGGAGGAGCATTGGCATCCTGAGCAAAGGCGGTCATGGCGGTTGCAAAGGTTTGCATCGCGGCATTGAGCTGGGGGTTATGAATATAAACCGGAAATCCCGGAGGGCCTGGAGGGCCTTGGGGACCAGGAGATCCTTGAGGATTGACTGGTGGTGGAGGTCCGCCACCACCACCACCACCTCCACCTCCTCCTCCGCCAGGTGCAGGAGGTACAGGCGGTCCAGCGGGAGGATTAGGAGGGTTAACCGGAGGTTGATTTGGATCTGGAGGATTATTAGGACCGTTACCAGCACCTCCACCACCTCCACCACCCCCGGGAGCCGGAGGTCCTGCCAGACCAGTTCCGGTTGGGGTAGGAGGTCTAGCTGGCGGAATAGAAGGGTTGTTAGGATCCACACCTTGGGTAGCAGCCATCGGTTGAGGGGCTGCTGGAACTGGGATAGCAACCAGAGGAACTGGAACTATTGGAACAACCGGAACCCCGGCCAACGGGGGTGCAACGGGTGTTCCAGATGGTGTGTGTTGCAATGGATGTGGTGAGCCAAGCTGATGAGAACTATGATGACTACCTGATGCTGAATGATGTTCCGTACCGGAGGGCAGGTTTTCAAACCACTCCTCCAAAATGCTTTCCATTCCAGTGTGACCCTGGAACTCAGAAAGTGTCGGTGAAAGACTAAGACGTGGGGCCCGCCTGGAAGGACCAGCCAAGTCCTCCAGGACAGGACAGGACCACGAAACCGGAGCATTAGGCCAGGGAGCATGGCCTTCCTCGAAATGAGGGTGGCGTGTAGAAACAGGTGTCGAAAGAGTCGCAGTAGCATAGGCGGGGGTAAAATTACTGGTGGCAAGAGCCGGTGGGTGCAAGGGAACCATTGCCCGGATGATGGATGATTCGTGCCGTTGTCTGCCTTGAACATTTGGCGTAGACGGTAGGTGAGAAAAAGCCATGTAGAACAGCCAAGAAAGGTGAGTTTGTTAATACTGTTATATCCGTGTCGGACCGGAGGGACGGAAGGCCGGAGTCCGGAGGATCGGGGAATTCTAGCCAGAGGTAAGACGGAGCTAACGCAGATCACCACAGGGGTCTAAGGGTGAGCGCCCTCTTCTTGGCTGCCAGACAGAGTAGGAGCGGAGGTCAGACCAGAGCTATGCAGAGGCAAAGCACGTTGATTAACAAACTGAAGTACAACCATGAACGATTACGTATTTATACGAAATCCAGAGGTTCCTGGATGTGGACGGAGAAGTAGGTAAAAGACAATAAGGTCGTCGAATAACAATAACAACAATAAGGAGTAGCATGTGGGGCATGGGGCATATGGTCATAAGTAATTCTGGGGAAACACTCAGAAGACTTCACTGCGTAAAAACCCCAGAGGATTGTGCATCAAACCGTAGCATAATGCACAGGGATTAATTGGATGCGGGCCCATGGGTTAGGATGTACGCATCCGGAGGACGGAGGTATTGGAGATCCAGAGATCCAGAGATTCCGGACCGAGGTTTTCGGACGGAGATGTGCACGGATGTAACACATTCATCAACCGTATTGGTTTTTTCATTGTGAAGCAACTTCTGGAAGTCAATTGAACCAGATTGCGTACCAAGCTGTCAAGCTCACCCAAGGCCCAAGTCTTAGTTGTTGACTCGTCAAACCTGATCAAGCCGCACTTGAGCCATTGAGCCGTCAAGTACATTCGCTCTCCCATCAAGTACTTCCAAAATCCTCCTTCAAGATACAAAATCATCATTAGAAGCTCAAGCTTCTCAAGTTTAACATTTCAAGTTTGTCAAGCACAACAACCATACTGGTCTCGACAATCCAGGTCAATATTCAATTTTCAAATCCAATATTCAACTGGACTGTCCCTCGCAACCCTTGGCACACCGTGCACATTGATGTGATGGATGCGACCACCTCTGTTCAAGACCAGTTTGGCGATGCACAGATGGCTGGGAGTGCATAGATGAGCTGAAATGAATGTATATCTTGCCCAGAATTCAATGCAGTTGCTGATTCATGCGTATGAAAGTCCGAAAAATAATTATATCAAGACATGTGTACTAACACATCAATGCAATGTGCACTAGGCAGCTGGCCACCATGCAGGAGTGACTGCATGATGCTGCTATTGGAACCTGAACCTAGCAGTCAGCTCATTGGCACATGGCCGCCACTTGTCGGCGACATGTGGCACACATGCTGGCTGCACCTGGCGGCTACGTGTTTCGCAAATGGCAGTGTAGAACACAGAAATTTTTTTTTGTTTGAAAAATCAGAAACTTCTCAAAGAGGCTTATGAGTCACCATATCCCATGTAGAATATAAATAACCATGCTCAAAGTAGAGATAAGTGGTGGAATTCAGCCTGGAAAGCAGCGCTGCAACTCGGACAAACCGGCCGGGCTCTAGGGGTGGGAACCACCTTCCCAATATGGAAGGAGAGGGGGGGAGGGGGAGGGGGTCAGCTCGGGGGTCGAAAAAATCTTTTCGGCCCAATATCTGATTTTCAAGAGTTAAAACCCCCTTGCCTTTACTACAAAAAAAAGCGGTCAGTACCGAGTGACCAGCTGGACGCCGGGAGTTGAGCCCACAGAGCTGGCGGCGTTCCACACACCTTGCCACACCTTGTCGTCTCCTCTGGTTTTTATCCATGTTATAAGATGTTTGTCAACGAAGGTCGGAGTAGTATGATTAATTAGCACAGAAATGCGATCACAGAGATGCCCCCATCATGCCCAGAAGTCAACTTCGGAATTGGACTCTGAAATTCAACTCCAAATTCGGATACGTAGAAAATTAGGAGGAAATGATCGTAAATGCACGCAAAAATGACTGGATGAACCTTTCACAACAGGTAGGCAACACAATTAAATGCTATTTGAATAAAATATGCATGCCTGAGATGCCCAAAAATCAGCAACACAAATGGTAAGTAACTCCCCACACAAAACCCGAGAGAGATTTTCTGTGCCAACATTCTCCCCATAAGGTAGGCGTCATACGCATTCATTGAATCACGTGTGTCACAGCGTGACAACCCCCTTCCCGCCCATACTAGTCGGGGGTGTCGGGGTGCGGGCTCAAACTAAAACCACAGAAACACTTGTTTTCAATGTATAAAGGATTCTGTGGTTCCAGATTTCCCATAAATAGTCTTAAAAAGAAGTTTTTAACGCATTTTTCCCAAACTGCTCGCAATGCAAATAAAGGCTGCCCAGCGCACAAATGTATTTTGAGGTCGAAAATTTCGCGCTTCCCAAAAAGGAAATTCCACGGTCACGTGTTCACGTGTTGGCAAACCTTTTCTTCTTTGTTTCGCCTTGCCACTGATATATTCTCCAACCTCTGGCATCCAAACTGTGTCAGAACCCATCTTACCAATGCCTAAACTAAAATCCAAGGCAAAAGTAAAGAATCTGGGAGCTTCTGCTGTCAAGGTCAGGCTCAACACTAAAATCCAATCTCAGAAATCCATGCTGGAAAAACATTGTTACAAGCAGGGTTTTGAGGTTATCTTCCCAAAGTACCACCCAGAGCCCTTGATGTGTCTGCTTGCATCTATGCACTGTTTCACAACTGGGTCATCAAGGTTTGCCAATGCATACTTCTGTGGGCTTGACACAGCAGATGCTGCATGGGCCAATAAGAAGTATAGGGTTCCTTGTACACTTCCACCTTCATATCTTGAGGACCTTAGGCATAGAAAGACTCACAGAATTTGAATATTCCTGTTGTTGCAGTAGATTTACTTTGAAGTTGGTGGTCATTTCCACATTGATGGTTTTCCGAGAGCTACTGAAGGATATATAGTTCACATATTGAGGATCTTGGGGTCCAGAATAAGATTAGAAATATATTTCCCCGGTCCCAGAGAGGTACAATGAAAAAAAAAAAGTTCGTTCTGAGATTTCGCGCTTTCCCACGTTACTGTAACGCGTGACGTCACGTACACGTAACTCGATGGATGCGTATGACGCCTACCTTAGCACAATTGTTCTGCGTTTAGTCAGTGCACCCGGTTGGAGCGGGCGCAGGGGCACGGATGGCAACAGTCCCCGGTCCCTCGGACCAGTAGGTCAAGTTGTGTCCGCTGGCCTGGATGGCGTGGTGGGAGACAACGAGGTGGGTGTCGTGAGTGGAAGGTGCAGCGGAGACGAGTCCGGCGGTGAGGGCAAGGACAGCCACGACGGAAAGGTTGATAGAGAATTGCATGTTAATTAATCGTAGTGTTGCCGGTGTTGGGTTCAGAACCGATTCCGAACCTGAACCGAACCCGAACCGGGCCTGAATTGGGGTTCAAAAATTTTTGGAGGACCGGACCGGAACGTGGGTCAGGTTCGGGGTTCGCAGAATGTTGGAATTTTGCGAACCTGTGCGGACTTGTGCGAACCTGTCAGAACCTAAATTTCTTGCCTTCTCAAATAAAATATTTCGGCGGAAAGACTCGCTTGTCCTAGGCATTTTAAAGCACCCGTGACCGCGTTTGACACAAATGGAGACGATCAGTTGATGGCGTTTACCCAATTACCCGACGCGCCACGCGTCCTTTTAGTTCGTACCGCCAACTACTTCCCATTCGCTCTCTTTTTTTATCTTTGTATTGTCGCTTCCTCGGCCGCACACTATGGCTGGAACTCTCAAAACCTCTGCAGTCTTTGCACTCTTTGGCTTCATTGATGTTCTGGTATATATGTACGTCATCCACCGGCTTCTCCCGACGCTTTGAGTGCGCTTTCTGTTACCTATTCTTTCCACGTGAGTCCAAGGTGCTATTTTTTCAAGTGGGTCTCCTCTGGTGGTCTTGGCAAGCTGTTTTCGCTCTTGCTCTCGCCCAGAATGGGACGTCAAGTGTGGTCTAATCTCTTGAATCCCCATCTGGCGCAGCAAGTGCTTACTCCTCCGCAAATCCTTGTCCGCGCTGGCGCGCATTCCACCCGAAAAAGAATTTAATTCCTTCAACAGCTGACTGTGGAGTATTTCGTCCACCTGAAGGGCTCCAAGACCAGCATGGGCCTCCGCAGTCCAGCATGCTTGTCTGTCCTTAAACTCAATCTCTACACTTGGCAATTCTTCCTATAAAATCACAGATGTCCTCCCGCAATTATTATTACTTTTCCATGTCTTCCGGCGACCAGTGTGCAGTCGGAACTAACGGCGAGCTTCTCGATGCCAGTGAAATCCAGTTCTACAATGACGTCGACGACAATGTTCCTCTTCCACCGGTCTTCGACGAGATTTCTACCCCAGCTGCAGGTCAGGCCACTCTCCAGCAGTACTTTCGTCGCTTCGACCGCGCCCGCAAGCAGTCCAGTCGCTTGACGGACCCCAACAACGCGGAGACCGTCAAGCGCAAGGCCAACGACGCCGAGGATGCTCCTCCTCGCGTTCGTGCTCGCCACTCTTCGCCCTCGCCTGCGCGCATGGACGAGGATGACGACACCAGGGATGACGACAACGAAATGCCAGATCTCCAGCCTGTGAGCGACTCTGAGGACGGATGTGTATTCTATATAAATACATTACATACGTACATGAATTTCTATCTACACCAAGGTTCTCCGGTGGTAAGGACAGTGAGTAATAATAAAGTCCGAGCCCATGGGCTCGGACGTTGATGTCATGATGCGCACATGTTGCGGCGCAACGGGAATAGGGAAGAAAAGGCTAACTATGACCTTCTCGAACGGGCATTGGACATCACGAGTGACGGGCGGCCAGCCAACATTGATACTACAACGTGTGGAAGTCGCGGTGTTACGCGTCGGGACGGCCCATACAGTGGACGGGAGGATAAGAAAGTATAATGCACGATGGATATCACATAAATGACGAGTGGTGAGCCTAGGGAAGCGTTTGAGACGCGTCAAACGGTAGCGGCGGCGGCGGGGTCAAAGTCTGTCGGTTGACGAGTGCGAGTGAATGCGAGTAGAGAGCGGGTGCGCGTGCTGGGGGGCGCTGGGAATCGAGGAAGAAGGGACAGGCGTGGTGGCATGGTGATGGAAGAGAAAAAGGGCGTGGAATGCATTGAAAAGCGGAGAATGAAAATGCATCACAGGCCGAAAGCCTGCCGAAAGCTCACGTGGAAGTGCCTTCTAAATAAAGAGATTATTAGTCATGACCCAAGGGCGAAAAGTCAAAGACTACAAGGGTCTTTGCCTGCCATTTGTCTTTGCTTTGTCTATCAAAGAGACTTTGTCTGTTCTTTATTGGCTACATTACCACCTGCGAGCCAAATGCGTTTAAGGCACTTGGTTTTCAGGTGCCTCAGTCTTTGCCCCAGTGTCAATTGATACAATTCAATCTAGGCCATGAAATCTCATCCCAAGGCCGGCCTCACCAAAGATATTCAACTGCTCTTCAAGGAGGATGAAATTTTGGACCTAGACACCGGCCTGCGCATCAAAGGACATTGGTGTCTCCTTTGCAAATGCGTCTCTCCCATTTAAGTTCTACTTTTAGTAAATCAAATCTCATTCGCTTCCAGGAAGGACAAGGTCGCCCAGAAGAAGTGTTTTCTTCTTGGAAACGTCTCGTCGCGCCGAAAGCACATAAGCCGGTGTGTAACTCATTTAAACTCCTTTTCAGATGTACTGAATTCATTCAAAGTAATCCCGGCCATTTCCTTGTGTATGAGCGGATGTGCGAGAAGAATAACGTTCCTCTTCACCGCCAGGCAACGCCAAAGGATTTTTTCGAGTACGTGGATGAGTTGACACCTGCTCTGTAACTAACATCAACTCAGGGATCAAGACGACCCGAAGCAAACCACGCTCAACAACTTTGCGACTAAGACTCCGCCGTTCAGCTCCCAAGGACTCCTCGATTACTTGGTTGAAATGATAGTCACAGAAGACGATGTTCGTGCCTTTCTTCTATGTTTTTTGGCATCCGAGTCTGAAGGACGAGTAGGCGTTTATGATTGTCGATAAGGGCCCGTTCCGACGGCTTCTTCAATATTGTCGCCCGAGCCTCAAGGAGAGCGACATTCCGCATCGTACAAAGATGCGCGAGGAAATCCTGAAGCGGACTGAGGACGAGAGTGACGTTTTTGGCTTGCAAAAGTGGCTTGCGCCAGAGCGGATTGGCTTGTTTCGGGCGTGGGCGCGGATTTTGGTGGCATCACCCGCCCACGCCCGGCATTTCGGCTTGCAAGCCACTTTGTTGGCTTGGCAAGCCATTCCGCCAGTCTGCCATCAGCAAAGTGGCTTGCGCTCGTTGCTCAATATTTAGAACCATATGGCTAAATCTTATGTGCTAGATACATTACTATACATCCCCTGCAGGTACCTGGGACACCATTTATTCCATGATTTCAATATTTCAGAAATTCTCGTCAATGCCGTGACAAATGATGCAGACAACTCATACCCCAGATACAAGCTTGCTGGCTTGTGATGTTCAATGGGTAGAGAATACTTTGTTGCTCCTAACTGTAGTGAAAACTTGGGGGAACTGTCCGCCATGTAAAGAATCTCACAAAACCAAAGTTCAACTCACTGGACTTCTGAACCATGCAAGTGTTTTGGTACCTCATGCGGAAATTTTTCGCTAATTACTTCGGACAAAGGCTTCTGGATGCCCCCAAGAATTCGAACCAACCCTCCAGATGCCTGTTTCTGGTTGCAGCAATTGTTGTTTGACAACGGTTGGATTACGGTTTCATCGTAACCAGTTTACGAATGCTTATATAATAAGGAGTCGTCCATTTCAGAATATCGAGGTGGGGATTTTGAGTGCTCGAGAAAAATCAGTCCGAAATCAACGTTCTACCGGATTTTGATGGAAACCCTAACCCTATTCTAATGAATCTAATGAATCTATTAGACTTTGAGCTAGTGAACTTATGCCGTAATGAGAGTGGGTCTAGATCGGCCTATTTTGTTGTGTAATAGATTCCCCCTCGCATTGGTTCGATCCGGCCTGCACCTACTTTGTCACCATTTCATGTTTTTAGTTAACTGAAAATTAATGCCAATGACATCGATTCGATGGCCTCTCCCCAAATTCAACGTAAATTCTAAATAGAAGTGGACAAGGAGCAAATCCTTGACTCGTGACTGAATGTCCTTCTATTAAACACAACTTTTAATAATGTTATGTATCAGTCTTACTGTGTGTGAGCGATGGTTAGAGGTATGTAGTCTGTCATTCCATCAGGGTATAACAGTTCAGGAATGGGGAGTTGGCGGTTGATATCCTCACCTCACACTACATGGATAAGTTCGGCGTTGATAACAAACACCTGTGGAGCACTCAGCCAAAACATGCCCCTGAGACTCGGTCCACAGACCTTAGCGCTGGGTTGGCTCCAAGAAATCAACCCTAGAATTATTGCCGTCTTTCTGACGGTGAGGCTATGATTGTGATCAGTAATGGTTCCAATGGTCTGGCCTCCTACATTACAGTTGGGGCCAACATGCACTGAAATGTCTTCACCTAACTCCACGTGTTAGTTGCCTGGATTCGCTGTCAGTGTAGCCTTGTGCGACTGAAATTACTCACCAAATCTGCTAAACCTTTGCTGGCATCACATTCAATTCCAACCAACTGATTTCTCTGCTCTGAAAAATGTCTTTGGAAGTAATCTTTGCTCCAGCCCAGCGCTGACCAGTCAGGACATTTGACAGTCAATATTCGGCAGAAATGATTAGGGTCTCCACTGGAGACCAATGAGCAAATTTCTCTGAACATGGTCGTGTAAAAGCAGATCCCATTCGCGATATTGGTCTGTTGCTGGAAGGAGTCAGATGAACCGAACATAGGTAGAGGCCTAAACTGCTCACGTATCATCATACAGTGCATCTCCTCTTGCATCAAGCATGTCTATCAATTGGTAAGGCCGTAGCTCAGCCAGATTGCAGAAGTCATGGATGTTGCTGCAGAGATGGATGTTACTTTGTTGTTGAGTGCAACCGGGCCCTATAGCAGCCGCTCGAGTGTTGTAGACAGTGTACGCGTCCCTTTCACGCTTTGTGTATACTCGGTCTGATCAAAAGTTTCCGCCGATCAAAAAAACAACGATGGCAGTGGAACAAATCTTCACGGAATGAGATAAGAAGTGATTGTTAATATACTGTACATATGAGCTTTCCATTAGTGCAATTAGAATTTGGTATGTCCACCCCTCGCATCAATCACAGCCTGCACAATTCTCGGCATCCGATCAACATACTTATCAACTTCCTCCACCAAAATCGACTCCCAAACCTCTATTATGGCACTGATGAGGCCGTCGCGTGTCGTAGGGTGGTGCGGGAGCTGTGCGAGACGACCTTTGAGGACATGCCAAAGCGGCTCGATCGGAGAAACATCGGGAGAATTCGGTGGGTGGGGAAATGTTGGGATGCCGTGGTGCTCCAGCCAGCGCTTTGTCGACTTGGCTCGATGAGCCGGTGCCCCGTCTTGTTGGAACTGTAGACTAGGACGTTCATGTCGCAGTTCCTGAAAATCTGGAAGGACAATATCATCGAGAACCTGTTCCTGGTACAGGTCTGCCGTCAGTCCACCACCTTTGCCACCTTTCAGCTCCAGCACTGCAAGCCTTCCTCGATAGCCCTTCGCAATGCAACCCCAAACCATAACACGTATGGGTGCCTGGCTGAATTTCGGCACAACACATTCCTCCTCCCATTTCTCATCGGGCCGCCTGGTGATGAAAATGCGGCCCGAACCGCCGACCATCACATAACACTCATCGGACCACATGACATCCGACCACTCTCCATCCACCTCCCAACCGTGCTTCTCTTCTGCCCAGCTCAATCGAGTCTTCTTCTGCTCTGCAGTGAGGAATGGGACCTTTGGGGCAACACAACGACAATAATCATGATCCTTCAGCACGCGTCGAACCGTTGCAGCGCTTCTCTTCGGCTCGAGCTGATTTCCGATGTCTTTGAATGGCATGCGGCGGTTTGCACGTGCTTTTCTTTCAATGAGGTCCTTGGTAGCATCGTCCACCACCGAAGGTCGGCCACTGCGTGGGCGCGCATGCGTGGATCCTGTTTGTTTGAACTTTGTAACAAGATCGCGTGCAGTGCGATCCGGCATGCCAACCATGGCACCGGCTTCGGCAGCAGATTTCCCAGCCTGTACAGCACCGATGACCCGATTTTTTGTGGGAGAGTCCCAATTGGATTGTCGACGACGCTGGCGTGCCATTTGGAAGGTAGTGGTTGAGAGGAAGATGACGTAGGGCCTCGGCAATCACGATCGGCGGAAACTTTTGATCAGACCGAGTAGAGGAGCATAGATGGGATTCTGGCTGAGGTAATGATTCACGTCCAAGTGGGCTTTTATGATGGCTCTGAGCTCCTTGGTGGTTGACATAGCACTGACATCAATGTGGAGTTGCTTGGCAGCAGTACAAAGCTGCAGACTGTTGGCTTTGCTGAGGCGCTCAGTAAATGCGTGGGAGCTCATTGTCTGAGAGCGTGGTCAATGTTCTGTCCTTCACAAATTTGCTGGATACAGGGATTTCATGCTCCTGTCTTCAACATCTGCCCCTTGATACCCTGATGTCAAAATCGGAGGATGGTGACTGCAGCTGCAGTTGACAGTTCTCTTAATTGATCAGCCTTTGTCAGCCCCTATATATTTTCATTGCGCTAAGTTCACTCTCCTGGTGTCCATTTGTCTAGGTATGTTTCTCATCATCACCAAAATCAAAGCCTTCCCAAATGTAGTCCTCGTCCCTTCCTGTAACCCTTTTCCCAGTTTGAGCATCTGACTTTTTCACCAGCCCAATGTTAATCACATCCAAAAGTTCAATTTCCAACGCAATGTCGCGGATTGGAGGTTCCAACATCTTGGTGCCACAAAAAGAGCAGAGTCTGTTTCCACTGGCAATCCACTCATAAAGACATGCATAACAAAAAGTGTGCATACACACAAAGCGCTGTGGTTTCCTCAGTTCTGTCTCAATGTGGCTCACTGCACTAGCATATACAAAATTTCCAAGCATCAGCAGCACGATAGCCGTTGATTCGCGACTCATAAAACAATGAATTTCCAAAAGTTTTTGATGATAGATTGGTTGTGAATGCACCTTTGATTGCGTCTTCACTGGGTGGAACAACACTCGTATTACTCCAGTTGCCCTCGTGATCCCTCAGGTACATCCAGTAGTCGAGGTCCACAGGCTTGGCTTGAGATCCGATATCTGCGTCAATGGGATACCAGTTTATGCCTTCAAATAAACGATAAAACAGTGTCGGATTTGCGGACATGGTTGGGAGGTAGTGGGGGTTTATCTTAATGTTTTGCATTTCAAGGAAATATTCTGTGTGTTTTATCGTGCAGTTGGAACTCAAACAGAGCACTTATCAATCAGTCAATCTTGGCACAAGGCGCTCCATTTAGCTCCGCAAATCATCTCGGCAGTTTTTTTGGGGGGTTACCTAGAGACCAATGCTTATTCACTCAATAATCTGGATACGAAACCATGAAACCGATTTCCGTAGTTCCACAAACAAAACTGAATAACATCCATTTGTGAAAGAATTGTAGAAGGAAAGGTACAATTCCTAGACTCAAATCATCGCCAGCATTAGCTAAACAATGTCCCATTAGCTTGGAGACGTTTGGCGCAATCGCCCCTCTTTATGCGGCTCTTTCTCCTTCCAGAGTGGCTGTCCAACTAGGTTCTTCAGCCTTTGATGAGATCACTGATCACTGCTTTGATTTGGTAACTTTGTTTCCTATTACAGACGGTACTTCGTGCCATCCTAGCATCGCTCAATTTTCGGGACCCATTCTTCAGAGTCTGAGGATGCTTCAAAAATTACTTGGACACGGAAACCCGTCAAAACTGATGCCCAAAAAGAAAATCACTGATCACTGCTTTAATTCAACAACTCTGTTTCCTATTACAGACGAGATTTCGCACCATCCTAGCATCGCTCAATTCCAGGGACCTGTTCTTTAGAGTCTGAGGATGCTTCAAAAATTGTTTCGACACTGAAACTTACCAAAACTGACATTCAACAAGACAACTGTGTTTCCTATTACAGACGGGACTCCACACCATCGTAGCATCGCTCAATTCCAGGAACCTGTTCTTTAGAGTTTGAGGAAGCTTCAAAAATTGTTTCGACATTGAAACCCGCCAAAACTGGCATACAACAAGAAGCTTTGATTTGGCGACTGGGTTTTCTATTACAGATAGGACTTCGCACCATCCTAGCACCGCTAAATTGCAGGGGCCCGTTCCTTAGAGTCTGAAGATGCTACAAAAATTATTTAGACACTGGAGCCCGCCAAAATTGACACCCAAGTAGTCTTTGCTGGGAGGGAACTGATGATGCGGTCACTGCATCTGCTGCTTTCCTGACTTCTCACTGTTTTCTCCGAATGACTGTTGAGCATCACAACTATCCTCTTTAATTGTAGGACTGGAGGGATAGGGTACACAACATGATACTATTAATCCATCTCTTGGTCAGTGATAGAGTTGCCTGCAGATACCAATCACATCCTGTTGAATTGTACCCTCGCCTGGTCTACATCCTTATCGCTGCTGTATTCAACTTCCGACTTTTTCCTCTTACTGGATGGGCTTATAGTCTGTAACTTGGAACTTGTAGCCCCTTTGGAAGCCGTATTGAACTGCATTGCGTGTGCTTTCTGTATTCATTCTGTTAATAGGATGTATGACGCCAAAATAATACTGACCTTGCTAGCAGAATTGTCCAGGAGGGTGAGAGATCTGGTTACCAGTTTACAAATATAATATGGTGCATTGTCCTTGACATGCATGCGGTATGCGACGATCGAGAAACTAAGTTCAACAATATCGCCTCTGCGGAATGCCGCTGCGTCCTTTTCGACCAATCTGATTGTGCAGCATTGAGCATCATTTGGTTATTAGTTGTCCACTCACTTGTCTTTGGAAAATCCCAGATAGGCCACACTGTTGTCCATCTTATCTCCAAACTTGACGTCAATATTGATGACGCCGGTAGCCAGACTAACGACAATTTGACGACAACCACAAACTTAACAAGAACATTACAAGCAACGAATAAATGCCAGAATGATTTCTTCGGGTTTTCGATGAATCCCAAACTCCGAGGCAACGTACCTGCCGGGAGAGTATGCTGGAATGCAGACCATTGTCTGTATCCAGACGCTGAAAGGTGATGCCATCAAATGCTGTTGATCTTAGCTGGACAGCCACTTGGATAAATACCACCAACTTGGCGATCGAAAGCAAAAAAAAGGGAACAACAGCATAAGCATGAGTTTCTGCCGAGTGAAGCTGCGGCCCTCTACCCCAAGTGAATTCGCATAATTATGCAATTCTTCTCCGTACACCATCTGAATGAACACATATGAATATTATGGAAGCCTCTTAGGCCTGGGATAGGCCAAGAAATCACTCCTTTGCTTCGGGAACAAAGTGGCTTGCGCAAGCCATTTTGCCTGATGCCATCAAAACGGGCGTGGACATGGCTTGCGACGAAAAGTCGAGTAAGTCATATTATATTTGGGTCAATACCATCGGAGGCATATGTCATTCACTTGATACTAGTATATTTCAGCCATATATTGATGAATCGACGCCGGGTTGACCAAAGTTGAACATGCCAATTGGCATCACAAGCTACTTTGTCTGATGCCATCAAACGGGCGTGGGCGGTTCACCTAAACAAAGTACGTGTTAAAAACACTATTTACTCTTTCAGAGTTATCCCACTATATTGAGGAAGTATTTTTGGTTGAATTCTCAACTTCAAGTTATTACTTGACTGTCTCAGTCACATAAGTCGAGGACAATTTTGGTTCGGTTCGACAGTGATGCGATCGATTAACGGCAACGGGGTTGATTAGGGTATTGTAGACACAATGGTGAAGATGGGAGAGGCGGATAGTGAACAGTGAAATGGGAACCAGTGTAAAATTCCCACAACCCCGAGATCTCTTGTTCAACAGTCGCCGGCATGATCAATGATAGCGGCGAGATAGGATCCGGTGTTGTGGAGGCAGCAATAAAGAAGCGGGACGCTTGCAGTGCATTGATATTGAGAAATGGACAAAATACTTACAGTGGGAAGGTATAGTGTAGCCGAGCACAATGGGGACACTTCACATTCCGCTATCCGTAGTTTCGCCACCTACTCCTTGCCTGATGGCGCAACAGGGATTATGCGGCGTCGAAAGGCGAGTCGCTGGCTGGAGGCGCACGGTTTGACTCCAACTCCAGAGCTCTAAGCTGCTCTTTCCTCGCCATTGGCGATGTTGATGCAGCATGAGGAGCTGGCGACGCTTTCGGATGACGAACGTAACCAACGTGTAATGGGCATCGGCTCCGCACTCCTCCAAATTCCGGTGCTGGGGAGAAGAAACAAGGCACAGAGCGTGGAAGAGGGAAGGAGGCTACAACGGTGTCAGTCTAACCGCGCCGACTTCGTTCTTGGAGGTTTTCATAGCGTACATTTGTACCCTGAATAGGAACGATTTGCACATTTCGATCCAAACGTGGTAGGATGAGTAGAATTGTAAATCTTGCTCGTCTTGACTATAGAAAAAGATATTTGGACGCACCAGAGCAGCATATCTGCCAATGAGATTGATTGAAACGTCAGCGCGAGCAGGGTCCTGGAGCATTGGTCCAGTTGTCCGTTGATTGTAACACCAGAGGTTGAATCAAAGTTTATTTGTGCCCTTAGACGTAAAGTACAGACAATGAACCCTTGAAGTCCGAGGTGTCTGCATGCGGATCGCGGTGCGGAGTCCGTTGTATGAGCCATCGGAGATGCGCAATCAGCTTCAGCTTTGATACCTACACCTTAGCTTAGAAGGATACGAATGTGGCGGTGAAGTCCCCGTAGCGCGGCGATCCCCCAGCAATGCGCTATGGACGAGTTTGTTACAGTGAGTACATTAGTGGTAGCCGAGCACAAGCCAAGCCAAGCCACAAGCCACGCCACCCACGCCCGCCAAGCCAAATTCAAACTCCGCTAAGCGGCGCAAGCCATTTAGCCAAGCCAATCGGACAAGTCTGGACTGAGGACGCTGAAGAGCGCCTTCGTTCCAAGTTGGAGGTATGGGTTACTTTATTGATTTTATTGTTGGCCGCAGCTGTCGTAGGATATACCTGGCCAAGTTTCATTCACATTCGACACTTGGACTTCCAAGACTGGTGACCCATTCCTCGGGGTGACGGGTCACTATATCGATGCGCCCGTCGACAGTCCAGAGGATTGGAGCCTCAAGTCGGAGCAGCTCGCCTACACTCCGATCGAGGGAAACCATTCTGGTGATAACCTTTCCAGAATCCTCGTGCGAACCGTGGATAGATATGATCTTCGGGACAAGGTAGACATCGTGTTATAATTATTTTATGCATCTCATCCCATGCTCTCTCTCAGGTTGGGTGCTTCACGGCGGACAACGGCCACCAACAACGACACGGCCTTGAAGGCGTTGGGAAAGGAAATCGATCCTCTCAAACTCCGCTGGGATCCCGTGGAGCGTCGCGTCAGGTAAGATCATTTTTTCAACCGCTCGACTGTTGCTCTAATATCGGAACTAGGTGCATGGAGCACGCAGTGCATCTCACGGCTGGGCACTTCATTTCTGATGTGTCTCCTCTGTCCGCAAAGGCGGTCCTCGCGAAAAAGAAAAAGTTGAGAAAGAAATTGATGGTTGCTAATCCAGATATGGACGACGATGAATTGGATGCCCTCCTCGCTGGAGACGATGGCGAGAACGAAGATGATGATGATGAGGGTTGGGATGGGGATAATGATGACGCGGATGGGCCTACTTCGAGGGATGCCGTTGGGAAGGCTCTTGCTCTCGTTAAGCACATACTTTGTATTTTTAACTATTGAACCCGTAACTTGATTATGAACTTATCTCGTGGTTAATCCAGATTCGTGTTTCCCCGCAAGCACAGGCATTCTTCAAGAAGATGTGTACCGAGACTGGTGTCCCCGTTCTGCAGCTCCTAGGCTGGATTCGAACTCGTTGGGCATCCATGTTCACATTCCTTGACCGACTTATTTTGCTCCGAGCCGTTCGTATCCCTTGTCAATTCTCAACCTCTACCTACTAGTGCTGTCCATTAATATAATACGAAATAATATATTATTAATATATTAACAATAATACAGATATGATATGGCTCCAGGGCCACCTGCATAATATTGATATGGGATGATATGATATGATATGATATTAATATAATATGATACAGCGCTCGCCGTATTCTCATATTATTCTCATATTATAAGACCACATGTGGAGCACTGAATCCTCTTTGCCCAAGTTCTCGCCCTCGGTTGAAAATCTGGGTGATCAACAATGAAAGTTCAACTTGAACTACCGGGATCTACCGCTCGGATCTGTGAGTTGCCGGTGCTGACACTGATCCGAGTGGCCAAGCCGACATCAAAAGCAGTGCCAAAAGGTTCAAAATGAACTGTTTCTGCTGTATTGACCTTAATGTGTATTGAAATGGTTCATGAAGTGGCAAAAATGGACTGTTATACACGTCTCACCCAAACCAGCAAGGGATTTGGTGCACTGAAAGCAGCAAAAGCGTATTATTAATATATTGTTAATATATTATAATATGTATTAATACATACGCAGATAATATAATATGGATATGATATGGCTTTAGACCCCATGATATGATATTGATATAATATGATACGCAAAATTTCGTATTAATATCATATGTGGACAGCACTACTACCTACCGGTGTTGCTGTCAATCGATTTGTTCTTCTGACAGACGACAGCGCAGAAGTGCCCAACCTCGTGAGAAAGTCCTATTCAAACTTTCGGCTGTCGACCAGGGACTGGGAGCAGCTTATCAAGATGCGGGAAGTTCTTCAGGTACATACCGCTGTCAACATCGTTTAATAGAGTTGAACAAATGTTTCGATGTGCGACAACAGGAGCCCGCTAATATTCAGCAATCGTTCTCCAGCTCAAGGCACCCTACAGTCTGGCGCACTCTTCCTCTTCTTGAGGCCCCTGCAGAGACGTGGAGAAACATGGCAGCTACAGAGAAATTTGTCGATATGCGAGAATCGATCAACGCTGGCCTTGACAACCTCGAGAAGTGGTATGGAAAGGCCGATGATACCGACGTTTATTTCATTTGTCTCGGTGAGGTTCTTTTTCACTCGTTCAACCTAATTCTGACATTTCACGAGCGTTGGACCCAAACATTAAAACTGCCTATGCAGAGGAGTCGTGGAATTCGGCCGCGTTCGAGGAAGGAATGGCAAAACTCGAAGCCGTGGTGCGATTCAAATCAGATTCCCTCTTCCCAATGGTTGACCGTGTTGCTTAATAGTTTGATGATTATTACATTGCCCCTACGGCGGACGTTGTGGCGGTTGCGCCAATGCAAAGCGGTAAATGATTCTGTTCCGTGATTGCATTTCGTTAGCTGACTGCCTGTAGTGCTGACCGCACCCGTTCAGTTCGGGAATTCATGGATCCGGGCGAAGGTTCAAGCACGGAAAAACAAGGATATCGCAAGGATCAATCCTCACGATGAGCTCAGGGCCTACCTCAGGGCGCCTTTGCAGAACATTGACAATGTTGTCGCGTGGTGGGGGGTGTGTAAATTTCACCGGCTGCTAAGCATTATATCTGACTTTCTCAGCATCATTCCTCGCAGTACCCCACACTCGCGCGCATTGCCAGAGATTATCTTGCCATCCAGGGTTCTGCCGCTCCCTCCGAGAGAGCATTCTCCAATGGGTCGCTCCCCGGAACTGCGCGTCGCAATCGGTTGACCCCGGAGATGTTTGAGGCACTTCAGCTCTTGAAAAGTGCGTACCGTAATGGACATGTTAGCGCCGCAGCGGACGCCACAAAACGTGTCATTGCGGCATTGGATGCGTCCGACGATGAGGCAGATGAATAGTCTTACCTACTTACTCATGTATTCAGGCCCAGAGCGGCTAAAAAATTACGGTTCATTCAGGTCCGAACGTGTTCAGAACCCGAACCGAACCCTTTGTGAACTGGACCGATGTCCGGTTCGGGGTTCGGCAAATTTGAGCGAACCGGACCCCAGGTCGGGTTCGGGGTTCGGATTTTTTGCCAAAAAACCGGACCTAACCGGACCTCGGCAACACTAGTTAATCGGCTGTTGTGTCAGGTCATTAGTGTCCCTCAGCAAAGTCCTGTAAGCGTAACTGACTTGGTGGGTTTGAGATCGAGGAAGCTTGAACTGTGGGCTGCGAGATGAGTCTTAGAACCGTTTACTGACCCGCTTTTATACAGAATCCATGCTCAAGAATGGAAGATGCCATTCGCTAATTGTTTAACCTGGATATGCAGCTCCTGTGTTCAAAGGTTGAGTTGTGCCGGCGCTGACGGCCTGTAGGCTGTCAAATCGGATTTCAATATTCTTTTGACCGTTGACGTCGGTCGCCACAGCCCTGACTACGTGAACACAATACCTTTCGATTCCATTTGCGCTTAATTCGAACGTTTTAGCATGAGAATCATGAGATGAGAGAATGATAAGTCACTATGAAAGTGAGGCTCCCAATCAGTAAAGAGTCAGGCGCTATTAATGCGGTATAAAATTGCGGATCCAATATGCAATCTATAGTCTCAAATACCCATGATCCCTCATCCAAAAAATACCCGCTGTTGAGCCTGGACAGGCCGTCAACAGCAACGTCCGCCTGCTGACAGTTTATGTTGGTGCGAACGCGGCGATCATTACCCTAATTCTGTTGAGTCTCGAGATCACTACAACGACGATCCCAACTGTGTTTGGATGGGATAATCATCTTGAAGTTGATCGCCTTTACAGCGCTGGCTGTCTGTCAGTCGTCGGTACCTTAGGGTTGAAACTTGAGGTCAGGTAAAAATCTCACATATCCACAAACACAATTTCCAAAGTCACGGGAGAGTAGGCTAGACGGAGAGATCCTGTTGAGTTTATCACTTAACCATAATATGCACGGATGAAAGGGAGTAGTTGTTGAAACACTTGACTTGGTGAATCTTCTTCGACTCGACAATAAAGCGTCAAGAGAAACCACCTGAGACTTGGTTGAATTTGTCAGTTTTTTTTTTGAGGAATTGCGTTGGGCAACGTAAGATAATAGGCACATGTTACCAACGCAACTCAAGGACCAAACCGCTAGATGACACATGAAAACCTCCGCCGCATGGCAAAGTCCGATAATAGCCTCCATTTCTCCTGTGCACAGGGTTTTTCAACCGCCTCTTTCGAGGTAGAACTCTCTAGTGCGTTGAGATCTTCTATTGATAAATAACCGAAAGTATAATACTACATACACAGTGCACACAACCCAGAAACACCCGGCGCAGTCATGGTGGATCGCGACTTGTAATTCCTTGCATCTCCCAAGTCCAAACCTCTTCCAATACAGGCGTCCGGAGGTACGTCAATAGGGGACGGATCCTCAGCAAAGTCTACGTTCGAATCTTCTTGGAACGAGAAGTGGAGATTGGTGAAGGCTCCTTCTTCAGTCTTGTTGTGGAGATGCAGCATCAAACGGCTCATCACAGTTACGGACATGCCATATCAAACGAGGATGAGTTCGGACGACGTCAAGCGGGGTTAAGAGAGGCACACGTATTAACTTGCGAACGTGGACAATGAGCCGGCGAGGATAGGCTGTGTCACACGGGACTTAAGCAGTCTTTGTCGGGAGTAAACGGGAGAGACACGCGGACGATCACGGGGCATTAGTAATCCATGATTTCGGCGGTGATCTCAGGAGAGGTTTTAACATTTTTTCAGCCACTGGGGACGGGAGTTACCGTGAGGCAGTGCTGACATTAAGTAATCCACGATCGAGGCCATGATCGAAGTTCCGTATTTACGGAACTGAGACCTGGAACCTGAAACGGTACCAGGAATAACCCCTAACGACTCTCCTATGTGTCTCAGAAGTGACTGACACCCCTACATACGCCCTCCCGTATTATCCCAGAGAATACGCACCAAGGTCCAGTAAAATCGTAGGGAATAAAAAAGAAAGATGAAAAGAAATTAAATGCACACCGAATAACCATCCTCAACTCCTTCTCTCTCCAAGAATGTCAAACTATTGTCCCGTATAGAACAAATCCGTTTGCAGAATTAATGTCGTTGTGGTAAAACGGATTGTGGAGCAGATTTACATCCGCGGACATCAGGAAAAACCCCATTTGCAAATTGTTCACATTTTGTTGACATTTGTTCACAATTTTGACATTCCGTAAATTGTCGGCAATTTTGAGCGATTAGTTAACTTTTGCCGACTATTGCTGACTATTGCCGGCATGAGTTGACATTTGATGACCTCTGATTAGAGTCATTGGCTGTGCACCTCGAACCAAAACACCGTCTACTGTATAAGCTAGATGATGACTCGAGCTGCCACAGTCAAATTATAAATACTAGTAGCACATACATTTGTGGCCATTTTAGCTTTGGGAAACACCAAGAATCATGCAAATCCATTCACAGATGGCAAAGATATGCTTGTTGCCGCATCTGATTCAAACCAGGCAGCTGGAATTCTGGGACATACAAATTATATAATCTACCCGGCGAGTAGGGTACCTTCTCAAAGCCCCCGCTTCCCCGCTTTCGAACGCATCTACATTCGAGAAAATCCGTTGAGAAATGAGTAAGAACAGAGCAAGGAGATCTGGGCTGTTTAAATTGCTTTCTTTTAACTATTTTTAGAAGAGTGTCATTACTTTCGCAAACTGCTGTAAAGGAACTAATGCATTTTCAAGCCCAGGAGTAATTCAAGCGGGAAGAATGTTGGGGCCCGGGTATTTATGGGGTAAGAGCGAAAGGTGGTGATTTGACGGACGCTTCCCATTTGAGTAGGCCTTGAGTGGACAAAAAATGGCGCTGTAATTGGTTAACCGATCAATCAGCTGTGTGCACTTAATGCACTTAACTTACGTCACCGAAATCGAGTCCTAATTTCTCTCCATCCACGGTTGCTAAAGTCACTGTAAAATTCAAGGCGTCAGTATGAACAACAAGAAGTCAATCCATGTGAAAAAATCATTGAAAAAAAATTGTGCCAGGCCTCCACACGACGAGAGGGTGCTCCACCTGCCAAATTAAGTGCCATCAGTAGCTGTGGTTAAGTGCATTAAGTGCACCTCTCCAGCTCTTTTGTTCTCTGGAGGCCATAATCAGCTATTTCTGCTTATTCTGTGCTCTTATATGTGTCTATTTACTGGTTTGGACACCTTCTCCTGCTTCAAGACACGAAAAATCGTGTTCTTTCCGCGTCAATAACCTGCACAATCTTGGCAGGTCAATGTCGTTCAACCCATCCAGGCTGCCCTCAGGGTGCCCAAGGGAAAGGAAAACAATGTACAACCTCCTGGTTCTAAACAAGGCCGTCTAGCCACTGAGGCCTGTATAGAGGAGATCCGGAATGAAGGTATGGCCTAATTCTTCCCATGGCCGCCAACCGACTTGACACTGTCACGATTTGAGCCATAATCGTTCCATCTTGTCTAGGCACTGAACACGTGACAAGATAATGCAGATAAGCGCCAGACAGATTAGATTGTGTGATTGCAGGAATTGCTCAACTTAAAGCCGTTGATATTTCAAGAAGCCTCATGGGTTTTCACGCAATGAAGGTATTCTGAGCATTTCCCATGATCAACACATGTTGGACATGCATATTTAATGTGTTTGACACAACACATGGTTTTGGTTTACAATACACTTTCTCTTAATTTCCCTTGACATGACATTGACATTTCATTTACGATCGCTTGAGGCCACAATCCTCATGTTTGTTTTATTTAGTTTAGTACAGCCACTCTAGAACAGTATAAATATGAGTAGTAGTACACTTTATTTCTTTAGTCTTTTATTCAATTCATTTTTTGAGTCTCATCAACATCTCACTACCCAATGCCCTAGCCTGGCTCACATGGATGAGATTAGATAAAAAGAGCCTTGACTGCATATGTCCATCGTGAGGAAGGTCTTCCTCACAATTGGGATTCGTCAATGGGGATGCCGATGGTAAATATGGGTTTGACAATCATGCAGATATTGGAGCCCGACGAATGGGAAGCGCTGGATCAGAGATGCAGGACATGAATGGCTCAAGCGCGTGATCTGTTATTTCTGTTCCTTCTATTCCATTCAATAATATTGACCTGTTGCTTTATTCTTACTCAGTTTGCTTGCTCCCGAGCTGCCACCCAATAATCCGTGGATACAAAAAAGTATGTTCAGTCTTGCTCCATGTACTTACAGGCAATATCACGGAAAAAAGACTGCCTCGGACAAGTATATAGCACATCCTGTCACAAAAGTATTGCAATTTGGTTCACAGTGAAGTTCCTTGAGTTTGCGTTGAAATTCTCTGAAATTCTTGCATTCTTTCCTTTTTCAATTTTTTTTTCACAACTTTCCGCTTCCGGCGACCCAGTACTATGGTCGGAAAACCCTGTAATTCGTCTGCGGAGCTAGTCTAGCCATTTGGAGCCAAGGTGGGGAACGTGGTTGGGAAAGGAAACCTAAATCGAGGTGATTGCAAACACGTGCATACTGATTCGAGGCAGCTGCTTAATATACGAGGTATCGGTCTGATCTCAACTCGTGACAGCAACACTTCCATTTCTGCTTCTCTGTCAACCTTGCGTTACATGAAGTCCTACCACCTCTTCGCCTATAACCACCATGAACAAGTGCATCCCCGCCAACCCCGACATATCTGGTATTGGCGTTCGTGCAGCCATCTATACACAAAATCTCTTATGCTTTGCGCCGGTTGTTGCGCACCTTTGGGACGGGAACATCTCGGTCGATGAGATGAAAGGCGTGAAGGACCAATCTATTGGCATGCTTGCCATTGCCTTTGCGATTCTCATCTCTACTATCATCGGCGCCGCAAACATTCGCAGTGGACAAATCATAACCAGTTTCCATGCGGCGGTCATTCTTGATTTGAGCTGGATGAACAATACCAGCACTTGGATTTGGTTTCTGTTATATGCCCATCACCTCACCAAGCCGGGCGAGGGAACAGAGCCCAAAAGAGAGCCCACTGTCGCGAGCTGGTTGGCCTGGACCAATGTTCTTCTCTCCCCTCTTCGTCATCTTGTTACATATGGCGGCAGAATCGGTGACCCGGAAGAAGGTACTTCCGGCGCCGACCAAGATCAGGTTGGGGAGACGACGCCAAGAACTGAAGCTACCTGTACGTCCCACAAACTACTACTACTCCTCCACGTTACACCTAACTCGTACCTCCAGTTTTTCGACATGCCTGGGACTTTGTGTCCCAGAAACCCGTGCTTACCCTCGGCTCCATCCACCTGTCACTGATGGGTGCGATCGGTCTATGGCTGTGGAGTAATCCATCCAAATTCAGTACCCCCATTCTCCCCCTGTGATCCGTTGCTCACGGTTGTTGGCGGTGCTGTGCCGTTTTCATCGCCGGGATTGCGCATCTTCTCATTGGGAATCTATTCCCTTCTCATCATTCCTGGTCTCAATCTTGTGCTCCCATTCTTCTTCTTCCTTGCACTCCATATAACATACAACAAATTTCGAAAGCACCATCCCCACTTTTTTACACGACTCGAGCATTCCTTCCATTTATTTCGCCACATTCCAAGCATTTTCCAGGATTTTCACGGAACTGTGCAACATACTTGCAGGGCTCTCGGGGGGTGTTCCCACATCAACCCGTGCTCTATTTCGAAGGCGTCGCAGCCAAAATCACGTTTCGGAGCCTGGCATACAGCTCGGTGATGCTTCGTCTGGCTCCCCTATTCCCCCGAACACCCCTCCCGGTGATGAGGTAAACCACACCGATGAAACTCCGACACAAATCTCCCACGTGGTGCGCTTGGATCACACTGCCTTTCTCATTGTGGGCCTAGGCTGTCTGGTCATCATCAATGTTATTCTCCTTATCGATATTGAACTCACGCTTCGACGCAATAGAAGCGATCAATCTCAAGACGAGGATGACTGGGGGTTCGGACAGGTCCTGGCGTTGGTTCTTCTCGTTATCCCCCTGCGCGATTTCGTGACATCCATTTTGGACATTCGGCAAAAAGTGAGGAGGGAGAAAGTGGCGAAAGACGAGATTCAGAGGACTTTCAAAGAACATCTCCAGCAAGCTGCCAGAGATAACACTTTCGATGGTCACGATTTTAAAGGCTTGATTGAGCAGGGAGCTGATCCCAGTGTGGAGGTGGAGGTAGAGTTTGACGGTATGGATGTTTCCACATAGTCTCTCGGATATCAGATCAACTCCTGCAGGTGCTGGACAACTTGTGACTCTTCTGCAGTTTGCAGGATCCATGGGGAATGGTGGTCTTGTTCAATTTCTTCTTGGCAGAAGGGTGGGGGACAATGGAGGTGAGGATATTGTATTGATTGTCTAACTGCAAGGCTAATTGACGATCAGGAAGGGCATTCTACGCTGCTGCTCGACACAAGCGTTTTGACACTGCCCGCCTCCTGGGGAGGGGCAGAAACAAGTCGGATCGGGTCGGTAGGTGGTTACATTGTGGTTTTGTACGTCTAACTAGCTTGCATGAAGAAACTACACAAAGAGCGATTCATCTCGTTGTGGGATCACTGAAGGATTCCGATTCGGAGGATCGTCGGGTTGTGATTGAGTGTCTGTCCAGTCTCGGAAAACAAGGTATGTATTTCTTTGTCGGTCTGGGCTTATTTGCCATCCTGAGGCTGTTTCTTAGTGGACTTCCACCACGAGATCCGGCCAGCCATCCCCGTGGTTGTAGAGTCACTCAAAGATTCCAATTCTGATGTTCGTCAGGCTGCAATTGAGTGCTTGTCTAGTCTCGGAGCACAAGGTATCTATTTCCTGTATGCCTGCCGCTGTTTGTCGTATTGAGGCTGTTTATTAGCACAGTTTCGGCAGGAGCTCAGAACAGCCATCCCCGGGGTCGTGAGATTGCTGAAAGATATCAATTCGCCTGTCTGTGAGGCCGCAATTAGGTGCCTGTCTAGTGTCGGAGCACAAGGTATCGATGTCCTTGTCTACTGGAAGCTGTTTATCGCACTGAGGCCTGTATTTAGGAGAGTTCCTGCAAGAGATCCAGCCAGCCATGCCCGTGGTTGTGAAATTGCTGAGTGACATCAATTCGGCTGTTCGTCAGGCTGCAATCGAGTGCCTGCGTAGTCTCGGAGCTCAAGGTATCCATTTCCTCATCTGCTTGGAGCTGTTTGTCATACTGAAGGTTGTTCCAGCAGTGTTGATCCGGCCTGCGATCCCCGTGGTTGTGGAATCGCTGAAGGATTCAAAGTCATATGCTCGTCATGCTGCAATCGAGTGCCTGTCTAGTCTTGGAGCACAAGGTATATATTGCCATTTCTGCCCGGATCCATTTGCCATACTGAGGCTGGTTCTCAGCAGAGTTAATCCGGCCAGCGATCCCTTTGGTTGTGGACTCGTTGAAGAATTCGAATTCGGCCATTCGTCAGGCTGCAATTAGGTGCCTGTCTAGTTTCGGCGCACAAGGTATATCTCTCCTTGTAGCTGGTTACCAAACTGAGGCTGGTTCATAGCGGAGTTGGTCCGGCCAGTGATCCCCGTGGTTGTGGAGTCACTGCAGCATTCCCAATGGTATGTTCGTCAGGCTGCAATCGAGTGCTTTTCTTGTCTCGGAGCCCAAGGTATCTATTTCCTTTTCCGCCTGGAGGTTTGTTACACCGAGGCTGGTTTTAGCAGAGTTCCTGCACGAGATCCAGCCAGCGATCCCCGTGATTGTAAAATTACTGAAAGATTCTCGGTGGGAGGTTCACCAGGCGGTAATTCAGTGCCTGTCTAGTCTCGGAGGACAAGGTATATATTTCTTTGGCCACCTGGAGCTGTTTGCCAAACTGAGGCTGGTTCATAGCAGAATTAATCCAGCCAACGATCCCCTTGCTTGTGGAATTGCTGAAAGATTCCGACCGGAATGTTCGTCAGCGGGTAATCAAGTGCCTGTCTGGTTTCGGAGCACAAGGTATATATCTCCTTATCTCCCTGGACCTGTTTACCATACTGAGGCTGGTTCATAGCAGAGTTGATCCGGCCAGCGATCTCCGTGGTGGTGGAACTACTGAAAGATTCCGATTCGCATGTTCATCAGGGTGCAATGGAGTGCCTGTCTAGTCTCGGAGAACAAGGTATATACTGTCTTTTCTGCTCAGATCCATTTGCCGTACTGAAGTTGTTTCTTACCAGATTTAATCCAGCCAGTGATCTCCTTGCTTGTGGAATTGCTGGAAGATTCCGATCGGGATGTTCGTCAGCGGGTAATCATGTGCCTGTCTGATTTCCGAGCACAAGGTATATGTTTCCCTATTTCCCTAGGACCTGTTTACCATGCTGAGGTTGGTTCATAGCAGAGTCAATCCGGCCAGCGATCTCCGTGGTGGTAGAACTGTTGAAAGATTCCGACTGGCATGTTCATCAGGGTGCAATGGAGTGCCTATCTAGCCTCGGAGCACAACGTATACACTGTCCTTCTGCCCAGATCCATTTGCCAAACTGAGGCTGGTTCTTCACAGAGTTAATCCAGCCAGCGATCCCCTTACTTGTGAAATTGCTGAAAACTTCCGATTGGAATGCTCGTCAGCAGGTAATCAAGTTCCTGTCCAGTCTTGGAGCACAAGGTATATCTCTCCTTGCAGCGTTTACCATACTGAGACTAGTTCATAGTGGAGCTGATCCGGCCAGTGATCCCCGTGGTTGTGAAATCGCTGCAGCATTCCCAATGGTATGTTCGTCAGGCTGCAATCGAGTGCGTTTTTTTGTCTCGGAGCCCAAGGTATCTATTTCCTTGTCCGCCTGGACTCTTTTGTCACACCGAGGCTGTTTTTTTAGCAGAATTCTTGCACGAGATCCAGCCAGCAATCTCCGTGATAGTGAAACTGCTGAATGATTCCAATTGGCATGTTCGTCAGGCGGCAATTCAATGCCTGTGCAGTCTCGGAGCAAAAGGTATCTATTTCCTCCTCAGCCTGGAGCCGTTTGTCCTACTGTTGCTGGTCTTTAGCAGAGTTTTTTAATGAGATCCGGCCAGCAATCTCCGTGCTTGTGCAATTTCTGAAAGATTCCGATTCGCGTGTTCGTCAGGCGCTAATTCAGTGCCTGTCTAGTCCCCGAGCACAAGGTATATATTTTTTCCCTACCTCGAGTTACTTGTCATACTGAGGCTGGTTGAAAGCGGAGTTGATCCGGTCAGCAATCACCGTGCTTGTGGACTCACTGAGGAATTCTAATTCGGCTGGTTGTCGGGCTGCAATCGAGTGCCTGTCCGATCTCGGGGTACACGGTATATACGGTCTTTTCTGCTTGGAGGGTTTGCCATACTGAGGCTGATTCGTAGCGGAGATGATCCGGCCATCGATCCCTTTGGTTGTAGACTCACTGAAGAATTCGAATTCGGCTGTTCGTCAGGCTGCACTCAAGTGCTTGTCTAATCTCGGGGCAAAAGGTATCTATTTCCTAGTCCGCCCGCCGCTGTTTGTCATACTAAGGCTGGTGACTAGCAGAGTTGCTGCAGGAGATCCGGCCAGCGATCTCTGTGGTTGTAGAAATGCTGAAAGATTCCGATTGGAATGTTCGTCCGCTGGCAGTTCAGTGCCTGTCAAGTTTCGGAGCACAAGGTATATATATTTCCCTGTCTGCCTGCAGCTGTTTGCCATGCTCATGCTGACTCATAGAAGAGTTAATCCGGCCAGCTATCCCCTTGCTCGGGGAATTACTGAAGGTTTCCGATGGGAATGTCTGTTGGGGGGTAATAAAGTGCTTGTCCAGTCTTGGGGCAAAAGGTATATCTCTCCTTGTAGCTGTTTACCATGCTGAGGCTGGTTCATAGCGGAGTTGATCCGGCCAGCGATCCCCGTCATTGTGGAATCGCTGAAGGATTCCAAGTCGTATATTCGTCAGGCTGCAATCGAGTGCCTGTCTAGTCTCGGAAAACAAGGTATATATCTCTTTGTCTGCCAGGATCCATTTGCCGGGCTGAGGCTGGTTTTTAGAAGAGGTCCAGCAGGAGCTCCTGCCAGCGATCCTCGTAGTTGTGGATTCACTCAAGGATACCGATTCGGGTGTTTGTCAGGCTGCAATTCAGTGCCTCTCTAGTCTGGGAGCACAAGGTACACATTCCGCTGTTCCCTTATCACCGCCAATCAATATGCTAATGAATATTCGATTCATCAAGACCGTGACATCGCTCTCATTGCTGTATCAGAAACACTCACAAAGAAAAACTCCGAATTGGCTACTCCCTCCAGGTCGAGAGCTTTACAAGGTCTGGCATGCATATTGAATACAACACATGTCCATCTTTAAACGCACATCGGAATGGCAGAATGCATTGGTCCCTGATCCTCCTAGTTCAGCCCGTAGAAATTAGATTATAGGAGGTGACTTGCCGTAAGGTAGATTTATTCTGGGGGAATATTTCGGAAGGTTAACGACACAGCTGTCGGGACCCCATCAATTGCTACAGCCCCAAGGAGCAGTTTCAAGCCTCATCACTCGGAGAGAGTCCTTCCTCTTGCCTCTCGGTGGCTTCTTCATGTCGAACACACAACCATACCTTGTATATTATGTAGAAATCTGGGATTACGGGAGCAAGCCTACGTGCTCACGACACTTACGGCTAGTCTCGGGTATCACGGAGTTCGATGTGGATCACTCATTTATAGTGTACGCGTCACCTTTCCACGTTCCTTTATCCGTTTGCCTACATACCCCCACTGTCCATACCTACTAGGCCAAACATTCTTTCTGGTTGTTGCTACCCAGTAGCCCCGTGCTAGGGTAAAAGTCCAACACAAACGGATCAAGCCCTGAGTTCACACTCCTTGTGTTCTCTGCTGGGGTATTGATAATACAGCAAAGCCCTCGCACTCGAGGCACCACGCGGTTGGGGATGCCAGCTAGTGGATGTTCAATAGTCATCAGGACTATAAACTGGAACCACCGTGGTCACTGCTTCGGCACACCGGAATTGCCATGGTCACTGCAAACGGCCGCCCACCGGACTAAACTGGATTTGCCGTGTCTCCCCGACATTAAAGGGGATCTTTCTTCAGGTCCCAAAGCGCCTTCTCCAGTTTCATGATTGCTTCCCAAGGAACGCTAAAATATCTAAACGCTGTTTTCACTTGAAATTTCACTGGAATTTGGGTGTCTAAGGCGTTTTTAGCGGAAATTCACCCATGTGTCCACCTCTTTGTGCCGCACGACGCCGCACTCAAACCCTTTATTTGCAGAACCATCTGCAGAGCCAGGGCTCTCTTTACCCGCTCCCAGAACTAGCGTGCACAGACATCACCCATCCACCTCAGGACCCACCGCGCAAGTCACGTGAGGGACCTCTTAGGTACCTTTTCGTGTACTACAAAAAGGTACCTAAGAGGTACCCCCACCATGGTGGGTTCTATTACATAATATTTCACGTGCTGCTGCCTGCCACCGCCTGCATGCTACCGCGTAGTACCGCCCCCCCCCCACCACGCTGGATTTCCATTGCAGTGGCCTCTGTGAAACCACAAGGAAGCCCCAGTGCGGTGGCCTCCAGTTATTATAGAATAGGCAGATAGCATTCGTAGCAGATACAATACATATATGTAGCCTCTGCTATATGCTAAACACCAGTGACCCTTTTATACTGTCCTGAAAGATGATCTAGGGCTTCAAGCAGCAATGGAACAAAATTGAATCAGAATCTACTGGCACACCACCATTCAGCTCCCATGGGTACTTTGGCCAGCATCCACTACTGAGAGGGCGCTGGCTGCACAAAAGTCATTATTCCTTGCTTGGTGCTACGAACTGCGTGCCTGCATTTGGTATTTCTGTATGGAGGCCTCCGTGTTCAGTATCAAGTGAGGTTCTATTCCTGTAGAAATACAGACCTTTAGCCAGATACCAACCTAGATGACCCAGAAAGAATTTATATCATCAATTAAAACAAGGAAGAGTGTTTATCAACATTTACAAAATGAAATAGGAACCTACTGCCACCGTTCATTCAGATCATTATAGCAATTGGTCCAGCAATGGCTGGAGTCTGACTGGGTAGGCCAGATAAACATTAATATATATTTCTTACAGTATCCAGGATCCTCTGCACCCAGCCAGCACAGCTGGAAACAGCCAAGTGGAGGCCGCTATGCATGAATGAAATGTAAGTCGCCAATTGATATCAATATTCCACACAGTGAGAGAACATTATTAGCATTGAATAACAGGCCACGCAGTTTCATTAGAGGGGATTGGCCCATCCCTTGGCCTGCCATTGTGTCTGCCATGAGTGGAGGCCACCAGATATGGGTTGTAAATGTGATATACCTGATATCATTTTCCCCCTCCAGTCTTGCATGCCCAGCTTCCTGACTTGGTCTAAGTCCTTTACCCAGCACGTACTCTGCCAGGTTTGCTGATGGGAGATGTTCAGTACAATTAGAATTACTGTCTGCATCTCTCTTCTGATCCTATCTTGTCCAGGGGATCATACATGGGTGTCAAGCCAAGGGGATGTAGCCATGAGTGTAACAGGCCATACACAATTTCATTAAATGGGGTTGACAGTCCACTTGGCCTACCATTGTGTCTACCATGGCTAAGTGGAGGCCACCAGTCAACTACTGTGACGGAGGCAGACAACGAGATTTGGTGGCCACTGCATTGGGAAGTCAAGGTCAAACTTCTTGAATGAGCCAAATGTTTGCATTACAACAGTGTACATGCAAAATGCATGTTTTAAGGACTAGATAAAAGCTGATACCAGCCAGAGTTTACCGACACAGTTATTCAAAGTCATTGCAGATTTTTGATGGAGGCCACCATATGGTGGCAGACATGCTAGGACTCGTTGAAATCAAGGCTGCCATGCACAGGCAGCACAGCAGGTTTTGATAAAGACATGAAGTAAGGATGTAGAGAATCATTGTGATGATTTTGCAGCACATTCTACGAGAATATGGTGGCATCCTCCACACTTTCCACCATTTGCCGTTGCTCCTGTTGAGCACCAAGGGATGAAAGACTCTTTTGCAATACAAACACAATAATATATTCACTTATCTTCATTTCCTTGACCAATATCTCACATAGGGCAGTTGCCTACATTGCCCCCACCTCTTTTTTTTTTTTTTTTTTCCCTTAAATCTGAGGTCCAGCTCTGCAAGAAACTGTGTAAAATTGGTCTCTATCACCCCCTGGGGCCCTCTGATTGTAGTCCAGATTTTTACAAGGTCAGTAAAATGTGCACTCCTGAATATGCAAGATTTGACCCAAGTAACACTTACGGTTTCAGCACAACTTCAGGTTCAACCACTTTACACTTTATATCAAAATGTACTGGCCTGGTAAAAATCTGGACTAAAATCAGAGGGTCCCAGGGAGTGGTAGAGAGCAAATTACACATTTTGTTGCAGAGCTGGACCTCAAATTTGACAGAGAAAAAAAAAGAAAACCAATTCACCCATCTTTATTCGGCTTCTGATTGGTCGATCGACGTTACATAAAGGAGGTGGAAGCTTCTGCAAAGGAGGTGGAGGCAATAGAGGCAACTGCCGCCACTGCCGCATGCAAGATATAAGTCAAGGAAATGAAGATAAATGAATATATTATTGTGTTTGTATTGCAAAAGAGAGTTTTTCATCCCTTGGTGCTCAACAGGAGCAATGGCAAATGGTGGAAAGTGTGGAGGATGCCACCATATTATCAGAAGACACAGAATATGCTGAAAAATCATCGCAACGATCCTCTACCTTCTTACTTTATGTCCCTATTGAAACCTGTTGTGGACAGTGGCCTTAATTTTGGCAAATTCTGGCATGTCTGCCAACATATGGTGGCCTCCATCAAATATCTACAACAATTTTGAATAGGTGTGCTGGCCAACTCTGGCTTTTATCAGCCTTCATCCAGTCTGTAAAACATGTATTTTGCATATACACTCAAAATTTGGCTCATTCAAGAAATTTGACTTGGATTTCACAACACAGTGGCCACCAAATCTTATAGTTGACTGGTGACCTCCACTCAGCCATGGCAGATACAATGGCAGGCCAAATGGACTTTCAACCCTATCTAATGAGATTTTGTTTAGCCTGTTACATTTGTAGCTAAATCTCCTTGGCTCAACACCCAGACACAATCTCCTGGATGAGATGTGATCTGAAGAGAGATGCAGGCAGTAATCACACCAAATATCTTCTTTCTGCGAGCCTGGGAGAGCACGTGCTGGGTAAAGGACCTAGACTGAGTTGAAGTGAAACTGAGCATGCAAGACTGGAAAGGCCAAATGGTCATCTCCATGCGTATACCGCATTTACAACCCATTTCTGGTGGCCTCCGCTGAGCTGTGGGAGATGCAATGGCAGGCCAAGTGAGGGCCAATCTGCTCTAATAAAATTGGGTGGCCGGTTACTCAATGCTAATTATATTCCCTGGCTGTGTGGAATATTGATATTGATTGGCAACTTTCACCTCATTCATGCATGGTGGCCTCCATGTAGCTGTTTCCAACTGTGTTGGTGGAGTGCAGAGGATCCTGGATATTGTAAGAAATATATATCAATGTTCATCTTGCTTACCCAGTGAGACTCCCGCCATTTCTGGACCAATTGCTAAGATGAGCTGAATGGAGGAGGGTGGCGGTAGGTTCCTATTTCATTTTTTAGATGTTAATAAAAGTGCTTCCTTCTTTTATTTGATGGTATAAACTCTTTCCAGGTCATCTAGGTTGGTATCTGGCTAAAGGTATGTATTTCTACAGGATTAAATGCTTGCTTGCTACTGAACATGGATCCATCCATCATATAGAAATACTGAATGCAGTTATGCAGTTTGTAGTCCCAAGCGAAGAATAGTGACTTTTGGGTAGCCAGCACCCTCTCAGTGGTGGATGGGGGCTAAAGTACCCATGGGAGCTAAATAGTGGTGTGCTGGTAGGTTCCGATTTGATTTTGTCTGACCCATTATTGCTGCTTAAAGCCTTAGATCACCTTTCAGGATAGTATGAAAGGGCCACTAGTGTTTAGCATATAACAGAGGCTACATGCATGTAATGTATCTGCAATAAATACTACTGACCTATTTTACAGTAATGCGGAGGCCACTGCACTGCAGCTTCCTGACGGTATGATGGAGGCCACTGCAATGGAAACCCCAGCACGGTGGGGAGGTGATAGCACGCAGGTGGTGGCACGTGCTTGTAACCCATCACGGTGGGGGTACCTCTTAGGTACCTTTTCATAGTACACAAAAAGGTACCTAAGAGGTCCCTCACGTGACTTCCACGGTGGGTCCTGGGGTGCACCCATCCCTATTTTTACCACACAGTGTTGGAATATGGCAAGTGAAGCGAATCGCCGCCGAAGATTATCCTCGCCCTTGAGTCGAAGCGAACTCGATCCAGAAAAGGAAATCTATCCGAACGGTGAACATCTTTGCTCACCCAAAAAGGAAATTATAGTTGGTGAGTATAATCCTCGTCATCCCATTTTGTAAAGGACCATGTGGACTCACTCCTTGAAACATGCATGAAACCAGGAGTGTACAGCCTCACTAAAATAGTATAAAAGAGAAGTAGAATACAGCATGTAAATCAGGCTCAGGGTCGGGTACTTTCCCTCCTCCAATTCTACTGCCTCACCAAAGCCCTCCCTGCTCCCTTCACTTCCTCAGCACCAATCATCCACATCCGCTAACACACGGCACCATCGGGCCATCCGCACCCTCGACGTTGCGTGCAGCATGTTCCGACGTCACTGCATCCGTCTCCGCTTCGCCTTTCCACCACCATGACTCCCGACCGCTTCAGCACGTGCTGTCTCTCCCACGAGTACTTGAGCGTGGGGGCAGTCCTCCCCGTCTATCCCCACTTCTCTGGGTGCAGCGCACCGTCCTTCAGCGCTACGCTACGCTGCCTTCGCCCCCTGGACGGAATCCAGTGCGTGAATCACCAATTGTATTCGAGCATGTACTGACTGGCGGTACGTCCAGTTAAGTTCCGCTGTAGGTTGACAGTGGAAGATAGATTCTCCATCTCGTGCGACGTGTGCGGGCAGTGGTGCAGCCGCGTGCTTTGTGATCTCGAAGGAGAGCGCGCCGGAGGAGTCTGCGGGCTGGGTATGCCCGCCTCAGAATCTAATCGGTGAGTCCTTTTTATCCTCTCTTTGCTTTCCTTCGTCTCCCTGCGCCACCTCAGCCTTTTTTCTGTATCTCACGGTTTTCTTCCCTGCCTTATTCTGTAGCGCCTTGCTGACACCTCTACAGAGACACTTCCCAAGAACGGCCGCGCCCTGACATCGAAAGGTCGCCGCCACGCATCCATCTCCTCGCACCGCACGGGCACGATCGATCCGAGTCCGCTCCTCCCCAACGGCGCGCCTGTCCACGATGAGCTCGAGGACGAATGCACGCAATGCGTCCTCATCCCAATGCAAGCTCCGTGTACGCTGCCCAATGCCGCGGCGTACTTATCGCCTTCACCCTGTCCTAGGCCCAGCTTCCGCTGCACCTGGTGGAGACACACCCGTCCTCTGCGCTCCACCTCTGCCGCACCCGACCAGTCCTCCCGCCCACGTACGCCCGCCATGCCGCCATATCCGCCCCACCTTCCGCCCTCTTCGCCAATGACTTGACACCGAAGCCCTTCATCCGGTCTCGTGGAGCTGCTGCTTGATTTGGCGCTGGATGCACGCAGGACGGGGGGGAGGGGAAGATGAGTGTGGATTGGGTGGTTGGCTGAATGCGCAGCCGAGGGCGTATATTTGCCCGGGGAAGAGTACGGGTGGGCGAGGAATGAGAGTGGGAGGGATGGGTGAGAGGGATCGGGACGAACAAGGGGCGGGCCAACCGAGGACGCCCCTTGGGATTTTCGCCGGGCGGGCGCTGAGGCAAGGGTCCCGGCGAAGGAGATGGATGGTACGATACTACTCGGGAGTGAGAAAGGCGGGAGTGGGGCGGTCTTGGCGGAGGGAGAGAGGACGGTGGTGGAGTATTGGGGGGTAGCGGTGCGACCAGAAGGAAATGGACCACGTCGTCTTCTAGTTCGTCGACCCCCGAATAACCTCGCTCGCATCTCGCTGTGCAGTTCTCAGCGGCGGTCCACGCCTCGTTCTTCACGCTCTCCGTCTCTACCTTATAGCCCTCGTCCTCATCCACGACCACGCATCCTCATCCACGGCTGCGCACACCATCAAGCTTAAGCCCGCGAGCTGTCCAGGCCTGAGCGCGCTACGGCCCCGCGCGACACGCGCTGCGACCCCGCCGTCGAGCGTGTAGTTGGGAGCAGCGCATCAATGCCTTTTTTTATATCTATATGCGCTGCACCCTTCCACAATGCTCTCCTGTCCTCTGCTTTCCTGTCCTTTTTTCCACTTGACTGCGACCTCGCCCACCGTCCTTTCCCACTTCCTTTTTCGGCCTCCTTATGACGTCACCCTCGACCTACCACGCGATATTTCTCAATCGCCGTTGGATGGCGCATCCCCGGAACGTCGGCTTGGTTACGATTGATTGTCTCCTTCGTGCTGGTGGATTCTGCGGCTGGATTCGGCGCGATGACTGGGACATATTCGGGCCGGATGCGTGTGTGCAGTGAAGGCGGGATTTCATGGAGCGGAACTACGAACGACTCGAAGGACTACCTCCACCGCTACCCAATCGCTCATTTGACCATATTCCTGCCCGTCACCCCGTTCCCTTCACTCGCACTTCTACGTCGGCTGGTTTTCCTGCCTCAATTTCAGTGTTGCAGTTAAGGGTTAAGGCCTTAAGATTTTAAGGCCTTAAGTTAAGACTAAGGGTAGCCCTTAACAACAGGCCAAAAATATGTTAAGCCTTTATTAAGCCTTAATGTGTCCAAGTCGGACCACCGGACGTGAGGGCCGATGGCCCGATCAATGATCTGTCGCTCAACTTTTTTCAAGCTTGCAGAATGGAAACTTATATTAATTAATTACATTCCTCTTGTTAATCCAGTCGCGCCCTCGTCGCGCCCGCCCCTGGCTTCCCATCACCCTTGCAAATCTCTTCGGCGGTACAATCTTGCGCCCACTCGGAAAGCCGGCTCGGCGCTCTCGGGTGGTGTCAGGAAGGCTTGTACATGGAGCTCCTTGCAGCTGAGCACGGCGACGAGGAATCTAACCCGAGGGCTTTGGAAGGCTCTAGTGACGACTTTGAAGAGTAAATAATAAGGCAACTTCCGCCTGAACATATACTACCATTTTGGGAATTAACCCTTAGTTTGACCCTTAAAAACACACCCTTAATTAACCCTTAATAAATCTTAAGGCCTTTGTTTCTGGAGCAACCCTTATTAAGACCCTTAACTGCAACACTGCTCAATTTGCTACTCTACTTCGCTACCTACCTATTTCATGCTTATGCTTTCTACTACCTCCTTCACAGGCCGTACTTTTACCACGCTCGATATTCTGTACTATTTCGATCAAATCGGCAGTCACGCGTCACGCACCCCCTTGTCGATCACGAATTTTTGGTCGATGTCACGCGTCACTCTGGCCTCTGTCGAACCTCCAAACCGTCACGCAGGCCCCAAATATGCCCAAAATATGCCAAAAAGACGAAAATTTGCCTGAGAATGTCGAAAATTTGGGGGTGTCACGCTCCGCCGGGGCCTCTACCGAAATGTCGAATAGGTAAAATGAGTCACGCGTCACCCCCCGTGTCGATTTGATCGAAATAGTACAGTTTTCCCCTTCTGCCCCTCCCCTCCGTGTCGCCTCCTATCTACCTCTTCCTCGTAATTGTCTACCATGTTTCTTACCATACGCTCACCTCATCTATTGTATACCCCATTTGTTAGGGCTAGTCAGAACCCCTTCCACTCCGCCCCCTCCTCAACGCGTCCAAACATCCTCTCAAGTTGTCGCCTAACGAGTTCCCAGCACACACCGACGGCGATCTTCTGGCATTGGGTCACCGTACATGTCGACAGACTCGCAAAGTCCTCGACGTTCCGCGGATCTAGCAGTGTATGCAAAGTCTTTGAAACCAAAAGGCTAGATAGCACATTGTTCGGTCGTGGCGTGGTGGCTGCAAACGTCCTGATAACCTGCAGCAAATTATTAATTGATTAGGTTCCGATCATACCGTACTCTCACCTCCTCATCCCTTCTACTCCCCATTCCTCTTGACTTTCTCCCCCTATCCTCCTCCCCTCGCCTCCCTCTCCCTGCTCCCTGTGACTTTTAATACCTTTGCCCGACGGATCACCCACGGGCAACGGTGGCACCATGTCTTTCACGTCATCTCATGGGCAGGAAGGATGGGAAGATCCGGCCGCGGGGGAATGGCGCGGTTATTGATGTCGGGCCTCGGCTGCGGATCGTACATCGTCTTTCGTCCCCATTATCACTGTTCATCTCGGGGTGCGAATACATGAGGGTGTCTGCTACGCCATCACGGATGGTAGACGGCGTTCATCGTCGTGCCTGGTGCGTGCGAGTTGTTTCTCCCCCGCCTATCGGTCTTGACGTTCTCACTGCCAGGATTATTTTTCCGCCCTCCCTCGCCCATGGCTCGTACCTATCACCGTTTCTTCCTGAATTAAAGACGCCTACTCATTTGCCGCTCCATTTTGTCGTACAAAACGGATGACTGTGTCCTGGCATAGGCTGCATAGCCACCAGTAGCTGGCTATGTGCGGTTGATTTCGGTACCCAAATGAACTGGCCATATGTGTAGATGCACATAAGGATACGAAGCGAAGGCGAGGTCAATCCTTAATTTCGTCGGAGAAGCGGTGGTACACAATTACCACTCAATAATGCGTGTATTAGGAGCGAGGTATTAGCGAAATTTGTCGGATTGCGGGGAGGGACCTGAAAATTACCTACTCGTTTTGACTGGTTGAAAGAATCACCAACTGCTCATGGGGATGGTCGGTTTGACACCTCGGAGGAAATTTCCGCGGTAACTCTCAAATCTAGTCTCCAGTCGCAGACGAATCGACGTTAACGAGTATGTTGAGCAGGGTATTCGCAAGAGAAATGGCCAGGTCAGAACGGCGGGGTGAGGTTACAAGAGTATCATATCAGATGTGGGAGAACGAGTGCACAAGACGTTAATAAACTGAGCGCAAATCATCAGACTAAAGCAAGAAAGGAAGCAAAGAAGACTCAAACCTGCCGAGCTATTCTACAGTGTAACGCCAGTTACTGAATACTGAATTGAGTGGGTGGATTGTATTGGGGACGGGATGGAGACTGCAGCAAATGGCTGGGAAGATCGAATAGAAATGCAACGGGAGAAGAATTAGGGCTATATGGAATAGTTAGATTGAAGGAGGGCAAGACGGCCGCGCAGGAATAATACCAGATCGGGGCGCAAAATTGAAATTGGGTAAGCGTCGAAACGACAATGGAATAAATATATAGTGAATTTTAGGCACGCTTGGTCTTGAGCTGTTTTGTGGGATGAGCAGCTGCGAGACGGAAGTATATGAGCGAATAAAAATTTGAGGGTAGCACGTACGTCCGTCGTGTTCATCATGTTCCTCAGTTTTCGGCGGAAGGTCGCTCTCCAAGTCCTCTGCAGTTCTCTGAAGCGCCAGCTCACACTGAAGACAGGAAATGCACTCCTCCAGAGCCTCGATCGTGCGCGCAGATCTCTCGTCCGCCCTTTGACGCGCCGTTGTCAACATTTTGAGCTTATGGCACTGATACGAAACCAAGTCGTCAAGGTCCCAATTATTGTCTTGCAGGTTCGCAGCAGTCTCAGCTGCCAGGGTTTCAGGCTGCTTCCATACGTGGGCCACAAAAGCCTTCGCAGCGCTCGAGCGGGCATCGGCTACAGAAGGATCCAATGATAGTAGGAACATGGCTATAGAGTTTGATTTGAAAAAAACCAACGGGAAGAGCAAGCCACCATAGATTTGATGATGCATTGTGCCCGAAATTGACGTGTTGTGGTCTTAAAAGCGTCTCAGTATCAGTACATCCTATGCGTGGCTCCGAGATGCACATCACTATTTTTTGTCCTCTGGCGGAAGCGCTGTGAGCATCTATCTGTATATACAAAAACGAGGAATGAGCGGTATACTAAGTGAGAGGACTGAAAATCGGAGACGTACCCCAGCTACATCTTCTCTTCGCGACAACTGTACAAAAGCAAAGAATGAGCGATAGATTAAGTTAGAGGATTGAAAATCAGAGACGTACCTTACCTACACCGATCACATTTCCCTTCTGTTCTTGGGAAACCTAACCCCTTGCGAGAAGCGGACGCCCAGCAGACAAACTAAAAGCAAAAGACAAATGACCGATATGCAGAGGAAGAAATAGTTATACCCTAGTGTTCGGAAAGACCTACTGACACACGAATGTCAGCGGTTAAGAACAATGGAAACAGAGACGAAGACATGAAACATATCGCATCGCATACCTTCTTCCTCGCGTTGTCCCGCACAAACCGCACGCTCGGCCGCCGAAATAAGCCGCGCCGCAGTGCACATACGCGTATGCGGTACCCCCGTCTCGGGAATGAGCATCTGCTCCGCGTCCACGTGGTGAGCAGGACGTACACCGTGCGCACGGCGGCGCCGGTGGCGGAGATGGCGATGCGGCCGAGCGATATGTTGCGTGGGTGGTTAGCGAGCTCGCCGTATGGTGAGGTAGGATGGAGAGTGAAGGCACAATGAGATAAGTGACGCGTGATAGTTTTTGAATATGGTGAATGAGAAACGGAACAGAGCGCGGTAATCGTAGTTGGGTATTGAAACTAAAGCCGACAGGACCAATGGGGCGCAGAAGCAGCAAGAAAGGTGAACGGGAATTGGAGTAGACGCAAGAAAAAAAGAAGGAAATAGGAAATGCGCTTACAGATATACGGCGGCGCGGAATTGCGCACACAACGAAGTGGTATTCTTCGCTTCCCCACACGCTGGCAGCTTTTTGCACAACGTTTTGGACCCTCGGCTCTGGTTTGAGGGCGTATACCGCCAGCTGGGAACGAGAGGATAAGTTAGCAAAGTGCAAGTTGATTGAAGGAAAGCCCAGTGAGGACACGAGGAAAGATGAGATACGTACCGGATCAGGAAGTGTTCCTCGAGCGCCAACTGCTCTCGAAGCTCCGCTTAGAACAGAATGTCGTGCGTATTTCTCGGTTTCTGCAAAGAAATCAGCATGCAGAGCAGAGTCGTAAACGAGAACAGTACAAGAGAAATTCGGAGGATGTGGGAACGCAGATCATCAGGAGGGAGGAAAGGACCGGAGGGGACCACGGAAGACAATGGGTAATGAAAGGATGAAGCCGGGTGGAGAGGGAGAGGGGTGGTGGATGGTAGTCCTAGACACCGCGGCACCGGACGGACAGCGAGAGGCAAAAGAGGAAGTAGGAGAAGCTGCGACTGAGAAGGAAGGGATGGGTGGCAGGTCATGCACCGGTCATGGAGGGGTGGCAAGACGAGGTGCGGTGAGGGCGCAGAAAGGACGAGAGATGCGAGGCTGGGAGATGGAGACGGGCGGGCTACTGACTTCGGCGCACGGGAGTTGCGACTTGCTTGGACAGTTTGACTCAGTATTGACTAGGTTGTTCCCATAGAGCGTCATCGCCGAATGGCGCATATCGAGGGTGAGCGCATCACCGTAGTGGAAGGAGGAAAGAGTGCAGTGCCGGCAGACGGATCATAGGGCGACGTCGCCGATCAAACGCTTTCTCGCTCCTCTCTCTCACAACGATAACTTATTGACGACCTGCGGCCGCTCGGTGGGCGTAACCCACATTCGCTCGTACTCCTGTGAAGAATCTAATCTAGTATGATCTTTCCCTTGGTTTGGGCTACGCTCTCTCGAGTTCCCTCTCGCATTTCCTAGCGTCCTCGCAATGCCTGCCGCCCACTCTGTTGCCTGCCCGCTCTTTTCTTGTCGCACTTTCCACGATCTCCCTTTATACGCCTCTCTGAAAAGCTGTTCTTTTCTGCTTATTCCTCGGAGTCTTCTCCCCTGCCGATTCAGTGTTCCTCGTTTTCTTCAGGCCTCTCGCGCTTCAGTTCATCGAGTTGTTTCTGCTGTCACTCTCTGGTTACGCTTGAACCTATTGATATTGCCCACGAACTCCAACAGTTGTTTCAGGCTAATCCAAGACCCCGGCTCCCTGACCCCGGTATGGTGCGCGGTACACCGTTGCTTTCTGTTCAAGGGTTCTTGCAAGATTGATCTGTGAGCCGAACGGCTTCGATTCCCCATAATATGCCCAGACTCGTATTTTCGTTCGGCTTCCAGCTGTTGGCTTTTACGTGCAGTTGTGTGCATCCCCTATCGATGCACAGAAGACGATATCTACCGTGGGATGTTCATTCCCGCAGGAACCATTATATTTCCGAATATTCGGTATGCACGATACGCAGGCTCGGCACTCACCTTGTGAGTCCATAGGTCATTTCATTCGGTGAGATAATGATGTTGCCGTTTTTGTCCACTGGATTGGCAATGACACAGGATGCTAGAATTGTCGCGACAGCGATCCAGACACTACTGTCGCCGGGGTATTGGCCAGTGCATGTCCTGTTATTTATTAATCGCTGTTAATATCGAATAGAGTGCGCTCTACCTCCGACCGAAGCCAAATTTTCCCCCGAAGTACGTCTCGGCATTCCCAACTGGCTTTGCAAGATATCGCTCAGGTAGGAAGGCGGTCGGATTCGAGTAGATATTTTCGTCCAGGGTCATTCCTCTGTTAAGCATATTTCCAATTTCCTGTCAGTATAGGAGTTTCGGTGACTTGAGTGTGTCAATTTAGAACTTTCATTGTGCAGTGACCCAAAAGACTTTACGTGTGTCATCAAGCCGCGCACTCTGGACCGGAGATGTGTACATTGATATCTCTGAAATGCAGGACCTCGTCGACCACTTTCAGTTGGGAGAAATCAGCGATCCGGGTGACAAGAATGCCCAAACAATTCAATGAGCGACAACGCGTGACCAGGCTGTTACTCAGGGGACCAGTTGATAAAGTGTTCAGATTCATATGCCAGCCATATGAGCTGGTTGCAAATGGAATGAAGAAACCATCGAAGGCAGAAGACAGCTCAGCTAGATGGCCGCATAACCCGATTGGTGTGGGAATACACTTTTTTGACGACGACAAGAAAGAATTGAAACAACCCAACACATCGGAATAAACTTCAGTCGACCTCTTCCGAGAATTGATCGCCCAATGGCAGCTCCTCCTCGCCGTGCACACCGTTGGAACAGCCTGGAACGTCCTCTTGCTCGTGGCCCCCGTCCCTGTAGCTCTCATCCTCATTCCCATTGGTTGCCTGCAAAGATTCGCGCTTTGCTTGGCTGAGAGACCACATGCCTTCGATTACCGCCTGCGCGGTGCGTATGTCGACTGTGAGGGCCGTGCAGGTCCCGACAAACTCGGTGGGATCACTGCGGGCGCTATCGCGGACAGTGTGGCTCCACGCTGTATCGTCCGTGAGAAGGGTCGCCGCGCGGAGCGCCCTGATCGCCTTGCACAGAGTCTTGTGGGGCAGGTATGGAGCGGTCCACGCAGCGGTAAGGCACTGTATGAGGCTGTGAGAGGGGAGTGCAGATAAGAAATTGATGTACCGTATGGCTGCAGTAGCGCACGATGCCGCACCGGGAGCACATGGAGGTGCGCGAGACGATGCGCGCCGTGCAGGCAAGGTGCAAGCACTAGGTACAATTGTCAACTTGAAGGAGCGGTTGTGAAAGGAGAGAACGGGCCTGGTTCCGATTGCGCATCTCTGTCATCAGCTGGAAGGCACCAGCGAAACAGACGAGGGGCTCGAGCACCAGAGGCCCTTCTGCATACAAGAGGGTGCCGTCCGTCCCGATAGAGTCACGCATACTACGTACAAGACCGAACCAGCTGCGAGGAACCGTCATCCGTCGGTCTGTCATGCTCTGCAAGATAGGTTCCATCCTGACCGCAACAGGGTACAGCTCTTCGTAAATTTTGGCGAGAATGTCCATCGTGCTGGGCATGTTTATCGCCGAAATTTCGTGAAAGAGTCCCGCACATGCAATGAGGGGGGAGGTAAACGTGTTCATTTGGAGTGTGTGATCCACATGCGGGTCATACGCTTGGAGCGCGCACTGGAGATGGCGAGTGGCGAGCAGAAACACCACCGGGACCTGGAAAAGCACTTGGGCGAAAGGCTCCAGGAACCGGGCGAGTCCAGCGAGGAGGGCAAACACGCTATGGCCACCGGGATAGTCGGCAGCCCACCGCACAATCGAAACAAGAACGTCTGCCTCGGTCCTTGAGGTGGGGATGACGTCTTCGATGCAGGTGGGCCAGGGCTGTGCATCTGCTGGCAAGGTCTGTTTCGCCTTGCGAAATTTACCCGGACCGAGATTCGTCAAGTAATCGGCGATGTGGAGGCACAGAGTCCACAGAATCTTTTCAAGCAATTCCGCGGACGGGAGAGTGGTGGACTCGTGGAACATCCGAATCTTAGGTTTGCACTGGCACGTCTTGAGGCGCTCCCGAAGGGCAGAATGCTGCTTATCTGAGCCTCTGTCCGTCGCGAGAAAGGACATTGCTGCTCTAAGCAAGGGACCTTGTCGAGAATCTTCTCCCTTCTTCTTGAGCACTTTGTCGAGTATGCCGCTCAGGACGAGAACACAGCAGGCGTCCTCATGCATCGGGTTCGAAAGGGTGAAAAAGAGAAGATCGCGTTCCTCTTTGCTGGCGTTTTGGCTTCTGGAGCTGGAAGGCATCTTAGGTAGCCTACAATGAAATTGAGGCGTCAGCGCATCACAGTCTGGCCGGGTTGTCCGAACAATGTACTCACTAGTTGCGGAGAACGGAGAGCTATGAGGGCAGCGAAATGGGGAAGAGTGACAGAAGCGTTTGAAGCAAAGAAGAAAAGCGCGGTCACAGCTGATCATACACGTGATATGTGACACTGTTGATGCCGTCACCAAAATCGGCCATTGCGGCATGTTCAAGTTGAGTTTTGGAATATCCGAATCGCGCCGAGGGACCGGGGAGCGCAAATCTTTGAAACTATTATAGGTAATGGACAGTCCCGTGTCTGGTTGATGCCGCTGGAACAAACAAAGCGCTTATTTAGCGCTTCTTCTATCTGTCACTTTCCCGTGTTGCTTCATCACTGCTTCGTCTCTGTGGATAATTACGCGCGCGCTTAGTACGAACAATTCGTAGCTGGTGTACTTACCGAAAAAAAATATAATGACATCAATCAGTTTCTCCGCGATTGAATCGGCACCCGCTCTTTTATCCCCTCTCTCATGACTGCCTTGACCTTGAACGACATGGAACTGACCTACGGCCAGTACGACCACATGCTTCAACTTTAACTTAGTCTTTAAGTCTTCGTGCTGAGCATCACTCTACAGTGCCATCGACCGTGACTTCTACTTGGCCGGGATTGCGTTGCTGGTGTATGACCATTTCTTGACCTTAAAGTCGGAGGTGCAATACATTTGGACGAGGGGGCACACCAGGGCGTTGGCCTGGTATCTCTTTATCCGCTACTTCGCCCTCTGCGCCAACGGGACCCTGTCGTTCGTCAATTTCACCACAAAGCCACAAAGGTATGACCTTACGCTGAGAATGAAACAATTATTTCAACTTTCTGTCAGACGTACGTGCAAATGCCCTCTATAATCTCCGCATCATCTGAAAGACCACCAACTGCTTCACAGTGATCATTTTCGATGATCTGCTCGTTGCGATCCAGGAGTTAATTGTTAGGAGTGAGCCTCATTCCTGTAATCGTTTGTCTTTATTCCTCAGATTTATGAGTAGCTACCCTCATTCTAAGGATGCTCGCAATGTACTTGTTTGACAAGCGAGTGAGGTTTGTACTCATAGCTTCTGCGCTCATCACAATCGCTCTTTTTATTGTGGGACCATGTTCTTCTATCCCGCCCATTCGGCTGATTTCGACCTCCAGTGGATGCTTCTAAGTTCCGGTCGTCCTCAGGTGTATAGCATGAATATACCAGGTTGCTACACTGTCATATCTCGCGCTCGGCGGGTGTATGTACTGTTCTTGAGATCCATATACTGAAGTGACTCAAAAGGTCGAGACATCTGTACCAAGTCGTCTTATTATTAGCCTTCACTGACGGTCTCTTCTCTGAACTCGGGGTTCGCTGGATCATGGGAGGGAGTGTAAACCCTGCACATCTGTATCTGTTCACCAATTCATTCTGAGTGTGTTGCAGACTCGTTACAGACCTGTTCTGTCTTGGATTCACCTACAGTATGTTGCCCAGCAGATTTGTACTACAAACCAGCACCTAGTCTCTGTTACAGATACTCTAATATATTTGATGACGAACAAGTAAGTATCAATATTAGAGTCTGTCAGCAAACAGGGGCCAATTGTCGAGACATCAACTGATTGTTGGTCTCCGTGTTGCAGGACAGGCCTGGAAGCATTAAATCTGGAAAAATCCCAGTGTATAGAAGATCTGAAAGGGTTAGGGACTCTCACCCAGCGCTAAGCAGTTTTTTCAGCCCTCACGACAATATGCGATCAACTTGCGATGACAAAATATCTTGTCACCTTAAGAGGCCATTGCATATTGGGACATTGGCCAAAGGAATTGCTTGACTTTTGTGAAACAAACTCATTTTCCAATTGATTAGTATACTCCTAAATATTCTCAGATTTATATGGGTTCTTTTTGTCGTTGTAGGAAGGAATGGGTGGCCGGAAGCACAGCCACCTGATTGCGTAATCAGTTGGTGTCTCGATAATCGGATCGTGATTGCCACAAGACTACCAGTGCCCGGACTCGAGACATAGCCATCCATGTCACAGCCACCATTTCATGGTATAACACGGCTGGGCAACCTATTAGGAAAGTGGGAGAATTCGGCTTGGAAAACCCTGCTACGACTCGGACAATCCTGCCCGGCTCTAGGGGTGGGAATCACCTTTCCAATATGGAAGGAGAGGGGGGGAGGGGGGTCAGCTCGGGGTCAGCTCACGGTTGAAAAAAACTTTTTGACCGATATCCGATTTTTGAAAGTTGAAACCCCCTTGGCTTGTGCTTCCATTTGATCTCACTCTGTCACTTGAAATATCGATTTTTTGCTTACTTTTACACCCTAAATCAACCCTGTGTACGAAATGTTAACGCCGATCCCCCTTGATGCACATATCAATTCCTCCTGGCCTGAACCACTGCAAACGAGGAAAATCCTAAGACTATTCCGTGTGCCAGCTCGACTCTCATTATCAGAAATTCATGTTCTGCAACACAGCCATTCTCGCCGCGCTGCGGAAACGGAATTAATTCCAAAAAAATTCACCTCAAAAAATTCTCCAAAAACCGTTCCCGTCCCCCCCAAAAAAATCATCCCCAAAACCGTTTCCCGCCGCGCTGCGGGAACAAAATTGATTTCTAGCATTATTTCCTCCAAAAATTGGGCCTTCATTGCTACCTGCGCTACATTGCCATTAGGTTACTAGAAAAGTTATAAAACCTAGGGGACCTCTGCTCATTTTGGATTCTCTACTTGCCCACAAAAAATTGTGATCTCATACCTCGCCATTCCCAAGCTACAGCACCTTCCACAAAAGGCACATTGTTATGTTACACGGCCTTCTCCGGCCTTCCCCCTCCATCTCGTGTTGCTCAAACCACCTAATGAGCCTTATCAAATGACCTCATCAACTACATAGGATAAGTATACACCTTTAAATACATTTCCTGTAAATTTTCTGGCTTCCTTTCCCCAAATCTGCCTCGGGGGTGAAATTCTCCATCTCCCTCCAAATCTCATTTTTTTTTCACACTTCCACCCCTGTGACCGTCTTGAATCAAATTCCATCAACCCAGCTTTTCGAAGGTCTTGAAGTCCTGTTGAATACCTTCATTTTCATTCCATGCACCCTAACATTCCATTCAGAAACACCCAAGATATTCCAGATATCCCCCTATCTGTCGGGTCAAACCCGGTATAAGAATAGATACTCAGACGGGCACAATAAGGTGAACGGCTGATATTATATACCTGTAAGAATATATACTACATGATAAATAAGAAGAATAAATAAAGTGTGCGAAGAGACAAGCCTCAGACGGGCACGATAAGGTGAACAGCTGAGGAATGTCCCGGGGTACTGAGAGATATAAATAAAGCGGGCAGAATATGCCGTATGAGTAAGGCAAGTAGGAAACCTAAATGGCTGTTACAGTTTACAAGGGGTAGGCCGACTATATGGCGTGTCGAGCCTCTACTTCAACACTTCCCCTGGCGAGAACGGGCATAAAGTATCAGTATAGTAAGGGAAAAATAAATGAAAGTGACCGTCAACGAGGGAGAACAGAAACTCCCCCCTCAAGTTGAGCATCTTCGCTCCGCTCCCATCCACTTCCCTACTCTGTGAGACCCAGCGCAGGGACGATCGCAAGATGCGCATCACGGGGAAGGACTTTAGTGAAGATGTCCGCGAGGTTTTCAGCAGAGGGAACGTGCTGAATCTCGACGTCCCCAGCGCTTACTAATTCACGAATGTAATGCTCGCGAATATCAATGTGCCTGACACGTGCATGCCCCTTCGCGTCCCGCACGCAGCTCGTCCAAGAAGTTGTACATCCACTAGCCTGCTTCGAGCTGCGCGTAAGTGCGACGTACTCCGCTTCTGTCGTCGCTAGCGCCACCGTTGCCTGCTCCTTCGATGAGCACGATACCGGGCCGCCCGACATCATGAAGACTTCTCCAGGTGTAGAATGACGGGTGTCAAGATCGGCCGTGTAAGGGTAGGGGGCTAATCTGTTGTCCGTGGACTGCTCAAGCCCCAGCTTGACGGAAATCGACGTTGCTGACTCGCAGTGAAAGTTCCTTGGTAGTCGCCATCATGAGTCGCATAATTAGTATTTTTTGGTTTGTGTACTCGATGTTGAAATATAATGTATTCTGGCATGTCAGGAGAAAGAATTTGTTTGAACTGCTTTCGCTTTTCTGGTTTCTGTTAAGAAATCACCTGCGGATCTCAGTTGAAATTCTGGGTCCATGAGTACTTCTAGCTCGCCATGTACTCAGGTAAACAATATACAGGCCATTGCAGACCAAGGTTCGTCTTGCTCCGTCTCTGGGTAACCATAGTAAGACCAATCTATGGATGCCTAAGGGAAGGGTGGCTTGATTCTTATTTTTCTCGGCGACACTTGACGGCATGCTTTTGTTTTCTTTAAAGAAATTGCGGTGGCGTTCATCCCCGGAGCAGATCGTGGTTGAATGTCTATGGGCCTATGGCGGAAAGAACGATCTAATGTTGAAACGGCATTTTCCCCGTTCAATGCCCGATTCAATTTAACGACCAAAATAGTGTCAGTTTCATGCTGGAATCGTAGGTTCTGGGTTAATTATGGCAGAAGAAATACACGTTCAAAGGTCAAATTATAAATAACTAAAGGCAAATTTAACAATAGGTAACCTAAAATTGTATTCCGACGCAACTAAACAACTTTAATCAAATGTAATTCCAAGACTAGATGGCCAACTATTGTTTTCTTATCCGCCAACTACGTCTTGTAAACGGCGACATACTGCACCCTCATCGAAGCGTCATACCCACTCACGGTCTGCGAGGTCGGGTACCCCGGATAGTCCCCGCCGACCGCCACATTGAGAATAATGTAGTAGGATTTATACGCCAATTCCTCCCACTGGGCGAATGCTCCAATCATAGCGCCTGTGACATGATAGAAACTCGTTGCCGTCCAGATACCACGTAAGTTGCTGCTTCGTCCAGTCCGAATTCCTCCTGTCAACCTTGAACGCCCACGTATGGTACTGGCCGCCCGCATACGTGACACGCCCGTTAAAATTACCATTATGATTGCCATTCGCGTCCTGGAAGTGTAACGTCCCCTGGTTCTGGTTGCTCAACCGGTCGGTGACCTCAAAGATGTCCCACTCGCCGCAAAGAGGCCACCCTGTGCCACTGGTCCGGTAGGAGTTGCCCTTCGCCCAGAAGGCGGGCCAGAGCCCAGCAAATTTAGCTGGAGAACCGGTAAAGTCGGGCACCCAGATGGAGGCCTGGAATATCATGGCATTGCCGGCCTCGCAATTCCATGCCCCGGTGCTCTCGAGACGTCCGGAGAGCCACTCGTCACCGCTAAGGGTGGGGACGATGTACACCTGGCCATCGCCCGACAGGTGCACCTCGTCAGTGCCGGCATTGTAGATCTCTTCCTCGCCGTTCTGCGATGGGGTTCCATAGATCTGGTTCCATTTGCTGTGGTCCACGGCGGCGTAGTGGGCGCCGTTGAAGTCGTCGGACCAGACGATATTATACCCCGAATTTGCGGGGATCGAGGCGGAGGCGGTTGCCACAAAGAGGCATAGGCTGAGCAGAGAAGCAGCGATGGTTGGCATTACTGGTGTTGGATTTATGTCGGTGCTCTGGGTAATGGTGCGGATGCTGGGTGCTCAAGAGACCCTTACTGCTTAATTATCGGACAGACGCCTTTTATAATGGGTCATAGAGTTTGGTCTGGACCGCATAGTCTGACCTAAAAAAGGCTCACCAGCGAGAACTACCGAAGTTCGCAAATAGTGCCTTTCCTGGTGGTACTTGGTTCACAGCTGATGTCGACTGAAACATTGTTGAAACAGCTACTAATGGGGGCCCGTCGGAGATCAGCCGGAGATCAACCTATTATTTATGTGCTAAGTTTGGCGGGTTATGTCCTAACATAGATGCAAAATCAAACGGTCATCTGCGAGGTACTCTTCTTCCATTTCCGTGAATTGACTGAGATCTGAGAGGAAGAGGAGGTTGAGGAGAACCAGAGATGTGACGGTTTTTTATGATGGGATCACGGATGACACGCACCAGATCTTCTTTTCCGGATTTGATCTGGGAGACGGGGTAAATCTGGACCGTTCAAAGTTGTCATCGGCATGCGAAGGAGGTGTATCTGTCAATAAACAGTAAGCAACTTACCCTGGATCCCCGAGCCCGGCAAAGATTCGTCAGACAACCTTCCAAATGGATTTGAACATCCAATTAATTGTTTTGTCAATTTCAGTGAATGGTATCCCGGGGCTCGCCGAACTGCTGACACGATCCGATTATCCATATTCGAATATCAGCGATCAGGCCGCTCTGGCATCTATCCATCTGTCATACATCTACACGGCATATTGCGGGCAGGTCGATCGCCTCAGGGGCGTACTGCAAGCACCGGTTATGCTTTGAGGAGAATTTTCCTTGAATACGTGTTGAACTCCAACAAAGCTTCTGAGGGAGGCAGAAGTTCAAGTTCTCCCGACCGCATGATTGGGATGTCCCGGTTTAAATTATTTTTCGACATTTATGCCAACAACTTCACAGGTATGTTCTTTTCTCTTCCTGCCACAACCATCGTCCAGCGTCCTTGCTCGTACTAAGGCTCTGCCAACAAAAAAAAACCCAAATCTACTTGAATTCACCCCAGAAAAGCTCATAAAAAGATGTCTGGTGCTCGAGGTTGCTAAAACTGTAGAGGCTGTGCGTTGTCGTTGTCGTTGTCCCCGTCTTTCCCCCTTTTTTCCATACGTTCTCTTATCCTTGACCTCCAATATCAGCCTTCTCGATCTACGAGTTCTATAATCCAATCATTGTGAGTCTGAAGACAGCAGTATTGCCTCGGGACAGTAGACAGAAAGATGGTAGACAGTCCAATTTTAACTACTGACCCATTGTGCAAGTTGCAACAGTTAAGACAGCTCACAAGTGGCTACTTGACTTTCTTTTTCTTGCAATGTGTCCTTCCTCTATGATGATGTACTGGGGGGGGGGGGGGGGGGGGCTGCGGGGGTAACCAGCGGCCCAAAATTTCGCTAATCTCCGTATGTATCTCTCAGATTTTTTTCAGATTTCTTTTTTTCGGATGGCCCAAAAGCACAGCCACGGGGATTCAGAGCTCTGAATCGCGCCATATATATGTTGGCAACCGGGAACATACAGGGTGACCGTCCGGACGGGATTTGGGTCCCGCGTGCTTGTATCCTTTCTCTAGCACCGCCGTCAAGAGTCTCCATCGTACAAGCCAAGCGTCGTCAAGGCCCTGACAAGTCCAGCCCGCCTTCAAAGGTCAAGGACCTCTGTTCATTGCCTCCCATTCCCGAGTCCAAGCGCGCCTCAATACCGCAAGTTCAGCGCCGCAAGCTCTGCAAGTTGCTGTTTTAGCTGCAAGTTTGTCTCAAACCTCAAGCCCTGTCCCATGCCCTTCAAGAGTCTCTCAATAAAGCCTGTGCACTGAATCTCGGTGTTGCAGGATTGTGTGCCCGGGATGCGGGTTCGTGATGTGGGTTGGTGGCCGGTCGATTTTAGAGTACCGCGAGAGGATTTATGCTGAGGAAAAACGATGTATGGGTAGGTTGAATAGTCCGTGTGAGAAGAAGGTATCCGTAGGCCGTGGAAAAGGACGGGAGTGTGTGAGGACGTGAATGTGACGTATTTAGACGATTGGAACGCCGAAATGTGTTCCACGTGGTTCTATAGTTTGACGGCAGGGACGTAGTAGACACGGGGATCAGGTGCTAGCCTGCACTGGCTCGCACAGATGAGCGTAAGACATAGGATGATAATTTCCTGGCCTCTACGGCACGTATTTACTGGACAAACAATTATGTAACTATGAATAAAAATAAAAATAGTCAAGAGCCGAAACCAGCATGCGGTTGTAGGGCTCTAAACCCGTACCCGTAGCCGACGGGTTCACGGGCCGTGGCTACGGCTACGGGTCCGTCCGTACAGCACTTGAGCAGACTTTTCTACGGGTCGGGTACGGAACGGGTAGACCCGTAGGCGGGGCACCCGTATACGTCCGTGTACGGGTTTCACGGGTGACCATCAGACATCAGCGCCACAGGTCCTTGTATGGCGATGTGCTACAATATTACGGCCGATTCCTCACGTTACAGGTGAAAAACTGAAGGTTTGACAGCGACTTTCGACTTTTGGATGAAAAAAGGCAAGACAGTGTCAAAAAATTTGGTTCGGCATGCGACGAATAGCTATATATGGTAATTTGACTTGATTGCCGAGCTGTGAACAAGTTGTCCGTAGCCTACGGCCGTAACCCGTATACGGGTGGAACCCGTCCGTAGGAGGCCCTCGACCCAGACTGTACGGAACGGTTACGGGACGGGTCACACCCCTGACGGCCGTAATTACCCGTTCCGTAGTACGGGTCTTACGGGTTAGAGCCCTATGCGGTTGATGTTCCACAAACCGGCCGTCCGACCCTGCCACATCGGTTGCCTCTAGTCCGTTCGTCCTCGTTCATCTGGTGGTCGTTAGATGTCATTAGTAGCCACGCGAATATATTCGTTTCTGCATTTCTCCTCGACCCCTCTGGTTTAAGTGTGAATTAGAATGCATCGATGCAGAGGTCTGATATTCAGTGTACCTGGAATTCTCTTGTGACCACAATGCAACACAATATAACTCAATGCATGGACTGCGCACCTTGTAAGGTTCGCAATAATTGTGCACATTGGCAAACAAACAATCTACGGTGGAAATAACGCGATGTAACGCATTGCAATATGGTTCACAATATTGTGAGAGATTGTGTAGATTGCGCACTTTGTAACAGCATATATTCCCATATAAGAAATCCCCGAATCTCCTGATGGCGGTGCCGCTGTTTTTAATTAGGAGCTACGTGCTACGTTGAGCGATGCTGCCGCGTAGCAACGTAGCGGACAACGGTTAGACGGTTAGGGGAATAGCATGAGATCAAAAAAGTGTTTGTTTAGAAACCAGCGAAACAAATGTTGATCGTTAAAAAAGTAGCAGCGCATTTTGGTTGTACGCGTACATATCGTGGGAATCCCGACGCTTTCTGAACAGAATAACGCACTCCGCTTACATCTGTGCCCCGAATATTGGCGGGAGCTGCCCAAAACGAGCGCATTGACTGTAATTATGCTCTGGCCAAAAGCCGGGTCAAGAGTGCCTTTTTGCGCGCCCTGTCGCGTCAGAGCGTAGAATTTTGAGGTTTTTCAACCTGGTGAGAGATTTGCTCATTGTGCATTCAATAATTGTGCGCTTGAGCTAGGAAGGCCAAGGGAGACGTATTTCCGTGTAGGGAACTGACCTATTGACTTGTAAGAGCGCGAAAGTGGCGGGCAAAAGTCGTTCTTTCAGCCCGATCAACGCATGATCGGGCCAGTCCAGAGGGTAGCGCGCAAAATCTCGCGGTTTGCGGGGCTCACTGGGCAACTAGAGGTGAAGGTATGGTCGAAATAGGTACCGGAGGGGGTGTAGGGCCACAAGCGGTATAAGGAATGTCAAATTTGAATGGGGGTTTTCCAAAAGAAATTGGAACGTAGCACGTTGGTCCAACGAGACGCCTAGGTCGGGTCGGCTCGCGTCCACGCTTCGTACGTTCTCGTATCTAGGACACCGCAAGCGAAGTATGCCACCCGCTGTGCCTCTTTGCTCCAGTCATTAAAGAGGGAATTCTCTTCGTGAGCCGAAAGCACAGACAGGAGAGGACGAAGAGACTCTGCCGACAGCGTATCTTGAGCTGCTGAAGGCAAAACAAACAGTGCCTGCCACAAGTCACCAATTAAACCGCCATGAGTACCGGAACCGTGAGCCGACTCTATGGTTCTGCACAACCAGGTCATGTCCCTGTCTGCAGGGAAAAGATCCAAGCTCCAAACACCTTATGTTATAAACCCTCACAAGACGGAGAGCGGAGGTTATTGCCTCCTGAGAGATATCAGGCAGGGCACAAAAGCGGTATCCAGCAGTGGTGCATCGTTCAGTGGGTTCCTCCGCCCAAAATGATATTCTGTCTGCAATTTGGGCAACCTTTATGACAATGTCGTTTGCAATGCCGTGATCCAGGGGCTGTACGTCTGTGAGGCGCCTGATGAGGTTCTCAAATAAAAGTGCTATGAGCAGAGTTGAATATTGCCTGATGTAAATTGAGTGAGAAATCGGTGAACGAAGAATTGACCCTCTTACGTCTTGTCCAGCACAGAGCGATCACGAGCCACCATTGAGGAGAAACACGAGTTCAGACAGAACAGAAACTCGGCGAAACTTGATTCTTGCCCGTCGGTGGAATCGGTCTCATTCAATTTGAATCTTCAGCATCTCCTCGGGGGGGATTTTGTGCCGAGATGAACCGGAGACTCCATGGTGTCATAGGGGCAGCCCCATAGTTGAAGTCCAATGGCCTACGTGTCCAAAATTCGAGCGATGCAAGGTCTTCATCAGTTGTGAAGAGGTCGCCCAAATCACATGTCCAAAGTTCCGGTGTCCGTTGGTCATCCTCAGTAATCATATCAAGTATCCAAAATGCGCGGATGCAGGTCATGGCTCGGGACATCATTCCTTCCCGGATACCCCAGCGGTCGATAGTACACGACCTGAAGGTGTCGTCCAGTCGCTTTAATGCGGGCCGAACATCAAGGTTTGGGGGCCACTGCAATTCAGGCACGATCTCTGCGGCGATTTCTACCAGTTTCGGATTGGTGGATGTTTCTAGGGCCCACACAACTGCGCTGGACTCTTTGGAGAATGACTCCGGAGGATCGAAGACGGGAACCGGCATGGGCTCGCGCGGCTTGAAGGTCTGGACTTGGGGCAAGAGTGGCGTAATCTGGGTCATGGCACCACTGCATACCCCCCAACATTGTGAAAAGACGGTGCGGGTTTGACCCAAGGCATCTTGCACAAGTTTCCATGCATTTTTAACAAATTGACACCACCGTACGGGAACTGGGAATTTTTGGAGTTGGCCCAGGATGATTTTTAGGAGAAAACTGAGAGATGTCTGGAATGGCGAATCCGGGGAGGCCACAGCGGAAATGATCATCACGGCATACAGGATGGATCCGAGTCCCGTCAGGGCGATAGTAATTGCCGAAATAGCATGATTTATTGTCCACAGGTAGATCGACAGCGCTGTGGCAAACAACAAGAGTGCAAACTGCAGAAGGAGGGGGAAGACCTGCATGACAAGGTCAAACCCCCAGCGACGCATGCCATCGACCTTTCGTTGGCGTTCGAGTCCACGCTCTTCAATTGTTCCACGTTCTCTGGCCGAATTGTAGTGCAAGAGCCACTGTTTCGCAAGTACGGCCAAGAGCGCGGCGCCGAGGGTCGCAAAGAGGCTGAAATATAGGATGGTTTGGGAGATGACAACCATTGTAGGGGGGCTCGTCGATGAGGATATCGAAACGCCCAGAGGCAGGAGGGCAGAAGGAAAAGCTGTGATGTTCTGCGCTAGAAGAGCAATCAGGGCTTGTGCTGTCGCATTTGGATGGGGCTGGAGTTCGGGCTGGATCTGAATAATGAATGCCGAACTAACGGCCGAGAAAAGACCTGCCTGTGATGATTTTCAGCCCTGATCTTCGAAAGAAACATACCAGGTACACACATAGATTAACGATGTATCCAGGTCAGCCCCGTATTTCTCCTGCAATTCTTTGTCGAATTCGTCTGCCAGCGTCTTGTACACGGTCCAGAAGGCGATTTTCTTGTCGGGGGACTGGGGCTGCTGCTTGAGGGCCTCGACGGCCCTTTTCACACTGAGCAGGTCATCAGGTCTGGAAGAAAGGCTGAAAACTCCATCCATACCCTTCCAACTCGGCCGTTAAACTTCATAGGATTGGTCAGCACAAGGGTGTGGATCGTTGAGTCGGCTTTACCTTGCAGACAGGTCATTGATGGCGCCGACGAGCCTGGCAACGGGTTTTGGTCTCTAGGAATCACAGACACCGGCACAAGATACATACCTATCGGTATTCTCGCGACTAGACCCGGGAATCGCACCTTCACTAGGCCTGCAAGTATCATCAGTATCGTTATACAGACGACAAGATATCTTACCCTTCATCCCCGGTGACCGCCGCTTCCTGGGCGAGGATTGGCTCACCCAGACTGGGAGCATCTCCCGGGGCTGGAGTCTCCGAGGGAGTGGGCGATGGGGACATGGGGCACTCGGCGCTCGGATGTGGTGGGGAAAGTCAAGCCTGCGTTTGTTGGGCGGTGATGATCAATCCAATCGCGTCAGCGTGCCGTATATGGAGCTTCTGGGAGATGATCATGCCGCGGTCGAGACTCAGGAACGTACTTAGAATTGGTATTGGGGAACACGTATCTGGGCCCGAAAGTACGTATATCGCGTTAGCAAACGATGGGTTAAACTTGCCTGAGGCAACACCAGTACCGCGAAATTGCAGAGAAAATGATCTCCGATAAGGGCTTCCTCCGCTTCCATAACGCGCACCTTTAGTTCCGCCCCCCATGTCAGCGGTGGGAGCGTTCTCACGTTTGCCGGTGAGGGGGACCCGCTCGCCAATACTAAAGGAAACTATCATGATGAATCGAACGAGATCAGTGCCAAAATGATACATACATAGCACACTAGTTGCAGGACTGGCAAGGAAATAGCGCAGCACTGCGCCCGCCCGCAGGAACGGTGTCAGCACCCCAAATCAAAATCAAAATAAAAAATGAAACATCACACCGTTACAGAGTGGTTCAACAGGGCCGTTGCGAGGATTTGTTGAAGTGTCGTGTGGACCGTTCAGTCACTGTTGGTACAAAACACCAAATAGTGGACTGGAGAAGTGGATGCAATCGAGGAACACGCACAACCCAGCACAGTATAAAAGCCATGGAAATATGAAGAAATATATACTTGCCCGCAACAGCATACAGCGGAACAAGGCTCAAGCGGTGAGAACACGAGGAGACCAATTCCAAGGTGACGGGAACAGGTCAAGTTGGTTGGATCCAAGTTACAAATGATGAACTCACTCACCGCGATGAAACATGGTATGAAGAAATATATACTTGCCCGCATCAGCATACAGCGGAACAAGGCTCAAGCGGTGAGAACACGAGGAGACCAATTCCAAGGTGACGGGAACAGGTCAAGTTGGTTGGATCCAAGTTACAGATGATGAACTCACTCACCGCGATGAAACATGGAAATCTTGGATTTGTGAAGAGAGACAAAAATGAGAGATCATCTAACGTCGTGCATGACGATGCGACGATTTTTACAACGTGATAAAGAATTTCATGGCCAAACTACGGTCTGGAAAAAGTGGAATGTCAGTTCAGCGACAATGACATTCAGGAGAAACATTTGACCGTTGGAAGTAAAGCTGGACGGCAGGTGCATCATAGTTCGAATAGAGGTTCTTGGAAGCTGTGATGGTAGTCTGTCAGATAATCCGGTTGAGAAAGAAAAGGTTGTCATCTAAAATTCAGAATACGGAACCCAACGAGTCGAATCCCGGCCTGCTGCATGATATTGACAGGTTGGTGACTGAAAGCCCAAGTCTCGGAGCTGTGCACCGCACACTAAGTACGTCCTATATGAAGACTCGGAGTTAAGGGTGCACTTCAATGAGGTGTAGCTTCGGATGTTCGGTGGGAAAATTAGAGTGATCTGGGGCGGACTTATGATGAGAGATGATTTGAAGCTTGGCGGGCAACGAGGATGCACGATAGGGAGGAAGGTATGTAGGAGCCAAAGAAAACCCCCAAGGCTAAGAGCAGTTGAAGCGGAGAAGCCGACCCCCGATCTGTTGGAGGGAAAAATACACGACGAATTTCCGTCGATGCCATCATGGGAGTCGAACCCCGAAGACCCACACCGGGAGATGAGGGTGAACTCCCCCGGACAAGGATGGTTTTAAAGCGTACGTTGCTACAGGGAAAGTAAAAAAGAGCATCCATTGTGGGCTGTCAGATTGTCACTTACCGCGCGCCCTTCATCCGTCGGCTTGGTTTGACCTTTAGCTGTCGTGATTTGAGTCGGAGAAAAATGAAGATAGAGCTAAGACGCACCTCGAACGGGAGAATCGCACAAAAAAAATCAATGGCAACCATCTTTGGGAATGCCGTCGTGGGGTGTCGAACCCCAGATCTTTCGTGCTGAACGTCTGAACGGGAATAACGAGTGAAGGCGATCACCGAGGATAACACCGGCGTCTTCAAACATAGTTCCCGGGGAATAAGTGGGGGGGATTACGAGCATCGAGAGAGTCGGAAGGCTCGCTGAACTGATAATTGAGGGGTTCGGAGTTGGGCGTCTGAGGTTGAGTGCCTCCAGTATACGCATATATTCAGTGTCTCTTGTTCATATTCGACAAGTATAAAACCGAAGGAAGATCAGTTTCGAGCAGGACAGAAGAGAAAACAAATCCCGAGCTACCCAGACCATGCCGTTAGGAGGGATCGAACCCCTCTGGTCCTTCCGATTGCGCCTTGGACCATCCTCCCAACAGAGGAAGGTGATGGCCTTGAACGACAACGGCTGCTATAGGATTATTTCAAGCGTTTGAGGAGAGAATTGGACGTGCGTACCATAAAAATCGATTGTGTATATCGTGTAGCTTGGCCGTTCGACAACTGATATTTATTTCCTGATTTCCTATGATGAATGTTGCTTCAAGGATGGTTTGCCGAAAGCAAGCGACAAAAAGTGCCTCAGGCTTGACGTCGAGGAACAGAGAGACAAGCCTAGGGAGAAGAAACGAACAAACGCAGACTGCCTTGCTATACCGCCTGCAGATTCGAATCCTAGGGACCAAATTTAGAGCGGACGAGGCTGAGCACCACGGTCAAGACATAGAAATGAATCAGGTTGAAATTCTACACTTACGAATATAGCCAACCGAGTGGAAGGTATATCCATCCGACAAGAAGCACAAGCAAGAGCACGAGACTAATGGGGCCAAGAGTAGAGCAAACCCAAGAGCGAACCGCAAGTTTAATAGGTAATGTTTCGGCTTTATACGGCTCGAACTCAGTATGGATGCGCGGCCCAGAGGTGGTGGTCCGTTCGACAGTGATGGGAGACGACAAGCTGTAACCCAGCAAGTGGCAGTGCGGTGACGCATCAGCAAACATCCCTCGGCAAGATCCGGGCGGTGACTCGTCAGCTCTTCCTTGACGCTCTTCCTCATCTCGTTCCCTCCGTTGCCTCAGACAGTGGATGCCCACTGCGCGATTCCTCAGCCATTTGGCTTGGGAAGAAGTTGACAGCCACTGCATCTCAGCGTCCTAGAAGCGACATCTTCACTCCAGTCCTGAGTCGATGTATCCTCTGGAGAATTTTATTCATTCGTTCCTCCGCGGGAAGCTCGCACCTTCCGTTTTCTCTTTCCTTGCTGTGAGCTCCGTGCCTCCCCTGCACCATATACTCTTCGACTGCCTCAATCCTAGTCCTCTCGTTGCATCCCGCGATTGCCCTGCACCAAGCGCTCGTCTGTCAGACCCCTAATCCCTTTCCATCGCATATATTCGCGTGCTACTCTCCCCTTCAACTCAGTCTGTTCCTTTTTGGTCGGATTGCGCACGCGCTGTAGCACTGTGTCTCATCTTTTCACCCACCATACATCCTCCACCATTCCACCCTTTGCGCCCATCCACCAACATTTTGCTGTACTCGAGGCCATTGTCAACAGATCACCTCTCGAGTTGCGTACATTTGGTGACCGGAGCCAGGTGCCTCAACCTTGCACGCTTATCCTTGGTTGCTCCTGAGCCGTCGTTTCCCGATTTCACCGGCTCTGCATGCGTTTTGGTGTGCCCGGTAGCTATCGTATGGTTCCGTGGGGAGTGGCGGTCCTTCTGTCGGATTCGCATCCGTGCGCGGGATGCGTTTCGGAACATCCAACTAACGAGGCCGGATCTGCTTTCAACCGAGTTCGGTGTACCAACGTGCGTCGACATCGAGTCTCCATTTCTCTGTCGCTTGGATTTTAAGGGGCATCCCCGTTCATCACCGTTCAATTCGGCAGCAGTGGGTGATCTCGTTTTGTTCTCCTCTTTCTCCTTCTATCTTTCCTATCGGTACTGGGTAACTATGATGGTCTAAGTCCACATTTAAACGGCCCCAACTCAAGATAAACCGCTGATTTCGGACTTGCCGCCCCAAACATTACTGATTAGATGACTTCCTCACAAAAGGGATCAAGATAATCAAGTCCTTTAGGTTGTGGGAAAATCAGGCATTCCCCCAAGATATTTATAGATGTCGCCCGCAACTTTCGTGCAAAACTTTTGAACAAAGCTTCCCGCAATGAACAAAATTAAGTTCACCAAAGCAGAGCAATTACTGATTTAATTTGTGTGCGTCGATAGCGTGCATGCGAAGATATAATTGAATGAAATACAGAAGAAGTCCCCGTGGAGGTAGGTCGAGGACTAATCATGAGATGGAGAAAGGAACCACGACATGCAGAATCGGGGTCGAATCGGGGTATCCGGTACCAAGAAAGTGCAGCCATCAAAGTGCCAAGGTTGAACGCATCCACCGTTCTATATAACGAGGTACAAGGATTTGATCGAGTTCGGGTGAGGGTATATGACGGAGGTGTTTACTGAATGTTAGGAGCAATTTAGGGGGGACTGTATTATAGTATCCGATTTGTCCGCTACCTACTGCACCAGTTGAAGGTATAATACACGGACCGGCGATCTCGGCGATGTTGACTCACTTCTACGGACCGTCCGATCGGCATTATGATTTGGGTACCTTTGGGAATGGGCATCCGAGCAGCATCGTGTTGCGCGTCGCATCGCGCGCGACACACGAGGCCGTGCGCGAACATCGCGGAAGTTCGTGGATGACGGCGGAGAGGTACGGGAGGTTGATCGCGTCTGAAATTTCATCGTACGTTGGTGGCCGCGCGGAGATGGACGGAAGCTCGTTCAAGAGTTGCAAACGTAACTTCCGTTGAACATCAGGATGTTTGCAGAGCATCTTGGGGCTCCACTGCATGGTCGTCGCCGTGGCTGAAGTAATGGAGATGTCAGTGAACATCAGGAAAATACCTCCCACCCTAATTTAGGGGGAAATCAGAAGGTTAGGGTTAGGAGAAACTGCAAAAAAACCAACTCCCTTTGGGTTGCCTTGCATTTTCTGTGCATTGCCATGATTGCCTACCTCAGGAGATCTCGATCCTCAAGTTTCAAGTTCAACGAACTCGTATTGAAGGGTCTGCAACCTTAACATCGTCTGGTTGTCTCGAATTTCAACAAAATTCGACTTGTGCTTATATTGCCCGTATTAGAAATTAAATTTACGAGGAATTTGATATGATCGTTTTCGCGACATCCTGACCTACACGTCCATATATAAATCATATTTCTTGGTGGTGAACTCACGGAGATCTGAATTATTGTGTTGCGGGGAAAGTGAGAGAAGCCATCAAAAACGGTCCAAGCGTTCAATCACTTGGGCAGGGCCAAGACTTTTTCGTGAGTTGCTTACGTGCCCCTGACGCGTAATCAGCCCACAGCGTCCCACACCGCCTGCCCCACACCAACGGTCGCCTCCTCCCACAACCGCCCACACCCTTTCCCACTGCCGATTAAACCCGAACTCCACACCCACAATCTCGCCCACATCCGGCCGGTGCCGGAAAAGCCCGCCCACTCCTGTCCATTCCCCACTACACAGCGTCCCACACCGTCCACATCCCGCTCCCACTCGCTTTAAACAATGTCCCCCACACCCGACCCACTCCGCAAACTTCGGATAAAGCCGTCCACTCTGCCCACATTTCCGGCCACTTCCGATGAATCCCGTCCCTCAGCGTTCGGAGACGCCCGTGGTCAGCCCGCCCTCCCCGACCAACGCCGTGCTGCGTGCAGGCCCTTCCCGCGCTTCCCGCCGTCGGACTTCTTCCGCGGCACGTCAATGCCGCGGCCATCACGCCCATCGGCTCCGACATTCTCTGACTTACAGCACCACCATCACTCTTGCTCCAGCCGCTGTGGCAGAGCCGTATGGCCGACGTGTGGAAGTATATCCACACGCTGGTTTCGGTTCTAAAACAAGTTACGTTTTATTCTTACGTACCTCTCTGTTTGTACTACAAACAGGCGCCCACGGCGCCAGCGAATCATCATCCTACGTCTTACTTGCTATCACGCCTGTCCTGCCCAACCTGCCCGTCCCGCCTGCCGTTCCCACCAACTCCACCGCCTGACCCGCCTCTTCAGATGTCTCCCCACTTCCACGGCATGGCATTCTCAACGCCGCGGTCATCACGCTCATCGGCTCTGGCGTTCTCTGACTCACATCACCACCCCTCGCGCTCCACTTCCTCCCGCCACTCGCTTGCTTCTCGTCCTGTCTACGGCTCAGAGGACTCCAACGCGATGACTACGCCGCCCTCCGCTCTTAACATTGGTCGCCTTCTTCATGTCTACCCTTGCCACTCTTCTCCTGCGCTCACGCTCGTTCATCCTCCGCCTCCTCCCTGTCCCCCAAATGGCTATCGCTCCCTGGCGCCACCCTCCGCTCCTTCTGTTTCGGTGGCAGCAGGACCTGTGCGGGTAGAGCTGGAGTCGCGGTAGCCGTCGCAGACGCGCCAGCGCACTCCACGGCCGTTCCGCCGAGAGCGTGAAGGATATTCGCTAGTCGTGCGACTAGGTGCCGCTGCGTCGGCGTCGGTGGGATAGGGAGTCAGTGGGATAGGGAGTCTGTGAGGGAGATGAGTTAGTCGAGAATAGTGAAACGAGATGTAATAACTTCTGGAAAGGGTACGTGCGTAGACAGGAGGAAGGAAGGAATGAAAGTGAATGATTGACGTGGGAGATAGACGAAGATATGAAGGCGAAGCACGAAGGGAGAGAAAAAATGATAATCAAGCAGACGCACCCATCCAATCCAGTAACCTCCGCCACTCGATGTAGCGCGTTCGCATCGTCCCACTCCCAGTCAACCACGCTCTCTTCACCGTGCTTCAGCGCCCGTCAAATGTCTCTTCGCCTTCGTCCGCGCCGCCGTCCTCGCGCAGCTTCCCCTTGCCCTTCCCGTTCCCTCTGTATTGCCCGCACTCCCCGCACCCGCACCCTTACAGCCATATGCCCTCACCTCCGCATTCGGCCAGCAACCGCTCCTGACCCACCTCCACCTCCCCCTCCCCCCCGCGCCCCTCGCATCCAGCGCCACATTCTTTCGTTACCGTTCCTCTCAAAGTGAAAATGAAGATGACTAGAAATGCAGATGAAAGCTTCAAACAGTCCATGTCAGATCTCCCGAACTTCATTGAACGAACTGGCAGATCCCGGTTTGGAGATTCGATAATCCAGGACTTGGTAGTCACTCACGCATCGGTTGACAAGAAAGCGGATGAGCCGCTGAAGACAGAGGCAAAGGTTATTTGCGAGCTCGTAGTAACAGAGGGTGGATATACGTCGCGTCGTTTCATCATGGCTGAACTCTGGGTAGATATGCTGAACGGCGGAGGGAATATCCATGGTGGTGCGTGTTATCATCGCTGCAAAGTGTTCTGAGTCAATGACCCTGAACAGGATGTTCGGCATACCTGATAGACATGTTCACTCCGCGTTTTCGCAATGAAACTGAATTTACTGACTCGGTTTTCTGAGTGCTCTACGTTGGTCTTGATGGCCTGCGGTCAGTACGTGCACGTCTATCAATCGCTTAATATCGTGTATTCTTCTCCGGCCACGCTGTAAGTTCATCTCTCTTCATATAAAAGAGCCTTTTTCTCAAGCGACCCTGCTGTATCAGCGGAGAAAAGCTGCGCATAGTCAATACCACACTGTCCATTGGCAGGCGCACCATGACTGCTAGAACAGAGGTGCGTAGAGCTTGTGCTTCAAGCTGTTTTGATAGACGTCTGACCGCTCAGATATGGAATGCCACGAAGCACCGTCTTACAGGATAAGCGGAGAAACACGAAATTCAGACCCATTGTGAAAATCCTTACCTGTTGGGCGTAATAGGATGACAGGTCCTGCCATCTGTGAATTCGTACGTTTCCGCATCATTGATGCGTCGGAGTTTGAATGACTTAAACATTTTTTGCCCCATTTACCTCATCATATGCATTGGAGCAAAAAACTGTTGTGCAGCTCCTTCGCAAGGCCAAACCGAAGGAAATTAACTTCAATTGCGGTGATGGTTTGCGATCTTCCAGCTTTTTTCTGTTCATTCTGACGCCCCATTTCTCTGTCTGGACCACCTTGCTTTCACCCAAAAGCAATACTCATCTTGCCAAGTGATCCAGTATATTTTTCAAGCATCCCAGGTCTACTGGTTCTCATAAACAAGGTGCATGAGCGGGTGAGCAAAGCAACTTGCGAAGATCAAAGCAATAATGAGTAAGATCGAATCATACCATCAAATTCGGCATCCGCGAAGTGGTGCTTTTGCCGAGCAGAATGGGAGGGCAGGCAGTAAAAGATCTCCAGTAGGTGCAGCCGGATCCCTGGGATGCTTTATGCCCGAATCTGCGCTGTTCCCATCTGTTTGAGACCGACTCGTTCAACGGCTGTGACGGCCGGGTTTATACGGGCCGTCGAGATGGCCACTCGTGCCGTGACCGTGCCGCCATGAGCCCAGAAAAAATCTCGACGGAACGGGCAAAGCATCGGTCGCACGGGTGCCGTCGAACCCTGGCCTCAGTCACGGGCGGTAGCCCTGATATCGAGTCACGCCAAGTCATGTGGAAAAGGTATTTGAACGATGGAGCAGCGCTCATGTTCGTCGCATTGAGGCTGAGATACACTGACGGGCGATAATTCCGGGATGGTAGGAGTGATTCATTCAGAGAAGCGTTTCTCCCTCTCGAATCTCGACGTAAAAGAGATTGCTACCCAATTGACGCTGGGATAGTTGGCACTCGATTGGTGTTATATGCGACCGTCAATCATGATGATATGACGCCTAGCGCACGCTGGATGCCATCTTCCCAGATTAACCGTCCGACGCTCATTGAAGCTCGGGAGTATGTACCTTTGCTATTATCCTCACTGGCTGTGATGCTTGTCAGCCGATATTTTTGAAATCCATACCACTATACTGCCATCGTCAACTGTTTAACAAGGTACGCTATCATTGTTATTACGCATGCCATCGCTCACGAACTAAAGCCTTGAGGTGATATTTAGAGACTCATTCAGAGAAGCGTAAATAACTGAAAGATTCTTATCGAATTGACGCCGGGATACTTGACAGTCGATATTTCTGGAAATCTGCTTCACATGGGATCGCTGATAGTACTTTCCCGGACACATTTCCAGATAGTCATTCAGACACTCAAGCGTAGGCTGAGTCCAAGGCTTCGCTATTTTTTTTGGTCGAGGATTATTGTTGAACTCACGCTCGTCAGCCGACATATATCGGATTCCACCATCGTCAACCATTGGCAGATGCAACAAATCCTTGGATGTTCTACACCTGTTCATGCGGTGATACCGCTGCGTTAACTCTAACTCGCACGGAAGCTCTTCTTTCCAGACAGCTCGGAAGCAGAGAGCCACCTAAGCTCTAAGATTAGAGCGTCTATCGGGAGGTTAAAACAACGCAAGACGTAAAATCATCCCCACACCTTAGTACCCCAGTTTTGCCCCCGTCTCGCTACTCAGCATGATGATCTGGATCGCTCTTTTCTTCACCACACTCATTTTGCGGCTCGAACCAAGTACTCTATTCCGTGAATATTAATCTGCGTCTCCCACTGACGCCAATTCCGCGTAGGCCATGGAACGGTGGTTTCTAAGAGGAACGCGTCATGCGACGACTTATGTGACCCTATCGAGGGCGCAATCATCGTGAGCTCTATCCACCCGCGCACGTCCCATCCGTTCACAATCTGTCCCCTGCAGGGTGAACCCAATCGTACCACCTGTACGAACACCATTGCGCACCAATATGCCGCCTGTCGGGACTGTCTCGACCTCGACCCCACCGAGATGGAGGACCTATGGGAATCGCAACAGGACTATGACAGTGCGTCGCACGCCCTTCATCCGCTTGGAACATCCGTGTAACGCGTTTCCTGTTTCCTGGTGGCAGTCTACCTCGAATCCTGTGGGTCCGTGGGCATCAACTTGAAAAATTTCACCATCCCCGGAGCCTACGCTGCTTTTCAGCCATCCAATTCAAGTGCGCAGCAAAAGAGCAGCGACTCACGCTCAGGGCATGGAGGAACGAGAATGCTGGCGCTGCTTGCGGGGGTCCTCGGCGCAGGCCTGCTCGACTTGGTATACACCTTCTGAGCGCTCTACAGCAGGATGCATTGGTCATTTGGGGGGAGTCAGTCTTGGGGGGAGTTAGTCTTACTGCAGTTCTAGTATATTCCATCCTCCAGCATGTTCAATGTGTCATGCAAGTGTACCGGGCACCTTCCCTTGATCCAAACTTTCTGATATTTGGAAGGGTTGTACTACATTTTCCAACCCTCGACGGAACGGGTCGGGCACCCGTAGAACCGGCGCGACGGGTACGGCGCACAGCCCTATCCGTAGATCATACCTCCGAAGCATTGAACCTTTCAGATATCTTGAGAATTTCACATAAACCAACCATTTGGAAGAAAGCGGACGATGGACAACGTCGGGGTGCACGAGAAGCGGTCCCTAAGGAGGGTGGAAGAGACCTTGTACACGTCGCAGCCTCAATTTACATCCATACGAGCTCTCGGGCATCTCGGGGATATTTTTGAATCGTTCAATCTGGTACCACACAAGGAAAGTGGGAATTGTTCCAGATGAATACGCACCACTGAGACCAGTTGTGAACTTGGAGGCTTGGAAGATTGGTAGATCACTTCAAAAGCAATCGCCCTTGCGCGCTCTTAACGGCAATATGCCAAGAATGCCGTGGGCGGCTATTTGAAACATGATGTATGGGTGGATTTGAATCGTACGACGCTCACGGCACGGCCCGCACTGCGGCCCAACCCGCACGGCCCCCTGTCTGTGGCGTGTCCATGATATCTTTAGATCCGAAGTGTTGCAAACGTAGATTACATCACTCATTCGTTCATTTGTTGGCCTGAAATCAAGACTCAGTCAAATAATTAGGCGAATAATCAAGTTGATATCTGAGGCGCTTATTTAAATTTGGCAGCTAGCCGGTAGATAACCCCACAGGCACACTGGAAGATTCGAAGCCCAAAGTATCGAGTGGAGATGAAATTGCATTGGAATCGAAACTGACCCTTGTTGAACCGAATGTACTCGAACCGGTGGAATTCTAGCCCAACAATTTTGGGTCTCAAGTAGCAGCTAGGCTGCGCCTGAATTTGGCAATCTTCGGTGTCTGTGAATGGTTCGATACTGGTAAAGATTTGGGACATGTGATTCTGGACTGGATCGCCATCCTCATACGGGGGCACTTGGAATGAGCGCTCGGGCAGCGACGGATCGTCTGACTTGAAGTTGATTTGCGTCGCAGACCCATTTGGCGACTTTCGACATTGATTAGGCTACCTTTACCACACTTCCGGTTCACGGAAGACACACATGTAGTACTGTACGGGTGGTTATCCTTACAGAATTCTACAAGTGTCAGACCATGCTGTATGAAATTACGAGTCGTACGGTTAGGTTTGGATTTCACACAGGTCCGAATCCACTCCGTAGTTCACACAGGTGCGGAGCGCCAGCGTCCTGTCCTGAGCTCTCAAGTCCCTGGTATTTAAGGCGAACGACTTATTTTACTTTTTACAATACTCACTCAACTTTTAATGCGCCTTTCCTCACAATTCTTTATCCTGGCGTCGATCGTGGCTCTGGTTGATGCAGCAGCACTATCCACCGTCAAACTTGACTGTGTGTTGTTGAACCGGTGGTGTGCAGAGGAATTCCGCCTGATAACACTGATTTCCTGTAGATGGGACTTTCACGGGCCTCACAAACACCACGACCGGGATAATTTATTTCCGCGGCGTTCAATATGCAGATGCGCCAGTTGGGGTGCTTCGTTGGCAAGCCCCGGTCTCGCCCCCGACAACCCAACTCGGAGAGGTCGACGCGAGTAACGTGAGTCTGTTTTTGCTCCTCCTCTTGTTTCATGTTCTGAATTTTGCATAGTATGCAGCCGGGTGTATTGCCAACACCCAAACTGCGACGACATCGACGACGTCCGAAGACTGCCTCTTCCTAAATGTAAGCGAAGCATCTTGAAGCCCTGCGCTCTACGATTTTATGATGCCTTCCGTAGGTTTTCCTTCCGATCGCCACGACGGCGTATAGCGCTCTTCCGGTTCTTGTTTATTTCCATGGTAAGTGCGCTAGCCTCCTCGTTATTAAATGCTGAATGTCGCTGGACCAGGGGGCGGATTCGAGGGGCAAAGTACTCATATCTACCCTCCGGAGAATATTATTCAGGGTTCCGCACAACCGCTCATTTTCGTCACGGTGGAATACCGCCTCGGACAATTTGGGTTCCTCGGTCAATTATTATTATCATTATTCATTTCACACAAAATCTTACGTGCGAATGGGATAGGCGGATCTGCAGTGAAGACTAACGGCACATTGAACGCGGGGCTCCTGGATCAGGTATGCCATGCTTCGTGCTATATATCATGCCCACAAAAATATACTGATGTGATGTTGAGAAAGCTGCGCTCGTCTGGATCCAGAGGTACATTACCAAATTCGGCGGAGACCCGACGTGAGTCTTCGTCAATCAGATAAAATTCCGAGTCTCTGGCTAAAATTCAATCGCACAGGCGTGTCACCATCTGGGGCCAATCCGCCGGCGGTGGTTCAACCATGTTACACCTCATAGGTGACAACGCTGGAAATGGAAAGCTATTCCACCAAGCGATGGGCGACAGTCCCTCCCTGGGTCCCCTGCCGCACTACACGGATGCCTTTGTTGAGGACTTGTTCACTCAGTTTGCTGGTTTTGCGTACGTTCCCCAACCAGTCCCTCAGAGTCTTTCATTTATTCCCGTTAAGTGGATGCGGAAGCAGTGGAAGCAACGCTGCAATAATGACGTGTCTCCGTGCAGCGCCCACCAACACCTTAGCTCTCGCAGGAAGCCAAACCAACGCGAACCTCACTTCGACTATTTATCCGTTTGGACCCATCCAGGATGGAGCATATATCTCTACTCGCCCCGTCGAAGCATTCCTCAATGGCGACTTTGTTCGCGTGCCTGTGCTATACGGCTCGAACACCGACGATGGCGCGAACTGGTCCGCGAATCTCCCGAATCCGGCCGCGAACACGTCCTCGGAAAACGCAACAGAAACGACCGTGTACAAATTCATCCAAGGGCAGTTCCACACCTTCACCGAGGCGTCCTTCCACACCGCCATCACCGAACTCTACCCCTTCGCGGACTACAAGAACGTTAGTCTGCAGGGGCAGCAGATGTACGGCGAGCTGCGATACATCTGCACCGCTGTCATGATCACCGGAGCGGCGCACAACTTCGGTTTGCCGGCCTACCAGTACCGGTAAGTCTGTTCAGCCGGGGTGAAATTTAGAAACCCATCCTTTATGTGCAGCTGGGACAACCCAAAACTGGACTCGAACCACAGCTCGGAGCTGGCTGCGTTCTTCAATGGTGCCGAGACGTTCGATACTGCGAATGAGGAACTCGTGGTAGCCATGCGAAGCTACTTTACGTCTTTCGCCACTTCCGGCGTGCCCACAGCCAATAATTCCATCGTCTGGCCGGTGAGTACAGTTGCAGACAATCAAACACAACAAGTGTGATTCTGCTCTTCTGAGTGAAAATTTGACCGATCTGAGTTCAGAAACAGATTCAGAAGCTTGAAATACCCCCAAAACCAAAATTTCAGAATTTTCCCACGACAAATAGGGGGGTGGCGAAATTTTGGGCGAGTTTCACCAAAATTGTGTATACCTCTGTAGCCATTTTGGGCAGACACAACATAAATTATACATGGTGTAGACATGCAAAACCACTATTTACACAATCTAGCTTCCTCCAAATCCTTCAATGTTGTTGCTGACACCTGTCTATGAGACTTCTGCCTGCAAACAACCCATGCGGCAAGCCCCATGTAGACACCTTTGCAAAGGATTGTCAAGCGCTATCCAAGCTTAATGAGCCAGTGATGTGCAGTGTGCTCACAAAGAGGCTTCTTCAACACAACATCAAGAGCAGGAAGGATGGTGTTGTTGAGGGCATGCTGAAATGTCCCTCGGAAAGTTTAGAAGTTCACCGATCTGCCGCCCATCAGTGCCATCAAACTTCAAATTGCGGAAGAACGGCTGGTGAGAATTTCTTCATTCATTCACTAAATGAAAGCCCTCATCTAGATTTCTTATTTGACCTCTTGGTTGTCCCTTCCCGTTCTCTCGTGATATTTGCATAACGTGCTCTTTAATAAATTCTGGCTAATAAGAATGGGACGGCTCGTTGTCAGTGTGAATCTCCCTGTTCAAATCGCACTCGGTACTTCCCCTTATCATCGCGTCGGGACATACCAACAGTTCAGGTTCAATTCCGACCTCACTTATCTCGTGGACAGGGTTGGAAAAAGAGACTCAGAAGCTCACAGCGTGGTGCGCCGCGGATCATGTCTGAGTTAATTCCCTAGTGTTAAGTACTAGAGTTGAGAGCAAAAACAGAGGAATGAAAGCTCACCAGGAGGACGGGGAAAAAAAAAGGTGGTGCAGATTCTATATTCTGATGTCGTGAGTTGAACCCCGAGCTCTGGGCAAAATCTGTCTACCTTCATGGGAAAGTAACGCCAAGGGTGCGCCGCGCACCACGTCCTAAATAACAGTGTGCTCCGTGGGTCCTTCACTAGGCTCGAGACCAGCCTGCGGATGAAGCAAGGTGTCGGTCGACCGCCGGTCTAGTTGGTGTCGGTATGACTTTCTCGTTCTAAGCCTGCAGCAAAACACAAGCAAAAAGCGCTCTGTTACTACAGCAATTATTCGAACACCGGGAGTAGAACCCGGGTTCCCGCTAAAATCTCCGTATTCTTGCAAAGAAAAGAAAGCCAGTGTGCACTTGCGTCTTACGCTCATCTGTGCGAGTCAGTGCGGGCTAGCACCCAATCCACGTGTCTACTACGTCCCTGCCGTCAAACTATAAAACCACGCGGAACGCACTTCGGCGTTGCTTCGGCGTTCCAATCGTCTCGATACGTCACATTCACGCCTTCATACACTCACGTCCATTTCCACGGCCTACTAATACCTTCTTCTCCCACGGATTTATCAACCTACCCATACCTCGATATTCCTGTCCATTCATCCTTTCCTCCACTCTAAAATCGACCGGCCATCAACCTCATTCAGAATCCGCATCCCGGGAGCACAACCCTGCAACACCGCTCCGCTTAATCCTCGTCCAGCCTATGCCTAAGGGACCTCCAACGCGATGACTATGCCCTCCACTCTCAACACTGCACGCCTTCTCCTTTCCAGCTTTGTGTCTGTTCTTGCGTCTGCTCTCCCCCTGCTCATTCACGCGCTCTCTCGGATCTGCGTGCTACTTAACTACCTCCCGTCGCTCTATTTCAACATATTCCCCTGCTGGATCACGACCTACTATCCCTTCCGCATCATCAATACGAACACCTATATAGCCCAAGATATGGGCCGTATCAAAGGGGGAGATATATGTGTGCTCCACCTCTAATTTGAGATTGTTGGGGCAAATCCTCGAGCACGCAGTAATTAAGCCTATTTATTTAACTAATAGCGATTTAAATACCGGTATTTAGAGATATAGCATGCAGGCATTAATTATCTGCCGCTGATACCATCAAAAGTCGAGGGCGCGCCGTCGCGCCCATCAGAGCCATCAAAAAGCGCGGCGGCGACGCCGCCCTAGTGCGCAACAGCCGCAAATCTAACTCTAAATTCACGGAAGAATTACAGGGGCATCCTCCAAGTACACTGAGTCCATATATCATAAAGAGAACATCATAAAAGCCGTCCGAGTAATAAAAATACGTAAAGTGTCCATAGTATCTACCTAAAGTCCATGCAATATGACGTAGCTACAGACCGGCCACGGGCGGCGTGTTGTTCGTTGTGTGCATGATGTGCTCGAACGCGTTGGCAGCCGCCTCCACGTCCAATTCGCCTGCTGTGGCGTCAGCGTCGTCTTCATCCACCGGTGGCGCGGGAACGGAGCGCGAAGGAGGAAAGTGGTGTGCTCTTGGAGGCGCCAACGCATCCCCCATATCCACGTCCTCGTTCGCAGCGGCAGGTGAGTCTTCAAGAGGGGTGTTGGGGACACAGTGCTCCCGGCTTATGCTGACACCCGGCGCGATAGACACCGTGAACCCGGGTTCTTTGCTGAACTTGAGGAGGCGGTCCTTATGCTGGTTGTTGAAGCGCTCGCGCTCCATCTGCTGCATGTGCACTTGATGCGCCAAGGCCATGCTCCCCTGCTCGGCAAGTTGCCACTCATGGTAGACAAGGAAGCATTCCTCGTCCGCCATGTACGTGACAAACCTCGGGATTTCAAGGTTGAGGCGTGCGATTTCTTCGTCGGCACACAGCAGCTTGAAATGCTGGTCCATCGCCACCCTCCCTGCCGGCTGCGTCCAAGGTTCACTGCAAATATCCTCCCATCCCTCCCGCAGAAGGTTGAAGTCCGCAAGAAATGCGTGGTCGACAATCTGGTCCCAGGTAAGCTGATTCCGGGGCGGCGTCATGGCAGCGGCAGCGTTGTTGTACCTCTCCAGCGCTGACTTGACCCCCTTCGAGCGCGCTTGAAGCGCTTTGGCGATGTGTTTGCGCAGTTTGTACCCTAGGCCATGCATCAGTGCTGAGCCGACGATTCAATGGATCTGACTTACCTGTATCTGCCATGTTAACCTTCGAAAAGCTTGAACATACGTGCGACAACTCATCAATGGTACGCTGGTAACACTGCTTGCCAAGCATCCTGGCAGCAGCCACCCATTCCTTGTCGCCTGGCATCCAACGCGTTGCAACACCCAATCGAATCTCGAGGTCGTGGACAGCCGCCAGGGTCTTGGAGTGGACCTCCATCGCGTGGCGCTGTTGCATCTCGATGCGCCGTGTTTGGGCTGCCGCCCCCGCGTACGTCTCCTCTGCCTCCACTCCAATGATGGGAAGCTGCACACCCAGTATCATGCCCAGTCTTTCCCTAAAGGCCCATCAGTTCACTTCATACATGACCTTAGAGAGCACTTACTCGTGGTCCTGCAGGTTTACTAACTTCTGGTAGTACTCCATTTGCAGCATCTCCTGCGCCGGCTCCTTTGACGACGGGGCCAGGTATTTCTTCTCCTTCTCGAGCCAAGTCTCGAAGACGGACCAAGAGGAAATGCCCATTGATGTCATCGTCTCCTGGAGCAAAGAGAGTGTTTGCTTGATCTTCAAAGCATGCCGATACTTGTTGGCAAGAAGTAACGCTGCCGCCTGGATTAGTGCGATGGATTGATATGAAAGAGAAAGAGAGGGCTCACAGAGTCCTTGGTATGCATCCACGGTATTGGTGTGCTTCATGTATGTGCTAATGGCTTGCTGGCAGTGGAAGGCAGTTGCATAGCGAGTTGTCGAAGCCAAGGCATTGGACTTGGAGAAGAAGGTCTTGCACTGCAGCACCCTTCAAGATCCTCCAAGCCCATGCCTTTGATGTATGTCGAAAGGTGGGTGAGTTGGCAGTGGCGGTTATGGGTATGCCCGTGGAACGCGCCGACGAGCGCTTTGAAGCCCTTGCTGGCGGCAAGAGAGGTGAGGGCCGGGTGCATCTGCACCATCTTCCCAAACCTGCAGCCAATGTCGTACCTGATCCCCATCTCACTGAGTACCTTCAACAGGTGCGCCGTGGTTGAGAAGGGGTATTTTGCTCTAGGAAGCTTGAGCCTCATTCTATACAAAAGGAAAATAGAGAGTAGCTTACAGCTTGCCATTCTGGATCATGTCGACGACCACGAGCACGAATCTGTGCCTGCGTAAGGCAGGGAAGATGCCCCATCAGGAAAATCTCAATCTGCCAATTGTTTACGAACTGCCGAGAATTTGGAACAAAGCTGATAATTCTGGAGAATCCATATAATCTGCAATAATTGTTGGTAATGTCACACAATCCGCCACATTTTGGGTTGTGTGTTTTTTTCTGATAAGAACAGCAATAGGTAGACGGCTGAACAATTAGAACACACTCTTGGACCTTCCACAAGGCTCCGAACTCCGATAACATTTCGTGCAAACCGCTCTAGGAAAACATTCCAAGTCCTTTGCCGACATAGCCGAGTTTACGTCTAACTTACGTTTGAGTTACGTCCGTCGGAACAGACCATGAAACCATCACGTGGCAGAAAAGGTGGTTCGTTTTAATTGCCTGTCAAACGTCAGCGTCTTTCTTTTCACACCATGGCCCACTGAACAATGGCAGGGTTATTCTGCCACACTGGTGCAGGAGCAGCACCAGACTTGCCCTAGGCAACCCAAAGGAAATTGTGTCGGAATTATTCCGACACGGTGATGCCGCAGACCGCATAGTCAGACGAATACAGTCTTAAACCTGGAAGTGCAACAATTAGACTGTTTCATAGATATATGAGCGAATTCTGGTCCAAATCATTCAGTCCAAATTATATCCTAGCTCCCATGAATGAGTAGTCCATACCAAAATTTACTCCCAAGTGCTAGCATACGTTGTTGCCGAGAGCGAAGCCAATGTTTGTGACAACCCAAATTTGCACAAATAACATAGAAGCGCAACACTTCAACGTCATTGATTGTAGTTCTGACATAGGTGATCTGGTTCTGTAATCTACATAGCCTTGATCAGCGACCCTGAAAACCCCTGAATGAGCTCAAAGCAATATATTTTACTGTCATAAGGACAAACGAAAACCAAGTCGAAGCTACACCGATCAATGGCTGTGTCAAGCAGCCACAAGCACAGCGATTTTGTGGGGACTACAGGGTCGTTTCACACAATTCCTTTTGTGAGCAGCGTGTTTCAATGCCCTACTATACTCCTATAAGATTAGGGCTCAACTGGAGAGCTCTACGGTATGCAATTTCTAGTGTTGCTCTTCTACGTTGTGTTGCGCTTCCGGGTTTGGGACTGTACAGGGGCCGGTGTAGCATTACCACAGGGGACTGAGGTAGCGCTATCTGAATGGACAGTGTTGGAATTATTCCAACTCCGTAGTGCAGCTGCAGCACCATTGTGCTCACATTTCTTGGTCCTGTTCATTGGTGCCTTTTCACATTTTTTTGACCTCAGGCCTGTCATGGCTGCAGATTAACACAAGAAGAGTTGGTGTAGCATCACTCCAGTTGATTCAGTGTTGGAATTGTTCTGACATGTTGGACCCCTGCCTCCCATTTCTTATTCTTTTGCCCCTCCTTTCCAGACTTTGTGGCCCTTTACAATATGTCCCACTGTCGCGCACGCTAGCGCGCTGAGCACGTAACGCCTACAAGCGCCCACACGGATCACGGTCCGATCACTTTGGTCGAGCCAAACAAACGGCGTCTCCTTACTTCCACCATCGTCTCACTCACCCCGTACCCCCGACTCACGCGTATTTCGCGTCTTCCGCCCTTCACATCACCTCGCACCACCATACCCCTCGCGATTCTATTCAGTTCACCGCCCCTTCCGCCTTAGACACATCTCTCATTATTTCCGCCTTACTTCGTTATTCAATTCGACATCGCCTCGTTCTCCTCTGTACCTCCTGGTTCTTGCTGAGTCTGTCTCTTATTTATTTTACTCCACTTACTCCTTTCTATTTCTTGTATAAATACCTAGATTTATCTCAAATAAATTCACTTTTGCTTGCCCCCAGATTGTACACTTAAGTCACTCTCGATCCGCCTACACCTACGTTCAACCCACGCACTCGTATCGCTTCTCGCACGCTTCTTTTCACCCACGCTTCGTCTCCGACCTCGCTGCCGCCGCCGTTCTCCATCCCACTCCTTTGAGTCAGCCGCCGGTGACCAGTCTCGGCACCAGGCTTGTTTGGAACTCCTCGCTTATTCCTCCCGTCCTCCCTTGTGTCGGCTTACCTATTTTTGGTGTTAGCTCGTGCTTGGACGGTCGGCAGGCACATCACCACGGACAAAAACTGACAGTGGCGGTGCAGTTGGACAGTGCCAGAATGAATCCGACAGGCTGGTGCAACAGCATGGTTGAGCTTTGTGTGCCCCACCGCACAGGCCATTAATTATTTTTTCAGACACATCTCATGTCTTCTTTTTCCTCTTCTACAAAGTACACAAAAAAGATTAGTTCATGAGGCATTACCCAACTGGACACAGGGTCAGCTGCAGCCACAGCAGTCCCATTACTATATACTGTGGAGTCAGTCAGGATTCAGTGTCGGAGCTATTCTGGCATTGGACCACTGCCTCCCAGTCCTTACTTTTTTCCCATTCCTTTCCAGAGTTTCCGGCCCTTTACCATATATTCCACGGAAAAAATGAAAAGTGGTGGGGCAGTTGGACACTTTCAGAATGATTCCGACAGGCTGGTGCAACAGCAGGGTTCAGCTTTGTGTGCACCACTACACAAACTATCCATTTATTCCTTTTCAGACACATCTGATGTCTTCCTATCTATCTACTGTGTGAACTATGTGCATAGTTCATCGATTTTACTTTCTGTTATGTATGGAACTGTGGGATGATGAATTTGAGCCATGGGACAATATATATTCGCAAATATGAATATTCATCGAAACCTAGAAATTGATATTTGCATTCGTACAAATATTGATGGCAAATCTTTGTTGCTTAGTCAGCAGTATTCGCAAATATTCGTGAATATGAATATTCAGCAAATACATTGTGAATTCGGGGGTTTAGTAGCCACCAATGAGTTGCTGAGGACACTTTTATGTTATCTTGTGAGTTTAAACATTGTTGAAGACTCATACAAGCCCTTGTCTTGTGTGTTCAACCATTTGATTGACCATCACACTTGCTGTGTTCAGCCTGTCAAGCAGTTGCCAAAGCAAAGATGTCTCTGAAGTGGTTGGTTTGCATATGAATTCCAGATCTACTTGGTGTAAATGAAGTGTGTTATGATTCCAGAGAGGAGATGTGTTAAACAGACCCAAATTTACTATGCTTGATTGAAATTTTAGCTGTGTATCACAGCTGCAAATATTTGCAAATATCAACTTTCCTGAAAACTGATATTCACATTTGTGTGAATAGCACAGCCACAGCCAGCCATTTGTGAATATAAATATTTGCTATTCACAAATGGCTTGGCACGAATATTCACGATATTTGCTATTTGTGCTACTCTCTACATGGGACTGAACCTCAAGTGTGGGACCAATCAAGTGTGGCACTGATGAACCTCAGGTGTAGGAATGAACTACAGGTGTGGGAATGACAAACTTCCTAACTAACTATTTTCCCACTGGGGTGGGGTGGGCCCCCAAAAATAAAAAAAATTGAAAATTGGTGCACATATGGATCTTGGTGAGGAAATGATATTCCCTCTATAAACTTTGGGTGTGTTCCCAACTGTTGACTTGCTATGGATGTTTAGATAGCAATGGGGGCTGCAACCAGGGCCACAGGTTGGGGGGGCCAAATAAATCGAAAATGGGCACACAGATATGATGTTCCAGATGTCAGATAAAGTAAATATGGTTTTTTTTTTTTTTTTCTTAAAGTTTTGGAATGCCTCTAGATTATATTCCTACATACTGTGTCTCCTTGTACCGAAGCAACTGCCGAACGACTGTGACAATTTTGTTGCCTTTTTCAAAGGCAACGGCCACTGTCGTGACCATGACTGTTGCTGAAAAAGGCAACAAGGAAGACTAATGCAGCGCTTTGGTGCCCAATTATAGCGAGGACAATGAGATTTCGGTTCCAGATGGCATAGTTTTATCACTCTGACTTTGATACAATCCCTAGAGAATTCAATCTCATTTGACTTCCACCATGGCATCCACCACAAAAGACAAAGCTCCTAAAGGCCCGCCTCAGGAATTGATTTCCCGAATTATGCACCTACACAATCTCCTCTGTAACCTTCCGGAATCTCTTCCAGAAAATCCACTGCACTCACTTTATAACTTTCATTTTGACGAGGATAAGCTGGACATGGGTGGCTACTTTGCTGCTACTGGACACGCTCTTGAAATCTTGTTTGAGACCCACCTTCTCCGAATTCAAGGGCGTCCCATCCTCTTTACAGAGCGAGGCCGGTGCCATGGTGTGGACCTGTATGACTGGCTTGCATCTCCAGAAGGCCGTGAAATCATCAAGCGGTCTTGGCTAAAATGCGAGGTCCCTGGAAAGCCGCAATACAAGCTGTCATATGATTGCCTCACAAGCCGGGACACTCGAAAGGCCCTCCAAAAGTATTTGCAGGAAGATAAAATCCTTGCGGACGAGATCAAGGAACGGTTGGGCTCTGTCACCCTCCCTTCCCTTGCTGTTGGCAAAACCGATGTCGAGCAGCTTGAAGATTGCGGCGACTTACCTGACGACGATGACTGCGTGGGATTACACCAGCCCGAGGACGATTCTGATGTCCCGTTGTCAGAGGTTGTCAAAAGCGCGATGGGTCTCGTCGTTGCTGATCAATCACGGGAGTTAGCTGCAAAGAAGGTCATTGAGGAAAACCCAGTAGACGGATTATCGACAGCTGATGCTGAGGCGGATGTTTGGGCCTTCAACAATGAATGGAGGATGTGGACTAGTATCGAGGAAATTGCCGCAAATTCAAGTGACGAGGCTTCAAGTAAGGAGGAGGACGAGTAGAACAGTCAAAATCATTATTTTTGAATTTATTTTTAGAATTTATATGTCACGCTGGTTTTGAAGCAACGAAACTCGTCGTGACCGTGACCTGGCAAAGAAAAAGCAACGCAACGGCCCCGGCCGTGACCATGACCGTTGCTTCAGTACAAGGTGAGTGTAGTATGCTCATCCTCACAGGCAGAGGGCCATTTTTAACCAGAACAGCAACAGAATGCAACATCAGATCCACTGGCCGACCGCTGTGCACCACCACTATGTCAAACAGGTTTTGCTGCCAACTTGCAGTGTTAGGTCCCAAACTCCTGAATGATGGGCCAGTACAACTGATCCTCATTCAAAATGTACCTGAATTTTTTTTCTCTCTCATTTCTGTTTTAAAAAAAAAACTTTTTGGCCTGAATGAAATTTCACAAACACTTCTCACATCCTTAACACTCAAGTCTGGCCTGTGATGGTAAGTGCAGCATGGTAAAAGAACTCAAGGAGAAAGGAGAGGTGCAGGGAATTGCAATTGTAGCAATCTTGTGAGCAAATATCTGAGATAGTCAAGACTGGCTGTTAATATTTGTGGTTGTAGTCAAGACCCAGTGCTACTTGTGTGCTTGCCAAACATGCTGGATTCAAGGAGGGTATGCTAGTCAGCGTCCTGTGGCATGTTTTGAGTGACTTCCAACTAGGCAATGGCCACAACTTCAAATAACTAATTCATTTCTGGTTGGCTCACGGACTTGATGTTATGTTCTGTTGCTGTTCTGGTCAAAAATGGCCCTCCACCTTTGAGGATGGGTGTACTACACTTACCTAGTATATAGGGGTACAATATAGAGGCATACACATGATGTTCTAGGTGTTGCCTAATCTAAACCCTGTAGACTGTGAGAGCTTAACTGCTCTGTCTAGACCCAATATGTCCCAGGAATATCTCACTCGGTCTGGGTATCAACTCGATGATATACCCCTGAATGACTTGTGTACTTATTGGGAGAGAATGTTTGAAACAAGTTGGGGAGCCCAACAGTGCACCCCCACACTTCGCTTTTTTGTTCTCTTTTCCTCTCCTGTCTGATGTTCATATGTTTATTGCATGTATTCCATGATCTATTCCGATTTACTGATCAAAAAAGCTACATAATTGGAAAGGAGCTTCAAGACTCAAGTAGGTTAAATGCCGCTTGCGATTTTAATTGTTGATTTTTTATTTTTTTTTTTTTTTTTGGGGGGGGGGGGAGGGGGTGTTCAGTGTTGTTGAATTTGAACTCTACAAATGTGATTTCTGGAAGGCGCACCCCCACTACGCTGGCTTCTCTCCAATACATCTCTGGTCATGCATACTTTTTTCTCTTGAAATTGTTGCGGCATCCGCCTGCCTCGGTTTTCCGCATACGTGTATTGCTACACACTAGTTATATATCCCCCAGCTCTTTTTACTCGAGGCGCAATACACTTTCTCCTTCAAAGAATGCTTTGAGCACTTCGCATTTGTTCTTTGTCGCTAAGGCTGTTCGCTTAGCCGTGCTTTGTCTTCGGGTATGTCAGCAAGTGGCACAGGTCTGGCGGCGGTGGCAGCGTACGGGTGGACGCGTCCCGGTGGTCAGGTCTCACAGGTGTAGCATGTCGTGCAGTGGAGGTAGTATGACAAGGAGGTGGTTTGGTTACATAAGTAAATTTCCTCTTTGGGTTGCCACTCTTGCCAGCATCGTTCTCGACCGAAGCCAGCGGCGTTATCTAGTCCAGTATTAGTCTGAGCTATTCTCTGGCGTCCGGAGAGACATAATCGTGTCCTCTAGTTCAACTGTAGGTATAGTTTAAGCTCGTTTCTAGGCCTTTTCGCCTCCTCAACCGCTGACTGCGTCGGTTCAGGCAGCTTTGTCGCCGCACTCGCTGACTGCGAGGCTCGTTTGCTCCCTGGCTCCCAGGTAGAGCGCGTCTGTTGGCTTCCCCCAGAGGGTACCAGTCTCTTGGGCCGCGGAGAGGCCAGACGCCAGACTACCATAGTGGTGGTCTTTGTCCAAGAGGGGAGCAATGACTTTTGTTGAATAGTCCGCATGAAATTTATTGAATACATTCCGCACATACTCTAAACGTTATGAGTGAACCCTCTGCCGTCTTCCAACACAAGTCAACCACAGTCTTGTGCGACTAATATCTTGTTCAAAATAGCACAGAAATGAACTCGTGCAGACGACGAACCTCAACAGCCATAGAAGCACCTGATACTCTGCGCAACCCCATACGAGTCACACTCCCCGTAATATTTCCTGAATCATGAACTTCGTCCTGACAATTTGGGCCGGAGAAAATGTGGCAATCGGTGCCTAAGAAAAGGGTTCCATAGAGAGCGACGCTCTGGAAACTGCTGTTCTGATAGCAGTTGCCGTCGCATCCCGGAGAAAAGCTGACAAGCTGAGCGCCGTCGGGGTAATGTGGCTGGGGGTAAAGGGTGACGCAGCTGCCGCCGTCGTCGCAGTTGGCGAGTGCGAGAGGCGCGCTGAGGAGAAGAGAAGTTAAGACGGTGATGTTGAAGGTAGAGCTGATTTTCATGAGCGATCTATGGGACTGAGGGTGGTGGGTGTGGCTTGGTAGATGAGATGCTCGGTGAGTTAAAGGGCCTGGAAGTGATGCTGGTTTATATAATGGGCAAACTTGAGTTTAAGTTCGACGAGGCGCCGCGAGGTCCAACACCGTAGATGCAGATCAGAGGAACCACATTCCGTTTGTCGCGGGGACCGGAATTCTGTGCTCTATGTCAAAGCGTCGTGGAGCGATGGAAGGGGTGTACTCCAACGAAGCGTGATTCTGAGATCCGGCAACCACTCGGCAACGGAGGCCGTTGATACATATCAATTCGGTATGTTAATGAATTCAATCAGTGTGCTCCGACTTGTCCAGATAAAACATCCTTCGGACCAATGGTGTTTCCAAATCGCTCCGTCTTCTTCACTTTAAACCACCATCAAAGATTGTCTTTGTTGTAAAGAGAAACTAAATCAAGTCAAACTCAGCGTTGAAACAATGTCGAAATCTTTTCGTACCCAAATCAGGCCAGACCACAGATACGTGGGTAAGAAAATAATGAAAGGAAATACAATGGAGAGCTCACCTCAGCGTTGAAACAAGGTCTGAGGTGACTGCAGGATTCGGAGTCATATCAATACGAAGTAGGAACATCAATGGAGCTAAATGGCTGTAGCGTATATCTACCATTCAAGTTGAACAATGAACGATTTGAACAATCAGGATGAAAATGGAAGTAAGTATGAATGGCTGTTGTACAGGAAAACATATGTGGGAGAAGAACACAGACGCAATCAAGGCCCGATTGCTATATTACAGGTTTCAACACTCATGCGACTGATTCTCGTCAAAGGTCGCACGAATGGTGTTCGCTGTGTCTTGAGATCGGGGTGTTATCATACATTTGAACGGAACTGGTGAGCTGGATTGGATGTAATGTTAGCCACGATTCCTTTACCGAGATGCATAGATTTGTCCAGTACCATATGAGCCCGCCCTCGTATTCGTAAGACGGCTCCACTGTGTGCCCATCCTCTCCCACTTCCTTGGTGATGTCGAACATGGCCAGCATGGAGACAATTGCGATCCAAATTGACGAGGTGGCCACGTGCCTCCCCGGACAGATTCTGGAAACTGGTGTCAGTGGGAGGACTGTCAAGGAGTTGCGAAGATACCGTCTGCCAAACCCGAACGCAGCTTGGGGGTCTTTAACCGCTGGATTGAGTTTTCCGTCAAGCAAAAAGCGCTCGGGTTTAAAAATATAAGGATCCGGATATAGAATCTGGCGAACATATCAGAGAAGGTTCCAGTGGAAAAGGTGATGAGTACGCACCTCGTCATGAAGAATGGCCCTGGATTCCTCTAAGCAAGGAATGAATCTCAAACCAATCCACTCACCAGGCGTTACCAATGACAAGTGACCCAGCTGGGAGGTGATAACCGCGATACTCGTCGTCAACTGCCAAAAAGTGGGGCACCCCTATATCGCCCAAACGGGAATTTAGGAGCCACGTTAATGAAGTTGGAAAGCAGCGAACCAAACGGGGTCACATTTTTCCATCGCAGGACTTCTTTGACGACGGCAGCAACGTACGGCATCCTTTCCTCGTCGCTGAAATCTGGCAAATTTCCTAGACCTACCACGGAATCGATCTCCCTTTGCGCCTTCCTCTGAGCCTCCGAATTTGCGAGCATGGCGAGGATGAATGTGGAAAGGGCTGAAACGGTCGTGTCGGCCCCCGCGGCGTACATCATTGCAGCTACATCTTTGACAGTGGATTCCTCAAAGGATTGCCCTCCTGATTCGAGGTCACGTAGCGCATTGGTAGTGAAACAGGATTGGGAAGCTCCCGATTTCTGATCAGGTAGACAGAGAATTTAACGCACAATTGGAGTACCTGTGTTCACTTACCATTCGGCGCTTTGCCTCGGTAAACGGGACGTCTCTGAGAGCTTGCGACAACAACTTTCCTTCCCTGGCAATTCGTTTAAAGTGGGCTCCCGGAAACCATTCTGGGACATATTTCAGGATCGGAATAGAATCCTGGTGAATGATGATTCGATACAAATACAAGTGCATCGAGGGTATTTCACTTACCACAAGGAAACGTCCGGGGACACTGGCATTTGAGACTGACTCCACAGCTTTTGCAGCCAATGAGATGTACGGATCATTTACGGGCAGAGCGTCGATTCCATAGGTCGCTGAAAGGATAAATTCGCCCGCCATCCTTTGCATAGTCACGAAAATGAAAATGAGAAGGAAAGGCGAATTTCTCACTGCCTGATATGACCCAGAAAATTGCCCGGGTCCCTGAGGAGCCGACAAAGCAATGCATGGGCTGCCGCGCGCTCTGTGTGGCGGAAACTGTGAGATGCCACTCTGTTGAAATGTTGACTGAATAAACGACGATGCATCCGCCTAGGCACGCATTGAGACTCCGAGAAGAATTGAGTAAATGTGATTACCATTCATCTCCTGATGATTGTGCTGATTAATCTCCTAGCTCGAGCGAAATGTCAATCTTCTTACCGTATTGTTTCGTGGCTGATTATCTCGCTTTAATCAATGGGCTCAAAATACGAATCAAAGCTCACATAGAGCGAAGTTCCATCCCATCAAGTCGTTTATCATCGGAAATGTGGGTCTAAAGTTATAGATGAGAGCAGTAATTCGGAAGTTTGACGCATACCTATCGGAATAGATCAATGAACGTTTCTCGAAAAGTTCTTCCGTTGCTTTGAAGGATGACAGGATGATAACCGAAGTCCCCGCCAGATTCAGATGGATGATATCAGAGTCTGCGAGGATATTACAGATGGAATGGGATTGGTCGTGTGCAGTTGACAGACTGTATTCTTTGCTCCACTGCATGCAGGCCTCCCAAGGATTGGCGGGCATATCAAATAAGTTCCCGACCAGGGGTAGCTTCGTTGGCCCCGGAGGCAAGAGTAACCGAGAACGAAATGCGGTGTACAGCCAAGTAAGCCAAAGCGCCGTTGTGATGAGTACGGCCCAGGTCGAGCAGTCAGAGAAGTCGATGGAGGGCATGGTTGTGGACTCGAAAGAGGTAGGGCGCTGTCTTTTATCTCGGAGTATGAATGCATTGGGAAGTGGAGCTAGAATCAGAAGGAAAATGAAAAAAACGGTCTTAGCCTGGTTTAACCTAGTTGAAATCTCAATAACGTCTGTCTGATGAGCCTGGGATCGCTGGACGGCGTGCCGCCGTCCCAGAGAGAGCCGGGAGGAGGATTGTTGCATGACCCACACCGGCAGCACTTCCTATTCGTCGATAAACATCACCCGCTGGCCATGGTTACGGGATGCGGGATGAATTGTGTCCGCATGGGCGAGCTATCAATGGTTCGCGAGGACAGTGGGATAGCAAAAATACCTTGCCTCCATCCCGCAAAATTATCTACGGTCCGCACGTCCTTGTGGTTGTCCCCTTCTGTGGATGTTTGTTCGAGTGGCTCAACTCGAAACATGCTTTAACTTTCGAGAAACGCAATATTCACGTTGCTCACCTGTCTATGTCCCTCGCACTCAGATGTGGAATAACGACCGACCTGGGGATATTGATTCCGCAGGCCGGCACAGAAATGTCGGTCTTACATTGTCCTGCGCTCTCCAGAAGATGCTGAAGTGTAAAACGAATATCATAACGGTTGTGAACCCACATCGGGCCGGAACAGTGATCTGGATCCAGGTGAAATGATCATACCGGAGAGTGTATTCTTTTTTGCCCCGTCTGTAGGCAGCATTTGGGGATATAGCATCAACACAGGATGCTGAAAGCGGGACATGACCCGAAGCCACCGGGTCCGGCCTGGGTAGTTTATGAAATCTAAAAAGCGGAGTGGCCCCAGTAAAGATTCCAAGAAACACTTTGATCAGCTAGGTGCCCTACACGGGGCCACCCGCAGTAGAAAAAAGGTGAGAAGTAAGCCAACTGGGTGGACTGAGGCCTCAGAGACTTGTGGAAGGCGGAGGTTACAGTCAACGGGCTATGTGTCATGGGTGACTTGGCAGGTGTTCGCGCATGTCTGTCGAGAAAGTGAAGCGCATATCATCGATGTAACCTTATACGGCTATGGCCGTACAAAACCATCTGCAAAATTTTGGGATTTCGGGCCTTGGGGGACGGCATACGGTACGGGTTCCGGTACCGTACAAACCCTAATATATACGGGTGTCTAGAACGACGTCAGGGGAAGGTGAGTTATGTTCAAGCTATCAAATTGAGCTATTTCTTACTTTTTTTCTCCGTCCCAAGGGTCGACTTCACCGTAGCTCTTGTCGTTCGCGAGCTTCAGTACTTGCCGTACCGTGCCCGTAGCCGTATAGGTGAACCCCGAAGGCCATACGGGACGGTACGGGTTACCGTACGAACCCGTAACCGCGTACCGTATTATACGGTTACCGTGGGGATCCCTAACTATTGGAGAGCTCGGTCAAACAAAGTGTGTCAGAATGAGGTTACGAGTTGGAAGTCAGTGAAAGAGACCATGTCTGCGCAGCAGAAAGAAGAGGAGAATGTGATGGTGATGGCGTCATCAGCAACAGGAACGGCACGTGTCAACACTCCTTTCCTCCATTGGCTTGGGGTCAACTCGGGGTGCCCTCTGAAATTATACTTGAGTTTACGGACCTTCCGAAATCTCCCCATTAACGTCTCGCATCTGTCTTTCTCATCTTTTATTCTGTCCAAATCCCGCGTTCCAATCCAGTGGTTACCCGGAGTACCTCGCAGGTCGAGTCATTCGATGGGAGGACTCTGAGTCTGCATATCAATCCGCTGGTTCGTCGGGCGGCGCCGGTGCATTTCTGTGCCGGCGTTTCGGCGTTGCTATATCTCCGGTCATTGAGCCCTTCGACGTTCGTCCAGATGCCGGGACTGGAATTACGTGAATTGGAACTCTGAATGGATGTATTGTGGACGGCGTGAATGTTTCCGATGTCACCGCGATCTGTATTCATTCTATTTTCGCGCCTTCTGGCCCTCAGATCTCGAAATTTGGAGAATTCCTTCTGGCGTTGACATGTAATTCAAATTGTAGGCTCAATCGATCGTCATTCAGCGTCCAGCGTGTGAAGGATGCAGCTATCGAATTTGAGGCGTGAATGGCCTTCGCAAATGGATCATATGTTTTGTTATCTATTTATTCACCGGCGTTGACTCATTTTTTGTGGTCCTCAGGCTAACTGAGATAGGATACTGAGGTATTTCATTCAAATTGACAGTCACGGGTCACGGACCCCTCTGTCGATGTCGAAATTCGGTCGAGGTCACGGGTCACGGAGCGGTTTGTCGAACCTCCAAGCTGTCACAAATGCCCCCAGTGGTGAAAAAAGTTAAATTTTCTGTACGAATGTCGAAATTTTGGCAGGTGTCACGCAAAATTCCGGCCGCTGTCGAAATGTCGAATAGGTAAATCGGGTCATGCGTCACACCCCCTGTCGATTTGAATGAAATACTTCAGTATAGGCGAACCCGTCTTCTCGAGTGAACTGCCTCAGTAAAACTGCACTTTCGTCTTTGGTATCTTTCACATCTCGGCAAGACATGAAAGACATGAAAGACAAAATTTGGGCCAAGAACACGATTGGCGGAGGACTCACAGCAAACAACACCCTATGTGCCCATTGCCATTCATACGGAAGAACCAGGTGGATGCTGGAGGTTGGTAGCGGGCATTCCGGCGCGGTGTGAAATCAGGAGATAAATTGAGGTGGGGTACATCTCGAATACAGAGTGTTTGTTCAGACGGTGGTGTATGGTGATCAAAATGCACATTTAATCCTCTGACACTTTTTTTTTGACATTTTTTTGACATTCCGACACTGTTATTGTCAAATATTTTCATTACGAATTACAGTTGAGTTCCTCATATGGAATCAGATCATATGGAATACACAGCCAAATTCGGTGGCATGGAATGGCTCTTGGGCTTCTCCCAAATAGCCTTTCACCACTGTGGAGCACATCTCATATGGAATATCCGCAGTATGGAATGGAGTTGGCCAGCATTTTGGCTGGTGTCCCAACTTTATTCCATATAGGGAGTTCAACTGTACTGACTGAATCTGATCTCCAACACTTTTGTTGAACAGTCGAGACTTCCGACACTTTTATTGGAGTCAATTTTTCATCCTTGACGTTGTTCTAGACACCCATATACGGGTTTGTACGGTACCGGAACCCGTACCGTATGCCGTCCCCCAAGGCCCGAAATCCCAAAATTTTGCAGATGGTTTGTACGGCCATAGTCGTATATGGTTACATCGATTCCTACGCGCTTCACTTTCTCGACAGACATGCGCGAACACCTGCCAAGTCACCCATGACACATGGCCCGTTGAATGTAACCTCCGCCTTCCACAAGTCTCTGAGGCCTCAGCCCACCCAGTTAGCTTACTTCTCGCCTTTTTCCTACTGCGGGTGGCCGCGTGTAGGGCACCTAATTGATCAAACTGTTTCTTGGAATGTTTACTGGGGGCACTCCGCTTTTCAGATTTCATAAACTACCCAGGCCGGACCCGGTGGCTTCGGGTCATGTCCCGCTTTCAGCATCCTGTGTTGATGCTATATCCCCAAATGCTGCCTACAGACGGGGCAAAAAAGAATACGCTCTCCGGTATGATCATTTCACCTGGATTCAGATCACTGTTCCTGTCTGATACGTGTTCACAACCGTTCTGGCTAACGCCAACTTCGGAATTCTCTGATCAATTTACGTCCAGACTTCTGGACGGCCGATATTCTTTGTACACCCAAGCGACGAGATCTATCGAACAGGCTCGCACCCCAAATCTACTTCTTTTGGGACAAACCGGTGCAATTCACGTCCAATCTCTACCACGCAACCACACTGCCAGCCTACTGTTACATTCATGATTTCTCACGTCCCGCTTGCACACGAAGGCTATGGAGAACATGTTTTCTATTGGGCGTCCTGAAATATTGACCGACAAAATGCTCTGTGAGCTACACGATGAAAACCATAAGCGTTTCCTCCGTGAAGCTCAGTGAAACTGAAGCGCTGCGCTCAACCGATATTCAACCAGTTCACCATACCACGGTTGGAGTGTTCTACGAGAGAGCGAGGCGCTCCTCTAGTAACCCAATGATATCAACCAGGCCTACTGGCGCTGCGAGGAATCCATAGGCTTCTTCAGCAGTCGACTCAGCTTTTTGGGACGTATGCATCATCAGCGAGTGGTTGTGTTTTTTTGGAACGCAGAAGGAACAACTGGGCGGGAGATTTAGCCTTCGCATGACCCTTGCAATCGAGTGGCCGGCAAAAAATTGCAATAAACCGAAGGGAATCGTTAATGATGCGGTGCTTGATGGGAGGACCTTGCTTCGCGCACTCCTTCGGTTAGGACCGGAAATGTTCGTCCCCAAAGCCAGTTTCACGAAGCGGAGCACTGAACATGCTAGATCGTCGAAGCAAGAGGGAGAGGATAATTATTATTGTTCGAGAAACAGCCCCGAATCCAGAGAGATCCATGTCAATGTTATTTCCAGGCACAGTTTAAGCAGCAAGCAAACGGGTATGATGCTTGTATGTACGCAGATCGACGCAGTCGACACATTGAATTCGAGTGGTCACGAAAGATAGGATGCGGAATCGGCAGGGTCGAGGTTGGCAAGTATTGTAGCACAAGGGTAATCTGATTCTGGATAACGTCTGCCGGAATCAAAGGACACTGAGAGGAGAGTCATCCTGTGAGTGGTTTCCTTTCTTGACTAGTCATGCATCCCGGACAGATGTGAGCTGAGGCGGTGAAGTACCAGTGCCCAGACTTGGATTCGCTGGGCTTGAACGGTAAAGTTTCCCTTAGCTTTGTTTTCGGTCGTCTTGAATCCCAGAAAAGAAAGCCTGAGTGTCCACCTTGAGCTAGTGGATGGATTCCGAGCAGCGAGCTTGTGATGAAATTGGGCCTTGAGAGGGTCGCGATCCGTGGATGTGGTGGTAAGAGCGAAGGCCTGAAAGGACAGGTAACGCCGGATTGATCCGAGCACCGCCACCGTGACCCCTCTTTCCTCAGCCACAACGACCGTCGACCAAGCCACCGGGTGTGCCATGTCTTCCTATCCGTCCTCTCTGGGATTCAACCTGAGGAATCGCTCACACACTATCCGCGGCCAGCAGGAAATGTGTGTCTGTTCTTTGCGGCTGCACTCCCGGAGCGCATGGCGCGCAGATTATCTTTGGTGGGGATGATTGTCTTTGGCGGGGAGCTCGCAGATCGGGCTGGGTGAGCGGAGATGCAGCGTCCGTGCCTCTGCCGCCTGTCTAGGAGCATCATCCGGTATTTCTCTTGGCGTGTCTCGCCCTTGCCTCGTCCTCGCTCGTCGACCTCCCCTTACCCTCCCTCCCCCCCGCATCGTCGCGGCTCGAGGCTCGATACTGTCCCACGCAACACATCTTCCGCATCGCTGCACAGCCCGCGCTTGTCGCATCGGGGTCCCGCTGCACATGCATACTACCGACGACGACAGACATGCGCTGCGTGGCTGCGTGGACTGTGCGTGTCTCCGGAGGAAGGGGAAGACGCCCGCTTTAGTGTCATCCTCACGGCCAAGATTGCCCTCACCGGTATGTAGACTCCGCTGGTACGGGTGGGATACACCTGCACGGGCGCACGCGGCAGGACGAGGGCGGGAGTACGGGTGCGCGCCGGACCTCTCCTCCTCCGCCCGTCATATCGTCGCGGTCGGCGGGAGGAGAGTGTACTGGGAGGCGGCCAGCGTTCTCACCATCCCCGCCTTCCCATGGATCAGTCGGCGGCGGACGCTCATTCGTGATACTACACACACACGCATCTCCACATTCGGTCTCGATATCGATCTTGCACTCCTCACCTAGCCCCAGGTACAGCCATCCGTCCTCAAAGTTCAAGGCCTGACCGATCCCTCCTCGATCGTCGCGATTCATCGGTCGCAGAGTAGGGATAGGACGCAGGCTCTGAGGGGAAGACGGGAGCAGCTAGTACCCGCTTGTCCTCCTGCTATCCGCACCCGCACGCTTCTCTAGGGCCCCCTCAGTCCACGCCCTCCGCACCCTCATGCATCTCGAGAACGATTCAAATGAACAGCGCGAACGGACCCCGGGATGGGATGAAGGAACTGGCTGCGTTCACGCTGTAGGCGGCACCATCTGGCGGGGATCCTCGAGGTAGATGAGCCTGCCGTAGATCGGACATTCGCATCCTCAAGTTGTACCGCACCTCTTCGTTCTATTTACTGGGTTTCTGGGCTAGGTCGTGCGTCTCCAACACGGGCAGTCGCCTAGCGTTGCCGTCACCCTCTTCTCCACTCGTGTTCCATCGCTCGTCAGCAACTCTCCGCTCATTCATCTTTGACCAATACCCGCGCCAATCTTGAGCTTCCGGCGCCGTTACAGCGTCTTTACGAAGCCTACTCTCCGTTCTCTATCGCATCATACTTCACAGCTCCCTCTGGACTCCGAGGACCAAGTGCACCTCAATTGCGAGGCGCGCGCAAGAGGTAACTTTGCTCCGTATGTTCGCCCGCCCAAGCCACAGCACCAAGTAGCTGCTGACGGATGACTCAGTACTCACTCCAATCCAAGTAGATCAATTCGGGATTGCTTGAATTGTATGTCTCTCGGGTACTGATTTGCCAGTGGTTCTGAGTTCCTTCCATTCAAATGCAGCCCATACTCTTGGGCAGACATCTAGCCCTGGATACCACCATTCATTTTACGCCCGCCAATCGTTCAATACAGTGGCCGCTCAAGTACGTTTTTCCTCGTTCCGCTTAACAACGTCGCCCAGAGTTGTTCACAGTCATTCTCCGTGGCCTGTAACTCCGAGAAATCGTATAAAACGGTGCGTCTCTGTCCATATTCCGCATCAGCTGCGCTGTTCACCCACCCTTTGCTTCCTCTGCACATCTACCTGCGTTCATTTATCCATCTCCAACACTCGCATCTGCAGCGCCCCTCCCAAAGCACACTACCTGGGCTCCCACGGGCTTTCACGGCGCCAGGAGCTCATTGTAAGATCCTCGTGTCAACATTGTTTCAGATCTAATTTGTTTTCTGCCCAAAAAGGAGCGTCTGCAGGCTCGCAGTCCCATTTCTGTTTCCACCATCCAGCATTTTGCACGCGCGGGGCCCAGTGGCGGTGATAAATACATCGACGGTGCGCTCGACTATATCCTCGCTGACAGCGGGCGTAGGTAGATACATACGCCAATGCGGTCCAATAATGTTCGCACCGTCAGCGTAGTGATGCCGGCCGTAAAACCGCATGCCTTGTTTGAGTTGCATTTCCGTTGCGACACGCAAGCATATGAGACTTCGGCATAAAATTCAGCCGAAGCCGCACTTTCCATCCCTGATTTCTTGCATCAAATATCAACGAGTACGAATTAATTGGATCCATGAAAATGTTCAGAAAACGGGATAATCATGTACCGCTGCACGGACCTTTTGGTCTGATCCTTGGAGCTTCGACGTGCGCCAAGAAATTCAAGGCTTCAGAACCACAATCGTTTTCGGAATCCGGATCATCACAGTAGCGACAAGAGGCCTGGTGTGGTCCCTCCACCTTGTCTACTTTGAGCCACTGGTTCATCTGGCCGCAGCGGATGATCTTCCCTAGGCTTTCAGAGCATTTTTGGGTGGCCGAAACAAATAGAAGCGCTCAAATTACCAGGTGACACCTCAGACAATATGAGTCAAAGTCATCGAGCTTAGCTTGCCGCAGGCAGGCATGTTCCGGCTGAAGCGGTTAAGGCCAATTCTCGGTTAATATGCGTCTGGCTACCCGCGAACTTCGAGTTCAATTAGGGGGCAGAGGCCTATTTCATTCTGCTACCCTGAACCAGGTTGAAAGATGAAACCACCATTGCCTTCTCCATCTTTCTCTTATGTGCGGATTGAATTCTGTGGAGCAATATGATACTCAGAATACTTGATGTTCGAACCAGTTCAACATGACCCCGCTCCGCTTCTTCGACTTGATAATCATCTTGGATGAATTAAATTCAAACATTCCTGGTGTATCACAAACGACATGCACACCAGCCAAGATCCAACCTGTCGATGAGATTGCTTGGAAAAGCTTGGGTGCACATTTGATCACCGTAATGAGTCAAACCCCAGGATTAAACGATTACCAAGTTTTTGGGCCATTGTAGGTGCAATTTTAAACCTGAAGTATCAAATTAGAAATAGACTGAGCTGAAATAAAAGTCATTCTTTAATTTCAGCTTTGATTCCAGAACTGGTTTCAGTCCAAGCTATTCTTCATCTGATACATCAGGTTTCAAGTTGCACCCACAACGGCCCAAAATTTGGGAATCTTGCCCAAGTCTAATTGTGTAGGGGGACCTCCAGCCAGCTAGTGCATATATCCAGATTGCCAAATTGGTGGTTATCCAGCGGCTTGGGTATGACATGAAGCATCACAATATTTGCTTATTTGATACCCTTCTGCCCCTCCAGACATGCAGGAAGCTTATAGAGGACTTGACCATATACCATAAGAAGAGGTATTCAAAGGGCATGTAAATTTAGCAGCCACTGGATTGAGCATGACTAATGAGCCACCAGGTGGCTACTGGTGGCTACCAGTGGCTCTGCACAAGCTCCCTATTTCAGCACTTTTTCAGAAAATTTTCACAAGGCTCAAAAAGGTCACAAGAATGTTTCGAGTTTTCACTTACCTTTTTGGCAAAAAATGCTGTAAAATTCAAAACATTTTCTACCAAAATTTCCAGTGCAAAACTTGAAATGTTCAACCAGTGTTTTGCTAACTTTAATTTACTTGCCTGCCATCAGTAGAGTAAAGTTACTTTTAGCAGGCTTGGTTAGTTTCGTCAAGTAACTTTAGTAACCACAAGACCCGCCTTCTCTTCACTCCAGCATACAGAGCCAAGACGGGGAACATGGTTGAGAAGCAAAACCTAAATATGGGGCCAATCAGATAGGAAAACAGGTGCATCGTGATACGAGGCATCTCCTTGATATATTAGATATCACAAGACGCCCCGTAGCTTTGCTCCGGCAACCCACACAATCAATGCAACAGAAATCACAGAATTACAATATCAAAGCATACGGTTTGCTGCTACAGAGGTTGATATGAAGAGTTAAAATTGAATTCGATGAGTACCGAGAAGCAGATCATCAGGAGCGGAAGTCGGAGAAGAGGAAATGGTGATCATACATAATTAAACAGACAATAAGTAGATCCTGAGCTATAAACTCCCGATGCACAGGCGGATGAATTAGACGTCGGACCCGAAGAGGCATTTGAGTCAACAAAAAACATTCAAAGGCTCCGGAAGGACAGACTGTGAGTGTATCGCTTTGACGACAAAAACAAACCAGAGCACAGCAAAGTGTTTGGGGGCCGGATTTGAGGAGTCCCGAGCAGAGCAGTCCAGCGGTACAAAAAAGCAATAGGATCGATGTGTTTGCCGTAGAAACGAATCTTGATGATTTTGACAGTACTCGAGGTGTTTGGGAACTACAGAAAGGGATAAAATGACTGATCAACAGGAAAGATTCAATGGTAAGAAAGGCGAAACTTTGTGAATTGGGCGAGTGTAAATCGAGGTGGGGCGGATGGAAGGAGTTGCTACGAAGGGGCGAGAGGGCTCGGCTTTTATCCACGCCACGGCGATACAGCCGCAGTGAGAAAGATTAAACAATTTCGGGACACAGTGAGAGAATAGCCGCGGCGCAGTGAGAAATCTGCTGTGAATGTGGTCAGCTGAGGAATCACAATTGGATGGCATGGGAACAGACTTGCACAGTTGGAACAAGGGTGCAGGATCTGCAGTACGAGAGCAGAGCAAGAAACAATGGAGATAAATCTAATGGGCAACTGCATCGCCGAACGAGCAAATGGTAAAGAACACTTAATTAATTGCGCAAATGGATGACAAGAGACAGCCAAGAGTAGTCAAACTATCAAACTATATGAAGAAAGGAACCATCAGGTACAAATTGATGAGCACCGCCGAATGAGCAAAATCTTGAAGAACGGCTAATCTATCCTGCGCTCATGGAAAAAAATAGCTTCCGCATCCGGTATAACTCGGGCCTGAATCGAACGGGCGATCTCCAATTGTGTACTGTTCCACCTTTAACCTCACACTAACCAGATGCGAACCATCTGCTACTGAGTCCTTTCCTGAACAAGATCCCAAACAATCCTCTTCAGAAATCCTTCAAACTGACCCCGCGTTTCCGACTCCCTTGTTGTCGGAGTTCCACCTACCCCGTACCGAGGCCGTAAAAAACGATGGAAGCCTCGCCATGGTGCAATCGGGGGTGGCTAGCAATATGCTCTCGAATTTTTGTCTTTGTCTGATTCATCTTACTCGCCCTCCAGGATCTAGCACGGGACAAGCGTCACTTAATGCAAACCACAAACCAAACCTAAAACAATTTCTCTATCTGCGACTCGTACGGCCTACAAAAAGATGCGGTCGTTGATGAAGGGATCAGGAACGTTATCAGTGCCGCTCAAACAGCGAGGTTTCAGGTGTGATAGCCCTAGCATTTCGGTCTTATTAGCCTATAGGGCAGATTCAATCTCCCGTGACAAACATAAACCGTGCTTCTTTACTTCTGGTCCTTTCGCTTCGGAGATTCGTAACACTTTAGCCCGCTCACATGTTTCTAATCAGAATGCCGCTGTCTAAATTGTAATGAACTTCCCGTACTCGCCTTGCATGTCCGCATACCTACCATGATTGATACTCAGACCAGCAGAATAAATACCGTGGCTCATCAGTGCGACCAGACATTTGTGAAGCTGGTCAACATCTCTGCATAAAGCTGCTCCCGAATGCTGCGCCTGCTTTCATTGCTCGCGGTCTTTGTGCCCGTGCATGGTCTGTTCTATGAACGTTTTGAAGATTTACCTGTACGAGAGTTCGATTTCATTGTCGTAGGAGGCTCGTCACGACATGGCAATCGTCTGCAGATACTCACCGTTCATACAGGAGGAACTGCTGGAAATGTGGTGGCTAATAGGCTTACCGAAGACGCTGATATTCGGGTCTTGGTCTTAGAAGCCGGGGGTTCGTGAGTAACCAGCTGTACTTCGAAACTGGAGGATCTAACTTTAGCGGTCGTAGTGATGAGGATGCTTACAACAGCCGTGTTCCTCTCTATGCTTTTAGGCTCCAGGGCTCTCAATATGACTGGAACTTTACCACTACGCCTCAGGCTGCACTGAATGATAGAGCCATTCCATATCCTCGAGGGTTTATCATCGGTGGCAGCAGCTCAATAAGTGCATACTATCGAGATGTCAATTCATTTTATGCTAAGAACTTCTCTCGTCAGATGTGATGCTGTACACACGCGGACCTTCCGAAGACTGGGATCGTATGGCATGGGTAACGGGAGATAGCGGGTGGACATGGAACAGTATCCAACCGTACATACGCAAGGTGAACGGCCTTTCTCTGCACTTTCTTTTGTCTGATCCCCACAAATTGAAGAACGAACGTTTCGTCCCTCCCGCAGATCACCACAACACAACTGGCCAGTTCGATCCCAAGGTTCATAGCTTCGATGGTGTAAACTCTGTCTCTCTACCTGGTTGGCAGTACTCCAGCGACCCTCGTGTTTTCGAGGCAATAGCGCAAAGCGACGGCGAGTTTCCGTTCAATGAAGATATGAACTCCGGATTTCAGCTGGGCTTTGGTGAGTATACCTTCTTTGACTTTTCTGCTCTAGGTTGACAGTGCTTCTGTTTGTTTTTAGGATGGGCGCAGTCCACTATTGGTGAAGGAACCAGAAGCAGTTCAGCCACATCCTACCTCGGACCTAAATACATCGAAAGAAAGAATCTATTTGTCCTGTTACATGCCCGCGTCCTACGACTTAAACAGACTAACACGAAGTTTACCGGCGCAAACCTGGCTGTTCGTGGTATAGAACTTACCCAAGATACCGGCAGTAAGTGCATCGATTATGTGCGGCGATCGAAATTCTCATGCTGCTCTGAAGATACCATCCATGCTCTTCAAGCCTCGAAGGAGGTCATTCTCTCTGCTGGTTCAGTCGGTACTCCAACAATCCTGATGCATTCGGGTATTGGGGATCCCACTGAATTAAAAACTGTCGGTATCAAGCCGCTACACGACCTCCCGAGCGTCGGAAAAAATCTAACGGACCATCCACTGCTCGTGACAGCCTACAATGCTAACACAACGGACACGCCAGACGACATCTTGCGTAATGAAACGTTTGCAAGGCCGTTCGAACGTAGATGGAATGAAACAAAGACTGGTCCTTTGAGCACTCAAGGTAGAATACTAGGATGGTTCCGTTTCAATCTATCATCGCCTGTGTTCGGTGGTGTCCCTGATCCTGCTGCTGGGCCTAATTCGGCACACTTTGAGATAATTATTGGGGTAAGTCCATTCCTCCCCTCCGAACTCCTACCTGAATACTTTCAGAATGGCGCGGGTATTCCCCCTCCAATTGGGCATTACTTGGGATTGACCGTCGCTGTGGTGACGCCAACATCGAGTAAGAATGAACCCCATCCCTCCAGCTTCGACTGATCTTCTTGAAGCTGGAAGCCTGAAGCTGAATTCCTCCAACCCTTTCGACGCACCCCTCATCAATCCGAATGTTCTTGGCACAGACTTCGATTTCACTGCCATGCGTGAAGCATTCTTTGCGAGTAAACGATTTGCGTCGGCTCCGGCCTGGGATGGATATATTATCTCACCCACCGTCAACGTCACGGATGATAACCTTGACGATTTCATTCGGAATAATACCGGTGTTGTCTGGCATCCAGTCAAGACGGCCGCGTAAGTCACTCCTCATGGTCGTTCCGTTTTGGATGATGAATCTTTCTCCAGAATGTCAGCAAGGGATGCAGACTATGGGGTTGTGGATCCAGATTTAAAAGTGAAAGGTCTCGATGGGCTGCGCATTGTCGATGCTTCCGTTCTGGCGAGTCATTCTCGTGGATAATTGTGTTCTGGAGACTGATGTTCCCCTTGCAGCCCTTCATTCCGAGTGCACACACACAAGCCCCGACCTATATCATCGCGGAACGAGCATCAGCCTTGATCAAGCGGGATTATGATCTCAAATAAATAATTGTGGCGGAGCATTTCAAAAGCAGTCAAGACGGCAAACTGACGTTTTGCACCCTGGTTTTCAATAAAACCTTCGAATTCTGTTATCACTGTAGACAATGAATATAATCTAGAGGGATGCAGGGAGAGAGAACAAACCAGAGGAAAAATTTCGAGTCATTTCAACAACTCATACTAAGTTCTAACATATCACAGAAAAATTGGTTCCAGTAGACAAGGAATTCAAGTCGTAAGGATCCCTTTGGTTGCAAAGGATGCATAAAGACAATGGGACTACTGTAGTATTTCGTTCATTTCGTATGGGGATTTGGGGTGTGACAACCCCATACGAACCAGACCTTTCGTATGGGTTGGCTGTGATAGTGTGACTTACGAAAAATTTTCGTATAGGTCTCGGAAGCGCCAAGCTGAAGTGTGTCATAGTATGCATTCCAGCGCTTGTTCCAGCGTACATTTGTAGTGGGAGCAAAATAATCGACGTCGATTACGGATCAGCAAGTCGCATGATTACGCCCCGCAGTTGCCCCCGCAGGGCCGCTCCCAGCGCTCCGCACCAGTTTTGGACCCAAAAATCGCTAAAATTAGTATTCACCTGAACCTTTCGTATGGGTCCCTTGTGACCCTGTGACTTACGAAAAATTTTCGTATGAAAACGAGAGTGTGACGCGTGACTTACGATCTGATTGAAATACTACAGTACATTAAGTGTGACAAGCCTGTGTTTCTGAATTGAAATCACAATAGAGAGTTTGTGATAGCCACCTGGAGCAACCTAGGTGGCATCTGAGGCATTTGGAGCCAGGTGGCTCCAATGTGGCCACGTGGCTTTTCAAATGACATCACTTTTGGTTTTGTTGGTGTGAATAACATCCCTCTGGTTCATATTTTTTGAAAGGACATGCAAACATGCTCAACAGGCGAGAATGGGTGGCATCACGTACATCCAGTGAAGGAGAATTCAGCATCATTTGGCCCTCTGGAGAAGAAGGAGACAGCAATGATAACAAGGGAATGAAGGACAATAGCATTGAAGAAGAAAAGAATCGAAAGGAACACAGGGTTATAATCGGACATGTCACCTAGGAAAGCCACTTGGGATCACATGCTTCAGTAGCCACCTGGGTGGGTCAGCACAAACTCTCTAATGTCCCTGTGTTGTCCTCGGTAGCACTACCCTAGCAGCGTTCCAGTTCGAACCGTTACATTGCCAATGTGAAGACGGTTCGAACCATGCATAGTCTAGGAGCTATTAGAGGAGAAGGATGGTTCGAACCATTTTTTCCCGGTTTGAACCGTTTTTTCCGTTCGAACCGTTTTTTCCCGGTTCAAACCATTTTTCCGTTCGAACCGTTTTTTCCCGGTTCAAACCGTTTTTCCGTTCGAACCATTTTTTCTGTTCGAACCGTTTTTTTCCGTTCGAACCGTTCTTTCCCGGTTCGAACCGTCTTTTCTGTTCGAACCATTTTTTCTGTTTGAACCGTTTTTTCCCAGTTCGAACCATTTTTTCTGTTTTTTCCATTTGAACCATTTTTTCCCAGTTCAAATCATTTTTTCTGTTTGAACTGTTTTTTCCTGGTTCAAACCAATTTTTCTGTTTGAACTAATTTTTTTCATTTGAACTGTTTTTCCCAATTTGAACTGTCTTTTCTGTTTGAACTGTTTTTTCTATTCAAACTGCTGTTTCTGTCAAGCCATTAATTCCTGGTTCAAACTGTTTTTGTTGGGGCATTTCAGTACAAACCATTTTTTCCATCCAAACTGCTTTTTTCCCAGTTTGAACTGTGTTTTGCTAAAGCATTTCGGTTTAAACCAGTTTTTGTTGAACCTTGAGAACTTCATCTTGCTCATTTGAAGGACTTTTCAGAGACAGAAACCAGTTTTTAGTAGCCCAAAATATAGATTGGCTCCCAGTGCAATGACCAACCTAGGTTGCAATCCTGCTGGCCCCACTTTTGCCTTCCCAGATCTCAAAGATGAGGATCTGTATACCAAGGATGTGAATCAGCTGCATCAACTGGGGGATGGCAGGAGAAGTGAGGGTTATGTTGGAAAGATGCAAGCTGCCACATACACAGACACATATGTGGACACGTTGTGTGTGGAGATGCACAGCCCATTGGTATGGTGTTGCATGGTTTCAGCTGGACTGAAACTATTTATCTCTTGGTCTTCATTGTCTTGTGTAGTTTATTTGTTTCATTGTTCTCAGGGTATAAAACCCTACATACTTCCAGTGAATTATAATTACTTTCTTGCTTCCCCCACTCTTTTGGATTCTATATTCCCACAGATTATCAGATATTTCCTGGCTGAACTTTTCAGGCCAGTGACATTCCCCTTGATCATTTACAATGACAACCAGTCCACCATTTCACTTACACATGGAGCAGTTTGAATGGAAAGAACAGTTCAAACAGAAAAAGTGGTTCAATTGGGAAAAACAGTTCAAATGAAAAAAAAAAAAGGTTCAGAAAAAATGGTTTGAACCAGGAAAAAACAGTTCAAACAGAAAAAACAATTCAAACTGGGAAAAAATGTTCTGAACAGAAAAAATGATTTGAACTGGGAAAAAATGGTTTGAACGGAAGAAATGGTTTGAACGGAAAAAACCGTTTGAACTGCGAAAAAACGGTTTGAACGGAAAATATGGTTCGAACGGAAAAACGGTTCGAACCGGGAAAAAATGGTTCAAACCGGGAAAAAACGGTTCGAACCGGGAAAAAACGGTTTGAACGGAAAAAACGGTTTGAACGGAAAAAACGGTTTGAACGGAAAAAACGGTTCGAACCGGGAAAAAATGGTTCGAACCAAAAACGGTTCGAACCGTTTTTATCGGTTCGAACCATTTCAGTTCGAACCATCCTTCTCCTCTAATAGCTCTTAGACTATGCATGGTTCGAACCAAACGGTTCGAACCGTCTTCACATTGGCAATGTAACGGTTCGAACTGGAACGCTGCGGTTGCTGGGTAGCAATGGTGTATCATCACATCAATGAACAAAATATCATAAAAGAAATCGCAAGCCCTAGAAGTATGCACTTACTGCACACAGTGTATCCACTCAGATTGACAAAATAGTGCGAGGGAGACGAGAAATATGCGCAAGCCTGTTTCTTGCCTAAGCGAGCAAACGGGCTTGCCAAGCCATCAAATGGGCGTGCAAGCCAATCTGCTGGGCTTGGGCTTTGATCTACACCCAAATCCAAGCCCATGCTTGAACAAGCCTGTTTTTCAAGCTGAAAACGTCACTCTCACTTCTCGAGCTTGGCACTCAAGAGTAGTATGCTCAGCACCGGAAAGTTCATTGGCGGCCACCAATGGCCGCTGGTGTACTTTGGTGGCCGCTGTTGCAGAAATGGGTCGGTAGTCCGTCGAGGGGTCGAGGGGATGCGATGGATAGAAATGGGGACTAGGCCCCGAGCCGTAGAGTACTAAAAGAGCGATATAATAGAGTAAAAATGTCGAATAATGTCGTGATAAGAGCGAGAGGTCGTGGGAAGCGAAATTGGGGGTATGGGTGGCTAAACTGCCCACTGGCGACGATATGGGAGTAGGGGGTGAGGTCCCTCGGTGGTTCCTCTGGGCGAGAGCCCTGCACTGGCCACTATGGTGGTGGTACAATCCTGGAATTGTACGAGAGGTACGTATTTACAACGTAAACTATCAGGTAATGATTGATCGGGGTTTTACTAAAGTAGAATCAATATTAGGATGTGGACGGTTCTCCACATCCCGGCCGTCCGACCCTGCAACACCGCTGGTGACACCATGAGACTTTGATGCCAACGGGACTTCAAGGTGAGATATTGTTTTGCGGCAATCTGTGTCAGTTGGTGTTTGCTATTATCTACGACTGCCTAGTCGGCCAAACTAGGTACTCGGCCACTTGCAAAATATGAGATGTCACTTTGCATATTTCTGCTTCCGGGCACTTGTATGGTAGAATACAACTTGTGAGGATGTTGTATGTCGAGTTTGGACCCAAATTGATGCGGCTATCAAGCGCTGTGGGACGTTTTCTGTCAAGGTGGCGGCGTGTGAACATCATTTCTTATCTCCGAACAGCCCTCACGCTCGGCTTTTGCTCCTTTCTCCACCAATTCTTCCCCAATTCGCAGGTTTGGGGGCTCGTTTTTATTCCTGGATTCAGGTTAATGGATTCTATGCATACAATTCACAAAGAAACTTCTCCCTCGCCTCATGCCCCCGTCAAGAATATCTCGACCTAATTCTAGGTGGCGAAATCCGGCCACCCCTCTATCAATCTATCCGTGTTCGATACAGATTAAGGATTTGGGATATTTATTCTTCACATCTATCTCAGTATTCTCTCACATTGATTTGGCTTTTAGCTGCCTGAATTCCCGTCCATAGCCGGCCGCCACCTCAAACCCCAGGATTTCACTTGCATGGAAAGATGTATTTTTTTGGAGGGGTTATGGGTATGCGAGAGGCGTCCTGTGATCATGCGTGTGTCGAAGTACATCCTATTGAGTATTTTTTACCCTCGCTGGGGTCCTCGATAGGTTCTGTCGCTTGTAGTGCACAATATTCCCTCTGCATCATGCTCTCACCTATTCCGGCCGGCTTGAAAGGGAAATTATTATTGTCTTCCTATAGCTCATATGTACACTTTGAGTGTATAGAATCATACAGTGGTATCCTTTGAGTCATTTGGGCCACAGTGGGGCGAAAGGAACCAATGCAAATGAGCGAAAGAGCTGGGTGGCCGACTAGCCCGTCTATTGCCTCTTTGGGACTTCGCCGAAAAGAAAATTCAGTGAGGCATGGAATCACCATTTAAATTCGCGGAAAATATCTGGGCTTACTCTCAGAATGCATAACCTTGGTTTAGAGCCCATACATCTATACCCACCAACCTCCATGGGCATAGTTAAGCTAAATTATGCTAAGGTGGCCGAGTACCCAGTCTCTGATAATACCACTACTACATTTGATTGGATACTACTGGAACTCAATGTTCAGCCAAAAGAAAATCAAATGATTAACCATACTATTAAGATTTACTGCCCAATTTGTTGGGGAGTGGTTGGTTCTATCTCCTTCGAGCTTGCCCCATCGCGCAATCTCTGCTGCTCAGCTCAAACCTCAACAGCTTCATTCATCATCATTCTCCGACAGACTTGCCATTTTGGGACCACTGCTATGTGTTTCATTTTTCCGGAATCTCACGGGTGGGACTGCGATCTGTCGACTTCAGGACGGCTGAAGCTGACGAAACCTTGCCGCAGTGCCTCGCATGAAACACACACCCAAATTCTTGAACTGCGGCTTTCGGAAATGAATCCAAATACGGATAACTTGGTGTTGCAGCCACATCTCGTGGTTCCACAGTCTTCAACTGCTATTTAAAATCTCTCGATTCGGAACATTCCTTCTATAGTCATTCCACGGTCCTTGCATCCACTTTTTTTATTTCAGCCCATTGGGGACCAATCATGGAGGAGGACAGTAGAAGTAAAGGTCAGATACATCTGGATTCCTCTCTATGATATGGGTAATATGCAATCTTGAGGTTTGAAGCTGTTCTGTTGCAGTGAGGCAATCATTGTCATGCAAGGACCATAGATCATTTCACCACACAAAAATAAATAATGTTTTGGACTCCCATAGGCTTTCAACCCTATTTTTGACTGTTCTCATGTTCTGGGAAGTGTTTTAAGTAGCATTGGAGGATATGGTATCACTCAGATAATCCACTTTGCAAATTCTCCAGGTGTTTTGTATGAATGCAAGGACCGTGGAAAATGCAAGGACCGTGGAATGACTGTAGCTCAGTGTAGCACTTGCATAGTATGGCATGAAGTTCTTCGAACTGCGGCCACTTATGTGGTCTATCCAATATAAAACTGGGGGTTCTGGCCACTAGATACCATTCAAATCCCTTCACCTTTCGATGACTACCATCAATAAAATTCGCTTGTTTGGGCTTTGTCAGGGTCTTGCCTGTTCCTCAAGCCCTCAAGGCCCCCAAACTCTCATCAAATAAATCTCGTATTCTGTGCCCCCCGCGTCCTGCCGAACATCTCTTTTTCTCGCAAACTGAGTTCATTTCCTGACCATGCACCTGAGTTCAATTCTTGCCTCCTGCCATGCCATTGCCTGGGTCAAACTTATTGCACCACAATTGGATTTCTTTGGAGAGCCTCAACATCACTTGCTAGTGGTGATCCATTGGAACATCGTAAATCAGGCAGCAAGTCATGCACTTTTTTGTCTGAACCCACGATAGCTTGGAGGTCCTATGTGCCTGACTTCTTTTTGATTACTGGGTGAGGGATAACAATCTTTGATCCTCCCAGCAGTAAGCAGATTTCTGATTTCTGTCTCCAGGTCTTTCCTTTACCTGTTGACACATGTACGGGACTTTCTGTTTGACTTTATGTTGTGTAAAATTTATTTGTGCTCTTCTTTTCCTTTTGTCACTGAGACAGCACACTGCCAAGTATGCGTCATCTAGCTATTTTTGCGCTCACAAACACATATTATAAGAATTGCAAGGTAGTTTCTGGTAGTACTATCACTAGTACTCTGGACTTCTGTTCAGTGATACAAAGGAGGATCAGAGTGAGCTCCGAGCTGCTGATTGTAGTGTGTAGATCACGTCTAGTGTGCTCTGCAGGCCACTGGTCATACACAAAGAGGAGATAAATACCCAAAAGTCCCAGAAGTCATCATTCAGAAGTTGTATCCTACAATAGAGGACCAACGACTGCACAGAGGAAGTCTTTGGAGACTTACAGAGTACTAGCGAGTGGATTGAAGGCTAAAGGAGTCGACCACGGGCGGTTTACATAGGCCGCAGGCCATCCTTCCAGACTGGCATTAGGTTGTGGGGTCGATGCAAGGCCTGCAGGCCATGCTAAAGCAAGCGGAAAGCAGTTACAGAGGAGAACTACGTAGAGAGAGTACATGTAGGGAGACACATTGCGTCCCTAGTGACAAACAGAGACACATAGAGTGGAGCAATGGGATTTATTCCATTGGACCGGAGTTTAGAGTGGGATCTTGAGTACAGACCGACAAGGAATGGACCTGCAGGCTCCCTTTGACAATAGCAGTATTATCCTAGAGGGCAGATTCAACTCCATGCCTGGAGGTTCCAGGCCCGCGATTGCAGACAGCAACCCACGGCACCTACCATATACCCAAATCAGGAAGTGAGAACCATGTGAAGGGTTTCTCTTGGCCTGTGATGACACATCAGATACGCATGGACATCTTTTGTTTTCTTTTGTTTTCACTCTCTGTTTTTCACATGTAAATCTATATTGCAGTAGTATAAATAGGGCTCGAGGACCCCGCAGAAGGCCAGTACACCACAGTAGACATTGTTGCGGTTGTTCTCAGGCCAACTTGTGGAGAGTAGTATCTACCTCTGTTTGTAGTGTGTCTATAAATCGAAGTTTGGTTGTTGGCTCTAGTTCAGTTCAAGTTAAGAAGTTAAGCTTCACGTTGTCGACCCCACAGGCAGTCTTCACGTATAAAAGAGAGGTTTACCTACCTGAGTGGGCTTGTTGCTTTGCATCTGCTTTGCTAGTTGCATCTGTGGTTGATATTGCCTGCCATAACCAACAGGAAGATCAGTTTGGTCGCCAGCAAGGTGCTTAAGCCTTGAAGTAGAGCAAAAGGCACCTGTGGCAGGTTAAGCCAAGGTCTACAACAAGAATTGCTTGTTTAGTCTTCCTCTTGTCTTGTATCCACCCAAAAACCACATATATTATTCGTTCATTGAGGCCATGGGGCATTGTTCCATACAAATCCTGCATAGTTGAAGTGCCGCGGGCATTGTTGTCAGTCAGATTGAAAACCAGTTGTCGCATACTATGACTCGGACCCGAACTCACCAAGGGAGTGCACTTGTTCTTTGGGAATGATAGTAGTTGGTTGTGTGGTTGTTAGTTGTGGTGTTTGTTAGCATCCAACAATAGTTGCATTTCTAGCTTATAGTTAAGTGCACCGTTTCATCACCCCGCAAGGTTACTTCAACTGCTGAAGCGAAGCGAAGGCACTTCTTTTCTCCCTTCATGAGCATTATTCAGCTGATCTCGGTACATAGTGCAGCTCTTAAAGCACTGTTTTTGCATAGTACAGGTCAAGCACTTGCCAGTGCAGAATATATTGTGCAGGGTCAAAACTTTCTGTACACTTTTTTAAACATGCTGTGTGGTATGTGATATGTGATCACAGTTCAACTTCAACTAGAGGAGTGAAAGAGGGTGAAGCGATTTATCAAAGAAGCTAGCAAGCAGAGATGCTGAGGTCGAGCGACAGGATCCACGATGACCTTTCCTGTGGCCTTAACATCTGATGCCACATCAAGAGTCAGCACCGTATCCCAGGCCATTCGTCAGTACTTCAATACAAGAAGAGAGAGAAGGAAGGACGAACAGGTATCGCCAATGGAGAATACACTTGCAAGAGGCTTATTGCTGTCGGAAGGTGGAAAAACGAGCTGCGCATTGATGACGCTGAAATTAATGCCCATTGTCATGTCCATCATCACTTCAACCTCACCGTCGAGCTCTGTGGCGACCTAGAAGGATGGACTGATGGTGAGGATACCAGGGAAGTCGAGACCTGCAAATATACAGGAGCCTCAGGAAATACACAATGCAGAGAGAAGGGTGGCCAACCTGGTATGCCAAGGTTAAGGAGCGTGATCTTTCCTGTGCCGAGGGACCCCTGCATGAGACCCGTATGAATCGAGAGGAGTCAGGGATAGAGAATGAAGGTATACGCACCGTAGCATATGCAGTCATTGTGGCTGTACTGGACACATCCGCCATCATCCCTACCATGACACTGAAGGAGATGATCTGCTGTGAATCTATTGGCACAACAAGAGCAGGGTCCACAGCTACATTTTGAGCGGGAACCCCAAGGGCATTCAGGTTGATTCTTTTTTTGTGAAATAAGCACAAGGCCTATGAGTAATGCAATGCACAAAAAATCAGTGTTGGGCCTGTTTGGTGTAAGCAAAAAATCAAAGAATTGCCAAAAATGGCCAAATCTCACTGATGGCGGCTGAGAATCATAAATTCTGAGGATGGTAGTAGTTCATTCACAACTAAAATGCTTTATAGAGTGAGTATTGTATGTTGGGGTATATTCAGGCATTTTTTACCATTCTCAGTGGGGGTAAGTGGCAGGAATGACCACACTTCTTCTCTGGCCTGGGGACTGTAGATAGATCTGAGTTGTCTAGTCAATCTGTCCCTCTGGGGATCTTTCCCATAAGAACAGCTCAAAGAATTGCCTGTGGGAGGTGTCTGGGGTGTGTAAGGGTGTATGGGGGCAAGAGAATGCAGAGAGAGCGAGTGACAGGACAATTCTGATCCAAATTTTCGGATCCGGGTCAAACCCCAAAACTCGGCAAATATGTGATGGTGCTGTGCGACACAACAAGGGTGCCAAAAATCTTCAAAATATTTATGCATGAATTTCAAGATCTGTAATTTACCCTGGTTTAATCTTATAATGAAATTCGCTATCATGCTGGTACAACACTGGGTCAACTTTTTTTTTTTTTTTTTTTCACATCTGGGTTTTGACACTGTAGTTGAAACATATCTTGTGCAGATTTTGAATAACTTTCAAAAATTTCCAGCACCACATATTGTAAAGATATTCAGAATGTCTTCTCTGTATTTTCTCCCAGAAAACACTCATGTTTGATGGAAGATATTTTGAAGGCACCTATGAATTATGTAAGACATGCTTTATATATAATCTGAATTTTCTGGCCAAGTCCATCAACCAAATATTTTGAATGTCTCCTTCATCTTCTTTGCCCAGAAATCTGTAACCTGTGGCTAAAGATATTTTGAAGACATTTATGAATTTTATAGAAGAAACTTTAAAGAGTTTCAGCATATTCATGCCACTGTTATTGATAAAATATTTTAAATATGTCTTGAATGTTTGAGCTTCAGAAAGCCAAAAGTTATTTTAAATATTTTCTGTATATTTTTCCTATGTTTGGGCATGGGTTATTTGGTTGTCCTCCTTGTGGGATCCTATATATGTCTGGATATACTCATTTTTTCTTTTTAGTACTTGGTTACTTGTTTAGTTCATTCCTTACTAGTTTCATTTTTATCGGACGTCCATAAAATATTTGGAAATCCCGTCCTTGAAAACAGGGCTCTGGATAATATTGATTTGCTTTACACTGACCACATGTTCAGTGCCATTCTATAAATCTACCTTGCTGGTCAGACAAAGCATCACGGAGGGCAACATTGAATTCTTACTCAATTATTCAGCATAGAGTCCCAAAACACTTCATAGGCGCTAGTTCACTGATTCTATATAGTTAAACGAGAACCATGGACCAAGCTTGAAACTACATTCTTTCGCCGAGATGTCCAAACCGGTCGGTAATTTTCGGTGTAACGTAGGATTACCCCTACATTTTCAATTGGTTCCACTGAGGGCCAAAGTAGACTTCGGGAATCGACACTGAACTTTCGGCCATGCGACCATCAGAACTCTGCCTCGGATTCAAATTGACTCTGCCTTTCCAGAAGGACTTCACAGACGACCATTGCACCCAGATACCGAGACAACAAATTGATCGTCCACAAAGGTCGATTTTCGCCCATGCACCTTAGCGGGGGTTTAGGTTTCCTTCTAGCATATTGATGGTCTGATTATCATTATCAAGGATAGATATTTCACCAATCTATTCAACTGTAACCATTGTCAAATGCACCACAGCACAAAGTGCGGGCGGTGTCAATGTTCGGATCGGAGGTCAGGTTGTCATCGCAGTCTCGTAGATGGCAATGTAATCAACACCTCCACATGCGCCAACTACAGGAAAGAAATAGGTCAAAAATCTTCAGAAAGCCGGATCGTGTACATACCGCCGCCGCTGCACGGAGTTTGGCAGAGGGTCTCGCCTTGGAGGGTTCCGCTGGATCCGAGGGATGAGGCGCAGAAGCACTGGGACTACGGCGAACCATGTGTCAGTGCAATCAAGTTACCGGAAAAACGAAAATAAAAAAAGACCTACCCCGTCCTCGACACCGGCGTAGGCATATCCGTGATTTAAACAAGTAGTCTGGCAACTCGCCACACTGTTTGTGTTGAAGGTTCCTCCGTACCCATTGAGGATCCGGGCGGAGACATTGTCGGAATAACATCCGCGGTATGCCCATGGTATGACACACGGCGCCACCACAGCCTCATATATGTCAATAGCATCAACACCTCCGCAGGTTCCAGCTATCGGAAGTAAATGTCAGGAATCTTCGCGACAGAAAGCACGAGTACCTACCGCCGCCGCCGCACGCTGTGTTGCAGGTGCCTCCGGGGGTTACGCCAGATCTGATGGATGAGTCGCAGAAGCATTGAACCTGCAGCGAGCCATGTGTCAGCGCAACAGAGTGATTCAAAAAAGAAAGACCTACCTGTCTTCAACGCCTGCGTAGGCATATCCACGATTCAAACAAGTAGCCTAACAACTCGCCACAGTGTCTGCGCTGGTGGTCTCCCCCATACGCATTGAGGGTCCGGGATGAGACATTGTCGGGATAACATCCAAGATATATTCATGAGGTTGTGGTCGGCGCAGAGGCAGGGTCGCAGGCGCTCGTTGAAGTACTCGTACTGGTCGAGGTCGATGAGGTCGTGGTTGGCGTTGTGGTGATTGTCGTGTCTGACGAAGCTGTAGACGTCGAAGTACTCATACTGGTCGGGATCGATGACGTCGTGGTTGATTGTCCTAGGATATTTGAGCAAATACCACCATGGACCTGAACTTCTCAGTGTTCTGAAAGAAGAAGGAAGCAAGACACCGAAGCAAGAAACCCAACTTGCAATCACCTTTCTCAAACATATGCATACAAGACTTTCCTCACCCAATGTTGCTAGCAAGGCATCTGGCGCCAAACTGTGGCACAGATCACAAGATATGCATGTAATGAAGCGTCTCAGATACCTGACTTCTTGAACAAAATTATTTACTCTATGCTCAGACCACAACTTGTGATGATATATCCCAAACATATGCATATACAAGACTTCCCTCGCCCAGTATTGCTAGCGAGGCATCTGGGGCCAAAACTGTGGCACAGATCACAGGAAATGCATGTAGTAAAGCATCTCAGATACCTGATTTCATTGAACAAAAATATTTACTCCATGCTCAGACCGCAACTTGCGATCATACATCCCAAACATATGCATACAAGACTTTCCTTGCCCAGTATTGTTAGCAAAGCATCTTGGGGAAAAAATGCGGCATAGATTGCATGATATGCATGTAATGAAGCGTCTCAGATATCTGATTGCATTGAACAAAAATATTTACCCCATGCTCGGACTGCAACTTGTGATCATATATCTCAAACATATGCATATACAACTTTCCTCGCCCAGTATTGCTACTGAGGCATCTGGGGCCAAAATTCCAGCGCAGAATGCAGGATATGCATATGCTGAAGCATCTCAGATACCTGAATTCATTGAGCAAATATTCTTATCCTGTGAGCAGGACTAACTTTCTCACACACTCACACTCAATGTTGGTGATTTTCCGGCCTTGGCTTGGCCTGAAAGCCATGGCTTTGGCTTTCTGAAATCCGAGGCCAGGCCAAAGCTCAGGCCGTGGCATTTGCTGGCTTTGGCCTCAAAGCCAAAAAGCCATGGCTTTTAGCAGGTGATTTGAGTACTTTTTGGCTTTGGCCAGTGAAATCCTAGGCCAAGCCAACAATTGTCCGTTGGCTCGGCTCGGGCTTTGGTACCAAAACCCAAAAGCCATGGCTTCTTGGTCTCAGGCCAAAGCTGGAAAATCACTAACACTCATGCACAGATTCATTGGCATCAGGAGTGTGTTTCCAGGTTCAAGGGGCATCTGTCAACTTCTCAAACATAGATCATAGACAGATCATAGTTGATCCAGTCTCGCAGTTGGACCGAGATTAAACAAGACTAGCCCGTCAATGAAGGGCAAGAATTCTGGCAAGACTTTGAAGAATTATAGGTTTCATTTGCTCACAAGATTTTGGGAATACTCTGAAAGAGCGGGTGGCTCCCTATTTCACATGTGATTGACAGTCTGGAGTTGATTAATTGTCTTGGAAATAGATTCCGAAACAAGTGAATCCCCCTAAACTTATCCCCAACTCGAACCTCTACCCCCCTCCAGCATTATTCTGCATAGAATCTCAACCTTCAGTGCTCCCTGTTCTATCTGTGGATTGTCTCTCATCCACACAAAAGTTTCCATTAGAAAACTCTGTCTATCTATACAAATCCCCATCAATTTGGTGTGTGATAGACACTCCATTGTTTAACCGATCACTCGCACGGTTAAATTGTCTTCCGTAGCACTCCTAATGCGTGACAGCGTGCGACTAAATTGTTGCGCAGTCCACATCTAATTTTGCTTACCTCCTCAACCACTTGGAACAACCATGGGGATTTAACTCCCAAGGTTAAGGCTCAGTTGGGATTCCAGCCACTCATTTCACAGTTTGTCCAATGCCTATCAATTTCATTGGAGTCATTAATTCAACACATTATTGTTGCTGCAACAACTGAAACTGGTTATTTTTCTGATCGATTGGCAACGTGAGAACAAATCAAAACTTGAAACAGTGCACATTTGAATAACAGTATTGGGACCGGCCACTTCCAATAGCCGAAGAGTATCACAAAAAAATCTAATGGTTGTCAGTTTTCTAATGAAATTACGGCATAAAACCATTACACGAATGAGCTCGGACCTAATGGAAAACCAAGCACTTTTTCTGCGCTTCGAATGATTAAGAACGAGAATTATGTAAACATAATTACTCGTAACAGATTTAGAGAAAACTGTGAATATTTGACTTGGATAGGCCATCAGGCTAAGGAGAGGTGGTCTTGGAGGTTCCCCCTCAGAAATTAATTAGGTCAAGACTTGCCCTAAAATACACGGTAGACCGACAGCCAGTGAACCCGGTCTGCTTGAGCCGAGAATGATGTGCTGATGCGAACAGTGCGACTCGCTTAAACTTGGGAATAGGCGTTCGTGGTGGAAATAGGTGTTCCGGGCTTTCGCCGAACACCCATCGCCTGAATGATACTAAAGTTGTATGTGCTCTCGCGAATTACATGGATTGCCTAGTCGAAAAAAATAGAAAAGGGAAATTATGAAGGATAAATGCACTTTCCCTTGATTCCCGCTTCAATACTTCATGAAAGGAATTCAAAGTGTACCGATTTCGCGTCTTCGGCTGTAAATGTGAGTGGAAGATAGAATGGGTGCGACTGAGCTGGTAACGTCAAGGAAACACTGTATTGAGCCCTCCCAATAATCGAGGCAAGAATCTAAGTTCAATGGATAAGTAACATCGTCGTTCCGACAGGCTGCCTGACGTGTTTTTAATTGACAATGAACTTGGTTGTCACATCGGACCTTTTTCGCGTCTTCTATTTTGGCGGTTAGAAGAACATTCGACCCGGTCAGATTATATTAGACATCGGGCGTCTAATTTCAGCATATGCATAACGATTGTTCCGACTCTTGGGTAGCGCCTTGCACGTTGCTGTACTGCAAGCTGCGCTTATGGGGCATATTTTTTCTACGTCTTCCATTTTGCTCGTCAGAAGAGATAACACTCGCCGTCTCCTGCATTCAAAATAGCTCGTTCAATTGATTCATACCGCTTTCAGGCTCTAGCCTTATATTTGACATCAATGTCACGCAGTATTCCACTATAAAAGAGGCTGAGATTTGCAATAATATCCTCATTTCACTCTTCATCTACCATGGTCAACTTGAATCTCACTGCTTTGGCTGTTGCAGCTACTACTTTCTCGATCATAGACTTCCAGAACCACGCCGCCATCCCTGAGCCCATCCCGTCGGCTAATGGCCGCTGTCCCGTTGTCGCAAGCGCAAGCACTTCGTTTCAGGTGCATAATCTCTTGCTATATTGTTTCGGACTCTGTCATGATCAATTTTTGTGTCTAGTGGGTCTTTGTTGTTACGTCAACAGCGGATGTGTACAAAATCCATCCCGCCACTACATCCACGTTGTTCTTGTCTTATCCGGGAGCCGGCGATGGCATTCTCTACACTGCTGCTAATGTGCAACCAGCTGGCCTGAATCTCAATGTTCCGAGCGTGAACCCTGCCCTCAACACTGTCCAGTGAGCATGTGAAACAACCTCTTCAACGTTATATTTAAATGTCTTTCGAGGTTGCTGGCCTCAGATTTCAATGAGTATGCCCTTACTTCGTGGCCGGCAGTTAATGGAAGTAACACGAGCCCGGTAGATTTCATTACCTCGATGTGTATATTTCACTGACTTCTATTGTAGTTGACCTGGGAAGTCAATACGGGACGCAACGAGCAGATTTTCACTCTTGTTTCATCGTGAATTCTCCTGGCTGCCTTGTAAAATATTCAGTGTTCACTGTGTCACATCTGACTGAAATAAAAATTTCCATGCCTCTCGGTTTGACACCTTGCCTGATTCTTCCGGCCATTTTTGAGACTAAGGAACAGGAAACTGAAAATTGAGTTAGTTTTACATGTTTTGGCTGTTGAGCTGACGAAGCCTTAGCCGGTGTAAGTTAGCTGCAAGCCGAAGTCGGCTTAGTCGAGCCTCTCAGTCGGTTCGGCTACGGCTCGGAGCCGACTTCGAACCTTAGCCGCGGCAACATTATTTGAGGTGAGAACTTGAGATCAATCCACAGTACATTTTTGACAGTTCCTGGCATTAAGATCAAAGATGGTGAGTTTTGTTGCAGGAAAAGACACACAGTATGAAAGATTTGAGGGCCATTGCTGACACATGACAATACTTGTCAGGCCTTCTGCCCTGGTCTCTCGCACAAATTATGTGTAGGCAAATTATATATCTACATTGTAGCTTTGCATCTCTGGCTCCACATCATTATGCATTCTGAAACATCGACTGATTTAGAAAATTTCTGTTCTGGTTTCAGATTACACTGAAATCGGACATTTCAGCCATAACTGAAATTACATATGATTCTGGTACTATCAGGTAGAGTTTTTAACCCTAATGAAATATTGCCATTTTTGGTGTGAGATGGAAGAGCAGACCAACACAGAAACAGTGGATGAATGGGAATAGGATGGCCAAAGACTTGAAACATCAGTTAGTTCCACCAGGTGGAACGGAAGAAGTGACGGAATGTATCACCTGCCTTTTGAGCAGGGCTTGAGGGGTTAATGGGCAGGCTCAAATTGGTCAAGCGCCGGGGCGTCTAGGTTATTTTGATTTCGAGGGTCAGCTGGGATCGCAATTGGGGTAATTTCGGCAGTATAACATGAACAATGTGATTCACCACATTTGCTTAAGATGCGAGTAATAATGTCTCTTGAACAGGCACACGGATTGGCGTCAAGGACGTCAGCGCCAAATGTTCCCTATTTGACTCTCAACTTCATTGCTTGATTGTTCCACTCGCATTATAAGTGTCTACCGCTGTGAATAAGTTGCACATCTAGATTGAACTTCAGGTTGAGTGACGTCCGTTGTCAACGCAAACCCGATGCATTGAGTCTTCTGTAGAACAGAGTCTGTCCGACTCCCATTTTTGTCCAAATTTTCAGTGCTACCTTTCAGATGACAATCTTTCTAGGTTTGGAACGTCTCACAGAGAGGAGTCATTGCAACGGTTGTGAACCCAAAACCGAATTCAAGGACCTGTATATCCCAATGAAGGACAGGAGCAATGGGATCACGCGAATACCACGGAGGCGGGGAGAATCCCCAAGGTGAACGGTCCAATATCCAAAACACCAATACAATGACTATCTCGGAGTGAGGCGCCATCTAACATGAGATTTTTTCAGGATAAGCAAGAGATTCTGACACACGGAATGGGTTTAACTTGTTGAATGCAGGTGTTTCGTTGAATCCGTGTCCTTCTCGAATGCTGGAAGGCGTCAAGCCCTCGATCACACAATTATTAGCTTCTTCTTGGGTTAATGCCCGCATTTGCGGCGGTCTTCGATGCTTCCTCCTTCCTCCCTTCTTGGTGGCTTGTTGTGGTCTCAGCTGAATGGCAGCCATCCGACCAATACATGGAGCCATCTTTTGGAAGTTGTTTGCAGGTCTCAGCTGATCGAGCGCCCACTTAACAAACAGGCGCCGGTGGAAGTGCCTTGCATCTTTCTTGTCTCAATATTCTCTGCCAATGAGACGAACGTGTTCTTTGAACTGAGGGTTTGACCTTGAATCCGGAAGTTCGTTCACTGCGCCGTTCCATTGGTTCGCTGGAGTGAGCAATTGCATTACACTGATGACGAGCAAGGACGACAGCATGGTGTTGAAGGTTACAAGGTGGCTTCATTGGACCGGTCGTTGAAGTTCTAGACGTGCGCCTAGCTCATTTGCAAGTACAATAATGGACTGTTTAGCGCCCAGGCCCGGCATCAACAGTCGGACTGAATGCCGGGTGTTGGACTATCTGGATCTGATATGCATATCTAACAGACATCCATTGCGAGCGATCGAATCCGCCCTATCCAGGCCGCACTTTTGGTTTCCCTTCGTTCAACTTGCATCAGAAGGGTCTACCAGCGGTCCGTTGAGCGCTTAGCATGCTGGATAACATCCGTTCTCTCCGCAAATCCACCGCCTCCGGTTCATCTGTCAAACATGACTTATGCCCACGTTGACGCCCGAGTTGATGAACAGCCCCTTTGCTCGTGTTTTCTTTTGAGAAGATCTCGAGTTATAAAGGCCGCGGGTAATACACTATTGCACGCATCTCCCCACTTCAAAGATGACCCATATCTTCTCTGTGATATTTATCTCTTTGGCGGTTTTTACAGTCGCATTCCATACTGAAGAGCCTGGGCCTGATGTGGTAATTAAATACTTCTGTCGCGAAGCTCTGTTAACTTCCGGCGCACGCAGAGACGGTCTGCCGATACCTGCGGAAATCCGGCGGATGCCCTGCCTTTCTATAGGGCATATAACCCGACGACCGTCGACCACTTCTACACCGCCAATGTGAATGCTCTGCTCTTCACCATTGCCTCCTATCCCCTGCAGGAAGTCGCTGCCCTCGTTTTCGTCACTCAGGAGCCATCGACTGTTCCCTTTTATCGCCTACTAAACAGGGTTGCAACGGACAACTTTTACACGACTTCGACCACGGAAATGGATAATGCCCTGCAGAATGGATATATCAACGTCACTGATGATCCATTCACCTACATCTATCCGAAACAAGTGTGCGGAAGCGTCCCTCTCTACCGCCTGTACCACGAGACCAAACTGGATAACTTCTACACTACCTCAGAGACGGAGAGACTCGACTTCATTGCCAACCAGGGATATACTGATATCGAGATTGCGGGATACGTTTTGCCTTTGGCGTTAACTCAGTGCTGAGCAGGTGTGTTCTGTGGATTATTCCGGTTCGATTTCGGCTCATATCAGATTTCACAGTTTGATGAAATTGGATGGTGGTCGTCTCGGTGGTCTCTGTCTTACAAATCTATACTTTTGCGTGTATCCGAACTCCACTTCGATGGCCTTTATTTAGTTAATGCCAACTGAGAAGTTTGCATATGATCAACAAAATGTCGAGCTAGTCTCACGTTCGACAGGTATATTCAATGAATTTCACGGACCGTTTTCCTCCCTCGAACCGTAGGGCTTGAGTAATTGAACATGCTGAGAACATGCCGCATATTTGAATGTCCGACGTAACATGCTGTTGCTTTCAACCTGCCAGTGTTGAAATTGCCGCTGAATCTGTGGTTCATCCTCGATTTTACACCAGTTTGCACCCATACTCTGTGACCCTCACGCTGGAATCCTACCATCCCCTGGTCCGCCACGCGGTGTTCGCCAAAATGCTCGCCCGCACATTCACCGATATGGTCCTGAGGTGCTCAGTCACACTAGTATTGTATAGGTGGTAAAATGGTGTACTGCTGCAGACCTTACAACTATTTGCAGAACATAGGGCACGCATCAAAATTTCATCAAAAACAGCTGTTTTCACTGTGGCCCCTCTAGCATGCTGAATTCTGCTTGGAATCTCTCGAAACCTTCACCAATCGATTTCCACAGCCGTTTTGTGCTTAGAACGTTCCGAATATTTATTTTCTTCTCTGATCGCTGAGTTGGCATCATCATATGATTTTATGCTTAGGGCTCCAACCCGTCGCCGTTAGTGCTGGCCAACTATGATATGAATATGAAATTTCTGTATGATATTCATATCTATATTGTATTCACCTCTACCTGTCTATATCATATCTGTAGCATATCATATTCATATTCCTGAGAGTGAATATGAATATGATATGAATATATTCTGGTCCCATTTTTGTTCCCAAACAATGTGCAGAATTAGGGCAACATACTCAAAAGCAGTTCTCTATGAACTGCAGTTCAAAGGAACCTATCTATTTTCCCACCAGGGTGGGGTGGGCCCCCTAAATAAATAAAAAAAGAAATTCGCACACATATAGATCTTGCTGAAGAAATGATATTACGTCTGTAAACTTTGGGTGTGCTCCCAATTGTTGACTTGCTATGGATGTTTTGATTGCAATGGGGACTGCAACAAGGGCCACAGGCTGGAGGTCAGGTTTAAAGAAAATGAAAATAGGCACACACCCTAGGCTGGGGCTCCCTTTTTCCACCCTTTTTTACATCCTTTTCCCCATTTCATGTAGTCAAGGTGCCCCTATTGTTCCCCAAAGGTCACATACCACCTCAAATGTGAAAAAAGGATCTGAGAGATTTTTTCTGGATTTTATAGGTCACTATCTATCAAACATGACAAAGGGAGCAAAAAGGGCACAAAAGGGTGTCAAAAGGGTGCAAAAAGGGTGTTAAAAAGAGCTGCTGTGAACAATCCTATTGAGACCATCCCTTCAATCTTGCTAACAACTTTGGAGGCAGGTCCACATGGAACATGAACAGTATGTACCCACACTTCTTCATTGAACAGCTGATTGACTGCTGGCGGCAGATCTACCCCCTCATTAGTTATACTGCCTCTTCATCAATTCAGGTACATTCTAAAACATGAGGGCGTAGAACGGCCAGCCCTTGTTGCGGAAGCGCTTGGCATCCGTGTTCACCCGCACCCAATCGTCCCACGAGCTCTGCATGGCTGGGGTGACCTTGACGCCGTCCTTCTCGCTCCAGCTCCAGCCCGAGACTCCCATGATGATATCGACAAGCCCCCACAATTTTCGAAGCTAATGGGAGGTTAAAAATATGCATAGATGCTATTTTCGAGTTGCGCACTGTACGATACTTCTGCTCGCAAGATTTGGCTGTTTTTGGCCCACCCCTGGTACGGGTCAATTCCAGGTGGTCTGCGGCACCACGGAAAGTCGAGGCCTTGAAGTTTTTGTTGTCACCAGCCTCCGCGACGTGTTCAATGAGGTACTCGATGAACCTTTTCTCATCTGCCACAAGCCAGGCAGCATCTCCCGAGGTCGGAAGTCCGGCAGGAGCAGCGGCTGGGGCCGTGGAAGGGGCCGTGGAAGTCTTTGGGGCACGCGGTATCCAAGAACGCGACATGCGACGTGAGATACTAGTAGTGCTACAATATAAAGACGACGCGTTGAGTCACAGAAGGTCACACTGATTGATATTCTCACGAGGTACTAAATAAGGAAAATGGAAACAGGAGATGGAAACAGAAACTCGCAGCCGAACAGGCCCTTATAAAATTACGCCTGTCCGTCTGAAGCCTTTTCAAACTCCGCCATCTGTCAACGGAGTGCCAATCGAAGTCCGCTTTTAAAAGATCAGGCCCGACCTTTGGAAGCGCCCAATAAACGGCGCTTCCTCGGGGCTTTTGGCCCCATGATCAACTTTAAGCGCATGCGCGCCTATAAAAGTGTACACAAAGCCAAACTCCGCTTTCCGCCCACCGTTGAAGTTTTCGAGGCGCTAATATCACTTCTCTGCCAAAGACACTCACTATTCTCCATGGACTCTCTGGAATGCTCCCGGTTGCTTAAAAAAATCAACTGGACTTGATTCAACTCAACTCAGTCCAAAATTCAAGCCCTGTCAAATTGACAAGTAATGTCCAAATATTGCGCATTATTAAAAGGGGATGGGAGGCCGCGAAGCGGCCGACCAGCCTCTTGTTTCATCTAAGTTTATTCATCACCCTCTCTCTTGTCTGCTCCTCTGCCGGAGTGAAATGAAGGCATGTCTTGTGACGACCAAAGTTCACGGGGTTTCACCTGTCACCCCAATTGTTCACTAAAGTCGGTGTTCATTCCTCGGCAATGGCTAGACAATTATCCTATATGGCAGTTCGGCCACTGCTGGACAAAGATTTCTACATTTTGTCGCCTATTTGAGCCACAAAGGTGTGAAGTTATTGTCACCTGGGTCAAAATTGTTTAGTTCACGACCCTCTGTCACCAGTCACTGAACCTTTGGTTTTACAGTACAGTGATTGTGATGGTTCGCACTGGCATGAAGTTATAAGCGTAAGCATACTCTTGACAGAAGCGGATCTCTAGGAATGTGCTATGCTTGCGCCGAACACAGGCATAAACACGGCAAATTCCCGGGAAATGTACAGATCTTGGACCCCATAGCGAGTTGGCTGAGTGTCTGCATCGGGAAAAAATGGGTTGACTGCATCGTGCTCGGTAGCCTCATAGCCTTTCAGTGCGGCGCCAATAGTCCAGTAAGCTTTTGTCAAGAACAACGCTGACGTTAGTGTGGGACGAGAACGAGAACAAGTTTGAAGTTCAATTAATATTACCTGCACGTTCCTGTCACCTATTTTTAGATAGACGCTCTGGTTTGCTGTGAGAATGGTAGGTGAAGATCCTTCTCTCCGAAGCGCCTATTTTGACAGCTAACTTCATAGGCGCTCCAGTCACCACATGGGTTAAGGGATCTTGAACAAGGTACATGATTCCTTGTCAGATCACTACTCTTGCACCAATGAACTAGTTTATCCAGCGCCTAATGGAAATTTTACTATTTGGAGAATGAACTCATTGCCTATTTTCTTTTACTGGGTCCCTCATTTCAATATCACGTCAGCTAGCGGCCATTTCCAAGTCCCCAGTCCTTTCCACAGACCATTGCTCTGTTAAAAAACCGGGTTTTGGCTTCCCCCCTCGGCATCTACGTGTTTATCTGGCACTTGTCATTTTAGCTGTCTGGGAAGATCACCGCCCGGTCGATGAGCACAGAACGTCAGAACCGAGAGAGCTTGAACTTGTGCATCAGGTGCTTGTATTAGGGCTTTCTTCTGTTTATATCTGACCTCCTCACTCTCGTGTTCACTGCCTTCCTGAAGGCACCAATCATGTAGCTGTCACCAGTGATGTCCCACATGTGAATTCCGGAACTTGCAGCGCTTCTTCCAAGTGCATTGAAGTCGGATGTTGACCTAACGCACCTTGTACCAATCCGTCATATATAAACGACCCCTCGAATCCACAAAATCCCTACTGGACACCCGGCCCTTCCTTCCACTTCCCATCTCCTTCGTCTCTCAATGTTGTGGACAGTCATTCTCCTCTTTTGTGTGCGCATAACCCATCTCCCGGTGCTGTCGCCTAATTTCGCTGATAAATTGACTCAGGCCGTCGCTGCTGCCGGTAATATTACTGCCGAGGCCTTCAATATTACAGCTTTTGCTGCGATGACCAACGGGACCATCGGCAATATCTGTGCGGTTCAAGCCTCCGATGGCAACACCCGTGTCCTGTGGCAGCAGTTCCCCAGCAACGACATAATGCAGCTTATCGTCCCTGGGCCCTTCGCGACGTCGGGCTCCAGTAACACCCTCGTTGTCTCTCTCCCCGGTGTAAATGTACTCGCCGGCACCCCCCTCGCTTGTTACGTTGTTGGTGATTACGCGTTGGTATGTGGTACGCGCTTCCCTCATTGTCGTCGAATGAATCCCCTATCCAGCAAGGATACTACTACCTCGCCCCGGACTACACCGTCAGCGAGCTATACTTTAACGGCAAAGTTAACTGGGGAACAGGCAGTGCATGCCCTGACTGTATCCAGAACGACGGCTTCATAGCGGCTAGTACTGCAATGTACGCCATGGTCCTCAATGCTAACGGCGCACGGCGCGTTGGATTCCTCAGTTCGGATCAGGGCGCTATCGTAGAGGCGGACAGAGCAGGTGCTGGGCTGCCATATGTCCTGGCACGGCTCCCACCGACGACACCGTGATTTCCCATTAACTAAGTCGGTAATAATCGGAAATAGTTACAAGTATATGTGGCTTAATCCTGTTGTCTTGGACATGAATGATTGCGAGTCAATGTTATGCACTTGTATTGCCGAATACTGTTCTATTCTGTTCAAATCGACAGTCACATATCACGCACCCCTGTGTTGATGTCAAATTTTGGTCGAGCTCACACGTCACCAGAGCCGGTGTTGAATTGCTCAAACGGTCACCAAAATCGCCATAGAATTACTATAAATTCAAAAGTAATTTCGTACATCCTGCTGTGTCTGTAGAAGACCGGAATTCATCGATTTCTCTTATCTTGAAACCTAACTGATGTCTTTCCGCCCAAAACGGCCCTTTTCTCGCCCAGAACAGGGCCCGAAAAAAAAGAAAAAGAAAAGACCATGGTATATAATGGGAAATGAATCCGAATATTCTTGGGATATACTAGGACTCTTAGATAATCTCAGTTGGATGGGCCAGTCGAAGTGTCGAACAGGTCAAACGGGTAACACGTCACACGCCACACCCCCAGTCAATTTGAACAAAATTGTACAGTACTGTCTATGATATTCACATGAATGACTCTTGTACACCCAGTCAATGCAGAGGACATGGAAAGTAGGTAAAAGGTTGTTAAACAAGGTGCAAGCAGATGCGCAAGGCAAGAGTTCCAAACAGACATCCTGATATGGACTGAGGTGGCTGTTAGCACGTGAAGTTGATACTATTTGTGACCAGGTACTTGGCCACCTAAGCCATTTTCCGTATCTCCAGACACCAGCAAGTGACCTAGAGGGAGTTTCATTGCTGGAGGATGTTGGCATGGATGTTGTGAATGAAATGTGAGCACTAATCGATATTGTGTGATGTCGTGATGGCTCAGCAAATACTTCCTAGTGACAAGTCCGAAAAAGGCCAGAACAGCCTAGTTGGCCAGGCGTGGGAAAATCCATGAAACACCCATTGTTGTCACTCACTGGCCTTCTTCCCGCTTCTTTACACAAAACCTACCACAAGATATCTACAGCTGTTTTGAGAAAATTGTCCGGTTTTTGATCAAGTGATGCTGGTCAATTTTTGGTTACTTCTACTTGGCACCCAGAGCTAGTGTTGCCATAACCCCTGACTCCAGCCCACCAAGTCAACTTCATGGATTGGACATGAGTTGAGTTGAGTCATTGTTACAACTCCGCCTGACTCTGGAGTCGACCAAAGTTGCTTGCTTTGACTTGGAGTGGCTTGCACTGGTTGAACATATCAAGTTTTGGACCAATAATTTTGGTGAAAAATGTTTTGAATTTTACAGCAATTTTTTTGCCAAAAAAGTAGGTGAAAAACTTGAAACATTTTTGAGACCTTTTTGAATCTTGTGAAAATTTTCTGAAAAAGTGCTGAAAATGTTTTGAAGTTCCAAAAAGTCATGAAGTTTCAAGTTTTTCAGTTGGTTTTTCACTGAAAAATTGCTGTAAAATTCAAAACATTTTCACTAGTTTTTTCACCAAAAGAACTTGAAATATTCAACCAGTGTTGAGTCGGTTTTGATAAAATGGATAATTCTTTTTCTCTGGTACCCCTTCATGAAGGTAGAACACATATCTGAATGCAGGGAGGTCCTATGGATACTTATTGTGGTGGTTTTAGGTGTCAAAACCTCGATTTATCCGCATGATTTCATGCAACTAGCAGGTAAAATTGCTGCTGCTTTGCTAAGAAGGATGGCAAGGAAAGTTTCCAAAAATAATCTATTGTCGCCATACAATACAATTAGAAATGAAAAAGGACAATGTAGATAGTTAATGTTGCTCTCTCCAGCATTGAATGATGCTAGGATTCAAACAAATCATCAATCATAAGAAATTTTCAGAGGATGGCAGGTGAGAAGTAATTACTTACTGCTGATCAACCAAGAATAATCAGAGCTGGGCGGTCAAAAGAACTCAAGGAAGCAACAGCAAGTGCAGATATCAAGGATGACTTAACTGAAATGTTTATATCTTATATTTGATCCATCTGGCAAGTTGCACTGGCTGAAATGGCAGAAGGATTCAAGTTATGAAGGTGCGAATTTGATTAATAATTATTGCCAGCCAAAGTGAATGAAATACAAGAAAACTACAAACCTAGGATTGGAAGTGACTTGGTGGGGGGGGGGTTAGGAGATTCAGGACAAAGATAGGAAGCAGCCATTGGCCAGAAAGCAGCAGACATGAAACAGCTAGCTTGAGGTTCAGCATTGAGAGCACAGTGATAGGTGCTGACATGGATTTTGAGGATGGTCAAGCAGAAGCCCTGGGTTAAGATAGTAGTTTTGAGTCAAAGCTGAGAAGAGTACTATCCCCCCACAGCAGAGGTTCCAAAGATCAGACCAAAAATGAAATAAATTTTCAAGGGGAAAGTGAGTGAATGGGTTCTATTCATGCTGTTTTTTATATGTGATGATTCGTCTGCTAGGTATATGTGTCCCTGGGCATGATGAATAGAATCACACGCATGGAAACTTGTCCGAAACAGAGGATGCTGAATACACATTGGATTGTATGTTCGATTGTCCCTTGACTGTCTGATAACTAAATAGTCTACAGCAGCTCATGTGGAGTGGCACCATTGTGATAAGGACTGCGGTATCGCTATCAAAAGGTAATGTGTTTTGAAGGCAACTGGGTTTGTCCTCTAGGGGGAAATAGAGTTGAATGATAGAGAGGAAGATCAGTGCTTGGATCCACTTTGGAATTGGTGGGGAAAGATGAAGGATGGATCAGGGAGATGGATCGTCTCCTTGGTAGTTTGTGTGTGTGACAGCCTGTTGTCAGTCAAAGAAGAACAGAGAATGAAAGAATACTTGTTCAGGCTCCCTGTACTGCATACAGGAACCTCCTATAATGATGCCCTATCTGCTTTCCTTGGTGTGCTCTTCCCCTTAGAACTAGCACAGGATGTGTGATGTGTGTCACACCAACAAGGACACCGACATTGTTCAAACGAGAGGCGAGATAATCTGTCTCCTCAACTGTGAATTGGTGGTTTGGAACTGGTGGCTTCTCCCTGGGCCTGTCTTCAACCGAGCTGAGCTCGCAAAAATGGTGACCCTAATTGAGGAAGCCTGGAATGGTGACACTGGGTCCAGTGTGGAGGACCCTGTAAAGGAGGTGTGGGAGGTAAGACACCTAAGGTGCAGGCGAATATGAGAGAGGTGGCCTGTCTCCCACTTTGGGAGCAAGGGAGAAGGGTGCACAAGGACGAGGTGTGAGTTTGGGGGAAGGATGGGGAGTACCCCTTGGATTGAGTGAGTATAGTGAGTGGGGGGAAATGCCCTGGAAGCTACTACTATTCTACAAGTGCACTCCCTTTTATACTCTTTTGACAACTTCACATGTTTCCAGGTGCGCCATGTGGCCGCAAAGCGTTTCCAGGGTGCAGAAGTCGTCACGGTGAGTTCTGGGGTGCATACTTGGCAGGAGACGAGACATCTCCAACAGGAGACCAATCATCTCTGGTGGATTGTGACGTGTGGTGAGACCAAACGACCTCAGGAGTGGTTTGGGGGTTCAGGCACGGCCATTTGGTTGTATTCTGGAGCGCCCAGTAGATGCTGGTTTGGTGGAGACGAGTGGTCTCCCTCGGTTAGCGCCATGTGAAGTGTAAGCATGGTCATGGCTTGGATAGCCTGCCTCTCGTCTGTCTGCTCAGCCGCATGTGCGCAGATAGGTCTGGGGGCTAGAGGACTCGTCTTCTCGTCATGTGGAGGGGGAGCAAAAGGCGTGGGGCTGAAGGGCAAGGGAGATCCTGCAGCAAGACGAGAGATCTCTGTGTGTGTGTGTCGTCTTGGTGTAGGACAGCTAGGAACGAGGTGTCCAGTGCCACTGAGGAAGGTGTGGGGGGTCTGTTTAGTGGGGAGACTGTCATTCTTGTTGCGAGACTAGTTCCAGTAACGTGGTTTCCTGATTTGGAAGGTGCTTGTCTCAGACTCCGTCGTGATTGCCATATTTGAGAGCCACTTGGAGGGGCCATGAGACAACGAGCAGTGCATAGCACACTCGGAGACCTCACACCATGCCCATGCAGATATGGAGCTGGCAAGAAGAGGTTGAAATTCTTGCACAAGAGTTCTGACAAGCAATTCAAGGTTTCACAAAAATGGAGGCTGTTTGGACTGCCCTTGCTCAAGATCACAGCAATGATCCAGGCAAGCAGGCTTATGCCTTGAAGACTGCAAATATGTATGGGCAGATGTGCAAAGATGCAGAAAAGAAGTTTGCAGATGTTGGAGTTACTTGGCCCAGTGCAGGGGTTAGCCTTGCTGAGCATATCAGATCTGAGCACCCAGATGCAAGGATTGACTGGGATGCCATAGTAGCAGAAAATAACTGAGCATCCTTATATATGTTTGTTTTCATGTGTTAACAATAAAAAGAAAAAAAATCTACAGTTTGAATATCTTGAGTTCAAACTATGAATTGGTTTAAACCACTGATGGTTCAAACTGGTTTGGTTGGAACCGCGGTTTAAACCAGTTTGGTTGGAACCATGGTTTAAACCAACTTGGTTGGAACCATGGTTTAAACTGCATAGCTATAGGCAAGTTCTATAGGTGACACAGTCATGGTTTAAACCCTGCAGTATCATTGGACACAATGCGGTTAAACCAGAACCCTGCTAGGGTACACAATTTGGCGGATGTATTTACCAAAGCATTACCGGCACCAATGTTCGAGAAGTTTTGCAAGGAGATGGGTATGCAGCCCCATCTGGGGTGAACGGCATACAACTGTCTCCTTATTGAGGAAGAGTGTTGGATCAAAGAAGCGGCACTGCAATCTCGGAGACAGCTGTCAACGGAGTGATCAGAGCAGTGTTATGAAAGAACGCGATGTGACAAAGGCTCTCCTCAGTACTTCCACAATGTACTGAGGTGAGCCGCTTGTTGAGCTTTTAGATAGTACAAGGACTGATAATATATTTTAGTACATATATAATTAACTGCAGTCTAGTTTCTAACACGAATACCCCAGCCGATCGCGAATGCGCATTCAATTTTATCAACCAGGTCACGTTGGCGTGTGTTGCATTCAAATGGTCTACCCCCACCATGGTGAGGTGTTTTATCTTCGGTCTCTTTTACTGCATCAAAGTGCAAGAGACTAGGTAGATCTTCGTACAGTCGATGGAGTTGTACAACTTGTATACGGAACATGCGAGGAAGCAGCACGTGCGATCGGACTGTTTGACAATCATGATGAAGGTATAATGGCATCTGAAGAGCTGTTGAACTCGGGTGCTGACCCTACCCAACTTCGATGAATATTCGCTGTCCTAACTGCGGAGGGGGAGTCTAGCACTGGCCATCTGGGAGTCTCATGAAGCATCTCTTGGAGCAGATATCAGAGACCGAATGTTGCGCATAACACCGACTCCACATCCAGATTTGGTTAAAAATGAACTCTTGGTCTCCTTGCAAACTTTGCTCCAGGGCCTCGGCAAATCTTTGGCAGAAATTGGACTTCCAGAGCCAATCGAACGACAGCAGGAAGTTGATGCACAGCGCCTACGATGGGGCGGTGACCGAGACAATCCTTTGTGCATTCAAGGATGGACTCACATGTGAACAGGTGATGTCAATTACCTTCGCAATTTAGCCACCTTGCTGAATAACTCTCAGCGAGCGGTAGATGGCCGCATAATGTATCTTTCAACACTAGAAAATCCGCCACCGATCCATATTGACGGCCGAGCCGGCCGAGGAAAAACATATGTTCTTTATCCCGTCGTTGGTGCCTTACGCAAGATCAATCAAATTATTCCACTCTCAGCATCATCTGCCTTTCCTGGGGCCACACATCCCACTATCTCTACGGCATTCCAGTGGACGAATTCAATCCCCAGTCATCCGTTGGACCGAGGAGCGACCGGGCAAAATTGCTCCAAGCGGTCAAGTGTCATGTCATCGATGAGATAGGAGGACCAGATTTCAAAGCTTTTGACTGCGCAGATCGCCTCATGCTCTCGCTGACAGGATGCTTGAATGTGTCTGGGGAGGTCGTATGCTCATTACAGCCAGAGATTGCCACCAGGTGTGTTCGCTCGATTGACTTTCACGCAGACACCTCATTCACATTTGGCAGATAGCAGTCGTTCGATTTGGATGAAGAACTGCAATATCCGCGGCGTCCCTCCGAACTCAATCAGTCTTCCAGCACCTTGAAATATTGCAACTGGAAACATCTATGCGCCAACGTGGCGATGCGACCTTCTCTTCATTTCTCGATGCAATCGGCGATGAGATTCAGTTGAACTCCACTCCCTACGACACACGCATTCCATATAGGAACTCATTGACTTCATATTCCCCTCGACTATTGTCGCAAATCCTGCTCTTTGTATTTCTCGAGCCATCCTAAGTCCCTACAATGCCTTTGTCGGCGAGTTCAACGAAACAATTCTCAAGACTGTTCCCGGAGAGGCTCATTGTTACCACAACAAAGATTCTGTAGACGATGATCTTGAGGGCTCCAACCAAGCAGTCTTCACTGATCCCGAATTCCTTAACTCTTTAAAAGAGCCTGGTATTCCCGCGCACGAATTAATCTTAAAGGTCGGCGCTATCTGCAGGCTCACTCGCAATTTTGATGCGTCCCGCGGCCTTACAAAGAATACCCGAGTTATCGTGCGCAAGTTCCTTCAGTACACTGTTGAAATTGAGACCATTTCCGGCATCGTTGCCGGTAAAGTCGTTGATCCCGTGCGTGAATTAGTTGCCACATCGTTTCATAGAAACTAACTCATGCATCTCCATCAGATACGACTTCATGTGCCGCGCATAAACTGACATTTCCAATCACACAGTTTCAACTTCATTGTTCCTTGGAAGCAAATCCCTTTAGCTCTCTGCTATGCGACGTCCTTCAATGGCTGTCGGGGTCTGACGGTCCAAAAGCTCTGTCTTGATTTACGGAGACCAGTTTTTTCACATGGATAACTATATTCAGCTATGACACGTGTTCCAGACTCTGAAAACGTCCTGATACTCAGATACGAGAATGATTCAAGTACGCGTATGACTAATATTGTCTGGGAAGAACTTCTTTTATAGTACTTTTCTGTAACTCTGTAATCCATGTGCGTAGTCGATCCATGGGACACCAATACGATTGTTCATCCTCTTGCTATTACTGTACCATTTCGACCAAATGTTCACACATTGGAAACTTTGTCTCGCCGAGATGGCCGAAAAAAATTCTTTCGAATTATCACGTTTTTTTTAAAAACCTCCGAAAATTCGGCCGTCACCCGTCACCTGAACATTTGGTCGAAATAGCGAAGTACATTTCACAGACATTGGTAGTGCTACACTCTGTTAGTACATCCTCAAGACCAGAACTCCGGCGACTCACATAGGGATTCTGCTCCACACATGTGTATGGCGCGGCACATGTCGTTTCTCCTGTCCAGCCTATACCACCACACTGACCTACAAGCAAGAGAGTCCGTCAAAGCAACGCAATTGATCATAGGACTCACCCCAATGCGGCACCGGGGGAGGCGGGGAAGGCGGTATGGGCGGCGGCGCAAGTGACGTATCGATTCCGAACCACGCCATGTCCTCGTTGCCTTGAATGGGAATGGCGATTGCCCCTGCATCGAAATAGAAGAGCACTATCGAACGAGGAAGGAGTCAGAGTGGATGCAGGGTATATCAGTGGAGAATACGAGATACCCTGTAAGGAGGGGCCGTAAAGGAACTTTTCGTATGCCGAGAATTCCTGGGATTGAGGATTGTTTGTGTCGTATCCAAAGATGGCGGCCCACTGTGAGACCGCCGCTTCGCTCGTCGCCCATTCAGGGATGTCGCCGTACCACACTTGGATCGGTGGATAGGTGCCGGTATAATCCGGGTACATCGCCCGCGCGACCGCAGCCCAATAATCTCCATCCTCCTGTGCACCGTCAACTGTGCAATCTTGATAGTTAGGAAATTCGCTAGAAATATCTACAAAGCAGCCCGCGGCAGCCCCAGCGTAGGAGGTTGCGGCGCGCCAGAGCTCGGGGTAGACCGCGCAGAGAACGTTCGTCATCATTGCTATGTTGTTCTCCCCAGTCAACATATTAGAAAAAGCATCAGAGTCAGACAGTACCTCCCGAAGCTGTTCCGGTCACGAAGATGCGCGTAGGGTCGGCGCCATAGGTCAAAATCGCATAGTCCACCATGCTCGCGATGCCCTGGCTGTCACCGCCTCCATCATGAGTGAGCGTAGCTGGCGAGCTGACATCCCAACAGGTGTCGGCGTTGGGCGAGCTGGGGTAGATAACGATGAAACCATAGGTATCAGCGAATTGCGCGTAGGGAGAGGATGAGAAGTATGTCTGTGCCGTGCCATTGCATTCGTGGATGGCGACAATTACAGCAGGGTTGGCTGTAACGTTCGTTGGCGTGTATACGAACATGCCGATGTTCGTGGGGTTGATGCCAAAATTGATGACCTGCTGCAGCGTTGAGGTCAAGCCAGCAACAAGCCCAAACCAGAGAATGGATGCAAATGCAAGCATCACCGGGGCCCCTGCGAAGTAAGCCATCGCGGTGGAAACGATTCTTCCAGAGTAAACCGATGTTGAACAGCCTTTTATTCTTCACTTCGAACCTCGGCAATGTGGCAGAAGAATGGTCCCATGCACGAGCCCGTGATGACTCGGAACAAAATCGGAAGCAGGGGGACCGTGGATCCAGATTGTTTCACATATATTGTGTTCAGGAATCAGGAAGCCATGGCCCACAACTTTGACCACGACCACGAAGCGCGTTCTCGGCGCTTCTCGGGAACGCTCCGGAAAGTCGCTTCGAACGTCGACAAATGTGGCAGAAGAATGGTCAAATTTGTGGGTCATGGCTTCTTGGTTCCTGAATACAATGTATGCGAAACATCCTGGATCCACGGTTCCCCCTGCTTCCGATTTCGTTCCGAGTCATCACGGGTTCGTGCATGGGACCACAACCACTGAGTGCGTTCTCGGCGTTTCTCCCTCGGGAACGCTTCGGAAAGTACCTTCAGCTTTCTGTATACACCAGGCTGCCATAGTGCTGGCCAAATATAAATACGATACAAATGGCGTATCGTATTCCTATCCGGATCATACTCGCCGAATGGCCCATATCGTATTCCTGGTGCATTGTATCGTGTTCGAGCAGTTGGATATGGATACGATATGAATATATTTAAAATATATTCTATTTGGTGTCGATTTTGACGAAATCCCTATAGCTCACCGCTTCAGCAGTCCTAGCCTCAACCACTCAGTCATATCAACACCTATTGACAACGTTTCCGCGGTCATTGATGCCTGTTCTAAGATTTCAGCCTTCTCCGTAGTTCGATAGACACATTTGCCAGAGGACTCAATATACTCAGTACTGGGATAGCAGGAATATCCCGTGCAAACTGCGGCAGCTGGCCCTGTGCCGAGGAAGCACAAGCTTGCTCCATGTCACTGGCACAGCATCGGCCAAGGGTCGGCCGAGGATTGCCGAGGTGACTGGGGTATCGGCAAAATCTCAACTGCCTGGCCGCCCTCCGGGTCCAAACTTGTGAGTGGCCCAATACTGTATCTGTATCAAACTTTATATCACACAGGCACATGACAGACGAACTGAGCTACATCGATACTGAGTCAGAACCGCTTCAAAGCCTTCAAGAAAGTCATTGGCGATTGAACCGGCCTCCCGTGGCACACCAAAGCGACACATCGACTTTATCGGCCGCGCACCTTTTGCTCTGAACGCCCAATGTTGAAGGGTTTTGTGGCGGTGCCGGATTTGATCGATCAAAAACTTGCTTACGAAAGAATGTTTCTTTGCTCCGACGAGCATCCTCCCGAGCATCGCCCGCCCTGACCAGCCCAATCCCCCATCCTGGCCGCCGTCTTGCACCTAGCCCCAACCCTCCTCAAGTCGCTCTGCACGATGGGAAGCTTTGGCGGAGAGCTCAGGATGCAGGTGCGTTCCTCACATCCCTTTCTTTTTTGGCCGTTGCGTTCCCTCCTTCCTCCCTTCTTATCTATCTACCCACCACTTTCAATGAACCCTTTACTCTCTTCTCCATCGTTCCTTTCGTTATCATCTCGTCGCCAAAGCTGATCAGTTGCTCCTTTTCTAGAGTTTCCGTTCACCCGTCCCGCGTCATTTCTCAACTGACATCGTATTTCCCTGCCGTCATTGTGGATTCCACCGCTCTCAGTCAATGCCGCCGAAGCCTAGCACCTGATCGACTCGCGTGCCCTCTGCGCAGCCTCTAACACGCCCCATGCTCGATGCCCGCTCGCAGGCCGCCCTGCACAACAACCACCATGCACCCAGCTCGATGGTGTTGCCAGCCAGCAAGACCGCATGCGTCAAGGTGGTTGCTAGTACGGGTCGTAGAGGCGCGACGACCTGCACTATAGCCTTCGTCTCGCCGCAGCGCACGTCTTCGACTGCAAGGCTGAAACTTGGTACAGGGAGTTGCGTTACTGTACAGTTTCGCTCAATTCATATGTCACGGGTCACAGGGCCCAAAATTTAAGAAATTTTTCGAACCTGTCACAGGTCACCAAGGGGATATTCGAATGTAAGTACCAAAAATGTCATGAAATCGGCAAAAAAATGGCCCAAAAAATCCGATTTTCGCGCGCACAGCACGTTTTGCTTCGGGACACCAAAGAGCTCTCACAAAATGTCGAGTTTGACACGATCGAGGTCAAATCTAGTCTATCCGGGATCTTGAAGACGTCGGGAAGACGAACCTGAAACTTAATTTGTAAGAATGCCTGAGAGGCATCGCGATATTTTCTACGGGATTTACGAACTTTTCTTTGGTGTCACAGCCAGTCTGGCGGATTTACGAAAGCTCAAGTTCGAATGTGCGTGTCACAGGTCACAGCCGGGGAGAATTGAGTGAAACTGTACAGTATCTGAGCGTTTGCCGGGCGACGCTGTTTTTCTGCCAAGTCAGAAGGTCATTCTCCCTGGCAGAACTAATTTTCCATCGTTCATGTAGCCATGTCTTCTGATCTTTCATGACGCATCTGGCTGTACCCACTCATCACCCACAATTATTTTCTTAGCAGGTACTTATCTACAGTTTTTTTTTTTTTTTACATCAGAACAGCAGCTAATTTTTACTATGCAGGTACACGGACCTTCTCCACCTCAATCGAGGATCCCATGAGCCGACAGCGCGATCGCCTGGGTTTGACGTTACTGGTAAGGATTCTAATTTGCTTTCATGTGTGAGCATGATTTGAATCATCTATTTTCCGGGCAGGACGATTCGTCTAGGATTTCCTAAATGAATCCCCGGTCGCTGTCTATACGATCTTAAGAGTTGAACTGTCCCGGTGCCTTGTGAGTACTTATTCGTTTTTCATGTACTTGAGCATACCGGTAATATTTGGTCGCGTTCGCACGCTGTGTAACATTCACGTCCCGGGCAAGTATACGTCCTTCTTCTACTGCGCGGAAGAACTAATTCCTTCTATAGGGCACCCAGACAGCCATTATACAACGCGACGTCCTTTGTCGCGCTGGCCCTGGGTTGGCAACCCTACACGTGGCTCGGACTTTCAATGTGTGGGTTTACTTTTTTCTTCCTCTTTTTCCTCATATCCTCCGGAAAAAGTCACCACTGACCGCCAATCTCGCTGCTATCGTGTGCAAGACCTTCGCCTTTTTTCACTTCTCTGCGATAAAAGCAGGGGCGCCATGTTACTCATCGGTACATTCATCTACTAGTCTGAGGTACAAACGTGAACCGAGCTCTTCTCTCACAGCCACATTCGGCGGCTGACTGAGTGGCTCGCTAAACCACTAGAAATACAGCCCCTCCATCCAGGGAAGGGTGAATGCATTGACAATGCCGTGCGGCTCACCAGACGCTCAAGAGACTCAAATCAGTCAGAAATTACAACGTTCTAGCAGCCACTGGTGATGCAAGCCTGTGGAACCGCCTGCCGGCCCCTGGTGGCTTACCGCAAACTATCCTTTTCACACACGATCCTCCTGCTTCCCGGGACACCCTGAGGTGATGCGGTCGGTACCTACGCTGGTTACTCCATGCACTCGAAAGGATGAATCGGCTGTGTGAGGTAGTGATCGACAGTGAGGTGCGTTCGCTGTTTCTAGGTATCATTCACCTCCCTGTTCACTTCTGTGCACCCGGAACTGCCAAAATGCAGTGATTGTAGCAGATTTGAGGGAGTTCCACACCTCACAATAACTATGGGGAACGATGGCGCGAAGATGAAGAGGTGGCGGCGGAAGTAAGGAGCGGAAGAGCCCTATGGTCTAGGCTGGTGAAGGTGCGCGTCACGCTGCGGGGAGGGGAGAACGGGATTGAGCTGGATGCGGCGCCGGTGTACCCCGTGCACCACCACTAGCATTGTCACTTACAGCACCTTCAGCCACCCGCGCACTGGCGCACAGTGAACGATCCGAAGGCGTACGAGGCTGCAGTGCTAGCGCAGAAGGTGCTAGAGCTAGGGTAAGAGAGACCTAGAAACCAGACTTGCACATGCGCGTTGCGCACGCGGATGCGCCGGGCTGCAGCCGTGCGCAGCGCGGGGATGCTCAGGCTCAGGCTTGGGGCGACAGTGTGGGAGGGCGGAACAGGATTGCAATGGATGTACCCCGTGCACCACCAGCGCCTCCAGACGCCACCCGCAGATGCAAGTAGGATAGACACCGTGGTGCGATCCCACGAGACTGCGATGCTGGATGCTACTTATGTAGAGCAACCCCTTTGTGATAGCGTTTAGCCTTGGGAAGCGGTATGCGCTGTGCCGCCAGGGTAGCTCTGCCCCCCACTCCACTCTTCATCTCCGGGATGCCAGGAGCCGCAACGCCGACGTGAGAGAGGACGAGGAGCCAACAGCGCCCAAGTGCGTATCACAATTAAGTAACGCTCACTCGCAAAGGTGGCTTTGGTCAAGCTTCGGTTGCCATCCGGTTGCGAAGGCGATGACACGCACGGCCACGTTGATGCTTCCTTTTCGGCTCACTGCGCCGATCCTTGCCGATCCCAAGCCGATCCAGTTGAGTATCGCAGACTCGCGTGCAGGAAAACCGACTGCGAGGTATGTTCATACACCCGAACCATGTGAGATCTTCCTTCCCTCATTATGTGGTCGCAGCCGTGGTCAGCCGCGACCCAAACCATCAAGTGTCTGACGGCAGTGGTCGATGGGGATCGACATGTTTTTCATTCAATAAACGCCAGTGGATCCATGCTTGCCGTCGGTAATAGCGGTAATCCTGGGAACGTAGCCCTAACGACCGAGCTGAGTCAAGTCCTACAGCCTACGGCATTTATCTTCTTATTCCACCACTGCTCGTACTCCATCACTCGATTGTACATGTATACATGTACAGTCTGTAACCGGCACCAGGATCCTAGAGGAATTCTTTGGCGTTCAACCTTGGTGAAGCCCTTCAAACGGCGTCCCGGCTTCGGGATTTGTCTCCGCTGTAATCCCTCACCTCCGTCTCGTCGGATCGGCAAAACTATATCCCATTTTCCACTCAGCATGCGAAAAAGGGTGCCCGACTGCGGACAAACATCAAGGTTGCACCAAGGAAGTATTTCACGGCGATCCGGCATTACCCAACCGAAGGACGGCAATCCTCAGCTATGATGGCGATACGTTGATTGTCTTCTTGTTTAGATCTCGGATCTGCATATTTAAGTATAGTCGAGGACTTGCACTCTCCACAATCATGGCCTTCTTCAAACTTCTCACATTCCTTTCAATTATTGTACTCTCAGCGGGCCGTCTGGTCGTGCATGAAAGTCGCGCATTCGCTCCCCACGGGTTCGTCAGGGGAGGTGCCGCCCCTGCTGGCCACATGCTCACCCTTCGCGTTGCGTTGGCTTCTAACAACTTTGCCGGCCTGCAGGACCGGCTGATGACACTATCTACGCCCGGGAGTTCAGAATTCCGCCGGTGGCTGTCAATGGACGAGGTGTGTCGATCTTCCTTCTGTACCTTCTATCTCACTGATCAGAAAAGCGAAGGTGAAGTCTTTCGTGCAGCCCTCTCCAGAAACACTTGCGGCGTTCACTACATGGGCATCTGCAAACGGCCTGAATCACACGATCGTCTCGCCCAATTCGGACTGGGTGTCCTTTACGCTCCCGGTCTCGCAGGCAAACCAGCTTTTTGGGGCGAACTTTGAGGTCTTCACGCATCTCGCCATGACAACGAGCATCGTACGCACGCTCTCAGTGTCGCTGCCGTCCGAACTCGTCGGGCACGTAGAAGTGCTCTATCCTACGACCCAATTTGTGGACCCCAATTCTCTCCTGGGCCATTCAACCAGCGTGAGTCTCGAACAGCGTTTGCCCACCGCGTCTTGCAACACCAGCGATCCCAACGGAGTTATGAATCCAATCTGCCTACAAGAACTGTATGGGGTCCCTGCAAACGAGACGACCAAAAATACAAACACAATTCTCATTCCGGGGTACGCTGGGGCGTTCGCACAACCTTCAGACCTCGAGGTTCTTTTTGATCTTGCCTTGACACAGAGTAACGGCTTATTTCTTGTCCTAGCTTTTTCTTCAACTCAACCGGCCCGACGTACCGTCCAATACGACGTTCACCGTGACGAGGATCGACGGATCGAGCGCGTCGGATCCCGACTTCGTCGGCCTCGAAGCCGTCCTCGACCTTCAGTATACGATAGGTACGCATATCTTGGACCATAATTCGCGGAGATATTGATGCCCCAGCCATCCAGGTCTTGCGCCTAAAGTCCCCTCGGTGTTCTTATCGGTGGGTGGAACCGACTTCCCTCAGGCTTTGTTGGATACGACTACTTTCATCGACGGCCTCGAATCCCCTCCATCCGTCCTGTCGACATCATATGGCGCCGCGGAATCGACGTTCGGTGACAGCATGGCCATGTTAGTATTCTCTTCCATCAAGTCCTCAATCATGTTGGTTAATTTGTTCAACAGTAAACTCTGCAATGCCTACATGGCACTCGGCGCACGTGGCGTATCAGTCCTGTTTGGCTCCGGAGATGTCAGTCTTTCTTCATCGACCCCGATAATGTTGCCGCGCTGACCGACTAATATTTTATTTGTAGGGCGGTGTGCGAGGGCTCCACGATGACAATACCACCGACTGCAGCAACAACACCTTTGTCAGTCTGTAGCATCTGATCTCTCTTTCTTTTGACTCACGGGTTTTCTGTTTGCCTGTACAAGATACCTATTTTCCCTACATCATGCCCATACGTGACATCCATCGGAGGCACAGCGGGCTTTGGCCCAGAGGTCGCCCTCAACCTCACCGGCGGCGGCTTCTCCAACATCTTCGCCGCTCCGTCATACCAGACCGCCGCGGTCGCCAGCTACCTCGACACGATACCCGCCGAGTTCCCCGGGACGTTCAACAGAACTGGCCGCGGCTTCCCCGACATCGCGCTCCAGGCGTGGAACTTCGAGATTGTGAATAATGGAACAACAAGCCTCATCTTTGGAACGAGCGCGGGCTCGCCGGTCTTCGCTGCGATGCTCGCGATGATCAACGACCGGCTCGTCGCGGCAGGAAAGCCCACGCTGGGCTTCCTCAACCCGTTCATTTATTCCACAGGCTCTGCGGCGTTCACTGACATCACGAGCGGGCACAACTCGGGCTTGGTGTGCCCTGCGTCCTCGGTGAGGCATCATTCAGTTGGAAGCGTTTTGTTGCTAAAGATTCGGACGCATATTAGGTGGCCTTTGACGCAGCGGTTGGGTGGGATGCAACCAGTAAGTCTTTGTGGCGTGTTTCGTAGCTTTTGGCTGACCATTCGGTTGCTAGCTGGGATTGGTACCCCGCGATTCGCAGATTTATTGACTGCCGCTATGGGCCCGGCTTGAGCTGCAAACCCAGTGGGCCATTGAACGATTGGCATGGACTGACAATACCAATTGAAGCGCATACCCGATAGATAAAATCTGGAATTCCTAGTAGCTCACTAGATGTTAACATGGAATAATATTAATCGTACTGATGCAGTCTTGAATTTTCCAGCGGAGGGGAGAATATCTGAGTACCTTCCTGCGCAATTGGAATACCCCTAGAAATTATCTTTTTCAATGATCGCGAGTTCAGGATCATGTATACCTTTTAAACACGTGTAAAGAAAAAAAAAACAAAAGACGGCACAAATCATGACTTAGTACCGTAAGGGACGAGGTATTCGGCCACTCTAGCTAGTCGGCCACTTGGATGTACACTATATTAAGAGAAGTAGAATGGGTGGCTGAATGTGAATTCAATGTAGACTTTGAACAAAATATTGCGCTTCCTTCTAGGAATGATCATCGACTTACCCATTCCCGGTGGCTTCTCCTCTATTCAACTCGTTCTAACTCTCCACGCAGCCCTGGATTTTGTTTATATGGCTCAGTATCCCCTGCATAGCACAGAGACTCTCGCCCATCTCACCAATGCTCGAGAACGCTTTCACGAAAACAAAGACATCTTTGTGGATCTCGGCATTCGAAACAACTTCAGCTTCATCCCTGGGATCACTAAGCCGTATGCGGCTTTTGCGCAACCTCTCTATTCACCTGGTCGGCACGGATTTACTAGACTACTCACTTGTACCACCGGTCCGGGTTCAATCTCAAAGAACTCACGCTATTGGGTCTCGATATGAGCACGCACGATGTGATTCCTTTCCTTCAGCTCCTCCCATCGCTCCTCACCCTGCACCTGGAATGCTTCGGTTTCAACGATGATTTCTTTGCAGATTTCACATGCGACTCGGACATCAGAGCTACGCGCCCTTCGGTGACTCTTCCCCGCCTCCGGTCCCTGAAGTTCGTGGATCTTGAATTCGAATTCCGGGATGATGAGGATGAAATACGATTGCACGGAGGTGCAGTTCAAGTTGTCTGCATAGCTGAGGCTCTGTTCCGACCCACTAGCGAGAAAGCTCGAAACCGTCGTACTCTAGCTAAATGATCGTTCGTTTGATCCTGCTATTGCGTTGCGCCCAGGGGCATTATCCAGCTCTGGCGTTCTTCACTATTCCATGGATAAAGAATTTGGTGTGTGGATATAGCAATGGCGATACACACACCTTATATGAATTTAGCAGGGAGTACCTGCTTTTTCTCTCTTGCTGTTTGTAGCGCGAGCCCTGATGAAGGACAAATTAAAATGTTTCACCACACTTGTTGTCATTGCTTTCCTGCTGTTGTGCGTGCCCGCAATCGATCCCACAAAGAAAATTAATTCCTATTGTGCCCATTAAAACTTCTCCGATGATAATCCTGTCGGAAAAATCCTGGATGGGTTGTGGCGGCATTCAGCCGGTTACAAGCCGTCCCAAGGTTGCAATCCATCGGTAGCTTGCAACGGAAGGGTGAAGTGGGTGAGACGGGTTGCAATCCCTCGGCTGGGTTGTAATCATGTACAAGCCTATATACAGCTTGAGACCTTGCAAGTCATTTGAACTCGTTGGAACCCACATCGGCGGGAAGCCCAAAAAAAAAAAAAAAAAAAAAACAATAATGAAACAACAACCATATATTCAAAAAATACAAATACATCCCATCTAGCTAATGTCCAGCAGCGGTAAATATCATCGCTCCTCTCTCGCGCGTGTGAGCTTGCCATTGCGTAATGCCCTGGTCAGTGCGGAGGGGATACGGGCAGATTGGAGTATGCAGCCGTTGCATGAGACGTGGCGGCACGATACTCGAAACTCGAACCCGGACACGATTTGCGAGCGCAAACGTCAGGTCTTTAACATGACATTAGCCCGGTGACATATAAAATAAGAGGATGGCGACGTACCAGTGTGGCCCGCATTACCGCCAGGCAACAGGTTGTAGCCAATGCCGTACATCTCGCTTGTCGAAACCGGGGCGGGTCTTGCGATGACATAGATTTGAGGCTTGAATATTTGAAGGACCAGTAATCTTGATTTGAAGGAGATTTGACATGGGTTTGGAGAGGACACAGCCTTGAGGAAGACAGATACAGACTGGACACTTGGGATACAGGCTTGAGACTTGAAGACGGGGTACAGGCTTGAGGAAGACGAGAGCTTGGAGACAGGTGTGCAGAATCCATGCTTGCTCTAGAGCCACGGCGCCGGAAGGATTTACCTGCAGGACATGGGACTTGAGCGGGACACAGACCCTGGCGATGACGGCTATGCACAACGGCACGCTGGGGAATTTGGATCCAGGGACTTGAGCTGGATCTGACAATGGAGGGGGACAGATAGAGCCTGTGGAGGAGGAGCAGGGATGCCCAAGGGCGCGCATGCAGGTGGCACGCGTGCAAGAACACGGCCTTGGCTGGCAGGCTACAGAGAGCACGGAAAGAGGTGGAAAGTGTTAAAGGGACCGGAGAGTACTCATGAACAATATTCTCGGGCCCGACAGGTTTCGGTGGGCAGACAAGAGGAAGGGGGAAAACGAGATGGTGAATGGAGAAGGCAAGAGTGGCATGATCGCAAAACTAACATTGTGACTTGTTTGCTTGATGAGTGTTTCCAGCGCGCGGATCTTCGGCTATTTCTCCACTGATCACCGTGTTTGCGGTGCCTCGTCAAGACTCCAAAGCCCTCAAACCCCCACCGCATACAAGAGTGTCTCTTTCAATCAAAAAACCCGGAGATGCAGAAATTATGTGTAACTGACTGTCCAATGCGTGAATGGGGTGCAGGGTCAGTCATTATCGTGCTGGAACATTTTACGCGGAGCGTTATTGTGTCTGATCTTGGAGCACCATGTTTTTTTTCTACATAGTGGACTGTATTGACAAGTACATGTTCTTATCAGTTAATGAGATAGATCGAGCCATTCTATGTTTTAGATGCAATAAATGTACAATATTTCCATCTCTGTCTCTTGGTCTCGAGTCTCAAGCCTCAGGCCTTTTACAAGCCGCAGAAATCCGTCCTAACCCAGTAATTGCCTTGCAAAGTTTGCAACGGCTTCTCTCCAGTTGTAAGCCGCCCCGCCAATGGCTTACTATTTGTGACCAGGAAGTTGGCCACTTAAGCATTTATGCCACAGCCTTCGACTTCTCAGTGGCTTGGTCCCACCCAAACTGGGTCAGAATACATGCGTGCATCTTGCGAAGAGTTCGAGTGCACATGCACCAAAATATTCGAAGATTCAAGTCCGCAGTGAATTTATTTTGACCGGCAGTCCAACAAGGCCAAATAACAGGGTAGTTGGCCACCCCGCCAATTTACGTGTCGAGCTCTCAAATGGTGGTCGCCTGCACTTGACATGATAGATAGACGCTATATCGACTATTTATAACAGTTCTGGAGTAAATATGAGGTATAAAAATGGGTGGAATATCTGCTTCCGACCAGGGGTAAACCCTCAAATCTGGGGGTGTGAGATGAACGAGTATTCTGCAACTCAGAAAAATACTGAGTCAGCCCAAATTAATATCCAGGGTACTTAATGGAAAGTATTGAGACATACCTGAATGCCCAAGTCCATTCCAAAGTGCTGGAAGCTCCCTCAAAAAATCCGACAATTACCGAGGCCAGAACCGGGTGATTTGAGATAATGGCCTGCAGAGCTAACAGAAATGAATTGAAAAAATATCAAAATACCTCTCAGAATGAAGGATTGTATAGTAAAAAATTCTGTGTAAAGTTCCAGACCAATAGCATGGCGGTATCATGTACCGCGACGGTGGCCAGCATGACTGACCAAAAAAAGCCGACGTGTTTTCCTGAGTGTCTTGAGAAGGGTGGTTCAGCCAATTTGCATTCAGTGGTATTAAATCAGGAATCCCTGCATCGGGGGATCAGAACGAGCCCCCAAAGTCGTGGATCGGTGAAGAAATGGTGGAGAAATGGCGACGGCAAGTGAGAAGAGCGGTCCGACGCCAAGAAATTGATGTCCCCATCCTTCGGATTCCGGTTCGCGATGCCGTAGCTTTCGATCAACCCATCATTTTCGGTTGAATTTTGATCTGAACATTCGTTGGAGGTCGCACTCTGATTATACATTATGCCCAGTCACAATTTTCAAGCCCTAGATCTCTAGCTCCCAGGTGGCCAACTAGGTAGGGTGGCCAACTACCTGGTCCAAAATAGTAAGACCGGTTACAATCCCACACATTCCTATACAATCCCCAAATCCGGCTCAATCCGTTGCAACCAATTTGGGATTTTTCCGACACCATCCCGTAATCGGATTGCAAGCGGGGAGAATGTCGAGTGCTTTTTGTGATTTTGGACTACTAGGACTTTACAACATCTTTAATGTGAAAATTTGGGGTGCTTTTAACATCAGCTCTATATACTCGCATACTATGGATACTTGTTTTCAAACTTCTTTACCCGGGACCACAGTCCACAGCACCAGCATCGCAGCCAACATTGTAACCACCCTTGTGCCGAAGAGAGGTGAAAATTCGGCCCAAAGAGAGCTGAAAAACACCTACACAGGCTCCAGGTTCTTGATCCCCGTCTTTGAGGCGATAGCCCCGGTGACGAATGGGACAATGGCGGCCCCTCCTGTTGCAATCCCTGCAATCCAACCTATGGATCCAGTGAGAAGCCATCGTGGAAATACGCGCCCCGCCTGGTTCATCACGATCGGGTACATTGGGCCTAAGACAAGCCCGACAAAGGACACAGATATCGCGCCGCCGACGGGGGACGGTACGAGCCATATGACAAGCTCTAGCCTGATTTTTCGTCATGAGTGTCGCTCTCTCTTCCAATTAGGGGGGGGAACAGGATTTGTCTTACGCGATGGCGATGAGACCGTAGACGTACACAACATGCCGTTCGCCAATCTGTCATGCAACCATCCTTTCGTCGGACGTAAAACAGCGTCGGTGAATCAACTGCACCTTTTTGTTTACGGGTAGCAGGAGGATGCGTCCGAGGGTGAGTCCTAGATTTTTCGTTCATCGAAATCCCTGAACTACAACAGGAAACCTACCACCAAAGAAGCCAGCAGAGATGTATCCAGCCGAAGGGCCACCTCCACGGACCACGATCATAAAGGACACAATCCAACCTGAAAGACTCGCCTGAGAAGGAGTTCACTAGCATCTGGTTTTTGAATTCACCGCCGATTGTGACTTCTACTCCAACATAAACGAAGAGGAACAAAGCCAGGAGATGAACCGCCTTGATTGAAATGATTTGTCGAAACTGACATGCCTCGCTTTCTCTCTTTTCTCCGGTCTCCTGGCCAATCTGAGCTAGGCATTCTGTGAAGTGGTTCACATGTCGCTTGGTCGCAAATGGGCGTCTGACTGACCGTCCTGAGTCTTTGCACGGAAGACAACACCAAGAAATACAGTATTCAAAATGGTCACTCCGAGCGACACGATGTAATGGAATGACCAATGTTGCAGCTGAGCGAATTGGGTTGAAACAAGCGGAGCGACGAGAGCACCCGCGCCTAGGTGCGACGTATAAGAATGATATTTATTGTCCAAGCACAAGATGAAGAGTCACCATAGGCTGCTTGAACGAATCCCATTTTGGTTTCGCTTTTATCAGCAAGGCTGACCACGTATCCGTTTGCCTGTGCGTCCTTAAATGTAATCAATGAGATGTGATTGCATAAATGGAGAGGACTCCCAAGTCACCTGGATGGCTAACCCTATCCCATTAATAACGGTCGCGAGGACAAAGACGGGAAACGGCAATGCGGCGGCTTGGAAGGCGTACGCCACCACTTGCATAAAAGATCCTGGACTGAAAATTAGCAATTATCGGCAGGATCAGGCCAAATGAATTTACCCAAAAGTAGCAGCTGAATCTCTCGAAGTCAGAGTGAAGTTATGCATGAATCGCAAAACCCACACAGACCTTGCCAAATCCATATTTCTGGGTTAATAGGATGTTCGCTAATGCGCCTCCCAGGCAGCCCTGAAATAATATGAAGTTGATTTATTTAGGTTCCGTGAATCACGTACGACACATTGGAGAACAAAAATAAGCGATACGACTGTGTATCCTACCTATATTGAAACAAAAAACGCGTTGTAAGCACGGTATTGGATGAGTTGAGATAAACGACATACGTGGTATACCTCCTGAATTCTAGGTATTAAAGGACCCAAGCTGCCGTCGTTCCACCTTCATTTGACAAGGTTCATGTTAGTCGCATCAAAAAGCCTCCCGAGAGATAATTCACCCGGCGAGAAACAAAGTCCAGCATAGTGTTACCAACTGAATTCTTTCGTGGAGTTTATGTCGCGTTGGAATCGGTGAAAGTGAACCATCAGCCCTCTGTTCGCCAGTTAGGACTGGTTGGCTTTGCGGCGTACTGGAAGGAGATTGTGCCTCCGTTTTGAAGTCGTCCATAAGCGAACGTGCGTGCGGTTGAGAAGCGTTGGGGGCACCCACTTATAAACTGCTTCGGATAAGGATCACTCATTTAAACGGCCCGAGTTCCCGATGACTGGAGTAAAAAACTTTGGGGATCTTGTAGGAATGAGATTGAAGCTGAGTATGTAATTTCCTCTGTCGATGTTTGGTTGAGATTCTGCTCCAGCTGAACGACGCTCCAGCACATTGAGGTTGGTGTACAACGACATGTCGACACAGGTTCGTCTTTGGTCTACCTTGGTCTGCGGATAGTCTACCGTCGGTTATCAGTTGTATGAATGGGGAACTCATCTTCTCAGGCTGAATAACAGGACCGGGCTTGTTGTAGTTGGGAAAATTCGGACGAAATTGACGACCGACGGCAGGAACTCACATCGAAAGTTCGGACAACGGACTTCCAAGACAGGACGGAACATGCTACGAAATTCGACGGACAGAAGGAGCTTCTTGAGATAGCACATAACTACTAATGTTCTAAAAGTGGAAAACCTATAAAAGATTTGCTCAAGATGGGAGGAGGCACCCAGTGTGTGCTCAAGATTACGGATCCTTGCGGGCAGAATGCGGAGCGCGCTTCAATATCAAATCTCAGCAAGGTAACGACGAAATCAATGCCTGTGACGGACAGAAGAAACTTCTTTAGATAGCACACAACGACCAATGTTCCACAGGTGGAAAACCTAATAATGTTCAAACGTGGCAACCTATAATAGATTTGCGACTGATCTTCTTGTGATGACACATAAACGACTGGTATTCAAAACATGGGATTCGCTCAAAGTGGGAGCAAGCGTCCTGTGAGTGCTGACCGGTCTATAGCAATAATCCTCATGTCAATATACCCAGTGTGTACTACCTTGGCTCTTTGCCCGACCAATGCATATCTAATCCATCATAGTCATTCTGACGCTCTAAGTCCCTTACTGCACTGTAGTCTTTACAATTAGCGAAGAATAAAAACAGAGCCGATATTGAGGTTTATTCAACTGCAAGAAGTCAAAGTTACAGTAAACCTTTTTCGTTCCCCTTTCTGGCGAAACAGAACTGCGGACAGGTGTCTTAGGTATTTTTACGGCATCCTCCATAGCTTTTGTAGTTGAAGGGCACCGGGATTCAGTCATGTCCTAGCACCGCCGTCAAATTGTAATGGCTCATGTAGGCTCAGATGCCCAACCTATTCACGGATACGCTGCCACTCAGAACCTGCTCGGTCTAGACTCACATGAAGAGCGTAAACAGCTCTTAGAATATTCCTGATAAGAGGGGGAAAGATTCGGTCACCGAGAGCTCATCTCCTCTGCTGATTGGATGATCTAAGATTACAAATACCCCTTTCGCTTCTATTGTCATAACAGAAACAAAAATCGATCCTGACGCGTAAACGCGGTGCGCGCTTGGGTGAAAGGAACGGATGAGCTGTTCCCTGGAGTTTCTGTCTGGCTCGTTCCAGAATTGGACCCCAGGTAAATACGAAAATTTTGCTCACATGGTCCGAATCCCCAGTTATACGCTGTTCTACGAAGCTTTCTGTCTGACTCGTTTTAGAATTATACCCTATTGGAATAAGCTACTAAGCACCTACATAGAAAGTAATACGCTCTGCTGCTGGTTTCTACGTTATTCTAGGAGTCGTACATGATCCTGTTCCGGAGGCACCCAGTGTGTACTCAAGATTACAGATCCTGGTGCGCAGAATGTGGAGCGCGCTTCAGCGTTAACTTTCGGCAAGGTAACGGTGAAATCAACCTAACCCTATGTACACCTAAATCCAAGCTCAAGCCCGAACAAACCCGTTGCTGCAGGCGTAAGCCTTTTGGCGCAGGCGAAAGCCCGTTTGAAAAGTGAACTCTCCATCGGGGTGAACCACGGCAGCGAAACCAAGTACAAGGTATGTCGCCTGCTTGTTGCTATCTTCCACGGGTAACACTTTCCTAGAGGATATTCCAGAACCTTGGCTTCTCGTGCGTGATTGCTGTTCATTGCCTTGCAAGTTGCAATGGACGGCCAGGTCGGTCCGTTGGACTTCACTGCTGACAGTCAAGACAGTTGGCCGGCGGATGTGATAACACTCAGCTGTCATGAATACGAGTCTTATTTTTTTCATAAATGTTTTGCTGAAGCTTTTGTAGCTCAAACGAGAACTAAAACTACTTTCGCACCGGCGAATTGGTCATTCCGCTCGCTCCCACCGGCGATTTTTCTAGAAATAACTGGACCGACCGTGTCGACTTTATTGAAGGGGCCCCAAACCGATCCCCAGCACATCCGCTATCACTGCCGTCGTGAAGAAGCTCAAGACCGAGCATTGGAGCAAGGTCATTGTCGCCGCTCGGGCTGTCGCCGTGCAGCGTGATGAGGGTACTCTAGTAGCCATCTTCGTCACTTCGTTACTTCGCTTATTTCGCTTATTTTCATGAACCCTTGTCACCTTGATCGCATGTAGTGAAAGTTCGTTACTTCTGATGATTTTCTGTGAAAGTTCGTCATTTTAACTCGGCACATTCAAGAACCCGGAAGCATCGGTCATCAGTGTTCCTTCAGAACAAGGCCGGGCGGGTTTTTTTATATAGATACCTTACCCCAATGCTAACTGCTAACCACAACCCCTAACCACTAACTGCTAACCCCTAACTCCTAACCGCTAACCTCTAACCACCCAAACCACCTAACCCAAACCTAACCGACCATGCTCGGCACACTGCTGATACCCAGCATTTTGTGATGCACTGAGCAGTTGCCGTGTAACAAACAACTCACGAACTTTCCCAAAAGCATGCCAATGTGACGAACATTCACAAGTTCCCATCAAAGTCATGAAGATTCCCGAAGTTAAGCGAGGTAACGAAGTGACGAAAATGGCGTGGCCTCGCGCGATGAGTTGCGCGAGGGGCCCGTGGGATCTATTTGATTTGAATGCACCGTGATTGTGGAGATGTCCCGTTTGTAACTATGAAAGAATCAGTTTAGATGAGGGAGCGGAAAGACTTGACAAGTATTCTATGATAGGCAGAATATCGGTTTTTTGGGCAAGGAGCGATGGCGATATACACTGGGTAAAATGGCATGAGAGATGGTCAAGGTATTCACTGCTTTAGAGCTTTGAACCGGTAAGGGGACACACGGCGCTTGCTCCCGCCTTGATCGAATCTAGGTTTTTCTGTTTTAACATTCCAGTTATTATCCTTCGTCAGAACCCAGACCGGAATCTGGTGACTCTCTTCTCATTAAGTGGTCCCATTCTTCAGTCTTCGATAATGATGTTCACGATCCACTTGGATTTCCGGTGCAATATTAGAACGATGGCATGCATTCTATGTTCCTTCTGTCCGTCGGCTTTCATTGCATGTGCCTTACTCTCTTCCAGGCCCGTTATCCGGACTTTAGAGGTGAGCTCCTGCAGTCGGTTATCAGTTTCGTCGGGCTATTGATCAGCCCCCGGCTCTGCCCGTTCCATTCTTGTTCCTCCATTACTAAGAACTCGGGGGAAAGAGTGCGAGTGGGCGGACTCGACCGGTGTTCATAAGTATGGGACAAAACAGATGAGGCGCAGTCATTCTCATTCCTACATATTTGTAGAATTGAAGGTGAACTAAATCGAAATGAGCAGAATTACGTATTTCGGACCACCGGACTTCTTCTGATTAGCGAGAATAATGCATGAATATACTCACTCTGGAGAAAGCGATGTTTCGGGGCTCCTGATAACGTTCCTGGTACCTTAAGTATCAGGAACAGAATAGGTACTCCCAAAACTGTTCCAGAAACAAAAGGTTTCTGGAGTACAGAAACCGTTCCCTAGGCCGTAAGGTTTCGGGAAGGGTTTCCGAAGCACCGAAACTATTAGTTTCAGTGGGTGGGCCGGTCCGGTCCGTTGGTCCGGCCACTAAAACCAATTGTTTCGGGAACGGTTTCTGCGGTTCCAGAAACCTTTTGTTTCCGGAACGGTTTTCATCCAACAAAAATGTTCCAGAAACCAAAGGTTTCAGAGCCCCCAATTCTGTTCCTGATACTTAAGGTATCAGGAATGTCATCGGGAGCCTAGAAACATCGCTTTTTCCGAGTGACTCGGTGTTGTATTTCTGATCCTACGACAAAGAAGCGCTCACCGGCGCTTTGGGCCGGCTCCCACATTATAAATAAGCAATGCCTGTTAGTTAACCGCAGTTGTATGGGAGAGTTATGTCATGCCTCATGTTTCCCGAAACTGAACCTCTGGGCTCCGATTGCCCAGAATTGGATGAAAGAGCTCTGTAACACGAATGAAGAGTGCGCGGCTGTTTAAGATGACATGAAACATACTGATCATATGAAGCAAGCTATTGATATACCATCGGGTTTGATATATAATCCCTTCACGCGTTCCGTGTTAAGTGGGCAAATTATGTCACCAAACCATAGATACTCTCTACTTAAGCACTGGATCTTAGCACTCATTTTTCTAGCACTACCCGTTCTTTTTTTTGTCTCCAAGTTGCAGAATACCCACCTGACAATCAGTCGCAATGAAAGCCAACTTTGCCCCGGGTATTGTTGTTCTCAACAAGAAGTACTTTCCGACGGACTCGCTCTCTGCTGCACAAGTAGGGGCCAGTTCCTTCAGTCTTTCTGTCCTCACAGTATTGCATGACGCACAAATACTTCGCGGGCTAGTTCTATACAAGCGAGATGAGGCATTGGACGAGCCCCAGTTGGAGGTCGAGCCGAACTTCTGGGGTGAGGTCTCTGTCGTCACCGTTTTGTTCAACTTCCGCATGGCGTCATCAGATATTGCCTCCGGTCTGCGCGATGGCTTCAGCCACATCATGTGCCAGGGTAACACGGTCGTCTCTCCGATCGTGTACTACCAGACCGACACCATTCTCCAGTATCACCCGCAGGGATTTCGGTTCTGTGTGACCCACCACGGCCCGTTCGTCTCGCACTTCATTGGCAGCTTCTCCGCTCCCCTGGCTCGGCTGGCGTTTGGTGGGGACTCTGGCAAGGTCGACATCCTTGACCGGCAACAGCGGGCGGGCATTGATCGGCTATTGCAGGACCCTCTGGGCACTGTGCTAGCCCATTCCAGGCTTCAGCAGCGCATCCTGGAAGAGGAGGGGCTAGATGAGATGCGTTTCAAGCATCTGCGGCCTCCGATCGGGGTACCCCAGTGCGGTGACTTCGCTATCCTGGACCAGCCGATGCCAGCGTTCATATCAAGCGCTAAAATCTTGCTTTTCACGGCTGTTGCACGATTAGACTACTTCAAGAATGTGGAGCTCATGGTCCAAGTTGGCCTTGAGCTCTTGGACAGAGGCTTTCCCGTCAGGATCCTTGCCGTGGGCGATCCGGAGGGTGATGAGACCCGCCGACGCGCACTCTTGGACTCGATACCTATCAACAAGCGACCCAACTTCATGCTTCTCCCCAGGTTTCCCAAGGATCACCTCTACGCTCTGTTCGCTGCAGCGCGCAAGAACGGTGTCTTCCTTTGTACTTCTCGCTACGAGACTCTCGGCATCACGCCCCTGGAGGCCGCAGCGAGCGGTGTAACTACACTTATGACGGAGTCGAGCACCGTTGAAGCCTTGGCATACATGCCCAAGTGCTGCCGTGTTCCTGCGACGAGTCCTGGAATTGCGGCTAGAGTGCAGATGGTGTATCATGACGGAGTGAGCAAGTGGGCCGAGATGGTCAAAAGCCACGTCCGGCCCGCGACCTCTCTCGTTGGCTTCCGGGACGATATGTTGGGAAGCTGGTCCGATATGTCCCTCTGCGACGTTGCTCTCCCCGCTCGTCGCTGACGTGCCTCGCGTCGCTCTGCATTCATAAACGACGTTTCCGAGATCACCGAGCTCACCCGATTCAAACACGACCATACGCCTCTTCGTCTTTCCGCCACCACGTCGCGCTGCTGTTCGTCCCGATCATCGTCACTTGTCCACGTCCCACTCCGCTGACATTCCCGACTTCATTGCTATACTTCACAGCCTTTTCACCCCTCCCTTCGACTCCTTATTTAGATTTGGTCTCAGACCGGCATCCTTCCATTGTGCCCTCCTATTTTCATTTATTGCTTATTCTGTATCTAGCAGCACTTTCTACACGATCCCTCTTGCCCCCTTTCATCCCTCGTCTTCTCGCATCCCGGCCCTTGTCGCTGCCGTGGATTATAAGGCTCCAACCAATGCAGTTTACAGGTATCTAGACACATCCAAATGATGTGGATCTTCGTCAGGTAAAGCTTTGATACATCCTGAAACTTGCCATAGGGTCACAATCCTCAAAATCTCAGTCTATCATGCTTGTAAACACATGAGGACAATGAGCAATACACTGCAATCAGGAAATATTGTGAAGTTTGAATCCACTGCTGAGATTTACAAACCTGACTCTATGACAACTTGCAGAATGTATCAGAGCTTTACCTGACAAATTCCACATCAGTTGGATGTGTCTAGATGCCTGTAAACTGCATTCATTCACAAAATGGCCCATTAAACCAATGTCACCAAATATACCCCATTTTCATAACTTTCTTTTCATCACTAATTCAGCATGAATTGGCTGAGTATTTCTATTCAGATTTCATGTGAATCGGTGCAGCACTCATTGAGATATTGGGAATTCTTTGAAAACATCCCTTTGATCTGTGCCTTTGATACTGTCAATTGCTGTAATCATTTGTTATAATTTATTTTCGTCTAGGCCCAGGTCCAAACTAAACGAAAATGATAAACGGTTTTTACCATTTAAAACGTTTAAAAAGGAAAATGGTTGGGGCCTTAGTGGATTACCGGCACAAGTTCATTGAGCATTTAGGCCCCGATCGGTGTGACTGCTTTCTAAGGCAGATCCCGCCAAATCACAAGGCATATGCCTTACGGCACTAAGCATGTGCTTGTGATTTGGCGGGGTATGCCTCGGAAGACAGTGACACCGATCAGGCCCTTAGTGCTTTTGTGGGTCAGGGCTCATGCCCAGGCTTTCGAGTCCGTCTTGAGCTATGTGCGTAATAAGCCTGACCGCACAGACGCGGACTGCCCATGGTAAGGCTCCAACCGTTTCCGTGTATAAACATTTATACACGGTTTTAACCGTTTTCATTTCCATCTTATTTCCTCAGGAGGTCAAACAGTTTACAAACTGTTTATAAATGGTTTAAACGATTGGAAGATCTGAATTACTCCCAGGGGTTTTACTGGCGGGAATCTGACAGAAACTTGATAGCTGCTGGGTCCCTGAAGCTGCCCCCTCAGTCTCCCAATTAGCAAATATGTGTGCACCAGCAATATATCACTCAACTATTAGCAGGAGCCAATCCAAGTATGAGAATTGTTCTTGTGATTGATGGCTGGAAAGTCGGGATTAATGCGCCGCGCGGCTTGCGCCAAGTCTTTAGCAGCAACCCAAATTTTCATCATGTCAGTATGCGATCGCTTACGTCTATTGCCTCTGGTTTCAATTGCCGTTGAATTAAATTCTTCAACTCACCCGAGGTTCCTGTCACTGTATGTTCATTCCCAAGGTCATCCAAAGTATATGTTGCAGGTGTGGACTTTTTCTCAACCAAAATTATTTGATGCAGTGACCAGCAGCGGACGAGAGGGATATGGACCAAATTAAATAGCTGGTGGCCCAATACGTATGTTGATTTGAATGCCCATAAAAAAATACCATTTAAAACGGTTTAAAACGGTTTTAAACAGTTTAGATACCGTTTCCGTTTAATTTTCCCAGGCCCATACACGAAAACTAAATGGTTGGAGCCTTAGCCCATGGCAGTCTACTCCCTCTTTACCATCGCGGGCACCGGGACGGGTCCCATCGTCGTCGGCTGGATCGAGATGTTCCTCGGTTGGGGCTGGATCCAGTGGTTTTACACCATGTACGCCCTCCCAGCTGTCGCGGATGTGTCATCACGCCCACCTGCAGCGCCGGCGGCCTCTGCATCGTGCTCATCGTCGTGGTCATACAGGAGACTGGTCATACAGGAGACACGCATGGGGACCATGCTCACGTGCAAGAACAAGGAGCTCCGAGCCAAGACGGGCGACGTGCGCTACTGCGCCCATGCCGAAGAGACGCGTGGGCCGTTCAGGGGTCTACTTGGGTCAGCGCAATGCCCCCGCTCATTGCGCCTCGCTACCTTCGGCTTCTTCTCACTTTTTGACTCTCGCTTCGCCGTCCTCCCCCTCACAGAGCCGACAATGCTCTCTTCAGCCTCTGTATCGCCTTCGCATGGAGCATCATGTACAGCATGTTCGAGTGCGTCGTTCTCTGCGAGATATACATTGAGCTGATTTATGTATGTCATAGGTCGATGTTGCCCGTCTTCTGGGGTCTCTACAGCTTTAACCAGGGGCAGGCGGGCCTCACCTTCACCTGCATGACGTGCGTGCCTCTTCCTCCGTCTCTCTCCTCTCCTCGCATCTCCGCCCTTGCCCTTCACATTATCTTGGTCGATGACTGTAATTGCGTCAAACACATAGCATCGGCGCCCTCCTCGGATTCGCGACGAACCTGTACCAGGAGTCGCTCTACCGGTGCGTCCTCCTCTTCCTTCTCCTTCCTCTCGTCGATACTCCATAATCCATTGTACTCTATTCCACAATTCATTCCAGTATAATCCGTACCATTCCACTCCCCATGATTCAAGTTTCTTAATCTCGACGACCCTAAATCACTGATCCCTTATCACCTTGGAGACCTGCGCAGCAACAACATCCACCATTTTAACAACACCTCCATCTCTTCCGCGCGCCTTGAGGCCGCCAACGCTCGAGGCGACTTCGACCCCCTTAGTACGAAAGTTAACTGCCTGACCGATATGATGAACAACCTTGTCAGTCACAAACTCAACCCGTTTGAACACTTACTCACCAAGAACTTCCAGATGGGGTGGGAGGCGCTGATGTCAGTCGATCAGTGGTCGATGCGGGACTGGCTTGCCTTACCGGCGGACGATTCTCAGAGGGCCTTATTAGGAGCCGGTGCAACTGTTTTATTCATCTTCACCTTCTGAATGAGAGGTCCTAACACGATCGTTGTTTTCTTAGTTCATCAAAAATCTTGAGACGTTTACTTCATCCACAAGTAATCGTAAGTTTTCATTCTCACACCGCGTCGAATCTAGTGCGCTCGTCACCGATACAAGCCTCTTTGACTGTGCACTGTCGGAGATGATTCTTGATCCAATGGACTTTGACTACCAGCCAACACCAGACTGATTCACTGTTCGGTAGGTTTAACTCCTACGCGGTCGAGTAAACTTTGGATGATGAGAGTTATAGGGGAGGTGGAGAAAATATTTCGAACGCTGTCATCGACCGCCTCACCCATCCCGTGCAGCATGGCCGTCGTGTCACCACCGTCGCTTCTTACACCGGGCGGAAAAGTGACGACATGTCAAATCGACATGTCGTCACGACATGTAGTCCCCATGTATTCCAAAGGTCAGTTTCCTTTCCGTGACTTTGTAACGCTCTACTTACCTCGCTTTCTTTGTTCTATCTTTCTCCACGCCGTCTGAGCCAACCGGTTTGGACCCCCCTTTCACCCAAAGGGGAATTCACATCACACATGTGTATGTGTACGGCCCGGTTGCTACGTTCTTTGTTCCTCTCCCTCGCTGTCGCCGGTGTCGACGATGCTCGACGCCGGCGAACCTAGCGCTTCTACTCATAGAATTTTTTTTTTGCTACTCTTCTGTTCATTCACCTTCACAATATATTGCAGTCTAATATTCGGCAAAGTCCATGAGGTGCAGAAGTAACAAAGGGCTATTGTAAAAATATCTCGTTCCTCCCATAGAGTGGCGCATGTGCACTGGATGGCTGAGGACGAGGAGCGAGACGAGGCCGGGAGCACCCCATGTGGGGCAGAGGCTGTCGGAGGCAGGGCTGTGGAGCCACCGGACAGATGCATGCCTTGGTAAGATTGAGTAAAAAAAAAAAGGGAGGAAAAATGAGGACGCATCAGGAATACAGCGGACATCGTTGCACCGGCAAGCAGTGGCGAGTATGCCGGTGTCGGGCGTCGTCAACACCGGCAGGCAGCGCTGCATTCGCCAGCATCGAGCATCGTTAACACCGGCGACAGTGAGGAAGAGCGTAGACACATACACACGTGTCTGTGTGATGTGAATCCCATTTAGGGTGCAAGGGGGTCCAACTGGTTGGCTCGGGCGGCTTGAAGAAAGAAAGAACAAAGAAAGAGACGTGAGTAGAGCGTTACAACGTCACGGAAAGGAAACCGACCTTTGGAACACATGGGGACGTACATGTCGTGACGACATGTCGATTCGACATGTCGTCACTTTTCCGCCCGGTGTTACGTGTCTTAAAATACCCCCTTTCAGAATGAAAAGGGATCTGTGTGGGTCTGAACGAGCCTTAATTTTTGACTCCTTCTAAATGGGTTTGGCATCCCGGCATCCGTGAATCGGCACTCATGACCCGTCGCTCGGCATTACAATGTCTTTTTTTGTTTTCTTGCCTTTACCTCATCGGCATCTATGATCTACTCCTCGGCATCTATTACTGGTCCCTTTTCCTCCTTCGGCATTCCTTTCCGTCATAAGATTGTCCCAATGACTCTGAATCGCTTTTTGCTCCTTTGGGGCGTGAGCGACTCATTTGTGGTTCTTCGACTCATTTAGACTCATTTCCCACTCCGTATAATTCCTGTTTCCCTTCTTCGCTCCTTGTGCATCTCATGCCTGCTCACTTCGACAGTGTTCTCTACGCTATTGTCGGTTGTGGACTTGCTGAGGACAGCCTCATCTTGGCCGCTTTCTTGGAGGCTAGAGCTTATGTGTTTTCGAATGCTACCTTGTCTACTGCTCATCATAGTCTTTACTGTGCTGGACTGTTGTGTTGACCCCTTGCTCTGTCAATTTTGTTCTCAGTCTGCATTGTAATAACTTCTCAGCCATGGTGAGGTTGTGCCCCATTAGACAGGATGCGCAAAGCCGCATGGGGCTTTTTCAGTGCGCAAGCTGAGCGCAGGCAGCTTTTTTTTTTTTTTTTTTTTGGCTCCGGTGGTCAGAGGGTGTCATTCGACACTCATAGTGATATCCTAGAGCGAAAAAAGTATATTGCTGTGTGCCGCTTTGAAAGCCGCATGCGGCTTTTGCGCATCCTCTCTATTATTTTGATCTGGCTTGAATTCATTGGGACAGGCATGTCTGGATTTCTTTCCAGTTGGTTTGTTCATTGATGTGGTTTCAGTTCCTTGTTTTCTTCAACCAAGTATGTCCCTGCTTTTGTCTTTTTCTTAAATTTCCTTTCCAGTTGAATTGCATCGTAGCAGAATTTTGAGTCTTTGCATTTTTATCTCCAGTCCATTTCGCTGATTTATATCTAGTAGGTCCGTTCAGTGCGCTTATTTTTTGTCTTATTGCCTTTCAGCTTTATAGCCTGTGGTTTCGCCACGAGATGCCCATTCTTCTGTTTTTTCTAACTGCCATGGCTTATGTCCAATGTTCTACTGCTCTGCATCCATCTCCCTGGCTTCCGCCGAGCTCGTAGTCGCGATTGGCCCTACATTTAAACCCATTTCAGCGGCGGCATGCCGCCGGCGCCCCAGCGAACTCGAGCCGAACGAAGTTCGGGCGAGGGTGAGCTGGCTAGGCTCACTGCCAGCCTGTCTATGATCGCAAAACAAATGTTGTAGTGAGTGCGGAGTTCCATCATGTTCTTCTGAGCTTTAGCGACCCCCAGAGTTCAATTCTTCTTTGAACATCACCAATTTAGAAGTTGATACAGTTGGTTTCCACTTCGGGATATCCTACCTCCCCCCAAGTACGTGCCCAGGGCCTATCCGCTGCAGGCAGTATGTCCGGAACTCTCTCTGTCCCAGTCCACTGGAATCAATGACATTCCCTAAGATGCTCACCCTGGCGGCATTGTCTGATGCAAGAAAAAAAATAGAGGTCCATTAGAATGTATACCATCTTTCTAAATTCCAAAGAGCCTCCGAGACTCTCGACTTTTTTGCTTCCATGTTGTATTGAGGCACCACGATTGATGTCCAGTAAAAAAATGTGTTTGGTACCCTTGAATTATAATGCCAGACCTCTCCCCAAGGTGATCTCTAGTTCATTTTGTTTGGTGTTTAGTGAAAGGGGGTTGTGCCGTGCGTGCGCGGCCGTTATATAGCTAATTTATTTTAAGCTCGTTATTTTGTCACGTTTTTCCGCCAACCTGGATCGATTTTTGATACTGACGTAGTTGATTCATGTTGGAAATGTTTCCTTATAAGTTTAAATTGAATGCCGTGATTTCCATGTATGGAACATTTTACCTCATTTGCGGTGAGTCATTGCCTTTTTTACGCTATTCAATCTGACTGTAGACCCTTCCTAACAAGCCGAGATCCTGGAGCACGTTGACAAATGGCCGTCGTGTCATTGTGCCGGATCCGGCCGAAACCGCCAGACAAAGTATTAATACAGCCAACATACACACCCTCATATCTCCACCATTTCTCGTCCATTCGCCATGATTTTAGTACTGCCAGAAAGCGTAGAAAATTCCCATTCTATCTGCAAGGGAGGGCAAGAGCTGCAGGGAAGCGGTTCACTAGTTTTAAGGACATGAAGTTACAGCTGTTTTGTAAATAATATACGGGTTTCGTAAATCATTGATACTTGATTTGTGCTTACCTCTGTTTGTGAAAGTGTCATCGGCTAGAGCAGCTCCACACTGCTGTACAACTATCCCTGCTCGCATTACGCTGCAACTCGAGCCATTCAGCAGGAATGGCTGACTCATTGTCTTCAATCTTGTCAGAATGGCACAGTTGTGGCTCTGCGATGTCCAGCGGGGTTTCACAAAAGACAAACACCATTCAGCAGTGGCTCGGAGGTGTGGAGCCGGGGACGCAACAGCAAACAGAGGTAAACCAAAATCGAGTATCAAGGATTTACAAAACCCGTATATTATTTACAAAACGGCTGTATGTTCAGTTCTTTTACCTCATTGAAACGGTGCGCTTAACTATAAGCTAGAAATGCGACTATTGTTGGATGCTAACAAACACCACAACTAACAACCACACAACCAACTACTATCACTCCCAAAGAACAAGCACGCTCCCTTGGTGAGTTCGGGTCCGAGTCGTAGTATGCGACTACTGGTTTTGAAACCCAATGTGATAACGAATCTTCACTAATCTGACTGACAACAATGCCCGCGGCACTTCAACTATGCAGGATTTGTACGGAACAATGACCCGCGGCCTCGATGATCGAGTAATATATGTGGTTTTGGGTGGATACAAGACGAGAGGAAGACTAATAGATAGTTTCGTCTACGTCAGGGCAGAGGTTGTAAGGTTTCAACAGCGAATCCTCTTAATTGAGGTCACAGATCCTGCTTCCAATCACTCTCACAACAAGCAATTCTCGTTGTAGACCTTGGCTTAACCTGCCACAGGTACCTTTTGCTCTACTTCAAGGCTTAAGCACCTTGCTGGCGACCAAACTGATCTTCCTGTTGGTTACCGAGGGCAATCTCAACCACAGATGCAACTAGCGAAGCAGATGCGAAGCAACAAGCCCACTCAGGTAGGTAAACCTCTCATTTATACATGAAGACCGCCCGTGGGGTCGACAACGTGAAGCTTAACTTCTTAACTCGAACTGAACTAGAGCCAACAACCAAACTTCGATTTATAGACACACTACAAACAGAGGTAGATACTAATCTCCGCGAATTGGCCTGAGAACAACCGCAACAATGTCCGCTGTGGTGTACTGGCCTTCCGCGGGGTCCTCGAGCCCTATTTATACTACTGGAATATAGATTTACATGTGAAAAACAGAGAGTGAAAACAAAAGAAAACAAAAGATGTCCATGCGTATCTGATGCGTCATCACAGGCCAAGAGAAACCTTTCGCATGGTTCTCACGTCCTGATTTGGGTATATGGTAGGTGCCGCGGGCTGCCGTCTGCAACCGCGGGCCTGGAACCTCTGGGCGCAGAGTTGAATCCGCCCACTAGGATAATGCTGCTATTGTCAAAGGGAGCCCGTGGGTCCGTTACTTGTCGGTCTGTACCCACGATCCCACTCTAAACTCCGGTCCAATGGAATAAATCCCATTGCTCCACTCTGTGTGTCTCTGTTTGTCACTAGGGACGCGATGCGTCTCCCCACATGTACTCTCTCTACGTAGTTCTCCTCTGTAACTGCTTTCCGCTTGCTTCAACAGGGGCCGCAGGCCTTGCCTCGACCCTGCGGCCTATTGCCAGTCTGGAAGGACGGCCTGCGGTCTACGTAAACTGCCTGCGGCCGACTCCCTTAGCCTTCAACCCACTCGCTAGTACTCTGTAAGTCTCCAAAGACTTCCTCTGTGCAGTCGTTGGTCCTCTATTGTAGGATACAACTTCTGAATGATGACTTCTGGGGCTTTTGGGTATTTATCTCCTCTTTGTGTATGAACAGCGGCCCGCGGAGTACGCTAGGCTTGATCTATACACTACAATCAGCAGCTCGGAGCTCACTCTGATCCTCCTTTGTATCACCGAACAGAAGTCCAGAGTACTAGTGATAGTACCACTAGAAACTACCTTGCAACTCTTATAATATGTGTTTGTGAGCGCAAAAATAGCTAGATGACGCATACTTGGCGGTGTGCCGTCTCATCATACTGCCGCCACTGATGGGCTTTCAGACGGAGTGGCCCACGAAGGACTGTCAGAGCGTTTAGCCTGTGTACCCCACAAAGAAAAACACAACTTAGAGCGCCATGGGATACACAAAAAATCTATGAACAATGAAGGTTTTTGCTCGCCATGGGGTACGCTAGATTGCCGTTATCTACTGGCAGAATTATCTACTCACATCAATCCTTCACCTTGGCCATATGTGTTGATAGCATATTGCAGAGGCCACGGCAGACGGCATTACACAACAAAGAGCCGAGTCCACTTTGCCGCTGCCTCATCGACATTCTGACCATCCTCCACATCATTCTCGTGCCCAGCTGGGCGGTGAAGACGTAAGTGCACCGCTGCTTGGTTCTTCCAGCCCTGTCAAACTCAAGAAGCTCACCATTTGGTATGGACGCGTCTGCTGCAAACCGGGTGCGATTACCTGCATTCAAAGTGTTTTTGAGGTGTGATATTCTTCGCACAGTTAATGCAGGGGAGTCAGATTTTCAGTGCAATTTTCAAAACCAACCAATTCTGGACCCACTGAGCTGAATCTCGCCAAAAAAGGCAGTATAAAACATCATCTAACTCACTGGATTCTAAATCAAATATCTTTGTACTTGGGAGGTCGGAGTATACGGTCACTTACTGTGCATTGATGCAATTGTTTAAATCTTCCGGTGAGGTACACATTCACTTGGCATATCAAATGCAGCCAAAAGAGGTAGGTACAGAATGCTGTCTCCCTCGACTATTTCTGGCTCCAAACTTTCACTGGTGAAGGCCTTTCGAAGTGCCAGAAATTTTTCTTGCATAAGGGCGTGGGCTTCCGTATTTTGGGTCCCAACTGTTGCGACACTGGGCACGTCAAATGGAAAAGCATCAGTGCCAAATGTCATGTATTACAACAAATTTTTACTCCAATGACTTTTCCCTCGGTAACGGAGGCTATAGAGCCCCCCGGAACTGACACGTTTTATTTTCCGAATTTTAGAGCTAGAACAACATTGGCACTGGGCGCAGCAAATCTGGCGACAAAAGGCATGAGACAAATATCATATATCCCAATGAGTTCCCAGTAAAACAGCTTATCTGCGAGAGATGCCCACAACAGGAACCAAATCCACCGTTTGCTGTAGTTACTCGAATGTTGCGGTCAAGCGCGAGTCGGCGCAGTGTGTCACAATTCTGCTGGGTCGGGCTCGTCGGTGAACGACGGCAGCTCAAGTTGAAGTTGTGGCGTGCCGGTCTTGGTAAGCGCCCCGGATTCCTCTAAGAATTTGGCCAAGGCTGCTACACCATCTTTTGTGCCCAGTATTTCGGGCAGGGAAATATCCCTCGAGGCCTCTTCAAGGATATGCCGTTGGCCCTCGTAGCGTGGGCACTCGCGCAAGATATGGAGTCCTCGCCACCTTCGTCACTTCGTCAGACCGGCTATTTTCAAGAAAGTTCGTCGCCTCAGTTAAATTTAGAAAATTTGGATCTTCTTCGTCACTTGGGACTCTCCGCCGTGAATGTTCGTCAGTTCACATCCTGCCGCGCAAAAGTTCGTCGGTTCAACATCGGTTCAGTTGAGTGTTCCTTTTGCATGTAATATGTGTTCATACAAGTCCGGCACACAGGAGCTAGAATGGATATTCACAGAGATTCAAAACGAGGAGGATAGTAAACAAAGAGTAAATTTATTGAACGTGTCTATGTACATTCAGGGAATAGAAATAATTTGAACCACCCAGTGCGCACGAGCACCGCTGGCTGCTACCCGCCGCATCATCAAGTCGGCACGGCCAAGTCCGCGCGCGGGCGGCGGGTCCAGTCCTCTTCTCCCTTCCCCTCCCCTTCCTTTCCCCACCCGCACTCCCCGTACCCGCGCTCCCTGCGTCCATACAGTGCCACGCCACCGTGCCGCCCACGCTTGCACCGCCGAGTCGGCGCGGGCGGTGCATTGATTCCCCTCACTTCATCTCCATTTCATTCTCCCCCACCATTCGCGTTCCCCACGGCCCCCGCGTCCTTGTACACCGCCGCCCGGGCGCGCGCGTCGCCGACGACGCATGGAGGCACTTTTGGGACTTCTCCGAAGCCACAACCCGACGTGCGAGGGAGTCCCAGGCCGCGTGGGCTACTGCGCGCCCTGACTGTCCGGCAGTCGCACACTACTCTGTAACGAGTACGCATCATATTCGCGTCGTCCCGCATCCACACTTGGCGTCGCTATCTCAGTGTCTGCGTGAAAAAAACATGCCGCATCCCCACATAGGAGTAAGCTGCTGTACTCCTCAAGGCACACTACAAAATACGGTGGAAAAAATATACGAGACACAAAACGCACCCCACAGCCCAACAGATGAGCAGATAAATACTCGCGGCGGAACACGCGATACTATGGAAAATAGGCCCGTCAGAATACGCCTAAAAGGCGACGTCGCCTACGCCGTGACGCACCTAGCCCCCAAAACCTGGATCCCTCGTTGACAACGGACACCTGGAGTCTGGAGCACTGTTTGAAGGAGCGACGATGCGTGTTCACGCATAGACGATGTGCGTTCCCGCATTTCAACGGGGCGTTCGGGCGGATGGTGGTGGTGGTTTGAGAGAAAGAGCAGATTGTGGCTGCGGTGAGCCACGTGGTTCTTGTGGCGGCATGGTTGAACCGACGAAATTTCGCACTGGGGAATGAACTGACGAGGATTCGTAGCGGAGAATGCGAGGTGACGAAAATTACTAAAATTTGCTAAATTTAGGTGAGGTGACGAACTTTCTCAAAAATAGCCGAACTGACGACGTGACGAAGGTGGTATAGACTCCTTTAATACCTATTTTGTAAATCCTTACGCAGACCACCATATGCACGAGTTTTTCTCATAGTTTATACTGCTACATCTCATGTAATATGTACAGAATTTATCCGAAGCAAGCTTGTGAGCTTGCTGGCTTTTTTGACCTTGTCAGCTTGCAAGTTATTTGTCAAATCGCTGATGGACACAGAAATTGAGACTATTTTTTTTCAAGGGTCTGTTCAAACCGTTTAGAAGTCAGCCCGCCCAGTCCGCCGATGAAATAGGGCGAAGAACGCGTCGAGACGCGTCGAGTGTATGTCCACGTGAATTCCGAAAAGGGAAACTTACATAATAACGCAGGCTCCCTACTAACCGGACGTGGTAACCAACAGACTAAAGTCGCGTCGCCTCCTCCACAAACATCGCAGCCTGGGGAAACATGGTTTTCAACTCGCGCACCGTGAGAGTTTTGCCTATTCGCTATCATACATCTCAATCATTTAAAACGGCCCTCTCCAGCAGCTTTTCGTAATCATTGCTATGACTATGACACCCGCCAGCATGGCACAGACCGTCGATCTCACCTGCAATAGCAATGGGGCCGTGTTCAGCTGCTCCAGCTTCATCTCGAACTTCTGCAATTCTATCAACCCGCAATCGGTACATGGATCCGTCGATCAGGACTCTGTTTAGCAGTGACCTCCGCAACAGGTGGGAGCCGGCAGTAGCATTTCGACCTGCTACAACGGCCCTCCCGCTGGGCATTCATGTGTGGAGGCCAAGCACGGAACTAATGTAACCTGGAACTGACGTTTTATATGCCATAAATTCTACAGGCCTCCTCAAAGCAATGAACACTGGGTCGACCTCGCACAGTCCCAGCGCACAAAACTGCGAGACAGCGCTTGACGCGGTGGCTGGCACGTGTTCGATGGTGCGCCGCGCTTCATAGTATAGCTGAACGCTGACATGCTGAAATGATTTATGTGACAAAGGGGGGCAGTGGAGAGCTTGAAGGCACACCGTTTAAGTTCTCGCTCAATCCCAACAGCGGCTCGTGCTAGTTGCCAGAGTTGCATTGCTTCAGTCAGGGTAGGAGGAATGTATTCGGAAGACTTAGAGGGATGCGTGTTGGACCACTTGTCTTTGGTCAAACCATGTTCTGTACTTTCCTCTAGTCTCGACGAATTATAAGTATTTCTTTACGGAAGGTTCGGCAAAAGACAGTGATCATTCTGGTTGATTATCATCCCAGCTAGGCATATAAAGCTGTTAAGGCCGATGAGTTGAAATGGCATTGAGACATCAGGAAGACCCAAAGTTGCCAGATAGACTCACATAGTCTACCTCACGCTCGTGATGGATCTTTTGTTCTTGGCCCCTCTTCCTGGCCAGTTACCACGGCCTCTTACTGCCGAGAACATCAAGACACGGTATGTCCTGGTAGTTGACCAATTGATAAAATATTGACTTCGTGGGAACATGGCAACCGGTAAGAGTAACAAGACCAGCCGCCGCTTCGCTCCGGCAATGAGCATAGCAAGAAAAAACAAATAAAATAATCTATTGTCGATACAATTAGAAACGAAAAAAGGCGATGTGGGTAGTGGAATCGGCAAACAACATGGGAAATCAAAGAAATCGACTCATATGAAGTTGTTAGGGATATAACAGGAGATACGGCAGAAAAGGAGCAGTTACTCACTGCTAGTCAACCAAGAATAATCGGAGCTTGGTGCTCAAGAGGAGAGGGAAAGAAAGCACTAGTGAGATCATATAATCGAGGATAACTTGAGCTGAATGTTTCAATTTTGCATTTAATTCATCTGGAAGTTGCGAAGTTGCACCAGCCAGAAGCAACAGCAGAAGGATTCAAGAGATGAGGGTGTGAATTTGGTTCATAAATTGTTGCCAGCCAGATTGAACAACGGAAACGCGAGGAAGCCACAAATCTTGACATAAAAGATAAGGTCGCAAGGTGGCGGGATTGGAAGCAACATGGCGTGGGTTGAGGAGGTTCACAACTGAGATGAAAAACAATCATGGGTGAGGAATCAACGGACACGACACAGCTAGCGCGAGATTCGGCATTGAGAGCATCGACCCAGTGGCAGTTACAGACATATAACTTGTGAGGACAATCGAGCGGATGTCCAGGCTTGAAGTAGTAGTTTTGAGGCGAAGCCAAATAGAGGACTATCCCCTGTAGCAGTGAATCAAGAGATCAGACCAAAAAGAAAATAAATTCGAGGAGCAAAGTGGGTGAAAGGGTTCGATTCACGCCGTTTTTATATGTGAAGAATCGACCGGGGGGATACGTGGCCGCCCGGCCTGACGAATAGAATCATGCTGCGCTGTAGAGAGCAACGGCTGCGATTGACTGCGACCTGTCCAGGAAAAGCTGCGCGCAGGTCAGCTGTTTCACGGCAAATGAAAAGGCAGTGTTAGAAAGCAGAGAGACAACAACAGAAGGGGTTAATCGAAGAGCAGGCCAGACGAAGAACAAAGGGGGAAAGGTTACATGGGGATACAGCACAGCCGAACGAGCAAAATCTTAAAGAACGGTTAATATTAGCCAACTGGGAATGTGGCAACAGCAACACAACGCCCGGTTACCAGGATAGGGGGGCCTGTGTAGACCGACAGTAGGCAGAGGGTAGACCCAAGTAGGCCCAATTTAGCCTACCTCACATCGGCAGACTCGGCCTACAGAGGGTCGGCCGATGTAGACAGACGTAGACTCACGTAAACCGACCGTGCCTACAGGGCCTTGGAATGCAGCGTATATTGAAAGTCGGATGCCCATGGAGTGTGGTGTTTTGAGGTCTTCCGCGATGCGCCAAGCCAGTGTTTTCACCCCGTGTATGTGCCATGGGCATATGCTAGATGCTGCCTCTTTGTGGCCCCATTATGCTCAAATACACAGTTGCTCTTTCATGGTGGATGTAGCATAGACTTGTTCCGGTATACTTGAGTGAGCACAAGACTAGTGTAGCAGTGGGGACGGGTATCGGCCGATCGGAAAGCGGCAGCTTTGTCCGTGTTTGGCTCATAGAGACGGCCGGTTCCAGTTTTACAAAGGCATCAGCTCTTTCCTCGCGCATTTTGGCACAACAAACCAAAGAGAAAGTCAGGAGGAAATATGCATTTAAATAAAAGTACTGTGGCAGAATTTTATTAATCTCAACATGCACCGAAATACAAGCAATTCTGCACCATCCTTGGCAGTTCCATAAGAGGTGAAGTGAATTCAAAAAATCCGCCACAGTACTTTTGTGTAACGGCCATTTCTGAACAACTTTGATCGCAAAATCAAGCAAATTGATTCAGATTTGAATAAACGATGGATTTTATCTGTCGGGTACTCAAAACGCGTAAGGTCACGCGTGACCAAGATCAATATTGAGACGCGTCTGAAGTCCTAGCGCTTGTCCCTCCTTTCTACTACGCTCAGATCGCGATTTCGCTACGCAGGTATCGTTACTCTTCCTAATGATTGCTTCTGTCGATGCCCCAGCCGTCAAAACGTCAGTCGGTGGCAGCTCGGCACCTGAATCGTCCCCGGACTTCTTCGGCTGATGATGATGAAAACACGCCTCCTCCACTCTCGGAACCTCTTCCCATTCCCATCCAGGACTCCACTAACAATCAAAAGAGGAAGAAATCGTCTTTGAAAGAACAGCTGGCCGAAAAAGAAGCTCGGATTGATGAATTAGAAGCCACGATCTCACGACTGTCGACGGACCTATTGCAGCTTCAGTCCAGCTACGACGCACTTTCCGAGGACCAGACACTTCGGGATCAGAAGAGGGCACTCTCGGCAGTTAATCGGGGTCTCATATCGCTGAAACGGAAGGCGGAAACGAGTTCGAAGGAGGAACTGGCTAGGCGTCATAAACGAATCAAAAGGCTGGAAAACAACCAGAGTACCAGGCTGAAAGAGCATACGGCCTCGATTTCCGACCTTCGAAACGAGCTTAGCACCAAATCTTCTCAGATTTCCCAGCTTGAGCGCGAGCTAGCTCTAGGAAATACCCGCATTCACTCCTACGACACCTCCATCGCTTCCCTCCGATCTTCCATCGCAGAGAAACAAGCCACGCTTACGACCACTCGGAAACGTCTCTATGCTTCTCAGAAGCAGGTAGTTCGTGCGCAGTCCTCTCTGAAGACGACCCGAGAATCGTTTCGTGCTCTGAAAACCTGGGATCCGATGGATGGAGGAATGTATAGCGCAGCATCACGGAAACTGGCGCGCGATCTGACGCTCGTGGGATGTTCTGCCGGGAAAGTCGAGTTTGCGGTTCGAAGCTGTGCAGAGACCTTTGGCATCACTCTTCGCCGCCGTTTCATGGGCCTTCGTACCGTTGGTCGGGCTATAGATGAAGGAGGGAAGTATGGAGAGATTCAATTGGCTCGGGAAATTATGAATGCGCCAGGCACGAGTGCTTTTCAGAAGTCTCTTTCCAGCATGTGAAATATTGGCTAGGGTTTGTCGAGAGCTCCGATGGCACCACGCACCGCGGCATCACCATCGAATCCCGCCATATCACCCTCTCTGTTCCCTCTTACGCCCCCAATGTCGATGACTCTGACGCAACAACTTGGTCCCACCGCACACGGTTTTTTGAAGTTGCACCAGCTCTCGATCACACTGGTAAACGGCAATTCGAGGGTACTCTGGAGGCAGCGAATCGCATTGCCGACATCTACTCCCGTAGTCCTCTGGCGGCCCAGGAGAAGAGAATTATGGACAAAAATGACTACTGGAGGAAGAAACTCGGCGAGATGAAGGATCATGCCGCCGACGGGAAGAAGGGTTTCAAATTTTCCGCAGAGCACAAAAAGGATATCATAATTCGGGATATGGGACGCGCTGCTATGGAGGAAGAGGATCTTACGACCAGTTCTATCCTGCTCGCGATGCTGGATATCACGGATGAAGATTTGATGGTTGCGGGTAAACTCTCGGCATCAGAGTTGGAATCCTTGTTGGTTCTCTGGTCTGTACGTGCTCATTTTACTGATGTCGCCCATTAGGCCGAGTCCGAAACGGTCAGAACTCATGGAACAAGTCCTCGAACGTAAAATTGGCGATGAAAAATTCGATTTACTTCCGCAGGCAGAGCAAAATGAATCCTGCACTCATGTCTTCGGTGGCTGCTGTAGTCACAAGGACTTGAACGTCCTTCGATACGGATATGCGGCAGTGCAACGGGTATACACAGCTCATAATCTCACCCCTCCGGTTCTTCTGGCGAACAAGGCACACAGTGCAACAATTAGCCTCGGGACCGCCGATAGTGCCGCAGTACAACACGCAGTGGAATCGAGCTCTGCTGGCGCTATCAAGCTGCTCCAGCTTATCGGCTCTCTTTTGCGTCACAAAGATGGTGAGCGCGGATATCAAGACAAATGTGTTCTCTTCATGCGCGAACAAAAACTGGCCCTGTTCAACCTCGACGAGCCAAGTAAATTCCCCGATGTATCAAACACCCGCTATGGCTGTTATACCTACGCTGCAGCAGAGGTGGTTTGTTTTCATGGAATAATTCAGACGCTAATCACAGAGACTATCGACGGTAAAACGAACTCCGGCACGGCTAATCATGTCGAGAACAATGTTTTGAAGGGCTTGAACTGTCCGGCGACAATGACTGAGCTTGTTGCCTTGGCGCTGTACGGCGTGTCTGTTTCCTGGCCATACATGGCGCAGGTCCGCGGCACGAAGGACGAAATTGTTAACTTGCTCTCACTAACTGACCTCCATCGAAAACTACCTCGATTTTGTGCACATATTGCTGAACATCTTCTAATTCTGCTGGATCGAACCACCCCGCTGGATCTGCTGACGATTGATGGAGAGCCCTTCCTCAATGATTTTCTTCTCGACGCAATTGACGTGATCCGTGCGGACCTCCCCAATCTCTCTCTGGTCATCTCCGCCATGTTTTCTGGATGCGACACGGGCTGGGTTCACTTTACCCCCCGAATTCCATGTCGGCGGAACATTCGATCGCTTGTCCCCAGCACAGCGGGCCATCCATCCTTGTCATCCCCGCCACCAATGATGCGAACGAGGGAACACTTGGCTCACACACCCACATGCGCTATCATCCGAACAGTAACACGACCTCCTACTCCAATCAAGCACGGGCTGAGCGGAATAACACCGAGGCATTCATAAAGAAATGCTGTGATGCTGCCGTCCAGATGTTTGTCATGCGCGAGGTCCGAAAGGATGGGGCTGGTGGAGCGAGGGCGAAGTTTAGGCGGACATTGGTCGCATTTCAGCAGGAAAAGGCAGAGAAGGGCCGGAAACGACGACAGAAAGCAGCAGCCAAAAAGAAATCGAAGGCGGCGCGGCTGGCGGCTACTCAACTTGAGTTTGACACCGACAAGATTGATGCGATGTCGTCGGCTCTTCTCAAGGCTCAGCTCGCTGTCTATCGGGACGTTCTAAAGGACCACATACTTACAAAAATTCTCTGGAAGAACATGTCTACAGTCGCCGTGCGTCGGAATTTGGTCTTGGCGGCTCGAACACGGGAACTTGCACGGCGGTAACTTATGTTTGGGGATTTTCATGGCCCATTCTCATTTATTCTAGGGAGCTTCAGACAGAGTCCCCGACCTCGAACGACCCTGCCGCAACAACAGAGGACCTAATCGCTGACGAATATGGGTTTTCTGCGGCAGATGACACTGAGTGGGAGGACGTTGAGAAGTAACCTACCTTATTGTCGGAAAAATTGTAATATTATTGATGCTCTCGAAAGATATGGATGTTATGAGGTACTTTCTCAGCGAAACCTAGTCGATAGAGTGTTTGTGGAAGCCAGAAAACGAGAGAACATGCGACTTTCAGTATTGATAGAGAGCAAACAAAGCCAAATATGGCGGCTCGATCAAGGGCGGTGCCCGTCCCCAGTAGCAGTGTTTGCACCCCTATGTATGTACCATAGGCATCCAGAATGCCCATGATGTGCAGTGCCGGATACTGCCTCTTTGTGGCCCCATTATCCGAAACAAAGCCCGCTCTTTCATGGTGGATGTAGTATAGACTTGTTCTGGTGTCCTTGAGCTATTACATGACCATTGTAGCAGTGTTTGCACCCGATGTATGTGCCACGGGCGTCCAGGACGTCCATGGTGTGCAGTGCTAGATGCTGCCACCTTGTGGCCCCATTATTCTTAACAAAAAGCCTGCTCTTTCATGGTGGATGTAGTATTGACTTGTTCTAGTATAAGTGAGCAAGCATGAGCACAAACCTAGTGTTTGCACCCTTATGTGTGCTATGGGTGTCCAGGACACCCATGATGTACAGTGCCAGATGCTGACACTTTGTGGCTCAATTGTCCTCAACAACTCAGCTGCTCTTTCATGGTTAATTTGCATTGGACTTGTTCTACCATAGGTAAGGGAGCTCAAGCTCAGGGTAGAGCCATGTGCCTGCCCATGCATGCTACTGGCATCAAGGTACAGCTGAATGAATAGTTAGGGCAAGCCAGTGCAGGGGCACGCAGGAACCGCCTTGCCCTAACTATTCCTTCGCTGTCTCACTCCCAGCTTCCCCTGCCTAATCCCTTGGCCTAGGGTTGGGGTTAGCCTCAGTATCCCCAAGTATAAACGTAACCCTAATCTAGAGTTGTCCTAACCTTCTTTTCCTCTAGTAACCTTAAAGCTCCGTACAGCCCAGCTAGGTTATCTCTGGAGTCAAGGTTTAGTGAGATGGAAATGATCTCAATATTTCCTGCAGCCTCCAGAATCTCCTTCATAACTTTGCCCATCCTGACACTCAACACCAGGGTTTTAATCCATTTTCGAGGGGCATGTTGTTTTTGTAAGGTGATTACAAGCGCTTCTGCCTGTTTCTTTGAATGAAGAAATACAGTGTGATACAGAAAAGGTGTCCCAACAAGGCACCAGGTTTTGCACACCATAACGCAGTAGCGGGCAGTTGGTTCAGGACAGGGTAAAGCAACACCAGGAGTCAAATTGAAGAGACGTTTGTGTAGCGTTGCACATGTGAGATCAAGAATCTATTTAATAACTTCAACAGGGACCTTCTCGATGGGTGGTTTCTGCATAGTTAGGGCACTGGGAAGACAAGGGACCTGTTGGAGTCAGTTCCTGAGTTGTATCCAGTCTTGTGAACACATACGATGGTGGAAATTTGAAATCAACATTGATGTCTAGAATACGAGATCTGCTTTTGTCTCTTTCTTTCGACTTTGACTCACTTTACTTTCACAGTAACTGGCCCTCTTACTTTTCACTAATATCCCTCACAATCTTTGCATTCATTAGTGCGCTTCGGCAAGGCACTGTCCACGTTTTGACGACCTTGGCACCGGCGTTTGTCTTCTCATCATCCAGTTTGTTATCCTCCTCAATGAGCTCCTCCAGAAAGGATACAGTCTTGGGTCGGATACCTTGCTCAAGCGTGTCATCCCCACTGCTGCAGCCCTGGGTGGCACCATCCTCTGGTTGTCCATCTTCACAAGTGGCGCCAGGATCCTCTGCCACACGATGCCCAAGGGTCGAACCAGGCTAACGGTCAAGAAGAGGAGCAAACAGGCCCGTGTCCAAGATGTCCTTCTTGGATGCGAGGAGAACACTCCGACTGATCAAGAGTGGGCCACACTGCCTGGGTGCATTCCATGGCCTCATTTTATACTCTGTCTTGATGCCAGTCAGTTGAGGACAGTTACGACTTCTCTTTGAACGATGTGTATGTTATATCTCACCATCAGTGTGCAATGTAGCTGATTCATTCCACTACTTCGTCCACACAAGCCCAAGTGAAAGTAACCACACTGCAGCGAATCGCACTGCACTACGCTTGCTGCTGTGGTAGGGTAAAAGTCTCGGTATGTAGGCTCTTGAAAAGGATCGGTGATCCGGGTAGAGGTTGAACGAACAATAGGGAATGAATGTGGAATACAGCCCCGAGCCGTAGAGTGCAAAAATGAGTAAAAAATAGAGTAAGAAAGTGACGAAAGTGGCGTGAGAAGAGTACGAGTGTCGTGGAGTGTGAATTCAGGGTGTTGGTGGCTAAACAGCCCACTGGCGACGATACAGGAGTAGGGGGCAAGGTCCCTCGGTGGTACCTCTGGGCGAGAGCCCTGCACTGGCCGCGGTGGTGGTGGTACAATTGTAAGATTGCACGAAAATCACTATTTACGGTACAAACAATGATCGGAGTAGAAATAAAAATAGAAATGTGGTAAAGCCGAAACCAACGTGTGGATGAATTTCCACACGCCGGCCATCCGACCCTACAATACTGCTCGTGAAGCTCCCGATCACACTGGTGCAGGTAGCGGCACGGGGGCGTGCGCAGCGTTGCAGGGAATGTGGCAGCGAGGCGTACCATGTGTCATGCACTGAGGGACAGGATATCGACAGAGGTCATAACTATCACCACCATCTACAGCTGTGCATCCCTTCTCTTATTCCATTCTAACTTTTCTTTTGTATACTATAAAGCCCTACAAAGTTTGTTTAAACAATTTGGGTCTCAACACAAAACCCTGTTTAAGCAATGATTTACTTAATGGTGTTCTTACCATGGAGAACCTCAGATGAAGGGTTTAAACCTCGGAATTTTTAAAAAAACAGCAATCAATTGGTGTTTGGTTCAAAACAGAGTTTAAACAATGTTCAAGCACTGATTTAACACTGTTCAATCAGACAAATCCAAAATTTCTGACACCCAGCAGACTCAAACTTGGGATCTCACTGTTTCTCAATACATGGAACAGAGAGAGTAATAAACCACTAGACCAAGCAACCAATATGGGGGTGTGGAGCATCAAAGCCTTATTGATGTGGGGTTTGAAAAAAAAAAAAAAAGGCTGTTTTCAGTCTCCACAAATGTCAATGTATGACTCCTAAACCAAATTCTTTTCAATACCATGTAACCGTAGCATGTATTGAAGGAGAGCATGGGAAAGTTCTGCCAACACTTCAGTGCCTTTCCATATGCAACCCTCGCAACTCAGACAAGAAATTCAATGATTTGATGCCCAACTTGCTGACTATAAATGAAGGACAAGTTAATGTTGCCTTGCAATTTCAGATGTTTTGAATGTATTGAAGGTAATTAGCATGTGAGAGACTTTCAAAGTGACCTTGAACTACTTCAATATCACAGCCGCTCAACGTGTGATGGACTTGTACTTTGTGACAGTAATCTTATTGGTTTCTGTGATCCTTTACCCATTTGGACAAACCCCTGTGAATGGTTCTTTAGCTCAGTTGGATCTCAGTGCATCCTTTTATTATGTATTGCATAACCAACAGCTGTGTGTTCGAACCCCACCAGGAGTATTCATTTTGCTCCATTTTTCAACCTGGTTTGAACCAGGATTAAAGACATATTAAGTAAATCATTGCTTAAACAGGGTTTTACATTGAGACGCTGCTTGTTTAAACAAACTTTGGAGGGTTACTGGTATACTGTTTCCATCTTTTGCTCCTCAGATCAGGAAAATGGCATGCATGAGATGGTGTTGGATTCTAGGCAAAAATCAGCTAGCTACTGGACCTGATTGTGAGGATGTTCATTTCATTTGAAACACCTCTACCATCGCTCATCTCAGTCATCCAGACACTTTCCACTTTAAGAAGATTTCCTTCATGAACCAATCTCTAATGGCTCCGATGCTCTCAACAAAATACATCACTGTTTGCCATGTGAGAAGACTGAGAAACTGCACTTCCAAAGCTTTCAAGTACAGTATCATGTATTTGTAGTATTCAGAATGGGTTTGGAGTGGCCAGCAATACCTAATGCACTTATTAACTGATCGGAAAGAAGTTTGGTTTTCAAAGTAAAGGGGATCAGCCTGCCAGAGAGTCAAGTGCTACAGTGTTCAGAGCTACATAGAATTCTAATTTCCCATAGTGCTATATAGAATTCATCTTAACACATGGTGCTACATATTGCGAGACTTGCTATATAGTGCTACATACTGGACCACTTCACTACCAAGTGCTACCTACTGGACTGCTTTGATACAGAACACTACGTAATTGGGCCGGCGTTATGGCAACTACAGGTGAGCTACAGGCGCTACAGAGAAAAGCAGGTTTTGCTGATGCAGGAATTGCACAAATATGGCACATATATTGTGTAAAAGTATATTCTTGCAACTAGGTAGAATTTTTCGATTTTCATGTGCAACTCTGGAGCTTTACCTGTTAAAAAGCTGCATGACAGAGAAACGTGGCACATCTTTTGTTGCATGCATGGCAAAGACTAAGCAATTTTTGTTGCATGCAGACAAGGGGCCATCCATCTTTTGTTGCATGCATGGCAAAGCTCATGCAACTTTTGGTGCATGCAGACATGGGGCCATGCATCTTTTGTTGCAGGTAGATAAAGGGCCTGCAGGTGAAGAAACTTGCATGAAGCCTTCCATAGCCATCAGTACAACAACTTTAAAGCTGCTCTCAACTTTTGGGATATACCAGCAACTTGCCTGCCTGCATTTCACATTCTCCACGAAGTTGCAACCATGGGAAAGGGCACGAGGAGCGTGACCACGGTGCCATCAAGTCCGTGCCTTGATTTTGCTTAGCGTGAGTTATAATTTCTGTTTTGCTCAATTCTACTGTGTCCAATCATCAAGTGTTGGGCATGGGTATGGCTATAACTCGTCGTATCCCAGTGACACCTTCATCATGAATGCTTCTCTTCGCTTCTGTCGTGCTCACCCGTAACTGCCCTCAATAGACTGGCTTCTAATATGATGCAACTGAATTCCAAGCATTGGTGCTCAGAATCCAGTTGTCTCATACCAATTTCCAGATCATCTGTTTCCAAAATTTGATATTTCTCATCTAAGATATAATTTCCTTCTTTGCTCTCTGTCTCTTCTCTCTTTTCCTTCCCGCATTAGATTGCTGACTTGCTTTGATTTTTGTTCTACAAATAAAGTCAAGCAGAAACATGAAGAAGCCCAGTGCAGCCTGCATGACGTCCTCTTTATTCGTTGGAAAAACTCGGTGTTGTGCAAGGTGGACGGCAACAATGGGGTGATGAGCTGGAGTTTGTAAGGTGGGCTTTGGTGTTTTATGATACATTTCTGCTTCAAAGTTCCCATGTGTGTCTCATGCCAGCTGATTTTTAAGTACAGAGAACTTAGTCTGACACCATCCAGGATTTTTCAAATTTATTAACCTGTGTCTGTGAAACAAAATTACTCTGTGCCCTAAGTCCGCTTGGCTTCAGATCAATTGTGAGACCCAGAGTCCTTGTAGGTCCAGAACCAGTGAGCAGAGCGCATGGCGATGTAAGTGTCTGAGCCAAGAAGAGGTGATGTACATAACGTTGTCAAGAAAGATCCCACACTGTCAAAGTTGCCAGCAATATCCGAGCTGTAGTGTGTTGTTTGGGTGTAGGTTGCGAGTATTTTGTTTAGTTGCAAGCACTTTGTTTAGTTGCACGCATTTTGTCACTTGCAGGCACTTTGTTAATTGCAAGTACTGTGTTTAGTTCCAAGCACTTTTTCAGTTGCAGGAAATGCAGGTTATAAAGTTGCAGACATGTCCTGCAGATCTATTTTTGTTTAAGTTGCACAGATTCTTAGTTGTAAGCACCTTTGTTGCGAGATGCACGCTATGCTTTCAAGTTGTGGGTAACTAAGGATAAAAGCTGCAAGTTCAAAAAGTTGAGATGTCCTACTGAAAGTTGTAACGAAAATGAAGCTGAAGGGAGGCAAAAAAAGATGTATAAAACTGAGTAGTTTTTTACACAATATATCGCCCATACACAAACCATGGGCAGCTTGACCGGCTTTATGCAAAAATGGCAAAGTGGATCGGGATTGGGAGGGAGGTTCAATTTTTCAAAAGGAGTGGGTGGCTGGGAGCAGGTGTTGGCGATGTGAGACACTGTGGTAGAAGAGATTAGGCAGTTGTATTAAGAAGCAGTGGGTGCGGCCGTTACTCAGCGGCTGGCCAGAAGTGGTCAACATAGGAGTATGGTGTTCAGGTTTAATCGACGGTTGTGTGAGGGCCCCATCGCTGTGCGCCAGAGTGGGGGGCCACATTGGGTTGGTTACACTTCAGGGGCATCCAATCAAAACCACAAAAAAGTCTCGACAGCACTTGTAATTATACGCTTGGACTGTCTGATCGATTCACTCAGCTCTGACGCTGCGAAAGAAATTCAATTCTTGATGTGTTCCCTACGGAAAAATATGATGTTGATATGGATGTGGAGGTCACAAGTGTGCGAAACGGATCCAGTTAAATTCTCAGTAGAGCTGATGTGCACTACCACCGGTATAAGCATGACTCGCATTTCCATTGAAATTTCAAAAAAAAAAAAAGAACAATATTGTGGGTGCATGACCATAGATATTGACTTGTTCAGCCTGAAGTCTCCGAATCAGGAGTGTATTAGGTAGGCAACCTGGCGATATAAAGAAAATGCAAGTCACAGCAACGGAATTTGGTTTTACTTTTGAAAAGGTCATCTCCATTCTGGGGATGTGGGTGATTTCTCTGGCAGAATCAGACCCTAGGGAGGGAAGCTTGGTCTGTAGGGTAAATGAGGGGCAATATACCCGGATGTGCAAATAAAATCAAGCGAAATGAAATATTCAGCAGCCGGCCCCCAGATATCTTGACAAGGTCTTAAACTCACTTGCCGCACACACTGGGACTTGTTGGAGGCCATAGAATTGACCTCAAGCAGATTATGGTCACTGGAGACATGCCCCGGCTGGAGCGCTCAACTCACTGGTCACAGAGGTGGTAGATACTAGAGATTTGGGATCAAGAAAGAGGTGATTTGACATATGTATGTATAAAACAAATGAGTGGTCCAAAGACTGATATACTAAGGTATTTCATTCAAATTGACAGTCATGGGTCACAGACCCCTCTGTCAATGTCAAAATTTGGTCGAGGTCATGCATCACAGAGCAGTTTGTCAAACCTCCAAGCTGTCACAAATGCCTTCCCCCCCCCCCAGTGGTGAAAAAAAGTTAAATTTTCTGTACAACTGTTGAAATTTTGGCAGGTGTCATGCAAAGTTCCGGCTGCTGTTGAGATGTCAAATAGGTGGATCGGGTCACGTGTAACACCCCCGGTCGATTTGAATGAAATACTTCAGTACCATAAAGTACGTACTGGCATTGCATCCTGCCCTTCTATTTCAGCAGACTGGCAGCATGTACCAGGGTGTTCACTCCAGGCTGCATGTCAGGCTCCAACCCATTGGTTCTCCTCTACATGCCCTTTGGAGTCATTAGAGAGTTTGCGGGAGCCACCAGGAGCCACCCGGTGGCTGATCGGGCATGCGGTAGCCGGTGGCTGTGGCTCCTCCAGTGGGTGAATCTTGCACATTGTGGGATGGCACACAAGTCCATTTATGGTTCTTTACCACTATATTTGATACCAATTTGTATTATACCTGCATGAAGAAGGCAGCACACCTAAGTTTTCCTTCAATTCATCGAAAAAATGGCTTGATTTTGGCAGTAAAGCGCAGTCTGGACACCAGGATGACTTTACCTGCTATAAATGGGAACCAGAGAGCAGAGGTCTTTTCCAACATCACACATAAAATCGATGTGCCAGCCACCAGCCAGCCACAGCCACCGGCTACCGCATGCCCGACCAGCCACCGGGTGGCTCCCGGTGGCTCCCGCAAACTCTCTATTCTGTATGAGTCTGTATATTTTCGGAATAACCGGTGTATACAACGAAGTTCTTTCCTGGCTTTACAGATTTCATGGGCAAACATCAGACTGTGTATACATGGCAGTGTGTGCATTGATAAAATTACGGTGCACATGTGACCCCCCCTCCCGAGTCTCGACACATTGCACCGGTCTGTTTATGGACCTCTGAATTCCTATCAGCTCGGAACACATGGGCTTGGCGTTCCCAGCCAACGACAAGACATTTGATCGATATTCTCAAATTGCAGCCAAAATTTGGCCATTTCCCCCACATTGCGCTACAATAGGAAAGCTTCGATCAAAAATTCAACCTGTACAAGATTTGCCTTCACTCCGCTTCAGCAGTAACACCAAAGTCATACAGAATAGCCTCAATAGAGCATTGCAGCCGCATATGAGAGCGTATTTTTCACGACACAAAGTTGGGCATGGTAATTCATCGTCAAATTCATTTGACAACACACCAGATTCCAAAGAGAGTCCAAATGCGAGCGGTACAGTGAAGAAGGGAAAGGTGGTCTATAGGTAGACCGAGGACGTGTCCAAGTTGTGCCGGGTGAGTGTCGATCCATGCAGTAAGGAATGAAATGATAGCTGGGAAAGAAAGGATGTAGCCGTAGAATGATCTCAGGTGTAAATAAAATAGAAAACTTAGCTCCAGTGTGTTCAAACGAGGTGGATTCGTGCGAGGATGCTCAGAAATATGCGGATTGACATGGTGGTACAAGGGAGAGAGAGAAGATGCCGCGATGTACAAGCTGACGGGTATCAAAGTGAGGTAACTACGAGAGTCCGTGGATGAAAAGCTGTAGCTAAAGTCGGCCCAACTCCAGCAATCCGGGAGCTACACAAAGACGTCATAGGGAGATACACGCTGCCCCGCAACAGCGTCGAGGATGAGTGCCCAATTTACCTCGAGATCAATCCCCAGCGTAGTCCGAGAAGCCCGAAGATGGTTCAAACCGTCGCATTGGCAGTATGTAGTGAGAAAAATGAATGTCTGTGTGATATATGCGATGATCAAGTGCAAGGGCATAGAGAACAGTCCAAAACACAATAACAAAAATATTCCTATGGCAAAAGAATAATCAGAGATGAGTTGATGAATAAATCAGTCCGAATCTGAAAGGTGGCGGTTTGCAGTTACACAGCTGTGGAAATAATCTGGAAGGAAAAGTGCAAATATAATGTGAGTATGGTTAAAATGAGTGTGGAGGAGCAAATGAAAGAACGAAGCAATAATTGAGTAGAATGAGCTGAAATATTTAGATGGAGGTTGAAACGGGCTCAGGAATTGAACACGACGAGCATGGCGAGTTGTGCTTCCACAACAGGCACCCTGAAATGTTGCTAGCCATTGCAGTTTGAAGATAAAGAATTTGGTGCAGGAAATGAAGGACTTTCGCAATTTGCAAAGATCGCCGATGAGTAGAATTTGAAGTTGATGAGTATGTTGGTGCACAATTATGATGGGGCAGCTTGACAGAGATTGCAGGGTTTGAGCACCAGCCAATTTTGTCAAAGATCTGTGATACCGTTGCATTGTTGCAGTCTGGAGTGTAGTCGCGGAGTTGAGTAGAAAATTGATGGGTATAGGGTAAGAAAAGCGGCCTATTTCATGCTTGAAAACAGGCGTGATTCACTGGCTAGCGTTGTTACTGCTACTGCACCTACTGTCCCAGTCTGCTGTAGTACACTGTGCTTGGTTCCAAAATCCTTGTGCGTGATTTCTTGGGCCCTTATCATGCATTATTCAGGGACCAATCTCCTAGTGTTTTCCTGGAAGTTTCACTTCAAGTTTCGCGACGACCGACCTCTTGCCTCATTTTCTCACCTGTTCTTTAATGGCATGGACAGCCTGACCGTGCAGGGTTGGTTTCTGCATTGTCTGCTCCGTTTGGGGGTTATTTTTACTTTGCACCGTTGAATTTTCAAATTTTCATCATGGAATATAATCATTCATTTAATTTTTTCGTGCTGGCCGCCGAAGCGAAGCGCAAGCATATCTTGTTAAGATTTAGTGCCCAATTCATTTGGTAGTGTTTGGATTTATCCCCTTGAAGCCTTCTATATCTCGCTCTCTATGCTCTGGTGCTTGAGATTTTACAGCTTCCTTTCTGATCGGCACAGCTCTTAATTTTGAATCGCTCTTATGGCGCCCGCAAAATCCGTTCTTTCTGAACATGAGAGATCGTAATCAAGACGGCTTGGGATGAGGAACGCATGCCGCGGACTGTGATCCTGGAATGTTGAACAGCAGGCTGCACGTTTTAATCCGGATTTGGTTCACTCAGCGTAGCAAGGACATCCCGTGCCCACACAGCTTTCAACTGCTGTTGAGAATAACCAAAATTGGTACATCTTTCCATATTTTACTGCCGCACAGCACGGTGACTGCGTAGGCTTGCCTTCTGGTATAAAGCCTACACATTTATGAGTACTTTCCTACCAAGATCCCCCCTATTCATCATGCTCCTCTCTGTATAGGTTTTATTTAGTGTTTCTTCCTTGGTCCCGCTGCGTTTCTGCTTTAAGTGAGACTTGCCGGCTTTCGACTCACTGGCCAAATATTACTGCTGCAGCTGTACCTATCCTATGCAATAGTCTGTTCCGGTCTGCTGTGATACACTATGGTAGCTTCCAAATTCTTGCACATTATCCTTTTTTGGTCCTATCATGTATTATTAGGAGGACCAATTTGCTAGTCTTTGAGTTCGCAATGAACCTTTGCCTCATTTTCTCAACATTATGATACCGCTTGACCGTGCAAGGGCAGTTTCTGCGCGGTAAGCTCCATTCTTGACCCTATTGAATTCAAATTTCTGCACGTGCCATACATCCACCCATTTAATTTTTCTGCGCCTACCGCCGAAGCGAAGCGAAGGCATATCTTGTCTTAATAGAACGAGTAATGATTACTTCAAAGCCATAGAACTCTAGGTCTTATGTAGCGGTGGTGATCAATTGAGTCTAGGTGTCGTTCGTGACCACGGGATTGTTCTGGGTCTACTGCAAGCAAGGACTGACTGATAGGCGTGGCGGTGAAGATTGAAGAGGCTCCCCGGATGACGAGATGATGCACAGCCCAGATCAGAGGAGCAAAGCGAGATTGAATAGACCTGTGTTTGAGTGATCCTTGAGTGTTTTCGAAAGCCACGGTCAAGGGGCAGTATCTGAGAGTTTGATGGGATACTATGGAGAGTGGACATGATGGGCGTAGCGAAGGAAGATAACAGGGGTCTTGAACGGCTGATCGGCGAAGTCGAACATAAACTGTACCCCAGTTCTCAAAGCGCTAATCTGTCACAAACTGGTATCAGCCGGCAAACTCCAAAATAAAAGGAAATGGGAAGCCCAAAGAGCGGTCAATGAGAAAATATTAGAGAGCTTGCAGATCAGCCACCAGTAGCCACTGGGTGGCTCTGCAGGCATGTGCAAACCAGTGGCTCTAAAAACATGGCAGCTGATGGAATTTGATACATGAGGTCAATGTGTATAGCTAGTGGGAATGTTTTTACACCTTGCTATTCATCATCATGGAGAAAGCCGTTTCAGAATACAGAATTTACTTCGCTGCTATTCTTAAAGCAGTCTCTGATACTTGTGATGAACTCCCAGAAACATCACACCTTTGCCCAGGTGGTCAGAGCTCAACGCCATCCAGGATGATCAATGAACGACATGTGGGTACTGCTAAAAAAGGTGTGTCATTGCTCACATGCTGCCAATGGAGCCACCAAAAGTGGAGCCACTGATTTGCGCATGCCAATTTAGCCACCAGTAGCCACCTGGTGGCTACTGGTGGCTCTGTGCAAGCTCTCTATTGCAAATATGGAAGGATACAGACAGGTGCAGTCTTATTTGAGGCATCTGCTTAATATACGAGGTATCCTCTTTACTGGTTTACAGTTGCGGTTCTTTGTTTGATGCCGCACCAGTCCCTCACAGTATGAAAAATTTGTCTGGGGACAGGTCGGTGGCCGTATAGATAACTGCCTTTGAACTTTAGCAAAGGTGTGGAAGACCCCTAATCGAGGAAATGACCTAGCAATTATTTGACCGTGTTTACGGTGCTGATCCCTAGAAGTACCGTCATAAAAGGCAGTATAAAGGGATACAGAGACAGGGATCACAGGTGCGGAAACGAATGAGACCGTCACTTTGAGCGCGTAATAGGCGGCTGGCCGGAGAAGTCGAGAATAAAAAGAAGCGCCCTTGAGGTTAATCTCTGATTTCGGGGTCACTAGTCAAGCCCGGGAGACAGCCAATCCGAAAATGGGATCCAGACCTGTCCAGACATCCACCAGTCCTTGAACAATGGTTCACCTAAGTATCACCAACCTTTGGTTTGCACTGCACGGGGAGGCTAACTGGATGGTCACCTTTTAATGTGTATTATAAGCACGCGGCCACAATGGACAGGTGGACGCCGTAGTCTAGGGACCATCACCCTCTTTATAAAATTAAGCCTCTCTGTCCGTCCGAAGCCGTATCTCCATATGGTTATATTGCGCTGCCCAATCAAAGCACGGGCCGCTCGACACGACAGCTATTAGCGGCATCCAATCGGCATGTGGAACTTCAATTATATTTAGCTCCGCTCATGATCGGCATCTTTTGCTCTTCTCAGCTTTGCATCACTTCAATTCACTGTCTTTATGAGATTAAGCCTGTCTGAAGCCATATCCCCATAATGATTCTCTTCAGCTCTAAAGGCTGCTTCTTTCTCTGCTCTAAAAACTAACATCAGCAAGTGGGAGCCGGCACGGAGCGCCGGCGAGCGCTTGTCTGAAAATAAAATCACCAATTTTGGCAAGGTTCGGAAGGAACGCGGTTGAAAAGAAGCGGTAATCATCGAATGGGGATATATCTGACACACGAAGATGTGATTCGAGGCGTCTGCGAAAAATACAAGGTATGCTGATGTACCACAGGTTACGATCGACCGAGGTCCAATCTATTAGCAAGCCGTGGCTGGCGGAGGAATTTAAATGCTCGAGTACTGTTTGGAACCTCCCTCCGAATCGCCGCCGCCGTACCACGCTCCTCAATGCCGACCACTGTCCTCATCCCAACTATGGGAGCCGCGCTCATCGGAGCCTTCACCTCTGTATTTCTTTACGGCATCACCACCCTCCAGACCTTCTTGTATTATGAACGATTCTGGCATGAAGATCGTCGCGGAGTAAAGTATACCGTACGCATTATATTTCCTTGAATTTATATCACGGAGCTATTAACTTTTAATTGCGGAGAAGGTTGTTCTCTTGTGGTATGTGATGTTTCTGGGAACTTGTACTCTCCACTGACATCCGTTTCAGGCTGCTTGAGACAGTACATGCCGCGCTGGCCTGTCATTTCATTTTCAGGTCATTAGTCCTCAATTTTGGTGACTTTCCTGCCCTGGAAATCACATCGCTGTAATGTTTTTTTACCCAGGTATCGTGCATTACAGTACTAATTCCGATTATACTTGCAGCTCAGATGATGTATGTCGCTTGCACACCATTCCGAAGTCACTCACTGATATATGGAGGTCACTCATGGAATCCTGGTATGTTCGCTGTTGTTCAAAATACTATGACTCATCCCGCCAGGGCACGACTATTTTTGTCGTACACTGGTGAGTGATATCCAGGGGTCCATCGGTGATGTGTAGTAACCGTTATCCTCTCAATCGAAGTTTTTACATTCACCGCCTCTGGGCTTGTGAGTGTGCGTTTCATGCCGGACTGCCTAGTTCACATTTCGTCCCTTCAAATGCAGTCACCCAAAATATCTTCCTTACGGGATTGGTGGTGAGGCTGTTTTTTGTTCGATTGGGACACAAATCTTACCAGTCTATCACAAAGTTTGTTTTAGCTGTTTGCCATTTCGGTATGTCGGGCTTTATACCCAGTATATCCCTCACTTAGGCTCGCGAATAAGCATTTGAAATAGGTAAATCGTCTTTCTGATGTGGAAGCGTCTCGCTCATAAATTGCCCATAGTGACAATGGCCATGCTGTGCGAGCTTTCGCGGCTCTCATGTATTTCAATATTGACGGGCAGCAGAGTCATCTGGCGCGACTTCAGGGAGTTCCATCGCGTAACAGTGAGCTTATTTGTTGCGGCCTTATGCAAGGGCTAACAATGGCAGCCCTATTTCACCACCGCTATGATCACGGCGATCTTTGCGGACGTGATTATCGCACTGTCGATGGCGATGAACCTGAGGGAAAAGCAACGCGGCATAAAGAAGTCAGTGTCTTTTCCGAGTCGTTGCCGAAAGGAATTAATTATTGTAGGACCAAATCACTAATCAACCGGTTGATTGCTTACATTATAAGCACCGGAATGCTCACCAGGTTTGTCTATCGTATGAGTGATTGTGCCCACTGATATTGTTGCGAAAGCGTGGTTGACATCATCACTCTCGGAACGGTACAAACCATGCAAATTTCTCGCTCTTTACTGATCCAGTTTTCAGTTTCTCGGAATGCCCAACAATTTTGTCTATCTCTGTTTCCTGAATTTTATCACCAGGCGTAAGTTGTCGTAGAAAGGTCTATCCTCGTGCTCTGATGACTGTTTCAGTTTATGCCAACTCAATGCTTGCTCTGTGAGTGGCTTCTTCTGGCCGATACTTCCAATCAAATGGACATGTTGGTCAGGTTGAATGCGAGAGCGTCCCTGAGATCTCGAGCAAATTTCGGAGGTAGGCAATCGGACATCATGTTGGACAACATCCTATCTATGGACAACAATGGAGGTCACACTTGGCCTGCCAGAGTCGATGAGTCCCAGGTGCGTACTGTCATTATCCTTGATATAATGGATTTGGCGCATGACGTCATCCAGATTGTTTTCAAACAGTGTAGCGAGACAGAGACTTCTTCCATCTGTCATCCTTGAACCTCCCTGCTGATTAAAGTGTTCAACATCTGGGATGGGGCCGTTGCATATTGCACAGCAGTACTCATAATCACGTTTATTTGGCTCGCCGCTCTATCGTCTGGACTTCATTAATCAGAGGATACTAGCAGTTAGCCCGTGCTACGCTACGGCTGCGATAAAAATCTCAGAATGATCGCGTTAAGTATCAATTTGCAAAACCTACCACTGTCGCGAACCTTAGGTTCACTCCTCATAGCCTCATGTCCAGCAACAGTTCCCTTCTCATTTCCCTCATTTAAATTTCTGATTACTTTTCTTCTGCGAGTCTGCCTTACTATTGCGGTGTTAGATTTGTTCATGACATAGTTCATCCTGTTAGTGGTTGACTTCCCATAAGACTAAATAATTTTTGCGGGATGTCGAAGGGGTGCCAACGATGTCGGCATGCGAGATTTAATCCACAAATCTATTCGTTGTGGTTCCCATAAGAATATTGAGTCTCAGAGTTGTACTAGGCTACTATTCCATAGACGGCCGTTTGTTGATCTGCCAAGCAACCCCATATAACGCGTCTCTGCTCAACCAACATGTACTCTCTGCCGCCTCCAAGGATCTTGACGCTTTCGTGTGTCTGCAACAGCTCGAGGACATTGAGATGGAGGAGCTAGACGAAGAACAGCATCTTGCGGCCTCGGAGCAATCGAGTCCCATCGACTACGGACGGAGCGGCGACAACCAAGCAGGTTGCATCTCTGTCGGGCTCAATTGCTACGGAATCCCTGGGGAGCTACTGCTTGGCAGTACTGCATCGAACACGGAATGATCGAGCATACATCACGACTATGGGCTTCGATGTCGCGACGTTTGACAAGATACTTGAGGCAGGATTTGGTCTCGCGTGGGAGACCACACCTATTCCTCGGAAGATGCGTCCAGCTCGGGACGGACGCGTCCAGGCGCACGGTCTATCGATGGATCCGGGGCTCTTGGCCTAGTTCTCCATTACCTGAACTCGACGATGCGGGAGGTCAGCCTCCAACAGATCTTTGCATGTATTCCAACCACCATCTCGCGGTACATAACATTCGGCCTCCGAATCCTTTTTGCATGTTCTACGTCGGATGCCTGCCGCTAAAATCAGGTGGCCTCGAGATCCCGAGGAGTTCCGTGAACACGGCGATTTGATTGTCCAACGCCATCCCCGCCTGGACGGTGCGTTTGCAAGTATTGATGGGCTCAATCTGGAGTCCCAGACGTCGGCCGATGAAGAAATAGAGAATCCGACGTACAATGGATGGCTTTGTGCTCATTATTTCAGTTCTGTTATTGTGTTTGTGCCAAAAGGTAAGTTCCAGTCCACGAAATCTGCGCACTCCGTCAATGACAACAACAGGGATCATTATTGCTGCCCAACTCAATACCCCTGGCAGCTGGCATGATTCTCGTATTGCCAGGCCTATCTACGAAAAGCTCCTCAACCGCACCCCTGATGGGTTTTATCTGGTTGCTGATACAGCATTTCCGCAGGGGGCCAAACAGATTGAAGGCAAAATCTGGGCACCGATAAAATCTGGGCAGAAAATCAGAGGTACCGCTGCCGAAATCCAGGAAAAGCTCGCCTTTGATCGAGAGCTGCTATCTTATCGGCAAACAGCCGAGTGGGGGGATGCGTGGTTTACAACGTTCATTTAGACGGCTCCGAATCCCATTAGAAGTCGGCCGCCAAAAGGAGCGCGGTGATCTCCTCGAGATTTGTTGTCGCTTGAACAATGTCCGAGCTGAGCTGGTTGGGATCAACCAGATACGCAGCGTATACATGCTGATATGGAAGCAGATGCGAGAAGACGAGGAGGTGTGGAGTGGTTTTGAGAACATGGTGTTCGGAGAACAGCCGCGTTCAGATAGAGTTGCTCGTTTTCACAACATTGCAGTTTACAAGTAAACAAGTGGATTACTACATAGACACAACACTGAATAGCTAGACAAAAGATTTCGGGAGACAGGAATCAATTAAAGGAGTGTTCAGCAATGCAGCAGTTAAATGAATGTATTTATGATTGAAAGTACGAAGGTCCGTCAAAAAAATGCTCAGATGCTGCCGACTCCACCATTCAGAGTGCCCTCGACACCAGACGCTGATGACGACGGACCCGTGACCACTGCTGAGCTACCGGAAGCTGAGGCAATAGATGAGTAGTCGATGAGGGTATCGTCGTGAGACAGGGAGAAGCAGTCGTCGCGTTGGATGTTGTCGTGGCTACTGGAGCGGCGAGAGTGAGAGGATGAGCTGGAGTTCTTGTTCTCCTTCTCTGCATCGTCGTCGCTGAATGGGTCTGAGACCCATAGAGTGCAGCCTCCACCCTCTGGAAAGACGCGCTCACAACGGACTTTCCCGCCCTCATGAACGAGGTCAGGTGACCAAAGGGCCCAGTACCCGTCTGGAACAACTCCAGCTTGAGCTCCGGACGCTCACACGCACGCTCGGCATCGTGTATGCGATCCTGCATCACGGTGAGCTGTTTGCACAGCTTGTCGTTGGCGGTCTGCGCATCACGGACTTCTTGCGATAAAGTAAACATGTGTGTAGTTTGGAAGGAGCGATCAGCTCGCTGGTCCTCGCGCACCTTCTCCACCTTCGGATCGAATGCTTTGGAGAGCTGGTTGACAAGCTCTGGAGCATTGGTGCGAGGGCGACGAGAGGCGGGGGGTAGACGCGTGAGGGAGAGGGGGGACTAGGTGCACGGGGTGCAACTGCAGTGTGGACAGTCGAGGTGGGCACGACTTCGACAACATCGTCATCTGAAGAATCACCAGCGCCACCAGTGTCGGCGGCGTCGGCGATGCCATCAAACTCCAAGTCACTGAGTTCGCGAGTGTCGGCCTTTTGGTTGATCAGGCGTTCGATGCGATGTGCACGTTTGACGTTGGGAGGACAGTGAGCATCGCCAGTGGGCTTCTTCTTCCGGAGCAGCTAAGATGACATTTAGCAGGCCAGAAGAGAACGAGTCAGAAGTATAACACACCTGTTTGTACTTCGTCTCGATAGATTTCACGTCACCCTCCGGCCGATTGTTTTTCACCGCCCACTTTTTAAAGTCGGTCGTAACGAGCTTCCAGCCCTTTGGGCCAGTTGGCAGAAGTTTCTGAGCGATCTTGAGGAAGACCTTGGTGTTTTTCTTGTTGTAATTGCTGGAACCTTGGGGACGGCCGCGTTTGGTGGCCCGGCCAGCGTCGTCACTTGAGTCGCAGAAGTCGGAGGGAAGCTGATGCTTCTTCCCCTTGTCCTTCTGACGGACACCGCCGACCTTGACCGCAGGGTGGAGGATGGCTTTTGCAATCGTGTACGAATCCGTGAGATCATGGTCATCGCTCTGAGGGAGCGGGCGAAGACGAGGGTCGATGAGGTGGGGCGGGATGGCCTGGGCGGAGGACAATGCAGGTGGAGGGAAACTATATGCAGCCGGCTAGAAAAAGGTTGTAAACAATGTATAAAGAAAATTTCTTTGAACCGTACCTGAGATGGGCCTTGCTTCATGACTGTTGCGGGACCTCTGTGTTCGAAAGGCGGCTGCAGAGGCATTGGCTGCTATTGTACTTCAGTTATTATGCTCTCTTGTGAGACGAGAGAACACGCACGACAGCCTCCGGAGGGACAGGAACCCACTGGCCGTTTGCATCACAGTGCCAGGCCGTTCCATGGCCGTCATAGAAGATGTTGGGCTTGGGGGTGGACTGAGTGAACGGGGGAGCGGTAGGATCTGACATCGACAGAGAAGATTCAGGAATGCAAACACAAGCCTTCGGGGGCAATGAATCATTTAAGCTCTGTGGTTGCAAAGGTAACTGGTATGTAAGAATTGCAAAATCAGGACATAGATTGCTAAGCACTGTGCTGCCGTGCATGATTCTCTTTTGTAGCAATCCTGCACCCAGTCGAGGATTGAGTATCTCGGAGTGCGCCGTTGATTTTGAGTTGGGACTTGATGATCGGTTGTCAAGCACCATGAACAGCGCGAAACTTCAGGGTTGGTGGCCATAAATCCCCGAAGTGCCCGAGGGCGTTGTGGAAGGGTGACTTGGCCCGCTCGTCGCCAAGACCCTTCACATCCATTCCAAGCGAAGCCTACATTTATTGATAAGATCTATTATTATTTTCTTCTACCTGGCGCATCTACATTTACTGACTATTTGACCTCTAGAGCATCTTTTGTATCCAATTCTGTCATTGAGTTGCTACACGGCTGTGCGAGCCTGTTGGCGCATATTTTACAGCCGAGCCATTTTTCTCAAAACATCAAGCACATTTCTTTGGCCATGTTGGAAATGTTTCATATTGAGCTTTTGCACTCGTTCCTCTATTTTTATGATTATCTATTGCATTTCTTAGAGACATTTATTTTTCCTGCACTATATACTGCCAACGCGATGGTTCGAACCACTTCGGGCATCTCGGACTATGCCGGGGATTGATCGCGATGTGGCTTGGGCACCCACACGGCGCTGAGCAGGGCAGCAAGTATCTCCCTATACCGTCTTTGCGTAGTTCCTGGATTGCTGGGGTTGGCTTGGCTTTTGCCGCGGCTTTCTACACACGGACTCTCGTACATTACCTCATTTTGATAGCCGTTTGTTTGTACAGGACGGACACGTTCCCTTTTGTCTCTTACCACCACGCCAATCCACTCGTTTCTGAGCAATGACACGCGAATCCACCTTTGTTTGAGCTATTTGAGCTAAGTTCTTTATTTTATTCTACCTTGTTATTGATCTACGGCTGCACTGATTATTGCCCAGTCATCAACTCCTTTTTGCTGCACGGCTCGAGACATACCCAGCACGACCTGGACACGTGATTCAGCATGCGAGTGACGCCAGGCGCGGGCCATATGGCAAAGAGCCAAATTTGTCCATTCAGATGATATCCAGCTGAAATAATCTGTCGGGGGGGTAGCGACCCCCCCCCTACAGACTTAAATTTATTTAAGCTCTGTTCGAGGGTCTGAATGGGAAAACCTCAGATCCAAGCCCGATGGGGTCCTGACAGGTGCCTCGGCATCACTGCCGGAAATGCGAATATATTCTGGAAATAGTATCGATCCTTATGGGAAGTCAACCAGTGAGATGAAGGTAAGATGGTCTCACTAACAGGATGATTTCGACCCCGAACACTTCAAGTTTGTCACTGAAAATTTTGGTGAAAAATGTTTTAAATTTTACAACAATTTTTTGCCATAAAAGTAGGTGAAAAACTTAAAGTTTTTTGTGGCTTTTTGAGCCTCGTGAAAATTTTCTGAAAAAGTGCTAAAATATATGGCGGTCAAAGTGCACATTTATTCTGCTGCAACATTTTTTTTTTTTGAAAATTGACATCTTTTGTGTTTTTTTTTTCGGTGATTCAATGTTTGTGCTGCATTTTTTGAGTTTTTGAGCCTTCTAAAAAAAGTTGCGGCAAACGTCAACTTGCTGCATATGCCGTTCCAAACGCACCTTTATTATTCCTCCTTTTTTTTTTTTTTTGCATTTTCACCAACTTTTATGGTAAATTTTGCAACTTTCCCCACAACTTTGCTCACTTTTGAAGCCTGAAATAAGGTGGGGATATCTCATGTTTTTCCCCTACTTTTACTACCAGACTTACAATTTCACCAACTCTTGTTTCAGACTTCACCAACTTTTTCAGTTTGAAAATTTCCCCACAATTTTTGGCATTAATTTTTTTTCATTGCTAAGAAGGGAGCTTAAGCTTTTCAAAATAGCAGATCTCAATACTCTATATGCCTGACTACACTGGCTCTGACACACAAGCAGAATACGCTGCACTGCTCAACTGCTAAATGTGAAATGTCAATCAACTGTCAAGTGTCAACCATTCCAATAAGTGAAAAAGACGCCGATCACTTTGGCATCGATCTGACTGAAATCGGGAGTCCGAGGCACAATCCAGAGAGGATATGCATCAGCAGCTGGCTGACGGACGTGTCTTGATAGTACAGGGAGTGCCGAATTAGCATTTTCTGTGAAAGGAAATTGAGTTTGTCCAGTGTCAAAGTGCTGATGCTGTCCCCGTGACAGCGGGCACACAGATGCAGATACAGAGTCAAAACCCAGATCTGAAAAAGACCCGGATCCAAAAAAAAATCCATTTTGAGCAGCATCCATGGGGCCTCTCAGCCGGGTATTTTTGGTAGAGTACCTGCGAAGACTAGAATTATTCTGGTGTTAAAAAACCGGGTCCATCCCACGGGTTTGTGCTCACAAAAAATCGAACAATTGCCAGAAATGGTCAAATTTTGCCAGTTGCAATTAAGAGTTGAATGGGTGACTTCCCGTAAAGTAAATTTATGCCAGAGGCATATCGACAGGGTGCCAAATGATGGGATTGGATAGTTAAGTCGGAAAATCTAACCTAGGCTGTTTCCCATAACACAAAAAATTAATCTCAATGCTTATCTTATTATTTCATTTGGAACAAACAATGTTTAAACAACGCGTCTCTTGCCAGAACACTCCCACTGCCCGCTCCATGGACTCATTGGACGCGTATTTCTTTCTTTAGCAAGACCAGGATGCAGATGATGATGTCCTAGATGATGAACAGCAGCAGTTTGGGACGTGTGCTGCAATTTTGCTTGGAGCAGAGGAAGCGCGACAGCTGCGCATTGCGCGGAGAAATCCCAGCCGCCTGTATCTGTGCTGACTCCAGCTTCTCCCCGATCCACATATCAACACGCTGTGGCAAATTCTCCTTGCCAGCCGGAATGTTCGCGCATTCATAACTACGATGGGGTTTGATGTCGCAATCTTCGACTACATCATCACCTCTGGCTTCAGGTATTCATGGTGTACTACTCCTATTCCACAAGGGGATGTATCTGCACAGGCAAACCCACACCTTGGGGCTTGTTCTTTGGATGAAGCAGGGGCTCTCAGCCTCATTCTTCATTATCTCAACTCCACAATGCACAAGATCAGTCTCCAGCAAAATTTTTGCGCTTATACCAATCATGGTTTCACGGTACATCATGTTTGGCCTTGGCCTCTTGCTCGAGATACTTCAACAATCCCAGATACTGCCATCAGGTGGCCACAACAACGGAGAGAATTTCAGGCCCTCAACGATTTGATTATTGAGCAGCACCCTCTTTTGACAGGCGCGTTTGCGAGTCTTGATGGCCTAAATCTTGCCGCACAAACATCGGAGAATGAGGAGATAAAAAATGCCACATTCAATGGGTGGCTATCCGAACACTATATCAGCTCTGTCTTGGGATGATCTCCAGAAGGTTTGTCTTGACATTTTGGTCATGGTGTTCAGCCGCTGAATTAGAATGTGAAGGAATAGTCATTGCTGCTAATCTTAGTGCACCAGGTAGTTGGCATGACTCACGGGTTGCTCGGCCAATCTATGAGAAGCTGCACACCCGCACTCCGGATGGAATCTATCTAGTCACGGATACCGCATTCCTTCGAGGTACAAGTCAGATAGACGGTAAAATCTGCGCACTGATCAAAACTGGTCAAAAACTTTGAGGAACCGTTGAGGAAATTGAAGGACGACTAGCCTTTGATCTACCAGTCACCTACCAACCTTACCTCGAAAAGAGAAAGATATCCTAGCTTACGCATCCTCAAGCATAAGGAGTTGGAATTTTATTTGACGGGATTTCTGAACAATCTGTGAATGCAAAGGTCCCCTTCCTAGCATCGAAATGGCGCCAGAGTATTCGAAATGAACAGTTGAAAGGGGTATTGCATACTTCATCACTCAGAAGACCCTCTGGACCTAGAAAAGAGTCACAAGTGCCCGTTAAATTGAGCAGAACGGTATAATCAGGTATTGAATTCAATTTCGTAGCCCCAAGACTTCAGGATAAAGAGAGGCCAGAACGATTGAGCTTAATGGTTGAACCAGTTGAACATAAGCATAGCATTTTTCAACAGATTAGTTCGAGAATCTGACCAAAGAAATTTCGTGTTTGAGCATATTCAATGCTTCCACGATAAGCAGTGATAATCCCCAGTGAAAAGTCGGTGGGATTAAACGAGTTAGAATGGGCAAAAAGGAGCTGTAGACACACCTTCCCAAGTAAACCCACTTGATTGCACAAATGACACAAAATAACGGGATTGAATGTGAGGGTTTGGGAAGAAGTGAGATGCAGGCAAATATCACCCAAATCATCCCATTTGATCCTTTCCCACCCAGCCGGTTGACGCGTCGATCTCTGGAATGGATTGGGTTCACATGGGATGGATTCAAGGTGGTTTTTGAAGCATCCCACTGTATACCATTCATTAACTCATCCAGCCACTCATTTTGGATCCTTTTGGGCAAAAAAGAGATTAAATTGACTACTACGAGTACCGAGTATCCAAATCCAATCCACCCGCCCACACCTGCTGCCCTCTGCGCCCTCCACTGGTGCACCGTGCACCTTCCATTGGACCGGCACCTACTTGGAGGTTGCTCCGAGGATCTCTTGAATGCACTTCTGGATTTTGTCAACGGCAGGTTTTTGTTTCTCTTTCTGGAGAATAAATGAGTACAGGCTGAGAACGAAGGAAGAGAACTTATGAGCTCTTTCGAGTAAGTGTCATATGCCTAAGACAGCTTGCATGAGAATTGAAGGATACAGAACAAAAGATGCTCGTTACCTTGAGCAACGCGGACAGAGGTTTCTCGTCTGTAAGCACCTTCCAATGCAGAGCAAATTCTGCCGTCGTTGTCGGAAAAATTCTAGATTGATTGAAGCGTCTCTTAGCTCGTTCCAACCCACTACAAGGTCTGTATCGCACAGGCAAAGTTCGTAAAACCGGATGTAATCCATCCCTGTCGTGGAACGGTTTGCAATCCGGTTAGGCACTAAAACCGGTTGCAAGCCGCTATCATTCACCTTGCTTCACATTTCTTTCCCACTGAACCTTACAGTTTATCGAGCTTAAATACGACGTGATGCAAAACAAGATTGTATTGTGCAGAATACTATCAACAAGTGATAAATAACGCCACTTCAAGAACTACAGCACGGCCGCAACACTGCATCCGCATCAACGATGAACATCGGAAAAAGAATTCAGGAGGCAAAAGAAACACACCTTGGGTCTTAACGGTAGGCTCCTCATGTCGAATATTCTTTAGAGGATAATTAATGAACCGTACGAACCTGCACCCCGGCGATCGTTGGCGCTGAGTTCCTTGGACTTGTTAACTCAACTCTGTTTAAACACAACTTTAGCACGAGGTAAGAAGGTGCCGGTAAGGTTTTGATAGACGGCGCACCTGACAGACACGGCCCTCCCAACCTGTCAGTTTGTTCCCGAAATATTGACGGTGCTAGCGGGAGGGTGCTTACGGTTAGAATGCACATACAGTGAGAGTAGAGGAGAAAGGTGGGCAGAAGTACGCAACGTCTGCCATAATATATATGCCTTGGGACTAGCTCCACAGGTGTGTCATTGCCCCACTGCGCAGCATCTCCTTCAGGAATTCACCCGAATCGAAGCTTGAGGACAGAGAAGTGGTATAATCGACATAGAACAAATGTGTTGATGTTTTAGACTAGCTTTAATGTTGTCAGCTCAACTACTGGAGAGGATAAAAACTCTGGAACGGCTTGCAAGTCCTTATAATCCGTTACATTTATCTCTACGACTTGTGTCGGTTCGAAACTGGTTGCAAGCCTCCTGCTGGGCGGCTTAAAACCCGTTACAGGCCGTTTGAAGGTCTCAAGCCGACTCAATCCGTTGCAGCCAAAACAGGATTTTTCCGACAGTTCCACCCACATCGACGGCGTAAACTGTGAGGCAAAGATTGCTACGAAAATGTAAGCATTGAATCTAACAAGAGGGAGGAGCAAGAACGAACCGAGAGGTCGTGTGGATGGCGTGCGCCTTGGCGGGGCCGGGCACTTTCTTCGTTGTCGGCTTGGGCAGTAGCGGCGGTGGTGGCGCCAGCAATTCCGGAGGCGGGGGTGGGGGCAGGACAACAACATTCGCACTGTGGGCATGTTGGATGACACAAAGGACATGTGCATGCAATGCACAAGATGTTCTCAACCTCATTGCTCAGTGGAGCAGGTCCAGAGGGTCCTTCGGACGATGGGGATGGCAGGTGCATTGGGTGGTCTGACTCGGCATTAGCGGGAGGCTCCGCAGGTGGCAATGGTTGGGGCAATGGAGATGGTAACGGTTAGGGCTCCGCAGGAGGCGACGGTTGGGGTAATGGGGACATGCGTTGACATGTGCGAGCGAGTCGGTGTGGCTACAGACGAGAAAGAGGAAGACCAGGACCGCAAGTGGGAGTGTGAAGCTTGTGAAGAGGGAAAGAATGTGAGAATGCTCGACGAAGAGGGACCGAGCTGTTGGAGCAACTGGCGGCAGAGGGAGTCCCACCCGTGGCCGTGCATAGACATGGTGGAGGGAAACAGAAAGGTGTACGCAAATTTTGCGCAAATGACGCTGGAGATATGAACAAGATAAGTTATGAAAGTGATAAAGTGAGATCGATTGGACGGCGCTGATGGGCGCGCGCACTTCTTCCCAAAAGATCCCGGAACATCATGGGACCCACCACCGTGTCTCATTCCATTCCATTCAATCCCACCAACTTTTCACTGGGGATCATCCTTGACAATGGCTCAGAATGGTTGCAAACTCTCTCGGCTGCTGGCTTCAACTCATAGTTTACACACTACTGATATATCTACTCTTGACTCTTGAATACTGTGGTTTTTTATATGCTGTGAAACGAAGTCGAATTGCCCATACTCTATCCAGATTCCACGCGTCTAGTCGCGACCACGTGGTTATCGTTATTGCGTCCAAGTTACGAGCTTTCACTGTGCAAAGAGGAAGTGACGAAGTTCACCTGAATCCAGCTTAACTCATGAACTTTCAAGAATGCCATCAAACTCACGAACTTTCGCAACGCTAAGCGAAGTAACAAAGTGACGAAGATGGCGCGGACTCGTCCACCATCACGCCTGTCTTTCCGACATTCCGGTGATGTCAGCGGTTTTTAGAATCAAAATTTCCATTGGGGTTCGCGGTTCGGACGCGGTTCGAACGCGTTAAGTAAATCTCGCAGCTAGAGAACCTAGAACCGAACCTCGCGGTCGGTTCAGTCCGGTTCAGGTTGGGACCGATTTCCGAACCGAACCTTCCCACCACTAATGTCTTCGTTGCGCAATAAACTTTCTCGAGGTTGAGCTTTCAACTAGCGCTGAGCGTATTTGACGATAAGGGACTGAATTTGAGCCACCATGGTACTACATACTAAAAACAAGTACCACTGAGAGAGCGCTCATCATTCCACCATAACTTATTAAGCAGCATAGATGTTGATGCTGTTGCCAATGGCTTCGCAATCCCCGAGAGTCACGAGGCTCCCAACAGGCGCAGCATCGCTGATATTGAGGCAGCGCGTGTCGAACTCAGGCGGGGGCGTAATAAAGCAGCCCTCGCCGATGAGCATGTTGCCAGGGCTGCCTTCGGTGGTACAACTCGAGCAGTTGATGACCCAGGTCCGCGGCCTTTCAGAGTCGAGTGTCAACGAAATGGATGAGATTGCGATTAATACACATACCAGAGAACGGGGCTATTAATACCGATCATCTGAGGCAGGCCGCCGTCGGCGAGGGCCAGTTCTTCGTCAGTCGCCTTGCTGCCGAAAATGTCAACTTCAAAACGAAGAAGCCGAGAAAAGAAACACTTACAGTAACTCAAATTGGCCAGGGATGCCCGATGAAGCCACAGCAAACTCGGAGATAGCTGTCGAAATCGGCTGCGAAACCAAAGTCCCCCCGTTTGAGCTGAACCCAGCTTCGAAAGGGCCGTTGGTGATGCTAATGTTCTTGCCCGCAAAACTACAAATGTCACGACGAGCGGGGCTGGCGCTGGCGAGAAGGACGGAGAGGAAGATCGAAGGGATGGAGAGCATGCTTGAGTCGAGTGTTTGAGGCTTTGTTGACGAAGAATAAGCTCTGGACAAGGGTCAGATTTTGTACTCATTGAAAGCGCCGGTATTCCCGGAGAGGCGGCTACAACAATGCACAAGAGAAAGCGGATCTAGGTGCAAGAGTAGACACGGATATGTCCCAACACTCCTGCTTGGAGCTATCGGCACTCATCTGTGTGTTGGTTGCTGAGCGCACACGCCACATACGGTCAACATGTTAGGCACGTGCATTGCTGCGGGCGGTAGTACGGTATGCTCTCATGCGCCTCTCCACTATGATCTCCGGCATATTATCGATACCGGTCTGCGATACGAGAGAATTTGTTCCCGCAACTTGCGGTTGGGTACTATAAAATTTCTTCAATTCGATGGTCACGCGTCAAGCCCGACTTCTTTTTTTATTGCGGAAATGATTTTTTCTTAATTTATAGAATTTTCTGGCGAAAGTCGAAAACTTGTAATGGACCCTCGAATTGAACGTAATTCTACAGTACAAAGCATACTTGATCGGCCGAGCGGTCCGCATATGAGTGTATAGTAGCCTCTACCCACCGCGAGCTCGGGAAGGATACATATCGCACCGCGTCCCACGGACAACACCAAACGCATTTGCGCTTCTGTAGCGCAGTGCCGCGGGGTTATTGAAGGTGAACAGGGGAGCCGAGCGAGATGTACCGATTAGGGATGGTCTGGGGACCACGGGTCCTAGCGCTCAACCCGTACCCGGTCCCACGAATATACCCGATGCTGTGCTGCAGCAGTATGCCGCCCCGGTCTACTGGAACAATAGCCGTCCAACTTGGACGGCATACTATTTAGAACCGGGTACGGGTTGAGCGCTTGGGGCTTCACTCCAGATTTCACTTTGATAGCGTACTTTATGGGGACTTACCTTGCCTTCAGTTCTTGACTGGAGCACTTATAGAACATAATTGAGGGCCTGAGTTCTATCATGTAAATGCTTCCTTTCTAGAGCCTGAATTGAGGCATGAGAGTGAATCCAACTGCGCAACAGTGTATACCTGCCAGCGCTTGTTTAGGCACGAAACCAGCCTGGACCCGAGTACCGTTACCCTACCAATCGCTCCATCTTCTCACACATCTCGAGATGTACGGAGAATGCTTCTCGGACCACACATTCGAGTTGGGATGATTGGTCCCAGCTTGCCTCATTGCCAGCACTGACCCACCTATGTCTCTCCCGAGGCTTTCTAGACAATATCCTTCCCAATGCTTTAGCGGAATGTTGGCACCTCCTCGTCGCGATCGCCGCATTTTGGATGGATGAAAGATTCGACGCACCTGACTTTGCTGAAAATCTTATCATCACCGACCCGCGAGTTGTGGTGATGGGAATATCCGCATACAAGGCTGACTGGGAAAGAGGGTGTAACGGATGGTGCTGCCGTCTGCATCCGAACACCGCCGGATCAACCATTCAACACCCGCGCTGCAGACGTTGTTCAGTTTCTGTAGAATTGTTTGAGACCTATTATTAGTAGACAAAGTAGCTAGCTTTTTAGACACAAGAACATTTGATACAAATCTTACCTACCTTAGTATTTAAACACGAAATAGTTACAAGTTCTTTAGCTTTCTTGAATCATATGCTTCATCCACTTACCTCGGACTGAATGCTATCGATTCTTGAAGGTTCTTGGGGGTCAGCTCGACTTCAATCGACACGGACCTTACATTTTTTGAGTGGCATCTTTCTTTTTGATTCTTGTTGTCGCTCGGACTGATCACCCGGGCGCGGAGAATTTTTTCTGCAGAATGTTGTTTATTGCGCAAAATCTACGGACCTCGATGGAGACGGCCGTACTCGATGCTTCCCTCGACGCCGGTGTCGGGGGCACCACGAGATAGATGGTAGGCACCATCCCCATGTCTTTCCCCTGCATCTGTCACTGAATTTGGGTGCTCACGACGCCTTCTTGTTACATGTGACACGGCCAAGATGAGGGACGACTTCGATTCGTGCACGCCCGCAATTGTGGCGGGGTCCGCAAACAGCAGGCCATTGGGAAATGGTGGCACTGTAGCGGAGGGCGTATGTGCGACACGCACGCAACTTCAGGCTGCTCCTTTGCGTCAATGTGCGGACTTGCGCCAGGAAGCGTCAGATCCCGCATCGATCTCTGATGCCTCGGCAGCACATGAGATTTCGAAGCCCCACGAGTCATCGCGCATCGTCCATTGTGCGCTTGACGACTTGGCAGCTAGTCACAAGCGCCACGAGGTGTCCAGCTTGACCGTTGACACCTCGCCTGCTGAGCGCCTGGAGAAGTCTCACACTGCCGGTTCCTCAATTTAACAGGCATTTAAGTAACTTAAGTTAGCTACGCTTCATTAAGTATATCCTATCCTATATATTAAGACACAGTGAGCACAGCCTTTTTGATAAGTCACGGGAATTTGACACAAAGTCACGAGGCGTTTCTCACGGCCCCAAGCGCCGCGCGCCGCGAGCGTTAGCTAGCGGCAGTGCGGCGCCGGATGGCTCGGAATCTGCCATGTCTGCACGGAAGCTCGGAATCCGCCGTGTCTGACCGCCCGTGGCGAAGACACGGGGTGCCTTACATCTTGTTAACCCATATACTGTGGTCCAAAACCCAATTTAATATATCTGATTTAAGACTTGACAAAATCAAATATTATATGCTTTACTATACTTAAAGAAGTGTAGCTAACTTAAATGCCCACTAAACTCATTGGAAGCCAATCAAAGTGCTGGGTTTTGACTTTAAGGGCATTTTAAGTTAGCTACGCTTCTCTAAGTATAATAAAACATATAATATTCGATTTTGTCAAGTCCTAAATCGGATATATCAAATTGAGTTTCGGGCTGCATTATGTGGTTTAATATACTTAACAAAGCGTAGCTAACTTAAATGCCTGTTAAATTGAGGTGCCGGCGGTGTGTCTGGTCCTCGGACCATTGACGCCTCGGCATGGTGCTCACGGATCGTAGTACGCCTGTATGACGGGGAACTTCACGCGCTTTATGCGGTGAGGTGGGAGATGGAACTTACCTCCCTAATGGCCGGGGTAATCAGCTCGCGGCGGACACTGCTCCGACTTTGGTCATTCGCGACCGAGTTACAGAGGCAAGAACTTATGCGACCTTCAACTTGGCAGCCGAAGTCGACGCCGGACCAGGTAAAATGGAGGGCGTGTGCGCTATAGACAGTTCTGAAAAACCGAATGTTAATCAGAATTTTGAGATGATGGATTGGAACGACCTTATGGAGATCGAGGATCAATTAGGGCCGCTTCCTTCGTTCTGGAAAGTCCCCATGACGGGGAAAGAGCGAAATAAATTCGTACTTCCCATGATAGACTACAGAGATCCACTGATGCATGGGATTATTGAAAGGCTCAGTGAACTCAAAGGACTATCGGTGACGATTGCTTGCGCAGACGGGACTGATTCAGATGTGGAATCGATGGCAACAGCAGAGACGCTTACCACAGATGAAGAACCAGTGCTTTTCTGTGGTATGGGTCGGATTGATCCCACAAAGAGCAAGAACTCAGATCAGGAGCAGCGGAAGTATGGGAGAAGATCCACTAAACCTTCAGGACATTCAAAGCACGGGGCTTTGCACCATAAGGCCAAAGGGAATCGAGCGAACTCTTCTTCATACGGTCGCAAGGTCAACGTCAACAGCTTTAAACGGGAAAGTTCTGAAATACCTGAAGGAGGCTGGTTCCGTGCTAGAACTGTGGCTCTGAGTTCTGATTCCTCGTCGTCTTCATCGGAGAGTTCTGGAACCTCCTCTGAGTCGAGTCCATCAGAGGATGAGCAGGAATCTAGATCTCGACATAAATTGGGAGTTTCGCGCGGTGTGAAAATCAAAGCGCCGTTTACCTTCGATGGAAGGGCGGATCTTGATGCTCTGGACCAATGGACCTACGAGGTCGATACCTGGCGGGAATGGAATGGTATCAGCGATCGAATGATGGTGAAGATTATCGTGAATTTTATGTCGGGCAGACCCGCAATATCAATTATCGAGTTCCAGACGTTGGGGCGACATGCAAGCAACATGTAGATTTCTTCTTCATTGTCAAATTCCCCATATAGAAATGCACCGTGGAAGTTGAAGACATTGATCTCCCAATCATTGCAAGCGGCAATGGCAAGAATAATGTGGAGAGCAGATACCTTTGCCACTGGTGCAAAGGGGACAAAGTAATCCACTCTTTCAACCTGTATGAAACCCTGGGCGACAAGAGAAGCTTTGTACTTGTCAATTTGACCGGCCTTCATTTTCATGCGAAGAACCCATTTGGAACCAATGATGTTCTGGTTCTCAGGCTGTTCCACAAGTTCCCATGTTCCGGCTTCAATCAGATCCAGAGCTCCTCCACAATGGCTTCTGACCATGAGGGCCAATCTGCCTGTCGCTTAGCCTCCTCATACACAGGCTCAACGTCTGCTGACTCGGTGACTGCGGCCAATGTAGCCATTTCAATGTCATTCAGCGAGTAAGTGACGTATTCAGCATTCTCAGTGGACTCCTGAGGCAATGCTGATGATTTTGTAGGCATTCCTGAGCTCTCAGCAAATCTGCGTGACGGGATTTGGGCTCGTTTGCTCTCCCATATATTTGCAGGGTTGAGTCCCTTGTGATGGAGCAAGTCTCCAAGGAAATTTGGAAGTCCCGAGGTCGAAGGAATAGGTGGTGGTGCAGGGGCAGAAGTAGGAGTAGAAGGTGGAGTGGAGGGTGGATTAACTGGCTGTGTGCTCGGGGGATGAAGTCGACGCTGTTTTTGGTGCGTTTGTCCCGTTTCAGCGCTCAAAGGTTGCTAAATGCTATCGTCCTCATCCTCCCCCCTCATTCAGCACTTTCCCCTCCAATTCAGGGTCATTCTTGTCGAATTTGACGCTTCTTTCAACCCTAATACTCCGAGTGTTCTCCCAATAAATTCGGTGACCACTGCTTTTGGTGTCAAAACCAAGCCAACAGCCAATGCGAGCTCGTCCATCAAGTTTAGAGCCGTCCATGTTGTGCACCCAGACCTTGCACCAAATTTGTACAAATCTTGCAAATTTGGCTTTTCTCCATGGAGCATTTCATATGGCGTCTTGCCGTCAAGTGCGCGAGTCGAGGTACGGTTTTTCAACCATACAGCATGCTTCAGTGCCTACTATGTTGCCCAGCTTTTTCGTACTACGAAATACCGCAGGGGCCGTGACCCAGCCACCATTTCATGGTAGAAATAGCTGGGCAACATACTACAAACATTAATTGTTTGCTAGTTATCGTGGTACTCAACAGCGAGGCTGTAGGTTGAATTGAACTCCGTGCAATTTGCCTGCGATAAAATGGTCGAGGCAACGGTCACGTATTGCACATTGAGTGTGTCAGTGTCGGTTCCCTTCGTGGCGGCCTGCACGCTCCAGGGTACAACCACCGATTGGATAGCGGAGTTGGTCGGCGATGAATACTTGAAGGAAGACGCGAAGAACGTGAGGTTGTAAGAGCAATCTGAAGCGGAGCCGCATGGGTTTAACCATGTCGCTATACTCTCATCTATCAGTGCCTTGTTAGCAACAGACTGAGCGATAGGCCCCGCGGTCCTATAATCTCCTCTCACAGAAATAAACCTTTGACGATACAATGAGAAGGAAAAGATCAAAACGCACTGATAGGGCCAAAAGTATAGATTGCACCGCCTGCTGGATCTTTCGCGAGACCTGTTCAACCAGATACCTATCCGGTTCCGTTAAATTACATCAGGCCATTCACTCGATATGTTCAACTTGTTCAGACCGATCTGGCGTCGTTTAATTCATTAGTTGAAGCCCCCCAAAACAATATGGATGCACAGAAAACAAAAATACGTGCCTTGCGAGTCAAATGCCTGCCGACTTTGTAGTCTGCCGGGCAATCCTCATCAGGGCGCTCCACGTGAGGGAGAGGAAAAAATTGAAGGGACGCACGATATACCATTTACACCGTCCCATCGGAGTCACTGAATATATCTTGGCCCCCTGGACTGTGTATCTAACCATATAATGAGAATAATATTCCGAAACAGAGTGTTTTGAGCGGGCGCGAATCGAATCGTGTGTAGGAAAGAGCAAGGTCCCTCCATTCTTCAAGGCAGACAACCCGGCCTTGTCAATGTATCCACCGTTATATCTATACGGGAATTCATTCGTCCGTTAGACATCAGAAAAGATGGACAACGCTGGTGTACCCACCTTGACGATCGAGCCACATGAATCTGATAACACTGGTTGTCATGATTCCAGCTGGTAAACAGGCACCATAAGTCGCCGTACTTCTAAATAACTGACGCTTCCTCAGAATGAGGAAGGCCTGTGGCTCTGCGCCAGCATCCCGGAGCGCAAGACTAGGGTACTGCAGAAAATGTTGGTACCTGGCTGGTGAAATAAAGATGGAGGAGATTGTCCGCTAGTTGGACGACCATAGGTTCGGCGTCCCGTGGATTACAAAGAGCGGGGGCTATGAATCGGACCATGAGTAAACTAAAGTGAATGGAGCGTGGATTTGATGAGGCATTGAAACGCACGTCGATACAAGCCCCCGCACGGAGTGTTTCAGCGTTCAAGATTCGAGGATGGTTAACAAAGTTACTTGGACAAACTAACTTGGCCTTACAAAACTAACTTTACTTTACTTGTGGCAGACAAGTAAAGTAAAGTTCGCAAAAGTTACTTATACGTAACTTAAATAACTTGGACTGATGCCATCTGATGGCATAAGTTATTTTGTCTGATCTAACTTGGGCGGCTAAGTTAGCAGTAAGTAACTTCACGTAACTTGAAGTAACAGTAAGTAAATGTATAATTAGATGGAACTAAGTAATTTCAAGCCTTCTGGGCTCAGAACCTATGCCAATTTCCAATTTCCAGCTGGGGCCAAGAGGAAATGCCGTGGCACTGCCGTACATATCCCAAGTTATGACTAAACATTAAAATTGGTGTTCCCTCGCACCGAATCGGGTTTCTGGGATGTAGAAATGCTCGATGATGACTCGGAATCTTTTAATTGAGTGCTACTGGTCGATATCATTGTATTTCTTAAATGTGCTTGACACTGACTCACCTTTGGAAAGCCCCAGATTGCAACTACTGCAAGTTCTGTTGAGTGAACTGAGTATTCTTACAGTTTAGGGATTTTGAGACATATTAAAACCTCTACTCAACATACAGTTCACTGCAGAACACTCCCCCAAATATGCACGGCAGCGGCGCGTCCATGCCGCAGCAGTGTGCATCAATGCGTGGCTCTGCTGCTGCAACGCCGTGTCACTGCTCGTCACTGCCGTGTCAGTGTCGTGGTACTACACTTTGTATTCAGAAGCCTAGGAATTTGTTGAGTTCAACTTTCAGTGTTTATATTTTGTTTTTGTGAGGTGGACTGAATGCTGCCAGATAAGACTAGAGAAACAATGGTTTCTCTTCCAAATGATCTTGAGGAAACAAAGAGCAGATATTTTCCAGATTTGGCACAAGTATAAGGTGTTAAAGAGAGGTGCAGTGCCACGACACTGTTTGTGTTGCATCTGTTCTTCAGGTTCCCGTGGAAACCAAACAAGAATATGAATGAAGTGCAAAGTCTATCCGCATGGTACAGGTCTTCGACACCTTCGGGGCTCTGAAATTTAGAAGATTAGGGTCTCGGTCGGCCTAAACTAGGCTTTTATCCCTTTCATCATGTATTAATCCAATGCATCAGTACCTACACTTGAATTCAAGTAATACTGTACCAGCCTGTAGGGAGGCGACGGTCACGGTCACGATGGGCTCGTCGCATCGCCGCCGTCGAGGGCACGTCACGGTCACGGTATGGCCTCCATCGCCAGCGAGCTGTCGTGACAAAAAATTAAATTAAATTAGCAGCCCTGAACTCGAGTTGGAAATTAAAGAAATAGCAAATTCTGCCGGTTTTCCTGGCTCAGTTGAGTACCTTTACTTCTATCATCCTTGAAATTGACTGAGAAAGCACGAAAAGTGGCCGGAGAAGAAACTGCGCGTCGCCAACTGAAACGATGGTCACGGTCACTGTCGCCTCCGTCGTGTCGCCCCCGGCCGCCGGATGTCACAGTTGTCGGGCGGTCGCCACGCTAAAGGCAGGTACAGTAACCTTTCCGTAAAAATGCAATTCAAAACCATCTGATGGGATGGGGCAGTTGCCGTTTACGGGCGGCCGTCACACCCATAAATATGGCAATGGTGCGTATCCCTAATAGTTGAACTTAAATAAACAATGATGAAAGAGCTCATATACCAGTGAGCATGATGATTCTCTATGTTCAGAGTACTTTTGAGGTGTTTGGAAACATCTACTGGGGACCTTAGTTCGCCTTGTCAGAACTGTACAAGTTAGCCATCAACAAGTTACTTTCGCCCAGCGTGGGAAAAGTACCGTAAAGTTGAGAACAAGTAATGTGTAGAGAATTGGTCCAGCGGATCCGGCGGATCCGCCAGACAAAGTCGTGAAGGATCTAGGCAATCGTGAAGGACTTAGGCAAATCGTGAAGGATCAAGGCATTCGTGAAGGATCTGGGTAATCGTGAAAGATTTGGCAAGTCGTTAAGGATTCAGACAATCGTGAAGGATCTAGTCAACCATGAAGGATTTAGACAATCGTGAAGGATTTAGACAATCGTGAAGGATTTACATAACCGTGAAGGATTTAGACAATCGTGAAGGATTTACATAACCATGAAGGATTTAGACAATCGTGAAGGATTTAAATAATCGTGAAGGATTTAGAAAATCGTGAAGGATTTAAATAACCGTGAAGGATTTAGACAGTCGTGAAGGATTTAAGCAATCGTGAAGGATTTAGACAAATCGTGGATGGACTCTCGTTCCAATCTCGTTCACGAAACCATGTCGCAACAGATTTGTTTGGCATCGTCGACCGGACCAAATGATCACCTGATCAACGCGACGTCCATGGTCTTGTACCACCACCACCTTCCACAAGCTCGACGAGGTGCCTACAGTTGTGGTTCGTCGGAGTTGCCGCCGTCCTCGGGTACCAATCCCTGGATGAAGCCTCGGGCTTGTGGAATGAGTGGCGTGGTATGCTCGTACTTGACCTTGGTCTCCCCTAACACTGCTCCTGAACGCCAATATCGAGGCCTCGTCTTCATCCGGTGAGTACCTAGCTTCATCTATCGGTACCATGGCTCACTAACAGCTTGCAGCTCTCATCGACCTTGTCATGGCACGATCTCGACCGTTCCGAATTCACCACCACATAGCTGGATGCCCTTGACCTCGCGTACAAGCCCACCCACGCCTAACGCGTTGAGAACGCGTCCACTCGCGTTCCTAGCCTCTCCCCATCACCATTGGCACTCAGGCCGGCAGCATTGCTACGTAATACTCTGAACCTCTACACCAGCAAAGGCTGCTTGGCATGCTCGCCCACGCCCTTAGCACACCTGCGACATCCATGAGCCACCTACTCGCCCTCGCAGACAAGTGGTCAAGACCTCTGGTGGGAAGCTCGTTTATCACCACCTCAAAAAGATCGCCACCGCTCCCAAATGCGGTGACTGGCGTATGTCGCAAGATATATTTCTGTGTTGTTTGCGTCTCACAGGTCTCGGTAGATCCCCGCCCTTCGGCCATACCAATATGCCACCATCTCCAAGCGCCAAAAGACTGCACGCCGAGCATACCGTGGTTCATGGCGCAGTGAATGCGTCAAGCAGCGGTGTGTCATGACCTTATTAATCTTCCTCGGTCCGCATACCGAGCCCTCTGGCAGCGTACCTCACAGAATGGAACACTGCGCCTCAGGCGCATCAAGCACTCATGACTGGTGGCTGACTACTGTAGTCTATACACATCACCTGTAAAGCAGCTACCAGCAAATATTTTCCTGTGTTTTCAAACGTCCTTGGCCTGATTTATTATCATTATACTCTACTCGCTGTTATTTTGAAGGCACTGACTGTTTGTGAAGGAAAGTCTTGAACCGTGAAGGGTGTCCAGCATCCTTAAGTTGCTGAACTATTGTGAACGACTGAAACAAACCTGAAGGGATATATCAAGCTTGAAGGATGATTGAAATTGTGAAGGATGGGTGACATCGTGAAGGATGGTTGAAGTTGTGAAGGATGGGCAACATCGTGAAGGAGGGTTGAAATCGTGAAGGATAGTTGAACTCGTGAAGGATGGGCGACATCATGAAGGAGGATTGAAATTGTGAAGGATGGTTGAAATCGTGAAGGATGGGCAACATCGTGAAAGAGGGTTGAAATCGTGAAGGATGGTTGAAGTCGTGAAGGATAGTTGAAGTCGTGAAGGATGGGCAACATCGTGAAGGAGGGTCAAAATCGTGAAGGATGGTTGAAATCCTTCACGTATGATAATGTCTTGAACGCTTGCAACACCCCCTGAACGACGCTGAAGGCCTTGAAGGACGGCTCAACATCTGTGAAAGACCAACTTTTATTTGTGAAGGCATGCCAATTTATCCTTAAGGTGAACCTCGTTAAAGATTTTTGAGAATAGTGAAGGACATATGGAGGTCGTGAAGGGTTAGGAATATCCTTCAGGAGGGCGTCCGCCGGATCGCCGGATCCGGCGGACCAATCCTCTACACATTGGATCTTCTGGTAAAGTTAGCCCCACCAAACCAAAGGGGCGATCAAAGTTAAAGTTAGCTGTCAAAAGTTACTTTATTCACTCTCAGATTCGAGTTATAGTTGTGAAATCAGCTCTCAGTGAGACTTAAAGGCGTGAAGGTAAATCATGCTGCAAGAACTTCATGAACACTACTATTCGAGCTCAAGTGAAAGAAAAAACTAGGGATGCAAGTCAGCTTCTAAAAAATCAGCGAAGATTTGAGACACGCACCTAGTCTGACTGTAGATGGGAATAGTACAACGGAAGACAAGCCTCAGCGGATAAGGGTCGAGCCGGACTCAACCAGGTTCCGAGTCGGATTAAGTCAACAAGGTGCAAATGAGCGTCAAGAGGTTCAACAATGCGTACTTCGGACAACTTTAACGATAGTCACGGCGGATAGAAACGAGGGATACGATGCTAACGCCTGTACAGTCCAGCGAAAGGGTTTTTCTGGATCGCATCGTGCGGCCGAGTGCATCGCGCAACGTGCGCCGGCGGGAGCGCCGACATGCCCCGAGGCGGCGAGGGCGAGAGTTTGCTTTAGGTCGATGCCATCAGTGATAGGACGTGCGTTGAGACCGGCAGGGATGGGAGTGGAGAGGAGTCGGCGATGTAGCTGCGGGAATGCATGGGATAGGTGTAGGATTAGGATGTACTTCGTGCAATGCGGTGCTTGCGTCTGGGCAGACGCCGACCACCGCTGTCCTTGCATTACTTGCGCAGCTTCGGCGGAGACAAATTGACTCTTGCGGCCGCTCACGCGTCATGACGTACTGCCGCGCGTGGGCTCCTTGCGATCCTTCCGTGAGGTTGTACCTACAAAACAGTCAGCAAGATGGACAGACATGAAGAAAGAAGGCAAACACAAGATCGAGGACGTACCAGCATCAACATTATCCACGACATCCACGTCTCCATCCTCTGTCTCCCACCCACGGGCACCATTCCCTGATCCCTCAAGCATGATGTCCTGCTGGCTCAGACGCTCGACGACGGCGTGCGCTTGGCTTGTACAGGCGCTGCTGCTGGCGGTCGCCCCATACGCGTCCACACCCATACTCTGCTCTTGCTTATATACACATCCATGCCTCGCCTCCACCCCAGCGTAGCCATGCCCTGTCTGAATCCCTCCTCCACATCCCGAAAAGCCGCACGACGCATCCAGCAATTCCGGGTGGTCGAGCACGGCCCCGCTCCATCCACCATTCTCATTCATGCGCTCAACCGCGCGCAAGGCAGATGAGCGGGCCCCAGCGCGTATCGGGCGTTGGTGCCTCGGGGCCCGCGAGGCGCTTGGGCTTGGTAGTGGGCGTGGTCTTGAAGAGGACAAGGGCTTTGAGGTAGAGATAGACGTGGGGAAGAGGACGAGACGTAGATCGTCGCCAAGGACGACGGCCGCATGGCGAGGAATGCGGACGACGCTAATCGCGGCGGCGTCTGGGAAGCATGGACCGACGAGGGACGTGCGGCACGTCGTCGTCCTCGATGTCGATATCCATCATGTCGTCGCAAGCTCGACGCGTGCATGACGGTTCGTTGGCGAGTCGAGGTACGCCGCGATCGGCGTAATGGTGCTCGGGTACTCGGTCAGGAGCGCGCCTGGCGGCATGGAGAGTGTAGGTCGGCGGGAGGACGGCGGACGATGAGGAAAACGGAGGGCACAATTGTAGGAGGGATGGGCGTGTATCCGCCCAGGTGCGGTGGAAACTGGGCCTGGGGTGGTTACGCCGCGGCATTGGGCAGCGTACACGCGGGGTCTGCGTTGGGTGGCGGCACGCGGGACGATACACGGTCACGCAGAAAGTTTCCGTAATCCAAAACTCAGCGTGTCACCTCATTGTTTCCAGCCACCACCACCTCTCATGGCACGCACCTGTATACCGAGGTCCTATTGAGACTCTCCTGCCGAAATCGGAATCATTGGTGCAGTCCAGGCTGGAAAATTCCATCCCAAAGTTTGCTGCCAAGATTCATTCCATCCCGCTCTTCCCACACCATGCCAACTCTCTTGATGTCTCACCCATCGAACTGTTGTGGCTAGTCCTCAAAAACAAACTCACTGCTCCCCCCATCGGCCTACCATCTGTGATGAGCTCATGGAAGTGATCATCGAAATTTGGGCAGGCATTGCAGTGGAGGAAGTTAACAAGTATAGTAATTCCATGCCCCATGTTATCGCGGCTGTCATCAAAGCGCACAGTGGTCAAACCCAATTTTGAATGCACATATCTGCACCTCATATATGTCTCCACATAGCGTATTAGTTTGCTCTCCTCAAATGTCCTATATGCGGAGAAACGAGCTCTGCAATTTTGATTACGGAAACTTTCCGCGTGACCGTGTATCGTCGTCAATGTCGATGAGGACGTATTCCGTACATTCATCCTCGAGCTCATCGACGCGCACATCGTAGACAGGCCTCGCCTCGGCTGTATCCGTGCAGCGCGAGGAGATGGATGCGCGGTGATAACCTTTCTGTGGGAGCTTGGCCGTTCATGGGGAGCGTATCTGCAGAAGTGTCAGTGAAATCGTGAGATACAGGGAAGGAATGGGCGCAGAAAAAAAAAAGACGGACACAAGGAGACGAAGAAAAGTAAAGAGAGGATAGAAAAGACTCACGGGTTAGATTCTGAGGCGCGCACACCCAGCACACTTACTCCTCAGGCACGCTCCCTTAGACACCTAAATTCCGGGTGCTCTAGCGTCGCCGGAGAAGCGAGTTTGAAGCTGGAGGAGGCACCCTGGGACCCAGAGAAAATCCAGTGAGAGACCGTGACCACATTGGCACGTTTGCAGCGTCCCCCAGAAGATGAGACCAGGCCAAGATTTGGGTTTGGAGTACTGGCCAAAAGTCAAAAGGACATGCCGGTGGAATGGTTAATGAGTAGAGTGAAGAGGCAAGATGGTGGATGGCGACGTCGACGAGCAGTCCGATGCACCCGATTAGGCGGTCGCACAACCACCATCCAGCGGGTGTATCGACAATGTAGATCAACGAAGCTGAGAACTGCAACGGCAAGAAGGCAAATGGGGGAGATTTTCCCGAGGTCAACAATGAAACCGGTGGCAAGCAATCCGATATGCGGTCGAGAGTAAGGTTGAGAGCTAAGCACTTGGTCGAGCTGACGCGGCCCTCTCAGCTAGAGGATACCATTGGCACGACCCACCGCCGCAGATGATACGTGGGATGGGGAAAAGGTCTTCAGGACGACGCTGCGAGCAATTACCGGACAGCACAAGAGCCAACAGAAATAGTAAATGTATAGCCGCCAGCGCCGGTCTCGCAAGGAAAACACCCCAGATGCAGATGGTTCGGCAAGTGAGAGTGCGGAGAATGGTGGAAAAGACCAAATGGCGGAGTCTTGACGATTCTGAGACCCGAGTAGAGTATAATGTGCTCAACGCAAGCGTAGCGTGATAAGCGCAATGAGGTGTAGCCAAGCGCGCGGCGCGTAATGTCGGGGAAGCTCGTTGCAACTCGGATTGCGGGGGGATCCTCTCTGAGGACGAGAAGTGGTGGGATACGACATAGTTTTATTGGCACGAGAATTAAGATAGATACGGAGGTCCCCTGGTTGCGGACACCGGTGTCATTGATAGCGATATGGGACGCGGAGGAACAACTTGAGGAGCGGGTCTTACACGAAGTCCTACGAAGTCCGAGACCACCAGAAAAAACTCGTTAGGCAGTCGAATCTGCACGCGCAGGCTGCGGCACGTCAAAATCGACGATAGCGAAGCCAGACTCGTCGCCCAATGGAATGGATATCTGCAAGCCCGGGGAAGCCGAAAGCGATATAGGGTTGGTCAGCTGTCAGCTTACAACCGCTAGGGAGCATAACGGTACAAGGCAGTCAACGACACTGAGTTATTGCGTTGCAAAGTGAAAATACCAATACCCATGGCAAAATCAGAGATATGCATAGGAAATTAAGTGTAGATGTACGAACTTGGAGATAACAGACGAAATGAAGCTCACAAGGAATATGGGCCAGAGTGGATGATTAGCGCTTGTTAAGCGCGTCTGGAGCACGAAGATGCGAATTCTATCAGCATGTATCTCAGCATTCAGTGACCGTCGAGTATCGGTAAAACTGAGACATACACATGGATATGGGATCGAATATGAAGTTTGTCAGACTAGAATGCGCCGTGGCGACCCGCACGCATCAAGGCGATCCTGATCAAGGGCAGATTGGATTGCAGAGTGTTGATTGGGACAGGGGTTCTATAAGAAGACCCGTACAGAGTCAAACGGGAATCAACAAGGTCGGAGGCAAAACGTGGCGGTGTTCCCGGCGATCAATCGGTGATTGCCGTTTCCCTCTTGGCTTCCTCTACCATGCTAAATTCGAGTTGTTTGAAAAGCGACGCCTGGCTGTCTGCTAGAGACCAATCCACACGACAACGCTGCACTGCTTGAGGCATCTTTCCGCTTCCCACCCGTCTGGACTGCTGGCAACGTCTCCGAGTCTCGAATTCTCCAGCCTGCCACTCTTGCGTTCGCAGGCATACATCCATACACTTGTTTCACAGCCTTCACCGCAGATTCCTCAATGTCAGCACCATCGGCATCGCACAAGACCCCCCGAGTCAGAGGGAAGGTGCAGCGGAATTCCCGTGGCAGAGTAGAAGGGCAGAGCGCTCAAGGTGCGCACCGGTATTCGGTATTCATATATCGTTTTCTCTTCTCCCATCCTCATCTCTGTCAAATCTCCTTCGAGCGGCACTCCAACTCGTGTGCGTTACGCCCTTCTGTGCACCATAACTATTCCTTTGATCCGAATTTCTTTCGGCAATATACAATCAGTCAGTCAGTCTTTCGCACTCTAGCCGCGGCGCACCCCCCTCCCATCCTCGCAAGAAGCCACCCCGAATTCACTGAATTCTCTCCCCCTTCTTCTTCCTTGCGGCCTGCCCTTCCCTTCCCTTCCCGTTGTCAATATCACACCTCTGCTCTGCTCTACCCCACCGCTCCTCCTTCCTCCCGCGTCAGCGTCCGCTTTCTCCTTCCTTTCTTTGTCCTTCAAGCTCTTTCGTTCTCTTCTTTACCAAACTGCGTTTGTTTCACTCGCCTCCGGCGATTTCTTTCCCCCTTTCTTCTGCTTCCTTTACCTTGTCCGAGGCTCAAGCGCCAAAAGAGAGGACACATTCGCTTCCATTCCATTCCGCCTGCTCCACGCTCGTGCTACCCTGCCCAGCGCTCACCCACCGCACCGGTGCAATTGGATTTGCATTTTGATTATCCGGTTCCAATGCGCCTTCCATTTTCAGGTCTCCCATACCTCGAATTCAAATCACTCTTCGTTCTTATGCTTTGGTGTTGGCTTCACCTACTTCCCACTTATCTGCCTGTGGAATCCCGCCTGCGTCCTCCTAAAACGGACGTCAATCGATGCGTGTCTTCTATCAAGCAATGAATCAAGTTTGCTTTGACTCTTCGGACTCAGGACTCTGGACTTTGGACTTTTGAGTCTGATATTGTATTACTCGATCGCTCGCTGTGATGATTAGTCCCACATACAGCTTTGAGATCTTTCTTGAGTGCGATTTCTGCTTCTGAGTCTTTCCCTCTCAGCCATTGTGTGGTGACGAAGAAGCTCGAGCGCGGATGTCCGGCTATGCTCGCTTGCAGCGCTTTGCCGATTGCGGTACTGATAAAATAAGCCGGTATGTCTGGCCAGGCGAGAGGTAAGAAAGCACATCCAAGTCAATTCAACGCTAGTTCTCACTATGACTAACCTATGTGGCGAAAGCCGAGGTCGAATGCCTGTCGTAGTTGATCCTCAGCTTCTTCACTTGGATTCATGAACGCCGCTTGGAACGCGATGCCGGGGATCGTGTGTCCTAGTACGAAGAAGCATAGTTAGCACGGAGGGATATGCCTTGGGATTTGGGTGGAATCAGACCGTCGTTGAGAGTTACAAGATCCCAAGGCATGTTCGTTAATTTGCTGGCTTATTGCGAAGGATGAAGGTGATCGGGAGCGATACCTATAGGATGCCTTTTATACAATGGTTTTGCACAGCCTTTGGGAGGGTCTGCGAGTTCATTTTTGGCTTGGCCAATTGAATTTGAATGACGACCAATGCCCACACCTCGGAGACAGGCTTTTATTGGCTTGTTTACTTATTACTATTCCTTACGATTATTCGTATACTTAACATTGTCTGTGGCTTTCTTTGATTCTATCCACTTCGAGGCTCCTCCATTTTACTGCCTCTCCTCTGGTCAAAATTTTACAGCATTTCCCATCAACTTCCTACTGCGCCATACTGCTGTGCTTGTCACCCAAATTTTCTCCGATCTTGAATTCAATGTCAAACTGCGCAGCTGCTGCAGGCAGTAGAAAATAACCCAACTCAGGATTGCCCGTACTATTAAGATTTAGTGCCAGCTCAAGTCGTTGGGGGCAGTTTGGCCCTATTCCTCTCTGCTACCTCTATTTTGTTGCTTCTGCTCTTCATCTTGATTTCTACAACATTTTGTTGTTGTCTTTCCCACTAGATTCGCATTACTTCTTCCAGTCAAGATTTCACCGATGCAAAAAGCTGTAGAGCTGTCACATTAAATGCAGCCGAGGTGATTAATGCGTGCCGTTCTTATTTTGAACTATGAGCTGCGGAATTAGTCTAAATTGGGCTGATCGTGCATAGCACACGGGATTCAAGTGCCGTTGAAAGTATCCATCGCACTGCACGACGTATGCCTTCGGTATTGCTTTCTGGTTTAAAGCGAATGCCCTTAGAGATTCTTCCGCCCAGTTTCTGCCCCGCTATCGCCTTCCACCGCCGCCACCCATTGCATTCCGTGGGGTTGTAGGCACTGGGTTTGCCTACCCTCATATGCAGAGGTGGAGCAAACCCACAGGTAAATCCACCATTTCACTACAACCCGAAGTCTATTTGTGGTCCAATACACATTGAAACACGCTCTTGCTTGCGGTGTGACCACTGTATGTGGGAGTCTGGTACATATTTTTAATGACACAGCCCACGGCTGTCAATCTTCTACTCATTCCTGGCTAACTTACGGCAATTGCCACGCTATGTCTATTGATGCTCCTGGCTTGGCTTGAAGCCGTCAAGCCATGAAGCCAAGCCCTCGGCTTCGCAAGCCAAGCCAAGCCAAATGGCTGGCTTGAGGGCGGCTTTGGCTTTGGCTTCAGGACCGTCAAGCCAAAGCCCTGGGCTTAAGCCGTGGCTTGAAAGTGCAAAGCAAAATTCAAATTGAGCCAGTGTTACCGGCAGATATTCTGGTTTTTTCAACCACCACTGGAAGCCGGAGCCCCGGGATCACAGATTATCGAGGTCCTGTGAGCGCCGGCTTCACGGCTTCGGTGATCTCCGTGATGCCATATTCGGCAAGCACCTGAAATGAAGTTGAACTTGTGTTTTGCAGGTTCTACTAAACATATTTCAATTTCCCGAGAAATTACACACATAAACCTAACAGAAAGCTCAGAATCATACACTTGTATAGCTAAAATGGAGTAATAAATAAAATCCCATTCAAGCCGGGGCTTAAGCCAAAGCCAAGCCAAGCCAAGCCCTTCCTGACGGCTTGGGCTTTGGCTTGAGCAAGGTTAAGCCAAAGCCGACCTAAGCCAAGCCAAAGCCGGGGCTTGCAAGCCAAGCCAAGCCAGAACATCACTAGAGCCTATGTCAAGATCCCTGCATGCAACGCCGCCCGCCTCCTGCTGGCCGTGTCTGTAGCGGTGCGCCCGTTCCATCTACTCCCTCGCTCCGCTGCCGTCACCCACAGAAGCCCTGCCCGCTTTCACGCTACACGCTCGGCATGAACAGTACCCACTTTGCAACATCACCCCTTCGTTCCCACATCCTCCAGTGTTGCGTGCGTTGACGTTCACCACGTAATATGGCTGTCATGCCGCAATTTCATGTTGGCGCAACCTCCGCCCCGCTTCACCGCTGGAGCACGCTTTATCCAGCGCGTGAGACTGACCTCACGATACCTCACGATATCCTCTGTGTCTGCCGGTACCATGCCCCGTATTGGGAGCTCATATTGGAGGAGGGCCGCTCGTACGTGTCCCTGCATCTGTGCGCACGCTACGCAGTGGCCCCCGCCGCCGCTGCACTATAGCAGTGGCATTTTTTGCTGGCCTTCACAAAGTCTGGCGCGGTATGTGTGCACAGCGTACCCCATGTTGGCCGTCTTCATGCGTGATGTCGAAACCGCTCCAAAATCGTAGTTCCGAATACATCCTGCTGCTCTACGCCGCTCCTGATTTATCCTGCATCCTCAATATACCTAGCACCTCCTCATTTCGCTCATAGACACAGTATTTGTCAAATAGTGCCAATCTTACTTATTCTCGACATCTCTCCACTTTTTGAATTGATCTGGAAGGGAAGAATTGCCTAAATCTATACAGGCTAGCAGATAAACCCCACATACTGAACAAAAATGCCATCGGGTCTGCACTCCGAAGGACTCAGACTCGAGCCGAAGACATAACGTCAAAGTTTGTCTTCGGGAAGTAGGTTGGCAGACTTGGTGACAATTTTGAACACAGGGATCTCTTCAGAATGCCTCGCGAAACTCGTAAGTATGCCCGCTTAGGGAAAACAATAACCTTGTAGCGTCGTAGCAAGGAAGGTTCGTTCATGGGCGCTTTATGGGCGCCGATCAGAATGTAGAAAAGCGCCTCGACAGCCAGAGTACAGGGTATGTAACTGTATAACTGCTTTCTAATGTTACATAGGATGTCTAGCATGCTAAGAGATTCATACAATGTGCTTAGTCCAAGAATTGTACCCATACAGAAAAAGTCGAGCAGAAGTGTTTATCCGGTAGCCCAAAACCTTTTTTAAAAAAATCTATTTGCTGCTTACAATACGGTGGCTATGTCTCAGCACCGCCACCGGTGGCTATGCCATCATTTTGTACCACAGAGCAGCAAATATATAGGCATCATGTTTGTCGGCAGGTAGCATTGTACAATCTGAATAAATGGCAAGAAAGATGTTGTTGCTGAGGCAGCTAGAAGCAGCACCTGGTATTGGGCCCTGGCTTCACAGGCAGTTGGTTGGTCGGTGGTGGGCACAGCATGGTGGTCAGGAAAGAGAGAAGGGAATAAGTAATGCATGACATTACTGAATCACAAGGGTGGCATTGATCGCCAAACATAGACCAGCGACCGTCTGTCTATGAAGGCAAAGCCTGTCAGTAGACAGACCAGTCGATCTGAGTTTGAATCACCAATACAGAAATCTTACCAAAAAAGGCTATTGTGGACCGGTGATAGGGCATGCGGCAGAGCACACATAAAAACACCAAGTTTTTATTTGTTTTCAAACTATCTACAGGAGAATGAGTGAGGTATATGATTGAGGGCATACACTCTCCTCAGAGTGGTAGGCTACACTGTTGATGGCTGAAAGCCAACAGGCCACTATTAGAGCTACAACTCAACTAAGATAGAGGGCATGGAACCCCAACACCATTATGTAAGCAGCCATCAGAGAAATATCTGCACTGTTATACTGTTGACCCAGAGACACTTGAGTACCAAACTCTTCAGCAAAGTGAATCTAAGCTCAGTTTGCAGGAACTTGGCTGTTGAAAATTATTTTTTGTGGCTCTCAGTCCTGAGTTATAACCCTTGAGATTTTTTTTCCTTGATTTTTTTTAAAAGTGTTTCTACGTGATTTTCGGACCAAACAGCATTCATTTGAGAAAATGGTTGTCAGAATTTGACTGGCACAGCCACAATGCCGGCATCTTTTTTGACAGCTTTACGACACTTTTTCCTTGACTTTTCACGCCATTTTCTTCCTCTTCCACGCGTCAAAATGGCCAGGGTGTCTAAACAAAAGCAGCAGCTCCGCAGAAGTGCCCAGAAGGCCACTGAATCCCGGAAACCAGTGATCGAGTCTGATGCCGAATCTGATTCTAATCATTCCGGCCCCACAGCCGTTCTTTCCTGATGACCACCCAACTATGCCAGGCTGGTTCAAGGGAATGGAACAAATCCTCCAGGAGCGAGGATTATGGCAAGATGGTCTTCTTGCTCAGTGCACTGGGTTCAAATGTGAAGCTGGACGCACTGATTGTTGCTGCCATCGCATTCTTTTCTTGCAGCCTGACTTTGTGAACCAGAAGTCGGCTCTGGAAGAGTTAATCCAGTCGCGGGGTCACATCTGTGATTTTTACCCCAAATATCACTGTGAGCTCAATTTCATTGTGATGTATTGGGGTGCAGCAAAGTTCCAGTATCGCACCACAGCCAAGACATCGAATATTGATGAGAGGGAGCAGAATGTCAAGGCCTGTCTTGATGATGTTCCTCACCTTCAGATTATTAGGTATGTTTAATTTAAATGAGTTTCTTGGGCTAATTATAATCATACAGATATGCAAATCGAGCTGCATGCTTCATCTCAGCCTATGCCCATGGGCTGAGTGGTGCCGACTTAATCTGGGTGAACAAGCCTTATCAGGGGCATCGGATTTTACCTCCAAGCATGATTGCCGAGGTAAAGGCTTCAATTGCACAGTTCTTAGCCAAGAAATAAATATTTTATTACTTCCTACATTGTTCATTGCAAAAAATCAGTGAAATTTTTTTGAAAAAAGTTTCCGACCTCGAGATTTGACCGTGGGAAAGCTGAGTAAGCTGCTTACATCAGGGTGTTGGGATTCCACGCCCTCTATCTTATGCTTCTTATGGGAGCAGACTTCGGTTGGGACTCCTTATCGTTGGGCTCTGGGAGGTTGTGGTAAGCAACGTCTCAGTGTGCTGGAGGTGATCAAGAGGGACTACTATCTCGAAAGGCTAGCTACAGTACAAGCAGTGCTGCAGAAACCTATAGATGAGATGAGAAGGTCCTACTGTGCGGTAGCTTCCTCCTGCAGGAAGACTGGACTTGATAGACAGGAAGTGTCAAAGCACTTACAGGAGCATCAGGAGTACATACAGTGCTAACTCTGGTTGTGCGGTACCACGGAAATGCTCTGAACTCGTGCTGCACAAGCGTCACTGAGCCGCTCCTGCTGCACGAGAAAGTCAATTAATTAGTTGGACTGGCTTGTGCCACATGATGAAGACTTAGAAGAGACGAATGGTTGGCCATCTTGTAAGAGCAGCCCAGAAGTGGACTATTGGGTGTCCTGCTGAAGAATGCATGGGGCTAATTGAGAAGCCTGTGGGGCCTCCCATAAGGAGTTTCAACACCGATCAAGCAGAGTGGCTGTGTAGCAGGAACATCTCAAGGCCTTTCATAGAGCTTAGGGACTGTACTGCACGAGTCCACAACACAGAAGTAAAAACCAGATGGTTGGTGTTAAGGTCTGGTGGAGAGTGAAAAAAGTAACTTGTGAGAGGTAACTTTAACTTTGATTGCCCCTTTGGCTTGGTGGGGCTAACTTTACTTTACTTAACTTTTCCCACGCATGGCGAAACTAACTTGTATGACAGCTAACTTATACAGTTCTGGAAGGGTGGTTCAAACACCCAGTAGAGCAGGAGTGAAGGCTCCTAGGTACTACAGGATTGATTTGAGGCAACACTATGTTGGAATCCGAGTCCATCGCTTGCTGTCACCGCTGCCGCCGCCGCCTGGCATAGCAACGCAGTATACTCCTGTTCCTCTTGCATTCTCTGTGTCCAATTTTGTATTTCCTCCCCTTGTACCTTACATTCTCTCCACTAAGTTTAATTCTCTTTCTTTAGCTGTATTGATTCCCATCCAGATATTGTTCAAGTACATACTAATTGTTGAATCGATTCTCTGCACGTTTGTGAGGGTCTTCTGCTAATCCTGAGTAAAGTCTGTGGCCACTTTTATTTCAACACGCTGAGGCCTGCTTGAGCATGCAGCAATGTACATTTTCACTCTGGTCATTACTCAATGAATATTTGAACATGCACTCCGGACCGGGCAGTACAGAGAGATATTTTTTTTTGATATTACAGCTATTCCAAAAATGGATGAGACTGCCGGCTCTTTCCTACCGCCTCCCAAAATGGCACCAGGGACTTTCAGAACATCGGCCGAGCACTAAAAGATCCATCCATTTTGTAAAGTACTCGGGAGAAAAAATTCTTGGCAGTTTCAAAGTTTTTTGGAACAGCTACAAAAGGGGAGAATCTTATCGGCTTTCTGCGGTTCCTACTGGTCTCAATGACATTCCGTAGCATGCACCAAGCCATGGGATCCAGTGCAACCTGCAAGAAATTCCAAAGGAGAAATGAAGGGTCAGGGTTTTGGCAGTCAAGAACTGTGGTGGAAAGCACTAAAATTTAGTACACTCAAGTCTATGGTTCAAGTGCCCAAAAACAGGTTCAATCTGGGCTAGGGGTTATGCAGTCAGCGGATGAGTTTTGGTGCTTTACGAGAACACTGGGTGTAAAGCATCCAAGAAAATTGAGGAGCATGAAACAGCGGCCTTGAAAGTGATATCATAACCATCTGAATGCGAGTGATGGGTCCCCAGGTAGATAAGCCCAGTCAAGTATTCACTCAATTGTTTAACTAAAGATATCTTTTCAGCATATGGACATTTTGTTCACCAGGTCTTCGCCAACGAGTAGTTTTGAGGGTCCATTGACTTAGCAAAGGGAAAGTAACTATAAGTTCCCCCAAGTTACCACAAGTTACTAAGAACATTGAACCACCTTGCCGCATAGTGTAAGCACCCTGCCCTGTAAGGAGAGCCTGGGCCAGCTATTCCGCCATTGGAGTTCCTTGTTCTGATTCTAAGCAGAGACCAAAGCATCTGTCAGAATGGAGACCCAAGAGTCCAATGTATACTATGACCAAGTGCGTTTGGCAAGAGCGAGAGACCATGGAGTCCAACCAAATAGAATAAGAAGTTTGAAGTCACTCATACAGCACAAGCATCCACTAAGCCGCTGCTATCCATTGTATGGTTAGTGTCCTGCTGCACAGTGTCCCTTCACTTCGGTCTTTGAAGTCGGTCTCTAGTTTTCCATTGCCTCTACTCTCGTGCAGTACAAGAGTCAAACCCACGAGAAGTGCTTGTACCGCAGGAGTATATCTTGCTCGTCCTGCACAAGCGAAACAATTCGAATACAACATCTTGAAGGGTGATACGTACCCTACCTCCCCAAACACACAGTATTGGATTGGAGTTGTGATTTGATTTAGAGGTTAGGATTGGGTTGTGTTAGTGATCAGTTCGCTGCGCCTCTCTGATTTTTATTGTCCTTTATATTGGAATATTTCACGGCTGCACCCCAGTGCACCGTTTCACCGGGTTCTGAGCAGGATGACGTCAGACACAAAGAACAACAAGTACCACGGATTCTCATCTAGCACGCTCAAAACTCAAGCATTCACCCTCAAAAAAAGCTACGTATATTCTAGGACACGAGGCGATGACACCCCACGAAGGAATCCCGACATTTCATCAAGAAACGAGTGAGTTGCCCAATAGCCTTTTTTGGTAATAATTTTGATCCGCTAATTAAAACCCAGATTGACCAGCCTGTCTATCAACAGGCTTGCCTTCATAGACAGGCTGGATTCGAGCCTACGCCAAACACTGTATGACACATCACTTCAACTTAGCTCTGACTTTGATGAGCTCTTCTCGACATGCACCCCTGCATAAAATTCTAGACTTTGTTCATATCACCTTGTGCAAGCTCAAGCTTGGTTGCACTGTCCACTCAAATCAACGACATTCCGGCGGCATTCTGGTATGCCACCCTTGTGCCCAACTTGTGCTACCCTGTTCATGAAACATTGCATAGTGTCAAGAACTCACTATGCGACCCCATAGGTCCCCAATATTGTTTATCCTTGCCAGGGGTGAGTTTCTGGGCTGTGTCCTCATTTTCCCTCAATATTAATATCTCTTTGCTGATTTATGCCACATTCCAGAATCCACGTTGTACAGGAACTTGAGTTTGGGGGGAACTTAAGCTTGAGGAGAACTTCAGTTCAGGACTCAAGTCTTCAGTAATATCACATATATATGTATGAACTGAACTACAATTGCAAACTTGAGTTCTGGCAACCAACTTAAGGTGTCTGCATGACATAGGTTCACACCTAACACTGAAAACTTAGGTTCCAATGGATATACAGTTATGGTACACCTATGGTACAGCTCTACTGTATATTAGCAGCACTTAAGTTCTATAGAAACTCAAGTCTTCCATGCGGTCAAACCACCTGGGACTTAAGTGGAGCTAATAAAGTATTTGATTCAATGGCCTCAATATGAGCATGCTCATCCCTGCACCCAAATAGACCCCTGAGTGGAAGTGTGCCTCAATTGCAGTAATGATCTGTGGAGTTTAGACAAGAATAGCATACTGTACAGGGAGGTATCCTAGAGTATACATACTAGACAACTAATTAAGGGGTCAGGAGTGCACAGTACCATACAGGAGTATAGACCATGCAACAGACACAATAAATGAAGGAGACCAACAGGTAAGGGTGACACCCATGACTCCGGAACAATCTGGTGGTTCTTGGGCTATCTCAAAAAGGAAATTGAAGTTTGAGGTATGGGCGTGGATCATGACAATCTGCTATGCCTCTGAATACTCTGGGTTTTGGAGCTGAGAGAGATTGAAGGGAATTAGACAATTGCAGGTTTTAAGTATCCAGAAGTATTTGTCAAAAGGAGATATAACCTCAATCACACAACAGGTTGAGTGTTGAACCAGAGTTTAGGTGAGGCAGAATCTACAGTACAGGTAGAATCTACAAGTATTTATACTGTACACCCCAGGGGCATTGTCAATAGATTGAAGGCAAGTTTTACAGTTAATGAAGCAGGTGGGGGTCTTGTCTGATTGCCAGTATCATAGTGATACTGTGATATATTGCACCAGGGTATTCCCCTAGGTGGAGTCATGTTGCCGATGTGTTGGTGTGTTTTGATGGCCGATAACTTGGTTGAAAAAGGAATAGTGCCCGTGGTGAGTCCGAGAATGATGACAAGTGTGGTACATCAATGCAAGATTGTGTGCAGTCAATATGGTGTGTGGATGTTCATCGCCAAGGATCTTCCTCTGCTGTCCAACAACTGCAACATAAAGCTCTTCTGCACGTTCAAACTGTCTTTGTTCATGGTACACCCGTGCAAGAATACCCATTGTATACAAAGTGGAAGGATGCTCTTCACCCAGAACTTTCTTCTGCTTCTCGAGGGCTGCAAGCCCAAGTTTCTCTGCAGCACTGAGTTGGCCTAATTGTCTGTATATTGATGTCAAGTCACTCATTGTCCACAAAGAGTCCGGATGGTCTTCACCCAGAATCTTTTTCCGCATTTCCAGCACCTCACTCTGGAGCTCCTCTGCCTCCTTGAACCGGTTTAGGCTTCTGTATGTCAATGCCAGACTGCCCATTGTCCAAAGAGTATCTGGATGGTCATCGCCAAGGACCGCCTTCTGTTTCGCTAGCACTTGAATCTGAAGACTCTCTGCCTCGTCTGACCGGCCTAGTTGTCGGTAGGTCGATGCCAAATCTCTCATGGTCCATAAAGTGTCTGGATGGTCTTCACCCAGACTTTGCCTGCGCTTTTCCAGCAGTACAATCTCCAGCCTTTCGCCATTGGTGAACTGGCCAAGTTCGTAGTACGTTGATACCAAATTGTCCATAGTCCGCAGAGTATCTGTGTGATCCTCTCCCAGAAGATCCCGCTGCTTCTCAAGCAGCACAACTCTGAGGTCCCTTGCCTGCCTGTACTCCCCAAGTTCATGATGTGTGAATGCAAGCTCTTCCATGGCATCAAGGGTGTCTAGATGATCATTGCCAAGCTCCTTCTGCCTCCCCAGGAGTGCAATTTTCTGCTTATCCAATTGCTTCAGGAGGGTGGCCCTTGGAGTCAATGATGAGATCTCAGCCTGAAGTATTTCACCAGCCTCTGAATTTTCACATCCCTTGGAGTAGCATGAGTAACGTCGACCGAATATTTTATACACTCACTGATACCCCGTGTACACTGGCAATTGGTCCATTCTCCGGCCCAGACTTGAGATCTTGAACATCGAGAGGATCGCAGGCACCTCCAGCCTAGCCGTTGTCAGTTAGGAGGGAGATTGTAAATATCAAATGATTTTACCAGTTGTCCCTCGGAATCATGAATTTCCCTGTCTGAAGATGGTGAGCTATCTTCAGGGAAGCTACTTATATTTGAGATCTGGCTCCGAGAATCACTACCATCTTCATGGCGAGAAACTAGGTCCTGTCCATCATCATGGCCCAAGGTCTTGCTCTGAACACTGCTGCTCGAATTGTTTTTGCAGAGCAATTCTGCCAGAGAATCATCAGTGCTGTGTTGGTTGTCTGGAGATTCATTTTGACTGCATCATCTTGAGTAAAGGTATTTGAACCGGAATTTAAAATGCCTTACCCATCCACCATGACATTCAACTCCACATCCTGATAGACAGTGGGCAGAATGTTGTCAAACGAGCTAGTTGCAAAGGCTGAGGAACATGGTAGCAGTTCTGCGGCTCGGGGTCTAGACATACTGGATGTGGCGTGCGAGTGAACGAAATGAGACTTACCTGCATAACAGCTGAAGAAATTCCTTGAGATTTTGAAACCATGGTGATAAAGCCCACTCTTCTCGATCCAGTTTTTCAAACCAGACTGAAATACCGGTCAGGAGTGTGTTGGCGAGAAAGTCGACACCCCCATAATCGAAGGGTGGTTCAGATTCATCGAGGGGGTCTAGTGCAAGCGTGTCAACCCCAATGTCCCTGAGCAAGTGGACCATTGCAGAGCACAGCTTTTTCATGACATCCATGCGGACTGTTCCTATATCCAACCAGAAACCAGGTAAGTCGAGAATGCCGCCGAGGTAGCGGATGCACAATGCTCTAGAAAATGTTGAAGCGCCACTTCAAGTCCAGAGTTCAACATAAACTCAGGGTTATTATCCGATAATACTCACGAGGAACAATGTTCAATTAGGGAGGCGCTCAATTACGCTGAGATGCCCTTCTTCACATGTAGTCCAGTGCGCGACATTGGTCTTCTCCAGCATTCCAGATATCGTTGTATCGGCCAAACAGGTCGTCGCCAAGAATTTCCAGAACATCCACTCTGGATCAGTAGTGCCTGCTGGACGATGCCAGACGGTCGAGATGGCCTCTGTCGATGTCGAGCCATCTAAACATTTTGTAAAGAGTAAAAATTGTCGGAGCCCAGGAAAGAGTGTCGCAACTGCCACAATGTCTTGGAAGGCCTGACACTGGGTAATTGCAGATTCAGTGCTAAGGACCATCCGTGAGTTCTATGCATCGTTGAAAACATGAAGAAAAACGCACCAAAGCGTATATTTCATCAGCCTCAGACACAGTTTCTCGAGTTTTGGCGGCATGGAAACGCAGAGGAGCTCCAACCTCTGAATCCTGTCTTCCCCGCTGCCGAAATGTGCTTTAATCTTTTGGGCTACGGCGTGAGGTCCCATCCCCAAGGTGTGCGCAGCACGGTTGGCTCGTTTCTCGAGGGCACCACCCAAGGTGGTATAGACACGAGCCAAGGTGCTGCCTGGGGAAGGGAATCGATTGAAAATGAGCGACCACTTTCCTCCATTGGAGCGTGAATTCTGTGCTATTGTTGTAACAATTCTGTCTGCATCGGGATTATATGGGATAACGACGAGCGTTGAAGCCATCTAATACCAAGATGCGATGAGTGTGGAAGGTAATGAAGGTAAGAAGCAAGGACAGTTGATGCACCTAGTCTTGCAACAGCTTTAAAGACGCCTTTTGTCTCCCAACCATGCTAGATACAATGGTGCTAATTGCAGAGTCTTGAATCAGGCTGTTAAACAAATCCATCCCTCGGGTACAATCCACAGCATCGCGATGCCTATCGATGTGGTAAGACGGAGGGCACTCAATATTATACACCGAGAATGCACTGGCGGGAATCTTATCAAGACAAGGAACAGACAAAACCCAGATCCATAATGATAGGGATCCAACACGAAAGCCGAAGAAAAAAAAGTCCCTAGCGCACTCGGGAAATGGACAACGTGGAAGGGTTTCTATGCCCTTTGATAGTTAGGGTTATTGTATCCGTATCATATCATCTGCGTGTGTATTAATACGTATTCGAATCTATAAAAATATAGTTCTCCCGCCTGCATTTGGATGAATAGGCAAGGTTCAAGTGAACTCTGTACATCTGGTCATCTGTTGCGACACTCTGGATGGTTTTGAGGCCCATGATAGTGAATACAGTGAAGATGGTGGAACCTCAACCTTCTGAAAATTGCTTTTGATATGGTCGGCAAGGTGCCCAGTTATTCTCGGCAATTCAGTGATTAACCGTTCTATAAAGATTTACTGCCCAATTCATGTACATCTATTTGGCCCTATCCCCTTCCATGCCACCTCCATTTCGCCGCCTCAACTCTCTTCAGCTCGACGGTGGCTCTACAGCTACATATCGTTGAACAGTTCTCATCAACTTCCCCCTCTGGGCTAGGCTGCTGTACGTGTCGGGCTGTCCAATTGCAGTCCGGCCGAGATGACGATGCTTACCATGCTGCGGAATGAGCAAGGAATGAGTCTGAATTAGGCTGAGTGTGCATAGCAGACGTAACATGCATCTCAACTGCTGTTGAAAATATCTTCATATAGCACATCTTTTCCACTGCGCCCACGTAGCCTTTCGGCATTGCTTTCCGGTCTAAAGCGTACTGGAAAGTCGCTGTCACATGAGTGAACACAAGGCAAGCAAGACTGCATTGAATACTGGGGTTTTTCATTCAAATCAACAGTCATGCATCACGGACCCCTCTGTCGATGTCACGCATCACGAAGGCGTTTGTGAACCTCCAAGCCGTCACAAGTATCCTCCCCCCCAGGAGCGGAAAAAAGAATCCAATTTTCCATAGGATTGTCGAAATTTGGGGTGTGTCATGCAAAAATTCAGCCACTGTCGAAGTGTTGAATAGGTAAATCCGGTCAAGCGGCACACCCCCTGTCGTTTTGAAAAACCCCAGTATAAGATATAGAGCAGTATAAATATGAAGTTGTGTATCTACAGCTAAGTAAATAAAAACAGCAAATAATGAGGTAAGAATGAATGGATAAAAATCTGGCTGTAAACAGAGTGCTGTTGTCTATGATGAACACGAGAGAAGACGATTGCTGTATTCAACAGCTCACACAGCTAGGACACGTGACTGGCCTATCTCAACAAAGCAGACACCGTTCGTGGGTCAAGAAACCCGCTGCATCGACATTGTCGGCCGTGACGACCAGCGTTCCGAGCTATTCCAAGGCAGCTTCAAAATCGCGCTCGAAGGAATAGAGGCAGATTAGAACCCGGATTTTGAGCCACTTAACAGGTTATCAACATGGAGGACGAAGAGTGGCTTCCAGCACCCTTAGCAGCTTGCGATGTAGCCACCCTTACTCCGCCAAGGGCGACTTTGTGACCTTTGTTCCGAGTGCAGATCACATGCATTTGATGCATGTGGCGTTCGCATGCATCGATGGCTGCCCCCAGTGAATCAGGACCACTAGTATGCCAGTTGACAATCTGCTGAGTATCATGATTTAGACCACCGGACCTTGGCAACCCCAAGATTAAGATCTGGGCTGTCATTACTTAACCTTCAAAGCAAGAGTATCATACTGGACATCCCGTCCCACCAGCCCGAAATCGGTGAATCTTGTGTAGACAGAGAGTGAATTATATCTCGTGTCTCGTCCTCGGCGTATTATATAATTTCCTTTCAAAGACCCTCATATTTGCATTGTGCTCTTCCAGTATATATTCCCCTTCGAGCTACAGGAGGGGGCAGAAGCACCAGCAGTCTGCAGAACAGCCCGCAGAACCGCTACCCTGGAGTGGAGCCCCTATTCCCGGAGCCGGACAGCTGTATCCCAGCGCCGCGCATTCTGCGACCTCACTGGCGCCGCCTTTGCAGCTCAACACGTTTTGACACTCCTATATATGGGTGCCGAATGTGTCAGCAGATGAACAAGCATTGAAAGAAAGGTAACATACACAAGGTAAACCGCAGTTGCGCTCCTGCAGAGGCTACCGACGAATATGTGCAGGATTAGACGGCCTCCTTCGGAGATAGGGAAGAAGAGGTGGTGCACACATCTCCAACCACAGTGACAACGAACGGGAGCAGAATAATAGCAAGTCTCAGCTGCATTTTTTTGGGTTTGTGGTGATAAACTGGTGTGACGGGGGGCGGGACCCAGATTAAATGAGACTTTATAGCATGCACCGCTTACACATGAATGGAGAAATTAATTTTGGCCGAAACAAAGGCAATGTTCCCACAATATTCATCGGATACAAATCAGTGTAATGCAGCTTGCAACTAATTGGAGTATTGGTTACTAAAGTTATGTGGCAAAACTAACTTAGCCTGCTAAAAGTAACTTTAAGTAACTTTAAATGATGCCATCAGATGGCAAAAGTTACTTTTGCCTGACTAACTTATGGTTAACTTGAAGTGATTTGAGGGCCAAAAGACACATTTTAGTCATGTATATATGCTTAAAACACATTCATAGAGGTTTCTGGTTGTTCATACAGCATCGGGACACTGTTCTTCAGGCTTGCACCTCACTGGTTGAACATTACAAGTTTTTCACTGAAAATTTTGGTGAAAAATGTTTTGAATTTTACAGCAATTTTTCAGTGAAAGACCAGGTGAAAAACTTGAAACATTTTTGTGAATTTTTGAACCTTGTGAAAAATTTCTGAAAAAGTGGTGAGAATGTTTTGAAGTTCGAAAAAGGGGCTCCGGATCCCCGAAATTTTCACTAACCTTGAATATCAAATCCCCTTAATATTCTGAGTCAGAATCCACTTATTAAAAAGGTGAGGGTTGCAGTTGTAATTGAGTTAAAGGAAGATACATTATTACTACATTTGGGAGATTGATCAGGCACAGCCTTTCCCAACGTAGTAATTATTCACGTGAGGTCGGCAAAGGGCCGGACTCCAGAAGTTGATTCTACTCAAATCAACACCAATATCATGGAGAACACATGTAGAAACCTTCTTTGGTATACTTGACCACTCCAAGGCCAGAAAAGCATGGTTCTGGTGCTTTTTTGAGCAAAATGCATCACGTGAAATTACCATATAAGGATATTCCCATTTGGGAGGGGGGAGGGGTCCCCAAAATCTCTGAATATAAAAATTTGAGGTAGGGTGCAGATTTCGCAAAAGTGTTGCCTCTTGAGTTCGAAAATGTCATTAAAAAGTTTCAAGCTTTTCACCTTGTTTTTCACTGAAAAAGTGCTGTAAAATTCAAAACATTTTTCACCAGAATTTTCACTGAAAAACTTGAAATGTTCAACCAGTGCCTGAAGAAACCAACTTGAACCCCGTATTTCACATGTATCTGAATAATTCGGCATTCTGTAGCTCGAGCTTCACTGCTAAGACCAAGACCAGTGAATGTGCTGCTAGATGTCCTTGTGCAGTTTCTAATATCAAAGAACTGTAATCTCCTGTCTCTCCCAGTTCCAGATCCATACAGCTGATACCTCTACCACCAACTCAATGGATATGGTTGAGAGGGATGCACACTGTCCCGCAAATGGCAATGGCCCTCCATTTGAGAAGTCAAGACGGTTGTGGCCCGTCAATAAAATGGCCGTCAAATTGATATCCTCGAGAGTTGGATGGTACAGGATGTCAAAAGAAAGGGGGGATGTACGTAAAAATATGATTGTGCTTTGATGCACTGTTGAGTCCAAACTTTTGCAACTATTTCATAGGTGTGTGCAGCCTTGAGGTTGCTTAGAGAATTTTGAATTCAAACCACATTCTTTGATAGGTTTATAGTCAGATCAGAACCTGAATTTCGATGCTGTGAATAGCTCACATGAATTTGAACATTCAATGGCGTTACATCACTCAAATCTCAACAGTTTAACCTGTGGAAAATAGAATGACCCTGGGATTCAGTGTGTGGAGAGATCCAACTCAAAAAGATGAATTATAGAAGGTGCAAGATACCCGAAAGACGCACCCCTCTGCAAAAATTCTATGGCTGTCAAATTGTGGACATGGATGGTTGCGGGCAGTTAACAGGCTAGCTGTAACTGTCCCATAAAAATGCCATTCACAACCTTTTGACAGGACAGACCTGTTGCCGTTTACAGGTGGCCATCACACACATAAATACGGCAACAGTGTGCATCCCCAATACTTGAACAATGATGAAAGGGCTCATATACCCTCTGGGCAGAGTGAGCATGATGATTACCCATATTCAGAGTACTTTTGAGGTATTTGGAAACATTTACCAGGGTCCTTAGTTCAACTTGTGAGAGCCGTACAAGTTAGCTGTCAACAAGTTAGTTTCGCCAAGTGTGGGAAAAGTACCGTAAAGTTAGCCCCACCAAGTCAAAGGGGCAATCAAAGTTAATGTTAGCTATCAAAAGTTACTTTATTCACTCTCAACAGCAACCGCAGCATTCTAGTTCAAACCATAACATTCCCAATGTTAACATTGGAATGTGAGTGGTTTGAACAGTTTTGGTTCCAACCATGGCCATATATCTCAGTCTGATCAATGGAAATAGTTCAAACCAAAAAACTGTTTGAACCAAAAAAAAACCATTTGAACCAAAAAAAAACTGTTTGAACCAAAAAAAAACCATTTGAACCAAAAAAAAAACTGTTTGAACCAAAAAGGAAAAACCGTTTGAACCAAAAAAAAAAACTGTTTGAACCAAAAAAAAAAGTTGAAGGTCAGAAAACCTGTTTTATGGCGGTCTAAGTGCACATTTAATCCCGTGCAACAAAGATTGGTGATTTCGGACATTGCGCCCCAAAGATAGGTCTTTTAGCGCCTTCCACACTAAAGAGATAACACTAATCACCAGATTGACTTGCAGGGAAATCTCTGATTTCCACGCAAGATGAAATGATGTCAGCAAGTTCCACACAAGATAGACAGATGACAACCATGCAACTCTTGAAGTCCTGCACAACTTTTGTTGTTGTCGCAAAACTATTGCTCATATCCCTGTGCAATAAATGTAGGTACTCAATCTCATCAAATTTGATCTAATCACATTGTGTGGGATGGTAGCTTAGGAGCACACTGGCCATTGGCGGTTTGTGGTTTGCTGCAGGCAACAGGGTGACTGGGGAGTTGGAAGTGCAATGAGGACAGTGTCAACCTGCTCCAGCATGGCCGTGAAATTGATGGTGTCCCAAGGGTACAGGCTGTCTTGAGATGGCCCATCAGGGGATATGGCACAGGCAACGGCATGGCCATCACAGTTATACAGGTAGAAACTCACCTTCAATTTCAATTTATGCTCAAAAATTAAGGTCCTGATGGCTCATTATATAACCCAGCAAGTTAAAACCGAGGGCACCAAATTTTTGAAGGCAAAGATGAGGCAAGCCAAATGTCCGGGACACAAGGCAAGTGAAATCAAACGATATGTTTAAACCCTTACTTCAAGCATAGAATGAATGTTAAGCTTTTGTTTCTGCAGAAGGTCATGAAGAACTCATAAAGGAATGAATTAGAACACAAGTTCCGAAAGGACAAATATTGCAGTCAGCATGGGCCAGGCAGTTACAAACCCGAATGGGACAGTGGTTCATCTCTCTCAGAGTAAACTCAGACTCAATACCGATGCAAGGGGATAGATACAAATTTTAATTAATTTCACATGGTGTTGACATGCTCACATCTTGTATTGAAGTACATGGCACAGCCGTTCTCAGGATTAGATTGGTTTCTCACAACTGGAATCAAGCCAGTAATCTGTAAATCAAAGAGCTCTTGGTAAATAGTGAATACTGCTTCCCTGCCTTATATACCTCCCTGGACACTATGAGCACTTTCTCAGTGTTTATGGAGTTTTTGATATCTGTATACATGTTTGGTACATGCACACACACAGTCACTTCATACTTACACTCAATTTCATGGTTGCTTTGATTTGCCAATCTTATATCAGGGGAGCTTGAATTGATCAACAAAAGTTGCAGGGGTGCCTTCTATCTATCTTGCGTGGAACTTACTGACACCACTCCATCTTGTGCAGAAATCAGAGATTTCCCTGCAAATTAATCTGGTGATTATCATTATCTCTTTAGTGCAGAAGGCGCCAAAAGACCTATCTTTGGGGTGCAATGTCCAAAATCACCAATCTTTGTTGTGCGGGATTAAATGTGCACTTAGACTGCCATAAAACAGGTTTTCTGGCCTTCAACTTTTTTTTTTGGTTTGAATGGTTTTTTTTTTTTTTGGTTTGAACAGTTTTTTTGTGGTTCAAAGGGTTTTTTTGGGTTCAAAGGGTTTTTTGGTTCAAACAGGTTTTTTTTGGTTCAAACCATTTCCATTGATCAGACTGAGATATATGACCATGGTTCGAACCAAAACCATTTAAACCATTCACATTCCAATGTTAACATTGGGAATGTTATGGTTTGAACCAGAACACTGCTATGGTAGACTTACTGCTGTTTGCGGTACTTAGGGCGGGCCTTGTTTTTATTCATTTTGATGAGAACAGCAATTTGGAAGTCAATTCTGGACCGTTTGCCTTGCAAATATCCTCATTCTCTCCAAAATGAAAATGCAAAGGGCATCACCACCTTCAATTGGCCGGATGCAACCGAAATTGCCTTATTAGGCAAATATCAGTTTTTAGTACGGAATTGTTGGCATGATAGCTATAGTGGTGTGACTGACCGAGAAATTGGAGAGGATAGTCTCGGTCGTATTACTGAGGGCTGGAAATGCCGGGATATTTCATATCGTATGTCTTTCCTACAAGGTACTCAAATAGACAGGATGCGCACGAGCCGCATGCGGCTTTTGACACTTGCGCAAAGCCGCATGGAATTTCGTGCTTATCATAGATTAAACTTTATTAGTATATCTCAAAACTTTTATTCAATGCCCAAAAATTGTGCATCGTCGATATTTCGAATTTGTCTGCAGGGGAAGCATGGAAAAGCTACAATTACGACCAAGTGCAATGACATCAGATATGAGGCGGTGCATTAATGCTCTGTCTTGGTGACTCCAAACTACCCCAAATCCCCAATATAAATCAGAGGCTGCAATAGACTTGAATTACATCTATTCTATTGAAATGCATTGTGTGCCGGCCTCAAATTCCTTTTTTTTCTGTGCGGCTTTGCGCAATGCCCAAAAGCCGCATGAAGCCGCATGCGGCCCGTGCGGCTTTTGCGCATCCTGTCTAATATCCATCACCATGGGAATGCAAAATACTGGTGAAATAAAGCACACATTGAGAATACCGGCATTTCTAGCCCTCTGTATTACAACCAAAACCATCCTCTCAAATTTCTAGGTCAGTCAGACACCTATAGCTATCATGCCCATTATTCTGTGCAAAAAGATTGATATTTGCCTGAAAAGGCAATTGTGATCGCATCAAGACAATTGATGGCGGCGATCACTCCGCATTTCCATGGCGGAGAGAATCAGCACCTTTACAAGGCAAACGGTCCAGAATTGAGCTCCAAATTGCTGTTCTCATTGAAAAGCGTCAAAAATAAATAAAAACAAGCTGCGCCCTAAGTAGCTCGTATCGCAGGGGCTTGCGAGAGACGCAATTCCTTGAAACAGGCACCACGACATCCGGACGAAACTCTTGGCAGGAGGGAGCATCAACGTGCCAAGAGGGGATTCGAGGGGATTCGAAAGTTGTGGACACTCACACGGCATCAGCATCTGGGTGAATCAATTATCTTCCTTTCCCGCGCAGTCGTTTTCTGGAGTAGCCTGGAATAGACTAGTCGGCGTTGAGGACTAGACAGGGTGAAGAGAGAAGATACATATGTAATATGAATGGTAGCCGCCAGGATATCGTGGTGATCCTGTCTGACGCGTCTGTAGGCAGGTAGCCGTCGGAATCGTGGAATAAACGGCATAATGCTGCGGGAACAGCCGAGAGGGAGGAGATGCACAGATGGGGCGGGAATCAAACCGACATTTGAGTGCAGCAAAAGTTCCCCAGAGAGCCATTGCGAAGTCACTGCTATGATTGAGCCCAGTACCTGGCCGGAATCAAAACGTTGAAAACCCACCAGAATCGACACCTGGCTTCACACGGTACTTAGGGAGTAGAAACGACTGGGTGTGATTCAGACATGCATAGCGAGGTTAGTCAAAATAGGTGTTGAGGTTTTGAGAATTAAACGCACCCTCTGAGACACATCGAAGCTAGCCAACGACGCAAAATATAGGGCGGTCTTGTACTGGATTTGACCCTGTCAAATAAAAGAGGCACCAATATCGCCAGGCCACAAGCAGTTGTGGAGATCCAAGATAGCTGGAATGTACCTGTGTGAACACATAAAGAAAACATGGAGGTAGGATTCGAGTTTCCGATGTAGCTGCTGGAATGGAATGGCCTTGGTCTTTGAGGAGGATTGGATGTTAGGATCGCTCTGTTGCCTCTAGGGGCAAATGCGAGAGAAATTGTTCGGCACGTTCGGCGTATATGTGGCAGACGTTGCTGCAGCGTAAACCCCAAAGCCGTTGAACCAGATCATGGTACATGAAAGAGTGTCCAAGAACTGTTGCACCGGTAGATTGTGCTTTGTATCGGAGGTATTGGGGGCTAAGCAGGAAGGGAAACCACCGCGTTGAAGAACTGGACGGCATGGGACTTGGAAAGGAAGGCAGCCTATAGCATCGGAGGCCGAGAGAAGACTTCGCCCCAGAGCAACAGGATGTAATGGCGGGCCGAAACGAGAACGGTTTGGCTCGGAACTGGAGTGGAACCGAGATGCCTGCCGGCGGATACAGGTAGTTGTGCATGCACCACGGGGGAATCGGCGAGATTCAAATGGGAACAGAATGTGATCCAAGTGGACGCTGGCAGCCAAGCCGTCATTCAGTAATAGCGAGCTCTGAATATTCGTTGCAATTTTATGCAGTCGGTGCGATCGTCGAACCGATGCAGAGTCGCTTGAGAAGGGAGATGAAGACGTGGGGGGCGGACAGAAATTTGATTTGGGAGAATGATCCGTTGGCGTTGGAATGGCATTTTGGTGTCGAACGTAGGGAACGGCGGTATGATTAGATGGGGGTGCCATTTTTGCCCAGTCGCTGCTTCAGATTGAAGGTCGGAAAAACCGGGTGATACCGCATCGACTGTAGAATGATGAAGTTAGGAGCAGAGGCGTGGTAATGCAGGCTTCTGGCGGCTGCGGTGCCAAAGCGCATCGTAACACAGAAACGGAGGAGAACTAGCAAAGTCCATCAGAGGAAGGTGCCCAGAAAATGTTGTGCACGACATAGTAGACCTTTTGCAGGGGAGGTATATTATACTCGCGCGGTCCACAGGCTGAACAGCGAGTTTACGGAAGACAAGCATGTAGTACTGTATGGGCGGTTATCCTCCCAGAATTCTACAAGATGTCAACCGAGCACAACATCATTCCAGGGGTCAATCGCACAAGATGCTGGCAATCAGGGACTGGCCGGCCGTTTGAATGGCTGGAAGAAGCTGCGTTGTTGATTTTAAATTTATTTAAGCCCCCTAAAAATAATTATGGGGGAGGCTGCAGCTGACCAGTAGTGCTTTCTGCCCTAGAAAGGGACAAGGACATACTGATTGCAATGCTGGAGCGTCGAGCTGTGCGTTGGGTGTGGGAGCAGGCAAGAGCAGGTGGCACCGAGTTGGTGGAAGGAAGGAAGCGGCCCGGGAATCGCCGAGATCGAGACGTGACAGCCAAACAGGACCAAACATATCCCTTTGTCTTTCCCTCTTCCTTGCTCTGGGTTACTCATACCTGGCGGCAGCCCGGGGGGAGGGGATTTCATACTCTCCATAAACTTTGCATCTTCCTCTGATGCTACTGTAGCATTTAATTCAATTCGTACCCACCTGTGACCTGTGACCGCGCGGTACGAAATTCACTTTTCGTATTTGGGTCGTGTCGAGTGTGACACCTATTTTTTTTTTCGTAAATTGGCCGAAAGCTGGCAGGAGGCCACAGATATTCATATTTGCCTTCCTAGCAATGATCAGGTAGTTGTAGATTCTAGGATGGTTCAAAACATGCCAACGACAAGAACAAGGATGTTGATGTGCCGGGAATCCCAAGTAGTCACTGTTTTGTTTCGATGTAATAGCATTTATGGGCAACTGTGAACTGAGGCGAGTTGGCGACGACAGGGAGAAGGGAGTCTAACAAGATCACCGATTTGCTTCCGCATCTGTCAAAAGTGGCACCTCGTGCGAACGCCGCGGTGCGGAGGCTTTTGAACCGTTTTCTGGCGATTTTGTGACCTGTTTGGAGGATTCGTATATGCCCTCGGTGACCCGTGACCAGTACAAAAAAATTCGTAAATTCTTGGGCCTGTGACCCGTGACATACGAATTGAATTAAATGCTACAGTATAGCCCTTTCTGTTGACACGCTCGTGACGAACATAAGTGTGCAAGGTGGTCCAATGGTCCTGGAGCTCAGCAACAAAGGGGGCTGGCAGCGGACAACGAGGGAGATGAAGGTGAAATCCAAATCTATTGAATGTGAAGGAATGTACAGATTAAATAGTAAAAACTACAATAGAAGTGTAAAGATCTACAGTACATTGGACAGGTTGAGATAAATGAACTCGGACATGAGTTCGGGCATGAACTCGGGCATTCTGGAAATCGAACTAGATCTGGGCACAGCTGCGTGCAGAGCTCGACACTGTTGTACTTAGTACTTGAAGTCGACAAGTTCGCCATCTTGATGTTTCTGCCGGAAACGCCCGCGCTCAGAGTTTTCTGACAATCTAGTACTCGGTCCCATCAAACATTACTAGGCCAGGTCATGTCTGCGATTTTGTATCTAGCTGCTCCATAGGCCGGTGTGGCCCACAGCCTACTTTACATCAGCTTATTCACAGCCCTGCTGGCATCTCTTCTTGCAGTCTTTGGGACGCAGTGGCTCATGTATTACCAAGCTGCTGGTAGTCGAGTAACTAGTACTGTTGAGGAACGTGGGATCGAGCGGCAACGCAAGCTCGACGGTCTGCGCAAGTGGAAGTTCGGGGTGGTGCTGCAGACGTTCCCCCCTCCTCTTGCAGCTCGCACTTCTGCTGTTGTCAATAAGTCTTCAACTGTTGATGATTTTCGGTTGGTTGGTTTTCCGCCATTCGGTGAGATCGCGGAGACTGGACTGGTTATTTATCTGCTAAGAAGTGGGAGATTGAACCATATAGCGCCAGTGCTAAGTGTTGAGTTGAGTGTTGCGGTCGATTGCAGCCGCCGGAATCGTGTTGCCTGACGTTGAAATCGCCAAACCAACAGAATATAACACAATCGGTCCCTTAAGAATATGACCGGGTTTTCCGCTTGAGAGATGTCGGTGGCACATCCTGAGATAGCCATGGCGCGATGACAAGCCGTGGAGTCTCGGTTTCCAACATACCGAGGGACTTGTATCGAATCGGAGGATCGAATCGCCAGCGGTGAAAGGCGGTGAAGCTGGAGGAATCCGATGATTATACATCTTAAGCGCTATGAGTCTGAAGTTCCAACGTCCCCTGCCGTGCATCACGATCTGGCCTCACCCTGGGGCACAGTCATCCCGTGCAAGCCTCTATATGGCGCCGGCTCCGGCATCTTCCAACCCCATTTCCGCAGCAGCGACTCATCTTCAAGCCTGAATACCTTGACGTTCAGTGGGCGGCAGCACTGGACCATCTCTTTCTCGCTGTCGGCACCGAAGCCCCAGAGGGACAAGTCACCGCCGGGACACGTGCCTGCGACACAACAAACAGTCAACGACGGGGCACCAGCCCATCACAACCATAGAAACTCACTCAGCGCCAGCAAGAGATCCATCTCAGCCAGCATCTCGATGTAGTCCCCCTTCTGTACCGGACACCGGCTCATGCAGTACCTTCCCTCGTCATTCAGCCCCGTGACCTGAAACAGGTTGAGCACGTCGTGGACGTCCGCCTCGGCGAGCCCGAACGGCAACACGGCGCGCACGAGGTTCGAGTGGCAGTGGAAATCGTACGCCTCGCCGCTCAGCAAAGTATTAATGTACGGGTCGCACCGCGTGCCCAGCAGGTCATGCACGCGGCCGCCGTGCGCGTCGGCGCCGTACCACGCTAGCGAGTCGGCGAGGATGGTCGCCAGCGGCCGCAGGTGTGGGAGGGTCGACCAGAGGCGGTCGTAAGTTGACACATGCGTGGCGTGCAGCTGGCGCGTGCGGGCGGCCCAGAAGCGCTCCGAGGGGTTGTGCGCGTTCCAAAGGTTGAGGTCGCCTGGAGGCTTGGTGAGCAATGTGTGGGACGGCTAGACAGATGGGGGTAGAAGGGGGTTTGTTTGGGAGGAGATACACACCGACTTGCGGCCCTTCGGGTGTGCTGATCTGGACGATGGATCCGGCCGGCGCCGTCCACGCCCTGCCGGAGCGGATTTCAAGACGGAACTCTTCGACGAGGACGCGCGGCGCGGAACAGATCTTGGCGTAGAGCTCCTTGTTCACGGTGAGGGGAGAGCCGGTCGTCGGAAGATAAGCGGGGACCGGCTTGGGAAGGGGACCTCTCTCCCTCGGTTGCTCAACGTTGCTTTCGGACATGGCGGGTTTTGACGCGGTGCAGGGAGCCGCGTCTTACAAGCAAGCGCAATAGTTCTGGTTCCAGGGGAAAGGGGAAAAGAAAACGAGCAGCCGATGTGACGTTCCCATCTTCGAGGAGAATACCCACATGGTCCACATGGTCATGGGGCCGCCTGGTCTTCTCCACGCCACGTGGGATTCTATACCCCATAATACCCGGGATTCTGCCACTAATTACAGCAAACACTGTATCCGCACAAACACCGCGCCCGGCATTTTCAAGCTCGATCTTCACGTCATTGAGTGTATCGCCTGTGGTCCCACGTAGTATGCTGTAGTGGTTGTACGCTGAAATACCCGAATCCGTGACAAGGCTCCACAGGCCTCGGGTTTTAGCCAGTGTTTTTCTGGCTTTGGCTTTTTCTAGTCTTGGCTCCGGTTGGCTTTGGCCTGGCCTGGGATTGAGCAGGGCCAAAGCCAAAGCCAAACTGATTTCCCTGCCAAAAGCCATGGCCCCAAGCCAAGCCAAGCCAAAGCCAACAGTTTGGCCATGGCCTGGCTCGAGATTTTCTGAAGCCAAGGCCAAGCCAAAAAGCCAAAGCCAAAGCCGGAAAAACACTAGTTTTAGCAAAGAGAATTCACGCCAATTCTCATCAAACTGACATTCACCGTTCTGAAAATTTACGACGCGGCATCATTGTGAGATATTGGCGGGAAAGGGGATTTTGCCGCTACAGTGCTTTTTGCGGCATGCGGCGGCAGTTCCAGCGGCGCTACAGCGGCAGTCTGCGGCAGTTTGACTTGCGGGTACATGTTGAACTGCTTGGCGGCATCGTATTTGAAATGTGTCAGTGCACTCTACTACTGTATTCAATACTGTAGTATTTCGACCGTAAGTTCATGGCCTGTGACCTGCATCAGGAAAAGGTCCCAGGGTCGTAGTTCCACAGTTAATTATAGAGCTCGAAAAATCCACTGTAGCTGCTGTAGCTTGGATGGGGAATTTATAACACCTGTAATTGTTATAGCTCTCAGCGAATACTCTGTAGAACTATGTGGGCGTACGCGGCAGCTATGTGAAACTATGTGGTTCACCGCAGCGTCTATGATGCCTACAACGGGCGCTTAGCCGGAACCCGGTCCTCAAGCTATCATGAAATAGCTTTTGCCTAACAAGTGCAAAAAGTAAGTGTGATAATTGGACATAATTTTGAATAGTTTGTTCATTTCTGCCAAGGACACACGGCATGTGGAGTGGACCTCATGCATCGTTTGGAACTGTGTCTGAAATGAGAGAGGAGTTGGATGGACCAAGAAAGGATGTCCACTATGAGAAAAGGTCAAAGTCATTGAACTCCGCTGATCAACTGAACAACATTTTGAAACGTTTGATGTCGTAAGTCATTATTCTTCCTTGATGTCGTACGCCATTTCTTGTTTCCTTCCCACCACATCCTTGGTTGCCCCCCTCCTGCCGCCATTCTCCCCACTGCTCCTCCACGTTTGCTGTTTGTGAATGCCCTGGTCTTCCTCCTGAGCCTATTCCTACTGCTTCACTGCATTCTGGACCCCCATAGACCAAGGGTCTGTCTACAAGGGTAGACCAAGGGTACACTGTTGGGCTACCTATGTCCATGCCGTGTGTCTACTGTCTGTGCACCCATGTAGACATAAGTACACTGACCTTGGCCAATGTAGACATAGGTAGCCCAATGTGGCTGAGGGCAGACTACTGTACTATTTCAATCAATCCGTGTTTGATTCGGAATTTTTGATACAATTAAAATCCAAAAGAAATCTGACAAATCTAGAAAAAATTATTACTGCAATAAAAAAAAAGTGGGTGCGACACGTGACAATGAATTGAATGAAATAGTACAGTAATGCAGACATAATTAGGCGATATAAACAGTGTTGATGAATCATTACTCAATGCTTAAAATTTGGAGCATTTCAAAGACCACCAGCAGAAGTGAAAGCCTGGACAAGGTGCATGTATGGCATAGGTTAATGTAGACCAAGGTAGCTGAATCTAGCACAACACATGATTTTAATTTCCCTTGACATGACATTGACATTTCCTTTTTGATCACTTTGGGACACAATCCTCATGTTCATCTTTATTTAGTTTATATTAAGTACAGCCACTTTAGAACAGTATAAATACGAGTAGTAGTATACTGTATTCCTTAGTCTTTTATTCAATTCATTTTTGGAGTCTTATCAACATCTCACTACCCAATCCCCTAGCCCTCCTAATGTGGATGAGATTAGATAAAGAGCCTTGACTGTGACAATGATCATTCAAACTGACTCCTTAAATTCAGAAAATTTCCAAAGTGATAGAGAAGGCTCTCAGGATAGGAAGTACATCCCTCAATGATGAGATCACTATGATCTGCATCATCAACACTTACACTGCTGATGGGCCCAACTACAGTGAGCATGTGATTGCAGAGGTCAGCAAATTGGAAGTGGAAGCTCTGGGAGCTATTGCTCTCAAGTCCTTCCTACAGGCATAGGCTAATGACCATCCCATTCTCAATGATTAAATTAGATCCTTTAACCTACCTCAGAATGACCTGATAATACCACCAACTCCCTATAGTTATAGGGCTCTGTGGGCCCCTGTGAAGCTTTATAACTATAGGGACCCTGTGCAGCCATCAGTGCAGGCAGGCCAGGGGTGCCAGAACCACTGCTGGGGCCACAAAAAAGGTGCTTTTTTAAGAGGGTCAATAATTTTTGTGACCCCATTCACGCCATTGGGGCCACCAGACCTGTTTTAGGTGGGTCAGTAATTTTTGTGACCCTGTTAGCGCCATCAGTGCCACCAGACCTGTTTTTAAGTGGCTCAGGAATTTTTCTGACTCTATTAGTGTCATTGGTGCCACCAGACCTGTTTTTAAGTGGGTCAGTAACATTTGTGACACTATCAGCCCCATCAGTGCCACCAGACCTGTTTTTAAGTGGCTCAATAATAATGTGACCCCAATACATGGCCATGAGTGCCATGGGTCCATTTGAGCTGGATCAGTAAAAAATATGACCCTAATACGTAGCCACACATGTTACCAGTCCTTTTTGTAAAAATGTAACCCTGCATACCTGACCATGTGTGTCACCAGTCCATTTGGTAATTATCAGTAAAAATGTGATCCTATTAAGGTAGGGGACATACAAATACCGTGAACATCACGTGAATTTGCCAAATATGGGCAATTTTTTGAGACAATGGTGCTGGAAGATCTAGGGGCAAATCAGAGCTTATTCCTTTCATGAATTTATGGAGATACATCTAAAGTGTTGCCCACCCAAACTGCTAAGCAACTGAGTGAGAATTGAGCAAGGAGAAGTGGCTGCAAGGTACACAAAGCCTCACATCACTTTGGGGCATCAAAATGTGATGGCAGTTCTAGGCCAACTTGCATGGACAACTCCTCAGTCAGTTTTCATTTAAGCACTTAGTGAATTTTTCAGAGCATACTTAGGGTGCATATCTACAAATTCATGGAAGGAATAAAGGACAGGATGCCTGTAACCTTTCCAGCACATTTCTTTCTGAAAAATTGCCCATATCTGGAAGTTTCACATGACGTTCACAGTGTTTGTACGACCAGTACTTGACAGCAACCTCAGCCTCCCTCCTGAGCAAAAGCTCGCTTCTCATCTTTCATGTACATCACAAATCAGCAGATTTCGATGTTCAGCCTCTGGATCTCCCTGGCTCACTGGATCTTGTAGGAGCTTTCTAGAAGCTGTTGGGAAAGAGAATCTGCCCATGCCAGGACTGTGGCTTTCCCTTCAGGGTTGCAGAGCATATCAAAGTCAATGAGAAAGGTATAGTCAATGACCTCTACCCACAATAGGATGCAGTGTGGGGGGACCATTGCAGTCACTGCAGAATTGTACTGCCCCAGTGCATTTTTTAATTGGACCTGACTTGAGGTTTTTTTTGGGGGTTGTGCTTTTGCTATGTGGTTTCTCATCTTGTACACTGCAGATCATTCAGTAAGTATAGATGTCGTAGACAATGTCAATCATACCCAATCTGGACTGCTTAACCTTAGTGTGCTATGCTTGAACTTGACTGGACCCACAGAACTTTTGTATTGCCCTTTGATCCAACAATGGCGCCCTCGGCTTCTTTGTCAAAGGGTGATCTCAGTGGCCCCAACACAATGACCTATTTCCCAACCGTTATATGCATCCTGAATTACACCTCTCAAAACTGTCCTGACTTCTCCTCTCTTCGCGTACGCTCATTGCATCTGCAGTCGTGCCACCTTTGCTGTACTAACCATTTTTCCCTTTCAAAAGTGGCGAAGCTTGCCACAAATGTGTCGGCGGCAGTGGAAGTCGTATCTGATGCTTTCCACCAACTCCATATGATGTGTCACAAGGATCCCAATCACAGACTGCACACACGAACCAACCATGAAATGCCGATGAACAGGGACTCGGGGTTGAACAGGAAACTCTACTTATACAATTCACATATCCTTCTCTTGTTCAGTCCACACCATTCTCAAACCGAGTGGCACTTGAAAGAGTTGATCTGGTCGTTGCTGGAAATTTCATAAGAACATGGATGTCAGAGAAAATTGGGATCCTTGCCAAGAGTAGGTTGGCCCTCCGCCACTGCAAACGGATGAAAAATTGCACTGAATCAATGCCAACCGGCGGAACACTCACGGGGGCAAGTGGCTCAGGTCGGTCGATCCGGGATTCTCGAGATTGGTGCACGGGCTGTCGGCACAGTGGTAATCGTCACTGAAACAAACCCATTCAATGCCATGATCCTGAACCGTTGCGGAGCCTCGGAGCTTCTGGGCTGGCACTCACTAGAGGCTGCACCCGGTCCCAGCGTCAGGCCCGAAGCTCGAAAGCGCGTTCTGGTGCTCAGCGTCGAGGGTGTAGCAGTTACCCGAAACAAGGTTGGTCCAGTGGGCACAGTCGGTCACAAAGTTGACATCGTTCTGCGGAAATATAGTGTGATGAGGACTCCTGTGCTGTACATGCGGAACGGGGAATATACGCAAAAGTACACTCCGAGTGCATTGGCAACCTGTGGGAGGGTAAACACATTAGCTTAAATATAGCGAGTTGAAAAAAGAGCGCCTCCCTGGGTATGGATAGCCAACGCGGCGGCCAGAGCTACAAAAGACTTGCTAAGGAACTGCATTGGTGGTTGTTGAGTGAGGTTGAAGACAGTTCGGAGAGTTAGAAAGCTTTAGCACTTCTTCCCGGCCTGATGTTCTTTAAACACGCTTGGTACACAGGCCTGAAACAAGGCATATTAAGCTCGCGGTCTGCATCAGCGACACGGTCAGCAGCGGGGACCCGAGTGCAATTACTATTGTCAAAAGCATGATTTCACGCGTCGCATTTTAACCAGTCTGAGCGAAATATTTTGCTTTGAGGCATATTGCACTCGATTCGGACAGCCGTGCGCTAGTGTTCTGTGAAGTCGCGGGTTCTAGAGTGCAATTAGCAGCAAGAGAAAAGATAGCGACACACTAGAGTTTTCGTGTGAGAGTCTTAAGTAGCTGGAAATGCGTGGTAAGAGTCTCGAGTTCAGAAAAGCTGTCTACTAGATACAAATGAAACTGTATATATACTAATTCTACGAGTCCTTGTAACTAAAAGAGAATAAGGTACATAAAGGGAATCCTATCTACATAATAAGGTTGCAAAGGCGAGTGAACATGGGCGCTCAGTTGTGAGGCACAACTGAGTCGATTTGATGCGCTTTTAGCGGAGTTTAAATAAGTTGGAACAAGGCGAACCTTATCCGTTACATGTTCATCCTAAGGGCTAAGTTTTAGGCCATAATCACGAGTCCTAAAAATGGGCACAACTTGCTATAGACGAAGGTGACCGGAACTTTGAGCGTAGGCGAAGGGACCAGGTCAAAACACTGCGGATCGAAGTCATAATTCGCGATGGATTTCAGCCTGGTTTCGCATGGGAGATCGAGGTTCAATGTGCTATTTCCTCAAAAAATGGTTGGTTTTTCAGGAATCCTAGAAAAAGATTTGGCCCAGAATTTGAGAGATGATGCCGGTCACTTTTGCACATAGCGAGTAGCAGGCTATGGGGCGCACTATCACTTTAGAAATGAATTACCATGCGGAAACAGGCAAATTAACAATAAAACCATACAGAGGCCCTCTGAGCACGCTGTACCTCTTAGCTCACCCGACTCTGAATGAAGGGCAGCCGCACGTGAAGCAAAAGAAATCCAGATTTCGTCAACGGGTACAAGTAAAACTACCGCATCATGCTGATCTTCGCAAGCAGTTGTGCGTTCAGCTGCGCCTTCAACTTGCACCTCTCCTTGTGCCCCGGTAAATGCGCCTTTTGACAAATGTTTGGAGGTTTTGGAGGTGCATACTGTCCCTTATTCCGCATATACTGACTATAGAACCTTGTTCATACCTATAGCGGCTCCCTCAAATGAGTAATTACAAAGATGGGCACTTTTTTGGCGGCTCCGACACCGGGACCGGGTCCGTGTCATCTCAATTTGTCAATGACAGATGGTCTCGGTATCTTCCGTGACGCGCGCACGTTCGACGCGATCCTAGCTTGACTTACGACCACCGCCCACCCTACTGCTCTCGGGTCGCTCCCTCGATCCACGCCACGTATGCTTCCTCGCTCCGGAGGATCCGCCTCTTCACTCAGCACGCTCCGCCCTCGCCCACGCCGCTGCCTCATCGCTCGGCCGAATCTGCGCCAAATGCGCAATTCGCCGCACCATATCCGCCGAATCCGCTCCCCTGCGCTGGATCCACCTGCATTCACTCCGCCTGATGCGTCATGCATGTGCCTCCCCCCTAGGCGCCTCACTCATGGATATACCCGCTCTCCGATTCTGCCCGGCCCCTGCCAAACCACTCCCGCCCAGGAACAAGCCACTCCCGTCCCTCGCTCTGCCCCGACGCGATGACGCGATGCGTCTGTTTGCCCGCACGTCCTGTCAACGCCACGCCTCGATACGCGCACCGCCAGCACCAGCGCTGACCCTCCACCCCCACCCTCTCCTCGCACGCCGCCTCTCCAACGCGCCTTGCAAACGCCCCTCTGCCCCGCATTGCCACGCTCTGCTGCCCCTCACCGAAAACGGGGACACTCCGCATCGCTCCACCCTGTGCTGCTCCGCCGTGCTGTCTCGCCCTGCCCCTCTCTCTCCCATAACGCTGATGTATTATCTGCACTGCCTTCCCCGAATCCAACAATCCGCCTCTTCCCTTTCACTGTCACTATTGTCCCTTCCATCCCGCCCCATCTGCTCACCAGCTATCCCTCATCCCAGGCTGCAAGAGATATTGCCTGTACTTGTTATGTCCTGGTGGTGGCTATATTGATGAAACACATCTTAGAAGTTGTTTGAACACACTTAGTCGAATTTATATGACATCTCTGGTCTGTCTTGAATTTTTTCCTGTCAAGATGCCACAAGGGGTAAAAAACTAAGTAGTGGGCCACCTCGTTGTACGAGTCGCTGAGGCCCCAACTGGCGGCAAGATGTATTCGGATTGGAACATTAGGTCTCTATTTAGGATCGTGAGCCATAGTTATGTATATATGGGCCCCAGAAAGGGCATAAGAATGGGTCCCCGAAGCCAAGATGTCACCCAAGATGGCATCTATCAGCAAATCGAGCACCTTGTAGAAGATTGGAGAGGTATAAGCCCAAAATAAGATGTAATTAAATCAATAAGACGTATATATCTATCTGAATTTCCCCACCACTAGTGCCCAACTACTCCTCCCAAAAACTCAGACTTCCCTGACACCGAAATCGGGTGGTTTTGAGTAATATTCGTCGACGAGAGGCAAGGGAGATAGGTAAACAATTGATTAATGCTTTAAGAGGAACAACAGATGACCAAAAAGTCCTGCGCAATGTACAAACCCTGTGTGTTGAATAGATCTTGAGATATGAGGTCGCTTGGTGGAGCCAATCAGAAAAGCAACCACATATTCTTTGGTGATCTGCGCAGCCTGATCATGTTCAGCTCTAGGATACAGTACTAGAGATTGATTGCCTGCATCAGGGCAGCATAACGAGCCTAAGAAGTCGTGAAACGGTCGAGAATTGGCAGAGAAAAAGCTAGAAAGAGCCGTGACAACCGGACGAAGTTAAGAAATGATGGCTCTCACCCTTCGGATTCCGATCCGACATCGCGTAACTTTTGATCGGAACATCAACTTGACCTGAAATTTGTGATGGGACGTCTTCCAAGTTCGTACTTGCTCCCTCAAGGCCAAAATACTATATTCCTCAACTCATTCAGGATATATTGGCAAGTGGCCCACTACCTGGGGGTGGCCCAGTACCCAGTCACTGATAGTATTTAATTTGGTCCATATCCCTCTCGTCGACTGCAGGTCACTGTATCAAATAATTTTGGTTGAGAAAGAGTCCACACCTGCAACATATACCTTGGATGACCTTGGGAATGAACATACAGTGACAGGAACCTTGGGTGAGTTGAACAGTTTAATTCAACGGCAATCAAAACCAGAGGCAATAGGCATAAGCGATGGCATACTGACATGATGAAAATTTGGGTTGCTGCTAAAGACTTGGCGCAAGCCGCGCGGCGCATCAATCCCGACTCTCCAGCCCTCAATCACAAGAACAATTCCCATACTTGGATTGACTCCTGCTAATAGTTGAGTGATACATTGCCGGTGCACACGTATTTGCTAATTGGGAGACTGAGGGGCGGCTTCAGGGACCCAGCAGCTATCTAATTTTTGTCAAATTCCCGCCAGTAAAACCCCTAGGAGTAATTCAGATCTTCCAATCGTTTAAACCATTTATGACCTGGATTGGGCCTCTCCGAGGCGGTAGCTGAACCTTTAGGAATTTATAGCATTATCTCTATCATTCTTAACAAGCTAAGTAGTAGAGGCCCAATACCAATGGCGGTGGGGGGAAATTTAAAAAAATAAGAAAATAAGTCGCAATAAAATTGCCCGAAAGTTGCCTACCATCAGCCTGCTATTCTGATACCACCATATCCCTTCCTCCAACTTCAACTGGGCATCCATCTCCCTTCAAAATTTGGAGCTTATGCAATGATTTATTTCAAATATTTCTCGGTCCAGAGGATTCAGTAAAGACAATAAAATAGTCTCAGCTTCCTGATACCACTCCGCTGGTTCCCGGTGGAGTTGGCCTCGTATCAGGCGGCAATTCTTGCTGTTTTGGGTGTCTGCATCAACTCACTTCATTTTTGCACTCCCGTGCAACCCAACAGCCTCAAACCTGCTTCCATTGAAAGAGGTGGTCTTAAGGTCGAGTTCAGGCTCTTCAATTTGGCCAAAATCTACAATCTTTGGGCCTGTCGGCGGCCAATTGGTTTTCTCGACATCTGCCGTGTTTCGTCAATTGCAGGACCAATTTTTGCAGATGATCAAGTTCACTCAGTACTGCACAATATGTCCAAGTACCTGCTATGAACCGGTCGAACAGATTCATGAACTGGTGCACTGAATCTTCCATGTACTATCTTCTGGGTACATGACTACAGCACAGTGCTATGTATTTCCAACCAGTGCTTACCTCAAAATTTTCGACATGAGGCAAACACCAGATTTTGATCCAGACAAGGTCACATTCTGTTGAAGAGTTATCTCGGTGAATATCACCGAGTCAGCATGGTAATAGTACTTTATGGCATGTTATCTTTGTATTCCACTCTTTCTGTGGAGTCTACTGCGCTGCAGAGCTGTTAGTGAGGTATTCAAGTGTGAGAGTTAGGGGCCGGGGGTTGGCTGCCTGAGATCACCGGAATTCAAATTTTGGTATCGGACAAGTATCGGACGCCGCTATCACTATCGAGCCGTAATAGACGCCAAAAAAAGGATGGCGTGATCCGGTCAGGGCTAGTGAATTGTTGGGCCGGGCTTCAAGCCCTAGGCCCGCCAGACCCAGCCCTGGGCTTACCAGGCCCGGCCCGGCCCGATACAGGGCTTGAGCGGGCTCAGGGCTTGGGCTTGACGAAGTTGAAGCCCGGGCTTCGGCACCACCTCTGATACAGGTCATCAGCTCGGATTTTGATCAGAGAAGTGGTGTAAAAGGTCAGTGTTTACTTCCAAAAGCTCAAAAAATATCACACCTTGATCACACTCACCAACATCAATGTTGAATTTTCAAAAAGCTGACTTGAAAGGGGCGGCTGCAAATATTCGAGAATGGAATTTGCGTGATGGGAAGGTTCACAAGTTGAAAAGTGCAACCAGTAAGCATTCTTATACTGTACCGGCGTGTATGGTAGCATTGGCCAGGGTCGCGTTACGCCTTCAATTTTAGAAAAGTTAGCAACCGAGGCAGAGTTACGCGTTACGGATGCCAATTTAGGCAACGTGAGTTGAACGATTTGAGTGAGGACGAGCCATCACCTGGTCTTGATATTCCTATCACTTCCCTGCCTGGAAAAGAAATCTTCTGTGTTCCGGCAAATACAGTGGTTATGGGTGATATGGGGAGCCTCCAAAGTGGTGGTGATACCGAGAATATTTCAGCTTATAGAGGCAACGGTACGCTGTTCCACGAGGGATTGCTTCCAGCAGACATGTAGATAGATACATCAATTTTTCTTTACGATTTTTCTGCCCATTTTCACACCAGAAAATGATTATTTTATTCCTCATTAAAGTTAGCAACAGGCCGCTCGTTACGCGTTACTCTGCAGAAATTAGGCAACATTTAGAGGCCCGTTATGCGTTACCGTTGCTACCATACACACCGATACAGTATATATCGAAGCATCTTCGGACCACTTGCATACTTTTTGTGTCCCCAGCATCTGTTTCCCAGCCAGCAACTCAGGCCCGGGCTTGAGCCCGGGCCTTGTGCTTGAAGCCGTGCCGCTGGGCTTGGGCTTGGGCCTGGGAAATCTCAAGCCCAGGCCGCCTCAAGCCCGGCCCAAGCCCGGGCTTACAGGCCCGGCCCGGCCCTGAGATTCACTAGTCAGGGCACAGCAAATATATTCAAAAGATATTTGTAAAACATGGGGGGCCTTAATTTCCTACTCCTTGAACAGCTGTAAATTAATTCATTTAGGTAAAATTCCTGCCCACCGCTTTGCTAATACTCACACCAAGAAAGGTTTTGTCTGGCCCTGGATATGCAGGCCAACAAATACCGTGACAGACTGTGACTGAACTCCGATTCTTACCGCAACTGACATATCCGATTCTCCGCATGCGAAAGTTTCCGAACATCAACGGATACTGGCCCGAACATAATGCAGAAATGACTAATGAACGGATACTGCCCGAACATAAAACAGAAATGACTAATAACAGAAAATTGAACTCAGAATGTCTTTGGTTCCAGGGGATGAAATGGGCTTGCCCACGAGGATTCAAGTTGTTAACAAGTTGAAAAATATGTCCTTGCATTTTGATTTATTTCTATGTTTTGCCCCATTTTCTTCCGATTTTATTTTCACGATGACCAATGTTGCATGACTAAATTTGTTTGTACATGTATGTAGCAAAAGCGAACTAAGCCCAAGTTCCCCTGGGTAGCCAAACCTAAAGGTTCAGCAATAAACGGTTTGTAAACCGTTTGACCTCCTGGGCAAATTAAATGGAAACGAAAACGGTTAAAACCGTGTATAAACGTTTATACACGGAAACGGTTGGAACCTTACACCATATCTGATGGCACAAAACGATGCTCTTTGCTCCCGAAGATAGGCTGGATCAAAGATCAACACAGCCAAACTTGAAGCTGCTTCTTTCCGGACCGTCACGACACCTACTATGTATTCCATCACCCAATCCAAATTTAAATGACCGGGAAAGAACCGGCCGCCCGATTTTTGCCCGGCCACTGCCAACGCCGTGCGAGAGCCGAACCAGTATCACGATCGAAGAGAGGCTGACTGACCGACCGACCGAATGAATGCGAAGAGCTACACACAACCGATCGGCCGTCAAGTGCGCAGCGAGACATGCAGGAGTTGACGTCCTTGGCCCTTGGGACGATACATCTGCGTGAGATGCGGTGTATTGATCGGCAGATACAGTGTATTGATGGCAGGTGCAGTACATTCATCGCTTGAGAACACTGGGGCTCATGCTGACTCGGATAGTCTTGTAAGCATTAGAAATAAATAAAACCAAGTTCTACGTCTATTAATCTAAGTATTTCACGTGGCCCGGGTGCTTGGCTGCGAAACCTTTTGAATCCTGCCGAGCATATTCCCTCGCACTCAAACGCTTGCCATCCTCAACATGGTCCCGAGCCAAATAATCCTTCCTACGTTGTTTTGATGGTTTCTCAGACTCGGCGGGAGGCGCGGAACGCTTGGCGTAGCTTGATCTCCTCGTGTGCCACCGTGAGGAGATGTGGCCTGTACAAGAAGCATGTCAGGCCACAAAAATAAATCAAAATGAAATTAGTTTGCCTCGTATTTTGATTTTTCCGCCTGCGTTTCGGCATCGAGTGAAGCAGGCAACTAAAATGGAGTCAAGTAGCGACGATAAGATCAAGTTCATACACTCGTCTCGGTCGACGCAAACGAATAGAATTGCTCGTGCCTACTCTGCGACACAGAAAAAGTCGGAAAACGGCGACGACGACCGCGAGGAGGATGGCGCAGAAACTTGAAAGCAGCTCGAGGTCGTGTTCCGCGTCGAGCGACGGAATGCGAAAGGGAGAGGCTAGGGACGTGGTGTGGGGAGAGGAATGGGTCTTGGGCTTCCTGCAATGAGGGAGTGGATGCGGGGCGCAGGCGAACGTGGTGGAGTGGATGGGGCCTGTGTCGCGACAGGCGGCGGGACGCGAAAGGCAGAATGGGAAATCGTGCTGTCGGGGAGGGCGTAGGCACGCGGCTGCTCATCGTCGACGTCGACGTAGGCGAAGACACCGTCAGCCCGTCCGTCGGGTTAAACAGAATGTGCGTCGGCGTCATGGTATCGTAGGGGATGTGTGCATTTGACTAGAAGAAATGCGCTTCCTAGTTAGCGTCTAGCACAAAAAAAGAGAATGACAATCGCACCTCATCCAAGGTGGTCGTCGTACTAGGAATATAATCCTGGAATACGGCGCCGTGTTCCGTTTAACTTCTAAGCTGAAAAACGATAGTTTTATTCAATTTACGACAACCCCCTCTGTCATAAATAGGCCAACGAAGTCAAGAATGCATGTTAAACGATAGACCTGTGGTACATTGGTACTGTCCCCTTCTTAATATATAAATATGCAGGCTCACATTTGTGTGTAGATTATCGCATCGTTCATAAGCAAGGATAGATCATTGTATTGACCAGAAGACGAGAAGTGCCGACATCAACCAGGTCCGACTCGAGCTCGACTTTGACTGATGCAACCAAATCTCGACGAGTCGGACGCGCAGGATTCGGTCCGATGGTCCTCGGCTTTGTGCTCCTTATACGTGAGTCCCTCAAATGAAATATCCCTCTCAGTTCAGGTGCATTACGTGTCGTATCCCTTGTGTTGTGTGCGCTCTTTTTAATTCCGGGACTCCATTTCATTCTTCCAATGGGACTTTCCCTTCCTTGGTTATTCATTGCCAGGCACACACTCGGCCCTTTCGTTCAAATTCGAAGTCTGCTGTGCCCATGATCAGCTGGTAGCCACAACTCGGAACAATCAGCAGAATTTTACTTCGCACTTCAAGCATGGCGTAATGGCATCGGCTTCCATCCTCATAGAATCCCTGGTTCGGCCATTCTGTTTGTGATCAGTCTCATATTTCTCGTTGACAATCCATAGATTCCTATTCCTGTTCTTCCGATTCTTATTTCTGCTTCTGCATCGTTGGCTATCGGGGAAATAAAAGCCCTCCAAAATCGCCATTAGGTAAATCGGTGGACAATATTGACTCTCAGATGGAATGTAACTGATGCCAAGGAGTATATACGCGTTTCGACACGTCAAAAACGCGAGTGCAGAACCTTGAAGGTCAGCGCGTAAGGTATCTGGGCAGAACCAGGTGGGGAAGGGGGGACAAAAGGATGGAAATCAGCCAACTCCAGGTAAATCTCCAGAGCAACGACGAGAACTTGAAGTGGGGCGCCGAGTAGACGGGACGCGGGGTGAAGGTGGAAAGCCAAGTCCCGGATCAAAAACACAGCCACTGATCGCTTCTCTTTCTTTCGAGCCAATGTAAGCACTGAGCGAACGACGATGAGTCATTCCTAACAAGACGGGCCGCCGCTTCGCTCCGGCAAGTAAGGAAGGAACAGAAAAATAGAATTGCCAAACAACAACGTTCAATCACTAGAAGTACGACAGCTGAAGAGAGTAACGAGGAATTGGAGGAAGGTAAGGAAATATTCCAAGCCGAGCACTCAGCATCAATCCCTTCAAATGAACTTTGCAGTAGGAGTAAAATGGCCGGCGCTCCCGCAGAACTGGAGAAGATTTTGCGTCGCAATTCCCAGTATCTTGCCCTTGACGCAGTAAAAGCAAAATGCAGGTGAAAAAAGGCTGAAGAGGCAAAATGAATTCCTTCAAAAGAGAAATTTACTGTAGCAAATTGCAGGCGTGAACGTGTTAAAAGGCGCGCTGGGAAACCCACATGATGTTTGAGGCAAATGGAATGAATATCCTGGCCAGCGGAAAGCACCAACAGATCGAGCAAAGACTAAGAATACTGTCGCATAGCCTTAGATCAGAAGGAGAAATATGTCCATATTGACGCCAAGAATAAGAAGCTATCGCCAGCGCCGACGTTCCAGAAGCCTTGCAGAAATAACCATCCGGGTGGAATAAACAGACCGCGCAAGCAGAATCTATTGAAAACTCGGCCAGTATTGGAGGTCGACAAATTCAGTGGGGCAAAGTCATGGAAATGGAGCCGGGCAACCGCTATTTTATAGATGTTTCGGTGATATGGCCGCTGTGACAACGTTGCGTGGAGATGACCGCGGCACAGTGAGAAACTTGCTGCGAGAAACTGCGGTGGTCTGTGGATTGATCAATAGATGGTCAGCTGAGGAAAACCCTACTGGTCGCATAGGGATGGAGATGGTAAACCAACGGAGCAAGACAACATGAGGTGCAGAGGAAGAGGAGAGGGAAATCAAATGGAGATATTGCTGCATGGAGCAATTGCACCGCCGAACGAGCAAAATCTTAAAGAACGGTTAATGCCCACGACACTCGTCTAGGCTTACTCTCCTCCGCATCTCTTCCTCGTCTCGAGATGTGCCCGCCTTCCACTTAGCACCGCTCGTCATTCGCAGTAGACCTCCCCGCCCCTAAAATCGGTGTGGGCGGCAGCACCATTGATGTCTAGCGCCCCCGCCCGTACGAACTTCCCAGCAGGTATCCCCCCTTGCCGTGCTTGCGGGGTGGGACGTGATTGGCTGATGGTAAATGTACGAAGAAAAGGAGAACCGTCAAGCGAATCCGGACGTCATTTGCGGGTCTGGATTAACCCTCTCCGCCGCGTCTTCTACTGTGCCGGTGTACCGCTGCAATCCTCACATGCAAACACTGTCAGCTGACTCGCGAGTAAGGCGCCTGTCCTCCTTCCCACTGGCTGGATACTCAGGACGATGTCTTCATTTCGCTGACATCCTCCGCCCCAGCGCGTCGTACTGCCTCCCCCGGAGATGTTTTGCTCTGGCGTCCCATACTGTGGGACGCACGGCCCGAACAGAATTTATGCTACAGGAGCAGGATGCCGTCTCTGCGGGTACGCATCTGATTTCCATCTTTTTATGTTCTCGTCCTGATGTCCTTGTGTAGAAAATACGCGCACGGCTCCCAGTGTCGGTGTCCCAAGAATGACTGCCATCTCGCGCGAGCCAGAACCGCTTGCCGCTCACCCCCTGCCACTCCCATCTCCTTCTTTTCCACTCCCTCCCCCTCCCACCACACCGAGGCCCCATCCCACTGGATCCAAGTATGGCGCGTAGCCTTCTTCTTTGCCTCTTTTCCCGAGGGCTCCCCACGGCACCTGCCCGACATACCCCCGTGGGTTTCACACCCATCCGTACGATACCTGTGGCTGGCGTCCTTCCGCACCGTGTTTGCGGCGTGGGACGTCACCGATGTGAGGCGAGCTGGCGAACCCCAGACGAAGATGGCGAACGCGGCGTTGAGGTCGCGAGCAGAGCGCCGAGCTGGCGAGCGGGGTGCTGGACTAGCGAGCGGGTTATTGGGTTAGCAAGCAGGTTAGGGCGTCGAGGTGCCGAGTAGGGTACCGCGCCGTCAATGCGGCGAGCGCGGCGTAGAGGCGAGCCGCTAGCGTGGCGTCGAGCTCGCGAGTGTGATGCCGAGCTGGCACACGAGGTGGCGACCGAGCTGCCTCGTGCCTTGATTGCGCTGGAGGCGGCGCATTCCTAGAGCGAAGTGAGCGATAAAAAATAGTAGAATCAGGGGGCGAGCACGCACCTCGTCAAATGATTGCCGGGTCGATAGTGAGGAGGAGCATGATACCGACGAAATCCTGGACAAGGAATACTATGCGCCGTACTTGTCCGCTTCCGGTGTCACCATTCGGACAATGGAAGTTGGAGCTGCTCCAGAGCCTCTTGTGAATACCGCATCCAGGACTCTCATTTAACCCGTTTGTCAAGGCGCTCTGCAAACTCCATCTTGTGAATGAGATGAAGGTATCAACTCTTGGCCCAAAGTTCTCAATCTCCCGTAAGCCCTACCTCTCAATTGTGGACGAAGCACGGAATAGAATTTTAAAAAATTTGCGAGGGGCAGTGGTGGACGGGAGACTGAATGACTGCTGTCCGGCCTGCAGCTACGACTTGCTGGACGAGATCAAGTTGCATTGGGGGCGACTTGACGGCTGTGCATCTCAATCTCCCCTCCAAGCACACAATTCCTCCCGAAAGGCGATTGACGACTGGTTAAGAGGGCGCACCCGGCAAGGTCCTCATTACTGAACCTTCCCCGTGCGACGTCGATAGCTCAGCCGACAAATTCACTATCTCCATCCACCATTGTGACATATCTATCTGACGTTTACAACACTAGTACTTTACGCGCCGCTCTGTCCACCGCGATTCTCGTAAACTCGTCCAAATCCTCCTTTGGCAACCCGAGAATATCGTTGTGCAACCCATGTCTCGCTTCATAGTTCCCGCAACCGTCCGGATAAAATGCCCTGGTATAGAGCAGCTTCCCGAACCCGCGTCGATCCCCTGCTTTGAATTGTGCCACTCCCGCAGCGAAGCGCACCTCGTGCGCCTCATGTTCAATCCTCCAATCACTCTCCTTTGTTCCAGTGACTCGCAACACGGACTCGAGCATGTCCTTCTGACTGAGCAAAAAGGACGAGACGTACGCCGGCTTGTTGCGGAACTGAGACAATGTGGCGCTTTTGTCGCTGGCATCGTCGGGGAGCACTTTGAGGCTCAGAAGACGCGCGACGGCGAGGGCGGTCTGGGGCCAAGTTGTGGTGTTGATTTTCGTGGTACCATCGTCGATGAAGGTAACAGAACGATTCTCGAAGTCGAAGCCGTACGCGAAGGGTCCAGCGCCGAGACTGTATTCATACCAGAAACTGCAGGAAATGTCGACCCAGGAGCTCTTCCCGAGCTTCTCGATGAGGTCGCGGTCTGCTTGTTTGCCCGGGCCAATCATTGCATCCTCCCCCATCTTTTTCTCGGTGGGATCGCCGCCATATTCGTTGGGCAAGACCCAAGGAACATTGGCGGCGGCGGCAGCTTCGATGAGCTTGGCAGATTGGCCTGGGGGTGACATGACGCTCATGGTGATGATGAGGGCGTCCTGGCCGCGGAGAGCCTCGATCAGGGTTGTGGGATCCTCGTAGTCGACCTTCTTGACTTCGACGCGAGCAGGAATCTTGGAGGTGCTGTCGGTCCGGGTTATGGCGGTGAGGTGATGTTTCCCGGTTTTGAGCAACGCCTCGGTAATGAATGTGCCCATTTGCCCTCCTGCCTGAGGCACTGTGAGGGACTAATTTTTCGATTAGGAAATTTGAGCTTACGCCTACGATAGCGACTTTCTCGATGTAATTCTAGCGTGTGCTGGTGGCCATGATGGGTCTAGGGAAACTCGGGTTAATATACGCCTGCCAGCGATTGAAACTAGGACGTACTGTTAGATGTGGACTGAAGGTTCAACGCCTGAGTAGCAGGCTTTGTAGTTGACGCAGCGAATAAACGGCGTCTTGTGCTCTATGCTGACGCGGCTCGGCATTGGGTCTCGGACGTAAGAGCCCTCATCAAGCCCTCGTTGTGACAGCGACTTATTGACCAGGTATGGATATTGTTGGATTAGCACTACGACTGGAATGTCAAAGCGGCTTTCCCGTCAGCGCTTTACGATTTGCGGTGTTCGCCCATAAATTTATTGATGATCTGAATTGTTTTGTCCCTGTGCTCAAAATTGGCCAAGCCGCTATGATAACCGAGTGATAACTCTTCGAGGTTTAATTTTATTTCAAGGGCATGTTACGGCATCGGAAGAATATCCGACGGAAGAGTATCCGGCGGCGGCGGAAGAGTATCCGAATAGTCAGCATTAGTCAATCTTGTCCAGAAGATCGAATCGGCAGGACATGGGCTGATATGCACACCGGAGATTGCCAGATTTAGGGCCTCGTGATGTATAACTCGAAATACAAAGTTTCAAATTGTACTTTAGATAAGCTGAAATTGAAGCTGATTCACAAAGTTTCGGTTCAAATGATATTAGAGTCGACAAGATATGCCTTCGCTACGCTCCGGCAGTGAAGGAAAAGGTATTTTGTTCACATTTTTATCGCAATATTTCTGGTTATATTACATCATTAAAATCGGTCTGGTCAGCCCAACGAAATGTTCAACTTCTAGTCCATTTCAATTATATGTCGGCAAAATTCAATTTGTTGTGGAAGTACATCATGAAACAGAAACACAAATTCAATAACTTCTTCGAGGCAGCGTAATTTTCATTCCGAGACTTATCAAACGAGGGGGGAAAGCTGAACTAAAGCGGCTGGTACTAAAGAGAAAGAGATGAAGATAACATGTACTCACATTGTCTTCGTCGTCTTCACAGCCCTTGTTGGCTTCGGAGAGGGGGTGCGCGCTGATTGTTGCCACCTGCAAAAGGGACCGGAGTGGATGCATTGACCGCCTGGCCGGAAAGGGCGTAAGGACGGCAGCAAAAGGCAGTGTTGGCCCAGTCGAAGGAAGATTTTGGATCGAACTCATGGGCTGTTGAATCAGAGAGGAAGGCTGTGTAAAGAATCTCGGCACAGGGATGCGCAGTTTGGTGAGAGGAAGTCCTCGTTTGAGTCAGAAGCGCGATTGTGGATCAGCGGAGTCATCCTGAAAAGGTCCAACTTCCATTGAAGTGGGAAGTGGTTCCAGCGCCCCGTGAACCCGTCGGCACTAAAAAGTGGTGTCATGGATACTAGTTACTAGCTATGTTTCAATGCAGTGCTTTAGCCTACCTGAACTTTCAGTCTGATGCGTCTCAAGTTTATGTGAAACTGGAGATCAAACACAGTCGTGTGACAAAACATGTTACGCTACGCGAATGGGATGGCGCCCATTCGCGGTGTGACTAAAACACCTGACTTGTTACATCTGTAAAACATCGACTGGTAATGTTTCGTCACCAGTTCACAGCCTGGCTCCTGACGGAGCCTTGTGTTTCTATTTTACATAGCCTTAGTTACACAGCCCTACTTCTATGTATAAAAAGAGGAGTCTCCCCTCCCTGTGGAGACAATCTTTCTTATCCATCAATCTACATAGATTTCTACCTAACTGTTGTGTGATTCTTAAGTGAAGCTCAGTGCTCATTGTAAGTCTTACTCACCTGACAACCTCGGTAACGCTTCGCACTTGCTGAACGTTGTCTGTATAGCAGTGCTAGTTGGTGACATTCCCAACCCGCTGCAACGAAGACTCGCTCTCGTTGTGAACTGCTCTGGTGAACATCTAATTGGTTTGCTGAATATATAGGGATTTAGACCCATTTCTCATTCTATTCTTATTTCTAGTCAACACTTTCTCAAACACAAGTAAATCTTGCTTGTGCTCAGCATTCCGTATTCGCCCAAATACCGGTTTCGCTAACACTGGTGGACAAACTGGGAAATCCCTTGCTTTTATATGGCTCTTCAAATTTGTTCACTACGTTCATCTCACTGTCAACTACATGGCTACTGAAATACTACGCCAACCAACATCACCTGTTCATCCTCGAACATCTACTCCGCCTGATCAATCAACGCTAGATCAGACCGTTCCTGATTTTGCGGAGAATGAACAGTTTAACCTTCCACCCCTCACTGATCTTGAAGGACCTGTTGACGACGAGGCCATTAACAAGTCAGAGCAGATAGAAGTCTTCTACTCTGAAATTCCGACTCTCAAGCCTGCGGGAAAGATTGGTTCTAACACAGAGATCACAGCACGACGCACTGAGGCGTTACTCAAAGGAGCCCACTCCATAAATAAGGGCTTTCTTGTGAACGCCCAGAAAGCTAGCCGCCGACTGTATCTCTCAGTATTTACACGAGAACTGGATCTCTTGGAGCGAACTCTAACTGTCCTTGAAAGGTTCACAACCCATAGCGGCAGTTATTGCTATCGTGTTAAAAAGGAAAATTACCAGCTGCTTGTTTGAATATTGTTTGACCTTCGTCACGCTGCAGAAGACTCATTTCGTCTAGCGACTAAGGCTCCTCCTGCTTTACCAACATGGGGTGAAGATGATGATATTACGGAGGTCTATAGGGAGAATGATTTCGAAATCTTGGGTGTATGCTTTAGGGTTGAGGTTGAACATTTTCTATCTCTGCTTGACAAGTATTACAACTTTGCTGAAAGGCGTCCACAGGATCGTGACACTGAAATCATCAGTGCCGCTACTGACTTTGCAAAAGACAGTAGGGCCGCGAGAACAAATAGTGTGGGTGAAGAAGACCCCAGGGTCATCTCACAAAGAGGTTACGGATCCTTGGCTTCTGAATCTACCCGTTATCCACTGACTTGCGACACAAGCGTTCGCTTCAGCAACTCAGGACCAAATATCGGACTTCCGAAAGGTAACCGCCGATTGTCGGAACTTCTTACTCCTATGGCTCCTATCTTTGAGACTGACCATACCGTTCCACGGAATGTTACTTCCAATGCAGAGGAAGCCAACCAAATGAGAAGGATGAGTTATCAAGGAAATTTCGGAGACAGGGAACTGCCTCTTCATATAGCCTACAACTCTCCGTCTGGGAATGTATCTTCCGCCTCTCGGACCGCTCGCCAACAGCCATTCAATGCACCTGGCGGCGATCCGGATGGAGACAATTCTGGTGATGACTCTGACCGTGGTACCCCAGGCCGCAGGAGATCTCCATTTAGGCTTCCTGGCATGAGGAGAGCCACTCCGCTTGCCGCAAAATTGCCTGAACCTGCGTCCGGATCTGCCCTGTCAAAAGAACCTCATTTTGATCGCCCAATCCAGGTCATTGAAAAAGAAACCAAGAGGTCGATTGAGGCCCACGGCACGCCGATGCATATGGCCAGATCGGTTCAGAAGTTTAATTTAAAAAGTACCGCCTTCGGTTTGTTGCGGAAAAATCCTACTGGCCACACCAACCTCCATGACATTTCTGCATAGTTTAGATCCAGTTGAAGATTCCGCAGTCCTTGTGGCAATTACGCGTTGCAAGCTGGGAAGAAATGGCCACATTCGAGATTCAGCTGGGTATTTTGAAGTCGAACATGGCAATTGATGTGAGATTATGTCTGGTGACTGTGCGAACACACTGAATAAAAAGAGCCGGCATATGAGAGCGATCTTCAGGATGATACCAGAATCTCAACACTCGTGTCCTCTCTCCCTGCCGTTCAGCCTTGAATCGTTGCATTTTGGCTGTACAAATCAAGATCCGATGATTCCGCGTGTAAAAAGCATTCGGCATCCCAGTTATATTCATTGGTGGTTTGGATCCAAAAGTCCGAAACTTCGGTTGGTTGGGATCCCCTGTAGAGCCTGTTGTTGCGATCTAATGCAACGCAAGCAACACAATGATCGTTCAACTTCAATGTAGTCGGTCTTTAACGTACAGTTCTCAAGGAGCCGAAAATTGCTAGATGAGATTCATTTTCAAAAGAAAAAGATGTTTACATCAAAAGGAATAAATTGAGATATAGAGATGGGGTTAATTTGAAGCAGATCGAATCATCGTACAAATAGGTCATTGCCTACAATGTTGGCTAGATATGACACTACCGAACGGAAGAGAGTGGCTCCTCTGAAGGGGCTGATTGAAGGCATTGGGAGAGGTCGGCTGCGAAAATTGCTTCTTCCCACATAGACAGGACACCACGCAACCAGTGCTGCGAGAACTAAAGTCACAGAGGTGAATCGAAGAGAACCGCGCCATCCAGAAGCAGCATGAGTAGCCAGTGAAATTGAAGCCTTGACAGGTTTCATTAGATACAGCGTCGGGAGAGGAATTTTGGATTTGACAGCAGTGGAAGAGAGGGTATCTGGAGCGAGAACGACGGGGCAGAAACATAGAAGTAAGAGCACAGACGGCGTTGCTTTATACAGAAGATAATGCCGAAGGGTTACGTGGACAAAGTGTGAAAGATACGCCAGCTTCAGGTGCTTTTAACAGCAGTTCAACCACGTGTCGTGTCTGCTATGCACAATTGGCCTAATTCAGACTGATTGCGCAGCTCACCGTTCAACACGGGATCCACGGCTCGCATTCGTCACCTCGGCCGCATTGAATTGGCCAGTGCAACAGCGGGGATCAAATGGAAGAACAACACAGCCGAGTGGCGTAGAAGGCAAATTGATGGGAAAGGCGACACGAAAAGACTGTCGGATTCTAGTGGGAGAGGAGAAGCAATGAGATGGAGGTAGTACTGAAGGGATAAGCCCAAACAGGTGTACACGAATTGGACAGTAAATCTTAATAGTACGGTTAATATTAAATGAATAAAACCACCATTCAGCGACTAACCCGCGCGCTCTGTGGGCGGCCCGACGTTCAAGTTCAACAGTGGGCAAAGGGAGAGTACCGACCGGTGTGTGCTTTCCGTTCCCTCCCTCTATCCAATTATCTCACGTACCCTTCCTTCTACCGTCCATTCATTAGTCGCTTATCCCACGGGCTGATGTGCCTTTCCGGTTCGCATCTTGTCTTTTGCAGTACTCACTCCGCATGCCATATTCTAAGTCTAACACTCAGTTTTCTGCTATCTTGTTTAGTGAGTGTCCCCGTGATGTTGACTGGCGTTTTTGAAACTTTCGGATTTCTTCCCTCCATCGCTACCAATATCAATCTTTCCTCGTGGTTTCTTTCGCATCTCCGGAGACAGTGGGACTCCGCCGTTCACTTCTCCTTACTTCGTTATACCTCTGGAATGACTGGACATTCACTGACCACAAGAGAAATCTACATCTTTCGTCAACATTGCCGAACTACCGTCCCGCCAAACATGATTTCCTCCCCTTGCATCGTCTCTCATCGCCCTCTGAAGCACAGTTTCAGTGCCTCTCCTGCCGACCTGCGCTCGGATCGTCCTTGTGCCACAATTCTATGCCTAAGTGTACTTTTGTGGATTTAATGGTGGCCTTCTACTTGCGGCTTTCGCTACTTCCAACCGTGCTCGCCGACCCTTATACCGATAACTCGCGCAATGTTTCATCTTTTCTCATTCCATCAAAAACTTCGGCGGCCACCATCCTTTCTATCTTTTTCTCTAGATTTCGGGCCGAACAGTCTCTGCATCCATTACATGCTAAGGAGCGATATGCCCCTCGGGCAAATGGGCATTCTTCCTTGTGATTGCGATCGCAAAACTCACCAGATCGTCGTTCGGCGAGTTCATTTGGAGCCCCAGGAGTGTGTGGCTTCGATTTTCGACATGCGTCACCAGGCACCAGAACTCGGTAGGCTCGAGTACTGCCGTCCTCATAGCTGCCATTGCAAGTTGCCTTTTTTTTTTTGCTTCTGTCGGAAAAATATAAATAGCATTACAAGGCCGCGGCCTTATAACGTATGATAAGCGACCGGCCTGCCTTTTCAAGCACTTATCCGAGTCTTATCCGGCAGCGGCTCACATTATTTTGCCGTGATCAGGCCTTATCAGGCCTTATCTGCACTGCCTGATAATAGTTCTTTGAGATTGTCTTGACATGATAACTTGCCCGTGCCGTATCGCCTTATTAGTCATTATTCGGCCTTATCGGCTTCGGACCATTTTTCCGACATCCCTACTGGTTCCCCTGGCTGCTTCATCCTTACTCCGGTCATCATGGCAAAACTGATAACAATGCTCGCCATCTTGCGAGTTCGGGAAGGATGGCAGGATCGTAGGGAACCAGTGTGATTAAGCAAGGTTGGTCAGACGAAATCTCACGGTAGAGTTAAGCCAGCGCTTCGTCCGGCGGCTGTAGAACGAAAACATGAAGTCAGAGCGATCGAGCCATGTCAACAAATTTGTTACGCACCATCTATCTTTACACCAGTTCAAACTTCAGGGTAGCCTCCGTGAAACCTCACCACAGCGGTTGAAAGGTGTAGTGATTTCTCGACTTGCAAGCTCCCTGTCTACGCCATCAGCCCATCGCACTCGGAGTAACGGGTGGAGAACATGGGTAATTATAGTCTGTATAATCTCTGGGACGGCTTCTATTGGATCACAATAGTTTCGAGCCGGTCCATTCCGTGAATTGTTACCATTCGCACTAGGTCGCAGAATCACAAGCACCTGTTTGCTTTCCCAGAATTGGAAGGGTGAGTACAAGTAAGAAATGCGCTATGACCGCAAGCATGCATGTCTACGTCACCATGTAATCAGTTTGCACACGCCTCTAACGCGGTGCGAGAAGCCAGGGGTAGCCGATTAACGCCAACGTACCGAACTCGATCAATGGGGGAATAATTTCTTGTGGGGAGGCATCTATTGGCTCAAGAAAGGCCCGCTGCTGTCGGTTGCGATTGAGCTCACCGAGTACGATTAGTTCATCGTAAGTCCCCCGCTCTACCTCCTAGGGGCTATCCTCGATGCTGCCTTCATGAGTGAGAGGTCGCTCGATGGGGACCTAGCGGGGACTGTCGAGGAAGTTGACTCGCAGCACTCCCCTCAATCCACCTCCAGCAGTACAGTGAAGCTCACCAAATTCAACGGAAAAGATTCGCAATTGAGAGAATCCCGGCGAGATTGAGTCACATTGCAAGTGCGTACAAGTTCAAAGGAGATAGACCTTGGAGAAACCGCGGCCCACTTCGTGCAACATACCTCAGGCGTAGAACGCCCATCGACCAATGAAAATCAAGTGCGTCGGCGAGGAAAATTGAAAACAAACGCTTTGGTGACGTGCCATGGAGGTGGTGAAGTGAAGTGCCGAGAAGACTTAACCGTTACGGCGATCGCAATACCGCGAGCCAGAGAACCGATGCCAAGTCCAGAGCTTCGCAGTCCGCCTCCCAGATGACAAGAATCGCCCACCCGAGCTTGACGTTGACCTCGACTACCAACGTCAACGCTTGACTGCCTAACATCAGGAGAAATGCTGCGAAAATTTCACGACCACCATGCAGGGCATCAACACTGGCCTACGACGAAGCTAGGATAAAATACCACTGTCGATCAAACATCGCGGCTGAAAACGGGCCGAAAACGAGAACTGGAATCGTTAAGAGGAGTCTGACCTTGGATTTGACGCGGAATGGCACGCGAAAATAACCCGGACCCCCCCTCGTCGATAAGCCAAGGCCGAAAGAACCCAGGAGGGGAATTTGAGGACGCTGAGATTACCGCGATGTGTGCCGGAAAAACAGAGCGTTTATGCGTAGATACGCACAAGGGGATCTTAACGAACCGATCAGCAAGGAAAGATGTAAAACCCCGGCGTGACGTGAAGAACGCAACGGCACAGAAAAGCTGCATCTACTGCGCGGGCGAGGAACTCATTGTGGGTGCCGAAGGAGGTCAAGCGCCACTCTCGTCACAAAGGTTTCCCTTGCAGCTCGATATACAGATAAAATCTGTGTCCAAAGAACCGCCCCCAGTTTACGGACTGATGCACGAGAGTGATAAGAGGAAGAGGCCACGGTTGAGGGGGGCCCCGAAAATGGAGAGGAGTGGCAAGGGATTGGCGTGAGATAGAGGCATCGGCTGGAGCACAACAGGGGGACGATCAATAAAGCAAGAACAATGCACGCACCGAAAACCAAATTTTACAGTGGAGATTTGGGAGCTGGCATCGTTATTGATCGATTCGTGCGAAAGGTTAGAAAATACGGAACAAGTTGCGAAGTAATCAATCAGATGAAAATGAAAGACAAGTCGAGAGGAGAACCCTGGAAGAACATCTCGCAAGGAGGCGTCTGCTGAAATCCGCAAAAGACATTCTTCCGGATGCAGTGCAGGGAACTCGGCTATGGTAGGTAGGTAGGTAGGTAGGTAGTATTACATGGCACGGTCCCGCTCAGGAACGCCGGTTTCCAGGGAGTATCCCGTTGTACACGCACTATGTAGCTACATCATCGTCCCTGGGCCCCTCTGAATTTTCGTAGCCGAGCTCACGGTCGAGTGGAAAATTGGAATCCTTCCCGCCGCGGTAGAACTAAAAAAACCCCAAAGAAGCAAGAACAGGTTAGCACATCGACACAGGATAGCCTCAGTCAGCATCTAAACGAAACACGGGCACCGCGTAGAACAATTCCAGGACTTCAAATGCATATTTGGCAACCAGTGCAATAGTCGATCTTGGATATATGATGGCTTTCAAGAACTCCGTATTGGAAAGTTCTGCTATCCGATCGCGTAGGTCTGGAAGTTCGGTAAAGAGCTTCGCTAGGAAGGACACTCGTAAATTAACCAGTGCGTCCGAGGACTCACACGTAATCAGAGCGTGTTCCGGCGTCTCTACCTCCTTCTTACAGAACCTATACAACCTATCTGATCAAGGCACAGGTTGATGCGCATGATCGACGTACCGCAAGACTTCGATGGCTAACAGGTGTGTCAAGAGCAACAGAGAGGTAATAGCCTCCCTATGCTTCTGAGTCTTCACCAGTGTTAAGTAGTGCTGCATGCAAGAAGTAACTTGGGTAGGTCGTTTGTCCTTCTGGGGTTCTAGACGGCCATGCAACAGATAGAGCTTCTCGGACGAGTCAATTTCACTTTGCAACCATTCCAGCATGAGCTTGTGCACCAGTTTTGCGTAATCCTTGACGTCTTTATCAGTAGTTTGACGTGTCAGAGCAAGCACCGGGCATTGGAATGGGAGTCTCGGGGCAGCCGTGGTTAGATTGCTGGAATGGTTGCAAAGTGAAATTGACTCGTCCGAGAAGCTCTATCTGTTACATGGCCGTCTAGAACCCAGAAGGACAAATGACCTACCCAAGTTACTTCTTGCATGCGGCACTACTTAACACTGGTGAAGACTCAGAAGCACAGGGAAGCTATTACTTCTCTGTTTCTCTCGACACACCTGTTAGCCGTCGAAGTCTTGCGGTACGTCGATCATGCGCATCAACCGAATTCGTAGCGGGGCACGCCATATGCTGTACATTGGAATCCCACACGCTCGTCGCGACGCTGGCAGTAGAATGGGCATCAATGAGTCCATTCACTGAACGAGAGTAGGAGCTACATATACTCTCCCACTCAACCATAGCATGCATGTCAAGGTATGAGCAGGAATGATAGGTGCTAGCGTTGTCGTAGGGATAGGAGTTAGGTCTCCGTCGCTAGCACTATACATTTCATGTCGGGAGCAAAATCCTATGGGGAAGAAAGGATTGAATTAGGAGACAGATGCCCACGACCCTGCGCAAAGATTGAGCGAGAGGATGGACGCGCTTCACTGAGTTTCTCGGAGGGGGTTGAGATGGAACGGAGCGAGGAGGAACGGTGAGTGGGTGCCACAAGGAAAGCGGTCAGACACATACCGGATACACGGTGCTGACCATCTGCTCCCTCCACCTAGAATTCAAAAGCAGTGCCGTTCGGCCTGCTGGACGGACCCGAAAACGGTTAATGAGGCAGGGGTGTGAAAAGTCTGCGGGTTATTGTACACGCAGACACCGTGACATCAGTCAACGTACGATGAAAAAAGGGCCGATAATGAGAACCGTTACGCCGAGAGGAGATGGGTTAGTGGGAGGGTTGTCACGTCGTCCTTTGACTTGAGGCGGATTGTAGATCTCAGACTAACATGCGCGCGTCGTGGGTGCATGGAGGAGCAAGGCAAGAGCAGTGTGGCTGTGTCGAATGATCTAATGATTGATCCGAGGTCGCTTCCTTGACCATCGATCGAGTTTTCTCCGAGTCGTCGGCTACGGAGCTCCTGGCCTAACCTCACTTGTGGGTGGCTTCTTTCATCGGTTCCACTTGTCCTGCGCGCTTCAAGAAGCCGACACCGTATCAGTCGACAGTCACCTAGTTCTTACCCTCAAAAAACGCCGGAAAGAACTTCGATGGGCAGAGGGAGACCAATTCATTTTATTCGAGAGCAATCTGCCCATTGGGGGCTCGAAAAGAGGGTGGACTGTCGCCGCCCGGCTAAACTAGCTTATTCTGTCCAATAAAGTCTGTAGATTATTCTGTGTATGTTGTGCGCTCTGGAGAATGTATGTACGTCCTTGGAAGACGCCTCAGATGTCCTGGTTGCATTTCTAGCATACAGGACATGATCTGCGTGAAATTGACCCAACAGCAAATCTCACTGTTGAGAATGTATATATTGGAAATCTGGATTGGTCATGCCCTCCGCCTTTGGAATGTGAACACTGTCAGATAGTTTTTCTGCGAATACATAGAGAATTGAGCCTGTAATAAGCATTCTGCGCACGGTACTGGGAAGTATCCCAAAATGGAAAAAGAAAATGGCCACACCCTAAGGTCCACAAATAGCTGTAATTAATCACTGTTCTTGTCAGGTTCAAATCGAGTCCTTGATTCTCAATGTTAACTTGAAGTATTAGTATACCGAATCTGTTTAAACAAGCAATGATTAAGTAGGATGTTATGTCAAATTTGTGTCAAGACAGAGATTGATTAAAGAAACTTCATATGGTTATTGAGACAAGATCATGATGTTGATTTGCAGGGTTTTTTTCCTGCAGGATTCATCCTCGCTTGGCGATAGATTGCAGACGAGCATAGCCGTTCAACATCGTGTCATCCTGCTGGCAATTGACTCGAGCACCATCAGAGATTTCTGCAAACCATCTATTATGCCTGTTGGGGCTCAACAAGTATTTTCGCCCACAATTGTTCGGCATTTAATCAATCCAGTTCACCATTACAACTCGGGAAATAGGATAGAGGATCACACCTTATTTGGGCGACTTTCAGGATGCCTTCTACTTGGGCGCGTCTGACTAGGGTTTTCATATTGATTCAGGGAAGATCAGGCAAGGCCCACAGTGCAGGGGGCGTGTGAGTTGAATGTATTTATCGAATCGGAGTTATGAGTGTTGTGCTGCATCAGACTTTTGACATTTCTGTTGTGGTGTTGTACAACATCAAACAACGCCAAAAACCCCTGAAAACACCGAAACAGACAACACAACAATTTTCACGCAAATCCTCACAACACCGGAACAGCTTCAGCTGATAACACCAGATTGGCAAATGCACTCACTGCCCTTGGACATAACACTTGTAGCGCGCTTTGCAGCAGAGCCCACTAACTAGAGTACATTTTCCAAAAATGCACTTTCCAACAGCTCGTAATGGGAAAATATCTGATGGCGCCCAATTCTCGCTCGGTCGACACGTCGACCAGCTCGCATTGGGCTTGGGAACCCTGATGGTGTCGGGGTTCATTGCATGAGCAGAGGTAAATGGTGCCATGGTGGAATAGAGAGTCAAAAAACTGGCTGGAGATGCAAGACAAGATATGCGAGGGCATCGCGGATTCAAGACAGGTTGAAGTTGACATCAACTTCAAGAAATTCAAATCAATTTTGAGACAAGATTACAGTGGCTTTCACTGAAATTGCATGAAAATGACTTCTTTGCAATAAAGGATTTCTTTTCGCATCATAGAGGTGGAACGCCGTGAAAACAGACCACCAGTGCATTGTGTATATTGGATTGCACAAATTTAAATGCAAAGAGAAGATTGCCCACTCACAGCTGAGCACATACAAGGTACATCAAGAACTGCAACTCAGAAATAATGACAAATTGGCACACCAGAGCTCTTGAAGGACATTTAAAAAAAGGGCGACATGCGAGGATCGAACCCATGACCTCCGCATATGCCCTAATAAGACCAAACAATGTAATTTACAGCCAAAAAAATAACCGATCGCACCATAGGACCCACTACCTAAAGTTAGTGGGCATCCCTGTGACAATCTATGACCATCCCAACTACTATACGCCATGTCATCTTCCAGGCTTGCCTCCATTACCTGCAAAACACAAATTCATTTGGGTGGACAACACGAAAATGCCAAAAAACACGTGAAACACCGCAACCAAAATGTCAAAAGACTGATGTCGTAACCCTGCCGCCTCCAAAAAGAGTTCACACACCCTGACCTTTTATAGAGAGGTCCCATTCACTTGCATGCATCTGCGATCGAATGCTATCTTCTGACCCTCTGTGCGACCCCGTAGCTGTAGAGATTATTGGGGACTCCCTCCACACACTCCCGGAAAGATGGGCGTTCGCTGCGGTAAGGGTATGCGTGTCTTCGGCTCCCCGACTGATGCTCTGCGAAGGCAGAAACATTTCTTTACGGTGACGGCGGCCCCAGAGCTACAACCGCGGAAATAATTCCTTACCAGTTTTTGCATCAGGCGCATATTTGATCCTGATGGCCTTCTATATTCAAGTTATCTGGAAGCGCGGACTAGCCCGAAACCGTCTGCTCGCTTTTGCGACAATATCTCTATTCGTCCTGTGCACCGCCCACTGCATTTTCGTACTTGTGACGGCTGCAATAGCGGGGAGCTCGGAGCTGGTACTTGCTGGAAAACCCCGAGTCACCGGGGATCTGTTGTCAGTCGAATTGGAGCTGGGACTGCTAGCAGACAAGCTTTCTCTGGCGGCGAATATAGCATATGTGACTGCCAAGTGAGTGTCTCCTGTGTCCGAGTTCTCGCGATTCCTTGTTGATACACCTCGCACCACCCAAAAGCATACTGCGCACCATTCATTCTACTCTGATATGGAACAGGATTCTTCAGTGTTATGCTATTTGGAACTTCCAGAAAACGATTATCATCATTCCAATTCTTTTGACATTGGGCGTTGCTGGTTGCGTTTTCCGTTTTTGTCGTGGTTGAGGTTCATTGATGTCTCAACAGGTATCGGATACTCCAATGTGTTGTTCATGTTGTTCGTAGTGGTGAATGGAACCAGCGGCAAATTTTTGGCCAGCCCGTTCTTATTCGATATAACCATTGGAGTGTCGCTTCTTACGACTTTCATTTTAATGGGGCTTACAGGTCTTATTACGTTTCTTCCATATCACCAGCTACTGAATTGCTTTTAGTGGGACGCATCTGGATGCTTGCGCGCACAGCTCAGCGAGTCTTGGGAGCTGAGCTGACCAGCACATATCACACCGTATGCGCTATGATGTATGTCCGAGCGCATTTCCCTACTCTCCTGCTGAGGCCTGAGACTTTTTCAATAGCCTGGAGTCTGGGGCCCTATACCTGTGTGGTGGGATTGCTTTCATCATATTTGCAGGACGGGGGCCACTCGGCATCGATGCAGTAAGACACACATCTGCTAATAAGATTAATAGGATACTGATAGCTTGCCTTCGCAAGCAAATCGAGGGCGTTGTTCTGGCGCAATTGGTGGTAAATGCCTACCATTTTCCCCTGCCAACATTATCATTTATCCCTTACAGGGAATTGCTCCCACAATCATTGCAGTGCGGGTCGCCCTTGGACAGAGCATCCAAAATGTGAATAGCTGTATCGTGCCGAGGCCTCGCGTGCGTTCTCTGTTTCACCAGGTGGGCACCAGCGCTGCTGCGGACCCGGTGGACGATGAAGTGCTCTACATCCGGCCAGAGAGTGTCAAAGTAGAGGCAGTATACCCAGAGAGTTTTTTCTAGTTGGACAGGGATCGCCTGAGATTAGGTCTGACGATCAACGAAGAAGAAAAGTATTGCTGTTAGGACGCCTACTTTCATCATTCACCGGACACTCATATTGAATGGATTCTAAGTTATTGGATCATAACTAATTTTATGCGCGTGCTTTGGTAGCAACTCTACTCGTCTATTTTATTCGCGAGATGTTACAGCCTGACGGAAATTGACCACCACTCGCACGGAGTTGATGCATCCTTTCCGGCAGGAACTAATAACCTCTGGAGGAGGCTCGGGCTTCCTCAAAGGGACGGTTAACAAAGTTACTTGGACAAATTAACTTAGCCTTACAACACTAACTTTACTTTGCTTGTGGCAGACAAGTAAAGTAAAGTACGCCAAAGTAACTTGTAAGTAACTTTAAGTAACTTCAAGTGACCTCAAGTAACTACAAGTTAGAAGAAGTATCAACATGCTAGGATAGTTTAACAAGTTTAGGGGTCATAGCAGTGTCAATTCATGCTCTTGCGACTATAATTTGACGAACCTGGCGGGATTTGATTCATCTGATGGCACAAGTTACTTTATCTGATCGCATTGATCTAACTTGGCGGGGCAAGTTACTTCCAAGTAACTTGAAGTTACTTGATGTAATTTGAAGTTACTCAATTAGTTTTAATTAACTTTATCTGCATTGAACTAAAAAGGTACCAATGGGTCAATTGCAACACACTTGCTTTGCCTGGTTACAGTTATGCCCAGTTAGTCACCTGAGTGAAGGAATCTTTGCATTCAGAACTACCGGCTTCTAAAATAATGTATATAAGTAAGCTGAATTCAGTCTAGGTCTTGTTTGCATTCACATGTATCTGAATAATTTGGCATTCTACAACTCATACTTCACTGATAAGACTAAGACCAGTGAATGTGCTGCTAGACGTCCTCATGCAGTTTCTAATATTGAAGAACTCTAATTTTCTGTTTATCCCAGTTCCAGATCCACACAGTTGCTATCTCCACCAACTCAACGGATGTGGTTGATAGGGATGCACATCGTCCTGGAAATGGCAATGGCTGTAAATTTGAGAAGTCGAAACAGTTGCGGCCCGTCATCAACTGATTACCTCGAGAGTTGGGCAATACAGGACATCAAAGAAAGGGGGGACATATGTAAAAATATGATTGTGCTTTGATGCAGTGTTGAGTCCGAACTTTTGCAACTATTTCATAGGTGAGCATAGCCTCGAGGTTGCTTAGAGAATTTCTAATTCAAGCCACATTCTTTGACAGGTTTATAGTCAGTTCAGATGCTGAATTTTGATACTGTGAATAGCTCACATGAATTTTATCATCTGTGGAGTTGCATCCTTACGCAAATCTCAGCGATTTAACCTGCGAAAAATAGAGTGAACATGGAATTTAGTGTGTGGAGAAATTTAACTCAAAAGGGTGAATTATAGAAGGTCCAAGACACCCAACATGCTCCTACGCAAAATTCTACAGCTATCAAATCGTGGACATGGATGGTTGCGAGTGGTTGGGAGGCCAGCCGTAACTGTCCCGTAAAAATGCTATTCAAAACCTTTTGACGGTACAGAGCTGTTGCCGTTTACGGGCGGCCGTCACATCCATAAATATGGTAACGGCATGCATCACTAACAGTCAAACTTCAAATAAACAGCTCATATACCCTCTGGGAGAGAGAGCATGATGATTAGCTATGTTAGGATACTTTTGAGGTGTTGGGAAACATCTATGGGGGTCCTTAGTTCATCTTGTCAGAACTGTATAAGTTAGCTGTCAGACAAGTTAGTTTCGCCAAGCGTGGGAAAAGTACCGGAAAGTACCGTAAAGTTAGCCCCTGCCAAGTCAAAGGGGCAATCAAAGTTCAAGTTAGTGATCACAAGTTACTTTATTCACTCTCACCAAACTGGGTAGAGGTTGGTTCATTCTAACTATGTACAAACAAGTCTATCTACCTCTCCCTATTTTATCAGCACAGCCACACCACCCTCCAAGACTAGGGAGTATTCTCGTACCGGGTTTGCAGTCACAGTGAGTTGTTTTCCTAGGAATATAATCCTGGAGTACAGTGCCATGTTCAGTTTTAACTTTTAAGCTGAAAACACTAGTTTTATTCTATTTACGACAACCTCCTCTATCATAAATGAAGTACCAGGCCAATGAAGTCGAGAATGAACATTAAACAATAGGCCTGTGGTACATTGGTACTGTCCCCTTCTGAATATATACATATGCAGACTCACATTTGTGTGCAGATTATTGCATTGTTCATAAGCAAGGATAGATCATTTTATTGACCAGAAGACAAGAGGCCCTGACATCAACCAGGTCCGACTCGAGCTCAACTTTGACTGATGCAACCAAGTCTCAATGAGTCGAATGCGCAGGATTCTGTCCGATGGTCCTCAGCTTTGTGCTCCTTATATGTGAGTCCCTCAAATGAACTCTCAGTTTAGATGCATTACATGTCATATCCCTTGTTTTGTGTGCGCTTTTTTCATTCCGGGACTCCATTTCATGAGCAAGAGTCCAGCTTGGAGGGAGAATAACCATGGATACCTGTCAAATCCAATGATGCAGAAGTAGAACTAAGAATCGGAAGAACAGGAATAGGAATCCATGAATTGTCAATGAGAAGTATGGGACTGATCACAAACAGAATGGCCATATCAATGATTTGATGAGGATTGAAGCCGATTAGGCCATGCTTGAAGTGCGAAGTAAAATTTACAAAGGATCCTGCTGATTTGCTGGTCATGGGCACAGCAGGCTTCGAATTTGAATGAGGGCTGAGTGTGTACCTGGCAATGAATAATCAAGGAAGGGAAAGTGCCACTGGAAGAACCATCTTCCTAGTATGTTTCACCCGACTTAAGCTAAGGCTCACAATCATCTGGTAAACTATTCCATATGATGCCCCCCGGCATGGTAGATACAGTATCTTCGGCAACCACAGCATTCTAGTTCAAACCATAACATTCCCAATGTTAACATTGGAATGTGAATGGTTCGAACAGTTTTTGGCTCAAACTGTGCAAAATGGTTTGAACTATGGTCATATATCTCAGTCTGAACAATGGAAATGGCTGGAGAGAAGGATGGTTTGAACCAAAAAACTGTTTGAACCAAAAAAAACTGTTGGAACCAATAAAATTGTTCAAACCAAAAAAAAACCTGTTTGAACCAAAAAAAACCCATTTGAACCAAAAAAACCGTTCAAACCAAAAAAAAAAAAGTTGAAGGTCAGAAAACCTGTTTGAACAAAAAAAAAAAGAACCCCTGTTTGAACCAAAAAGAAAAAGTTCAAGTTCCGGAAATTCACAAGGAGGATAACCAAATAACCCATGCCCAAACATTGGAAAAATATGCAGAAAATATTTACAATAACTTTTGCCTTTCTGAAGCTTGAACATTCAAGACATATTTAAAATATTTTATCAATAACAGTGGCTGGAATACGCTGAAACTCTTTGAAATTGCTTCTATAAAATTCATGAATGTCATCAAAATATCTTTAGCCACATGTTACAGATTTCTGTGCAAAAAACATGAAGGAGACATTCAAAATATTTGTTCTTATCTGGTCGCATCTGGTCATCTGGTTACTAATCATATTAGCAACTAATTAGGCATCTGCTTAGAATGGATTTTATTCAATGAGAAATAACTGAGGTTTCCCGTTTATCAGACATCTGGGCTTTGCTCTTTGTGTGCCGAGATCTTCTTTTCTGTTTGTTGTCTTTATCCAGACATGATTTTTCCATGATACAAAAAATATTGGGGGGCACAGGGTCAATTGTATGGCAATAATAGTGTGCAAAAAGTTTTTACATTTTGGAGGTCAGGATATATGTACAACTTGGCCTTCTAGGCTCAAAAACAGGACAACTTTGGCTGGGTGCAACTTTGAATGTTTGACGACTCATGTTCCACAACTTTCAAAGGTGGCAACTTCTGTTTTACACAACTTCAAACTGACACATGTTTAGAAGAGAACAAGCTTTTCATGTTGCAACTTTTGGAGATGATCTGATTTTTTGCATTGAGTCTCCCTAGCTTATGTCACACCTGTGGCTCCATCTGGTTACAACTTGTACCTGCCATGACAACAACTTCAAACTTAGTAATTTGCCTAAATTTCTCCAGAGGCCAGGATTTCCAACAACCAATCACTTTTCAAATTGGATTTTCCCCAGATCAACGAGACAATGCGGGACAGATGTGTTTTAAACAATGAATAAGTACATAGTTCTGTCATTCCTTGTCTGATAGCAAAAAAATAAGCCATTGCAAGGGCAACAGCATGACAATAAACATTTATACTCCAATTACCGTCATCTGCCAGACAGTCAAAGTCACCCAAGGCTGCCTTCATCTCTTCCACCTCGTCATTGTCATCCACAAAGACCCCAGCCTCTCACTCAGCCGTGGCATCTACAGACTCGGAATAGTCTCGCACTTCAGGACCATTGGCAAGCTCATCAAGTGGGGGGAGTGGTGCATTGGAATCCTTGCCATATGAGAGGTGTGAAGCAGTTGCAAGATTGTCACCTGGTTTGCCTGTCCAGTAGCTGCAATTTATTGCCCTTTCACAGCTGAGTTCATAAATAGTGTGAGGAGATTTGTGGTTTTCTGTCCTCATTCTGTGAAGATTTCATGACATATGAGTTTCATCAAGGGAATCCTGAATATGAGGTTGGAATACGATGTAGAAGCACAAGTGATTGATGGGGGAGTCCATATTGAGAAGTCCAACCTCCTCAAGGTGTCTGAAAACTTCACAGAAAGCCTGCAGTGTATCCTTGCAGATGTCACGCCAGTTATGCTATTCTGCATAGAGCTTCATATCATCAGATCGGCTGACATCAACAAGATCTATATATAGACTTACTGGTCACAAAGTGATGCTCGATGCAGCACTCCCCATTTTCTTATCATTTGATGTTTCACACCATTATTTTCCTTCCCAAATCACACCGAGTACGGCTTGGCCACCCCAAAATTTGGACAGCCGCAAAAAACAGATCCTCAACCATCTGGGATCGTTTATGGTTGCAGCATTCAAGATAGATTATGAGCCGTGAAAACCCATCAATACAGCTGTGCACATAGAAGCCCCATGACCTGAGCTTCTCATTGACATCAAAGTGCCACACAGCATTTGCCCTGCACACATGGTAAATCCTGCACTTCATAATACCATTCCATCTGAGCAGCTATAATCAGAAGAAGAATCAACATACATTCTAGACACTTGTCATACAATCACTCCAATTGCATCGACCCGTCTGAGACTCTCCTGCATGCATGCAATAGGAAGATGGATATTCTCTGCCTCCTCTGACAATAAATTTCCTCTGAATTCTTGAGCCAGGTTTTAGAGCCATGATAATGAAATCTGTTAATTTGTTGCATGGAAACAGAAGAAACATAAGTTTATGGAATACTTTGTTTTGCACAGGACATGTCTGTATCTTGTGGGGAGTCTGACTTGATCTTGTGAGAATAATAATCCAACTGAATGTCAACCGTGAGAAAGAGTTATTCATTCCTACAGCAGGTGACTTTGAAAATATGGAACTCTTAAGATGCTACCAGCCATATCAAAGTTGGACCTTTATAAGGTTGCAGCCTGGATAAGTTGATGCCTGTGACTAGACAAAAATTGAAGTTGCATCCTGCAATTACTGAACATGTTGTCTTGGGTGAAGTTGCCCCCATAAAGTTGCTGGACTGTCAACATGTAATCTGTGAAATTGCTTGCAAGTAAAGTTGTCCCATAGTAGAAGTTAGATGACAAAGATGTATCCTAGTGTTCAAGTTGCCTTTTTTTGCCATTGCAGGCTAACATGTGAAAAAAAAACTTTTTGCACACTATTATTGCCATACAATTGCAATGGAAATGGGCTTGCGGAACTGAAATGCATCTAGTAATTTCAGGGGTGGATTTTGCCCCAGCGTGAGGCCATTGGGTGGCACTGGATCAATTGCAGTGAAAATGGATGCACTGGACTGAAATGCATCTACTGTGATGCTCAGACCCAAAATCTGTCCAGAGATGGGCCTGCTGTGGGGCAAATACCTATCAAATCAGCAAAAGATCAAGTGATTTGGATTTTTCCCCAGTGCAAGACCATTGAGCGGCACCAGATCAATTGCAGTGAAAATGGATGCATTGGACTGAAATGCATCTACTGTGCTGCTCAGACCCAAAATCTGTCTTGAGACAGGCCTGCTGTGGGGTAAATACCTGTCAAATCAGCAGTTTTAGCCAATTCCAGGGGTGGATTTTACCCCAGTGTGAGGCCATTGGTTGGCACCAGATCAATTTCAGTGAAAATGGATGCACTGGACTGAAATGCATCTACTGTGATGCTGATACCCCCTAATCTGCCCAGAGACAGGCTCACTGTGGGGTAAATACCTGTCAAATCAGCAGTTTTAGCCAATTTCAGGGTTGGATTTTACCCCAGTGCGATGAAACGGTGCACTTAACTATAAGCTAGAAATGCGACTATTGTTGGATGCTAACAAACACCACAACTAACAACCACACAACCAACTACTATCACTCCCAAAGAACAAGCGCGCTCCCTTGGTGAGTTCAGGTCCAAGTCGTAATATGCGACTACTGGTTTTGAAACCCAATGTGATAACGAATCTTCACTAATCTGACTGACAACAATGCCCACGGCACTTCAACTATGAAGGATTTGTTATGGAACAATGCCCCGCGGCCTCAATGAACGAGTAATATATGTGGTTTTTGGGTGGATACAAGACGAGAGGAAGACTAATAGATAGTTTTGTCTACGTCAGGGCAGAGTTTGTAAGGTTTCAACAGCGAATCCTCTAATTGAGGTCACAGATCCTGCTTCCAATCACTCTCACAACAAGCAATTCTCATTGTAGACCTTGGCTTAACCTGCCACAGGTACCTTTCGCTCTACTTCAAGGCTTAAGCACCTTGCTGGCGACTAGGGTTCGGCACAGGTGGTACCGCGGGTGGATTGGCTCAGAACCGCACCCGTGGCCCGGGTTACTGTACCCGTGGCCAAACGGGTACAGTTTGGCGGGTATGGAACCGTGGTACACACCTCACCACCATGGTTGCCAATACCATGGTATACCGTCAATTATTTCCCTATTACCATGGTATTTAACTGTGGTATTTAAATTTGTCTATTGAATCAATGTCCTGACAGGTAGTATTAACACATAGAATCTTGAACAGATCACTTTCAGGCTTGATTTCAATGTTGTGTTAAGTTTTTGATCAAACTGATCTTCCTGCTGGTTACCGAGGGCAATCTCAACCACGGATGCAACTAGCAAAGCAGATGCAAAGCAACAAGCCCACTCAGGTAGGTAAACCTCTCTTTTATACGTGAAGACCGCCCGCAGGGTCGACAACGTGAAGCTTATCTTAACTCGAACTGAACCAGAGCCAACAACCAAACTTCGATTTATAGACACACCACAAACAGAGGTAGATACTACTCTCCGTGAGCTGGCCTGAGAACAACCGCAACAATGTCTGCTGTGGTGTACTGCCTTCTGTGGGGTCCTCGAGCCCTATTTATTCTACTGGAATATAGATTTACATGTGAAAAACAGAGAGTGAAAACAAAGAAAACAAAAGATGTCCATGTGTATCTGATGTGTCATCACAGGCCAAGAGAAACCCTTCACATGGTTCTCACGTCCTGATTTGGGTATATGGTAGGTGCCGTGGGCTGCTGTCTGCAACCACGGGCCCGGAACCTCTGGGTGCGGAGTTGAATCCACCCTCAAGAATAATGCTGCTATTGTCAAAGGGAGCCCGCGGGTCCATACCTTGTTGGTCTGTACCCATGATCCCACTCTGAACTCCGGTCCAATAGAATAAATCCCATTGCTCCACTCTGTGTGCCTCTGTTTGTCACTCGGGACACGGCGTGTCTCCCCCACGTGTACTCTCTCTTCGTAGTTCTCCTCTGTAACTGTTCTCCGCTTGCTTCAGCATGGCCCGCAGGCCTTGCATCGACCTTGTGACCTAATGCCAGTCTGGAAGGACGGCCCACGGCCTACGTAATCTGCCCATGGCCAACTCCCTTAGCCTTCAACCCACTTGCTAGTACTCTGTAAGTCTCCAAAGACTTCCTCTGTGCAGTCGTTGGTCCTCTATTGTAAGATACAACTTCTGAATGATGACTTCTGGGGCTTTTGGGTATTTATCTCCTCTTTATGTATGACCAGCAGCCCATGGAGCACGCTAGACTTGATCTATACACTACAATCAGCAGCTCGGAGCTCACTCTGATACTCCTTTGTATCACCAAACAGAAGTCCAGAGTACTAGTGATAGTACTACTGTAAGGGCAACCCCGCAGCCCGAAAATAGCTCAAGTCCTGGCGAGGGAGAATCCGAAGGTTAATTGACAGGACTAGCTAAATATACACTCTGGTGCACCTGGCGAGGGAGAATCTGAAGAGAAGAAAGCTTAAGGATTCCCACGCCAGGTGCCGGTATCTACTAACTAGTCAAGCACATGTCTGTAGTGATCGGCAGAGATCCCGGGCTTGGTTGCAGACCACGTGCCAGCGGGAGTTGCTGGGCCGGTCATCCGGTCATCCGGTCGACCGGTTACCGGGCGGGTACCAGGCGGAGCTGGAGAAGCGCCAGGAGGGACCGGAAACAGGGGTTCCCCTGACATCACCCCCCCTTGGAATGCAGCGCCCCGACACATAGACCGGACGTGGAGGGCAGGGTCACAGAAGGGCAAGGAGTCAAAGGCGGCAGCGGCGATGGAGCGGGGTTTTGCAGGGTACTTCTGGTAGAATTCCGCAACGGTGTCTGGGGAGAAGACATTGGACTGTTTAACCCACTGGTCATGTGAGGCATCATACCCCTTCCACCGGACGAAGTACCAGAGCGACCGGTAGCGGATTTTGGCGTCCAGGATCTCCTCGACCTCCCAGCGCTCGTCACTGGGGGGGGCTGCCGAGGACCGGTGGCGGCTCGTCATAGCCGGGCCGGCTCTCGAAAGGGTCGTCCTCAGAGAGCTGCAGCTTCACTACCAGGAAGACCGGGTGAAGCCGGGAGAGGTGGGGTGGCAGTTCCAGTTTGTAGGCACCTCGCCCAATGACCTTGATAACCTTGAAGGGGCCGAGGCGTCGATGCGAGAGGCTGACAGACGGCCGAGTGGTCTGGATGTCTGAGGCGTTAAGCCAGACCCGGTCACCAACCTTGATCTCTGGCGCCCGGGTGCGCCGGCGGTCGTAGTACTGCTTGTACTCTTCCTTGGCTTTCACGAGGGCAGCCTTGGCTTCTGAGACACCAGAGGCGATCCGGTCGCGGAACTCGGGGAGCCGGCTGGTGTCGGTCATGAATGGGACCTGCTGCGTGGAGGAGTGAACATGGTTGTTGTATGCGAACTCCGCAGCAGGTAAGAGCTTGTCCCAGTCATCCTGCTTGTAGTTAGTGAAAAGCCGGATGAACTGCTCAAGTTCCTGGTTAACGCGTTCGGTCTGGCCGTCAGTCTGTGGGGGATACGCTGTGGAGGTTGCCGGTTCAACACCAATGAGACGCCAGAGCTCAGTAGTGAACTCCACGACAAACTGCGGACCCCGGTCGGAAATGTACTTCCAGGGGGTCCCATGGTGCTTCCAGACGTTCCGGTAGTAGAGCCGGGCGGCACCCACTGCGTCAAGCCGGGTGCTGCACTCATTGAAGTGCGCCCGCTTACCAAGAACATCTACGACAACCATGATCGCGTCATAGCCGTGTGCCTCTGGAAGCTCAATGATGAAGTCCATGGAGACCGTGTCCCAGCGTTCCTCTGGAACTTCTGTGGGGTGTAACTCGCCGACCGGAAGCTTCCAGAGCGCCTTGGTCCGACAGCATAGGTCACAGGTGGCAATGTACCGGCCGACGTGACGGGACATTTGGGGCCACCAGTAGTTCCGGTGATGAGGCATGAAATTGAATATGCCTGAAATAACCAATTTTTGCGACCTTTCAGTTGGAAACAACTGATAAAACCAGTCAATAGGGCTACATAGAGTACTAGTCTACTCCCAGGACTGAGTACTAGGCTGCTTAACGCGTTTCAAACACCGGTTTCATCATCAATTTTACCACACTGGTCATAGAATACTCCTGCAAGCTGTACACTGTGTGCAGTGAGTTTGAGGATTTCTGTGGACGCTAGGCCATTATCAAACACATGGGATGTTGGAAGGACTTTAGAAATGGCTACAGAACTCAGGGATATACTATAGGTGACCTTACGAGGTCATTTTGATGGTATCTACCTAATTAGGAATCTAGTGGTTGAACCTAGTGACTTCCGGGTAGTTCCGGAGCATGTTCACACCTAGAGCGGACATGGAAGCTGCCAGACAATGCCTAGAACCATATGTAAGAGGTCTAGAAAGACTTGGGCGCACTTGGCAAGGTCTAGATGGCAATGGATACAGGGTGTGCCTGGAAACAATTCAAAAGGCTGTACATTTCCCTTGGGGAAATGGACTTTTCCTCGGAAATTGCATCGGAGGGCTACTAAGACCGATACATATGACTCATGGGCGCTCTTTTCACGGCCTAACACGGAGTTTTAACCCCAGAAAAGTGTATTTATTCTCACAAACTTTATACCCTTTTAGCACAAGTAAAGTATTTAAACTGGCATGTAAAGTAGATAGCGCCAGTGAATCCCACTCCCCTGTTGGCATATATTAGACCTCTCAGACATTGGCTATTCGTCTGAAGTCTTCCTTGAGCTATACCAGTTTTATAGGACTTAGTCCTTTTGGGTGATTAACTTGGTTAAACTCAGCTCGGCCTTGTGCCAATTTGCCTAAGTCCAACAGTGGGTAGTTTGTGGTAGTAACTAGGATTAATCAATAAAATTGGTTACAATTGCACATATAGTGTGAACCTGGCAAGGGTATAAGGTGTCTTATTGAGATTGAAGGACGATACGACTGTCCTATTTCCCCGAACACATACACACGGCATTGGAGTTGTTAGTGGTTGATTTGAGATATATTGGAGTATAGACTTTGTCTAACTCTTTTGTATTCGATTTCACTGCTGCACTTTGGTGCATCGTTTCATCTGGAGCCCACCACGAGGGGTAACAGTCTCAAAAAGAATTGGAATACACCTGCCTTTACAACCTTTGTGTTGAACGTGCTATATTGTTGCAAACCTGTCGAGCCCTAGCTCCAGGATACCTACTGCTTGGGAGGAAGGAACTGGTTCTTATTGGACTACAGAACCGACCACCAGAGCTAGTAAAAACTCCACTGGTCAGAGAAACCGCCAGGTCTCTATAAATCCAGCAGAGGCTGCCAGATTTAGTGCTGCAGAACAAACACAACATCGGATTAGAGCCAATCTTGACCAGAGGCGTAGGACTTCCCAAGTCCAAAACCAAACGGAACAGAGCGGTTCAAGGTCTTCTATTGGACCACAACACAACCTTGGTGAAGAGGATATCTTTTCTGAACCATTGGATACAATTTTGGCAGGACAAAACCCTGTTACACCGAACCCTCCTTCTCTTCAGACTTTCACCCCACTTCCTGACTCCCTTCCATTTCATTCTCGTTTCATTTCCACTATGTCTACTACTACTGTAAAAATTCCGGAGGCATGGGATCGAAATGCACCCCATTTCGACTCAAACAAACCAGGCGAGCTCCAGCAGTTCTTGGAACACATGGAGTCTCTAATGGAAAAGGCACAAACACCAGAGGATGCAAAGAAGGGAAAGTTGGTTAGCTATGCTGACTATACTTCAAAAAGGGAATGGATGAGCCTACCTTCATTCAAGAAGGGAAGCTATGAGGATTTTATCAAGGATATTCTGGCCCACTATCCATCCATCCGTGACTCGGAGAAGGGCTCAGTCAGTCAGTTGAATAAATTGTTGGCTAGGTTTCCAAACCGTGGAATTGCTATAGAGGACCAGGATGAACTCATGGAGCTTATAAGGCCCATGCAAGTCCAAGTCGCAAAATTGATTCCTAATAAACTGACCAATAAGACTGCTATTGCAAGGTTTATGGAAAAATTGGATTCAGATTTCGTTCATCGAATCTGGAGTCGTTTGGATATGGATGAGGTTGCTTGGCGCATGAAGTATGTTGACCCAGATGATGCTGATGCTGTTCAAGCAAGGGCACAATGGCTCAAGGAACGTGAGACTGAGCGCTATCTCTTTGACGAGGTGGTCGCTGTTGCAAGGGATATTGCCAAGGGAAGTGCAGACCAAGATGAATATGGTTTTGGGTCCAGTTCTGCCAATGTTGAAAAGACAAGCAGACGCACTATAAAAACAGAAGTGGATGCTGCTGTTGACCGTAGAACTGCAGAGACAATGGATGAAGTGAGGTCTCTGACCGCACAAATGAAGGATAAATTTGAACTGACCCAGCGTCAGTTTGAACAGTTCTTCAAATCGGCTGGTAGTGGTAACAATGTCACTAGGACTAGAGATGGATCTGGGGATGTTTCAACATTCAACAGACCTATGACTTTAGCAGAGATTATTTGCCATTACTGTAGGATTAAAGGACACATGGTTGGCAATTGTGAGCATCGCCAGAAGCACATTCAGGAAGGACTTCTCAAGGTACTCTCAGGAAGAGATTGCCTTACTGATGGAACTCCCCTGTTTGTTCCAAGGGATGGTCGCTCAAAAAGGGAGTTTGTTGATGACTACTATAAGATAAAGTCTTCACAAAACTATGTTGGTGCAGTAGCTGGGGTCTATAATGTCAATGCAGATATGCATGAGGCATTATTCCCTAATGGAACGGATTATGATCCCAGGGATGATGAGATTCTGACACTGAGAGTGTCTAAGGCTAATTTGAAGCGTCAATTAGCACTTGTCAACCAGGGAGATCGGGCAACTCAACTTGTCCAGCAGCAGCCTGTAGGGGGTTGTTCAACCAACCCCTTCTACTGGTTCAACACAGTCAAGTGAAATTGCGCAAGCAATTACCTTGATGTCTGCAACACTGCAAAAACTGGATCAAAGGATGGAACAGCTTGTAGTTCAAACTAGGACAAGTGCCTCCCGAACGGGCAATTCTCCTAACAATGAGGGTTTCTGAACGGTTCAATGAAGGGGGTAAAGGGCCAAGGGAAACCAAGGTCCACACCTGCAAAATCCCCGGAGGACCAGCATAAGCAGAAAACTTCTGAGTTTGACAAGACAAATGTGGCTAATTGGCGAAAGCCTAGGGATGATAAAAGGGTTAGATTTGAGGAAACTGAAATGGGTAAAGGACCAAACAGGGAGCTCCCTTTTAGAGATGTCCCATCGGTAGAGGATTCGGATAAAACAACAGGAGTTACAGGCCCACTTAAACCTGAGATGGTAGCTGAGATTGCATCGGATGTAGCCTATAAACTAAGGGCACCTATCGATGAAATCAAGGATGCAAGTATCAAGGCCATTGTGGAGACTATTAAGTCAGTTACAGTTGGCATTCCATTGAAGGATTTAATCGCTGCAGCTCCTGGTGTTCAAAAGGAAACTAAAAATCTGGTCAGCAAAAGGCGTGTACCAGTCAAGGGAAAGGAAAGTATACATCTCCAGGAAAATATGGATGAGGTTGGAATAGCAGAGGATGTTGAGGATCTGTTTCCAGGAGACCCTGATGCTCTAGAAGAGCAGTACATTCAGCATGATGCCATCCATACAACAGAAATTCCAATGCCTAGGAACTTCTATGTGGCAGAAAAGCAGGATGGACTTGTTCCAAAGGGAGCAGTTGTAGCCTGCGATCCAGTGTTGCAATATCTGAGTACACTTGCAGAGGGTGAAACTCCAAAACAGATTTTTGCATCCATGACTGATCCAGCTAGAGGGACAGAGTCAGCACCACTCAGAGTGGTTTATCCTCTAATTGATGGGCAAGGACAGGTAGAAGCTATTTTGGATGGAGGCTCTCAGATTGTCTCAATGGCTTTGTCTACTGCGATTGAACTGGGTTTAATTTGGGACCCAGATATCAACATATTCATGCAGAGTGCAAATGGCCAGGTGGAAAAGACAGTTGGATTGGCTAAAAATGTGGCCTTTAGGTTTGGAGAAATTACAGTGTACCTACAGGTGCATGTAATCAGGGAACCTGCATACAAAGTCTTGCTAGGACGACCGTTTGATATCTTGACAACAAGCAATGTGCAGAACCAGCAGGATGGTGGTCAGATTGTCACTTTAACGGATCCAGTCACTAAGAAGCGCTGTACGCTTCCTACTTTTGAGAGAGGGGCTTTGAAACACCTCCAGAAAGTCAGGCAAAGTGCTACTGAGGTTCCTGAGGATACTGTCAAGAATGCAACTGGAAATTTTCAAGTAAACTCGAGGAATTGATCCAGGATCAACGAGAGTTTGCAGCTATAGTTGAGATAGATGAAAATGGTATGGGATGGATAAAGATGGTACAACATGCGATTTCGCAAAATGGTACTTTTTCCAAAGAACAGTTGGCTACATTATACACGGAACAAGCCTTACCTGAACTTGGAAAAGAGGAACCAGAAGCGGTTGCATTGTTCCAGGAATATTTAGGGATACTAGACTCAAGGAAAGACCAGTATGGGACCTTTATGGCTCAGACTGTACCAGAAACTGGATTTAGGGGTATGACCGAATATGAGAAGATAGCCCAGAGTTTTCACATGGAAAAGAAACCTAAGAGGCATACTACTCAGGGAAGATGTACTTGTTGCGATTTTGCAGACTGGGTAATGCCTGTGGAACAAAATGCACCTAGTTTGCATTCCAGAACACCAGTAAAAGTGTTTCTAGGCAAAAAGAAATATAAACCAGTAGCACAAAAAGTGCGACCAGTATATCAGGAATTACCGGAAGAGTACCGTATTGTGAGGAATATTACTGGGGATCCTTTGAAGGATTTACCAGAATTACCTACTAGACCCCCAGAGTTTACTCCCACTGGAAGGTACACAAAGGAAAGGAAGGTTATTATAGATGGGATTCATGATGAAGACTTTTTGTGGCCAGAAGAAAAGAAGTTGTTACACTACTTTATGATGGTTCACAATCAGAACTTCGCTTGGGATGATTCTGAAAGAGGGACATTCAAGGAGGAATTCTTTCCACCAGTTAAGTTCCCTGTGATTGAGAATCACAAGGTATGGGTTGAGAAAAAATATACCCATTCCACCAGGACAATTGGAAGAAGTATGCAAGGTACTGAGGGCTAGCATTAATGCGAACATCTATGAGCCATCTAATGGATCATATCGCACCAAGTACTTCAGTGTGCTCAAAAGCGATGGAAAGTCTATCAGATTGGTTCATTCTTTGGAACCCTTGAATGCTGTTACCATTGCTCACTCAGGAATTCCTCCAGGAGCAGAGGAATTGGCAAGCCACTTTGCAGGTAGAGCATGTGGTGGTTGCTTGGATTTATACTCAGGATACAACCATAGGACTATACATGAGTCCTCAAGGGATTATACAACATTCCAGACACCATTTGGGGCACTGAGGTTAGTTAAACTGCCTCAAGGGTGGACCAATTCAGTCCCAATATTCCATGAGGATGTAACATATATTCTGAGGGATGAAATACCCCATGTAACAAAACCTTACATTGACGATGTGCCTATCAGAGGGCCTGGTTCAAGGTACAAGTTGTCAGGAGGAGGTTACCAGACTATAGTTGGAAACACTGGCATTCGACGTTTTGTATGGGAACACTTTCAGAACTTGAATAGAGTGGTTACAAGGATGGGCTATGCTGGAGGAACTTTCTCTGGAAAGAAAGCAGTTCTCTGCAGAAGCTCTACAACAGTAGTTGGTCATATCTGTGCATTTGAGGGCATGAAACCTTCGACTGATAGGATTGGTGTAATTGAAAGATGGGGTGAACCAACCTGCTTCACTGATGTTAAATCTTTCTTGGGTACAGTTGGAGTTATGCGGATGTTCATAAAGGATTACTCAATCTTGACTTGGCCTATCAATAAATTGACTCGGGCTGGGGTTGACTTTGTATGGGGTCCTGAACAGAAAGCATCCATGGCTGCTATTAAAAAGGCAGTAGCCAACTGTGAAGCCCTGAAACCAATAAATCATGACTGGGATTCTGAAGTGGTACTTGCTGTGGATACATCTTGGATGGCAGTTGGGATTCAGATCTATCAAACCGATCCCAATGACCCAAAGAAGAAGTATTATGCAAAGTTTGCATCAATACCTCTAAATGAAAGGGAGGCTAGGTACTCTCAGCCAAAGAGAGAATTATTTGGATTAAAACGAGCTCTTGAAGCAATGAGCTATTGGTTATCTGGTTGCAGAAGGCTGGTTGTTGAAACAGATGCTAAGTACTTGAAGGGAATGTTGGACAATCCTGGTATGGGGCCAAATGCTACCATAAACCGATGGATTGAACAGATTCTAATGTTCCACTTCAAATTGAAGCATGTTATGGGTAAAACGTTTGGGCCAGATGGATTGTCAAGACGTCTGAAGCAACCTGGGGATGAGGAATTCCCTGATGCTGAAGTCGAATTTGATAACAATGATCCACCTGAGTTACATCCAGACAGCATTCAGGCACCTGCACCAATGGATTTTGAGGATTTCAAACATGACATTGACACTAGAGGTGGCTATCTGTTTGAATTAACTGGGGAGGAAGCGAAAGACCCTTCAGATTTTGGAACAGAACTTTGGAAGGCAAAGACATGCAGATGTCCACATGATGAAAAGGTTCTGACTGAGGTGGTTCATTTTCTTCAAAATTCAGTTCAACAACTGGTTCAGCAAAGGAAGGGTAAATTAACAAACCCACTGGTTAAGGAAAAAGGAGAGCCACTGCTACCTATTGCTGAATGGGAAGGTTTGCCAGAACCTTATACTGAGCAACAGAGGTCAGAGGCAGGAAAGAAAGCAGATGAACGGCTTGAACTAGTGAAGAAGTGGTTGCAGAATTCTAGAGATCGTCCAGAAGGGATTTCAGACTCTCAGTACCGCAACTTTATGCGCTATGCTTCAATGTTCGTCAAGGATAAGAAAGGAAGACTGTATAAAAAGTCTATAGATGGAAACCATAAACTCGTAGTGGATAAGGATAGACGAATGTTTATGATGAAATCTGCACATGACAGTCTAGGACATAGAGGATTCTTTGCTACAAAATCCTTGATTGAATTAAGGTTTTGGTGGCCAGATTTTGAAAAGGATATCAGTCATTATGTGAAAACTTGTCTGTTGTGCCAAGTAAGACAACAAAGGTTGATACATATTCCACCGGTTCAAACCCATACTCCATCACTGTTTCAGCAGATTCATGTGGATGTAATGGTCATGGGTACACCTTCAAATGGATATAACAAAGTTGTGGATGCAAGAGACTCGTTGAGCAGATGGCTGGAAGCAAGAGCAATAAAGAATGAGAATGCTCGGACTTTGGGACTCTTTTTACTTGAGGAAATTATTTGCAGATGGGGTTGTCCACAGGTCATTGTAACAGACAATGCACCTCAGTTTATAGCTGCAGTGGATTGGTTATCAGCCAAATATGGGATTAAAGGCATTAGGATTTCACCTTACAATTCCCAGGCAAATGGGACAATAGAAAGTGGACATTGGCCTATGCGCCAGTCATTATTTAAGGCTACAGGAGGAAATCCAGGTAAATGGTACTGGTTCCTGCCTCAGGTTATATGGGCAGATCGAGTCACCATTAGGAAAGGACTTGGGTGTTCACCTTACTTTATGGTAACAGGGGCACATCCAATCCTACCATTGGACATAGTTGAAGCGACTTGGTTGGTTGAACTACCAGCTAGGACTTTGACAACTGAGGAGTTAATTGGTTTCAGAGCTCAGGCATTAGCAAAACATCAAACACATGTAGAGCAAATGCGATCTAGAGTTTCTAAGGAAAAATTGGAAGCAGTCAAACGGTATGAGAAGATACATGAGCATACAATCAGGGACTTCAATTTCAAACCAGGAGACTTGGTACTGGTTCGAAACTCAATGGTTGAGAAGTCCTTGAACACAAAAATGGCTCCTAGGTATCTCGGACCAATGATTATCATAAGGAGGACCAATGGAGGAAGCTATGTTGTTGCAGAACTCGATGGTTCAGTGTTCCAATCCAAGATAGCTCAATTCAGGGTAGTGCCATATGAGGCAAGGCACAGTGTTCCTCTGCCAGACAACATTCATGAATTGATTGACTTGTCAAAAGAGACATTGGATGACTTAGTAAATGATGGACTGGCATTGGAATATAGAGGAAGGGACTTTCAATTTGACAATGTCAGGCTGGGAGTGGATGACAATTATACTGAGGTCTCCCCAGCAGAAGACGACTTTGAGGAACAGGATTTGGATACAAATGCTCCAAAGGTTCATCAAACTAGAGCAGTCAAAAAAGGTTGGACGTGAATTGGCTGTACAACAAGAGATGGAACTAGAAAGGGCATGGAATACTTGGCAAAGAAGGAAGAAAGTGGCTACAGACGAGACTCTGGCTCAATCTTGAAGTCCAATGTTCTCTAACACCTAATGGAATCGACTGAGGGCAGTCAGAATTTCAGGTTGGGGGAGAGGGCTTGTTGGAAACAAAGTAAAGTTTGGATACAGGAATAACTCAACTCAGATTTTCGCATTTTGAAACCAGAAGTTTGAAGTTGAACTTAGGAAACATAAAGGAATAAGGCAGACAATTTATTCGGAATGCAATACTGGACAAGGAACAAGTATGCTAGTCTTCAGAGGCAGCACTCTCCAGCTCAGCAAGACGAGCAGAAAGGACAGCTGCATCCTCTACATGGGAAGAGCGAAGGTTAAGGTCACTACGAATGCGATCATTGATTACTGCAATTTCAACCATGAACTGGTAAAGACGTTTCTTGATCGCAGGGATAGTGTTGGGTAAATCCGAGGGCATGGCAGTAATAAGCTTAGCCTCATCAAGGAACTGGGTAATATTGGAGCCATAACCCAACTCCTTGAGCACTGGAAAAAGATGGTGAGAAATGGGTTGAAAATTCGGAGTAGAAATTGGTTACCTGCAGCAATGAAGGTTGAATCATCATCATCCTTGAATTTGCGCTTCTTATCGTTTTTCTTGCTCTTGGGAGTCTTGGTAGAAGGCGCCTAGGGAATAGGACAATCAGACAAGGTTACTGGACAGTAAAATGAAGTAGTACCTGGGCAGAAGGGCAGGAGGCCTCAGGATGATCCTCATGAGCACACTCATGGTTCACCTTGACTCTCTTGAAGCTGAGACCTTTGGGAACGGTCCCAATGTCATGGACAGGTTTCTCTTCATCATCCACTTGCATCTGGGCCAGGGCTTTGGTCAGAATCTTCATCAAACTTTGGGACAATCTTTCTGGACATACCTTGTCAGAAGCATCCCCTTCACTCGGGTTTTGGGCCTCATTACCAGTAATAATGTCAACTTCATCATCGCTTTCAACAATGGCCCTTGATTTGATGACCTGGGGGGTATGATTCTGGTCAGAATACAGGGAAATCTAATGGGAAATGGAGCACATACCTTCTTGGGGACAGCCTTTTTCTTGCGCTGTTCCTCCTGAATTTTGGAGCGCTCATCCTGGATTAGATGGGTCAACTGACGAAGACCATCATAATCAGGTGGATAGGAGGCCTTGGACTCTTTATCAGGATGATGGAGCTCATGGTAGATGCCCCTCATCTCGAAAAAGAGTTCAACAAGATCCTTGCACTCAGGAAGGAGCAACTGAGCAGGGAAACCCAGGAATTTGTACTGTTCAAACAGTCAGTGTTGAACATAGTGGATAAAGTGGGATTCAAACCGCAGTCTGGCCAATTTCTTGGAGCTGGACAATGCGTTTTTGAGGAGAAGCATCATACTCTTTGAGCAGCTTGGCTGTAGCAGCAAGCTTTTCAAAGAGAGCACGAGCTTCAATGAAATCAGAGGGGAAAGTGGAAGCCATTGCAGTAGAGGAGTTGTGCTTGGATTGGTGAATTTACAGCGCTGGCAAGGCCTGTATTTATAGGGAAATGAGGTCTCTTTGATCGCAACCAGAGGTATGGATCAGGGATCGCCAAAACTCTCAGGTTGAGAGAGACAAATGGGAAAAACAAGCATGAAACATTACAAGTAAAATTGTCTTAGTAATTTTTCGCTGCTTAGAGATGGATTTCCCATCGGAATTGGTTGTTTAAGCGACGCAGCACTTGGGAATTGAATGGAAATGAACTCAGGTGCTGCCCTGACACAAAAACCCATGGAAAATCGAGGTGAAACAGCTTCAAATAAGCGAATGAATGACAAGACAATTTCGGTCTAACCTAATGGGGAGAACCACTTGGTTGTGTCGCATTGAGAGCTTTATGGCTCTATGGCATAATAAAAGCAATTGCAAGGAACATTAAAGTGAAAGGAGAGGATAATTCAATGGAAATTGTAAATGAGCAAGGAAAAGGACATGGATATGTAAACTTGGTTCAAGTAGCACTGGCAGGCAAGCAATGGGCCTTATGATTGCATTGTCGATTTGGTTGGCAAATTTTTACTCCAGGATACATCTAGCCTGATAAAGGAAGTGACTGAGGACAGTCAGAATTTCAGGTTGGGGGAGATGATGAGGCATGAAATTGAATATGCCTGAAATAACCAATTTTTGCGACCTTTCAGTTGGAAACAACTGATAAAACCAGTCAATAGGGCTACATAGAGTACTAGTCTACTCCCAGGACTGAGTACTAGGCTGCTTAACGCGTTTCAAACACCGGTTTCATCATCAATTTTACCACACTGGTCATAGAATACTCCTGCAAGCTGTACACTGTGTGCAGTGAGTTTGAGGATTTCTGTGGACGCTAGGCCATTATCAAACACATGGGATGTTGGAAGGACTTTAGAAATGGCTACAGAACTCAGGGATATACTATAGGTGACCTTACGAGGTCATTTTGATGGTATCTACCTAATTAGGAATCTAGTGGTTGAACCTAGTGACTTCCGGGTAGTTCCGGAGCATGTTCACACCTAGAGCGGACATGGAAGCTGCCAGACAATGCCTAGAACCATATGTAAGAGGTCTAGAAAGACTTGGGCGCACTTGGCAAGGTCTAGATGGCAATGGATACAGGGTGTGCCTGGAAACAATTCAAAAGGCTGTACATTTCCCTTGGGGAAATGGACTTTTCCTCGGAAATTGCATCGGAGGGTTACTAAGACCGATACATATGACTCATGGGCGCTCTTTTCACGGCCTAACACGGAGTTTTAACCCCAGAAAAGTGTATTTATTCTCACAAACTTTATACCCTTTTAGCACAAGTAAAGTATTTAAACTGGCATGTAAAGTAGATAGCGCCAGTGAATCCCACTCCCCTGTTGGCATATATTAGACCTCTCAGACATTGGCTATTCGTCTGAAGTCTTCCTTGAGCTATACCAGTTTTATAGGACTTAGTCCTTTTGGGTGATTAACTTGGTTAAACTCAGCTCGGCCTTGTGCCAATTTGCCTAAGTCCAACAGTGGGTAGTTTGTGGTAGTAACTAGGATTAATCAATAAAATTGGTTACAATTGCACATATAGTGTGAACCTGGCAAGGGTATAAGGTGTCTTATTGAGATTGAAGGACGATACGACTGTCCTATTTCCCCGAACACATACACACGGCATTGGAGTTGTTAGTGGTTGATTTGAGATATATTGGAGTATAGACTTTGTCTAACTCTTTTGTATTCGATTTCACTGCTGCACTTTGGTGCATCGTTTCACCGGGAGACGAGCTCCAACGTCTTGAAGCGACCAGCGTGTCCAGCGACCCGGTGAGGAAGGGGGGGATGAACCGCTCGTTGTGCTCCCCCCTTTCCCCTATCTCGTTGCTTAGTGTACAGCACATCGGTCCTCGGACCGATCACTTATTTTGTACGTACACATGTCATGTAATATCCTTCTTACGCTCGAACCACAACCATCGTTGCAGCCAGTGACCAGAGTGCCCCACCGTGAGCACGCCGCCAGTGAGGACTTTCCACCCGAGCACGAGATTATCACCCCCACCGAGTCATTACGCCCTCCATTTGTACTTCACGCCCACACGGCAGATCCCCCATTTCTCCTCGATTTCCACTTCACGCCTTCACACCATTTCTGGGACCTTTCATCGACTTTCTGCTTCACCCGTACACCCAATATCCGGCCGACCGACCCGTCATCTCTTTTTACGAGCTCAGAACTTCGTTCTTCCTCACCGGGTGTTGTGGTGCAGCTCGAGGATCCGGCAGTGAAGGTCCTTGTCCTAGGGGACAACGACCTTACCGCGGAAGTGGAGCAGGCCTCCTTCGACGTGCCATTCAGCAGACCGGGACGACCAGGCGCCCTGGACCTTAAGAAGGTCCCAAGCCGCTATGGCAATGGGTTCCTCGAGGTCCGGTTCACCAGCCAAAGCCTCCCGGATGTCCCGGAGGAGAGGGGCTTCCAGGCCGGCAATGACAAGGCCCTCCAGCGCACGGACGTGGAAGAGCTCGGGGCGCAGGAGGGTGACATCCTCATTGTCCGATGCAGCTCCGTGATCCGGACGGCGGGAAAGGGCGTCCGGACGACCCATAAGGCTTCCGGGCTTGTGGTGCAACGAGAAGTCGAACCGGGACAGGTACAAGGACCATCACGCCTGTCTCCAGTTGAGGTTCTGCGACTTCCGGAAGTACTCTAAGTTCTTGTGGTTGGTCCAGATCTCGACTGGGTGCTGCGTGCCTTCGAGGAAGTGACGCCATTCCTCTAGGGCCCGGACGATCGCGAGCATCTCCTTGTCGTGGATCTCGTAGTTGCGCTGGACTTCACTCAAGCCTATGGAGTAGAATGCGACCGGGTGCCATTTTCCGTCCACGTCTGGTTGCGACAGGACAGCTCCGGTTGCGAAGTCGGAGCTATCTGCCTCTAGCCGGTATGGCTGAGACTCATCCGGGAGGACCAGGACCGGCTCTGAAGTTACGGTGTCCTTGAGGGCCCGGAATGCGGCTGCCTCTGCGTCACCCCAAACCCATGGCACACCTCTCTTCGTGAGGTCGAAGAGGGCGCAGGTTGAGTGCGAGAACACCCAGATGAACCGCCGGCAGAAGTTTGTGAAGCCGAGGAACTGTTGCACATCCTTCTCATTGCGCGGTTCCGGCCAGGCAGCGACTCCGGCAACCTTGACCGGGTCCATCTCCACGTGATCATGGGAGATGATCACCCCGAGGTATTCAATCGACGACTTCCTGAACTCGCACTTCTCCGGGCGCAAGTGGAGCTTATGCTCCCAGAGGTGACGGAGGACTTCCTGGACGATCTCTCAGTGCTGGGTGAGGTCCGAGTGGGCGATGAGGATGTCGTCGAGGTATACCATGACGTCTCCCAACAAGATGAGGTCTTGGAGGATGTCGTTCATCATCGTCTGGAAGGTCGCCGGGGGAGTTGGTCAGGCCGAAATACATTACGAGGGGTTCGAAGAGCCCCCGGTTGGTCCGGAAAGCCACCTTCCACTCGTCGCCCTCGCGGATCCGGATGTTGTTAAAACCCCACCGGACGTCGAGCTTCATAAAGAACCGGGCTCCCTTCAACCGGTTGACGAGGTCATTGATCAGAGGGAGTGGGTACCAGTTCTTTACGGTCATCGCATTGAGTGCCCAGTAGTCCTGGACAAACCGGAGCGCTCCGTCCTTCTTCTTAACAAAGAAGACTGGGGAGGCCATCGGCGATTTGGATGGCCGGATCCGGCCGGTGGTCAGCCCTTCCTCGATGAAGGCGTCAAGCTCCTTCTGTTCGAGGGGTGAGATCGGGTAGACCTTACAGTTGGCTGGTTTTGCGTCCGGGACAAGCTTGATGGCATGGTCCCACGACTGGCGCTCCTGAAGAGAGTCAAACGACTCCTGGTTCGGGGTGAGCTCCAGAACGTCATCATCGCTGTCTTCGTCCATCCGGTCATCTGTGTCAATGACACAAACGGCCGGGAAGGGACCGGACCGGAGTTGCCGGATGATCCGGGCAACAGCCTTGGCTTGCCAGCGCTCAGATCGTCCCTCGTCATGGCAGGTGGCACAGCTGGAAGGGCAGTGGCTCATCTTGACCTCCCAGGTCTCCCAGTCTATCTCTGGGTTGTGTTTGCGGAGCCAGGAGTACCCGAGGATGAGCTGCTCTTTTCCCAGCCTGGTGAGTGCAAGCACAACCTGCTCGCTGTGGCCCTTATAGCACAGGATCACTTCCGCAACATCCCGGATGTAGCCAGCCTTGTTGGGAGAGCCGTCCACATTGAAGACCGGGATGGGCTGCGAAAGCCGGCGGACCGGTAACCGGTTCGCCGCAGCGTACTCCGAATCGACAAAGTCGGAGGTTGCGCCACAGTCAACCAGCCTGTTCAGCGAGAGCTTCACAGCATCGTCAGTGGACTTGATCTCAAGAGGTAGGTGGAGCGAGTTTCCGCCGGGTGAGGCCACGACTGTGTACCATTTGGGGAGCTTGCGCTCCCAACCTGGCTTCCGGACATGGGGGGCTGCCAGGAGGGCCGGGGCCACCAGTTCTGAGGGGACTGGGGCGGCCGGGGTCTCTACCGGGCGACCATGCAAGCCATCAAGGCGGTCTTGATGGGTTATGTAATCGCCCGGGTCGAGAGGTGCGTCTTTCATTTCGACCGTTGAAACGGTGCACTGGGGTGCAGCCGTGAAATATCCAATATAAAGGATAATAAAATCAGAGAGTGCAGCGAACTGATCACTAACTCAATCCAATCCTAAAACCTCTAAATCAAATCACAACTCCAATCCAATACTCTCTTGTGTGTGTGTGTGTTCGGGGAGGTAGGGTACGTATCACCCTTCAAGATGTTGTATTCAAACTGTTTCGCTTGTGCGGGACGAGCAAGATATACTCCTGCGGTACGAGCACTTCTCGCGGGTTCGACTCTTGTACCGCACGAAGGGTAGAGGCAATGGAAAACTAGAGACCAATCTTCAAAGACTGAAGTGAAGGGACACCGTGCAGCAGGGCGCTAACCGTACAGTGGGTAGCAGCAGCTTAGTGGGCGCTCATGCCGTAGGAGGGACTTCAAACTTCTTATTCTATTCAGTCGGACTCTATGGTCTCTCGCTCTTGCCGGACGCGCTTGGTCACAGTATACGTCGGACTCTCGGGTCTCCGTTCTGACGGACGCTTTGGTCTCCGCTTAGAATCGGAACAAGGAACTCCAATGGCGGAATAGCTGGCTCAAGCTCTCCCTTACGGGGCGAGGCTCTTACACTACGCGGCGAGGTGGCTCAACGTTCTTATTCTCTCTCAAAGGCTTGCGCACTTCCGTTCAAATTCAAAGTCTCGTCAATTTGGTTCTAGAGTCCACTACAATGCCCTGTATTCGTGGGTAGGTAGTCTACTGGTTTACACAAACTAATACTGTCCCTTTTATACAAACTGAGAATCACATAAGGAGTTAAGGAAAATATCGGATCTTTAAGGAACAAGCCCGCGGCAGGACGAATGGCCAATAATAAAGGACATATTAGCTCCCGTGGGTATAATGACACTCCTGCGGGGCAAGCCCATGCGTCCTTCCGGTATGGTGCCAGTATGGCGTGCTGGTTGTCAAGCCTGCAGTGCGAACAGCTTAACTACAATCTGATCTTCGACACCTTTCCGTGATCGCACAGCAGGCACACCGGACCTTGACCTCCTACGGTATGAGCCCAGGTGCTCCTGCGGTACGATGCCAACCATCTAAGTCTTCATTTCTGCGTTGTGAACCCGTGCTGTACGGTCCCAGAGCTCCATGATAGACCTCGAGGCATTCGTGCGGTAGGTGCTACTGCTCCTACCGCACAGCCGCTCTGTTTGATTGGTGTTGAAACCCCTTACGAGAGGCCCCACAAGCTTCTCCGGTAGCCCCAAATGTTCCACGGCAGGACTGCCGACGGTCCACTTCCTGACCGTTACTGCAGGATGGCCAACCGTTCATCTCTTTCCAGTTCTGGTGTGCGGCACGAGCCAGTCCAATTAGTTACTTGGCTTCCCCGTGCGGCAGGACCAACCCAGCGATGCCGTGCGGTACAAGTCTGGGTATTCTTAGGTTACGGCACGACGGAGCTAGTACAATATGTACTCATGGTGCTCCCGTAAGTAACTTGACACTTCCTGTCAATCAAATCTAGTCTTCCTGCAGGAAGGAATCTCCGTACGGTACGACTTTCTTATCTTGTCTATAGGTTTCTGGAGCGCTGCTTGTACCGCAGCTAGCCTTTCGATATAGTAGTTCCTCTTGGTCACCTCCGGCACACTGAGACGGTGCTTACCGCAACATCCCGGAGCCCAACGGTAAGGAGTTCCAACCAAATTCTGCTCCCGTAGGGAAGCATAGTTGAGTTGTAGCTCTAATAGTGGCCCGTTGGCTTTCGGCCATTAACAGTGTAGCCTACCACTCCGAGGAGAGTGTGCACTCTCAATCTAATACCTCACTTGTTCTCCCGTAGATAGTTCGAAAACGAATAAAAACTTGGTGTTTTTATCGTGCTCTGCCGCACGCCCTATCATCTCCCCCTTTCTGAAATCTCAACTCTCCTGAGTTGACGGCCTGTGTATCTGCGCCGACGATTACATAATAGCGGGCGTCGGGGGGCGCTCGCGCTCCCCCGACACATGGGATCAAGAATAAACGGCCGGCTAGTGAGGCCCAGCCCGACCGCCGATCATCTCAGGCTTTTCTCAGCAAACCTTATTTCTTTATTTATAAACGGTGACTCGAAAAACCCGTTCTTGGGCCGCCAAGATCGCCGCTCCATCACTGCTTCTTTCTATATTGCTGTGGCGATTCCGCGGAACTAAAATAGCTCCCCCATCAAGAAGACTTCCCGTTATAGAAATCGCCGTGCGGCCGTTGCCGAACGGGCGCAAATCTTTTCATTTAGAGTTCTTTCTGTAGCAGCCGCAGTTCAACCGTGCGACCTTTGTCCCAATATGGACGGTTCCCGTTCAGGGCTCATCCAGGGTGGAGCCTTCCACCGCTACTGCCGACAGGCGGTGGGAACGGGCGCTTAACCTTAAACCGCCCTCCACCTTATAAAGGACGGTCAGGGTGTATTTTTGCGCCAAATTTCTCCCCCATTTTCGTTCTATCATTCAGTTTCTGCCCACCACCAGCCGTAAGACTAATAGGAGTTTACTCCCATTACTCTTCACCATGGGCGGCCGCTAATCTCCTTTTTCTTATCCACAGGCCATGTCACCAAAACCCAACGTCACTTCTAGTTCTGGTGGCGCTTCTGCCGCACCATCTTCGTCTGCCCGCAAATCCTCCACGGCTGCTCCTCCAGGCGCTAGGAAGGCTGCAGCAACTACCAGCAGCAGCGCTCCCGCCGCACCTCCTCCATCCACCCGCAAAGCCTCTGTGGCTGCTGGGCCAGCCGGTGGGAAGAAGTCCGTAACTGCCCCCAGTGCCGACCGCAATCCGGCTGCACCGTCCACTCCGGGTGACAAGGCACCGCAGCCCAAGAAGGTCCAGACTACCACGTCTTCCGATGTTGCTGCAACGCCTGTACCGGTCGACTATTACAAATACCTGCGCCGTCTTGCTGCTACGGGGACGAAAGAGCTGCCGCTGATCCTCTCGCTGGCCGTTTCTGCCACGCGGATGAACGTGCCGTGCAGCGTCATTCGTGCCCGACTAGTCCAGCATCACGTCAACCTGGTACGTCCTGCTTCCTTCAATCACCCCGCCGCCGAAGTGTAATTACCCCTTCTCTAGGCGGAGAGCAAGGCCCTGTGCTTCTCCGGTATACGGACCGAGGAAGCCCCAGCCTTTCTCGTCTCCTTCCATGCTGGCCTTTCCACGGCGATCACCATGGCCAGCTCGGACAATAGCTCTGCGGAGTTCCTCCGGAACATCACCTTCACGGAGGAAGAGTCCTTAAGCATCCCCCGCAGAGTGAGTCTCTTGCCCTCACTCGTATCCGCTTTCTTACCGCAGGAACCAGTATACGTGCGTGCTTCTCGCTGAGGATGTCGACGGGTTCGTTCTCCCACCCCTTCCGGTCGGAGCACTCGTCGACGTGCCAAAGTCGATGCCTCCTCCTCCCGCACGAGACGGTCCCGATCTGTTACCCGAACGGCCTGCAGGAGTAAGGTATCCCCTTACTTTTCTTTCTCTCGAATTAAGTTTTTCCCAGTCCCACCGGTCTTCGTCGTCCCGCAAGGCCCCCGGCGCCCCCAGCCAGAAAACTTCGGCCGAAGGTTCTGCGGTAGCGACCAGAACGCCTACTACGGGTTCAAAGGGGAAAAGCAAGGCGGCCACTGGTACACCTCCACCGTCCAAGAGTGCCAAACCGCCCAAGCGCACGCCCAAATCCCGGGCGGTGATCGAGGTCAGCCGGCTCTAGCCTTCTCTCCTAGTCACTTATCATTTCCAGAGTTCGGACGAGGACAATGTCCCCTTGGCGAGCCAGCAGTCAGCCCCACCGGTAACTGGTTCTTCATTCAACCGTCCCATCGTTCACCTTGCCAGCAGAAGTCCACAAAGCGGCCCTTGGAGGGCGACAATGAGGAACCCAGCAGCAAACGCGCGAAGAAAGCGAGCGCCAGGAAGTCCACCGTACGTGCACTCTCTAGTTTCACTTGTTCTTTATCAACCTTGTCGTGGCAGGAGGTCAATGAGCCAGCTCCAGGCGATGGTTTGTCCGTCTACTTCCCGCACGATTCGCCACTAACTCCCCTAGCCAAAACCGAATCATCCACCAAGAAAACCAGCAGTAAAACACCGGGGGCAGGCAAGCGCGGGCGCGCCGGTGAAGTGCCGCACAACGCCGCAATAAGTGGGGGGCCGCTCATTCGGTCGGACCGAGAATATCCCACTCCGCGCACAGATAAGTAGTCGCTTGTACTGCGGTGGGTGCCCTTTTTGACAGTTCCCCAGCACTCGTCCCAACAGCACGAGGAGTACGTCAAAGTCCGCAAGACGCCCCAATACTTCCAAGGCAAAGTTTCCGAAAGTGGCGTCATCGGGATCTACCATGCAGACCTTCAACGCCTCGTCGAACTGCTCCCCGCCCGTCGTACGGGAGGACCTGCCCATGGACAAGGAGAGCCAGTATTTTGTCATTTCGCATGACATGGTCCGGAGACTTTTGAGCCTCTCATTGCCCGCGGTAGGTCTCTTTTTCCGCATAAGAGCGCTCAACCTTATCTCTGACTCCTTGCACCGTAGAAGGGCCCCCGGTGCAACAACTGCCTCGGCACAGGTGTGGAGTGTAAGTCCTATGGGCACCCCATGGCCTGCACCGCGTGCAAAGATCGCCACCTCTCTGGGACCTGCAACTTTGCGCAGCCGGACGAGTTCCGCAGCGACACCTCGTCGGAAATGAACCGTTTCTTCGAGATGTCGGCTCCCGGTGAACTATTTCTATTTCTTCATCCTCTTTGTTGCCATGGGCTAATCCTTTCCCCCAGGCTTCAAGGCTCAGGCCGAGCGCATTGCTCAGTCTGAATTCCTCCTCAATCGGATGACCGATATGTACTCTTCAATGCTGGAGGAGCACTACTACTTGACTTTGTGCTTTCTTCAGCAGGTAGTGGACGCGCAGGCCGAACTCGACACAACGGCCTTTTCCGAACGCTTCGCCGGGACGACCGAGGAAGAGCGCTTCGAGTTGGTTGAGACTATCTTGCGGATCGCCATGGCCCAGCAGATCGCCCCGGGAGAGAAGATTGCCCGAGGACGAGTCTGGAACTATTACGACCCCAATGTCCTCGACTCGCCTGTCCCTGGCCACGGCTCAGCATACTTGTTCTACACCGCCCTATTGCGGCGCAAGCTTAACGAGCCAAAGGGCTTCTTCCTCCCTGCCTACCGACAACAGCGCCGGGCTTCCTGCGGGTTGGCAGCCCTTGCTGGTACGGTCCTACATTATTCTGCCTTCTTCATTCTAAGCCCACGTTGTCCTGCAGGACACCGAGTTCATCGTCACCACAAAGGACGACGTCGAGATCCCCCTGGGTATCCTACCGGATGAGGTGTGCAAGCGGCTCGTGCGGCAGGCGGTCGCAGATGGCGCCGAGGTCGACCCGGCCGACTTGGAGCTGGACACCAAGCACGCGTTCTACCGCCGGCTCGAACCCGGGTTCCACCACGTCCTCGCCCATCCTGAAGAGTACCGCCTCAACATTCCCGCGGCGTTCCTTGGCCTAGCGGCAGCGGAGCGTTCCCACTTCACGGTCGACGATGCCGAGGGTGGTGTGGAGGGCACGGAGCCGAGCAACGAGGACAAGGGCGATGAGGGCGCTGAAATCCCTGCCGCAGACAGTCCGATGGAGGTTGATCCCAGCCCACCTCCCACCGTGTCAGACCCACACCTCCTCTTCGATGACGAGCCCGAATGGGACGGTGTCGGCGACTACTCCCCCTCCGGCTATCGAGTACTTCGAGGAGGACGACGAGAACGAGGAACCGCTCGGGTCCGGGACGTCTGGTGATGAGGGGGGCGCCCGACGACGGCTCTTCTGCCGGGGAAGAGGACTAGCCCTCCTACCGTGGCTTCAACAGCCCCCACCGCCGCTTCCTTCCCATCGTATGCGAACAATATCTTTCTTTTTCGTCTATTTCTACCGCACAATCAAAACTACTTGTTTTTAGTCTACTCGTCTGTAGACTCATGTCAGCCACCGTGCTCCGTTCCGTTCGCAGGCTACACTCAGCTTAGACTACAGTAGTTTCTTATAGTCTAGTAGCCTTGTATATTTTTGTATGACCCGTAATGAACGAAACAATATTCTATCGCATCTTTCTGCGGTGGGAACACTAGGCGCTCGCACGGTGGAACCTCCCTTTTGGTATGAAGTCCCCCTGCCGTAACATGTCCCATTCGGGTTTATCCGGTGTTCGTGCCGTAGGCGAATGAGTTCGCTTATACTTCATCAAGATAGATTCACGTAAACCGCATGTCCGCTCCAGGGGCTTTAAAAAAAACAAGACAACGTCTCTTGCTTGTGCTATGGATCCCCCGTCTCATCAATACGGCTCTGTCCGCATCGACTTCGAGTCCTTTCCCTTGGAGAGTCACTACTTGGTGCGCAGGATCTATACCGTGGTATGCAGGTCATTCTGCTTTCGAGACCAACGCTCACAGCTTCTGCCGCACGCAGCCCGACCTCGTTTGTCACCATTGCCATGCCGCAGGGATGGACTGTTTATTCCGACGGTGGGGAGCACGGTGCCAAAATTGTAAAGATGCTTCCCACAGTTCCTGCTTGTTCGAAATGAAGCCGTGGTTCTTCTTCAACTTCCCGGACTGGAGCGGAAACGCGTACCCACTTTATCGTTGTGCGTGTTTGCTGTCTTACCAGCCGCGTCATCCTTCTAAATTCTTTCGTCCTTAGCACTTGAATTCGACGAGCTCTGGCACTATCTCCAGGCCCATGACCTTCAGCCTTGGGTGTTCGAAGGCACCACCGACGGTGGTCCAGCAGGACTACTTGCTGCACGGCGGGAGTACATCGAATTGATCCTCAGCCGAGAACTCCTTCGGACACTCCACCACGGTTATGCCGCAGAAGAACGGGGTTTCATGGACAGCCTGGCGCTGAGAGCCCTCGCATCTACTCCCGATATCCAGCCGCTCAGGACCGACTATGCTCCCACACCGGAGGAAGCTTTGGCGACTGGTAGCGTTATACGTCGCTTATCCTCCTTAGCTAGGCTTCGTCATAGATTCGAGCGATAGTGTATCCAGTATTCATCAATTTCAAAGATGCGAATCAGATCAGAACCTTCAGTATCCAGGCGCACTTCCCACTGGATCAATCGTGATCTGTCTCTTCACCGGTTATTCGTACCGTAGGATCCGCGTGCCACTCCTGCCGCATGGTCGGTACCTATATAATGTGGCTTCCTGCGGTCGGAGGTCATCAACACGATTTTCCTTCAATGTCCCGTTCCGCATCCCAGGCGTACCGCTCGTACAGAGGGGCTGACGGTCCCTTCTTGCTCATTCAAGGCCACTTTGTACGTGCCTCACCATCTTCCCGTACGCGTGCTGCGCTGACCATTTTCTCAGCCTGAACAGGATTGCGTTCGCTGCCGTACAGACGGCCGCCGCTGTATCTGGTTTCAGTGGGCTCAAGGTTGCTACCGGTGCTTCCTGCTCGACAATCGCGATTGCTGCTACCGCAAGCTGTCGCTCTGGCAGGAACAGTGGGCCCGCCGCCGTGAGGCATTGGTTACCGCACAGCCGGGTACGTTTTCATCCCTTGACTTTTTTTTGGGCCCGCTCTGATCACGTCTATAGCTCTACCCGCGCATCGCATCGCTCAGTTCGACCGGTACGCTGCACAAGTGCCTGAGCTCTTCCGTATCCTTTCCAACTACAACCTTTCCATCGAGAAGGAGGCTGTGGTCCGTTCACATGTCGAGTTTTCCGAGGATATTCGCGAGCTCCACCAGTACATTGTAGATGGTATTCAGGCTGGCGTCCCCGAAATCGTCATTCAGATTCTCCGGGAGCGCCTCGACGTAGTTACTTCTCGCCAGCAGGTCTCGCTTCCTCCTTCTATGCTCAATATCTAGGGTAGAATAGTAGACACCTTTACCGTACGATACGGTCTCGGAAATCCATCTTCCCGTAGCGACAAACTTCTGTTCGAGCCTGAATTCCCGTGAAATCGGAAAATTGTTTCAGGTCCTGTTTCTGATCAGGGGGATGATCGTATCCCTCCCCCTTTCTGAAATTTCAACTGTCCTCAGTTGATCCCGTAGAACCTATATTGATCCCGCAAAACCAATTACCGGACCGATGAAAATTAAGGTTGCAGTGCGTGAGAGTCTTCCCGTAGATCTCAACCTGACGTTTCAGAATTCATTTCCCAACCAGGAAACGCAAATCATTAGACTCGCATTCCTCTTTCTGCTTATGCCTATCCAATCGGTTGCTAGCACGGCACTATTTTCAGGTGAGAATCATTCATCCACGGGAGCAACAGCACATGGAAATTAACTCGTTCCACGGAAGCATATCCCAGAAAGGAATTATAACCAACGGGTGTACGTCTGGCCTTACTCAGTCCAAATATTTGGATCGGGTTCCGCCGGGGAGAGGGAAACCTATAAGAGCTGCGGCAGGGATATCGTAATTCACCCCACTACATTCCTTGAGTTTTTCCTTCTCCCGCTTCATGTCGAAATCCGAATTCGAGGCCATTAAGGCCGACTTCTTGAAGGAGCTCGAGACCTCACAGTCACTCGTGAAGTTTCAAGCGCCTCTCGAAGCCCGTAAAAACCAGTCGGCCGACGTTGGCAACGCCGCCGTAAGAGGAGTCCCCTATCTTTTATCTATTCTCATTGTCTCTTCGTTGATTCGCAGGCCCGCCTGGTACCCGTACAGTCTCTCATTTTCGAAGAGGCCGAACAACCCCTGCGGGACGCTATTTTTCACGCGCGGTCCCTCTATCACCAACTGTACAATCCCGATGCCAAGAGGGATTTCGTCTACCCGCCTGGGTACGAGGTAATCCGTAGGCTCACCAAGGCCATCCACGAAGATCGTGCTAAGAAGGCTCCTCCGGCACCACCGCCCGCTCCTCCCTACCGCACCTGCGGCTGCTCCCAAGGGTCCCAAGGCTGTGAGATTTTTGCTTTCGCTTCTCATGCCGTAGGCTCAAGACTTCCCTTAGAAAACCCGCTCTGCTAGCAAGAAGTCTGCGTCTACCGTACCGGACGAGTCCGAGGACGAAGTGATCGTTACCGTCGGTGACTCCCCTGCCGATCATGCGGTTACTGACGAGGTATTGTACCTTACAGCTCGCTTCTCATGTGTACGACCGTATCACTGACCGAGTCATTCGTCATATTGGACAGATGAACATCGATGATGACGGTAACACCACGAAGGCTTCCCAAGGCGGCAAGAACAACAAGCGTTCTGCCGCTAAGGAGGGTGGACGCGCTGTGAGTTGTCCTCTTTATCCTTCTACGGGAGCTACCCCTTACCGTATGCAGGCCAGTCGACCCTCGAAGGAGCCGAAGGGCAAGCGTGCACGGGTGGACAGCAATCCTCAGTTCCACGAGGATTCCTTCCTTACCGCGGGTAAGCCCTCTTCTTCATGCTCATTTCCATTACTTTTGCTAAATGCCTGATAGCCACCGCCGAGTTTTACGCTGCGTCCGCGAATGTTGACACTTTGGTTGACGAGGCCATCAGTGTCGCCTCTATGCCGTCCGACTTCCTCGATAACCACTTGGCCATGCGCAAGCGCATGTACTACATCATGGTCGAGATGGCCACTATCCACGAGCAGTTGCGAAGCATTCTTACTCGCCGTGCGCACCTCGTCGACGAAGGGGGCGTCATCACCGAACGTCTTCGCGATTTTCAAGGTCCCCCCGGTAACGGATTGGAGACTATGGTACCGTAGACAGTTCCAAGCGACTCTGTTATTTCTGTGGCACTCGGTTAACTCGTAACGGACACCCGCGCACTATTCATTATTCGAACGGCTCCTCCGGTAGCCACCTTCTTTAGTCTGTGCCATTCCTTCGGCCGTAGGACCTTCTTGTTTCTTTACCGTAGGAGATAATATGATTCAGGCTTTGCTCTTTCTGCGGGAGGACCTCGTCCTCGGTCTAAAGGGGAGCTCATCTTGATCAGACTCTTGTTCTTCATCGATTAACAGCCCATCTGATTCCTCCGGCGGCTCGACATATTCGTCGTTTACTCCCAACCGGACGTTCTCAAACTGGAAGTCCCGCCCTTGATACAGATCGATGCCTTCATCATTGATCATCTCTTCCAGTGTCTCAGCTGACAAGTCGATTAGATCGTGAATGTTCTGGGGGAGCTTAATCGCCCTCCGCTGTTCATACGGCACGACCCTGAACTGTGCGATCTTTGACTGGAACACCGAACCATCCATCTCTGCGACTATGTAACTCCCCCCCTTTGTCCTGCGAATCACAATTACTGGACCGAGGTACCGAGTAGCCATTTTCGTGTTTAACGACTTTTCAACTGTCGTATTCCTTACTAGCACGAGGTCGCCCGGCATGAAGTTATAGTCTTTTATCGTATGCTGATGCGCCAGCTCATATCTTCGAACTGCCGTCCTTTTCTCGGCGGTAACGCGCTCCCGCATCTGTTCAACGTGGGTGAAGTGTTTGGCCAAAGCCTGCGCACGGTAACCGATTAATTCTGCGGTCGTAAGCACTCTCCCAGGGATATCTACAAGCCAAGTAGCTTCTTCTATATCCAGCGGGAGCGTTGGGTGGGCGCCCGTTACCATAAAGTATGGTGAGCATCCAGTCCCTCGTCGTACGGTGGCTCGGTCAGCCCAAAGGACCTGCGGTAGGAACCAAAACCACTTGCTCGGGTTTCCTCCGGTGGCCTTGTAGAGTGACTGTCGCATTGGCCAATGCCCAGTCTCCACTTTTCCGTTGCCTTGAGAGTTGTACGGCGAGACTCTAATGCCTCGGATCCTGTATTTCGACTTCAAGTAGGCTACCGCCGCTAAGAACTGAGGTGCGTTGTCCGTTACGAACTCAGCCGGGCAACCCCAACGGCAGATTATATCTTCCAGTATGAACAGTGCCAAGGTCCTAGCATTCTCATTCTTAATTGCCCTCGCCTCGATCCAGCTGCACAACGAGCAACGTGCGTCTACTATTTTGTTGTAGCCATTGGATGGAGTCCCAACCGTCATGACGTCTATATGCACCACCTGAAATAGGGAAGGCGTATAGGTTACGACTGGCGGTATCTTGAGTAGGGTCTTCTGTCTCAGTTGACAGAGTTCGCAGGTCTTAATATACCATGACACATCCCGCTCAAGCTCCGGCCACCAAAATCGCAAATCGATCAAGGATTTAGTAGCGTACATTCCACGGTGGGAGAGGCTATCATGTGCCGCACGCATCATATACATTCGGTGGTCTTTATCCACTACAAGCTGGTGCGCTGATCCCGCAGCAGCTTTGCGGTAGAGCTTGCCCTTCTCGCTAACAAAGAATGACGAGGCAAACCTCATAAAGCTCTTGAACTGCTTGTCATCCATGCCTGCAGGGCGAACCGATGGGTCTTTCCACCAGTCCCGGAGCAAGAGTAACCTTGCATCAGCAGCTTTCCCAGCCTCACTCCTGTGGTCCTCCGTGTACGGCTCACGCTTCTCCGGGTCGTACTTCAATTCTAGATCGGGTATCAGCGGTTCTCCTGCGGGACGAGGCCCCAGTTTGATCTGAGCCTTCCCTTGGGACAATACCTCGAAAATGTTCAACCCCGCGCCTCCGGGAAGCGCATCGGTCATTTCTCGAGCTGCTGCTGCATCCCCTTCAAATTCTCCTGGTGAGAGCGCCTCTCTTCCCGTAAGAAGCAGGTACCCTCCCGCGTATCTATGTCGTGTTTGAAGTCCTCGAACTCCTTTAATGGAGGCCAAGGGGAACTTTCCAGGTGTAGGGCTGGGGGTTCATTGTTATCAAAATCATCTTCTGGGTGCGAATACTCGGGATCGTCAGGCTGGACCTGCCTGCGGGAGAGCCCGTCTGGCCCGAAGGTCGAACCAGGTACATGCTTCAGAGTGAAATGGAACATAAGAATCTCCTCTATCCAACGGTTAATGGTCGCGTTAGGACCCATACCCGGATGATCAAGCATTCCCTTCAAATACTGGGCGTCGGTTTCTACCACCAGCTTGCGGCAGCCTAATAACCAGTATGACATCGCATCCAGCGAGCGCTTTAAGCCAAACAATTCCCGTTTAGGCTGGGAATACCTAGCCTCTCGCTCGTTTAGGGGTATGGAGTGAAACCTCGCATAGTATTTCTTCTTCATGTCTAGAGGGTCGCACTGATAGATATGAATACCAACTGCGATATAGGAGGTGTCTACCGCAAGTACAACGGAGGAATCCCAATCGTAGTTGATAGGCTTCAGTGCCGGACAATCTCTCAGTGCGCTTTTCAAAGCTTGCATGGAGGCTGCTTGTTCGTCTCCCCACACAAAATCCACTTCTTTTCTAGTAAGTTTCTGAATCGGTTCGGCTTTTACTGAGAAGTCTTTAATAAACATTCTCATAACGCCAACAGTGCCTAAGAAAGCCTTGACGTCATGAAAATCCTTCAAAGGCCCCCACCGTTCAATCACACCGATCCTATCTTCATCTGGCTTCATTCCCGTATAAGAGCAAACGTGCCCCACGACTTTAAACGTGTCACGGCAGATCTGCAACTTTGTACCGGAGACAGTAGCGCCGGCATAAGCGAGCCGTGTGAGAATCCGGTTGCAGTCAATCAGATGCTCCCAGACAAATCTTCTAATCAAGGGATTCTCGGGTATTGTTTCTTCCGTACCATCCGATAACTCGTACCGTGTTGGCGGTCCTCTTGCCGGAACATCATCGATGTACGGCCGGACCTTGTCTGGAATCTCGTCCCGTAGGATGTATGTTACATCCTCATGGAAAATCGGGACTGAGTTTGTCCATCCCTGCGGCAGGCGAACCAGCCGCAGAGCACCAAACGGGGATTGGAACGTAGTATAGTCCCGGGAGTCCGGATGTATAAGACGATGATTATAGCCCGAATACAAATCAAATGTCGACCCGCAAGAGCGTCCGGCAAAGTGTTCAGCCAGATCTGCGGCTCCCGGAGGTACTCCCGAATGGGCAATGGTTACCGCATTCAAGGGTTCTAGAGAGTGCACTAAGCGAATCGACTTCTTGTCGCTCTTCAATACCCCAAAGTACTTCGTGCGGTACGGACCATTGGACGGCTCGTAAATGTTCGCATCGATACTTTTACGGAGCACCTTGCAGACCTCCTCTAGTTGTCCCGGTGGGATAGGGATATTCCTCTCCACCCAAACCTTATGATCGGGTTTCACGGGTAACCTGATGGGAGGGAAGAACTCTTCCTTGAAGGTCCCTCTCTCTGCATCGTTCCAAGCTACAGTCTTTTCATGGATGCTCAACATATGATGCATTAAATCCGTCTCTGTTTCGTTCAGGAACCCGTCGTTATGCATCTTGTCCACCGCCTCTTTTCGTTCCTGAGTGTAACGTCCTACCGGAACAAACTTCGGAGGGTGAGGATCGAGCGGTACGAGACCCGCCAACGGGTCCCCCGTGATATTCCTTTCTATTCTGAACTCTTCCGGTAAAGGCTCAAACACAGGCCGTACTTTCAGGGCGACCGGTTTGTACTTCTTACCGACAAGGACCTCCTTCACATTGCCCGGTGCGAGCTGAGCGAATTGCTCTAGCCCATCATGGCGAGTGTACCGAGTCTCGTTGTCTTCAAAACCCGGTTCCACCCAGTCAACATATTCGCAGCAAGAGCACCGTCCTCCTGCGGTATGCTTCGACTTTTCCTCATTCAATTCAGTATATACAGACTCTGCAGTCATAAAGGCAGCCAATACGTCTGCTTGTCCCGGCGGAGCGGTTGCGAACTTTGAGATGTTCGATACTTGCGCCACGTAAGTTTCCTTCTCCTCGCCCCCACCACTAACCTGCTGCGTTGCAAAGTCTTGCAGGAGCTGTGCGGCAGGTCGGTCGTCGCCCATGTACGGCACAGACGCGGTAAGAAAGGCCAATCTAGTTTCTTCTAAGGTGAATCCTTCAGGTCCACTGAACTGTACCGCAGTGATCCTAGGCTCATTATTCTCATCTAGTTCAATTTGTACTGCGAACTCTCCTTGATAGTTCATCAATTCCTCGAATTCTGAAAATTTTGTTCTGCGGCAGGAGTATTCTCTTCCGCCGGTGCGAGCCTTCTCAGCTGCCGCTTTTGTCCACGGGGAAAGGTAGGGACCACAACTCGCTTATGAGTTGACGGATCGGTAAGAGTCAGGATCTGCCCGCCGTCGGTACTATTGGCAATGTTGCTTGCGGTAAGGACATCAAACGGTCTACCGAGCAATACCTTGTACGCCGGGGTCTTAATGATGTGTACCTGCAGGAAAACAGTTATGTCCCCAAAGCAGAAAGGCACGTTCCTAGCTAATCCCGCCGATTTCTCCGTCTGACCATTAGCACTCTGCATAAAGATGCATGCGTCCGGGTCCCAGCCGATCCCAAGTTCTACGGCAACTGCCTGAGCCATGGACACAATCTGGGAGCCTCCATCTAGGATAGCCTCCTGTTCCCCAGTACCCTGAATTAAAGGGTATACTACTCGTAGTGCCGCTGAGTCGCCAGCACTACCTACATCGGCCATGGAAACGAACACCTGCTTGGGTTCTTCGCCCTCCGGTACGCTAAGCCAGTATTGTACGATAGCATCGTTCACGATTACAGCGCCCATAGGTACCCACCCCCTCCGCTCGGTCAGTTATTGCCGCTTGCGGTTCGAAAGGTAGATCCCGCAGGTACACTGCATTTGGCTGAACGTATACTCCCGGTAACTGCTCCACGGCATCATCTCCCCAGGTTGGCTGTCCCATTTTTCTCGAAGTCTGCCAACACTTGTTCTAATGCTAGCTTCGCTTCAGCCGGCATCCTTCTCTTTGAAAGAAGCTTTTTAGCCTCTCGCAACAGTCTCGGACTCAGGGCCAACAGTTTGCCCAACGGTACGCCAAGTTCAACCCCACCAAATATTTCGGCGACCATCGCTTCGACGTCATCCGCATCGTCCTCAACCGGTGCCCGCAATTCATAATTCTTCTTTTCGGCTGCTGATGACTGTGCTCCGGGTGGGCTAACCCTAGCGTCAGTGGGCCGTTTTGCAAACGTAACGCCAGGTACTTTGCGGTAGGGCAATTCCGGTTGCTTTTGCACGGGATTTTCTACTTCCACAGGACCGTCTTCCCCGGTAACTCTCCTCGAGCCCCTGGGTTCAGTCCTGCGAGCCTTCTTAGGCCTTCTTTCTATCACTACTTCCATCCTGTTCTCCACCGGTGCGCGTTTTTCTTTGTGAAGGTCCTCCGGGGGCTGGTCCGCGCTCGGGTTATTCTTTCCCTTTACCCCCTTCCTCGAACCATCTAGAAACCCTTATCGCTACCTTCGGGATTCCCCGTTCGGGAGGGATTCCCTCTAGTGTTTACTGCAAACTGGTCCGCGGTAGAACTGGAAGCATGTGTTTTCTGAAATGTTGCTGCGAGCAAGGACGACAAGAAATTTACGTCCATGGTAGGTTGAGCCGTAGGCGCCGGAAAGGGTGGTTGCACACCCCTGGCTACGTGACGCGGCTGGTGTTGGACCAGCTGCCGCATCATGTTTGCTTGCTCCACCCTCAGGGACCGGATCTCGTCGTCCCGTGGGTCATACGGTGGGATGTAGGGTTCCGAGTTGTCAGCCTCGAAATACCCATACCCATCTCCGTTGTCTGTCGCAATGGCCAATCTCTCCTCCGGGTCGAGCTGATAGCCTCCCGTGGCAGACTGCACAAGAACCGTTGTCTGTAGGTTCTGCGACGCGGGACCGCTCCTCGCATGATACTCTTCAATTAACTGTTTACGAGACTTAGGTCCCCTAATGTCTATGGGGGTCCCGTTAGGGTAACAGTCTTTTCCCATTACAATCTTCAACTTCCCCGAGCTGATATGAGCTTGCCGGTGAGAGCAGTTCTGCATCCAGTGTGGGTCTGCAGGGTCTTGACAATAGTGGCACAAGTCTCCTGCCATGAGAGGTCGAAAACGTACGGTAGGTCGAGGTGGTAGGGTCTGAGAATCAGGCGCCCCAGCCACTCGCCCGGGAAGAGATTTATAGAACTGTTCTAGTTCATTCAATTTCTTTTTGGCGTTAGAATCCATTTCTGCTAGCTTCTGGGTGGTACGTGCTTCTAAACGGTCCATCATATTCACCGTTGCCAGCTTAATAGATTCCAGCATTGCAGTAGCGTCAGCCGTGGCTTCTGTTTTTACCGGCCGGGGTGACATTGCCCTACCTGGAAGAGGTAGACTTAGACTTCCCACCGGAGAAGAAATCCCGTTGCCGCGTCTGCCGCTTGGCAATTCTTTTCGCCTCCTCTATGACTTCCTTCAAGGTCCAAGTCCGTTCGTCCCTGTCGATTTCCTCAGCACCCTCTGGTAACTCGGGCGGAGATAACTCGAGACTTTCTAGGATCCGGTCACTGAACCGGTCGTCCAGTTTCTCCATGAACCAGGGAACCGCTTCAGCGTCTGATAACAAACCAGCCGCTATCAGCTTGGATGCTTCAGCATACATGGTACGGGCCAGTTTCATTAATTCGTCCTGGTCACCAACCGAGATCCCTTCGTCCTCGAAGGACTTCATGATCTTACGGAGTTTCTTCCTGGAACCCCGGTCTGAGTCCGCAGCTGACGGGTAGTTCTCGAGGATTTCTTTTCTGAACTCTGCGTACGCTTTGCCGTACGACTCGAACTTCTTCCACTGTTGTGCAACCTTGTGGATGGCATATCTAGTGACAAACACGTTCTTTTCATTGTCCGGCGTGTCAGCTAACTCCATCATTCGTTCTACAGATTCCAGGAACGACAAGAGTTCCTCCGGGTTCTCATCATCAAACCTGGGCGCGTTCTTCTCGAAGAACTCGGGAACCTTCTTTTTGTTGTAGGCCGTATTATCAGCCATTGTAACGAAAGGGTTATGTGGGTTTTGGGTTTGGCTCTGTACAGCTGTGCCGTCCGGTGTAATTGTTGTTGTACCTTGCGGTAACCCTGAGTTTTCTAGAGGCGGAGCAATATGGCTCGACGACCTTGTACCGGATGACGGATGCTTTGCACGGTACGACTGCGCGGCTTGTCTTCCGGTTAACGCAGCTAGTTCTCTAGCGAGTGCTACGGGAGAAGTACTAGAACTCGGTGATACTGGAGCGAAGACGGCTTTTTGACTGTTCTGAGTGCGCCGCGGTGCAGCTTTTTGCCTAGGCGGACGAGCGATCTCTTCGTTGTCTGAAGCCACTTCTTGTCCGAAGACCAGAGGTAGTATTTTTCTCTATACCCGGAGCTAGGGCTCAACAGGTGTATGGTTTTTCTAGGTTTTAAGGTTTATTCAACCGGTGCAAGATGGCTCGGACTGTTTTTAAGGCAGTAGCGTTCCACAAAGCTTAGATTTGTACAACAATCTTGTTACCCCTCGCGGTGGGCTCCAGATGAAACGGTGCACTGGGGTGCAGCCGTGAAATATCCAATATAAAGGATAATAAAATCAGAGAGTGCAGCGAACTGATCACTAACTCAATCCAATCCTAAAACCTCTAAATCAAATCACAACTCCAATCCAATACTCTCTTGTGTGTGTGTGTGTTCGGGGAGGTAGGGTACGTATCACCCTTCAAGATGTTGTATTCAAACTGTTTCGCTTGTGCGGGACGAGCAAGATATACTCCTGCGGTACGAGCACTTCTCGCGGGTTCGACTCTTGTACCGCACGAAGGGTAGAGGCAATGGAAAACTAGAGACCAATCTTCAAAGACTGAAGTGAAGGGACACCGTGCAGCAGGGCGCTAACCGTACAGTGGGTAGCAGCAGCTTAGTGGGCGCTCATGCCGTAGGAGGGACTTCAAACTTCTTATTCTATTCAGTCGGACTCTATGGTCTCTCGCTCTTGCCGGACGCGCTTGGTCACAGTATACGTCGGACTCTCGGGTCTCCGTTCTGACGGACGCTTTGGTCTCCGCTTAGAATCGGAACAAGGAACTCCAATGGCGGAATAGCTGGCTCAAGCTCTCCTTACGGGGCGAGGCTCTTACACTACGCGGCGAGGTGGCTCAACGTTCTTATTCTCTCTCAAAGGCTTGCGCACTTCCGTTCAAATTCAAAGTCTCGTCAATTTGGTTCTAGAGTCCACTACAATGCCCTGTATTCGTGGGTAGGTAGTCTACTGGTTTACACAAACTAATACTGTCCCTTTTATACAAACTGAGAATCACATAAGGAGTTAAGGAAAATATCGGATCTTTAAGGAACAAGCCCGCGGCAGGACGAATGGCCAATAATAAAGGACATATTAGCTCCCGTGGGTATAATGACACTCCTGGGGGCAAGCCCATGCGTCCTTCCGGTATGGTGCCAGTATGGCGTGCTGGTTGTCAAGCCTGCAGTGCGAACAGCTTAACTACAATCTGATCTTCGACACCTTTCCGTGATCGCACAGCAGGCACACCGGACCTTGACCTCCTACGGTATGAGCCCAGGTGCTCCTGCGGTACGATGCCAACCATCTAAGTCTTCATTTCTGCGTTGTGAACCCGTGCTGTACGGTCCCAGAGCTCCATGATAGACCTCGAGGCATTCGTGCGGTAGGTGCTACTGCTCCTACCGCACAGCCGCTCTGTTTGATTGGTGTTGAAACCCCTTACGAGAGGCCCCACAAGCTTCTCCGGTAGCCCCAAATGTTCCACGGCAGGACTGCCGACGGTCCACTTCCTGACCGTTACTGCAGGATGGCCAACCGTTCATCTCTTTCCAGTTCTGGTGTGCGGCACGAGCCAGTCCAATTAGTTACTTGGCTTCCCCGTGCGGCAGGACCAACCCAGCGATGCCGTGCGGTACAAGTCTGGGTATTCTTAGGTTACGGCACGACGGAGCTAGTACAATATGTACTCATGGTGCTCCCGTAAGTAACTTGACACTTCCTGTCAATCAAATCTAGTCTTCCTGCAGGAAGGAATCTCCGTACGGTACGACTTTCTTATCTTGTCTATAGGTTTCTGGAGCGCTGCTTGTACCGCAGCTAGCCTTTCGATATAGTAGTTCCTCTTGGTCACCTCCGGCACACTGAGACGGTGCTTACCGCAACATCCCGGAGCCCAACGGTAAGGAGTTCCAACCGAATTCTGCTCCCGTAGGAAGCATAGTTGAGTTGTAGCTCTAATAGTGGCCCGTTGGCTTTCGGCCATTAACAGTGTAGCCTACCACTCCGAGGAGAGTGTATGCTCTCAATCTAATACCTCACTTGTTCTCCCGTAGATAGTTCGAAAACGAATAAAAACTTGGTGTTTTTATGCGTGCTCTGCCGCACGCCCTATCACCGTTGCATAAGATGTATTGCCAGACTCGTTATACAAACAGGTGAAACGATTAGGGGATGCGAACGAGGGCGCACCGCTCACTCGTCGCATGCCGGAAAATCCTCCGGAACCGGAATTTCCGGGTGTCCCATCATGGCCCCGGTTGTCGCCAAGCGGGTGACCAGTTCCTCCAACAGGTCACCACCAAGCTGCCAGATCACCTCATCTAGCACATCGACTGACCGGACATCGGCCGGTGCCAGGCAATCTCAGGCGAGGTGCCCGGGCTCTCCACAGCGGTAGCAGCCGCGGCGCGGGGCAAGCCACAGGTGTGGGCCTGGTCAACGTCCATTGGGACCAGAGGGGGCAGCGATGGTGCAGCAGGCCTCGGTTGGGGCGCCACGATGGGAGCCGGGACCATGGAGACTGGCCGGGTCCGGGTAACCGGTGCGCGTAGGGCATTTCTGGCGGCACGTGCACGGAGCTGCGATTCATACTGCCGGTAGGCCCAGGAATGCCATGTCGGGTAGTCGCGGAGGTCCGAGGGGTTGCTCAACGCGGTAATGGCGTGATTGATCGCCGGGTCGAGGCCGGTCCGGTATTTTGCGACCTTCATGAGAGGGTCCTCGAAGCCGGCAAGCTCCACGAGGTCTTCAAAGTCATCCATATACTTGAAGACATCCTGGGAGCCCATGTGGTAGGACCGGGATTCGAGCTTGTGCAGGGCGTGGTCCTGCTCGTTCTCCTCGACGAACTGGAGCCAGAACTCCCGGATAAAGGCGTCCCAGGTTGCAAGGGGAAAGGGGACCTTTGCGGCCTGGCGTTCAGCCCAGCGTTGGGCCGCATCCTTTGCCATGAAGGACATGGCGAACTGGACGGCTTTCTCTTCGGACGGGTTACCGTCCTCAAGGAACGCTTTCAGAAGAAGCCGGATGTACGTCCGAACGGGCGTGCAGGAACGCCCGGCCTTGCGACTGGTCACCGTCGAAGACGAACGGGGGGTTCAGTCGGAGGACCGATTTTGAGCCGGGGTGGAAGTCGGCAAAAAGCCCTGGACCCGCGGCCGGAGCCGGATCAGCAAGGGCTGGGGCAGGGGAAGTAGCGTGGGAGCAATGTGTCAATAATTCCGTGAGAGTGGCTAATCTCTCTTCAATCCGGTCCATACGCGCAGCAGTGGCGGCGTCCATGGCGTGGTCTAGGAAAGGGGAGGAGGGGGCAAGATTTGAGGTTGGGGAGGCCGGGGCACTGGATAAGTGGTCCGTGCCGTCTACTCTGAACTTCCCAATCTTGACCAGTTAATCCCTTAGAAGCTTTCTTCTACTGTAAGGGCAACCCTGCGGCCCGAAAATAGCTCAAGTCCTGGCAAGGGAGAATCCGAAGGTTAATTGACAGGACTAGCTAAATATACACCTGGCGAGGGAGAATCCGAAGAGAAGAAAGCTTAAGGATTCCCATGCCAGGTGCCGGTATCTACTAACTAGTCAAGCACGTGTCTGTAGTGATCGGCAGAGATCCCGGGCTTGGTCACAGACCACGTGCCAGCGGGAGTTGCCGGGCCGGTCGTCCGGTCGTCCGGTCGACCGGTTACCGGGCGGGTACCGGGAGGAGCCGGAGAGGCCCAAGGAGGGACCGGAAACAGGGGTTCCCCTGACAACTACTAGAAACTACCTTGCAACTCTTATAATGTGTTTGTGAGTGCAAAAATAGCTAGATGACGCATACTTGGTGGTGTGCTGTCTCATCTCCCCTTCACTAAATCTCAACCGTCCTTGGTTGTGCTAGGTGCCCTTCACTTCGCATGTCTAGTGGCCCACGGGATGATATCTCCACGTGAACATTGATTATTTTTGCCCTCTGAGTTTCGCTCATTCATCAATTGAACCAGCCCAACTATTTCTGACTGATTTTTACCACAGATTCCATTTAAGGATTCTTACTTGTCAAGCAACGCAGATCCCGCGGCTACTATGACATTTGCCTCCACGGTGTGGGACTGTTGATCGGCGATCAAGGTCCGACACATTCTGCACTTCATTCATTAAGTTTCACAAATAGGGGTCAGAGACCTCAAAAAGCCCCCTCCGCGCTCCTTTGTTACTGACTTCCACTTTCTATGCCTGTTTGAACTCTATTTGTTGAGCCTGCGGGCCTACGGCCACTGGTACGTAAATACATCACTTTTACTGAATTAAACTTTCTTTTGCATTCAGGGACCGTTATTCTTGGAAAACCTTCCCAGACTAATGGTCCTCAAGCGCATCAAGCTTTTTGTCCCCAAGTCAGCGCGCCTGGACGCAGCTACGCCCGCAGTCCATCAGAACACGGCAGCTGGCGCTTATTCAGTAAAAAGTTTTGTCCTTCCGCAGCACGAATCAATCTGACTTCGCGTCTGCGGTTCAACTTCCTTCTCCTTCTCTCCTTGGTCTCTCTTTGCATCCTCAACAGCAAACTCTGGCTCCTCGTTCGATGACTACTCACGCCAAGGCCTCAAAAAATAAGAAATGGCAGCCGCCGGCGACTTCGCCTGCGCCTCCTCGGCGCAAAACTGGCCCCCCGTGCTCCGCCTTCTGAGCCTGCTTTCTCCGAGCCGGGTGACGGCGAGGACCACCTTTTCAAGCTGCCTGCTGACCACCCCACCGCACCCCAATGGTCCATGTTTGGGGCACCCGAGTGTGCGAAGATTATTCCTTTCTTCGACCACAAGCATATCGCCAACCTGGGAGACCTGGGAGACCTGGCCGCACTGGCGGCCTGCCGGGGTATCAACTCCCCAATGGTGCGTAACTCTCATCTCTTCATCCTGGCGTCTTCACTCACACCTGCCTCTATTTCCTTCAGGTCAAATTTATTGCTAAATTCCCTGAGGCCGTGCCGGAACTGCTAAATTTTGAGTTGCCACGGTCAAATGTCTCAAGCAGTTCCCGCACGCCCTCCACCGTCAAGAGTTTGAGGGCCTCCTTGATTTTAACGCTGCCAAGCGCGCTCGTCTGGTATGCTGCCATTTACTCTTTAACAATGTGTTCTTTACTAAGCGTGCCCTGGTAGATGGAGCATGGCATCACCAAGCTCGATGGGGCATTCATCATTCCCCGTGTTGCGGCTGCAGACCCCTTTGCCGAACTCGACGCTGACTTCAACATGGAGGCCGACACCGAGGGCGCAGACTCTGATCCTTTCACTGAGCTCGAGCTGGCCACTCCCCCGGCGCTCGTTGTTCCCTCATCTCGGGCTCGTCCGTCAGACAACCGTCCTAACAAATGGCCCCGCGTCGAAGCTGAGTCTCCTTCTGCGAAGGACTTGCCTGCCGGTCGCACCCGCGGCCAGGCTGCATCCTCGTCCAAAACGATTGCCCCTCCACCTTCGACTTCCCGCCCCGCAGCACCTGCTGTCGCCGCTGCTAGTCGCTCTGCTGCTCCATCCACTGTTGCCGCTGGAAAGGCAAGTCATTTTTTCTGTAACTTCTTTGTCTTTTGCTAATTCTTTTACTTTTTAGCGGAAGTGGTCCGAGGCCGGCACAGCTGCCCCGGCTTTGAAGGTTACCGTCCAGGTCCCTCGCGTCCAAGATGCCTACGCTTCTCCCGTCTCGACGTCCGAGTCCGTGATCCGAGTTCCGTGGGTTGAGCCTTGCCCCGCTTGGCGTGGCGCGCCCGAGAGCCCCACTCCGACACGTTCTGTAGTAGCTCCATCGTCCCAGCCGGTTCCCTCCGCAGGCCCGTCCACTCTTTCTCAGATTGCCACCGCGCCATCCCCTCCTGCGGATGACGACAGTTTGCCTTCTAGTCGCCTCGCTATTTTATCCGACATGCTGGCAAACCCCCCCCGGTGGTACGCTTTCCACTACTCTCTTTCTTCCATCTACATAACCCTTGTTTCTTTATAGATTGGTATGCCACCGAGGAATGGCCCATTCCTGCCTATCAGCGTGTCGACAAGGTGTTTGTCCGTGACGCCCTTTGTCCGCCCTGTTTCGGGGAGGCGCCCACCTCCTGCATTGCCTGTATCAACAAGAACGCCCGTTGCAAGTCGGATGGATTTGGGTTCACGTGCGAGAACTGCCACTGCGGAAATACCCGCTGCAGCTTCACCGCCCCTGAGCGTGTCCTGCAGATTGTGGATGACATCCGCCCACTTTCTGGTTTGTCGCCCGATGGTGCGTGCTTTCTTCTTTTATGATTATAATGCTTCCTCTAATTGCATTCTTTAGCTTTGTCCCGTGCCATCCTCCGTGTTATGCAGACGCGCTGCAATGCTGACTTGTTTTATGCCTTGCTGGCGCGGAAACTCCTCACGTATCAGGCCGCTCTCGAGGACCTCGCCGTGGTTTTTATTAACCAGCAGATCAACATTCCCCCGACGTCTACTCCTCATATTTTGAAAACATCGACGATGTCGAGATGCTTTCCGACTTCGCCGAGTGCCTCCGCAAGGAGCACTCGTACCCCGGTCGGCTCAATCGGCACCTATCCCGGAATCCGCTGTCACCTCCCCAACTGCTCGATCCCGCCGGCCCGTGCTCCAACGAGAACACTTATCACACCATGCAGCGCCCCCCGGACTTGGATTCGACGCAGTTCCAAGACGTCGAGATCGACACCGCGGCCCACGTCTCGATTTTCGCCTCGCGTGGCGAATTACTCGATGCCGCCCTTAGCGATACTCCCGCTGCTTCTGCGGCCGATTCCCCCGTGGCCGCAGGCGCCTCACCAGTACCTTCTGGGCCTGCAGCTCCCGCCGCCCCCCAGGACACTGTGCAGACCCCCGCGGCAGCACCTGTTCGTCAATCTTCAGTATCTAGGATGCCTCCGCCGTTGATCATTGAGTCGATGAACCATCCCGACCCCGTCGCGTGGCCCCCGACTCCGGCGCCCATCCATCGTGCGCCTTTTTCTCTTATTTCTCCTCAACACACGCTCACTTCCTTTATTCATTCAGCCGGCAATCCCGTTGCCCGCAGCACCATCATCACCGCTGGCAGCAGCCCTTTCGCTGGGCTCGGGGTTTATCCACCGGGATCCTATGGACTGGGCACCCCGCGCACCAAGCATCCGGGGTTCGGACTGGGTTACAATGCGGGTGGGGCGGCTGGCTCTGGTGGGACCAGCGGGAGCTGATTGGACAATCACGAATATTTTCTACGCATTTTTCTGTTTTTTGTACTCTGGTTTTCTTGTGCCGCCGCCTACTCTTTTGAACTACAATAGCATATTGATTTGCAGTAAAATAGTTCAATTTAGGAGTAGGCCAATGAAATTTTCGTTTTTTTGTCATGATTCCACCGAGTGAAATCCGACTTAGAGATTTTCAGCGACCTAACTAAGTTGCCTATGAGCATGATACTCGTCATCAGAAGTGGCTGCGGTGGCCCTTTCTCGACTGGTTTCATACTTTTCAAAGATTTTCATAACATAGAATATCTTTCTTGGCTCTTTCGCTCTGCACAAGAATTACTCTGACTTTTCTTTGGGTCCTGCGGCTGCTTAATCACGGCCCGCGGCCCCACCATACTCTCCGATATCGTGCTATGACCCGCCCACAGCCCTGTTTCAAGGCTTGAAACCATTGGTTCTCATAATTCGCAATAGTTTTCGGCCTGCGACCAAAGCGTAGTCGAAAATTTCCATTCCTGGATAAATTCTAACTCAGCTGACCTCAACAGTATCCGGCAGAAACCGATCATCAATCGCAACGAACATCATCTTCCCAATCAAGCCTCTGATTGTTAACTTCTTCAAAAAAACTCGCACATGGTTTTTGTAGTCGAAACCATAGTCCTGCGCTGACTTTTCGTTGAACCATGTGGCCCGCGGCCGCTTAGTCTGACTATCACAGCCCTCTCCCCCCCACTAGAAATATTAACCGTCCTCAGTTAACTTTTTCTGTGCAAAAGAACACCCGGTGCCATGGTTTTTATCAGCCAATTCGTGTTTCACTACATTTTTTCCATGTGGTCCTTCTGTTTTTGTCTTTCTTGTGAAGGATTTTTCGTATAACGGTGAAACGGTGCACTGGGGTGCAGCCGTGAAATATCCAATATAAAGGATAATAAAATCAGTGAGTGCAGCAAACTGATCACTAACTCAATCCAATCCTAAAACCTCTAAATCAAAGCACAACTCCAATCCAATACTCTCTTGTGTGTGTGTGTTCGGGGAGGTAGGGTACGTATCACCCTTCAAGATGTTGTATTCAAACTATTTCGCTTGTGCGGGACAAGCAAGATATACTCCTGCGGTACGAGCACTGCTCGCGGGTTCGACTCTTGTACCGCACGAAGGGTAGAGGCAATGGAAAACTAGAGACCAACTTCAAAGACTGAAGTGAAGGGACACCGTGCGGCAGGACGCTAACCGTACAATGGGTAGCAGCGGCTTAGTGGGCGCTCGTGCCGTAGGAGGGACTTCAAACTTCTTATTCTATTCAGTCGGACTCTATGGTCTCTCGCTCTTGCCGGACGCGCTTGGTCACAGTATACGTCGGACTCTCGGGTCTCCGTTCTGACGGACGCTTTGGTCTCCGCTTAGAATCGGAACAAGGAACTCCAATGGCGGAATAGCCGGCTCAAGCTCTCCTTATGGGGCGAGGCTCTTACACTACGCGGCGAGGTGACTCAACGTTCTTATTCTCTCTCAAAGGCTTGCGCACTTCTGTTCAAATTCAAAGTCTCGTCAATTTGGTTCTAGAGTCCACCACAATGCCCTGTATTCGTGGGTAGGTAGTCTACTGGTTTACACAAACTAATACTGTCCTTTTTATACAAACTGAGAATCACATAAGGAGTTAAGGAAAATATCGGATCTTTAAGGAACAAGCCCGCGGCAGGACGAATGGCCAATAAAAAAGGACATATTAGCTCCCGTGGGTATAATGGCACTCCTGCGGGGCAAGCCCATGCGTCCTTCTGGTATGGCGCCAGTATGACGTGCTGGTTGTCAAGCTGGCGGTGTGAACAGCTTAACTACAATCTGATCTTCGATACTTCTCCGTGATCGCACAGCAAGCACACTGGACCTTGACCTCCTACGGTACGAGCCCGGGTATTCCTGCGGTACAACCTCAACCATAGATTCCCCCACTCCTGAGTTGTGGACTCGTGCGGTGCGGTTCCTAAGTCCTACGGTAGACCTCGGGGGATGACCCTGCGGTAGGTGTGACTGCTCCTGCCGCACAGTCATCCCATTTGATCAGTGGCAAAACTCCTTACAGGAGGCCCCACAAGCTTCTCCGGTAGCCCCAAGTGTTCCACGGCAGGACCTCCTACGGCCCGTCCCCTGGGTGTTCCCCGCAGGATGGCCAATCGTTCATCTCTTCTAAGTCTCTGGTGTGCAGCACAAGCCAGTTCAACTAATTACTTGACTTCTTCGTGCGGCAGGAGCGACCCGGTGATACCGTGCGGTACAAGTCTGGGTATTCCTATGATACGGCATGACAGAGTTAGCACAGTATGCACTCATGGTGCTACCGTAAGTAATTTGACACATTCTGTCAATCAATTCTGGTCTTCCTGCAGGAAGAAACCTCCGTACGGTACGACTTTCTTATCTCGTCTATAGGGTTCTGGAGCGCTGCTTGTACCGCAGCTAGCCTTTCGACATAATAGTTCCTCTTGGTCACCTCTGGCACACTGAGACGGTGCTTACCACAACATCCCAGAGCCCAACGGTAAGGAGTTCCAACCGAATTCTGCTCCCGTAGGAAGCATAGTTGAGTTGTAGCCCTAATAGTAGCCCGCTGGCTTTCGGCCATTAGCAGTGTAGCCTACCACTCCGAGGAGAGTGTACACCCTCAATCTAATACCTCACTTGTTCTCCCGTAGATAGTTCGAAAACGAATAAAAACTTGGTGTTTTTATGCGTGCTCTGCCGCACGCCCTATCAACGGCCCCCATGGGGACGTCCAGAACCTTTGTCTTGTTCTGACCCCGCGACTTATGGCTCCCAGTAACACCCTTCCTGCTCTACAGTCTGCGGCAAACAACTTCATTGAAGCTCTCAGTGGATACGACAGTCTCGCTTCACAGAAACTCTTGACTAGGATTCAGCACACTGCCCTCAATACTGCAATTGACCGCGCTGTAAGTCATTGCCCTTTACTTTCTTTGCGTACAGCCTGTGGCTTACCTGTTATAAAGGCAGGCTTTGCCGGCACGTATCCTCAAGCCATCGGTCATGTTCATCAGGCTTCCGTTTGCAATAAGCTCTACCAGCTTCGTTCCTTCGTCCAAACCGCCACCAAAAACGGTTTTTCCGCGCCCACGGCGCACCTGAGCACTATTGACAACGCGCTCAAGCCCTACAAGGCGAAGGAGGAGGAAAAAGCTCGCCACACTAAACACGTACATTTTCTAGCCCTTTGACAACATTCCTTTCTTTAATCTCTGCATTCTTTCAGACTGCCGGCAAATCCGCTGCCACCGTTGAGTCTGAGGACGAGTCTGGCGATGAGAAAAGTGTGTCCGACCAAGTTTGTGATTCCTCGTCTACTAACGAGGTATTTTCCTTGGTTCAGAGATTTGGTTGCTTATCTCACGGCTCGTTGGTCTTCAGCTCGACACCGACAAGTCGCCCGTGGGCGCTACCATTACTCCTGTCCTGGCCGCGGCCCTTGGTACCGACTCCCGTGCTGGATCTGGGTTCGTTCCCAAAGAGTTGCATTTCTCCAAGAAGCCCGCGGGTGAAAAGGTTCATCTGTTAAAGACGTTTTTCCAACCCTTAGATTGCCTATGCTCTGGCAGGTGCCCGTCTGTTCATTTTGCAGCTCTACTTTCCACCATTTACCGAACTGCGCACTGAAAATCCTCCAGGAGAAGCAAATTAAGAACGACAAGGCTATCAAGAACAATACCAAGGAAGCCATCGTTTTAGATGAGACTCTGGATCTGCCCTTCAAAGACCTCTGCAAGGTATTTATGCCTTGGTCTGTCTCAAATCATTGCTGACGCTTTCACCCTTAGAAACATCCCACGGATGAGAAAGCCAATGAGGACCATCGCGTGAAAAAGGTATGTACCCGACCGCAGGCTGTTGTTTCTAGCTCACGATTGATTCCTCAGTCGGAGCCCAAATGTCCCCTTTCGGTACGCCCATTTTTCTGTGCTGGCCACCGTATTGACTCTCTTATCAGGTGCCTGCTCCTGAGGAGAAAGAACCTAGTTCTTCTCGCAAGCACCATTGTAACAATGCTAGTCATGTGTACGACGCTGGTCAAGACTTCACAGTCCCTGGTAAGTCACTTCTTCCATTGTCCTTGTGATCGTCTATAACGCCTGCGGCTGACTTGTTTCCAGGCAATCTCAAGTCCGACATCTCGGATGAGCTCCTCAACGTTGCCCGTCAACTTGCCCTCCCTGACGACGCTCCTCCCCCTGACAGCAAGTTCCGCCGTCATCAAGTTAAGGAGCTTAAACGACAAATCTACGTCTGTGGCTACAAGCTCAAGCATTTCATCGAGCTGCGCAACTTCTATGCTGGCAAGATGACCAAGCTTACTATCGAGCCCGAGGGTGAGGACGATGGAGATGATGTGGAGATGGTGGATGATGACGCCGAGATGGTTCTGTATGATTCAGGATCAAACATCTCCATCTTGACTGACTCCTATTCCAGATTTAACTGAAACACTCCTTCCATACAACCCTTTCCTTTTATCGAATAGCTGCGCTTCTGCGTCCTTCAACAGGACCTACTACACACTCCAACAGTGCACTCCATGGACTCCTCTTACTATACATGTCCTCTAAGGACCGCTAAAAGTTTCCCTTGATCATTGTCGTCTTAGCAGTACTTGACAAATTCATTTGTTTGACAAGTCTACCTGTCTCAGCAAGATCAATTCTGCCTGTGGGCAAATCAAATCACCCCATGGCCTACTTAAGAAACTGTACTCGTGTTTTCCCTTGGAGATTCCACTGTTAATACCTCTCTTCAACGAACTGGCCTATATTATATGGTGTTTCCACGCATTGAGCTTGTCAAGTATACACTTTACTGGTTGGAAGATTCCAAAGTGCGTTTTTTGTGCACCCCTGCGGCCCTTATCCCAGATACTTTAGCCTGGTCTTCAGCCTGTGGCTCGCTGTCATCACTGTGAGTCGTCTAACCTAGCCTGTGTCATATACTCTTGGCTCCGCTGCTGTCACTTCTGTGAACGCTGCCTCCTTCGTGACTGTGAATTTCGCAGCTGCGCGGGTGTTCTATGCCTATTTGCAACAGCACCGCACTGAGATGGCTAGAGGTACTCCTACTACTCCATTGTTCACGCAACACCCTTATATTATCTACCGCTTTTAGACTTCCCCTTTGGTCGAGACAAGTATGCTATCGAGGAGCTTCGCCCCTTCGTTCCTGACACGCATGCGTTTCTCACCCGCTGTTACTTTAATCGAGTCCGTCGTCAAATCAAGGACAAGATTTTCCATATGTCGGATGTAGATGCACTACTGCGTCTTGGTACCGAAGTCTGGGCCAAAGGATATCACCCGAGACTTCAGAGTCAGAATTAGATGAGGAAGAGGAAAAGTTTGGATTAGACCCCGAGTCTGAAGACAAAGGGCTGCAGGTGTCTAAAAGACTACAGAAGCGGGCCGCGGAGCTCAAATAATGAGTGATGCGGTAAGCCTGTAAAGGCTGAACCGTGAGAAGTGGACCTGCGGGCAATTGAGAAAGAAGTGTTAGACTTACGGATCAAATTGAGGGTATATAGGAGCGGGAGCACCATCAGGTAGCAACTGCAGCACGTGAGTATTGACATAGTTGAGGACCTGCGGACTCCTCGAAGTCTTCTGGTGTCACCTGTAGCCGCACTTTGTCAAATAACATGTCTTTACCCTTGTATCTCTTAGTGGCCTTTGTATTAGATGAGTTTTGGTCATCGTTTATTAGATCTGCCAAGGTCTCTGGCGAGATGTCAATGAACCTGTGGATGTTTGCAGGAATCTGAATGCTATGCCGCGCTTCATAAGGAATAACTCGAAACGCTGCTATCCTATCTTGGAACATAGCACCATTCATCTCTGCTACGAGATACGCTCCCCCCTTGGTTCTTCCAACTACAACCATGGGTCCGAGGTACTGTGGCTCCATTTTAGCATTCAATGACTTCTCTACTTCGGTGTGGCGCACCAGAACTAGATCTCCTGGTTTGAAATCGTAATTCTTTATCACATTCTCATTATATCTTTCATATTTTTGTACTGATACATGCTTGGCATGATCAACTCGCTGCCTCATCTGCTGCACATTTTGTATATGCTTTGCTAAAGCCTGCGCTCAAAAGCCTATCACCTTGGAGTCGGTCAATACCCGACCCGGCAACTCAACCAACCAAGTAGCTTCTTCAATATCCAGCAGCAATATTGGATGTGCCCCTGTAACCATGAAGTACGGTGAACAACCCAATCCCTTTCTGATTGTAATGCAATCTGCCCAAAGTACTAGGTGGAAATACCAAAACCATTTAGCTGGATTTCCTCCCGTTGCTTTGTACAATGACTGCCTCAGTGAAAAATGGCCGTTCTCGATCTTGCCATTGGCTTGGGAATTATATGGCGATATGAAGATATGCGGTATGCCATATTTCTCCTTCAACCATGCTACAGCTTTCTTGAATTGCTCTGCATTGTCCGTTACAAAGGTCTGCGGGCAACCCCACTGACATATAACATCTTCTAATAAGAACAATCCAAGGTTCTGAGCATTATCTTTGGTCAACGGGCGGCCTTCAATCCAGCTGGAAAGTGAGTCTCTAGCATCGACTGCTAATCCACACTTGTTTGAAAGTTTGCTCATTACCATCACATCTACATGAACCATTTGAAACAGACTCAGTGTATGGGTAACCACTGGTGGTATTTTCAACAGTGTATGCTGCCGCTTTTGGCATATATGGCACATATTAACATACCACGCAACATCTGTCTCAAAACCAGGCCACCAGAATCTCAGTCCTATCAGTTCTCTAGTTGCAAAAATCCCGCGGTGTCCTAGACTGTCATGTGCAGCCTTCATCATGTACATCCGGTGTTCTTTGTCAACCACTAACTGATGTGCGGTACCAATGGATTTGCGATACATCCTCCCCCCTTTCAAAAAGAAATGTGAGGTGAATCTCATAAATGCTCGGTATTCCTGGTCATCATTCATACCCGCGGGCCGTTCCAATTGCTCTGCTAACCATTTCTTAACAAGCATTAACTTGTTATCCTGTTTCTTTACTCTGTCTGACCTATGTGTCTCCACATAAGGCTCTCTCTTTTCTGCATTCCACCTCAGCTCAAGATCAGGTATCAACGGCTCCGTCGTTTGCACATATTGAGGAATCGGCAATCCCGCGGCCTCATAGGTATCCTTGCGACTTTTGCTAGCAGCATCCTCGAAGCCCACAGCCATGAGTGTTTCATGCCGGAAGTCTTCAATGGACGTCGCCTCCACTTCCATTTGTAGGTAACCACCTCTTGTATCAATTGTATGCTTAAACTCTTCAAAGTCCAGCAGCTGTGGCCCATCAGGGTCTACATCCTCATGGTCCTTGGGAGGTTTGTTCTGGTCATAACCCTCCTCAGAGTTAGGGAATATTTCATCTCCTGGGTGAGGGTCTCTACGAGACAACCCATCCGGGGCGAATCTTTCTCCTGGCACATGTTTCAACTTGAAATGGAACATTAGGATTTTCTCAATCCACCGATTAATGGTCGCATTAGGACCCATGCCTGGGTTCTTCAGCATCCCTTTAATATATAGTGCATCCGTCTCAACTACCAGCTTCCGAACACTGAAGATCCAATAGTACATGGCCTCTAGTGCTCTCATTAAACCATAGAGTTCCCTCTTAGGCTGCGAGTAATTGGCTTCCATCTTTCCAAGCGTAATTGAAGCAAAGCGGGCATAGTATTTAATTTTGGGGTCCTGCGGGTCATATTGGAATAGAATGATCCCAACTGCCCTCCAAGATGTATCCACTTGTAATACTATTTCTGAATCCCAATCATAATTCAAGGTTTTCAGTGCGGGACAATCCTTCAACGCTTCTCTGACCTTCTGCTGAGCTTCATCACAAGCTGCGGTCCATACGAATGGCACATCCTTTTTGGTTAACTCATTTATAGGCGCCACTTTTTTCAGCGTAACCCTCAATGAAATTGCGCAATACACCAACAGTCCTGAGGTAAGCTTTCACCTGTGAAAAATTGGCGCATGGACCCCAATCATTGATGACTTTAATCCTGTCTGGATCCGCAACTCTGCCTTTGTACGAACAGATATGTCCTACTACTGTGAACAAGTCTGCGCACAATATCAACTTCTTACCTGAGAATGTTCCACCAGCAAAGGCCATCCATGTAACAACACAATTCAGGTTCTGACAGTGTTCTCAAACAAATCTTCTAATGCTGCGGTTCTCTGGTATCTGCTCATAATCTCCATCTTTAGTTTCATACCGTGGACTGGTATGTCGTCAATGTAAGGGATAGTTACATGCGGAATCTCCTCCCTGAGGACGTATGTAACATCATCATGGAAAATGGGCACAGAATTAGTCCATCCCATTGGCAACTTTACCAGTCTCATAGCCCCAAAGGGTGTCTGGAATGTGGTATAGTCCCTAGATTCTTCTGCTAAATCCCTATTATCATATCCAACAAACATATCCAACGCGGCACCACAGGCTCTTCCTGCAAAGTGCTCTGCCAACTGCTCGGTACCTGGTGTTACTCCTGAGTGTTGAATGGTAACCTCATTCAGTCTCTCCAAGGAGTGAACAATTCTCAAAGACTTTCCATTTTTCTTGATCATCACAAAAATGGGAGATCGGTAAGAGGAGTTAGATGGTTCATAAACACCCATGTCAATTTTGAGCTTGATGTTTCGACAAAATTCTTCAAAATGTCCAGGAGGAATCGGTATCTGCGAACACACCCACGGAGTATGTGGCACAACCGGCATCTCTACTGGAGGGAAAAATTCGTGCTTGAACTGTCCTCTTTCTGTCTCATCCCATGCAAAATGGTCATTATGCAACATCATGAAGTGATGTACCAACTTCACTTCCTCTGGCTCTAGGAAATCGTCGTTGTGAGAGGTGTCAATCGCTTCCTGACACTCCACGGTGTATCTTCCTATTGGAACAAACTCTGGTGGGTTCGGATTCAACGTTGGCATATCTTGCAACGGATCCCCAGTAATGTTCCTCTCAATTCTAAACTCTGCAGGCAAAAATCCAAGTATGGGTTTGATTTTATCTGCTACCAGCTTGTACTTTTTCCCCAGGAACATATATTCGATTTTGGTAGGGTCCGTGGCTGGTCCTGCTGCATCCTCCACCTCAGTGTGCATCATTTGTTCCCTTGGTGCAAATGGTACCGCTGGTGCCGACTTTGATCGTTGCTTTCCAAGTGGTCCGTGGGGCCATTTGGCATCTGCATTAGCCCATAAATTAACCAAATTTACTTTGCACACCATTTTACCAGCGTGGTAAGGTTTCTTTGCTCGGGTAGGCTGTTTAGGCTTACTAGGAGCGTCTGCTTGATCAAAAAGAAAGACTTCAATTCCTTTCTCAACCTCCGCTTCGCCCAAATACTGTTGTAATAGGGCCGCAGCTGCAGGGTCCTTTTCAACCACTGACTGTGATGCACACAAATATGCCATCCTACGATCCTCTTTGGTAGCTTTTAAACCTTCTTTTGGCTTGCCATATCCTACACACACTAGTTCTCCTTTCTCATTGTAGTCCCAGGTGGTCATTACTTCTCCCCCATCCTCGAGATCATCGAAGATTACCGAAAATCCTGGACTGTACTAGCTTGTGTGCTACTGTGCGCGGCAGTCTCCTTATCATCTTCGAGACACTTCTGGTGCCTGCGGGGGGTACGTCGCAAACATACTCTTTCTCCCTGTGTACGGGTCCGTAATGGTGATCTCAACATCTCCATTCCTTTTGTTGGCATGAATAGTTTCTGCCAACATTTCGAACGGTCTTCCTAGAAGAACCTGATATGGTGCGACTCTCAATATATGCACTTGTAAGTACAATATGATGTCGCCAAATTGGAATGGCACGTTCTTCGACAACCCTAGTGTCCTTTTGACTTGTTCATTCGCACTCTGCATGAGAATGGACATCTGCGGGTCCCACGACATCCCAAGTTTTTCCGCAATTGTTACATTCATGGACACAATTTGTGATCCACCATTGCTAATTGCTTCAACCTGTTTCTCTTTCACAGTCGGATACAAACATCAAAGCTGTCCTGATACAGGGCTCATTGTGACCATAATATCCTGTGGCTTCTCGCCGGGTTTCAAGGAATCAAAGTACTGTTGTACAGGATCTCCTATTATAATGCTACCTTCTGCCAACTTGTGGTCTGCAGTTGTAACAATTTGAGGGAAAGTGTCAAACATCAGCACTGAAACCTCATTTCCAGCTGCGTCTAGGGTTACTAGGTTCGTTTCTACTAATCTCACGTTAGGATCTTCATCTTCCTGACTATCAAGACCTGACTGCGGGTCATAATTTTCATCCGTGGGCACACTTGTAGTCATGAAGGTTTGAACCTTTGCTGCCAGTACGTCTCCTTCTGTGGTCTGAACAAAATTAGGCCGTCTGGGCTTGTTCATGCTTGACTCTAAAGCTCTCCATATCTTCGGATTGCTGTCGATCAAATGCCCGATCATGATGGGTACTTCAATACCCCGGATGGCATCGACAATGCCTGCGGTCGCCTTTTCCTCCGCGTCTGTGTCCTGCAGGGTTCTAGGCTTGCGCTTTCCTGGTATTTTGATCTTTTCCCTGGGCAGATCTACTGGCTTTCGAGGCAAGACCTCTGTAGGTGGAACATCCCTTAGGGGTGGAACATCCCTGAATGGCAGTTCCTTATTGAACTCCTGTCTAGGGGGTGAAACCTCACTCTCATCCTCAGAATCCTCGACTTCCTCAATGGTGGCCTTAGGTCTGGGCATAGGTTTTGGTAACCATGGTATCTCTACTACAACCTGTTTTCTTTGAGTAGGCTCTCACCCGCTCCTCTCTGGTGCTTTGCTCTGCTCTGTGGTTTTCTTGGAATGTTTACAGACGGCTGCTGGATTTTCCTCGGGAGGCTTCCTCCGCTGGGGAGCCCCCTTCATTGGATCTAATGAAAATCCGTTTCTTGACCACCTGCAGGCCCTTTCAAGCGAGTGACTAGTAAGGTTTGCAGGTCTTTCAGGCTAATGAAATCTGACCCGCTATCTTTCTCTTCCCTCGGTACTATCCGCAGCTGGTAATCCGACGCATCTCCACCAAAGTACGTGTCCATCATCTCATCATAGTTCTGACCAACTACAATGCAGCGGGAATAATACTCGTGAGCCTTCTCCTTAGGAGATTTGTGTGGCGGCTCCCGCGGTATGTTCTTCCCATTGTACAGGACGGTTCTGCCATTCACCACTTTAAAAATACCACTGACTATGTCTTCCTTTCAGTGTTCACAGTTGTCAAGGAAATGTCCAGGTTCGTAACAGTAATAGCACTCGTCGTGATAGCCCCCTTTTACAGCTCTATCCCTAGTAAAGCTAGGTCCAGCGCAAGGCCCTTGATCTGGTCCTCTAGAATAAGGTTGGTTAGGGCCGCAGTTTGCGCCTGCCTCTAACAACATCTTAATCTGCTGCATCTCTTTATGTTGGTCTGCCGTGAACTTGTCCATATGACCAGCCATCGTCTCTTTGAGCTTATCCGTAATTTTCTTAGGAAAAGTCTCTCGGAACTCTGCTTGGACTCGGTTCTGGGCTTGCACTGCGGCCTCTATTTTATCTATCCTGCCAGACAATTGCTTCAGTCCGGATGAGCCACTGTCAGCCCCGCCTTCTTGAAACATCACTGTACTCTTCTTGCCTTCTGACGATGATGCTATCTTCAGCCTATAAAAGGTTGTAGCTTTATCTTCACAGATTTTCACAGCTGCCACAATGAGATCTGACCAAACATATCTGTCTTCCTTGTCTACAGCCGGCGCAATATACACTGAACCAGGATTGGCTTTCTCAAATTCAGCTTTTGCCCTGATATACGAGGGTTGAACCTCCTGTGGCCTAAGCAACATATGTTGTTTAATCCTATCGGCAAGTTCTTCCGTCAGCCCGCAGAGAAATCCATTTGCTGCTTGACGGTTGGATATTCTAGGCTTTGGTTCCATCAACTGCTTGATCATGCCTTTGTAAAGTCTAATCCAGGCTTGAAGGCCCTTATAGTCAGTTACTTTGACTGGCTTTTTCGACTTCTGGAGGACAGTTTTCTCTAGCCTTGGGACTGATCCTTTTTCCACTTCGCGGTACTCAGGATACATATCCTCGATCTCTTCCTTGAACTCCTCCCATGTGTGTGGTGTGTCCGCGGTCTCCATAGCTTCCCACTGACGCTTCACAGATGGTTCACAGAAATTCATCGCAATCCACTTATTCTTCTTGTCTGTCGTCGCATTTGTCTTTAAAATGACCTCCTCTATAGCATTCATGTACCAAGCCAAGTTGTCTGGTTTCCCATCGAACTGTAAGGCATTTTTGCCAAAGCTGGATGGCAGCTTAGACGTATCAAAAGAGGCTGGTATTTTATTCGGCTGTGCAACGACTGGAACTACTGGTGGTTGTACTGGAGGTACAACCGGGTTTTGTGCAGGTATGTTTTGCACTGGTGGTTGCTGTCCCGCGTTTACAGGAACAGGATTTATGTTCTGACTGGCTGGCGAGTTTGAAGCACCCTCCTTAGTCATGTCCAGATTATCTTCTGGGATGTCCGAAGTAGGTGATGGGAAGCCGCGGTTAAACAGTAGTCCGTCCTCTATTTCTGACTCGACGTCTATTGAGTCTAGACACAATGTAGTACTTCCCGTGGAACGTCCTCTGCTGGAGTTACTAGTGTGTCGGGTCTTTGTGGAAGGTGGGAAGTATACTGGCTCAGGTATAAGCGAACGTCTGGATCTATCCGTTGTGTCCTCGGGAGTGTGCTCCGACAAATGGATCTCTCCTAGAAGTGTGCATCTACCTGATCTTCCCCTCTTGCCTGGTGAATTCAATCTTTCAGACGTGATGTCCAATTGATCAGGCTACAGTTTACTGCTTCTAACTGCACCTGCACTGCTAATGTCCTTTTGGACCTGTTGTTTGCCTTTCGACAAAGGTTCGTTTCACAATTTCAAAACTGGACCCTCGTGGTGGGCTCCAGATGAAACGGTGTGCTTAACTATAAGCTAGAAATGCGACTATTGTTGGATGCTAACAAACACCACAACTAACAACCACACAACCAACTACTATCACTCCCAAAGAACAAGCGCGCTCCCTTGGTGAGTTCGGGTCTGAGTCGTAATATGCGACTACTGGTTTTGAAACCCAATGTGATAATGAATCTTCACTAATCTGACTGACAACAATGCCCATGGCACTTCAACTATGCAGGATTTGTTACGGAACAATGCCCCGCGGCCTTGATGAACGAGTAATATATGTGGTTTTTGGGTGGATACAAGACGAGAGGAAGACTAATAGATAGTTCATCTATGTCAGGGCAGAGTTTGTAAGGTTTCAACAGCGAATCCTCTAATTGAGGTCACAGATCCTGCTTCCAATCACTCTCACAACAAGCAATTCTTGTTGTAGACCTTGGCTTAACCTGCCACAGGTACCTTTCGCTCTACTTCAAGGCTTAAGCACCTTGCTGGTGACCAAAATGATCTTCCTGCTGGTTACCGAGGGCAATCTCAACCACGGATGCAACTAGCAAAGCAGATGCAAAGCAACAAGCCCACTCAGGTAGGTAAACCTCTCTTTTATACGTGAAGACCACCTGTGGGGTCGACAACGTGAAGCTTAGCTTCTTAACTCGAACTGAACCAGAGCCAACAACCAAACTTCGATTTATAGACACACTACAAACAGAGGTAGATACTACTCTCTGCGAGTTGGCCTGAGAACAACCGCAACAATGTCCGCTGTGGTGTACTGCCTTCCGCAGGGTCCTCGAGCCCTATTTATACTACTGGAATATAGATTTACATGTGAAAAACAGAGAGTGAAAACAAAGAAAACAAAAGATGTCCATGTGTATCTGATGCATCATCACAGGCCAAGAGAAACCCTTCACATGGTTCTCACGTCCTGATTGGGGAGCTTGCTCCCCGATTCTATCAAGGGAGACAATTTGCAGATGATGGGATCAATGAGCGAGAGAATTTTGCACGTGTTTGGTTCGGAGGCTGTGTGCCAATTTCCCATGAGCCAAAATTGAGAAAAGACAGAATGCGCGCCGAGCGCTGAGCGGTTCGAACTCAGTACGCTTTTTCGCGACCTAATTTTTTTGTAGATGTTCAGCCTGTGGCTGTGGTTTGACTTCCCATGCTCGTAAGTTAGGCAAGAAATCAAAGAATTACGGCCTCGGTCGTTTGAACTTGCAACTCATTCACCATCAATACAATGTGAAAACCAGATATAAATCCAGATATGAAAACCAGACATAAAACCAGATATGAAAATCAGATATAAATCCAGATATGGAAACCAGATATGAAATCCAGATATAAATCCAGATATGAAATCCAGTTATAAATCCAGATATAAAATCAGATATGAAATAATCTTGGTTGCCCCATAATAAAGGACCATTGACCACTCCTTCCTTCTCCTTCTTTCCACTTCTCAAATGTGTGTTCACAGTCACTATACCTTTCTTCAGCTGATTTCTTCAGAAATAACTATTTAGACACAGGCTTCTGTTCATCTAGGGATGCTTGGCAACAATTCTGGGACTCTTGAGCTATCTGGCTTGCTTCTGGGACTGTTTCTAGGACTCTTGAGGGCCACAGATTACAGGTCTTTGTTTGTTGTAGATCAAATTTACCCTCAGAATTGTCCTTTGGGTAGCTATTTTCACATAGAAATTTCGTAGTGATAGGAACTTAATGTATCCAGGATGGCCTGTGCTCTGAACCTAAATCCCATTGCTTATGGTGCAAAGAGAGCCTGAGAAAGAGCAGCTCATCTCAAGGCTGAGACAGCTGCTTCTTCTCTGTATTTGCCTACTGTTGATGAGATGTTGTGTCGTAAATGGCCTGAACCCTTTCCAAATCACCTGAAGGTGGTCGTATGTCAATTTTGTTCTACACAATACTTGTTGCAACTAACAATTCTTTAGTCCGTCTGACTCCACCGTTAAATGATCACAATCGGCATTGTGCTGCTACTGATGCAGTGCCAGGTGGTAGCCAATCTCGTATCTCCATTCGTGCAACTTGCCCTGACACCCTGCTTCTCAATAATTTATCTGATGACATAGTTCTGAATTCTCCAAATTTGGCTGGTTTGTAGCAATATCTCAGGTTAAAAAACTTAGTAGTGTAGCTTTCTGAAATTTTGGGTGGGCCTGTCTACAAAAACCAGTTACAGAGTCACTGAAGATGCTAGAGGCAGATACTACCCGTAGGGCAGAACATGGATTTCAATTAGGTACTTATGATATGAATCTTAGTGAATATGTATTTGTAAATTAATTAGACGACTCAGAATGCACTGTAAAGCCCAATACTTGGAATAAGCAGCGAGCTCCCCTTAAGTATCCGTGCACCGGAATACAAAACATATTTTGGGTATATGGTAGGTGCCACAGGCTGCTGTCTGCAACCGCGGGCCCAGAACCTCTGGGTGCGGAGTTGAATCCACCCTCAAGAATAATGCTGCTATTCAAAGGGAGCCCGCGGGTCCGTACCTTGTTGGTCTGTACCCACGATCCCACTCTGAACTCCGGTCCAATGGAATAAATCCCATTGCTCCACTCTGTGTGCCTCTGTTTGTCACTCGGGACACGGCGCGTCTCCCCACATGTACTCTCTCTTCGTAGTTCTCCTCTGTAACTGTTCTCCGCTTGCTTCAGCATGGCCCGCAGGCCTTGCATTGACCTCGTGACCTAATGCCAGTCTGGAAGGATGGCCCGCAGCCTACGTAAACTGCCTGTGGCTGACTCCCTTAGCCTTCAACCCACTTGCTAGTACTCTGTAAGTCTCCAAAGACTTCCTCTGTGCAGTCGTTGGTCCTCTATTGTAAGATACAACTTCTGAATGATGACTTCTGGGGCTTTTGGGTATTTATCTCCTCTTTATGTATGACCAGTGGCCCACGGAGCACGCTAGACTTGATCTATACACTACAATCAGCAGCTCGGAGCTCACTCTGATCCTCCTTTGTATCACCGAACAGAAGTCCAGAGTACTAGTGATAGTACTACTAGAAACTACCTTGCAACTCTTATAATATGTGTTTGTGAGCGCAAAAATAGCTAGATGACGCATACTTGGCGGTGTGCCGTCTCAGTGAGGCCATTGGGTGGCACCAGATAAATTGCAGTGAAAATGAATGCACTGGACGGAAATGCATTTACTGTGATGCTCTGACCCAAAATCTGCCCAGAGACGGGCTCACTGTGGGGGTAAATACCTGTCAAATCAGCAGTTTTAGTCAATTTCAGGGGTGGATTTTGCCTCAGTGCAAGGCCATTGGGTGGCACCATTGAGCAGTGTGATGAAGACTGCGGTGTCGCTATTGGAGGATATGTGGTCCGAAGAGCAACAATGTTCGGCCTCTAGGGGGTAATAGAGCTGGAAGGTAACGACAATATGCGGGGGATAGATGTGGGCCATAGAGTGCGATGTGGAGAGCAGGTAGAGTGAGGCGACGATGATCTCCGCCCAGTGGGTTTACCTGTCGTGAGCCGAGAGACGGAGAGAGGAAAAATACTTTGTGGACGCTTGGCTCTATTCGTGAGGACGCTTCTTCAGATGTTGTTCACGATAGGTGGTGCACGGCAAAGGGAATCCTTGACACTCCTGAGAGCACGATAAAGACGGTTTAGACTGTGCCTGCCCCGACCCTTGGCGATAGAGAGAGAGAGAGAGGAGAGAACAAGAGAGAGTGTGTGTGTCCCGAGTTTATACAAGTAAACAACAACAGAGGTGGTAAGGCTGCAAGAACCACTCTTTCTGAGAGCTGAACCCCAAGAGATGTCTGTCTACTTCCTACAAATTCTTCTCCCTTTTATACCCTTTCCAGACCCGTCACGAGTCATTGCCCTTCTCCTTGAAACCGCCGACCATTGTGGGTGTCGTTTTGAGGGAGCCACGCGGTGCCAAACCTGGGAAGCCGTTTCCGGGATGGCGAAGTTGTTCTTCGTTCGCAAGAGAACGCGTTGAAGAGGTGCAGAACAAACCCTGTGAGCAGAAGAGGGGGTCCAGGAAGTGTTTCAAGGTACATCAAGGACCACCGGTTCACCAGAAGTCACTCCTTCATCGCAAGTGTCAACTTGGCGGTCCTCTTCGTCGCATACATGGCGACCAATTTGGGGTGCGCCTGGAGTCCTGTCTGCGATACTGTCCCTGTGGTCCTAGGAATCGGTCCTCATAGGCTGCTAGGTGTCCAAGGGTCATCACTACGTGTGCAGGAAACGCCCAAAATGTCCATGGTGACTGCGAATGAGCGGATTCTGGATTCGGTAAGGTCGTTTCCTAATTGGGAAGGTGTTGATGAGGATCGTTGAGAGCCCTCCTGGGAACGTTCTAGGGCATAGGGAGGCTCAGAGACAGCGTCGAGAAGATCCTATGGGGGCGCAGCGGCAGTGGAAATTATTTGTGCAATGCTGGTCGAAGGGGTGATACAGGCGAAGATGGTCGTCATCTGTGATCAGTCGATGGGAAGCGCATTGTTGGTGGTTGTCCTCGGGCAAAGATGAGCATTGTTGATTCCTGGCCTTTGTTTGAAGGGGCCATGTGGTGGTGTGGAGTGCGTAGCACGAACACCAGCCTCACACCTCCTTCATAGCTTTAACTTCGACCTGCAGGGGCGATGTTTGTGAAAGAGAAGAAGGGGCATCACTACCGTGGGGGGTATGTTGAATTTGTGCGACAGGCGAAGCTGACATTTGTGGCAGGTTTCGAGGTACCATTTAAGGTCTCGGTCCATCGACGGCCACCAGAAACGGTCCTGGAGCCTCGTCCGACAAATATAGAATCTGCGGTGGCCAAGTTCATCGTGAACTTATTTAAGGATAGAGCCGCGCTTCTCCCTTGGAAGCACCAGCTGGTGCTCATTGTGAGTGTCCCGTTTCCAAAGTGACTTGTCCATGAGGAAGTATCAGCTGGCTTTCCGCACGAACTGCTTGAATTCCGGCTGCTTCATATCCGTTGGCTTCTCCCATTTTCGCGAGAAACGCTCGGATCCGTTCCAGTTCTTAATCCTGGGCATCCTGTTTCTTGTGCCTCGGGATCTCATATATCTGATTGTCGATCATTTTTACGAGAACGTGCACAGGCAGCTGGTTTTTGGGCAATTCAACTGGTCGAAGGAAATGTTTGCTGTCCACGTGACTGAGTTCGACCCCTCCGATTGTCAACTTTGATGCCGGTATGGTTTCCAACAAGGATGCCTGTCTGGTCCTCTGCCAATTCAACACGTGAATGGCGAAGCCGCAGGCCCTGTCAATCCATTCTTCAACATCATCCTCTTCCTCGGGGTCCTCTGGTGCCGGTTTTTGTCGTGACAACCCGTCCGGGACTGCGTGGCGTTTCCCTGGGGTATGTTCCAACTCGAAGTCGAAAAGCAAAATTGCTGCGATCCACCGATTTATCGTAGCGTTCAGTTGAATATCAGGGTTGTTGAGCATCCCCTTGATATATTTGGCGTCGACCCAGACGAGTAAGTTCTTCACGCTGACCAGATACATCCGGTATGACTTCAGCACCCGGAACAACCCGTATAACTCGAGCTTCGCCTGGGAATAGCAGGATTCTCGCTTGTTCCAGGTGATTGATCCGAAGCGGGAGAGATATTTGACACCGTCCTCTCCCAGCTGGAGAAGGATGTATCCCATTTCCTGAAAAGAAGAGTCCACATCCAAGATACACCGCTGTCCAGACGCGTAGTCGATCTGTCTGAGTGCCGGGGAATTTATGAGGAGCTTCTTGAGCGCATCTTGCGATGCTAGCTCTTCATCGCCATATTGGAAGGGTACGTCTTTCCATGTCAGCTTGACCAATGGAGCTGCAACATCCGCAAAGTTCTTCATGAAGATCCTCATCAGTCCCAGCGTACCCAGGAAAGCCCTGACGTCAGTCAGATCTTCACAAGGGGGGCCAGTCCCGAATCTTCTGGACCTTTGACTCGTCTGGGGTGCATCCTGCATAGCTGCAAATATGGCCGACAACTTTTATCTTTGGCACCGCTAGGGTGGGGCACGGGTACGGGTAAAACCTGCGGGTTTCCGGGTCGGGTCGGGCGGGTCCGGGTAACGGGTCAGCGGTCCAACCGACCCGTACAATACCGTACCCGACCCGCGGTATCGCGGGTATTTGCGGGTACGATCATCGTTGGTGAGAATGCCAAGCATTCCCCGAGCAACAAGTGATCCCCAATCAGTTGACGGCAGCAAGACAAGGGACAGGTGATCCCCGATCATTGTTCTTTGTCTTCCTGCCGCCAACTACGCCTCGCAAGTCGTGATAGAATAAGGCTTTAGGCGGCGTCTAATTACATCAGCTCTGTTTTTATACGATACCACGGATTGCAGCCAAGGCAAATTTGTTGCCTTCTACCTAGCAGCATCTAACAAGGAAATGGGATGCGGGCGGGTATGTGTTGCCAAGAACCGAACCAACTGTCATGCCGTGGGTCATTCTTTGTCGCACCACACACCAACGCACTGACCAGTACAGCAGACGCATCGGCCTCAGACTGGTTTGGGCTTCTTGATATTGATCTTCCTTCTGCGCCGTCTGAGCGTAACCATCTCGAGCAGTATCTGAGCGAGCCGCTTGAGCCTGGTGTCACGGAACCGCTCAAGTGGTGGTGGGAACGGCGTCATATCTGGCCGGAGCTGGCACGGATGGCGCTCGATTACCACAGTGTTCCTTACGGGAGGTTGGAAAGGACGAAGGAAGGACTTGACGCCAAGGTTTAAGGTGTGGGTAAAACAGCGCACATGATTTTCTGGCTGAAAGTTGTTGTGCGGACCGTTGCCGAGAGCAGTGTTTTGGGTATCGTTAACAGTCGCATTATCGCCCGTCCATGAAAGCACCTAAAAGTGTGAATGAATACTATTATTGAAACTGAATGAGTCTGAAAAACATACCTTGTTCTGTAGACCAAAACGCTCCAGCATTGCATCGAATTCACGGGCAAGAACTTCCCGGTGTGAGACTGAGAGTTGGGATTAGAATGTGAATGGCACCAAAATTGAATACGTACCTCGGGGACCTCGAAAACGTCGAGCAAAAAGACAAGCGGCTGACCCTCGTGTTGAAGATGGACCGTCCATGCAACAAAGGCCCGATGATTCGGGGATGTCCAGGCGTCTGTTGCAAAACTAACCCGACCGTTATAGTTCTATGTACAGAATATTAAGAAGGTGCTTGAGGCAAGAATAAACAACATACGTCAAGCAGATTAACAATGCGTTGGGAGCAACGATTGAATGCAGCGTTGAGGTCACGACCAATAGTACGGCGGCTAGGGATATTGTGCTCAGGGCGGCCAGCCAAAAGCAGCTCTCGGAGTTCACGGTCTTCCATAATCCTGAACGGCCGATTAGCCTCCGCAAGCCAGCGTACAATGTGGGCGCTAAAACTGTTAGCATTTGGCAAAATACACTTTAGAAAACGTACCGGAATTTGGGCTCTGTGTGTGCACGGTGTGTTACCTTAACTGGACGCTGACCGGTGCGCGCAAACGATGCAAAAATATTCCCATCGCGAGGTGAATTACTGGTAGCAGCACCCATGAGGCAGGCCTTGACAACGTCCTTGCCCCAACATGCCTCAGCGTGCTTCTTGAGATTCGATGTCGAAGAGCGATCTGATGCCGGCTGACCATCGAGCTTGGTTTGGTACCTATGGACGCCCTTAAACCCTAAATTACAGCACAATCAATAACATAACCGAACAATGAAATGTAATAAAGACACGTACCAGAGCGCTTCTTGCAACCACCCGGTGCAGTGCAGGAGAACTGCTGGAAGACACGGCCATTGTCGTCCTTCTTTGTCACCACATTGGCGTCAAAAAACTGGTAAATTCCGGATTTCCAGTTGGCTTTAACGTCGTCTACAGGGCTGTCAGACTGTGGGTGTAGAATGATAAAAACCATGGCGCACCATCAACCTCTCCACTTGCACTCGAGTGCACACTGATTACCTCCTCCTCGGCAGAGGCAGATTTCTTTCGTCCTGTGAATGTCATCATGATTTTAGAGTACGGAAATTCTTAGGTATGGAGACTGACCAATAGCGCTGGCAGCGCTTGCGATTGATTTAGCGGTGTTCTTGGCTTTCTTCTTAACTTTCTGGATGGTATCAGAGACCTTGGATCGAATGCTGGAAGCTCAGGAGGCAATGGAAGACGGCATGGGGGAAAAAAGTGAGAAGGAACGCTCGCAAAATGTGCATTTTATACCACAGAGACTCAACTCCTGTCGCGCATAGCTTTTGGCGATCGAGAGTGACGGTTGTACCTTATGCCGCAACTGAATTGAAAGGTGGTGCCATGACAGGGTCGTTGGAAGGTATGCATGACAACAGTAAGTTCCGGGACTGAAATTGGGACTGAAATTTCATCCGTTCAAAAAGAAATAACATGAAAAGTCAGCGTCGCCTTGGGAGCAAGGAGCTTAATTCACAGTTAGGAGCACGTCAAACATAGCACCATAATACATGGTGCCTTGAAGAATTACTTGGAGATGAGAAACTCGAGAATACTTGAGGCATGTCTCGCAGGCTTCAAGAACTCTTTTCAAGCTGTTCACCGAGTATTGTCACCCTGAGTCCGTCTGACAGAATGTTAGTTGACTGGTGTTGACTGACCCGACAGCCGGAACGATCGGTTGTGGAGCGTGAGACTCAGGAGGTGTAAACTCGGGTTATGATGGAGAAACACTATTCGGGACCACTATATTCGGTGGTGGGAATTTCACCACAGTCAGTGCGTTGGTGTGTGGTGCGACAAAGAATGACCCACGGCATGACAGTTGGTTCGGTTCTTGGCAACACATACCCGCCCGCATCCCATTTCCTTGTTAGATGCTGCTAGGTAGAAGGCAACAAATTTGCCTTGGCTGCAATCCGTGGTATCGTATAAAAACAGAGCTGATGTAATTAGACGCCGCCTAAAGCCTTATTCTATCACGACTTGCGAGGCGTAGTTGGCAGCAGGAAGACAAAGAACAATGATCGGGGATCACCTGTCCCTTGTCTTGCTGCCGTCAACTGATTGGGGATCACTTGTTGCTCGGGGAATGCTTGGCATTCTCACCAACGATGATCGTACCCGCAAATACCCGCGATACCGCGGGTCGGGTACGGTATTGTACGGGTCGGTTGGACCGCTGACCCGTTACCCAGACCCGCCCGACCCGACCCGGAAACCCGCGGGCTTTACCCGTACCCGTGCCCCACCCTATAGATTGGCTCGCAGTGCAATGATCAACCTAGGTTGCAATCCTGCTGACCCCACTTTTGCCTTCCCAGATCTCAAAGATGAGGATCTGTATACCAAGGATGTAAATCACTTCCATCAACTGGGGGATGGCAGGAGAAGTGAGGGTTATGTTGGAAAGATGCAAGCTGACAAATACATATGTGGACACGTTGTGCATGGAGATGCACAGCCCATTGGTATGGTGTTGCATGGTTTCAGCTGGACTGAAACTATTTATCTCTTGGTCTTCATTGTCTTGTGTAGTTTATTTGTTCCATTATTCTCAGGTTATAAAACCTTACATACTTCCAGTGAATAATAATTACTTTCTTGCTTCACCCCACCCTTTTGGATTCTATATTCTCACAGACTATCAGATATTTCCTGGCTGAACTTTTCGGCCCAGTGACATTCCCCTTGATCATCTACAATGACAACCAGTCCGCCATCTCAATCATACATGGAGCAGTTTGAATGGAAAGAACAGTTCAAACAGAAAAAATGGTTCAATTGGGAAAAACACTTCAAATGAAAAAAAAAATGGTTCAAACAGAACAAATGGGTTGAACCAGGGAAAAACAGTTCAAACAGAAAAAACAATTCAAACTGGGAAAAAATGTTCCAAACAGAAAAAATGTTGTGAACACAAAAAATGATTTGAACTGGGAAAAAATGGTTCGAACGGAAGAAACGGTTCAAACTGGGAAAAAATGGTTCGAACTGGGAAAAAACATTTCAAACCGGGAAAAAACAGTTCGAACGGAAAAAACGGTTCGAACCGGGAAAAAACAGTTCGAATGGAAAAAATGGTTCGAACGGAAAAAACAGTTCAAACCAGGAAAAAACAGTTTGAACTGGGAAAAAACGGTTCGAACGGAAAAAACGGTTCGAACCGGGAAAAAATGGTTCGAACCATATTTCTCCTCTAATAACTCCTAGACTATGCATGGTTCGAACCGTCTTCACATTGGCAATGTAACGGTTCGAACTGGAACGCTGCGGTTGCTGCTGTCCTTCAGAAGGTAGGCCATCCCGTCCAGATAGCAATCCCACCTATCATAGATGGTTGGAAAGGCAAACAGTTATGGTCCCAATACATTTCTGATTTCCAGTTTGAGTGTTTTTCCTTTTGGAATACCGCCAGAAATAAAATTCGGCACGCGGTGGAATGCAAATGTAAATTCCCAAAAAAATATCTCAGCTCACGCATAGGATGCATGCCTTGGTTTCTGAGCCCATTTACCTGCATCCATTTAACTCTCTGCATGTACTCGAGGATAAAAATGCTAAGGTGGCCCGGTAACCAGTCTCAGATAATACTATCACCACTGGTCGAGCTACGATACATTGAGGTACACGAGGCATAGAAGCCATTTGTGATATTCCCTTCATGATGTCAGGCGGGATCTGAACGCCGCCACAGAACAATTCGGAACTTTGGTGTTCATTGGATAGATCAAAAAAACGCCCAAAGAAATTCGGCTGATTACTGCTTTCCCAACCAGTGAGTCACATTCTTTCCGCGAACGCAAACTTCGCTTTTTGCTTCTGAATCCATCCTACAAGGTTCAACATTTGATTCATCAAGGCCGACTCGAATATCTGACCACTCAGTTCCCGGTCCCCAATGGGTATTCCAATGGTGTAAACCAGTTCCGTAAAAGATTTGTACTGACCCTGCACGTTCCTAGTGGCTGTAATATCACCAAATGAAGGCTGCTCGAGCGATATCTCACTAGAATACTGCTCCACTCCATGAGCGAGTAAGTCGTCGATTTCAACGGAAGGGGAGGACACGCGACTGTGATTGCTGATTCCCAACTGCAAGGGTCGCTCGCAAGCGAATGCCTGGCCTAGCTGGAACTCCGGCATACCTAAGTATTCCATCGGTAGGATCACCTCATCGACAACGAACGTGTCTTGAATACTATAGGAGCCGTTCCATATCCGTTCCACTTTAAAGCGAGGCATGTCCCGCCGACTGTCTCCCCACTGAACCAACTCGTCACCGGGGTATGGCTACAAAGATTCCAGGATATCGGCCACGCTTTGACCGAGGATGTCACCAACTCGATGTGCAGGAGGTAAAGACCTCTCCCGTGCTTTATGTTCCTCGACGGCATTTGCTCGCTCCCACAGCATGAGACGAGTTGCGAACTCGGTCTGCTTGGATCGCGGGCAGACAATTCCCTGCTCCCCATCCAATGAAAGCTCTTCCTCACTGGCTTCCTCGAAGGAGTCCTCCTCATCTGAGAAACTCCGTCCCTTCAGGTGAGTCTGAAACCGTCTTCAATGAAGGCATATCTGAAGTAAAGAACTCAGATTCGGATCGAGCGGTTTCAATGATCTCGTTGAAAGGCCCATCCACCTCTGTATTCCAGGCTTCAGCGTCCGAGCTTAGCGTTCGCGAAGCGTGGCGATACCAGAGAAGCAAGTCAAACTTCTCATCTCGGAGGCATTCCTTCGATAAGACCAGATCTAAACCCAATACTGTATCCAACACGAGAACATTATCATACTGATTCCCTTCAGTTACGAAGTGATCCTCATCCTCAGGGTAAGCCCTTGTTAACGCAATAAGCGTGCTTTCAACTAAGGCATCTTCTAGTGTGTCCATATACGTTCTTCTGGTGAAAGACCAGCCGGGTTGAGATCTATTAGCTTGCGGCGCTCACGCGCATACCACAAACCGATCTGGAAGTCAGGATTTCTGAGGAGGTTGGACTCAATCAGTACGTCTTCATTCATTGAATGATCAATAATAACAAGACAAACCTCCGCTTCGCTCCGGGATTCCGAGCCAGGAGCGCAAGACGATTGCAACGGCAAATCTTGTCGCAGACAACAACATACCTCTATGCTTAGCAGAAATGACAGGCAGAGAAGAGAATTGAATTTCAGGCTGCCGTAAATTTACAGCGAGAAAATGGGGAAACACAGGATTGACATGAAAAGGGAGGTTTGTTTGGCATAAAATGTACAATCAAGGAGGTGCCGGGGTAAAAATTACCTTGCACCACGGCGGCAGTAGAAAATGCCGGATTGAGATGTTTTGAGCAGGGATTGACTTGCAAATATCGTAGGCACGAGAAACACAGCCTAGGGGAGTGTACAAACACCAGCGGCTAAGATTGATCTGCAGACTACCAGAACCAGACAACAGATTTGAGTTGAGCCCCAGTGTCAGACAGAAGCACTTGGGAACAAGAAAAGTAGGCGAAGGAATGTCATTCCTCCGACCGGCAACAGCGCCGCTTTTATACGTCAAGAATGCGCCGGGAGGACAACGTGGTCTCACAGCCTGATGAATAAGTTCATGCTGCGCCGTGGGCAGCAGCAGCCGCGATCTGCTGCGTCATGTCAAGGAAGGGCCGCGCACAGGTCAGCTGTTCCACCCTAAATGTAACGGCCAAGCTGAGAAGCACAGAAAGTTAACGACGGCAGGGATTAGTCCAAGAGGAAGAGCAGAGAGAAAGCAAAAAGAGTTAGGCACGCCGAGAATTTGTGGATTACGCAAGTGGCCGGCAGGAGAGAATAAAAAGTAGTGAAGCCTTACTGGGGAGCGCCGACTGTGTCGGCAGAGACCTTGCTTGACCAATGCTTTGATTCATATACCTCGTATATTAAGCAGATACCTCGTATATTAAGCAGATGCCTCGTATCAGTGTGCACCTGTTTGTTCTTCACATGCCACTGATTCTCGGTCTTTCCCGAGATGCAGCTACGTCCTTCCCACCAACTTCTTCTCTCCGCTGCAACTCCGCCGGATCCCAAACTCTGGATGCTTCCGCTGTCTATTATTCTAGGCGGCCCAAGGGGGTGTCAACTTTCAAAAATTGGACATTGGGTCGGTTATAGGGAGCTGGCAATCGATTTTTGATTTTTTTCCGATTTTTCCGATTTTCTTGAGAAGTTTCCCACAGTGGGGGGGGTCTGGCCAAAAAATTTCAAAAAATGCTCTAATGGATGTGTTCATTTCAGAAAAAATGTCAAAAAATTCCGAGAAAATATTCAACTTCACCATCAAATTTGCTATATCTCCCCAACCTCAGCTCGTATCAACCTGAAACCTTCAAATATCGATTCCCCACCCTTATTTACCCCCAAATTCGACCCGGTTCCGAAATTTTAAAGTTGGCACCCCCTTGAGGTGGCCTAAGCTTTGGACTGGCCGGCTTTCACTTTCTGAATTTTCAACCGAATAAATAACCTCTTCGGAATCTGGCTTCACAAGTGCTCTTTGGTCCTGTCTACTCATGGATTCGAATCGCCTCTATACCATGCATTTCCTCCCGGCTTGGATCGCTCTTCAAAGATTATTACTCGTATCTTATTTTATGTGCACCTGTTTACATCACCCCAGTTTAGGCCTCCTTTCCCAACCATGTTCTGTCCCTCAGCGCTCATCTTTAAGGTTTTCTCCATTAAAGCTGTTCTTTCCCGTATATTCGGTTCTAAATCACAATTTAGCTTTACCGAGCTCCACCATGTGACGTTCCGCCAATCGCTTGGTGCACATTCCAGCGCTCAAGGCCCACTCAAAAGACAGGGTTAACTGTAGCTCGTATCTCACTACGCTTTCCTTCTCCCACTATTACCACTCTGCCATTGAGAAATCGTCCTTCGGCCCTTCAAGCTCAACATTTCACTGAATGACAGTCCTGCGGTCTATCGAGCCTTCAATAGGAACCGCACACATCAGCTTATCCCTCTACTGCCATCCTTCGTCTGCTCTGCCTCATCCACACCGCAAAAACGACTGCTCTCAGATAAATCAAGTCCTCTGCAACCGGTAAGCGCTAAGACCAGCACTGTGCCCCCATCTCCCCTCACAACCGCTCAATCCAATTCTCGAAGCCTGTTCTTCATGGATCAAGTCTGCCATGCCATTCCACCGGGTCTCAAGACATCGCAGCAATGACACTGTCGAGGCGACTCTATTCAATGCTCTACTCTTGCCTGGGAATCCTTCGAGAGCGAGATTCATGGCAAGAGCTGTAAAGCTTTCGACAATACCTCATCAAGAGTATTTTGTATCGCTCCAGTCTGTGGCCTCCTTTACCTCTGACCCTGTTTCCGGTCGGCCGCCACGCCCCTCTGATCCGGTGCAACGCCGCGTTCACAAACAAATCCACCATGGAGCAGGACGTTGGGAAAATCAGTGGGCTGGCGTAGACGCTTTGAAGGTGCGTTCATATTGTCCCTACTCCCTCCTCAGCTGACCGAAGCTCCCCACAATATACAGTCCACAATTGCCTAAGTGCTAGGCCCCCTACATATGATTAATCCCTAAAGTCTAGGGGCCCCCGAAATCCGCCGGAATCTCGGCCAAAGCCTAGACTCTAGGGCAGAAATAATATTTTTATAATATTATTTGGCCTAGTGTTCAGGATTGAGCCCTTCATGCAGTGTGAGCAGAAAACATGATTGGTGGCTCAGCAGCCATAATATTACTCTGCCTAGCCACCTGGGCTGGGCTGATTGAGGGAAATAATATTCTACAGCCTGGAAAGCTGGTTTCAGCCACACAGTGGAGAAATATTATTGGTCCTAGATATATGGGCTCAGCTGAACAACCTTGCAGGAAGAAAAATATTATTTTGCCTGGCCACTTGGGTGCAGCCCATCAGCAACAATAATATTGTACAGCCTGGAAAGCTGGTTTCAGCTGCACAGTGGAAGAATATTATTGGTCCTAGATGCATGGGTTTAGCCGAACAACCTTGCAGGAAGAAAAATATTATTTTGCCTGGCCACCTGGGTGCGTCCCATCAGCAAGAACAATATTGTACAGCCTGGAAAGCTGGTTTCAGCTGCACAGTGGAAGAATATTATTGGCCCTAGATGCATGGGTTCAGCTAAACAACCTTGCAGGAAGAAAAATATTATTTTGCCTAGCCACTTGGGTGCAGCCCATCAGCAACAACAATATTGTACAGCCTGGAAAGCTGGTTTCAGCTGTACAGTGGAAGAATATTATTTGCCCTAGATGCATAGGTTTGGCTGAACAACCTTGCAGGAAGAAAAATATTATTTTGCCTAGCCACTTGGGTGTGGCCCATCAGTAACAACAATATCGTACAGCCTGGAAAGCTGGTTTCAGCTGCACAGTAGAAAAATATTATTTGCCCTACATGCATGGGCTCAGCTGAACCAGCTTTCAGTGGCCATAATATTATTTGGCCTGGCCACCTGGCTTCAGCCGATCCACTGGAATAATATTCTACAGCCTAGATGCTTGGGTTTGGCTGCATGCTGAAAAAAAATATTATTTGCCCCAAAGTCTAGGGCCTGGCCTGTCAGCCAAAATATTATTTTGCCAAAACTGCTGGGTTTTGCTGATCACCCCCTAATATACAACAGCCTGAAAAAAAAAAAAACACTTCATCCAGGATTGAACACAAGAACACCAGATGAACATGACATCAGCATCAGAGAGATATTTACCACTACACCACATCACCATTATATATTTTCCCATTTATGATGCCACATATCAGACCAACATCTCCCATCAATCCTGTCTATTTTGCACGCCTGTCAAATTAACCATCATTTATCGCTGGCTGTGGGAATTTATTTTGTGTTTTGTGTAACAACCAGGGGCTTGTTCCCAGAACTGTCAATACAGTCAGAGAGCCCTCGGCAAGCTCTATAACTTTGATTTTGACCATATTTTTAGATATGAACCACCAACTTCCTTTTTTGGCCACTACGCTTTTTGCCCAAAAAGGAAATTACAGCATTTTTCCCTTCCTTTGGTCAGAATTCAAACATTTTGGATGATCTAACACATTGGGTGGGATGAAATTCACCATAGAACATGATGTGAAGCATACCCAGAAGCACTACACCTCTGTGAGAGGCAGATAATGGGCAGAATGATTGATTTACCTCTGCAGGATCATATCTTCATCATATAGTGATACAGGCGTCAAGAAGACCCTCCAGACTACTATTGAGTAATATGAACATGTACTTATCACACTTGAATGGACTCCCAAGAAGTAAAAGAGCATGTTTTGATCCTGATTCACCATGCCATCATTGCTCCATTGCCAGATCATGCATCAATCTGCCATGTCGAAAACCCTATCATAGAACAATCACTATGTGCAAAAACATGTTTGATGGGCATTGGCCCACAGAGCTTAGCCATAAGCAAAGATCAAGTGTGTTAATGTGTTTCTATGCATTTTCACCTCACTTGCTCTGCCTACAAGGTTCAGAATCGTTGGAAAGAGTTCAACAAACATTCCACGGCACCTCCCAATGTCTGGACCCCAGAATTGTGCCAATATATGGGCTTGAAGCTTCAGAATGTCACATGACATTTTTCGCTTATTTAGTGAATAGGGAACCATTCAGAGCAGCTACTGCAAAATAAACACTTGAAATGAAAAGAGACATGATGAAAGATCAGTATTTAACTATATCCCAAGAAATCTGGCCAAGGTACAGGTAAATGGTATTTCCGAGTGCATGAGTTAAATAGCAGTATGAAGTGCAATGGACGAAAACACCATCTGGCCAAATCTTGTCCAAAATCCTTCAAATAAAGTGTAATATCTGTCTTTCATCATGTCTGTTCACTTTTCTACTGTTTATATCGCACTATTAGCTCTGCATGGACCCTAATTCACCAAAAAAGCGAAAAATGTCACTTGAGATTGTGGATCTTCAAAGACATATATTGCGATGATTCTTGGCTTTCTATGTTTGGATACCTTTTAATATTTGGTTTGAATATATGTCCCACCTTGTTCAATCATAGCACATGTAAAATTGGCTGAATAGTCATTCTGAGCATGTTTGCCTTTAATAGGGGACTTAGCAATGAACAATTGAGCTGTTCATCTCACTCATGCGTTCATATGGATGATATGGAGCCTAGGACTGTAAATGCGATGACCTAGTGGACTAGATGCTGTCACAGTGAAGCCATCATGGTGTTACAGAATATAGCTAGAATATGGTCTTCTGATTACTCAAGAGTTATTTTACCATGTGGAGGACATGTACATGACATGGGAATATATTGTAGTAGTGGTTGGATCGTATTTATTGCCCATGCTCCCAAGATATTCATGTTGAGAGGTGAATCAATCATTCTGCCCATTATCTGCCTCTCACAGAGGTGTAGTGCTTCTGGGTATGCTTCACATCATGTTCTATGGTGAATTTCATCCCACCCAATGTGTTAGATCATCCAAAATGTTTGAATTCTGACCAAAGGAAGGGGAAAAATGCTGTAATTTCCTTTTTGGGCAAAAAGCGTAGTGGCCAAAAAAGGAAGTTGGTGGTTCATATCTAAAAATATGGTCAAAATCAAAGTTATAGAGCTTGCCGAGGGCTCTCTGACTGTATTGACAGTTCTGGGAACAAGCCCCTGGTTGTTACACAAAACACAAAATAAATTCCCACAGCCGGCGATAAATGATGGTTAATTTGACAGGCGTGCAAAATAGACAGGATTGATGGGAGATGTTGGTCTGATATGTGGCATCATAAATGGGAAAATATATAATGGTGATGTGGTGTAGTGGTAAATATCTCTCTGATGCTGATGTCATGTTCATCTGGTGTTCTTGTGTTCAATCCTGGATGAAGTTTTTTTTTTTTTTTCAGGCTGTTGTATATTAGGGGGTGATCAGCAAAACCCAGCAGTTTTGGCAAAATAATATTTTGGCTGACAGGCCAGGCCCTAGACTTTGGGGCAAATAATATTTTTTTCAGCATGCAGCCAAACCCAAGCATCTAGGCTGTAGAATATTATTCCAGTGGATCGGCTGAAGCCAGGTGGCCAGGCCAAATAATATTATGGCCACTGAAAGCTGGTTCAGCTGAGCCCATGCATGTAGGGCAAATAATATTTTTCTACTGTGCAGCTGAAACCAGCTTTCCAGGCTGTACGATATTGTTGTTACTGATGGGCCACACCCAAGTGGCTAGGCAAAATAATATTTTTCTTCCTGCAAGGTTGTTCAGCCAAACCTATGCATCTAGGGCAAATAATATTCTTCCACTGTACAGCTGAAACCAACTTTCCAGGCTGTACAATATTGTTGTTGCTGATGGGCTGCACCCAAGTGGCTAGGCAAAATAATATTTTTCTTCCTGCAAGGTTGTTTAGCTGAACCCATGCATCTAGGGCAAATAATATTCTTCCACTGTGCAGCTGAAACCAGCTTTCCAGGCTGTACAATATTGTTCTTGCTGATGGGACGCACCCAGGTGGCCAGGCAAAATAATATTTTTCTTCCTGCAAGGTTGTTCGGCCAAACCCATGCATCTAGGACCAATAATATTCTTCCACTGTGCAGCTGAAACCAGCTTTCCAGGCTGTACAATATTGTTGTTGCTGAGTAGCCATACCCAAGTGGCTAGGCAAAATAATATTTTTCTTCCTGCAAGGTTGTTTGGCCAAACCCATGAATCTAGGACCAATAATATTCTTCCACTGTGCAGCTGAAACCAGCTTTCCAGGCTGTACAATATTATTGTTGCTGATGAGCTGCACCCAAGTGGCCAGGCAAAATAATATTTTTCTTCCTGCAAGGTTGTTCAGCTGAGCCCATATATCTAGGACCAATAATATTTCTCCACTGTGTGGCTGAAACCAGCTTTCCAGGCTGTAGAATATTATTTCCCTCAATCAGCCCAGCCCAGGTGGCTAGGCAGAGTAATATTATGGCTGCTGAGCCACCAATCATGTTTTGTGCTCACACTGCATGAAGGGCTCAATCCTGAACACTAGGCCAAATAATATTATAAAAATATTATTTCTGCCCTAGAGTCTAGGCTTTGGCCGAGATTCCGGCGGATTTCGGGGGCCCCTAGACTTTAGGGATTAATCATATGTAGGGGGGCCTAGTACTTAGGCAATTGTGGACTGCATGCACTGAGCTCCCCGGATCGCGTCCCAATCCGATGCAGTCCCTCGCATGCCCGCGCTCAGCACCGCCACCGCGCTGCCGAAGGTGCTTATGCACTTTTTACCAATACTACCCTAGGCGGAGGCGTCTCCGTGGCTTTTCTTTCCGACTTGGACGTAGTGTTTATTTTGTCTAATTGCATTACAACAACCAGTCCCCAATTCCTCACTCACTAAAAACAGTTTGATTTAGCTGTCGGTTTCAGAGTTGTGCCCTTTATCTATCCTACCTATAGACGTTCTAAACTTTGTTGATGCTCAACTTTGATCAAAATGAGATGCAGTCCGTTGCCTTCTCCCCTTTGCACACTCATCAAGTAGAATTCCGATTTATTCAGGCTCTGAATAATGAATCAATTGGCTCTTCCTCACCATAACGGTTTTACCTTCTGTTCTTAATGATTTTTCAATGTTCGCTTAGGCCCTCCAGCGAGATCAAGCACGGGTAACAACATAGTTCAATCTGGGAGTTTGTGTAAATCGTTCGGTTCTGCCCGGTTTTGAGTATCTAGAACCACGCAATATACTGAGCTTTTCCACTTCAATTGTGTTCAACTGGGAACAGCATGTGCTGAAGCGAAGTGAAGGCATGTCTTGTATATGTACAAACAGGTGTAATCAGACAAGAAATTTGTTGCGCCACTCATCGACGCGGTGGTGACCTGATACAATCTTCAACACAAGTTCACCAGGTTACTGCTGAGACTCACCTCAATCTTTGCGAGCCTTCTTCACCGGGCTCGCACCTGGATCCGTGGGCCGTGGCGGGGACCTTCCTTTTTCATGGACTCCCGCTTGACGGAGGCACAATGACACGCAAAGACAAGATGTCTGCGGCGTAGGTGTCCTTGCGGTCCGCTGTGATGCTCCAGTGGGCCAAGGGTACGGTCGCTCGAACAACAGCACCCACCAGCGACGACATGTACTTGGTGGGTGGGTGAGTTTGCCTGCGACATTGTACACGGGAAGCGGGTTCACCCGATGCGTTGATCGATGTGCTCTGAACCTACTATGGAAACCAACGGAAACTTATTCCCTAACTCAAAACCCAATAAAACCTCGAGAAGAGACGAATCTAATCACGAAGCCCCAAGAGAATGAGCAAGAACCAGGAAACTGGAAGTTCCAACAGTCAGACGAGTTATAGTCCCTGGCACAGAGCCTTGTAAAGGTTGGAGGGAAGGTTATGGTCCTTGTTGCAACGGAGAAACAGTGCTGTGTTGTTGCAGAAAGTGTAGGAACTCGCTTTACCGGCCACACAAGACAAAAGGGTAGGGTGGCAGACAGCCAAACAGTGGTTTTAGGAAGCAAGAACACAAGGTTCGACGGTTCCGGTGGGTTCCCAACAGTGGGATAGACGATTCAATATGCAAGACGCGATTCCAACGAGCCAATACGAGCCAGAGATGATCCGAGACAATTCAATAGTACAATTCGATACAATTCAAGGTCCAAGACCGGCGATTCAATACGATCCAAGGTCCAAGACCGGCGATTCAATATGATTCAATACGATTCAATACGATTCGAGATGTTTCCACCCAATAGAATATATGATATTCGATACAATTACAATCCTGAGATGGTAACTGGCTCGAAGACCCGGATACACCCTCTAGCGTGAACTGAGCTCACTTGAACTGGGGTGGATCGCGCGTTGATCAAGTCAGAAACCCTAGCTACTTATACTAGTCCGAGAATAAATATTACAAACAATGAAAATAAGAGAAAATGAGTCAAGACTCCGTTTATCTGTCTTGGTAAGAGTCTGGGTATAGTTCCTATTGGTTCCCAGCCTGAGCACGCCATTCCTACGCCATTCCGAGTGTATTCCAGATTACAGAGCATCGGGCTTTTTGTGTGGGGCCTGATGTAGGATTGATCCCCATTAAAGTCCTGGTCTCTCTAGCAGGGTCTCCTAGGTTTTTATTGGTGTCCCTCGAACAACTCTACCAGAACTGAGCAGTACTGGTCAATAGCTTTCGAATGATACCCAAGTTGTTGTGTTTCCGAGAAAGGGATCCAGAGAACTAAGTATAGTCCTTGTTCCAGGATAGTGATGCTAAAGATAGCATGGTTCCTTGGATGATCTTGGTGGATCGGCACCCCATTAGGGACGATCCCCATCGGTTTCCATCATCTGACAGAACGTGTCTCGCATTCTGAGCCAAACACCAATGAACAGAACGTGAACCAAGCTGAGCATAGGTTCCAAGAGATTCCCGTCGTAAGGAATCTTGTAAAATCAAACGAATATCCCCAATGTTTAACGTTGGACTGCACATTCTCCTACAGGTTTCAGAGTGAGCACCTGCCAGAGACCCCAAAGGTTACCCCTTTGTGATCCACTTGTTACTCTGTGGTCAACATCCTGCCAGCTACTTCGGGAACTTAGTACTGACACCAGTAGATGACATGCACGATGTTTCCATTAATGAAATGCGAAAATATAGTGTTTCCGTAGCTGGACACATCCACTGCATATCAGCGTGTCCATCATGTCGTCCAGTGCATCGCGGGCACTGTCGCCCGTGACAGGCCAGTGTTGAATTTTAAACTTGTCATCATCTGTGCACTGTTATCGAAAGGAGTTCTATCAAAAAAACTCGCACTTGCCATTGTCGTCAGCTGCTTGATTTTCCTTGGAAGGAGTGAATAAACATCCAAGTCCACAGAAGTGCAACAGACCTCGAAAAGTACGTGACGAAGCTTGATACTCTTTGGAGGCCTCTCCCTCACATCTCATATTCCTTGCCTTTTATAGCCTTCGGTCGCGATCCCAGCCATCAAAATATCCACGTTCTTCAATCACTACGTTCAAGGAGGTCCTAAACAGAGACCTACACACACCGAATAAAGAAAAAATTTGACCTAGGTCGAAATGTTAGAAGAAATTGGATCAACCCATAGCCAAATCAAGTTCAGGGAAAAAATGTTCTATCAGTCAGTCAGAAATTATGATGGAAAAGGCTGCCATCAGCAGCTCTTTCAAACTTGACATATTTATTGAATATCAATGAGATATGAAAGGGAAGCTGAATGTTCATCTTTCATCAGCCCTTTCAAAGCACTGGAAATACCAACTTTCTAAGGAGTCAAAAGGTGCATTGAGATGCTTTCTTTCGTCATTTTATGAAAGATTTGCCCATATATGGAAATATTTCCTAAAAATAAGAAAGAAAGGCTTTTGGCAGTGCTTTCAGCTATATTGAAAAGAACCTCTTTTCTCTCGCTGGGAATAGCTGCTGAAAGATAAACTTTCAGCAGTCCTTTCATACCTCACTGAGAGTGAATAAATGCATGAGTTGTGAAATAGCCACTGATTGTAGCTACTTCTGTGGCACTTTTGTACCAAATGAATTTATTAACTTTCTACAAATTTTGATATGGCTACCGATTTATACACTTTCAGCTAACATCTTGACCTAGGTCGATATTTTTCTTTATCTGGTGTGACACAGACCTACACTCAGTTTGCAAAGGTGTGTGTAGGTCTGGCAAGGTGAGTTTAGGCTGCTACACAGGGACCTGGACACACCTGGACAGACCTAGACTCAGCTACACAGAGCCTGTGCAGCCACCTACGCTTACCTTGCCAGACCTACACAAACCTTCACAAACTGAGTTTAGGAGCTCCATGAACGCAGTGAATGCCGCCGTGAAGTCATCGACGAACACAGGCTCCGTAGGTGTGACCAATTGACAGTTCAGTTTTAAGTCCGGCAAGGTTTTCACGTATTGGTTGCCTTTGTTCCAGTGGGTGGCAAGATAGCATTGGGTGTGGGATATCATTCCGACAACGGTCATGTCGGCTTCCTCAAGGTCAAGACGTTCGGTGTGAGGTCCACCAATAATAGGAGGTAAGGACCCCGCAAGGATCGTCCAGAAGCCAAGTAGTCACGCAAATGAGTGGGTGAGGTGTTGGATTCCAGAAAACTAAAGAACTACCTACTCACTGTGTAATTAAATACTATTCTAATGTCCTTGTACTGTATCTACTTTGTATCTAGAAATGTCAGTCCCTTTGTCTGATATAGATCTAATGGAAACCAGATACAGGTGCGGTAGCGACCTTGTCTGCAAATGAACACTTGTTTCCGGGTATCTCGGGCACGGGTGCTGTCGGTCCGGCCCATCCGTTACATTCGGAGGGGTCCTGCTCGGAGGTAGCTGTTTCACTATCGTGCGAGTCGTTTGCGCTAGAGTTGTGCGCATCGTGTGCTGACGCTGACTGGACAGTGACCAGTCGATCTGCACTCCCGAATTTCCTCCAGAGGACATGTTCGACGACGTTTGGCGCCCCCAAATAGAGGGCATTGCGCCGGAGCTCCTCTCGAAAGGTATTCATGTGGGTTTGGGGAGTGAAGGTGAGAAGAGGGCGAAAAAAAAGTGCGGAAGAAGCCACAAAACTCGACGCAGGCTTTGGCATGATCCGCCATTATTTTATGGTAATAAATTTTCGAAGTATCAACCAACTACGCCGGCGTAGTCAATAAACAGATATTATGTCCTTCCTGGACATCGAAACGATGGCGCTACCTCAGCATCGCCTCTCGATTTCGAAGTTAACAATCCAAGACATACTCACCATTACTCGCGATCACCTGCAAGTTCCACGGGAATTGCGGCGTCCAAAGGAAAAGCTTCTGCAACACCTCGAAACGAATGCATCCCCAGCATTGGTCGATCTTCTCCATGATGCAGTGCAGCAAAAGGAGGTTCAAACATCTTGTAATTTCAGCAATAAAAAACGGAGAAGAGATGATTACAGAAACAGCAGCCGTAAGGTCCGCAGATTAGATGAACGGGAAACAGAGGGAGCGCGCAATGTCGACAGGTTTTTGCAGGTGCCAAACGCAGAACAGACAAAGAAGATATATAAGGTTCGCGTCTGTTCGCAATGCTCCGCCCACCTGAGCAAATCCGGAGACCACCCTCCGCAGTATGCGCTAGCAAATAATCTGTGGATTGGGCGTGTTCCATGGCAGCTCCAGATCCTTACCTTTCCCGAGCAACTGTTGATCGCGCTCCTTTATCCTCGCGTCTATGTCTTCAAGCTCCATCCTCTTTGCGGCGGCCAAATGGATCCCGACACTCTGCAGCGTGGCATGCGGGGGAACGGTTAGCACATACGACCTTGATTCCGACGGAATTGCTTCGATGCTTGCTGGAGACTTGATGCCACGACCCCCTGCAGTTTTGGCATCAGTTATTTCGGTGACATACATTGGCCGCGGAAACCTGCCAAAGAATTGGTTGCGGAGCACTTTCCGTGTTCGCCGGAAGGCAGTTTCTGACGCCCTTTGCTGGTTGAAGGAAAATAATCCGAAATATTATGGGCACATCAAAATTGACTCGTCTCGACTGGCTGCGTTACTGGAAGACGATGTTCCGTTGGCGGTGACAAGTCTCGTGCGGCAGTCCACGGATACTGGGATTGTAGACCGGGAGAGTACTGGCTATGTGACGCGGAGGATCTTATTCGGCATTGTAAGTAATCGAAAAAATTCAGTTATCGACTTCGCTGACTCGGAGGATAGCTTCGTCTGTTGACAACAATGAGGTGCCACAAAATTCGACCTGGAGCGAGGCGTCAGATGGTAAGTCTCGATTCGAGTGTCGACGCGATCCTCCTTTAACACCTGTTTTCAGAACCCGATGTAATCCCACTGGATATTACGGGAACTGTTGACACGGACCTCTCGAAATTGAGCACAAACGAGATGATGATCTGGGGACTTCAGAATATGTGGAAAGAAAACAAAGAAGGAGCGTACGCTGTGTGCCATGGTCGTCGTCCCGTAAACGACTTTGGAAAGCCACGTGCCAGTGATCCAGAGCCGGCGGATCCAGATCGCCCAAATTTCTTGAACAGGCATTTCCGTGTCTCTTTCCCTTACGGCAAAGGCGGTCTCGAAGCAGACCGACGAGTCGAGCTGAGTTTCGGAGACCACATTAAATGGGCTCTTCAATATCACGACCTGCGATTCAGGCGCCACGAAACATTTCCCTTTGTGGCATTCGGCATCTCGCAGTGTCGTCAGGCCCTTATGTCTGCACGAATACAGATGCGTCGCAAAAACTTCGAAAGGGATGCCCGTCTCATGACCACAATCACCCCAGAAAAACTCCAGCAAGCGTGCAGAGAAGAAGAACAAAAGTTACCTATCTCCGATCCCGCAGTGCGGTTATTGCGGCAACATGTTCATTCTACTGTCGCGCGCGTGAAGGGTTCTAATCAATCTCGCACCGTAATGCGTAGCCAGCTGTGGTCAACTGCTGCTTACATTAGCCCATGGAATTTGTGGATCACGATTAATCCGACGGACATTCACGACCCGATCGCTCAAATCTTTGCGAGCGAAAACATTGATTTGGATGATTTCATCGCGGGGTTGGGTCCAGACAACAAAAAGCGCGCACGAAACATTGCTGCTGATCCATACGCGGCTGCCAAATTCTTCTATTTCATGATTCGCACCATCTTGGAAACATTGTTTGGCATCGAAGTTACTTCGTTCCAAGTGCGGAGTTCCCTGGGCATTTTAGGGGAAGTTGCTGCCTACTTTGGCATGGTGGAGGCGCAGAATCGTGCATCTTCACATGCTCATCTGTCTGAAGCACGCACCAAATGCTGATGAAATGATTCAGCTCTTGACGCAAGACAGTTTCCGTGCCCGGGTCTCTGCCTCCATCAAAGCCAACCTACGAGCACATCCTCCAGGGCTGGAAACTGCCGAATCAGTGAAAGGGATCCCGATGGAGAAGGACATCGCTTACAACCGCCCACCTAATCCTGCCGCGCCCGACTACGACCAACAAATTCAGCGCTGGGAGTTACGCCTGGCCAGAACTGAACAAGTAGACACCTGCAAAATCAGGCGGTGCTTGGTTGTGTCGAAGTCGGGACAGTTACGCTGTAAGCGACGGGCGCCATTCGCATGTTTTAAAGAAGACTTCATTGATGAAAGCGGTAATTGGGGTCCAAAACGGGTGTACGAGTTTATGAATGGGTGGATGCCTGGCATCCTCGTCAATGTCCGCTGCAACAACGACATAAAGCTTCTCACGAACGGAAGGGACACCGTGAACATGACGTACTATGTTGCTGGATATGCCATCAAACCTCAGAAGCTGGTCTACAATGTGTCCGCTATTTTTGCCAAGGGCTATGCGTACCATCTGGCACAGTTGGATCGTGAAAGGGCACAAGAGGTGGACGAAATTCGAGATCAGCAACGCTTGCTTTTATTTCGTCTTGTTCATACTATCAATCGCGAGCAGGAGCTCGGTGCACCTATGGTGATATCGTATCTGATGGGATGGGGTGATTCGTACCGTTCACACCACTACACGCCGATATATTGGTCATTATTCGTTGGAGCACTTTTAAAGGCATTTCCAGGCCTACGCAATTCACGGTAAGTTTTCGTATTTAACTTGCCAGAATGCGGAGTTAACATCTTGTTAGCTCTAAATCGGCTGTAGCTGTCAGTGAGCGAGCTCCAGACAACGCAGAAACGAGACAGGAGGATGAGGCAGATATTGAAACAGACGAACGAGCCAGGGATGCAGCGGCAGAGGAGACAGAAGCTCAGCAAGCCGAGGTATGGCCACAAACATTGCGCAGTTGCACAAATCTGATTTAGAGACACCAATATAGGACGGCAATGAGATTTTGACGCTCAGAGCAGCAAGCCGAGGTATGAGCACAAACATTGCGCAGTTGCACAAATCTGATTTAGAGACACCAATATAGGACGGCAATGAGATTTTGACGCTCAGTATCAATTCTTCTGGAAAAATCTTCGCCAAATGCCAGGTTACAGATTATCTGGCCCGCGGCAAAGAATTGTCAGAGTACAATCTGATCGATTTCTTCGTTGACACCTATGAAATGGATATCGGGAAGTTGTCCAGTGATGTGGTTGCAGACTGTGAAGTCACCGAGGTTCTTGATGTGCGAGTTAGCGGTTCAAGAGGTAAGCGATGAGAGTGAATAAAGTAACTTGGGTAACCTAACTTTAACTTTGATTGCCCCTTTGACTTGGCAGAGCTAACTTTACGTTACTTTACTGTACTTTACGGGCGATCAGACAAACTAACTTGCCATCAGATGGCATAAGGTGGGTAAGGCTGGCAAGTGGCAGAGCCTGCTACCCAATCTTCTTTGAGCTTCTGTGAAGGGTATTGGGCCAGAGAACTAGACACACTCGAAGGCGGCCCAAATAGGGCTGCCCACCATCCCCGTCTCTATGTGCCGTTAGTAACGGTCCGTTAGCAGCATGCCGTCCCGTCCCGTCGAGCCTTCGGGCAAAACAATTTCCGGGACGGGGACGGGCAGCCGTTGATGGCTGTAGACGTGTCAGCAGTAGTTTGGTGACCAACATTTCACTAATCAAAGCACCTCAAGGCCTAGCTCAAATCTGTAGTTGGGTCAAAGAGTCATGTTGCCACCAAGACTTTCACGGCCATCACGGCAAATCGGATTCAACTGAGCTCAAATCTTCTCCTGTTGGGCAGGCAAGTCCAAACCCCCATAATTTGGGTGTTTCAGACCACTCACAGAAGGAACTGCACCTCGGCCCACGGGCAATTTGGAATCAAGTATCGGCTCAGCTGCCACTACCGTCCCGTCCCCATTGATGGCCGTCATTTTGCCATCTCGTACCATCTCGGGCCTAAAATGCCAAAAAAGACGGCCATACCCGTTGATGGGACAGTGGGCAGCCCTGGGCCCAAAACTCATTGGGTTGATGCTACCGTGTTGACCGGCTCGCCTTGAGCCACAAAAAATCTCAGTTATAGACCTGGCGAAGGTGTGGAGAACAGCGTGGAGTGTCCAAATCTCTGCTCAGTTCAGTTTTGGCCCTTCAACTTGGAGAAGGAGACTTCATGATCCTTAAACCTATGTGGCCCTACTTACATGAATTTTGATGGAGGGAAATAATGCCGTTGCTTCAATTTTGTGCTTCTACAAGGGTTCTGATGGGCCGGATATGCATGCTGAAGTGGATGAACACACCTGAGGACTTGAGCCAACATTCTGTTTTCCTGTTCACAATTACTTATACAACATCGGGAGTTCTATAGAAATGTGATTCTTGAATTTGATCTGACTAGTGACTGCAGACAGCATTACAGTGCTTTTGGGGTTGAATTATTGAAATATTTACTTCGAGTAACTTCAAATAACTTCAAGTAACTTCAAGTAACTTCAAGTTACTTGGAAGTAACTTGCCCCGCCAAGTTAGATCAATGCGATCAGACAAAGTAACTTGCCATCAGATGGCATCAGTTGTAGCCAAGTTTGTCAAGATACGGTCATATGGACATGAATCAACACTTGTTATGACCTCTGCAACTCTGGATACAATTACAATAGCTTCTGGGGCACTGTGGCACATATCCAAAATTTGGGCGGCAGGGACTCCAATTTGATGTAGGATATCACTGTTTCAAGTCTTGTTTTGCCTTTCCGGTTTTCATGAATGGTTGTAGGGGGTTCTTATTCATTCAATACCTGTTGAGTAGTCTATTTATCAAGTCTCCTGGGCTAACTTTGCTGGAGCTCACTGAAATTGCAATTAGCTGAGTTGAACATGCAACCGATGAGTTGTCTCCCCAATGCCCATTGAAGAGACACATTCAGATTGCTCCTGACAATTCATTCACTCACTCAATGTATAAGATAGGATCATACTTAATGATGGGGCTGTCTTGCATGTTCTTCAATGTTAATTATAAGGAGCCTTGGCAGGTGGAATCCTTGTCTGAGGGCAGTAGGAATGTTATTCATGTGAGTAGCAGCAATTGCTGCGAGCAGAGACACAGATATCAGGCCTGGGGTCGCTAACTTACTCTTACATGCCAGTACTTTGTCTAACTTGAAGTTACTTTAAGTTACTTACAAGTTAGTTTTGTATAGCCAAGTTAGTTTGTCCAAGTAACTTTGTTAACCATCACGGCACTCAATGTCAAGGCAGTGCGACATGATAGGAGTTCAACTCTCAAGGTAACCTAGTGATGCATTGATGCGCTGATGCGCCAAGTTGAATAGCAAGCGAACCATATCCGTTAAATTCGCCCTCTGAGGCTTAAAAGTACTACGACTAAGCCTCTAAGTTCGCAATTCAACCAAGGAAAGCATCCACATTGAAGCCATTGTCCTCCTCGACATTAAACCCCTCCTCGAGTTCACCTGCTTCGAGTTCTTCCTCCTCGGGAATGTCGTCCGGGTGCAGAGGCTCCTCGTTGCCTGCAGTGGCGGTGACACTCGCTGCATCGATTGTGTCAGCTGTGGTGCCGCGGTTCTTCTTGGCTTTCTTGGCCTTGGCAAAACTCGGTTCACCGGCGCATTTGCCGTGTACAAGTCCACCAATGCGATCTGTTGCCCAAGTGAGTATTGGATCAACAATATAACTTAACAACGACTCACCCGCAAGGTTCGGTCCGCCCCTGTTGAAGTTGCGATGACCACCACGCCCTCCGATAGCACGGCCACGGCCGCGGTGATGCGTGATCGGGCGATGTTCGGGCCTACTGGCTTGCGCTGCACCAGCATGGACTCCACAAGGCGCTGCTGCGAGTCGAGGACTGTGCCCAAGGCAGAAGTCGACAGGATTGTGCCCAAAGCAGATGTCGACATAGTCACATCGGGGAGATCCCTGCGCGGTGCCTCGGCACCCTGATTCGCAGGCACGAGCAGGTGAGGATAGTCTTCCGGTACCGGCGCGAATTTCTCCCCTTGGAGGTAGAACTCCAGGTAGCCTTTAGGCGTGGGACCGGAAACGGAGCAGTGCCGGCGCCGGCAGCACGAAGCTGGCGCGCATACTTCTCGAAGCCAGCGAGAGCAGCGGCGGTGTTGAAATGGGTGTGGTTAAAGGCCATAGGTGGGTATGCAGGTAGTGTCAATTTTCTGAAATTTCTCAATGCATTCTGAGCCGCCTTTAATTTTCTTCCACCATGCATGTTCGAACAAAGTATTCGGCATGAATGTACCTCAAGTTGTTCCGTTTCGGGTTTTGCTTTTGTTATGCCGGCAGGTAAGTGCCGCGGGTGTTTTATCCCCATAGCCTCACAGTAACCATCCATAGCAGCAAGATCTTTCACCTCGGCATATGGGGACCAAGTCACATCTCCTGTGGCCCATTGTATCTCGAAAGATGCGTCCACTCCCTTCCCGACATGAGAAAGGATTCTATCGACAGCCCATTCTTTTGGATTCTGACCGAAGCCAGGTATCTGGTGCATCTGCCGTCCTGGAAATCGTCTGTCATCATTTGGAATATGTGCACGGAGTAACGATGCGTGAAATACATCATGTATTCCCCTAATATTCAGCTCTTTGGACAATTCAAGCCGATATGATGCACCTGGGGAAGCAATCTCACTGATGCGGAATGGCCCGAGATACTTCGGAACCAATTTCCTAGCCCGTTTCTTTGGCAACTTGAGATTTTTCGTGGATACACAGCTACACCATTAGCTTGACATTTTGTCGAGATGTCAACCTTTACGGATTCACTGTGTTTACCTTACTAAAACCATAAACTCCGACAGGTTACGAATCCTTAAGACAGCCAAAATCGTAAGATTTTGTCAAGAGTTGATGTGCCCCTTTGGGGTGCATCGCCGGTGCTGCCAGCACACGGCCCTCGTGCTCGCTTCACATTATTATTATCCAATGCATTTCCATACGCTTGCCGGACACTTATATAAACAGAAAAATATCTATATTTCAAGCCGTAGATAAAAGAACTAGTTAAAACTACGCCCGGCGCTGTTGCTCTCACCCACCGAGCTCAAGAGCGGGAGAGTGACTAAAAGAGAATGAGATTCCAAAAAAACAATATTGATCAACACATACCTGAAGACCGTGACGACGCCGCACTCCCGAAGGTGAACGAGGGGATCGAAGGCGAGGTGGAGTTTGATGAATTCCCAAAGGTGAACAGTGTGGGTATGGCAATTATCTGGTCAAGTGTTGCTGAAACAACATCAGCACATGATGCTTCTGAGGTGGGGCAACTTACATCCACGCATGCCGCCGAAACCAGGAAGACGTGGGAGGTTGGTGTCAGGCGCATTGACGGGTGTCAAGGGTTGCCGAGCACTGGCGCCTTCACGCAGCGCTCCAGAGAGCCGGCCACCGGTCGAGGATGAGGCAGTAGCAGTGGCTGCAGCAGTGGCGCTAGGACTCTTGTCACCCACAATGAGGGCCAAGCGATCGGTAGGGAAGAGCTAGAGCTCCTCTCTCACACAGTCACTGATAAAGCTGCGGAAAGAATGATTAGTGAAGAGGAAATCAATAGAAAAAAAGCACGCACTTGCTTCATCCCTGGGATCTGAGGTCGCTGGACTTGTTGCGCGCCTTCCAAAGCACGGTAATTTGACGCCAGAAGTGCTCAATCCGCTTGCCATCGCTGTTCTGGGCGACGACAGCACCGGTATGGGCGCGCTTTGCAGGGACCATGGAAATTGAAGTCGGGAATTCGAGTTCATCGTCATCTACAGCGGCGTTGTCAGTGCTTACAATGAACCGAAGGTCTTCGTTGTGGCGGATGAAGAAGCGCTGGCGTACAGATGTATAAGGAGACAAAGTGCAGGGCAAAAAGAACGACTTACAATGATTATCAGCCAGATCGCATGCTTTGCTCGCACATGCTTGCTGTCGCCAAGACATTTGTTGGAGAGATATGTGGCGAGGGTGGTGACGCTGACACCGCGGTTGTTCTTTTTCGGGTCGGGGAGGAAATTGACAAGCTTGAGATGGGACTCAGATATGTATACATGTAGAAAGATTTGCGCAACGTACAGTCCGGCGGAGCCAAGTTTTGGTATTTGAGGCTGCGAGGCCAACCTTTCCGACGAGCAGCTTGTGGTGGGCTTGAGTTTTGTCCTCGAAGATCATGGCGAGGCCATTAGTGTCGGCATGCTGCTCGAGGTAAGGCTACAAAAAATAAATCAGAAAGAACTAGGGGTGAGATTAATACACGCACAATAACATCCACTTTGAAGTCATCATTGGAAAACTCGAAACGACGGCCGGTGAAGTGTGTCTTGCAGGCCGCCGTTATCTCAGACTTAGAAATAGGTTAGAGAGGGGGAATGAAACTGCACTGTGACACACCATCTGCTCTTTGGTTATCTTGAGGTTATCGGAGAGGGACTTGTAGACCTTTGAGACGACTTCATGGACTGTTGAACAGATTGCCTTGGTTTCAAGCAAGACTTGCTGATTGCTCAGCGCCGTCGCCTGTTGGATAAGGGCTATTTTGAGCTGCAAAGGAGGCAGCGAGCGTGCAACCTACAACAAATCATAAGCCGCACAAAGAAAAAAGAAATAAAATGAATCTTACATCAAGGAAAGAGTGAAGATCGCTGCGCAACTCGATGTCGAGCTTGTAATTGTTGGCGAGGAGATAAAAAAACACGGTGAGCTCGTCCCCCTGGATGGTGTTCTGAGAGTCATCAGAATGAGGGTCAGAGGATGGCTCAAAGCCATAGTCGTGTGCTGTGTCATAGGCGTTGCTGTAGTGGCGAGGGCCCTGAGATTGGGAGTCTGCAAAATCGGGAGTAGAGTCCATTGGGAGAGGATTGATTGGAGAGACGAAGACATACACACCTTTTATACTCCTTCACTGTCTCAGGTCGCCGTCGTTTGCTCGCAGAGTGCGAAAATTGGAAGCCCAAATGGAGGCGGAATTGGTCATGAGGCCAGCGGTGTCTGAGTTTGCCGCCTCTCCATTCCACCAACATCGCCGATCATGGCAAGCTGAGCAGGGTCGAGGACGCCAGCGCGACGATGTGGTGATGAGAGCAAAGAAATGACAGTCACAGTCACCAAACAGTAACGTCTCCCGGAAAAGTCCGAGCACTTTGCCGAGTGAGACAGAAGTCGGTCGGGTCAATAATTCTAAGCTGCCTCTTGCTTCATAAAATAAGAAGATTATTTAACTGAGTTGTATCACACTAGGAAAATATTTTTTTTTGTAAATGACTCTACACCCATTCAACCTGGACCCGTACACGAGTTCAAGCGAGACCAGTGATCTGACCGTCAACCGCACCAACTGAATGGCGGTGGACCTCCATTCGGAACTTGAAAATGACCCCAGCAACACCACAACCATCCGCAAATTTCGGACAATAATATTTTAGCTCATAGCCGAGAGTAGACGTATCAGAGAGACTGAAAGGATGATGGGAAGGTGTTTGAGAAATGAAATGCTTGTGGCATAGGGCTGGAAAATCCCGGATTATTTTGTGTTTCATGGTGAGGTGCTGGAACACGCTGGGAAGAGCTTTGCTGGACAGAAACTGCCAGTGAATTGGATTGCCCTGTTGAGGATGCCAAGTCCAATCGAGATCTCTTTTGTGCAGGCTCCAGATCTGCCGTCAAATTCTCTGGTTCTGCAGTCTCATCTTCACCAGTTTCAGCAGATTGTTTCTGCCTTTGCCGTTCAGAGTGCATCTTCTCAGCAGCTGCTCGGACTATAATTGCTGTGTCCACTGTGCTCGGCTGCCAGCGGAAGGTGTCGAGAGCTGCTGCATCCCTCATCTGAGCTGTGTTGATAATAAGATCAGAACTTGAGATATGTTTGACAGCCAAAGAGCGCTCAGAGGTTTCTTCTCGTTCATTGAAAATAACACGAGATCGGGTGCTCTGGCAGTTGTTATCGGCACAGTTGTGTTGGATATTGACGCTGCACTTGACATCCTGTCTGGGTTGTTAGCAAGGGTTTTTATTTATTTATGGATATATTTACCTTTATCTTGACTTGACAATATTCATCTGGAATTGGTTCCAATCGACGGATTTTATAAATGTCATGAACTTCACCAATAATTGTACGGGAAAGCAGCAGAAAATCGGCCTTCCCAGCTTGCTGTCCTGCTGATCCAACAAATTGAATAATTTCAATGACACATCCAATGCGACTGATTTTTGAAGGTCCGGTTGAATCAACCCACACGACCCAATCACCAATGGAGCAAGTATCACCATTGATTAAAGTAACTGCTGCTGGTGTGAAGACATGTGAAGCAATTGGTTGACCACCCATGGCTGCAGATTTTGTGGCTGCCCATGCTTGGACTGGACCAACTTTTGCACAGAGACCAGGGGAGAGTTCTGCCTCGCTGTTTGGTTCCCATCCAAGTAGTTGAGATCCAAAGGAATTCAGGCTCATAAATTGAAGTGGTGAGTTGCCAGCTTGGGTCCATTTGCAACGCTTCAATTCTTCCAATGAAATACCCATCCAGACAGATTCTGAAGGTGGTTTCAGAAGGGAGTTTTTTTGGCTGTGATTTAGAGGATTGATTTTTGGCAATGGTGCCTGAAAATCTCGATTTGAAGGAAAGAAGCCTTGACTCAACAAATGTTGAACCCGATTCTCTCTGGCCATTCTGGTTGCAATATCCAGAGATGGAGCATGCCGGTTGCTGTGTACACTAGCTGACCGTATAATGGCATTGAAGGACTCGAATCCCTCAGTAGCAAAAAGCATTGCAGGTCCAAATCGCCTAATGTGGGCAGGAAGATGTAGGATGACATGGAATTTCGGCTTATTGAACCACTGTAATGGTACACCACAAGTGCAGTCCAAGAAATGTTTGATAGCAGAATCAAGCTGCACCTGGAATTATGTCAGTGTTAATAAGCTTCCATGAGTGAAACCACAAACAATATATTTATCCACATTATGAATTTCAGGCTGCCAAACGAGTAACAACAGCACTCAAGGATGTCCAAAGCTCTATGTATGGGTCTGGAAGTAGTCCTTGCAGCACAAATGGGGCAGCCTGGACAATGATGCGAAAATCCCGACCAGTAAGAGATCCAGCATAATTTACTAGTGTTGAACCAGCCAGTGATGAAACTCCAAGACCAGAAACATTGAAAGGTGATAATTGAGAAATTAATGTTTCCTGTAAGGGCAACCCCACGACCCGGAAACAGCTCAAGTCCTGGCGAGGGAGAATCCGAAGGTTAATTGACAGGACTAGCTAAATATACACTCTGGCGCACCTGGCGAGGGAGAATCCGAAGAGAAGAAAGCTTAAGGATTCCCATGCCAGGTGCCGGTATCTACTAACTAGTCAAGCACGTGTCCGTAGTGACCAGCAGAGATCCCAGGCTTGGTCACAAACTACGTGCCAGCAGGAGTTGCCAGGCTGGTCATCTGGTCATCCAGTCGACCAGTTACCGGGCAGGTACCGGGGGGAGCCGGAGAGGCGCCGGGAGGGACCGGAAACAGGGGTTCCCCTGACATCACTCCCCCCTTGGAATGCGGTGCCCCGACGCATAGACCGGACATGAAGGGCAGGGTCGCGGAAGGGTAGGGAGTCAAAGGTGGCAGTGGCGATGGAGCGGGGTTTTGCGGGGTACTTCCGATAGAATTCCGCAACAGCATCTGGGGAGAAGACGTCAGAGTGTTTAACCCATTGGTCATGTGAGGCATCATACCCCTTCCACCGGATGAAGTACCAGAGCGACCGGTAGCGGATTTTGGCGTCCAGGATCTCCTCGACCTCCCAGCGCTCATCACCGGGGGGGCCGCCAAGGACCGGTGGCGGTTCGTCATAGCCGGGCCGGCTTTTCGAAAGGGTCGTCCTCGGTGAGCTGCAGCTTCACTACCAGGAAGACCGGGTGAATCCGGGAGAGGCGGGGCGGCAGTTCCAGTTTGTAGGCACCTCGCCCAACGACCTTGATGACCTTGAAGGGGCCAAGGCGCCGATGTGAAAGACCAACAGACGGCTGGGTGGTCTGGATGTCTGAGGCATCAAGCCAGACCCGGTCACCGACCTTGATCTCGGGTGCCAGGGTGCGCCGGCAGTCGTAGTACCGCTTGTACTCTTCCTTGGCTTTCATGAGGGCGGCCTTGGCTTCTGAGACACCAGAGGCGATCTGGTCACGGAACTCATTCACGGACTCCACCCTCGAACACGTTCCATTCGGTTCGAACCCCATCCGGGGGAGCCGGCCGGTGTCGGTCATGAACGGGACCTGCTGCATGGAGGAGTGAACATGGTTGTTGTATGCGAACTTCGCAGCAGGTAGGAGCTCATCCTAGTCATCCTGCTTGTAGTTAGTGAAGAGCTGGATGAACTGCTCAAGTCCCTGGTTAACGCGTTCAGTCTGGCCGTTGGTCTGTTGGTGGTACGCTGTGGAGGTTGCTGGTTCAACACCGATGAGACGCCAGAGCTCAGTAGTGAACTCTGCGACAAACTGCGGACCCCGGTCGGAAATGTACTTCCAGGGGGTCCCATGGTGCTTCCAGACGTTCCGGTAGTAGAGCCGGGCAGCACCTACTGCGTCAAGCCGGGTGCTGCACTTGTTGAAGTGCGCCCGCTTACCAAGAACGTCCACGACAACCATGATCGCATCGTAGCCGTGTGCCTCCGGAAGCTCGACAATGAAGTCCACAGAGACCATGTCCCAGTGTTCCACCGGAACTTCCGTGGGGTGTAACTCACCAACTGGAAGCTTCCAGAGCGCATTGGTCCGACAGCACAGGTCACAGGTGGCGACGTACCGGCCGACGTGACGGGACATCTGGGGCCACCAGTAGTTCCGGGAGACGAGCTCCAATGTCTTGAAGCGACCGGCATGTCTGGCAACCCGGGTGTCGTGGTGCTGCTCAAGGATCCGGCGGCAGAGGTCCTTGTCCTGGGGGACAACGACCTTACCGCGGAAGTGGAGCAGGCCTCCTTTGACATGCCATTCAGCAGACCGGGACGACCAGGCGCCCCAGACCTTAAGAAGGTCCCAAGCCGCTATGGCAACGGGTTCCTCGAGGTCTGGTTCACCAGCCAGAGCCTCCCAGATGTCCCGGAGGAGGGGGGCTTCCGGACTGGCAATGACAAGGCCCTCCAGCGCACAGATGTGGAAGAGCTCGGGGCGCAGGAGGGTGACATCCTCATTGTCTGATGCAGCTCCGTGGTCCGGACGTCAGGCGTCCGGACGACCCATAAGGCTTCCGGGCTTGTGGTGCAGCAAGAAGCCGAACCGGGACAGGTACAAGGACCATTGCGCCTGTCTCCGGTTGAGGTTCTGCGACTTCTGGAAGTACTCTAAGTTCTTGTGGTCAGTCCAGATCTCGACCAGGTGCTGCGTGCCCTCGAGGAAGTGACGCCATTCCTCTAGGGCCCGGACGATCGCGAGCATCTCCTTGTCATGGATCTCGTAGTTGCGCTGGACTTCACTCAAGCTCTTGGAGTAGAACGCGACCGGGTGCCATTTTCCGTCCATGTCCAGTTGCGACAGGACAGCTCTGGTTGCAAAGTCGGAGCTATCTGCCTCTAGCCGGTACGGCTGGGACTCATCCGGAAGGACCAGGACTGGCTCTGAGGTTACAGCATCCTTGAGGGCCTGGAACGCGGCCGCCTCTGCGTTGCCCCAAACCCATGGCACACCCTTCTTTGTGAGGTCAAAGAGGGCGTGGGCTGAGTGCGAGAACGCCCGGATGAACCGCCGGTAGAAGTTTTTGTGAAGCCGAGGAACTGCTGCACATCCTTCTTATTGCACAGTTCCGGCCAGGCAGTGACTCCGGCAACCTTGACCAGGTCCATCTCCACGTGATCATGGGAGATGATCACCCCGAGGTATTCGATCGACAACTTCTCAAACTCGCACTTCTCCGGGTGCAAGTAGAGCTTATGCTCCTGGAGGCGATGAAGGACTTCCCGGATGATCTCTCGGTGCTGGGCGAGGTCCGAGTGGGCGATGAGGATGTCGTCGAGGTATACCATGACGTCTCCGGACAAGATGAGGTCTTGGAAGATGTCATTCATCATGGTCTGGAAGGTTGCCGGGGAGTTGGTCAGGCCAAAATACATTACGAGGGGTTCAAAGAGCCCCTGGTTAGTCCGGAAGGCCGCCTTCCACTCGTCGCCCTTGCAGATCCAGACGTTATTAAAACCCCACTGGACGTCGAGCTTCGTGAAGAACCGGGCTCCCTTCAACCGGTTGATGAGGTCATTGATCAGAGGGAGTGGGTACCGGTTCTTTACAGTCATCGCATTGAGCGCCCAGTAGTCCTGGACAAACCGGAGCACTCCATCCTTCTTCTTAATAAAGAAGACCGGGGAGGCCATCAGCGATTTGGACGGCCGGATCCGGCCGGTGGTCAGCCCTTCCTCGATGAAGGCGTCGAGCTCCTTCTGTTCAAGGGGTGAGATCGGGTAGACCTTGCAGTTGGCCGGTTTTGCGTCCGGGACAAGCTCGATGGCATGGTCCCACGACCGGCACTCTGGAAGAGAGTCAAATGATTCCCGGTTGAAGACATCCTCAAACTCGTGAACCCAGTCGGGAAGCCCTTCCCAGGGGGGTGCAGAGTTCTTGGCGAAGGCTTCCGCCAGCCGTTGGGAGACGGTACTGGCAGCTCAGATGTCTTCAGCGGGGATGAACCGGGTGTATAAGATCCGGTCACCCTCCTCGAGCGGGGTGTTGTCCTTGTTATCATCGTCTTCGGAGTCCGGGGTGAGTTCCGGAACATCATCATCGCCGTCTTCATCCATCTGGTCGTCCGTGTCAATGACACAAATGGCCGGGAAGGGACCGGACTGGAGCTGCCAGACGATCCGGGCAACGGCCTTGGCTTGCCAGCGCTCGGATCATCCCTCATCATGGCAGGTGGCGCAGCCAGAAGGGCAGCGGCTCATCTTGACCTCCCAGGTCTCCCAGTCTATCTCCGGGTTGTGTTTGCGGAGCCAGGAGTACCCGAGGATGAGCTGCTCTTTTCCTAGCCTGGTGATGGCGAGCACGACCCGCTCACTGTGGCCCTTATAGCGCAGGACCACTTCCGCAACATCCCGGATGTAGCCAGCCTCGTTGGGAGAGCCATCCACGTTAAAGACCGGGATGGGCTGTGAAAGCCGGCGGACCAGCAACCGGTTCGCGGCAGTGTACTCCGAATCGACAAAGTTGGAGGTCGTGCCACAGTCAACCAGCCCGTCCAGCGAGAGCTTCACAGCGTCGTCAGTGGACTCAATCTCAAGAGGTAGGTGGAGCGAGTTTCCACCCGGCGAGGCCACGACCGTGTACCGTTTGGGAAGCTTGCGCTCCCAACCTGGCTTCTGGACACGGGGGGCCGCCAGGGGGCTGGGGCCACCAGTTCCGAGGGGGCTGGGGCCGCCGGTGTCTCTACCGGGCGACCATACAAGCCATCAAGGCGGGCTTGATGGGTTATGTAATCACCCGGGTCGAGGGGTGTGTCTTTCGTTTTAGATGTATTGTCAGACTTATTATACAAGCAGGCGAAACAATTAGGGGATGCGAACGAGGGCGCACCGCTCAGTCGTCACATGCCGCAAAATCCTCCAGAACTGGAGTTTCCAGACGTCCCGTCACGGCCCCGATTGTCGCCAAGCGTGCGACCAGTTCCTCTAACAGGTCACCACCAAGCTGCCGGATCACCTCGTCCAGCACGTCGACTGACCGGACATCGGCCGGTGCCGGGCAGTCTCGGGCGAGGTGCCCGGGCTCCCCACAGCGGTAGCAGCTGCGGTGGGGCAAGCCACGGGTCTGGGCCCGGTCAACGTCCAGTGGGACCGGAGGGGGCAGCGATGGGGCAGCAGGCCTCGGTTGGGCTGCCACGATGGGAGCCGGGACCACGGAGACCGGCCGGGTGCGGGTAACCGGAACCGGTGCGTGCAGGGCATTTCCAGCGGCACATGCACGGAGCTGCGATTCGTACTGCCGGTAGGCCTGGGAACGCCACGTCGGGTAGTCGCGGAGGTCCGGGGGATCGCTCGACACGGTAATGGTGTGATTGATTGCTGGGTCAAGGCCGGTCTGGTATTTTGCGACCTTCATGAGAGGGTCCTCAAAGCCAGCAAGCTCCACGAGGTCTTCAAAGTCGCCTGTATACTTGAAGACATCCCGGGAGCCCATGTGGTAGGACCGGGATTCGAGCCTGTGCAGGGCATGGTCCTGCTCGTTCTCCTCGACGAACCAGAGCCAGAACTCCCGGATGAAGGCGTCCCAGGTCGCAAGGGGAAAGGGGACCTTTGCGGCCTGGTGTTCAGCCCAGTGTTGGGCCGCATCCTTTGCCATGAAGGACATGGCAAACCGGACGGCTTTCTCTTCGGACGGGTTACCGTCCTCAAGGAACGCTTCCGGGAGAAGCTGGATGTACGTCCGAACGGCGTGCAGGAACGCCCGGCCTTGCGACCGGTCACCGTCGAAGACGAACGGGGGGTTCGGTCAGAGGACCGATTTTGAGCCGGGGTGGACGTCGGCAAAAAGCCCTGGACCCGCAGCCGGAGCCGGATCGGCAAGGGCCGGGGCAGGGGAAGTAGCGTGGGAGCGATGTGTCAATAATTCCGTGAGAGTGGCTAATCTCTCTTCAATCCGGTCCATACGCGCAGCAGCGGCGTCCATGGCGCGGTCTAGGAGAGGGGAGGAGGGGGCAAGATTTGAGGTTGGGGAGGCCGGGGCACTGGATGAGTGGTCCGAACCGTCTACTCCGAACTTCCCAATCTTGACCAGTTAATCCCTTAGAAGCTTTCTTCTACTGTAAGGGCAACCCCGCGACCTGGAAACAGCTCAAGTCCTGGCGAGGGAGAATCCAAAGGTTAATTGACAGGACTAGCTAAATATACATTCTGGCGCACCTGGCGAGGGAGAATCCGAAGAGAAGAAAGCTTAAGGATTCCCATGCCAGGTGCCGGTATCTACTAACTAGTCAAGCACGTGTCTGTAGTGACCAGCAGAGATCCCAGGCTTGGTCACAAACCACGTGCCAGCAGGAGTTTCCGGGCCGGTCATCCGGTCGTCTGGTCGACCGGTTACCGGGCGGGTACCAGGGGGGGGCTGGAGAGGCGCTGGGAGGGACCGGAAACAGGGGTTCCCCTGACATTTCCTTGTCAGATTTCTTGACCCGGACAATGGCATCTCTCCAGAAAATATACAGTACCATCTGGGTGACTTCCAGGGAAATTGCCAGTTTTAGTCGGAAATTCCGAAAATTCAGCGGATTTCTGGGTTGAAGTGGGGCCTTATCATTTATGTTAGCAAGTCAGAAATCTCTCAAAACAAGGGCAAACCAGAATTTGATGTTCCTCCCAGGACAGAGTATCGCACATAAACTACAGAGAGGTCACCAATTCCAACATCTTGGAGTTTGTCCGTCAATGATAAAGAGCCAAATTTAAATGAAGGGAAGACTATATTGTGCTTGACGCGTGACAGATCAGCAATCAAGTGTCGGCATCTCAACTCCTGCACCATATCTTGGACTGTACTTTTAGAAGCCATTTCTATTGAATGTCTTTTGAATCCTTCACATATTGACAGCAGAGAAGACCATACCCAAGGTTTCAGGCTTCGGGAATGGGCCGAGGATTTTAATGCGGTATTTCTTTGTCTCTGCATCTCCAGGTGTGGAGGAGACAACTGGGGTGTGGATTGAAGACTTCATTTGTGAATTGTGTGCAGCTGCAACTTCTCTGTTAGATTATATTCAAGAGATTCTGTGATGATATACCAAGGAGTGCAATGAATAACCCTACAAAATCTAAAGGGAAAAATATTGCCACAACGATTGCTGTTGGCGAGATCCCAGCATTGGTCATTGAATGTCCCCAAGCAGCTGAAAGAAAGAACAACAAGACCGCTATGGAAGAGAGCCAGTAGTTACACAGCAAGGATGTGTGTAGAAATGCATGTTTAGCATGCTTTCTGCCCAGAAACATATGCTGTCTCCATCGATGGACAGTGCGCTGCTTGAGCACAGCAGCCCTCCGGAGAATAGGGGTCTGTAAAAGCTTGGGCAAAGGCTTGGTGCCCACTGAAGTTCGTATTTTGCCATGTGGGTGCATCATATCCTGTGCTAGTGGTGGTGAAGAGAACGAGAGCCGCTTCAAAAGCCTCGCACAAACCTCGAGGCACAATTGAATGATCCAAGATTATCAGTGCTGTACGTCAATCTGCTCCTTTAGGAAATCGGCTATTTCCATTGCCGTGCCGGTGCGTTAAGATTCCGCAAGTTGTTCTTACGACATGACATATCTCAGGGTATCCGTAAGAAACATCTTAACGACGTCTGAAGAAAATGATTGTTACTTATACCGTAAGAACAAATTATTAGAAACATGAGAATTCATCGGACGGAACCACTAAGTCATCTGATCGTATGGATTCACAAGATTTCCGTTTGGCCGTGTATATGATCGACTTGTGAAATTGAAGTCATTCGAACTCCGCTTGATGTGACACATGGCTGATGTTTGCTCAACGCCATGTCACTTCTCTCCTCCCTGTTAGGATTTGTAGGTTGCGAGCCATACAGCTCCTTAGCTGACCGTTTGCCTCTGTACCACCACCATGTACTTATGAGGACAAACGTCCCTTCTTTGTTGCTCTGACTTCGCTCCGCCCTCGCTTGTCTTCTCGGCCCGGCACAGCTTATTCTAACACCACCACCGTCTCGCCAGCCTGTTTCGCTGTTCAGTACTCTGAGAGCTCCCTAGGCCCGTGTGCAGCCCCTCCAGATCTTCCGGCCCTTCAACCCAATACCTTCAAGGCTCAATTGCACCAAGTACCTGCAAGCCACAAAACACCTTTCAAGCTGCGTCAACCCTACGGGATGCCTCAAGCCATCCTAAGCCGCCTCAGCCCTACAAGATACCTCAAGCTTTCAAAGCTGCTTCAAGGCTTCAAGCCCTCAAGCTCTCAATCTACAGACACACCTCGCAAGCCCCACTACTTCATTGCTAGATGATCGCATCGACACACCTCTGTATTCTTCTCAAGCCATTTCTTCCACATGTCATCCTGGTGTCAGCAGCATGGAATAAGACTTCAGGAATGCAGGTACATATGCTATCTGTTTTTTGTGACATCGTGGCTGATATTTTGTACTAGTCTGCCCATCGTAGTCGGACGGTGTGCCGGCCATTGTTGATGTACATGCGAACAGTATCCTTTTCATCATTATGGCCGTCTCTGATTGACTGCCATCTCTCAGGTATACTGCAGCTGTCCTGTCGGAAGAATACCATGCACGAGATTTGAAGGATCGAGGGAGGTCAACGGGGCTGGTGCAGGCAATCTGGTGGGGTGTTAATCATAGCGGGAGTTAAATTAATATCAAGCAATAAATTGGTTTTATATTGCATTTGCGCGCTTTTGTGAAGTTCTGGATACGATTCTGGCCACCTATAGCGTGCTACTGAGGCTACAGAGCTGCTACCGTCAAGTACGTGATATTACATACACAGGCCTTCGGCTATATGCGGCTATAGAGTGCTACAGCAAACCCTCGGTTGGCTACAGACAGGGGGACCTTTCAACGGGCTACAAGTGCTATATCGACTATGTATCTCTCCATTGCAGTGTCATTTTTTCCTGATGTGGGGTGCACAGTCAAAAGAGAGAGCGCAGGGTCAAATTACGAGGATGTAGCGTTCAAAGATAAAGATAAAAACAAAGGCGCGCCAAGTCCAAGCGTGCGAAGACAGCACTGACCACGAGCCATCCGGCACAAGGCTGAGAAGTTCCGGCAAGAATGAATGTACATAGATTTGCTGTGGTATTTCACTTGATTCGTTTCCGTCGTGCTCTACCGGCGTAGAGACAACAGTGAGAGCTTAGAAGTGGTGGGAGCGAGTTTGGGAGGAGAAGCAGGAGGAGTAGAGCCGCGGATCACGCATCATGGGCTCACGGTGAGAGCATGCGCAAGGGAGGGAGTACCGGTGATATGGGACGCAACGAGGACAAGGATGAATGTGCAATACAGCTCATAGCGGGAGGAGGGAGAGGGTTAGCACGGGAGGGCATGGGTGTTGTGTTGTGGCATTGGCGAAGGCATGGCAGGACGGATAGCAAAGGAGTGTGAGCATTGATGAGAGTGGCGGATGCATCTGCGAGAGTGGTGAGACACCTGGCGCTGAGGGATAGGGAGATAGCGGCAGTTGCAGGCGAGCACGGATGGAGGATGGCGCTCGAGGTAGAGTGTACCAGCAAAACACAAAAGAAAGGATGTTGAGGACAAGCAGAATCTGTTAGAGGACACGTAAGTGTCAAGGGAGGACTGCGTGGGGAGAGGCGAGGGTGCAGTGGATGGGCATGACTACAGTGCAGAAGTGGCTTGATTGGGTAGGGTTAGCATAGGAGGCTTGGACGGCGCTAAGCTGTAGCACAAGATCAGTGCAGACAGTGGGATAGACATGCACTGCCATGCAAGAGAGCAGAGGGCATGCGCATTGACATGGTGTCAGTGGCGGTCACTGATGTGCATTGCAGTGGGGCCAACAGAGGGCGTGAGCCGGTAAGAGTAAAGGTTGGCTGGAGTGGCAGACACACAAAGGTGGGGGCGTGCCCGATGGAGATGCTGGACAATGTGAGTGATGCAGTGGAGCGGAGAGATGTGCTAGCTCCTACCGCCAACGGGCAGAAGACAAATGACTCGGTGAGAGTGCATGCTGACGCTGAGCCTGAGGGAACAGCGATGGCGACGGGTCTGAGGCTTGGCATGCAGTCGCAGTAAGAATTGACAGCAATCATGTGTCTCTTACACGGCTCCAAACAACGCGTCCGGTCTCCCGCCTCATTGATAACTCCACGACACCTTCCGGTCCTGCAAGAAAGCTATAATGTTGAATTTGGCAGGGTCTTTTTAAAAAGAGCAGGCCAGTTGCTCACTTCAATATTGACCACAAGTACTGGCACTCTTTTGATGAACAGCTATTCGAACACTGAATTATCACCTTCAGCCTGAGAGTCAATATGAATTATCAATTTTCAGCTTGAGTCTCTGAAATGTCACCTTTCGATGTTTGAGCTTGAGCCATAATGTTAACCTTCAATGTTGAGCTTGAGTGTGAAAATAGAAAACAGAAAGACATTGCGCCTGAGTTATTAGTCTATTGGGTCAGGAGAATCCCTGCTACGCTGTGTACCAACCATGGAGTATTCTATTTACAGTTGGGAAGACTGGTGTTGTTGTGGGTCTATCTACTCGAGAGTTTGAGTGAAATTTTTTCACCTTGCTTTGGTGTAAATTTGTAAAAAAGTGTTGCTCAGCTTAGTTGAGAACCGGTAGCCTGCGAGTATTTTTTTTTAGCTTGAGTCTTGACTTCCTAATTGGTTTGATTTCCAATTGAGTGTAGTGACAAGTTGAGTTCAATCTTTTGTATTGCAAGTCTTATTTGTGCTCCCAGGCATTAAGTTCCTGTCTCTGACATTTTGTTCTTCTGGTCACCAAGCTTTAGAGGTGGTATACATGGGGCTTGTTGAGATTCTTTTAGAAGTTGTAACTTGTAACCTCTAACACGCCATCAAATCAAGACTGTAATTCACAAGTGGTCCTACAGAAACAGGGACTACTACCACACTATTTCTACATCTATGCATATCCCACACAGTTATATCCCCCGGGTTAAACCCCGAAATGTATGAAGGGCACCCAGCGTAAAAACGATTTATTTGCTCCAAGTTGCTCTTGAAGCTTTTGAATGGCAAGATGTAGCGCCTCAGCTGCCCTCGTCGGATCTAGAGGTGATGCCTCCAATAAATGAGCATAAACATCACCAGCAACTTGTGGGGCATCATTGTCCATAATAGACCACATCGTCCCAATGACACCTCTGTAGCCTGCTAGTAGCATGCCAGCAGTGAGATGAACCGACTCGTCTTGGAGCTCTTGGGAACCAGTCGCAGTTTGACATGCAGACAGGAATGCCAGGTCGGCATTTGGGAGAGATAGTGCAATGATGTTTGAGAGTGTCAACTGTGAACTTCCAGCAAGGAGGAGGGCACTTTCAGTAGGAGAAGGGCTCTGCATGCCATGGCAGGCGAAATGGGCCCACCTGGCCACCTTCATGCCCTTCTGAACATTTTCTATAGTGGCCATATCTTTATCCAACCATTGCATCTGAATCCTGCTCGCTGCGTGCTGCTGAATGCATCTGATTTCCTCGCGAGTTTTGGGGATCTCACTCTGTCCCTCTGCTGCTGGTTGAGAGACAGCAAGCAGTTGAAGGTCGCTGTGCAATTCTGATTGAGGACGAAACCCTTGGATCAAGGCAGTCAACGATGGGGTATAGGACGAAATCAAGAAGTCTGATAATTTCAAGCCCGATGCTTGGTCTTCACCATAGAGTCCTGCTGCGTGGATGGGAAGAAATGCTAGTGGCCCTGTTGGACACCACCAGATACGTCCCAAATCTTGGCTCACTGGAGTCTATAATAATCATTCGGATGGGAGTTGAAGGTGTTGATGAAGATAGCTTACTGTGATTGCAAGTGCATTCAGGACAGGATGAACAATTTTACACCAGAGTTCAGAGAGAATATGGGTAAAGCTATCATGTGGAGCTATAGCTCCCTCACGACGGGAATACAACCTATCACCGCGACCAGAAGTTCCCACAATTGATGCCAGGGATTTGGCCATTACCTGTGCTTCCTGGATTGTGAAATTGCTCAGTGGGACATGGATGACTTCATCTGCCAGGCCTGGTAGGAGAATCAGAGCATCACAGCCATATGCACTTGCATTTAAGATGGCAATAGGGCCCTTCTTTGCAGCCAGGGAAAGCTCAGAAATTCGCTTTGGTAAGAGGAACCTCTCGAATCCTGGCAGCACTCTGATCTGCTGTAAGACATGATTCTGTTTAAGTGCAAAGGCATGAGCTTGATTTGCAATGGACTCAAGTGGCTGTTGTTTAATATCATCTGTGACAGCATTGTTCCTAGCACCAGCAGTTTCTAATAATTTGGAGAGAGAGACAAGCTGATCAGCAAGGGCAGGATATTTCTCCCTCAGTTCATCTACTGGTGTGCGCAGATTGAGAAGCTGACCCCAGATAACTGAACGACCTTGGTCAAGCCACTCCACTGCCTTCTGGTAGTCATGCACTGCAATTGCAGCTGAAGCAGCATCTCTCACAACTTGGCCTGCCTGTGAGAGGAGATGATGCCGATCAGTTATAGACAGTCCCAGCCATGCCAATTCAGGCAGAAGTTCAATGGCAGTAGTATATGCATGGAGGATGGATGAGTGTTGGTGAATGTGGGCATGTTTTGCCCAGTGGTTGGCCGCTTTGAATCGTATGCTGGCAGTGCCTGTTGTGGAGCATGCAGCTAAAGTGTAATGAAGTATCAGCTGCCGTGAGTCTTCAGGATTATGGAGTTGCTCAAAGCGCCTGCCAAGTGAATACCCGAGGTTATCCAGCAATGAAGGCTTGGCAGGGTGGCCATCTGGAGTGAGCTTGACAGCATCCTCAAACATCAAGACAGACTTGTTGATGTCGCTGAGATCACCAAGCCGCTCAAAGCGACCCAAAAGTGAATTCCCAAGGTTGTTCAACAAAGAAGGCTTGTCAGGGTGGCCATCTGGAGTGAGCTTGACAGCATCCTCTTTCATCAAGACAGACTTGTTGATGTCGCTGAGATCACCAAGCTGCTCAAAGCGACTCAAAAGCGAATTCCCAAGGTTGTTCAACCTGAAAGGCTTGTCAGGGTGGCCATCTGGAGTGAGCTTGACAGCATCCTCTTTCATCAAGACAGACTTGTTGATGTCGCTGAGATCACCAAGCCGCTCAAAGCGACGGAAAAGCGAATTCCCAAGGTTGTTCAACCATCCAGGCTTGTCAGGGTGGCCATCTGGAGTGAGCTTGACAGCATCCTCTTTCATCAAGACAGACTTGTTGATGTCGCTGAGATCACCAAGCCACTTAAAGCGACCCAAAAGCGAATTCCCAAGGTTGTTCAACCTGAAAGGCTTGTCAGGGTGGCCATCTGGAGTGAGCTTGACAGCATCCTCAAACATCAAGACAGACTTGTTGATGTCGCTGAGATCACCAAGCCGCTTAAAGCGACCCAAAAGCGAATTCCCAAGGTTGTTCAACAAAGAAGGCTTGTCAGGGTGGCCATCTGGAGTGAGCTTGACAGCATCCTCAAACATCAAGACAGACTTGTTGATGTCGCTGAGATCACCAAGCCGCTCAAAGCGACCCAAAAGTGAATTCCCAAGGTTGTTCAACCATCCAGGCTTGTCAGGGTGGCCATCTGGAGTGAGCTTGACAGCATCCTCTTTCATCAAGACAGACTTGTTGATGTCGCTGAGATCACCAAGCCGCTCAAAGCGACGGAAAAGTGAATTCCCAAGGTTGTTCAACAAAGAAGGCTTGTCAGGGTGGCCATCTGGAGTGAGCTTGACAGCATCCTCTTTCATCAAGACAGACTTGTTGATGTCGCTGAGATCACCAAGCCGCTCAAAGCGACCCAAAAGCGAATTCCCAAGGTTGTTCAACCATCCAGGCTTGTCAGGGTGGCCATCTGGAGTGAGCTTGACAGCATCCTCAAACATCAAGACAGACTTGTTGATGTCGCTGAGATCACCAAGCTGCTCAAAGCGACGTGCAAGCGAATTCCCAAGGTTGTTCAACCTGGAAGGCTTGTCAGGGTGGCCATCTGGAGTGAGCTTGACAGCATCCTCAAACATCAAGACAGACTTGTTGATGTCGCTGAGATCACCAAGCCGCTCAAAGCGACCCAAAAGTGAATTCCCAAGGTTGTTCAACAAAGAAGGCTTGTCAGGGTGGCCATCTGGAGTGAGCTTGACAGCATCCTCAAACATCAAGACAGACTTGTTGATGTCGCTGAGATCACCAAGTCGCTCAAAGCGACCCAAAAGCGAATTCCCAAGGTTATTGAGAGCAGTCAAGTGGTTTGTATGACCATAAGGCACAAAGTGAAGCAATTTCCCGTGGCATTCAATGCTTTTATTTATGTCTTCTAACTGCCCCAGTCGTGCAAATCGTGTTGAAAGCATAACTCCCAGCTGTCCAACAAAGGTCATATGTCGAGGGTTCCAGATCGGACAAAGCTTCACTGCTTGTTGCTGGTAGGTAATTGCTGTCTCAATGTCATCAATTCCTCCTGCAGATTGAAACCGATCCCACAGTGCGGAAGCGAGGGCGGCCAGACGATCACATCTATCAAGTCCCAAAGGTGGGCATTGATCAAGCCTCTCTTTGCATCTGACCACAGCAGCGTCAAGCTTGTCTGTATTTAATATTGTCCCTGTCTCAAGAGTATCCATAGAAAATTGGCTCTTCCTGGGGTCTTCATACATTTTCTGCACCTCACTTCCAATCCCATGAGAGGTCACTGTGGATGGCTCAGATGATGGTCTGACAATATGTAGGGAATCTCACCTGTATTCTCTGCCATGTCAATGAGATTCAAACCTGGTATCTCCTGGTGCAACACCTGAGAAACTGAGGAACCAACACTCAATTTGAGGGAGGGCCCATTGGGGTTCACTTTATTGAGCTCAAGCTCGAAGGCTACAATATAATTTATGAGGAACCATGACTAAAGTGAGATGAAATTGCACCTACACAGATTCGATTCTGCGGATCTGAGGATATCCTCTCGTCTGACTTCCACATGACCAAGAAGTCCTGTTCCCTCCGTTTCAGTTTGCTGCAGGATGCTCACCGAGAAAGTAGGAGCATGTGGCGGGCTGAGAACAAGCGAAGGTCGGTGAGTCCTAAGTGTCTCTTGTAGAGCCATCTCACACTCACATGTTACACCTGAAGTCAAGTTTCCAACTCGTTTGATCGTCCTCCGACGCCACCGGCAAGGTTTGCAGGAAAATATTTCCCTCGATGATGAGTTGGGCAAACATTTTCGTGTTACCCGGAAGATCATCGTGGGGGTTAGTCAAAGAAGTGATACGGATATCTATGAGAAGGAATTAAGAGTATGGTTTGGCGGCATCGCCACAGGGAGGTGCTTACTGTGAAGCTGAATGCTAATTAAAGGACATGGATTGAATCAATAGTCTTGACAGCAGGTCCTGACTACTCACATCGTTTTCAACTCGGACATGATTGCGAGCGGAAAGGTCGAGAATCTTGAAGGCCAGGACGTCGATCTTATATATGTCCGACGTCCACGCCGCACCAACATGGCTGCAAGGTGCTGTAAAGGCATGGGAACATCGATACCGGATCGCTCCGGGTTCTTGACCTTTGAGCCCCATCTTGGGATAGATTGTGCCATATCGGTACCTGCCCCGTAGAAAGCATCTCTCGAATTCGCAGTGCAACGTACATGCCCGGTGGCGTCGCTCCCAGTGCTTCCATCGGCGCCTATCTCGTACGCCGAGGACAAGGCGCGGCGGGAAGGTGGCTCTCATTTACGTGCAGATAGACTCCTCCCGACACCAACGTCGGCAAGCTTCACTCTGGCGGTGTGTTCCAGAATATCATGCATGCATGCGTGGGCCTCACCGTCAGGCTGTTCATTTGGCACCAAACCCCAAAAATACAAACGCTTGCTTCTAGTCACACGGCGGTACAGCTGTCCGACAGGGGCGATTTCATCTCCCGCTCGGCAATTCGCTATCGGAGTTAAGATGCGGTGAAGCATGGGGTTCGGAAAGGGCACAAAAAAAAAAGCTGTAACCTGGTACTTAGGGTTGAAAACGACCACTGAGACGAAGTAGATGAGATCTAGACAGCTTGTTTGTTCCAGTATCAAGACATGGAAATTCAGGGACGTCAATTTGGCGTGGGAGCCCGGGCTAACGGAAGCTGATTGAGCGCTGAGCAAGAATTGTTGTCCAGGGTTCCGTAAGGCACAAATGGTTTGCAGGCTAGAGTGGAACGTACCAACTCGGACGCAAGAAGAATTCCGAAAAACTCGAAGAAGGCAGAGTCCGCTGTCAATCAAGTGGCTGTGATGCCGTCGTCATCTTTCACGCCATCCTCTAGTTGCCGAGGCCCATTCAATTCAAGACGCAATGCACGGCGCTGCGTTGATCTCGACACCAACGGCACAATCGCGCTGGGCAGTCAGTGCGATGTCATTAGATGCGCCGCCAGCGCCGCGTCCTCCTTATCCGTCACGCACGGTGACACAACCACGTACATATCCCGTGCCTGTGATGCTTGCCCCCTGCGCCGCGTCGTGTGGAGTCGCCGGCTGTGGATCCGCACGGTGCGCCTTCCCTGTCGATCCCCGTGTCACCCTACCTCGATTTCGCTGTCCGCCGCCTATATCTTGATCTCGACGTTAACAGTGGCAGATGCAGCAGGTGTCGCCAGTCCTGCCTGCTTTGTAGATGGACGCCCGCCGATGAGCGCTGCGCCTGCACTGTCTGCCGTACGCAGGCGATACCCCTCGAGTCGTGTGGGCTAGCGCCCGCTCGCCTCATTCCCGATACACGCTGGCTCGTTCTCGAACTCGATGCGCTCCCCGTACGCCGCCCGCCGCTCCCGTCAAGGCTGCCATGCACGTCCGTCCGGCCCCTGCCCTCTGCCTCGACGCCGATACCGACGCGCTCGCCCCCTTTGCCGCGTGGCTCCTGGACCCAGCGCAGATGCTAAATGACACGCCGCCGCCACCCTCGCCGTATTTCATGCATTCACGCTTCGTCCTTTATGCCCAGTGTCGCCGTGCAGGGAGCGTACCCGCTGGATGTCCCCAGCGCTACTGTGGTGCACTCTTACTCATATTCGTTCCCATCCTCCTATTACTGTACCCAATTCGAGGCCATTGTGCGACTGCGCTGGAACCGGGCCTCCAATGATCTGTCGATGTGTCCCCGCTGCTCACCGCCGCCGACCCAGCGCGGGCCTTCCATGCATGCCATCCTCTGGCGCCGCCGCGAGCAGTCCGTGCTGCCTCATTCCTACACCGAATACCGGGTCACCGTCAGACTGGCCATCCTAACGTGCGCGTCGTCCCCTCCCCTTGTGCCGCCACGTCTCAATCTAGTACTGTTTAAAAAGATTGCAAGTACTGGTAAAAAATATTAGGCGTGTGCATCCTCGACAGAGATTTGAATTCGCCACGATCATAATAGAAAATATCGTGAGGGCCGACATCTGGAAAGGTGAGCGGTAGCCATAGGCGGCATATCGGCCGATATAAGGGCATAATTCTTGAGGGAGAGGACGAGAGACAAAAAATTGTGCTGAAAGACAGGCTTCATTGCGGCGTTGAAACATTGCAGCATTGAGGATTTGAGGGCTTGTCCTGTAATGTTGCCGGGGTTCGGTTAGGTTCGGTTCATACAGGTTCGGTTCAGGTTCAGAAGAGGTTCGAACCTGAACGAACCTGTAGAATTTTGATAAATTTTTCACGGATCCTAAAACTCTTGAACTTAGAATGGGAACACATCGGAAGGTATCGATTTTAGCCCGAGAGTAAATTTCCATCTGGCCTCACCGCACACAGGTCACTAACAGACATTGGAGCCGATGGGTGAGAGTAGATTTACTGTGACCTTAAATACCTTGCTCAGACGGAGCAATCACAAATTTTTTGGCGTGCTACACATGTTTATTTCTTGACAGCGGGGAACTTTTGCACTGCGCGTAGGCGGAGCAACCATAGATTTCTTGATGGCGGCGTGTTGCACATATTTATTTGTTGACAGCGGGGACCTTGCATACCGCGCATAGGCGGAGCAACCATAGATTTCTTGACGGCAGTGTGCTGCACATATTTATGTTGACGGCGGGGACCTTGCGTGCTGCACAGCGATGTAACAGTACCTGCAGGGAAGGCGGAAACTAACTACTTTTAGTTATTCTTTTAGTTGGAATCAGGCAGTAAGAACATGAGGTTCGCCAAAATCCTCGAACCGCACCTGGGCTTCGGTTCGGATTTTTCGAGCCCTTCGAACCTGAATTCAGGTGCGGTTCAGGTTCGGGAGCGGTTCGGGAGCGGTTCTGAACCGCACCCCGGCAACACTATTGTCCTGGGCGGAGGTTTGCCCAAATCCGCCCAGCCAAAGTATGTATGGCAAATGTGGGCAAACCTGGGCAGTGAAAGAGCCCATGGAAAATGGGATATTGCGCTCAATTTGCGGTGCTTTGCCCTGGCCATGTCAAAGCTACTGGCGGTACGGAAAGTCCAGATCTCTGTTAAACTTGTAGGTACGCAAGTCGGAAGAATCAAACCGAGGAATATATCACGGATTAAGGAGCTAGAATATCGAGCTTAAAAGGGGTGACGTCAACAATCAGTGGGCCGAATACTGCCCAAAAAATCATTCAGGCAAAGAAATTCACAAGCGGCGCAGGCAACTCATGCAGTGAATCTGGAGAATACAGGCGGTGCTAGCGGCAAGTTAGTCTGCAAAATGGCGAAGGTCAACTACAGTCCGCCTTCAGGCAGGGCGAGACTGAGAGGCAAGCAGGAGATCTGTGAGGACAGAATCTGGGAATCGAACTTGAGACAAAATACGACGCGAGCATGTGGGAGAGGTAGCAAGAGACGGTCCAAGTTGCTACCTAGCGACTTCAGCGCTAGTGACTGGTTATAGAATGGGCACTAGATAGAACCCCTGGTGCGACCATGGGAGTCTTGGGTTAGCATTCATGAATCAATCGTCAGATGGTTCAAAAAAATTTCTAATTTGTGTTCTTCACGATAGATGACAAAACAGACGCGGATTGTACACGGACTGAAACCAAAGGCGATGCTCCAAATATTGGCGCTCGTGTCCCAGCCGGAACAACAGTAGGGTAAGAATGTCCCGGAGCGTGGGACGATAATTTTTATCACAGGGACATTGAGGGTACTGAGAGATCGCGGGGAACTGAAGCCTAGTCTTTGAGGGCTCGATTGAATGTATGTTCTGGGTGAGTCATGTACCGCTTGAAGTCACCCCTCTTCTCCTCCGCATGTGTCAATGTGTATCGTTTGTCGCGCCGTAAGAAAATGAGAAAGAATCATCGTGCGCCACTGGTGTCTAGACATACCGTATGGAATGGAGGCAGAGACAGGAAGCATGAATCTTCCTATGTAATTTGCAGGTGCATTTCTGGGAGTATGAAATAAAGGGGCGACCGATCATTTCAATATTTTTGATCCTTCAGTTTACATCGGTACATGTACCTGCTGAGGGAAATGCATTCGGCTTCTGGGTCATCCAAAATCCAACTGGACTAGGCAGGCTGATCCCGTTCGTACTCATTCCGGATCTACATGCGAAAATGTCAGACCAGGTGCCGGATTTTCCGTGCCTGTGCCGCGGATGTTCAACCTTTGAATACTAACATTCATGCACCTGTATCACATTTATCTTTGGCCGGCTACGAGCTCGGTGCCTAAATTCGCGTGAAGTGCGGCACCAACATTTCCACAATGTGATGTTCTACTCGCGAACTCGAGAACTCTTGCTGTTCTTAATAGGGTGCTACTAACCCACTGACCCACTGACCTACCGGCCGACATCGCAGTACACAAAAAAGCTTTATTTCGTTCGGGATTGTTGATTATCGAGACCCCTTTCACGCCACACTGCAGAGCGTAATGTTTGACTCCTTCTCGGTATCGCTTTGTATCGAGATCCTTTCGCGTTGTACATCGGCACCATATTCCAAAATGTTTCAAATCAGATTACCCAGATTTCGTGCGGCCGTGTCACACTTCTTCTCTGTCTTCTCTTCTAACCGCAGAGATCTATGTGCTCATGAAATTACCCTGCCACAGACGCACTGACTACAGCGCACGCGTAACTAATCAGGTAAGTCTTTCCAATGTCTTATCCTGTGGCACGCGTCAACTGTGTTCAATCTCACGGGCGAGTCTCAAGACTCGCACATGGGTTATATTTTTTTTGGTCTTCCCGGCTATAGAAAGCTGGAGTCGTGTCAGAAGCTTCTGCGTATTCTGTATGGGACTATTGAGACCTAGATTTCAGTGGTCTCTCCTCGTTCTGGTAATCGTACTCCCGATATTCACGACGGAGATTCATTGTACCGTGACCCCTTCAGGCTACTTTTATGATAAGGTCCTAAGTTTTCCATGGTCTGGGTTTTATCTGTTCGTTCACCCGAAGCCTGTGCTTCGAGGGGTGCCAAACCCATTTTCGTCGGATTTCCTTCGACAAAATCCCTCACATTCGAGTCGAGGTCAATCTGCGGGCATGTATAATCTCACGGTGCTGCATTTCACTTTTTTGGTCTTCTTGGCTATCGAAAGGCCAAATATTGCGGCGTATCGACCCCGAATTCTGTAGCCATCTCGCAGTTTCGGCGATCATGCTCGAGATATCGATCGAGGAAATCTGTGTAACCTTCTTGCCTCCTATCCGTAATCCCGTCGACGATCTGGATTGGATCATGGCCAACCAGAATTATTCTATTCCCTAGTTCTCGTTTAAGGTAGATTCTGCTTCACACCCAGCTCTTTGCGCACTTTAGAGCCACACCTGCTGATATCAAGGTAAGCAGTTCGCATTCGGGATTGTTATACTTCCCCTCACGGCTTCCGCATCAACACTCGCGGCCTACTTCACAGCGCTTAGAGTCGTTTGAAGCACTGATATTTGGACGACTACCGTGCTGACCTACTGCCCTGCCCAGCAGTCTACTAACCTACTAACTTGCAGACATTACAGGTGGCCTTGATTCGGGTTCGTTCGTGAAACTTGGGTATCGAGACCTTCTCGTATTGCACTTTGAAAGGCAACCATATTGAGACCTCTTTAAGGATAGACACGGGTGCACCCGCGGGTACCCGGACCCGGACCCGCAAAACCGTACTACGGGTCGGGTCTAAAACCAATACGGGTTACCCGCGCATCTTCAACGCACCCACGGGTCCCGAAACCCGTCAGGTATACCCGCAGAATATCCAGCATAAAAAACATTTTATTGTCCAGCACGGTGCAGTAAAATGTAGACTATTTATTTAACAATGTGATTAGATTTGGGTTTGTTCTCTGCTGTGTGCGCTCGATAGAGGTTGAACCGGATGTGAAGCTGCTTCCCAACAGTTGAAATTGCTGTTTTGCTGAACTTGTTGATGTGGAAATACTCCTGCTTGAAGCTGGGGTGAGGTGCTATTATACAGCATGAAAATTTGAAGGAAACTACTACATACTGGGACAAATAATAGATGCGCAGAAACCCGCGGGTGTACCCGCGACCCGTGTTTATCCTTAGTCCTCTTGGCTTCGACTTCTATGTTCTTGGAAACCAGACTCAATGAATATCGAGACAATGTCAACGACGAGTTGCAGTCGGTGCTGTTCGACACATTGCAGGAGGTGGTATAGGACGCAAAGTCGCGAGCATACCAGCCCACATGGTGTTCCCACTAGCATTTGGCCGCCTGACCGTAACCGCACACGATTACTGTACTATTATGACCAACGGTTCACAGGGTGCCGCCCACCTCAAATGCTCACTGAACTTGGTGTTCATTCTTCGGCAATCACGAGAAAATTAAGGACCGACGTTTCGACCTTCTTTCACCCATTTAGGTTCAAGAATTGCAAAGTCACCATCACCTGGGTCAAAATTGTTCAGCTTACAAGACGACCCTCCGCTTCGCTCCGGTATCCAAGAGCGCAAGATAAAGGAGCCTTAACTATGCAGGTAACAAAATATGTGTTAGCGGAAGAAATGGATGAGAGGGGAGATTTAAGCTCATGCTGAGGGAGATTTCCGAAGGATTGTTTCGACACGAATATCTATTATTCAGTTGGCATGGTACATCAGGGATGTGATAATATAGAAGAAGTACTACCACACGCCGCATTCGGACATTTTGAACGGAAGGTGACCAGCCAGTACTGCAAGCAAGACACTGATATCTCAGTCTAGGACAGCATTCACCAATGGCTTGAAGAGCAAATGAGATTGATCCCGCCCCTGATCCCAGCCACAGAACAGGCAAATTTGAGGCAAACAATATTGGCAGAAGCACAGAAGGATGTGAGAGATAGTATAGCACAGCAGATTTGATTCGAAGCCCAGTACCCAGCAGACGGAACATTTGAAAAATCAGATCAAGGCCAGAATTAATGTTGAGGGCGGGCAAAGTGTGCAAAGAATGAGATCCAATGACAGCAGCGCCGCCTTTATATATGCCAAGAGTTTGCCGAATGGGTTACGTGGCTTCACGGCTGGATCGCTGCCGCATAGACAGCAACGGCTGCGATCTACTGCGTCCTGTCGAGAAAAAGCTGTGCGTGGGTCAGCTGTTTGACCGCAAATGAAAAGCCCGTGTTGAGAAGCAGCTACGCGGAGGTCAGCTGTTTGACAGCAAATGAAAGGCAGTGGTGAAAAGCAGAGGGAGTCGAGGACAGAAGGGGTTAATCGAAGAGCAGGGGCAGAGGAAGAACAAAAAGAGAAAGGTTACATGGGGATACAGCACAGCCGAACGACCAAAATCTTAAAGAACGGTTAATGATCGCCTGTCACCTGTCATCTGAACCTTTGGTAGTAAGAGTACAGTAAGTATACGGGCTCCGTAATTCGGCACCCGTACCGTCCCGTTGCGCCTCTGGCGCTCTAATTCAACGAAACGGCATTCGTTCGATGCCTCACGCCCCGTATTAATACGGAGGAACGCAACTATAAATCATTGGTGTCTAAACCTCACATTAGACAAACTTACTGCTCAATTCTGGTTATATCGATTCTCCTAGTCGGAGACTCGCCATTGTATGTTCGCGTCACGGCGTTCACTTGATTGAACGAATTGGGCGGGCGTAACGATTCATCTGAAGCGCTGGTTACGGGACTGGCAATCCTTGGTCTACGGTATGAGTATTTATTACGTGATAAGGACCTCAGTGAGACATTATGAATATCATTCGAGTTCTGGCTTCAAATCGGAACTGGGCCGGCAGACTTCACATTGGATGCCTTGTCTCGAACCACCATGTCGATTCTCAAAACATGACACACTCACTTCATTCTGGACTGGAAACACAAAATACCGCCCGGGGTACTGGAGTCGAATACTTCGCTGCGTGATTCCGGGAAATAGCGACTTGCCCGGCTGAAACTGGCGTTTTTATTGGATCAGCGCGGATGGCCGAGAACCTATTCCTCAGGCTTTGCTTACTCACCGACGGCCTGGACACGGACTCCATATCTCCTACCGGTATTGTGCTGTCCGGGCTACCGATGTAAGACGCATATTGGGAAGGATTGGGCGACGTGGACCCAATACACCCATCACGACGTAATACATAGTTACATCCACCTCCCCATAGAGTATAATACAACACAATAGTGAAATGCAAGGGAACTAGCCTGGTCTGTGGTCCGTGTTATTAATGTCGTGAGTCGTGGTCATGAATGCATGGATTGCCGTCTATCTTCGGTCAGCAGTGCCACGTCTCGCCCCTTCGCGGTGAACTTTTCCCATCAGCCAGAGGCGGGGCGCATGAAGGAAAGAATGGTGGGATGAATCAGATGCGGGAAGTGGGGCGCGCGCGAAGCATCACCGCTCCGGAGTCTTTATCGCGGGGAGGATGAGCCCGCGACGAGAACGGCACTCGTCGCCGAGGTGCAGAGCTGTGTATAGAAGAGGAAGAGCATGCGCAGCCTGCGAGCAGGAGGTGCGCCGGTGCTACAGGAGCGAAGACGGCTAGCGTCGTGAATCCCTATCCGAGGGTATCCTGCGGTGCCGTTGAAGGTGGAGCGTGAGTGGACGCGCTGACGACGGTCACCGCAATGGTGCGGCGAGTGGCGATTACGGGGCAGATAAGCCCGGTGGAGCGGACAAACTCGAGCAGCCCGCGCCAATCGCGGAGGACGGTGCGCAAAATCGCCGAGGAGGATGGCAGCACCGCCGTGACTCCCTATCGCGAGAGGACGAGTCCATCTGTGGTGAGGGCGCAAGAGGAGCAGGGTATGCCGGCGGCGACCAGCTGACGGAACGAGGATGGTAGGGGGTGCAGTCCCCGCCGCAGAGCCTCCTGCAGAGATGCCGCCACCGAGCGAGGAGGGCAAGGAGGCGAAGCGGGTCGTGTGCTGCGAGCAGAGCGGTGGGATGAAGGTGTGAGGACGGCCGCGACTCCGTATTTCGGAGCGCACGAGCCTGGCGCGAGCAGGAGGGCACGCCGGCGGCACGGGACGGAACAAGGATGGCGGACAAAGATGGCAAGTGCCTATCGCGGGCGGATGAGCCTGTGGGGGGCGGCGGCGGAGGAGGAGGGTACCCCAGCGCGTTGGTGGAACGAAGAGGGCCGTTGCAATGCTATGAAGCCGCAGCATGTGGAGGACGAGCCCTTCCCGCGATGTCAGCACAACGCGAGAAGGAAGGAGCGAGGTGGGCTGACAGAAGGCGAGAAGGGTTTGGCTGGAATGAGGCTAGCAGGCGACAGGCGTCGGAGTAGTGCCGCGGACAGCGGGAGCAGAGTGTGCGCGCGTGCTAAGGTCGACGCAGTGCTCCGCCGAGACCGTATCACGGGTGGGACGGGCCCGCCCGAGATCCCACGAGAATGCGAGGTCAGCTGGATCGCAGAGAGTGAGGGCGAGGCACCGCGGCGGCGAGAGCGCAGGAGGGTGGAGGGCGCGCCGGTGTCCTTGCGGACGATCGAGGATGGCGAATAGGAGGCCGTGCGTGCAAGAGGAGGACGACGTCGACGAGGGAGTTGTCCGACGCAAGGAAGGCGACGGTTACTAAGATCGATCATTGATTCTGTCTGATGCGTGAGGCAGCGTGGGATCACTTGGCAGCGATATCACCTTGGCGACCGCCCACTGTTGCTGGCAATGCGGGATGTCTCCCACCGCTGAACCACCGTTTCGTTTTTCGACTTTTGCGCCGTCCAGTCGATTCATCTGCGTCCACGATCCGTCCTCCCGTGCTGACTTGGCTGACTTAAGACTCTAAGCATTCGCGAAGTATCATTTTGCCCATCTATCGTTTGCTCCGTGTATGTACCTCTGTGCACCTGTTTCTCGGTCGTTAAATCTGGCTGCCGTGCTTCGCTCACCATGCTGCATTGCTCCTCGGCAGCATGTCAGGCCCCAATCGACATAGAATCCTAGTCTCTATTATGACTGGAAATATCAATCACGGAGCTACTGGCGACGTATGGACATGACAGAACGTAAATATTATGTATCCGAGCTCAACCGGTCGGCAAGATCATCCTGTCCGCGCAAGAAACCCGGCCGCCAGAAAGAACACGAGTCCGACCGAAGTGGCGAACGGCCAGAACGTACACTCGAAAGACTAGGTACTGGGGCCGTGGGAACCCCAATCGTCTGTAATGTTCATCGTTCTTACGATATGCCCATACGTCAGGTCCTCCTTGTTCTCCGCCGCCAGCGCAACCGACAGATTCACAATATTCTTGATCTCCCGGCCATTCAAATTCTTCAGCGACAGCGTCTGCAATTGTTGCGCAGAGAACTCGCACATGCTAACCCCTGCTGAACGCGTTTTCTGCAAGAAGGCCCGCCACAGCTGTTCCTTTTCCGCCTGCGCAAGATCGTTGTAACGCAGGGAGAGATGGATACGCGACTGAAAGGCTGCATCGAATTGTTTGACGCGGTTCGTCGTCAAGAAGAGGATCCCCTGGAAATACCTGGTCGCAAGACGTGAGCTCGGATGACACATTGGGGGATTCACTGACTCGAGCTGGCGCAGAAAAACGGCAACCATCGCGTTTCTTTCAATATCAGCAGTTCCGCGCTCCTCCAGGAAAACATCCGCTTCGTCGATCAAGACGACGGCATCCCATTTGGGAACCAGTGAAAATATCTTCGTGAGCGCTTCGTCCAGGTGCGTAGAAGTTGTGCCTAGATCACCGGCGCTGACCACATACAGAGGCCTTCGGAGATCTACAAGTTGTTCAGCGTCGGCGCACCCAGATGTGCACAACATAACTTACGCTCACTCGTCGCCTCCACAGTCAACGTTTTTCCGACCCCGGGTGGTCCTATGAGATCTTTAGACTCGTTCTTGCAGTCTGAACGCTAGAACATACCAAACAAGTTGATGATAAGCCCGCTTCCTTTTCCGGCCACAAAATCATCAACTGGCCGCTTTTCTCTCAAGCTGGCGTGCGATTTGACAAGACCCTTGATGAGAATCTTTCGATCGGGGTCAATCGCAAGGTTGTCGAAACCTTCTTCGCTCCATTGAATGTCACTGACACATTTGACATTGAATTCAACTGCTTGAAGTTTAGCAAACGTCACAGACGAAAGGATGTGTCCTTACACCAGCGCTTTTGCGTAAAACTGAAGCCGTAAACAATCGGCGTGGCGAGCAGAAGGTCTTCGTCCCGTATGTCCTCGACGTCAAATGAGCCAGGATGGGATCGTTTCAACTCAGAACGTTTGTCCTCCATCGCATCCAACAGTTCGCCGAAGACGCCCTTACGCGGACAGGGGCGCGAGTAGTTGGGTTCGACAATCGCAAAAGTATCTGCGCTGTATATTAACGTATGGTCGCCAATACGAAATGAAAACACAGACCTCCATCTATCATTATCCGCCCATCGACTCGTACTCCCTCAAGCTTCCTATACCCTAATACATCCTCAGAGTTCCTATACGCCAGACCATTGTATTGTTTATGGTGAACCCCGCGCAGGTTCGCCCATTCTCGACCCCGGTGGATGAGTTTCTGACTGATATCGGCAGCGCTCGGATGATACTTGAAGGGATATGCTACTAGGTCGGTAATCTTCTGGATCCCATCAAAATTCTCGATCGTTATGCTGTGGCTCACTCTTCCGAATTGCTGACCAGTCGCTGAAGGATCAGCAGCGTCCACATATTCGCAGGTCAAGTCCCAATCGATTTTGTTGGTGGGCCAACGACGTTCCTTTTGTATTCTTTTAAGTCGGAATGCACGCGGCTCTCCTGTCGTCTTGCACCGCGCGAAGATCATCTCGCCTGGAACGAAGATCGCCCAAATCAAATCGAACGTAGTTTCGGCGTACTCCACGAGGGTCCGTATTTTCTGCAGAGTGGATGCGTACTCGGATTCTAGAAATCCAATCAAGAAGGTGAGGTGTTCGTTCGTCACGCCCTTATTGCTATCGGAAGAGGCGGGTGGATCACAGATATTGGATGCGGCCCTCAGGTGGGGAAGGAATGCCAAGAGTAATTGGAGATCCAACTGCAAAGTCGGTTAGACACCGATCAATCCGTGGCATAGCACACGCACTTTGAGGACCGGACCATTCCAGGAGACACCCTCTACGGCCTTCATTGCTTCCCGCACAGCGCTGCGCAGCAGACCACTCCCTGATCAAGATCTTGGTCGTGATTGTGGGATAATCGGCGCCCCTGGTCTGGACTATCTTACGACGAACAATGAATGCGTATTCCGCCCATTCGGCGTACTTGTCGTCATCGCGGGTCTTATGACCGATCTCGCTGTCGCTGGCGTTCTGGATTATCCATTCGCCCGAGTCTGGGAGTCGGATCTTGTCGACGTGTTTGATTTCGAGCAATGTGCCCATCGTCGTAGATGTGGGAGGGTGGTTTACTGGTGGTGAGGTCACTTGGACTGTGTGCATCTTCGCAGAGTCGTGGGGGCAGCTTACTCGACTTCAGATGCACGCAGCAGATATACTGCCCAAAATTACAGCATGGATGAAGTCCGGCGACAGGAATTATTCTCGTCTCCCGTGCATGCTCTATTCACCCTGTCTTCCTGGAGAACATTCTTGCACGGGAATGATTCTTTCTAACAGCATAGCCGCCCTCATCGACGCCACCACAGCGCGCATTGGCTGACGCCCGGCATCGCCGCGTGTTGTTTGCACAGCTGCTCGAGGTCTAATGCGCCTCATTAATTAGGAGCGCGTTTACGGTTTCGGTGATAGCCTGCCCTGACATCCCGGGAAGACGACGCACGGATGCCATGCGATGAACGCATGACTCCCAAAACAAGGAAGGCGCAAGGTAGGCCGGTCATTGACAGCGGTGCTTTACGACATTTCGGCTGAGGATGGCTGCCCACATACAGATTATCAGACGTGGATCTGCATCTTTAAGTAGTTTCCGACCTCGCCGCCTATAGTCAGGAGTCGACGCCTGCGGAAACCAAGCGGATGTGAATCGGGTATTTAGCTGCTGACCTGTTCCGTACAAGTTCCGTACCGATTTGTACAGCGGGTTACTGAGCCAGTTCCAAACTTGGAGGGCCCCGCGACACTCCAAATATCGTAAACCTTCAGTTTCTGGGGCATGGCCGACGCAATGATTCTTCCTCCATCGCTGCCTATCGTCTACACGTGTGCTCGACGTCAGTCATATGTCAATGCGCCTCATTGAACAGGTGCGCATTTCTCTCTCTTTATATAAAATTACGCCTGTCCGAAGCCATTTCAAACTCCGCCTATCGATTCAGCGCCAATTACCGTTCTACATTTAGGACGGCGCCAATTCCAGCGCTGTCCGAAGTGGTGGGCCGCGAGCCACTCTCTTGTACAGCTTCAACAAGATCTGCCTCCGCTTCGCTTCGGCATCAGGATACCAAAAATTGAATAAATCAATATATTGCAATGTGGGGTTAAACAAAATTCAGCAAATCAGAGAAATTACCGACCCGGGGCAAGAAAGTGCAGCCAAGAGCTACCGCCAACCCATCGAAGCTTGCGACAACCAGCTTATAACCAGGGCAATGACACCCAGAAAAACAGCTAGCAAGGCAGATCGTTGATCTTGACTTGAGATTGAGAAACAATCGAGATTCCCGAGAACCAGTATTAATATTGGTAGTGATGGTGGTTGATGGACAGCCAGGAAATTCAACTTGGTTTGATGGTTTCTACTTGGCCAACACGGAGCCCGGAGTTTGGTTTCAATATTGAAGGGAGGAGATTGAGTTGCATCTGAGGCCTGAATGGCGTACATTTTATAGCAGAAGGACTGCCGCAAGCTTGCGTGACCGCAGTTCGAGGCCGTCCCATGCCGTGCTGATCAGTGCGAAAGACGTGCCAAATGAGGATTTGGTTCGACCGCATTTGAATGCTGTCGAACCAGAAGGTTCCAAATCCGGATTTGAATTCCCAAGCCCGGGTCAGAATTTCGTAGTAGGAATCTGCGGCATACGTTCGTCACCTCGGAGATGAACGATACGTTGCTGTGGAATCCATGTCAGAAGCTAAGAATTTCGTCGGCGGACTACGCGTGGATCGGCAGCATAGCGATAGTACAGCATTACAGAACCTCCTGGGGAGCTAATCACCAAAGCTGTAAATTTCAAGCAGTAGAGCAGAGAGAGCGAGATGCAGTAAGCTTCTAGGGATAGTCCCTGATGAATTGGGCACTAAATCTGAATAGAACGGCTAATCTTTTTGGGCTCAAGTGTGGTGCAATTCGGAGAATTCGGGCTCACTGTGAACTTCTACCTTTGGTGAGCAAGACAACTGGACGGCGCTCGCAACATCAACTGAGCAAGGGTCAGCAATGAGGCGGAAGGAAAACGATAGTTAAGAAAGCTGTTGAACCACCGGAGCACAGAAAGCCAAGCTGTGTAAGCTTGAAGGGGATAATGCAAACACGTCCAAACGAAAGCCGTATTAATAGAACGGATAATAACAGCTCGCCGTGTCATCCCGGCAAGATGACGCACCGCCGCCGTCACGCACGAAAGGCACGCACACCGCAAAAAAGGAATATTCTGTCTGGCAGAAAACATTTCAGAACGTGATAGTTTCAGCTGTGAATAAAACTTAGACAGCTGTGCTTTCCACCTTGCAGAAAGCATTACATTCAACATGCAGCTGAAAACGATAGATTCAGCTACGGTTCCGATAATTCCGAAGCTGTCGCCGAATGTTATTGTTTCGGCACATGCCGAAGGTGCGGTTGAATATAATGGATTCATCTCAGCTGAAAGTGATCCGTCGCACCTTCTGCCGAGCTGAAAGTAATAATTTCTGCTACACTTTCGGCACACGCCGAAACAAAAAAGATTCGGCAACGGCTTCGGAATTATCGACACCATAGCTGAATCTATTGTTTTCGGCTGCATGCTGAATGTATTGCTTTCTGCAAGGTGGAAACCATAGTCGACTTCATTGATTTCGGCAACATTTTCTGTTGTGCTAAGACTGCAGTTATATCTTTTCCTTTCAACCAGGTTGAAATCACAGCTGAATTCTTTGCTTTCCGCAACATTTTCTGGCAAGCGAAAGGCAATGTATTTGACAACATATTCATCTAAGTTTTATTTGCAGCTGAAACTATTACATTCTGAAACGTTTTCTGCCAGATGGAATATTCCCTTTTGCGGTGTGACGGACGCACAACTGTCCAGTGTAGGCAAGAAGCGAGGCGGGCGGGGCACTGGCACTGACCAGGTCTGGTATTCCGAGTAGGCCTGTACGAATGTGCTAGAGGCCCAACCATGACAGGATAGTACCATCTGGTTTCCAGCCGCGAAAGGGAGAAAACGGAAAACAAGGGTTGCAGTCATCTTACGGTCAGTAATGCCCTTACCGTTGAACGCTTATTACAACATTACCCACTTGGCCGAATCCACATTCAGTTGGATATGCGATGAATTCGCGAAATAACACCCACTCGATGATTAGAATAGTGTGATTTAAATGCCAGGTGAGATCCGCACACACCCAAGTCTGCTTGAATGAAATCGATGTGCGCCTAAAATGCGACAGTGCAGCGTTGAATGCTGAAGTCAATGAAGATGGGGAATGCGTGAAGCGAGCACTCCCTGACTTGGTTAGATCGTTTTACAGGTATCACATGGAAGACGAGTGAAAGTAGGGGCTCGGACGTCAAAGAGAGGTTAGACAACATTTCCTACGGACTGAATAAGCGCTTGGAGTCAGCAAAGCGCTGATTTAACTAGATTGTTTATTTACGGGTGCAACTGGCGAGGCTGAGATAAACCAATAATAAGCGTGGTGCAATGATGACGAGACTTGTAGAATGTGTCAACGTGCCTGAGGAGACTTGGTACAAGTCACGGACGTCAGTTGATACGTTTTTTGTATTCTGGAAGCTGGAGTCCTGTCTGTATGGATAAGGATATCGAAACCGGACGCATTCAGTCATTTGGAAGGCAAGTAATGGAATCAAGAGACTGGGATCTCGGCACGGTGTGGATGGAGAGCGTTGGTGGTTAGCGAGCCGTTGATCCTGCAAATGAAGGGCCAGGCGGCGTCGTTGACCACGACGGCATCCGCTGACGTATCCAGAATAGTACATGACTTACTGAGACAACAAATCGGTGAGATACGTCTCTGGGACGCTCACCTGCTGAGCAAATCTTGAAATGAAGAGCTGCAGCACAGCGTCGAAGGTGAACAAGCAGCACGAGGATGATTCACCGATGGGCGACGCGTTGATGGAGCGGCGGCGTGTCAGTGCGGAATTAAAATAATAGAAAGGAAACAAATACCCCCTCGCGCTGGTAAGTTCAAGTTGGCGCGATGCATGCCAGTGATTCAAGATTGGTAGTGTGGTTGTTTCATTCGCGAATCGTGACATACAGGGACCTGGAAAAGATTTGTGAAAATCGCCCTCGAATTCCCTGGATAACATCTTAGGATCGCAATAGCTTATCAGGTATCATGAGTTACGGGCAACACAGAGCGCGAGAGGTAACGAATAGGGCCTGCGAAAGAGAACGAGCGCAAGTCGAAGATCGTCCGCGAAGATGTTCAGGAAATCGAATGGCGCATCGAGAACAACTTACGAGAACCAGCTATATGTTATGTGTGAGGAACTAGTCGTACCGGCCAGCTGATCCTAATGGATTATGGGGCCATCGAGCAGAGAGTGACGGCGGGCGAGGCGAAGTGCTCCCGGGAATTCCCTGGAGATATATATCATTCAGCAGATGCCGGAGCGTGAGATTTAAAGCGACTTACCTGGTAAAAACCCAGCAGGTACGTAACGCAAAACATGGGCTAATTACGACTCTGGCTATCAGTTGTAATGGAATCGGGCATGGGATCCAGACGGAGCGCGCACGACGCGAGACTCTCCTAATAATTCCGGAGAAGTACTCGTGAGATTGTAGATATTAAGACAGTGTATCTGGGCGAAAAATGTATGTTCAGTATCAAGGTTGTGGACGTGCGCTACGTTAGGAGTCAACGTTGCAGAACCCTTCAAATGAAGGGTCGAAGCCCAACGCTGACTGCGGCGGTGCGGGAATAGCGGCGCTTGGGGAACGACGACACGTCTGCCAAATAAGAATTCTCCGCGCGCCGTGCGACGAGTCGAGCATGAAGGTTTGTACGGGGGAATGGGCACCCGTGGAAATCGAGCGTAGGTGGGACCCGCAGCCGGGTGGTCCTCGATGGCCATGAGGAAGCGTAAGAAGAGCGCAGGGCAGCGTCAGTCACTTGCGACGGGGTGCACAGAGAAGCAGTCACTGCGATGGCCAACGCGGCGGCTTCGCAAGGAGGGACGGGGATGGATCTATGGATGGGAGGACGTGTCAATTACGCTATATGTACAACAGGATTATAGCACGGACCTGGAATACGCAACCAATCTGACATGTACGATGCATCGTACCATCTACTACACGGCCATGGCCCATCGAAGCCGCACGCGCGCGGGTTTGCGAAGATGAATTTAGTGTCGAGTGAAGGATAGCGAGAACGATAGGACTTGGGCTTGAGCGCTTGAGCGTCGATGGGTAGCGTTAACGGCGTGAGCGACAGCGCAGAGGGCATGGACAGAGACAGTGTGGGACGAGCGTCGAGGCTCGGTGTGACGCTGGTTCGGGAAATGCCATGGAATGGAAAGGATTGGGAGACGGGTCGGCTGAGGCGCTGAATCTATCGAGCAGCGGGAGGAAACGGCGTGCGAGAGGAGGAAGGCCGCGACGAGCGACATCAGCGCGCTCGCATCGTCGGTGGTCGAGTGGATCGATGTAGCGTTGTGCATGGGTGATAGCCACGATCGGATGCCGCAGCAGGGAGGGACCGGATGAGAGAAGGGCAGCGGTGCGAGCACTTGGGTGACGGGGGAGTGCAATATGTCTTGTGACGGCAGAGTGACGGTCCGGATGATCGGTCAATGCCGCCGGCGTACTTACGTCATGGCACTCCGACCCTTCTCTCTTCCGACCACGACTATCGTAGTCCGCGATCCAGCCCTACCCCCTACAATGCGCCCCGCTAATCCTTTAGCGTTTTTCCAAAACCCAAAAGATCACTTTGTGTCGCGAGGCCGGGCCGGCAACACAGCCACTGACCACATTCTGGTCAAGTCACACGTGACCGCACTCTTCTTCCGTCTTCCGTCCTCCTCATCACCATCTCCAACAGCGTCAAGCGTAAAACGCAAGAGAATAAAATATACCGCTGTGGTAGGGTCGGAGGGCCCACATGTGGAAATCGGTTTTTATCTAGATTAAGAGCTGCACATCCGTTCTCCGACAATGTGCGTAATCTCTTCTCTTCATCCGGGCGCTATTTTTCTCCTTCCACAAGTGTGCCTGTCAAAGGCCCGAGGTCGACGCTCCCTTGACTTTGGGCATCGCTCTCCACCCCTGCCACCCTTCTCTCAGACAACTCTTCGTCGCTTTCGATCTGGGCTAGTCCTTCATTATCGCCCCTTGTCCTGCTTTCACTTCTTGTACCCCTGCTTCTATGATTTTGAGTGCACTTGCTGTATCGAAAGCTGGGTTCCATATTTATGCGCGCGCGCTCGTGTCGGATTCCACTCTTGTTATCGATGACCGCCTTCAGTATTCTAACCAGCTGTCCTGTCCAGAGCTAGACTTCGAATCCATGGGCCCGTGCCGCATTCACTTGTCGTTATCGAAAACCCGCATTCCAATTTCCCATTGAGCTATCCGGAGCCGGACATCTAGTTCATGTCCCTGTTGCGCTCATTTCCGGTCATCCAATATCTTTCTCGCCCATTTTCGTTTCTGTGGTATCAAATGCCAGATTCGGGCTTTATAACATTGATTGATCTATAACCCATGTCCGCCTCCCTCTGCGCCATTAAGCCAACATTCCGTTCATGCGCCCATGTCGCATCGATCTTGAATCCCTTTCATTCAGACTCATCGCCGTCTCAATGATTTCGGAAGCAAGGTTTAAATTAACTGGTTTTGCATTGCATCGCGTCCGCAGGCCGTCAATTTATATTCGCATTGCTCCAGTGGGATCGTCTGATCCCGGTCGTACATGCGAATCTGTCAGACCAGGTACCAGAATTTGCGTGCCCGTGCCGTGGATGTTCACCGCTTCGTTCTTTCAACGGTAATATTCACGCACCCGTATCACATTCATCTTTGGCCGGCTACAAGCTCGGTGCCTAATTTCACGTAAAGTACAGCACCGGCATTTCGACGATGTGGTGTTCTACACGTCAAGTTGAGAACTCTTTCTATTCCCAATATTATGCTACTAACCCACTGACCCACTGACATACCGACCGAAATTGCAGTACACAGAAAGGTTCAATTCATTCTTCACCCTCATTCGGGATTGTTGGGTATCGAGACCATTTTCACGTCACACTGCAGAGCACCTCGCTCCCTTCAGCAATCTCGTCACACCCTCCATTAATCAATGGAAGTCAGAAAATGATTCGCTTATCATTGGGGTGGTAAGTCCGAGATCGACTATATATCTTGCGGCCGATTAAATGTACAATTAGACCGCTATAAGGTACGGGCTTAGGATCTCGAATGGTAAAACTCCGGTCTGTATACCTCGCCTCAGCGAACCGGAAAATCCACAGTTCTCCGGCTTGGCGCGGAGGGACTAGGGCAGTGCGCCGTGCCCGTCGCGACGGTTCTACGCGTTCCGTGCGACGGGTACTAGCCGACCCGTTCCGTCGAGGTGCTGGAAATTTTTGACGGCACGGTAACGGGACGGTTTTTCAGGCCGACTGTCATGTCATGACGGTAGACGGGTTTGCCAATGGTAAGCACACAAATTTCGTGCACTTTGACCACTTTCTGAGGGGTTATAGATTTTATTTTCTTCTGTTAACATTGGAATGACGGTCCTTGGTGGTTTGGACCACTCACGAAGGCATTCCCGCTTACCAAGCGCGTCCACCCAATCCAATCCTGAGTATCTATTTTCTAATTATTCTTTAAAACAAATTTTCATCGTGAGATTCCAGTCATTTTCTCAATGGTGGAACCACTTAAAAAAACGAAAGTATGTTGCACTCGCAATGAAATGCAGGAGTGCTCGGCATTGCCTGCATAGGTATATTTCAGTCCAACTTGACCGTTAATCTCGTGCTTACTGAAAGATATGCTAATAGGATATATCATCGGTTATTTTCCAGCCCTAACAATGACCCTTATTCTCTGTGGAGGCACCGACACCGTCCCGTGCCGCAGGGATTTGTCCAGGGATGGAGACGAAACGGGTTTGCCCGTTGAACTCCCGTCGAAACGACGGCCGTACCTGTCACGGGCACGGCGAACAGCCCTAGGACGGACTTCTTTGACCGCCGCCGCTCGCCCGGGAGTATTGATGCCGAGATATCTTGGTGTAGTTTTGGCCTTGCAAATGTAGAGCATTTGGTTTTCCGAGCTATGCTTTCAGTTGGGCCATTTTGGCTGTCATGAGATTTGCTTTCGAATGAATTAGGTTTTCGGTCCGTTTCTTCACTTGCTTGTATTGGTTAAGCATGAAAAGAATTCCTTGGACGTTTCGAAGACACTTCGGACAGCACGATATCGTTAGGGTTCCTACTGTTCGGTGGATATTGTTCCCTTTTTTCGCCGTTTATTTGTGCATGCTACGGGATTTAACAGAGAAACCATGCAAGCTGGCCACGTTCATGTCTTTTTCCAAAGCTAAATTTGTTGTGTGGCCAATTTCATAACGTGTAATAACGTTCTCCGAGCTCTCTTTCCTTCCTCATTGTCGCTTTGTTATAACTGCCAACTCATTCCCTTTTCTCATCAAGTTTGAGGCCGAGCTTACAGCTCAAGTCGGCGGGCAGATGCGTGTTACGGTGCCGCCACCGAATACAGCAGTAGCAGAACAAGTCTCTTTCCAATGTATTTCAATTTTCGTCATCCATTTTCCCATATCTGTTACCGTTGCTTCGGCGTCTCTCCATGATCATAGCTACAATTGTTGATGTTGAGTCAATCAGCTATAGCCGACCCCGGTGATTCATTTTGACTGGGCACAGAGCCTCCAATAGAGCCTAGATTAGCTTAGTTCGGGTGCTTGTCCAAGTTACAATCCAACATCATCGCAGTATGCCGTTCCTTTGCCAACATTTATAACATTTGTGCCTTAATTATGCTCTTCTTGGAAAAATTCTCCCATCTCAGTTATATTGGTAGTTGGTTTGTGTCAAGACATATTTAGTAATGTCCGAATCCTCTGCGGGTTTGCGAGAGTCTTATGCTAATACCATAATGCTATTCCCGACCCCGGGTAAAGGCCGTGGCTACCTCGTCAATTATTTCGATATCATTCTGGCTGCCAAGCCCAAAAAGGAACAGTGTGCTGGCAAGATGATCGGAGTAACCAAAACCGGCAACATTTTAGGGTACAAAGCCTAAAGTACATCGCACAAGACCAGACCCCCACCATCAAGATGCCCACCCAACCCACTGACACTCAAGTTCGGCTGAACACACTTGCCACATGCTTCACCATTACAGTTGAAACACTAGAAATCCTTGCCCAAAGTCTGCAGGCAGCTTTCTTGGAGGCCATTGCCAACACGACACGGTCTCTATTGAAGAATATTGCGGTGAATGATTTATAAGCATCATTGTAGCATGAATCTCAGTGCAAGGAACCCAGACTATCAAGAAAAACAAGAGAACCTGTATTGAGTTAATGGAGCAAACACATGAATTGCTAAATGCTATTATCATTCTTCACATCAACTCGGAGACAGGGGGAGTATTGCCGCCAAGTATATTGAGTCATATTGGAAAATTCACTGAGTGCTTTCTCTTTGTGAACTGGAATTCAATCAATACTGATCACCATCCTTCAGGACACTCCACAAAATCCATGTCTTTGTTGAATCTCAGCAAACTGCCAGCAAGGTCAAGCAGTTCTTCCACCAGGGAGAGATGAACACACTGCTGAAGGATTGCACAAATGGTCTGACAAAAGGACTTGATTTTTTTCAGGTGAGCTCTCTCACCGGCCTTACACAAAATCCATTACAAATGATCCTGTCTATAAAGCTCAAGAACACGCATATAATGACTGATGTGTCAAAAATGCAGACAGAGGCAAAACAAAGACATCAAGAAGTACTTGGCATGATCAATGGGCTCTCTGATGCCACAAGTTCGGACAGAGCATCTACGGTATGGTACTTGTGAGTTCACTGCCAATTTTTTTAATTTCAATCCAGATAAGCAGTGTCTATTCTCTATCCCACAATAGGTATGTGTCTCCCAATCCTGCAACATCATCATTGAAACTTTGAAAGCTCCCAATCAATCTCAATGTTGCCATCAGAGCCCAAGATATTTTATGGCCGTGAATCAGAATTGTCCGACATCCTGAAGCTGCTCACTGGGGAAACTCCCAGGATAGCTATTTTAGGTGCAGGTGGAATGGGGAAGACAAGTCTTGCCAGAGCAGTTCTTCATCATGCAGAAGTATCAGAACAGTATACTCAAAATCGCTATTTTGTTGCTTGTGACTCTGCAACCAGCAAAGCAGAACTTGCTGCTCTCATTGGAGCCCATCTAGGACTTAAGCCTGGCAAGGACCTTACTCAGGCAGTCATTGAATTCCTTGTCACAGCTTCATCTAGCCTGTTAATTCTTGATAATCTGGAGACAGTCTGGGAGCCCACAGAGCTACGTGGCAATATTGAGGAATTTTTATCCCTTCTCACAGACCTCAAAGACCTGGCACTGATTGTGAGTGGCAGTGCTTCATTCCTCTGACTTGACTCATGCAACACAGATTACCATGCGTGGAGCTGAAAGGCCAGGCAAAGTACAATGGAGTCACCCATTTCTCCTGCCATTGCAACCATTGAAACTTCATGCTGCTCAACAAACATTCATTGATATTGCTGAAGACCATCATAACCCAGAAGACATAGATCGGGTCCTTTCATTGACAAACAATATGCCTCTTGCCATCAATCTCATTGCACATTTGGTTGATGTAGAGGGATGCTCCAGTGTATTGTCCCGCTGGGAGGCAGAGAGAACCTCTGTTATTTCAGATGGCTGTGACAAGAAATCCAACTTGGATGTGTCAATTTCACTCTCCTTGTCTAGCCCCAGGATCAAGGCTGTCCCTCAGGCACAAGAGCTATTAAGTCTCTTGTCAATGCTTCCAGATGGTCTTTCAGATGTTGAGCTCCTCCAGAGCAAACTCCCAATTGAAGATATTTGGGATTGCAAAACAACATTGATTCGAACTGCTTTAGCCTATGTGGATGAAAAAAAGCAACTAAAATCATTGGTACCCATCAGGGAATATATGCAGAAAACTCATCCACCTAGAAATGAGCTTGTCAGGCCTCTGTTGAAGCATTTCCACAAGCTACTTGAATTGTTCAAGGACTTCTCTGGAACTGAAATGAACTCAGCCACAGTTGGGCAGATATCCTCAAATTTGGCCAATATCCAAAGTTTACTCCAGAATGGACTCCAAAAGGGCTACCCTAACCTCACAGATAATGTTTACAGTGCCTTGTATCTGAATCTCTTCAACCGAATGACTGGCCGAGGGTCAGTTTCATTGCTTGGCCAGGTTCATAAAATCCTTCTACACCCATGTGACCATCGGCTGGAGATCAGCTTCATTGCCGAGTTATTTGCATCATCTTCCCTTTCTCCTATTTCAAATCCAGACACACTAGTGGCCCGAGCATCAGAACACTTCCAGTACTTTGATGATCCAGATCTTAAATGTAGGCCCACCTTTTGCACCTCATACATGAGGACTGATTTCTCACCACTTCAAGGCAAATTCTATCTCAGTGTTTCATCCTATTATGGTCGCACTTTTTATGCTATAGAATTTTGTAACCTGGCTATATCGTTGGCAACTACATCTGGAAATGCAAAAATACATTCCCAAGCATTGTTGCAGTTTGCAATCCTTGACTGTCAGCTTGGTAACTACCTGCCAGCTAGAATCCATGCATGTAAGGCACAGAGATTGGCCAAGATTTCTGCCAGTTTATTCAATGAGGCAGAGGCACTTCGCATAGAAGCAATGGCCTGGACACAACTTGGTAACTACAAACAAAGCATCTCTCTCTGCTCTAGAGCAAGAGAGCTCCTGGGTCTTTTGTGGTATGTCTGGTAGTAGCACAGACCACAGCATCATGGCCTGGCAGGGACAGATCTACTTGGTAAAGTCAGAATACTGTGAGGCACGCAATATTCAAACTCAGATTCTTCAAGAATACCCACTTCAGCAGAATTCATATAGCCATGGCTTGGCTTTGCTGAATCTTGCAGAAATTACCTTGTCTATGAATGCTTCCACACATGCAGTACAACAGGATATTGAGAGAGCCAAGAAAATATTCCTACCCATGAAACATATTCAAGGACTAACAATGTGTGATGCGAGCCTTGCAGATCTCTACCTCAGAGAAGGCAACATTAACATAGCAAAGAAATGTTTTAAACAATGTTTCACAGTGAATAACGCAGAAATCAAATCCTACTGTTTGGAACGGCTTGGCAATGTCAGTCGTTGGGGTGTACCTGCTCCAATATCCAGCTGGACAACAGTTTACCTTGCCCATTCTCTCAAAATCAAAGAGAAGTTGGGAATAAACAAGGCTCTCCAGTTTCTTGGAGACAACTTCCTTGCTCAGGCTGATGAAGAGACAGCTGTCAACTTGTTCATGGTTGCTTTGGAGGGATTCACATATATGGATATCCATTGTAGCAGAGCAGAATGCATGATCCGACTTGGTGACATTTTCAAAAGGCATGGTGACCTATTGACAGCAGTGAAATTCTGGGATGAAGCAAGGCCACTATTTCAGAGATCATCACAGACAAAACAAATTGAAGGCATTGATCACAGACTAGCAAGTGTTGGCAAAGTCGTGCTGGAACAGCACAAAATGAATTTCACTTGTCTTGCAAAGATCAATGCACCTACTGGGATTGTGGAGGAGATAGATGATGACCTATCTGATCTTGAGGACCAGCAAGAGGACCTGGGAGGAGCGCGATCACCCGTGAAGGTTTAGGATTTGAATCAATTATGCGGTATTGTAAAAAGACTTTCCTATCTATATGATCACTGTGCACAATAACAGCTATTTATTTATGTATGGAAATGCAATTTGATAAATATGTGAGAGGCATTTGCAGTTGTACTCATCCACTATGCAGTCCAGGGGGACAAATGGCAGTGAAACACCATTAAGCTGCCGTAAATGCACATGAGGTCGTTTGATGGCATTCTTCATGATGATACGCTCTAGGTGGCTGTGGGTGTGCGAGGTGGTCGACCAGGTCCAGGTCTTGCAGGAGGGTGAGGAGGAATATAATATAGGAGAGGGAGTGAGGGGCACTGTGAATGACAAGGTACACGGGAGAGACGAGATCAACAGGAAATGACAAGGAACTGTGACAATAGGGAGCTATGACATGCGAAGTGAGGGCAGAATGGTGCTCTGTATTCCTCTGTAGTAAGGTAAATACATGAAGTATACATAATAAAATGAGGCTGGTAATATGAAGGCGAGGATGATTCACCGATGAGCGACGCGTTGACTGAGCAGCGGCATGTCAGTGCGGAATTGAAATAACAAAAAGGAAACAAATATCCCCTTGCACTGGTAACTTCATGTCGGTGCGATGCATGCTCAGTGGTTCAGATGAGTAATGGGGGTGGTTTCATTCGTGACAGACAGGGACCTGGAAAAGATTTGTGGAAATCGCCCTTGAATCCCCTGGAGAGATAACATCTTAGGATCGCAATAGCTTATCTGGTGTACAGGTACCTGTCGAGAATGGTGAGTTACTGGCAACACGGAGCGCGAGAGGTGACAAATAGGACTTGCGAAAGAGAACGAGGGCGCGCAAGTGGAAGATCGTCCGCGAAGATGTTCAGGGAGATTGAATCGCGCGTCGAGAACTTACGAGGGCCAGCTACGTGTTATGCGTGAGGAACCAATTGGACTTACCAACCGATCCTAATAGACGATGGGACCATCGAGCAGGGAGTGACGGTGGGCGATGCGAAGCGCTCCCTGGAATTCCCTGGATATATATATCGTTCAGCAGATGGGAGTGTGAGATTTAAAGCGACCTACTTGGCCAAGACCCAGCAGATACATATTATCAGAGACTGGGTACTCGGCCACCTTAGCGTAATTTAGCTTAACTATGCCCATGGAGGCTGGTGGGTATGGATGTATGGGCTCTAAACCAAGGTTATGCATTCTGAAAGTAAGCCCAGATGTTTTCCGCGAATTTAAATGGTGATTCCATGCCTCACTGAATTTTCTTTTTGGCGAAGTCCCAAAGAGGCAATAGACGGGCTAGTCGGCCACCCAGCTTTTTCGCTCATTTGCATTGGTTCCTTTCACCCCACTGTGGCCCAAATGACTCAAAGGATACCACTGTATGATTCTATACACTCAAAGTGTACATATGAGCTATAGGAAGACGATAATAATTTCACTTTCAAGCCGGCCGGAATAGGTGAGAGCATGATGTGGAGGGAATGTTGTGCACTACAAGCGACAGAACCTATCGAGGACCCTAGCGAGGGTAGAAAATAATCGATAGGATGTACTTCAAGACAGGCATGATCACAGGACGTCTCTTGCATACCCATAACCCCTCCAAAAAAATCCATCTTTCCATGCAAGTGAAATCCTGGGGTTTGAGGTGGCGGCCGGCAATGGACAGGAATTCGGGCAGCTAAAAGCCAAATCAACGTGAGAGAATACTGAGATAGATGGGAAGAACAAATATCCCAAATCCTTAATCTGTATCGAACACGGATAGATTGATAGAGGGTGGCCGGATTTCGCCACCTAGAATTAGGTCGAGATATTCTTGACGGGTCCATGAAGCGAGGGAGAAGTTTCTTCGTGAATGGTATGCATAGAATCTATTAACCTGAATCCAAGAATAAAAACGAGCCCCAAAACCTGCGAATCGGTGAAGAATTGGTGGAGAAAGGAGCAAAAGCCGAGCGCGAGGGCCGTTCGGAGATAAGAAATGATGTTCACATGCCGCCACCTTGACAGAAAACGTCCCACAGTTTTTGATACCCGCATCAATTTGGGTCCAAACTCGACATACAACATCCTCACAAGTTGTATTCTACCATACAAGTGCCCAGACGCAGAAATATGCACAGTGACATCTCATATTTTGCAAGTGGCCGAGTACCTAGTTTGGCCGACTAGGCAGTCGCGGATAATATGGGTTAATTTACGACTGTGGCCATCAGTTTTAACGGAACCGGGCACGGGACCCAGAAGGAGCGTGCACGCCGCGAAACTCTCCCAATAATTCCGCAGAAGTACTCGTAAGATTGCAGACAGTGAGACAACGTATCTGGGCGAAAAATATACATATGTCGAGCATCAAGGTTGTAGAGGTGCGTTACGTTGGGAGTCAACGTCGCAGCAACCCTTCAAATGAATGGTCGAAGCCCAACGCTGACTGCGGTGGTGCGGGGATAGCGGCGCTTGGGGAACGTCGACACGTCTGCCAAGTCGAGCATGAAGATTTGTACGGGGGAATGGGCACCCCTGGAAATCGAGCGCAGGTGGGACCCGCAGCCGGGTGGTCCTCGATGGCCATAAGGAAGCGTAAGAAGAGCGCAGGGCGGCGTCAGTCACTTGTGACGGGGTTCAGAGACGCAGCCACTATGATGGCCAACGCAGCGGTTTCGCAAGGAGGGACGGGCATGAATCCATGGAGGGCAGGACGTGTCGTTACGCTATATGTATAACAGGATTATAGCACGCAGCTGGAATATGCAATTGATCTGACATGTAAGATGCATCGGACCATCCACTACACGGCCATCGAAGCCGCACGTGTGCAGGTTTGCGAAGATGTATTTGGTGTCGAGTGAAGGATAGCGAAAAGGATAGGACTTGAGCGCTTGAGCGTCGAAGGGTAGCGTTAACAGCGTAAGCGACAGCGCAGACGGCATGGACAGAGACTAGGACGAGCGTGGAGAAGCGACAAGGCTCATTATGATGGTGGTTTGGGAAATGCCATGGAAGGGAAGGGATTGGGAGACGGGGCGGCTGAAGTGCTGAATCTGTCGAGCGGCGTGCGAGAGGAGGAAGGTCGCGACGATCGCATCCCGGAGGAGCTCGCATCGTCGGCGGTCGAGTGGATCGACGTAGCGTTGTGCATGGGGGATAGCCACGATCGGATGCCGTAGCAGGGAGGGCGAGAGCATTGGGTGACGGGGGAGACTTGTCTTGTGACGGCAGAGTGGTCCGGATGATCGGTCAATGCCGCCGGCTTACGTCATGTCACTCCAACCCTTCTCTCTTCCGACCACGACTAACGTAGTCCGCGATCCAGCCCCCAAGAGCTGCGCATCCCTTCTCCGACAATGCGCAAAATCTCTTCTCTTCATCCGGCCTCTGTTTTCCTCCTTCCACAAGCGTGCCTCCCAAATGCCCGAGGTCGACACTGCCTTGACTTCGGGCATCGCTCTCCACCCCTGCAACCCTGCTCTCAGACAACTCTTCGTCGCTTTCGATCTGGGCTAGTCCTTCATTATTGCCCCTTGTCCTGCTTTCACTTCTTGTATCCCTGCTCTTATGATTTGAGTGCACTTGCTGCATCGAAAGCTGGGCTCCATATTTATGCGCGCGCGCCCGTGTCGGATTCCATTCTTGTTATTGATGACCGCCTTCAGTATTCTAACCGGCTGTCCCGTCCAGAGCTAGACTTCGAATCCATGGGCCCGTGCCCCATTCACTTGTCGCTATCGAAAACCCGCATCCCAATTTCCCATTGAGCTATCTGGAGCCGGAAATTTAGTTCATGTCTCTGTGTTGCGCTCGTTTCCGGTCATCCAATATCTTTCTCGCCCATTTTCATTTCTGTGCTATCGAATGCCAGATTCCGGCTTGATAGTATTGATTGATCTATAACCCATGCCCGCTCCCTCTGCGCCATCAAGCCAACATTCCGTGGATGCGTCCGTGCCGCATCGATCTTGAACCCATTTCATTCAAACTAATTGTCGTCTCAATGATCTCGGAAGCAGGGTTTAAAGTAACTGGTTTTGCGTTGCATCGCGTCCGCAGGCCATCAATTTATATTCGCATTGCTCCAGTGGGATCGCCTGATCCCGGTCGTACTCATTCCGCATCTACATGCGAATCTGTTAGACCCAGTGCCAGAATTTGCGTGCCCGTGCCGCGGATGTTCACTGCTTCGTCCTTTGAATGCTAATATTCACGCACCTGTATCGCATTCGTTCTTTAGCTGGCTACAAGCTCGGTGCCTAATTTCACGTAAAGTACGGCACCGACATTTCGACGATGTGGTGTGCTACACGTCAAGTCGAGAACTTTTTCTATTCCCAATATTATGCTACTAACCCACTGACCCACTGACCTACCGACCGAAATTGCAGTACACAGAAGGGCTCAATTCATTCTCCACCTTCGTTCGGGATTGTTGGTTATCGAGACCCTTCTCACGTCACACTGCAGAGCACCTCGTCCCTCGTCACACCCTCCATTAATCAATGGAAGTCAGAAGATGATTCACTGATCTTTGGGGTGGTAAGTTCGAAATCGACTATATATCTTGTGGCCGATTAAATGTACAATTAGACCGCCATAAGGTACGGGCTCAGGATCATGAATGGTAAGGCATTGGAAACTGCCTCGCCCGGTCTGTATACCTCGCCTCAGCCAACCGAAAAATCCACAGTTCTCCGGCTTGGTGCGGACGGACTGCCCGTCGCGACGGTTCTACGGGTTCTGTGCGACGGGTAGCCGACCCGTTCCGTCGAGGGTGCTGGAAAATTTGACGGCACGGGAACGGGACGGTTTTCCAGACCGACGGCCGTTGAGATTACGGCCGTCTACTGTCATGTCATGACGGTAGACGGGTTTGCCAATGGTAAGCACACAAATTTCGTACACTTTGACCACTTTCTGAGGGGTTATAGATTTTATTCTCTTCTGTTAACATTGGAATGACGGTCCTTGGTGGTTTGGACCACTCACGAAGGCATTCCCGCTTACCAAGCGCGTCCACCCAATCCAATCCTGAGTATCTATTTTCTAATTATTCTGTAAAACAAATTTTCATCGTGAGATTCCAGTCATTTTCTCAATGGTGGAACCACTTAAAAAAACGAAAGTATGTTGCACTCGCAATGAAATGCAGGAGTGCTCGGCATTGCCTGCATAGGTATATTTCAGTCCAACTTGACCGTTAATCTCGTGCTTACTGAAAGATATGCTAATAGGATATATCATCGGTTATTTTCCAGCCCTAACAATGACCCTTATTCTCTGTGGAGGCACCGACACCGTCCCGTGCCGCAGGGATTTGTCCAGGGATGGAGACGAAACGGGTTTGCCCGTTGAACTCCCGTCGAAACGACGGCCGTACCTGTCACGGGCACGGCGAATAGCCTTAGGACGGGCTTCTTTGACCGCCGCCGTTTGCCCCGGAGTATTGACGCCGCGATGTCTTGGTGTAGTTTTGGCCTTGCAAATGTATTTGGTTTTCCGAGCTATGTTTTCGGTTGGTTCATTTTGGCTGTAATGAGATTTACTTTCGAATGGATTAGGTTTTCGGCCCGTTTCTTCACTTGCTCGTATTGGTTAAGCATGAAAGGAATTCCTTGGACGCGTCGCATAGAATTGGTTTCCACGCCTTGGGCTCACCTGTTCCGTTTGGTATCCTGGGGGGAAATTTTTCGATGCGAATGGCCTCTCGTTCCAGCCTGTATGTCCTTTCTTTTTGCTCGTGTTTGCCATTGTGGATGGATATCCTATCGCTCGGATCCTGCCAATCGGTTTTTTTTTTCGGATTGCGCCTCTAACCCTGGCCCCGCCCTGTGCGGTTTTGCGTCGATTTGTGACTCCCCAAATGTCCGGGAGCTTGAGACTGCGTCTTCGGAAGCATGTGGCATGCATGCATCTGCAAAGGGAAAAACGTAGAACGGCATTTGGTGGACTGGTGGACACTGAGGATTCTATCTGGGAGGAGACAACTTATGCATGCATCTGCAAAGGGAAAGACGCAGAACGGCATTTGGGGGACTGGTGGACACTGGGGATTCTACCCCGGAGGAGAGAACTCCTGCACATCAGCTCTAACCCCTGAAATGATGTTGTGCTCAGTTGATACCTTGTAGGATTCTGTAAGGATAACCACCCGTACCGTACTACATGTTTGTCTTCTGTTCGACCCGTGGACTGCATGAGTATAACATACCCCCTTCCCCCTTCATCATTTGAGAATTCCATTTACAGTTTGATTGTCCTCTCTTCCCATTTTATAGCTAGAATTCACTTATTCTGGACTTGTCACACCGGGCTAGGGCTTGCAGTACCGTCAAAAATACTTATATTTACACTTTATCAGCGGTCTGAACCGTCTTGATATTGTCCTCAATATATTGGATCCGCCGCCGTTCGGGTTAGCCGTGTGCGTTGACGATACCCTCGTCTGGTTGTCTCTTTTTCGGCCATTCTCGTCCATTCCCAGCGCCCTTCGACCAGGGGATCAGCGGTTCCAGATCGGTCTTTAACAACGTCGAGAGAGAGAGAGATCTCCGTACATATGACTGACTGCCAGCGTATGTTTTGCAACCTCTGAAGGCATTGGGGAAACCGTGGCCCATGCGGCCCGACGAGCAGGATCGCTTGGTGTGCCCCTGTTAGAAATATGGGACACAGGGAACAGCTCATTAAAGCCGGTAATCGGTTGTGAGGCGAAGCTCATTAAAGACGGCGAATCCGCATCAACTATGACAGAGGGATTTTGTTCACAGCTATTGGTCGACGTCCTGAGTTCGACAAGAGCAAAGGAAGGGAGAAATAAGCTCACAAATCCCGGATCCTGGCCCGACAAGCAGTCTCCCAAACTCCGGGGGCCTTGCAGGATTGGGGCCCAGAGGCGAAGGAAAGTCGACAGGAATTACCACCATGGCGCCGGTGGGCTGCGCCAGCCCAGGAGTCAGCAGTGTTCAACAGGGGGCGTACGGGGGCGCGGTGCAGCGCCACGAGCCGTACTTTTCTCGTGTGGCGCTAGGTGGCGGCCATCAAGGGCCGCACGACACGAACACTGGCATTGTTACACTGCCGTCGAGCGCATGGGTGGCGCCCTAGCCCATCAGAGAGCGTTCTTGGGAAGTCGTTGGAATGAGGCTAGTCAAGTGTGCGTATGGAGCTAGGGTTCGAGCTTGAGCCTTGAAGAGCAAGAGACGAAGAAAGGCCACGGATCAACGTGCCGGTCTTTCGTGATGCGCACTGCATCGCCACAGATCGCCACGTTGCTTTCTCTTTCCACGACAATTTCACGACCCGGAATGTTCGCAACAGCACGGCGCCCCATGCCACGTAATCGACTGCTGAAGAGTCCGCTGACGCTGTAGATCGGTAAATTTCCCTGCTTGCAAAGTTGCAGCATACAAATCTCATCTCCATGTACATCCGCTTCTTTGCGCTGATACATGTACCACCTCTTTCGCTCCCTCCATCTCCCTCATCTCTCCTGGGCTGTGGATGATGATGTTTCCTCAGAGCTTCAGAAAATCGCTGCAGTTATATATGACTTGCACTCGTCACTCGCACCCTACCATATTGGCCCGGATGTAAGCTCAACGAATGGCTATTGCGGTCGCGGTGCGACTTTGTATCAGCGGTCTCGCAACATCTGTATCTTCCTCGCTATGTCCCCGCTCTTTTGCTTCGGCTGTCTAGGATCCTTTTTCCTTTCGGCTTTGTTCCCCTTTTTATTTCGGTCATGTACCCCAGATCTACCACCGCTGCCTACCGCTCAAACACCACCCACAAACACCTATGGCTCGTCCTGTTTCATCCATCAATCCCCGATTACGCCTCTTTTGCGCTCCATAACGCGTTTTTGGACCTCTCTGTCCGGTCTCCTCCTTGAAATCACCGCAGAACTCTGCGGGTATCGCACTCTACCCGAGACGTTTGGATAAACTCTGTTCATCCATGTATCTAGCAGTTCAAGGTTCAAGGAATATCGAGCGCTCTTCGTAATTTTGCCCATCGCGCATCGCTCGAGTCACACAATCTTGTCTTTTTCCAAATACTTTTTGCATCTACGCCTTCTCAGAGATGTCCCTGACACGATTTGCTTCCGTGTTGCTTCTGCTATGCTATAGTTCGTTTTGCCGTCCATAACAGCTGACCCTTTCAATTTTATAGCTACCTACACTCAAGTCCTGGCCAAGTAGGGCTTGACTCCGTCTACCGACACATCGATTCTTCTGCCAAGCATTTGCATACCGGTGCTCAGAGGTACCATTTGTACATTGTTCGGCGATTTCTTGTCGATGCAGTTGGGACTTGCCTGTTTTTGCGGAGGTGCATGCGATCGGCAATGTCCTGAGCCGGTTCTTACGGGTCGGGCCAATCCATCACAGGGGGCTACTACTGTCCTATGTCGACCAAGTGTTCATCAATTTTCGTATTTTCGATGTCCGAGAAGACCGAAAATTTTCCTTTTGAATTATGGCGATTTTTGCACACATCAAAAAAAGTTGGGTGTCACGCGTCACTGAACACTTGGTCGAAATAGTACAGTATAGGTTCTTTCTTTTTCATATTTCTTGCGCGTAAAGTCGTATGCTTTTGTTCCTGATGCACGGTTGGATTCTCCGTGCATCGTGCGAATGGTCTGTGGACAGTGTCGAGTCAAATGACCTTGATCCAACAGCTAGTGATCTGCTTGGTTTGGTTTGGTTTGCAAACCATGGTTTTGGTTTGGTTTCAGCTGGTTTTGGTTCCAAAATCCTCAAACCAAAACCAGAACCATGGGAGCAGGTTTGGTTTGGTTTGGTTTTGGTTTAAACCATGGTTTCGCACGCACCATTCATGACCGTTTGGTCACAACATCACATTATAAATATTACAATGCTGGTGTGTGCGAGAGACATCCACCTGAGAAATCTGCTACACCGAATGAAAAAAAGCGACTTCAGGCTTGCCAGCCCAATTAGCAGAGTACAGCTACACCCAAATGCGGTAATTTTCCCAGGGAAACTACGGAAAATTTCTTTTTGGCCCAATTCTCCCTCGATCTGGGGTATATCAGGGCTTGATTTACACCATTCTAGCAAGATTGTTGTTGACCAATGTCTCCGGATTCTCCAGCGGGTATCTTTGAGCATTCAATTCGAAACCATGGTTTTGGTTTCACCCACTTCAAACCAAAACCAAAACCAGCCCAAAACCAAGAACATGGTTTGGTTTGGTTTCAACAAACCATGGTTTTGGTTTGCTGGTTTCTTGGTTTGAAACCAAACCAAGCAGATCACTACCAACAGCCGAGCTCTCCATATTTTGTCCCAACAAACACTCAAACTTGATGCGATCATTTCATTTTTTGTTTATAGACTCTCCCCAAATCTACTAGCCACCGAGCTGCCCTGTGGCTCCAAGGGGCTCACGGTGGCTTGCCACAAACTCTCTATTAGTCTCAACACGGTGACTGAGTCAACGGCACGGACAATGTCGACATCCAACTGGTAGTGGCGGTCGTGGACTCCGACGTCGAAAGGACCGGTGCGGGTCCTCTTGTGCAACAAGAATTCACGATTGAAATGGCTCTGAGTGGCTGTCAGTGTTTCGTACAGCCTGATACGGAGCGCATCAGACCATACTGTTGAATCCGAGGTTGTCACATAGTTGATCGTGGTGCTGATTTCGGTCGTCCCATTTTCCCACAGGGCCTTGCGAGCATTCAGAGATGCAAAGATGGAATTGACGTATACTGTGTTGCAATTTAGTTTCTTTGTCGCGCCGAAGGTAGGCGAAGAAACGGACATTTTCCAACAAGCTGATGGAAAGGCTGCCACCACGTTTGCACCGTGAAGCCTACATTCTATAGAAATTGGAGCGGCAATAGGGTGGGAAGGAGATGGTAGGTGGTACCAGGACCAAAAAAATGATTTGGGTGATGCTAGTGATATTCAATCTGAATGGTCGTCGGCTTTGTTAAGGGCCACTCACGAAGTTAAAATTCCTCGACCAAGAGCATACAGAATGAGAGTGTCGACGATTTTTTTGGTGCTAGGAACAAAGTTGGCTCTGGCATTTTGTGTAGTCCAGTGCGCACCTTATCACACCCCTCTCACGCTTCGAGCGTAGATAGAATATGAGAGCGACTGCGATCGCTGTATCACAACAGGCGGCCAGCCCCTGTACTGATCCGGTGATGGCCTGGAAAAAAATGTCAAGACTCAAGTTACATTATCCACAGGAGCAGCTTCGTACCTTTATGAACGGTTCCGCCATAGTTGTTATAGCAGGGAACCGGAACCTACAATTTCCCGTATGCCGATAAGGGGAGGTTTACGTATATAAAATTGCGCACAGATGAAAGGTCATATCTGGGTGAATCCTCAGCAGCAGACTTGAAAAGTGCGAAGTGGCACCTACATAACCCTATCCCTTCAAGTTGTGATAGTGAGTGATTGACGTAGGTGTTGTGAATAATTGGAGCACTTACCGCATGATGCGAAGCCCAACAGGAGCTGTGAGAGTGTGCAACTTTAATCATTCTAATGTAGATGGAGAAGGCTCACGATGCCGCCTGTTACAAAGCTGTTGAGGCTAACTGGAATGAGACGTGTTATATCAGGAAGTGGGATTTGTGCCAGAGCAGACGAACAAACCCTTCCAGATTTGCCATGCATAAAAACTAATGAGTGGTTTTGGCATGATGTTACAGAACAGAACAGATGACTTCTCGTACCATTGAGAAGTAATTGTGATGATGGTCTGAGCAGAACGGCAAGATGAAGACGCAGCTTTGCGACGATAATGCGGGGGTTACTCACCAGGAGACCGTTTTCTATCTGTGTGGTATTCATGAGCCGTTAGTATCAGGCGGTCCGTTAAATGGGGAAATATCACCCCAATGCTCCTGAAACCAAGGGTCAATCTCATAGAAATGAGACAATGAGTGATGACATATCCGACCATGGAATATATGCATCCCCGGCAAGGTTTCCGAAATCGAGAACAATATAGGTGTACAGTGCGTGCGCGGTCATCATGCTGGAGAGTGTATCGAAAAGCCTTGGAATAATCAGCGACGCCAAGCGGCAAAGCGGGCAAGTGACACACAACAGAGCTCCCACCTGTCAGAGACGAAAAGTCATTAATTCAGCTTCGATGTTCAGCAACGATGCGGACTGACCATAAGCTTGAGATAAGCACTGTCTTTGGGATAATTTCGGAAGTAAAGAAAACATTGAAGGACAACTATTCCATAGAAGGCCGTGGCAATGGCAAAGCCGATGAATAAGGTCGCAAACACCTCCTTGACCTGTGCTATTGTGGCGGCAATTACTGTGGGGTCGGGAACAAGCCCAGGACTTGCGGGTGAAGACATGGTATTACTGGGACTTGATGACCAGTCGTTGCATATTAATATTATCGCTTGTACATCTGCTGATCCATATCAGTAAAGCTACATGTTCGTCTTAGGCATCTTTCATTTTGAGGAGCCATCTTTCATCTTGGGGAGGGCATCTTTCATCTTGGAGAGGCATCTTTCTCCTTGGAGAGACATCTTCCATCTTGGCTGTGCATCTGTGATCTTTGGGCGTCCCATCTCAGGAGCATATGGGGTTTTGATGTATCAGAGGCCCTATGAATGTCGGAGGTCCATGATATCGCAGAACTGAATATTGGACTGAGTTTTGAAAAATCAGCTCGCCTTCCTTCCGCTTTGCCGCTCGCTCTGCCCAAAATGGGCGCCAGTTAGTCTGCCTGATGATTGCGCTGCACTGCCACTCCAAAACGGTCCAAGAGGTTCTCACGTGAAAAATTCGGCATATCACATGCGGTCGGTCCTTTTGAAGAAGTCATGAAGTGGAACCCTCTAAATGACTATTGAACACTTGATTGGTATCCTACGGTTTCCAAAGGGACTTCAAAAAGGAAATATCGGCACACTGATTTGTTGCTGTTCGTATCAGCGGATGGATCAACACGTCACTTGACCCACTCCGGACCAACCCTCTGCCTTCTCTGTCCTCTACCCTCGTCCGGCGCACGCCCTCCCGCTCGCGCTTGTGCTTTCACCCGGCGTGGGCCCGCACTCCCTGCACACTGGCGCCGCCCGCCGTTTTTAATACCATCTTTCTCGCCTCCACCTCCCCGCTCCCTTGATCTCTCGGGTGGCGTTGCCTCCATGTGTTTCAATGCACCATCGGCGCATCTCTCTGAATTCAGGGAACACCTTTCCTGGCAACCCGTTTCGTGTCTGTAAGTTTTCCTTTCATCTTTTTCTCTGTTTGGCGAGCTCCTTAGCTAGCGTCGTCAATGTTCGTATATGGCGCTGCACCTCGATAAGCAGCCGTTTTTCTCGCGAAGTTCTGGGAGGTGTGGAAGGTGTGGACCGAAAAGTGATGAATTTAAGGTGTCTCAAGTGTACTAATAACCCCCTCATTCTTTCTTGTCTTCAATCACACACGGATGCACCATCACAAACTAGCTCGCCCACGCCACCTGTGGACCGCTCCAAGGTCTCGACCCAGCTCGTACCCAGCGCTATGAAGGCACCGCAGCCGCAGCATGGTGGGCGTCACTCTCCCACTGGGACGCCATCGCATCAACATCGCCAGTCTGCCTGCACTAGTAACGGTGTACTTGGATTCGCATGTGTACTAGGGAAAATACGATGAGGACATTGAGGTGCTCCTGTGCGTCTGCTGATTGTCGTACCGCAGGTGATGAGAAACTTCACTCTATGCGGAGTATTTAAATCAAGACGCAGCTCCGCTTGTAAAGCAACAAATGGGCATTTGAACTGCCTGCCGCCAATAGATACATAAGATTGTAATAAAGCGAGGCGAAAATGCCCATAAGAAATTATTTGGCAGAAAAACGAGAAACTAGCAGAGGACACTGCGCCCCGTCCTTGAATTTTCCACTGAAATATGGACGCATCAAGATCCTGCACATGATCAGAAGCCTATCTGGATTAAGTTCGAAAGCTTACACGTTTTGTTTCGTGATCCCGCCGTCGGTCTCCTTGAATACAAAATTCGTTGAAAGTATGTAGTACAAGGTCTTGATCTCGATCAAAGTGAAACGGAGCCCAGGACATGCCTAAATGAAAGTCAGTCGGTCGATCCCTCGGTGACTTGCTCACTTGCCCGAGGTCCCGCCGAAAAGGTCAATATATTTGAGAAATGCCATGGATATTGCTGAACAGCATCCGGAAGATTATCCCACCGATCCGGACTGAAAAATTAAGTATATCCAAGGGCAAAGATAACACAAAATACGCACTTGAATTCCCAGGCGTCCTCACCCTAGACAGCTTTGTCCAGGTTGAAGGCCTCAATTGGGAGATGGACAAAGGTACTTTTCGGAAAAAGGAGACTGTGTTTTGTCCCGTTCACAGTCCCGTTTCGGTTACGTATAGGGTACAATGTTGATATCTTGTTGTTCTGTGTTGTTATCTATTTGCCCACATCAGGAAAATCCACTTTCAGGATTTGGTAGGAAGTTCGCGGATTTATTGAAACTTCTTGACATTCTTCGGATTTTCTTCAAAATTGTGAGATTTGCAGAATAATTCAGTGCCAAAAAAATCGAAAAAATTTCTGACATTTTGTGAACAATTCTCTACCAATTTTTCACAAATGGCATAGAATTCAAGTGAATCTGAGTGAACGTGAGCTCTCGATCGGGTTCGTGTAGCCGAAATAGTTACATTCACACTAAAATACTTCACATGCAAAGTAAATACTCTATGTATAGGGGTGCTCAATTCTTGACTCGTCCGTCCCGTCCCGTAAATAATTAATTAATATTTGATGGGAACAAATGTCATTTCAAACTCCGCTAAGTGGGCCGCTCTTTCTCGTCCGAATGCCTCGTCCCACCAAGACCCAAATTCAATCGGACCTTCAATATGTTGAATTTAAAGATAAGCCTGATGACCAGTGACGTATTGACGAAGATCCAGATGACCAGGACGACAGCAATGATGGGGATACCGATGGACTCGTCGAGGATGTCCAAGGGTCTGCTGCAGTTCCCGAACATGAAACTGCTGATTGTTTCAAGGAACAGGGACATCTGAAAAGGTTACAAATTCTCAACCACTTGTTCTAGCATGATAGTCACCGAAATATACACAACTATACCATAGAAATAACAGAGCATATACAATATACACGAGTCAAGTAAGAATGTAAGTACGGGCAGTTTCAGTGATACATTGGTAATTTTTTGAGGGTAAGTTATGTGAAAAGGTTAAGGAGAAAGTGATTCGCGGCTTTGCGTACCTCGGGATCGGCCCATCCATCTCCAAGATCGTACGCGCCATCTGCACCTTGGCCTGCTGGGTATCAACCTCAACCCTCTTCTTCTCCAACTTGAGCTTCTCCTTGTCCAACCCGAGCTTCTCCTCCATCGCTTTCGCCTTCTTCCCCTCCGAGACCATCTTCATCTTCACTAATTCCCCCATATTGCCCATCGAGGTACTGGCTTGGGTACGGAATTTGGATGCGGGGGTAAACTTGGGTTCGGAGACGACGGCGGCCGGATTGTTGGCAGGGGCAGGCGTCTTCGAAGGTGGCGGCATCTTGAGATCGTCTGCGAGGAGGGTTGTCGCTGGTGCGACCGTTCAAATCCTCCTCGATGTCAGAAAGGGCAGAGGCAGAGTTGCGAACCACGGCTCTGGAAACCTTCGCGTTCATTCCGTAGCTGACAGACGGGTGTGAGAGGGTTTTATTGTAACATTGAAAGACGTTACCGTTGATTAAAGAGATCGCGCCATCCATTTGTTTCCCACATCTCAATGACTGATGGTTTCAGAGTTCCGACAGGCAAACCTGCCTTGCGCGCACCCTTGAGTCGCTTGGAGATAGCATCTAGCTCACCTGAATCGGGATCCCCCCCGCCGTTTCCCGTGAAACACTCGAAAGCACAGATGTACTCGAAGACAGTGAGGGAGCGCTGCCAAAGGCTACCTACCGACCTGGGGGTACGTTTGTTGTTGAAAAGGTTGCGCGCAGCCTGACCAGACAGATTAACTGCGCAAAAGAAGGCAGGACGTGTAGGCACGCACCGCGTTATACACGCGTCCCGGGTTCTTCTTGTGCTGTTCAAATCGGTGGTCGGCCTTTCTGTCCTCATCATCACCAAGAAACCACTTGAAAAATTATCACTCCACTGCTTGCGACTGCCGTCATCCGAGTCACTCTCGTCATCCGAGACAACGCTTTCAGAATCGGAGGACACGCCGACGCGCTTGTTCTCTTTCTCAGGGTCGACCTTCGCGTGGCTTTTAGCTCTGGTCTTGATCTTGGCCACTTTAGACGCCGGCTTGACTGCCGCAACTTTTTTCGACGCGTCGCGAACTACACCGTTCTTGCGCGGGCGTCCCGGACCGCGTTTCTTGGGCGGAGGGGGTAGTGCGAGCAGGCAGCAATGGCAACGATGTAGAGTTGTCAGGGCCCGCGTACACTGGCCCAGCGTACCCCGGTGCTCCAGGAGGCGGAGGCAGGTGCGAGGCTCCCTGATAGAACCCTTCTGGAGGTATATATAAATATGGCGGGAAGTTGAAGTGCTGAATCAGATGATTTAGTATGTAGGAGGCGTTTTTAAAACCACTGGCACGCACCGCATGGGATAAAGGCTGTATATTCATCTTTCTGAGACGCGTCGTGTCGCGTTACGTCGAAGTCAAAAGGGGTAACATTCACTGTTGACGCGTGTCAATCAGTGTCAGAAGACGCGCGGACACGTTGGCCTCACTGCTGATACGCCGAAGGTATTGAGCCGAAGAAGAGTAGCGGTGGAGAGAGGAAGAGACGAGTGGCGCTCGCTTGGCGGGGTTTGAAATATTATTTGTTCCGATCAAATAATATTTATTTATTTACGGGACGGGACGGACGAGTCAAGAATTGAGCACCCCTTATGTAAGTCTTACTGGCCCCACTGCGTACCCAACTATGACCCTGATGATTCCATCCCATCTTAAAACACAGAACGGCCCGGGGAGAGAATGAGAGGTAAAAAAATAAAATAAAAAACAGAAGAAAGAGAAACGGAGGCATATAGGTCCAGGGCTCGCTCGGCGCTGAAAGGATCAAATCGTCAGCACTCAACTATGATCCAGATGTCGGGCAATGATGGTTGGAATACGGCACATTGGGAGTTGGTCAAGGACTGGATGGTACTGAGGAAGAGTGACTAGGAACTTGTCAGAGGCAGGAGAGGACAGGTAGCAAACAGTGCTCATACCTTGATTGAGACGGACAACCTTTGGGGGAGTTCAGCGTCATTCAGTCTCTTGAGGAGCTGTAATGCACCATCAACACCAAGAAAAAGCGAAAAAGCAGGGGCTGTGCGCACCGAAGTTGTTGATCGGGAAGCAATTAGTGAGAGGGGAGTAGGTCTAGAGAGGTTGCGTTAGTTGACACTTGCAGAAGGCTGTGCATGTCAGTGCATACCAGATGTGGAGGCCATACGTCGCTACAGGGCCCAGTCAACAACTGGTAACAAAGGGTAAGGGCAGGCCCTAAGCAGTACACGCCGCAGGCTCGGGGGGTACCACAGATAAGGGGTAGGAGGCGACCCATCTAGCTATAAACAGCTAGGTATTCCATGATGCACATATCCTGTATCAAGGTTGTCGAAAGTCAGGGTACTGAGGTATTTCATTCAAATCGACAGTCACGAGTCATGGACCCCTCTGTTGATCACGAATTTTGGTCGCAGTCACGCGTCACAAAGGGGTTTGTCGAACGCTCCAAGGCGTGTCACCCCCCCCCAGTGACCAGAAAAAGGCAGATTTTCCATGAAACTGTCGAAATTTTAGGGGTGTCACGCAAAAATCCGGCCACTGTCGAAATGTCGAATAGGTAAATCGTGTCACATGTCACCCCCCCTGTCGATTAGAATGAAATACCTCAGTAGAATCACAGAGAATAAATGATGTGGCTGAAAGACTCACTGTAGAGATGCAGACTCATACCAAGATTCTACCGCGAGGAGACAGGAGTGGCTTGAAGGCAGGACACCACAGATGAATGAGTGGTGGATGTGGGCGAAGGAAGAAAAGTGATTCGTGTCTCTGTGGTGATGTGACGAAACATGACATGACCGAACATTTGATCCCCGATCAGTATTTGTTCTGTGTTTTGACAGTCCGGCTTTGAGCGGACTTTGAACGACATGCAACATATTTTTACCATCCAGTGGAACAGTCGTATGTGCACTGGACCAAGGCCGAAGTACCGGGCATCAGTCTTAATCAATTTACTGCAATACCTAAACATCCGGGGCCCGTTTGAATGCTCTTGTCAAAATGAGCTTGACTGAATGTCGGCAAATCTGAACATTTGTGAACATTCTGACACAACCTGAACACATCTTATGTAGTTTGGAGTATCCAGTTATTCCCTGAGCTTAGGCTAGTTATTCCTTGCAATTGGAATTGCTAGAATGTCCTGGACATGGCTACCAATTTCTATGTGCATCTGTGGTTGAATAGGCATGCTTACATCATAGCAAAATAGTTGCACTGCAAAAATAATGTAAAAATTCACATCATAGTCATAGTGTCATATTTTGGGAGTATGTACCTCATCTGAGAATAGTTGAATATGCAATAAGCAACCTTCAGCGCTTCAAAAGACTGAAAGCGACCAACCGACCCGAAGTTCACAGCCACTGATTGGACATTTGCTAACAAATTGTTGAACTTTTCTTGACATTTGTGCACAATTGCACTCTGTGTAAGATTGTTGGAAAATTGTAGAAAATTTCTTACAATTCCCATTGGGGGTTTTTCCTGATGCAGCTGTTCTGACCCTCAAAACGGTGGCTATGCCTGAAAGCAGCTTCTGGTGGCTATGTGCATAACACAGCCACCGTTTTGAGGGTCAGAACAGCTGGGCAAGTAGATATGCATGGCAGACATGCGTACGTCTGGCCCGGTGTAGGTGCATACTGCATGGATGCATGGATGGGAAGTGTAGCATTGACCCAGGGACAACAACAAGACAAGGTCAGGCCACTGGCCAAATTAACAAACGGGGAGAAGAACAGCCCAATGGCGGAGAGCCTGCTGTGGACTATTCCCAACATAAGAAAACACTGTATGTGCTTTGTCCTAGACTCCAATGACCTCACCTTCTGTCACACCTCACGTCGCAAAACGGTATCAGTTCCCTTCCTCATATTTTCAATCATTTCATTTTCTTCATGTCTTCCGCTCTGCTCTCATTTAGTCTGTCTATTTGGATCATGTTCTCAGTATACTCTTCACCAAATTTCTTGCATTGGGTCCACCATTGCTTTCTTTCCTGTTCATTCAAAGCAAATTCTATCTGTTTCTGAGTTTGTCTACATCAATTTTCTGTGGGTGACCCTTTGATGGAGCTCCCCAAGGTCTCACTGGAATATATTATGATGCTTTTTCAAGTTTTTCTGATGCAAGGTCTTTGACGATCTAACTCACTTGTTGTCTACTTTGCAACCTATGTTCACCGTGCTTGGCGATCAGTGGTTTCCATGCCCAGCTGAATATTAATGTCTGATACCAAAGTTCTAGCACCTGTCTGTCATACAAGTCAAACCCACACTCATATGGTGTTGTATTGATCATTTTGGGCCAATTACTATGGTTGAGGCCCTCCCACCATGCTGGAAGTGTGTCTGTATCTGCCGAATTCAGAATGTGCTGATGTCTGACTGCTGAAGGACAAAAACTAGGTAAGCAGAGGCCTAACTATCTCTACAACACAAATAACTGGTGCTCTGAGTATCAGTATTGATTGCTTTTTTATCTATGCTTATTTTTGTTCATAGGTGCGAATCTGGCTGGAGCACCCTGACCCACAGACCACCAGATTATAGAGCACAATGTCAAGCTATGTAGTCTGCCATCTCTGTAAATCTCATTCACCACTAGTCCAAATATAACAACTTTGGCTTAGGATTCAGAGACTCACGGTGTCGCTATCCTGTGTACCCCAGACGTAGCAAACTAGTACAAGACCTATTATGGATGCGAACTTGCTATTTTGTTGATTTCATAACTCACTGCTCCAAGTGTGGCAGACTGTACGATTGCCCACTTTTTATGCTTGCCCAGCAGCTCTGGCCCTCAAAACGGTGGCTATGGTATGAACACAGCTACCAGTGGCTGAGCACATGACACAGCCACTGTTTTGCGGGTCAGAATATTAATGGCTTGGTAAATAGGTGTACAGCTGGGCATAAACTAAACCAAAACCCTTAGAAAAAGGTTTATAAACTGTTCAAACAGCTTATAAACTGTTCAAACAGTTTATAAACCGTAATATTTGCAACAAAAAAGTATAACACAAGATCTGAGCAAGGAAGTCCAATGATAAGAGGAAAATATATCACCTACAAATTTTTTTTTTTTGAGGACAGGTCGACCTCTCCCCCCCTTCCTCCTTCCATATCAGGAAGGAGGTTCCCCCCCCCTGATGCGGGCCGGTCCATCCAGTCCTCACACACGGCCAGAAAACATGGGACTAAAAAACAGACTTGGGTCTCAAGGCAATCTACAGTCACTTTCTATAATGCTTAGAAGGCAAGGAGGATGGGCACTTCCATGTCTTTGTGAACTGCTCACCTACAAAACACCCCCAATGATACTACAAATGATTTATGTTTAAATGTAAAAATCAAAATAAGTAATCACTCACCCATTCAGTCTCACACCCTGCCATGGTGCAACAAATAGCTAGTTCAGAATTTGCTTGTTCAGCTTCAGTGATGACTTTCCCGCACAAGTCATACCTTTAATGAGTATCATATGCTCAGCATTTGCGCCCGACTTGGGTGGCCTGGCCAGAAACTAACGGGTGATCCAAAAATATCAGTTGCTGTCAAATGGCTGTGCTGAGTAAGTCCGGCAAGCCGAAAGCACCCTCCAGGAGACATTCAAGTTTCAAGCTACCCGTGTGTCTCAAATCAATTTCCCAACCCATTTTCAGCACAAAAACCTTTGACCTACAAAAGTTTTTTTCCCAACCCTCCACCCCCTACATGATGTAGGCTGCAGGTGTTATAGGCCACAAATTATCTTCAACACTGAAAAGGTTTAAACTGTTTAGTTTTCATCTGTTTATGGTTTACAACCCCTTGTAAACTAAATGAAAATAAAAACCCTTTTGTTGATTTAAAACCAAAACCATTGGAGCCTTATTCGAGAGTGTGACTGTGAGCGTTACTGAGAAGTCTTCCATCCACTCTATCTTGACTTTCTCTGTTCAGCTTTTACGGACTCCTACACACCAGCCACTACTCAACATTACCAGGGGTTACCGCAGTGCTCTCCTGGAGTCCCCTTTCGTAGACTTTTCGAATGGCGTGTAGACTGCTTTTAATCTGGATGACGTGGCCACATCTATTGGCGCACTTTCGACCACTTGTCGACTTGAATTGGCTAACTCCCCTCCAGGTTTGCAGCCCCAAGCGTTCACACTTTCTGGGGTGGTATTGGAGGAACAAATTTAGTTGTCCTAACGCAAGCAGGTACGTCGTCACAGTCCATCGGTGCTGTACATGCTCATGGTATTTTTGTACCCACCGGAATACCTCCTACAACAACAGGCTGGGTTAATACAGGGTGTAGGTTGTTGAAGAAGAGACCTGAGCAGCATGCTCGCCTTGCATCCTCACTACCTGACTGGGGGGAATCTGGCACTGTACCAAGCACAAGGTACGCACCTCCCGCTTTTCTCCTACTCTCTCTTACATGCCCAACACCTCAGCCATATTGTGACTCAAACATTGAAGCCTGACAGTCCGCTGCTTTCACGATAGATACTTCCCTTCCCGCCCTCTTCATTCTGTACTTAGTCCCAAACAGGAGCGCAAAGATGTGACTCACGCATGGGGCCGATGCGGAATCCCTTGTACACCTGCTCAATGCTTGCAAGATGGAATCTGCGGCGCTGTCCCGAGAATACCTGACTTCAGGGACAGAATCGAAGAATGGAATGCCGGGATCAGTTTCCTAGATTCAACTCCAGACTCAGCAATTTGAAAGCTGCGCTCGCTGGTCCTGGTCCCAACATCTCAGCGCAAGACCAGTTACGTTCACACTATGACTATATACGCAGCCTCTGTGCTCATCAGAAACAGATGCGTGTTGCGGCCGTGACAACGGTGTTGCAGCCAGATTCTTGGTGGAAGAAACTCACACCTGCGACGAGAGAAACTCATATGCTCGAGGGACTTGGCGTACCTGCTCGATAGAACCGGTATATATGCCGAACTGCCGCCATCAAAGTTAGCTGATGGTACTTTAATCTGGCTACAAATCCATCCCACGACGTAATGATAGGCCCTTAGACCTTGTGGAACTGTGATTACACCCCCTATTTTTTTTCTATTGAGCTCAACGTTCAATCAGCACATAAAATGGCTTTCAACATCTCTGCTCTACGCCGAAGCGAAACAAAGGCATGTCTTGTATCCTTGAAGTAGATTAGGGGGCTCAGTGCTCAGCACACCCTGCTACCCATTCTCTAACTTGAACATCACGCGGCAATAGCAAGTCGGGGCCGAACCTCGACATGGCCGAAATCCTCGAAGCAGATGGAACAAGGCCAAAAAATCATTTGTTTACTTATGGCGTCTGGTATTACCGTATCACTACGTTCAATTCGATCCTATGCGTGATGCGTGACATGGTTCGAACATTTCCATAATTCGAGAACCGCCAAATTTTTGCGTGACACGACCAAAATTTTCGAAAGTCCGAACGATTTTTTGTCTTTTTCTGCAGTTTTCAGCATTTTTGAGGCCTGCGTGATGGTTTGCGGGCTCGACAAAGTCCCCCGTGACGCGTGACATCGACCATTTTTCGATACTGAAGGACCCCTGAGAATCGGTTTGGGGCTTTGATACCAAAATCGGCCTCCCCCAACTTCTTGTCCGGACTCTCCCACGGAACGACGGTCAATTTCTTGTCCGGATCTCATATCACACCCTCGACTTTTGGCAAAATCTTGTCCGGATTCGGGCTCAAACCTCAAAAAATCAAAAAGAAATCGCAAAAAAATCCCGAAAAATTTTAAATTACTACAAATCTACATCCTCTTCCTCCTCATTCAGAACGGTCACCATCTGCACCAATTCCCTCTGCTCTGACTGCAGCCCCTTGTATATTAAAGCTCTCGCTGGCATCACTTCAGCCATATTGCAAAAGGCATGGTTGCAGCTAAATCCATTTGGATTTCATGCACAGTGTATGGTTGGCTGAGGGTCATCATCATTGAAAATATATTTGTCCATAGTGGTGTGTATGAAGGAGATTGTATGGTATGAATAATATTCTATTGCTTGTATGCTTTTGCTCCTGCTGCCGCACTGTGCTTTGATGAGTTGTGCGTGATGTGAACAAATCTGGTAAGTCGACCTTGATCTAGGAAACAAAGTGCAGACAATAGGTTCGGACCGCTTCTCTCACGCGAGCCTTGTCCGGACTCAGTATCAAACCCTCTCAAATCTTGGCAACTCTGTCCGGACCAGCACATCAAAGTCAGTGGCCATGAGGCCCCATTTTGTCCGGATTCTGCTCAAAGGTGAGTCAAAATTTTGAAAATCTTGTCCGGATTGGTGTATGAAACTCAGAAACCGATTCTCGGGGGTCCTGATACTGATAGATGGGTGCGTGACGCGTGACAATCGATTTGAATGTAATGATACGGTATGCGGAATAAAGAGTATTCATCAGGAGGAAGGGTCCTAGATATGTCTTAAGGGCATTATACCATCTGAGAATTTTGAAAGAAGCGAAGTCCATGTCCAGTAGATTGAGGGACGGAAACAACAATAGAACTATTTACAAGAGGATAGAGTCCTAGATGTGCGGAATATATGCGCTCCAATTTACGTCCATGAATGCGGATGACCGAAGAAAGCGCAATGCCGCGACTGGGAGCGCGATGAGAATAAGGCGAGCAGCAATGTACATTAGAGAAGACCCGTAAAACACCATTTCTGCAATAGTGAGGGCGATTGCCCCGAGGTTTTTCTCTCCAAAGGCAGTGGTCTCGATAATGAAGCCGAGTAAGGCATCAACGAAGAGAACGACAGGAACTGTGAGGATAACCACAGAGGAAGACCGCCATATCCACCTCTCTACGGCGGTGAGGAAATCGGTGTTCCATGCGGCACAATGAATGGCGCCAAAGACCGTGCCCGCCAGAGCCGTAATTCCCATAATCCCAAATTGAAAGTTACTGCTTGTGGGTGGAGACCAGAATGAGGGTACTGAGGTGGACGATAGGGGATCGTAATCGCCTTCAATGTAACCGACGATAGAATCTATGAATCGATCAAATCGTGGTTTCTGAGCCGGAGTGATGGGCTCTGTGTCAACCGGTGTAGGAGGGCCAATGATGATCGGCAGCTGTACATCGAGTGGCTTATCCCACCAAAGCAGCCATATAAATACGTTGACCACAGCAAACGCAAGTGTTGCGACCTCGAGCTCGGTTACCGCGAGGTGTTGGTGCACGCGTGCAAGACATTGCGTGGTGAACCAAATCCCCTGGGCAAGTGCGACACCTTTCGAAAGCGCGTCTCCTTTGCTCTTGTCCGCGATTTCCTCTGCTCTGATTTGTCGTATGCTTTTCAGAAATTCGGATCCGAAATCCGGATCCTTCAGCTGCGCGAGCCATGCAACCGGATAGCCCGTTGATGAAATGAATCCCCCCATGCAGAAAAAAAATCCGTGGATCATCGAGAAACCGTACTCTGGGAAGATTTCGTGTGATTGATATGAATCTGAGCAATTCGAGTCTGCCAACGCACTCTTTGACAACATTCGGGCCCCCAAAAATTGCCTCGCCGCAAAGCCCACCATGATCTCTGGGGCAATGATCCCGACAAGCATCATCTTCAGCCTTCTCCAAAACAGGGCCAGTCCGCTTTGGTCTGGTGGAGGCACATTGGGATGCACTGACACCCAAGTACATGCGAAAATTGTCGCGAGACAGCCCCACACGATGTCAAACAGCTTTCGGCAGTTGTTGATGTCGTCGCAGGAGTCGGCGGAGGACCGAGGGTCCAGAGGCAGTGCAACTGGCACGGCACCACTATTCTTGGTGAGCAGATGTGCTAGGATGAGAAGGATGAGCATCGTTGGGCTTGTGTAGAGGAAGTGAGGTGGGGGAAGACGGATGACAAGCGACATTTAAGAAGTGTTCTGCAATCATGATGCTGTCTTGGGACAGCATTGGAGTTAGTGCCAAAGCTGTAAAGAGATTCCCACTGGCAGTGCGGGCTCGAGTATTCACAGGATTCAGATAGAATGTAATCGGTGCAGTGACGCTGTTCGAGGAGCAAGTGTAGATGAAGAAGAGGGGAATCTGCATTGAGCTAGAAAGTTGTCGGCAGGCAATTTCAACAGACTGAGCGTCCGCACGTGTATCGTAGATATAGACCGAATCGAATTCGCAGTTGCCATGTCTTCAAACGACATCGAGGATAGTTCATTGCCATCAAATTGTCCTGCACAAAAGGCATCAGAGAAAGCATTATGATTACAAGAGGGTGGTCGGCCACTTTGCGGCCTCCCATCCCTTGACCAATTGTTTCTTTCGAATTTATTTCTGACATTCAGATATACACCAGGTGCCCATGGCTGAGCTGAGTTCAGTTGATTAGTCTTATGCTCAGCCGGGAGAATCTGGCCAAAGGTGAGTCTAAGGAAAGCCGTAGATGCCGAAGAGTGGTGGACAGATTAACCGTTCTTTAAGACAAGGCATGCCTACACTTCGCTTCGGCAGAAGAGAGATTTTTTCAATGCATAACTTAGGATGCTGAAGCATTGCAGAAGCTTGATCGGGCAGTGAGGGAAGAGACATTAGATGTCGAGGTTAAAAACAAACGGAGAGATGATGGGTAAGGGAATCAGAAAAGACATTGGAGACAGTCTAGAAACCATCCAAATTTTGGTATTCCAGAAGTAAGACTCGGAGCATCAAACTGTGTCGCCAAAGATCACGGATGGGTTGAATTGATCATGGAGGCGTCAGAACAGCATTCATGGTACAACGGCGTCCGCCTTTATATCGGAAAGCAGGCGTCTGTGACCGCAGTTCTGATGAGATTGCATAAATATTACAGCGCTGATCCGTGAAAGATCTGCCAGAATAAGATTCCCTTACCAATAGTGAAGGCAGTGGATAAACGAAATATGCCTGGAATGCAGGATGGACCAAAATCGGAATAGCCAGTGATTCACGGCACGCATTCTTCAGTCTGTGCCGGCTTGCATTTGAAGACATTTTGGGGAATTCTTTACAGCCTTTGGAGCTCAGGCTGTCCATCGTGGATGTCTGTTTCTTCGACTGCAATCTCCTTCTGAAACCTCGGATCTGCGGAGACTGTGAGAGTAAGTAGAGAGAAGCCGGCTTGAAATCGGACTTTGATGGGAAGAAGCTGTGGAATTACGAAGGACGTGAGCAGTGCTCATTCGGCTGTGCTCTTTCCCCATATATCCAGTCTCCTTTTGCTTTCTCTCTGCTCTTCGTCTTCGGTTAACCCCTTCTATTATTAACTTTCCGTGCTTCTCAGCACAGCCGTTTCATTTCAGAGGGAACAGCTGACCCGTGCGTAGTCGGTTCTTGATAGGGCTCAGCACATCGCAACTACTGCTATCTACGGCGCAGCATGAACATATTCATCTTGCCGTGAGGCCACGTAGTCCTCCCGGCCGATTTTGACATATAAAGTGGCGCTATTGTTTAGAATGCTGTTCTGTTACCCACCCTTCTCGTCCTCAAGCGCCGTTCTGCCTGGTGCTCAGTTATCAACTATTCTTTAACGAAATGGCTCGAGTCCGCGGCTGTGCTCTTTGCCTATATAATCCATGCTCTTTTGCTCTGTCTCCGCTCTTGCTCTCTGCTTAGCTCCTTCTATCCACAATTTTCTGTGCTTTTGCCCGAGTGACCTTTGTTTGTCCATCTGTCCAAGTCACCGCTGCATTTCCAACCCCCTGGGTTCCTGGACCGCATTATGTCTGTTCACCTTTCTCCATTTATTCAACTGTTCGCTGCCTCAGCTGTGCCCTAGCGTGCACGGTCAAGATTCACTCAGCTGACCAGCCCGCAGTTCTTTTTTGGCAGGTCACAGTTCATCGCAGCAATCTTTCTTCTTTCAGCTCATTTCCATTCTAGTAGATCCGGCTGCTACGTATCTTTCAGAGCCCAATTAACGCAGTTTTCCTGACCCAAAGCCCTGGAATTTTCAACCATCCTCACCCATCCTCACAACCGCTGGGCACGATTTCTGTTTATTACTGTATTGTGGCTCGAGTCGCGTCCTGATCTGGTGGCGTCCACTGTATTCATTTTGCTGCTTCCCTGCGGGATTCAATAGGCCACGGAGGATCAATATTCGACCAAGTTTCGCTACAAATTGGACGCGGTTTTGAATTCTTACCTCAGGCTCGACTTCAGGACCACATCAATTTCCTTCATCTTTGTTTGCACAATCTGAACTCCGACACCTTCCTCACCGTTGATCCCGCAAATACTACGGAATCCGAGGTGCGACGATCTGAACCTAGCCTAATCGCTTCTATCCGAGTTCGGGCTCCTTTGGTGCAATCTTCAACAACCCAATATTCTATTCCACATCTCGCAGTATAATCCATTCGAAACGCCGCGATTTTGTTCAAACTACCAGGACCCGGGCATGTTCATTGAGCACTTGATCCATCTATCTACTTTTCATCTTCCTATTTTACCCTCTAGCGAGTGTTCATGGCTCTTACTTACAGCATTTTATGTACTCACGACTTGAATAATATCTATTGTATCATCATTCGAGTTGCCGGAGCGAAGCGGCGGCATGTCTTGTAGGCGCTAATTTCGGCGCCGTCGCCCAAGTTTATTAGATCGTCCAAAGAGTCACCGCCTATTGAGCGCTTCCAAAGGTCTGGACCTCACTGCGTTCCGGGCCCCTGTCTGCACAGCCCTGCGGATATCCGTGGATCCATGTGGACTGGGGTCTACGGACAGTGCAAACGTCTGATCGGCCGAAATGTGCCGACATTCACCGATGTAGTGTAAGACCTACGCCCACACTACTTGTCGACGCACTGTGGAAGGGGGATGTGCCCGGTGCGTAGGTCCTTGAAATGGGTCAGTAGTCCTTGCAATGGTCGATGGAATGCTTGGAATAAAATATAGAACTGGGTCCCGAGCCGTGGAGTGCGGAAAGAGTGAAGAAATAGAGCAAAAAAGGTCCAAAACTGGCACGTAAAAAGAATGAGGCCGTAACGAGATATTTCGAGGTGTTGGTCACTGCGTGTCGAGTGAAGAGCATATTTCCTGCACTGCTTGTTGAGGAGGCGACTTGGTTTATATACAGCTGTGTGGAGAGCATGTGCTCATATTTCAGGGCAGGGGCCATCATACAGAGTTCTGCATGACACAATTGTTGAAGCATGAGTTTGCATCCACGCGCACAGCGCCGCAGATTAATGTTGCTGTTCCTTACCTGTTCCAACAGGTCAACTGTATTCCTCTAGTTAAAATATGTTACTCATGGTACTTTCTTACAATCTCGTTCCATTTTGGACTTTTTTCTGATTTGGGGTTCTTACTCGGTTCCTGTTCTTTAATGTGTCTGTAGTCACACATGTCACCCTCAGCGATCGCCTCTTTCCATGTTCGCAGAGGACTCTCTGTCTTTTATCTATTTCATACAGAAATTACAACTTGGTGTTTAAATATTGGTAGATACATGCTAAATAAATTTCCCACCTGTTTGCCGAGGGTCTACTGCATATTTCTGAGTGATGCCAAAGCCCCAGTCAAGGCCAGCCGTGATTCCAACGGTCATCACTTCTTCAAATTTCATTATCTATAAGCACATGTACAGGCAGAGTAGAGAAAGCACTGCCTGGGACACAGACAATGTGGTTACAGAGGCTCCACGAGTCCATAGTTGTCCTTTTTTTACACACAGAAAATGCCTCCTCATGGTCCCATGCTGCAAAGTGGATATAGTGGGGAAGCAGGAGACCCCAGCAGGGTATTGGAAGTACTATTATCATTACTATTGCACCTGTTTCTACACTTCCTGATATGTACTATCTTTCACAACGACTTTAAATTTTTTGCGATTTTAGCAATTGAATCTTTATCTGCTGCACATCTAGGGTTATTGATTATTAGGGTGTTGGATTTATTCTGGACCTTGCTGATCAACCCCTGAATGACTGTTCAAAAGGGAAGCTCCCATACAAGCATTTCAGCAGTCTTACTTTGTATGTTCACTATCCCTCTTTCCTTCATAGTATATAATGCATGTCCTTGCTAGCAATCATGTATATGCAATTCTATAGAACCAAAGTGCATGTACAATCTGAGAAAACTGTGGCAATTGTCCTATTTATCTTGAGCTCCATTCTGTGGGCAGAACCGTGGCTGTACACTCCGGAGAAAGTTGGGCGGCTGCGCACTTTTGAGTCCTGAGTCTTTCCTGCAGGGAAACCTGGTGTACAGCCTACAACTTTGATTTTTTAAAAAAATTGATGAGAACAATTTGGTTTTTTGATGGCTGTAGTTTTCCCTGCAGGACTGCAGGAAAAACTTGGGATCCCAAAGTGTACAGCCACCAGTCTGCCAACAGAATTGAGTCCAACATAAATAGGAGCCCGTTGAATGCAGTGTGTCAGTTTTCACTGCAGACAGGCTTTGATTTTAGCTATATGTTAACCCAGGAAAGTCTTCAAGACCACATAAGCACAGCTCTGGTGCAGGGAAAGTTGAGGCATGAATAGAATGAGACAAAGAGACTTGAGGGCGCCGGTATTTTGAAGGACTCATTATTTTAATTCCAGAATTGACAGAAAATCAACTTTGAAAGTGGGTTGATCAAACATGTAGCCATTCTTGCTCGATTCTCTGGACAAGAATCAAGCAAGAATCGATCAAGAATCAAAATGTCAGACATGTTCGACCCCCCTATTTCAGTCTAGGGGTGCATTCTAGCAGGAGTTCTGTCAGTGGATTTAGTTAGCTCTGAGCTCTCTGTTGGCTTGCCAATTGTTTAAATATTTACTGTGGTGATCTTGGCCACAAAGTTCCACACATTGGGCAAATCTGGGTTCATCATATGCTTTTCCTTCCAGCAGGTTTGTATTGCTCCAAGCTTTTTATCATACAGCTATTTGCGGAACTTAGGGTGTGGGCCTTTTTTTTCTTTTTCATACTTTTCAATGAGAATGGTTATTTTGAGCTCAATTCTTGTCCATTTGCCTTGGGAATTAACTCATTCTGTCCACAATAAAAATGCAGAGGGCACCACCAGCTTCATTTCTCCTGATGCGATCAGAATTGCCTTATTGTGAAAATATCAGTGTTTTTAACAACCCTAGAATTTTCTGCAGGGGGCTCCCACAAGCATGAATCAAAGAATGCGGCATCGGAGATTTGAATACACAGCTGTTGGTACAGTATATCTCGCATGAAGACAAGTAATTAGATATGATGGATAGCTTTGATATTAATCAAATGAGGCACTAATCAATGAATACAATGAGGCACTCATAAAATAATGAAAAATGAATAAAATGAGGATCCTGAGGGATTGTTTTTTTGTTTTTTTTTGCAGAAAAAAGATTTTCTGGCTGAAGGAGCAAGAGTAGTGATCACATGTAATGAGTGGACACCAAAAGGTAACTTGACTTTGTCCATAGTCTCAATTGATTCTTATTTTGATTATTAGGTTTGGTGAATGGGTGTCAGGGTGTTGTTAAAATGATTGGCTATCTTCCAGGGACAGATCCCCGAATCAACCTTCCAAACCTTCCAGCTGTTGTATTTGTTCAGTGTGATGGATATTCAGGTATAAGATGTTCATTGCAAAAAGTCAAGCAAGAGCTGACTTTGCAGAGAGTTGCAAAGCTCCTAATACCCAGCCTAGGAAGGAATTGAGCAGCACTAGGTTCCAGTTGGGATGAGAGATTTGGGAAGTCACTGTCAAAAACACCCATGGCTTGGGCTATCACAATCCATAAGAGCCAAGGGATTACCCTGGAGAAGGCCACAATTGACATTGGCTATGAAGATTTTTCATCAGGCCTTCCTTTTATGGCAATATCTCAAGTCAAAAGATCTAGTGGTATAGCATTCCAAAAATCATTTGGGTTGGTTTGTCTAAAAAAACCTACTCTGTCAGACCTTTTGTGTCAATATCTCAAGTCAAAAGACTTAGTGGTATAGCATTCCAAAAATCATGTGGGTTGGCTCATCTACAAAAACCCACTACAGAGTCAATGAAGATGCTAGTGGCAGATATTGCTTATAGGGCAGCACTTGGATTTAAATTAGATACTTATGGAATGGATCTTAGTGAATATATATTTGTAGGTATTATGACACAGTATATATATCCTAACCCTTCAACTCTGAATAAGCAGCAAGTGCCCCTATGTATCTGGGTTACCAGAATACAAAACATATTCTTTCCCAGGTGGCGACAATTCTTGACTAGAAATCACTCAAAGACAATTAAATGGGCAGCAAAGACATTCATTTTGCAGTGAAATAGAACAAAAGTATAAGTTGTGAGCTATGGAAGTATCTATCATAATATTTAGAATGTTAAGTGACCTCCTGAATCCTGGTATGAAAGAGAACAAGAGAACGTACCAAACGGGAGTTTGACATGAAAGGGTTACGTTGACTGTGAGTATGCCTTACTCGAACGTCACCCAACGGCCCTGCTGACCGTGTCCCAGAGCTGCGCTCGCGGAATGTGGAAGCGTTCAGCACAAGTATGCCCCCACACTGATGGCACTGAATCTTCGGTAAATCTCTTGGCTCTCTTGGCCTGCCTGAGCGCCCCAGTCAACGCCAAAACGCCAAATCAGAATCAACTAAAGCGAAAATGGAATGCACCGGATGTAAATGCTTGAAGTGCAGGCCAAAGTTTAGATTGGCTATCTCCTTGAAGGGCTTGATGCTGAGGAGGGAACAGCTTATATTCTGCTTGAAACAAGAGCAGATAGACGTTTTGAAAGGCCACAGAGCTTGAAAAGAGGCTTTGAAGAACAAGGCTTGACATAAGGATATGCATAAAGGAGGGTGAGGGATTTGCGTGCGGAACAACAGCAAGAGATAGACATTGGGAAGAGTAGCAAGTAGCAATGGAGCGCACGACGCAATGCTTGAGCGAGGGGAGGGTAAGGAGCCGGAGGGCGCAGCTGCGATGAGCTTCAATGGATCGCGTTGCCACTTGCTATTTGAGTAAGTTGTGGAGAGAGTCCTGGAGACGGCGCAGAGTGATGTGGGGTGAGGGCTGAGATGGAGGGAGAGGACAACAAACCAAATGATCCCCAAATCACGCCATCTGTCAACTCCGACGCATCATGATGTGGCAACGCATCCGCACCATGATGCGTCGGAGTTTGAATGACTTGGGAGATTTTTGTCTTCGCACCTTGCACATACCGCAGATTGCAAATATATTCCTATACGACAGTGTTACAGCTCAGCAAGGCCAACGCGCAACAAAGTCCTTCCCAAAGTCACCTGCAGTGATGATTTGTGATTCCGGACGTTTGCTGCTTATTTGGACGCCTGTTTCTTGTATCTTCTGGTGAGTCCCATTTCCAGCTCTTAATCAAGGTTACAATGAACGTAATATCACCAACTCATCAACACACCCGGACTATAATTATTCTGCTGAAATTATCAGTGAAAATATTCTGCATCCCGAAAGATCTTCGATCAAAGATGTAAGATGTGAGAGCAAAGATGCTCAAAGACCTCTGCGCCAAGACAAAGATGCTGAAAGACATGTTTCAAAGACGTAAGATGCCAAAAATGAATCTGCAGTTTTACTGATGCAAGATCCCATAGATCCCACACTCCCCAGACTCGTTCCGCACATTCGCCTCTGTCCTTGCTTCCCATGCTTTCCTGTCCCTGTCCCCTTGGCGCTATCATGTCAACTGTTTGCCATTCAAACACCTCTTCGCCTTTTCAAGCCACACTCATCCTCACCTGCGATACCAACTTCCATAGAAAAAGATCATTCCTCAACAGGACGTGCATGATCCAAGCCCCATACTGCGCCAATTTAGGTTGAATACTTGCCAGCCGTATGGGTACAGAGTGTGTTTTCCGGCCTAATTGGAGGTAATGAAACCGCTGCTTGGCCAAAACATAAAGGACATTTTTTTTATTCGGCCAGCGGGCCAACCACCCTCCCTGCCCTAGGTCCCAGCTTAGCCTGCGTGCACTCCTTTGGATCTGCCGATGCCATGAATCCCATAATCGCCTATCAACCAGGAACGTCAATATGTTGTCGATTTATCAGAACTATCAGGTAACCCCTAGTCCCCTGATCCCAACGGTTGAATGCGCGAGTTCGTTGCATCTCGTTGCATCTTGCTGTCGTGCTCAGGATCTCGCGAGCGCGAAGATACATGTTAATGGCGCAGCGATATAACCCAAGGCTCGTGCTTCTGGGCTTTTGTCATCGATAAGTAGAGACGAAGCTCATTGTTTATGTGCCCTCAAGAGTGGCCGACCTGCTGGGGCCAGTCAAGTTGCGAATGTGATGCTAATGTGTCGCGCCTCCCGGCGCGGCGGAAATTGAACTGGGTGTAAGCAACCTAGGTCCACGGAACAACAAGGACTTGTGGGAAGAAGAATTGTACCATCCCTATCACTATCAATCAGAAATCTGTCATTGGCACTGACTTGTATCCTCCCTCTCCTTCCTTTATCTTCGCACGCCTAAACTGCCGGCTATTTCCTGTACCATCTCGAGAGTAACATGGTTCTTTTCTCTTCGGTTTCTGCTGTGTGTTTTGTCCCTTTCGTCCACCATGTTTTTCCCTGCCGCCACTGCGGTCGTGGATTTCATCTGGGCAGCCTCTATCTTTCTCCAAGTCTCCGCTGTGGGGACTCATGGGGCAGCTATATGGATCGCTCCCACATCCAATACTGTCGTTGCCGAATGCTACCCGCTCTCTATCCAATTCACCAGTCCCGTCGCTGCGCGCAATATATCTTTCTTCTATTATGTTGGAAAGCAGGGCTATCCGGGACAGACTATCATATTGATCACCACCTGGCCGGAATCGACATGGGTGAATGCGAGCACAGTATATACGGCCTCTTCCGCGTCTGTCCCTGTTGCCGCAGGCACTATGATCGCGCTTCGAATCATGGACTATGATGATTCACCCTCGTTCCTTAACCAGATCGTCATCCAGCCCAACACCGATACCTCCTGCATCACGGACGCGTCTCAGTTCGGGATCCCGACCTATAACAATTATCCAGCGCAGCCCGCCTCTACGACGGTATCGCCTTCGAAACCCGAATCCACTGGAGGTCCCATATTGCCTCCAGTGACTTCTTCCGACACCACCACGGCCCCGGTAGACCCAAAGCCATCGGCCGATAGCACATCCAATCCAGCTCCAACGCATTCAAGTGCTCCCAGCTCTTCCTCCTCTTCATCAACTTCGAGTGCGCGGAACGCTACGTCGAGTGCTGCCACCAATCCCTCCACTGTGAGCCAATCCGTGGACTTCACTGCATCCTCAAATACCCCGAGCGCCGTGAACTTCCCTGCCGGCGTCTCCGGGAGCTCGCCCAAACGTCCCTCATCCGCACTCATCGCCGGCACGGCCGTCGCGGCCACCATTGGCCTCATCCTGACTGTTGCCGCGGGTGCCTGGTTTGTTCGCTGCCACAACAGGCATAGGATAGCCGAGGTGCAGAATCGCGCGACGTACATCGCGCGGCCCTACGCTGTTCCCCCTCCGCCGATCCGAGAGGTGGATGCCGGTATGCTCGTATTCGGGGAGCCTGAACGCCTCCCACCACAGTATGATGAAATCGCGGGTTCCCCGAGTACAGGGTCTGACCGCGGTAAAGCGCATAACGTTCTGGTTTTGCGCTGACACATACTTGACCCCATACACGCCCACACGTAGCCCACATTTGTTTCTGTACTGCTTTATCTGGCTACCAATGCGCATGAAGACTCCAGACAGAATAGGTGAATTGGCTCGTATGTCTGAGACACCGTACGGTTGCCTTAGTGAGTGCAACTTTGAGATTTGGTAACGCAAAACCTAGTTTATTCCCCCCCAAAATTCACTTTTGTTGCACCCAAGGATGAATCAGGTGGAGTGAGAAGGCTGGTGTGGGCAGATCTAGTGGAGCAGCTGAAGAGGAGGTGAAGAGGATAGGCGAAGCAAATCACATGGACAGATTCAAATATGCTTTAGCCCCTATCACCATCGATTACATTGATCTGCCAAACAGGTTGGAAGCCCCTCCCCTGGGTATAAAAGGGAAAGAAATATTGAAATTTTGACCAATATTACAAACAAAAAATCAGTCTAATAGTAAAGTATCATTATCAAGGTATTGATCATGGAAAAATCAATGCACCCGAATATTTTCTGAGGTGACCACTGCTGCCAAGAAGGAATGACTACATTGTACAGCATTCTGGTTGAGGCTGTGATTCTGGAGCCAATACTTTGCTGTTTGGGCAGTAATTTTGGGAGGATGGGCATTTAGGTATGTGGAAACAATTAATGATTTTGGTTCCAGAGCTGTCAAAAAGGACGCATTTTGTTGTAATTTGTTCAAGGGAACCATTATATGTATCAAGGAGATTTTTGTGTGGGAGAGTGCAAGTCAAGGGGTATTATCACCCCCCCAAACCTCAGAACAATCAAATAACATCTTGATACCCGGAGCCCTTGGATGCAATGAAGATGATTTTTTAGGGAGGAATAAACTAGCTGGAAGGGTTCTACCAGCAGCAAATCACCAAGGCTTTCTATTACACCAAAGATGTTCATATACCTTCTAATTGACCTGTTTCCTCGCCATGATCCATTCCTCAAGGTCATTGATGGGTATTTGTTGCAAGGGCTTGTGTATGTTGAAAGGGGACTGGAAATTCCGATCCCTGATATGTTGGCATGCTTTATCCTGGTACAGTGCTGAAGCTGTCTTTAGGATGGATGTGCTGTCCTTTGCCCCCAGTGTTTGTAGTGACTTTCTGCGGTCGCTGCAAAACTGAAGACCGAGCCATTGTCCTAAAATACTTCGCAGACCATATCTGGCCGAAGCCAAACCACAAGATGGGTACTAACCAGGGGGAATCCCAGGCTTATACATGTGAAAATATTAAAATTCTTCTTTCTGGATCTTCTTTCTACCAGAATGGACAGGATGAACAGGTATTTCTTTAGACTGGCCTTTCAATGATTGCTGAAAACTTTACAGAATAAAACCAATAAATTTATGCACCCTGCTGCTGGGGTTTTTCATTCAAATCAACAGGGGGGTGTGATGTGTGACCCGATTTACCAGTTCAACATTTCAACAGCACCCGAGTTTTTGCATGACACCCCAAAAAATTTGACAACTCCAGGGGAAATTTACCTTTTTTCGCCACTGGGGGGAGGGGGGAAGGGTGACATGCCTTAGAGGGTTCGACAAACTCCTCAGTGACACGTGACCGCGACCAAAATTCGTCCTCGACAGGGGGTTGCATGATGCATGACTGTCAATTTGAATGAAAAACCCCAGTATAGGTGCTCTGTGCAATGCTATGCTTGGTTGTAACAGCAAGAAGCAACCATTTAGCCCCAGTTTCCCTGAGAGGTTCCAACCTACACTCCCATTTTCATTTCGGCTTCCACCACCCTAGTGATTTGTCTTTTGTTTTTGTCTTTTTTTTCTAACAGACTTGAAGCTGTGTTGTGTCATTGAAGAGTATGAGAACAGCTACAAGAAGTCCATTGAGTTCACTGACAAACATTACCAGGCATACTATGACAAATGTCTCAAGGAGATGGATCAGATCAAGAACAACATCCATCATGCATCCAAATGCAAAGCAGAGTGGCAGTCTTGGGCAACTGTTCATACGTTCCAGCAGAGGATGCAGAGGCAGGTGGAGGTGGTGGATGATGATACATTGTGCACAATTCTGAATTAAATGTATATCAACTAGACATACAATTTCATATTCAACACTGAGAATGATGCAAATCCGAGGCAATATGGCTTCATCTTTTCCTCGGCGCCGCCTACAACTGGACCAATGATGATACTGCCAGAATTTTCATCACGCTTATGACTGAGGTTCTCACATACTCAACCTATGCGGTGCATGGTACCGACTGGGTATGTGCCTTTGTTTTCAAAAAGAGGTGCCCGATAGACTTTTTTTTTGTAGGGTTCTGATGTGGGATACTCCATGTACAGTTCTTTCAACACAACCGTGCATGCAACACACCTCAACTTCTTTGCATTTCTCCCCCCCTCAGTGGAGGAAATCGCAGAGAACAACATCACCCTCTCGGACATTCAGAAAGTGACTGAGCAGCGCTTCACTTTCTTCGACTCTATAGGCAATACTGTATCATTACATTCAATTCGATATGGGGTGTGACACGTGACATAGTACAAACAATTCGATATTTTGATACTGAGCAGATTTTTGCGTGACACCACGCAAAAATTCGACATTTGGGCCGATTTTTTTTGCCTTTTTTACCATTTTTAGGTAGTTTTGAGCCCTGCGTGACGGTTTTGGGATTCAAGAGAAGTCGCTGTGACCCGTGACACTGACCAAATTTCGATGCCGATGGAGGGGTGCGTGATGCGTGACTTCTGAATTGAATGTAGTTGTACGGTAGCTATCTCACTGAGCAAACGACAGAGGTAAGCAATGATGTTTTACCTCTGGATGCATTTGTACTGATTTCTTTGGCAGCCCAATGATATTGAGTTAGCCCTGAACAACAATTCTGTCAGTCAGCTTGCATGGATCGGGTCAAAATTCAAGCTCTGTGTGTACCTCAGCTACGTTATCTGGGTACTGCTCACCATGTTCTCAACAGGGTCCGACCCTCGTGCAGGAACACCCCCATCTGTCCTGAACAACACCGCAATCCTCACCTACATATTTGTGGTAGGATTCAGAGCTCTGACTCCCAGATGGGGCTGTGCTCTAACATCTTCTGAACTTCCGAACCAGTGGCTGTGCTTTTTGGCTGTCTGAGATGAACATGTGGGAAAAAAATATTCTATAAACCTTGGCCATCAAACATAGCCACCTGGAGCTGTGTTTTGCAGAGCCACCCAGTCTGACCCCCAAAGCGAAAAGTTAAATGAGTAGGGTGCTGGAAAACCTCAGCCAACTCGGAATGCCTAAATGCATAGCCACCATCAGGAGTCAGCTCTGAATCCCACCACAAATATGTAGATGGTGGAAAGTGTGAAGGAGGCCACCATATTATCTTAGAATATGCTGCAAAATCGTTGTGCATCATCTAGGGTCCTCTATGACCTTATTTTATGTCTCTATTGAAACCTGCTGTACATGGCAGCCTTGATTTCAATAAATTCTAGTATGTATGCTGCAACATGGCTGCTGGGCAGAGGCCTCCATAAAGGCAGTGGAGGTAATAGATGCAACTGTCACATGCAACATCTTAGTCAAGAAAATGAAAACAAGGTTTAGAGTGAATATGTGATTGTGTTGTGTTATTTTTCACTCCTTGGTGCTCAACAAGAGCGGCACCCAATGGTAGAAAGTATGAAGGAAGCCACCATATTATCAAAAAACATAGAATATGCTGCAAAATCATCATGATACTTCTCTACATCCTTAATTAATGTTTCTATTGAAACCTGCAGCCTTGATTTTGATGGATTTCAGTATGTCTGCCACAATATGGTGCCAGGGGAGGCCTCTGTGAACATGTCTGCCACCATATGGTACAGATCTGGTTCTGTACCATGGATCTGTATGGTACTGCAGAAGGCAAATCAAGCCTATATTACAGGAACAAATTTTTGTTCCATATATGGTGCATACAGTGAAGAGCCCTAATTATGCACATACTTACTTCCCATATCTGGTGGCCACCGCTCTGTTGTGGCAGATGCAATGGTAGGCCAAGTGAGGGTCAATAGTCAAACTCCCCTAATGATAATGTTGTGTATGGCCTGTTACCCAACACCACCCATGCTCCTATCTATTTTCCCACCAGGATGGGGTGGGCCCCCTAAAATTAAAAATTAAAAAATTGGCACATATAGATCTTGCTGAAGAAATGATATTACATCTATAAACTTTGAGTGCTCCCAATTGTTGACTTGCTATAGCTGTTTTGATTGCAATGGGCACTGCAACATGTGCCACAGGCTAGGGGGGGCAAGTTAAAAACAAGAATGAAAATGGGCACACAGATGCAGATACAGAGTCAAAACCCAGATCCAAAAAAGACCCAGATCCAAAAAAAAATCCATTTTGAGCGGCATCCATAGGGCCTCTCAGCCAGGTATTTTTGGTAGAGTACCTGCAAAGACTAGAAGTATTCTGGTGTAAAAAGCCAGGTCCATCCCACTGGTTTGTGCTCACAAAAAATTGAACAATTGTCAGAAGTGGTCAAATTTTACCAGTTGCAATTAAGAGTTGAATGCTTCACACCAATAGCATGCTCATTCATATCTATGATATTTTGCAGATGGTCAGCCCCTGGATTTATGTGAGGGTGTCATCTGTGCATGTATGGTTGGTGCATGGTGCATTAGACATCACTGTGATCTCTCATTATCGGCATTTTTCAGGTCTAGGTCAAACTTGGAATTCAGCCAAACAAATACTGTACAATTACATTCAATTCATAAGTCACGCATCACGCACCCTTCTATCAGTATTGAACTTTGGTCCATGTCATGCATCATGCAGGACCTTATCAAACCTCTAAACCTAAATTGTCACCCCCCCAGTGGCAAAAAATGTCAATTTTTGGTGAGATTATCGAAATTTTGGGGGGTGTCATGTGGAAATCTGGCAGCTATCGAATTATTTAATTGCTCAGACCATGTCACATGTCACACCCCCTATTGATTTGAATGTAATTGTACAGTACAGGCACCATGCCATATAACTGCTCAATCAGAAATCTTGAAAATATTTGAGGGTACACATCAGGTTATATACTGTAGGCTAGCACATTTGGAACTTTGAAATTACCTCTCACAGCTATAAAACAGGGGGTTGACTTTTTTTCCAGATCTTAGTTTTGGCTCTGTAGCTTAGAAAATCATATTCCATTAGGGGACTTCAGTGATGAGCAGCGTCCCATGCTGATCATGGAATTGCTCTGATTGCCCCATTCCAAACACAACCATCGCCAGTTACTTCTTCCACCGCTATCTTTATTTCTCGCAACCCTTTCCCTGCAGCAAGTTTGCTGTTGTGTTCCTGTTTTCTCTCATGTCCAGAGCCCTTCTGCTTCCAAGTTCTGTACCTGGTGACAAATTCCATACATTACACAGCTGTCAGGATGTTCTGAGACTGGAATTATTTGAGTATTCTCCTTTTATTTTATATTACTTTCTTTACCATATATACTTCTCATGTATTCAGCTTCTTGAGTCACATTTATGCATTGCTTTTCACCTTACATTCTGTATGCCGCCAACTTGGGCCCTCATCGCAGATCAGGTTTGATTGTCCCTTGTTGTTCACCTCATACTCACTATGCTCTACCTCTTTGTTGTCCCTGCCATCACTCATCACCTCTCTAATGTATTGTATTCCAGCCTTCTTGCCTTCACTGCTTTTCACAACCGGTTGAGTACTGGACAGATTGATGCCCTCACACACAACTAGCATTTCAGTCGTTCTCAGAGTAGTGATGCTAGTATTTTTATATTCAGCTCATACTCTTAGACATGCCACATGCATTGCGATAAGGACTGCAGTGTCACTATTGAAAGGTAATGTGTTTTGAAGGCAACTGCATTCATCCTCTAGGGGGAAATAGAGTTGAATGATAGAGAGGAAGGTCAGTGCTTGGATCCACTTTGGAATAGGTGGGGAAAGGTGAAGGATGGATTGGGGAGACAGATCATCTCCTTGGTGGTTTGTGTGTGTGGAGGTCTGCTGTCAGTCAAAGGATGATAAAGAATGAAAGAATACTTGTTCAGGCTCCCTGTACTGCATATGGGAATCTCCTATAACAATGTCCTGTCTGATTTGCTTGGTGTGCTCTTCCCCTTAGAACCAGTGCTGGATGTGCAATGTGTGTAAGGACACTCCCAGGTGGCCAACTACCTAGTCCAAAATAGTACAGTTAAAATGCAAAAGAAATCCAACAAATCAAGAAAAAATTATTGCCGCAATAAAAAAAAAAGTGGGTGTGATGCATGACAATGAATTGAATGAAATAGTATAGTAGTGTATTTTGTTCAAAATAATGCTGTATGTGCAAGTCTAGCCACATCGCTTTGTGTGGGTTCTTTGAATGGCATAAACCTATCCTTGCAACTTGTCAAGCCACTAGGAGACTGGAAATTCAACATCTTTGCTTGCTGTGTAAGCGCTGACAGTCTGTTTGGTCTTCCTCTCTGCAACTATCCCCATCCTTAATACTCTACAGTCCCTTCTACTCTGTCATCTGCTCATGATCAACCCGCTTTAAGTGTTGAATCTTACCACTTGACCTGAACCAGTGGTGCGAGATTTTTGTCCAAATAAATGCTGTACATGCAGGTTCACCTAGCACCGATTTTGTCCTGTATAGTTTCTTGCAGAAATCTCGCACGAAAGCTGGCGGCCCTTCAATCCTCGCAGCAATCGACCGTGGAATTTAGTCCTACACTACTATGTGCTTGGACCTTGCTTCCCATGCTTGAACTTGACTGGACCCACCGAACTTTTACATCCAACAATGACGCCTTCGATTTCTTTGTCCAAGCGTGATCTTGGTGGCCCCAACACAACATGTTGTAATTAGAGCGGGGAGAGCGAAATTAGAGCAAGAGGTAATTTAGTTTGCAATAGCACTGTGAGTGAAAAGACTGCTTTAGAGCAAACTGATGCTCTGGCAGGATACTACAGGCTTATATACTACTGAGAAATGTATCTAGAAGGTTCTCCATGTATCTACTGAATATTGCTATGGTTACTAATCAAGTGCCCGAAGGCCGAGCTGCATTATCAATTCCAACACAATGACCTATTTCCCAACCATTATCCATTATATGCATCCTGAATTCCACCTCTCAAAACTGTCCTGACTTCCCCTCTCTTCGCGTATGTTCATTGCATCTGCAATTGGGCCACCTTTGCTGTACTGACCATTTTCCCCTTTCAGAAAGTGGCAAAGCTTACCACAGATGCGTCGGCGGCAGTGGAAGTCGTATCTGACACTCTCCACCAACTCCATATGATGTGTCGCGAGGATCCCAATCGCAGACTGCACACACGGAAAACCGCGAACCACCTATGAAATGCTGATATTTCACATAAACAGGGACTCGGGGTTGAACGGCGAACTCTACTTATACAATTCACATATCCTTCTCTTGTTCGGTCCACACTATCTTCAAACCGAGTGGCATTTGAAAGAGTTGATCTGGTCGTTGCTGGAAAATTCATAAGCACACGGACGTCAGAAAAAATTGGGATCCTTGCCAAGAGTAGGTTGGCCCTCCACCACTGCAAATGGATGAGAAATTGCACTGAATCGATGCCAACCAGCGGAACACTCACGGGGGCAAGTGGCTCAGGTCGGTCGATCCGGGATTCTCGAGATTGGTGCACGGGCTGTCGGCACAGTGGTAATCGTCGCTGAAACAAACCCGTTCAATGCCATGATCCTGAACCGTTGCGGAACCTCGGCGTTTCTGGGCTGGCACTCACTAGAGGCTGCACCCCCGTCCCAGCGTCAGGCCCAAAGCTCGAAAGCGCGTTCTGGTGCACAGCGTCGAGGGTATAGCAGTTACCTGAAACGAGGTTGGTCCAGTGGGCGCAGTCGGTCATAAAGTTGACATCGTTCTACGGAAATATAGTGTGATGAGGACTCCTGTGCTGTATATGGGTAACGGGGGATATACGCAAAAGTACACTCCGAGTGCATTGGAAACCTGTGGGAGGGTAAACACGTTAGCTTAAATATAGTGAGTTGAACAAAGAGCGCTTCCCTGGGTATGGACAGCCAACACGGCGGCCAGAGCTACAAAAGAATTGCTAAGGAACTGCATTGATGGTTGTTGAGTGAGGTTGAAAGACAGTTCGGAGAGTTAGAAAGCTTTAGCACTTCTTCCCGGCCTGATGTTCTTTTAAACACGCTTGGTACACAGGCCTGAAACAAGGCATATTGAGCTCGCGGTCTGCATCAGCGACACGGTCAGCAGCGGGGACCCGAGTGCAATTACTATTGTCAAAAGCATGATTTCACGCGTCGCATTTTAACCAGTCTGAGCGAAATATTTTGCTTTGAGGCATATTGCACTCGATTCGGACAGCCGTGCGCTAGTGTTCATCCTAAGGGCTAAGTTTTAGGCCATAATCACGAGTCCTAAAAATGGGCACAACTTGCTATAGACGAAGGTGACCGGAACTTTGAGCGTAGGCGAAGGGACCAGGTCAAAACACTGCGGATCGAAGTCATAATTCGCGATGGATTTCAGCCTGTTTTCGCATGGGAGCTCGAGGTTCAATGTGCTATTTCCTCAAAAAATGGTTGGTTTTTCAGGAATCCTAGAAAAAGATTTGGCCCAGAATTTGAGAGATGATGCCGGTCACTTTTGCACATAGCGAGTAGCAGGCTATGGGGCGCACTATCACTTTAGAAAGGAATTACCATGCGGAAACAGGCAAATTAACAATAAAACCATACAGAGGCCCTCTGAGCACCCTGTACCTCCTACCTCGCCCGACTCTGAATGAAGGGCAGCCGCACGTGAAGCAAAAGAAATCTAGATTTCGCTCAACGGGTACAAAGAAAACTACCGCATCATGCTGATCTTCGCAAGCAGTTGTGTGTTCAGCTGCGCCTTCAACTTGCACCTCTCCTTGTGCCCCGGTAAATGCGCCTTTTGACAAATGTTTGGAGGTTTTGGAGGTGCATACTGCCCCTTATTCCGCACATACTGACTATAGAACCTTGTTCATACCTATAGCGGTTCCCTTAATGAGTAATTACAAAAATGGGCACTTTTTTGGCGGCTCCGGCACCGAGTGTGGGTCCATGTCATCTCAATTTGGTAATGACAGATGCTCTCGGCATCTTCCGTGACGCGTGCATGCCCATTGAACGCGATCCCAGCTTGACCCACGACCACTGCCCACCCTACTGCTCTCGGGTCGCTCCGCCGATCCACGCCACATATGCTTCCTCGCTCCGGGGGATCCGCCTCTACTCAGCACGCTCGGCACCCCACTCATCATGGATACTGTACGCCCACTCCTCGATTATGCCCGGCCCCTGCCGAACCGCTCCCGCCCACGAACAAGCCACTCCCGTACCTCGCTCCGCCCCGATGCGACGACGCGATGCGTCTATTTGCGCGCGCGTCCTATCAACGCCACGCCTCGATACGCGCACCGCCAGCACCAGCGCTGGCCCTCCGCCCCCACCCTCTGCTCGCACGCCGCCTCTCCGACGCGGCCCGCCAACGCCCCTCTGCCCCGCACTGCCACGCTCTGCTGCCCCTCATCGATAACGCCGACGCTCCGCATCGCTCCACCCTGTGATGCTCCGTCGTGCTGTCTCGCCTTGCCCCTCCCTCTCCCATAACGCTGACGTCTTACCTGCACCGCCTTCCCCGAATCCAACAATCCACCTCGCTCCTTCTGTTTTACTGTCACTATCTCCCCTTCCATCCCGCCCCATCTGCTCACCAGCTATTCCTCGTCCCAGTGTGCAAGAGATATTGCCTGTACTTGACTTGCATGGCATGCACTTATTTTTTCTCTTCGAACTCTCCCGGGAATCCCAGGAGTTTGCTCTCGCTTCGTTCGTCTGGCCCATAAAGATTTGTTTTCCCGATTTTTTGCAGACCTTTTCCGAGCACGCTCCGTGCTGAGAGGGACGCTTAGAACGGTCCGCTCGATGTGATGCCACAACGACGGCGTGACGCCACGTCGAAGGCCTTTTCTTCTTCCCAACCACCACCACCTCGCGACGCCAGGCGTCAAACGCCGACATCGTTGGGCTCGAGCGCCAACCGTTCCGCAAAACCACCCGCACCACCCAATCAAACACCGTCCGTGCGTCAGGTGGGCCTCGCTCCAACTACGGCCGGCGAGAAGGGTGGGATTATTGAAGGGCGCGAGGGAAAGACAGATTGGAATTCCACCTGAGGTTAGTTCCACTCTTGTTCTTTTTTTTGTTGTTTCATCTTGCATGCGCACGGAGTTTCTGCATGTAGACGGCCTCGCCACGCCGTCCTTCGCACCTTGCTGGGCGTTGGCGTCAATCCCATCCTCCTGTGCTACCCTCGTAACCAACGCTTCACGCACCTGCCACGTCGCTTTAAGGTGTGTAATCTGATCCTTCGCCCGAGTAAATCAACGCGCTGGCTGTTTCCTTTCTCGATGATTCTTTGAGAACTCCTGCGAGAATCCCAGGAAAAACTCCTACATACAAGATTCGTCTCGCTCCACTCAAAAATTACCCTACTGGTTTAACTCCCCAGGGATTCCCGGGAGAAAAACTTCACATACAAGGTTCGTCTCAATTTCATTCAAAGATTAACCTATTTGCTGGGGTTTCTCGGCGGCCTCCTTTTCTTCCTGACGTCACCCAATTCATAAGACTCAGCTCTTTTTGTACTGCGGCGAAGCGAGAGCATGGGAAGATAGCGATGCGGGTCAGCGGCGAATTTGACGCGTACGTAGGTGCGTCAGCATTTTCTGTTTTTTTTCTTCTTTCTCTTCTTTCTTTGGATTCCACTGTCACGCCGCTTTCCCTCATAGCTTTAACGTCGATAAGGCGTTCACCGCTCGTTAGTGTAAATGCCGCCTGGCTATCCTGTATCCGCACTAAACTCTCACAGCGGCCGTTCCTCGACGTCCGGACCGAAATAGACAGCCATTCGCTCCAACGGTAGTATAGCTGTCCGACGTTCCACTTGGAGAGGAAGCGGACATAGCAGGTGTGTCTCTGGATTTTTCCCCTATCTTTTTTTTCTCATTCAACTAAAATAATCGAACTTCACAATATAGATTTTATTAGTCTTTCGAGGCAAGATGCACCCGCACACCAGTGCCAAACCTTCGTGTGTGATCGTGTACGTGCTGGAGGCCTCCATCTGGATTTGGATTTCCTTTTGCGCCTCTTGTTAAGTCGAACGAATCAAACATCACCGTGTTAATCAATCACCTTTCGACGCCTGAGCGTAAATTCTTCTCTTGAGAGTGCTAGCGCGATCCGGCCACTCGGGCAGGTGGACCGAAGCTACATCGGGAAGGGATGGGCTGGGACTGGACACAGAGGTTCGTGAGTTTCTCTCCCCTATATTCTTTGTTTTCTTTCAACGCTGCTGACCTTGGCATCTGCACAACTGAGATTTGGATGAGTTTTGTGGCGCTATTCGCAGGTAGGTTGATTCTTTTATCAGGGCGCTCAAGCCGGTGAGGGTGACTTACACTTAATGTGTGCAGAGGGAACAGAAATGTGGGTAGAAGGAGGCCTCTTTTAAGTGGGTAATTTTTCTTTTCTTTTCTTCTACCAGGGACTTCGGAGTGTATAACGGGGAGAAGTCTCGGTATGCATTCGGGCAATGCGCCTCAAGGTCTCAGCTCAGATTGGTTGTTCCAAATACACCCGTTTTCCCATTGTGCAACCGCACATAAGTTTCCCGGGATTCTTGGGCGTTTTTTATTATCTTGCTTTCTTATCATATTTTTTTCTCAGGCGTGCTGAATCTCTGTCAATTTTCTAGGCACGTCTTCCATCTCTGCACAACTGCCTGCTAAAAGCTTTGTGCATTGTCTCACTGCGTTCCGTTAGAAAAACCAACCAAGGTACGAGTGCCTCTTTCTCTCTCTTTTCTTTTCTTCTGGGGCTTGTTGCTTGAGTTCTCGGAGACGGGAGGTGGGGAGTACGTTTATTGGGGTTTTGAACACGCGTCACTCTCTTTCTTTATCTGAGGCCCACTTACACCGTGCCACGCCTGCCTCACTTCTTATTCAAGAGCAAATCCCCTGGATTTTCCGCAATCTTTTCTGGCCCAGATATTTGACTGGCTGTTCCGATCCCCAAAGCGGTGGCTATGGCATGAACACAGCTACCGGTGGGTAAGGACATGACACCGCCACCGCTTTGAGGGTTGGAAGGGCTGGGAAAATATATAATTCATATCGCCCTCGGGGACATCCATGGCACCGCTGACCTGTACCTACACCCTGGACGATGGACAGTGCTAGAACGGAAAAATTGTCATTTCATCCGACTCCTTTCTCTCATCGGAGTCTTCGTGAATTCCCTGGTTTTAGATACAGTAATTATTGGAGCTCGATGCGGCTACAAACACTGAAGCTATCACCGAAAACTCATACTATCAAATAACGTCAGGATCTCGCTGAGCGGAAAGACTTGCTTCCTATCCCATTCTAAACTCTTGGCTCTTCCTCTATCTCAGCTCACGAAACCTTGAGCAAAGGACACCAGACCCACAATCTCAATTAGTTTTTGGAAAAACTGGTTCAATAGTATTCTGTACCAGCTACTCTAATGTGTTCTCCAACGTTGCTTCGCTGAACTTTGTGCTGCTCAGGTTTTCTGGTAGCATCCGGTGACACAGACACCAATCTGTAGAGAATGCTGGGAATTAATTCCCTATCCAACTCACCCTCGCCCGAACTGGGGCTGACTCAAGTTTGTTGGAGTCTGCCGGAGGCACCAGAGGTGCCCACAACACCTTCTGCATCTACATGGACAAAGCGCAAGGAACATGTGTCGCAGCTCACCCTCGCTAAAATTTGTTCGGCTCAAGTTCGCTGGAGGTATGAACGGCTGGTGGGCCAGCTGGTGAGTATAACCTGCGCAATTAAAATGGTCAGGAGTAATGTTGCCGCAAAACTCGACTTGAGTCTCAGAAGTCGACAAGTCGGATCTCGAATCAAGTCAAGTCGAGTCACAAATGTGACTTGATGCGACTTGGAAGTTGACTGGAGTTGACTTAGGTCGACTTGAGTACATTAGAGTCACTTTGAAACCCAGGGTTCTAGGGAATAATAAACACATTGCATGTATTCTATGTTCGCCCCTGGTTCTCATCAGTCTTTTGACATTTTGATTGCCGTGTTTCGGGCGTTTTCACACGTTGTCTTATTGTCGATAAATTTTGTCGACGACGGTGAGCTCGACATTAATTTTGAAACTTTACAAGGGCATGTGGGATAGTCTGGGGTTATGCAGGACTCTCTTGGGGAAGAAGGGTTTTCAATTATGACAGACCGCTCAGTCGCAGCAACATTGCATGCACTCACAAACGTTGCGCATTGTCGGCCCAATTTTGGCGTTGCGACATTTCGGCGTTTTTTAGCCGCATTGCGTGATTTTGGCAGGGCGTTGCCGTGTTGCACAACGCCTGACAACGCGACAATCAATTTGTCAAAAGTCTGATGCTTTCCATACCCACATCACTCGGCATCAGTAGGAATTGACTTTAACACATTGGTAAAGTCAACTGCCACATTTGCATGCACAAGCTAAGAGGGAGCTTGAGGTTTGAGAACTTTGCAAAGGTAGAGAGCCAAATACATGTTTCCCTATAGGATTATCGTGCGCGAATGACACAGGCACAACAAACATCAGCACAGCATGCTGCATGGCGTCTGGAGGCCCAAATCACTGATTACGGCCCCATGGCCAGCCCTGGTCCTCAGCGTCGAGATTGGAATGACAACACTTCTGATGAAGACAAGAATGATCTCAGATCTGAACAGTCTGTCGAAGAGAATAATTCGGAGCCTGAGGAGGCTCCTCTCCCACCAGCAAGACACCACTGTGTATGTGTTCTGTCTTCAAATGTAATTGAGTTATGAAGTCACCCTTACTTTATTAGGCCAATGTTGTAATCCTAAACTCTGATGACTCCGATGATGAGTCCCAAAAACCTTCTGACAGTGGAAGGCAACAGTCTCGTGGCCGTCGAGGCAGGCAGCAGGGTAGTACTGTGGTCATTGAGAACCGAACGCTGACGAAGTAATAGGTAGTCCTGGGGTGGACTGAGGACGTGTCTAGGTCGTGCCGGATGGGTGTCGAGCCGTGCAGTAAAAAGGAGGTGATGGCTGGGCAATGATCAGTGCAGCCGTAGATCAATAACAAGGTAGAATAAAATAAAGAACTTAGCTCAAATAGCTCAAATGAAGGTGGATTCGTGTGTCATTGCTCAGAAATGAGTGGATTGGCGTGGTGGTGGTACGAGACAAAGAGGAAGATGCCGTGATGTACAAACAACGGGTATCAGAATGAGGTAAGTATGAGAGTCCGTGGATGAAGAGCCGCAGCCAAGTCCAACCCAACCCCAGCAGTCCGGGAGCTATGCAAAGACGAATAGGGAGACCCACTGCCCCGCAACAGCATCGAGGGTGGGTGCCCAATCCACCTCGTGGTCAATCCCCGGCATAGTCCGAGATGCCCGAAGTGGTATGAACCATCGCGTTGGCCGTATGTAGTGCAAAGGAAATAATGTCTGTGTGATACATGGGACAAATGAGTGCAAGAAGGTGAAGCAAAGTCTGGAAACACAATAATGAAATAATTCCTTGGTAAACAAAGACTTGTCCTTCAACTGATAAATGAATCGGTCTGTGTGCAAACTGCGCCAAGTATTGGTCATGTAACTGGAAAGCGAATCTGGGAAGAAAATGATCGAAATGAAATGAGTAAAGGTAAAATGAGTGAGGTAGAGCAAGTGAAAGGACAAAGCAGGAATTGACAGCCTTGTGCCAGAATATTTGGTTGGATGCTTGAGTTGGCTCGGGACTTGAAGTCGACGAGCGTGGCGAGTCGGGCTTCCACAGAGGGGGGTACTTTGGATTTCGCCCTCGAAATCCTGGCTAAACAAGTGCTTCAGCATGGGAATAGAAAAGGATGTGGGGAAATGAGGGATGTGAGTGTATGAAAGATGAGCGTGCTTATCAGGTGGACGCCTCTCGGCGAGCATGAAATTCCTGGTACAAATCGAACGCGAGTGCCGCTTGGAATCGTTGTTTGTTGGTGGATTTGCACTGTGAGGCTCGAGCTTCGAAATCAACTTGTTCTGGGCTATAGCATCAAAATTGTGATCAGCATGCGACTCGGAAAAGATCAACACCATCAAGGAATAAAAACAGCTGAGTATGGCGAGAACAACACATGGTGTGCTGACGAAACGATGCAGAAGTAAATTTAAGAAAGACTCAGCTCTGATTCGGGGGCGTGTGTACCCAAAACTAGGCTCGGAAGTAAGTATTGGTTCTTGATAGCTTGGGAAATCGTCCGCGAAATCACTGTACAATGAAGAAATCAGGCGTGAGGCGGCTCAGCGATTATCGAATTTGAAGCGCAGATCGGGTGCGGAGGTAACTTCGGAATGCAGGTAATGGGCCAATTTGCAGACGGGCTCGAGCTCCGATCATTGTTTGCTATAGACTCAAAATTATGGTCAGCGTGAAGCTCAGATGTTGAAGCAACAAATATAGACATAAGGGTCGCACGAAAACGAGTAGGAAACATGTCATGAAGGATAAAACATCGAAAATGAATTCAAGAAGACACTTAGCTTTGATCCTCGGACGCGCATAAGCGAAACTTGGCTCTTGGATATGAAGGACGTCTTCATAACTCGGCGGATCGTCCATAGGCTCGATTGGAGCTGAAGAAACAATACTTGAATCAGGTAACTCTAGAACGAAATCATGAACGTAGGATGTGCGCGATAAGAAGGGCTGTGACTCAGCTCGTTTGAAAGGCTCGTGCTCGGTTTGCTCAGTGTAAAGTTCAAAAATGGCGCGCAAGTCTTCTTCATGATCATCGTCACGAGAGGAACCTGAATCTGCAATGTTCGGGTGCTCAGGGACTAGGGAATCGAGTTCGATGAATTTTTCCTGGTTCAAAATCATGTCTGGAGATAAATCAGTGAAATAAGCTGGCTCAGAAAAAGAAGTAGCGGATGGATCAACAAAACTCAGCTCTCGTAACCGCAAAACGGAGTATAAATTATAAATATCACCGAAATCGTCTTCATCGGATGCTACGGTGAACTCGGGAATGGGTTCTGATTCAGTGTCGGTTGAGCTCGGAAGAGAAGAAGGATCGGGGTCAAAGGAGTTTCCATCGCAAGAAATAAACCAATCTGTAATAGAGTCATGTTTCAGCTCTGGAATAATACTGAATTCCGAGAAAAGAGCAGGAAAACTCAGCGCAATTGGATCGTCAACAACAGGTATGTTGGGAACAGGGTCTGAAGCATCCTCTGACTTCCTATCTATCTGTGGACTGACATCAGAGTGCGAGGAATAAGGAGTGAAACTCAGCGTGGGATCATCTGGTTCAGGATCTTGGGTTCCCGGGTCGATCGCGAGGCTCGCATTGGAATAGAAAACGCTTTCAGCATCGCTATCTATGACCCTGCTGGATTGATACGCATAGGCAATATATGAGGAACTTATCTCGGACTCGTATTCTTTGTCATATTCGCCTGCGAGGTAACGCTCCAACTCATCGTTGACTTCGGATGAAACCTGTGTGAAAGAATCTAATGACGGCTGGGACTCGTCGAACTCTGGAAGGATCAGCGGCTCGGAAAAATCGGAGTCGGGTGGGGTGAGAACGATCACGGGGTACAAAGAACGGTTGTCGGCGTTGTAAGAATCCTGAAACGATGGTGAAAAACATGACTCTGAATCATCAGACTTTGAATCGGGGTCTTCGTCGAAGTGAACACTCTCCATACTGGTCACTGTCGCCGTGTTACAATGGTCGTCACTGGGGGAAGAATTCGGACTTATCTTCAACCCAATATGCTCGCACGATGCGCTTTTCAAGCACTGGGCCACCTCCCCTTGAATATCCCTTGCAATCTCCACTACAGATGCTTGATCTACATCTTTGTCTGCTGCTAAATATTTCAACTCGCGTAGAACCCAATGAAACCCAGAAATACGGTCAGTAATTGAATATTCTTCACAGAAATCTACTGGACTTTCCTCGCTGACGCCGTGAGAGTCGGAGGGGAGTACTTCAATATCTTCCTCGGCATATCCGCCCACGAGATAACGCTCTAATTCGTCATTGACCTCTGATGAAATTTGGGCAGAAAAAGCGAAAGGATCTGGGGAACTTAGCTCGTGATCTGCAGGCCTTAAATCTTTGGAACTGCGAAATTGTAAATCGCCGTGCTCGGAAATGTGGTCAGTGGTCTCGTTAGTGCCGCAGAAATAGACGGGACGTCCCTTGCTCCGATGATCAATTACTCGATGTACTCCTCCAGCACTAAGATCGATGCGGCAAATGATATTATCGGGAAGCTCGCCAGAGGGGGGTACTTTGAAATCTTCGTCAGCATCCGGATTGTCGCAGGCGTTGTCATCGTGATCGAAATTCGTATAGATTTCTTGAATTTGTGGCGAGTCGGGTGTTTCGAGCGCAAATGGAACGGTTGTAGACGGCGTAAGGATGGACACAGGTGCGTTTGGAAACTCTGGCTTTGGAACTGGATCAGGTGCGGCGTACGGTACGAACGTAGCGAGAGCAAGCGGTGTTGGAGATTGAAGTACTTGCGGGGAGGGTGTCGCGATCACGAGCGAACAAACCGGGGGGGGAAGGCGGTAGAGGAGGCACATGCAATGGTGAAATCTTGGCGGCGGGCTCGAAGGAGTCATTGAGCTCGCTCCAAAGGTCAGGAAACAGGGAATCAGGATCGAAATGGCCATAAAGGATCTCTAAAGAGTCAGTCAACGGAATTGGATTGGATCGCGTACGTTGTGCCTCTGGAACACGAGAGACAAACCACTCCTTAATTGACATCGGGATACCGCTAACAAAGTAAAAGTCGCGCTGTTGGATGGTGATATCTTTTTGCTTGAGAAGAGGCGCCGCGATCAACTGGAAATTGCGTAAGTAGTACTCGATTTCGAGCTTCGTACGAAAGGGGGACTTAGCAGATTGTTCACGACAGAATTCGACTAATTCCCACTCCGAAACACGCCGGTCGTCGTCTAGAGATCCGTACAAAAGCAACATCAGCTCGCGCGCCGCCATCCAAGTGCGATTCAGTGTGTCATCATCGAGTTCGGGGATGTATCGAATGACTTCACGAACTCGGTCCGATGAATAACGAACTATAAACGTAACGAGAGCATCAGCGTCGGTAATGCCAGTGTTTGAACCGTGGAGAAGAATGAGATCGAGGAAGGCTCGGACACCGTGCTCATCAAAGTACGGAGCATTTGGCGTGCGCGGAATGGGCATGGGAACGAGAAGATACATAGGAGGTGGAGTATAAGAAGTGGGAAATGGAGGGTAAGGAATGTGTGAATAGCTCGACGCCATAATTAAACGAACGTGCGCATGGAGATGGAGATAGAGTGGGGGACAGAAATATATGAAATTGACGACTCAGCTGAATTCCGGCAGCGGAAAACCGACACCCCTCGCGGTGGGCTCCACTGACGAAGTATAAGGTAGTCCTGGGGTGGACTGAGGACGTGTCTAGGTCGTGCCGGATGGGTGTCGAGCCGTGCAGTAAAAAGGAGGTGATGGCTGGGCAATGATCAGTGCAGCCGTAGATCAGTAACAAGGTAGAATAAAATAAAGAACTTAGCTCAAATAGCTCAAATGAAGGTGGATTCGTGTGTCGTTGCTCAGAAACGAGTGGATTGGCATGTGGTGGTGGTACGAGACAAAGAGGAAGATGCCGTGATGTACAAACAACGGGTATCAGAATGAGGCAAGTACGAGAGTCCGTGGATGAAGAGCCGCAGCCAAGTCCAACCCAACCCCAGCAGTCCGGGAGCTATGCAAAGACGAATAGGGAGACCCGCTGCCCCGCAACAGCATCGAGGGTGGGTGCCCAATCCACCTCGTGGTCGATCCCCGGCATAGTCCGAGATGCCCGAAGTGGTATGAACCATCGCGTTGGCCGTATGTAGTGCAAAGGAAATAATGTCTGTGTGATACATGGGACAAATGAGTGCAAGAAGGTGAAGCAAAGTCTGGAAACACAATAATGAAATAATTCCTTGGTAAACAAAGACTTGTCCTTCAACTGATAAATGAATCGGTCCGTGTGCAAATTGCGCCAAGTATTAGTCATGTAACTGGAAAGCGAATCTGGGAAGAAAATGATCGAAATGAAATGAGTAAAGGTAAAATGAGTGAGGTAGAGCAAGTGAAAGGACAAAGCAGGAATTGACAGCCTTGTGCCAGAATATTTGGTTGGATGCTTGAGTTGGCTCGGGACTTGAAGTCGACGAGCGTGGCGAGTCGGGCTTCCACAACTTCAGGTTCGGCGTTCAGAGCAAGAGGCTCTGAACCTGAACTGAACCGAACCTTCCCAGCACTATTCACTCTACGGGTCTGGCATCTCGCATAGGCCTTCTTTATTGATTATTCCTCGTGTTCTGACCTCCATTTGATTTTTATCTATGAACCTTTCCTCTCGGTGCTTATTATAACCCCAAACCACCCATTTTCAATTTCGCTGGAGTTGGAAATTTTTTCAGGAGTTGCCGGAGTCTAGATATCAAAGTTGTGTGCTAGGCATGTCTACACACATCCTATTAGTCTAATCATTGCATAGCTTGGGCTTATAATGCCATTATCTCTAACTCGGCGCTCGGGTTGTTGACACCTGCCATTCTGGCCCGCTACCCACCGTTCAGAACATATTTTCATATTTTTCCTGTGGCTTATATGTCCACATTAACTTTTTAGAATCCTTCATACATACCTGATCTTCGAATTTGGACACAATTCACCGCCAGTTTATGGCTCAGCAGCTCATTCGGTGAGGTGGCCGACTACCTAGTTTATCTCCGTTTAGGGCATGCCGGTAGAAAAAAAATCACTGTAGCACCGGGATGCCACCTAAATTCAGCCAAACTACCTCAAACAAAATTTAGGATGTGTACCTTTGATTCCGGTCCCTCAAACCCAGGAAATTCCAAGATGGCATCTGACAATTGCCGATCAAATCTAACGTGGCCGACTACCCGGTTCCTGATAGTAGGGGTGCTCAATTCTTAACTCACTACTCAAATTCGGTGAATGTGGGGCAGAGGGCCGGCCAGTGGGCCCTTGGAAATGCTCAGGCTTAGCAGCTTAGCGGAGTTTGAAATTTGTTTGTTCTGAGGAAATATTAATTAATTATTCAACGGGACGGGACAGGTGAGTTAAGAATTGAGCACTTCCAATAGTCAATCAACCTTGTCAAAAATCGTGACTTTCTGCTGCTGCGTGAATCATTGCATGAAAAGGACATCCCTCACTGTACAAAGCTTCGATTGCTCATCATTGATCAGTTGAGAGAATATTACAATGCGCTCAAACAGGGGTTACATGTAAGCACATTTACTTTAACCAGAAATTGTTGCTACAGTGCTCAATAAATTATAGAGTGCTCTTGGGAAAATTAGCTTCACTGCTTATATGTGAAGCAGCAAGGGAATGCACCCATATCTTGCACTCACATCTCACTGGCTCAGCCACAATGCTGAGACAGGTCAAGTGACACTCCAGCAAGCATTACTTGCTTTCCGTTGTATTCGTGGGGGTCATGGCAACGCATGAATTGCTTACATTGGCTTCCACATTTTTGTTATATCCGTGCACACACTCAGCGCACCTTCCGGATCAATTCTCCAGGCGACCGGTATTGTCCGGTCGTGTCCGGTCATCCGGTTACCGGATCTACCGGTACTTGACCGGAACTCCGCTCCAAACGGGTTTTTACGCTATGAAGGATTACTGAGCGTTTCCCGTTTATCCGGCTTCCTAACTTCGTTCCTTTTGTTAAAGGGACTTCTCTTCTATTCCTCAACCGCATCTGGGTACGACTTATTGTTCATACATAAGCCATACTTCTATTACCGTATTTAGGACTACAATAACGGACTTTACTATATAAGCCTTGTAATTACTTCTTGTACTTCAGTTTGATTATTAACGTGCTTAGTGCTCTACTTGGCTTCTTGAGTCTCCTCGTCTGGACTATCATCCGGACGTCTTAATCCTCATCCGGCCATATCCGGTCAAGGTAGTACGCTCACCCTATTTCATCCGGTGGTGATTGCGCCCACAGCCGACCCGTCCGGTCATCATTCATCCGGTCCGGTCTGGTCGGTCACCTAGGTCTCGCCATCGACTCGGGATTTAACAATTTTGGAATGTGCAGAGATTCTTGACAGGGTCTTGTTTATTGTTCATTGAATATTTGGCTCCAATACATATTTTATTACCAGATCAGGCACTTTACCATGGACAACACTTCCTCCAACCTCGCGTTTATGGTCCACCTTGCCCCAGAACTGCGTGCAATTGGGGGTTGATAATTTTGATGCAAAGAAAAACTTCATTTGGTGCTTTTCCCACATAATCAATTTGTGTGCTCGAGCTGTTATCAAGAAAATAGAGAAGGACAACACAGCCAAGCATTACTCAGACACAGAAACTGAACCTGCAACACCCACTGATTATTCTGACAACCAACTCAACTTCCTTCAACCTGTCCAAACAACCCAGAAATCTGGTCCTATTCACCGAGCAAGAAAAACTGTTGGTTTCATTTGTTATCTGGTTTATGGTGCGATCTTCTGATGGAAATCACTGAGGATGGAAATGTAAAGCAATTGTGGATGGAGCAGAGGGTGGTTCAGGATACGGTTGAGAAGGTGATCATTGTTTTGAAGCCAGTTATGCTTCTTCCAGACGCCAAGACACGGTGGGATTCTTTATTTTACATGCTCTATAGGCTGCACTACCTGAGAGAGGTACATGAACACATCCATACAATTACATATGCTAATGCTATTACCTCAGCCATTGACACAATTCATGATGGACAGAATTTCTGCTATCAACTTCAACCACAGCACTGGGATCGATTGGAATTATTGGAGTTGATTTTGCAGGTGTGTTCTTTCCACCCTTCTCAGTGTATTCTAAATTCACAAGTTCACTTTCAGTACTAACAACTGCATGTTGTTCAAACTGTTATGGCAGTTGAAAACACACTGATGCTTGCAGCTACTATCCCTGCCTTTGAACTTTTTCTCTCATTGTGGAAAGCCATGCAAGATGATCAGGATTTACTCAATGCAAACATTGTTACACTTATCAAACCTGGACTCAAGCTTGCCAACAAATACTATGACAAGATGGGGGAAACAGATGCATATGTCATTTCAATGTGTAAGATGTTGCCTTACCATTTGATTTACCCATTTATCATTTGGCTTTCAGTTATCAACCCTTCAGTTTGTTTTGAGTGGATTCGGGAAAAATTGGAATCCCAAATTGCAGGCCAAGGCACAGCAGATGATTCTTGAAAATGCACTTTGTCATGACCTGTGCTAACTGTGGAATTCCAGGTTCAGGACTATCAAGAGGAGGACAATGCTTCTGCTAGAAATAGTCCAGCTCATTCTGGTTCCCACAATTCATCTGGATCTTATCAGCCATCTTGTCAGCCGTCCCGTCATACATCTCATACACGATCAACTGCCACACCAGCTCCAATTGCGGGGAATACTATTGTTTGAACTCTGGACCGCAATCGGACCACTTCAACATCATTGGACTTCTCAGCAGCGGCTGGTTGAAAATCTAGCAGACAGTGGAGTGTTGAGGAAGAAATGGATGATTATATTTTCAGTTCCATTCCGCATCGGAGCTCAACCGACATGATTGGCTACTGGACAGTAAGTCAAAGTCTTCACTTATCCTTCCACTTACAGTTTTTGCTCATTGATTTAACAGAATCACGGAAGCAAGATATGGGAAACCATATATCAGCTTTTCCTTGATTATGCACCCATTCAAGCGATGTCAGTCCCATCAGAGCAGATCTTTTCCTCCTCTGCTCAGACTGATACAAAGCGACACAACCAAACAAGTCCTTTACTAATGGAGGCCCTGTAGATGTTAAAGTTCAATTTAAAAAGACACGACTGAACTTTATGTCAGAGTGGCAGTGTGCTCCCATTCCAGATGCTGAAGAGGACTGGTTGTGCAAACTGGGGGGCTGAGACAGATGCAGAACAGCAGAAGAATTTCCATAGAGATCTGAGATGATTGGGATCTGCTTGACAGGCAGTACTTTGAAATGGCGGAGGACTACAGGGCTTGAGTAGCATTCCTGCGCCACATGTGATATTTCTCAGTATTCAACGTGTAGTTATGGACCGTAATGACATGAAATTCAACTTTTGCACAATTTCATTCATTTTTGAAAATAGAATTCCACTTCAGCGACTCAGGTCTACCTAAGTTGACTTGAGGTATGAAGTTTCATTGAAAAGTTAGCTCGAGTTGACTTTGTGTTGACTTTCATGTACTTGACTCAGTTTAACTTAAACTCGAAGTATCAGCAACATTAGTCAGGAGGTATACCAGAAGCGCACGGATCCATAAAAAGAGGGCTGAATGAAACAATAAGGTGATCAGTTGGGACACGGGGATTGAACCCCAGACTCAGGACTGCCAAGTAGATGTTGCAAGTTTGCCTCTGGAAATCTGCGTGGCTGCATCCACATGCTACATGCAATGTCTTGTTCTGTTCATTCCCGAGCAAAGGCCGTGAGCAAAATTAAGATTCATCAGTGGTCAGGTGTGAAGTGTTATCCAGCACAATGGTCAAGTCAATGAGGGACAGGTGAGTGCACAAAAGATGTGCATCCACCCCATCCGATTTATTTCACATTCTTTCTGTTGAGACAGGATGAATAGTTGTATGAACAGTTGAATGGAAAAGAGTACATTCTGGAGATGGGGGCTTGTAAAAGAAACCTTCAAGCCACTAAAAGGTTCGGATGCAGAAAGTTGAACCACCTCAGGCTACCCCAACCTGACCCCCATAGGGCCAAATTTTTGAGGGTAGTTAATTGGCCCTATGGGGGGTGTTTCTAAGTGGGTATCCCATGCTTTCTACTGTTTTGCCTTGGGACATCCCAAAGTGATTGTATGGGACATCCCACTGGCCCATTTGGCAGGTAGGACCCCTGGTACCAGTTGGGGAGAAAAAATGTTTTTTTGGACCCATTTCTGCACCATTTTGCATGATTTATAGTGATTCATGAAGCTGTTAACCGGGGCTCTCATGCCATGGTGCAACAGGCACATTTGGGTTTTTTCTTTCCCAGGCAAAGCACAATTTGAGTATGCCAAAATATGGATACACCAGCCCACGCTCGAATACTGGAATACAGGTATGCTGACCCACACTTGAATAGTGAAATATGGATATGACGGCCTGCACTCAAATACTGGAATACGGGTTTGCAGGCCCTGCACTCAAAGAGTGAAATACAGGTACACTGGCCCAGACTCAAATAGCAAAATACAGGTATGCTGGCCTGCACTCGAATAGCAAAATACAGGTATGCCGGCCCACACTTGAATAGCAAAATACAGGTATGCTGGCCCACACTCGAATAGCAAAATGCAGGTATGCCGGCCCACACTTGAATAGCAAAAATACAGAGATGCCAGCCTGCACTTGAATACTGAAATATGGGTTTGCCGGCCCACACTTAAATACCAAATATGGGTTTGCCAGCCCACACTAGGCAGCTCCAGTTGCAAAATTGTGCTCTTTACAGAAGTGTAGTGCTTCTGGCTATGGCTCACATTATATTCTATGGCAAATTCCATCCTGTCCAATGAGTTAGGTCATCCAAAATGTTTGAATTCTGATCAAGGGAAGGTGAAAACTGTAAGTCTGGCACTTACAACATGGACCAGAAGACCAGAACTTTGTTATGATCAATGGATCACTGATCTTGGTATTTAATCTTTGACATGTCACATTTCTTCTTCATCTTGTCTTACACTTACACTACGACAATCTAGGTTCTTACTTTTCTTTTACTTGTATCCCTATCTTGTCTTACACTTACACTACGACAATCTAGATCACTGTTCTTGTCTGTTTGTCCGAATCAGTGAGGACACATCACCGGCATCCTTTCAAAAACGCTGAATTTTCCTTTTTGGGAAAAAGGCGTTGTGGCCCAAAAAGGAAGTTGGTGGTTCGTGTCTAAAAATATGGTCAAAATCAAAGTTATAGAGCTTGCCAAGGGCTATCTGACTGTTGACAGTTCTGTGAAAGAGCCCCTGGTTGTTGCACAAAATGCAAAATAAACTCCCACAGCCGGCAATAAATGATGGTGAATTTGACAGCAACAGGCATGCAAAATACACAAAAGTGAGGGTGATGCACTGCCCGCATGTAGGCATCAAAAAATATGACATGAGATATCTGGTGCATTGGTGTAGTGGTATTTCTGTCAATGTTTTGGGTTGATGACAACTCTTTTCTTCCATGATTCTGAGTTTGAACCCTGTTGCAGCTATTTTTTTCTGGGTTTTTGAGCTTTTGAGTATTGGCAGGCTCATCAGGCACACCTAACTGTTCTGGCTAAATAAAATTGTGCCTGGCAGGTCTAGCAAAAAAAGAAAGACATAATGGACTAGAAATAGTTCGGCCCTATGGGTCTGGGAAAGGGGATGACTGAAGTGGGGACATCCCATTGTTGATAGAAGATACATGGGACATCCCACTCTTGATAGGAAAATATATGGGATGTCCCACTCTTGACAGAAAATATGAGGGATGTCCCATTCTTGATGGAAAATCAATGGGACATCCCATTATTAATGGAAAAATATGTGGGATGTCCCATTGTTGATAGAAAAGTATGTGGGATGTCTCATGCTTGATAGAAAATCAATGGGATGTCCCATTCTTGATAGATAATCACTGGGACGTCCCATTTTTTGATAGTAAGGATTTAGGCTCAGAATATCCATTGCAAGTTGGTAATTTTCAGTGTTTTTGCGCCATTTTGAGCAAATTTCAGTGAAAATGGTCCACTTGTGACTGAGATTCCAAGCCCAAATCCCTATCAATTTGAGTCGACCAACATATGGATAGGATCACATTTACAAGTAGTTTAAGATAGCATATACCATTTTTTGATTTCTCTCAAATCCACAGACTTGATGTTTCAGAAAACCACTGTTTATTTTATTCTGAGACAACGGTACAGAGTAGGTATGGATAAAATGGTGCATAAACACTCAAAATCACTCATATTTTATTGTACAATTAACCGTTCTTTAAGATTTTGCTGTATCCCCATGCGGGCTTTTTCTCCTTTTGGTTTTCCTCTGCTCTTGCTCTTCAACTAACCCCTTTCTTCTACGACTCTCTCCACCACTGCCTTTTCATTTGCCATCAAACAGCTGATCTGCGTGCAGCTTTTTCTTGACAGGACGCAGCAAATTGCAGTTGCTGCTGCCCACGGTGCGGTATGATTCTTATCACGCGGCTGAGAGGCCATGTATCCCCCCGGCCTGAGTATCTTCATGTATAAAAGCAGCATAGACAATAAACACCACCTACTTGCCTCGCCTTTGAATTATTCAATTTTTGGTTTGAATTCTGGACCCTTTCTACCACTGTGGCTGGGATTACATCTCTACTTGGGTTCAACTCCAAACTGTTACTTCAATGCTGCTCATCTCCATGCTGGGTTGCAAGTAATTGTCATCAAAATATGGGATTCTTCCCTGTTCTGTTTCTCCAGCTCTGTTCTTTCATTGCGCTTATTGCAGGCAACAATTTCTAATTTTTCTCAATCTTACCACAAGGTTCTGCCTTCTCTCCCCTCCTGGACTCTGCTTCATTCACTGTGCTTGCTCATGTTTTCTGTTTCCCGCCCTGACACGTGGTTTCCCAGCTTACCTGCAGTCCTGGCTAGCTAATCCTTGCCTAAATACTCTCAATCCAACCACCCAAACGCTCAATACCTGTAATTTTCCATTCCAATTGAATAAAAGTTTATCTTACTATTTCCTGTCGTAAAATCTATAGCCGCACGGACTTGAGAATCAGTACCATTGTTATATATGATAAGAGAAATTATGACTTTGTTCCTCTAGCACTTTTGAAAACCGGAGCGAAGCGGAGGTCTGTCTTGTTTTATTTAAGGTGATTCGATGCCATCATGGGCCAGAACGATTGCGTGCAGAACTTTTCGTCGCCACTGTACACAGCTCATATCTCGAAGACGTGCCAACTCCTATTCCATTTGAAACCATCGCCGCCTTGCTCCACCTCGGGCGTAAATACAAGATGAAAACCCTTTTTGGCACCGCCTTATTCCGCCTTACACGCACGCTCCCCTCCACGTTAGCCGACTACACCCAGCACACCGCCGCTGAAACACCTTTCTGGCTCGCGCACGCAATCGAAACCATCCTGCTTGCGAACGAACTACGCCTCCACTTCCTCCTCCCCCCCGCCTTCTGGGTAGTCTGCATGCACATTGACTTTCTGGTGCACACGCACACCTCCCTCCTGCGCACGCTGATTGCAGTGCGATCACAGACAGCTTCTACCCGGTGCGTGCCGCATACGCAAAGGAGCTTTTCGGCTGGCTCAATGGTGACGCAATTGTCTCTCGTAGGTGCACGACCCCGGTGGTGTGCAATTGGCGCAAGCTTCACCTTGCCGCGCGCATGCAGCGACCGCCGGGGTTCGGTGTTCATGCTCTCATGGCCGCCTCTTGCGTTGAAGAAAATCGGGAAGGAGCTGCGTGCGTCGTGTTTGGTTGTGGCGAGGGAAGCATTTACCGCCGGCGCGCAGCGTCTGTGGGACGACCTGCCTGGGATTTTTAGGATGGACGCGTGGGAGGAGTTGTTGAAAGTGCCGCCATACATACAGGGTGTGCCGGTGGATCCGGACCAGATGGTGGTTCGGACTTCACTGTATCAAGGTAGAGGGTTGAACTACCAAAACCATTGTGTTTGCAGAATATTTTATAGAGCGATTTTTCAGCATGAAAAGGAAATAGCCCAGTTCACATGTATCGATGAACAGCACTCGCTGCAACGAGTGCGGGATGAGGTGTTCATAGGTACTTTTGCGGCGTGCGACAGATGGATGTATAGCCAAGTCTAACTGACATGGCCTTCGCAGTCAGATCCAGGAACGAGGACGCCCCAGCGTCTTGGCGTCATGGTCATCCGACATATACCAGCGGACTGCCGATGATGAATGTATTGCTCGCTAATGTAACCAGGAACGCCGATCGATTGGAAACTGTACAATATCTCGGGATTTTCGTTGCGCACATCCACGCCCCTTGCATTCATCTGATATGCATGCCACGAAGAAACCATTCAATCGAGGCTCAGACACTGCCACAAGACTGTAGGTAAGAATTCTGCCAACGTAGACCTAGGCCCATATTTTGCCGTACTCCAGTGATATCAGCAGCTGGGATTAAAATTTCACACAATATCGTATGCAATATTACAGCTCGTTGCAAATTGATGAGACTTGCCGAGAAATTGATGTGCCGATTTCCCCGCGGGCCCGCGCGATTGCGCGCGCATTTCTAGACGACGAGTATTAGTCATTCTTAATGCCCACGACACTCGTCTAGGCTTACTCTCCTCCGCATCTCTTCCTCGTCCCTCGAGATGTGCCCGCCTTCCACTTAGCACCGCTCGTCATTCGCAGTAGGCCTCCCCGCCCCTAAAGTCGATGTGGGCGGCAGCACCATTGATATCTAGCGCCCCCGCCCGTACGAACTTCCCAGCAGGTATCCCCCCTTGCCGTGCTTGCGGGGTGGGACGCGATTGGGTGATGGTAAATGTACGAAGAAAAGGAGAATCGTCAAGCGAATCCGGACATCATTTGCGGGTCTGGATTAACCCTCTCTGCCGCGTCTTCTAATGTGCCGGTGTACCGCTGCAATCCTCACATGCAAACACTGTCGGCTGACTCGCGAGCAAGGCGCCTGTCCTCCTTTCCACTGGCTGGATACTCAGGACGATGTCTTCATTTCGCTGACATCCTCCGCCCCAGCGCGTCGTACTGCCTCCCCCGGAGATATTTTGCCCTGGCGTCCCATACTGTGGGACGCACGGCCCGAACAGAATTTATGTTACAGGAGCAAGATGCCGTCTCTGCGAGTATGCATCTGATTTACATCTTTTGATGTTCTTGTCCTGATGTCCTTGTGCAGAAAATACGCGCACGGCTCCCAGTGTCGGTGTCCCAAAAATGACTGCCATCTCGCGTGAGTCAGAACCGCTCGCTGCTCACCCCCTGCCACTCCCATCTCCCACACCGAGGCCCCATCCCACCCAGACTCGACGTACATACGCCGTCGCCCAGGCGCGGATCCAAGTATGGGACTTAGCGGTCTTCCTTGCCTCTTTACCTGAGGGCTCCCCACAGCACCTGCCCGACATACCGCCCCTGGGTTTCACACCCACCCGTACGATACCTGTGACCGGCATCCTTCCGCGCCGTGTTTACGACGTGGGACGTCATAGATGTGAGGTGAGCTGGCAAACCCCAGACAAAGATCACGAACGCGGTGCCGAGGTCGCGAGCAGCGCGCCGAGCTGGCGAGCGGGGTGCTGGACTAGGGAGCGGGTTATTGGGTTAGCGAGCAGGGCGTCGAGGTGCCGAGTGGGGTGCCGCATCGTCAAGGTGGCGAGCGCGGCATACAGGCGAGCCGCTAGCGTGGCGTCGAGCTCGCGAGTGTGATGCTGAGCTGGCACACGAGGTGGTAGCCGAGGTGCCTCGTGCCTTGATTGGGCTGGAGGCGGCGCATTCCTAGAGCGAAGTGAGCAATAAAGAATAGTAGAATCAGGGGGCGAGCACGCACCTCGTCAAATGATTGCCGGGTCGATAGTGAGGAGGAGCATGATACCGACGAAATCCTGGACAAGGAGTACTATGTGCCGTACTCGCCCGCTTCCGGTGTCGCCATTCGGACAATGGAACTGCTCCAGAGCCTCTTGTGAATACCGCATCCAGGACTCCCATTTAACCCGTTTGTCAAGGCGCTCTGCAAACTCCATCTTGTCAATGAGATGAAGGTATCAACTCTTGGCCCAAAGCTCTCAATCTCCCGTAAGTTCTATCTCAATTGTGGACGGAGCACGGAATAAAATTTTAAAAAATTTGCGAGAGGCAGTGGTGGACGGGAGACTGAATGACTGCTGTCCGGCCTGCAGCTACGACTTGCCGGACGAGATCAAGTTGCTCCCGAAAGGCGATTGACGACTGGTTAAGAGGGCGCACCCGGCAAGGTCCTCATTACTGAACCTTCCCCGTGCGACGTCGATAGCTCAGCCGACAAGTTCACTATCTCTGTCCACCATTGCGACATATCTATCTGACGTTTACAACACTAATACTTTACGCGCCGCTCTGTCCACCGCGATTCTCGTAAACTCGTCCAAATCCTCCTTTGGCAACCCGAGAATATCGTTGTGCAACCCATGTCTCGCTTCATAGTTCCCGCACCCGTCAGGATAAAATGCCCTGGTATAGAGTAGCTTCCCGAACCCGCGTCGATCCCCCCCTTTGAATTGTGCCACTCCCGCAGCGAAGCGCACCTCGTGCGCCTCATGTTCAATCTTCCAATCACTCTCCTTCGTTCCAGTGACTCGCAACACGGACTCGAGCATGTCCTTCTGACTGAGCAAAAAGGACGAGACGTACGCCGGCTTGTTGCGGAACTGAGACAATGTCGCGCTTTTGTCGCTGGCATCGTCGGGGAGCACTTTGAGGCTCAGAAGACGCGCGACGGCGAGGGCGGTCTGGGACCAAGTGGTGGTGTTGATTTTCGTGGTACCATCGTCGATGAAGGTAACAGAACGATTCTCGAAGTCGAAACCGTACGCGAAGGGTCCAGCGCCGAGACTATATTCATACCAGAAACTGCAGGAAATGCCGACCCAGGAGCTCTTCCCGAGCTTCTCGATGAGGTCGCGGTCTGCTTGTTTGCCCGGGCCAATCATTGCATCCTCCCCCATCTTTTTCTCGGTGGGATCGCCGCCATATTCGTTGGGCAAGACCCAGGGAACATTGGCGGCGGCGGCAGCTTCGATGAGCTTGGCAGATTGGCCTGGGGGCGACATGACGCTCATGGTGATGATTAGGGCGTCCTGGCCACGAAGAGCCTCGATCAGGGATGCAGGATCCTCGTAGTCGACCTTCTTGACTTCGACGCCAGCGGGAATCTTGGAGGTGCTGTCAGCCCGGGTTATGGCGGTGAGGTGATGTTTCCCGGTCTTGAGCAACGCCTCGGTAATGAATGTGCCCATTTGCCCTCCGGCCTAAGGCACTGTGAAGCACTAATTTTTCGATTAGGAAATTTGAACTTACGCCTACGATAGCGACTTTCTCGATGTAATTCTGGCGTGTGCTGGTGGCCATGATGGGTCTAGGGAAACTCGGGTTAATATATGCCTGCCAGCGATTGAAACTAGGACGTACTGGTGGATGTGGGCTGAAAGTTCAACGCCTGAGGAGCAGGCTTTGTAGTTGACGCAACGGATAAACGGCGTCTTGTGCTCTATGCTGACGCGGCTCGGCATTGGGTCTCGGACGTAAGAGCCCTCGTCAAGCCCTGGTTGTGACAGCGACTTATTGACGAGGTATGGACATTCTTGGATTAGCACTACGACTGGAATGTCAAAGCGGCTTTCCCGTCAGCGCTTGACGATTTGCGGTGTTCGCCCATAAATTTGTTGATGATCCGAATTGTTTTGTCCCTGTGCTTGCCGTATGCTCAAACGAATTGGCCAAGCCGCTATGATAACTGAGTGATAACTCTTCGGGGTTCAATTTTATTTCAAGGGCACGTTACGACATCGGAAGAATATCCGACGGAAGAGTATCCGGCGGCGGCGGAAGAGTATCCGAACAGTCAGCATTAGTCAATCTTGTCCAGAAGATCGAATCGGCTGGGACATGACCGGAGATTGCCAGATTTAGGGCCTCGTGATGTATAACTCGAAATACAAAGTTTCAAATTGTACTTCAGATAAGCTGAAATTGAAGCTGATTCACAAAGTTTCGGTTCAAATGATATTAGAGTCGATATTAAATGAATAAAACCACCATTCAGCAACTAACCCGCGCGCTCTGTGTGCGGCCAGACGTTCAAGTTCAACAGTGGGCAAAGGGAGAGTACCGACCGGTGTGTGCTTTCCGTTCCCTCCCTCTATCCAATTATCTCACGTACCCTTCCTTCTACCGTCCATCCATTAGTCGCTTATCCCACGGGCTGATGTGCCTTTCCGGTTCGCATCTTGTCTTTTGCACTACTCACTCCGCATGCCATATTCTAAGTCTAACACTCAGTTTTCTGCTATCTTGTTTAGTGAGTGTCCCCGTGATGTTGACTGGCGTTTTTGAAACTTTCGGATTTCTTCCCTCCATCGCTACCAATATCAATCTTTCCTCGTGGTTTCTTTCACATCTCCGGAGACAGTGGGGCTCCGCCGTTCACTTCTCCTTACTTCGTTATACCTCTGGAATGACTGGACATTCACTGACCACAAGAGAAATCTACATCTTTCGTCAACATTGCCGAACTACCGTCGCGCCAAACATGATTTCCTCCCTTGCATTATTCATCGCCCTCTGAATCACAGTTTCAGTGCCTCTCCTGCCGAATTCGATCAATGGGGGAGTAATTTCTTGTAGGGAGGCATCTATTCGGTCACCGCCATTGTCAGACGCGATTGAGCTCACCGAGTACGGTTACTTCGTCGTAAGTCCCCCGCTCTATCTCCTAGCCTCGATGCTGCCTTCATGAGTGAGAGGTCGCTCGATAGGGGCCTTAGCGTGGACTGCCGCAGAGGTTGACCCGCAGCACTCGCCGGTGCGTTACCTTTAGATTTCAATCCAGCTCCAGCAGTACAGTGAAGCTCGCCAAATTCAACGTGAAAGATTCGCAATTGAGGGAATTCCGGCGAGATTGAGTCACATTGTAAGTGCGTACAAGTTCAAAGGAGATAGACCTTGGAGCAACCCGCGGCCCACTTCGTGCAACATACCTCAGGCGTAAGGCGCCCGTCGACCAATGAAAAGCAAGTGCGTCGGCGAGGAAAATTGAACACAAACGCTTTGGTGACGTGCCATGGAGGTGGTGAAGTAAATTGCTGAGAAGACTTAACCGTTGCGGCGATCGCAATACCGCGAGCAAGAGAACCAATGCCAAGCCTAGAGTTTCGCAGTCCGTCTCCCAGATGACAAGAATCGCCAACCCGAGCTTGACGTTGACTTCGACTACCGACATCAACTCTTGACTGCCTAACACCAGGAGAAATGCTGCGAAAATATCAAGACTATCATGCAGGCATCAACACTGGCCTACGACGAAACTAGAATAAAATACCACTGTCGATCAACCATCGCGGCTGAAAACGAGAACTGGAATCGGTAAGAGGAGTCGGACCTTGGATTTGACGCGGAATGGCACGCCAAAATAAGCTGGAACCCCCCTCGTCGATAAGCCAAGGCCGAAAGAATCCAGGAGAGGAATTTGAGGACGCTGAGATTACCGCGATGTGTACCGGAAAAACAGAGCGTTCATGCGTAGATACACAGAAGGGGATCCTAACGAACCGATCAGCAAGGAAAGATGTAAAACCCCGGCGTGACGCGAAGAACGTAACGGCACAGAAAAGTTGCATCTACTGCGCGGGCGAAGAACTGATTGTGGGTGCCGAAGGAGGTCAAGCGCCACTCTCGTCACATCGCATGGGGAAGAAAGACTGAATTAGGAGACGGATGCCCACGGCTCTGCGCAAAGATCGAGCGAGAGGATGGACGCGTTTCGCTGAGTTTCTCAGAGGGGGTTGAGATGGAATGGAGCGAGGAGGAACGGTGAGTGGGTGCCACAAGGAAAGCGGTCAGACACATACCGGAAATACGGTACTGACCATCTGCTCCCTCCACCTAGAATTCAAAAGCGGTGCCATTCGGCCTGCTGGACGGACCCGAAAACGGTTAAGGCGGCAGGGGTGTGAAAAGTCTGCGGGTTATTGTACACGCAGAGACCGTGACATCGGCCAACGTACGATGAAAAAGAGCCGATAATGAGAACCGATACGCCGAGAGGAGATGGGCTGTCGTCCTTTGACTTGGGGTGGATTGTAGATCTCAGACTAACACGCGCGCGTCGTGGCTGCATGGAGGAGCAAGGCAAGAGCGGTGTGGCTGTGTCGAATGATCTAATGATTGATCCGAGGTGACCATCGATCGAGTTTCCTCCGAGTCGTCGGCTACGGAGCTACCTAACCTCACTTGTGGGTGGCTTCTTTCATCGGTTCCACTCGTCCCGCGCGCTTCAAGAAGCCGACACCGTATCAATCAACAGTCACCTAGTTCTTACCCTCAAAAAAACGCTGGAAAGAACTTCCGATGGGCAGTGGGACTCGGAGGCCAATTCATTTTGTTCGGAAGAAATCTACCCATTGGGGGCTTGAAAAGAGGGTGGACTGTCGCCGCCTGGCTAAACTAGTTTATTCTGTCCAATAAAGTCTGTAGGGGGGTAAGGACCTCCCCTCTAGAAGATTCTAAACTTTGAACAGACCTTGAACATTTTGGGGCCTCAGAACAGATGATGGGGTGCTACAGCTGCCTCGGCAAAGCTTGTACAACATTGTCACCATTTATCCATGCTTATGGGAAGTGAATATGCTGTTGTTGAGTTGAAGTACGTCGTATTAGTAATTACCGAAACCGGAATTTATTGTGTTTCGCTCATGTGGCGGGTGCCTTCCCATAAGGTTGATGTATTACAACAACTTCAGAGCTTGTTTGAGGGTGACAGAGACGAGACCAGCTTTCAAAGCTATATGTTTTCCGTAAGAACATGATTATAATGAGGTCATTGTTCAGACATGCAAGGCCCTCCGCACCATCTCAAATCCTGGTCCGACTCCCATCACTAAAGAATGTGTCGCTCAATGTACTATCGTGGAATTGGTCTAGAGCTTATCAAATTGAATGTGGGCACGCCTCGCTGTCGTCCACGATGACGATAAGCTTTGCAACCGATGTATATTCTCTTGGCATGTCCACTCTCCAAATTGAGCCCGCAAATCGATGTATCTGCTGCCAATCAATTCTTATGGCATCGGGAGCCGAAATACCGCCGACCCTGAATTTTCCTTAGCAATCACCCAAATGACGAGGCTGGCGCATAAATACATTTTGTCGCGTCTAGATGTCGATGTCTTCGCCTCCAAACCTCCCAACCTGCGAGAACATTCCTTCCCATCATCCGCCATCTCCTCTATGTCACCCGTCAGCCTCATCCACATAATGTATGCTGTACATGCGTTTTATAGTCGGAAATCAAGTTGACAACTACACCAGCTCTGCCCCCTTTGCTAGGCTCAGCCTCTTGCGTATAATGTATGCTGCACATACATTTTGTACTCGGGAAGTTGAGATTACCTCAGTTCCTTTACTCTCGCCAGTGGAGACGTGTTCCAAACTATTCCGGCTACCTATGCGTTCTACAAAAAGCAATGGGTCAAGCGAAAACTCAGCCCGGCGTGTTTTTTCTATGCTGTGGCTCGCTAGTGGGTGTTTTAATCTTATCTTGGATTGTTCTGAAACCGCTTCTAGCATGACTATACTTTCGTTGGTCACCAACGGGATCGGTCGGTGCGGTCCACCGGTTATCGAAACTATTAACAGCAGATTACAATGCTCTAGGCTTCTATGGAACGCATTTCACGCCAGCCACATGCCAATCTTTCTATATGTTACCCAATGTAACTGCCAGTGCGTGTATCTCTTCATGTTGCACGAATCGCTGTCACTCATGCTCATCTTCAGTGCTTGCTGGCATGGCTGTTCAAATCCTCGTTTTTATTCGGTACGTGCCTGGCATATCTACCCTGTGCAGGTTTTACAAAGGGCACTGAAGAACGTATGCCATATCGGGCCGGTCCAAATTCGTTTGGTATGGGTTGGGCTCAGTTCTCCTCCTTGGCTTTCCGGTTAGACTTGGCAGTCTCCGATCTATGCCCTGATTCAACCGCAAAGCAGGTCCAGGTATTCGGTATTACGTATCATCGTGATGTACGTTTGCACCTCAGATGGCATATATGCTCACTCACCAATCGTGTCTCTCAGCCGCTTATGCAGAATGTAAGACCCAAATGCCAGGTTCTCACAATTTGGTTCTGATATTGAGTTCACGGCTATTTAGGGAGGGTGTGTTATTTCTTTCTCATCACGCAGTTGTCCGAAATATCCGGTAGATGCAAAGGACGGGTTCTTCATGCGAACGAGGTACGTCGGATTGAATATTCAAGAAATTTGGAGCCTAGGGCTAATATCCAACCAGCCGGACTGGAACATTGTGTAATTTTCATTCTACCTGATACATATCCGTGCTGACGAGAGAGGGCATAGCTATTACAGTGCTCATATGACCTACGATCTTATTGCGACTTCGACGGCAACATATTTCTTGGTCTATTCGTCCCGGATCCTGGGCGTCTTGTGAGGCATATTCTTTCCCCCTGGCGTCAACCCTGAATTATTTCCAGTAACCTGTCAAATTTTGTACGACGTGTTCTCACGCAGGGATTGTTGTACTTCATAGTTGTCTTCCTCGTCAATCTGTACGCCCAGAACTGTGTCCTTGACGAGATGGTCGATACTCATTTGATTTCTTGCTCCATAGATGGGTCGTGATGGAGTTTATAGGGGTGCTCCAAACAGGCGCAGCGTCAACCTTGCCGCTTGCCATTGTGTTGATCGGTGCGTGTGTCGGTGGCCTCATTTCACCGCGCAACTGTCCTCATCCAGTTCTGCCACCAGCCATCCAGCATCTGATCCTCAGCACCCAAAACCTCCCCTCGAACAAAGACACGGAATTCAGTTCCTCGCAATCAGCCTCCCACAACAAAAATCAGCGTCAGTCTGCCATCGTATTTGGTGCAGTAGCATCTGGACAGGCCATTGAGCTTCAATCAAGCGTGTCCGTGCAGTCACGGATAGATTACCCCAATATCAGCCGCGCACTGACGGGCAAAAGCAGCAACCCGAGCAAGGGGACGTTATCTGACGTCACGTTCGTTGCATAACTTACTTTAGGGTTTTTGCGTTTATTTTCTTGCCTTGTTATGTAAAGCCCTGTAATATCTAAATTGTCTCCCAAGTACAGTTCCTTATGTTTAGCTTCTCCAATAGCCTAAAAACAAAAAAGGATGCTGCTGATTGAACGCTGAAGTTATCCCGAACACATGAATCAAATAGGACACGCGTTGTCCTCCTCGTCCGACGTGTCCGACAACCCAACTTACGAATCGTCGTCGATGTCGAATTCGGGATCAGGGGGGCCAACAAGACAGTGAAATGAAGATACAGCGCTTATATATACCGCTGTGGAAGAGATCAAACGTTACACAGTTAGCCGAATATGCGCTGTAGCTGTAACCTCGGCTGTTGAGATCAAACTGCAACGGCAAGTTGCGCTACTTTCAAGTTGAATTTAGTGTCTCTCTAAATTCTCCCTTTCTGAGCTTATAAAATTCCCCGGTAGTATTTTGACTAAACCAGGTATTTATTTCATTCTTCTTCCACCACAGCTACATTTACCTGCTCAGCTTTCATATGCCGAGGCACTATGGTAGTTTGCGTGACTTAAGCCGTGGAATTAATTGATGTCGGCTGATCGGCTTGCGGCTCCGAACCTCGGTCAACCACGAACGTGACCTGCAAATGGGAAGTGACCAGGCTGCAGAGTTGCGAGATGAAGATTCTAGCCTCATCCCGTCAAATATTTTTTATAATGTAGGCCTAGATCTCTTGGTGGCAGAAAGGTGGGTAAACCATGATTTGAACCAAAACCAAACCAAACCAAACCGTGCTCCATGGTTCTGGTTTTGGTCTGAGGATTCTGCAGATGGAAAGATGTAACAAAAACCGCAAGTTGTCAGCCAAAGTACTGGATTCCGATGTAAGTTGTCATCGAAAACTCTGCACAATTTCGGTAATTATTGCACATTATATCGCCCATACCTCGGAGAGCGCATTGATGTGCGGTACAATCACTCGCAGCACCCAAACACCTCCCTTCCATATGGATGCACGGCTTCATTTTATTCAACCGGCGCCGTCGATATCATCAACTCAATATTCATGATTCTCCAAGGCGGACCACTACTTTGACCTGGCGTGCGCCGCGATGTTCGTTACGCCATCATTCAAGAGTACGATGGTGGTGACGGGGCAAGCGCTGATGCTGCTGGCTTCATACTACGCACACGGCGGGAAGAATGTTTCGATGGACAGCGCGTGGAACACGATATATCTCGCCTCGAGCAAAATCAGTCGTATTTTTTTTTTTCTTTGCATAAATTGTCAAATACTAAAACTTTAAATTTATCATGTACTTTGTCGACGAAAAAAGTATACGTGCCTGTTTCTATGAATTCTTGAAACAATTTCCTGCCGATACTGATGAGTGCGATTTTTTCCAGGGCCTTTCGGTCACGCGACTCACGGGAGCTTTTTCTCGCGAACATCAGCTGTCCATAAGTGTCCGATGAAAACTGAAGAGACGCAACCGTTTGCCAAGTGTACCTGAGGCCGACAAGAAACAGCCCGGTTACCTTGTGTAGGAATCCAGCATTCCTTTCACCGGCCCTACGGAGAAACTCGTCGAGGAGAGGTCAGGATTGGGGTTACCCGTGGACTTGGCTCGGATTTTTTCGTGCTGGGAATTGTTGTCTCCACTGTTTGCAAGAATATCATCCTTTCGGCCCCAACGGTTGAAGTATTCTCACATCTTTTGTACAACGTAACAATTGACTTCCGGTAGCGTTATAGAGCTACACACATGCACAAACAACAATCGATCCCTCGAACCGTGTAAAATAAACAGCCAATAAATATATAGAAATCACGTCGCTCCAGTCAGGCTTCGCCTCCGAAACTTGGCCTCTTCGAGCTTCTCCGACGCCTTTTTCTTCCTCCAGTTGCAGTCATCCCTGTACTCACAGGAACTGGGAACAAAATGTTAGTGTTCAATGCTCAGATGTTCCTTGTGTTAGTATGAACAACTCACAAACAACGGCCTGCTTGGCGTTCGGAGACGCCTATCGCTGACCTTTCACCTCGCCACCAGTTAAGTGCATCCCGTAGGTGAGCATCGAGGCGCTCGTTTTTCATGTCGAAGTCCTTGGTTCCTATGATTTCTGGTTTGTTGCCCGCTGTTTCCTGAGCTGGTGCAGGATCTGTGTTCACGGTAACTGCTTGAGCTAGAGGTGAATTGCCAGGTGCTGGTTTTGTTTCCCAAATTGACGCAACCAGTAATGCGTTAGCAAGGGCTGCACTCTCTTTGTGAGCAGTAGCAACGTCTGCACTCTCTTTGAGAGCGACAGAGAGGTCTGCACTCACTTTGAGAGCGGCAGTGAGGTCTGCACTCTCTGTGAGAACAGCAGCAAGGTCTGCACTCTCTTTGAGAGCGACAGCGAGGTCTGCACTCACTTTGAGAGCAGCAGTGAGGTCTGCACTCTCTGTGAGAATGGCAGCGAGGTCTGCACTATCTTTGAGAGTGACAGAGAGGTCTGCACTCACTTTGAGAGCAGCAGTGAGGTCCGCACTCTCTGTGAGAATGGCAGCGAGGTCTGCACTATCTTTGAGAGCGACAGCAAAGTCTGCACTCACTTTGAGAGCAGCAGTGAGGTCTACACTCTCTGTGAGAATGGCAGCAAGGTTTGCACTCTCTTTGAGAGCGACAGCAAGGTCTGCACTCACTTTGAGAGTGGCAGTGAGGTCTGCATTCTCTGTGAGAATGGCAGCGAGGTCTGCAATCTCTTTGAGAGCAGCAGCGAGGTCTGCACTCTCTTTGAGAGCGACAGCAAGGTCTGGACTCTCTTTGAGAGCAGCAGGGAGGTCAGCAGCAAGGTCTGTAGTCTCTTTGATAGTGGCAACGAGGGCTTCACTCTCTTTGAGGGTGGCAGCGAGGTCTGGACTCTCCATGAGAGCAACAGCGAGGTCTGCAACGAGGTCAGCACTCTCTTTGAGAGCGGCAGTGAGGTCTGCACTCTCTTTGAGACTGGCAGCGAGGTCTGCAATCTCTTTGAGAGTGGCAGCGAGGTCTGCACTCTCTTTGAGAGCGGCAGCAAGGTCTGGACTCTCTTTGAGAGCAGCAGGGAGGTCGGCAGCGAGGTCTTTACTCTCTTTGAGAGCAGCAGTGAGGGCTTCACTCTCTTTGAAGGTGACAGTGAGGTCCGGACTCCCCTTGAGATCGGCAGCGAGGCCAGCAGCGAGGTCTGCACTCTCTTTGAGGGTGGCAGCAAGGTCTACACCCTTTTTGAGAATGGCAGCGAGGCCTGCAATCTCTTTGAGAGTGGCAGCAAGGTCTTCACTCTCTTTAAGAGCAGCAGAGAGGTCTGGACTCTCTTTGAGAGCAGCAGGGAGGTCAGCAGCGAGGTCTGTGCTCTCTTTGATAGTGGCAACGAAGGTTTCACTATCTTTCAGGGTGGCAGCGAGGTCCGGACTCTCCATGAGAGCAACAGCGAGGTCTGCAACGAGGTCTGCACTCTTTTTGAGAGTGGCAGTGAGGTCTGCACTCTCTTTGAGAATGGTAGCAAGGTCTGCAATCTCTTTGAGAGTGGCAGCGAGGTCTGCACTCTCTTTGAGAGCAGCAGAGAGGTCTGCACTCTCTTTGAGAGCAGCAGGGAGATCAGCAGCGAGGTCTGTACTCTCTTTGAGAGTGGCAGCGAGGGCTTCACTCTCTTTCAGGGTGGCAGCGAGATTGGGACTCTCCTTGAACGCGGCAGCGAGGTCAGCAGCGAGGTCTGCACTCTCTTTGAGGGCGGCAGCGAGGTCTGCACTCTCTTTGAGACTGGCAGCGAGGTCTGCAATCTCTTTGAGAGTGGCAGCAAGGTCTGCACTCTCTTTGAGAGCAGCAGCAAGGTCTGGACTCTCTTTGAGAGCAGCAGGGGAGGTCGGCGGCGAGGTCTGTACGCTCTTTGAGAGCAGCAGCGAGGGCTTCACTCTCTTTCAGGGTGGCAGCGAGGTCCGGACTCTCCTTGAGAGTGGCAGCAAGGTCAACAGCGAGGTCTGCACTCTCTTTCAGAGTGGCAGTGAGAACTTCACTCTCTTTGAGAGCGACAGCGAGGTCTTCACTCTTTTTGAGAGCGGCAGCGAGGTCTTCACTTGCCTTGAGAGCAGCAGCGTGCTCTGCACTCTGTTTGAGAGCGGCAGCGAGGCCTGGACTCTCATTGAGATCGGCAGCGAGGTCTGAACTCTCTTTGGGAGCAGCAGCGATGTTAGCAGCAAGGTCTGCACTCTCTTTGGGAGCAGCAGCGAGGTCAACCCCAGACATATCATCGAGGTTCATTTCCTCCCGGCGTCTTCGGTCGAAGTACTTGTTTTGGGACAAGTAAGTTATCTGTACTTTCTCGTCGACTGACGGTAGTTTCAGCTCCTTAAGTCTCTTCTCCACGAAAAGAACGATATCCTTGAGACACCCTGGGACAGGCTGGGGACCATCTAATATTGGTGCAGCTTGTTCCAAAAACTTCGTTGAAAAAGGAACGGAAGGTCGCATGCCCAGGAGTGTCCAAAGAGCCGAAAAGTCGAATGGAGGTTTAGTGTTGATCAGACGGTTAAGAAGACGGTGGTAGAGCATCACCTGCAGATACGCAGGCACAGCGTCCTCGTCTGACGGCATCGAATACGCTCGGCGCGTCTTTATGTCAATCAGGCGGATGCATTGTGGAGATGGGGTGGGAGCCAGAGGAACTGCAATGAGTTCCGGCACGGAGGATGGCCCTAGGTACCTCCGCTTTTGCGGGAGGCGGGGACGAATCCGAAGCGCGTTTCGTCCCGGTCTTGGGCCCACTTTTGTCTCTGACGAGAAGCTCGTCCTTGAAGAAGAATGAACAATGCTCACAGTTGCTATGGACGACTCACAATAATGCCAACGACGAGTATACCGTCTTCGATTCCAAAGACAGGGATCTCACGCTGAGTATATAAGGTGAGCAACTCTCTGACGATGATTCGTCGAACGTACGGCACGGCCTTCTACTTTCAAAGACACCAGACAGAACAAGAAATTTATCAAACTAAGAACATTAGCCAAGATTACCATCACACCCGTGAGACTCACCGGATAGCCCATCGCTCCTCTTCACTCGTGATCACGATTTCAACTTTCTCAGCTCGAAGTTCACGTTCAAGCTCTTTGTGGATGAACTGGGACGCGCATATCAGCAAAAGATACGATGGAATGCACATGTAAATGGCACAACCTGACCGCGTTTAGCAGCCCCGCCAGTACGGGCAGCAACATCTGGTCGAACAAGAATCTCCTTATCGCTCTCTGCGTGAAATGGAAGAGGGCGGTCCGCCGACCGTCGAGAGTGTTTTTGTCGCATCCGGTTGTCAAATTGGACCTCACACCTATGATCAGAATCAATTATCGTTTTTCTGTTGCTTAAAAAACTAGTGCAATGCCCCGAACACTCACCAGGCCAAAGATGTCAAGTCTGTAACGAAGAGGGTGCCTCCCGAGCGATATCGGTGGTGAGGACTTTCCCCCTCAGCACTGGAGGAGGAACCTTCCACCTCAATGGATATGGAAGGCATCGCGGGGTTATCATTGTACATGATCAAACGCGAATGCGCGCAGAAATGAGGGGGAAGAGTTGGAAGTGCGGCGCTAACGCGGTTTGATTCGAATGGATTGATTGGAACGGGCGTGGCGCCGAGATAACCGAAGCGTTAGGAACAGGGAAAACAAGGAGTATTTCAAGGGCAGGAAGCCCCAAAACTGGTGTAGATTCAGCGAAGCATACAAAGACGAACCAAGAACTATAAGTACATAAACGAGGCAGTGCTGGAAGTAACTAATTAAATACTGTAAGTCAAGCCGTAGGAATTATCGTAAACTGTAGAAAGATGGCCGATGTCGGGCGCATGTCCAAAGTGACCAGCCAAGCCTCTGACATTGATCAGGAACCGCAGTTCGGCTGTGCCTACCAGTGTTCGCCCGAAGAGCAGGGACTGGCAGGGATCTCCACCGTATAATATACGGTTATGGCCGTAAACATTACGGTCATTTACGGGTGCCAACCGGCCGTAACCGTAATCGTAAAAATGTTTCTTGAGCCCATTACGGTACAGTACGGCGTACCGTATACGACCGTATGAGGAGAAAAAATTTTCAAAGAGTGAATGCCTTGAATCACTCACATTTCGTCTAGGACGGCTCGCTCCACTGATTTGGTTCGCCAAAATCAGGAATGGTCGGCAGGGTGCAATTTGTCAATATACTAGTTTGACAGCCGGTATGTTGACACGTCGACCGTCCGGCGAACGCGTTACGCTTGTACTTTTTAGCAAATCCAGAAAGAATGCCACAGCCCTGATGGAGCTGGAGGGAAACTTGATGGGCTGCCTGGTGCTCACACTGACAACTGTCGACAAAATGCTTCCTTCAATGATTTTCTGCGAGTTGAATCATTGATGCACCATGGCAAGAGGTGCGCAGATCACAGATCGTGGATATCTTCCCACGACCAACCCCCTCCCCCAGATAGGGCAGGTCTGACTAAGCGGCGTGATGCTGCATCTGAGAACCTCATTTCACTGAGTCTCGCTTGTTAAGATTTACTGTCCAATTCATTTGGAAGTATTTGGTCTTATCCCCTTCAAGCTCTCCTAGCTTCGATCTCTCTGCTCCGGTATTGAGACTAACATTGAAGAAAATATCTTGTCCGCTCTTGTTCAGAGAGGCATTGGGGCAATCTATGACAGTATAAACATTAACCTTCGGCAAGCCAATTGACTCGATCACAAACCCTGTGCCCAGTGACCAGATAAATCGCACTGCACATCACTTTTGATTAGCGCCATCGCAGAAAGGGCTGTTGGGGACTGACTACGTAGCAAATATCTTGTTCTCTCAACCGTCCAAATCGGCTCCCCTCACTAAAGTATGGGGATCGGGCTGGACTCCGAGAGCCTTGGTCATTGGAGCAATCTATAGCACTATAGACATCAAACTCGCCAAGTTCATCAACACAATTACAAACTTTGTGCCCAGTGACCAGATAACCCGCACTATACAATTCACATCGTTCTGAGTGTCATCGCAGAACATGGCCATAGAAACTAACTTTGTAGCAAATATCTCGGTCTCTCAGCTGTCGAAATGGCCTCCTCCCACCCAAGGATGGGGCTGCACTCCGCGGAGGCCAAGGTGGAGATAAAGGGGATTGTTGGACGAGCGGAGTCATGGGTGCAAGGCATACAGGTTACACTCACAGTGTTCTTATGCCGACGGGGATACTCGCTGATAACTCCTGCTTGTTAGCCGACGGCTTGCCGAACTGAGCTGACAGGCCAACCGAGACAGGACATGTACGTTTACGCCGTATTTTACGGTATCTTCTTCCAGGACGTAGAGGCGCCGGCACACTGCAGTAGACGTTCATTACGAAGTGGGGATTGGAGGGAAATATCGACGCATGTGGGAGAAGCTTTCGTAGCTGTCTTAAGTCTCGGTCCGCACGGGAAGAGCGCGGAGCGCATGTTCATCATGTGTCGACACCTGAAATGCACAACAAATTGGTCCGGATCGTGCAGGAGTTTCCGCGAAGGTTGCAGCGGCGCTCAGGCTCGGCACTGCGCTGGTTACGCCGCTGTCCGCGTTGGCAGGGAGTTCCGCCAAGCTAATGCAGAACATAGGGTCAGAAACTGGTTCCGGTTTCTCGGATATGTAAGAGTGTTAGGTACGTGACAATAAACGAGACTGGAAATGCTCAAGGCACAGAGAAACGGATACCGATGGAATAAATGACAACTAACCAAAAAACCGATTTTGTCAATTCCTGGCGCGTATAAGAAGAACACCCAAGACTCGGAGCAGATGACGCGGTTGAGGTCGCGTGAGGTGTTGGCTTGATATTTCCAAGGAGCACGATGTTTGGCGGCAGAGGCGACCAAGGAGGATTGACAGATGTCTTTCTTTCAGAAGAGGACTGTTAATAGTTGACTGGGCAGATGACGAACGAATTGGAAATTCGAGGAGGAGTCAGACGATGACCTCAGCTGTCAGGTAAATTCTACAACAATGGCTCACTATTATAGTTAGGGTCCAGGCAGTTTTTCTAATGCCATCCACTTTTCTGACATGGCTATATCCTTGGCAACTTCATCTGGAAACACGAAAAGACATTCTCATGCATTACTCACACTTGCATGCATTCACTGCAAGCTTGGTAACTACTGGACAGCCAGACTACATGCATGCGAGGCACAGAGATTGGCCAGAATTTCTGCTGACTTATACAATGAAGCATGTGCACTCTACACAGAAGCAATGTCCTGGACACAGCTTGGGAACTACAAAAAAAAGCATTTCTCTCTGCCATAGAGCAAGGGAGCTCCTGGTTCTTTGTGGTTCATCTGGTGGTGGCACAGACCATGACATCATGAATCTTCAGGCAGAGATCCACTTGGTGAAGTCAGAATACCACAACGCACACAATATTCAAACTCAGATTCTTCATGATTTCCCGGTGCACATGGAGCCTAATTATCATGCCTATGCTTTACTAAATCTCACACAAATTTCAGTCAGCCCTATATCTGTGGAAACACGGCCCACACATGAAGAAGATCAGGACGACAAACGCCTGTTACTCGCCGCGTCCCTCTCACTCGCTCGACTCGAGTCCGTCGTTCGAATCGACGCATTCATTCAAAAGATTGGTCGTGCCTCCATACTTATGCATTCAGAGCCGGGAACTCGCTGTTGATGAATCTGGATGAAACGCGGGAGTTTTCTGCCACAGCCGTCTCCCCAGACGCTCAAACCTCTTTCTTCGAAAATGATAAAAGACGCATGACTGCAGTTGATTGACATGCGTAAACGCCCCAGATCATTTATACAGAATGAGCGGGAGGAACCTTTACATGCCAGTAAATTATCTCTGCTGTACCCATCACGGTTGGCCGCCCGCTTAACCGCCAAATCTGGATCTGCTATATCTTTAGCGGCCCTCGTGGAAAACGCACGGCAAAGAGGACGCAGGCGGCAAGCAGCGCGAGCGCCGCGTTGCAAAGGAACACGAGGTTCGGGTGCCCGATCCCCGAGAGGAAGGCGAAGAGCGCGCCGAAGAGGGCGGTGGTCGAGATGATGCCGAGGGTCTGAAACGTGGGTCGTCAGCAGACCCGAATTTGCCGAAGTGGGATCGCATGCAGAAGAGCCGAGAGGGGAGGCAGACAAAAAAGCGGAAGGAGGGGGGAAAGAAAGACCCAAACACACCTCAAGAAGCGCAATACCCGCCAACGCGTCCGCCCTCCGCGCCTCGGGTACCATATCTACCAGCACGCCCTTGCACGCCGGCGCCGTCCCCGACGCAAGCGGCAGGATCACCGCCGCGGCCATCATATGCCACGAATGGGAGCTCAGCCCGACGAGCGCCGTCAACACCGCATCGATAACCATCCTATACAACAAATTGATCAGCATCTCAGTCACTCCACTCATCGTTCCGAGGCATAGGAGGGACTCGGAATGATCATAACGGTGAACAAGAGCTAGGAAAACAAAATGACACTCACGACCATCTCACAAACGCCAGATCGAACCCGCTGCCATGCGCCTTGTCCGCTGCGGCGGGGATTAACGGGGGCTCCTCCGTCGCACCGTCTGCGGAGGCGAGTAGTGGCTCAAACGCGCTGGCATCCGTGGGCAGAATGGGCTCTGCCGCGTCTTTAAATGGCGACATTGGTCCATTCAGGGTATCCGGCGTGCTACGAACGAGTGTCCCGTCCTCGCTTGAAGTCGTCGGTGTCGCGGGTGAAACGCTACCATAGGTGGTTATCCCATCGTGGCTTTTCTGTCTCGCACGCCGTTTATCCCGGGCGACGAACCAGGCGCGACCGGCGGCGATGATTCGCGGGAAGGCGAACGTGAGAAACAGCGCGCGCGAGAGAGCGTTGCTCGCCATTCTACAAGGATTTGTGTGAGATCCGTTTCGATTTGAGGGATGGAGAGGGGGAAAATAGTAGACGGTAGGGGAAAGTATCCACTGTGTTTCAGCCCTATGTAGACCCGCTCCGTTGAGGTGGGTCTACGAAGTTTTACATCCCGTAGACAGGTGTAGATTCATGGCACATGTTGGTCTACGCGTTCGTCAACATGCCCACCCGATGTGGAACTGCGTAGACCCACCTCGGCCGAATGAGTGTACATAGGGCCGGAATGCAGTGATCATCGGACATTCACGCTGTACTCAGATACAGGGTGGGTTATTGGGAAGGGGAAAAAAGAGATGACGGGAAAATAGTGGAATGAAAACGAGGGCGTGGGACGTACAGGAATCCGTTATCCGAAGGTTTGTACCCGTACTGGTTTGTCGCCGTTAGCTGCAACATCAGCGGCTGCCACAAAAAGCATATATCAGTATGCGTTTTGTTATGATGCAAATCAAATGGCAGAAAAGGGCAAGGCATGCCGCACCGCATCTGCACACTCATTCACAGCGCAGAAACACGCAAACCGAATCGTATGGCGGAGGGAAAGTGCACTCACAACATACGCCGTCGCCAGCACGCCGCCAAACGAGCCCAACCCAAGGAGGGTCAGGCCCCAGAATGTCCCGCTCCGATTTGTGTATTTGAAAGGGACGAAGACCGTCAGGCAGGCGAGGAACCCAAAAACTGATTCCCGTTTGTCAGGAATGGAGTCTGATTCCCAGTTTCCGCTTGGTGTGCTTTGGGCTTTTCCGGCGGGAGGGATGTACGGGAGGAGGAGCGCGGTATATAGCGTGCTCGCGACGAGGAGGACGAATGTGATCTCGAAGGGCGCAGAGATGTTGATCAGGTCGTTAGCGAGCCCGCCTGCGGTAAGGCCTGAGACCTCACATTAGTATGTGGCAATCTCAGACAGAGTGGACATTTCGGAGGGATACGAAATTCAAAAACGGTACACACCGAGTGCAGATCCCAACATGGACATGCCCGCCAGGACACCGAACGCACTGGTACGCTCCGCCGGTTCGACGACTTCGGCAATGTACGAATTCGCACTAAGCATATATCCCGCGCCGCCTCCAAGGATGGTAATCAGTTGCGTCGACTGCATGATCGTAATCCCCAGGCGCCCACCCACGAAGGCTATGAAAGAGAAGGCCAATGCGAATCAGTCAAAGCATGTGGCACGGTGGAATGGAAAAACGCACTGGCATAGATCTGGGTGAGATTGCGCAGTGCAGGCCAGAAGGTCTGCTGCACCATTGCGGCGCGCAGACCCCAGTGGCGGATTTGCCAGGTCGTGAGGAGCAAGTTTGCCGTTCCACCGAACTAGTGGTTATTTGCGCTCAGATGTTGTCGGTGGAGGGAGCAGAACGAACCGTGGAGAGAATGATCATGACGCTGATATCCCTGGCAGTCGAGGTTTCGACGGCAGTGAGTGCACATGCATCCCCCGTGCCTGTATACGGCGGATGGGCGGGATCCGCGTAGTATTCATCGCAATTGAATATGCGGTAGGCGTACATAATCGGAGTTTGTGTCTGCGAAATATGACAAGAATGGTGCAAGTATCGAAGTGGGGACACTCACAAACCAGAAGGTGGTGGACAAGAGAAACGTCGCAAACAGGACGCGGCGGTAAGGGCTGAAAAGCCCTTTGCGCTTCAGGTCAACGACGTCGCGCGACAGCAGTGGCGTGCTCTCCGTTAGCGAGCTCATCGTCGTCGAGGGAAAGAAGAAGCGCGCAAAGAAGCGATGATTGATGACCGTTCGGAGATTTCGCAATGACTCAGATTGCTAATCTCGTAATAACGCTGATAAATCTCAGGCCAGGGCCGCGCCGCTTGTTCAACTCCGCGGCTGGTGGTTTATGGGGCCCTAGTGTTTGCCTAGGATTGTGGCAAGATTCGACGTTGTGCGGCGCGCGTTTCCACTGGTAATCGAACCTTATACAGAATACGCGCCATCAGCACCGGCATTGCGCCATCTTTGATGATTTGTTGCTGATCGATGATCACTCGCTTCACTGCTCCCACCACTATGTGCGCAACGCCCTTTCTCTGCCCTGCCGCCCGCCCTTGTAAGCCTTCGTAAAACTCACCCAAGCCGCATCGTAACTTGATAACTCCTGAAATTCATGTTCAAACGCTCAGGTCTATTCAGTTTCGGGAGTAACATGTGCACCTTTGGTGCAGACCATGCTTGCAAAAATTGCCTGCTTCTCCTACCATCCATGACTTTAACCTAGAATAATCCAGTCTTGGGGCAAGGAAACCCAGCGGGGCACGTGTAATTTACGCAGACCTCGCTGTGGATTGCATCTGAAATACCTTCGTCCCGTCGGATTTTAGCGAAAATTACTACGTTTCTCCTACCACCAGCTTCTACCACAACTATGGGCCTAAGAATACAATTATTCGTATAGTTATGAACACAGAACTGCGGATGTTGCTGAAGGGTGAGAGATCGCACTTATTCCTGCTCCACTCGATGCACATCTCACGCCTTATATGGCCTAAGGGCAGTGATTTCCCTCTACAAGTCAATATAGGATTCATGTTTTCATACAATGAACTGAGATCATCAACTTGTCTTTCGGCGGTGGGGGGGCGACAGTTCTTCAAAGGTTTGCAGGTTGACAGTGACAGGCGCTGTTTCAAAAATAAACAAAAGAGCCCTAAAGGTGCGGCATCGCGCCGCACTAGCCCATAGGTAAAGTGTAGGGGGTGTATAAAAGACGAGCACCAGGTTGGACCGGACCAATATGGCCAGGCTCAGTGCAGTGAATCGGGAAGGTGGAGTCAACGGTACCAAAAGTATTGGGCCTATCGGCCGCAGTGTTTGGATCTTCGATGGTACGACAGGTTGAACACTGTCGGAATCTCAGCAGACGACCAGCGAGGACGAACAAAACCAAACAAAAAGCTCCACTGAAGAATTCAGGCACGGGAAGTCGCACCTGGCTTGCTGCATGAACATTGTGGTTTCAGAAGCACTACACAGCACAGCCGTGTACCAATGAAATTGAAGGAGCTCAACTTAAGTTAATGCCGGTTTGAACCACAGCAGAACTCAAGTCCCACTGAACTTAAGTTCTGCCCTGCATGCAGTCAGCCTGTAAATGTGAGGCCCACACCCCCTGGAACTTAAGTCCTACACCACTTAAGTCTGGCAACACTCAAACTTACCACAGTAGAAAGAGGGCATGGAAGACGTCTAATCACACTCTGATTGAGAGCCTCATGTATGGCCCTTGTGGTGTAGTGGTTAACTCCTTGTATTTTTTCTCCTCCCGGAAATTAGAAGGTCGGTGGTTCAAATCTCTTTGGTGGATTTTATTTTTGTGTTTGATATAATCCTGGTTGCAATCACTTGAGTTCTCTATCACTTAAGTCCTCTAGTGGTCTGGACCGCCTAGAACTTAAGATGAGTTAATAAAGTATCTGCTCGATGAGAAAGAACGGAGCGGAGGGGCTTGGCTAATAAGCGGGATGTCTGACAGTTCCCATCAATCTTCTTTCTCAGTACGACTTCCTTGGTTTCTGAGGGGAACGGTGTTCCCTCCAGACCCCCCTCCTTTGGCCTGACGGCACGTCCTAGTTTTTCTCGTGTTTGCAAGCTTATTCTCTATTTCAGACATCATCCAGCGCAGGGAGACCCCCCGCGGTGACGCTCGCTGCTAGGCCCACTGCGTGGAGCCTGGGAGTTGATTTTAGGTGTCTCCTTCACTGTAAGGCTTATTCCAAGTTATTTGTAGCAATTATGGCGAGATTTCTGAATATATCATGGTCCATTTCTCGCGAGAATTGGTGATACATCATTTCCCCAGATACTGTTACCAGGACTCCTTGCAACGCGTCTTCTGCGCAGTCGCATGCGTATTGCATTTCTCAAGCCCTGTCTATCATGTGCTTTGCAGTGACAAACGCAGTTCTGCGCGTGTTCTCTCTCCCGAGGTTGTATCTTCCTTGTCTTGACAGGTTTTTACGCCCCAGGAGGAAGCGAGTTGATCGCATACATGGGGGATCGCATGAGCGTCCCAATGTCAATCCCTCATCGATCTCAATTCGAATCCACACAAGGACGACTCGAGAGGAGAAATATCAAGATTAAACTGCAGCTTGCGACCAAATTCCCCGTTTTTCGGGGCAATCAGCCTGTCTTGTGCGCCTTGCAAGGTAACCGCCGTCGGTTCCCAACAACATCTTCGAGCCGCGCATTTAGGTTTGGACACATTCGGCCACTGAACGCTCTCAGATCCGATTGCGGTCGGACTCCCACCAGGAGATATGCTTCCATTGCCGTAAGCTTGTTAACTTGAACTTCGTGCTCCACCCGTGAGTTTTCTGATTTTTCCTCCCTTTGCCAGGATCCTTGAGCTAGGGCTACTATCACGCTTGTGAACTTGTCGTTCAGGCGCGTTCTTTCTCGTGAACATCATTCTAGGCCGTTTTCCCGTCAACCACGCTGAATATTAGCTGGTAATTACCTGACTTGGTGCGTGGGATTGTTTGCACTGTCTACCCAACTGGCAGCTGGACAGAGTGGCAGTTGGACAGACTGGCAGTTGGAGACAGGCGACGATTCTTTGAGTACGATCTCGACTCTAAATAGATGGATCATTCCCATGACTCCCATTGGTTGTTGGGCGATAATGCCCTCAATCCCACCCTAATCTCGGGAACCGCATCCTGCCCTCCCACCATGTCCATGAGCTCCGACCTGCAGGCACAGTCCATCCTCGACCCCACTGCATTCAATACATACTGGAGTTACTTGGTTCGAGTTGTAGCCTTGCTCGTGGTAGGTGGCAAGCAGCATGCACCAACATGCAATGTTTCTCAACACCTGGGCCAGATCGAAATGTTCTTCTATGGCAAGGTGGTTTGCGTCCTGTACAGCTAAGGCCTGACCTGTGGTCCGAAGTTCTCTATCTCAACCTCTTCATGGTCGCCATCTATACCCTCTTCCATCGCAAAACTGGAGGAAAGCGAGTTCTTCTCACTTTCACCTGGGTGATGGCCGTCTTGGACACGACGCAAATGGTTCTGCAGCTCGTATGGGGCTTCATGGAAGCACACTATCTCCTCCGATTCATCCAACATGCGATGGGCCCCAATGCCGCTTCAACATTTCAGCCATCAGTCAGGGGGACCCTCGATGCGTTGAATCTGGCCCAAGGCGCGATCTTTTCGATTAACAAGTTTGTCATCTGGCTTTCGTCTTGTTTCTAACTAATCATCTACATGGAATGTCAGCTCAGTGACAGATTCGCTCTTTGTTGAGTATTTTTTTCGTTAAACAACAACTCAATCGGCTGACCCGGTTCCACAGTTGTATCGCTGCTATATGATATGGGGATCTCAATGGAAATTTATTGTGTTCCCTGGATTACTCATTGTATCTACCTTCGGTAAGCTGCTCTAGCTTTTCGGCATGCCATGCAGCACGGTGACAAGGACTCGGATGCTTGGAAACTACAGTTGCAGGATGTGTTCAAGCCAAGACAAACGTCCAAATTCTGCAACGAACTCCATACATCATGGCTGCGATAACAAATCTCGTTCTCCTATGTCTCAGTGGTGAGTTTGTCTAACTGGATTTTGGTCAACTTGTCTTCAGGGGAAATAAATGCAGCCGGCCGCATATGGTGGATCCGGAGAGACGCCCGACACATCGGTTCCACCGCACTGGGTCGCTACAGCAAAATCATAGCAATGATGTATGTATGTGCAAAAAGTCGTGTGAACTTTCATTTAACGACCACTTGTCTCTATCAGAGTTGAATCCGGCGCCATATACTGCATCGGCACGATATTGCTCGCTGTTACTGATCCATTGAGTCTCTCAAACGCCGTGTTGAAAGCTATTGGGACGCATGTAGTTGTCAGCAAAGCTTTACACTCAATCCGGACCTTCGCTAACGTATCCCACCCGTAGAACATAGTTCGGACATTGATAATTGTGCGGGTTGGATTGAATCAACACACGCAGCCCACGCTCAGTAACTTCGAAGGCCGGGCCTCCACCAACCGGACCAGTCATTCGGCTCATTTCCAAGTTGAGCAGACATCGAGACCGCAAAATTGGGTGGCTTAGGGTTGAGTATGAGAAGGATTAGTAGCTAACCCGGTTGACCGCATTGCCAAATAACCTTGGAAACAACAGGATTTCGTTTTGATATCTTGTCTGTTGAATCATTGTTGAACAAGAATGGACTGGACAACTCACTGTACTCTCTTTCGGCATGTACCATCTGGGTGGGCCTGTATTCCGAGGATCATCGTATATTTGATATTTGTGCACCCCCGCTCCGTGTTAGCGCAATGTCTCTATCATTTTTGGATGACAGACGTTTGTTATCTTGTTTCTTTCTGCATGTGCTTCGATGCAAGCCTTTGAAATTCTCGGACCAACGCGCACAAATCTTAATGAGGTGATGGTACAGTATTCGCAGTGCATGACTGGGGGCACGCTACCTCGGTGCCATTGAAGATGGTTTGGATAAATCCATTACCCATGTCCCAGCCGGGATAGAACGAGAAGATGTTTCCTCCGGTGGGAGCCCGCTTCTCAAAGGGAGCATTGAGTGCAATGACGAACGCCAGAAAGTGGGTCATGCTGGTGCTACTTATTTCAGCGCGGACTAGGGATTCTCAGTTCAGTTAAGAATGCAGTTGAATCTTTTATTTTCAACCAAGTTGGAACCACAGTTCAATTGTTTTCTTTCTGTAACATTTTCTGGCAAGCTGAAGATAATGTATTCAACAACATATTCAGGAATGTTTCATTTGCAGCTAAGACTATTCACACGGAAATTAGGCTAATTTCGAGGCACCGTAATTTAGCTCGAATCACTTAAGTATCAGATTTAGTTTCTTTCGAGGGAAAACCAGACCAAAGATTTTCCGAGGCAAAACTCAACATATCAGCACTGATTTCCTGGTGAGTTGATTTTTTGAGTTTCCACTCACCAGAAATGCTTCGGTGTTACTATATATGGCAGCGCCGAACCATTTTTGTTCAAAATTTTCCATGTAGCAGGACACCAGTCTTGATATGCGGAGCTTCATCTCATTTGATCAGGCTGGTTCATGGTCTGATTTCTCTTCGATAGATAGCCAATCGGATACTCGAGTGGTTCGAGCTAACTTACCCTGGGCGAAAATTAGTCCAATTCCCGTGTGATTACATCCGGAAACATTATCTGTCTGATAGAATATTCCCTTTTGCAGTGTGAATCCAGCAATGCTCCACACCTGGCTTGCGATGTGGCTCTGCTCGGCCAGTGTGTTGCGTCGCAGAATGTCGACTTCGGCACCGTGACTTACCAGAGCTTCCAAGACAAACGAATAGAGTGCTTACTTGTCCTTGGCGGCCTTTCGCTTCTTGTTGTCCCCAGCCGGCATGACTGGCGTTCCAGACCCATCGGTAGTTTTGCGAGAAGAGTCGATGTCGGCGCGGGTAAGAGCGGGCAGCTTCTTTTTCTTCTTCTTGGCGGGCTCTTCTTCGCCGCTGTCGTCGGGCTCGGGGTCGGACTCCTCGCTGTTTTCCGTGCCGGAGGGCTGCTTGTACGGCTCAGAGTCGTCTCCCGATCCGGAATCGTCTCCGTCCTCACCGCCCGTTGCACCTGTCCCGGATGATTCAGCGTCTAAGTTAGGTGAAAAGCGACAGATTCTTACCTGCGGCAGCCTTGGGAGCGGGCGTGCTCGCTGGGTCGGGGCGGTCTGCGGGATGATTGGCTGTTTTAGTGTACGCAACATCTTCTTGCTGCTGCTTATCTTCGAGTGCAGCGAGACGCCTCTTCGCCTTGTCCTGCTCGAGCTTGGCCTGCGCCTTCGCAGTGGTCTCATCGGCGCGGACCTGAACCATTTCTGCGGGGGTGCGGCGAGTTTTCTTGTCGACTCCAGCATTGAAGCCGGGGCGAGTTTTGGCATTCTTCTCTCGTGTTTTCAGGCCTAGGCGGGGCATTTCCATGGTGGGCGAAGGAGAGAAGGAGGCAAGTCTCAAAAAATGCACGTGTGCAGGTGATTATGGTTCGTTGCCGCGCCACATATTGCCAATCCTTTCCAGGAAACAATCTTCCCTTGAAACACCGGCGTGAAAAATTCCGACCCGTTTTGCCGTCTTGGCTTGGGTAGGAACATGCAGTCCAAAATCATGCTCGTTTGTATCTGACCTTCTCATTTTGCTTCTCTTGCCGTCGCCGACAATGCTGAAGCACAAGCCCTTCAGAGCGCGAAACATTCCCTGCCTTGCTCCAGGATGCTACCGCTATTTCTACAATACTTCGGGGCGAACTCAGCACATGAACAGGGATCATGTTCCCTTCGACACTCGCGCACCCAAGCAAGATGTCCAAATGGCTTCTCCGCCCGGAAGCCGTGCATCCTCTGTCCTGGGTGGTGGAGATGCTGCCGCTGGAGCAAGCCCGCCTCCTGCGCGTCTTGCTACACCACCACCACAGCGTCGTATCATCAAGCATCATCCGACATTGAATGGTGATTATTATCATTATTATTATTATTGTATTATGCGATTGTGCGAGCAAGTTTCTAATTGCAATACAGGGCAACCTTGCGACCGCGATGGCAATTTTCTGCCCCCAAATGCACCCCCACCCCCGCGAGAGCGTCCACCACCTGACGATTTTGCACCTTATGCGGGCCGCGAGGACTTCGAGCTGGCCGATCTTCTGTATCGGCGTGTCCAGATGTCTGCGGGCGCGATCGACGAACTCATGCAGAATTGGGCAGCGAGGCCAGACGCTCCCGATCCACCCTTTGCTGACCATGAAGACCTTTACAACACCATCGACGCGACCGAGCTGGGCCACGTTCCCTGGGAGTCTTTTACTGTCCGCTATAACCAACCTATCGCGCCCGGGGATGTAACTCCCTGGAAAACGCAAGAATATATCGTCCACTTTCGTGACCCTCGCAAGGTACTTCAGCAACAGCTTGCGAACCCGGACTTCAAATTGGAGATGGACTTTGCACCCAAGCAAGTCTTCGTTGATGGGCGACGCGAGTATGAGGACTTCATGTCCGGGAATTGGGCCTGGCGGCAGGCCGTACGTATCTTATGTTCACTCCTCGTCAACTCAATTCATCTAATGATTTATTTTAAATGCAGGATATCATCGTTGAAGACCCCGCTACTCACGGGTCGACGTTCGTTCCAATTATTCTCGGCAGCGACAAGACAACCGTCTCTGTCGCGACGGGTCAAAACGAGTACTACCCGCTTTATATGTCCAATGGCCTGGTCTACAATGGTGTTCGACGTGCACATCGCAACGCCGTGACACTTATTGGCTTTCTCGCGATTCCTAAAAGTGTGTTATCCATCTATTTTTACACTATTTACTGACATGCATTTGCAGCGGATCGCGAAAACAAGGACACAGCGGAGTTTCGTACATTCCGTCGTAACCTTTTCCATGGCTCACTCCGCCACATTCTTCAATCCCTTAAACCGGGAATGACCACCCCCGAGGTCGCTTTATTTGGAGACGGCCATTACCGCCGTGTTATTTATGGACTTGGTCCTTACATCGCGGATTACCCAGAGCAGGTGCTTCTCGCCTGCGTCGTGCAAGGGTGGTGTGCCAGGTATGAACTCAAATATTCCGTGTAGTTCGCCTAATAATTTCATTAAGATGTACGGCGTCAAAAGACAATCTAGATGGCCCCAGCGGGCGCCGCACTCAGCTCCACACTGAAACCTCGTTTGACGTCCTCGACCACGGCGCTATGTGGGACCAATATGGGGTTATTCCGGACGTTCTTGTAAGTCTCTTATGGTTCCTCTCATCCACGCTAACGCACGTCACAGCCTTTTACCTGGGACTTTCCGCGGGCGGACATATACGAGCTTCTCTCTCCCGATCTTTTACATCAAGTCATCAAGGGCACCTTCAAGGATCATCTCGTTACATGGGTTGGTGAATACCTCGAGAACGAACACGGCAAGACGAAGGCAAAGGAGATTATGGCAGATATCGATCGACGGTAAGTCATCTTCATTTCAATATCAATATGTATTGACGACTTCGGACTTCTCAGCATCGCCGCTGTCCCTCCCTTCCCGGGGCTTCGTAGATTTCCTGAGGGTCGAGGCTTCAAGCAATGGACAGGGGACGACTCCAAGGCACTGATGAAGGTCAGCCTCTATGCTTCGCTTATTGTTTCGCACTAAATGTTTCTAGGTTTACCTCCCCGCTATCGAAGGCCATGTACCTGCCCAGATGCTCCACGCCCTTAGCGCATTCCTCGACTTCTGTTATCTAGTTCGTCGGAACGCCCTCGACGAGGTCACGCTCGATGCCATCGACGCTGCACTTGCCCGCTACCATCGCGAACGCGCCATCTTCGTTCAATCGGGTGTTTGTCCCGACGGCTTCTGTCTTCCCCGCCAACACTCGCTTACCCACTATCGTTTCCTTATTCAAGAATTCGGCGCGCCCAACGGGCTGTGCTCGTCCATCACGGAATCCAAGCATATCAAGGCTGTCAAGCAGCCGTGGCGGCGGTCGAGTCGTTATGAAGCTTTAGGTCAAATGCTCACTATAAATGACCGCCTCGACAAATTGGCAGCTGCTCGTGTAGACTTTACGGATCGTGGGATGTTGAGAGGTCCGTCTGCTCGCCCGTTGCCCCCCCTCCCACCCGCTCCTCCCACCTGCCAAGGAAGACGAGGATGACGACGGTGGTGCGAGTGACGAGCGGAAAATTCTCGGTGAGGTTATCTTGGCAAAAACTCATGGTGCGTCCTCTTCTGAATGTGTGGTTGCGTATCATTCACTTCTAAGTTGCAGTGCGCAGCTACCCTCGAAACCCTGGCGCTTTAGCCGAGTACCTCAATCTCCCTCACCTCGTTCCTCTGATACGTCGCTTCCTCTATCTGCAAGACAATCCCGATCACGATTTTGATATTCCCCTCGCAAATGTTCCTCTCGACAACTGTCCTGATGCCCCCAATAGCGTCAAGGTCTTTCCCTCTGCCATCGCAAAATTCTATGCACCCAGCGACCAATGCGGAATACGCGGGATGCTGCATGAGCGCATCCGGGCCGTGCGTTCCTGGCGCGGCGGTGCTGCTCGGCAGGACTGTGTATTTGTCGAGGGAGACCCTGATCTCCCTGGCTTTCGTGGACTCCTCGCCGCGCGTGTCCTCCCTTTTCATGTCATTCCACCACCGCGGCATTAAATACCCATGTGTGCTTGTGACCTGGTTTTCGGCAATCGGGGATGAGCCTTGCCCCGACGTCGGCATGTGGATGGTGGAGCCTGACGTCGACCGCCGCGGGGAGCGGGTAATGGACATAATTCATATCGATACCATTTTGCGCGGCGCGCATCTGATTGGTATCTACGGTGATTCTTTTCTTCCTCGACACTTTAAATATTCTGATACCCTAGATCGTTTTAATGCATTTTACATTAATAAGTACGCCGACCACCATGCAAATGAAATAGCTTTTTAAATACCATACAGTGTATTAATGTAATGACCCGTCTTTTCAATAGTCACTGCGTCTTTGAGACACTCGACGTCTTGGACGTCTTTGAATCGGGATCAATTTGACCTTACTGAAAGATGTGCAGTCCAAGACATAGACGCATGAACCCAAGACACAAAGACCTTCAAAGATGCTCCGGCAAAGACCAAAGATGTGTCCCAAAGACAAGGATCTAGAAAGACGAGTTTGAAAGACGGAAGACGCGAAAGACCAATGTGTTGTTTTGCTGATGAACGGATCTGTGCGTTGCCACCGGCTAGAATCACTCTGATTCATCTGTCAGAGGTATGGGATTCTTTTGGGGTCTCCGTATTAACCTGATTTCAATCTCAAGCCTAAGAAAGAAGGCGGAACGCAGCCCGAAGTTTCAAAAGAATCGTATCATATCGTCTCGATTCAATTCGCTTGACATGGAGATGGGACAAGTGGGGGCAATCAGACAACGCGACGTGGTTGATGCTAGATGGGCGCACCACTATGAACAGGAAGCAGCGCAAAAAAAACAATGCGTACCAGCCTGTCAGGTTCTCTTTCTGTTGGTGCAGATTTATTGAGGAAGTAATCGGACGTTGTGAGATGTCCTAATTCATGCAGATAGAGGTTGTGATCACAATAATAAGTTATTTTCATAGAGCAGAATACAGGGCTTTATATACTGCTGAGTGTACAGCCTTGTGAGTCATAATCTGAGTCATAGATATATTCTACTTTGTTCTACAAAGTAATGGATAGTTCTACGGTGTTCTCCAGTGTTCTCCACTGCACAGGTTAGTACTGGCAGATTGCCTGAGATTGCCGATGGCATCAGTTCCAACACTCTCTATCCCGGGAGGGTCGAGCGGGCGTGGGACACTGCGAAGGAACGGTCAAGCCAATGGCATACTATGCTGTGGGGACCTGCCATAACATGACTGTCGTCAATTTTAGACACGAACGGTAACGAAGCAGGAGCCGAACTCGCAGGGGAAGAAAAAGAAGTGGCAAGCGGGAACAGGGGCACGGGGATCAAACAAGAGAAACACGAGTGGGAAGTAGGATGTGAGAATGCTAAATGAAAGTTTCAGAAAAACCGGAGCGAGATAGGAACAGCAGGCCCCAGTGGGGACTTGATATAGCACCGTATTCTCGCGAGAAATGGGCTGTGATATATCCAGAACTCTCGCCATAAATGCAGGTGATATATCACTTCACAAATCCCGAACGTTTTTGGTACATTTTTTTTCCCATACCTTCATACTTGTTGCCTCTTCCTGCACTAGTAGTCCATGTCCTTTCTCCTGCTCTGCCCGCATGATAATCCCTTTTTGTTCACAACTGAATAGTCATTCTTAGGATTCTCGATGATGAAATTGAAGGAGCTCAACTTAAGTTAATGCCGGTTTGAACCACAGCAGAACTCAAGTCCCACTGAACTTAAGTTCTGCCCTGCATGCAGTCAGCCTGTAAATGTGAGGCCCACACCCCCTGGAACTTAAGTCCTACACCACTTAAGTCTGGCAACACTCAAACTTACCACAGTAGAAAGAGGGCATGGAAGACGTCTAATCACACTCTGATTGAGAGCCTCATGTATGGCCCTTGTGGTGTAGTGGTTAACTCCTTGTATTTTTTCTCCTCCCGGAAATTAGAAGGTCGGTGGTTCAAATCTCTTTGGTGGATTTTATTTTTGTGTTTGATATAATCCTGGTTGCAATCACTTGAGTTCTCTATCACTTAAGTCCTCTAGTGGTCTGGACCGCCTAGAACTTAAGATGAGCTAATAAAGTATCTGTGTACCATGCACCATACCCGACTTATAACCCTTGTTTAAATATCCAAGGCATGAGACCCGGATTCAATTCAATCAAGGATACATTGAGACGATCGCGTATCGATCACAATTGCAACTTATTCACGTACTGACAAGTCTTCAAAGGGTGATTGGGAAAAAAGTGGGGATTTGGGAGTTCATGGAAGGCGAATGAGGCTACTACACGGCACGTGAGAAAAGAAAAGAAATCACTCAAACGCCCCACTCGGGCACAGGGAGGCGAAGCCCGACCTGCTGTCGGACCACGGAGGATTGCCTACGCGAAACAGCAGTGCACCGTGCACCATACCCAAAGTAATGAACTTGTTCCCGTGGTGAACTTGTTATGGTCCGCATGTCACGTCGTTAGCAAGTCAGCCAATGGAAGACGAGGAGGAACACATGCGTACCCGGCGTTTAGGATTCGAGCACGACGTGGTTGCGGATAAATTAGGAGGGAGCGCCGAATGTCAATACAGATCGTTCTGTGTCAAATATAAAGGAACGGGAAAAGACGGAGAAAAAAACGCCATACGGAAGCAACTCATAATCTCAGCCTGGTTCGAACAGGTGACGTGCGCAGATGCATTTCAAGGAGATGCAGTGCGCGCATCTGCCACCGAGTTTGTATGCGACAATCTGCGATGGAGCTCATACCAGCGCTACCAAAGTTGCTGAGGAGAAAGCTCGTATCACGAATCTGGGAATCGAACAAGGAATGCAAGGGAATCCCACGACAAAAAAACACAAACAAGTTCCATGGCCCTACGGACTCTGCCTGATTCGAACGTGCGACGTGTATAAATGCCTCACTTCGATGATCTTCCATGGAGCCAACAGGTACATTGGATAGAGGGCGAATAAAGTCTGAGAAGGACGTAATACCACAAACGAATTGGGTTGAGGAACCAGATCAAAGCCAGCGTCGGAGGAGCCTAGAATCATTGTTGTACACAAATCCAGAGATGACATGACGAGCGTCGACTCCGTGATAATCGTGGCGCGCAAGAGGCTGACCCAACGCAAGTCGTCTATGGTGAACGTGGATCCCAGCAAGCGGCGAGGGCGCCTCAGTGTGCGGCGGCAGTAGCGTCATATCTCCCGAACATCATCTCGCTAATATCGAGTCCCAGCGCGATAGTGATGATGAGGGTCACTTGGAATATCCTACACTAGACACGTTGGCGACTGAACAATGAAGAAAGAAAATAAAACGCACATAACAGCTAACAGAATGCAAATCCCAACGCCGCCTGCACCGCATGCATGACACCCCTCATCCCATTATACGCAAACACAAATGGCGGCGCCCGCAGTGTGAGTTTCTTGATCTTGCCCTTGCTATCATCCCGATCGCACTTCTTGACAGTACCCTCCTCCCGCCAATGCGCATCTAGGCTCTCATGTCGATGTTGCCATATGTCGCGGCGCACCGTCGCAGCAAGGCCGCAAATGTTAGCTTGATCTGCGTTTCCATTTTCTTCTCCCCTTTGTTGTGCACCCGTTGCAGTGCAGTATTTGTGGGTGTGGGTGTGGGTGCAGGAAGTTCTGTTCCTCAGTGTGAGGAATCTCGTGCTCTGTTTACGTTCAAGCGGAGTCGAGAGAAAAATGGATACTAACAAACTGGATGTGCAACATGGGGAAACGGCTGACCAGAAGCGCAACCTTGACGCGTCAATTGGGTTGGGCGAACACGCCAAAGGCAGTCAACATAAATTGGGTTCGGATCCTGCGTCATCCTTGTATGTCCGGACGACGGGAGTTGGATTAGATGTCGAGGACGATGCACGCCTAGTAAAGCGTCGTCAGTGCTGTGACACTTTGGTAAGAAACCCACCATCGAATTGCCACTCACCGTGGTGGCTGAAAATTAGGAATATTAGGTCCAGAGTGCGTGGATAGGAAACCTGAACTAAAAGGCGAGAGAAGCACAAGGGAAGCTGGAGCCTGGAGGCATCATAAAATGCATGCTGGGATGAGGGATGTGGAAGGGCGGATTGACCCGCTCGTCGACTTCCTCTTTTTCCCTGTCTCCTCGCTTAGCGTACGGTACATCGGTCCTCGGACCGATTATTTGTTTCGTACGTATAGATGCCATAATATCTCCCTTTTGATCCCGAACCACCACGAACGACGCGGCCGGTGACCTGAGTGCGCTACCGTGTGCACGCCGCCAGTGAAGCATTTCTACCCCTCGCCCATATTTTTCCCTCCACCGAGTCCTTTCGAGCCCGAGCCGTACCTCACGCCTCCACGCCACTTTTCCCATTTTCCTCCTGATTTCTGTTTCACGCCTCCCACGACATTTCTGGGACCATTTCCTTATTTTTTTACTGCACCCTTCGACGCCATTTCTGGACGACGACCCATCGATCTCGGTCTACCAGCAGACCAGCTATTACTTCTTCAGGGATCGTACCTGAAGAGAAAATATGTTGGACCTGTTGATAGCATTCAGCTTAAAGGTCAGAATATACGTCTGGAGCATGTAAATCAAGCGCACTAAAATGCAGCGCCAGAACTTGAGAAGCCAGAGCGACGCATGAATATCCTCAAGAAGTTGGGCGAAAAGCAGAGTACGAACCCAAGAGCATGAAAAACTGTGTCATCCGGATGGGAAGGAGAGGGTACTGACTGAAATCCACGAAACTGCTGATACTTACCATTGTCGGCTACATTGCGCTTAGACCGTTGCCTTGCGTGCCTACCACCGATGTGGTTAGTGAATCATGGAGGCAAGAGAATCGAATACGACGACCAGCGCAATTCGGTACAGGGCATTTTGGGGGAGATGATGGGGGTGGCGAAAAAAAGGAGGCGCAAGAGACCCCTCCCTTTGTACGGCAATTGCGCGGCTGATCGGCCAGGTCGAAAATAGCGCAGTGGAGTATCCACCTCCCTGGACTGAAGCATGGAGCGCAGGAAATCGAAAGCAGACCAACCGAAGATCCGCGATGGAGATGGTGGCCCTGGAATATACTGGATACCGGTTCGTCGACGGAGCACTAGGTGGATTCCCAGGATTAAGATCAGGCTCGCGAATATGATGGTTCCGTAGTCCATCTCGGTTGAGATGAGATCTCAACGTAGTCCGGTGCAGAGGGCGAATGGAAGGAGGAAAGGCAGACTCCTCCCGAGCCCGTCGGCTTTTTGGTACCTTATATCTTTAGCACTTTCCAGAAGTAAGTTGTCCACATCTATATAAGAATCGAACACCTTGAGCGATTTAACTCGGGACATTTTGATTGGCTGTCGCACCTTTTGTCTTTGGTCAACTCGCTCCGAGAACTCCGAGTGAGGTAACGGCTCCACAATCTACCTAGATGTCGAGTTCTCCACTAGATTGTTACATTTCTATTTATATTGTCTTACCGTGGAGTATATGGCGGTCCGGATGTACATTTAATCGGCCGCAAAATATATAGCCGATTTCGGACTTACCGCCCCAAAAATACATGATTTGATCCCCTCCCCGCAAAAGAGATAACGATGATCAGATCGTTTAACTTGCGAGGAAATCGTGGCATCCCGCAAGATATATTTAGTCGTCGCCCGCAAGATACATACGCGTCGCCCGCAAGATACAGAGTCACCCGCAAAAAAAATAAGTTGCACCCGCAACTTTTGTACTCTTTCGCAGAACTTTTCTTCAAACTCTCCCATAATAATCACAGGTATCTTTGCATGGGCAAGTCAGCGCCCGAAGGACACAATAAGTAGAATACAGACCTTGAGTTATATTACTGATACCTTCTGCCATCCAACTTGGATGCAAACATTCAGCCCTGATGCCTTCAGTATCCTGAACAGAAGGACGTCTTCTCAGGGTACTCCATGGATTCATATACACCGCCAAACATTTGATGAACTGCATGACATGACTGCAGCTGTACATATCCCGCTGAAACGCTGCACGCAAGTGTAGCAGTGAAATCAAATACAAAAGAGTTAGACAAAGTCTACACTCCAATATATCCAACCTCAACCACCAACAACTCTAGTGCTTTGTTGTGTGTGTTTGGGGCAATGGGTCAGGCGTATCGACCCTTGGTCTCAATTTGAACAGGATCCCTCAGATAACCTTATCCAATTCACAACACTTATAGTGCATAAGAACAGCAAAAACCAATTTTATTGATATATCCAAAGTACATCCAATAGGTTTATCCAAGTTACTAACCACTAGAACCACTGTTGGACTTTTTATAGAAGGTAGGAAGAGGAGGACTGGCTCAAGCACAAGGCGATTCCAAGTTGCAGGAAGACTGGCTCAACACAAGGTGATTCCAAGTCCTACCAGGACTGGCTCAAACACAAGTGGATTCCAAGTCGAACTGAACTGGCTCAAGCTCAAGGCGATTCCAGGTCACTACACTCAATAGCTGGTGCCAACAAGTGGGAGTGGGATTCACTGTCTGTACATAATTTACATGCCAGTTTAAATACATTTACTTGTGCTAAAAGGGTATAAAGTATGTGAGAGAAAAACCGCTTTTCTGGGGTTAAGACTCCGTGTTAAACCAACAAAACAGCGCCCATGAGTCATATGTGTCGGTCCTAGGAACCCTCCGATGTAATTTCCGAGGAAAAGACCATTTCCCCAAGGGAAATGTACAGCCTTCGGAATTGTTTCCAGGCACAACCCCTCTAGACCTTGCCAAGTGTATCCAGACCTATTACACCATGTTCCAGGCATATCTAGGCGTCTCCTGAATCCAATCTAGTGTGAACATGCTCCGGCACGACCCAGAGATCACAAAACTCCAACCACTAGATTCCTTATTTGGTAGATACCATCAAAATGACTCTGGAAAGCCGTAGATGATTTATCCCTTGGTTCTGTAGCTGCCTGTGATATCCTTCTAATGTCCCAATAATTTGGTAATGGCCTAGCATCCATAAAATACTCAAACTCACTGCACAAACTGTACAGATTGCAGGGGCAGTGTTATGACCAGTGTAATGAAAATGGTAATGAAACTGGTGTTTAAATGCATCCAGCGGCCTAGCACTCAGTCCTGGGAGTAGACTAGTACCCTTTTATAACCTTATTAACTAGTTTTATCAGTTGTTCCCAACTGAAAGGTTGCAAAATCGAATAATTCAGGTGTGATCAATTTCACACCTTATCACCGCAACGCCCGCCCTGAATTTAGCCATTGGCATGGCTGCCAACAGCAGTATCTCGTATATGTCTTCCATGCCGTGCCCGGCCCCACGGGCCGGGGGGGAAAGTTTCTGTAGCTGAGGCAGCAGACCAGAGTCCTGGCCGAAGAAATCAAAGAAGAGGCCCAGAAAAGCACAGGACAGGTGCCACCTCTCGAGCTCGGTGAGCCCGAGGCCGCTGAGCGTGTCTAATTGAAGTGCCATGTTGCCTTCCTATGAAGGCAGCGGACAGACAACGAGTTTCCGCAACGGGGGCAATGAGTACGAGAGGAATGAATTGAGTTCTTCCTCGAGATCGTCGACACCTTGGATTTTGAGTGTTTGGAGAGCCGGTAGGGTAAGAAGTGTCAGGATGCATGCATGACGTCTTCCTTTGTATTTGACCTGGATAATAATCAAGGGAGCACTCAATCGACATATGCTAATACCAACCGATCGTTCCTGCTACAGCGTCTATTTTGGCCCACAGATCTGTGTCTGTCTCTGCATCTACCCGATCTGTGTCCACCAACAGTCCTTGGCTGGCGGCCCTTTGTCGGCGGGGATTTCAAACCTGAGGCTGTACACTAGACCTATTTACAAAGGACTAGATATCCCGCAATCTAGCTCCAATATTTGGGACAACTCCTGAGAAACTTTGACTCCTTGATTCCAATGGACTGATTAGCTACATTTGTCTGAAGCCTATCGATTTTCGACTCCTCGCACAATCCTTCAACTCAATTGATATCATACCCATGTTCCTTACGTCGTCACTCCTTCGTTATCTCACATCTCATCTAATTACCACTTACCCACTCCTCAAACAATCCTTTTCCAGTACTTCATCCACAAACTCTACATTTATACCCTCGCACACACTCAATCATTTGTTTTGTGCTTTACATACAGCCAATTAATCGTCGCTTTGCTCCAGCAAACTTACTTGTGTGTATATTGCGGGAAGGTTTGAATAAAACTTTTGCGGCAGATTACAAAAGTTGCGGGTGCAACTTATCTTTTTTTTGCGGGCGACACTGTATCTTGCGGGCGACGCATTTGTGTCTTGCGGGCGACAACTAAATATATCTTGCAGGATGCCACGATTTCCCCGCAAGTTAAACGATCTGATTATCGTTATCTCTTTTGCGGGGAGGGCATCAAATCATGTATCTTTGGGGCGGTAAGTCCGAAATGGCTATATATTTTGCGGCCGATTAAATGTACATCCGGACCGCCATAGGAGTATGTGAGTTCTCCAAATCGACCCGTGCTCCACTTGTGTGTTATATTCCTATTTATAAATGCTCAGATGTTGTAAACTTGCCCGTACGCGGAAACTTAACTGATCGTACAGTATGCAGGCGGCATTTTTGAATGCTTTGGCACATGCAAAAATTAAGGACGGGTACAAGTTAATCAGTTACATGAGGGCGGGACTTAGATACCAGTTTATTTAGGTGAACACAGGTCTAATGCGGTTTGCGGCAAGGAAGGTGCGGTGGGTAATGTTTACATTCTTCTTTTTCTTCCACTCCGCCCGGCAGCTCCCGTGTGTCCACCTCATTTTCTATTTTATTTTTGGGGTCTGTCAGCTAGTCTATGCATCACAAATTAGCTTCACACCCAAAAAGGCGATCTTCCAGCCTTGTCATTGGCATTTTCCGGACCAGTAGCAAAATTCCCTCTGACACTACGCCAACCTGAAAGGTTTATTAAAAGTTTAACATTCCGCCAGCTTTTATCTTTGTGCAGAATTTCTTTGTTTCCAGTTGATCGAAGATGTCTGATTAATTGACTTCATTCTACCACACTGTCTGTCAAACTAAAAGAGGAACTTTCCAAGAATCTGAAAGTGCGGTGGGCAGTTCACCTGTCTATCTCCCATTTAACGAGGCTGGAAGATCGCCTTTTTAGGGTTACCTTTTTAGGTGTGAAGCTGATTTGTGATGCACAGACTAACTGACAGACCCCAAAAATAAAGTAGGAAATGGGGTGGACATACGGGAGCTGCCGGGCGGAGTGGAAGAAAAAGAAGAATGTAAACATGTATACATGAAATCAGGGCATCTGCTTAAAATACGACTAATGATAATAGTAATGCTTAAGATACAAGTAATAATATCAGTCTTCATGTGGACAACTTGCTTCTGGAAAGTGCTAAAGATATCAGGTACCAAAAAGCCGACGGGCTCGGGAGGAGTCTGCCTTTCCTCCTTCCATTCACCCTCTGCACCGGACTAGGTTGAGATCTCATTTCAACCGAGATGGACTACGGAACCATCACATTCGCGAGCCTGATCTTAATCCTGGGAATCCACCTAGTGCTCCGTCGACGAACCGGTATCCAGTATATTCTAGGGCCACCATCTCCATCGTGGATCTTCGGTTGGTTTGCTTTCGATTTCCTGCGCTCCATGCTGACTTTGATTGCAGGGCATATGTTGCAATTAATGCTCCCCCAACACTATGGCGATTATGAATTCACGTTGTTAAAACTATTCGGGCCCGTGTATCGAGTGAAAGGGTGTTTAGGGGTCTGTTTGCTCCAGCTTCATTGGTCTACACTCTAATCGGTTCACAGGAAGACCGTCTCATGATTTCAGATCCCCTTTCTTTGCATCATATCTTGAATAGCTCTCATTTTGACCACGGACCGACTACAGCAAACGCCTTGAATTTATTGTACGACGAGAAATCTGTGCCTAATTCGAAAGGTGCGGCTTCATCCCTCAGAAATCGAATATTGCGGACCAGATCCTGTCAGGGGAAACTCACAAACGTCTACGTACTGCGATGAATATCGGATTCACTGCTGCTGCCGTCCGTAATTACCAGCCAATATTTGAGAGAGTGGCCGAGAAGGTGTGATTTCTTGCACAGAAATCTATGGAGTGGTCATCATGCAATTGTCTCTTCTCCAGATGACTGAGCAGTTGGAAGAATTATCCGGATCAGCGGCAGACCTTTGTCCCATTCTCAGTAATGCCACTCTCAGTGCAATCAGCGAGGGTATGATGCTTGATCTGCTTTGCGGCGTCCTTGTGATGTTCTCTGCAGCTGCATTAGGTTACTCCCTGTACAATTTGGGCGAAGAATTCATATCTAATAACTGGCGCATAATGTAAGTGATCTTCATGTCCTTGGATTTTGGTTGCTAGAGCCGTACTCTAGGGCACTGTCTTCCAACCAAACAGCAATCCAAGTCCTTGCGGATGCCATTGGAAGACGCTTGCCCAAGTTTATTTCGAGGGCAGCAATCCATTTTCCGACCACAACCTTTAAAATCCTCTGCACCGCAAAATACCTCGCGAAGCAAATAGGAACCCAGGTCATCCGGGACAAAATGGCCGCTGGACAGAAGGGCTCGGGGCTCGGGACGGATGTATTCGATATCGTTCGTGAGTGTCTCATCCAATAGAGACAGTATAATTTGATTGAATAGGTGTTGAATACGCCAGTGGATCAGAAGAAGAACGCTCTGACCTTGGATGAACTCGCAGCTCACACCGGAGTCATTCTTTTGGGTTTGTTTTTCAATCTCTGGTATCCGCCTTTGGGATTGAACGAGTCTGTAGGCGGACAAGATACCACTGTACCAGAGTCGCTGCAATCCCTACTCAATACTCTAACGCATACCATACATAGGCAAACGCACTGGCTTTCGGATTGTTGGAACTCGCCAGACATCCCGAATTTCAGGAGAAGCTTCGAGCCGAAGTCAATTCATCCCTGATACTTGGTTCCCACTCCATGGCGTATGACAGCATTCCACTATTGAATGCATTTATCAAGGTAGGCGTGCATTTCAAAATGGCTGTTGCATTGATTGGTTAATTTCCTATGCAGGAAACGCTCAGGCTCTACCCCGCCGAGGCACTGGCGGAACTCATCGCCGTCCAAGACACGATTATTCCTTTGACCGAAAGCATCAAGACCTCGACCGGTAAACCTATGAAAGAGATTTGGGTTCGTAAGGGTCAGATTCTCACAGCAGCCGTGGCTTCCTACCAAAGGTGCGCATGCGACAATGTCATATTGTTCACCGCACACGTTAATTGGTGTATGCAGACTGGAGTCGCGCTGGGGCGAAGACGCACACGAGTTCAGACCTTCCCGCTGGATCGATGGAACGGTATCTCAGGGTCTGGCCCTTGGTCCCTATGCGAATCTGTGCGTCGATTCATCAGTTTGGACTTCACTTCCTGACGTATTCACAGTCTAAGCTTTCACGGTGGCCCACGGACGTGTCTCGGGTAAGCAATCCAAACCCTTCAGATCTACGTCCGATTATAACGCCTACATACCGTGCTCCCAGATGGCGTTTTGCGTGAGTAACAGTGGCTCTCTTGGCGATTATGCTTACGGCGCCGTAGAATCTCAGAAATGCAGGTGTTCTTCTCCGAATCGGTGGCCAAATTCGCCTTTGCCCTTCCCGAGGAGGGTGCGGCTCGGTCTCGCTTCGCCAGTTCCCTCATGCCCGTCCTTGTGAACGGGAAAAAGGGTGTTCTGTTGCGAGTTGCACGAATTGAATGAGTGAACAACCTAAATGAGCTATTTGTAATTGTATGTAACCAGGGCTCCGCTTGCAATAGTCATTTAGTTTTCAACCGCGGAGGGCCCGGACCCCCGGATTGGGTCACAAAGAGAGCCGGGAGATTATTGAATTCTGAATCAACTCGTGTTCCCAGTCTTACCTTGAAGGAGGTAAGGAGTATAATAATGGTATTTCCGTAAAGATCGTTGTCTGTGATCTTCATGACCATGAAACTATTTCAGGCGGGAGGCTCCCAGCGCCGCCGCAACTTCTGTCGTGAAGACCGGGAAATTGGTGCCGTTGGTAAACCCCTTTGATAAGAAGATTCCAGCGTAGTTTGAGATCATGATCCTTTCGGACTTACGCAAACAATCCTGGCTTCAGCTATAGTCGTGGTTCAGTTGTTGGTCAAATGACTCCGATTAAGGGAAGCAGAGTACGCACTATCGGCATTTTTGCCTGAGAAATCGCCGGGTTCAACCAAGGCCTCGACGAAAGTCAGGCCTGCCTCTATAGCGGGTGGCCAAGTGGAGCAGGTATCTGTGAAGCTAGAAACAATGGTTGAGCAGCCGTGCTTGGGATATTCTGTGGGAAGATGGCGCGGACTCCCCGCTAAAGTACGTGTTGAGCTCTCACATGTCAGTCGCCTGCACCTGACATGATAGATAGAGGCTATATTCACTATTTGAAACAGTTCTGGTGTAGATATGAGCCATAGAAATGGTCAGAACACCTACTTCCGACCGAGTGGAAAGCGTCAAAACTGGGGCTGTGAGATGATCGAGTGTTCTGCAACTCAGAAAAACGTCGGAGCAGGCCAAATTAAGATCCAGGCTACTTACAGCCGTTTGCAGAGTTAATGGCACTTTCTAAAAATAGTTTAAAGAAAGCAATTTAAATGCCGCAGATTGTCTTGCTTGTTTCTCAATCATTTCCCCACCGACTCCTTTGTACGTAGGCGCGTTCGAAAGCGGCGAGGCGGGGCTTTCGAACAGTACCCTACTTGCCGAAACGATTACCCGATTTAGAAGTCGGAAAACTTGGCATGTTCACAATCTACCGAAACTTCAATCGACTGTCACTCACTCAATTCTCGAGCGATATATATTGTTAAGGACTCATTTGGAAGTTAGAGGTAAGGCAAAGCTCTAGGGTATATGACATAATGCTTTTAAATGAAAACCACCTGCCAGGAATGACCTTTCAGTAGCTGTGATTAGTTTCTTTCTTGCAGGTGCGGATCAGGTGTGTTTCATTTTTTCTTACCATGCCTGTGGTTGCCATCATTCCCGCTTTCAGAACCATCTAGAATCAAGTGGAATGATTCAAAATTGACGGAGAAAAATGTTCTAATGTGTCGGGTTGAAACCAAACCACCCCGATTGTTAGACTTCCAAATTAGGTAATCGTTTCAGCGAGTAGGATGTGGTTCGAAAGCCCTGCTTCACCGCTTTCGAACGCGCCTACTTACAAAGGATTCGGTGGGGAAATGATTGAGAAACAAGCAAGACAATCTGCGGCATTTAAATTGCTTTCTTTAAACTATTTTTAGAAAGTGCCATTAACTCTGCAAACGGCTGTAATAGGAAGTATTGATTGAGACGTACCTGAATGACCACCTCCATCCCAAGGTGCTGGCAGCTCCTTCAAAAAATTTGACTATTATCGAGACCGAAATTGGGTGATTTGAGATAATGGTCTGCAGAGCAATGAGAAATTAATTGCTGAACCTTTAGGTTTGGCTACTGACACGCTAACCGACCGTCCAAGCGCGAGCAAACCTGAAACTGGTAAGCGGCACTAGAAAGGACGGAAAGATATGTATAAGCGAGTGAACAACCAAATCCGGCACCGTGACTGGTAACCGAGCGGCCTAGCGAGCTGAACTGATGGAAGACGAGTAGGATAGACGTGAACGGCAAGCGGAGAGCGAGAACGACAGCGAGAACGGAGATGATGCGATTCCTAAGTTGAGTACAAGTCGTGGGGGAAAAACGAACTGAATATATTACAGAATGACTCGAGCACTTATAGAGAAAAGTAGGGGAGTACACAAAAAGGTAAGTCGTACAATAAATAATACCTATTACAGATTTGGGGACCTTCAGTCGTATATAGTCCAAAAAATTAATACAGACAAGGAAAGGAGATAAGAATCAAGATGGAAATCAAGACGAGTGCACAATTGCACTAGACCGATTGAAGTAAAGCCATTCTGGGGGCTCGAATCGAGGGTCAGAACTGGAGAGATATACCAGAAAAGGGTTTGTTGTACAAGATAAATGGAGCGGAATTGAAGTCAGAGGAAAGACCAATAAGGAAATATTGGAGTTGGTACACGATCTGGTGCTCGATGGTAAGCGGTGAACGGCGGGGAAGTGAATCTGGATGGACTGGGGGCGATTCCGTCGGTCTGGAGCAAAAGGGGGAAGATTTGAGCAGATTGAAAATTAGCAGAAGTGATTGAAACGGCTTTAGCATGCTGCCAAGCTCGTCATCTCCTCCCGACTGAAAAAGTGACCGTCCTCGGTCACTAGCCAACTTGAGAACGAAATGGGGGCGAAGAAAAATAATGGAAAAGAAGGGCTCAGTATATCATCACAGCCCAAGCTCCGAAGAGCTGCGCAATCATCGGCGAACGCTCTTGCGACTTGTATAAGTTTGAAAAATTAGGTGAGCTCCTCCCGACTGAAATCCTGACCATAGGAGTCTAGGACTCGTCATCCGGGGTTGGGGAGGCTCGGTTCGCTCAAATTCGAGCTCTTCTGGATCAGTCAAAGTTGACTGCTCGAGTTCACGAAGGCGTTCCGTGTCGATGTCGATAAAATCATGGAGTGGAGGGAGGGGAATGGAAACACGTGCAAAATACGGGATGACGCGGTAAGCTGCGATTGGCCGATGGAATACTGCGCCGTCGAGTTCGCAGAGGATGTAGGCGCCGCCGAGGTTACGAGAAATGACTATGAGGGGGCCGAGGTACCTTTTCCGCATCTTCTTACTGAGCGATTTTTCTATAGCCGTGTTTCGCATAAGGACGAGGTCTCCTCGTTTGAAACCATAGTCACGAATCGTGGATGTGTGCTCGCGTTCAAAGCGAGCTGCTGCGTGCAACCGTGCCTTATACACGTCCGAATGAAGTTGAGATAAATGCTCGCGGCGTTTCTGGAGCGCAATGGCTCGGCAGGCGATGAGCTCGGTGGTGGATAGTACAGACTCGGGGGGGAGGAAGAAGGTAGGTCGCCTCTGATATGTCGAGAGGGAGGAGTGGATGCGTACCCGTTACGGCGAAGTAGGGTGAACAACCCATTCGTCTCCGGACCGTGACACGATCTGCCCAAAATACGGAATATGTCGCAGTGTGCCATCGACTTTGGTCGCCATCTGCTGCCTTGAAAAGGCTCTCGCGGACGTCAAAGTGCGGGCGTTCAACTAGGCCGTTTGCACGGGAGTTATACCCTGAGATTCGAATATGTTTGACGTGATATTTCGACTCCAGGTACGCGAGGGCCTTCAAAAATGGTGTCCCGTTGTCAGTGACGATTTCGACTAAGGTGCCCCAGCGACAGATTATATCTTGGAATATCCAGTCCCCAATAGAATTGGCCGTTTCACGACGGAGCATGCGGAATTCTGGGTAATGGGTGAGTGAGCAACGGCCTTGTACGACGTATTTAAAGCCGCCACTCGAGGGCATATGCATGGTGTCCATATAAACCTTCGCAAAGATGGGTGCTGGAACAGCAACGGTTGGGGGAATGAGAATTTTACGAGTTTGTCGCAGCTGACAGAGATGACAGGTGTGAATCCACCAGGTGATGTCGTTGGCCATGTATGGCCACCAGAATCGTTCGGATAGGAGGGCGCGAGTCGCATAAAAGCCCTTGTGACCTACATCATCATGCGCTGAGCGGAGAATAAACAATCGGCGGTGAGTTGGCACAACGAGTTTATGGCGTGACTGCGGGTCCTTGCGCCACAGTTGAGTATCCGCAAGGTAAAATTCCATACAGTATCGAACGAACGACTGGTATTGTTCGTCAGACATATCACGGGGTCGCTCCAAATTATTGTGCCAAATGCGGACCAAATCTATGCGGGTGTCTGCGAGTCGAGCTGAGTCGGTGCGTGGAACAATGTCGTAAGACAGGGAAGGCGGAGGGTCCTGGTTATCAGGTGCTATATCTGCAGCAAAAATGGCAACTGTATGCTGGGGGCGAACAACATAGGGCGAGTCGTTGATCATGTGCATAAACCCGTGCACCTGGTCAAGCCAATCTTCAAAACCGTCGTCCGGTTCTGGTTCATCACCAGGCTGTGCAGGGCGACGTGAGAGACCGTCAGGGCCATGTAAAATGCCGGGAACATGGACAATGGTGAAATGGAATGTGAGAATAGCTAAAATCCAACGATTTATGCTGGCACTGGGTGCGAGGTCGGGGTTGGCAAGCATGCCCTTGACGTAACGGGCGTCAAGTTCAACCACAAGGTTTCGAAGACCAATGAGATACGTTTTCCATGAGCGCAAGGCACGGAAAAGTCCGTAGAGTTCGAGTTTTGGCTGGCTAAAACGGGCCTCGCGGTCGTTCAAAGTAATCGACCCGAAACGGGCATAGTAACGGCGAGCAAGGTTGTCTGGATCGCACTGTGCGAGAAGAAATCCAACAGCAATGGGAGATGTGTCAACACCTAAAATGACTGGTGCACTAGAATTATAAACCAAAGGGCGAAGGGCAGAAGAGGTTAAGAGGGCCTGTTTCAAATCTTCTTGAGCTGCAATCTGTGCGGGACCGAATATGAATGGCATGTGCTTGCGAGTGAGGAGTGTGAGGGCGTGGGAGCGATGTGCAAAGTTGCGAATGAAGATACGGACGACGCCAATGGTGCCAAGAAATGCGCGGACCTCCGAAAGGTCTTTACATGGTCCCCAATTGACGATTTTAGCGACACGTTTTGGATCTGGAATACGGCCTGCTGGGGTGCAGACGTGACCAACGACTATGATCGTTTCGGCACAGAGTATGAGTTTTTAAACCAGAAAAAGTACCGCCGCAATATTTCATGCGCTGTACAATGCGGTTCAAATTGTTGAAATGTTCCCAAATAAAACGGCGAATGCCATTGTTCTCGGGAATAGTTTCGTATGAGCCGTCCTCCTGCTGGTATCTGGAGGCTGGACCACGACCAGGAATGTCGTCAATATAGGGAATGGTGTATTCGGGTATTTCAGGCTGTAAAATGAAAGTGACGTCGTCATGAAAAATTGGAACGGAATTTGTCCAACCCATGGGTAAGGTAACGAGTCGGAGAGCGCCATAGGGAGTTTGGAAAGTGGTGAAATCACGGGAGGAAGGGGAAAGCAAACGCTCATCGTAGCCCACATAGAGATCGAGCATAGCACCACAGGCACGGCCTGCAAAATGCTCGGCTAGTTGGTCGGTGAATGGAGTTACGCCTGAATGTTGAATTGTGACGGCATTAAGAGGTTCAAGAGAATGCACAAGACGGAGGCTTGTGCCGTCTTTCTTGACTACGCAAAACCACCGAGAGCGGTATGATGAGTTTGACGGCTCGTAGACACCAGCCTCGATTTTAGTCCGAATAATTTTGCACACCTCGTCGTAAATCCCAGGAGGAATGGGGATATTACGTTGAATCCAAGGCATATGGGGCATGACGGGAATGTCGATGGGAGGGAAGAAGTCTGTGCGGAAACGGCCGCGCTCTGAATCCTGCCAAGCAAAAGCTCCGTTGTGCAAGCACATGAAGTCGTGCATCAATGCGCGTTCTGCGGGCCACAGGAAGTCGCCAGAATGTGCGGCATCCAATAGATCACGGCGCTCGGCGGTATAACGACCTGTTGGAACGAAGGGTAGGGGATTCGGGTTGAGCTTTGGCATGTCAGCCAATGGGTCACCATGAATGTGGCGTTCAATGCGAAACTTGTCGGGAAGAGTACCGAGAACAGGACGAATTTTCTGAGAAACTGGTTTATATCTCTTCTTAGCAAAAACTTCAACAAGCGGCGGAAGAGCAGATGTAGAATGAGGCGATGGAGTCGAGTTGGAATTAGAGACGGAAAATATAGGAATTGAATTTGAACCATGAGTTGTATCATGGACTGGGGGATGTGTCGGTTGCGCGACAATGTGAGAATAGAGAACTGTGACCGTGTCATGTCCTAAATTGGTACATGCTGAAAGATAGGTGTGCTGGAGTTGGGCGAGGTTGTCTGGTTCGAGTGCCGATGTTGCCTTAATAATGAATTCGCCGGGGTTGTTTGGGTCTCGTACAATGACGAGCGCAAGCTCTCCTTGATCGCAGATCAATTCCTCGAGCTGGGAAAACCCTGGGAGCGATGGCGAGGAGGGCCGCGAGGAACCGTTGGAACTGTAGCCAGTCTGCCGGAGTTAGGATCGCAAATTGTAATGGTCTGATCCTCGTTCGCAAAGTTTCGGACCACACTCTGAGTAAGTACGTCGAAAGGACGCCCAAGAAGGACATCATAGGCTGGGTTGCGAACGACATGAACCTGTAAATACAGGGTGATGTCACCAATGCGGGAATGGGACGTTCCGAGCGAGTCCCAGTGACGGCGTGATGGCTCCGTTGGCCGATTGCATGCGCAGGACAACGCGGGGGTCGTAAGTAAGAGCTAATTCGTGACAAATAGCCTCTGACATAGCATTGATTTGGGAGCCGCCGTCCACAATACATTCAACCTGCTCACGATTGTCGATGATCGGCAGGATGGAACGGATGGCAGACGACTCCATGGAGACAATGAGGTCGTCTGGAACAGAGCCGGTGTCGTAGTAGACAGAATATGGGTCTGGAACTATAAAACCACCAGCCGGCAAGTTGGACTGGGCGGACTGCACATAGGAAGCCGGCAACGAATCAAACATCGCAGTGATTTGGGCATCTCGGGCGCGCTGTTGCTCGAGAGTATCTAATTCATCCACAAATGGAAGGGGATCGCTGATACCGTGAAAGAACTGTTGGATAGAGTCACGCGCATTTTTATTGTCTTTGGGTGGAAGACGCCGGGAAGTAGTCGCTTCACGCATGTGAGCACGAACCTCGGGTGCAATGGATAAGAGTTGGCGTTGTGTTATCGTGACAGGAGAGTCAAGCGACGCATCAAAGACAGCAGTCGCATCTTTCTCGTTGTATACTGGGGCGCTGGTGCGATAGGCAGGTCCAGATGGTTTTGGCGGGGGAATGCCAAAGTTGCGCTCCTTTGGTGGAGCATACGCGGCGTCACGGGCATCAGAAAATGGATGTTGAGGGGCTTTAGGCGCTGGAGTAACGGTTGCTTTGGCAGGGGGTGCAACATCAGCAGCAGCGGGGGCTTTGGGAGAGGCAGCAGCACGAGTATTGGGCGGAGGAATAGTTCTCTCCGGCTCCTCATCGCGATTATTGGCTTCCAAGGCACGTTTTGCCTGGCTACGAGTGCGGATGGCATTAATTTCCATCTCCAACATCTGGATGCGATCTTCTGCTGAGAGGGTAAAGGTACGCTGTGCAGGGGCAGGGGAATAGGCAGGGTTCGCGGAAAGGTGATCCACGGCGACCTCGACGAGCAACTGCGCCGTTGCAAGCTGTCCAGGATTTTGCCTGTGCCATTCTTCAATGCGTGTACGCAGATCCTTGCCCTGGATCGTTCGAGGGACAAAGGCTCCGCTGGGAAGAACGACACGGCCATCCGTGTTACGCCGGCATTTACCAGCACGTATATCCTCGAGGACGCGCTGGCATTGGTTGATAAAATGGTCAAGATCACTGCAGTATCCACAGCCATCAGAACGAGGCTTTTTAGGACTGCTCGATGCAGCTCCAGTTGAACTGGAATTGTTCTGCGTGGCGAGAACCTTGATGAGTTCAGCAACAGTGCCGACCAACGCGGCGATGCCAGGGTCTGGCTTCACCTCAATGGGGGCGGGAAGCGTGATGGAAGAGGGCGCGACTGAGGCTACAAGCGCCGCAGAGGTGCCGCCACCAGCGATTACGAACTCGGCGGCCTCGAGAAGGTCGGTAAGTGCATATGGATCCTCGGGATGATTGTCAGGGCGTTTAATCTGCAAACGCTGTTTTACTTCAAGCGCAAAGGAGGCCGGCTGCATGGCCCGGAAGAAAGGACCGACTCTGCTCCGCTGCAGAGAGACGGCCTTTGCCGACCAGGTAAGTAGTGATACGGAGAAATTGGCGGTAAAAGGTGGTGAGGTCTTCTTTGGATAAAATTCCAGTGCGAGCATACTGACCAATGAGCGCGTCAAGGTCACTAAGCCCAAAACGACGGTCTTCGTCGTTTCCTGCATAGAGCTTCAAGACGGCCGCTTTAAATTCAGCGTAAGATTTAGCAGCATCGGCAAAGCTAGTAAGTGCCTCCCAGATTTCCTGATCCTCGACAGGAAGGAATCTGGTTGCATGCTTCTTGCGCTCGGTGTTATCCGTCACAGCAGAGCGGTCAAACAAGAATTCGAGGTCGGTAAAATAACGACGAAGTTCGTGAGGTTTTTGAGAATCGAACTGCGGAGCATTTCGATCTCCGCGAGCAGGCATAGACGGAGGAGGAGCTGGATTAGTCATGACAATATTGTGGGAAGAACTGATGTTTATGGGAGTTGGAGGATCGTCGAATAACCAAGCTAAAGTTGGCGAATTGGGCGAATGGGGTGAGAGATTGGTGTGGTGAGCGAGGTCGGCTGGAACGATGTCAAAAAGATCGCCAGATGACGATCCAGAGCCGTGGTACGGAGAAGTGTCAAGAAGGTCTGCAGGATTCTGCAAAGAGGCGATAAATTCAAGACGTAGGTCGCGGCGGCGGCTGATATCGGATTGCGGCCGCTGGCTACGAGAGGAACTAGGATCAATGATTGAAGTCCCTCGCGGTGGGCTCCAAAATGACACGCTAACCGACCGTCCAAGCGCGAGCAAACCTGAAACTGGTAAGCGGCACTAGAAAGGACGGAAAGATATGTATAAGCGAGTGAACAACCAAATCCGGCACCGTGACTGGTAACCGAGCGGCCTAGCGAGCTGAACTGATGGAAGACGAGTAGGATAGACGTGAACGGCAAGCGGAGAGCGAGAACGACAGCGAGAACGGAGATGATGCGATTCCTAAGTTGAGTACAAGTCGTGGGGGAAAAACGAACTGAATATATTACAGAATGACTCGAGCACTTATAGAGAAAAGTAGGGGAGTACACAAAAAGGTAAGTCGTACAATAAATAATACCTATTACAGATTTGGGGACCTTCAGTCGTATATAGTCCAAAAAATTAATACAGACAAGGAAAGGAGATAAGAATCAAGATGGAAATCAAGACGAGTGCACAATTGCACTAGACCGATTGAAGTAAAGCCATTCTGGGGGCTCGAATCGAGGGTCAGAACTGGAGAGATATACCAGAAAAGGGTTTGTTGTACAAGATAAATGGAGCGGAATTGAAGTCAGAGGAAAGACCAATAAGGAAATATTGGAGTTGGTACACGATCTGGTGCTCGATGGTAAGCGGTGAACGGCGGGGAAGTGAATCTGGATGGACTGGGGGCGATTCCGTCGGTCTGGAGCAAAAGGGGGAAGATTTGAGCAGATTGAAAATTAGCAGAAGTGATTGAAACGGCTTTAGCATGCTGCCAAGCTCGTCACTACCCAAGAGAAGATGGACTTCGATCTATTTTGCTACAAATACAAACAACATTTCATCAGCAACAATTGGTCATCATGAAAATGAAAAGAAAATTGAGCAAAAATTATTCTGTTGAGAATATTCAAATCTCCGGCTCTCAGATCTTTTATCATATTAAAATGCGCATTAACGTCCCATTAATCAGTGTTATACACCAACTGCAAGTATTTCTGGACCAAGTTATAATTCTTGTGATTAGTCATTTCTGCTTCCAAATGGCCCGCTTTGTCATTTCTGCTTTGTGTATCAGTCCGAAATGGATTTTGTGTGAGCAAACAACACTGTCTGATGCATCTGAGGAACAATTTTTGTTAAAAGACAAGATTCAGAGCCAGAAAGCTTGTCAAAACTGTTACTTATCCAGTAGAATATTGCAGAAGATCAGTAATAATATTGCTTGTGCATCTCGGTTATTCTCATTCAACTTAAAGCATTCTGCCTCACGAACACTGCTAGGTTGAGCCAATAGAAAATCTCAGTGTCATATTTGTTCTTGATTTTTAAAAAAAATGTGTGTATTCCTGTCAGTCAAAACCCTCTTGTTGGCCTTGATACCGTAGGCCCCGTTGTGAGTTCCTTTCTAGTTTAGATCTATATTCATGCTACTTGGGTCTGGAGATCAAAAAGAATTGGAAGGTAAATGAATGCAGAGAATGAAAACTCATCTTTGAATTGCCGCTGCTAGAAGATACAGCTTGACTGGTTGACTTTCCATAAGATTAAATTAATTTCTGGAGAATATCTAGGGGTGCCAGCAATGCCGTTATGACAATCTACACCTATAATCTATTCGCTTGGGCTTCCCATAATGAATAGCTGAGAATAGATCATCTTAGATATATATTTCTTTGTTGACTGTCACAGCGCTGTCTAAACAACAACAATCAATGTGTCTCAATTCTTTCAATGTGTCCACCTTCATCCACAATGGATCTTGACATGTCATTTCTGCACCATCAACTTGAAGACATCGACGAGGACGAAATAGAAGATGGACCACTCATGGCCGGAACCATGATGGCTGTGATGGTATTCGGGGCTATTGAGGTGCATAGGCTGTGCATGGAGCGGTGAAAACCGAGCCGATTGTACCTGTGTCATCCTCAATTGACCGTCATTGCTGTGAGCCAATGGGTGTGGGTGGGGGGTACAAAAAGGCAGAAGGCAGACCAGTGATGTCCGTGACATCAGTGACACGCAGCCCAAAGCGGCAACACAGATGGACGAGAACAACAAAGACCATGTATTCAAGAGTAAGAAATTCTAAAGAGGGGGTAGGGACACCCCCTCCAGATTATAATTTAATTAAGCTTTAGAAGAGGGTTGAAAAAATTCCAAGTGAGATCTGAGCCCGATGGGGTCCTGACAGCTCTCGGCAAAGTGACTGAAATTATTCCCCAGCATAAATCTAATCTTATGGAGAGTCACCCACTGCTATTGTCCATGATTGGCATCCACATAAATTCCATCTCAAGAAAGATACAGTCTCAAGATATTCATTTCTGTTCAAATCGGCAAGGACATTGGGTGCAGATACAAAATATAACCTTCAGCAATATCAATAGATGGCTGGCCCAGTTTATGAAGAGAAGATGATTCAAAGAGATACACCAAGGTGTCCAGCAAATATTATTGACAAGTCAATCTATTCTACTAATTACACTGCATACATTGTCTCCAGATTGAGTGGGATACTCTGAAATTTGGGCCTAGGAATCATTTTTGCTGGCCCAAGATTCTCTGATGTACCTGTGATAGAATAAAAAAAATTTCAGGGAACCTTTACAGGAAATGAAATGTCAGATATTTTTTGACCGAGTCCAAGGTGCCTGGGAAAAATGCTGCAAAGTCGGCCATATATTTTTGTGAACTTATCATGCCCTGTATAATTATCATCCTACCTAAAGGTTCAGCTCCTGCCTCATAGAGACCCAATCCCATGTCATAAATTAAATCTCAAAATACCTTTGAGAATGAAGGATGGTATAGTAAAAAGTCCTGTGTACGGTTCCAGATTAATATCATGTACCGCGACGGTGGCCAGCATGACTGACCTAGAAAACCAGTCGTGCTTTCCTGAATGGCTTAAGAATGGTAGCTCAGCCCATTGCCACCCAGAAGCATTACAGAGAGAGGACCGGCATCAGGGGATCAGAACGAGCCCCCAAAGTCGTGGGTCAGTGAAGAAATGGCAGAGAAATGGCGATCGCAAGCGAGGCGAGCGGTCTGACGTCATGAAAATGATCTACCCATCGCTTCGGATCCCGATCCGCGTTGCCGTAGCTTTCGATCAATCCAGTATTTTTGGGTCTGAACATTTGTTCGAGGTCGCACTCTGTTTGTGCGTTATTCCTAGTCATAATTATCAAGTCCTAGCTCTGTAGCTCTCAAGTGGCCAACTAGGTAGGGTGGCCAAGTACCTGGTCCGAAACAGTACATATCAATATCAATAAGAATCAAGTCGATGGACGGTCCGAAAACGCCTATTATCACGTCCTGCCAACGCCTCGTCAAAATAGGCCAGTCGCTATCTGTCACCTCGTTGTGAGTTGTGATTCAATGTGCGCAAGCGCTTCAATTGACCGTGCACTAAGTGGAGACATCGGACTAAAGAAATCCTGTTAAGGATGAAATTCTATATTCCAGTTGACTGGGAATGGGGAAATGAAAAGAATTTAAATGAAATCGTACCGTCAAGGCAGTTGAAATTCAAATGAATGCGAGCTCAGATGGATAATCCATACCAAATATGATGGTTCTGTGGTCGAGCGGATATGAACGAATGTCGATTAACTTGACTCAATGAGAAACAAGGCGGACCTCGCCTCTCGAGATATCGGCTTGAAACACAAAGCCCACGCCTATGTTCTTGGAGGACGGGCCTAGCACGAGGATGAGTGATGTTGAACTGGAAGAAGGATTTAAGATGGGCAAACTGAACTTGAGGTCATTCAGAAGCCAAGGAGCGAAAAAAATCATATCATGAAGGAGATGTCTGAAAGCTCTGGATGGTCCCGTGCTCTCTGTGTGGGTTGGATGTTTGATTGAATCGACCCAGAAATAGCGCAGACGAAGAATGAACCAAGGTTTCCGCCCTAGATCCTGCGCATTTGAGAAGGTAAAAGAAGTTGTAGTACTGGTGTTGCAGACCAAATATCTGTGTGGATCCCCATACCGTATATGTAGACTCCGGAGATTGAGAAGAGGACCTAAGAACAATAGAGGAAGACGTGTGCGTACTCGAGGATCGCAAGATACGGGCACGAGGAATAGTCATCAAAAGTGAAAATCCACACCAGATACTAGGAGGGATGGAGATATTTTGAGCCAGAAAGAAATTCCACGCCCAAGGCGACGCCACAATAGAGTTAAGAAACGGGACACAAGGTGTTCAGTAGCACGCGGAAATTTCAAGGGAGGGGCATCATATCTATCTGAGTGGCCCAGGGTATATGATTCCCAGAGATATAGAGACTGGTCACTTTCTGCATAAAGGCATAGTGGAAGATGTGAAGCGCAGAGGCTGACCGAAATCGTGGCGGGAAGGAAGGAGCGGAGTGGCTGTGTCGACGGATCAAATTGCCGAATCTTCTTGCTTTTGATCCACGACTATCGATATCGCTCTCGTTGAATTTCACCCGCCACGAAGTCTAGCGCCATGTCCCGCGTTCCTCCCGCTGCCAAATTTCTCCCTGGGAAGAGTAATGCAGCATTGCCGAGTGTGGTGAGTTGTCTCCGGTCTTCGATTCAATTTCGAGAGGAGCGATCTAATCCTTCTGTGCGCAGGCTCGGGAGATTTAAAGATCGCTTCTCGGATTCTGACTCTGCCCTCTGCCCTCGGCTACTCGCACAAGGCGTCGGTGTTCTTTGGTCTGGTAGTTAACAGGTTCTTAAAGGTGCATTCACGCTTCTCTCTCCGTCTCCCTGACCTTTATTTCTCTCCAGTACTAACACTGGTGCTTGGTAAGCATACCTTGTTCATGGTGTGGGCGTATATTCTCTGTCTTTATTCGGAGGCGCGGGTGCGGGAGGGTATCAAAAAGCGGGCCTCGACCCCGAGCAGCACGACTTTGCGAGCGCTTGATAAGGGCGGCCAGACAGGGAGAAGATCGACCCGGGCCGTTGGCAGTGGCATTATCGGAATCAGGTCGCGATTCTGGCAGATGGGCCAGGGAGTGTCGGTGTTATGCCGAGTAGTGAGTGTCGCTTCGTCTTCCTCTTTGTCTTTCTTTTTTTGGCTTGTTTGTTGGAGAGTCGCAGAGCGCGAATCTGTGCGGATGGAGAGGATTATTGGCCTCTGTCTGTGCGAAGTGGCCTCAGGCTTGCGTTCGTGCTACTCCAAGGGGACGCTCAGCCTTTGCTTCTGTCCACGCCCGATGTGCCTGGATGCTTGCGGGCAATGACGACGATGGGCAGCCGATGGGAGACCGCTGTCTACGTTGCACGCTGGATCAGGGTAGCGTGTTGGACGTCCTCTGCCCCTCGTCCCTAGTCCTCTCTTTCATTTGTCGATTTGTTATTTTTTATTCAAATTATTGACATCTCCCGCAGCCACCGGCAATTACCCCCAACGCGAAGCACTCCGACGCAGCCACTCTCTCCTCGCCCGCGAAGATATACACGAGTCCGGCCTCGCTCTATTTAAGCACGGCGCCACCCTGTGTCGAAAACGCTCCTCCGCTGCCATCCCGCCCAACCCGTCGTTCCCGACGTCTTCCACCGCACCCAAAGTGAAATCCAAGGACGGCTGCCTCGGCCACTACGTTGTTAGCCCCAAAGGCCCGTGGATTCTGTACTGCTATCTCATCACCTTCCTCGTCCCCCTGGCCCTCATGCGCGCTTGCGGCCTCCGCACACCTGAACAACAACGCGCGCGGCGCGAAACGATTGGCCTTATCTCGCTCATCCTCACCCTCATGGCCGTCGTCGGCCCCATCACCTTGGTCCGACCCAGGCCGTCTGCGGCACCCCCGCCGAACCGCTTCCACGGCGGCGCCATTGGTGACTCGTTCATTGGCAAGGGCTCCGTCGTCATCAACGGCTACGACCATGATTTCGGCAACTTCCACCACCCTGCTGCAGGGAGCGTCTTTGATGGGACGACGGACCCGCTGTTTGTGGGCAACTGGAGGATCACGGGGAATGATATCAGTTTTATGTTTCAGAAGACAAACCAGAAGTGTCTGCGGGTGGTGAAGAACGCGAATGGGATTAGTATCATGGGCAAGGGGGAGGCGATGGATTGGTATTTCCCGTAATGTCATGTCCCAGTATGGTGGGGGGTACGTCTTTTCTCTTCTTCACCTTTACTAGTGTTGACGAGTTACTATTCTAGAGCGCCGACCGGACCCAACAGCTCTCAAGGCGGCGACGGCGCCATGCGACGAACTACAACGTTCCCATGTCGTGCCACGTTAACCAAAACGGTCTCGGGAAGCAGCAGCTTGCGGGGATGAGAGCGCAGGGGCAGGTTTATTATACCTGGGATGATGTGAGTATTTCTTTCGTCATGTCTTTTTGTCGGCGACCATCTCCCTTCGCTATCGCGGACAGAGGGGATCGTCCTCACGCATCGCTCTTCGCTTTGCGTGGGGTCCTTGGGAGTTTAGAGCGGATGCTGACAGATTTTTCTTTGATAGTTACGCAATCCGGCAAGGGATTTGGCTGTATTCTAGAGGTGAGTGTCATATCATTCATTTTCATGCGTTCTTCTGGTTCTCGTTATCATTTGTGGTGCGGGACGTACGTGCGTGCAACGTCGTGGTCATAATGGACGTGGGTGGATGCAGACGTGGACGTCGTGCAAGAGGAAGGAGTGGGAGCTGGGTGTGTGTTTCCGCACAGGTTGAGAGAAGGAAACAGCGTGTAGGCGCTTGTATGGTTGTCGCACGTGGCTGTGGACGCGAAGACCAGATGATGGTGTCTCGGGCATGGGGGGTGACGATCGGGATTGTACGACGTGCGTTTCGGGTGTGGGGGCTTCCAGGGAGGGAAGTCGTCGAGGTTCACTTCACCTTTGCCTCTCGGGCGTTCTCGTTGAAGACGATAAGCGCGTCCTGTCGTGTCCTTCTCTTTACTTCTCTGCTTGTTTCAAAGATAATGTACTCACAGTCGCCCTCAGCTCCGTGCTCGACCTCTCCCTCCGCTGGCTCGACCCCACCCAAATCGCCATCCCGTCCCCCTTTACCTTCATGGCCGCCTATAACTTGTAAGAATATGGGGTCCAAAAGGGTGGGTGGGAAGCAAGAAAGTATGATATTCATGCTCTTTTGAGCCCTTATATACCCTGGAGAACAATGTACCTAAAGAAATACAAATATATGATGTAGAACAATGGTATCCAAGAACTAGAGTTTCAGACCAGCTGAAACTATGCAACACCATATCAACGGGCTGTGCATCTCCACGTACAACGTGTCCATATACGTGTCTGTGTATGTGTCGGCTTGTTTATCCAACATAACTCTCAAAGGGCGCACACCGACATGACCATGCAGCTCATGCTGTGCAACAAAATGGATCTGGGCCACTGCCTCCAAGACTTTATCACCGTCGGCTACATCGACACCAACTCCATGAGCTGCGTCGCCTCCCAAGTCTTCCTCTACATCTCCCTCATCTTCATTGTCGGCATCGTCCTCATCCGCTTCGCCATGGCCGAGGGGGACGGCGTGGGCAGCGTAGTCACGCGTTGGGCGTGGGCAACTGTGCGTGCAACCAATCACTCCCAGGGAGCCTTGGGCGATGTCCCTTGCTGTCGAGTCGCGGCCGGCGGGGAGTCGGGAACCATTCCGTTCTCCTTCCTCTTCACCCTCCCCTCTCTGGCTCAAAGTCGACCTGATACCCGGTCCATCACATAGAAGTTAGACCTCGGAAATGGATCACTGCGATGGGTGCTATGGTACGAATTGGATCATATCAGCATGCTTGGTTTCTATCAGTTGGCTCAGACGCTTCGATGCGTCTTTGCTCTCTTTATTTGCAGCGCTCCAAATCCCTGAATTCGCAATGCGCCGCGGATTCGCCATATTGGCCGGCAAAGCGGTATTCACCGTTGCTCATTGATTTTCTGTGATACCTTCTGCATTCAAATAGAAGCAACGACTGGAATGGACCATCGACGGCGGGAGCTATCGTGTGAACCTGAATCCCACCATCGAGTTCGGGTGGGTATGTTTACCTCTTCCTCATTAAATCTCTTTCTAAACCCGAACTGAAATACTCTCAGAAGATTGTCCTCCCGCTTAAATGATCAGCCTCATGATCGACTCGCACCGTAATATCTTCTTCATAAAGCACTGGTTCTGTCAATCTGCTCTCGCCACTTTCTCTCTTTCCCCCATGCAACCTAGCCGCTCGGGCATAATAGCGTCGGATTGTAATTGTGGCAAAAATCTAACAGAGAACCTTGCCAAGGAACCGTTGCTGCAGCGCGACCCTCCCAGTCCACCGCTATTCCTAGGAGAAAGTAAGTATTGTTAGCATAAATTTCAAGATTTGGATAGAACGCCAGCAAGAATGGTTTAAATACTCCCGATTTCTGAGCTTTTTATCCATAGCGCTGCATCTTTTGCTAGTTGTCATTCACCTCTTGCTGGTCGTTGTGTGGTGGAAGAAACTCGAACACCGATTTGTATTTTCACTCAACAACCAAGCAACTGTATCCTTCCTTGTAACTGCGGTGGCCACATCCCTGGGAACGGCATGTACAACCACTATCCCAAAGAAGTGACGCTAAGTGATTCTTACAGATTTATTATACTGTCCTGGTCTTTTTAGTGCAGACCCTTTCCGTGCGACAGAGCTTGCGCAAGAAGCAGATGCTCACAGCAACCCATGCCACTGCTGTTGCATGGGGGGGACTAGGATCCGCATTTCTGCATGTCTGGAAACAGGTCATGATGGGAGGTTTAACTATGGGTGTCTCCTCCGCATTCCTCTACTTGGGTAACATTTTGGTCCTTCACATCACAACGCCTGCCCTCCTATCCTTACAAACTTTCAATGCGTCACGAGTCGTCCCAGTCATCACGAACTCTCTCCCGGATTTTGATTTCGCCGCTTACAATATGTCCCACGACAAAGAGCGCATAGCTGCATGGTGAGAAGCGTTGTACTGGCTTGAAAATACTGCAACCGACCTGTATTTCTCAGGAGCGATATCCTCACGTATTCTAAAGGCGTGCTCTATTTCCTCCCCTCGATTGTACAACAAGACACGGCCATGGGCTTGCATGATGCGTCATTGTACGATGTTCTTAACTCAAATCTGGGTGTAGGTAACGTCACGGTCGATGCCACGGGGATAAACATTACGTGTGGCTATCCGGCGGGAGCGAAATACACGGAACCTAGTCCACTCCCAGGCACGCTTTACTATTTGAGCGCGGAAACACTAGGTAGAAGCATTCAAACAGTCCTAGAATCTTATCACAATCTTGACAGGACGCCGAGGAATGTTCTATTCCGTGATAGGAATTTCTGTTGACGGCCAATACAATGTGAACGACACAATCTTTTACAGCCCCATTATACCAGTGGTCGATTCAAGCGGTAAAAATGTCTCCCAAAGGTTGACCGCGTGGGATACCGGGCTACACGAATCAATATCAATTTACGCCCTCCGCTGTTCTCAGTCACTCGTGAAGCAAACGGCAGTGGTTGACGCACAATCACAAAAACCAATCTCAATTCAACCCAACCTTCTGAAAACAACTTCAACTTGGGCGCCGTCCCCTCCTCAACCTGCATATAGTTTATCCGACCCCCTGGCAAGGTCGAACCTTTCCTTCATGGATGCAGTTTCGTCTTCCATTTTTTCCTCAACAAGGCACGACTGACCGAACTACTAGTGGCAAGCATGGTATAGGACTGCCCCCAGCGCTACATTGTCATTGAGCAATATAGGCCCCCAACCTTCGGTGGCAGATCTGTGAGGTTTCCGACTCATATCTGTTCAGTCATTGACTCAGCGTAAATTAGCCTGCTGAATAATGAGTTGGGTCTCTTGTCAAGCAATGCTTCACGCCCAAGTCAAATCTCTCTTCACGACTTTGAAAATGCACTCGCTAGAGTTGTTGCATCCATTTTTTGGACTCGTAAGCTTCAAAATACCATGGTGATTTACGCTCATATGTGCACATTAGTTGGTCATACTCGCCCCGCACTTGGATATCAGTTACGAGACAACACTCCCCAATGGTCCCCCAGTCATGATAACATCTCAGTGGCTTTCCGCTTGTCCCAGGGACAGAGCAACGTCACCGAGATATTTACCCAAATAAAATTGGATGTAAGTGGATCTTCAATTGCGCAGACCGAATATTGAGTGGATATACTGTACAGCTGAACATTATTGCGGTATCTCACTGGAATAAACAAATCGATATCACTAATGACTGCTTTTCCAGGTTACTGCAGGGTTAGTGGCAAGCATGATGCTATCTATAATCTCTCTTCAGTTTATACAAACCCGGCGGAATGAGCGGCGAGATGCGTATGATACGCTCATTGAGGGAACGGGAATCCTTCACGCGATCTGGTTATATCGCAACAATCCAAGGCTGGCGAGACAGCTAGAACAAGTGCAATATCCCACAGACGTGAATCTTCAGAAGGCTGGGATGGTGCGTGTCAAACTGATCGACGGATGGTTCCCTACATCAGCAAAGCTGTCCGACACCCCGGACGAGCCTGAAGTTCACGGTAATTGAGCCGAATATCTTCGGTGAGTCAGATTACCATCCTAGCGACCAACCAAATAAAGTAATCCAGATTTCCCGCTTTCCAGGCTTCACTCAGTCTGTGGCTTATACGAGATGTACACGAGATATTTAGTCTCGCACCTATGCTGTTCACTCTGTAAATATGTATATATGTTGAGAGGCTTTCGAGCGACGGATCCAAGATGGAGAAACTCAAGGTGGACAAGGTGCGTTTTTCGGTTGTGTTCATCGGGGTGCGACTAGGTGACTGATTCGCTATCCGCCCACAGGAATTCCTCGATCTGACAGACATACAAAACAGAGATTTCAGATGACTGCAGAAGCCACGAGTTTCCATAACGGACGAATATGAGATGGAATTTCTGGCTGTCGTGGTGTTTTAGCTAGGTTCGAGGCTCGTTAATAATGACGGTACTGAGGTATTTCATTCAAATTGACAGGGGGTGTGACGTGTGACCCGATTTACCTATCCGAAATTTTGCGTGACACCTGCAGTCCCACGGAAAATTTGACTTTTTTTTGCCACTGGGGGGGGAGGCATTTGTAACAGCTTAGAGGTTTGACGAACGGCTCCGTGACACGCGACCTTGACCAAATTTCGACATCGACAGAAAACTGAAAGGGAAAACCCGACGGTCTAGGACTCATTGATCGCACCTGCTATGTAACCATTGAATTCCACCTCAAAAATACAGCCAAACCAGCTTTTATTCCGAGACACCAACGCAGATGCACCACCGGCCTATCAGTGTAATAATAATAACTGAAGAGGAATTCCCCGCGCCTTGCGATAGAATGGGAAAACGATCTCCCCGACGAGTTGCTTGCCATGATAGTCGTTCCAGGCAGTGCGGATGTGCGTAGATGGCACGACCGTTAGCAAGGTGCACAGCTGCCATTTTCCAGTGCATCCGAGCACACAGACGGTGATCCTTCATTGTATCTGGTATCTTGGAATATCCAGGCAAGTTCGCTCCCACTTCTGCCCTCGGTTCTTGAGTCAATTATGCTCTGCACATATGTCCTTTTTTTCTCTCAGTCAATCATTCTTTCAAATTTAAAGTGTATAGGGAACCCCCCTGGACTTCTCATGTGGCAGGTGCATTTTTCTTTGTGGAATCCGGGGGATTCTAATGGAGATTCCACTCTGCTCACCATAGCGAAGACTTGTTTTTTTTTGAGCAGACCTTGTGGGGCTGCAGCACACTCTCATCGGTTACCACTGGCCGAATGTCCAGGACTTGAGCCTTCCCCAGTGTCCCTCCTGTGGTTCAGGGTAGTGACCATAGTCTAGGCTGGACGAGAGTCTACATGGGCCAGAACTTCAAGGTAAACTCCAATCACATTTACGTCAAACTTCGCTGCTACATTTCTGATGGAAATCCGCCATTGTGTGCTCTACATTCCACCCTTCAACTACTCACAGCTCTCCCATTTGTAGGACGACACTGACCGGGATGCACTCATCCTGCATATGCTTGTTGTAGTTTTCATCTGCACCGCTTGCCAGAGAGCAGTCGTCGTTGTTGCTCCAGATATAAAGAATGCAGCTGGAACTGAACTTGCTCAGTTTAATAGACCTGACACTCTATGTGCCTGATTAGATCAATCGTGAAAAATAAAATTTCACTTGTATGCTGTCAGCAACAGCAGGGTTCCGGTTTAAACTGCATTGTGTCCAACAATGGCCCTTGATTTAAACCATGTTGGTTCCAACCATGACTATTTTGCCTATATAACTGGCCTCTAGATGAATAGTTTAAACCATTATGGTTTAAACCAAAGTGGTTCCAACTGTGGTTTAAACCAATGTGGTTCAACCTATGAGCTAAACTCATAGTTAAGGGTTTTAACTGACTTGTACTGATGATCGAGATTGTGATGGACTGTGTGACTTGTCACAGTCACTGTAAGCAAGAACCTGTAAAAGGAAATCAGTATCATGGTACACAATTCTTGGAAGGGAAAACACTTTTTTTGAGGTGTGGAAACTGTTGTATACTTTACAGCTGTTTGGCAAATTGATGACAGTAGCTAAAAAATAAAATGAAACAAACAACTTCAACATGCTGGATTTGCAAGCTCATTATTTGCTCAATTTTGATTCAATGCACATGATTTGGGTTGCATGTGAGAGGTACAAAGCAGCACTTTCAATTTTGTGCCAACACCATGGATGAGTCACAAAATCTAAGAATAATAAAATTCCGATTGCACAGTTTGAACCACATCTTCTGGCTGGCTGTTTTCCATCAATTCTGGACTGACTCTCATGATGATAAGTAATTCTGAAAACCGGAATAGAGGCAATCAGCCTTACTTTATCCAAATGTGTCACACCCTCATACAGATGCATAGGGCAGTTTCCTCTGAAAGATAAAGAAATCTATTGTGTATAGGAATACAAAGGTTCAACTAAAAGGCTTCTTTCCAGCACACTTTGCCTCCAAAATGCCTTCAAAATTGACTGAGAACCATCTGAATTGGTCAAGAATTGACCAAGGAATAAGTGAATGAAACAACTGTGGTAAACTCTTGAGTCAGATGTTCACATGCTGAATTCTTTTAATTTTTGTATTTTATTGGTCAGAGTCAGCGCTGCTTATTCCCATTCAAACACGCTCCAAATCACTAAAATTGAGTCATAAATGACTGAGATGTGGGCTCAGTTAGTCCACAGATCAAAAACTTGCTTTTTTTAAATTTACTTTTGGACACACTGTCAGCAATTTTGCAAAGAGATGTAACAGCCCTTGTGTGATTCAATTGCATAAGATTCAGAAACTTGAAGAAATTTTCTTCATAAGATTGCAATATTTCCAGATCACTTACTGACACCTAAGGAGGCCAACAAAATTGTATTCAACAAGGTATACTGTGCAGATCTGTATGGTAGCAATGTAACATATAATGCCAATCATTTTTGCTGATAAATTTTGCCTTTTATGGTAATTTAGCACAGCTTTTGCACAGCAAATTATCATAAAAGGCTAGCAACAGAGTGTAACACCACCTAGGCCATTGCCTCCATATAGATCTGCACAGTATACTGTACTATTTTGGTCAAATTGACAGGTGGGGGTGATATGTGATGCTTTTTTCAGGTTTGACATTTTGACACTGGCCAAAATTCGGCGTGACACCCCCAAAATATCCTCTCATGTAGGTTGTATATGGAGAACATGTCCTATTACTTTGGCTAATAAGCATATGAAAGTTTCAGTACCATGGCGGGAGACTGATCATTTGATATGTATGTTGGTTGGTTTGCTTTTAACTCCTTGCAGTCTACCTTCATTTTACTCACTTGACTCTTCTCTTCCCACTCAACTTGATATCACAATTTTATGAAGAAATATTCTCCACACAGTTTCCACACCTCAAAAAAAGTGTTTTCCCTTCCAAGAATTGTGTACCATGATACTGATTTCCTTTTACAGGTTCTTACTTACAGTGATGGTGACAAGTCACACAGTCCATCACAATCTTGATCATCAGTACAAGTCAGTTAAAACCCTTAACTATGAGTTTAGCTCATAGGTTGAACCACATTGGTTTGAACCATGGTTGGAACCATCTTGGTTTAGACCATGGTTGGAACCATCTTGGTTTAGACTGTGGTTGGAACCATCTTGGTTTGAACCGCGGTTGGAACTATCTTGGTTTGAACTGTGGTCGGAATCATAATGGTTTAAACTGGAACCCTGCTAGGGTACACACCGTTTCCTTTTCCAGTGTCAAGATCATTTTCGCATTGGCCGCTTTCGAAGAATAGCTCATCCGTGACGCGGGTAACACAAGTCGAGTCGCTGTACGTGGTGAACTGCAACACGGCCGCGGCAACTGGGAGGAGGAGCAACCACGCTGCCAAGCCAGCAAATTTCGACTTGATAGACAGTTGCATTTGGTAGAGATGAGTGAGGATGCTGTGATGTGCGAGAGAATAAAGAACGAGTGAGAGAAAGAGTGGGCATTTCAGTCATATTTATATGTCGAGACGGTTTGCCATAAGTTGCCAGACGGTCCACTCGTCCCTGTTAGAAAAGTGGAGCTTACAGGTCCCAATACAGGCTAGGTAGAGAAACGATATTTGTCGTTACTCCACTATGACGAGAAAAGGCATTAAACAGCGGGTACGAAACCCAACGTACCCGGAACCCGCCGTAGTGTCCGATTCCTAGTACGCTAAAGAAAAGGGTGGGTGCAATTCATGTGCCTGGAAATGGCGTAATTAAATTTTCTTTGTTCTTTTTTCCCCGAGGCTACGAGACTTGGTCAATATCCATGGAACCCAAGTATGTTTACGCAAAAAAGCGATGGAGAAACCCGAGTCCTGTTGGCTATTTGAAGCAACACAGTACAGATTTTCTGGCCAAATCAAACTTGAAACTCTCGAATGCGGAGACCCTACGTAGCCGTTGAATGCTGGGTAATGCACGAACTGAACGGACGGGGTAAGAGCGCGAGTCGGGAGCAATGAATTTCCATCCAGTGAATCAACACTTGGAACCAAGGTCAGTGGGATGGACGAATCTATTAGCTGACAGACAGTAGCAAGTGAAGAATTATTCACCTGCTCAAGCACTCGTAACAACGAAAAAGAGAGGGTTGGGCGCGCCACTCGCCCTCCTTACTATCCCCATATCCAACCGCATCCCCTCGCGCAGAGGACGCCGGAAGTGTCGGCGCTCGAGAGTCGTCTCGAGAATGACGAGTGCACCCTTGGCGCAGGGAGATATACCTAGGGTCGTGGGCGAGCGCGTCGCGCACGCTGAACACATCGAAAAGAGCGACGAAACCATACTCTAGCGCAGTCAGGGGACGAGGAGTCGAACCTCGCGCTGCGAGTTGGGTGGATTCACTCCTGTATCCGCACTGAATAGAACTTGCCGTGCGCGCGCACCACGCTCGATTCTAAATCCCTTTTCACGGAGCGAGCAGGTGGAATTGGCCGTGTTGTCAACACCACTGATCCTGAAATTTGGCGTTCCCGAGCGCCGCTGCCCGCTGTCCCTAGCAGCACCATGCCACGGGGATCCATTCCACATCTCAGCCGCACTTCTGCCCGCCCTTGACGCCAGATTGCTCCCGCTCAGGACACCACATATCCCTGATTCTGCAGGCGCGGGGGGTCGCATTCCGTCCGAAGGAAGAGAGTGTGGGGGCAGGAGTAGAGAAAGACAGTGAGAGACGTCGATGCCAGGGCCTGACGATGAAATCTTCGCTCGAAGAGCGCGCGCTGGGCGAAGGAAGGAAGTAAATAAAGCCAAGACTCACCTCAGGCACGCCCACCACCTCGGTCAATATCCTTCAGACAAGTACTTGAAGTAGGTTACCACCAGTTTCTCCTCGGGTTCACGCTCACGCCCAACCATCCCTCAGGCGAGTCGGCACTGGCCCCGGGCAGCGAGGACGCGCAGGCTTCGCAGCACCTCATTCACTGCCTTTGTCGTATAGAAAGTGGCGCAATCCAATTCAGGCGGTTCTATAAGCTGTTCATGATTCATGAGTAGAGAGAGAAAAGATAATTGGTCATCACATCACAGTCACACTCTTCTCACTCAAACTACCATCACACCAGAGATTGCCTGATTTCAAGCCTCATGATGCATAATTTGAAACACTGAGTTTCAAATTGCACTTCAGCTGAGCCTAAACTCAAACTGATTCCGAAATTTTCAGTGCAGCTGATGTTGAGACTGAAATTAGTTGAAAACAGTTCTACATTCAGCTGTACTGAAACTAATGTGAAATGATAAATATTGGTTTACAAATCAGTCCAGCTGAAAAGCGGAACTGAAACTATTCATTTCATTACTAGGAAAATCTCTGCTGATACTTAGCATACCAGGTGCACTGAAATCAAAACTGGAACTTCAAGTATCCATTCTCATTTTAGTCCATCTGAAATATTTAATTCCGGCTCTATGTTCAGCATAGCTTAAATTTATATTGAAACTTCTACTTTCAGGCACACTGAAATGGGGTTAATTGAATTTCAGAGCAACTGAAAGTAGATGTTACAGTTCAGATTTTAGCTAAGCTGAAATAAAAGTGGAAACCACATATTTCAGATGGGCTGAAATGAGAAAGGATACTTGAAATTCCAGTTGTGATTTCAGTGAACCTAGTTTGCTGAGTATCAGCAAGTATTTTTTAGTAACAAAACAAATAATTTCAGTTCTGCATTCAGTGGGGCCAATTTGTAAGCTATTATTTAACATCTCAGGTTAGTTTCACAACAGCTGAATGTAAAACTGTTTTCAACTATTTTCAGTCTCAACATCAGCTGCACTGAAAATTCCAGAATAAGTTTGAGTTTAGACTCAGCTGAAGTGCAAATTGAAACTCAGTGTTTCAGATTATGCATCACCAGGTCTGAAATCTGGCAATCTTTGGTGTGCATATGGGCTGGACATCGAGCTGATCGCTGTCTCAAAGGCAAACAAATTCTCACCTATCCCAAGCCGAAAACAAGTCAAGAAACCGGGCATGGTGCGCGGCGCACGGTGAGCCTGCACTTAAATTAACTTTAATTAAGACTTCGATCATTCGAAACTGATTTCGTCGTCTTTTAACCCGTCCTCATCGTCTCGCCTCTCGAGAGAAACCGAATTAAACTGTAACAACGATACCTAGCATCCACTCACCTATCCTTATGGATAGCTCATAAGTTCGCCTCAATTAATGTCAATATCCCGGTCTATCTATATTGAAGGACCTCGCCGTTGCATTAGATATGAATACCTTTTGCAGCATGCTCTGAAATGTCCGATCGCGTACACTAGGCAGAATAGGGCGCCCTATTAAGATAGTAAGATGAGTCATTCCCCCAACTCTCGTGCAGAACTACTGCTCATTCGAACATCAACTCGAAACATGAGTGGCAGGGTCACTCAAATAGAAGCTGGGTGGCCGACATTCTTGGCAAAATCATGTAAGTCTTCTTCCTTTATTTTTTTTTTGAGGTCGTGTGAGCGCTCAAAACAAGTGTTTATCGCTACTACTGAAACATACGGTTGCTATGACGGATACTCGGGCAGTCTAGACTAGCTATGGTAGTAAAGACTTGAAATGAAACAAGGTACATGGAAGCGCAGTTGACGGCGAAATCGTTACGAAGGACAAGTGAGGGAGTTGAATCCATCGCTTCCCGACACCTGATGGAGATGAGTCATTTTTTTGCAGTAAATTGACTATTATGTGGGTAAGATTACCTTGACAGAAGACGAGAAGTCCAGTAAAATTCACGTGCACTGCGAAGGCACGAGCGGTAAAATATACCCAGCAATGCCCTGATCCACATATCCCTGGTTGGCAATAAAATCCAGCTTCTCCGACTCCGACGTCGTATAATAAGTCGCCTGTTGGCTAGACTTGTATATCCGATAAAATGGGACCGCCCCGCAAATCTCCGTCGGATATATATATGTGAGGGGATCCGTCGGATCCCCTTCGGCGTATCCCTGTTTAATTGCGATATCCCGCTCGGTCGTGTTGGTGGTGTAAAAGTCCACCCCGCTCGAGAGGTACAGGCGGTAGAACGGAACCGTGGATGGTTGCTGAGTGATGAAGACGAGTCCAGCGACGCGCTGGAATGTGTAGTGGTAGCTAGTGATGACGGTGTTGACCAAGGCCGCGTCGGCGGTGTAGTAGTAGTCTGTTACGGCGCTACTATAGTGCTGGTAGTATGGCACGACGTCAGACGGGTCACCACACGTCTGGTTGTCGCGGCTCTGTGGTGAGTAAACGGAGTCGGTAAGTTCAGTAGGATGTGAGAGAAGGAAGGATGCACCATGACCACCGCAGGTTCATTGACGCGCAGTGCGGAGGCAAGGGTAATGCAAAAATACACTGCAGAGAGGAGTAAACGCATTTTACAAGGTGGCTACATGTTCGCGAGGCGCAGGGGTCAATATATATATTATAGCAGCGCCAAATGCAATGAATGAAGGGACATCCTGTATGACAGACGAGCGCTCGGCGGGGCTTAAAAAAAAATGACCAAGGTCCGACTCGGTAGGACAATTGAGAAAATAATGGATCATGTCAACGAGGTGAAAAGCGCTGGGTATGATTTCTGAATACTATGAAAGGAAATCAGGGGAAACATGTCATCGGCGTCAACAGGGAGTTTTCGTGTCGAATCGACACGAGAAATGGAATTGCTTCAAGTTTCGTGACTCATGAGACCTCATTGCGTTCAGGGCCACTGTTCGCACAACCATTGAATTTTCGCGTGACATCCCCAAAATTTCGAGAGTTTCATGCAAAATTTGACTTTTTTTTTTCGCCACTTGGGGTGGGGAGGGTTCGTGACACGGCTTGGAGGTTCGACAAACCCCTCTGTGATGCGTGACCACGACCGATATTTGACGTCGACAAGTCATGATGACGCGTGACTGTCGATTTGATCGAAATACGGTATTGAGGTTGGGCGGCACATCCCTCCTGCACTAATTACTGCAGATTCTGCACCAATCAGTACCTCCTGTGCTAATTCCTGATGGTTCAACGCTAATCCCTATCCATTTCATGCCACTCCCTACCCACTTGCGCCAATTCCTAACCGCTTCATTCTCCAATTCCTATCCATCCATGCAAGTTCCCACCCATTTGCGCCAATACCAACCCATTTTGCGCCAATTCCCTAGGGAACAGCCACAGGATTAGCGCTAGATTAGAAACATAGGGGTACAACATTCACATCTGCTGAATTGGGAGAGACGAATTTAGAGTTATGATCAGGACGTGAAGAGGCCTTGATTCTCTGGATGTTCAACAGCCTCTTGGATTTGAGATACTCTTCGAGCGCCGACGCCTGTCTAAAAGCTTCGCCATTGATAGACTGCATTGCGGAACTGTTATACCAGCGCCCCGCTCTCCATTCTAGATATTCGCGGAATGCCTTCTGATTGTTGATAAGTTGGCTCCTCCAAAGCTGTGACATTGCATTGACATGCTACACTGCCGACGTCCAGCGAGTTGTCTCTTTCGAAGCACTAATGAATCGCGCTAGGCATGCTGGCTCAGCCCAAGGGGAGTTTCGAATAAACGCCCTCAGCGCTTGACTGGATTTCGAACCATTCTGCCTGACGAGTATAGGTTTGCCGTACGCTAACCCATGATCATTCAGTCAACCCAGAATAGTCAGGTACGTTCCGAGTATACGCCTATACACCATGTCTAATCCTCATCCTTCAATTGGACGCGGAACCTTGAGGTAACCCGTCAAAGTGCTAAATCCGCGCCAATCCTGGGCGTGGGTGATATCTTCCAAGAGCAAAGTGTTAAATTTTCTATATCCAGTTAGCCAACTCAAGTTTCTGATGATCTTCTGTACATTGCATCTCCTCCCTCGAGGTGCGTAGTTCCCATTTGGAATTTAACTGCACGTTTGATATCGTCCACTGTCTGTGCAGCCGCATCTAGAGCTTCTTGGCGACAGGCACGGCAGGCACCAACGTTCACTTCGATTCTGGTCTCTAGACATTTCTCATGCTGCATAAGTTGTGAGTCCTAAGCTTGAATGACATCTGCCCTAGTTCAACAGTGAAGCATATCCTCTCTACAATCCTTCTCTCCGTCGCGGTTGGTTAGCCTCGGCAATCTGAGGCAAATAAAGCCTTCAGAATGACTGATTTTCCGTTCTGCTCGCGCGTTGATTGCTGTACGCACCTTCTGAAATAGTGTTGTGCCTGGACAAATGGAATTCCCTCGGGCTGGGTAAGAAAAACTGGGCTCCTAATGCAAGTTCTTCGCGTATTAAACATGTTCTATCAATAACCGTGCGAAACACGGTATCTACGGGTCGCCGGCATATATGAAATATCATGGCCATGCACCTGCGTATTTCCTCTACGAATCGTCTTGCGTGACGAAAACGGGGGCAGTGACACCTTGCAGAATAAACTCCGACGTGGCGGGTCATCCATCCTGTAGAAAGTCAGGGCATCGATCGGATCTCTGCAGGTGCTGGACGATCAGTTCTGCGAGATCGGGAGAAGTCAATACGGTTTCTCCAGTGAATATCTTCACCCACCATATCCAGCCCAGGCTCCAGAATAAGCACTGCACTGACGGAACGAATCCCGACAGAGTGTAATATCGCAGAAAGGATATGTTTCGTGCTTGAACCTCGCGGAGCTTACAGGTGGTGGAGTGTAATTTTATGTGTGTCGGGCCTTAGCATTGATGTAAGACATGTTCCACGGCAGACCGGAAGCATTGGGTTCGCGCTGACAACGGATGTTGTACAATGAAGTTGAATTATGAATGACAGATAAGCGCTGAGCAATCGAAAGCGGTAAAAGGTTCTAAGTTGGAAAAATCAGAGACAGAAGCTGAGACTGAACTTGAGAGCCGACAGGGAACATTTGGCGCCGACGGCTCGAGCGTCAATTTGTGTGGCTGATTTAGAGATCCGTACTTTGAACAACGTGTGCAATGTATTGCAACAGAAGATGAACCTGATTGCCCGGGGAGGATCACCTACAGAGAAAATGCGCAAGACGCAAGGCGCCTCCGTCCGGGCACAGGCACCTATCTGTTCAGCTAGCGCTCGGAGATTTATGTTCCACTCCACGCTTCACGGGGAACTTGAAGATCAGTTGACTTCTATGTTCTATCCTTTGAATGGTCATCCTACATTCAGTATGCCCGAATCTGTCGTTTGTCTTCACAAAATTAGTATTTAAGCGCGCGCCCACTGCAGAGCGATGTACTTTGGATGCTTGTAATGAACCGTTCACGCCCGAGACTCCCCCATATGCTCGGTATCTCCACTATGCCCAAGATGATCGACAAGGGTTGATCATGGATTCGTCCCCGATTCCATTGCTTCTGTCGCTGCCTTACCTCAAAAGCGAGACGTGAACCCGGATCCACAAAATCATTGTAAATGGTTCCCCTTTGTGAGAAATACTCCTCCCCTTCGCAAACCGCACTGACCGTTTCATCCAGTGCGCTACGCTTTGTGCTCTTTGCTTTTCGGAATTCCTTCGTTTACATTGGCGACCAGCGGTAGGTTTCGAACCTGTGTATCTTCTGCCCAGCGCTTTGTTCATTGATTCTGTTAGCGGAAAATGTGACGGCTTCCGGTCTCGCTCCAGATACTACTTCCCCGCTGAATTTTGTGGCATCCAAATGGATCTGGAGTTCCACGGCCGCCACGGCCAATGTGTTCGTTGGGTTCCGCAAGGACTTCACGCCGCCTTTAGGAAAGGCACTCGTTGCGGCAGAGATCATTTTCACCGCCCAAGCAAGCTTATCCTTTTATGTGAACGGGGTTTACATCGGATCCGGAAACAGTCCTGTCCGCGCGGGCTTTGCGCGCCGCTTCTGCGTCGACCTCCTTCCCAGTTACAATGTATTCGCTATCAATGCATCCAGTGTGGGCAGCGGCACCGACGGGGGTGGCCTCATCGCGACAATCCTCGTAACATATTCCGATGGTACCCAGGACACACTTGTTACGGACAGCTCTTGGCGCATGAAGAGCGGGGTCCCACTCGGATTCGAGCAGCCATCGTTCGATGACACCGCCTGGCCCGTAGCCGCCGTTGTTGGGACCTACAGTGTCGCCCCATGGGACACCACGGTGGTGGCCATCCCCAGTGACCCGCCGGTCCTTGGGCTCCGCGCGCGCGACCTGGGTCTGGACCGACGTCGTGCCCGCCAACGGGATACTCCCCGTTGGCTCGCGCGCGTTCCGCCGGACGTTCATACCCGCACCGGGGCAGGTGCCGCAGGCCGCAAAGATCATAATCACAGCGGACAACGCGTACACGTTGTATGTGAATGGAGTTACCATTGGGTCAGGAACGACCCTCAAAACCGCGCAAAGCTACACTGTTAACTTCGCGTCCGCGCCCACGGAAGTGGTTCTCGCGGTGCTCGCGACAAACACTGCTGCGAGCGTCGCGGGACTACTTGTGGCAATGGAGGTGAATATGGTGCCGGCTGGGCGGACCAATTGCACGGCTGGAGCGTTTGTGCTGACTGATCCCGGGTGGAAGTCGACCAAGGATGCGATCCCTGCTGGGTTTGAGCAACCCGGATTCGATGACTCGGCGTGGCCCGCTGTTTTTGCGGAAGGGGAATACGGTGCAGCGCCCTGGGGGTCAGTAACCATTGCGGCCCCCTCCCCACCCGTTACGGTTTAAAGTCACCGTTTAAAGCCAGTGTTCAAAGCTGGTTTCCGTGGCTGCTGCTCCGTCGTTTGCAACCATTTTTTCAGTCTGCTGTCCCATTTTGTTTCGTATCTGTTGTTGCTCAAGTAAATTCAAAATTTCGAGTTTACAAAAGATGCAATTGTGCCGATCAGAGCGATATAAGTATATTTTTCATTCATGTGGATGGGTGTGAGTGCAGTAACAACACAAAAATTGACCTCTGGGCGGTGTGGGAATGCCCTTCCCGCACATCCGCAACGTTCAGCCTGTGTGCACTCTACTTCACCCCGAACCTCCCCGTCTGACTCGCATGCTGCCATCGCGCCGCGATCAACTTCGTTCCCTGGCGGCGATCGTGCACGGTCGTCAAGCAGCGGTGCAGGTGTCCGCAAAAGATGCAAGCCAGTAGCCACCTGGTCAGGAAAGTTAACAGTGGGATCTAAACCGAGGACAGCTGCACTTACTATGCCTTGCGTGCAGCCTTCGTACGTAAGAACGCGACCGGGTACGTACAAGGCGAAGCCACCTGTCGTCTATCGATGTCGGGGAGCGAAGACAGGGGGAAGGTGACAAAAAGCCGCACGCAACTTACCTGCGACACATAGATCACCCGTTACCTACACCGTCCTTCCCTGTCCTTCCCAACACAGTCCACCCACTTCTACACGTGCTTCTCCACAAAAGTTGGGCCAGGTGCGTTGAGGCGGAAATGAGACCATGGGCACCATCCGTTGGTGGGCTCGTCGAGGTTTCGGGATGTTGTCCCATGGTTGCGACGCTGGTGGTGCACGGCTCCTGTGCACTAAGAGTGATGATGCTCGAGTGGCAGAGACAGGATTATGCAGTCATCAGTGCAGCGAGCGGCATCCGCCACAGGCCGGAGAGAAGCAGGAGGGGTATGGACGAGACGACAAGCCCGATGAGAGGATGGTGGGAGTGGAAAGAAAGAACAACCATGTGGCAGTGACGCACGTGTGCGCGGACTTTAAGGGCCGATCAAAGCCGGCGCTCTTTGTCTTCCTCTGGGTGATTCACTTCCTCGGCGCCTCGTCTTCGTCTCGCCTTGCTCCAAGGTCACCGCAAACTCTGGTCCCGGCTGGCTCCCAGCCAGTCCCCTACACGCCGCCCGCAACTGTAACCGTAGCCGTTTCCGCCTTCATGTGGCGCGCGCCCACCCCGATTCCCGAGCCATACCTCTAGAGCTGGCGCACGCCTCCCCCACTCTGACTTGCCTTAAAAGGAAGGAACCCGCCGGGATGCAGGTCTACAACCAAACTGGGTGTAGGCTTTTCTTGCTACTCTGGTGGAGTGGTTAGGTTGGTACTCGTATGTTTTCTGACATTCGATGCGGTTAGAGGTTCAATCCCCGGTTTAGACCTTTCGTATCATTTTTGTTTTTTAATCTTGTACGCTGTTTTTTTCATCTTTCCCCAACATAAAAAACAAAAAACAAAAAATTTCCCATATACTGGGGCCGACACTGACCCTGCTGCTCCCTGGAAGAGGTTCGGGCACATCTTCCTGACACTGGACCGTGACAAAGACTGAAAATTGAAAATTGAACTCGGGGCGGGGTATATCTAGCTCCACCGTGATTCTGAAGGCCCATAAAGAGCAAATGGGTCACCTACTAAAGCACCACACCAGTACTAAGCAATGCACCTCCCTCAGTGCCCCCTAATACTTAGCATCACTGTTTGACTGTCCAAAATAAATAAATAAATCATGCTTTGCTTGGATTTAAAAAGCTATCAGGCAAAAGGAACTTTATTAAATACCAATTCTTCCATTAGGGGACTTCACGGTAGGCAATATTTTCCGGTTTGTGAATAAAAATATTCAAGTGATGGGACAATTATTTTCCCAAACAAAAAATATTCCACAAACGAGATTAAATCTCGTTTGTGGAATAATACAATTGTTTGTGAATTTATTCGTGTGAAACGCACCATCTCCTCTACGAGCAGCCCCAGCACACGCAGCGACTCCCTAGACATCACCTCCTCCTCCTTATCCTCGCGTGACAGCTCCCTGCCCGCGCCGCTGCCGGGGCGCCTCTCGGAGGACGGCAGCAACCACATCCGGCGCTTCTCCTTCCTCGGTGCCATCGCCACCGGCATCGACTCCTTCCTCAAGCCCGCCCCGCAGCCCGCCCCCGCCCCTGCCGCACCCGAGGCAGCCTTCCCCGCGATCCTTGCGCGCCTTGCCGCCGCCACGCCGCTCCTCTCCTCCGTGACCGTGCGCATCACACCGCCCGCACTAATCATGGCCCTCGCTGCCAAGGAGGCCGTGCACCCGGGCCGCCAGTATTCTTGTTCATCATCAAAAATTATTAGAGTATCTGTAACAGAGACTAGGCCACCAGCTGCTCGGCGACGAGAGGATTGGGCTGGGGAGTATCCTTGGGTGGGACCAGCAGGAGCGGGACGGCAGAAGGGAGGCGAGGGAAGGGCGATGGTGGGGGCACATGCCTCCTTGCCGAAAACAATAAAAATATATTCAGAATGACACAAACGGGGTGATCATGCATTTATTCCACAAACGAAATCTTTATTCACCCCATCACCTGAATATATTTATTCACAAACAAGAAAATAGGCCCTACCGTGAAGTCCCCTATTCTCCCTCAGCAATGAATTTCGTATGCAAGGTATACCTCACAATGGGCAACTCTGACATTTGTTGAACAGATGCGCTTTACACCACATGATGGGAAGTGTCACGTGTATGTCAGAGGTGGGGGAGGCCAACGGTCGTTAGTGCGTGAGCCCTTTCCCACGCCTGAGTCAAGCTGTGACGCCAGTGCCGCAATAACACGACGGCTGTGACTGGTACGGTCTGCCCACGGTGAAGTGGCGTACGGCGGGCCGCTGGTTTGCAGCATAGATTTATGTGCTTCGGGAATCCTTTAGATTTTCTTTGTATTATGGGCATATGAATATACACCCATTTGCCGTTGCGTTCAAAACGAAAAAGTGTTGAAAGAAATTTGTTTGTGTCAATGCCGACTGCCAGCTGGCATAGTGGCTCATAGTGCTTCATAGCAATTAGTGTCTGACCTCATAGCACTCTCCCAGTGCTATCAAATGCTATGACCCACTATGAGTGCTATGGAAACTGTGGCCGAACTATGGCTCGGCTACGGTTTTCCTGATGGCCGCTATGTACTTAATTGATATGTATTTTATTGAAAGGCATAGTATACAAGCCAGTGGTATTTTTCCGTGCAGCGTTGCAAAAAACTCGAGTGGTATAAAGAACAAAGACGGCAGTTGATGCTGTCAACACGTGGCTTTTCCCACACTTGCGATCCGAGCGCATTGCAGAACACATATTTTAGGCAGTAAATATCATGTACAGGGTATATAGGTAGTAATGAGAAAGTTTTAAAAAAGCTGTCACAACGGCTTTGCACAATGCTCAAAAGCCGCATGCGGCTCATGCGGCTTTTGCGCAACGTCTCTATTGTGTGTTTCAGCCCACTCGAAACTATCCATTTCAACCTGAATTACAGCTTGGCTTAAATGTGAATGAAAGATTTGCTTTCACTCAGGCTAAAATCAATTTTTTGGCTGGAGGTTCAGATTTCAGCCAGACTGAAATTAATTGTTTCCATTTACATTTCAGCTTGGACTGAAATTCAACCTAATATCTGGCATTTCAAGAGTGCTGGAATCAATTAAAGGATACCACTAGTTTAGGTTTACCTTTTCATTTTCAATGTCTTGCACTCTGATAGTTGGTAATTTCAGTGCAGCCAAATTCTGATTTTATTCATCTAATATTGACTCTCACCGGGGGCAAGAGCCAAGGCACTCAGATCTCAAGTGCCTTAAATGCACTTGTTCCGCACCTGGTTGTAAACCTGCATTTGTGACTGACAAAGGTGTCAATCATTTCTTTGGCACCTTTGTTTTTGGGGCAAGTCAAAGCTGAAAACAAAGGTGCCACAAAGCTCATTTATACCTTTGTCAATCACAGATCCAGGTGCATGGCCAGCTGCAGAACAAGTGTGGAACAGGTGTGTTTAAGGCACTTGAGATCTGAGTGCCTCGGCTCTTGCCCCTGGTATCTGATATCAATTGAACCAAAACTGTGTGAATCAGCTCATCTGAACTATAATTTGAAACTTTTCATTTTGATTTATACATCAGGAGGGCGTAAATCTGGCAATAGATAGGATGCGCATCAGCCGCATGCGGCTTTTAGCACTTGCGCAAAGCCGCACGGGATTCTTAGTATTTTACATATAATTATAAATTCAATGGCCTCTAAGCCTGTATTCCAGGCCTAGGCCCTGTGTCTCTTGAGTCTCATTGAATTCAGTTGCAAAGCACGCGTGAGAAATGCCCTATTTTGACATCATTTCCAATATCACTGTGCGGCTAACAGGATGAGATCACACGCCGCAGTGGATTGATCCTCAGTTCAACACTCACCATACACCAGACTCACCAGACATGACCAGTAGCCTTGACTGCATGTTTATATTCAAAAATATGGTGTTGGAACCCTGCTCAAACACAATTTCCGGTGCGGCTTTGCGCAATGCACGAAAGCCGCATGAAGGCCCATGCGGCCCATGCGGCTTTTGCGCATCCTATCTAATCTCCAGTGTGCGTACTTTTCGCCCCACGACTTTGACTTCACTTGATTCAGCCGTTCGGCGCTCTTTACACTCTGCACGGCCAGTCCTAAGCGCCGTTTTGTAAATGAGACGGTATTCATGATTTAGTGAAGACCGCTAGTGGCACTTAGTGGGATTTTCGGGCAGTTTGATGCAGACTGAGAATAAGAATAAGAAAGAAAAACGATAAGTACGGGAGACATAGGCTCGTTATAACGGGACAGAGTACGGGGGCGGAGAAGTCCCTATGCCCGCACGCATTTCCACACGCCAAAGGCCCGTGAACAGCTGGTACAAAATACCATGACGTCGCGCATCGTGGGAAGACGCCGAATATGCCGCCCTTCACGCTTTAACATGTCTAGGCCAGTGGAACCCAACGACCGAAGACCGAAAGCTCGGCACTGAGCCAGTGAAACGGGGCATTAGTGCGTAGCGTGTGGTGGCGAGGCGTGTACAGGCCGACAAGAGAGGCGCAGGGGGCCCAGGGATGCAAGGATGGCGGTGGGGAGGACGGGAATGCGAGGTAATGCAGGTACAGTTGGCGGAAAGGTGCTGATGGACGCGTCCGACAGGTGGCACGGCGTGAGGTCGTTGTAAGAGGCAAGAGGTGAATTACGCCAAATGTCGGGGCTTGAATTGCAAAACAAGATGCCGACATGCCGTTCACGTGCATGCAAAAGCCGTGGGGCGAAAAGTCAAGAACTGGCATCTGCTTAATATACGAGGATATAAAGTTTTTCAAGTTAGAAAAGAGGAACAAAAAGGGAGAAAAGAAGGAGATTTGTACTCAAAATCTACGTGTTGTGTCTGGATTTTTTCGGGGAAAAACAACCTACTCGCTGTACTGCGTACAGTCTTTAACCGTCCGAGTCAAGCGAAACGCTCAGATGATTTCGCGAGTTTTCAGCCAACTTCGGATAAAGCTGGATGGTACCTGTAAACAGACTGATAGTACACCTTCGCCGCTATCCGGTAGTTCCAAGGTCCTTGAGATTTGAGGTTGTTTTGATTGAGAACAAAGGCAAACAGGCTCCAAACAAAGTCGAACCGCACGAGCACTACAGCAGCTTTTTTGTAATTCCTTTTATGAGTATGAAGTGCACACTGAGCTCATTCACCCAACAAAATTTTGGAATGATTGGCGAGCTTCAAGTGGTCACACACCGCAGTGTTTCGCTTCCCGGTGGCGTTTCGCTTGACGGTTAAAGACTGTATATTTAGGGCAGTTATGATGATGAAAAGGGAATGGGCTCAAAGTCACGCTCTGCAGGATCAAATGTTAAAAGACAAAAATGACGAGGAAGTCGGATACAGCACCGGCTGCTCGGGTGGTTGGGCTGCGAGACCAATAGACCACGGAGAGAAGGTTCACAGGATGGGAGGAGCGGTGCGAGTAGTTCATGCGAGAGAAGGAAATGTCGGATACTGAGGTATTTCATTCAAAGTGACAGTCATGGGTCACGGACCCCTCTGTCGATGTCGAAATTTGGTCGAGGTCACGCGTCACGAAGCGGTTTGTCGAACCTCCAAGCTGTCACAAATGCCTCCCCCCCCCAGTGGCGAAAAAAGTTAAAATTTTCATACAACTGTTGAAATTTTGGCAGGTGTCACGCAAAATTCCGGCTGCTGTTGAAATGTCGAATAGGTAAATCGGGTCACGCGTCACACCCCCTGTCGATTTGAATGAAATATTTCAGTAAGTGGAGAACTATATTTAGTAAAGCAAAGAATTAATAGACGGGTGAGACTTAGGATATGAAATAGACCACGAAACATATCTCCCACTCCCAATTAACCACCCTGAGCCCGTTGAGATGTCTGTTGTGGATGCCTCAAACAGTGGAGGCATGACATCAGTCATTGTGCAGTGAGAGAAGAAATACATTAGGGTTGTTCACGGTAGCCATTCTCTTCGGTTTTTGCCCGGTTTTTTTTCCCTTTTTTTGATTAGAAGTAAAAAAAAAAAAAGGATAGGAAACCGAAAAAAACGGGGGCCCTACATGCAATTACAAGGGAAATGAGAGAAAAAAAGGGCATGAAACAGGGTGCAAAAAAGGGCTACTGTGAACACCCTAAGCTGGACCTCCCCTTTTCCGCCCTTTTTAACGCTTTTTTTTTACACCGTTTTCCCCATTTCATGTAGTCTGGATGCTCCTATCATTCCTCAAAGGTCACATACCACCTCAAATGTGCAAAAAGGATGGGGGTGATTTTTTCTGGATTTTATGGCTCACTATTTATCGAACACAAAAAAGGGAGTAAAAAGAGCACAAAAAGGGCATCAAAAAGGGGAGAGTGACGTTTTCGGCTTGCAAAACTGGCTTGCGCCCGCGCCAACGGGCTTGTTCAGGCTTGGGCTTGGATTTGGGTGTGGATCAAAGCCCAAGCCCGGCAGATCGGCTTGCAAGCCCGTTTGTCGGCTTGGCAAGCCCGTTTGCTCGCTTAGCCGAGAAACGGGCTTGCGCTTATTTCTCGACCCCCCTCGGACTAATTCCTCAATCTGAGTAGATACACCATGTGCAGTAGGTACATACTTTTAGGACTTGCAATTTTTAATGATATTTTGGTCACTGATGTGATGATACGCCGTCGCCGCCGAGGACGACACAGGGCAACATTGTGAATTCACTGCAAAACCACGGGCTTGTCACACTCAGTGTAGTCTTATCGTCTTTATGCATTGCTTGGAGCCAAAAGGTTTCTCACAACTTGAATTCCCGCTCCACCGGAACCAAATTTTTCGTTGTTGAACGCAAGCCCGTTTGTCTGATGCCATCAGACAAACGGGCTTGGGCTTGATCTTGGCCGCAAATCTAATACATCTGGGAATGAGCTTGAGAAGCATAAATTGCTAATCAAAATCAATGCTTCGGTTGATTCAAATAGGTCTGATATATAATTCCGTTGTCTAGGCTTGAAAATCCGGTTGAGTTCGACCGATAAGTTGAACGCAAGCCCGTTTGTCTGATGCCATCAGACAAACGGGCTTGTGTTGGGCTTGTCGATAATTTAGTCATTTTTTGGAGGGATCCTGGTAGTTTTCAATTTGATTAATGCCTATGACGTTTTTTGTGATCTTTTGGTATCAATTTTGTAAGAAAGTGCCACCTTTGGCGTGAAAAACAAGCTTTCGGATTTGGGTGTAGCCCTCTGAGCTATCGGGCTCATTCTCCATTTATAAAACCATGGAACTGGAGTTATGAACTGCAAGACAAGTCAGGTCAGTGCGTGGAGCGGTGTCCCGCCAGTGAGGAAACCGCCCACTATGCAACAATAAGGTCAGTTCCAAGCCTTAAACTGAATGTCTTACTCACTCTATTGGATCCCCGTTAACCATGCTATATCGTCGGCTTTTACAAATAATGTTTCTTTTTACACTCAGATTTATCCACGAGTTATGAATGGTATCTACATCCTCTTAACGTTCCCGGACGGCTTTGTACATCAATGATAATGACAGAAAGAAAAATACCAGTCCTTACTTCGCCTAATGTTGAAAAGAAGCGAACGGGCTTGGGCTTGATACGGCTTGAGCAAACGGGCTTGCGCCCCGCAACGGACTTGTGTAGATTTGGGCTTGGACTTGGGCAGAATGGCTTTGGAGAGTGGTTTCGGTTTGACTCTGATGACAAGGTCAAGCAAATAATTATGGAGGGACTTGCCTCAACCAAGAAGAAAGGCGCCGCTTTCTCTCCCGCGAAATTCTATTCTCCCAAGCCCTAATCTCGATTGGCAGCCGGCTCACAAATTGTATAAATGTAGGTGCAGATACAAGCTTTGCAAGAGTCAATTCGACGATGTCATACACTAGGATCTGTATACCTTGCGGCGCGAACATTCTCGAGGGCGACGACAAACCAAATCAGGTTCAATACTAACATTGCAAATCTTAGTCTCGTTTCGAGTGCTACCTGGGGACCAATTGGAACAACCCGGACAACAATATTAGAGAAGTTGTGCCCATGCGACATGCCGCTTTTGGATTGTGCAAAAAGGGGCATGCTGCTTTTTTTCTTTTTCACTCTAAATGCCATTGTGAGTGTGCAATGACATTGGAGCGATGGAATTTGACTACCAGGAACAATTTGCAAAAAGCGGGATGTCGTTTTTGTACAATGCACAAAAGTGGCATGCCGCTGGGCACAACCTCTCTATTCATTGTAGAAGATGCCGTGACGCAAAGTCCAATATGCATGAAATGCAATGGCCCGAGTGCACCAATGGCAGTGTTTACTTCAGCGCACCTCACGACTGGGTGCGAGATTTTCCCGTGGCGATACTTGCGCCAATTTATTTCAATCAGAAATTCCTTCATGAATTTATGGCCCTCACGGCGGTGCGGGTACACTCTATTTTGGTGTGGAATCCATTCATTACTTGTAGTAGAACTTGCCACAAGTGTCTTAGGGAATCTGACTGAGCAGCGACTGTATTTGTGTTTTACACGTCGCAAGTCATGTCAACGGGGATTTTGTTGATCTGTACATTAAGGGATAGTTTTGATCGATGGTGGTGGCGGCGGGATCCAGCGGGGAGGCCTAGAGCACTAGGTGTCAATGAATTACATATACTGAGAGATTGGTGTAAGTGAGCTCAAGTCAAGCCAAGCCACAAGTCAAGCCGTCCAAGCCCGCACAGCCAAATTTAAACTCCGCTAAGCGGGGCAAGCCGTTTTGGCAAGCCCGTCGGGTAAGTCTGTCAAAAAGGGCACAAAAAGGGGAGTCAAAAAGAGCTGCTGTCAACAACCTTATTCACTCTGTGCCGAGGCGAAGACGGGCGAGCGATTCTGTGCTTGAATGCAGCTGGAAAGAGAGAGGCTGGTGCAGCAGTGGGTCAGCAAAGGCGACGGGAACAAAGGAGAGAATGGGTAGGCGACTTTAAGGCAGTCCGTACAATGGAGACAGGGAGGAGTCTGCGGCCGGGTGAATAAAAATGACCTTAATAGTAATTGAAGGACAAGAAAGGACTGCAGCTGGGGTCGACGTAGTAGTGAATCCAGCAGCGCCGCCGCAAATTTTCGAGCATCGCGAGACTAATCCTATATTGCGCCAGGCATCACTCGTGCAAGCCTACGGATGTTTGTGCCAATGGTGTCCCCCCCCACCCCACATGTTTCAGGTAGGTTGCGCAGGTGCTTTGAAACTAGTGAAAGCACAGGACAAACTTCAGCTTCACTCCGGGATCCAAGACTCCTGAATGCATGGAGCGATAAATTTCATTTCAAGAAAAAGTGCAAGATGAAATAACAACAGTTCAAACCAAAAAAAAAGGTCCAACGTGAAAGTCGAAGTTGAGTTATGAACCCGAAACACAACCAACCAGAGTCAGAATAAAGGATGGGGTCGCATTTGAAAGTACTTTCATGCCATATACAGTTTTGGTTATGCAGGAGTTTCAAAAAAGGTAAGCAAAATTTAATAGTTAAAGAATTCGTCTCAGTTGAGTTGCCATCTATGGTGACTGGGTAAGTGTTTCATAAATCTTCAAATCACTCAAAGGTATCACTCAAACCGAGCAGTGAGCACAAAAATGGTTTTAGCCGTGAGGAAATGGTTTCTGTCAGTGATAAGTGCTTCGAATGTGCAAAAGGGAATTTTTGATTTTGGGCAAAACAGTTTGAACCGGGAAAAAACGGTTCAAACCGAAAATGGTTAAAATCGGAAAAAATAGTTCAAACTGGGAAAGAATCTCTCAAATGATTCCAAACGCCCTTAGCCAACATAATGGTTCGAACTCCACTTCATATGATCTCAATAGCATGTAGTTACATCGAACTCGCCCTAATTCTCTTAGTTTTACAGCTGCATTCTTCGCATCATACGAGCCCATTGGGTGCGGGCTGCTCTCTCGTTGCCTCGCCGTTGCCGTGGCGATGAACGTGCTCCATGCCGCCACCCTCGTGCTTGACCACGCCGTTAACGCAGTCGTCGTTCCATTAAAGCCGTTCCCGAAGAAGATAACCGTGCCCCCCGGGAAGAACATCCTGAGCGAGCTTCGGATCCTCACCGCCACTCACCTTCCCTGTATAGTTATCCACAAGTCCAGTGGTGTTGGACCCGAGTACAGACTCGCGCACAGATACCAAGGCCTTCTCACCACATAAGCGATGGAGGATTGACAGTGGGTCAGTGGCCTACGTACCGCCGCGGGGGCATACTGCGGTGAGGTATGTCCAACACCTTGGAAGAGGGGGTAGGTGTGATTGCGCTCCTGATGCACAATCCCTGCGAAATTCCCGCTTTCCATGCGATGAATCTGGTTACCTCAATTTAGCGCACGATTTCAAGCACATTGAGACGTCCCCCATTCAAACGGATATGGAAAATCTGCGACTCAGTCCTTCGATGTCGGCGCATGCAGCGCTGCCCTGACCGCAGCATCTGAAATAAGACGTCAACTAACTTTAATACACATGATGGCCCATTATGAGATACCGTTCATGTAAACCTCCGCAGGCCTTGGACTGGTATTCAGATTCTGGCCAGGCACATCGGGATTCAACGCATCAGGGATGTTGTACAAGTCCACACCGCCGACTCGGAGCGACCACGGGAATGTGAAGTTGAAGGCATAATCCCACATCTCGAGGAATAGGAAGCATCCGTAGGTCGGATCGAGGGTCCCGTCTGCGGGTCCCGCGAGGTCGCGCTTCCACGTCGCGCGGCGTTCCTCCTGGCGTTCGAGCTCCCGCTTGCTTGGCGCAACCCTGGTAGCCTGTCCCGCCTTCAGCGCCGCGACCACCAATCTATATCTGGATGACTTAACAGGGGCGGGGTTGGCCAAGGTGGTGAAAGGGTCAACCAACGTCGGGAAGTGCCCGTTTTGGGGGTACGTCAGGTTCAAGTCATATCCACACAAATGCTCTCTGCGAGGACCACCAAGGTTTGTTAGGTACTACTATATTGCCACATCAATCATACAAGAACAGACGTACTGGGTTTTGAAATACTCATATACCTCCGGGTCATAGTTGATCAGCTGGGGATAAGTTTCAATCGTGGAAATCTATCGGCATGGTTGTTTGTTAGCGCTGTCCGACAGCGGAAGTGAAGAGAACAAGGATGGTCACGGTAGGTAATTCCTCGAAGACCGCGTTTGAGCCGAGCGCCCCATCGCCAACGTTAACGGCAATCTTCCTCAGCGTCACCGGTGGGTTAGCTATCAAGAATATCGTCTTGGATGTACGGCTAACAGATGTAGGTTCCTGCGTATGATTCGCCCATGAGGTATAGAGGACGCTTCGCGAGACTCGGGAATATCTTGACCAAGTTTGATAGGAATCCGACCTTCAGGTCGTTATAGGGCTCCTGACCGTACCGTATACGGGGACGGCCGTACATTTGACGGCCGTATTTTTACCAAACCGTACCGTATACCGTCCGGTATGTCTGAATCTAAATGGCCCGACGGTACGGTACGGGTTGAAAACGGCCTTAAACGGAAATACGGAAGCAAGAAATCACATTTGGGCGCTCATACGACTATACAAGATCCCTAGATACCTCCCGTTAGCTCCCGAACAGCGAGACACGCAAGCCGGAGACGCTGTTTCACAATCATCAACGTTCTGATGGTGTCTGGTTTCAGGCTGGCGCGGCGAAGAGAAATCGTGTCCCAACCACCAGAGAAAATACGTTCGACAGCGACGGCGGAGCCTGGGCGGAATCGGAAGTAAGGAGGTGAAAACCATGTTAGATAAAGGAGCTTACCTGGGATTGTGAGAATGTCACGCGCAAGACAAAACAGATTTGGGAACTGAGCACGACGCCCGAACCACCACTCTATTGGATCGCAGAGGTCGAAGTCTTCGCGCGGCAGCTGGTAGTACTGCTGAAGCTAGTCGATAACCGCGCGGTCCTTGACACGATAGCGGGCGGCAAAGTCCTTCTGCGGAGAGCCTTTCTGTTTGGAGGAAGGCATTTCTGGCACATGTACTTGGCGGGATGGAGTCCAATTTGCGTAGTTCTGTTGGAAGTAGCAATTGAAGATGGTCTAAGAGGTCGGTATCGCCTTCGAAGTCGGCCCGGAGTCCGTCGTAAGAGATGCGCGGATCGAGAACTAACACATGCTCAGTAAATTGAATTTAATTTCCAGAGCTTAACCACTTACGTGCAGCCCAGGTATAGTATGGCGATCAAATTTATAATAATAGTCGCTCAACTTTCGATGGGCTTTGAGCAGCCCGTTGCGCAGGACTGAGGGAGTCCCAAACAGCAAATCGTCCTGGAGACCGCAGAAAATGGCCGCAGTGAATGAGAGCTTTTTAACGCCGATTTCGCGAAAGATGTCAAGCGCACAAAGTCTTCACCTATTTGATCCTCGTCGCTGACTGGAATATCCCGAACGTGATAAACAGAGGCTCCTTTCGTATCAGAAAGAAAATTGGGCACCGTAGCCCGTCGCGTCTGAAGTCGCATACCCCACCCCAACTAACGAAAGGTCATTTTGGCAAGAAGGAAGCTTAAGCTAACGTGGGAATATACTCGGTTGATCCACCCAAATCATGTCTGCAAGCTGATTCCAACTAAAATTGTTCTGGCCTATGGAAAAGGATCCGGCGGCCTTGATAGGGCCGTTCTGCAAAATAATGAATCGATAGCCATCAAAGATGGAATGGAACAGTGAACCTCGGTCAACAGACGAATCATGCTAGACCCGCCGGGACCCCCTCACGTTCCGTCAGTTTACCTCTGCGGCCCATTTGCAAAGCCGCTCACCGTTGAGCCAGATGATCCAGGGATCGGTGCTCGAGTCGCACCTCAGCGAGCCGCTGCTCTTTTCGAACGCCCAGAACAACGTCGCGTTTGGAATCCTGGATGGCCGGCACGGTTCACGCCGACGTTGCCCGCATAGCTCCGGGTCAGCGGTGTCGTGGCGGTAGGGAGCAGCGGTGCGGTGACCTCGAAATCTTGCGGGGAAGGTCAGTATGCACAGCCGATAGCGGAAGCGGATGAGGATGTACGGACAGTTTTGCCAGTCGGGGCCGAACAGGGTGGTCGGCATCCCCGGGGAGGCGTGGGGGAAAGTGCTGGGTGTGCCGTCGTCACTCGAACTCTAAGCGTTGGCGCGCCCAACGAAGAAGAGCAACACGAAGAGGACTATGGAAATCATGCGGAAATCTGCAGGGTAAGTGAAGGTAGAGGATAGAGAGAGGGTGTATCGTAATTCCATGCCATGATCATTTATAGAGCTGTAGAGCGTAGAGCGCAAGCTGGTGATCACAGTGATCCCATGCAGCTGCGAATGACTCCCCTCAAGTCTCAATTTACTAACCTCGGTCCCGTAAATGATTGTTGTGCGGGATCTAGGGCATATTTCCGTAGAGAACCTCCCCTACTGATATCCAAGCCGCGGCATGGAGCAGATCTGGGTGTATGGGAAAAGCGAGGCTTGCAGATCTAGAGCTTGAAGTTTTGAAAAGGATGAGGCCTCGCAGCATCGACGCAAAGGGTGGGATCGGCGGCCAAAAAAACTAGTTGATTCATCGAACCTAGAGAGTGGCGGGTAGTCACCAGTGAGCGGGACTGAGAAGAAGGGCCGGATATTTCCGAACACAGCCTCGAATGACAGTGATCGGTGATGCCACATTGCCGCGGCATCTTCCTCATCAACACACATGTCGCCCAATGCGTATCTCGCTGGCCTCCACATCAGTCCTTTATCGTTCCAGAGGCGCTTTCGTTGTGGTCTCACCTAGGGTGTTGTGCAAGACAAAGCTTGCTGTACTTTTACTGGCACTCTGCCGACTCTTATGTCTCCTGGCGCGAAGTTCAAGATCGTGTTCGAAACCTAAGCGGGTTATCTAGAAAATGTCGTTTGGTGCGTGTATTTGGCCTTCCCCGTGCGCCACTGGCGCTGAATCTTCCATCCACAGCATCAGTGGATTATTCCGGGACCCATCATTTTGCTGCGCCCACCCTCCGCGTGCTACGTGACTCCCAGTGCGCCCTCCTCCTACAGACCACCGAGCGATCGTGCCCATATGGCGTTTTTAAACCTGCTTTCGGTCTGCGAAGAGAAGAGTACACTATATCCATGCGCATGACGTCTCACTATCCCAGCGGCGCCCTCGTTTCTTCGCGGCGCCGCCCTCGCCCGTAGCCCAATGCCGTCTGCACCCCGCTGCGCCACAGGGTCCACGCCACTTGATGAGCGCCTTCCATTGCATTGTCAATGACATAGCAAACACCCGTTGCATCCACCGACGCCTCGTTTCGCTGTCATTCTGTTTCCGCCGCCGCCTCTGCGTTTGGTCTGCGCGCCGCTGACAAGGCCATGCCACCTCGATATCACGTCCTCGAGCGCCAGCGCCGACGTAAATGCCAAGTATCCACGTGCTCGCTTCGCTTCTCGTGTTCGCGAGCATGGATGTCACCTCTCATCACTCACCGCCCTCTATGGCCTGTCACAGCGCCTCCGAATCCTCTCGTGCCTTACACCGAGGTCCACGCCAGCTAGCTCGGGGTTAGCTAAGGTGGACGGACGTACTGTTCTATAGCATCCCCCTTTCATTTTCGGCCCCTTCTCGCCCCAGCACGTGCTGCTGTCGCTCGTCGAGCACAGGTGGGATATTCCCGGTCCCAATCTCGCGCCGCCTCGACTCTCGCTTGCCGCGCCTAATCCACGGAGTGCTATTTTGGCTCGCACATACGTCCTTGAGTTTTGCATCCAGCGCGTTTGTCAGATCGGAGATGGAGAAAACTTCTCAGAAGATATCTCTGGATAGCGTACGCACCAGATCCTTTATTCCTTCATCATTACAACCGTTGTATATAGATCGATCATCTTTCTTCCTCGACAGTTCAACATATTCGGTGGTGGGAGGGCCGCTGTTGCCTCGGAATGACGGAGCTCGGTTGCACTTCAGTATGTGCCCCCAAGTGCGGACTATCGGGTCTCCTCTCGTCATGTTTACCGTGTATCAGCGCGACCGTGGCCCTCCTCAAAGAAGGATTTAAACTGTTCTCTCCACAGCATGACACGCAAGACTTGAGCTTTGATAGCAATGACCAAAAAAACTCATCTATCAACGGGCATACACGGATTGACTGCTGAATCACCTGCGCCTACATTGAATATCGCCTTTTTTTTCAAGCGCTGCAGAAGATGTGAGTCTTACATTATCTTGGACCGGGAAGCGAAAGTACAAGTTGCACTTGTAGGAACTGGAGTTGTTTTCAAAGTTGTTGCTGACCAAGTTTACGCTGGCGGGTCCGGCATTGGTGATACTATTACCACCGCGGTTGGCAAAACTAGGAAAAAGACATGAACAAAACAAATGATACTTGTAGTGCAATGCCTACTTGAACCAGGTGCGTCAACGGTGTAGAAGGAAATATTGTTGATCCACTCGGGAGAGTTACTGACACATCCAGTGGTGGGGCTTGAACGTTAGAAATTTATGCAGCTGCTTGCGCCGGGTCCGGACCGTCCGGTACAGAAGGTACCGAAGCCGAAGGCACGGATATTAAGATCACTAGACTATCGAGGTTGAGAAGGGTGAAGACCTGAAAAGGAAAAGAAAAAAAGCATTTCCGTTCCCAGCCCTCATTCTAAGCTTTTGAGCACCTGGTATATAAAATTCGAGCCTCTTGGTTACACCCAATTTGATAATTTGATGCCCAAGTGCCAGAATCGGCGCGCCTCCACATGGCGGGCACAAACGGCCGCTCCACTCGGCCGAGTAAGACTTCAACTATCAGATTGCCAAGGGTTTCGCGGCCAGCATACTCAGTTTCAATCTCGCGACCGACTTGCCGTCGCCCCTGGAACGGGGGGTTGCCCTGCTCCAGAAGCATTTTGAGAAGATTAGGTTTGGCTGATGGAATATCATAGACATCTGGAAACACATTCTGATGCCACAGACACAGCGGGTCTATGTAGATCGATTGCATCTGTACAGACGCATATAGATGAATAGACAGCTGTAGACACGGTCACAAAGCGATAGGCTGCAATAGACACGCCCACGAAGCGACAGACAACCGGCAAACTCGGTTACAAATCACCCTCGTGCCCATCACCCTAATCCTCCCCATCTGGGCGTTGTTCTATCTCGTTATACGGCAACGGTACTCGTTGTCGACATCCTTGATTGTTCACTGACGACTTGACCGTTGATCCCACATAGAATTGAATGCAATTGTACGGTACTATAGAGACCCCGTATCTATCACGGTCTAGCATAGACAGAGCGAAGTCTATGGCTCTATTTGGTCTATATTATATAGAACCTAGACATGGGGTATTTTTCTGATGGAGATATCATGTACTATCGGCAACTGGTTAGTCGGCCACCCCCAGTTAGTCGGCCACTTGGAGGATACAGGCCGAGGGACTCCAGTGGGTATGAGTTTGATGTTGGGGGTTGGAGTACGACCTATAAGGTTGGATCAGATCAAATTTTGAGAGAATGTGATGTGCCAATCAAAAGTTATGGCGTTTTGATCACCGTTCCGAGGCGTGTGAACATCATTTGCTTGACATGATTCAGCCGCCACCACTTCGCTCCGCCCGTTCTTCGCGAAATCTTCGTCAATCCGGGACTTTCTGCACCCATTCTGTAGCTATCCATCAGGACATGAACTCTGAATGTAATGGGGCAAGAATAATGAGGATTTACGTGCACTAGGTGACCAAGAAGAATGGACTCTGATTCCGAGGGGTGAAGTTCGGCCACCCTCATATCATAAGACCCTTTGGCGGAACGAGTCTGGATCTTGAAAGGGGCTTTCTACATTAGGTGGGCCGCAGCTGCCATGGTTTTTTAAGATTTTTGTTACTAGATTTATCTCGTACTGCTGTACACAAGAGGAAATCCAGTGAATTTGATGTCCAGGAGTTCCAGACTTTTTTGTGGGAATAGTGAGCACTAGGGCTTGATATGGCGCTCCATTTATATTCGTTTACTTGCCATGAAACCATCCCCACTGACTTTTGAGTCAGTCTGGGTCTTTTCTGTCGTGCAGCACCCCGTTAGTTCAGTGTGCTGGTTTTCGGCATCAGACTGCCTGCCCGAAGCAAGGTTTTATGCCCCCCCTGCATGTCTCAAGTACCATCAAATTATGTCAAATCCTTCTTCTCTGACCTCTGTCAAATTTTGGATGTGCTGGAGATTTAATACTGAGCGGCAATCGTGGATTCGAACGGGTGGCCGACTAAGCCATCAACTGCCTTTTCGGAATGTCGCCCGAAAAAAATTCACTGTGACTTCAAATCATGAGGTAAATTCGGGAAACCTAGCTTAAACTAATCAAAGGACGTCTGACATGTGGTGGGTACATCTTGAGGATGCTGGGAGCTGTCTGAGCCATATAAATTGACGCTGAATGCTTAGGTGGCCGACTAAGCAGTTGACGATAGTACGCCCCGTGGTGATGACACTAATCGATGATCAGATTCCAATCAGAACCCGTCAGATTTCTTGCGTTACTATATAAGCTGGTGCAGATTCACATCATTTGGCCTCTCTATCCTTTCTAAAAATGACTTCGCGATTGGTGAGAACCTTCCGATTACTTCCTCAGATAAATTAGACTAATAGGGCAATAGTGCTCTTTTGATATCTCTGAGTTTGGGTCAAATAACAAGGACATATCTGCTGTACTGACTTGTGTGAGTACATGGCATGGATTATTTGATGAGAAACTGAATGGTCCAGGAGAATCAAAGGATACAAGAGGTGCAATCAGGGGTAGATCAGGCAGCTCCAGAACAAACAGATCTTGATGGAGATCAACAAGATCTACTAGACTTGCTGGACCTATATACTGAAGGGGGTGATTCCACAGACCTGGAGGCATCTGTGCAAGTAGCCCAAGAAGCTGTAGATGGTACCCCACAGGGGCATCCCGACAGGCCAGGTCAACTGCTGCATTTGGCTTTGGCCTTGAGCGATCGATATGAGAAACTGGGAGATTTGAATGATCTTGAGGTTGCATTGAAGACCCACCAGGAAGCTGTGGACCTGACCCCAGAAGGGCACCCAGATCAGCCACGCCAGCTCCATCACCTTGGTGTGTCCTTTGGAACTCGATATAAGAGAATGGGACACCTAGAAGATCTTGAAACTGCATTGAAGAGCAACCAAGAAGCAGTCAATCTCACCCTAGATAGTGATTCTGAGAGGCCAATTCGTCTTATGAACCTATCTGTGTCTCTCATGGATCAATATCGGAGCTTTGGGAGGAAGGATGATCTTGAGGCAGGATTACAAACAGCCCAAGAGGCTGTGGACCTCACACCAGAAGGACACCATGATAGGCCACGTGGACTACAGCTCCTTGCTCTATTTTATGCAGAGCAATATAAAAGAGTGGGAGCCCTGCATGATCTCGAGGTTGCACTGAAGACCAACCAAGAAGCAGTAGATCTCACCCCAACATGGAGCCCTGAGAGGGCAAATCGTCTTATGAATCTATCTTTGTGCTTCCAAGATCGATATCGGAGGTTGGGGAGGGAGGTTGATCTCAAGAATGCATTAGAGGGGGGGCAAGAAGCTGTGGAACTTACTCTGGATGGGGACCCTAATCGGCCAGCTCAACTGAAGCACCTTGCCCTGTCCTTCACATATCGATATCAGCGGTGGGGAGATCTCAATGATCTTGATGTTGCATTGAAGACCAACCAGAAAGCAGTAGATTTGACCTTAAAGGAGGACCCCGAGAGGGCAGCTTGTCTTATGAACTTATCTGCATCTTTCATAGATCGGTATCGAAGAATTGGGAGGGAGGATGATCTTGAAGCAGGATTGCAGGCAGGCCAAGAAGCTGTGAACCTCACATCAGAAGGGCATCCTGAACGGCCAGGTCAACTGTATCATCTTGCTGTGTCCTTCATATATCGATATCAGAGGTGGGGAGACCTGCATGATGTTGACATTGCATTGAAGACCAACCAAGAATCAGTAGATCTCACACCAGAAGATGATACTGAGAGGGCAGGACGTCTCACAAATCTAGCTGCATCTTTCATATATCAGTATAGGAGATTTAGGAGGGAATCTGATCTCCAAATGGCATTGCAAGCAGACAGAGAAGCTGTAGACCTCACCCCAGAAGGCCACCCTGAGAGGCCAGGTCGACTGCAGCACCTTGCTCTGTCTTTCTCAGATCGATATCAGAGATTGGGGGATCTTCATGACCTTGAGGCAGCATTGAAGACCAACCAAGAAGCAGTTGATCTAACCCCAGAAGAGGACCCTGAGAGGGCAGGTCGTCTAATGAACCTATCTGTGTCTTTTATAGATCGATATTGCAGATTTCGGAGGCAGGATGATCTTGAGGCAGCATTACAAGTAGACCAAGAGGCTGTGGCCCTCACCCCAGGAGGTCACCCAGAAAGACCAAGAAGACTCCAGAGTCTTGGTATATCTTTGATATATCGGTATCAGCTGTTGAGTAATCTAGAAGACCTTGAGGCAGCTTTGCAAACCAACCAAGAGGCTGTGGAGCTCACCCCACATGATCACCCTGATAAACCACATCGACTACAAGACCTAGCTCTATCTTTTGCACAACGCTACCGAAAATTTGGCAGGCCAGAGGACCTGGATGCCCTGAACAATCACTATGCCAGTTCCTTCCAAACACCAACATCAACACCTGAGAACTCATGGAAGGCAGCCCTTGAGTGGGCCTCAGTGGGTGAAGAGTTTGAGTCACCAAAGTGCATAACTGCCTATTCTAGTGCTGCTCGTCTCCTGCCTGAAATCATCTGGATTGGGCATGTCCTCCCTGTACGGCATGAAGCTATCTACCGACTTGATATTGGACAGGTTATTGCAGCTGCAACAAGAACCTGTATTGACTACTCAGATCTGACTTCAGCATTAGAAATCATGGAACAAGGACTGGGTATCATATTTCAGCAGATGCTGCAGTTGAAGACAGACTTGGGTGGGGTTCCCCACCATCAAGCAAACAGATTAAAAGTCCTTTCCTCAGAGCTCTACAATGGTGAATCTCTTGATCCCACAGCCCTAGCAATTGAAAGGGAAAGCATATTAAAAGAAATCCGGCATGAGCCAGGTCTTCAATATTTTCTACTACCAAAACCATACAAGGCTCTTTGTCATGTGTCTCAGGGAGGGCCTGTGATTATCCTTAACAGCCATCATAGTCACTGTGATGGGATTGTAATCTTAGATCCAACTTCAAATCCAGTGCATGTCCCACTTCCACATGTGACACTAGATATCTTGAAATCACAGCAAGACTTTCTAGGGAAGGTCCTCAGCCACTGTAATGTCCGAGCACGAGAGCAAACCCCATCCACCAGACTTTTTGGCCGTCAAGAGATGTTTGGATCTAAGTCACGTGAAGAGTGTTTCGCAGATCTATTGCTCTGGCTATATAATTGTGTTGTTTCCCCTGTATACCAAGTCTTGGAATTGGTAAGTGGATGTCCCTTTCTTTTTTACTTCCCGTGCCATTGACATTGACATTCCATAAAGCACGGGATACGAGCTGGCAGATTGTGGTGGTTGCTGACTGGTGCATTCACAGGACTGCCTCTGCATGCATGTCCTCCTACCAATCACTTTATACATTCATATACAGCAACATTGGGATCCCTTCTTGATGCCTATGCAAAAAAAGCATCCCCCCCAATTAGAGTTGGTGTTGTTGGTGTAACACACACCGGTGGCAACTCAAATTATCTGCCAGGGGTAAAACAGGAAGTTCAAGAGATCATATCTATTATTCCAAAGCCGCAGCTAAAATGCCTGGAAGGTGAGCAGGCAACAGTAGAAGCTGTAAAGCTTCAATTGCAGGACTGCTCTTGGATTCATTTGGCATGTCATGGAAAGCAAGATGTGAATGAACCAACCAAAAGCCGTCTCCTGCTCCATGAAGGCGACCTGGAATTGGAGACCATTCTTCGGATGCCACTCTCAAACGCAGAATTTGTCTTTCTTACTGCTTGCCAGACTGCCATGGGGGATGCTGGACTGGTAAATGAGTCCTTTCATCTTGGGGGAGGGTTTATTGCGGCAGGTTTCCGGGGTGCCATTGGGACAATGTGGTCTATGGATGATCAAGATGGGCCACTAGTGGCACAAATTGTGTACTCTCACCTGTTTCGAGAGGCTCAACAGCCACAGGCAAGTGATGCAGCAGAGGCATTGCAGCTAGCTGTGACAGAATTGAAGGCCCGAAATGTTCCTTATGAACGTTGGATACCTTTTATTCACATGGGGATCTGATGTTTGCCAGAATCCAATCCACCTGCACCTTGGTGCTGCCAAACACAATGATTATGGTAGGCATATTGGTCACAGTTTGATTTTGGCTGACTACAGCCAAGTGTTTGAACCAGCCAAGTCACAACTTATTTTCTCAAGACTGATGTCTGTTTTGTCACCATGTTTGGGAACCTGTGCTGTATACATCTATTTCAGCTCTCCCACGTTGGATATTTTTAATCATTGTGCTGTGATCTGACTGTGGCAGTTAGTAATATGGATAGCATTTGTGCTGCCCATGGAATATTGTTGCCTACTCCCTGTGGGTAAGCCATTCATATGGCTATTTTTTAAGTCCATCAAATCCCTTCCCTTTATGCATACTATAATAGCTATTAAATTGCTCCACCCTATGAAGTTCGGAGGTGCCACGACCACAAGGTGGTCATATACGAGGCCAACAATCAGAATTGGACGTGTTACCTAGAACTCGGACACCTGACCATCTCCAAAAAATGACGCGGTTTGTCCAATTCTTATTGAAGCAAATTTAGAACCCGGGTAAAATGCAAATTACCGATGATCTAGCTACTCAGCTTGATCACAAAACCGTTGCATAAGATGATATGCACCAATTTTCCTTGAGTGACTGAGATCTAGGGGTGTGATAGTACTAAACATGGTAATTATACCATTTCCATATTAATATGAGTCCTGCAACAAAAAAGTCCTTTACTTGAGACAAATATCGGGGGCCTGAGAGTAATAGTTCTCACGCATGATGCAGCACACAGGGTGGTTTTTTAGCAGTTATCATATACAGTGTCAAAACCTGGTTCTGAAAAAAATAATAGGACCCAGTATTATAGAAGCACCAGAGCGGTTTTGATGAATGTCAGTCAGCTATGATGAACTACATACCTTCAAATGTGTGCATGAATATTTTCAGATTTTTTGGTTCCATTCTTGTGTTACATAGTGCCATCATATATTTGGCCTGTTTTTTGAGGTTTGACCTGGATCCGAAAAATTCGGTATGGTGCAGTGCTTGCCACAAGGGACACAGGACATGTTCCAGGCATGGTCTTTAGCGTGCTCATGGTCATGTTCATGCATCCCAGGATGTGTCTGAGTGGGGTCAGGGTAGGTGGCATGGTGTGCAAGGCAACAGATGAGCTGATTCAGATGTGAAGAATGAAGAGACCAGAATGCCGAGCACATCCTCTCATCCACCTGGCCCAAGCATCATCAGAAACTTCCAAACAGTCTTCTATAGTACAATACTCATCAAACATCGTACGTGTGAATGAGCTACTACTGTTCTCAGAATATATAGTTCTCAGCCACGATCATTGTGATTTAGCCATTTTTGATGATTGTTTGATTTTTTGCTTACACCCAACTGGCTCAACACCGATTCTTTGTGCATTAAATTACTCATAGGTCTTGCGATTATTCCACAAAAAATAATCAATCTGAAAACCCTGAGGATTCCAGTCAAATTGCAATTTTTTCTGATCTGGGCATTTTTCAGATCCAGGTTTTGACACTGTAAACTGGGAACACCCAAAACTTTGTGAACCACTAGACCCTGTATTATATTCCCCCCTGTCAGCCCTCCATTCCCCTTCCTTACTGCTACACACAGGATTCCCTTGCCAACATTGAGGTTGACATTGTTTGCCTCCCCATAGATGCTGCTGCTGAAACACTGGTTAAAGATGTCCCAACTTTCCTCCACATCCCCAATGCTACTTATTGGGTTCTACCTGGGCTAGTTGGCCCAACATACTAGCACCTTACACACCCACATGATGCAATGTACATGCCAGGACCGGATTTGATGACCATGCAGGCTGCAATACACACTTCAAAACTCTCATCTCCCCAGGAAAGCGCACTTCAAAGACCCTGTCTCTGAAAAAGTGCAAATGAGGCAAATGAGGCATCCACCCCTGGGCAGCAAGAAAGGTTGGACTCATATCATTTAAATAGCATGTAGTAACATTAGACTCACCATTGCTGTCAAGTCGGTCCCACACCCTGATTCTCCCTGTCCCATAGCCGCATTCCTCACATCTTATGAGCTCATTGGCTGCGGGCTAGTCTCGGGTTACCTCACTGTAATGATAAACACGTCCCATGCTGCCACTGTTGCACTTGACCATGCCATTGAGGCAGTCATCATCCCATCAGAGCCATTCCTGAAGAAGATAACTGTGCTCCCAAGAAGAATATCCTGTGCAAGCTTCGGGTCCTCACCACTGCTCATCTTCCCTGCATAGTTATCCACAAGTCCAGTGGTGTTGGACCTGAGTACAAATTCGCACACAGATACAAAAGCCTTCTCACCACATGAGCATGTGATGGACAATTGCAAGTAGTCGATGTACCGCCATGAGGACATATTGCAGTACAGTACAGTATGTCCAGCACCTTGGAAGAGGATGTAGGTGAGGTTGCACTCCTGGTGCATGATCCCTGCAAAATTCCTGTTGTCATCAGTGAATGCCATGGCTGGCTTGCATGTAATGCTGCCATGACTCCAGACTTGAGCTGGTGAAGTTAACTTGGAGTCACTGATTAGACCAAGTTGAGTTGAGTCACTTTATTGACTCAAGTCAACTTGAGTTGACTTTGAGTTGGTCACAACCTAGTTGCACGGTTCATTGAAAAAACACCATTGGGGACATGGTCAAATTTTGTGACAGGAGTGACAGAGTCACGGTTGGTGACATTGCGTGACATTGCTGTGACAGCCTTTTTTTTTTTTTTTCCCTTTTGCGTTATTTCAACCTGCAGAGTACTTAGAACAAGTTTCTGAAAATTCACTCAAGAAAAGTCAACTCAAGTCAACTTACTCAACTTGATTTGAAATCAACTTAGGCCGACTTGACTTGGAGTGACTTGACTTTCCGAGTTGTGGCAACATTACTTGCACGTGAAGCCTTGCACACCTCCGAATGTCATGTTCTACTTTGCACTTAAAACTTGGCTCAATCAATGTTGCAAATAATGTTGCCGCGACTCAGGAAGTCGAGTCGCGACTCATCAAGTCGACTTGATGTCACATTTGACTCTACTCGACTCGACTTGGTCGGGACCGAGTCACTTCAAGCCACTTCAAGTCAACTCAAGTTGATGAAGTCAAGGGGTATTTTCACTCAAGTGCTGGAGACATGTGTAAAGTGTAATGAACATAGGTAGAAGCCAATAAACAGGTAGTTCATCAATTCCACAAAGTGCCCGCCGCCCCCGCCCAACTGGCCAATTGGGCCGGCCTGAAAAAATCAAGGGAAAATCACAGGAATATTCTGAGGTATGTATCAAGGCAAGAGAGACCTATTCAATGATGAATCCCCATTGTATTTCCATTTCAATGACACGTAATGCCGAACAGTTGTATACTTGTCAGGTTGATCAAAGCAATCTGATCTGCTTTCTTGCTCCCATTCACCACCGGAAAGTGTAGGCTTTGGCACAGCGTAAAAGAGTTGGAGAACACCTTTTGTAACGGCCCATGAAACATTGAAAAGACAGAAGTTAACCGGGGAAGAAGGGTTGTACATCGCAAATGCACTGAGCTAAAATTTACTGCCGATGCAGGAGATACACAGCCATGGATTTGAGCAACGCTGACAAAATTCAGAACAACACCAAAGGCGTAAGAAAAAAAACATCTGTGACTGTTACTCCCTCTGACAATTGTAACTTGACCATTTCGTGGGCCAGAGAAGGAGCAAAATCTGCATGTTGGATAACATCCCTCTTGATAATCTTAGATTCTAAGAACCTCAAAAATTCCGCGCTCTGTCTTTTCCCAGAACAGCAGCTGCAAGTCCCTTTGTAAAAGCGGAAAACATGTACCGTGGAAAGCTTACCACTGATTGTCACCACTAATGTCGGCCTGATTTACAACAGACATTCCCCACTTGGCTCAATAACTAGGAACAGTTGTAGTGGCGCGACTTTCAGGAGACCAAGACATCATCCTGATACTCAGTGGTGCGTGTCCTCTGGTCTGTTTGCTTTTATCTACTCACTTCGCTTGCTATACTGTGGTTTGCATCATGAGTGCAGAGCTACACAGGTACTACTTCGATCATAACAGGCACCAAAGCTACACGTCGATGGTCGACCATATGGAACACCTATCTGAACAAACACCTCCCGCACCTCAAGTAGTCTTCGATAGACTGCCCTCAATTTTGCACCAAGCGTCTGAACTTTCAAGTGTCGTAATTTCAACAACTTGCAGTTCATTGCCAATCTCCACCCCTCAGCAACGATGGCGCCCTCAACATGATTGCGGTGCAAGGTTCACTACATTTCATGACCGAAAAGTAGCTTGTTGCTGGCCACTGACTACAATGATGAAAGCTATCTACTGTTCCTTCAACACACGGAAAAAAAAAATTCAGGATTGAGGGAGTTTGGAGGAAGTGGTACGATTCAAATAATCTGTAATTTCTGTCGTGAACTGATCTGAGATTTGGATTCCATTCGGAACTTTGACCGCTTTATCTTCCCGCCACTTTCCACTTCTCTCAGTATAGGCATACAAAACAATCACTACTTAATCCCGACGCCAAACAGTGGGTTAAGTAATTGCCAGCAAACACTCAAATTCTGCACTGGAATATAAGTCTACCATTGGCTAAATTTTTTCTGCACACGCTGACTTTTTCATCTCAGCCCAGAGATGCGCCTGCAGCGGTGAGAAATCCTTACTACTGCAACCTAACCCGATCGCGGCCTTCCAGCATACAGGTGGTCAATTGCCACAGGCAATTTCAATGTAAAATATGAATATCGCAAGAAGGCTGTGGGGGCCTCAGAGCAATACCGACATAGATGCGTGGCAACTCCTATTTTTCTTCAAACCTCATCAATAATCCTTACAATTTCAATCCGCACGGAAATGCGCGCCGTCAACACTATCAATGGTAGGGACATTGCAGGTCCACTTTCTCTTTTCTTCCTCTTCTTTCATTTCAGTTCTAACCACTGGGCAGTAAACTCGAGGCAGATGACCTACAGAAGAAGAACAAAGTCATTGTGAAGCCGCACCCACGGGGCCTGCAATAAAGCTGCGATATAAAGTTGTAGCGAGGGCTGATGCCTTGCCCCCTTCACACCATGAGCCGTAGAGATGTGGCCAAAACAACGACTCCGGCTCGTGTGTCCCTGCCAAATCGGTGCGCCAAGCGCTACAAGGAGGGTGCTCGAGTGCGCCTCTGTAGTTCCTGAGTGGATCACGTATCACGATGGGCACTCTTCCCCATGTGCAAGAAATGCGGTGAGGACAAGTAGCCACGAGGTGTGTGCATATACAGAAAATCTGCAGGTATGTGCTTACAGCGAGACACGCAGTATGCATATCTCATTTGTTTCGTTCTTCACAGTGAATTGAGTTGTGAGCATCTTTATCAGAGAAACTGAAGTAGAATGGATAGAATACAATGGGTATTTTTCATTATATAGGTATCTCTTGCCTCAATACATGCCTTTCAATATTTTCGCGCATTTCCCTTGATTTTCCAGGCCGGAATTGGCCAGTCGGGTGGGGACGGCGTTTTGATGGAATTGATGGAAGTGTCGGGGAGCGCGTGAAGCCATCTGGCTGCTAGCGAGCATTAGCAGGAGAGGGATATATAATTATTAGCGAACTTAAGCGAGCGCTAATTATTGCGCCCAGGGTGATCTGCTCAAACCCCCGCTAGTTAACTGTCGATACCATATATATCCACCGCTAACTAGGGAGCTTTTTATGGGCAGTACAGGTCCAATTCACGCCTGATGAACCCTAGGTTTATTCGGACATGTGACCGCCCGACTCAAGTCGACTCAAGTCACTTGAAGGCGACTTGGCTCGACTTCGAAGTCGGATCAAGTCGGAACATGTGACTCGACTTGACTCGACTCAAGTCGACTTCGAGAAGTCGACTTGGAGACTTGGAGTCCAAGTCGTGGCAACATTAGTTGCAAAGATATAGCTGAATAACAACTTTATAGACTGAATAAGCCAAGACAATACAGTCTGAGTGAAGGATAGCTTATGCAGTGAGCAACTATCGAGTCATCATTCCCTGAATAAAAAATTATCCCAACATCATGTACACTTGCATTAGTGGTAAGGTCTGATAGGAAGACCATGGGTTTGGTCTGATGAGTTTGATATCAAATGAAGGTGATTCCATACCCACTCGGGACCTGAGACAGAAGGCTAGGTATCCCATTGTGTAAACAAAGCACGAGACACACTAGGATCGCTGAACTCATTTCCCTGCAATGAATCTAGTTACCTCAATTCAGCACATGAATCCAAGAAAATTGAGCCCTGCCCCATACTAAACAGATATGGAAAATCTGCGACCCAGTTCTTCAATGTCGGTGCGTGTAGCGCTGCGCTGATCACAGCACTCAGGACCTGAGACAGAAGGTTAGGAATCTCATTGTGTAAACGAAGCGCGAGACACACTAGGATTGCCAAACTCGTTTCCATGCGATGAATGTGGTTACCTCAATTCAGCACACGAATCCAAGAAAATTGAGCCCTGCCCCATACTAAACAGATATGGAAAATCTGCGACCCAGTTCTTTGATGTTGGCGCGTGTAGTGCTGCACTGATCGCAGCATCTGAAATAAGACATCAACAAACTTTGTCAATGTGCATGATGGCCCGTTATTAGATACCGTTCATGTAAATTTCCGCAGGGCTTGGACTGGTATTAGGGTTCTTCCCCGGTACCTCAGGATTCAATGCATCAGGGATGTCATACAAGTCCACGGTGCCGAACAACCACAGGAACATGAAGTTTAAAGCATAATCCCACATCTTGGGCAATAAGAAGCCCCCATAGGTCGGATCGAGGGTCCCGTTTGCGGGTCCCGCAAGGTCACGCTTCCACATCACGCAGCGTTCCTCCTGGCATCTGAATTCTTGCTTGCTTGGCACGGCCTTGATGGCCTGCTCCGCCCTCAGCGCTACGACCACAGATTTATATCTGGAAGATTTGACAGGGGCAGGGTTGGCTAAGGTGGTGGAGGGGTCCACCAACGTCAGAAAGCGTCCATTTTGGGGTATGTTAGGTTCAAATCATATACACACAAATGCTCTCAGCAAGGACCACTGAGGTTTGTTAGGTCTAGCTGCATCACCACACTAATCATACAAGAACAGATGTACTGGGTTTTATAATCCTATACATGAAGGCACACCGGATTTTTGATTAACAGAGAGTCGCCTGGGAATTCAGGTGACATTGTCGAGACGTTCTGGCAGATTTGAATTTAGCAGGGAAATACACCACAGCAGTTCACTCAGACAGTCTAGCTACAGCACAGGACAATTTGGCTCAACTACAGGCTCCTCTGGGATGTAAGAATATGGTCTGTCCACACTGTAGTGCTCTTCATTGGAAAATTAAACAGCTTTCAAAACCCAGAACAAATAAAAATCTTTTTGGAACATGCTGCCTGAAGGGGAAGATTGTTTGATGGGAGCCACCTCGGGATCTACTTGAGCTTTTAATGGCAGGAGCAACTACTCAGATGATTTTAAGAAAAATATTCCACCCGACATAAGAACATAGTGGCAAAAAAGGCCTTCATCCTGTACATCTCCCTCTGCTGAACAGATCACTTTTGAATGAAGCACCAAAAAATCCCAATTTGTCTTGCTTTCTTAATGACCACAAAATTAAACACCGGCCAGTATGATCACAAGAAAAAGTGTATACCCTGAGATTTTGCTTTGAAGTAGGGCTGCCCGCTGTCCCATCAACAGGCAGAGCCCCAACAAGCTGTCACCTGGCCGAAGGGATGGCTGCGAGCAGCAGTGTGGTGCTGGAGGGCTTGGAATCTGCTGTGTCTGTACAGAACTGGGATAAAGCTGTGTCTGCCCACTGTAGAAGTAATAAGCGGTCTGCTGGTAGACCGAGGTCGATGGGTCGTCGTCCAAATATAGCGTCGAAGGGTGCAGCAGAAAATAAAGAAATGGTCCCAGAAATCTCTTCGAGGCGTGGAACAGAAATCAGGAGGAAAATGGGAAAAGTGGCGTGGAGGCGTGAGGTACGACTCGGGCTCGAAATGACTCGGTGGATGAAGAAATATGGGCAAGAGGTGGAAAGGTGTTCACTGGCGGCGTGCTCATGTTGGGGCACTCGAGTCACTGGCCGCGTCGCTCGTGGTGGTTCGGGATCAAAAGGGAGGTATTATGGCATCTATATGTACGAAACAAATAATCGGTCCGAGGACCGATGTACCGTACGCTAAGCGAGGAGACAGGGAAAAAGAGGAAGTCGACGAGTGGGTCAATCCGCCCTTCCACACCACCTGTGACAAAGACATGGGTGCCTAAATCTTGTACTCATATACTTCCAGGTCATAGTTGATCAGCTGGGGATAAGTTTCAATCGTGGAAATCTGTTGTCATGTTTGTTAGTGCTGTCTGGCAGTAGAAGTAAAAGGAACAAGGATAGTCACAGTAGGCAGCTGCTCAAAGACCACATTTGAACCGAGTGCCCCTCTGATGATGTATGGCTGATAATGGCCCATAAGACGTGTGCGGGGTGTGAGCGAGAATGATTCTCGTGATGTAGGTTCCTGCGTATGATTCGCCCATGAGGTATAAAGGACTGGTATAAAGGACTCGTCGCAAGACTCGGGAGTATCTTGACCAAGTTTGATAGGAATCCGACCTTCAGAGCATTAGCACGGAAGGTTTTCCCAAAGATGTCAAGCGCACAAAGTCTTCACCCATTTGATCCTCGTCGCTGACTGGCATATTCCGAACGTGATGAACAGAGGTTCCTTTTGTGTCTGAAAGAAAATTGCGCACTATAGCTCGTGGCATCTGAAGCCGCGTATCCCACCCCAACTGACAAAAGGTCATTTTGGTAAGAAAGAAGCCTAAGCTGACGTGAGAATATACTCGCCTGGTTGATCCACCCATATCGTGTCTACAAGCTGATGTGCTCGAGTTGCAAGTCAGCAAGCCGTTGCTCTTTTTGAACGCCCAGAGGAACAGCGTCACGTTCGAAAACAAGCGCTGAGATCGAACCTAGAGAGAGCGGCGGGCCGTAAAGAAGAGCCGGATATTTCCGAACACAGCCTCAAATGTGACATCGCGGCATCTTCCTCATCAACACCGTGACCCTTGTCGCTCAACCCGCATCCCGCTGGCCTCCATACCGGTCTCTTGTCGTTCCAGAGGCACGTTCTTTGTTGTCTTCCCCGGGGTGTTGTGCAAAATTTGGCGTTGGAAGCGCGTCATACGGTATTTGCCTTTCGGCCAGTGTCTAGTGGGTGTTTGGGGGGCTTTTCTGTACTTTTACTGGCGCTTCCTAGCGTGAATTTCAAGGTGGTGTGCAAACCTTAAGTGGTTATCTGGAAAATGCCGTTTTGGTGCGTGTACTTGGCTTTCCCGCGCGGCGCTCTTCTATCTACATCACCAGTGGATTATTCCAATTTCCAGGACCCATCGTTTTGCTGCGCCCGCCCTCCACGCTCTACGTGACGCACGGTTCGTCCACCTCCCACCGATTACTGAGAGATCGTGCTGATACGGCGTTTTAAAACTGTGCTTTCGGTCTCGGGTACTCGCTATCCATGCGCACGACGTCCCACAATCTCCGGCGTCGCCCTCGTTTCGTCGCAGCGCCGCCGCCTCGCCCGTGCCAAGATGTCCTCTGATGGCCCACACAACTTGATGCCAGTGAGCCCCTTCCTTTCATTGCGGATGGTACAGGCTTACAGCACATCCGGCTGCGTCCACCGTCGCCTCGTTTCGCCGTCGCCCTGCTCCCGCCGTGGCCTGTCTCTTGGTACCCGCGCCGGTGACAAAGCCACACCACCTCAATCTCGCTCGACCTCGCTCCGTGCAGCCTGCCACGTCACCCACCATTGTGTCTGCACCATCTCTAGCGCAGACAGGCTTTATTCTCGCCGTACGCAACCAGCGCCGACATGAATGTCTCCCCGCTCGCGTCGCTTCTCGTGTTTGCGAGCACGGATGTTACCTCTCATCCCCTCACAGCCCTCTGTAGCCTGTCACAGCGCCTCCGAATCCCTCATCGCGCTGCAGGCTTCGCTGAGGCACTCCTACCCTGCCCCGTGCCTCACACGGCGGTCCTTGCCAGTTAGCTTGGCCGTGGCTAAGGTAGATATAATATTCTCCGGCGCCCCCCTTTTATTTTCTGCCCCTTCTCGCCTCACTCCGAGTCGCGCTGCTGCCGCTCGTCGAGCGCAGGTCTAATACTCCTCGTCGCCTCGTCGCCACTCATTCCATTTTTCCACTCTTGTCTCGTGCCGGCCCGACTCTTGTTTCCTGCGCCTGATCTCCGGAGTTCGATTTCCACTCGTGCATAGGTCTCTAAGCTTTGTGTGCGGTGTGTGCAGGATTTGCGCAACGAGTAATTAACGACATGATTTACCTACCGCTCTCATTGACGAGTCAACGCGATGCTGTTGGTCGCCTCACGCTTGCCGGAGACTTGCGCGGCAGAGGGAAGCGCCCAGCCCTCACTGTCGGCGCGCGTGCGAATGATCCGCGCTTCTGATGTGTAGATGGGCTGCCACCAGTCACCGACCAGTATCCTGCACTGTATTCAAGTGCCTGGGTAATAACACCATTATTCTTTGGCTTCTGAATCGGTGGAGCGTAACGACTCTGGGAAAGACGGAATGACTTTAACATCGCTTGCAAGTCCAGGCATCGAATTCGTGCACCCGGAACATAAAGCCTGTCATAATATATCTACTAGTAGTAGATGTTCTCTGCCAAGTCGACGCCTTTCTCCTTCGACAATTCCCGCCCCTGCACTTCTCGAACGTCTAAAAGGACCTCTGGCTCTGGAATAGGACATCCCACAAAGATATTCCGCCGCCAAGGAGTTGTTTCAGGCTGATTCATCCTCCCAATTCCGAGCTTCGGCGGCCGGCTCTCTGTGAATCACGCACTCGGTCCGATTTCCACCCTGCTTCTTCGCCTGTTTCAGACTTTCTTTCCAATTTCTGTGAACACCTGATGTCACCACGTGACGATTCCAACGGTTTTCTCTTCAGCTGACTGCACACCTTAAAAAAGCCCCTCGTTGAATGAAGCGGGTATCCGCAAAGGAACACAGACATGCGCGGAATCGCCTTTCTAGCAGCTTTCGCTTTCGCGGCAGTCGCTGCACAACAACCGACCGTCATCATTAAGAACGGAACCGTTCGGTGCGTCTCTGCGGTCATATGAAATCTTACTCCCTAGTCCGACTCATCTCGGCCGCAGCGGTGTCGACCTACCTCAATTCAGCCAGAGTCTCTTCCTCGGAATACCCTACGCTCAACCACCTGTAGGCGACCTTCGCCTGCGTCCCCCCCGTTCTATGTCAGTTCCACTCCGCACAATGCTTATTTCTAGGCACTAACATCCATTTAGCAACGCGTCCTTTGGAACTCTGGATGCCACGGCTTACGGACCGCACTGTTGGTCCCGGTTCACAACTGGGTTTGTACGTATGCTGTCATGCACGTTCTGCAACATTTTGTCTTATACACTTCATATTGTTGTTCAGGATGACAACAGCGGCTTTCCGAACTCGGAAGACTGCTTGACGCTGAATGTCATTCGTCCTACTGGAGTGTCGGAGCAATCGCCAGTTCCGGTTGTTGTTTGGAGTGAGTTGACTACCGTATTATCCTTTCTTACTTTGAATATCAACTATGCAAAGTCCACGGCGGCGGCCTGGTGAGTCCAGATATAAACACAGGATTTGACACCCAATATCACATAATACTTTCGATAGACCACCGGCGGAAGCGTCAGTCTGCTTTAAGTAAATCAATTTAAAACACTTATCTCCTCTGCAGGCCGATTTCCGCTATAACGGATCCTGGATCGTCCAAGCCTCCATCGCAAACGGGAAACCCATCGTCTTTGTCTCTATCAAGTCCGTCGTTTCAGGTTTTCATGCACCTTCTCTTATTAAACAATCCTCTTTGCGCACAAAATTTCTCATACGCTTATTACATTAGCTACCGCCTCGCATCCCTCGGCTTCTTGGCTGGTAAAGCTCTGCAAGACGAGGGCTCTTTGAATCTCGGTGTCCGCGATCAGAGGTTGGCTCTCCATTGGGTGCAAGAGAATATAGGCAAATTTGGTGGAGATCCAAAGTACGTCGTTCAGCCGCTAGTTTTGCGTGGATGCGATGGTTAAAGCGGTCGTGTATAGACGGGTTACAATCCAGGGAGAAAGGTAAGCCAAGAACCACAATCGATGTTTCGGCGGCTGCTGATTCCCCCGTTTACTGTGGCTCTTCCTTAGTGTAAGCCCTCCCTCTACTCATTATTACCTATGAATATCCGAACCTATCAACAGTCGGGAGCAACCAGCGTTCACGCCCAAATTATCGCTTTTGCCGGCCGCGACGACAAACTCTTCAACCAAGCAATCGCCGAGAGCGGCACCGGCGGCGGGAACTTCAGCCTTCCCACAGCTACATCCTTCCAAGCGAACTTCAACTCTCTCATCAATAACACCACCTGCGTGTCCACCGCAAACGGCTCCGAGGCAGACCAACTAGCGTGCATCCGCGCGCTGCCTATCGATGTGTTCCGCACCAATTCTGTGGGATCCACGGGTATTGTGTTCGATGGGGATTTTATCAACGTTCCGGGTACGCTGCAGGCATATAAAGATGGGAATTGGGTTAAGGTTGCTTTTATTGTGCGTCCAGTTCTTCAAATTTTGGTAGCAGTTTTTTCAAAGGAAAATGGTATTCTAGGTGGGCAGCAACACCGACGAAGGCCGTTCCTTCTCCGCCCTCGGCGCGAACACGACTGAACAAGCTGCGGCCCTCCTTAGTGGTGTACCGACGCAATTCCGCGATCCCCTTCTGGCGCTGTATCCCGACGTCCCGGCTTTGGGATGCCCCTTCAATACGGGCGACTTCCAACCTGCTGGTAGTCCCCCAGGATCCGAGAATAAGAGAGTGGCGTCGGTTAATGGGGATATTGTCATGGCTGCGTGAGTTCCTCTTGTCGATTATAACTTTGTGAAACGCGCCTGAAGGATTTTTTTTGCGTGAAGCGGCCCGCGTTGGCTCGCGCAACAGATATCTTCGCAAGTGCCGTTCTATAAGTACAGGTTAACCGATTTTCGCCTTCCATCCTAAGTGAACACCAATGAATGCAAATACTGTTTAGGTTCAACCACGTACCGTACAATACTGGTTTCGCTCCCATCGACTATGTATCGCACTTCCTCGAGGTAAATACCTTCCTCTTTTTTGTTTCGTTTCTATACCGAAAGAATGGTAGGTTTCCTACGTGTTCAATCTCCAAAACAACAAGTAGGTGGTTTACAGGGGCTTGGATCTTCCCTTTGGCACTGAATGTATCTTAGCACGGCTTTCTGGATCACAAATCACTTCACCGCCACGTACCTTGGACCCACTGCGCCCATTGCGGACCGCTTCTTAGGAACTTACATGTCACGCGCATGGGCGAGCTTCATCGCTACTGGGGATCCTAACAATGCAAACGGTGAGCCGAGGATACCGGACACTGTACGAATCTCGGGATTAATGTGTTATTTCTTTAGTTCCCTCCAAGGTCCACTGGCCGAAGTACTCGGAAGAGCCGTCAAATATGGTTTGGCAGACTCAAGGCTCTACGGTTGAGGAAGATGTAGGTATAAACATAGGCTTGTAAGCGTAGGTTTACTGACGGACAAATTCACAACCCAACAGAACTTCCGCCAGGAGGGCATGCAGTTTATCATGGACCATATATTCTTTCAGTGAGCATCGTGCCATTGGGAGTAAAATTCAACTTTGTATTTCAAATGTTCAACAATGAAAAATGATGTTTGCGGAATAAACCTCTTCCATTCCAACTAATCTCTGGCGTAACTCACGGCATCCTTCCATCCGACAAAAATATTACTCATATACCTCGTATATTAAGCAGATGCCTCGTATCAGTGTGTGCATGTTTGCCATCACCTCGATTTGCCATCTTCTTCTCAGCCGCCATTTCTCCTTCAGTGTTGGTTCCGAGCCCACCGCTTTGGGTCAGTTTTTCTCCCATGCTTATTTCTAGACGTCCACGCAAATCACGATTTAGCTCTGCCGGGTCTGCTTCTTGCGTGCCGATCCTTCCATTCGGCATACTTTCCGGCGTTCAAGGACCGCTCAAAAGAACCTCACTACTAGATTGACCTTCCTTCGATCGTTTCCCCCATCATCGTCCCACCGTCCCCCCACTCTTTTTTGCTCTCGCTCAATATTATACGCTCAGTTTTTGCCTCAAGGCCGTAGCATCCTCAACCATTCAGCGTCCCTTCCACACACCACGGGAACTCGAGTGAGTCACCGAATACTGTGTTATCGTTCCCTGCAACGACAGCTGACGTCTTGGAACAGATGAGTTGATGGTTCAACTCTTCCGTCATCTCATTCCATCAACGAAAATCGTACTGCCTGTGGGGAGCGTTGCCCGTATGTACGGCGACACACGATTGAGTTCCATCTCTGTGATCACCGATTTGCTTCTGGCATGCTACTGTGCAATTTTTGCTCAATGTTCGTTCCCTTAATTCTTCACTCACGGTTCTTTCAACCTTTCTTTGCCTAGCGCATGGTTATCGTTCAAATTCCCATTTTTATGGTCCAGCCTACCCCTCTCGCTGCCCGTAGTCGAGACGCAATCGCAAAGGGATTTTTTTCCACCTTTCGAATGATGCGCTGTGTGACCAGTTCCTTATTAGGTTTATATTTTATTTTCGCCGCGGCTTCGGGAAATTTGACGCGCCGATGACCTCCTTGCCACGCCATGTTATCAACTAACTCCCTTCAATTTCAGGAACCGATCTTTAACCATCCGTATACCACGATGTATTTTTCGATTTCCGACCTCGCACAAACAAATCGACGGAGATCCCTTTCTTCCCACCTCTCTGCCCTCCGGCTCTCTCTGACTCTGTCGTTGAACAAGGGTCACCAGACGACGCGATTGGGTAGGTTGTCATACTTCTACCATCCGACGTCGCTTTTAAACTGATCTGTCTGTCATTCTCAGCTGTTATTGCATTCCAGTGGCGGCATTTCAGGCGAGTCACCTCGATTTTGCATGCTCCAAGTTTATATTCTCATCCTCATACTGTTTAGCCGTTTACCCGTCTTGCATCTTTCTCTCTCTCCAGAGGAGAGTGGACCCGCATCCCATTCATGCATGCCTCCGGACATTGGCAACTTCGATTCGTTCAACTTATTTTCCCTTTCGCAGCGACATTTCCCCCCACATCGCTGACGTCGCAGCGTCATCCACCCCGCGCGAGCCCCCCACGCGGAATGGCCTTTCAGTTTGCGCGCTCCCACGACTGTAGTGCGTCTACCACCCCAAGCTGTTGCTCATTCTGATCCCTCTAACCAGTCGCCAAGATTTTCCCTCTTATTCAAGTCTCCACCGCCCTGAAACCCCCCTCATCGCTGCTGCCGGACGCATCTGGTGCATCTGACCTTTCCATTTGCGTTTCTGGGGTTCTGCCAGTCAATTCACGTGTCAGGGACGCACTCCTGGTAAGCACTTCATCTTGATCGAGTTTGATACCGATATATTTTTTTGAGTTTTGATCCTGTAGGTGTCTGTGGCACTGCTGACGTTCTACTCAAATCCTCATCCAGATCCGGGGGTGTCCTTAACGCTTTCAGGACCTCCGCCACTTCCATTACAAATTGCTGCGCAGGGAATAGGATCCGTCTGCAGGTGTCTCCTCATGCTTTTTTAGTTTACCAGATCGATACTACTCTGTTTTTTATAGCCCCAACGATTCGACGTGTTTCATCGACGTCGAACGACCCGTCTACCGCTATCCCGCAATTTACATTGCAGCCCTCAACGTCCCAGAGCAAAGTGAGCACACGTTAAACATTTATTCGCGCCTAGTGCTTACATTCCGGCGGGTTGATAGAGTTGTGCTCCTTGAGGCCTTTGTCTGCTGTTTGGTATGTTTTGCCAGAAATAGAGTTTACGACGCTGTCCAGCCAGTCTTCCGTTTCCCGTGTCGCTATTATTTTATGGAACGGTATGCGATTCTTTTCCATGTACCGTGTATTCACTCACTGATCTTTTCCGCCCGCCATATTGCAGCCTGCCGTATATTGACCCAATTGCGGCCGATGAAAAAAACTTTATGCATGACAGTCGAACTGTATCTATCGTACTACGGATCTTTGTATATAGATACTTTGAGTGAATGAATAAATTTTCTTTGGAATAATCTTTCACCGACCATAGATCTGCCATATATCCAAATCGTGAAGCCTGTGGTATTTTTAAATGCCGGTTGGTTGCTTTCAAACACGCCGCGGTCTGCACTTCCGCCGGAGCGAAGCGAAGGCATGTCTTGTACTACTTAAGATTATGTGCCCAATTCTTTGGGTGTTGTTTGGTCTTATGCCCTTCAAGCCCTCCCAGCTTCAATCTCTCTGCTCCATCCAGTGCTCAAATTCTACAGTCTTTTGGACTGATCTTTTCCCACCAAAACACCAATTAGAGAGTTTGTGATAGCCACCTGGAGCAACCTAGGTGGCTTCTGAGTCATGTGGAGCCAGGTGGCTTTTCAAATGACATCACGGTTGGTTTTGTTGGTTTGAATAACATCCCTCTGGTTCATATCCTTCAATAAAACATGCAAACACACTCAACAGGCAAGGACAGGCAGGATTGTGTACATATGAGCCTGGCAAGAGAGAATTCAGCATCTCCTGGCCCTCTGGAGGGGAAGGAGCCAACAACAATGAAGAGGGGGCTGAGGACAACAGTATTGAGGAAGAAAAGAATCAAAAGGAACATAGGTTTGCAATGGGACAAGATATAGAAAAGCCACCTGAATGTCACGATTCCAGGGCTCACTGCACATATTACTCCTAGTACCAGGGGCTACAGGCTATGAAACCGAAATGCTTGGATGCACCGATCACAACAACGATTGATGCTCCACTCAGGGGACACCCCTTCGCGATACATTCCACTGCCAGGGGTTATTAGCTATCCCACCTGCCACAATTAACCCTTAATTTCCCCTGAACTTATCCCTTACTACTAGAGTGTGTCCTATAAATACTAGTAGAATCTACCCTGTACTATAGATTCTACATCATTTAAACTTTGGTTCTACACTGACTAGTTGTGTAAATGATGCAGAGAGAACTCTTCTTTTGTGGCCACATCCCAAACCCTGGAGCTCATTATACGCTAGGTCTACCAGGCTCTCATGCTACTCATATCACAGACCCTGACAGTGCAAGCAGTTATTTGTGCACTCCACATCACACTCATACCCCAAGAGTTCTTACCATTGTCCCTAGTCCTGGTTGGTGAATGCCGGACTTCTACTTACTTTGATCTACGATCACCACATCCGAGTCTGAGAAGATTTTCCTCAGCATGCTGGAACCTGGGCCTCGCTTGAGAAGATTCACTTCGAGAACGAGAGCATCCACATTCATGGTTCAGTTGCAGTGGTACATTAGCGTAATTTTCTGCATGACATGAATACCGCCCCTATTGCGAGTGGGATACCTCTTTACAGTGAATTACAACACTGTATACCTGCTGGGCAACTGAATGATGAAAATGCTCCCATTCTGTCCATCTTTATCCTGTTCCGGAGTCAAAATACCCAGTTTCAAAGATGAAGAGTTGCCTTCGGGTCGTATCGGACAGCATCCAGAGTGTCTCGGAACCCTCGCTCCTGACTCGCAAGGGGACGATCGGCTGATCGGCGATTAATGGTTCGGATGATCGTTCCGACTCTCTTCTCTTATGCCATCCATCCCTCTCAGAAATCTGGATATACTATTGGACAGACCCTATGCTGTTGAACGGATCAATATATCTGTTTATCTCTGAACATCACTTCTAAAAGCCTCTGGCGATAGGAGTGCTAGCACACATTTGCCTGTGGCAGAAATCGAACATTGACTACGAGATTGAAGAGACTCGAACCCACCTTTTCGTCGAAACTCCGATACGCTGAATGCTAGCCATCCTATTGCACAAATTTCCACCAATGCTGTTTTGGATCTGACCACATCTCTTGCTCCTTCATCCCTTGAAGCTCATCAACTGATGTCGCTGCCAGGCCCTTGCATCCCTAGACTGGCCGGTACTCTCATTCCCACTAGCTGATGACTACTTTGATCAAAGCTCATCGGAGAGTACTCACTAGGCCCCAGTCCTCGATTTGTGTCTCGCTCACAATACAACTTTCAGCATTAGGCTTATATTTCTTCCTGTTTACTCTGCTCATTTCGTGAGACTCATACGGTTTTGTTGCTGGTATGATGTTCGAACCGATGGGGTGGTGTAGATAGCTGTAGCATACATAATCAAGGCTTATGTATGTAGGTACAGCAGCTGTACGTTCCTCATTGGGACCACCGTGGTTAACATCCTCCTCCTCCTCCTCCTAGCCAGCCAAGCTATTGTACACACTGTCACTGACACTGGAAGTGGAGCCACCTGAGATCAGTGATCCCATACCTCGGTAGCCACCTGGATCGGTCCACACAAACTCTCTATTACGGCAACACTAGGGAAGGAGGCATGAAGTCCACAGAAAGATGTATTTGACAGCAATAGCTGACATAGGACTGATAAGCCTTGCAAAAAGCAGCATACTCATGTACATGTGTGGGGGGTTGGCACTGAGGGATTGTGATAGGAATTTTCTGAAAAATGATTGCACTGACCTGTTTTTATATTAGAGAGCTTGCGCATTAGCTACCGGTGACATCTTCGCGCCGTCGACTGACAATCGCATAATCTTCCCGTCTTCACGCCGCGGAGGTTATTGCCTTTATTTCCTCCCAAATCATTTCATCCACGAAACCAGCTCCTCCATCGTTCTCTATTCATACCCATATTTCCTTCTCTTTTCCCTTCTTGGCTCTCCAGATATCTAGCCACCTCACAGTCCCATTTCCGAGCTGCAATCCGGGAACTTGACCCTTCTTCACCGCCAGAATGTCAGGTTCAACCCTGTTTTAGCCAAAACCCAGAAAAAATCTCGGGTTGCATGACATTTCATGGGATGTATGCAAATATCTGGTTTCTTCAAAGCAATATTACCTTTAAATTCGAGAAGGGAACCTGGCCCCAGATTCCCAGGTTAGATACATAGGCATGAGGGGGAGGAAGGGCGCTCGCGTTCCGTGAGAGTGAGTATTTTTGTCCGGAAAACTCTGGTAACGGCATCCATTCCGCGCTTCGACTTCGTGAGTCACAGGACAATTGAATTTCCTTCGTAAATGGTATTGAAGCTCTTTTCCTTACTCCGACAGAAACGCAGGAAGCATGAAAACGCCCTATTCTTGTTATCATGGAAGTAGTTAAGTTTCCGCTAATCAAATCAAACCTTCCTATCCCAAGAGCCATTTGTCAATATTTGTGCCCCATGGCTGACCGTGCAAGCAGGCAGCGCGACACTAGGATCAGAGAGGCGTCAACGGGTAGCGCGCTACCTGTAAATGTACGACTCCAGCGCCTCAGAAATGAATGTCACAGTTGGACGATATCCTCACCGGTAGTGATCTTACGGCTTCGCTTGGCTTGGAAGCCCCGGCTTGCGCTTGGCTTGGGCGGGCTTTGGCTTCTTTCCTCAAGCCCAAGCCCAAGCCGTCAAGTAGGGCTTGGTTTGGGCTCAAGCCGCGGCTTGCCAATAATTTTCCTAGTGCATCTGCTACGCTTTCATCGTCGTTCTATTACTGCCAAAAACACCAAAAAAATTGTAATTAGATGTCCATATCATAGTCTGAGTCATAATTATTAGGGTCCTCTACTAACAGATCATCTCATCCTTCGCCCTCCTCTCCACCATCATCAGCATCCTCCTCAGCATCGCGCCCGGTGTCGTCCATGAGAGCCGACTTACGGAACATCAAATCACAGCATATCATACATTTGAGAACTTGTAACGCCTCATCGATGCCGGCCTTCAACCGGTTGCGTCTCTTGCTGATTGTAATCCCAGCCAAGGAAAATGCGCGCTCGCTGCATACTGATGATGACATCACACCGAGATAGTTGCGTGCAAGCAATGCCCACACAGGATAACTAGCAGCATTTATCTGAGAGATTGGAGATTATCAAGTAGTTGAATCAAAATATTTTCTACACTTACCCCCCCGCCGTTGAATCATGTCCATACTTGCAGGTACAAATTCATGAGCTGTCAGATATTGCTGATACTCAATGAGCCATGGTTAGAGGCGAATCAAGGTCCTCATCAATCTATAATGCCGTCCGTCAATGAGTTTGTCACATTTCAACACCGAAGCTGTGCCGTCATTTTACTCCCTCCAAGCCGCGGCTTGAGCCGTCGGCTTGGGCTTCGGGTGACCGAAGCCCAAGCCCAAGCCTACCAGAAGCCAAGCCAGGAAGATCACTACTCACCGGCAAAGTACCCCACCGCAATGTACTCCAACTTTGAGTCCGCGAACAAACCGCTTATGGGAGGCCAACAACGTCCCCATACCCGCGATGGTGTTTATCGCGCCGAGCCGGCGCCGGAGGTTCTCAATGCTGCCCATCTGCCCGACTGTAGACCCGATGAGGGCGAGCCAGGGAGGCGAACCTTCTATTCCTCGGCCCTCTGCGCTCGACAAATTTTTTTATCGAGAAGACTTACCCGTATAGAACGGATATTCCAGGAATTCTCGGGACCGTGCGACAGAACGGCCACGCAATAGTAGCACCGCTGGTGATGGCAGCTCATGATATTCATCGCGCCTGCGAGTGTATCGTCAGCAATACGAAGGACGAGAAACTGGTTTTTATAAAACAAAGGGCAGCTTCAATTCTTACCAAACCGATCCCCGAGTAGTCCTGAGCTCACGCGTCCTACCTCAGAGCTGAAGGTGGTAATAGCGACTAGATAGAATGCAAAGTTGGGGGAGATTCCGAATGCGATCGCGCTACTGCTGATATGGTTCAACACCGAAGGCTTACAGAGATTAGGGACAAAGTACGGATGGTAGCTGTGTAGAGCAAACGCACTGGTGAAGAACCCGAGCAGCGTCACAAATGTGCCGACACCGAAAACCGCCAGTGCGCTGCTGCGAAACGCCTGAAGGCCCAGTAGACCAGTAGACCACCCGGTGCCTTGACTGGACTCAGGCGCCGGGTGATACACTGTGACGGCAGTCAAATATGACTCACGGAATAAAGTGTTTCAGAGGAAACGGACCACATTTGTGATGACCAGGAGGAAGAACCGTATGAATCCCAGGGTACGCATAGCCCAAGGAAATCTGTATGATTCTCAGCACTAGTTGTATGACCTCTCAAATAATTTCACGCACCCAGCCTTTGCTATGAGCTGCCGCAATATGATGGACTGCACGATGGCCCCCAGCGCTCCCCCAGAGCATCTCACTCCCAGTGCGAATCCACGCCGCTTGTGGAACCAGTGAGTGACGACGGTCAGCATCGTGCTAAACATTAGGCCGGAGCCAATCTATGAATCCAACGTTATCTAGAGGCGAAGGAAGAAAAGTCTTGAGTACACACGCCAACTGGGAACCCCTGACAGAGCATGAAGTGCCTCTATACTTTGCATTGGGGGACGAGGAAAGTGGAGAGGACAACCGATAGGCTCCCAGCGGCAAACGGGCCTCGATAAAAACCAATGTCAAAGAGCCGTCCCATGATGAGTGCAGGCAGGAAAATCATTGCATGCTTTCAAAATTGTGGGACTGAGAAACAAATCGCTATGGTGCTGTCGTTGGCGAACCTGTATCGACCCAATCCATGATCTTGAGACGGAAAGGATTAATTTGGCATGAAATCCAAAAAAAGAGCCAAAATAAAGCTAACATTTCGGATGGAGAGAGGTGATGCAGCAGTTTTTGCTGATAGTATGCTTGGAATACCAGCAATTTCAAGGGAAGGCGATCACCTAGGGGGATTGAATTAGAAATTCCGGCTTACACCCAAAGAATTCACATAGCCGAATGTCGCAATGAAACCCGACATTGTCTGTAAGACAAATCAGCGCCTCCACTGCCCCCTGCGAGTATATCACGCACTCCGCACAGAACAAGCCAAGCTTTCAGGCCGCCCTCGGGGTAATCGTCGAAATCATCTTGCGCCAGTGAAGCAGCAATTTCGATCTTTTCATCATCTGGACTGTCCGTTGATGTGCTTAATGGGCAACGTTGGGCCGGTCCTATCTTATTGAACGCCTTTATTTGGACGATGCTTGAGGCTCGAGAACTCGCCGACTTTCCAGTACATTAAGATTCCGGTGTCCATTCAGAGGCACGAACAGTCATGTGAACCATGTGCGCGCTCAATCCACGCGAATCAGGGACGACTAGGCCCATTCATAGGCACGAGCAGTCATGTGAACCATGTGCGCGCTCAATCCACGCGAATCAGGGACGAGCGTCCGTCGAGCACGGAAGAGACTTGCACCATGGAAAAAGGCCAAGTGGATCGAAGCAGCCAATAACCACCGACCCTAGGTTTTGATGGCCTTGACCTGCGGCACAGGTTTGATAACCGTCCTCCAATCAGTGCCAGCCGGTATCGAGTCTATTTCCAGGCCACACCTTTGGGATATAAAGCGCAATGCCAGCACCGACATCTTGTGGCCCCGAAAACATCCTGCCCAGGAAGGCGAAGAAAACGAATGCCAACAGTGACCTCGGACCTCTGAGAAATACCACAGAGTTGGCTCTTGAATCTTTAACTTTAAAATGCTCACCAAACTCCCCGTGTTACTGTTGCTAGCTTTTCAGCGTCTCGCCAGCGCAGTTAATTTTGCCTGGGAAGAAACACAGCTGACAGAAGACGACATTGACGCCTTTAACTCTATCGCCTTCGCAGACACTGCTGCATCCATCTCGGTTGACAACACAGCCACTTCTGGCAGCAGAAAATGCAAAGTTGGTCCCTGGGATGCCGCCTGGCCCACAAAGGCCGAATGGGCCGCTTTCAATACCTCACTGGATGGAGCCCTCATCAAGACAGTCCCGCAAGGAGCTGTCTGCTATCCCAATGACCCACACTTTGACGAGGCGGCCTGCACAGCAGCAGTGCAAGCCACAGCGTTCTCCGGCGGTGTTGTGGTCGACCCATCCAACATTGTGCAGCCGTGGATTGCGGGCGAGCCGTGCGACATCACAGAGACGCCCATTGGCAACTGCTCGCTGGGCGGGTTTCCCGTCTACATCGTGAACGCGACTACGGTCAAGCACGTGCAGTTGGGTGTAAACTTTGCGAGGAACATGGGAATCCGACTTGTTGTAAAGAATACTGGCCATGACTTTGGAGGGCGGTCAGTTGGTGCGGGCGCCTTGAGCATCTGGTTGCACAATCTGCAGGGCCAGAAGTTCGTACCAGACTTCAGTGTCAGCGGTTATCGTGGCCCGGCAGTGCGGATTGCGGGAGGGACCCAGGGCTGGCAGGTGTACAACTTCATGGCGGATAACAATATCACCGTTGTTGCCCCAGGGTCAGTTTCTTCATCCGCATGATGATTGGCGGCTAACAGGGGCTTGCAGTGAGAGCACCATAGCTGTTCTAGGTGGCTTCACAGCTGTTGGTGGACACGGTTCCCTCACTTCATACTACGGCATGGGCTCGGATCAAGCACTGCAACTTCAAGTCGTCACAGCGGATGGAAAATTCCTCCAAGTCGACGCAGACAACAGCGCCGATCTCTTCTTCGCGATGCGCGGCGGCGGCGGCAGCACATACGGCATCGTTACCTCGGCCGTTATCAAAGCATTCCCACCTCTGACTCTACAGACCGCCCAATTTATGTGGTCCGGTAGCCTCGACGCCAACTTCCCCCCAACCATCGACCCATCCACGGGTGCTATCACAGTCGACAAGGAAACCTTCTGGTCCGGCGTGCGCGAGTGGATTCAGTTCAGCCGCTCCGTCTCTAACGCAGGCGGAATTGGCTTTAGTTACATTGAGCCCCCATCTTCGACATTCACGGGCCCTCCTTCCGGCCTCTTCCAGATGACAGGGCAATTCATCCTCCCTGGACAGACACTTAATGATGCCACTGCCCTTTTGGAACCGTTCTTCAGCACCATGGCCCAGCTCGGTATCCCCCTCACACAGTCCAACGCCACCACCATTACAAGCCAGCCCTATAATACTCGGCGGACCGGCCAGGGCGACCCCGTCGGTAACGGCCGCTTCTCGTCGCGCCTATTCCCGCATGCGAACTGGGAAGACCCCGTGCTGTTCAACGCCACCGTGCAGTCCATCCGTGCGGCCATCGAGGACGGCGGCTACACGGTTAATGCGATTCCGTACTCACCGACCGAAGCAGTGTCAGGGTTCCCTAATGACGCAGTCAACCCCGCGTTTCGCCAGACAGCCATGCACGCCATCGCGTTCGACTCGGCGTCCCCCAGTGAAAGACGGTCGAGTGTTGCCAGCAAAGGTGGTAAATGCGGCACACGCGCGGCTGAACTCGTTCGTTGACGCGTGGAGGAAGTTGACGCCGGGGAGCGGGGCATATATGAACGAGGCGGACATGCAGGAGCCGGAGTGGCAGCAGAGCTTCTTTGGAGATCACTATCCGCGGCTTCTGGACATCAAGAGGCGGAGAGACCCGTGGGGCGTGTTTTGGGCGCCGACGACGCCGGGGAGTGAGGCATGGGAGGTGGTTGTGCCGGATGGGCTGCCATTACAGACAGGGACCCCTGTGCCAGACGTGACGGATCCGACGTCTTGTCAGAGTTCAGGCCTGGCACTTGGCCCTTTTCACGGCTCTTGGTCTATGTCTGAACAGATGGCACATTTTTCAAGCAAAAAGAATGATATCGGCATGCTCATTCTCTGTAAGAAGATATTTTTTTCTCCACAATTTATAACCTATGTACAAATCAGCCTCCTTCGTTTTTAAAATTGAAGTGCTCTCCACAACTCAAACACTGAACTTAATTCGGAGTTTTCGCATACTTTTTAGTGAATTTTGAACTTGCGACGTTAGGTTCAAAAAGTTTAAATTAATCGATGAGGAATTGATACCTCTGTGAAAGATCTATATGGAGCAATTTGCTTACATAGGCTGATCCAACCATATGGGGAACCTAGCGTTGGAAAGGCCACCTCGTTTGACTCCTATGGTCATCCTCACTAATTTTCAGCCCAAGAGGAGCAATGCTGCGGCCCCCACAGAACCATCTTTAGTCACCCGGGCAGTTAAAAGCAGCTTGCCTTTTAGGTTCTATAATATTGGTAATGGAAGGAATCAGGTTACCCTGTTGGAAAACCAGGAGGAACTTTACAAAGAGGCGTCCCGCTTGCATCAAATTGGTCGGTTTCTGGCTACCTTTCACGAGCATGCTCAGGAGGCTCACATTGATATTGACGAAGATATGCTCATTCTCATGGCCTTGTTCATGTTTCGCTCATTTATTATTGAGATATCTCTGTTACACGGTGCGAACTGGTTGTAGAAGTCACAAAACAGGGTGAAGCTCCATCTGAGGCCTATGGATACTCACTGTCTGAGAGTGAATGAAGTAACTTGCGAAACCTAACTTTAACTTTGATTACGGCGCATTTTACGTCCGGCATATTGCATTCAGGTACGACACAGATCGCGTCCAAGTGCGGCACCTTTTATTCTCCCCCTGAAATTCACTTTCGTTGTACCCAAGGGTTCCGAGGATCAGGATGTCATTCAGATATTTCTAGATTTGGAGAGCCAACACTACCCCTCAAGGCGCACCCTCACATCCTAGATCCTTGATAATACCTATCACGGCTCTCTTGAAGAAATCCCTACAAAATGGGCCCTTTCGGGCAGCTCCGAGACAAAGAGCGGCCGGAGCAGCCCCTAAAAACTCATTCTTTCTTCCAAACGATTACACTAATTCATTCTGCATATCGAAACACCTTTCCACCCAAAAATACAGCCCAAACGGCCAAAAGCTACCTCCAGAATCACACCGTCAACCAAGTTGTAACTTGTTGTAACATACTGTTATTTTTCCTTGCTGCCTTATTAACCATTTCACAAAAGTTCAGGCCCCAAACCGACTCCTAGTCCGGATCATGGTCCCTGTGCCCGTCCACCACAGTTCGCTCCGCAGGATCTGCCCCCCATCGGCCTTATCTTAGCGTTCGGGATCTTCCGTGCCCCCGGCGATCTCCGTGGCCATCCTGTCTCACGACCACAACACGACCATCACCCAAGGACTTCCTCCAACTGCGCTATGGTCGCTCCGCGCATCCACCATGCCTTGGCTTCGGTCGGTCTACGGGATCCCACCTCACCTCCGCCTCCTCGCTCCGCTAGATCCGTCCCTAACCACCCACACGCCGGCGCCATAACATCCACGCTGCCCGCACTCGCATCCCGGCCTACTATGCGCAAACCGTCCCCTAGGTCGTTACGGCCTAGCGCGCCCGGCGCGACGCCGCTCACGGTTCCACGTAGCACCTCATGTCTCGCTACCATGCCCACCTCGCCGTCGCCTCCGCCTCCCTAGCCCTTCAACCCGGGTGTCATCTCTGGGCGTCCCTCCACCCCTTTCCTTAGTGCCTCTCTCTCAGGTGCCGTGAGGCGCCTATAGCTGTGGAGCATGGCATCTCTGTAAATCTGTTTTCCCTCTCTTTTTTGATAAGCTCACTGCTGTCCAGGGTTATCGTCGCCAGCTCCACCGCGCCTCACGGCGACATCTTTGTGCCACACAGAACGCATGGGTGCAGTGTAGACGCCGGATAGTGGGACCTCGGGTGCCAAGGTGCGTTTTTCTTTCTTCATTCTTTTGCCCTCCCTTTCTTTCGAAATCTATTCTTTCTCTTTCTCCCAATACCACTGTGTGGCCTCAGCGTATGTTGGCTCACGCCACTTTTTTTCTTTTTTAAACAAAGTTTCTGCTCGTTCCCTCATTTCCTCTCCTCTTCTCTATAACTTCTAACTTAACCTCTACCTTCCAGATCCCTTCGTTTTGCGCGCACCCCCGGACTCAGAGCATCCTTCCTTGAGCCTCGATCCTACGCCTCCCGTCTCCGAGCCGAATACCCCACTCCTGTACCCAGCACTGCAGGGATAACAAGGAGGAAGCACAACATCTTCTCGAGGCTGAACGTCCTCTCCTCGGATCCTCCTCTCACCTACCACCCCCGGTCCCCAGAAGGCGCAGAACACTGATTTCGGTGCGGAGAACCAGCACGATGACGCGCAGAACAGCGGTCATCGAATTCACCTTGCAGCCAAGCAGCACGATGGCGCGCGTTGCAGCGGTCGCAGCCCCACACCTCCGGTACTCAACCTTGACTGCGCGACAAGAGAGCTGCGCGTACCTCAGTATAGCTGTCTCGGTGTCCCAGTAGGTACACCAGTCGGTTTTTCCAATATGAGACTGAGTCCAGTCTTCTTCCTCACAGGGGACGATACGGCTTTCAATGGGTTCACGCCCTTCGCGCAGACGTTGGATGCTCGCTTGTGCTGCAGCGGCTATTATCTTATCTATGCAGTTGGGGAGGGGCGGATGTGGTAAACGCGGGAGGACCTATATTGGAGCACGCAAGGCATATTACGTTCTGTGCGCCTTCGTCGTCGCCGTGGAGTGGGTGAGTGTCTCTTCTTTTCCCTTCTTCCTGTTTCCTTATCTATCGCACCCTCTTAACAGTTCTCCCCGTCTTCTCAAAAGCCGTGTGGCACTGCTCGCCACCGTCCCGTCCATGTGCTAGTACTACGCTTCGTTTAATTGAGTTTTCCGCACCTATCTTATATGCACGAATACTTACATCGGCCTTTCTAGCTTCAGCTTGAACATCGTGGGTCACTCCTGCAACCAAACGATAATGTTCTTTATCGGTACGTCGCCGTTGTCTTTTGGCCTCATCTTCGCTCTCTTTCGCCGTATCCTTCTTCTTGCCTTCTCCAGTGGCTAGCATCGTTTCATTTTTTGGATTATGTTCCAAGTTCGGCGCCCCAGACGCGATCTTTCGGTGTGTGAACGCATTTTCCCTCTGTGAAACATCGGCTGATGAATGTTGTTTGTTATTACAGGGACGATCCCCACATCCTACAGGGTGCACGGACCTTCGCACTTGAGACGCGGCGCTAAAAACTTAGTGACAAAAATGACCTGACGATGGCGGCGCCGACCCGGAAAGTTTGCTTTCCTCATCTCCCCCTTCTTTAGTCCCCGCCTGATACTCTCCCTTTAACCTCCTCTTTTCTAATTGCTTTTCTTCAATCTATTCTCATTTTCATTTATTACAATCGATGTCCCCACTTGTTTCTGAGTCAACGGCACCACCAATTCCTCCATTCATCTTCTTTTGGGTTATCAACACCTCCACCGCAATCTTTGAAACACCTGCGATTACCCCGGTATATATTAGTCTTTTTCCCCCCTCTCTTGTGCGCCCGCCTCCTCCGGTTCATCCCCCCTCATCTTCTTGTATCTGCCTCCTCTCACGTCTTCTTGTCATGTCGTTCCTAACGTTCATATATATAGATATCAGATCTCCATCCCTGTCGCTCGACCCAGTTAAGTGAGCAAGGCGTCGTGGTCCCCCTATTCGCCAGCGGGCACGGTGCCCCAGTCTACTCAATACATTGTTTCTCTTTTTCGTTTCATCCTATCCCACAACTTTGTCCCTTATCATCCCTGGTGGCACATCGTCTCCAGCGCGGCACGCCGGGCTTGACCGCCGTCTCAACAGAGACTCTGTGGATGATGCGTCTGTGAGGGGGAGGATCTATATCCTCGTTCTCACCTTACATTCCCTTCTAACTGCGTTTTGTAGGTACTCTATTTTCCTTTCTCATTCACGCGGCGCACTTGTTCCACCCATCGCCATAGAGCCGTTCGCTCTTCCTCACGACCTCATCCTGACCGATGAACAGGGCATACAGCTGTACGCTTCCGAACCGGGTGCCCTCCACAGCATTGTCGTGAAGGACTAAGATTTATACGAAGAGTCGGCGATATTCCTTAGGTCCGCCCACCGTTTTCATTGTACTTTACTCTGGGTACATGTACTTCATCGATACACAAATCAGTCGTGTTCCTCCCCCGTCGTAGGCTTGGCCTCGACAATCGGACCGGTATACTTTCGGCAGTTTATTCTCTGACTTATTAGAGATGTTGCGCAAAGCCGCTGTGTCGGCTTTTTAAAAATTTTACTCAGCACTAGCTATATAGCCCAAACATGGTGTTTAATGCCTGAAATGTGTGTTCTGCGATGCGCTGGGCTAGCAAGTGCGAGAAGGCCGTGCATTGACGGCATCAACTGCTGTCTTTGCCCTTCACAAGACTTCTGTCATGTTTCTCAGGCCGCTTGCCTTTCAACCGAGTTGAACGACATGGGCTGGGATGAGAGCAAAGTTTCAGGCATTAAATACCGTGTTTAGAATACGTACCTAGTATTGAGCAAAGTTTTTAAAAAGCTGCCACAGCGGCTTTGCACAACGCACAAGAGCCGCATGCAGCCCATGCGGCTTTTGCGCAACATCTCTATTTTGTCGAAGACGTTGGGGATGCGAAGGAGTAGCATTTCCATTGTGGATACCAAGGCAACAGCTCTGGTTTGAGATCAAGACCTGTATGTCCCAGAATTTCAGTCTCATTCTATTTGATTTATTCTCCGTGTCGGAACGGGTTCAAGTTCGTCCAATTGGAATCAGTCTTCTGGGTCCTTAAGCACCTTCATGTGCGACTGGCCAGCGCGTATGGTTCATTATGATTCATTTAGGGGTTGTGCTATCAGTTCTCCTTAGGTCTTTCCGTGTTTTGGGGGCAAGTTATCGAATGTCGCCCATCATCTTCCCATTTTGGTAAAGTTGTTGAAGTCGTAATCTATGTTCTATCTATTGGGATAACTTCAACACGAATCAGGTCCACTGAATGCGACAGTGGGCCCATAGATGCCTCTAATTTTGCCTTTCTTTTTCTGCTGATTACACAATATCTTTGAGTGTCCTACTCTTGATTACGCACATTCATTTCATGAATAGACCTTACACAAGATCTTTGTATGTCTCATATTTCTCCTCCTTCATGCTCCTGATCAGCATGTTCTTTAGTTCCCAAATTTCTGAATCTCATTGGCTTCCTCGTTATTTCCGCATCCTGGACGTTATATACTCTTATTCTCCCATAGTTATTTTTGATTTCCTCTGCCGAGAGCTATGCATACAACGTGAGCTTTATTTATAACCAAATTGCACGGTTCCATGATCCTTCGACAGATGCCCTGGACTCCCTGAAGCATCCGAGTCCCCTGCCACTACAGGAGCGTATTCACAGAAGACTCCCAAGCATCAACGGAGCAGGGGAGACCGGAGAGCCGCCATATATAACCCGTCGCTGCCCAATTGTAACCGTTCCCATCTCTCAATGGACCTGAATTGTCGTCGACAAGTTGCTGCATCCTGGCTTCTCAATTTTGGCAACTTTCTCCTTGACCTCCTATCTTCCACAGTAGTGCTGGCCAAAATATGATATGAAAAATTCCGTATCATATTCATATTCCTATCATATTCACCTCTGACAGCCCATATCATATCTGTAGCATATCATATTCATATTTCTGAGAGTGAATATGAATATGATATGAATATATTAATATATTCTCCAACCGGGATCAGCCGATGAACTCAAAAATAAAAGGAAATGGGCGCCCATAGAGCAGTCCATGGGAAAAACAGTGCAAATGAGGAAGATACAAACAGGTGCAATCTGATACGAGGCATCTGCTTAATATACGAGGTACTCCGGAACTGATTCTCATGGGCCCTTTTATATCACACTGAAAAAGTGGGAAAACAGGATTGATGTCTCATGGGAGCCGAAAAGAACCGATTTTGCCACTGACATCTCGATAGTTTCAGAGGTCCCCGCTCTTTCAATAGTCAGGGTCCCGCGCGCGCGAGTTGTCGTGAGGAGTTACGTTCATTGTTGCTAACAAGAAATAAATACGACCCTGAACAGGGGCAAAGTAACTCCATTTGGGTTTGGAATGAACTGGTGAAATTTTGATCTCTGAGGGTTAACACTGCGGTCCCGGCCAATTCCACCCATTTGAAAATATCTCTCTATGACAATTGCAGATTTCACCTGGAAAGAAAGAAGGTCCACGACTGGATTCACGGCTTATAATTGTCAATAACTATTGGATTCAGGGTATCACCGCAGGGGGATGCGTTGCTCCGAAAGGTTAATGCAACTTTATTTATGGTCTTTAGTAAATCTCGTGGTCCTTGGCTAAGTACTTAATGGCGAGGGCGACGACTCCCTGACACTTCGGTCGACGTCTTCCAATGTCTCTCTCCTCTCTTGACACCGTCACCGGGTGAGTCTTGTCTACGCTCTTTAGCTTGCAAGTTAATCTGGCTAGCAGGTGCCTTCTCATTGGAACCTGGGTTAGCTCGGTAAGCCCCGGATTTCTTTGTGTACTCTGAAGCAACCTGAATTCTCCCGTCAGCTTCTGTACATGTTCGAAATCACTCAGAGTTGGTACTACTTTCGAAACTTTGAACAAGATGATTGGAAGTTCAAGGTATGTCCTTCTTACTTGCGGCCTCCTTTTCTCCGGACCTAGTTTTTTTTTTTTTTTGCAGACGCTGGTAACGGTCGCCTTGCTTGTTGACACCGTATCCATCGTCGGTGACTATATCGGCGTTTACCTCGTGAGTGCCCGCTTTGAAGTTGGGAAAATCGGGGTTGTATGACAATAATAACTATGTAGTACACCATTACACATGCAGGCGATGCAGAGTATGTCTACAGCTCACATTGGGTACGTCAATTTTGGGTGTATTCTGTATGGGCCAACTGAAAAGCCCAGCCCATCCCATACTTGTATGGTTTCTCTACCAGCGTGCTTGGTGTTTTGGTTCAAGCCTTTCTTGTCTTCCGATATTGGCGTTTGTACGTGCTTCATCGCCCTTGTCCTCCCATTTCTTTCCAGAGTTTGCTCAATTCCGGCAAATTCCAGTACTAAAAAAAAACTTATCGCTTTGTTCCTGTCTTTTGCAATAATCATCTCGGTGTGCAAATCGTTGTTTCTGCCCGTCGCTTGAGCCCACAGTACCTCCTGTGCAGTTCGGCAGCCTATTTGCATGTGATACGATGCTGACGCTGTACACCTCCTTGGCGGACCGCCCGAAGTTCAAGGTTCCCATAGCGTGCGTCCCATGCCGTGACCTCTCCATCTTGTGGCATTTACTCATTTATTTGTGCTCACCGCGTATTTTGTGCAATTTTAATTCGCTTAGGCTTTGGTTAGTGACTGAGCTCGCTGTGGACGCCGGCATTGCGTCAGCGCTACTCTGGGAGTTTAGAAAGGCCAGAGGGATTCTAATAGAGTCACAGAGGTGCACAATATGGCAATTCATTTACCTACATGGCTCACGTATTAGCAGAGTGCTAGACAGACTCATCGCGGTAACAATCCAGAGCGGGGCTGCAGCTGCGACGCTTGCCGGGGCTACCCTAATCGCGTGAGTCGCACAGCCTGCTCTAAGTCGTTGTTCAAATTTACGGGACTGGTAACCCAGGTATTACATAAAACCGGAGAGCAATGGTCCGTTTTTAGAGTTGAATTAGCACTGTATCTTAGATTCATCTGCCTTTGGCAGTTGCCGTGGGTGTGTCGTACCCCCTCAGACGCATCTATGTCATCACTTTGGTTAGCTTTTTCTTTCCCGTAACCAGTCGGTTTGAGACATTGTTGACCATCTCTCAGCTTTTGAATCTCAATATCCGCAAGTCTGCAAAGTCTTCCTCGACGATAACCACGTCTTCAGGTCCTGGGACGACCGGCGGCGAGCGAGAGCGGCCGACATTAACCTGCTGGGCCACCGACGACTCATACGGTATTCGTGCGTCGCTTCATATCGTTTCAGTCTATCTGAGTTTCCAAACTCCGAATAATAGATGTTCACCGCACCATTCCCCCCTCCGCCAAGTTGTATAACTTCTATGACTGTCCAAAAATGTATACTAATTTAATTTCTCCAGGTCAGCGTTGAACCTGGATCCCTAGCAGGATCAGCCTCCGGTGACATTCCAAAGCGTAAAGAGCAGTTGTGTATGTAACTATGTATATACCGTTGACATTTGGACACAGAGTTTTCGACGCGCCGCTATCAGTATCTCACAAAAATTCCAGAATAATCACTTTGGGTATAAATTCAAATCCACTGATGGCTAAACACCCCGCTCGTCGTGAACCTAGCTTTATGTGCGGTTCATTTGGGTACCCCTGTGCGAGCCATATATGTAGACAACTGGGGCTACGGCTACGTGATCTCTTCGGCATACTTGGATTGTACATGGTCACGCGGAAAGTTTCCATAATCCAGAATTAAGCGCATCATATGTCATTGTTTCCAACCACCACCACCACCACCACCACCACCTCTCATGGCACGCACCTGTTGACAGAGGTTCCATTGGGACTCTCCCACCAAAACAGAGTCATTGGTGCAGTCCAGGCTGGGAAATTCATCCCAAAAGCTGCTGCCCTCGTTGACATGCCCAACACAACCGCATATGACCTCCTGTAGTAGGTAGCAGTGGAATAGCAATTGTTCTTACCTCTCAATTGCATCCCCATTTCTCTTCTTGTTCCTTTTTCTCTCTCCAATTAGATATGTTGTGCCTGTATAGGTTCATAAGAAAAGTGGAGGCTGGTACACACCTTCATCTCAACAACTTTAAAGAATCCCACTACAGCAAGAACCCGAGTTCAGTCTCGAGAAATTTGTGCGAGCCCAGAAACCACTCAAGAACGCGTTGTGCGTATAGTATGAGATATTGTGGTCGTGTACGACGTGTTATGTTGCTCAGTTTGTTTGATCCGGGGTTGAAACTCCGTTGACAATATCAGTGATGGCCGGGCTCAGCCGCAGGCTTCCAATTAGACATTTCGAGGAAGATGGCACCGGAAAGTCATGATTATTGGAAACAAAAAATGGCTCACACATGCCTAAGACGCATCGTGGAGCCGGTATCATAGGGTGGGAGGCTATTCTGACGTTTTTGAGCGTTGCCACCGTCGCGTTGTTCTCACCCGGCCCATGTACTTCTTTGACCTGTCTGTAGGCAGATTCACATTGTTCCTCAGCCCATTGGCTCCTCTGGGGTCTAGTCCCTTGAGGACAGCCCAGAGGGTTGTCTGTGGGAGACAGTCGAGCATGTGTGGGGCAGAATAGATGCCAAGAGCAAGTTGAAAGACGTAGGTGTTATCACGTCACCGAGATTTTCTTGCATCCAGGTCAAATCACACCGGAAAAGGAAAAAATTCCCCCTAGTTTTCTTTGTAGGTTAATCTTGAATAATAAACCCTACGTTGAAACGGTATCTTAACTTTTAAAAACGGTCCCGTTTGAATCTGTAGATGAGATTTAAAATTTCAATCATGAGTTTAACTGGGTGCAAGTTTAAAGACTCGCTCACAATTTCAGCTTACCTGAATGCGTGAAGTAAACTCAAAGATTCAATGTCAGTTTCAACGAATGCGAAACTTATAGATTAAACCTGGGTGAATCGTTGAATTAAACTAATAAATTAAACAACAGATTCGACCTCGTTGGAACAATAAGATTAGATTACCGATTGATTCGGCACCGCAACTGTGAATGAAACTTAAAGATTAAACGTACCCCGAAACTGTAATGCAGGCGGGCTGCAGCTAGACTGCAGTCGGTCTGCAGACGAACTGCGGCCGGACTGCAGTCGGAAAAAATAAAATAAAAGGTAACTTTGACAGTCAGAGAAGTTTGTCAGAAACAACATACAATTAAGATACAGGCAGATGGAGTAAAAACTACGACGACACTACTATATTTACAAAGAAAATATCGTAGGTACAGATAATTACGAGTCAACGATAACTCGGTAGAGGTCGGCTGTTTCGCGCTCGGGATGGAGAGAGGTAAGGATACAGGGTTCGCCCATTCCCGTGAGAACGTGTCGGGTAACGTTGCAAAAGGCTGTGAAGCCGCCGACAGACGAAAATATGAAGTACCGCTTTATAAAGATCAAATGATCAGTAAAACAGTCAAAAATGGAAGAAAAAAAAAGTTAAGAAACAAGGCGCACCACTAAACATCCGGCGTCCGACCGCCCAATAGCTGACCCAAATGTGGGTCCTCCTGACGTCCAGCCCGCGCGAAGGGGGTAAAAGGGAAGGAGCCCGTCACGAGTTGCCCGTCAACGTCAAAGCGAGCGGAAGGCGAGACGAGGCAGCGATACTCGTAGTTCTTGTCGATTCGTTGGGGCATTCACGCAGGACATTATTTGTGCAATGATGCCAGAAATTTTCAATTTGAATAATATACATTTATTGGTATTATTGGGTTGCCTGGATCCAGATGATGAGCCATGACTTAGGGCGAAACAATATGTCTTTACCTTTTCTATCATATACTCTATGCCTCCGAATCCTGTCGTGTCCATCAATCAGACGTATTCACCCAGAGAGAATGAAAAAAATACCTTGGACAAGTTCGGGACAACCGCAGAATACAACAAGCTAGATACATACGATACACAAGATATACAAGATGCGATGCACAAAATATACAAGATACAATACACAAGATATACAAGATACGATACACAAGATATACAAGATACGATACACAAGTTATACAAGATACGAGACACGACATCATGAACAAGATACGATTACTAGATGCTAATTTCTATACAGTCGAGTGTCCGATTATGGCCGTACCGTTCCGAGAATTTGCGCGGCACAGCGTTCAGCGCCTTCGATATATGCGGGAACTTTGCTGTCGAATTTCATATTATTTTTCCATTGGCCCTGGGTGCAAAGAGTAGCGTCTCCGTGATTGATCTGACTGAGTCGCCTCTGATAAAAAGCCTCGCATGCTGGACTCCACCACCCGACATTGAGCCCAGATTTCTCAAAGTATACTGGCCGAGGCCACCAGGAGATTGTGGTGGTCTGTTGATTCTCGACACCATTCGGATCGGTTTGTCCTGATAATACATGTCAATATTAAAGTAAAACATCAAGAAGAGGAAAACTTACCGGTGGCAACATGGTAGACTCCGCATATGAGATCCAGCTCATCCGCCGTCAACTGGTCGTCCCAGTAGGTCTCGTCAAAGCGCTTATTGATCAGGTGCACACCATGATACGTTACATCGTCGCTCGGGCCCAGCAGAGCATCCTCGAAGGTCAGAACAGCTCGTGCGATCCGCGCGACGACGCCACCATATCGAAGCGCGGCATGCCCACGAGCGGTCATGAGGAACCGGTCGCGGAAATTGGTGTATGCAGCGTAATCTAAGAGGTTCGGTTGATAGCCCTGAGGCCGGTATCCCAACCCAGAGTACCGTTTCAGGTACAAGTCCTCGCGCGGCAAGGGGACAATGGAGTCCTTGATGCAGAGTTGGAAAGGGATTCCACGAAGGAAAAGCTGCCGGGCTACGCTCGCAATATCGGGACCCCACCCGTTCCGCACAATTTCCAAGGTCGCCGTAGCATTGCTCAGAACAATGACAAAAGGTCCGGGTGTGTCATATTGCTTAACGACATAATATGTGATCCCGGCGTGAACGAAGCTTGCAACGTCCATTTCCCAGACCTGGTTAATATCGCTCGAGGGGGAGTGAAAATCCAAAAGGTCACGGGAAATCATATCGAGACGGGAAGCGTTTTTCAGCTGAGCAAAGAAGGTTCTCAGCCGGGTGTCATTTGCAGGGAGGACGAGATCTTTGTCGCCCAATGCTTTGGCGGTAACTTTGAATGTGGGGAGAGGTATTTGGGTTGCGGCAGTTGCTGCACCGCTAGCAATGTATCCGAATTGCAGGTACGCCTGACGTTCGGCAGGGAGGATCTCAAACACCAAAGGCGGATCAGGCTTCGACTGCGAGACGGAAAAAATACGATGAAGATCCGACTGTGACGTGTGGGGTCCGGTTCGGGTCAAGTTATCATTGTCTGGCAACAGTGGGACCTCGTCGTCCAAACCATCGTCGTCCCAATCATCATGAGCAAGGTCTTGATCATCCAAGGGACCGAAATTCTCACAAAGATCCCATTCGTTGTGAATGGAATCGTATACTCGTTGAGATGGCGTGAAATCGTCCCACCGGTCTTCGTAGTTTTTGCGGCCGACCGCCTGGCGGATGAGGTTGCCATCAATCTCTTCCCCACACGAACACTCGGGCAGCCTTGCTGCTTTTACCCGGCACTTGCCCCGTCGCAGCATGTGCTTCCCGCTGTAAGCGTGCAGTCTTCTGCTGCGGTGTTTCCTTCAGCATGTAAGCATCATTGCTTGCTTTACGACGGGCCAAGAAGGTGGCCATTTCCTCTCCAGGGCGCTGGCCGCTGTATTTTTCGACAGCGAAAGGTTTAGGTGCTACAGAAACAGGAGAGAAAGCTTGGTCTGCATCGACGAGGGCTTGGGGCTGTGCAGGCATGATGAAAGGATCTGTATCGCGACAGCTGCGGATCTTGTTCATCACCAAAGCGCCCGGATAGTCTCTTGCGACGATGGTACTCTCTACCCAGGGACTGTATGCAACGTCGCCTGGGATGCGATTCAAATACGCTATTTCAAGCTCGTTGGGAAAGAAATCGAGGGCCCGTAGCGTCGGGGGAAGAGGAAAGGACGGGGGGGAATTGATTTTTCCGTACTTGATATACAAAGGAATGGGTAGATCCATAGCGATAATGGAGCCAAGTATCAAACCCAGCTCAGACCGCGGGAGGATTTCGGGATGGTCCTCATTGTCGGGAATAGTGAAGTCGATGATGCCCCCGATACGAGGGGTTAGGTCATTGAATGCTATGGTGGCCTCAAGCTCGTTGAACCACGCCATATCGACCCCCGCGGTCTGAGCGACCTCACACCGCCATCCTGCGCCGCCATGTACGTCTTCAGTCACACGGAACAAAAGAAAGAACATGGACAGCTCCCCAATTAAAGGCAGGAAGCCATATATCGAGCGTAGCGCAATGCGGCGCGCCTCCAATTCGGTGTGTCGCAGATGCTCATAACCAAAACGGTACGGAGACGCGTAACTGGAAATATATGGCCGCTGTGCCTTGCAGCGATTGAGCATTGCACCTACAACCGCCCTCAGATTGAGTTCAAGGGCCCGCCATTCCTCAACAACGCTGGCGGCCAAACCCCAGCCGCCCTCGTCGTAGTTAACGATTGGGAGAGTTTTGAAGGTGTAACGCAGACGCCCGAGAAGTGACCCATGCCACGGGTCATCTTTGGGTATGAACATTATGTAGGCGGTATGGAGGTTCACGAAGGACGGTGCCCAAAAGTTGCCCGAAATGTCAGAGGGCCCGAGGGGCGGAGCCTGCTCTCGAGTAGGGAGGTGGCGAATGAAGGTCGGGTCAGCGTGATGCACCATGTATATGTCCTTTCCTGAGCGCACGGAGCCATATAGTTTCCCTCTCGTCTGGAGAGGGAGATGAGATGAGATCGGACGTGTGCATCTGGGCCAAAACAACTTACGGGCACAGAAGGCGACCAAATGTTAATATTATCACCCCCGGCGGCAGGGACCTGTAAATTGATTAAGTGAGACAGGGGAGAGCCCAGAGTGCATACTACTTACGGAGCGTTTTGCGCCTTTTCGATTCATGGTCGCGAAGGAGACGAGGCCGCTGATTTAGCGTCTGAGGGATGACGAGCACCCTCCAGGTTCGGCGGGAGTACTGAATGGATGACGAGCACCCTTCAGGTTCGGTGCGGCTGCTGAATGGATGACGAGCACCCTTCAGGTTCGGTGCGACTGCTGGATGGATGACTTCAGCGACTCGCCAGAGCTGCGCGATTTGTGAAAGCAAAAAGTGTGATCAATCAGTGGCAGTGCTTGTCACGATCACACGCCCTCTTGGCTGCAGCCTTGTTCATCAAGGTGCAGCCGTTCTGCAGCCTTGTTCATCAAGGTGCAGAGTTTGCAGCGTGCTATTCTTTGCAAGCTGTTCATCAGCGGGCAGTCCTGAGAACGGTATTGATCACGACCGAAGCCGTTCATGGCTTGAATTTCAGCTCTGGACGCTATGATCGAAAAGTCGCTGGACTTACAGTGATACGAATTTGCGAGGATCCTGGCTTTCCAAGAAATCGATCAATTATTCGTTATATATGTACAACCGCTGTTTTTTACGCTGTCAGAGCGCTCGTCGCTGCCACCATCAGCTCAAACGCCTCACTACTGATCTCCAATTCTTCCTCCCAGTCTGGGTTTTTTTGGCGCTCCATTGCAAGCCAGCTCTCGTCAAACATCTTTAGCGGCATTCCTGTCGGCGGTAGAGATCTCCCAGGCTCGTTGTTACGCACCCGACGGTGTCCCTCGTTTCCTCGGCGGGTGCGCATCTTTGCGTGCCTTTCATCGACGATCCGAAGGTAGTCGGTGATCGTAGTCGACCGCCAGACGCAAAGCTTGACTTTGTATACACTTTGGATGTATCCCCCAACATTTTGCGTGTCCCCTTCCTCAGAAGACATGCCCCCAACGCCGAGGTACTTTAGAACGCGCTGAAGAAAGCGCCAGAATTCAAGATCTGCCGCCCCTGAGACAGTCCTGATGCTGATCATTTTGACGACCGTCTTTTGGCGCCTGTCGAGTTTCTGAGGCAGTGTAAATGGGACGCTTTTGGAAAATAATATGTGGAAGAACTTACTCTGCTTTTGAGGGTGCGCCTGTCCGATTGAGCCTGGCGTTGAGCCTGAGATGCTTCCGCCCGAGCACGGATTTCAGCCTCATTTTCCTCTCTGCCTAGCTCCATCGAGAATTTCGGCTGCCAGCGCGACCATTCAACATGCGATCTCTTTAGCTGCCCATACAGCTCGCCCTCGATGTACGCATCTGTGACTGGAGGGAGTTGCCAACCGCCCCCCCTCCTCGCGGAGCTGGAGGAACTGGGTACGCAGCTTTTTTATGATTTTTTTGTTCCAGAGAGACTTCATGAACCCCGGTGTGAAGTCGAGGGTGAAGTCATCTTCCGCCGGGCCTCCGCGGCCGTTGTTGCAGGCCTCAACGAGGTCTTCGGCAGCCGGCGTGTAGTGCTGGAAGTCATGGGCATGCGTTGTCTCCGTCACTCTGTCCCAGAGAGCTCGGAGTCCAGTCTGCAGAACGCTGTTAGGTAAAGCTTTCTGGATATTGAAGTGCAAACCTTGTACGCGCAATCGTCTTCTCTGCTCATTTTTGCCTGCTGGTCTCTCACTTGTGCCGCCAACGTCTCAGTTCTTTTTCGGTGGCGACCTTTTGCCTTGTTGGAGACTTCCACCGCGACGGGGCGCATCTTATTGACAACGTCGGCGATGAGTTCTATGAGTTCGCTACGTGAAGACGGGTCGTGGATGTCATAAGTTTCCACGCTGCGAGGCAAAGACTCTGCAGACGGTGCTTCCGATGACGAGGAAGCTGAGGGCGGCGGTTGAAGAGGTACGATTGGCAAACGGTCACTAGAAGTTCGTATCACTCGCTCCAACGAGCGCTGGTCGACTGTTGATTGCGATACGAACTGCGGTCTGAGTTGTGGTTGACCGTTTGGGAATGCCGGCTGGTGGACGGCTGGTGCGGATGCGCGAGTAGCGCGGAGTCTGGACATCAACACTTGAATTTCACTATTTTTCTCCGCCTGGAAGCGAACGCATTATTTGATTAAACTGAGCTACAAAATAAGGGCTTACCATTTGCTTCTGGTACTCTGTCTAGACCGCGGCCGCCTCTTCATCTGCTTGTATCTAGCACTCGTCAGATAAAATTCAGCAGATGCGAGGAGAACTCACGATCTCCCGTTCATGTTGGGTCTGCCAGGCTATAGTCTTTTGTACTACCTCGTCCTTACACTCGTCAAAAAAAATTCAAGATATGCGAGGAAAACATACTGCTCGCATCCGTTCCTCACCAACCTGGATCTCAAGATTACCCGTACGCGCTTGGGCGGCATGCAACTGGGCGAGAACTGTTTCATGTTCTTGCTCGTAGTGCTCGCGGCACTCCGTCTCAAACTGCTTCACATGGTGGGCCAGCACCCGCTCTGCAGCTGCAGCGGCCGCTTCCGCTTTTCGAGCTGAATCTTGTGCCACCTTGCGATTCCTCTTTTCCAGTGTGAGTTGCTCTTTCATCAGGGCAAGTTGTTCTCTCAACTGGATATTGAATTCAATCGTTCTCGTATATAACTGTTCTGAATGGACTCGGACTCACCATGTCTTGTTGGTTTCGACTTGGGCCTGGGACTGCCTGCTTTTTCGATGAAGAGTCTGTGACCTCATGGTGCCGTCCCAACCCCTCCTCGAGCTGCGGGGCCTGCATAAAATTACTACGGCAGAGATGATCCCAATAGATATAAGGTTCTTACCTCGCCATCCTGCATGGGGGTGTCCTCGTTCATTTCTTCAATTTCTTTGATTCCAGTTGATCACAACCTGCCAAGTCAGTCATTTCACGAACTCCATTATGGACGGTGGGGGGCGGTACCCAAATGCCAGTGGCGAAGAGTATCGTGGAGCAGGATGGAGCAGTAGTCGAGAGGGCTTGCGGGTCGACATCGTTCACCCCGGATTCTGTCGCGGAGGCAACCCGCAGTGTAAATGCCATCCTAGACAACCCAAAAAAAGTAGACAAGTGTCAGGAGCGTTCGCTAAGGGTGCTAGCGGAGGTAAAGCAGCAGGTGGAGGATGCGAGGACCAGTCTGGACATCGAACCCTCATTCAGCCTGAATGATCTTGAGCATGTTGCTCAGATGCGATCCAAAGTGACTACTGCTTCCGGAATCGCTTCCTCGGTGGAGGAATCCCTCAAACACGTTAGGGATGGCGAAGAAAAGGAGGATGTGATTGGCAGACTACGAGCATTGGACCTCAAAATAACGTATCTGGGGGCGGTTTTACCAGAGGAAACAACTCCCTTTCAGTATGACGCTTGTAAGTTAGCGCCAACTTCTGCGGCTGCTTCCTTTCTGACTCTGATATTTTGTAGCGTACGTCACGCAGAGCCCAATGAAAAATCTCGACATGATAGCTCAAGTGATGATTCTACTGGGGATCGTCTGCAATGTCATCATTGGGCTGGGTACAGATCCCACAAACTTCGTGCTGCAAACCGTGACCCTTCTGATCAAGATGGTCATGTCATTGCATGCAAAGAAAAATTCGGATGGAACGGAGACGTGCGGACGCCCAACAGATAGATATTCTCAAACAGCTCCCATCGTCCCTTCATGTCGCCTTGAATAAATTTAACATCGACGGGAAAACGCTCCAGTACGCTGTTTGTCCGGACTGTCACCACACCCATGCACCGCAAAATCCAAAGGCTGCAGTATTGATGTACCCTAAAACCTGTGTTAATAGTGTGGTCAATATTAAGTCCGGAAGGAAGACTTGTGGTACAGAACTGCTCATAATGCGAGATGGTCGACTGCGTCCCATCAAGCCTTTCCTCTGCCCATCATTCATGGACCACCTCGCGCAGGTTCTATCCGATCCAAAAATCGAACGGCTCTGCGACCAGGCCTGTGATGATGCCTTTGCTGTCCAGTAACCCTAGGAGTTTTGCTTAAACAATCCATGTTGAGACATTAATCCCGGATTAAATCCAGGATTAATTAATCCGAACACAAGCAAAAGTGAATGAAAAAAGAGACTGTAAGGGGACTCGAACCGACACCAAGACATAGAAAGACAGACACCACTACCACTACACCATCAGACCACTGGTAGCTACATGTCCTAATAGCATCAGGAGAGTATGAGAGATTCCAGCAACTCTGCTTGGACTTTCCTCTTGTAACTTCAGATGAGTTGAATTGACAAGATGGAGTGTAAAAACAGTGTTTAAACCAGCTGAATATTCTGAACCAATTAAGCTGGATTAATGATCAGATAAATCCTTGAAGATCAATGATTTTAAACATCCTCAGATCAAACCTCTAGCTGATCTTGGAGAAGCATTAACAGGCCTACAAAATCAGTAACATCATTGACTACACAACAATGCTGAATCACAGATGAAAGATCAATGTTTAATCAGCCTAGGTGAACAATGGAAGATAGACTTTATTCCTCAGGTTGAAATTGATGAGGCGTTAAAAATAAAAACAAAGTTCAATAGGCAGAAGAAGATGCATAGAGGCGCCAGTGCGCTCATAAGTCCCGATGTAATTACACAATCTGGATACTTGTTCATGGTCGTCTTGGTGAAGTGGTAACACAGGTCCCATGAAGGGTGGTATGTTTTAGGGAGATCTGGGGTTCAATTCTCGCAAGGTGCATTGTTTTTATTGTTGCTTTGAACCAGGATTAATCTCTGTTTAATCCATTCATGGTCGGATTAATTCATCACTGATTTAATCCAGGATTAATGTCTCAACGTGGATTGTTTAAGCAAAAGTCCTAGGGCTTCATTGCTGTCCTTCATCAACCCTCACTGTCTGCTCTGCACACCACCAACGTCTTTGAGGCGTCCTTTCTGAAGGACTTTGAAGGACCCATTCCAGGCCAGCTCTTTATTGATCACGGGGATGATTAAACACTGCGGTTGGCATATGCGATCTTCCTAGACTTCTTTAATCCCAATGGGACTAGAAAACACGGCAATCACGATTCTGTTGGACTCATCTCAGCGATTAACGTCGGTTTACCACTTTCCCTTCGAAATAAGCCGGAATACACCTACGTCTGCCTCCTCAGTGGTCCAAGGGAACCGTCAGTGGAGCAGATAAATGGTTATTTGCGAATAATCATTGATGAAGCTCTGATTGCTTGGGAGCGTGGAATACATCTGTCGTCCACTGGAACCTCACCCGAGCACAGCCATAATGTGGACCTCGCCTTTATTCTGTCCATCAACAATCTGCCCACGGCTCATAAGATATCGGGCACCACCAGTCATAACTCTCACTTTTTTTGCACGGTCTGTTCTTGTTATGGGATCTCAACTATGTATCGCACCGATTTCGACCACCCTGATTGGAAACCCAGGAGCGTCGATGAACTACGCAGAGCGGCGGAAGCATGGCAAAACGCTAATACAGTAAAGGGAGAGGGAAGAGATCTTCAAAAAGTACGGCGTCCGCTGGTCGGAGATGTGGAGGTTGCCGTATTGGAACCCAAGTCAGATGCTGGTCATCGACACAATGCACTGTGTTCTTGAAGGGATGGTACATTATCACTGTTGTCGTGTCCTTGAAATAGATGAAACCGCCGCCTCAAAGACGCCTAAGGTCGCTCCGACCTTTGACTATGAATGGCGCCCCTATAATGCTGAAGACGTCCCTTCATCATTCCGTATTCACAGCGAAAAAGACCACAAGCAAGTCACGTCCATCCGTAGTTTCATCTGCATCCCATTAAGCGGTGAGGGAGCAGAAATAACCACGAGAGAAGAGTGGATCTGACATCTAATGAGAAAAAATAAACCCGCCCTTCAATTCGTATGCTTCTCATTAGACTTGGCGGTCACGGATAAAAGCACAAAGGCGGATCTAGTAGAAATGCTATACAAATGGGTGCGTCTCGACCTTCCTTCATACTGTATGATACTCATTTGTTTCTAGCGGTTGAATCAACCTCTTGTTTCCTCATCCTTCACATTTCAGCCCAAAACGGCCACTCTCGAAGGCCTGAGGTTCATTCAAGAAGTGATTGCAAAAACGGTCACCCCCCCCCTGGATCAACTCCGTCCCAAAAAACTACGGCGAGAGCAATGCAGGTACAATCAAGGCGGACAAATGGCGCCTGCTTGCAACCATCTACATCCCCATCGCCCTTGTGCTTATGTGGGGCGATAAGTCTCCCAGCGCACACGCATCTCACTTCCGAAACCTATTAATGCACAGCATGGCGCTTTTTCAGGCTGTGACGCTCGTTTGTCTTTGCTCAACAAGCCATGTCCGTGCCACTGTTTATCGTAACTTTATGAAGCAATGGGTGGAAGAACTGCACAAACTCCATCCTCATACTAAGTTTGACGACCGGCGCCCCAATGTTCATGCGGCGTTTCACATTTATGACTTTCTGCTACTCTTTGGCCCCGTCTTGAGCTGGTGGAGTTTCCCTTTCGAAAGACTCATCGGAATGTTGCAAAAAATTAACACGAACGATCATATTGGCGGTAAGATCATCAACTGTGTTTCAATTCTCAAAGACTGAGATACATTTATAGGGGAAATGGAGGCTATCATGTTAAAATCATGGATGCGCGGCGCTAACCTTCGTCGATGGCTAGGCAGATCAGACTGCCCGCAAGTCATCCTGGAATTCAAGCGGCTGTTTGATCTCGCCTTCACTCATCGAAATTTCCGAGACAAAGAGGCGCCAAAACCTAGCAAAGATCGCGAGCACGCCCATTTCACTTATAAAGGAAGGAACTATTCCCGAGCCTCCACTCATTTGGGAAATAGTCTCGTCCTCTTTTATCCAAAATTTTCCACCAATCCTATTGCTGGGAGCATCCAAAAAATTAATGTTGTTGGCAACAAAGCTACCTTCTTTATTCGACGACAAGCTCTCCTGCCCCCCTCCAAATGCAACCCATTCAAACCCTTCCCTCATTTTCCGGCTCGTACTTATTCTTCAAAAATGGTTGACGGACCTCTGGACGAGGTGGATCCTTCAGCAATCTTGGCACATTTTGCACGGTTCGAATTCTCGGACGATCGCGCGGTTATCTTGGACCTGTCTAGGGTATGTTTCATTTTCTCAGTATGGATTCATCTAAAAACCATGCGCAACTAGGATTAGGAGGAGTGCGATATGATAGAAGGTGATAGAAGGTAAGAACTTACTGTCTGCTTCTGCGAGTGCAAACTGATCTCTTCCAGACCAATGTGAATAATATACGAATTTTGTTCCAATAAAGTGAAAACTGACAAACATTGCAATTCCACTATGTCAACCGTCTACCACGTCCCTCAACAATTCCGTCATTTTTATCGCCTTTTGTAAGCCCGCGTTGGACTTGAATATACTCATTCCCTTCGGATATTTTCTCTTTGCGCCTTCGAGCATCTTCTCGCCCATGCCACTGCCTCTGCAAGGAGTTCACTGGTAAATTCGGCGAGACAAGGTGTTTGTCTCGCCGACAACTCGATTACCACAATTACGAGGTCGGGCAAGCACAGATGTAGCTGATGGCATTCGAAGTTACCGGCCTCAATTTCCGCAGGATGCTGACATTTTTCAGAGTATTATTCACCTGTGGATGATTGAGCAAGGCTACGCGATCGTGCGTTTCAATGAATCCTGCCCATGCGGCTATCGCCACCGAGAATATCATTATATGGGGGTGGAAGGCCTGGAGGAGATCCAGACTGAGTGCCTGGCGGACATCGGGGAACCTGATGCGCGGCGGTAAGTTTTTTGGGTTGCGTATCCTTTTCTCGCTGGCTTACTTACATAGGTTTATCAAGTAAAATTCTGCGTCCTCGGAGACAATGTGCTGAATACTTCAAGCAGTATCCCAAAATGAGATCACGATTCCAGCGACGTTGAGCTCTTGCATGTCTGGATGCGCATGTTTTCTTGATCCCTCTACCGAGTTATTGTTAACTCGTAATTATCTCTACCTACGATATTTTTCTTTGTAAATAGAGTAGTGTCGTCCTAATTCGTACCCCATCCGCTTGTATTTTGATTGTATGTTGCTTTGTTCAACAAACTTCTCTGACTGTCAAAGCTACCTTGTATTTTATTTTCCGACTGCAGTCCGGCTGCAGTTTGTCTGCAGACCGACTGCAGTCTAGCTGCAGCCCGCCTGCATTACAGTTTCGGGGTAGGTTTAATCTTTGAGTTTCATTTACAGTTTTGGTGCCGAATCAATCAGTAGTCTAATCTTATTGTTTCAATGACATCGAATCTGTTGTTTAATCTATTAGTTTAATTCAATGATTCACCCAGGTTTAATCTATAAGTTTCGCATTCGTTAAAACTGACATTGAATCTTTGAGTTTGCTTCACGCATTCAGGTAAGCTGAAATTGTGAGCGAGTCTTTAAGCTTGCACCCAGTTGAACTCATGATTGAATTTTTAAATCTAATCTCCAGATTCAAACGGGACCGTTTTTAAAAATTAAGATACCGTTTCAACGTAGGGTTTATTATTCAAGATTGACCTACAAAGAAAACTAGGGGGAATTTTTTCCTTTTCCGGTGTGTGTATGAACAACGAGAAACCTCTATGAATGTGTTTCAAGCATATATACATGACTAAAATGCGTCTTTTGGCCCTTAAGTCACTTCAAGTTAACCATAAGTTAGTCGGGCAAAAGTAACTTTTGCCATCTGATGGCATCATTCAAAGTTACTTAAAGTTACTTTCGCTCACTTTACTTTACTTGCCTGCCACAAGTAAAGTAACGTTACTTTTGGCAGGCTAAGTTAGTTTTGCCATATAACTTTAGTAGCCATCCACTGTGCCTCCTCCTCCACCTGATGGGCTTTCCCCATCCCTAATAAATTGGCTTGCTTCAAGGTACTCTGTGCATGGCAACTTGAGACAGAACACCAGACCGGGGGAGTGAGTTGGCACCTTCATCGTCAACAACGGCGAGCTCAAGTCTGATGAATTCAACAAATGGTGTCGTGCATGCGGGACGACTATTGTCTGGACCCCACCTCATGTCTCAAAAGTGAATGGGAAGGTGGAGCATTTCCACTGTACCATCCACGGGGAAGCCTGCGCCATGCACATTGCATGCAATGCACCGTCTAACCTGTGGGATGAGTATGGCACATATATTGTGCAAAAAGTGGTTTCATGCAACTTGTGCCCAAATCACTATTTTTCACTACAACTTCAGTCAAAATTGAAGAATTCTAACAACTTTTGTTGCCTGCATGCAGATCCCTGCAACTTCCTACTGCATTCCTGCAACTTGTAACTTGCATGCAACTTTGGTTTAGCACTTGCGCAAAGCCGCATGGGATTTTTAGTATTTTACATATAAGTTCAATGGCCTCTAAGCCTGTATTTCAGGCCTAGGCCCTGTGACTCTTGAGTCTCATTGAATTCAGTTGCAGAGCACGCGTGAGAAATGCCCTATTTTGACATCATTCCCAATATCACTGTGCAGCTCACACGCTGCAGTGGATTGATCCTCAATCCAACACTCACCATACACCAGACTCACCAGACATGACCAGTAGCCTTGACTGCATGTTTATATTCAAAAATATGGTGTTGGAACCCTGCCCAAACACAATTTCCGGTGCGGCTTTGCGCAATGCACGAAAGCCGCATGAAGCCGCATGCGGCCCATGCGGCTTTTGCGCATCCTATCTAATCTCCAGTGTGCGTACTTTTCGCCCCACGACTTTGACTTCACACGTGATTCAGCCATTCGGCGCTCTTTACACTCTGCACGGCCAGTCCTCAGCGCCGTTTTGTAAATGAGACGGTATTCATGATTTAGTGAAGACCGCTAGTGGCACTTAGTGGGATTTTCGGGCAGTTTGATGCAGACTGAGAATAAGAATAAAAAAGAAAAACAATAAGTACGGAAGACATAGGCTCGTTATAACGGGACAGAGTACGGGGGCGGAGAAGTCCCTATGCCCGCACGCATTTCCACACGCCAAAGGCCCGTGAACAGCTGGTACAAAATACCATGACGTCGCGCATCATGGGAAGACGCCGAATATGCCGCCCTTCACGCTTTAACATGTCTAGGCCAGTGGAACCCAATGACCGAAGACTGAAAGCTCGGCACTGAGCCAGTGAAACAGGGCATTAGTGCGTAGCGTGCGGTGGCAAGGCGTGTACAGGCCGACAAAAGAGGCGCAGGGGGCCTAGGGATGCAAGGATGGCGGTGGGGAGGTATTAAATCCCGTGCCTGAAACTAACACTGGAACCAACTGAGCCAAAAGGCCACTGTAATCGGTTGATTCTGATTACAGGTTTCAGACTATATATACATGATTAAACACATTTTGCATGCATTTAACAGGAGGACGGGAATGCGAGGTAATGCAGGTACAGTTGGCGGAAAGGTGCTGATGGACACGTCCGACAGGTGGCACGGCGTGAGGTCGTTTTAAGAGGCAAGAGGTGAATTACGCCGAATGTCGGGGCTTGAATTGCAAAACAGGATGCCGACATGCCGTTCACGTGCATGCGAAAGCCGTGGGGTGAAAAGTCAAGAACTGGCATCTGCTTAATATACGAGGATATAAAGTTTTTCAAGTTAGAGAAGAGGAACAAAAAGGGAGAAAAGAAGGAGATTTGTACTCAAAATCTACGTGTTGTATCTAGATTTTCTCGGTGAAAAACAACCTACTCCCCGTACTGCGTACAGTCTTTAACCGTCCGAGTCAAGCGAAACGCTCAGATGATTTCGCGATTTTTCAGCCAACTTCAGATAAAGCTGGATGGTACCTGTGAACAGATTGATAGTACACCTTCGCCGCTATCCGGTAGTAGGACCGGTGTTTATTGGTTATGAAGTCGGATCCTAAAATCAGCCAAATTTGAACTCTTGTCCGGATTAATTTTATTTTCCCACGCTTTCTGAGGCTGCAGAAATCAATTTGTCGGCGAGTTCGTCACTTTTGATCTTTCTCATCCAAATTTTGTCCGGATTGATGGATCTGACATCCACAGGAATAAACACCGGTCCTCCGGTAGTTCAAAGGTCCTTGAGATTTGAGGTTGTTTTGATTGAGAACGAAGGCAATCTTTCATCATCTGCCATTTCGGCCAAAACAGGTGGAAGCGAAACAGTAACAAATACCAGATAAGGTTCAGTGTGGGCTCGGATCTGAGTCCAGATTGCTCCAGGAAACATACCTCCCACTCCCAAGTAACCACCCCGAGCCCGTTGAGATGTCTGTTGTGGATGGCTCAAACGGTGGAGGCATGACATCAGTCATTGTGCGGTGAGAGAAGAAATACATTAGGGTTGTTCACGGTAGCCATTCTCTTCGTTTTTTGCCCGGTTTTTTTTTTTCCCTTTTTTTGATTAGAAGTAAAAAAAAGGGTAGGAAACCGAAAAAAACGGGGCCCTACATGCAATTACAAGGGAAATGAGAGAAAAAAAAGGGCATGAAACAGGGTGCAAAAAAGGGCTATTGTGAACACCCTAGGCTGGACCTCCCTTTTTCCGCCCTTTTTAACGCTTTTTTTACATCGTTTTCCCCATTTCATATAGTCTGGATGCTCCTATCATTCCTCAAAGGTCACATACCACCTCAAATGTGCAAAAAGGCTGGTGGTGATTTTTTCTGGATTTTATAGCTCACTATTTATTGAATACAAAAAAGAGAGTAAAAAGAGCACAAAAAGGGCATCAAAAAGGGCGCAAAAAGGGAGTCAAAAAGAGTTGCTGTCAACAACCCTATTCACTCTGTGCCGAGGCGAATACGGGCGAGCGATTCTGTGCTTGAATGCAGCCGGAAAGAGAGAGGCTGGTGCAGCAGTGGGTCAGCAAAGGCGACGGGAACAAAGGAGAGAATGGGTAGGCGAACTTTAAGGCAGTCCGTACAATGAAGACAGGGAGGAGTCTGCGGCCGGGTGAATAAAAATGACCTTAATAGTAATTGAAGGACAAGAAAGGACTGCAGCTGGGGTCGACGTACCAGTGAATCTAGCAGCGCCGCCGCGAATTTTCGAGCATCGCGAGACTAACCATATATTGCGCCAAGCATCACTCGACGCTCGTGCAAGCCTACGGATGTTTGTGCCAACGGTGTCCCCCCCCTCCCCCTCCCCACATGTTTCAGGTAGGTTGCACAGGTGCTTTGAAACTATTGAAATCACAGGACAAACTTCAGATTCACTCCGGGATCCAAGACTCCTGAATGCATGGAGCGATAAATTTCATTTAAAGAAAAAGTGAAAGATGAAATAACAACAGTTCAAACCAAAAAAAAAGGTCCAACGTGAAAGTCGAGGTTGAGTTGTGAACCCGAAACACAACCAACCAGAGTCAGAATAAAGGATGGGGTCGCATTTGAAAGTACTTTCATGCCATATACAGTTTTGGTTATGCAGGAGTTTCAAAAAAGGTAAGCAAAATTTAATAGTTAAAGAATTCATCTCAGTTGAGTTGCCGTCTATGGTGACTGGGTAAGTGTTTCAAAAATCTTCAAATCACTCAAAGGTATCACTCAAACCGAGCAGTGAGCACAAAAATGGTTTTAGCCGCGATGAAATGGTTTCTGTCAGTGATAAGTGCTTCAAATGTGCAAAAGGGAATTTTTGATTTTGGGCAAAACAGTTTGAACCGGGAAAAACGGTTCAAAACGAAAATGGTTAAAATCGGAAAAAATAGTTCAAACTGGGAAAGAATCTCTCAAATGATTCCAAATGCCCTTAGCCAACATAATGGTTCGAACTCCACTTCATATGATCTCAATAGCATGAAGTTACATCGAACTCGCCCTAATTCTCTTAGTTTTACAGCTGCATTCTTCGCATCTTACGAGCCCATTGGCTGCGGGCTGCTCTCTGGTTACCTCGCCGTTGCCGTGGCGATGAACGCGCTCCATGCCGCCACCCTCGCGCTTGGCCACGCCGTTAACGCAGTCGTCGTTCCATTAAAGCCGTTCCCGAAACCGTGCCCCTGGGAAGAACATCCTGAGCGAGCTTCGGGTCCTCACCGCCGCTCACCTTCCCTGTATAGTTATCCACAAGTCCGGTGGTGTTGGACCCGAGTACAAACTCGCGCACAAATACCAAGGCCTTCTCACCACATAAGCGATGGAGGATTGCAAGTGGCCTACGTACCGCCGCGGGGGCATACTGCGGTAAGGTATGTCCAGCACCTTGGAAGAGGGGGTAGGTGTGATTGCGCTCCCGGTGCACAATCCCTTCGAAATTCCCGCTTTCCATGCGATGAATCTGGTTACCTCAATTTAGCACACGATTCCGAGCACATTGAGACGTCCCCCATTTAAACGGATATGGAAAATCTGCGACTCAGTCCTTCGATGTCGGCGCATGCAGCGCTGCCCTGACCGCAGCATCTGAAATAAGATGTCAACTAACTTTGACAATACACATGATGGCCCATTATGAGATACCGTTCATGTAAACCTCCGCAGGCCTTGGACTGGTATTCAGATTCTGGCCAGGCACATCGGGATTCAACGCATCAGGGATGTTGTACAAGTCCACGCCGCCGAGCGACCACGGGAACGTGAAGTTGAAGGCATAATCCCACATCTCGAGGAATAGGAAGCACCCGTAGGTCGGATCGAGGGTGGGTCCCGCGAGGTCGCGCTTCCACGTCGCGCGGCGTTCCTCCCGGCGTTCGAGCTCCCGCTTGCTTGGCGCAACCCTGGTAGCCTGTCCCGCCTTCAGCGCCGCGACCACCAATTTATATCTGGATGATTTAACAGGGGCGGGGTTGGCCAAGGTGGTGAAGGGGTCAACCAACGTCGGGAAGTGCCTGTTTTGGGGGTACGTCAGGTTCAAGTCATATCCATACAAATGCTCTCTGCGAGGACCACCAAGGCTTGTTAGGTACAACTATATTGCCACATCAATCATACAAGAACAGACGTACTGGGTTTTGAAATACTCATATACCTCCGGGTCATAGTTGATCAGCTGGGGATAAGTTTCAATCGTGGAAATCTGTCGTCATGGTTGGTTGTTAGCGCTGTCCGACAGCAGAAGTGAAGAGAACAAGGATGGTCACGGTAGGTAATTCCTCGAAGACCGCATTTGAGCCGAGCGCCCCATCGCCAACAGCAATCTTCCTCAGCGTCACCGGTGGGTTAGCTGTCGAGAATATCGTCTTGGTGATGTACAGCTAACAATGGGGCATGAGACGCGGGCGGGTGCGAGGGGGAATGAGTCTCACGATGTAGGTTCCTGCGTATGATTCGCCCATGAGGTATAGAGGATGCGTCGCGAGACTCGGGAATATCTTGACCAAGTTTGATAGGAATCCGACCTTCAGGTCGTTAACGCGGATGATTTACCAAAAGATGTCAAGCGCACAAAGTCTTCGCCTATTTGATCCTCGTCGCTGACTGGAATATCCCGAACGTGATGTACAGAGGTTCCTTTCGTGCCAGAAAGAAAATTGCGTACCGTAACCCGTAGCGTCTGAAGTCGCGTACCCCACCCCAACTAACGAAAGGTCATTTTGGCAAGAAGGAAGCTTAAGCTTACGTGGGAATATACTCGCCTGGTTGATCCACCCAAATCATGTCTGCAAGCTGATTCCAACTAAAATTGTTCTGGCCTATGGAAAAGGATCCGGCGGCCTTGATAGGGCCGTTCTGCAAAATAATGAATCGATGGCCATCAAAGATGGAATGGAACAGTGAACCTCGGTCAACAGACGAATCATGCTAGACCCGCCGGGACCCCCTCACGTTCCGTCAGTTTACTTCTGCGGCCCGTTTGCAAAGCCGCTCACCGTTGAGCCAGATGATCCAGGGATCGGTGCTCGAGTCGCACCTCAGCGAGCCGCTGCTCTTTTCGAACACCCAGAACAACGTCGCGTTTGGAATCCTGGATGGCCGGCACGGTTCACGCCGACGTTGCCCGCATAGCTCTGGGTCAGCGGTGTCGTGGCGGTAGGGAGCAGCGGTGCGGTGACCTCGAAATCTTGCGGGGAAGGTCAGTATGCACAGCCGATATTCGAAGCGGATGAGGATGTACGGACAGTTTTGCCAGTCGGGGCCGAACAGGGTGGTCTGCATCCCCGGGTTGGCACGGGGAACAGTGCTGGGCGTGCCGTCGTCACTCGAACTCCGAGCGTAGGCGCGCCCAACGAAGAAGAGTATGAAGGCCCTTATTGGACAAAAGCAAAAAACTAGACCTGGCCCGTCTGAAAACGGCGAGATTTCTAGAGATCAACAGAGAATCCTCATGAAAGCTCGAGATTTCTAGAGATCAATAGAAATCTCATCTGAAATCGTCGAGATTTTTGAAGATGTTCGAGAGCTCGATGTTTTTCGAGATCTCGACAAATTTCGGCCGAGGTCGAGATCTCGACTCTGTGATCAAAACCACTTGTAAATGAGTTTCTCGAGATCTCGAGATTCTCGATTTCAGGTTAACTTGTTTTTGATCATATTTGTAGTGCGATCCGGTAGCAACGAAAAGCGAAAACTCGGCAAGATTCGGCCGCATCACACCGCAATCTCGCCAAGCCAGCCACTGACACTTGTCACTCTCGAGGACTGTACCCGTCGGCAAACCATCCCCACCATCTTACGGTGATCTTTCCGCTATGTTTCCGTACACCATCAATGGAGCGGCCTGTCAAATTTATGATCGCGTACGAAGTAGTATGCGCAAGCTTGACCGCACTATCTTAACTAAGTAGCGAGCTCTTCACTGCACACTCTTTTCCACACCGGTGCTATTGAGGCTAAATTGTTTCAAATCATTTTCGTTTCTAAGTCTCAACTACATACGCACAATTAACTTATTACTCGGTTCAGCCGCCACCGCAAATCATAGAGGCCGTTGACCCTAAGACATCAATGAAATGGGGTTCTGGCCATTTAACACCCCACTTGACTGTGCACTCACTCCTTTGACTACTCTGAATCTTGTCCTGTCACTGAACACAAATTACTGGTGCAATGGCAGGTAGGCTAGCCAAATCTGAGTCATCCCAAGATAATAGATTGCTCTTCGGTGTACCAGAAGCCGAGGCTTCAAGGATACTCAAATATACGAGCTACCCAACGCAACAACATCATCTTTCGACTCTTTTGCAGTCTCTTAATCAGCACGCTCCTTGGTCTCTCGCTTGGTCTCTCAATTTACGGGACTAATATTAATGGCTTTTTATGGTGGTCGAGACTCGAAACTCACAAAAATTAAATGCCGCAATATGTGCTGCGTGCCGCCTGCCTGTCTCGAATGAGAGCCGAGTGTGACTGTGTGACCACAACATCTTGACCTCGACGACGACGCCGCCCAGCTGTCGTTCGATCTTCTGGTTTGCTGGATTTCCAGTGCGTTGCATGCTCGTGCATGACCTTATTCCTCCTGACCAGATCCAGCCAGGTCGGCCGCACGATGTGACATCGATGCCCACCGAGTCCATTCTCGATAGAACGTATCAATATTTACTAGTAGACCCTCAAATTGTGCTCGAATAGAACCCAGAAGCTCATTTTCGACGATATCAACCTTTTTTCAATATTTCCCTCCCAACTGCGCTGCCGCGGGCTAGGCCAGGATAGGATAAATTAAAGATGGACAAAGATGGCGAACTGCCGACTGCTGCCAGTGGCCTCAAGAGATTCCCAGGCACATTATCAGTGGCACCTCGCACGCTCTCACCCGACCCACTACTCGCCCATTGTACGCCTCTCTCCGGTCACCACTCTCTCCTCCATGTTTTGGTGGAAACTGTGCGGCACTCTTCTGGCCGTCCTCGTCGCTCGGAAGGTTTTCGAATTCCGACGGAATACGCGGGTACGCGGCGCATGTGTCTCTACAGAGTACTCGTCGCTTATGCAGCCCACAGAAGTTCTCCGACCTGCCTGGGCTCCGCCCACTGCTCTTTCTGCCGACGTCCGCCCTGAATCCAGGATCCGGCTGGCAATGGGCGGGGCGCGACAAAAGTGAGCGCGAAATGCTTGCCACTGCCTTCATGTGTTGATTTGAGTGCCTACTCGGAGTCTACTCAAAGTGCAGGATGAACACGATATCCCTGGTCCCGATCCTGAGCGGCACCCCGACATATTTCACGCGATCTCTCGACGTCGCGCGCCAAATCGTCGCCGCCAAGAATGGGTTCGTCAAACCGGAAGACATTAGAAGCGTGCTTTTGTAATCTCATCGTCCACTTTATGTTCACGAAACACTCATCGCCTGCTCACACTGCCTGGCAGAGGATGGGGTCGGAACTTGTTCACCGAGAATGGTTCTGAATGGATCCGTCATCGGCGCATCATGAACCCCGCATTCACCCCCGAAGTGTCTGTGCTATGGTCTACGGTAAATTCACTGCCTCCTGGCTGACTCGCCCCACAGCTACGCCCACGTCTGGAACGAAACGGCGGATTTATACGAGCAGATGCAGCGCACGGAAGGATGGATCGGGCGAAGCGAGCACGATCTCTCGGCGTTCAACAGCATAACCCCAAAGGTGCGTGCGTCTCGAGCTTCCCGACAAGATTCGCATAACAGCGTCCCCGCAGCTGGGTCTCCTAGTAATATCGCGCTGCGGTTTCGGGCGGTCATTCGCATGGACTGCGACAAGCCACACACAGCGATCTGCCAGCGAAACCATGCAATTCGCACGCGCGCTGGACATCGTCTCCGGGTCGGTTGTCCCCCGTCTCCTTATTCCGCGCTGGGCGTATCGCCCCCCCTCTCAAGAGGTACGAGTCTGCCGTCTCCCCAGTGCCGATTGCGCAATATCGAAATATATAAGGCTAGACTTCGGGACATGGAAATTGCTCATCGGTTGGTGGACCAGTTCATGCGAGAGCTGATCAAGACGCGTCAGGCCGAGCTTTCTGCCGACAAAGCACATCGAAGCCAAAGCCAGGGTGGCCCGAGAAGGACGTATTCCGGCTCATGATCCGCGCCAGTGAGGACGCAGGCGCGCTGCGGATGTCAAGCGAAGAGCTGGTGAGCCGTGCGCCGGACGTTGTCTCACATGCCGATTTTCTGGATCCAGACTGGGAACACTTTCTTGATGCTCCTCGCTGGGCACGGTCCGTCTAGCTTTTTTCCTGCGGCTCTCAGCCTCTCAGCCGGTCGGCAGATACCACCTCAAGGACCCTCGATGCCACGATTGGATTCCTTGCACTCTACGAAGATATTCAGGAGGAGATCTACCAGGAAGTCCACGACGTATTGTCCACGTCCGCCGGCGGTGGCGGGCAGCTGGTGCGTGCCGCCAACTCGTTCCAGAACATATGTTACATATCATATCACTGAGATTATACTTACGGGCGTAGCGGTTTGAGGATTATCCCCGGCTCAAGAAGGTGCAGGGGGCCTTTTTGGAGGCGGGACGGCTCTTTCGTGCGTTGCAGCATCTTACTTTCAAACTTAGCCCGAGGATCATGCCGACCTATGTGAACCAGCCGCGGCTACGATGATGGTCAGAGAAGCCACGGACACGTTCGTTCTTCAGATGGATAAGGCGGATGGACATGGAGGACAGGTCATCCTCGAGCCGGGCACCAGAGTGACGATTGATTTTGTTGGAATTCGTGCGTGGTGATATTCCGGATTCCCTTGTTTTGTATGGTGTTCATCTTGTACATTTAATAGTATACACAAAACGAGGTACACATATATTCTCTGGTGCATATATATATATATTTCGGGGAGCGTGCATATATATTTTTCGGCCCTCCTGCACATAAATTTTTTTGGAAGCTCTACATATATAGTTTCGGGGTACATATATATTTTTCCGGCACACATATATACTTTTTCCCGCGCACACATAAATTCACACGCTACTACTTCCCGCCGTGCTAGCATTACAATTCCAAGCTATCCCATGCTCCCTCAACAACTCTGCTAGATGCCCATCCACAATCCCCTCCTCTGTCCTCAAGATACTGACTCCGTCCACCGAGTCCTTCAATCCCTCGCAAGTCCGGCTGTGGCAGACAGTATTCATGCCTCCACAATCATAAGTTGGCAACTTTTCAAGGATGATAGCGCCCGGCAGCTCCTCCTTGATCAGAGCTCCCAGCACACCATCCATGGACGTCCACATTTTTTCCCACTGAGACGCACAGTAGCTGTGATTGTTGCACCAGTTGCAATGATTCACGTCAGGGACTTTAACAGCCAGATTCAGACGAGCATCCAGCACATGGGCCTGAGCCCTAGCCAGCGCACGATAAGCGACCCAGCCCATAAGTGTCTCGTCCTCCACGGAAATGTCTTTGATGGGACTGCCGATTAACTCGTCGAAAGCAGCACTGATCCAGTCAACAAACTGGTAATCAAATCCCAACCTCAAACGCAAGGCTGCTTTCAAGTCTGGGTGGTCGCCCAAATGATGCCTAGTATACTGTATCCCATTCTCGACCACCAAGAAATGGCTGAGCTTCAGGATGGCGCAGGCAGTCTCGAGGGCGGGTCGTTTTGGAGACCAGCTATAGTGACGTGAGCCCAACATACAACTATGAATTGTTGCTACTGACGCTTCCAAGAACATAAAGTGCAGGAATTTCTCGATCTCCGTTGCGCTGAATTGGGGGGGTAGCTCAAGAGCTGTAGCATCGCTGGTGCACTCTAGTTTAAGGTTCCGGGAGCGTTCAAACCATTCCCTCGCATTCTGGGTCAAAGAAAGAGGGGGTTGCTTGGGATCCGGCAAGGTGAGCATCGCATTGCAGATTTCGCTCTGGCGGATGAGGGGAGCACGGTACACATTGTACAGAGTTCCATCCGATGCCTTGAAAAAGTGTTAGGCTAGGAATTAATGATAAAATTGTTCATCTACCTTCATAGTCATGGTGCCGTCGTCAAAGTACAGCTGGGGATGTCTGGCCATGGTCGCGGCGAAGACCAAGGTTAGAGATCACATGTCTTCAAAGATTTACTCCTAACCTCTATGTCGACTTTCGACTTTCCGGAGAACATACCTCCTCTCCCTCCCAATGCCCAGCCTTGGACCGCCAATGTTATTACGGGTCGCCAGGTTCTTGAGAATGCCTACATCCGAGCACTCCAATCCCTTCATCAGGAGGACACCGATGCGCTCCGATATAAGCTCCTTTCTTCCAATATAATCGACAATTTGATACCGATTCTCGAGGGACTTGAGACCGAGGTACCCAGAGATTGGATCGACCACTGTGCCAACATCTTCGGCCCTTTGGTATATGAGCTTCAGGTCGCAGCGCTTGCGGCGGAGGGAATGTAAGAAGATTTCTTTCATTTTTCCCGAGTACAGATACTGAGCTTTCCTCAGAGAATGGGATAGTATTGTCTTATTACAGCCAGTTACCAGGGAACACCGTGCAAAACGCGGGCGCCCTTCTAAAAACATAGACTCGGAATTTCTCAAGGAAGCGGTGGCCGCCAACCGTGACATCAAGCTAGGTGCTCTTGCGGCGGCCCTTGGAGTCCATCGCCATACCTTACGGAAGCGCATGCGGGAACTTGGTCTCAAGAAGACCTTCGACGATCTAGGCGACGACGAGCTGGATGCCCTCACTCGCCAGTACAAGGCCTGCAAACCTACGTCTGGGCTGCGCTACCTGCGAGGTCACTTTCGCCGATACGGCCTTCGAGTCCAAAGAGAAAGAGCTCGCCATTCTTTAAAAAGAGTGGATGCCCTGGGCCAGGCTCTCCGAACCCATCTTGCCATCCGCCGCCGCCGATACAAGGTTCCGCGGCCAAACTACTTGTGGCATTGTGATGGCCACCACAAGCTCATTTGGTGGGGTATCGTGATCCACGGTTTTGTGGATGGCTTTTGTCGCACGGCAAGTCTACCTAATTTTCTTTCATGTCTTACTAAATTTACTGCGCAGGTAACCGGCCTCAAAGCCAGCACCAACAACCTGGCATCGACTGTGCTGGAGGTTTTCATGACTGCTATTCAAAAGTATGGGACACCTTCTAGATTGCGCGGGGATAGAGGCGGGGAGAATACCAAGGTGGCAATTTGGATGGTGATGCATCGAGGGCCTGGGCGCGCTTCGTTTATGTGGGGCTCGTACGTTTTATGTTTTTCTGCACAATTTCCGAGGTATACTTATCTAGTATCAGGTCTACACGAAACACTCGTATTGAGCGGCTGTGGGTTGAAGTCGGGACCCAGTTTGCACGGCGCTGGAGAGTCTTCTTCACCCGTCTTGGACGTCTTCATGGCCTCGACCGCAAGAATCCCACGCATCTGTGGCTGCTCCACCATTTGTTCCTGGCGGAAATCAATGACGACTGCGTGGAATTCCAAGACGAGTGGAATTTACATCCACTCAGGGGACGTATGACCAGCGACCAGAGTCCTGCGGTGCGTGTTGACATGGCATTAATTTATTGTTTCTGATTTTCCCTCCCAGGATATTTGTTTCCTGGGCCAGCTCACAGAGGGCATCTACCGCCATGACCCTCTAGACGGCATCCATCCTGACGCCATAAACCGCTACTATGGCGTGGAAGGTCGTCAACTGCGCCGCTCCCGAAACCAGACGGGCGCCGGCATCATTTCTGATGATGAGGATGACGGCGAGGACGATGAGGAGGGCGTTGAGCCCAGTCCCGAGGAAGAGCTCGAGAACAGGATCCAGGCCGATCTGCAGGAGAATATCCGTCACCAGCCTGTCAAGGTTGCCAAGCATCGTTCTCCTTTCCAAGACGATGATCTTGAGCAGTATTTTCTGGGCCTCTTGGTGGATCTTCTCGCTCAACCTGAAATCCTTCCTGAAGACTATGGCGTTCGCGAGGAGGAGTGGGAGGAGGAGGATTACCCCGAGATTGAAATTATCCGCCCAGGTACAAAGGGAAAGGAGCTGGCGGTTATACTGCCTCGTGCAGACTGGTTTCCACGGGCGGTTAGGTGGGCGCAAGCGCTGGACCTTATGGCGCGAGTTCTGCATGAACTCGCAGAGGACTCAGATGGTTTGGACAGTGGCGACGGGGACAGCAATTCAGATTAGATTTAGATAGGTACACTCAGCCGTTGTAACAGTAACCTTCCATTTTTTATGTATTAGATAGATGCCCATTGGGAAAGAAAGACCGAGAAAAAAAGTGCAAAGATGTCGCCACGCATGAGCGAAACCTCTGATAGGCTTGTGTGCACATGACGGCGGCGGTCGGTCCATAACGCGGTCTTCGTGCAGTCGCAGGTGTCGCAAAGTGGTGCCAGGTGCGAGATTAGTGGTGGACGAAAGGACTGCGGGATGTGCAAAGTCATGAGCCGGAGATATAACACAAATAAGAATCAAGACATACCTTCGGATTTGTCGTACTTTCCCCGCGCGATGTGCTTGCCCAGAGAACGCCATGAATACATCTGCCGAGGATTGGGAGACTGTGTTTCTACTTGCGATTGCGCGGGGTCGATTAGGGCTTGAGAAGGTCGACATGAAGCGGGCGAGCGCTTTGCGAGTGTCGTGCACAGGGACCGGGGACTAGGAAGAGCCATGGGTGCGTAGAGCGAGCAAGACTGGCACTCGTCCGTGGTGCGCGAGGTGCGGCGGATGCAAGCGTAGTGGTGCCCGCGTTCGTCGAGGACACTCCGCAGCTTGATTGCGGGGTCGAGCGGGTACGCAGCCGTTCGTCGAGACCGCGGAGAGGACGGCGTAGGGTTTCCGGGGCGGTGCAAAAGGGACGCGGCATTAGACGGGGAGAGCGTGTGTGATGGTAAAGGAAGAGAGCCGGCGTTGCCACGTAGACGACAGCAGCGCGAACGCGGCGATCGGGGGATCGGATCGGGTCGCCGTTCCGTGCACGTAGGTCTTGAGGAACATCCAGACGTACGCGAGCCGGAAGGCGTATGAGTCGGTTAGGTTGAGGGTGATTAACGCGGATTGCAGCCTTTGTTTGGCATTTAACTCGGGAGGGGGGAGCGCGGCGGCCAGCCAATCGAAAGGCGGTGAGTACGAGGATATTTGAGTTAGGCGAACTGAAAGGGTACGCAGATCAGTTCGCCGGTAACCACAGGGAAGAAAGAATCGTACGTACATACGCAATTCATCCACGAATCGCAGGTGGCATATAGTGAAGAGGGCCAGAGTGTAACGGATTGTGGATTGAGAAAAATGGAAAGGGATCGAGAAAAAACAAAAGAGAGGAATTAGATAGATATAGATACTTTCGGAAGAATGGAGGAGGGAGAACGGAACGAGGGAAGGCGGGGTGGATGTGCGTACGCCGAGAGGGAATGGAATGGGTGCGATGGTACATGAGTCAAAAATAAGCGGAACCGACGCGAGCACCGGGGATCGTGTTAACATTGGGACGTGCGTGAAAGACTGCAGAAATGAAGGAGATCAGTTTAACAGGTCGCGGGATAAACAAGGATTCGAGCAGAGGATGTAGAGGATGTCAAGGTGGTGGTAGAGAGAAAGGAGCTGCGATACCACCACGTATTCGACGGCGTGAGAGCCGGCGGCGCGAGCGCGGCGATATGCGATCGGATCGTGTCCCTCTGGCGGCGTCTACTCGCAACGGCAAACGCGACGAGTATAGGGCGTGCGGCATATTCTCGTTGTCAAGCAGTATTAAAAGGAAAAAAGGGTACGTACATTATTTTGACCGCCGGCTCGTGCACGCATGGATGGCGTCGACGAGTTGAAGCTTCGAAGGGTAGATTAGCAGTGGTACAGCCGTTCCAGAGAAAAGTACGTACCTTTCACAATAATCGCTGCGGGGTATGACTGGAAGGCGCGCGGTCAGTCAACGGGTACCGAGAGGAAAAGGATGAAGAGACGTACATGATGGGACCAGTGGCACCACAAAAAAATCCAAGGCTCGGATTACTCGAAGGCAGAAGCTAGAAAGAAGGGTGTGCGGGTCAGTTATACTTAGACGGGAAAAAAATCGAGAAGGACACACTTTACAAATCAAAAGAACCTGTGAATCGTCCACGTAGGTCTTGAGGAACGCACAGACATCTTCCCCAGTTACGCTGAAGGGTTGAGACAGGAGCGTGTGTCTTGGTGGTAAAGAAAGAACTGTCGCCTCTAGCACATTCGACCGCGTGAGAGGGCGGCGGAGCGAACGCGGCGACCGGTCGATCGGATCGCGTTCTGTACATCCCGCTCGACAACGCGGGGTCGGGGTCGCTGCTCGGGATGGGCGACCCCGGAGTTGGGCCAGTGCCGTTCCCCGGATTCAGGATGTCCATGTCGATGATGCCGTCCATCTCGTTAAAGTTCATGTCGAGTTTGATCTCCTGCTCGCCCGGGTCAGGCGGCTCGATGGTGGGCAGAGACGGGACGTCCTCCGGGTGGCTCGGCTTCTTCTTCATGCGCTTGAAGCGCGAAGTCGGCGGCGGGTAGGATATGGGGAGGAAGGAAACGAAGTTCCCGCCCCCCGTTGTTCAGAGCCGGCGAGCGTAGCGAGGGATGCTCGGACTCGTCGGTGGCGTTGGAGCTCGAGCGCAGGCTTTTCTTGGACACCTTCTTGCGGAGAGAGCTGAACATCGACGACTTGGTTTTGCGAAGTTCGGGTGGGGGAGAGATACGTACCCCGGAATACCTTGTCATTGAACCCATGGGACGCGCGCTATGTGAAGCATTGTGCTCTCGTTCGACCAGCTGCGCCAAAGAGTTGGAGGACGGGAGGGGCCGCGGATGTAGGGGGGTGTCGCGGTGGTAAAGAAAGAAGCGTCGCCGCCAAGCATTCGACTGCGGAGCGAACGCGGAGCGAACGCGGAGCGAACGCGGCGACCTGGCGATCGGATCGCGTTCCGCGTACTAAGCTAACGGCGTCGACCAAGACGCCGAGTCTCTGCAAGAGGAGCGCAGCAGCGTCATTAGCCTACTATAAAAGAATAATAAATTGTAAGCAGACGAATAACAAAGAAGCGAAAAGGGAGGAGCACGCGTACTTTAATAGCGTTTGTTCGCGAGGTCGAGCGCCTGCGACAGTGGGTGCTACCAAATGAGAAACGAGGCCGCCTGCAGATGCCAAACCATTAGCAAGGCATGCAACTTAAATTAAAAGCCACCTTCATAATCATCGACTGCATCTGAAAAGTGCAGAATGTCGCGCGACTCGGCCTTACAACTCCTCGCGGGGTAGGTTTGCCGGTGACAAAGATGTGAAAGAAACTGGAGGGGCGCATAGGTCAGTTCGGCGGCAACCCCAGGGAAAAAAAGGTCGTACACACAGGATTGGATGCGTGAATGCATATCTGAGTTCAAAGCGGCCATTCCAGTTCCCATGCGCCGGGAAAGACTCGCACTCGCGAGATTGAGTAGGAAGTCCAAGTTACGAATGCTTATGCAATTAGTCGTCCATTTAAGAAATCAGGATGAGGATTTTGTGACCTCTTGAAAAGTCAGTCACCATCTATCGCTCTAACCTTTTGATCGGAATCATCGGAAGTTTTGAAGTCTTTTTAACTTCTCATTAGATTTGAAATCTAATGAAAATTGTGACTAAGCATCTGCTTTGGTCATTGTTTTCCCCTGGCGTGGGTTCGATCCTCGCTATCATCACCATTTTGAACCTGGATATCACTTCTAGCCATTTCCTCATTCAAATCCCATGAGCAAAATTTTGAAATAAATAAAGAAAGCCCACTGTACATTATGACACATTGTACTGCATTTTTGTATGGATCTCAGGTTCAACTTGTTCTTGTTGTGTGGTTATGTGGTGAAAGGTGGCTGTCCAGGTAACCTTCACGAATTCCCACGGTAGTTCCCACGGTATCGCACTTAGTAACTGCAAAATTGATCTCCCCTGCTCCCACTACACTATTTTATTTCAATGCACTTCTGTCTTGAGATGCTTTTCTGGATGTAAAACAGCTTGGATATCTTTCAGCGCTCTGGACCAGGATTTTAATTTATTTGTGTCAGTGATCTCATGAAACTTCTAGTGATTGGCACGGGTGGGATCACTTGTGACGGGTACGGATACCAGTTGGTTTATCTGCACCAACCGACACGACCCACGCCAAAGCCGTAGACATTTTTGGGCCAGATTTTACTGTATTATCAGGAAATGCCTACCAGGCCGAACTAGGTAGTGGGCCACTTGCATATTAGAAGGTGTTGTGCTGTAGAGAACTAAGATTTGATGATTATGGGATGGAATATAACTTATGAAGACACTATGTCAAATTTGGAGGCAAGTGACGCAGCAATCAAATACTCTGGGAGGTTTTTCATCGAGACGCCGGCGTGTGGGCGCCATTCCTTATCCCCGAACTGCCTTCCGGCTTGTCTTTTGCTTATTTCTCTGCCAATTCTTTGCCAATTCCCAATACTGGGGGCTCATTTTCATCCCCTGGTTCGAGCGAATCACTTAAAATTATACAACACGCCAAAATGTCTTTCCTTCATATCTTGGACTCATCAAGAACATATCCCAAGCCGCACAATAGGGCCACCTCTATAGCAATCCACCGGCCTTTGCTATAGACCTGGAACTTAGCAGTTGTATTTGAGACAGATTCTTGAATATCCTCCTGCATTGGTTTGACCTTTCATTCTGTGATTTGACGTTCACAGGCCATTACCCCAAACCATTCAAATTCATTGGCACATATAGATGGATTTTTTCCGAGGGATTATAGGTATGTTGGGGGCATCCTTTGTGATTAGATGTGTTCTAACACTTCCTATTGAGCCACTTGGACTTTAATTTGGGGCATCGTTGTGCTCTGTGCTCTATAATATCAGCCATTCAGTCCAAACTGCAATCTCACCCATTCTAATACCATGAAAGACAGATAGTTATGGTCCCCATACACTAGTTTGAGCTTACAGGATGATTTAGGTTGATTCATTAAACAATTCAGGGGGCACTGGGGTGGACAGTATGGATGCACACAAACAATTGGGCTGGGTGGCCCACTAGGTTGTTTTTTGCCATTTTTAGGTTACTGCAAAGGAACAACTCGGTAGGTCATGAAACCGTCACGTAAATTCGCTTGAAATATCTCGGCTCACTCATAGGATGCATAACCTGGAATTAAAGCCCATATATAGGTATCCACCTCACTTTATGTGTAGAATAAAGGTCAAAGAAAGCTAAGGTGGCGTAGTACCTAGTCTCAGATAATATAACTTGAACATTACCAGAGTTTGAGGACAAGGGGATGGTGAAAGAGAAGATTGTTGTCGAGCTTTAATTCAATGGAGGGGCGTTTTGCAGTGATACTAGTTACCTCACTCTGGTCTGCTCATTATACTGTGCAGGTTTGGCGGGTTGTGGGTACCCGTAAGCACAGACCAATCGACAGGTACCCGTACCCGAGGTCCAAGCTACCAAAGAAATGAGCGCTGTAAAGCGAGGCCGCGGGACTAGTGTTACCACTCTCGAACCCGAACCAAACCTGAACCACACCTGAATTCAGGTTCGAAGGGCTCGAAAAATTCGGTTAACTGAATTCAAGGTTTGAGGATTTTGGATTTTGGGAAACCTGTTCGAACCTCACCTTTTTACTGCCTGATTCCAACTAAGATGAAAACAAAGAGTAGTTAACTTCCGCCTTCCCTGCAGGCACTGTAACACCACTGTACAGCACACAAGGTTCCCGCCGTCAACAAATAAATATGTGCAGCACACTGCCATCAAGAAATCTATGGTTGCTCTACCTATGCACAGTGTGCAAGGTCCCCGCTGTCAACAAATAAATATGTGCAGCATGCTGCTGTCAAGAAATCTACGGTTGCTCCGCCTATGCGCAGTGCACAAGGTCCCCGCCGTCAAGAAATAAATATGTGTAGCTCACTGCCGGAAAAAAAAAAAGTGATTGCTCCGTCTGAGGCAAGATATTTAAGGTCACAGTAAATCTACTCTCGCTCATCCGCTTCAATGTCTGTTAGCGACCAGTGTGCGGTGGGCCCAGATGGAAAATTTCTCCCTGCCTCCGAGATTATTCTCTACAACGATCCTGACGACGACCATCCTCAGCCGCCCGTCAAAACCTCTTCTACCAGGGCTACCAATATCACAGAATTCTTTCAACAGTGCTCTTCCGGGCAGATCCCTCTGCCTGCGTGTTTGATCCTGACAACGTAGAGTCTGCATTGAAGCGCAAGGCCTCTCGTGATCTCGACCAAACTCGCTCGTCTGCTCGTGAAACAATTATATTGGCGCTGCGGAGGCCACTAAGCGGATGATATCGTACTTTGATGCCCTCGAGTCTGATGATGAAGGGGATGCGTAGCATTATTTGTCTTGGTTGTTCTCGGACTAAATCGATATCTTCCTATGTGTTCCCATTCTAAGTTCAAGAGTTTTAGGATCTGTGAAAATTTATTAAAATTCTACAGCTTCGTTCAGGTTCGAACCCCTTCCGAACCTGAATCGAACCTGTATGAACCGAATCCCCGGGTTCGGTTCTAGGTTTGCCCAAAGTGCCGAACCGAACCCATCCTGAGGTTTGAGGTTTGGAATTTTTGGTCTGAACCGAACCTAACTGAACCCCGGCAACACTATCAGCAGGGCAAAGGAGTGCACATGAGAGTGCATAAAATCTAAGCAACCACATAAGCATGAGTTTCTGCCGGGCAATGCCACGGCCCTCTACCCCAAGTAAATTGAGGGCGACCTTGGAGTTCTGGTCTTCTTCAAGTGGATTAAATTGCCGCAGACGTTTGGTGAGGCATAGAAGAGGGCAGTGGACGTGTTGAGGATGAATTAAAGAGAGGAGGAGGATGGCAAGCAGTGATTTCCTTTTTCGGACATCAACCAACCTTTGTTCTGCCACCAGTCGCGTCGCGTTGACGCGTTTACTTGTCAACATAACGCCGTGGGACTTGTGACAGTACGCGTCGAGAATTCACGGACGTCCGTGAGTTCCTGGGAGCAGCCAATATCCTGCAAAACTCCTCTTCAAGACCTCGCCACTCATGCAGGATGTCCCGGTCTTCATTCCGCCCGACCTCGCCGCGTCCTTCGTGGCTTACATGGACGCTCAAGGCGCCTCCATGCCACCTTCCTTCTTGGAGCTCAGGACTAGATTTAACGCTGCGCTAGCGACCCCTACCTCTAGGCCTCTGACCGCCTTCAGCCAGCCGCTCGCAAGTCTCGGAACAAGCAACTCCCAAACACCTTCTACAGGCGCTTCTGCGGCCCCTCGACTAACTGCGCCTCTGCCCCGGAGGGGTCTTAAACCACGACGAATGCATAGCCTTCCCCCGGAGGATCGGCTGGAAGATTTTGTTACTGGTATGAATTTTTGACTAACCCATATTCGCTTCAAAGCTTTTAATAATAATAATCTACCAGCTGGGCAACGACGAGCATTGCCAGCGCTGCCCGTACGTCGACCCTCGGCTCCTACTGCTCAGATGGTCCTGTCATTGTTGTCACTGCCTGAGTCCTCCCCTTTTACACTGTCACCTGCGACCGCGTCGACCTCTTCTCCAACCTGTTATGGATCCCCCTTCGGCAGTTCGCCTACGTTGCAAGGCGATTGCACGCCCCCTCGAGGTAATTCTTTTCCTTGAGTACAATTCTATTTCATCCCCTAATTAAAAAATTGCTCAGGCCGTTTTCTATCACCCTTGCGCTTAGACAGTCACTCACCGGTCGCATCCCCAAGCATGTCTACCCTGGGGAAGCGTGGAGCTGCACATCTTGACGAGGTTGAGGACCTGGAGCAGGATGAGGAAGAGGCCGAGGCCGAGTCTCGCAGACGCGATGAGGAGGACGAATATGAGGAGAACGAGTGGGAAGAGTGGCGTAGGCTCGAGGAGGAGGCCCAGCGTAAGCGCGGGTCATGGACAGGGCGTAAGATCCGCATTCCCCCCCTTCGAGCTGCTGTGGATGGAGGGGGAGAAGGCGGGCAGGGGGGAGGAGGCGCTGGCGGTGGCAACCCCGCCTACCTCTGGACGCCGGACTGTCCTCGTGGGGGGTGATTCGCCACATACGGGATCTGCTGCAGACATCGGCCACATGCCATGCAACCAGCCTGGATGCCGCGAGTGCGAAGGAGGGGAGGGAGAGCAGGAGGACGAACAAGGGAGTAACGTGGAGGGGGATCACAGAAACGGGGCTGGGCGCCGGCTGCGGGGGAGAGGAAAGAACAATACGCAGGCAGGTCAGAGGAAGCGGGCGAGGAAGGAAAGGGTGGTTTGGCGTTTGGATGAGGACGGTGGGCCTGTGATCACAGAAGGAGCTGGGAAACTGCTGGCCCAGCTTCTCTCCGTATTTGGTCGGGCTCACCGCCAAGATCTCGAAGAGGTTTTGGCGGGGGTGCAAGACCCAGGGTCTGCTCTAACAGGCCCACATGACATGGCGTCGGTCGTGGCCAGAATTAAACAGCAGACCAATGAGATTCGAGTCCACGAACTCCATCTCATGCTGAATCTTATCCAATTGGTCTTGAATGTGGACAGGTACGCCCCCCATGGTTAATACTCTGCCCCTCTGGCGGTCCTCATTATCATCCCTAGCATGAAGGCGGATGCTAAGCTCAAGCATCTGTCTCGAGTGACGAATAGAGAGTTGGCAAAGCAATACGCTCCAGGCACCCATGAAAATACCTTCGGCGACTGGCTAAACCATGGCAAAAAGCTCATGCTTCTCTGCGCGGGGGGTGAGCATTCTTATTCGGTTCTACCATCCTAAATCTCACTTATATCCAAGGGACACTATACTTGCTACCTATAATTGTGGCGCTAAATCTCCGAACAAAAATCACTCGGCAAAGTTCAGAAGAAGACATCTTATCGCTGGCGTCTGCCTTAAGAAGGGCTAAGCGTGAGTGTAATTCGTTGGCTCCTGATCTGTGTCGACTTATCTTCTCGGACATTTAGATGGTCTGTGGCTGCCTATGGTACGGCGAGTGATGATGCCCATATTCCACATGCGTAGCACCACTAGCGGCTATATCCAAAGTCTGCGGCTGCATCGCAACGTGCCCATGCCTGTCAGCAACCAGCCGCCTCGTATGGAGTCCTTTGGATTCAGCGAGATACAAGTCAGCGATCGAATTTTTGACAGTGTCCAAACTCAGTCAGTTCTGTTGTTTCTTTCTTCGGTAGGCATTAACTCACTCGCATTAGCTTCCCAAAACTCCACCCTCGCTCTTTTGAGTGGGATAGCACCACTGTCCCAGCGTGGAAGCCTTTAGAAGATCCTCAGCGTGTCAAGCCGCCCCCCGGTCTATACAATGGAAACGCCGCTCAAATTTGAAAAAACCAGGTCGCCAGTCAATAAGAAGAATAGGAAGTCGTTCACCAATACACAGAGGGACATAGCCATCGACGCGCCAGTGGCAGAGAGCCTCGATGATCTGCAGGAGATGGTATGTCTTTGGTGTTTGCTCCGATCTTCCAGCTCATGAAATACCTACAGGTGGATGATCTTCACGTGGGGGGGTAAAATGAAACTAGGTCAATATGTGGGTATAAGTAGCAATATACTTGAAGGGTAAACTCTTCTTTCGTACTACAGGTCATTGTTCACTTGCTGATACAATTTCAGAAATGCTCTGCACATGAAGGACGCAAATGGCAAGCTGCTGGCGTTGTTATTTACTGTACCCGAAGAATACCGGCAGCAACTCACTGACGCTGCCCAGCACATTCATGCTTGCATGCCCGGTGAATTTGTGTGGGACAACTCGATGAGGGAAAATTTCACTTTTCGATCCTGCCACTATTCCTGGTACGCAAGATACGGGGAAAAGGTGAGTCAATTCAAGCTTGTATTAGCTCATCTCACTTTCTCTTCTCTCAGGGCACAGATGCTCCTGATGCACACCCTGATGACATTAGGAAGGACCACAGCGGTCGGGTGAATTTCGAGCAACGTAATGCGCACCGCTCAAAAGAGATGAAGAATAATGAGGAGTACACAATACTGGCTGAAGCGTACTCGGACTTCTTTGAGCTCTTGCGGATATTGGTGCGTGTTCTTCCGATGTCGTCGTCGTGTCTTTTTACTTCTTTCTTTCTAACAATATCTCAGCTGAAACACTACCTGCCTGAGGAGTACGACGAGCTCAGCATTTTTGTTGAGCATCTTCCCCTTGACGCCTCGTCTCCCTGCTATCCTTTTGGCGGGTTTGTGGTCAATCTTCGGGTCTGCACATGGGCGCATCGGGACAAGGGGGACAAGAAGATCTGCATTGTCATTCCTTTCGGGAGCTTTACTGGAGGGCAGCTCTGTCTGTACGAGACAGGGTTTCGCTTCGACCTCAAGCTTGGGGATGTCTTGGTATTTCCCTCCTGCGATATGACACATTTCAATTTACATTTCAGTGGTGTTCGTGGAACGCTCGTGTTGCACTCTGATCGTCATGGAGATGAGTGGGTCAGAACTTATAATGGATGGTCGACTTCTTTTGTTACTCATTCTTAGCTTCCTGTTTTTTATGTACAAGAACAAATTAATTGGTATTAATGGTACAGGAAATCTCCCGAAATTCTATATTACTCAAATGGAAACAGATCAAATAAGGACCGTGGGTTAGGTATACTAGATAAATAGCAGGGTGAGAGAATAAAGAGCGTAAAGGATGGAAATAAACACTGGTGATAGGATACATTCGAAATAAATCAAAGAAAGAATCTAGCCGCGTCCTCTACCCATCTTCTTGAAACGAGATGTGCTCGGGGCTGGGACGGGGGCAGGGGCAGGGGCAGGGGCAGCAAGGGGGATGACAGTCTCTGCACCGTTGTCCGGATTCAAGGCGGCCCCGGCCCAGGTCGTGAAGGAGGCAGTGAATAATGAAGGTGCAGCTGGTGCCAACGAAGAGCTGCCCGATGAGGAGGCAACAGGGGCCCCAGTATTGGCAGGCAAGGCATCAGGTGCGGAGAAGGATGAGTACACATGGTCGTCAAAGAAAGAGGGTGGATCCTGGTTTGGAGAGAGGGGTGCAAAAGACGGCGCGGGCGAAGGAGATTTGGCTTGGGAAGGGGCGACAACCCATGGGAGAGGCGGCAGGTCGTCGTCGTCGCTGACTACGACAATATCCCGACCAAATGATCCGGAGGGGCCACCCACGGGCTCTTCACTGTCAGGGATGAAGAGGGGCGCCCTGGTCAAAGTGCCTGCAGAGAAATAGGTACCCTGATAAGACTAGAGACAGTATTGCGCACCAGTAGAGAGACGAGTCCTCATTTTCGCAGCCTTCCGCGTATCAGGCTCACCTTCACTGACTTCTAGAGACTTCATTACTGGAATGGAAGGGAGGCGAAGTGATAAACGCACCAGGTTCCGACTTCGGCTCCTCCTTGATGTTCATCTTTCCCTTTCCCTTTCTCGCTGAAGAAAAAATTAGAAGGCTGTAAGATCAATGGAAAAAAACACACATGGCCTTTGGGGAGTCTTGACAATATCTTCCGAGGGCACAGTATCGATGTCGCTCCCCAAATCTTCGCTTTCCGAATCCTGCCAGTCCTGGCGCCGAGTCGGAATTCTGACTTTGGAAGCTTCAAGAATATGTTAATTGTTGTCGAGGATGTAGATGGAATAAGGCCTACCCAAGAACAGTACTCGGTCCATGGGACCGCGTCCCGGAATCTTGATGTGGTCGATGATCTCGACGCCGGTGGGAAGGGTGTCGGCAGCGATGGAGAGATTCTTGCCGTGTTTAATGCAGGCCATCCATAACTGTTTCTTAATCTCCGGCTCGGCGTCGGCATCGGGAGGATAGGGATGGCGTTCACAGAAGCGTATAGGCTGGGGGAGCCACTGCTTGATCTTGGAGTTGAGTTTTTTGTTGCTCCAGGTCCTGCAGACATAGAGCGGATCGTTCGGTTTCGACAATACAACCAGGCCGCGATGGCGCATTTTTTCCATATCGGCTGGAGGAGGAGCCTTGGGATCTCGCAAGGTCCCGTCCTGAAAATTAAAAGTCAAATGCGAAGGAGATAATCGAGTGAGGTCTTACAGAGGAGATCCCACCAGCAAGGAAGACCAGCTTCCCGAAGTTGACTCTGTCTCCGTCTTCTTCCGTCGGCGCTGATTTGTCCTGTGATAAGTCCATAAGTCGGTATGTAAATGCGTGTAGGATGTAACTGACTTTAGCCTTGGTAGACTTGCCGGACTTCTTGGAAGGAGGTTCCGTATCAGTGGTGGTGTCTGACTTGCGCTTTTTGAGCCGAAGTCCCGCACTGGTCTCGGCCTCGGCTTCCTCCTGGGAGGCCTTGGCAGTGGAAGAGGAGGAACCAAGCCTGGCGGCGTCACGGAAACCCTTGACAAATGCACCGACACTGGGCTTAGGCTCAGGATGAGCACTTTCGATGTGGTTACAGTTCTTGCAGAGAATGCGGTTGGTCTCCTCCTCAATGTATGTCTCCTTGGCTCTCATGCAGATGCATTGGTTGCCCTCTGCATCTTTTCCGCGACACAAGGTAGGATCGGACATGTTGGGGGAGGGGAAAAAAGAGGGCGATGGTCGTAGTAGGTGACAGAAAATTTTCCAGCTGTGACCAGGCCTGAAACGCTGACTCAGAGACCACCATTTTGCTTCCGTCGACGACCCAGACAGTGAGTAGAGGTTGTTTGACCACCTTGGAAAATAATTTCAAGAGACAGTATTGTTTTATCCGAGTTACAGAGTTAGTCAGTCCCTAGAAGTTTTTCTCTTTAGTGCAGTAGCCGTGGTCTGGGGAGGCTTGCGCTGGCTCGGCGATGCTGATGGCGGGAAGGCGGCGTTGAGATACACCGTCAAATAGACCATATAAGGCAATTCTGGAAAGATATGCGCGCGTGCACCCGAAATATATATATATACCCACAAATATATGTGCGCACCACTTTTATTTATATATGTTTAAATGTACGAAGTGAACACCATAGTTTTGCCGAGATGATGCTGACAACAGTATACAAACACAGATTACAACCCCAAATATTTCCCCGAGCCTGAAGAGTTCCAGCCCTCGAGGTGGTACGATGCGCTGGAGAGCGACATGACGATGTTCTCACTCGGGCCGCGTGTCTGTGCGTGCCGCTTCAAGTTTATGCACCGCGTTTTCAAAGATTGATATTGACGGCGTGAAGGCATCGGCCGCCGATTCGCGCTGACCGAGAGCGTGTCCTTCCTGAGCCACCTGCTCTGCGACTGGAGGCTGCACGCTGTTCTCCAGCCAGGAGAAACCAAGCCTCAGTGGAGCAGGCGCGTGTTGTGCGGCGTCGGGGGACTTTCGTTCGGTGTTGGGAGGGTCCCTGTGCGGCTCACCCGCCGCTAAGTAGCTGCAGCCTGGACAGGTGCACGGGCTGTCTTCTTTTTCTCTAATTGCAACTTGAATAACTACATATACAACAAAGTGTACTTCTTGCTTCTTCCTACCTTGGTTGTCCCATCTCAACGGTTTCCTTGCCGCACCAAAAATGAGTTCGCTGCACACCATAACAGTGAAGGCCCTTAGTAGCATGCCCCCAGCTAACAAGGCAGATGAGGACCAGGCGGAAGGCGTCTCAAGAATTATGCACGGCACGCAGGGCAAAAATGGGTGGGAGTAATTGTGTTTTCAGTCTTTGGATTTGCACGAATACACAACAAGATTGTCTTAAGCTGCCGTTGAGGCTTTTCCTATACTTTCATTGCAATCCAACTGGTGGTGAATTGGTGTTCGATAGACTGTACCTCAAATTCGATATTCTTCAACACCCGCTAGCAGGGAATTCCATCTGGAGTCATTCTCATTCTGACTCGCTATTAGTTATTCATTTGAGCCAGGAAGATGCTCTGAATAGTACTTCTGGTTTGCATGTCGGAGCCTGTTCCTGAATAACAGCATCGGAAACACGGACGGTTGACGACGCAAGTTCCAGATGGAACTTTCGAAATATGACTGCAGGGATTGGATTGCTCAACTAGGAAACGGACCAGTGTCATGAGCTGACCTTGCTACGGGGGAAAACCCGGAAAACCTGCTAACCAAATGCGTAAATGATGCCGCGTTTCGTCAGTGAAGCGGCTATTTCTGATTCTTCGCAGTTCTGCTAAAGTACTCGAGAAATACCAGCAGCCAAAACAGTTTGTTGAAAACACCTGCTCGGCGGCTGTAGGCTAGTTCCTGATGAGCCAGGGTGTCGTTTGTACGAGTTTTAGACATAAAAATCATGCTAATAGCCTTTTCTCCTACTCCGTGGCGGGATGTTGCCTCGGGTTCGAAGGGAATGCAACCACCTTCCCGAAAAGGAAGTGCCTGTCCCAATCTAGCAGCACACAGACTTCAGTGGTTTTTTACGGCAAAACAGTGGCACCTAGAAACTTGCAGGCTATTAAAGCCGGCTGGAAACATAGCCAGAGGATACGCGCACTAACATAAGCGAGATGTATCTGGGGTCCCACAACCCTAAAGGGCCAAACCCTCCTGCCAATCACGCGTGCCGTACTGCCGAGGCGGAAAACCGAAGCTGTGCAGTCCCTGTTGCCATAAAGAACAAATAGTAATCACAGGCTGATGAGTTCTCGAGTTCACGATTGCGGATCTCGAAAATTCATCGAGAGCAGGAGTCGAGATCTCGACATCGTCAATTCAACACAGTCGCAATCTCGGGTGCCATACTTCATCAACAAATTTAAGTTTTTGAACAAGTGAGTCGAGATCTGGATCGTTCACTAGAAATCTCAGTTGCAAAATTTTGTCCCAGACAAAACACAATTACTCCATTTTTTCGAGATCTCTAGAAATCTCTAGAGAAATGTCAAGAAACGTCGAGATCTCGACGTTTTGTCGGTCTTCGATATTGATCTCTACCTATCTCGATGTTTTTTGGGGAAAATCCCTGAAAGTACCTGGTTTTGTCCAATATGGTCCCTCAAAGAAGAGCGACATGTGGAGCGCTAGCTGTTGATCACAGTGATCCCATGCAGCTGCGAATGACTCCCCTCAAGTCTCAATTTACTGACCTCGGTCCCGTAAATGATTGTTGTGCGGGATCCAGGGCAGATTTCCGTAGAGAACCTCCCCTACTGATATCCAAGCCGCGGCATGGAGCAGATCTGGGTGTATGGGAAAAGCGAGGCTTGCAGATCTAGAGCTTGAAGTTTTGAAAAGGATGAGGCCTCGCAGCATCGACGCAAAGGGTGGGATCGGCGGCCAAAAAAACTAGTTGATTCATCGAACCTAGAGAGTGGCGGGTAGTCACCAGTGAGCGGGACTGAGAAGAAGGGCCGGATATTTCCGAACACAGCCTCGAATGACAGTGATCGGTGATGCCACATTGCCGCGGCATCTTCCTCATCAACACACATGTCGCCCAATGCGTATCTCGCTGGCCTCCACATCAGTCCTTTATCGTTCCAGAGGCGCTTTCGTTGTGGTCTCACCTAGGGGTGTTGTGCAAGACAAAGCTTGCTGTACTTTTACTGGCACTCTGCCGACTCTTATGTCTCCTGGCGCGAAGTTCAAGATCGTGTTCGAAACCTAAGCGGGTTATCTAGAAAATGTCGTTTGGTGCGTGTATTTGGCCTTTCCCCGTGCGCCACTGGCGCTGAATCTTCCATCCACAGCATCAGTGGATTATTCCGGGACCCATCATTTTGCTGCGCCCACCCTCCGCGTGCTACGTGACTCCCAGTGCGCCCTCCTCCTACAGACCACCGAGCGATCGTGCCCATATGGCGTTTTTAAACCTGCTTTCGGTCTGCGAAGAGAAGAGTACACTATATCCATGCGCATGACGTCTCACTATCCCAGCGGCGCCCTCGTTTCTTCGCGGCGCCGCCTCGCCCGTAGCCCAATGCCGTCTGCACCCCGCTGCGCCCCAGGGTCCACGCCACTTGATGAGCGCCTTCCATTGCATTGTCAATGACATATCACAGCCGTTGCGTCCACCGACGCCTCGTTTCGCTGTCATTCTGTTTCCGCCGCCGCCTCTGCGTTTGGTCTGCGCGCCGCTGACAAGGCCATGCCACCTCGATATCACGTCCTCGAACGCCAGCGCCGACGTAAATGCCAAGTATCCACGCGCTCGCTTCGCTTCTCGTGTTCGCGGGCATGGATGTCACCTCTCATCACTCACCGCCCTCTATGGCCTGTCACAGCGCCTCCGAATCCTCTCGTGCCTTACACCGAGGTCCACGCCAGCTAGCTCGGGGTTAGCCAAGGTGGACGGACGTACTGTTCTACAGCATCCCCCTTTCATTTTCGGCCCCTTCTCGCCCCAGTACGTGCTGCTGTCGCTCGTCGAGCACAGGTGGGATATTCCCGGTCCCAATCTCGCGCCGCCTCGACTCTCGCTTGCCGCGCCTGATCCACGGAGTGCTATTTTGGCTCGCACATACGTCCTTGAGTTTTGCATCCAGCGCGTTTGTCAGATCGGAGATGGAAAAAACTTCTCAGAAGATATCTCTGGATAGCGTACGCGCCAGATCCTTTATTCCTCCATCATTACAACAGTTGTATGTAGATCGCTCATCTTTCTTCCTCGACAGTTCAACATATTCGGTGGTGGGAGGGCCGCTGTTGCCTCGGAATGACGGAGCTCGGTTGCACTTCAGTATGTGCCCCCAAGTGCGGACTATCGGGTCTCCTCTCGTCATGTTTACCGTGTATCAGCGCGACCGTGGCCCTCCTCAAAGAAGGATATTTGAACTGTTCTCTCCACAGCATGACACGCAAGACTTGAGCTTTGATAGCAATGACCAAAAAAACTCATCTATCAACGGGCATACACGGATTGACTGCTGAATCACCTGCGCCTACATTGAATATCGCCTTTTTTTTCAAGCGCTGCAGAAGATGTGAGTCTTACATTATCTTGGACCGGGAAGCGAAAGTACAAGTTGCACTTGTAGGAACTGGAGTTGTTTTCAAAGTTGTTGCTGACCAAGTTTACGCTGGCGGGTCCGGCATTGGTGATACTATTACCACCGCGGTTGGCAAAACTAGGAAAAAGACATGAACAAAACAAATGATACTTGTAGTGCAATGCCTACTTGAACCAGGTGCGTCAACGGTGTAGAAGGAAATATTGTTGATCCCCTCGGGAGAGTTACTGACACATCCAGTGGTGGGGCTTGAACGTTAGAAATTTATGCAGCTGCTTGCGCCGGGTCCGGACCGTCCGGTACAGAAGGTACCGAAGCCGAAGGCACGGATATTAAGATCACCAGACTATCGAGGTTGAGAAGGGTGAAGACCTGAAAAAATAAAAATAAAAAACGCATTTCGGTTCCCAGCCCTCATTCTAAGCTTTTGAGCACCTGGTAATAAAATTCGAGCCTCTTGGTTACACCCAATTTGGGGCCGAGTAAGATTTCAACTATCAGATTGCCGAGAGTTTCGCGGCCGGCATACTCAGTTTCAATCTCGCGACCGATTTGCCGTCGCCCCTGGAACGAGGGGTTGCCCTGCTCCAGGAGCACTGTGAGAAGATTAGGTTTGGCTGATGGAATGTCATAGACATCTGGAAACGCATTCTGATGCCACAGACACAGTGGGTCTATGTAGATCGATTGCATCTGTACAGACGCATATAGACGAATAGACGGCGGTAGACACGGTCACAAAGCGATAGGCTGCAATAGACACGCCCATGAAGCGACAGACAACCGGCAAACTCGGTTACAAATCACCCTCGTGCCCATCACCCTAATCCTCCCCATCTGGGCGTTGTTCTATCTCGTTATACGGCAACGGTACTCGTTGTCGATATCCTTGATTGTTCACTGACGACTTGACCGTTGACCCCACATAGAATTGAATGCGATTGTACGGTACTATAGAAACCCCGTATCTATCACGGTCTAGCATAGACAGGGCGAAGTCTATGGCTCTATTTGGTCTATATTATATAGAACCTAGATATGGGGTACTTTTCTGATGGAGATATCATGCACGTCCCGTGGTGATGACACTAATCGATGATCAGATTCCAATCAGAACCCGTCAGATTTCTTGCGTTACTATATAAGCTGGTACAGATTCACATCATTTGGCCCCTCTATCCTTTCTAAAAATGACTTCGCGATTGATGAGAACCTTCCGATTACTTCCTCAGATAAATTAGACTAATAGGTAATAGTGCTCTTTTGATATCTCTGAGTTTGGGTCAAATAACAAGGACATATCTGCTGTACTGACTTATGTGAGTACATGGCATGGATTATTTAATGAGAAACTGAATGGTCCAGGAGAATCAAAGGATACAAGAGGTGCAATCAGGGGTAGATCAGGCAGCTCCAGAGCAAACAGATCTTGATGGAGATCAACAAGATCTACTAGACTTGCTGGACCTATATACTGAAGGGGGTGATTCCACAGACCTGGAGGCATCTGTGCAAGTAGCCCAAGAAGCTGTAGATGGTACCCCACAGGGGCATCCCGACAGGCCAGGTCAACTGCTGCATTTGGCTTTGGCCTTGAGAGATCGATATGAGAAACTGGGAGATTTGAATGATCTTGAGGTTGCATTGAAGACCCACCAGGAAGCTGTGGACCTGACCCCAGAAGGGCACCCAGATCAGCCACACCAGCTCCATCACCTTGGTATGTCCTTTGGAACTCGATATAAGAGAATGGGACATGTGGAAGATCTTGAAATTGCATTGAAGAGCAACCAAGAAGCAGTCAATCTCACCCCAGATAGTGATTCTGAGAGGCCAATTCGTCTTATGAACCTATCCGTGTCTCTCATGGATCAATATCGGAGCTTTGGGAGGAAGGATGATCTTGAGGCAGGATTACAAACAGTCCAAGAGGCTGTGGACCTCACACCAGAAGGACACCATGATAGGCCACGTGGACTACAGCTCCTTGCTCTATTTTATGCAGAGCAATATAAAAGAGTGGGAGCCCTGCATGATCTCGAGGTTGCACTGAAGACCAACCAAGAAGCAGTAGATCTCACCCCAAAATGGAGCCCTGAGAGGGCAAATCGTCTTATGAATCTATCTTTGTGCTTCCAAGATCGATATCGGAGGTTGGGGAGGGAGGATGATCTCAAGAACGCATTAGAGGGGGGGGGGGCAAGAAGCTGTGGAACTTACTCTGGATGGGGACCCTAATCGGCCAGCTCAACTGAAGCACCTTGCCCTGTCCTTCACATATCGATATCAGCGGTGGGGAGATCTCAATGATCTTGATGTTGCATTGAAGACCAACCAGAAAGCAGTAGATTTGACCTTAAAAGAGGACCCCGAGAGGGCAGCTTGTCTTATGAACCTATCCGCATCTTTCATAGATCGGTATCGAAGAATTGGGAGGGAGGATGATCTTGAAGCAGGATTGCAGGCAGGCCAAGAAGCTGTGAACCTCACATCAGAAGGGCATCCTGAACGACCAGGTCGACTGTATCATCTTGCTGTGTCCTTCATATATCGATATCAGAGGTGGGGAGACCTGCATGATGTTGACATTGCATTGAAGACCAACCAAGAATCAGTGGATCTCACACCAGAAGATGATACTGAGAGGGCAGGACGTCTCACAAATCTAGCTGCATCTTTCATATATCAGTATAGGAGATTTAGGAGGGAGTCTGATCTCCAAATGGCATTGCAAGCAGACAAAGAAGCTGTAGACCTCACCCCAGAAGGCCACCCTGAGAGGCCAGGTCGACTGCAGCACCTTGCTCTGTCTTTCTCAGATCGATATCAGAGATTGGGGGATCTTCATGACCTTGAGGCAGCATTGAAGACCAACCAAGAAGCAGTTGATCTAACCCCAGAAGAGGAACCTGAGAGGGCAGGTCGTCTAATGAACCTATCTGTGTCTTTTATAGATCGATATTGCAGATTTCGGAGGCAGGATGATCTTGAGGCAGCAATACAAGTAGACCAAGAGGCTGTGGCCCTCACCCCAGGAGATCACCCAGAAAGACCAAGAAGACTCCAGAGTCTTGGTATATCTTTGATATATCGGTATCAGCTGTTGAGTGATCTAGAAGACCTTGAGGCAGCTTTGCAAACCAACCAAGAGGCTGTGGAGCTCACCCCACATGATCACCCTGATAAACCACATCAACTACAAGACCTAGCTCTATCCTTTTGCACAACGCTACCGAAAATTTGGCAGGCCAGAGGACCTGGATGCCCTGAACAATCATTATGCCAGTTCCTTCCAAACACCAACATCAACACCTGAGAACTCATGGAAGGCAGCCCTTGAGTGGGCCTCAGTGGGTGAAGAGTTTGGGTCACCAAAGTGCATAACTGCCTATTCTAGTGCTGCTCGTCTCCTCCCTGAAATCATCTGGATTGGGCATGTCCTCCCTGTACGGCATGAAGCTATCTACCGACTTGATATTGGACAGGTTATTGCAGCTGCAACAAGAACCTGCATTGACTACTCAGATCTGACTTCAGCATTAGAAATCATGGAACAAGGACTGGGTATCATATTTCAGCAGATGCTGCAGTTGAAGACAGACTTGGGTGGGGTTCCCCACCATCAAGCAAACAGATTAAAAGTCCTTTCCTCAGAGCTCTACAATGGTGAATCTCTTGATCCCACAGCCCTAGCAATTGAAAGGGAAAGCATATTAAAAGAAATCCGGCATGAGCCAGGTCTTCAATATTTTCTACTACCAAAACCATACAAGGCTCTTTGTCATGTGTCTCAGGGAGGGCCTGTGATTATCCTTAACAGCCATCATAGTCACTGTGATGGGATTGTAATCTTAGATCCAACTTCAAATCCAGTGCATGTCCCACTTCCACATGTGACACTAGATATCTTGAAATCACAGCAAGACTCTCTCAGGAAGCTCCTTAGTCACTGTAATGTCCGAGCACGAGAGCAAACCCCATCCACCAGACTTTTTGGCCGTCACGAGATGTTTGGATCTAAGTCACGTGAAGACTGTTTCGCAGATCTATTGCTCTGGCTATATAATTGTGTTGTTTCCCCTGTATACCAAGTCTTGGAATTGGTAAGTGTATATCCCTTTCTTTTTTACTTCCTGTGCCATTGACATTGACATTCTATAAAGCACGGGATACGAGCTGGCAGATTATGGTGGTTGCTGACTGGTGCATTCACAGGACTGCCTCTGCATGCATGCCCTCCTACCAATCACTTTATACATTCATATACAGCAACATTGGGATCCCTTCTTGACGCCTATGAAAAAAAAGCATCCCCCCCAATTAGAGTTGGTGTTGTTGGTGTAACACACACCGGTGGCAACTCAAATTATCTGCCAGGGGTAAAACAGGAAGTTCAAGAGATCATATCTATTATTCCAAAGCTGCAGCTCAAATGCCTGGAAGGTGAGCAGGCAACAGTAGAAGCCGTAAAGCTTCAATTGCAGGACTGCTCTTGGATTCATTTGGCTTGTCATGGAAAGCAAGATGTGAATGAACCAACCAAAAGCCGTCTCCTGCTCCATGAAGGCGACCTGGAATTGGAGACCATTCTTCGGATGCCACTCTCAAATGCAGAATTTGTCTTTCTTACTGCTTGCCAGACTGCCATGGGGGATGCTGGACTGGTAAATGAGTCCTTTCATCTTGGGGGAGGGTTTATTGCAGCAGGTTTCCGGGGTGCCATTGGGACAATGTGGTCTATGGATGATCAAGATGGGCCACTAGTGGCACAAATTGTGTACTCTCACCTGTTTCGAGAGGCTCGACAGCCACAGGCAAGTGATGCAGCAGAGGCATTGCAGCTAGCTGTGACAGAATTGAAGGCCCGAAATGTTCCTTATGAACGTTGGATACCTTTTATTCACATGGGGATCTGATGTTTACCAGAATGAAATGCACCTGCACCTTGGTGCTGCCAAACACAATGATTATGGTAGGCATATTGGTCACAGTTTGATTTTGGCTGACTACAGCCAAGTGTTTGAACCAGCCAAGTCACAACTTATTTTCTCAAGATTGATGTCTGTTTTGTCACCATGTTAGGGAACCTGTGCTGTATACATCCATTTCAGCTCTCCCACATTGGATATTTTTAATCATTGTGCCTGTCAGCCATTGGTCTGTGATCTGACTGTGGTAGTTAGTAATATGGATAGCATTTGTGCTGCCCATGAAATGTTGTTGCCTACTCCCTGTGGGTAAGCCATTCATATGGCTATTTTTAAGTCCATCAAATCCCTTCTCTTTATGCATACTATAATAGCTATTAAATTGCTCCACCCTATGAAGTTTGAAGGTATCACGACCATAAGGTGGTCATATACAAGGCCGACAATCAGAATTGGACATGTTACCTAGAACTCGGACACCTGACCATCTCCAAAAAAATGACGCCGTTTGTCCAAGTCTTATTGAAGCTAATTTAGAACCCGGGTAAAATGCAAATTACCGATGATCTAGCTACTCAGCTTGATCCAAAACCGTTCCGTAAGATGATATGCACCAATTTTCCTTGAGTGACTGAGATCTAGGGGTGTGATTGTACTAAGCACGGTAATTGTGAACACCCAAAACATTGTGAACCACTAGGCCCAGTATTATATTCCCCCTGTCAGCCCTCCATTCCCCTTCCTTACTGCTACACACAGGATTCCCTCACCAACGTTGAGGTTGACATTGTTTGCCTCCCCATAGATGCTGCCGCTGAAACACTTATTAAAGACATCTCAACTTTCCTCCACATACCCAATGCTACTTATTGGGTTCTACCCGGGCTAGTTGGCCCAACATAACAATGATACCAGCACCTTACACACCCACATGATGCAATGTACATGCCAGGACCGGATTTGATGACCATGCAGGCTGCAATACACACTTCAAAACTCTCATCTCCCCAGAAAAGTGCACTTCAAAGAGCCTGTCTCTGAAAAAGTGCAAACGTGGCATCTGCCCCTGGGCAGCAAGAAAGGTTGGTCTCATATCATTTAAATAGCATGTAATAACATTGGACTCGCCGTCGCTGTCAAGTCGGCCCCACACCCTGATTCTCCCTGTCCCATAGCGGCATTCCTCACATCTTATGAGCTCATTGGCTGTGGGCTAGTCTCGGGTTGCCTCGCTGTCGCTGTAACGATAAATGCATCCCATGCCACCACTGTTGTGCTCGACCCAAGGGGGTTTCAACTTTCGAAAATCGGATATCGGGTCAAAAAGATTTTTTCGACCCCGAGCTGATCCCCCCTCCCCCCTCTCCTTCCATATTGGGAAGGTGGTTCCCACCCCTAGAGCCGGGCCGGTTTGTCCGAGTTGCAGCGCTGCTGCTTTCCAGGCTGAATTCCACCACTTATCTCTACTTTGAGCATGGTCATTTATATTCTACATGGGATATGGTAACTCATAAGCCTCTTTGAGAAGTTTCTGATTTTTTCAAACAAAAAAAATCCCTGTGCTCTAGTTGTGCTCACAACCTGTTACACTCAGCTTGAGTGCTGAATATGAGGTTCAGAAGCCAGGTATTGTGCTAGACACTTCTTCAGGTATCCAATACCCCTTCTGGCACCTCCTGAAGGCATTATTGGCCCTTTTGAAGCCTTTCGTAACATACACTACAAAATTTTTTCAGCCAACCTTGGACCCCCCCCCTCCCAATGTACAAAATTTTATTCTTGGCACCCCCTTGGCTTGACCACCCCATTGAGGCAGTCATCTCCCATCAGAGCCATTCCCAAAGAAGATAACCGTGCTCCCAGGAAGAATATCCTGTGCGAGCTTTGGATCCTCACTGCCACTCACCTTCCCTGTATAGTTATCCACAAGTCCAGTGGTGTTGGACCCGAGTACAAATTCGCACACAAATACAAAAGCCTTCTCACCACGTGAGCACACAATGGAAAATTGCAAGTGAGTCAATGTACCACCGCAGGGACATATTGCGGTACAGTATGTCCAGCGCCTTGGAAGAGGAGTAGGTGAGGTTGCACTCCTGGTGCACGATCCCCACGAAATTCCTGTCGGCATCGGTGAATGCCGTAGCTGGCTTGCGCGTGAATTCTTGCATGCCTCCGAACGTCATGTTCTACTTCACGCTTAAAACCTGGCTCAATTGATGTTGCAAAGACATACCTGAATAACAACTTTATAGACTGAATAAGACAAGACGATACAGTCTGAGTGACGGATAGCTTACCCTCCGTTCCATGGTGAGCAACTATCGAGTCATCATTCCCTGAATAAAAAACTATTCCAACATTGCATATACTTGCATTAATAGTGAGGTCCGATAGGAAGACCATCAGTCTGGTCTGATGAGTTTGATATCAAACAAAGGCGATTCCATACCCACTTGGGACCTGAGATAGAAGGTTAGGTATCCCATTGTGTAAACGAAGCGTGAGACACACTAGGATCGCCAAACTCATTTCCCTGCGATGAATCTGGTTACCTCAATTCAGCACATAAATCCAAGAAAATTGAGCCCTGCCCCATATTAAACAGATATGGAAAATCTGTGACCCAGTTCTTTGATGTCAGCACGTATAGTACTGCATTAATCGCAGCATCTGAAATAAGACATCAAATTTTGTCAATATGCATGATGGCCCGTTATTAGATACCGTTCATGTAAATTTCCGCAGGGCTTGGACTAATATTAGAGTTCTTCCCCAGCACCCCAGAACCTCGGGATTCAACGCATAAGGGATGTCGTACAAGTCCACAGCGCCAAGCGACCACGAGAACATGAAGTTTAAAGCATAATCCCACATCTCGGAGAATAGGAAGCACCCGCAGGTCGGATCAAGGGTCCCGTTTGTGGGTCTCACGAGGTCGCGCTTCCATGTCTTATGGTGTTCCTCCCGGCATTTGAGTTCTTGCTTGTTTGGCACAGCCTTGATGGCCTGCTCTGCCCTCAGCACCATGACCACAGATTTATATCTGGAAGATTTGACAGGGGCGGGGCTGACCAAGGTGGTGGAGGGTTCCACCAACATTGGAAAGTGTCCTTTTTGGGGGTACATTAGGTTCAAATCATATACATACAAATGCTCTCTGAAAGGACCACTGAGGTTTGTTAGGTCTAGCTGCATTGCTGCACTAATCATATGAGAACAGATGTACTGGGTTTTGAAATCCTATATCTTATATATTAAGAGACAATGAGCACAGCATTTGTCAGAAGTCATGTGAAAAGTCACATGAAAATTCACATGATGTTGTCGAGATGTTGCTGCCAGCTGTTGAGATGTTGTCACCGAATCTCACGGTCTCGGAATTCACTGTGTGTGGGCAAATCCCAAGGCGCTGCGCACTGTGAGCGTTAGCAAGCAGCAGTGCAGCGCTGGAGAGCTCGGAATCTGCCGTGACTGCATGGAACTGGGAATCCACCATGTCTGACTGCCCATGGTGAAGACATGGGTGCCTTACATCTTGTCCTATACATGAAGGCACACTGGATTTTTGATTGACAGAAAGTCAACTGAGAATTCACATGACATTGTCGAGATGTTAGTGCCAGCTGTCGAGATGCTGCTGCCAAGTCTCATGGTCTCATGTGTGCAGGCAATTTAGCCGTGTGTGGGCGATCTCTGTGACAGAAGGCACAGCCCAAATGGCCGAGAAGTTGCTGCTGGGTCCCCCAACTCGGAATTTGCTGTGTGCAGGCGAAACAGTGATCTAGCTGTGCATGGGCAGCCTCCATGATGCATGAGGCATTTCTCACGGATGCTGTGAGCGGCAGCGTGAACGGTCCAAATTCTGTCCAACAGATTAAATCTCTGCAAGTTTACCCATGAGGCTTGAGCTCAGATAAATTACTTTCTCCGTCCTCACCCCTGTGAGCTTCCAGTGATTTCTTTTCTTTTCTATTTCTCTGTATTAGCAGCATTTATTATGTACTTGCTGTTTGGCCCCTATCTCCTGTTTCTGATCTTATCTGTAGTGCATCTTTCAGTGATTTCTGTTCTTTTCTTTTCAATCTCTCCATGCAGGACAAGACTTTCTGGCAGATTTGAATTTAGCAGGGAAATATAGTACAGCAGTTCACTCAGACAGTCTGGCTACAGCACAGGACAATTTGGCTCAACTACAGGCTCCTCTGGGATGGAAGAATATGGTCTGTCCACATTGTAGTGCTCTTCATTAGAAAATAGAACAGCTTTCAAAATCCAGAACAAATAATTTTTTTTTTTGGAACATGCTGCCTGAAGGGGAAGATTGTTTTATGGGAGCCACCTCAGGATCCACTTGAGCTTTTAATGGCAGGAGCAACTACTCAGATGATTTCAAGAAAAATATTCCACCCAACATAAGAACATAGGAGGCAAAAAAGGCCTTCCTCTGGTATATCTCCCTCTGCTGAACAGATCGCTTTTGAAATGAAGCGCCAAAAAATCCCAATTTGTCTTGCTTTCTTACTGACCACAAAATAAAACACAGGTCAGTATGATCACAAGAAAAAGTGCATACCCTAAGATGTTGCTTTGAAGTAGGGCTGCCCACTGTCCCATCAACAGGCAGAGCCCCAACAAGCTGTTGCCTGGCCAAAGGGATGGCTGCGAGCAGTAGTGTGGCACTGGAGGGCTCAGAATCTGCTGTGTCTGTACAGAACTGGGATAAAGCTGTGTCTGACCACCTGTGGCGAAGACATGGGTGCCTACATCTTGTACTCATATACTTCCAGGTCATAGTTGATTAGCTGGGGATAAGTTTCAATCATGGAAATCTGTCATGTTTGTTAGTGCTGTCTGGCAGTAGAAGTAAAAGGGGCAAGGATAGTCACGGTAGGCAGTTGCTCAAAGACCACATTTGAACCGAGTGCCCCTCTGATGATGTATGGCTGATAATGGCGCATAAGACGTGTGTGGGTGTGAGCGAGACTGATTCTCGTGATGTAGGTCCTTGCGTATGATTCATCCATGAGGTATCGAGGACGCGTCGCGAGACTCGGGAATATCTTGACCAAGTTTGATAGGAATCCGACTTTCAAGTCGTTAGCACGGATGGTTTCTCCAAAGATGTCAAGCGCACAAAGTCTTCACCTATTTGATCCTTGTCCCTGACTGGAATATCCCGAACGTGATAAACAGAGGTTTCTTTCATATCAGAAAGAAAATTGCACATTGTAGCCCATAGCGTCTGAAGTCGCGTACCCCACCCCAACTAACAAAAGGTCATTTTGGCAAGAAAGAAGCTTAAGCTGACGTGAGAATATACTCACCTGGTTGATCCACCCATATCGTGTCTGCAAGCTGATTCCAACTAAAATTATTCTGCCCTATGGAAAAGGATCCGATGGCTTTGATGGGACTAGTCTGCAAAAGAATGAATCGACAGTCGTCAAGGATTGGAATGAAAGGGTGGACCTCGGTCAACAGACCAATCATGCTAGAGGCCCCGGGACCCCCTTACGTTCCATCAGTTTATCTCTGCGGCCCGTGTACGAAGCCGCTCACCGTTGAGCCAGATGGTCCAGGGATCGGTCCTCGAGTTGCATGTCAGCAAGCCAGTGCTCTTTTCTGAACGCCCAGAGGAACAGCGTCGCGTTGGAAAACAAGCGCTGAGATCGAACCTAGAGAGAGCGGCGGGCAGTCATCAGAGCGGGACCGTAAAGAAGGGCCGGATATTTCCGAACACAGCCTCAAATGTGACATCGCGGCATCTGCCTCATCAACACCGTGACCCTTGTCGCTCAACCCGCATCTCGCTGGCCTCCATACCGGTCTCTTGTCGTTCCAGAGGCGCGTTCTTTGTTGTCTCCCCTGGGGTGTTGTGCAAAATTTGGCGTTAGAAGCGCGTCATACAGTATTTGGCTTTCGACCAGTGTCTAGTGGGTGTTTGGGGGGCTTTTCTGTACTTTTACTGACGCTTCCTAGCGTGAATTTCAGGGTGATGTGCAAACCTCAAGTGGTTTATCTGGAGAATGCTGTTTTTGTGCGTGTACTTGGCTTTCCCGCGCGACGCTGGCGCTGAATCTTATATCTACATCACCGTTGGGTTATTCCGGGACCCATCGTTTTGCTGCACCCGCCCTCCACACTCTACGTGACGCACGGTTCATCCTCCTCCCACCGATTACCGAGAGATCGTGCCGATACGGCGTTTTCAAATCGTGCTTTCGATCTCGGGTACACGCTATCCATGCGCACGACGCCCCACGATCTCCGGCGTCGGCCTCGTTTCGTCGCGGCGCCGCCGCCTCGCCCGTGCCAAGATCTCCTTTGATGGTCACACAACTTGATGCCAGTGAGCCGCTTCTTTTGCATTGCGGATGGTACAGCACACCCGGCTGCGTCCACCGTTGCCTCGTTTCGCTGTCGCCCTGCTCCCGCCGTGGCCTGTCTCTTCGGTGACAAAGCCACACCACCTCAATCACGCTCGATCTCGCTCCGCGCAGCCTGCCACGTCACCCACCATCGTGTCTGCACTACCTCTAGCGCGGACAGGCTTTATTCTCGCCGTACGCACGTGCACGAACGCCAGCGCCGACGTGAATGTCTCCCCGCTCGCGTCGGTTCTCGTGTTTGCGAGCACGGATGTCACCTCTCATCCCCCCACAGCCCTCTGTAGCCTGTCACAGCGCCTCCGAATCCCTCATCGCGCTGCAGACTTCGCCGAGGCACTCCTACCCTGCCCCGTGCCTCACACGGCGGTCCTCGCCAGCTGGCTCGGCCGTGGTTAAGGTAGACATACTGTTCTCAGGCGTCCCCCCTTTATTTTCTACCCCTTCTCGCCTCACTCGCGCTGCTGCCGCTCGTCGGGGGCAGGTGTAATACTCCGCGCCGCCTCGTTGCCCCTCATTCCGCTTGTCCACTCTTGTCTCGTGCCGGCCCGACTCTCGCTTACCGCGCCTGATCTCCGGAGTACGATTTCCACTCGTGCATAGGTCTCTAAGCTTTGTGTGCGGTGTGTGTGAGATTTGCGCAACGTGTGATTAACGACATGATTCGCCTACCGCTCTCGTTGACGAGTCAACGTGATGCTGCTGGTCGCCTCACGCTTGCCGGAGACTTGCGCGGCAGAGGAAAGTGCCGAGCCCTCACTGATGGCGGCGCGCGCGAACGATCCGCGCTTCTGATGTCTAGATGAGCTGCCACCAGTTATAGCACCACTATTCTTTGGCTTGTGGATAGTTGGAGCGTAATGACTCCCAGTATCGAATGCGTGCACCCGGAACGTAAAGCCTGTCATAATATATCTACTAGTAGTAGATGTTCTCTGTCAAGTCGACGCCTTTCTCCTTCGACCATTCTCGCCCCTGCACTTCTCGAACGTCTAAAAGGACCTCTGGCTCTGGAATAGGTCATCCCACACAGATATTCCGCCGCCAAGGAGCTGTTTCTGGCTGATTCATCCTCGCGATTCTGAGCTTCGGCCCCCGGCTCTCTGTGAATCACGCGCTCGGTCCAATTTTCACCCTGCTTCTTCGCCTGTTTCAGACTTTCTTTCCAATTTCAGTGAACACCTGATATCACCACGTGACGATTCCAACGGTTTTCTCTTCAGCTGACTGCACACCTTAAAAAGCCCCTCGTTGAATGAAGCGGGTATCCGCAAAGGAACACAGACATGCGCGGAATCGCCTTTCTAGCAGCTTTCGCTTTCGCGGCAGTCGCTGCCCAACAACCGACCGTCATCATTAAGAACGGAACCGTTCGGTGCGTCTCTGCGGTCATATGAAATCCTACTCCCTAGTCCGACTCATCTCGGCCGCAGCGGTGTCGACCTACCTCAATTCAGCCAGAGTCTCTTCCTCGGAATACCCTACGCTCAACCACCTGTAGGCGACCTTCGCCTGCGTCCCCCCGCGTTCTATGTCAGTTCCACTCCGCACAATGCTCATTTCTAGGCACTGATATCCATTTAGCAACTCGTCCTTTGGAACTCTGGATGCCACGGCTTACGGACCGCACTGCTGGTCCCGGTTCACAACTGGGTTTGTACGTACGCTGTTATGCACGTTCTGCAACATTTTTTCTTATACACTTCATATTGTTGTTCAGGATGACAACAGCGGCTTTCCGAACTCGGAAGACTGCTTGACGCTGAATGTCATTCGTCCTACTGGAGTGTCGGAGCAATCGCCAGTTCCGGTTGTTGTTTGGAGTGAGTTGACTACCGTATTATCCTTTCTTACTTCGAATATCGACTATGAACAGTTCACGGCGGGGGCCTGGTGAGTCCAGATATACATACAGGATTTGACACCCAATATCACATAATACTTTCGATAGACCACCGGCGGAAGCGTCAGTCTGCTTTAAGTAAATCAATTTAAAACACTTATTTCCTCTGCAGGCCGATTTCCGCTATAACGGATCCTGGATCGTCCAAGCCTCCATCGCAAACGGGAAACCCATCGTCTTTGTCTCTATCAAGTCCGTCGTTTCAGGTTTTCATCCACCTTCTCTTATTAAACGATCCTCTTTGCGCACAAAATTTCTCATACGCTTATTACATTAGCTACCGCCTCGCATCCCTCGGCTTCTTGGCCGGTAAAGCTCTGCAAGACGAGGGCTCTTTGAATCTCGGTGTCCGCGATCAGAGGTTGGCTCTCCATTGGGTGCAAGAGAATATAGGCAAGTTTGGTGGAGATCCAAAGTACGTCGTTCAGCCGCTAGTTTTGCGTGGATGCGATGGTTAAAGCGGTCGTGTATAGACGGGTTACAATCCAGGGAGAAAGGTAAGCCAAGAATCACAATCGATGTTTCGGCGGCTGCTTATCCCCCCGTTTACTGTGGCTCTTCCCTAGTGTAAGCCCTCCCTCTACTCATTATTACCTATGAATATCCGAACCTATCAATAGTCGGGAGCAACCAGCGTTCACGCCCAAATTATCGCTTTTGCCGGCCGCGACGACAAACTCTTCAACCAAGCAATCGCCGAGAGCGGCACCGGCGGCGGGAACTTCAGCCTTCCCACAGCTGCATCCTTCCAAGCGAATTTCAACTCTCTCATCAATAATACCACCTGCGTGTCCACCGCAAACGGCTCCGAGGCAGACCAACTAGCGTGCATCCGCGCGCTGCCTATCGATGTGTTCCGCACCAATTCTGTGGGATCCACGGGTATTGTGTTCGATGGGGATTTTATCAATGTTCCGGGCACGCTTCAGGCGTATAAAGATGGGAATTGGGTTAAGGTTGCTTTTATCGTGCGTCCAGTTCTTCGAATCTTGGTAGCAGTTTTTTAAAAGGAAAATGGTATTCTAGGTGGGCAGCAACACCGACGAAGGCCGTTCCTTCTCCGCCCTCGGCGCGAACACGACCGAACAAGCCGCGGCCCTCCTTAGTGGTGTACCGACACAATTCCGCGATCCCCTTCTGGCGCTGTATCCCGACGTCCCGGCTTTGGGATGCCCCTTCAATACGGGCGACTTCCAACCTGCTGGTAGTCCCCCAGGATCCGAGAATAAGAGAGTGGCGTCGGTTAATGGGGATATTGTCATGGCTGCGTGAGTTGCTCTTGTCGATTTTAACCTTGTGAAACGCGCCTGAAGGATTTTTTTTGCGTGAAGCGGCCCGCGTTGGCTCGCGCAACAGGTATCTTCGCAAGTGCCATTCTATAAGTATAGGTTAACCGATTTTTGCCTTCCATCTTAAGTGAACACCAATGAATGCAAATACTGTTTAGGTTCAACCACGTACCATACAATACTGGTTTCGCTCCCATCGACTATGTATCGCACTTCCTCGAGGTAAATACCTTCCTCTTTTTGTTTCGTTTCTATACCGAAAGAATGGTAGGTTTCCTACGTGTTCAATCTCCAAAACAACGAGTAGGTGGTTTACAGGGGCTTGGATCTTCCCTTTGGCACTGAATGTATCTTAGCACGGCTTTCTGGATCACAAATCACTTCACCGCCACGTACCTTGGACCTACTGCGCCCATTGCGGACCGCTTCCTAGGAACTTACATGTCACGCACATGGGCGAGCTTCATCGCTACTGGGGATCCTAACAATGCAAATGGTGAGCCGAGGATAGCGGACACTGTACGAATCTCGGGATTAATGTGTTATATCTTTAGTTCCCTCCAAGGTCCACTGGCCGAAGTACTCGGAAGAGCCGTCAAATATGGTTTGGCAGACTCAAGGCTCTACGGTTGAAGAAGATGTAGGTATAAACATTGGCTTGTAGTCGTAGGTTTACTGACGGACAAATTCACAACCCAACAGAACTTCCGCCAGGAGGGCATGCAGTTTATCATGGACCATATATTCTTTCAGTGAGCATTGTGCCATTGGGAGTAAAATTCAACTTTGTATTTCAAATGTTCAACAATGAAAAATCATGTTCGCGGAATAAACCTCTTCCATTCCAACTAATCCCTGGCGTAACTCACAGCATCCTTCCATCCGACAAAAATACTACTACTTGTATACTACTTAAGATTATGTGCCCAATTCTTTACTATCGGCGAGGGGTTAGTCGGCCACCCCCAGTTAGTCGGCCACCCATGAATAGTTCACGAAGGCGTGGAGAATTATAGGACTTTGGTCTTGAGGGACCAATTACAATCTTGGGAGACTCCTCGTGCCGAATTTCAAGCCAAGGTGATGTCCGGATCAAATGTTACACGATGTCTGATCAGGGTGAGAACCATCATTTCGTAACTTGTCAAAGTCCGTTGACACTCGCCAGACGTCTTTCTCCACCAATTCTGCACCGTTTCACAACTTCCTGGGCTCGTTATGCCGCCTTGACTCCGGGAATCAACTGTTAGGTCTTAGTACCGCAAATTAAGAAGACATGGTTGCATAGGACACCAAAGAAGATGTGGGTACTATTTTGACTGGCTCACGGCGCCACCCCGTATATCTCAAGAACCATCCATGCTCTGTGTCTGGTGCTTGGAATGGGATTTCTCTTTTTGTTTTCCCTCATCTTAAAATGTTAGTTCGCTTTCTAACTATTTAAATTCCCTCTCGCCACGGATCATTACCTAAAATAACCGAATTTCGGTGTCGCAGAAGTATGAGATTTTTGGGCGAGTTGCTGTAGATTAGGAATTGGATAGATTAGTCAGTGTCATTGCCTTACATCCTATCTGAGTAAGTGTCACTTACATTGGGCTTATAACTTCACTATCTCTGACAAGGCCCTCGGTTTGCTGACACACGTCATCTCGGTGAACGTACTGCCTTTGAAGACAGGTCTGTATACCCTTCGCGTAGCTCATATGTACAGGCCGACTATCCAAAATCCTACATACAGACTTAATGTTCAAATATGGATACATTTTGCCCCCCGTCTGGTCCTCGGTGGCTTAATTAGCGAGGTGGCCGACTAAGGGGTTTATTGCCTTTTTTGGTATGCCGACGGAAAAAAATTCACGGTTGCATGGGGACGTCGAATATGTTGACCCAAATAATATCAAATGACTCTTAGGATGTGTACCTTCGAGTCCAGGGCCAAACCTTTGCAACATATAATGGAGGTCTCTAGTGATTGTCAATGAATTTTAAGGTGGCCGACTAACCCCTCGCTGATAGTAGTTGTTGTTTGGTCTTATCCCCTTCAAGCCCTCCCAGCTTCAATCTCTCTGCTCCATCCAGTGCTCAAATTCTACAGTCTTTTGGACTGATCTTTTCCCACCAAAACACCAATTAGAGAGTTTGTGATAGCCACCTGGAGCAACCTAGGTGGCTTCAGAGACATGTGGAGCCAGGTGGCTTTTCAAATGGCATCACTGTTGGTTTTGTTGGTTTGAATAACATCCCTCTGGTTCATATCCTTCAATAAAACATGCAAACACACTCAACAGGCAAGAACAGGCAGGATTGTGTAAATATGAGCCTTGCAAGAGAGAATTCAGCATCTCTTGGCCCTCTGGAGGGGAAGGAGCCAACAACAATGAAGAGGGGGCTGAGGACAACAGTATTGAGGAAGAAAAGAATCAAAAGGAACATGGGTTTGCAATGGGACAAGATATAGAAAAGCCACCTGGATGTCATGATTCCAGGGCTCACTGCACATATTACTCCTAGTACCAGGGGCTACAGGCTATGAAACCAAAATGCTTGGATGCACCAATCACAACAACGATTGATGCTCTACTCAGGGGACACCCCTTCGTGATACATTCCACTGCCAGGGGTTATTAGCTATCCCACCTGCCACAATTAACCCTTAATTTCCCCTGAACTTATCCCTTACTACTAGAGTGTGTCCTATAAATACTAGTAGAATCTACTCTGTACTATAGATTCTACATCATTTAAACTTTGGTTCTACACTGACTGGTTGTGTAAATGATGCAGAGAGAACTCTTCTTTTTGTGGCCACATCCCAAACCCTGGAGCTCATTATACATTAGGTCTACCAGGCTCTCATGCTACTCGTATCACAGACCCTGACAGTGCAAGCAGTTATTTGTGCACTCCACATCGCTTCTAAAAGCCTCTGGCGATAGGAGTGCTAGCACACATTTGCCTGTGGCAGAAATCGAACATTGACTACGAGATTGAAGAGACTCGAACCCACCTTTTCGTCGGGTCTCCGATACACTGAATGCTAGCCATCCTATTGCACAAATTTCCACCAATGCTGTTTCGGATCTGACCACATCTCATCCCTTGAAGCTCATCAACTGATGTCACTGCCAGGCCCTTGCATCCCCAGACTGGCTGGTACTCTCATTCCCACTAGCTATGACTACTTTGATCAAGGCTCATCGGAGAATACTCACTAGGCCCCAGTCCTCGATTTGTGTCTCGCTCACAATACAACTTTCAGCATTAGGCTTATATTTCTTCCTGTTTACTCTGCTCATTTCGTGAGACTCATGCGGTTTTGTTGCTGGTATGATGTTCGAACCAATGGGGTGGTGTAGATAGCTGTAGCATACATAATCGAGGCTTATGTATGTAGGTACAGTAGCTGTACGTTCCTCATTTGGACCACCGCGGTTAACACGCTCCTCCTCCTCCTCCTAGCCAGCCAAGCTAGTGTACACACCGTCACTGACACTGGAACTGGAGCCACCTGAGATCAGTGATCCCATGCCTCGGTAGCCACCTGGATCGGTCCACACAAACTCTCTATTACGGCAACACTAGGGAAGGAGGCATGAAGTCCACAGAAAGATGTATTTGACAGCAATAGCTGACATAAGACTGATAAGCCTTGCAAAAAGCAACATACTCATGTACATGTGCGGGGGGTTGGCACTGAGGGATTGTGATGGGAATTTTCTGAAAAATGATTGCACTGACCTGTTTTTATATTAGAGAGCTTGCGCATTAGCTACCGGTGAAGTCTTCGCGCCGTCAACTGACAATCGCATAATCTTCCCGTCTTCACGCCGCGGAGGTTATTGCCTTTATTTCCTCCCAAATCATTTCATCCACGAAACCAGCTCCTCCATCATTCTCTATTCATACACATATTTCCTTCCATTTTCCCTTCTTAGCTATCCAGATATCTAGCCACCTCACAGTCCCATTTCCGAGCTGCAATCCGGGAACTTGACTCTTCTTCGCCGCCAGAAAGTCAGGTTCAACCCTGTTTTAGCCAAAACCCAGAAAAAATCTCGGGTTGCATGACATTTCATGGGATGTATACAAATATCTGGTTTCTTCAAAGCAATATTACCTTTAAATTCGAGAAGGGAACCTGGCCCTAGGTTCCCGGGTTAGATACATAGGCATGAGGGGGAGGAAGGGCGCTCGCGTTCCGTGAGAGTGAGTATTTCTGTCCGGAAAACTTTGGTAACGGCATCCATTCCGCGCTTCGACTTCGCGAGTCACAGGACAATTGAATTTCCTTCGTAAATGGTATTGAAGCTCTCTTCCTCACTCCGACAGAGACGCAGGAAGCATGAAAACGCCCTATTCTTGTTATCATGGAAGTAGTTAAGTTTCCGCTAATCAAATTAAACCTTCCTATTAGTGATCTTACGGCTTCGCTTGGCTTGGAAGCCCCGGCTTGCGCTTGGCTTGGGCGGGCTTTGGCTTCTTTCCTCAAGCCCAAGCCCAAGCCGTCAAGTAGGGCTTGGTTTGGGCTCAAGCCGCGGCTTGCCAATAATTTTCCTAGTGCATCTGCTACACTTTCATTGTCGTTCTATTACTGCCAAAAACACCAAAAAAATGTAATTAGATGTCCATATCATAGTCTGGGTCATAATTATTAGGGTCCTCTACTAACAGATCATCTTATCCTTCGCCCTCCTCTCCACCATCAGCATCCTCCTCAGCATCGCGTCCGGTGTCGTCCATGAGAGCCGACTTACGGAACATCAAATCACAGCAAAATCATACATTTGAGAACTTGTAACGCCTCATCGATGCCGGCCTTCAACCGGTTGCGTCTCTTGCCGATTGTAATCCCAGCCGAGGAAAATGCGCGCTCGCTGGATACCGATGATGACATCACACCGAGATAGTTGCGTGCAAGCGATGCCCACACAGGATAACTAGCAGCATTTATCTGAGAGATTGGAGATTATCAAGTAGCTGAATCAAAATATTTTCGACACTTACCCCCCGCCGTTGAATCGTGTCCATACCCGCAGGTACCAATTCATGAGCTGTCAGATATTGCTGATACTCAATGAGCCATAGTTAGAGGCGAATCAAGGTCCTCGTCGATCTATAATGCCGTCCGTCAATGAGTTTGTCACATTTCAACACCGAAGCTGTGCCGTCATTTTACCCCCTCCAAGCCGCGGCTTGAGCCGGGAAGCTCACTACTCACCGGCAAAGTACCCCACCGCAATGTACCCCAACTTTGAGTCCGCGAACAAACCGCTTATGGGAGGCCAACAACGTCCCCATACCCGCGATGGTGTTTATCGCGCCGAGCCGGCGCCAGAGGTTCTCAATGCTGCCCATCTGCCCGACTGTAGACCCGATGAGGGCGAGCCAGGGAGGGGAACCTTCTATTCCTCGGCCCTCTGCGCTCGACAAATTTTTTTATCGAGAAGACTTACCCGTATAGAACGGATATTCCAGGAATGCTCGGGACCGTGCGACAGAACGGCCACGCAATAGTAGCACCGCTGGTGATGGCAGCTCATGATATTCATCGCGCCTGCGAGTGTATCGAGAAACTGGTTCTTATAAAACAAAGGGCAGCTTCAGTTCTTACCAAACCGATCCCCGAGTAGTCCTGAGCTCACGCGTCCTACCTCAGAGCTGAAGGTGGTAATAGCGACTAGATAGAATGCAAAGTTGGGGGAGATTCCGAATGCGATCGCGCTACTGCTGATATGGTTCAACACCGAAGGCTTACAGAGATTAGGGACAAAGTACGGATGGTAGCTGTGTAGAGCAAACGCACTAGTGAAGAGCCCGAGCAGCGTCACAAATGTGCCGACACCTGAAACTGACAGTGCGCTGCTGCGAAACGTCTGAAGGCCCAGTAGACCACCCGGTGCCTTGACCGGACTCAGGCGCCGGGTGATACACTGTGAAGGCAGTCAAATATGATTCACGGAATAAAGTGTTTCAGAGGAAACGGACCACATTTGTGATGACCAGGAGGAAGAGCCGTATGAATCCCAGGGTACGCATAGCCCAAGGAAATCTGTATGATTCTCAGCACTAGTTGTATGACCTCTCAAATAATTTCACGCACCCAGCCCTTGCTATGAGCTGCCGCAATATGATGGGCTGCACGATGGCCCCCAGCGCTCCCCCAGAGCATGTCACTCCCAGTGCGAATCCACGCCGCTTGTGGAACCAGTGAGTGACGACGGTCAGCATCGTGCCAAACATCAGGCCGAAGCTAATCTATGAATCCAACGTTATCTAGAGGCAAAGGAAGAAAAGTCTTGAGTACACACGCCAACTGGGAACCCCTGACAGAGCATGAAGTGCCTCTATACTTTGCATTGGGGGACGAGGAAAGTGGAGAGGACAACCGATAGGCTCCCAGCAGCAAACGGGCCTCGATAAAAACCAATGTCAAAGAGCCGTCCCACGATGAATGCAGGCAGGAAAATCATTGCATGTTTTGAAAATTGTGGGACTGAGAAACAAATCGCTATGGTGCTGTCGTTGACGAACCTGTATCGACCCAATCCATGATCTTGAGACGGAAAGGATTAATTTGGCATGAAATCCAAAAAAAAGGAGCCAAAATAAAGCTAACATTTCGGATGGAGAGAGGTGATGCAGCAGTTTTTGCTGATAGTATGCTTGGAATACCAGCAATTTCAAAGGAAGGCGATCACCTAGGGGGATTGAATTAGAAATTCCGGCTTATACCCGAAGAATTCACATAGCCGAATGTCGCAATGAAACCCGACATTGTCTGTAAGACAAATCAGCGCCTCCACTGCCCCCCTGCGAGTACATCACGCACTCCGCACAGAACAAGCCAAGCTTTCAGGCCGCCCTCGGGGTAATCGTCGAAATCATCTTGCGCCAGTGAAGCAGCAATTTCGATCTTTTCATCATCTGGACTGTCCGTTGATGTGCTTAATGGGCAACGTTGGGCTGGGGTGCTGTCTTATTGAACGCCTTTATTTGGACGATGCTTGAGGTTCGAGAACTCGCCGACTTGTCAGTACATTAAGATTCCGGTGACCATTCAGAGGCACGAACAGTCATGTGAACCATATGCGCGCTCAATCCACGCGAATCCGGGACGACTAGGTCCATTCATAGGCACGAACAGTCATGTGAACCATGCGTCCGTCGAGCACGGAAGAGACTTGCACCATGGAAAAAGGCCAAGTGGATCGAAGCAGCCAATAACCACCGACCCGAGGTTTGATGGCCTTGACCTGCGGCACAGGTTTGATAACCGTCCTCCAATCAGTGCCAGCCGGTATCGAGTCTATTTCTAGGCCACACCTTTGGGATATAAAGCGCAATGCCAGCACCGACATCTTGTGGCCCCGAAAACATCCTGCCCAGGAAGGCGAAGAAAACGAATGCCAACAGTGACCTCGGACCTCTGAGAAATACCACAGAGTTGGCTCTTGAATCTTTAGCTTTAAAATGCTCACCAAACTCCCCGTGTTACTGTTGTTGCTAGCTTTTCAGCGTCTCGCCAGCGCAGTTAATTTTGCCTGGGAAGAAACGCAGCTGACAGAAGACGACATTGGCGCCTTTAACTCTATCGCCTTCGCAGACACTGCTGCATCCATCTCGGTTGACAACACAGCCACTTCTGGCAGCAGAAAATGCAAAGTTGGTCCCTGGGATGCCGCCTGGCCCACAAAGGCCGAATGGGCCGCTTTCAATACCTCACTGGATGGAGCCCTCATCAAGACAGTCCCGCAAGGAGCTGTCTGCTATCCCAATGACCCGCACTTTGACGAGGCGGCCTGCACAGCAGCAGTACAAGCCACAGCGTTCTCCGGCGGTGTTGTGGTCGACCCATCCAACATTGTGCAGCCGTGGATTGCGGGCGAGCCGTGCGACATCACAGAGACGCCCATTGGCAACTGCTCGCTGGGCGGGTTTCCCGTCTACATCGTGAACGCGACTACGGTCAAGCACGTGCAGTTGGGTGTAAACTTTGCGAGGAACATGGGAATCCGACTTGTTGTGAAGAATACTGGCCATGACTTCGGAGGGCGGTCAGTTGGTGCGGGCGCCTTGAGCATCTGGTTGCACAATCTGCAGGGCCAGAAGTTCGTACCAGACTTCAGTGTCAGCGGTTATCGTGGCCCGGCAGCGCGGATTGCGGGAGGGACCCAGGGCTGGCAGGTGTACAACTTCATGGCGGATAACAATATCACCGTTGTTGCCCCAGGGTCAGTTTCTTCATCCGCATGATGATTGGCGGCTAACAGGGGCTTGCAGTGAGAGCACCATAGCTGTTCTAGGTGGCTTCACAGCTGTTGGTGGACACGGTTCCCTCACTTCATACTACGGCATGGGCTCGGATCAAGCACTGCAACTTCAAGTCGTCACAGCGGATGGAAAATTCCTCCAAGTCGACGCAGACAACAGCGCCGATCTCTTCTTCGCGATGCGCGGCGGCGGCGGCAGCACATACGGCATCGTTACCTCGGCCGTTATCAAAGCATTCCCACCTCTGACTCTACAGACCGCCCAATTTATGTGGTCCGGTAGCCTCGACGCCAACTTCCCCCAACCATCGACCCATCCACGGGTGCTATCACAGTCGACAAGGAAACCTTCTGGTCCGGCGTGCGCGAGTGGATTCAGTTCAGCCGCTCCGTCTCTAACGCAGGCGGAATTGGCTTTAGTTACATTGAGCCCCCATCTTCGACATTCACGGGCCCTCCTTCCGGCCTCTTCCAGATGATAGGGCAATTCATCCTCCCTGGACAGACACTTAATGATGCCACTGCCCTTTTGGAACCGTTCTTCAGCACCATGGCCCAGCTCGGTATCCCCCTCACACAGTCCAACGCCACCACCATTACAAGCCAGCCCTATAATACTCGGCGGACCGGTCAGGGCGACCCCGTCGGTAACGGCCGCTTCTCGTCGCGCCTATTCCCGCATGCGAACTGGGAAGACCCCGCGCTGTTCAACGCCACCGTGCAGTCCATCCGTGCGGCCATCGAGGACGGCGGCTACACGGTTAATGCGATTCCGTACTCACCGACCGAAGCAGTGTCAGGGTTCCCTAATGACGCAGTCAACCCCGCGTTTCGCCAGACAGCCATGCACGCCATCGCGTTCGACTCGGCGTCCCCAGTGAAAGACGGTCGAGTGTTGCCAGCAAAGGTGGTAAATGCGGCACACGCGCGGCTGAACTCGTTCGTTGACGCGTGGAGGAAGTTGACGCCGGGGAGCGGGGCATATATGAACGAGGCGGACATGCAGGAGCCGGAGTGGCAGCAGAGCTTCTTTGGAGATCACTATCCGCGGCTTCTGGACATCAAGAGGCGGAGAGACCCGTGGGGCGTGTTTTGGGCGCCGACGACGCCGGGGAGTGAGGCATGGGAGGTGGTTGTGCCGGATGGGCTGCCATTGCAGACAGGACCCCTGTGCCAGACGTGACGGATCCGACGTCTTGCCAGAGTTCAGGCCTGGCGCTTGGCCCTTTTCACGGCTCTTGGTCTATGTCTGAACAGATGGCACATTTTTCAAGCAAAAAGAATGATATCGGGATGTTCATTCTCTGTAAGAAGATATTTTTTTCTCCACAATTTATAGCCTATGTACAAATCAGCCTCCTTCGTTTTTAAAATTGAAGTGCTCTCCACAACTCAAACACTGAACTTAATTCGGAGTTTTCGCATACTTTTTAGTGAATTTTGAACTTGCGACGTTAGGTTCAAAAAAGTTTAAATTAATCGATGAGGAATTGATACCTCTGTGAAAGATCTATATGGAGCAATTTGCTTACATAGGCTGATCCAACCATATGGGGAACCTAGCGTTGGAAAGGCCACCTCGTTTGACTCCTATGGTCATCCTCACTAATTTTCAGCCCAAGAGGAGCAATGCTGCGGCCCCCACAGAACCATCTTTAGTCACCCGGGCAGTTAAAAGCAGCTTGCCTTTTAGGTTCTATAATATTGGTAATGGAAGGATTCAGAATCAGGTTACCCTGTTGGAAAACCAGGAGGAACTTTACAAAGAGGCGTCCTGCTTGCATCAAATTGGTCGGTTTCTGGCTACCTTTCACGAGCATGCTCAGGAGGCTCACATTGATATTGACGAAGATATGCTCATTCTCATGGTCTTGTTCATGTTTCACTCATTCATTATTAAGATATCTCTGTTACACGGTGCGAACTGGTTGTAGAAGTCACAAAACAGGGTGAAGCTCCGTCTGAGGCCTCTGGATACTGACTGTCTGAGAGTGAATAAAGTAACTTGCGAAACTTTGATTACGGCGCATTTTACGTCCGGCATATTGGATTCAGGTACGACACAGATCGCGTCCAAGTGCGGCACCTTTTATTCTCCCCCTGAAATTCACTTTCGTTGCACCCAAGGGTTCCGAGGATCAGGATGTCATTCAGATATTTCTAGATTTGGAGGGCCAACACTACCCCTCAAGGCGCACCCTCACATGCTAGATCCTTGATAATACCTATCACGGCTCTCTTGAAGGAATCCCTACAAAATGGGCCCTTTCGGACAGCTCCGAGACAAAGAGCGACCGGAGCAGCCCCTAAAAACTCATTCTTTCTTCCAAACGATTACACTAATTCATTCTGCATATCGAAACACCTTTCCACCCAAAAATACAGCCCAAACGGCCAAAAGCTACCTCCAGAATCACACCGTCAACCAAGTTGTTGTAACATACTGTTATTTTTCCTTGCTGCCTTATTAACCATATCACAAAAGTTCAGGCCCCAAACCGACTCCTAGTCCGGATCATGGTCCCTGTACCCGTCCACCACAGTTCCCTCCGCAGGATCTGCCCCCCATCGGCCTTATCTTAGCGTTCGGGATCTTCCGTGCCCCCGGCGATCTCCGTGGCCATCCTGTCTCACGACCACAACACGACCATTACTCAAGGACTTCCTCCAACTGCGCTATGGTTGCTCCGCGCATCCACCATGCCTTGGCTTCGGTCGGTCCACGGGATCCCACCTCACCTCCGCCTCCTCGCTCCGCTAGATCCGTCCCTAACCACCCACACGCCGGCGCCATAACATCCACGCTGCCCGCACTCGCATCCCGGCCTACTATGCGCAAACCGTCCCCTAGGTCGTTACGGCCTAGTGCGCCCGGCGCGACGCCGCTCACTGTTCCACGTAGCACCTCATGTCTCGCTACCATGCCCACCTCGCCGTCGCCTCCGCCTCCCCAGCCCTTCAACCCGGGTGTCATCTCTGGGCGTCCCTCCACCCTTTCCTTAGTGCCTCTCTCTCCGGTGCCGTGAGGCGCCTATAGCTGTGGAGCATGGCATCTCTGTAAATCTGTTTTCCCTCTCTTTTTTGATAAGCTCACTGCTGTCTAGGGTTATCGTCGCCAGCTCCACCGCGCCTCACGGCGACATCTTTGTGCCACACAGAACGCATGGGTGCAGTGTAGACGCCGGATAGTGGGACCTCGGGTGCCAAGGTGCGTTTTTCTTTCTTCATTCTTTTGCCCTCCCTTTCTTTCGAAATCTATTCTTTCTCTTCTCCCAATACTACTGTGTGGCCTCAGCGTATATTGGCTCACGCCACTTTTTTTCTTTTTAAAAAAAGTTTCTGCTCGTTCCCTCATTTCCTCTCCTCTTCTCTATAACTTCTAACTTAACCTCTACCTTCCAGATCCCTTCGTTTTGCGCGCACCCCCGGACTCAGAGCATCCTTCCTTAAGCCTCGATCCTACGCCTCCCGTCTCCGAGCCGAATACCCCACTCCTGTACCCAACACTGCAGGGATAACAAGGAGCAAGCACAACATCTTCTCGAGCCTGAACGTCCTCTCCTCGGATCCTCCTCTCACCTACCACCCCTGGTCCCCAGAAGGCGCAGAACACTGATTTCGGTGCGGAGAACCAGCACGATGACGTGCAGAACAGCGGTCATCGAATTCACCTGGAAGTCAAGCAGCACGATGGCGCGCGCTGCAGCGGTCGCAGCCCCACATCTCCGGTACTCAACCTTGACTGCGCGACAAGAGAGCTGCGTGTACCTCAGTATAGCTGTCTCGGTGTCCCAGTAGGTACACCAGTCGGTTTTTCCAATATGAGACTGAGTCCAGTCTTCTTCCTCACAGGGGACGATACGGCTTTCAACGGGTTCACGCCCTTCGCGCAGACGTTGGATGCTCGCTTGTGCTGCAGCGGCTATTATCTTATCTATGCAGTTGGGGAGGGGCGGATGTGGTAAACGCGGGAGGACCTATATTGGAGCACGCAAGGCATATTACGTTCTGTGCGCCTTCGTCGTCGCCGTGGAGTGGGTGAGTGTCTCTTCTTTTCCCTTCTTGCTGTTTCCCTATCTATCGCTCCCTCTTAACAGTTCTCCCCGTCTTCTCAAAAGCTATGTGGCACTGCTCGCCACCGTCCCGTCCATGTGCTGGTACTACGCCTCGTTTAATTGAGTTTTCCGCACCTATCTTATATGCACGAATACTTACATCGGCCTTTCTAGCTTCAGCTTGAACATCGTGGGTCACTCCTGCAACCAAACGATAATGTTCTTTTATCGGTACGTCGCCGTTGTCTTTTGGCCTCATCTTCGCTCTCTTTCGCCGTATCCTTCTTCTTGCCTTCTCCAGTGGCTAGCATCGTTTCATTTTTTGGATTATGTTCTAAGTTCGGCGCCCCAGACGCGATCTTTCGCTGTGTGAACGCATTTTCCCTCTGTAAAACATCGGCTGATGAATGTTGTTTGTTATTACTGGGACGATTCCCACATCCTACAGGGCGCACGAACCTTCGCACTTGAGACGCGGCGCTAAAAACTTAGTGACAAAAATGACATGACGATGGCGGCGCCGACCCGGAAAGTTTGCTTTCCTCATCTCCCCCTTCTTTAGTCCCCGCCTGATACTCTCCCTTTAACGTCCTCTTTTCTAATTGCTTTTCTTCAATCTATTCTCATTTTCATTTATTACAATCGATGTCCCCACTTGTTTCTGAGTCAGCGGCACCACCAATTCCTCCATTCATCTTCTTTTGAGCTATCAACACCTCCACCGCAATCTTTGAAATACCTGCGATTACCCCGGTATATATCAGTCTTTTCCCCCCTCTCCTGTGCGCCCGCCTCCTCCGGTTCATCCCCCCTCATCTTGTATCTACCTCCCCTCACGTCTTCTTGTTATGTCGTTCCTAACGTTCATATATATAGATATTAGATCTCCATCTCTGTCGCTCGACCCAGTTCAGTGAGCAAGGCGTCGTCGTGGTCCCCCTATTCGCCAGCAGGCACAGTGCCCCAGCCTACTCAATACATTGTTTCTCTTTTTCGTCTCATCCTATCCCACAACTTTGTCCCTTATCATCCGGCACATCATCTCCAGCGCGGCACGCCGGGCTTGACCACCGTCTCAACAGAGACTCTGTGGATGACACGTCTTGTGAGGGGGAGGATCTATATCCTCGTTCTCACCTTACATTCCCTTCTAACTGCGTTTTGTAGGTACTCTATTTTCCTTTCTCATTCACGGGGCGCACTCGTTCCACTCATCGCCATAGAGCCGTTCGCTCTTCCTCACGACCTCATCCTGACCGATGAACAGGGCATACAGCTGTACGCTTCCGAACCGGGTGCCCTCCACAGCATTGTCGTGAAGGACTAAGATTTATACGAAGAGTCGGCGATATTCCTTAGGTCCGCCCACCGTTTTCATTGTACTTTACTCTGGGCACATGTACTTCATCGATACACAAATCAGTCGTGTTCCTCCCCGTCGCAGCCTTGGCCTCGACAATCGGACCGGTATCCTTTGGGCTGTTTATTCTCTGACTTATTACAGACGTTGTGCAAAAGCCGCATGGGCCGCATGCGGCTTTTGTGCATTGCGCAAAAAGCCGCTGTGACGGCTTTTTAAAAACTTTACTTAGGACTAGCTATATAGCCTAAACATGGTATTTAATGCCTGAAATGTTTGCTCTGCGATGCACTGGGCTGGCAAGCGCGAGAAGGCCGTGCATTGACGGCATCAACTGCTGTCTTTGCCCTTCACAAGACTTCTGTCATGTTTCTCAGGCCGCTTGCCTTTCAACCGAGTTGAACGACATGGGCTGGGATGAGAACGAGGTTTCAGGCATTAAATACCGTGTTTAGAGTACGTACCTAGTATTGAGCAAAGTTTTTAAAAAGCTGCCACAGCGGCTTTGCACAATGCACAAAAGCCGCATGCAGCCCATGCGGCTTTTGCGCAACATCTCTATTTTGTCGAAGACATTGAGCGTGCGAAGGAGTAGCGTTTCCATTGTGGATACCAAGGCAACAGCTCTGGTTTGGGATCAAGGCCTGTACAGTTGCGGCGGAATCAAATGTCTTACCTTTTTAGGAAATTGCGATCAATTCTCGCTATACACCTTCGTCGAGAGCTCCAGGCTCTAGGAAAAGGAGATAGGATTGATCCTACATGCATATAGGGTGAGTTTGTGTTTAGTCTCGTCATCACAGCATCATATTTGTCTCCTAAGAAATGGATTATAAACACAGAATATTAGCCTTATTCCTCAATGATACCAGGTCACACTGGGCTTAGTTTCTGTCCAGAGACTCATTAGACATATAATATGGCCTCTATAACTCTAGAGTTCTCAACAACCCTCTGAAATAAGAAAAAGAACAGTGATTGATGGGAATTTCCTAAAAAGGTAAGACATTTGATTCCGCCGTCACTGTATGTCCCAAAATTTCAGTCTCATTCTATTTGATTTATTCTCCGTGTCGGAACGGGTTCAAGTTCGTCCAGTTGGAATCAGTCTTCTGGGTCCTTAAGCACCTTCATGTGCGACTGGCCAGCGCGTACGGTTCATTATGATTCATTTAGAGGTTGTGCTATCAGTTCTCCTTGGGTCTTTCCGTGTTTTGGGGGCAAGTTATCGAATGTCGCCCAGAGGCGGCCTCATCTTCCCATTTTGGTAAAGTTATTGAAGTCGTAATCTATATTCTATCTATTGGGATAACTTCAACACGAATCAGGTCCACTGAATGCGGCAGTGGGCCCATGGATGCCTCTAATTTTGCCTTTCTTTTTCTGCTGAATACACGATATCTTTGAGTGTCCTACTCTTGATTACGCACATTCATTTCATGAATCTATATAAGAAAAGACGTGAGTGTCTAGGACAAACGTCAAAGTGGAGCTGAGTTGGGGATAACCGGGAAAGACGGAGCGGGTTTCCGACAACTCCGAATACCTGTGATCCTTTACTCCTCTTCTCTCCCACCAACTCCACGACTCCATTCCACTGCTCCGCCAGCTCGAACTCATATAATAAGCTACTAGATAACTCCGAATACCTGTGATCCGTCACACTGCCACTTTCCTCTCTCCCACCAACTCCACGACTCCGCTACCTCGAATTCGTGTAACAAGCTACTAGAAATGAATATACTTGCTTTCCATAACCACTCAGTATTACACCTTCTCACATTCTTCAAAGTTGCTGTATCCACGCCTTACATTGATGTGCGTCGCCCACTGTCTTTGTTTTGTACCGTACCGCTGACACAGGTTTTAGGAACTTGCTAACTCCTCCAACAACACCTCGGCGACATCATAATGATGAGCGCCGCATTCTGAGAGACATACAAGTCAACTCGGAGCAGAGCCCACGTCGACGTCGCGTGCCAAACGACAGAACGCATCAGACCATCGCCGATGAGAACACAGCACCATCGAGACGTCCAGCCGTAAATGCTGCAATGTCGGCGGCCCAGAAGCGACGTCGGCGTCGTGAGCGGGAAGAAAGAGGTGAAAATACTCCCCCACTGAATGCCGCCCGATCGCGTGCGCAGCAGGCACGAAGGCAGAATGAGCGTGCCGGTGAAAATATGGATATTGATGGTGCGCCGCATTCCGAATCGTACATTCATAGATTCTGATTATCTACAGATCCTCCATTGCAGAACGCTGAACCTTCTCGAGTTTTGCAGGTACGAGACTTCATGTACGCAAATGTCAAAAATTCAACGCAGCTTTATTTCAGGTCCTGAACAATGGTCTTATTCCCTCCACACAGCGTCCTCGGCGGCGACGTAATTGTAGGCTTTTAGCTTTATAGAACTGCTCAGAAAATCATTCTCAGTCATTTTATTTCCAGCGCAAAATATGGACACCGCACCTCAACCTCAGCGTCGCCGGCGCAATTCGCTCCGTATTCAAGCTTCTTTGGTCGGGCGAAACGAATATCGCGATCCAACCTCACGTCAGGACTTGGGGCCCATGACTGAGGAGTGTCCAAACTGCGGTGCGCTTCATTGGGATGACGAAAAAGTGCGACGTTCTTCTGTCCTCGATGGACGGGTTTTTGGGACGTGTTGCGATCATGGCAAGGTTCAGCTTCAGCCGCTCCAGGAACCACCTGAGCCACTGCGACGCCTTTTTTCTGGTGGAGATGCGCAGGCTCTCGAATTTCGGAGCCACATCACGCAGTACAACTCTGCCCTCGCATTCACCTCTCTTGGCGTCTCTGATGACAAGAGTATTAACAAGCACGGCCCAAGCGCGTGGATCTTTTGGATACAGGGTAATCTTTACCATCTATCTGGGTCCCTCACGGCTCCTGCCGGAGTTTCGCCCTCTTATTCCCAGTTGTATATGTACGATCCTGTGGTTGCTTTGCAACAACGGATGAATCGGAACAGCGGCCTTCGTCAGGACACGATGCAGAATCTGCAAACATTGCTCACCCGTTTCCACGCCTATGCTCCTGTTTATAAACAAGCCTACGAGATTCTCAATGAGCTCGGAGATGAAGTGGAGGACGCCGAGATACGACTTCGCGTTATCCCCGGCAATGACCGTCGTCGATATAATCTGCCCACGGCAGAGGAGGTCGCCGTCGTTCTTCCTGGTGACGGTTCATCTGGGGATGGCCGTGACATTATTCTCCGTAATCGTGCGCCTGCAGAATCACCATTACTCCGAATCTCCGACATTCATCCCGCCTATACACCCCTCTATTATGTTTTATTATTCCCACGCGGGGAGAACGGTTGGCATCCAGATCTTTACCTGGCACCGGAGCCCGGTAAACAGCCCAGACGACTTACGCAGATTCGCTACTACGCGTTCCGTCTCTTCCCACGTGCGGACGAGTTTTCGACTCTGCTGCATGGTGGACGACTTCTTCAGCAATACATGGTCGATGCTTTCGCATCCGTTGACCAAAACCGACTTAGTTATTTGCGGCACAACCAGAAAAAAATCCGGGCGTCGCTTTACAATGGTCTCGAGGACGCAATTTCCAACCGTGACGATGATGTCGACTTGAACGAGCTCGGGAAACGTTACATTCTGCCCTCATCCTACACTGGAGGTCCGCGACACATGCAACAGCGGTATCAAGATGCCATGGCGATTGCTCGATTTTTTCGAAAAGTTCGTTCGGTACACGCTACACCCTCGAGATAATTGACAGTTATTTATGCAGGTGGACCTCTTCGTGACCGTCACCGCAAATCCCCAATGGCCAGAAATAACCCGTGCTCTCTTTCGCGGGCAGACTTCTTATGATCGGCCTGAATTAGTAGCGCGTGTCTTCGAGCTCAAAAAACGGCTCATTATCAAGGAGATTCACGAGGATGGCGTTTTTGGGGAGTGCGCTGCTTATGTCTACACCATCGAGTTTCAAAAGCGTGGCTTACCCCACATGCACATGTTAATATTCCTCAAGCATCCGTGGAAGCTCTTGAGTCCTGACGATATCGACTCCATCATCTCCGCCAAGTGGCCTAATCCTGAAACGCAGCCGCTTCTCTTTGAAACTGTGCAGAGGTGCATGGTTCACGGACCATGTGGTCCTTTGAATCCACGCACCCTGCATGGAGAAGAATAGGTGCACAAAATATTTTCCAAAGCCATTCCAGCCCTATACATCCATGGACACCGACGGATACCCCCTCTACCATCGCCCTGAAGATGGTCGCGCATATGACATCGGGCGTCACACAGTCGACAATTCGTGGATCGTGCCATACAACCCATACCTGTCAGCCAGGTACGACTGCCACATTAATGTGGAATGTGCAGCGACAGTGAAATCGATCAAGTACCCTTTCAAGTACATCCACAAAGGCGGAGATCGCGCTACTCTTGAAATCGATCGCGACGAAATAAAGACGTACGTTGATGGACGCTATATTGGACCTTCAGAAGCTGCATGGCGGATTTTCCAATTCGACACACATACACAAATACCCAATGTTGTCCGCCTTCCCGTCCATCTCGCAGGCCAGCATATGGTCACATTTGATCCGGGAGAAGACGCAGACGAACTTCTCGAACGCGCAGCAAATGAAGTCAGCAAACTGCATGCCTTCTTTGCTATCAATCGGGATGACGGTCCCCTTGGGGAGAAGGCTCGCAAGTATACGTACCAGGAATTTCCCCAGTACTTTGTCTGGAAAGAACGGCCAAAGCCGCCACATTGGGTTGAGCGTAAAAAGGGCTTCGCTTTGGGGCGCATGTATTTTGTGGCGCCCTCGGGCGGGGAGCGCTTTTACCTCCGGACACTCCTTACTATAGTGAAGGGCCCGTGTTCGCATGAGGACCTGTATTGGTATGAAGGTAGGTAAGGTTTAGATAAAGAACCATGTCCTGCTGATCCTTCTCCCCAGGCGTTCGCTATGATTCTTATCGGCAGGCATGCCTTGCCCGCGGAATTTTGCAAGATGATGGTGAATGGCGCCTTTGTCTTGCGGAAGCTGCACAAATGCAGACTGGAGGCCGTCTACGGCAATTATTTGCGACGCTATTACTCTTCTGCAATCCCACAGAGCCAAACAGACTATGGGAGGATTTCCGTAACGACATCTGCGATGATCTTGATCATCGCCTACGTCGCATGGCCTTTGAAAACCCCACGGCAGACGATGTCTATGACTACGGTTTATTCCTTCTCAACAAAATCCTTCAGGAGACCGGGCGATCTCTCACCGACTTTGAGATGCCTATGCCTCAGCGGGATTGGGCTGCCGCGGTCGAGAACCCATTGGTGGCGGAGCAGCTGGACTACAACCAAGTAGAAGAGCGGGCACGCGCAACTGCCAATTATGAGCAGATGAATCCAGAACAGCGGTTTGCGTTCTCTCAAATTCTCCAATCCGTGGAACAACAACTCGGCAAAGTTTTTTTTCTCAGTGGCGCCGGTGGAACGGGTAAAACATTCGTCTATAACACCCTTGCCCACCATCTCCGAGGTCAATATTCCATCGTTCTCTGTGTCGCGTCCTCGGGGATTGCGGCACTCCTCTTGAAAGGGGGCCGGACCGCTCATTCGGTGTTCAAGATCCCTATTGAGGGTCTGGATGACGAATCGACATGTTCTATCCCTAAAGAGAGCATGCGGGCGGACTTACTTCGACTTACAAAGCTCGCCATCTGGGATGAAGCGCCGATGCACGACCGTAGATGCCATGAAGCAGTCGACCGCACACTTCGGGATATCATGGGTAACGATCGCTTATATGGCGGTCTAACGATGGTATTAGGTGGCGATCCGAAGCAGATTCTCCCCGTTGTGCCAAAAGGTACCCAAGAGGAGATCCTGAACGCGTCTATCTTCCGGTCATACCTCTGGCAAAATATCGAGGTCCTAACATTGACTCGAAATATGCGCCTGGATGTCGGACCAGCGGAATCTCAATTTGCCGAATGGCTCCTAGACGTCGGCTATGGGAGGCTGAACAATCCAGATGATGGTACCATCGAGCTCCCCGCCGATGTGGTCACCCGCGACAGCGACAATCTTATCGACACCATCTTCCCTGGTATTGATGGACCAACACCACCACCGAGCTATTTTCTGGAACGCTCGATTCTCGCGGCACGCAACGGCGATGTCGACGGCCTCAATGAAGATGTTTTGAGTCGAATGGTTGGCGAACCCAGGGCATTTATCAGCGCTGATAAAGTAACAACAGAGGCCGGTGCAGACGATCCGCAGGTCAATGATGCAATGCCTGCGGAGTATTTGCGCTCTTTGGATGCGTCGGGCCTCGCACCCGGAGAGCTTTCATTGAAGGTCGGCTGTCCCATTATACTTCTCCGCAATCTCGCTCCTGCGTCCGGACTATGCAATGGCACGCGACTGGTTGTACGGCGGATGTCAGACCGGGTGCTGGAGGCCGAAATCTTGGGTGGTGAACACAGTGGCCAGATTTCTTTCATCCCGAGAATCACCATGACACCGTCCGGTAACACCCGCGACTTTGCCTTCATCCTGTCTCGCCTACAGTTCCCTGTTCGACTCGCATTCGCAATCTCGATCAACAAGGCCCAGGGACAGTCTGTTAAATTTGTTGGCATCGATCTGCGTGTTCCGGTCTTCACCCATGGCCAACTTTATGTTGCTCTATCCAGAGCTACATCTCGAAGTCGCGTTCAAGTGCTTTTACCAGCGCGATCGCACGAGAACCGTACATTGAATGTTGTATTTCCGCAGATATTCCAATAGTTCCCCAAGCATGTAACAATGTTTTCTGCTTCTAAAACTATTATTTCCATGACCCTCATGGTCATTTTTTTTGGCTCAATTATTGCTACACGGGCACAGGCAGAGTCGCGCGCTCGGTTGTTGATACCCGAACACAGCCACATCTCTCAGCTTGCTCTTAACGATGATGCTCGCCTCGGAGCTCAACGGTCTTTTCGCTCCTGCATGTTGTTTTCAATAAAGACTGCCCAGACTATTCTTCAAATTTCTGTCCCAACTGCCAACTCTACTCTATCTAATTTGCCTTCTGCCGCTGTCCTGGGACCATGTATATGAAACAGTCGATGTGACCGGATCCTCGACTCTGTGGAGGTAAAGAATGCTTTACATTCTGTGATTCTCTGTTCAGATAGTTAAAACCTCAATTGTATATGTTACTTACCGGGATCGGCGTCGGATGTCTCATGCCTAAATTGATTCTATCCGGACTTGGAAAACGCGGACACTTGGGGTAAGTCCTCAGTGCTACGAAATAATTGCATTAAATAGCGGACTCACCAGCAACGACGGGTGTCGAGTTTCCTGACAGTGAGATTCAGCGTTGTTCATTTTGCAGGTGAGTTTGCCTTAGATCTGCAGTGGGATTTATACATATTTTACGCTGAAATCTTGAAACAGCAGCAACGTTGCTCCGGCTGAATGACGAAACGTCCTGCTCCACCGCCCCACACTTTGCGGTAAGCTGACCGGTCGAAACACGAACAATAATCTGACCGGGTAATCCAACCCAATGAAAAACATTGCGCGGTATTGCGTGGTCTTGGCCTGCCTTAAAAACAATCCTACTTAAAAGAAAACTCAAAGTCTCGCTTTGTTGCCTGTGGCATCATGCTGCATTGCGTGGTCTTGGCCCTCCTTACGTTAAGACGGGCTTTTCACTAGAATTCTGACCACTTTCCGACCCTGCCCCACCGCCCCACTTCACGGTAAGGTGACCGGTCGAAACACAAATGGTAACTCTTCCCTTAACGCTTGCTTGACGTCGAAACAGTTCACTCCACCACTCCAGTTCACGATGGGGTAATTGGACAAGACGCGAACAGTAACATAACCAATATCTTTCGCGCTTGACTATTCCATTGCCCATTCTTTTGCGCTTGCGGCCATTTACAACCTCGGGTGAGCCCCACCTTTCTCCAACGTTTCTCCACTGACGTATAACCTCTCGCGTTTTAAAAGACTCGCCGCTCGCATCTCGACCACTCAACACACCCCACAATCACACATCTCAAAGCAATTTTCCTGCTAAACCATGTCTTCTATCACTCTGCACGGTGTGGCCGCTCTCGAAAATCCCCGTGTCATCCCCACCAAGGATGGAAAGAAGGGCAAGATGACGGTTCTCGATGGCCAACTCTTCCTTCCTTCCTCGGAACCGGCTCTCATTGGGTCCTTCCACTTTTTCAATGAGAACAATCTGGATCTTCCGGACGTCGGATGCTACAGTATTGGCGTTCGCGTAAGTCGTAGTTTTTCTAATTGCCTCATTTGTTTACTTCGCCTTCAGATTGCCCGTACAACTCCCGCCGTCGAAGTATATTCAAAAACCCTCGCTCCCGTCGATTATCATGTCATCGGTGACATTTTCTCGGTAAGCATTAATACAATTTTTTGAGGTGGTCACTGATTTGAGGGCCAGCTCATACCCCTTGGCTCAACCGACAAGTTCGACCTCCGCCATCTGAGTTCCATCGCGATCTGCGGCGTACCGACCAACATTGACCGTGACAATGCAACCTTCGACCTCAATGCAGAGCAATATCTCCATGCAACGAGGTCGTCGGAGGCATTCCCCACTCAATGCATTATTCCGAACTCTCCGAAGTTTAAAAACTATAAGCCTATCCCAAGCAAAGGAAAGTCTGTTTCTGTGACAGGATTTCTGACCGGCCTCGAGCGCAATGAGGACAAAACGGTCAAGTACTTCATCGTCGATGTCGACACTGTCACGTTCCTCGGCCAGCCAGCAGGATCTACTGCACCAAAGGCCGAAGAGAGCCCAACCAAGATATGTATGTGTATTTATCTCTCATTCGTTTATATTGAGTTTATATTTCTGATTTGCGATTCCAGCCAATGGCACTCCAGCCAACCTCAAATTCACAGGATTTTTTTGGGAACAGCTCCAAATCCGAGGAGCCTGCTCCAAAGAAGCGCAAGACTTCTGATGATAGGGCGGCAGAGGAGGTTCAGGCAGATGACAAAGAGGAGGGTCCTTCAAATGGGCGCCCGCGTCGCCGCTAATTCTAAATTCGCGTTCAAATCGATCAAATGTATTTTGTAGTCATTCAAATGTATGGACATGATACCTCCGTTGCGAAGCACGGGTAACTGCTAGTAGACCTTACACAAGATCTTTGTATGTCTCATATTTCTCCTCCTTCATGCTCCTGATCAGCATGCTCTTTAGTTCCCAAATTTCTGAATCTCATTGGCTTCCTCGTTATTTCCGCATCCTGGACGTTATATACTCTTATTCTCCCATGGTTATTTTTGATTTCCTCTGCCGAGAGCTATGCACGCAACGTGAGCTTTATTTATAACCAAATTGCACGGTCCCATGATCCTTCGACAGATGCCCTGGACTCTCTGAAGCATCCGAGTCCCCTGCCACTACAGGAGCGTATTCACAGAAGACTCCCAAGCATCAACGGAGCAGGGAGACCGGAGAGCCGCCATATATAACCCGTCACTGCCCAATTGTAACCGTTCCCATCTCTCAATGGACCTGAATTGTCGTCGACAAGTTGCTGCATCCTGGCTTCTCAATTTTGGCAACTTTCTCCTTGACCTCCTATCTTCCACAGTAGTGCTGGCCAAAATATGATATGAAAAATTCCGTATCATATTCATATTCCTATCATATTCACCTCTGACAGCCCATATCATATCTGTAGCATATCATATTCATATTTCTGAGAGTGAATATGAATATGATATGAATATATTAATATATTCTCCAACCGGGATCAGCCGATGAACTCAAAAATAAAAGGAATGGGCGCCCATAAAGCAGTCCATGGGAAAAACAGTGCAAATGAGGAAGACACAAACAGGTGCAATCTGATACGAAGCATCTGCTTAATATACGAAGTACTCCGGAACTGATTCTCATGGGCCCTTTTATATCACACCGAAAAAGTGGGAAAACGGGATTGATGTCTCATGGGAGCCGAAAAGAACCGATTTTGCCACTGACATCTCGATAGTTTCAGAGGTCCCCGCTCTTTCAATAGTCAGGGTCCCGCGCGCGCGAGTTGTCGTGAGTTACGTTCATTGTTGCTAACAAGAAATAAATACGACCCTGAACAGGGGCAAAGTAACTCCATTTGGATTTGGAATGAACTGGTGAAATTTTGATCTCTGAGGGTTAACACTGCGGTCCCGGCCAATTCTACCCATTTGAAAATATCTCTCTATGACAATTGCAGATTTCACCTGGAAAGAAAGAAGGTCCACGGCTGGATTCACGGCTTATAATTGTCAATAACTATTGGATTCAGGGTATCACCGCAGGGGGATGCGTTGCTCCGAAAGGTTAATGCAACTTTATTTATGGTCTTTAGTAAATCTCGTGGTCCTTGGCTAAGTACTTAATGGCGAGGGCGACGACTCCCTGACACTTCGGTCGACGTCTTCCAATGTCTCTCTCCTCTCTTGACACCGTCACCGGGTGAGTCTTGTCTACGCTCTTTAGCTTGCAAGTTAATCTGGCTAGCAGGTGCCTTCTCATTGGAACCTGGGTTAGCTCGGTAAGCCCCGGATTTCTTTTGTGCACTCTGAAGCAACCTGAATTTTCCCGTCAGCTTCTGTACATGTTCGAAATCACTCAGAGTTGGTACTACTTTCGAAACTTTGAACAAGATGATTGGAAGTTCAAGGTATGTCCTTCTCACTTGCGGCCTCCTTTTCTCCGGACCTAGTTTTTTTAAAATTTTTTGCAGACGCTGGTAACGGTCGCCTTGCTTGTTGACACCGTATCCATCGTCGGTGACTATATCGGCGTTTACCTCGTGAGTGCCCGCTTTGAAGTTGGGAAAATCGGGGTTGTATGACAATAATAACTATGTAGTACACCATTACACATGCAGGCGATGCAGAGTATGTCTACAGCTCACATTGGGTACGTCAATTTTGGGTGTATTCTGTATGGGCCAACTGAAAAGCCCAGCCCATCCCATATTTGTATGGTTTCTCTACCAGCGTGCTTGGTGTTTTGGTTCAAGCCTTCCTTGTCTTCCGATATTGGCGTTTGTACGTGCTTCATCGCCCTTGTCCTCCCATTTCTTTCCAGAGTTTGCTCAATTCCGGCAAATTCCAGTACTAAAAAAAAACTTATCGCTTTTTTCTTGTCTTTTGCAATAATCATCTCGGTGTGCAAATCGTTGTTTCTGCCCGTCGCTTGAGCCCACAGTACCTCCTGTGCAGTTCGGCAGCCTATTTGCATGTGATACGATGCTGACGCTGTACACGTCCTTGGCGGACCGCCCGAAGTTCAAGGCCCCCATAGCGTGCGTCCCATGCCGTGACCTCTCCATCCTGTGGCATTTACTCATTTATTTGTGCTCACCGCGTATTTTGTGCAATTTTAATTCGCTTAGGCTTTGGTTAGTGACTGAGCTCGCTGTGGACGCCGGCATTGCGTCAGCGCTACTCTGGGAGTTTAGAAAGGCCAGAGGGATTCTAATAGAGTCACAGAGGTGCACAATATGGCAATTCATTTACCTACATGGCTCACGTATTAGCAGAGTGCTAGACAGACTCATCGCGGTAACAATCCAGAGCGGGGCTGCAGCTGCGACGCTTGCCGGGGCTACCCTAATCGCGTGAGTCGCACAGCCTGCTCTAAGTCGTTGTTCAAATTTACGGGACTGGTAACCCAGGTATTACATAAAACCGGAGAGCAATGGTCCGTTTTTAGAGTTGGATTAGCAGTGTATCTTAGATTCATCTGCCTTTGGCAGTTGCCGTGGGTGTGTCGTACCCCCTCAGACGCATCTACGTCATCACTTTGGTTAGCTTTTGCTTTCCCGTAACCAGTCGGTTTGAGACATTGTTGACCATCTCTCAGCTTTTGAATCTCAATATCCGGAAGTCTGCAAAGTCTTCCTCGACGATAACCACGTCTTCGGGTCCTGGGACGACCGGCGGCGAGCGAGAGCGGCCGACATTAACCTGCTGGGCCACCGACGACTCATACGGTATTCGTGCGTCGCTTCATATCGTTTCAGTCTATCTGAGTTTCCAAACTCCGAATAATAGATGTTCACCGCACCATTCCCCCCTCCGCCAAGTTGTATAACTTCTGTGACTGTCCAAAAATGTATACTAATTTAATTTCTCCAGGTCAGCGTTGAACCTGGATCCCTAGCAGGATCAGCCTCCGGTGACATTCCAAAGCGTAAAGAGCAGTTGTGTATGTAACTATGTATATACCGTTGACATTTGGACACAGATTTTTCGACGCGCCGCTATCAGTATCTCACAAAAATTCCAGAATAATCACTTTGGGTATAAATTCAAATCCACTGATGGCTAAACACCCCGCTCGTCGTGAACCTAGCTATATGTGCGGTTCATTTGGGTACCCCGGTGCGAGCCATATATGTAGACAACTGGGGCTACGGCTACGTGATCTCTTCGGCATACTTGAATTGTACACGGTCACGCGGAAAGTTTCCATAATCCAGAATTAAGCACGTCATATGTCATTGTTTCCAACCACCACCACCACCACCACCACCACCACCACCACCACTTCTCATGGTATGCACCTGTTGACAGAGGTTCCATTGGGACTCTCCCACCAAAACAGAGTCATTGGTGCAGTCCAGGCTGGGAAATTCATCCCAAAAGCTGCTGCCCTCGTTGACATGCCCAACACAACTGCATATGACCTCGTGTAGTAGGTAGCAGTGGAATAGCAATTGTTCTTACCTCTCAATTGTGTCCCCATTTCTCTTCTTGTTCCTTTTTCTCTCTCCAATTAGATATCTTGTGCCTGTATAGGTTCATAAGAAAAGTGGAGGCTGGTACACACCTTCATCTCAACAACTTTAAAGAATCCCACTACAGCAAGAACCTGAGTTCAGTCTCGAGAAATTTGTGCGAGCCCAGAAACCACTCAAGAACGCGTTGTGCGTATAGTATGAGATATTGTGGTCGTGTACGACGTGTTATGTTGCTCAGTTTGTTTGATCCGGGGTTGAAACTCCGTTGACAATATCAGTGATGGCCGGGCTCAGCCGCAGGCTTCCAATTAGACATTTCGAGGAAGATGGCACCGGAAAGTCATGACTATTGGAAACAAAAACGGCTCACACACGCCTAAGACGCATCGTGGAGCCGGTATTATAGGGTGGAAGGCTATTCTGACGTTTTTGAGCGTCGCCACCGTCGCGTAGTTCTCACCCGGCCCATGTACTTCTTTGACCTGTCTGTAGGCAGATTCACATTGTTCCTCAGCCCATTGGCTCCTCTGGGGTCTAGTCCCTTGAGGACAGCCCAGAGGGTTGTCTGTGGGAGACAGTCGAGCATGTGTGGGGCAGAATAGATGCCAAGAGCAAGTTGAAAGACGTAGGTGTTATCACGTCACCGAGATTTTCTTGCATCCAGGTCAAATATCAAAACCGGCCAAAAAAGTGATGGCACCGTGTGAAACAACAAGTGCATGGAAAAATCCCAAAATATTTGTGGGTACTATTCAAGGTCCATACATTATGGGAGCCCACTTTGAATCTTTCAATTCACCCCAATAGCACTAAAATATGGGAGCAACTTTTCTTTTTTTGCATCCGGGTTTTGGCTCTGTACATAAGATCGATCGCCCAAGAACCAAATTTTTGAAACCGCGACAAACAGGATTCCGCTTTCGTCTCTCCCTCTCGTTTATGGGAACAATAGAGCTCTGCTATGTTTCTCAAATGATCTCAGCGAACCCACAATATGTACCTCGTGTGTTCACATGAATCACATCTTCTCATGAGCTTTGCTCACAGAGTCACGGTTAGCAGATATTGCGCTCGTTCTCAGGCTTCCATGATCATCTCAACATCAAAAAGTTCTCCTCCCGCTGTCGAAAAACCATGATAATGGTGAATTCGGTGCTGTGAATATACATGTAACTTTCTCCCACTCAGCACCCAGCCCCTTCATGGACTCCGCATCGGTGAATCTCAACACCATCCTCGGTGCACCTAGACTAGTGTTGCCGGAGTTCGGTTCAGAACCGATCCCGAACTTGAACCGAACCCGAACCGCACCTGAATTCAGGTTCGGAGGCATCAGCGAAGCCGAACCGAACCCCGGGTGCGGTTCGAGGTTCGAAGATTTTGTTTTTTTGCGAACCTGTTCTAACCGGTGTGAACCTGGAAAATTTCCGAAGGGATTTTCAGCGAATCTTTTCCGCTAAAAGACACTTGAAACTGTGATGACTCTGCGGTGAGTCACAGCAATGATAGTCGTGTGTATTCAGGTGCGTATTCAGATGTAAATACAAGGGTAAAAGTGTGACATAAACTGATACAAGCTGGTACAGTTACCTTAATTTTGCTACTGCCACCCAGAACTTCATGCAATCTGGTAAGGATAAACACTTGTAAGCCATAATTTGGTTATGAGATGATGCAAAAACTTTCGATCCATACCTCAGAAACTGAAATGTCTCTCTCTCGCATATCTAGGTGTGTGGTATTCCACCAGAAGAGCATCGAAATCGAGGGAGGAGACTCTCATATCAATATTTCAATCTACCTGCGGGTGGGTGGGATGTACCAGACCCTACATTAATTTTGTTTAGAATTTTTCAGGGATTACAGGTTCGTTCAGGTTCGAACCCGTCCCGAACCTGAACCGAATCCATTCGAACCGAACCCATCTTGAGGTTCGGGACTCAGAGAATTTTGGTCTGAACCGAACCTAACCGAACCCCGGCAACACTAACCTAGACTGCCACAAGTTCCGCCCCAGTCCGTGTGCATCAAATAATGATGTGCCTTTCATCCTCCATTCCGCACTTGCCGTCGCAGAGTGATTCTCTCGCGTACAGACTTACAGTAGCTGATAGAGCCGCCGCCGCCGCGGTGGCTGGCGCATCAGGTGTACTCGTCCACGTCGATCTCCAGCTATGCGAGCTATAATGCGTATCATTCCAATTCGTATGCGAGTGGTGTGTATTGTCTTCTTTTTTATCGCTTTTTGTTGAACTATTCACTTATTCAACTACTAGTACGCACGCCACCAATTACTTCAGACATGATGCACTGACTTTGCTTTCAGAATAGCGGCGAATTCGAAACGTCACCGAGCACCGCCGCCGCTGTATGAAATAATTCAGGCGACGCCGGTACGTACATTCCGTGCGCCTTATTTCATTTGCGAGGTGTCACTAGTCGAGTCGCACTCGTACTCTTTTGGTATATACTCACCCAAATCCAAGCCCAAGCCGGAACAAATCCATTGGCGCAGGCGCAGGCCCGTTTTGCAAGCCGAAAATGTAACTCTCAGACGGCGAGTTCACCTTCCTATTAATATTATTCTATTTTAGCGTAGGACTCTACGGTTTTGTCTTCTTGAACACCGCCGACCCAAGCTTCATGTCTTATGTGGCGCAAACCCGCAGGGTGAAGCCCAGGGCTGGTCGATAGGGGTACACTGACCCTGAACAAATTAACCGTTCTTTAAGATTTTGCTCATTTGGCGGTGCTCATCAGGTTGCACATGCTTGCAGTTGCCCCATCGAGGTTCATCCCATCATGTCTTCCTCTCCTCTCATCCTCCATCTCGATCCCGTGTGTCTTTCTGTCTTCATCCCCATCTAATCTACCTATCCCCCTCTCTCCCACTTTGTTCTTCATCAATACCAGCTGACCCTCGTGCAGTCGGAACCAGAACTATCTGCCTTGGAGCAACTAGGAAAGTGATTCAAAAGTTTTCCTGGGGAACTCCGTCTAGCTGAACAGCTGACCTAGGCGAAGCTTTTAATCGACAAGATAGAGTTGTTCGCAGTTGCTGCTGCCTACGGCGCAGCCTGAAGATATCCTTATCAGCCGGCCTGCCAGGTAGCGTAGTCCTGCCGAGGATTCTCGAGGTATAAAAAGGCCGCATTGCTATTCGTTCGGACTGTCAATCTTTCGCATATTTCCCTTTCTCTCAAATCACGGGAAAACCAGAATTCTTTTAAGATCAGATCAGCCCTAATTTCTAGTTCTGTTTTTGTCTGCTGCTGGGGAACGTCTGCTACGCCGGGTCAAATTCGAACTGCTCTGTTAATCCTAGGTATCGCCGCGATAATTTCTGTCTTTACCTGTGCCGCGACTGTGTTCAGCGTACAGCTGCCAATGTCTTTCCTTCCCCTCTCAATTCGATTTCTCTCACAGGAAATGGGGCATCAATTAGACTTCCAGAACATCGTGAGTCATCCTTTGGTTCGTCAGATACTGCTTTCTTGCCAGCTTCAGATTTAATGTCCTCTGTGTTTGTTGGTTCAACTCTGCTTAGAGATCTACTAAACCAATGAAAGCTTGCGCTGGGTTCCTCCCATTTTCAACCCAAAGCTCCCCTGCAATTGATGGGCTGCTGGACTTGCAATGCAGCATACCTGTAAGTACTTGATTATGCCGACAGCGGGTTGGCTGTTTGCATCCAATAATTTCTCCGCATCTGACGATACACGCTTAAGCCAGAAGAATTTATTTCCGTACTATTGCAGTAATCATGTCGAAGCCTTCGTCATTTAATGAAAGACTATGTTAATCAAATCACACTTGCTGGCCCTTATTCAGGTGCAAATTCATTTTGTGTATATCATTACCTATGATAATACCGGAGCGAAGCGGAGATCCTGTCTTGTCTTATGTGCTGTTTCTTCTCTTCTGACATCTATCTAGGGCTTGACACTGTCCCGTAAAATTACGGGACGATGGGCCGTAAAAATGGTTACGCACCCGTACCGTTCGCCAACATTTCGGCAGAAATTACGCCCGTTTTGAGACAGGGTTTTACGGGCTCAGTTCAGCGCCTCACTGGACTGCTTGTGTTAATCTTGGCAAGATAATCAATTTCAAGCTTGAAGGAATATCCTTCCAATGGCCAGACTGTCCAGGGAACTCAACATACCCTCGTAACAGACGGTCACGGTACGGGTACGGGTACGGATCAAAATTACCCCTCCCGTCTCAACCGATTTTCTTTACGGTTACGGGCGTATTACGGACGATTTCATACCCTACATCCATCCTGGCTAGGGTCATATTGTTCAACTAGGATATTAGAATCGCCTTGAGGCGTTGCACCCGTTTAGAACCGGGGACCGAATAGCTCGGGAAATTCCCGAAATTGGCACGGAATGTTCTAAATTTGGGCGGGCAGATCTGATTGGAGTTCGTCTGGTCCGGGACGGAGTCACCTCCGTTATTCTTCGCACTTGAAACCTTTGAGATAGGTGACACGGGGAGCCTCCCTCTTTCTCCATAGGCCATGTCGAAATACCTTCTCTAGTACGTATCAACATCTCACCATACTTTTGCATTCTCATGCCTGACCGATTGACTCCAGCACCGCGCCTACAGTTAGCAGCCAAGTCGATCCCATCTGCTACCTCTGATTTCGATGAGCACAGCTCGCTGGTACGCAAGCCAACTGGGCTTTGCTGGCGACGCTGTCTATCCAGGTTTGTGCGTAGCAGAATTATTAGAAAAAAACTTATCCTAGTTTATCCTGATCGAAATGCCATTTGTCCAGATACTTTTTTACATCCGCTTCCCAAATGACCGACGTTGGATAAAGATGCTCGGTGAGTCCCTCTTCCCATGTTATTTCTTTTTGCGCCAGCCAAATATTTCCCCCTCTTTCGACAGTGTACACGGTCTTTCTTCTCGAGTTCGCCAAACCTGAGCCATTACCTGTATTGCATCCTAGCTCTTGGATGGGGTAACACAACCGTCTTGGAGATATTTCCGTGGTCGGCCGTCGTGACGCCCGTATTCATAATTTTGGACCCAAGATGAGTAGCTAGATCGTCGGCAATTTGTCTTTTACCTCGGGTTTAAATTTTACTTCATCAGAAACAAGTAAGAATTGGGCAAACGGCGCCCTTTTTTCGGCGGTGGTCAGATGTCCGAGTTCTAGGTAACACACCAAATTCTGATTGCCGGCCTCGAATCTGACTACCTTGTGGTCGTGGCACATCCAAACTTCATAGGGCGGAGCACCTCAATGGGGAATATAGTATACATGAAGGGGAGGTCAAAGCAACCGTGGAGTGGTCGACAGGCACAATGAAATTTCTTGCCATCATTTTTCTTAGGAGATCAATTTGGCAGGCATGACGTGATCTTTCGGTCCATTCTGAAGGCTACAAGACAGCTATGCCTCTGAATTTTTACATGGGTGCTCTCGTGATGTTAAGGTATTATGTTGATGCATTCATGAAGTAATATGACTCTAAGGAGATGGCACCAAGGCTTAAAATACACAAAATGAGCGAAAATCACAAAAAACGTCAACTTTTTGTAGTGATATGTATTCCAAGGAGATGAGATTGTAAGGGTTTTCAATCTTATATCTTTGGAGCGCCTCATAAAGTGTAATATAAGCCAAAAAAACTCAGGAAATGGACCAGTATTGGACGAGAAATATTTGTTTGTCCGAGTTCCGGGTTTTTCCGGGATGGTGGGGGGGGAATAGTAACAGTTCCAAAAGCGAACTGATTTGTCAATGTTAGTTGGAGACTTGGAGTCGAAAGGTTAGCTGGATTGACGGATGTCCTGGAATAAATCCTGTACGAATTTGGAGAAGTCTTCGAGGCCTTCTTTGGAGACGATGTACCTGAAGTCGTCCAGGCACTCGTACTACGCAGGCGGAACCAAGCCCTTGAAATCATGAATCACCCTGAAATACACTCAAAGGCGTCAGAGAATGGAAAAGAAAAGGAAGGATAGTACTTACTCCTTCGAAGCGGTAACAAGCCTTGACAAAGTACGTGGCGCCGGAGTGTTGTTCGGGCTACCGCTGTACTCTTGTCTGTGAGTCTTCATAATGAAGCGTGCAGCACGGAGAACTTGAGCAGCCTCCCATGTCCGCGTTTCACGGGCAAATTAACGGACCCCCTTCATGCCGAGAAGTTTCCGGTAATGCTTTTTTTCAATTTCTTGGAGCTCATCAACCGTATCGCAGTAAGACCTGTCACACTCCAGATCATCAGAACCGAATGGTGAACATACCGCGCTGAAGAGCTTTGGAAAAGAAAGCCAATTCCCACTCGTTCATTTCATCGGCAACCCGCTTGAAGGTGGTGACATCGTCAACGCAAGAACGCCAGGGTCATCGAGAAGTTTGATTAATCATTAGAAAGGGGACGGTGATGGTGAGCACACCGCCATCCTCAGTCGTGGCGATAACAGCGGATGTAACGCTTGTTGGGGGGATTCTTCTTGTCCTCGAGAAAGAGCTGGAACGGGCCAGCGGTGTGGAAGAGCGAGTGAATATCAAAGTCAAAACAAAATAAGGAGGACGTACCGGCAGCCCCGAGCCCCTCGCGATATTTACGGGATACCGGTACCTCACACCGCTATCAGTATCGAGCCCCACTCCGACCTGCCCAAGCTCTCTTCACACGTTATGACGTGAGCCACGGAGATGTGGCGCGTCACCCAGGCCTGCCGCCACATTGGCAGCCGCTAGACCAGGGTTTGGTCTTTTTTTATACACCATGGATACGACCTGCAGGGTCCGGAATGTCATCGGAGTTTTCCCTCTTACGTACGTCCCACCATGTCCATTTATACTTCAACTTGGGCGAATCGTAAAGATTCTCATTCAGTTCCGGCACTCATTTTTTCCGTTTCTTTGCGTTGACCTCTCCGCACTGAAGCATTTTATCTGTTCGCGTTCATCCTGGGTATGGGGGAGTTCGATCAAACTATTGGTTCGTCCTACATCACTTGCTTCATTTCACGACTAAGGTCTTCACCTGTACTTTCTAGGGTTTACCCTCATAGGAGTGACTGGTAAGTTTCTGGATCTTTTCTCCCTGCTGAAAAGCTCTTAGTGTTTAATTTTTTTCAAGTCAACACATACCTTACGGGGGTGATCATGCCCCAGTTTTTCACATATTGGAATTCAAGTGCGTAATCTTGAGGATTTGTACCCAAAAATCTCGGACGACAGACTTGGAACTGGTCTAGGGTACCAAGATCCATGGTGGATCAAGTAAATAATAATCTTTCCCAGCCGTTCTCAATCGATTGATCAATTTCCAGAACATTGGTGGCCTTTCTGTTTATAGTCAACATCACCCAGGCCGCTGCTGTCGTGTACATGTCATGGTAAGTCTACACGACGTCGCCAACTTCATTGTTTATTCTTATTCTTATTCCATATAGGTTCTACTGTGTTATGTTCGTAAGACATTTGAGAACGATGGTGGCAGATTCATTTATTTGTATAGGAACTTTGCAAATCCACGTGTGGTTGCCAGTAAGAACTCTTTACCGCAGGAGGAAGTCGATCTAAATCCGTTCATTCAGTCGATCTATGGCCGTATCCCTTCACATATCTCAGTAAGACAAGGCCGGTTTGAATTTGATTCATCATACTCAACGTCTTACAGCAACGGCCGTCCTTGCAATTATAAATCAGACGTTCCAATCGTGGAGGATATATTTGTTTACCGGAAGCAGAATTCGCGTCGGGTTCTTGGTAGTGACTTCTCTGGTGGCCTGTGGAATTGGCGTTGCCGTTGGAATTGAGGCGTGGATCTTTTCTGAGTGCGTATCTTCCTAGCGGCACGACAGTTGCCGGGACAAATGTCATTGTAACACCGCAGACTAGCCAAGATCGCCGTGCTCCAGCCAATCGTCGAGGTCCACCTTACTCTTCAGTGTGCTGTCGACGTGATCCTTGCCGGTGAGCTATACTTGTCACATGCTACCTCCAATTCACGTAACTAATTTTTTAAGCTGTACTCACCGTAGTCTATTCAAATTCGAAAACGACCTTACCAAGGACGGATAAGGTCTTAAATCGTTTGATTCGTACCGCGGTGCAATCAGGTTTCTTCACTGGTGGGTAGCCTGGCTCTCCCAATGAACGATATGATGGACTCAGCGCACCCGGAATTTCAGCCGTCTTTGCGCTAGGGATCCTCTTTTCCTTCCGCTTCGCGCCTGACACGTACATGTTTGCTCTGTTTACCTTCCCAATCGGGCGAATTTACACACATGTCAGTTTATCTATCCCCAATGAACACTGAACGCTAATACCCCTCCGTGTCCCAGACAATGATGGATCATTTCATAAGTCGTGAACCGCTTCGCGACAATCTCTCGAACAGTGGAAATATCCTCACTGTCCCGAATTTTTCTCCGGGTGAGGAATCTAGCGGCGCGGCGAATGGGACTGTAATCTTGCTGCGGAATGTCTCCACTAGGACCAATACAACCAAGACCAACGAGACGGTCTGATGCAACCCTCTTATGACTCTTATGTATGCTGGAACCATGATGTGCATGTAACTAGTGAGTTTTGTTTTATTTCTACTCTCCGACACACATACTATTTTCACTTGAATTTCCCTTGGCTTCGACCGCCGCGATCATTCGCTAGGATATACATTCATTTAACTTGTTTCCTTCCGATCTTACCTAATATCTATTCCCGTGAATTCCGTAGTATATAATCCATTAGTGTCCGTAGTCCCCGTGGCCAATATTACTATCATGCCACTCACCTCGTTGGAAGAAACTGATCACGCCAGCACCTCGAGAACTCCCGTGTTCCGGAACTAGCTTGCCGACCCCTGAGCCCCCAGCTCTCCGTCACAGTGCACCGTCTGCGAAGGAGAAAGCCGTCTGTAAAATCTGTTGTCAAACACAAGCCAAAAACGAAGTAAACGGCGGCAAATTTTGCGGAGAGAATCCAGATTCCAAAAGCACGCTTTGAGCCACCAATTCAGAGGTCATGAGAATTGAGCTCTGCGATGCGGTCTTTTGCGGCTGCTCTCCATGGCGTTCTACTGATAGGGATGCTTGGATGCTCCGTCTCCGTCCATTATGATAGTAGCGAGCGCCCATTGTGCTGCTTTTCAGACTGTCACCAACCTTCAGACAAAGCGACGTCGAAGCCACATTGAAGTTGGGCGAAAGTGTGGCGGCGTGGGATTCGGCAGTTACCGGATCAACTGGAACACACCGGGCTGTCACCTTGCTCCTTCCGCATCCAGCACAGCCGTACAAATGCCTGTTGCTGAATGCAGTCTCAATCGTCTTGCCGAATGAGAAGACTGACAATCGCGCGCTCTCATTGCGGCTGCATGGCAGCACTTGTCGTGGTTGGACGACAGATACAAATTTGTTCGTCTCCGTGTTTTCAGAAGGTCGGAAGAATGATCGTTTATTAGCTTTCAACCCTATGAACTAGATTCTACTCCCAGCGGCAAACCTGACGTCTCCTTCATCCCAAGTGGCGTCGGACGGCTGACTCCCCTGCACTTGGCATCACGATATTTCGGAGCACCGTTTCATGGCTCTCTTTCGTGGTCAATGACCGATGGTCCCTCTGCATCCTGGTTGACACGACCAGGGGTTCTCATCACCCAGTTCTTCATTATCCTCTCTGCTGTGCATATGCTTACAGACTGCCAGCTTCAGGAGGCATCAGTAGAAAATGCTCAGTATTCGGTTGGAGCAGATTAGTCATCTACCTGGTATCTACACTGAATGTGCATCGGCCTGGCGTACACGACTCGCCCGCATGCGGTTGCACGATGTCGTCGATGCTGAACCCATGTGAAGACGCTCGAACGCACGCCGGAGTCATGATGGATTTTGATTCGATCGTGTACAGCATAGCAACGCGCACACGATGTTTCAGCCGAGCGAGATATAGGCGGGAAGCTGAGGGCCTTCACACACCTCCCTCCGTCTCCGGCATGGGACCCCTCCTCACCATCGGACTCATCGTGGCTCTTGTGCTTCAGGCTCAGGTCGTTATCGGCGCAACGCCTACGCCGACTATCATCCTCGACAACGGAGCCTTCACCGGAGTGGCAACAACGCCAGATACGCAAAGCTTTCTAGGCATTCCATCTGCTCAACCACCGTGCGCTCTTTTTTTTTCATTTCACTCCCACATCAGACTTATCAATTATCGCAGAGTCGGTCCGATTCCGTCTACCCACAAAAGTCGCGCCATACAGTGGCGCGTACAATGTCACAGCCATGGGGCCCGCTTGCCCGCAGCAGACCGCTGTAGTACCCATTCTCACAGGTGTGGTGCAAAAAATTGTAGGCGACCTGTTCGAGGACTGGTACTCGAATAAATACCCCTCTGCAGAGGATTATGAGTTGAGAAACAATTTTGCTAGGTGTGCCGCTGATTAAATTGTGCCAGGTTTGACCCTCAATATTATTAAGCCTGCGAATGCGACCGCAGATTCGAAGCTTCCTGTCGTTCTAGTAAGTGTCCCAATATATCTCTGGAGATGCATTGCTTATGTTCATGTTTCTCAGTGGTTATTCGCCGGCGGATTCGAGTTCGGAACACCAGCAAGGTACGCGGTCTACCTCTCAGATATCACTACATAGTCCTCATGGTTCGGATAGATACAATGGCGTCCCAATCGTTCAGCGGTCAATCGCCATGGATCAGCCCATAATCTATGTTTCGATAAACTACCGCGTCTCCGGTACGTAAATTTAGTGCCTATCCCTACCCAGCTGATGACGATAACCACTCACAGCGTTCGGATTCTTGGGTGGCAAACAAGTGCGCAAGGCGGGTGTTGGAAATCTAGGACTCCACGACCGTGCGTATTCATTAAACTTAACCTTCGATGATGGCTCAGTTCTCTGGGTAGAGCGAGAAGCTTTGCGCTGGGTACAGAAGTAAATCCCCGCGTTCGGCGACGACCCCACGAAAGTCACCATGTGCGAGACCATTATTTTCGTTGTCTCTCAGTTGGACAGGATCTGATCTGTACTCAGTTGGGGTGAATCTGCGGGCGCTATCTCCGTCTCGTTGCAGATGCTCGCAAATGGCGGAGACACCGAGGGCCTCTTCCGCGCGGGGTACATGCAGTCCGGATCGCCTGTGCCCGTCGGCCCCTTTGAAAACGGGCAGAAGTGTAAGTCCGCTTTTCTTTTCAAGTTCATATACATTCCTTCATAATCTGAATGGTTGATTTTCTTTTTACTTTTCCTGCGTGTAGACTACGACGACCTCGTTGCGCAGACGGGGTGTTCCGGGGCAGCCGACACGCTCGCGTGTCTACGGACCGTGCCATACGGGAAGCTCAAGGCCGCACAGGACGCATCGCCGTTCTTTCTTTCGTATCAGGTACAGACCTTCCCCCTTCAATCCTTCATCCGTGCATGGTCGATCGCTTGATAATGATTCTGTTTCATGCAGTCTTTGGTTCTCGCCTGGCTTCCCCGCGAGGACGGGATATTCCTCACGGACCAACCGCAACGGCTCGTTCAGCAGGGTAAGGTCGCGAACGTTCCCTTCATCGTTGGTACGCATACCGCCGTATTCGTTCTTTCGCTCTGGCCGTACCGCTCGACTGACGGATGGCGATTCATTCAGGCAACTGTGACGACGAAGGAACGCTTTTCTCACTGTCGACGCTGAACATTACGTCAGTCCCTCTCAACACTCACTCTCACCACGTCTCATTGACGTCTATTACTAAAACTCACAGCACCGATGCAGAATTCTCAGACTAAATCGCCAGCGTCTGGGCACCGAGCGCGGGTCAGGACACCGTGGCCGCCTTGGCTACAGCGTATCCCAGCGAGCTCGCGCAGGGCTCGCCGTTCGGGACAGGTATCCTGCAGGCGCTCACACCGCAGTTTAAGCGACTCGCGGCATTCCAGGGCGACGCGGTGTTCCACGCGCCGCGGCGGTTCTTCCAGCAGGCAAGGAGTGGGAAGCAAGATCAGTGGGCGTACCGTGCGTTATTTCTGCAGTCCATGCATTTATACAGTGTATGTATCTCTGACGACCAACAACACCAGTGAACAAGCGATACAAGTCCGTTCCGTTCCTCGGTTCGGTAAGTCGTCTCACATCTCGCGTTCCACGTGTAGCCCCTGACCGCCCTTGCAATTAGTTCCACACCACCGACGTCTTCAACGTCTACCAACAAGGAGAGCTCACCGACTATCTCATCAACTTCGTCACCACCCTCGACCCGAATGGGCCCACTGTCCCGTCCTGGCCCAAGTACACGACCGAGAGCCCGAATCTGATGACGTTCGAGGATGGGTTGCTGCAGGTGGGGGCGACGAAGGGGAAGACGGAGGTGACGCAGGATACGTTTAGAGTAGAGGCGATGAAGGTGTTGACGGATGTGTCGCTCGAGTTCCCCATATGAGTGGGGCGGGATGGGCATGGGCATGGGCATGGGCATTTGATTTAGAGAGACCATCTGGCATAATGTAGATTAGCGTCAATAGGCTACGTGGTATGGGGCCATAGCGTAGTTGGTGGCTTTGCCCGCGAATGGATCAAATTCAAAATCAACCGATTTAAACTTTACTTCGTGATGAGTGGACGACAATTCTGCGGCCGCAAAGAGATACCTCAACAGTGCCTCAAGCACTGCAATTCTTCTCTGGGCATCCACGAACACGATATTGACTGAGCAGCACCCTCAAATTTGAAGTATGCCTGGACAAGATCAGCAAAAAACGTTGGACGCCTTGCGGCTGCGTGCTGCCACGCATGAAGTCAGTTTCATAGACTAAAATTTCGAAAGTTCAAGTTTAAACCCCACATTCTTCCAAACTTTCAGCATCGATTTGTCACCGAACCTCAGAACCACAAATAGGTTAACTTTTTTCGGGTCAGAGTCCCATACTGGTATTAAATAGTGCGTAGCGGGATTTCCTCCTGAGAAAACTTCCTGGCAAGACCTGGTTCACAACCAGCAAAAATAGATGACTAGGCTCGTGACCAGCCTGCCTACAAATGGCAAAAAATACAGGGCAAGCACTTTGCCTTAGGGAGGAATATACCCGGAACTGGAAAGTTCGCTGGCGGCCACCAATGGCCACTGGTGTACTCTGGTGGACACTGGTGGACATCAAGAGACACTGATGCCCAAGATGAGATACTGGTTTGTGCCAATCTCCATTGGGTTGCGCCGGTTTCATAAGCGTCCATCTTAACCCACGAGATTCCGTCAATGTACTATAAGACATTCCATTCATTTTATTAATTCTCAGACCAGCAGGTGCTGTATAATTTGGAGCATCCTTTTCGGCAAATATAGATGGGTTGAAAATTTGGAACCACATTTCCCCCGGGTTGAATGTGATCCAGCAACAACAGTTTCTGCTAAAGAAGATGTGAAATATTCGGCAGGTTTAGAGGAGTGCTCGGGTACATAAATGTAGTATTGTATTTTGCAAAAAGTCGAGATCATGGTCGCCTAGGAATGACTTGAGACCTCGGGGAAATGAGCCCTAAATTCTTAAAGACTTGGACAGCAAAGGGTACAATGTGATTGGTATCAAGGCAATTGAAAATGCAAAAGCTGTAGAAATATTATTTCAAATCGGTGATGAGTATTGACTTTTTACTCGAAGGAAACACTGTCAGTTGAGCGGTAACTGATGAAAATGAGACATCTTCGCTATCCCAGCAGAATGGCCACCGGATTCCACTGGCTTCCGGTGGAGTCCAGTGGTGTTTGTTCTCGGCCAAAATCCCACTGGAATCCACTGAAATTCAACGGACCCCATTGGAAGTTTATTGGTGGCCATTGGTCGCCGATGCCGAACAGTGTCGATCACTGCCGTTTCCAGTGCCGCGTGTATTAGCTGGTACAATTCGGGACACGCCAGCTGGCTGAGCCCGGAGTTTGAAATTTTGAGTGATGCCGACCATCTAGAACATCAAACCTACTAGTTCGGCATGAGTGACACCAAAAGGGGAGGTGAACCGAGAATAGAATTACCTTGAACCCAATCCGAATCGTTCAAGCTTCAACCACTGAACGAGCAGATCATCACTCCGTCGCTAATCGAAAGACGAAATTCCCAATGAATCTCGTGCATCGACCTGGGCCAAAAAAGCGCGCCATAGCAGAGTCGAGAGATGGCGTCATGCGCCCTGATATATGGAACGACAAAACACAGCTGATGCCCGCCCGATTGATGAGCAAAACTTCAGCGCAAGACGGACAAGGACGAACACTGGCAGCCAAAATTCCCCTAGGGATAAGGCTTGAGCACGAGCGAGAACCAATGGGAAAGCAGAGAAGGACGCACCGTTTAGTAAAAACTAAAACTCAGCTTGAATCGCCAGAACTTGCACAAAGCGATAGGCAAGACCGTCCGAGTTCCGTCCGTCCTTGCCCATTGCAGATAGCGGGGATATATCTCGAAATTCACCATGAAATGCACCGAAGGCCCGGTGATGCTACTAATGCATTGATAGTTCTGGTTCCGAGTTTGCAGAAGCTGGAAACCCCCCTTTGGCCTCCCCCACTCTGACATGCAGTGACCTTTCCCATCACGTGTGTCAGCGCGCGTGTCAGTGTCAGAGTTGGTGAAGGTTCATCACAAATGCTCATCTGACTATCCCAAAATTGAGCGCAGGTGTGACTTGGAAGTACTGTGGACAGCCAAACATGCACAGTTCCCACAGCATCGTACCAAAAGTCTTTGAAGGATAAACTTTGCATCCTTTCATATCTGCGACTCAAAAAAGTAAGTGAAGTTGTAGATATTATCTATCAGTGTCCCGTTGTTGCATAAATCAAATCAGAATACTTTTTCTCGGTTTTGAAAACTTTTTTTCTTCAAATCTCAGATTACCTCTATATTACATTCCAGCATACTAGCTAAGTGTATGATGCCCATCCTCGAAGGAAAAATGCCTCGTCTGAGTGGAACCGGTCCAAAATGCGACTACGGATCATCGGGCCGTCTTGCATAGCCACTACGTCAAACTTCTTCGGGCTTTCCACCACCTCCCAGCGACGCTGTGCCCTTCTCTCGTGGAATCCAGCTGGTTTGAATGCAGGAAATGGACTGCCTGCCTGCCCCCACTCCAAGTGGCTTTGTTTTTGATCCCAGAACTGCCGGAGAGGGAGGAGGACGCGGTGGTCGGGGAAAATGAGGTAGATGATCGGCCGTAGTCTCTTTCACTGACTTCCCACTCGTAACCTCGTTCTGAAGATCGGCCGTGGGGTGTCGAACTGGGGATTAGGAATGCAGCAAACCAGAGGTGGCGGAAGGGGAATTGGAGGACGGTGGAGGGGTGCTGGGTGCCGATGCCGACGTGGATGTGGACGAAGCCGAGGAGCCGTTGGACGTCGAGGTTGGGGCGGTGAATGCGGACCAGTGCATGCGGTGGATGGGTAGCAAGGTGCTTGAGCACGCGGGTTTTCAGGGTGCATTCACGTTTCATCTGTCTCTCTGCTCACGTTCCCTAAAGGTACCTCTGCTGTCGCGCTTGACGTCCTCGCGTCTGTCGCCTCCGAGTACCTCAACGTCGGCCGCACGATACGGTACTTGTGCAACAAGTACTCGCAGACAATGACGCCAGAGGTACGCGTTTCTTCTATTTCATTTTGTCGCATCGACCTGACCTCTTGCCGTTCAGGAAACCATTCTTCACACACTCTTTAAGTCGGGCATCTCCCACGTGCAGGACCTCGAGCGTTACATCTCTGATGACGCTGAGCGCTACAGCGTGCACCTTGGAAAGAAACTCGTGGGCGCATATCGCGAGGTGGTGTGTTTGCATGGGACCTCGCTCTTTCGAACTTTCGTACTCACGAACCCCTTCTTCCATTTACGCCGGCAGACCGCGGTCGATGTCCTCGACGACGAGGGCCTCTTCGAGGAGGAGGGTGAGGCACTTGCTATGTGCGCATCCTTCCATATATTCTGTGCGTACCACAGGCTGACGCATTGATCTCTTTGCAGGGGCGACTTTGCCGACACGCTGGGCGAGAATTACCTCGGGCTACGTGAACTCGGGATTGCAGCGGAGTTTGGCATATTGAGCTTAAGCATTCCGAAGAAGCTGTTAAGGAGAAAAAGGCAAGTGGGAATGTGTGCGTGTTCATTCAACCCCTTCGCCTTGTCTTTCGAATCACTCACCATTCTTCTCTTATTTCTGACAGTCCAACAGCCCCGCCACCTCTACGCATCCCCTCCTGCCGCCTTTTGTTCCTCTCACTGCTGCCAAGGTCGATTCTCAGATCAGTCTTCTCCGACCCTACTATATGGACCGCTTCACACGTATCGCAGCGGCATCGGCCCCCCCCTGCATCCCTACAACCGGTTTACCGACCCTCCCTGGTCCCCCCGGTCCCCCAGGGACGCTGCCCGTCGTCACTCCCATACCCCCGCCACCCCCTCCACTGAAAATGGACGGAAGAAGTCTGTGACTGGAAACGGGAACGGCGCGGCTGCGGGCAAGGCCGATGCCGCGCTGATACCACTGCTACCAGCGCACGTCGGGATGGTTTAGCTCGATTCTCTTGACATCTATTGTGTTGCTAGAGACTTATGTGCGTATCCACAGCCCATGTATTGACACCCGTAACAATCCTACTTCCTCTCCTCTGAGCCCCAAACTTCCGGTAAGAACGTTTTCTGCAGAGAAATACGTTCAATGTTTTTTTTTTTTTTTGGTTGGCTCTTTTGTTCATTTCTGCAATCTCGGTCGATCTTTTTCATCGCATCCGACTTCTCAAAAGGTCGTTTGTGCTTATGTGCGCCTTTGAACCCCATTAAGCACAAGTGGCAAATGGACCTAAAGCTGCGACCAGGTTCGTCAGATCTGTGCCGAATGCATCGTAAAATTATTCTGAAGTGGTGCGTTGGCCGAGAAATTGTGAGCATGATCTGACCGTTTGCGTCATTCATAAGTATGGAAATTATCCATCGCAAAAGAACATCGGACCAAATGTAGTCACTCCTCCATTGGCTCAAAAAAGGAATTTGAGGCAGTGCAGGATTCAGACTCTTGACTTGTAGGTAACACTTTCATGCGCGTTTTCAATACGCCGGGGCCCAGAAACTCAGTCTATATATATTCCCGAAAGATAAGAAAAGACCTCAGCGCATTTGCAGTTCCCCACTCGTTCGATATAAACCACTTTGCATCCAATTATTCACTTCAGCTCCTTGCACCATTTGGAATGCAATATGTACATAGCATGATACACAAAGTACGAATACAGTTCTACTCTTCTGGCCTCAGTAACGCCAATCTGTCCCAAATACATCTTCGAATTGCGGAGCACTCGGGGTCGCCGCGACCCCATGGGCTTCTTGGCCCTCGAATTCGCCGTCAAGATACCGCGGGTGCACCATTCGCGTTCCCTGCACTCGCACCTTGATATGGTGAATATAATTCCTAAAGGCGGGATCCATGAGTGAGTTTTCGGGTGGTTCTGTTTCCCCCCAATGAGTTTGAAAGAAAAGCAGTCAACAATAGAACATTACCGTATTCAATTACCATCTGGAAATGGTTATATGGGGGTAAGACGCGCCTGGAGTGGATGCCGACATGGCTCCTTCTCGACATTCTTCCGGCCCCATACCGCCACCACTTCGTTGTAGTTAGGGCTGTGCGCTGCGCTCGTCGCGACGGTTCTACGGGTTCCGTGTGACGAGTAGCCAGCCCGTTCCGTCGGGGGTTCTGGAAAATTTTTGACGGCACGGTAACGGGACGGTTTTCCTGGCCGAAGGCCGTTGAAATTACGACCATCGACCGTCATGACGGGTGACGGGTTTGCCAATAGTAAGCACACAAATTTCGCGTACCTTGACCACTTTCTGAGGGGTTATAAATTTCATTCTCTTCTGTTAACATTGGAATGACGGTCCTTAATGGTTTGGATCACTCACGAAGGCATTCCCGCCTACCAAGCGCGTCCACGCAATCCAATCTTGAGTATCTGTTTTTCAATCATTTTGTTAAACAAATTTTACCGTGAGATTCGAGTCATTTTCTCAACGGTGGAGTTACTTAGAAGTTCAACAAAAGTGTGGCAATGAAATACGGGAGTGCTCGGTATTGCCTGCGTCGGTGTATTTCAGCCCAACTTGACCGTTAATTTCATGTTTCCCGAAATATATGCTGATAGGATGTATTACTGGTTATTCTCCAGCACAAATAATGATACTTATTCTCTGTGGAGGCGCCAACACCGTTCCGCTGTCCGTGACGGCCGTCCCGTCGCCTGTCCCGTGCCGTAGGGATTTGTCCAGCCTGTAGGACGGGACGGAGACGGGACAGGCTTGCCCGTTGAAGTCCCGTCGAAACGACGGCCGTGTCGTCATGGGCACGGCGAACAGCCCTAGTCGTAGATGAAAAGTCTCTGTGGTGGTCGTGTTGTACCAGACCCAGTGACATTTGTTTTCTTCCTTTTCTTCCCGGTCGAACCCTCCAGCGAGCCATCATCGCACGAGTTCAGATTAATTCGGGGTATTAGTTTGAGACCGACGAATTCCCCCGGTTTCGGTGATGTCCACTACTGGTATGTCCCTCGTTTGATGCACACCCAGCTCCCTGGAGTTACAGTCAGATCCTGCCTTTTATTTGCAGCAGACTGGCCATTTACTGTATTGGAACCAGCTGGATTCCACGAGAAGGCACAGGACTGGGTCGTACACTCGACACCAATGCCAAAGCAAAGAAATGCGCTTTGAAATTGAAGGTTATCGCCGTGCATGCAAACGGGCCAACAATCTTATTTGAAGCAAGATTGAGCCATATTAGAGAGGTTGTGCCCAAGCGGCATGAGCGGCATACCGCTCATGCCGCTTTTTGCGCATTGTGCAAAGCGGCGTGGGGAAATGCCATCCCAGTGCACCGAGAACTGAGATGTAATTATAATTCATGTACTTTGGGGGTGTGCGGAGAATTTGATACTGCTGTGGCTGTGCTGGGGTCATCAAAACGGCTGTCATTCGACGTCATTATCTGTTGCTCCAAGTCTTACGGTCCTGACTCCACAATGCTCGGAAGAAATCATGCCATCAAATTCGGATTTCTCACACTTATGCTACACACAATTCACAAAACACACAAAGTCAGGTATAAAACATCAGTATTGACCAGATCCACAACACAGGTAAGGGTATTTAATCAAGAAAAAAACTGGCATGCCGCTTTGCACAAGTGCCAAAAGCGGCATGCCGCATGGGCACAACCTCTCTATTAAGTGGAAACCACAGAGGTAGCTTAATTTCGCAGCGTGACATGTAAAGGCTACGGCGCAGGCGACGCTGGGAGGTGGTGGAAGGCCCGAAAAAGTTTGACGTAGTGGCTGTGCAAGACGGCCCGATGATCCGTAGTCGCGTTTTGGACCGGTTCCACTCAGAAGAGGCATTTTTCCTTCGAGGATGGGCATCATACACTTAGCTAGTATGCTGGGATGCAATATAGAGGTAATCTGAGATTTGAAGAAAAAAAGTTTTCAAAACCGAGAAAAAGTTTTCTGATTTGATTTATGCAACAACGGGACACTGATAATTATCCAATACATCAATATTTCCGCGATATAATTTTTCTGAGTGTCTTCAATGTCATTTTATTGGCGTTTTTTCGACTGTTTCACCCACTATTTTCGAACCAGGGGGAATCTCAAAATTCTGCTGTGGAATTGTTGATCCTCTTTCTTTTTGCCACCATGCGTTCGCCGAAGGACTCGTGCGGTGCCTTACGTCCAGGTCTCGATATTGCGTCAAAACATCGGCGTATTGCCTCCCGCTTCCATGGGATCTATTGCGGCACTGAGGATAACGCCCGCCGTCGGTCCCGGGAGCGCACTGGGAACTTCTTTTCTTGGGAAAACAACTAACAGAGAACGAAGAAGTGGGATGATTCTTCCTTGTGCCTATCTATAAAATCAGTGAAACAGTACCTGAATGAATTAGCCCTCCCACGACAAACATGGAGGATATACTATTCCATGCGCCGTCATTGCGACGATCTCCTACTTCACGGGAGAATGATCTTAACTGCCAGCTTTCATGCTCTTTCCGCTGATGTGATACAGGGCCTGATACCTCGGGTACTGGTGATGCCCAGGATCGCGCAGTAGAGCTGAAGATCCTCGTGGAGGACAAATCAATGGCAGTCAAGGGGTTTCTGTGCCGTCGGAGCTCCAACTTCATCGTTGTCAATATTCCTCCCTTGCAGCTACACAACAGATATCCGCGCGTTCTTTGCAGTACTCATCAGTTTCTCTCCTGATACTGTTCATCAGCGTGTTTGACAGTTTTTCTTTGAAGACATTCAGGTTGATCCCGCATATGCTACGCCGCCGAGGCCCTTTCCGTCAAGACCATCAGGTATTACGACACTCGGTAGGATACTTGCTCCCTCTCACCTACAGCGAGTTGGAATTCCTATAATTCTACGAAGCAACGCAGCCTGCCGTGATCCGTGGTGCGACCAGCTGACTTTATTATATGCTAGCGGGATCTAATTTGGGTCTCCTTCTCACAGATTCTCACACAGCCTCCCACGACGCGGTCTCCGCACGGACATCCCTACAATCAAGGTCTTTGTGCGAGAATACGCATGTGCGAAGATGAAGGTCCCTCTATGCGCGACGTTATCTCAGCATCGCTGCAAATAGAACATGATGCTGTTCCCTCTACGAGCTATATGACTCCATCCATCTCAGGTTCGTCGACCCGTCTCTGTTCCACCCGCCTCTGTTGCACCACGATCCTTACCTCCTAGCAGATACTGAGTCATGCGATTCTTCTGCTTGTACGTAAATCATGCGGAGGGGAAAGTGTGACTCAATCTTGTCATTTGTATAGCATGTTGTCGCTCCTAGTCCCTCCTTCAAGCTCATTCTTCCTCACTGGACCCGACACTGCGCTCAGCGGGGAATCCATCCAATTTAATTGGACTCGCGAAGCTGGCGATCCAGTATCGTTTGGACTCATGCAGCGGAGTCTGGCTGGGAACGCACCCATTCTAAGTATCAACGGTGTCCCCAACGAGGCTGGGGCAACTACTGGAACTGCATCGGTTGTCTTCCAGACCGCGGGGTACGTCGCATGCAAAATACCTGTTATTCGAAAATTAAACAGACGACCCAGGCAAATAATTCTCTCTGGAGTTGACCAATTATCGTGAGGGCTGGTGTTTACTTTCGTTTTCTCGTCAACCAGCGGAGTATAGATTAGACCCGGCGGCACCACCGAACCAGCTTGCTCCGGGGAAGCAGCTCACGATCGCCGAAAGTGGTTCAAATTTGTATACCCCATCCCAAATTGAACGATGTACGGCTCACCAGACTTCAGGGATACAACCACACAGGTTCCACCAATAGAGCCAACAAGTACTAAACCCGAAAGCACGCCAGACAGCACGCCGACCCTCACTCCCACTATTCCCACTACCACTTCTGCTACTACAAGTCCCGCTCCGTGACTCTCTTTGCGCTTATCATATAAACTTTAATTGACTGACGCGTATTTGGTTAGCGTAACACCCACCTCGTCGAACCAGGTAGCGGACCAACCACCTGTGTCCTTCAGTAGCACCACCTTCGGAGCCGGCCTTGTGAACCCGAAGCCCCAGCAGTCCACCATCAGATCGACGGAGCCCTTCAGTTCACCAGGTGAAAACTCAGCGGACCCCTCGTAAGTCAATTCCGATACGATTTCTCTGCGGAATTGACTTGCAATCGAGCGCCTCCACCACCCCCAAAACGTCGCCGTCTGAACAAGATCAATCCACTGTCGTCCCGCCGCATTCCGAACAGAACTCACAGAGCTTAACCCAGATCCCTGAATCCCCCGAGTCCAGCGGCACCTCTATACCTTCTCCCGCAGGTCAGCACGCGGCCAGTCGTAGTGGCGGGGGACCAAACAAGCAAGTGCTCATCGCCGCAGTAGTTACCGTGTTCCTGCTTCCCTCTCTCTCGGGGGGCTCGTCCTATTCCTGCGCCGTCAGCGCGCCTCGACTGCGCGCAGACTCCATTGTTTCCGCCAGCGGATGAATACAATTTTCTCCGCTGAGGCTTATAGTCGTACGCATGCCAGCATTCCCTCGTGGTGGCCGACGCATGTTATCGACATTGGCCCGGCGAGGACGACATCCGTGGCCGGTACACAACTTCCACCAGAGATAGCAGCAACACCCGTTATGACTGAAAAGCAGGATGTTCCTGCTGCTCCGGACGTCACCTCAGCTGCGACTAATAATTCTGGATCCCCCGCCCGGACGACACCCATTCCTATTACTCCCCCGCCTTCTTACGATGGACATGTCGCATACAACATGCGAGGTACAAACTTCTTGTTGTAGCATCTGTCTACGAGAGACCACATGTCACAGTGCATTTGTAGACTAGGCTCTCCGCGTTCCTCATTAGTTGCAGTATTGCTCATCTTGTACATCGCGTGTTGGACAGTGACAGGTTTTATTGCTCGTTCGATCAAACCTGTGGATCGCTTGACCTCGGGAGCCAGGCCACCGGATTCAACATCTTCTCCATAACACCTGGCTCTAGCGAAAGAGTTCTGGCAGCGCGGCGTTTATCCCTCAAGCCACGGTATCGTTGCCGCTGCTGCGCCGCCGCGGCGGTGCCAACTCCTCGTACCCACCGTATCACGATCACCGTTATATACTTCTCCCTCTCATAGTCAATTTTCCTGTTTGTAACCCGGAAAAATGTCCGTACAGCGAGGATTTGAGCCAGATATGTATTGAAACGCCGAACAATACCCGTCTTACGATCAATCTTGATTCCCCCATTAACTCGGAATCATTTGAACACATCAGGTTGATTCAAATGTTACATCTTAGCTCCATTTTGAGGGCGGCCTTGTCGACAAAGACACATTAGGACGCGGAAGAGCGGATAACTCGTTCACTACCGAATTATTATTTAATATCGTGTTCCATCGAACTCGCCGAATTGAACACCTTTCTTCCCCTTGTCTGTTGCGCGTCATGCCGAATCGCGAAAAGCTTAAGCAGATGTGGACGCGAAATACGGACAATGTGTCGGGGCACACTCTACAAGAGCTTGACGGTACCACCGGACATCCATCACCCAACGACCTCGAGGCACCGAGCCCGCTGCAATTTTTGAACAAATCGCCCGCGGCGCGTGAGATGCGATCTGTATGCCTCAAGACGGTGATCGGCGGCGTTGTTGCACTGTCAGTCGTTATTTTCACGGTCTTTGCGATATACTGGGGAGCAGTGTGGAAGACGCCGCTCCATACACCTCCGGGCTGGATCTTGGTAGGTCTTTGTCGCTCAATAGCTTCCTCCGATTTTCGCCCCACTTCAAAGGATTCTAATGGCGGGCTGATCGGGAACGGTGTCGTCCAGGCGCTGAGCGCAGCAAATCCTGGTAAGGCCGGCATTTCTTGGAGGGTTGTACCCGTGACCGAGTTTCCCGGGGGAATCGCTGAGTTGGAGGATGCGATAATGCTAGAGGAAACGTGGTACGGGCTCATCAGTACGTCTCGAATATGCTGTGTGACTGAATGTCTCGCTGAGTTCCATGAACCGATAGTTAACAAGGGTGCGAACTTGAATTTGACGGCTACGTTATCGTCCGAGAATCCCGCGTACGGCTCGTCTACAGCAATCACCTTCATAGGTTCTGAGGCCCGCAACGAGAACATCCTGCGCGCCGCATCGTTTTTGTGTTCAACATGAACTGATTCTAATATTGCCTGCAGTCGGGTCCATATCCGCATTGTGAGTTGGTATCCTGCATCACCAACTGCCCTCATCTGTATTCCCTGGTTACGTCGCAGCTCGAAGCCATCTGCCAGTCGTTCGCGCTTCAGGTTGCCAAAAAACATCTCCTCCGCGTCCAATGTCGGCGCTCTGCTTTCCAACGCGCCGCAGGTGGTGACGCGACCAGTGGGCTACACGATCCATAATCTGTGACCGTTCGACGTCCTCGTCGCAAGCGCCACTACGTTTGTCGGCCTCATTTACCTTTTGATTCTTTCCGTTCGTCCACTCGTCCCATCCTTCCATGGAGCTTTATTGACTTACCAGAAAACACAGTTCTTCCTCGTGATAATATCCACCGGCGCGCGCTGCTGCGGGAATGGACGGGCGCCTCTCGTTCGGCTCACTCATAACCGTGCGCCTTGCGACGTCCGTTACCTCCTGCTTCTTCTTTCTTGCGGTACGTCTCGCCCCGATCGCTATCACCTTGGGTCTCCACTGAGCGACGCCGATGTGAATGACCCGTAGCTGTTCTATACGCTCCTGAGCCGTGCGTTTCAGCTCCCGTTCGACCGCAGGCAGGTTTTACACGTTTCTGATGATACCGATCCCAGAGCAATCAATTTTGACAACGGGGCAGATTCGGAAATGGGGGGCTACTAATTTTCTGGATGCTCAACTGGATTGGGATGCTTGCATGGTGCGTTTCGGTCTCCATCTATCTTCGATTCCGGGAGTGTTGACCGCCATCCCAGCGGCCTCCCTCTTGAAGCGATGATCACCCTCATCACCGTGCGCTTCGTGCCGTTCTTCCTGATCTTTTGGATCATCTCGAATGTCTCCGTGTGCATCTTACCGATTCCCGTTCTGCCGCATGTCTTCTGCTACGGTTACGCGTTCCCAGCCTACAATCTTTCAATAGCGGTTAGGACAATCTGTTTGGAACGAAGAACGAATGTCAGTAGGTCGATTTGTCACCGTCCCTGCATCCATCCACTGTCGGCATGATCTCCGGTTCTTGCTGTGGTGTTTTTCAGCACTGTTTCCACCTTTTTAAATGCAGAGCTGATGTCCTGCTCCTGAGTGGGTATGAACTTCGGTATCCTATTCGCGTGGGTGGCGATCTCCGAGTCATGCATCACGATTCCGTTGTTCTAGTAGGTCGTGGGTCGCAGACAGAGGAAAGCAGCGTGAGGAGCCATGAAGTGGTCGGCTTTAAAAGAGTCTATATGTCTCTAGCACGAATTTAGATTCCTGCCCGCCGGTAGTTTGATAGAAGTAGCGCAACTTTTATCCAATGCTTTACCAGGCGACTGAGAGTCGGACTTTGGGGGACTGTTGTCCAAAACTCGGAGTCGGTCGAGGGAGCCTGAAATTTCTGAGGACAACTTTCCTGCAGCTCCTGAGAATTGGCGGTGGAGCAAAGAGATTGGCCGTTCGTCACGGTGGCGATTTGTGGGAGAGAAGGGCTAGGATCAATCCGAGGATCACTGATCTGACTCGGATTGATCCGAGACTTTTGCTTTCCGAAGTCCTTCCTCACGTTTGAGCCGCCTCGTCTGCCAGTGTGCTGCAATTCTGTAATTCATATGGCCCTCAGGGCACCCCTGGCACCACGGAACCGGACCTGTTGCTGGGTTAATCATACCTCCTCCCGGCTCATTTCGATACCCTCTTACTTATAAGTTCTACTTCTGACCAATCCCTTGCCAGACAAACATTTCTGTGTCTTTGTCGTCACGATTTTCGTGTAGACTTACCATCCAATAATAAATCCAAAACAACGTTGAAAGGTGGCCATCGGGGGCAAGTCTCATCGTGTTCAACTTATTACACATTATTTCGAAAGGTCAACCTTGCTCCAAAATAATCCAAAGGATGTTTGGGGAGTGCCAGAATATTCTATGGAGGCTTACCATCGAATAATGAAACTTAAACAACACTCTCAAAAGTGGCCATCAGTCCACCGTGAAATTGCCTGAATCCCCTCGACCCAGATTGGGCCGGGTCTCGTCTTCAGCAAGGGGGTGCAAGTATGATTCTGGTGACTAATCTGAAATGATTCCGAGAGTAGTAATTCTTCGTGGCGCTCCATCCAGAAATCCAAGCTTGCGCACCTTTGAGATTCCCAACTCTCTGAATTATGATCGCCATCTGTTGCCAGGGTCAATCGACGGAAGACGAAGAGCAATGAATCACTCACCGAGTGTTTTTCACGAAGACACATATGCCAGAAATAAGTCAGCCAAAGTGAGGTTGAACGATAAACAAGCACATACTTCAATTCAACCAGAAAAATTAACTAGCCCTCGCAAATGTTACGTTTGCCGAGCTAAAGTCAGAAGAGAGGTGAGTTAAGTCGAATCAAACAAAAAAGAAGTACGCATCTGAACTTGCGCCTGAAATCAACTCAGAACTCGCCATCGTCATATTCATTGACCCATAAGCCGTAAGAAGGTCAGCAAAGTTAGAAATGAAGAGGGAGCAATCATGCACCAAAATTGAACCAGACATCAACCCAGACTATCACTGAGGGTGCAGAGGCCAGGAAATGACAAATAGACTGAAGTTGAAGAGTGAACGAGCCCACACCCAGAGTTCAAAATATCCGATCAGTGTTCCGCCACCGACTCACTTTTGGCACCAGATCCTTCACGAGGCCGAAATTATGCTTTTCTTGCAGGAACTATGGTCGAGCTATGTGGCATGCTTCGTCCATTTATTTTGTGTTGAACAAGTTGCTTAGTGCGCTCAACATCGTTGCTGAGATAAGGGACTTGGATTCATTGACTCAGTCATTCGAAGAAAGTCGAGCCAAGCCTCGCTTCATTCATTGACTTGCAACTATAGATGTAGTCAACTCACTTCAAGTCAAAGTTCCCGGACTGCGTGGAGGTAAGCCGTATTGTATTCGACTCGAAAACTCCACTCATTCTTTTCTTTCTGTTTCTCATATGATAAAAAGCTTCGCCTTTGATGTTCAACGTAGTCTCGTCAGTGGTATAATACACACTGGTCTGTTTTATCCTATTCAATCCTTTCCTTCTCTCACCCTCGGCTCACGATCACTTACAGGCATTCAAAACCAATCCAATGAATCGAATGCCGCCAAATCTGCGCAAAGTCTTTAGGTTAGGTATATCTTTCATTCTACCAACCGAATCTTGGATATCGTTGACCCATATCTGTTACAGAAATGTAGACTCGACTTTACCTTTGGCAGAAAATTCTTCACGAGGTAAGCATCCCACCGCACCCCGCCTTTGTATCTCAATCTGATTCGTTTCTAGCCATCTGAGTAATTGATTTTAGTCCAGCGTTGATTTGGCTGGTGTACATAGATAATTACATAGATAGATACTGTAGTTATAGCTAGCAATTGACTTGGCTCGCCTCATGGGGATTAAGTTTGGGATTGAGTTTGAGGGGTCTACAAGGGAAAAGGTTCCTTCGCCCGTTTGTTTCCCCAACATACTAGGCTTATTCTTGGTCTTTGTTTTACTTGTAGGTTCGCGTAGCGCGCTCATTATCGTTCTCACAATCAGGTACGTCTCAATGAGATCAGCTTTGGACAGCGTCGGCCATTTCTCCGTCCGCAGTGGATACGGAGACAGAGGTGGATGTGGACACAAATGCAGAGGGCACAGCAACAACCTTGGTACGCCACCGGACCCTCCGCCACTCCTTGCGCTCCTTCTCCACAGCCTGCATGATAACAACGACGCCCGATTCAATTGTAGTGAAATGCATTGCACGCGCGCCTTCAGCCGCCTGCTCAAGGGGAGGAGCTTCGCCTTGAGGTCATCGGAGCATAGATCCACTGCATCGTATTTCGTGGGGAAGTTGACTTTCCTCTGCCCATGCGTAAAGACAAAAGAACACACATACACAAAGAATTGTCAACGCAGAAGATGTACCATGATCTTCGCCTTGTTAATGTCCGTGCGCCAGGAGAACTGTGCCATGTGCACAAAGAGGTAGGCCAGCAGACACGTCATACGCGATTCCTGCGTATAGTTGGTGTCCCGCCCTAGTATGAACGAACACTTGATGAAGGGCTGTGAGAGGGACTGGATGCAGAGTGCGAATTCAGTCAGTGCATTCACGCTTGTTTGAAGGTGGACAAACCTTCTGGAAACCCAGAGCCATGAAATTGGCGGTCGAGCCAATGTTGCAGGTGATCTTGAGCACGGTCTCAGTGCTGGTCAATAGCGGCTCGTCCATTGCTGCAGCGTCATCGCACTTGAGCACTTGAGTCCAGGTTTCAATTCAGACTAACGGGGAGTACAAATTCTGCGCGTTGCTCGCCTAAACAATCCAGGGCCAAAAGAGGCATCAAAAGACAGCAAAAGCCAAAGAAGCGCGTAAGAAGGTGTGAAACGAGCATCCCGGCCTTCCACCGATCTCCTGCTTTGGCACAATTGCCTCTGTAGGGTGAAATCAACTCGCTGGTGTAAAAGCCGTGTCTGAACTGAGAAACTGCGGGATTTGCGGAAGGAAGCCGAGCAGTGTGTGGGTCTGAGTATACACCATCCCGTCTGGATGGTGGACAGACATAGTAACACAATGACTAGAGGTCGACAAAATGATGCAGGTGCAGCGCGATGAATGCAGGAAGAAAGTTAATGAATCGCGAGATATCGCCGGTTCCTGAAGCACGAATCAAATCTTTACTCCCATCAGGAAGTCGGAGCGGCTCACACGCTTGACACGCGACTAGCCCCCTTTTGACACGTGAAACATACGAGACCATACGCTCCGGCGGCTCCGCCCCGGACGGTTTCAGGTGAATCCCCTCACAGCAATCACACCGAGATTAGCAAAATTTCGTGTGACTCGAAGTTAGTTCCGGAATGCTAAGTTCCGGGTTAAGCTGAAATGTGTGCCGAAACCTGCCATATCAGCTTCCCCGAAACGCACTGATTTACCCGATATGGTATATCGATGCGCCGATATGTGGAATTTCGGCTCACATTTCACCGCAACCCGAAATTCAGCGTTCCGTAACTAACTTCGAGTCGCCCCGGAATTTAGCTAATCTCGGTGTGAATGGGTGCAACAACAACACGAGCTTATTGCGACATACGCCAGTCATCTGCGCGTAAATTATGAATAGTTCGCCCCCGCCGCCGCCGCCGCCGCGCCATCAGCCACGGCGGAGCTATCGTCGCCCCAACTTGCGCCCACGCATTATTCGGTCAACTTATCCGGCCCCGGGACTATTGGTCCCCAAGGTGGGCGCAGCATTCACGCCACTTAACCCCCAGTAGGCCACGCAGGACTGCGCCACGCACCACTTGCGCAGCCCCGGTCCCCGAGATACTATGAGTGAGGGAAGCAAATTGGAGGCGCTGCAGCAATGCAAAACAGACTGAAATATACAAACTGTGTGTGAGGGGCATGGAAAAAAGAGGCATGATGACCAATCCTCGAAATTGCAGTAAAACGCAGATATGGTTTCCATCAGCCACATACTGACTAAGCCGCGAATCTGCAGCGAAACGCAGAAAACTAGTCTGTAGTTAAGCGTACGATCATGTATATGTGGCCGGCTTATTACAAATCATCGGAGTTTGAATTTTTTGCGGTGCCTATTTAACATTTCCAGCACACCCATCCACAAACTTCCAGAGAAAGAAAGTATTTAAATCCATGTTCAACCTCATCTGTCTCTTCAAATTTGTTCCTTTTCTCTATTTCCCGCCGGAAGGAACCTCGCAGCTTATGTCAGGATTTGTCAGCCCTTGAGCCGTCGAGTCTCGAGATCATGATTCTTCAACTTTGCCGATTCGAGTTGGCATGAGAGCTTGTTCATTTTGGCCCCTTAAATACTAAAGGGACTTTAAATTTGTGGAAAACATGTTGTGGAATATCCAGAAGAAATTTGTGATTTGTAATAAGCCGGCCAGCGATCGCTCGATCGAGGTTGTCAACAGACTACAACATGCGAGGCACGAGCTTCTTTGTTGTAGCATCTGTCTGGGAGAGACTAGCAGAAAACAGATTTACAGGATTTCTTCAGCCACATACTCGGGAAAAGCCGGTGGCAATGCACGTACTGACTAAGCCGCGAATCAGTAGTGAAACTCAAAAAACGGATTTACAGGATTTCTTCAGCCACATACTCGGGGAAATCCAGTGGCAATGCATCGGAACACCCGGCAAACGACGACACCACATGGGCACGCCCGGGTGACTGTCCATAAAGAGTAACTGTTTGTCCATATCCAGTATTTGTTACTAAGCCGTGATCTAGCAGTGATGTCTAGGATTCGGATTCACAGTCGGTAGACCTGGAACCTAAATCGGTACCAGGAATCTCTGGCTTCTCGCACGACTCAATCTGCTTCCACACTTTCTCTCGCCTTTCTCCGGTTCTCAGTACGACCCTGCAGCTGCGTCTTCTCCACGGCAGAAGGCACGCGTCTTTTCGTGCCGATTTTTCACTTGATTTCCTCGCTCTGTCCGCTTGCGCTGGAACGGCGGTCCGGCCTTTGCGCACATTTCTATCACTCTTGGAGTTGTTCCCATTGGCTCGCTAGGTCTATGGGTTCCATTCCGCTAGCCCTTTCCTATCTTTGACTCGGTCCTCCATCCGAAGCGCACCATCAGCACCGTGCGTCGCGCCGTGACGGGCAACTTTCGCGACGCCCATGCAAGTTGTAGTGCGTCGTGACGTAGTGGATCGGGTGAATGGCCGGATTGAGGGTGTGTCTTGTTCCCTTTCATCCTTCTCTTCCGTTCCGTTCCTTCCTCTGCCTTTCCGTGGTCAATCCGATCCACCCGCTCATCGTCGCCCTTCTCATCGGTGTCACCAGAGCGTATCACCGCACCATCCAGCTCCTTCTCTCCCTCCCCCGCACCTCATCCAACATGTGCGCGTACGCCTCCGATCGAGAGGGTTGTGGAGGATAGAATGCAGGATTTGGAGAAGATGGTCGAGGAGAAGCCCAACGAAGGGGTGATGTAGTGTGCGTATGCTCTCCGCTGCGACAAGCATGTGTCGTGCCCTTGTCTTTGGAACATGTAGGACGACAACGACACCGATGAAACTCATCCTGCAAATCACACCACATCTTCATCCCCATCGTACTGCTGCAATACAGGCCGCTGTGCTGCTCTGTTCACCCCCATATCAATGCGGGGTCTATTATACCGTATCATCTTTCAGTGCTTGCCATTGAATCCCGCATTCGTTCAGTTCTAATTCGAAAGATGCTCGCTGACCTGGTCGAGCTCGCAGATGCTCCAACACGGCCTGGTCGCAGTGGGACCACACCCGTACTCATTAGCCCAGAGCAGATTTCTGGTGAGGAGCGGGGGACTGCTCGTTCGATTCGAGCCTGGGTCATTCACGGAGGGGGCCGAAATCTTTTTAGCCGTTGCCGCCAAGATGCTTGCCTGGTAGAGTTCACACGTACGGCAACCATGCCTGGTAGCGGATAGTCCGCACCCACCCTGGATATAAGGAAAATATCCAACAGTATGTGCAACTGCTCGTTCGAGTCGAAGCCAGGCCATACTACGTCTAGTTCCTTTTTTCTTGTTCATTCTCTTTCTTTCTTCTTTTCTCAGCTTTACAGCAATGGTACGGTAAATGGTCGAGTGGGTGTTAACATCATTTATAGGACCTCAGTGAGTCACTCTCTGCTCATGAGGTAACCCAGTGGATGTGTACGGACCAAGCTTCGTTCTCGTCCTCGTTGCGGTCGGACCGCACCCACTCTGAACGTTTAATCCTCATTGTGCAGATACTAATGTGGGCGACGCACTTTTTTCTGTGTGTGATGTTCGTTATTCAGTTGCTTTCTTGAGAGAACTTGATTGGTCAGGGTGTCCAATTGTCTGGGTTCTCTGGTGTTTTCTCCGCTACCATGACTACTAACTACCTGCATGCAGCTTCGTACAGGCAGGCCTCGTCACCGTCGCGCTATTCGACGTTGACCTTGCCCTGAATTCAATTCGTCCATCATCCTTCCTTGCTATGTTTTGATTGATCTTCCTTCCACCGGCACTGTTGCCTCATGGTTCCGTACGTCCCTCTTTCTTCGTGTCGTTGACGCAGTTCTCTTCCGCTTTGGACGCTGGACACTCTACATCTCTGGCCTAGTCACTATGGCCATTCAAATCAAATGCCGCGAAATGGGCCGCGGGGCGCCCTTCTCGTCGCGCACAACTTCGCGTACAATGCGACATTGGGTGCCGTCTGCTAAATGATCCTCGCTCTGCGCGCCTACGTGCTAATCAATCGTCATCTGCGGGATCATCATCCTGCGCATGCTCAGCCTGACCGCTTGGAACTATGGCCTTCCCGACGTACCACTTACCCCTTCAAACGCAGAATCTTCAGCCATGAGTCGAAACACGAGTAGAACGAGCTGGCACGATTACAATTCTCCATCTCGGAGGAGGCGAAGACCAGACATGTACACTACTCGCGTCTCGTTGCTGCTCGCAATCTATGCGTTCACGACATGCCGCGTTTGACGACCTGTGCATCCACGACACACCGCGTTCGAGCGCTTCGGACACACAAGTATGTTCCAAACACGGTAATCGATACGCAACAGATGGGAACTCTTAATGGTCCTGATACGACAGAGACCTGCAGTCCAACGGAACAGAATGGAGGTTACTCGGAATGTCATTGAGCTCCATCGCTCTCTTTCGCCCGCGAAGTTGGAGACGAGCCGAATTTCAACGCGGAGGGGAACCTACTTCCTCGCACAATATTGAAACGCCCCACCACCAGATTTTGAACAGAGTTCTTTCGAGTCGCTCGAATCCAACTACCCCAGAAGCACGTATAGTGCTGGCCCGAAAATTGGCTGGCTTTGATTTCTTCTGCGCTGAGATCCGGTCCTCCATACAACTGCATCATCGAGTATGGTCACATCTCGCAATAGCATGAGTAGGTTCATTTACCTGGACGTACTCACACGGCTCTGCGGCTGCCTGTTTCGATCTCAAGATATAGAGGCTCTAGAAGGCCTCAGGGACTTCACTGTTCGCACACACCACATGTATTTCAGCGTTACCTTCACTCTCTTACTATATCGACTACCTCCTGCGTTCTTGGGGTCTCTTCTTTCATTCCCTTCCCACTCGCTTATGTTAATCGAGTTTAGTTTCAACTAGGACGAATACGGTACCTTATCGACGTCCATTGTCACACTGCTCACCTGCTGGGACAATAACCACACGCAGCCCGGACCTGGTGAAATCAACCGCGCGGGCCAGTTACGCTGCCTGCAGAACGGGGAGGGTGTGACTACGACCAACTCCTCACAACTACCGTTCACCGACTTGGCGCACGGGCAAGCGGCCGTGAGTTTCTCAACGCGAGCGACTCTGGCACCGGGGATGGCTTTGCTCATCCAGCGCCTAGTGGTTCCTTATTATGCCGTGTGCTAGATCATTTGCGCTCTCTAGTGTCGCGTGGATCGATACACATACGAATTCCAGAGGAACGCCAGAGAAGTGAAGGCTTGACTATTCACATTGACCTCTTATCCAATCTGGTTGGCGCCAATACTGGTTAATGGACTTGGATTGGCGCCTAACTTAGACAGGCTCCTCTACCGATGTCCCAGGAGGTCCAAACGTTCTCCCTGCTGATCACGGCAAGCGCCTGATGTTCGAAAGAACTAACCCTCGCATTGAGGCCCTCGAAGCTTGTTCTGTTTCGGTCGACTTCGATGGCGGGCGCCACGGCCTTGGTATCGTTTCACTCACCTCAAAAACGATCCTGATCTGGTAGAGCTCGCAGGACACCGGGTCCGTTCGGGTGGAATCGCACCCGCTTTGGTTTGCTTTTAAAGTTAACAACATCCTTATTTACATTTGGTAAGTTTCTTCTTTTGAAATACTCTGCTTGGGGATCAAAAGGGAGGTTCCGTAACAAATGTACGTACAAAACAAATGAACAGCCCGATGGCCGATCTACTAGACGCTCCAGGGCCAATAGGGGGGAAAAGGACACTCGACGAGCGGGTCATTCCCCCTTCCACAATGCGCGCAGTGTATGATATCCCCAACAGCTCGCACCCGGGTGACACACTGTACGAAAGCACTGAGAGGGGGGATACTCTGCACGTCGGAAGCGTGCAATTGAGGATCCCTCTCCAAATCGAGGAGGGCGGGGTGGAGCGCATAGAATTTTCGATGAGTCTTACCTGGAATCCGATGGGAACGACTTGACTTTGAATGTCGACTCCGAGATGGAACTTGACTTTGATTCTGATTCCGACCTGCCTTCACTCGAAGCAATTAGCTACTGCAAAGAGATTGATGAGCGATTCCGAGAAGGAATTTGTGAGCCGCGACAGCTCTGAGAACCCATATGATGAAAGAATATTGACAACGATCATGCCGTTGGAGACGTATCCGAAGTTCTGGTATTGTGAAGCTGCGAAGGAGAGATTCCTGCAAAACTGGGTTAGATATTTGAGGATCATCGAAGTGTGTATTTGACTTGCACGATCGTCCATGCTGAGAAGAGCAGTGGGAACATTTTTCTAGTGGTTTCTCCCACGGAAAAACAATTCGTTTTAGTGGGATGAAAGGTGCGTGAAAAACAGCATAATTTTTCCCTGTAAAAGCTTTCTTTTGTCTCAATGAAAAACGTTGTGAAAAATGATTCATTATACTCTACTTTTACTTGTAGATAAAACACCTTATCAAACAGTTTGAACCTCGAATACTTTTTACTAGCCTGTTTTACCCATGGTAAAACAAATGCATCTCCGCAGTGCATGTGATGCTACCAAAATCCACGCCAGTAAACGCTAAACGCTCCTCAACTTTACCGCAATCTCTACCTCATGCTACATGGCCATCCCCATCGTCGATTCATCACTACTGTCTTCAGGTTGCCTCGAGCGATGCGCCACGCGCTAATGGAGAAGCTCGCCGGCAGCAGACGCTCATACGTGGAGATGTAGGATGAGGTGCTGAAGGCGCGGCCCGAGTCTCTAATGCCACAGTCGCCGTTCACCGCAAAATTGTTGGTTTCATGTGATGACACTGGAGGCAAAGACTGAGGCACCTGAAAACCAAGTGCCTGGCTGGATAGGCAGGAGCAGTAGCAAGAAATGTTATGCTTTGGTGGTTCAAGTACAGAACGGAACATGTTACAGAACCACCTCCCTTTCAACCCGATCCGGTTGCAACTTGCCATTCCAAGCCCTCTTAGCTCGTGCAACCGTCGGCGCGGTTGGAAAGGCACTGCGTCGTGCACACACCGTTGAGGTCTGTGTCGCGCGACAGGCCAGACACGCTGCTGCCACCGCAGTCGTTCATTATCTCCTGCGCCGCGTCGACGAGGTCGCCCTGGGTGAGGCCCGAGACGGCGTCGGCCCAGCTAACGCAGCACTGGTTGCCGTTCTGAGTGGTGCAGATGGAGCGGGGGGACGCTTTGAAGAGTGTCAGTTACACCAGCAGCATAGAGATAGAAGGGTTGGATGAGGGAATATGAGTGGAAGAAAGAGGAGACGTACTCCCCAAGCCCGAACCGGAGTTGCTCGAGAGCGACGAGATCAGCTGGCGGCACGAGTTGACGTCGGCCGTGTGGCTGCCGCTGCACGTAATCGCGTTGCCGCCGCACTGGCGCTTCTCGAGGGTGTCAGCGCGCTTGGAGGCGCCGTCCGGATAGCCCCAGATGGTGATGGTTCCGTTGGCCGTCTCCTGCGTGCTGAGCACGACGAGGTCCGAGGCGTCGGCCACAGGGGAGGCACACGCCTGGAAGAAGGCCAGGGTCGACAGGATGAGGGCGGCGTTGAACTTGAAGATCATGGCGAGATTCTGGACGATTTCAGAGCTTGGTGAATACTTGGGGACTGGTCAGGCAGGCTCTTACCTTAGCTGAATGCTTTAGTCCGAGTGCGATGGCTGGCTGGGCTGCCGGTTGGGTTCAGTGTTCAGCTGGCTTTATACAGTCAAGGTCTCCAAATTGGTCTCCGCTCTTAGAATTCTTGCTGCAAGTATGACATCGGTCAAGGGCGGCGCTCCGTATACTGTACTATTTCCCATGGGTTCAATTGCAGGTCACACGGTTTTTTTGGATGTGTTCAACCTGAAAAGTGGCCGAAATTATCATTACTCGCACCCCGCCCGAAGAAGTTCTTACCTCGCGATTACGTGGCTCCATTTAGCTCCCAGTAGCTCCATTGGGGGCTATTGTGCTCAACACCTACACAAAGAAATCTTGAATAAAATATTCCACAGTGCCGAAAGGAATCAATATGAACATGTTCTGGCGGTAGGTTCAGTTCCATTGCCGATGAATCACTCCCCAAGTAGCACAATAACCAAACAATAACTACTGATTTCTGTGTCCCGATCACCGTTGGTGTCCGATGCCTAGCAATAGAAAGAAATGCATAGACGCGCATCTATATTCTCACCACGAGAATGCCGCGATAAACGGGGGATAGGAAGGGAAAGGGGCGGGGATGGGAGACCGAAATACATACCAAGACAAATGTGCTAACTCACCTACGGCATGACTCGTGAGTGAGCGAAGCGAGTAGGCCGAGGGTCGCCGCAAGGGTGAACTTTAAGCCTGGAGGAGTCATGGGCGGCGCCCGAGCCCATGTGAATGAGTTGGAAAAAGCACTGAGGAACCCAAGGATTAGCATAGATAGGGCCTGAAGATGTGGACCTGGACGGGAGAGGCCCGAGGACCCAAGCAAGAAGACAGCCCATAATCAGACATGCATGTCGTTCGCTCATTGCTGTTTACTGGTCAGCGTATAGTTAGTTCAGTTGAATGATGGAGCATTGTCACAATATGTGGAATAAGAATATCCGGTCAATATCGCACAGTGCGAAATGACCTGCTTTTCTAAAAATGGAATTTTGTATTGAGTACTAGTCAACGCGGCGAGGCTTACGGAGGTACTTGTAATTCGCACCTCCCCGACATTCTTCTGTCCATGCTGTACCTCGCTTCGACTTTTACTTCGTGCACAGCGCCCTCTGCGAAGTTGGCCGACACAGCGGTATATGGTGTACCCGCACTACACATGGTCTGACGGATGTTCAAACTTGGCATAGACAATCCGCCCAAATGAAAATACAAAGACTAATCCTGTTGATCAATCGCCGTAAACTGAACCATACTCACGGTACGCATGCACACGCATCATTGCAGCCGAAAGCGCCTTTAGCAAGCGCAACAAAAGTGTGCTACACAATGTATGCCGTATGGTTACAACCGTCGACCTGTTTGGCCGCTCAATAACCTGTAAAAGTCACCAAATTCGAAGGAATGTACGGATTCAGTTGATTATCGCTTGACGCAGAGCGATGCGTACACCGGACTCTTTCCACATCGCCGCCGCCTTCTTTGCTTTCCAGCGAAGACCTTCTAAGACAAACTCGTCCTCCAGCTCTCCTGCAGATGTTGTAGGCTCGCAGTCGTTTCACCGAAAGCCAGTAAGAAGGGGGGATCCCTGCCTCCTCTGCGTACGAAGTGCGCTCAAACACCCGCTTTGCGTTGCCACAATCGATGTACCGCGCGTAGAATGAATGCCGGTCGCCTATGGTATCCCGTAAGCCCCCCAAGTGCGAGGGCATTACGATTGTATCGGGTAACGTCTATGATTGTAGGATTGCGCGGGCAGAACGGGGAGGAAAATTATATTATATTGAGGAGTTCCCCCGGAGTACCTAGTTTGGCCGACTAGGCAGTCGCAGATAATAGTGATGTTCAGGGCCCGGCTCGACCCGAGCCCTGCGAAGAGGATGCCGAAGTACATGCCGGCTGTACAAAACACCGAGGAGAGAATTTGGGCGTCCGGTTGAACGTACAACCGAAAGCCGTGAGCGCGTGGAGGCCAGGAAGTTGTGGGAAGAAGGGAAGAGGGAAAGGAGAGAGGGAGGACGGCGCATAGACGGCTAGGAAGAGAAGAAGGAAGAGAAGGAAAGAAAAACACGACGCACCATCATCCTTCGTCTTAAACACAATCGTCCTTACCGCCCGCGAAATATTATAGAACCGAAACCCGTACACGGCTATCCCGGAAATCCTTGGAATTTGACGGTTTTGATGACCATCGGATTCCAATAGTCCGCTAACTGAATTCCCTTGATTTGGCGATTCTTCGGATTCCGAGGGGTTGCTGATCAAACGCGCTGAAACGTTCATCAAAATTTGGTAGGCGATTTTCGCTAACAAATGAGGTAAAATGATGAAAAAAATAGAAAAAGAACCACAGTCAGGACGGGAATTGAACTTGGAACCACCACAAAACAAGATATACTAGGAAGTGACATACATAACCACTAGAGCATAGTTACTGGAACAGAAATCAAAGAAGATATGGGCTATAACGCACCATGGCAGCCGTCCGACTATTCAAAAGATCTCTGTAATACTTTCCTTAGAACGCCAAACAAAAAACCATCAGATTTTGATCAACACGAAATTCTATCAAATTCTTAAGGATCCCGGGTTAGCCGTGTAGCCATATCGGAAGACGTGCTGGAGACCTACGTAAATTCAATGAGTAAGGTAACGTTTCCTTTTGGTGAAGAAAAGAATAGAGGTAAAGGCAACGCGGGAATAGTGCTCACCGGGATGGGATAGATGCACACCGACACATTCGAGATGATCCAGATGATGAGGAAGAGGCGCACGAGGTGCACGGTGAAGAGGGTGAGCATTGCTTCCATAGCTAAACCACTGCGAAAAAACTTGACATCAGCAGTAGTATTCGATGTTTCGACAAGTGAGCAGTGGATCTAGGGAAGGATAGGGGGAGAGGAAGCGAAGGTCGCACCACGCCAACATCCCGATCCAGTTGAGCATCCAAAATATAACGAGCCCCGTGTTCTCAAATCCGCTCCCGATGTCAGCCATCGGTTCATCCATATCCCTACACGAGAAGGTCAATTGCCAGGAAAGACATACCGTCGGTCGAAGGGAAACTGGAACGCACGACTGAGGAGGGTGTAGAAGAGCTACGCAATCATGGTGATCAGCCCAATCCCGTATTATGCGGGGAAGAGAAAGAGGATGGAGGCGTTCGCCGAGATAAAGAAGTCGGCGAGGAAGGAGGATACTATCCGCGCGGTGACGAGGCTCCCCAGCGTAAGGCGCCTATCCCGAATGTCACCGCGCTCGCGACGGGCACAGCAAACGGTCGCCGTACCCCAGCGAAGCGGTGACCACCTGTGGTGCGGCGGAGAACAGCGTGGCGAGGTTGGTTGCGGGAAGAGAGGAACAGAAGTTCTTGGCGACTTGGAGCGCGAATTGAGGTGCTATCACCTCGAGCGGGGTCGTAACAATGATGCGGATGTGTTATCGGCCTGAAGCGGGATAATGTCAGCCCACCCCAGGATCAAGGGTACGAAGGATGGGAATGGGACTGGAATGTATCCGGGTACGAGATGTTCTCGGTCCGAGCCTCTCATCCGATGATTGTTACGTTCGCGGACGAGATGGCCACAGTGAAATTTGATGAGGCTCCGATATTGACTATATATGAACGTGATTTTACGTCGCGTGCATATCAAGGCACGGACTAGCGAGACCGTACCACGTCTTCCCCCGCAATATCGCATCCTCCAATTGGTCCATGTCGGCGGAGAAGTCGCTCGCGGGGACGACCGACCCTGAGATCCTTGTGCTACAGTCCATTTGTTGCCCGTGCCCGCAGCAATACCTTGCGATGTTCCCAGGTCTGTCCTTACCCCTGCATCGCTCACAGGGGACTGAAATTCGTTCCAATACTCGCAGAGGTCAGCGGGGCGAACCCTTTGTGGTGCGTCTGCCCTAAGGGCCTGCTTGTCTACAGCTGGCATGTTGCCTGACTGAAGCTTGCCCCTTGCGACAAGAACGCCGGCGTCTACAGGGTCATATAACTCCCCTGTCGATGTCGAGTTTGCAGCAGGCCCGGTAAGGGTTGGGCCATCAATGGCAGCGGAGTCTGCGAGCCCCGAGGGACTCACGACATCAACGCGCTCTCTGGCAGCGGAGTCCGCATGTCCCGAATTCGGGACTAGCGACATCGACCCGCTCTATATCAGCGGAGTCTGCAGGCATCGGTAAACCCACGACATCAACGCTCTGTGGCTTGGTGGACCGCATTCCTCGCGTCACCCTCCTGCCCTCAAATTCCCGACCATCCTCTAACTGCAACCCCCACTTGGCCGCAAGGTGAAGATCAGTTGCACGGTGTCCGGACGGTGAAGTGCTGCGAGGCACCGCCGAATCGGCGCCCCCATTGCCCTCCAACGAGCTGGTGTCCCCGACCGGTGAGTCAAAAGCCACACCAACGGCTGCAAACTCGCTCGCAAGAGACAGCGCTTTGCGATTCGAGCCGGTCCGTATCTTCGTACGAAGCTGATTTATCAACATCTAAGAAAAAAATATTAGCAAAAAATAGATTGGATACTACGCACTCGGGTGATCAGGCCGAGCGTGTTGAAACCGAGTGTAAAAGGTGTACGCAGAAAAATGTAAGTCGCCGAGTTTCTAGAAAGCTGTTAGCTGAATAGAAGGAATAAGCGACACACTAGAGTTCTTGATGTGAGATTCTTAAGTAGCTGATGTGCGTATTAAAAGTCTCGGTGTTCAAGATAAGCTAAAGAATACAGAAGTACCTACTTACATATATACTAAATCTACTACAAAGACAGTCCAAGTTCAGAATAAAGGAAACAAAGTACAAGGCCGCTGCAGTTGAACCGCAGTGAGGCGCAGTGATGCGCAGTACAGCGCAGCTGTTTGATGCGCCGAGCGGAGTTAATCAAATATTGATCCCGGCGAACTCTTATCCGTTACACCTTGGCTCTTTCCTGCGAAAGCGTCACACTACACTTGGCCTGGATTGGTGCTCGAGCGTTTAATGCCATTATATTGCAGCTTCCCTTCTTGCACGAAGTTCTTCAGCAATTGTATACTGCTGTGTTTATTTTACTTGCCTTTTGCCTTCGGTAGCTGTCTCGCCGATGCCTTCCACTGGGTCTAAATACGCATCATTTGCAAGACATCGAATGGCCAGTGATGCATATTACTAAGGCTCCAACCGTTTCCGTTTATAACCATTTACAAACGGTTTTAACCGTTTTCGTTTCCGTTTAGTTTGCCCGGGAGCTCAAATGGTTTACAAACCGTTTGCAAACGGTTTAAACGGTAGTGTTCTGGGAGTTCCGAAGATTCCGGGCGAGCCGCAAAGAAGCGAAGTTGTAGACCAGTCCGTCGAGCCTGAGTGAATGCTGTCTGCCAGTTTCAAAAAAAATGTCCAGAGAATCAATAAACATGTCAAAGGCGAAGATCGCCGTCCAAAATAGTCCAGGAATGGTGGCATAAATGACAGCTGGGTGTGTAATTGAAAATTTTTACCTCTCGATAGAGGCTTAGCATTCAATACGGGGCAAGGGAGATGTCGAACTCGAAGATCGCAGTCCTAAATTTGCGCCATAGCTCGGACGATTGAATCGGCCAAAAACAGGCCTTGGGCCCGGGTGTTCTCGGGTTTGGAATGCGTCTCCAACCCTAACATTTCCATTGTCAATGACTCTTTAGTATGAAGTGCCAGTAAGCGGCCAGACAAATTTTATCGTACCGCCATGCCCCCTGCACTCACCAACCGAGACCGAGATTCTGCTCCCAAAGCCCCTCGGGCTCGGGTCGCGCCCAAGAGGCTTGTCGATGGTTCCAACATCGAAGCTCCGAGCGCTGCACATCAGGCCATTGTGGACCAATAGTCAGTCGCGCGGGAAGGCTGCCACGCTTGCTTGTGCTCGTATTCTCCACTTCCTCAGCCGTCCCCAGGACATGGGGCTGTTTCCCCATATCGATCGTCTATCCGCTTGTCTTGAAGACGCTCTCTGGAATGGACACCGCATAGCGAATCGACGCGCGCTGCTCTCTCTCTCTCTTTTTTGTTGTGAAACCCAGACTCCCAGCCTCATCCCATCGCTGTCATCACTTGAGTTTGAACAAACCAGGCTTCTCCGGGCGTTGTTTGCTACAGGTCAACATCATCCCGAGGTTGGTTTCAAGTCCGGACCTCGCTATATAGAACTGAGTTCTCATTGTGCTGCACTAGATCTGGCACCATGGAGTAACATATCTTTGCTAACACTTCGTTGACCCCTTCCTTATATTGTGCATTTAAGAGTATTGGGACGACGTTGGCATCGTTCTTCGAGGAACCAACGGCAACATCACGAGTTTCATCCCCACGGGAAACAATGATCGGGCTCGCCATCGGAACTCCTTTGGTTAGATTTCTAGCCCTGATTCCGGCCGCTGTCCTTGTTGCTCGCCGTTACCGAAGCAGAAAGTCTGTTTACAACCTCGAGTCGCTAAATCTATATATCGAAACAACGCCCGCCAATCCATGCGAAGTCAAGGCTCTGCTATAGGCGGGGACTGCCACAACAAAACTCGGGCAGCAATGAATGATCCCAAAAGCGAGACGGAGGAGTTGAGGCGGAGAGTCACGGTGGTAAGTAAAAGACCTCCGAGTTATAAAATCAGGGACACGGCGTAGCGTATACGGGAAGGAACGATTGCAAAATTCACGAAATTTTATAAAGTACGACCCAGTCCTATAGTGCAATGTACTGAGAACTTTAATTGTGGGCTGCAACATGATATTCATTTCTGATGGGGTGTAACACGACTTCTGCTTACTACCATCCCATGTCCGCTGGCACGCTATGGTCGCTATGGTCTTTATGAATCACATATTGTGCATAAGAATTTGGTTCTTGGTTTCAACCCCAGCGGCTTCCAGGTCAACGTTGACCCTGTGCTCCGTGTTGAAGTTATCGGAATGTCCAGAACGTTCCCCGCGGGGCATCCATCGTAAGCTGTTGAACGCAGTGCTGCTGCTAGCCGTCGAGGGTGCCTCATCCCAGATGGTGCGATTGAAATTCACAATCACAATAATCAGCGTGGGATATAACCCCACAACCGGATTGCCCCCATATCCAATGACGTCGTGTACATAGGACCAGGGCGAATCTTGATCAATGTCGATGTACGAGATCACCTGGGTGAGCTTTGAAACGAATTCTGAGCCGCTGAATGCCAAGAAGCGCCTGCACTTACCCAAAATAAACTATAGATGAACCCGGACTCGACAAGGAGAGCAAGAACTTTCTCTGTGGTCAGCCTCCGAGAATTTTCTGATATGCTCAGAGTCTTCATCATTTTGCGGTGTTCGCTGGGTGTGTATGTTGTTCAGACACAGTTTTTAGCTTGAAAAACGCCTACCGAGCCTTGAACCCCATTATAATTGTGCACGCAACATTTGTGGCCAAGGAGAAGGCCCAAGCGATCAGGTCAGCATTTGAGCATATCCCACCACCTCCAAAGACGGCGGCATCAGTATCAACCCATTGGCACGCAATATCCGTGACCACAAAAACTTTTAAGGTTGGGGATTATCACGGGGATTCGGAGGATAATTAGATGGGCTCACTAAATGTCATGAGCAGCAGAATACAAGGGACACAAAGCATCCAGGGTCTCCTGCGACATATGACGCATGCGCGCCAAACAACGATACTGTCTCCAACTACCATCTATCTCGTATTGGTTTTCAATTGTACCGCGCATCAGAAGATAAAGCGAACATTCAGTGTGAAGAGGATCTCCAGTGAAGCAAGCACCGCGTCGTCTGCTAGTCCTCCTCGGCCTTGAATTGGTATATCGGCGGGCGTCAATAGTGCCCGGGTCAGTTTAAGCCAAACCACGAAGAGCATGACGAGTTGAGCCAGTGTGCTTGCATATAAGTATACCACTGCAACTAGCATGACAATGGCACTGCGTTGTTTGAGTCCTTTTCGACTGATTAAAGGTCGGCCAATGCATCAGACGATTGTACAATCATTTGTTAGAGAACTTACAGGATGGAATGCAGAGCAAGTAGGAAAAAGATTCCGTAGACGCCTACGAAGTTTGAGGGATTGCAAGACAGTGTCGAAGTTGGACTACTTACTACAAGTCATAGCTTCTGAGATGATCCCCACAGCGCCTTGTATGATGTCACGTCCATATTGTCCGAGTGCCAGAGCGTCTCCCTCAGACGGTGGACCTGACGAGCCCGAGTCGAATCCAGAAGACATTTTTGACGGGTTGGCTACTTGGCGGGTGAAGGGCACAGGATGAAGCTGGTTGACGAAACATGGGCTAAGTAGTCACTTTATACACATTCAAAATTGGTAAGCACGCTCGCACCTCCCGCCACCATCAGAAACCCGAGGTAGCACCTCTCACAGAGACGTGTATCTTCGACCTCAGGATCGCCCAATAATGTGCTCCTCAATCCATCGCCCTATCCATTAAAGCCGGAGAAGATTCCTTCTGAAGTATTAATGTGGAGGTACTTATTCAGTGACGCACACACTTTTCCCTAATACCTAGCGAATGCCACTACGACCTACGAGTGGAAAGGAAAGGCGGAAAAATTCACTTGAGAGGACCTGGAGTGGACCTGCACCCACTCGTGTACTGTACCGACTTGTATGATAGCAACGTAACGCGTAACGCAGGCCTTAAAATGTTGCCTAAATCGGTGCGTAACGTAAAAATTTGGGTCTTTCAGGGCCAAATTTGGGAAATTTTTCGGGCCTGTGGCGCAAAAATTCCTTTTTAGGCAGGTTTTGTGCCAAATTAGGCAACCCGTTGCTACACCGTAACCTAAAATTTTCGTAACGCTTCGGGCACGGTTGCTACCATACAAGTCGGTACAGTAGTTGGATAGTTGGATTTGGCGGTCAGCCAGGTGTAGCATTCCGTGTAACTTTGACCGGGAGCAAAAAGAGCCGCGAAACTTTACCCACGGACGATGGGAAACAGTACCTGAAAGCGTTTAATTCAAAACTATTTTCGGGGATATATCAAGTTCCGCTCACCAAGTCTTTTCAATAAGAGGATTGCTATCAGGATTGAAGCGTCATTACAGCATCCGATGTGTCTATTGTTACGACGAGTAGCAGTTGAGCTATGACAGGGGGTACGAGTACGGGTCGACCGTTTTGGACCCGCGGCTACCCGGGTCCAACCTTACAGTTGATAGATAAACGGCCGTGGGGAGGCCGGAACATTGAATGAACGCGGAAATGAATCGGTGGAAAGCCAATCTAACATAGGAGCTCTCACTGTGCGTCGCTTGTCGATGGGGCGTTCGAGTGTTGTCAATCTGTCCCTGAGTCGATGAGGACCTGGATTCCAAACAGGCGGTTGAGCACACGAGACACCAGCCAAATTACCTTTTTGAGTCTCCAGAGGGAAAAGTACCGTGAAGTACCGTAAAGTTAGCCCCACCAAGCCGAAGGGACAATCAAAGTTAAAGTTAGCTGTCATAAGCTTTTTTCATTCTCGGTCAGGAGCCTTCTACGACTTCTGTAGGCAAAATTACGGTGTCCTAGAATCTCATTCTAGGTTACCTAGGGATCTAGGGGGACCTGCTTTCTTGGAGTATTTATAGTTGTCTGTTCCACTATAATTGAAAATCTTTGTTCCCGCGTACTGGGGCGTCAAAGTTCGGCACTGTGCTTTTTAGACTTTCCACCCAACCATTCACTAGTCAAAGATACCTCTGCGGACGAGTTCCAAGATTGAGTAGCTAAATATGGAGGCGGGACGCCGTGAGGGACACCGCGACAGCTGGCACCGAGTTAAAGTGCTCTGAAGCCGGAATGATCCAAAGAATATGCCAGGTAATGAACACAACACGGGAGTATATCAGTGGTCGAAGATGACTATACTGGTGAGGACCAGGACTAAACAGTTGTAGCCGAAGGCGGGACGCCGTTGGAATACCATGACTGCTGACAATTGAGTTGAACGGCTCTGCAGCCGAAGTAATCCAGGACATATGCCGGGTAGTGAACACAGCACGGGAGAACCTGATATACTTGGGCTAGAATTGAACGCGGGGTTGTAAATGACTCGGAGCCATGGGAGAAACCTTTAGTCTCTCATAGACAGAGGCTATACCCGAACGCTTGTACCTCACTGTACAGACAGAGGTTTCGAAACCCAGTCCAGACATTTTCGGTTTCAACGTGCGGGGTATGATCTGAACAGGGATTGCATTTTGAATTGAAGGCGTACAGTATGTTGAACCAGTGGCTGATAAGGGTATTGGATGTCTCGGCCTTGGGCGGTGCCGCCGGGAGCGCGGTCAATCTCAAATTGGGCACAAGTAAGTCTTCACCTGTGCGAATTTGCGTGGACCTTCGTACTCCATTTTTTAGGCTATATGCATCTGAATCGGCTCGGCATGACAGTATTCACATTAAATTCGCCGTGTAAAAAACTAATAATACGGAGAGTGAACTACATCAATAGAGTCAGTACTCGGTATCCGACAATATCCGTGTAGCTCGTCACCACGCAGTCTTGTACATTGAACAGGAGCCGGCTTCGGGTTCTTGGGAAGCTGAGCGGCACATCACATTAACAGGAGGAGTCATTCTTTCTTTGTCCCGACATAGAATAGTAGCCGAATCCCCTCTGATTCTTCTGAGTGGAACACAGAGCTATAGTGAGTTTCCCCTTAATTTCGGAACTACCCGAAGGAACTGATGGCTGTGTATTCGAACACTATAAAGCGGACGCAGATCCGAACGTTGCTTCAGTACCAAGCCCCCGCTTAGTATAGCCGCGATGAAGTTTGCCATTGCTATACTCGCCACTCTTGGAGCCCTCGTTGCTCCCGGTGCTGTGGCGCAGTTGACGCCAGCTCAGGTTGTCGCTGCTATCAATTCTGTCGCTAGTATTACCCAGAACAGCAACAATGTTCTTTCTACCCTATCAACGACGACCCCGAGTGCTCAAGTCATCACTTCGAGCCAGGTTGGTATCATGATTTCCTCGGAACCTTACCCCGTTACTCAATGCCGATGCTCTGCTACATCTCAGACCCTGGTCAGCAACTTCAACACGATCATCGGCAATATTAATACCCACATTACGGCGATCCGCAGTTCGCCTGTCATTCCCGCTACCACGGCCCAATCTCGGCGCCAGAGTGCCGGTGATGACATCGTTGCGGCTTGGGACAACGTGTGTATTGTTTGATGCCCACCAACCCCCTTCCAACTTTTCCTATAGTTTGTAGCGATCCAGCAGGCCTTTCTTGTTACGGTCAACAGCAAAGGATCGATCTTCGCTCAATTTGAGGTGGCCTCGCCCATCGCAGCCGTCCTGAGCAACCTCGAACAGGCAGTGGATGTGCGTCATACAGCTGCAAACCGTTCTTCCCATATCTGATACAGATTTCCTATACACTTCATTAGTCCTTGGCATCCGCGCTGATTGCTGTGGACCCGACAGACGCCGATGCAATATCAGCTGGTCAGACGGCGTTGGACAACAGTCTAGTCACCCCGGGTCAGGGTTGGTGTCCGCCCTATTGCCCCCCATGACTTACCGACCCAGTTATGTGAATTGATGGAAATGGGTGGCGGATTTTTCTTCTTTGTTCTTGATTTTATTAGGAACACTGTCCCTTTTCAGCCAGAAGTTTATCAAAATTATGTCATTGCTTCGACCTGTTACCCATGCCTATTGCTTTGACTCGAACGTGACTACACTCGCTGCGTGTAGGCATTCTGCTGAGACTGTAGTACCTCTACAAACGACCGGAGGGTTCTGTCCAGTTGCTCCTCAGTGACGCCCTCAGCGCACGTGTTTATAGAGTCTTACCTCTGCACACAACTACACGGGCTCGACAATACCAGGAGTCTGAATTCGCTGGGGACATCTGTGTCCGGAGGCGTCTCCAGGAGGAACTGAGGGAAACATGGAGAGAGTCCAAGAGCGATTGCACTTTCCTCAATAGCGGATGAATAGAGCGGCGCACCAAATCCCACGATCCCGCTATGAAGCCTTCTTCCTCGATACCCGGGGACCGTGACCTCCAAGGATACAGTACCGTCGTGTTTCATCCACTGATTCGCCGGGGAATCGGACGCGAATCGGGATGCCGATATCACAGCCTGCGGCCAACTTGAGGGCAAAGATTAAGAGGTGGAGAAACTTGAATGTCAGGCGTGGGCAGGAGATGAGTTGGAAAGTAAGTCGTGTGAAAATTACAGTAGATTTTGAAAGTAATGACAACGATCAGTAACCATATAAAGTTTGATTAATCAATCGGCGTCTCAATGGACAATCCGGTTTGATGATGGATTTGTTCAAACAGCAGATTAAACTGCGGTGCAACAAAAAAGCGATCTCTGCAGGGTTCGAACTCACATGAAGCGACGAGAGGGAAGGAACATAACCAACTCAGCCAAGCTGCAGACTGTAGGCATCAAGAAGTTCATAATACACCCACGCCGTGATTCCTTTTTTTTGGGTGAAAAAACTGCCAAGTCCGAAAACCCTCAAGTCCACTTGATGTTAATGGAAGGGTGCTCTCAGTACCACATTGGCTCTGAATAAGTTTCGGGTGGTTGGCAGATTAGATTTGGTGGTTGGCAGCATCAGATTTAAGTTCTTGAATCACTCCTTAGAAAGTGTTGGTACACTAACTGCCTGAGGGAAAGCCATTGAGAATCCTACATTGAATGAATCAGATTATCATTCCTTATGATTATCTGAACAAAATTTAAACAGAATGAAAAAGTCCTTTGAAACAGACACAGGATTTTTCCTGGACTGGTGATGTCCTGTATTCAACTTTTTGTACATCTGGGAAAAATCAATGAGTTTCCAAGGAACTGTAGGATAGAATTGAAAATTGCTAGAAGCATCTCCGGTCCACACATCAGCAAATAAACGGAATTTGAGCTCTTTGGGCGCAAATTTAGGCTCTATGAGTTCTATGCGATGCCAGTACTGTCAGGATGTTATTGGTTGAATTGCACGTAGTCTGAATGACAGTTTAGTGTAGTGGTACAGAAGCTGCTGAGATGGAATTCAATTATCAACAGATTTCATGTGTTTGAATCTGCCGCTGGTATTTTTTTGTCCCCGCAATGAATGCGGTTCAATCCGTTCTGTTTAAACACGGTTTGAACAGGGTTCAAACACATCCAATCACTGATTTCTCGGAAGTTCCCAAGCCAAGCACACAGCAACACCTATGTGCACACATTCAGTGCCCAAAAAGGCCCCAGAATGCTGTTCAGTTTAAACAAATCAAACATCAAACCAGATTATCCATTGAGACACACATTGATTAATCAAACTTCATATAGATTCTTCAACGATCGATGCTTTTTTTCCTTTCTCAGAAAGGAAATGCTCCCTGTCCAAGAGCGTGGACCAGATTAGGCACAAAAAAAAATGATCAATGCCATTATTTTGAGGATCTACTGTAAAATCGGACCACTCCGAAAGGATCGGCCGAAGATATCCGGCACGCTTTTGCAGATGACTCTTCAGATGACTCTTACTCCCTCCACCAAAGTCCTGGCTGGTTTCTCTGTCTCCCCCATTGGCACAAGTGGCTTACACTCATCAGCTCTCCACTCTGCTGCTGGCTGTCCTGACCCTTCCCCTGCTGTCTCGTATCTGTTCTTTCTGTATAAGTATCCCGATATGCACTGGATCTTCTTTCTTTCGACCACCGCCGCACCGCGGATTTATTACGCTTGCCGCAACCTGAGTTTGCGACTCGACTTGATTTGGCAGCAATACTACGCCCAGTAATTCCATACTGCTTGTGCCCTGTCAACTCCAGATTGGAAGCCCACATAATAGAGACCTTGTGTTGAGCCGGGAGCCACCTGGTGGCTCAATAGGCATGCGATCACAAGTGGCTATGTCATCAGGTGACCGGGCTGGTGGCTGTCGCATGTTTACCATCTCGTCCCATGGCTCTAGAATCTTTTGCTCTTGCACCCACGGACCTTGAAGCAGAAATTCCACGATCTATACGAATCAACACCAACGATTGATTGCTATTCGTTACAGCTAAGGACATAAGTACATATTAAAATCAGTGATTCAGTCAGTGTTCAATATGTGGAAGGAGAGAGTGGTTATGCAGCAAGGAAGGTAGCGTCGGTGCGATGTTGAGTGGTAAGGTAATGAAAGGAATGGAACAGAATAAAGGAGAGGTCACGAGATAGTAGCAAAAAAAGGAAAGTGATACGGAGCGTATCGTCATATATGTATACGCCGCTTTAAGAGTAAAAGAGTAAAGTATTCAACTTAGAGCGTGCATTTGTCCAACATTCCAGCGGATTTAGGAGTCGTACTGCGAGCCGCATTAATATTGCTTGTGTTATATAGATTAACGTAAACCAAACTTATCACAAGCTGCATAGCGCCAGGCCACATGGACACAGCGCCGTCTTCCCGGAGGTAGTGAACCGTCCGGGTCTCGTTTTTGACAGCAAAAACCTTCTTGAGCTTGCCAGCGTTGCCAGGAGCACGTCGGATACCCTTCAAGCCGAAGACGGCCCTGAGAGCCTGAGCGATAGTATGGACAGCGTACGAGACACCGGGACATTCGTGGAAGCCGGTTCCGTTGAGGGTGTACGGTGGGGCAAGTGGGATTGATGGACACTGGGTCGGGGAAGTCATCCGCCTGTTAACAAGAGTGATCAATTGTAATAATGTTGGATAGATTTGACAACGTACGTTCCGGTGCACATTGGTGAAGCTAGCCCAGATGCAGTCTCCCTTCTTGATTGAGACAGGCGGCTGGTTGGCACCCTGTGCGCCCTCGAGGCTCGCATCCGCATATCGCCATAAGCCCGCAAACTGGACAAACGCAAGACAATGAGTCGAAGCTTTGGTCGTCAATGATATCAGAGTATTGCCTGAGGATTGAGGCGCATCGTTTCGCGTACATATCCACGTAGCAGCTCTTCGCTAGAAGAGTCCTTCTGCTGACAGAGTCGAATGATTTCTGCCCTATTCATCTTAGGCTCAGTTCTGTGGGAAGACCGGTGGCTGTACAGCTTTGAGTGTAGGAAAAAAAAATCCACAAATCAGAGAAAATTCTGGGTTGGATTTTTTTTTCAACACTCAAAAGTGTATAGCAACCAGTCTGGTCACAGACCTAAGTCCGGGATAAATAGGCTCACACTGTGCTTTATCAAAACTGGAATTATATTGCTTCGCATGAGTCGACCCCAACTTATTGCCAGTTTATCTGCAAAAATTGTCCGCCCATTCTATCTCACCCCTTCATCTGACGCCTCTTCATTTGGCTGCCGAAGAGAAGGAATTGTGGGCTGGAACTCACCGCAGTAAGCGACCATCCATTTCCCGCCATGCTTTGCTTGGGCTGCGCTCGGAAATATTCAGCAAAACTTATCCCGAGACTAGAGAAGATGGAGAACAAGGAAGGCTTCAGCAAGAAGTCGAATAATCTGTTGAACCTACCTGCTACATGGACGCCAAACCCAAAGGACGATATTAATCCGTTGGTGCAATGGCTTCCTACCAAGGCATCAAATATTCATGGGGAAAATCTAAGTTGAACACCATGAAGCTCGAGCTGGGACTTCAATTCTGTTCTTGACCCACGAACCTTGGAAGAGTTGCAATGCATCAACGACGCACTTTCAGCTCAAACACAGACACTGTGCCTTTAGTTTCGCATGGCTATATGGAGGAAAATCCGGGCGACACTGGCTTGAATACCAGGAAAGCTTGAAGTTCTCGAATTGCGCAACACATTTCGCCGAAAATTGCCCAGAGTATGTGAGCGGACAACAATTTTCTAGTGCTGAGTAAATTTGTGCATTGAGTCCTTGGAGTTTTCGAAGATTTGTGTATCAGGCGGGGGTAACTGATTTGTGTTGCGAATATTCCAGCTTATGCTTCGTTCTGTTACCTCAACTGTACCATGGGGCATGGGCAACTGTGGGGTCTGCGAGATTAGCTTGGGTGGCAGGAGGGAGTCCAGGGACTATGGTGTACTTACTGCTTGCTTGTACACCGGGAGAATTCCTGGGCCCGCTGTTCGTTATTCGGACCGTGCCGTGTAATATATCCTATCCTATCCTATCCCATCGTGGTGCCTTAGCTGAGATTGACCGAGCTTAGCCGAGCATTAACTGAGTCCCATGTAAGTGAGTCCAATTCTTCCAGAAGATCGAATCCGTTGGGTGATGGCTCTCTGCGGAGAATCGGGTAGAAAAGATCTCGGCTAGGCTTCTTCCGGTCGAACCCGACTCTACCCGACGTCGCGTAGAACGCTGTCCGCTTTGGGAACTGAACACTCGGACCGCTCGGCAGGTCTAGACGGAACAGTCCGACCGGTGTGTAGCATTGACGAGCACGGATAACATAGGCTGCACTGTACCAAATAACTTCGGCACGAGGTTTTGGACTCATCTGTATTTCTCCTATGCTCAGAAATATTTCTACATTTTTTCATCCCCGTCTTTCAACGCTGTGAACGTTCCGATGTGGAAGGGTCAGACGGCCGAGGTGTGGAAATACTCCACACGAACGGCGGGAAGATCATTCTATGGACGGTGGTATTTTCAGCTTTTTATTTCCTTTTACATGTTCCAATCCTTCGACGCATCATTCTACAAGCACACCTCCTTTTTGCTGCTTATTTGAACATACTAACTACATTTTTATTCGCATTATTCTTCACAGATTTCGGTTCACTCGTTTCGGGCGCCTAACCGGCGTCTATCGGACTTAGAGTCCGTTGAGGGCGTTTCGAGCTCTACCGGCGCAGCTCAAGGTCGGCGTTGCGCATGGAAATATCAAGGCAAGCCCCGTATAATTTGCGGGCATTCATATTCCTATATTCTTTCGATATCTCCGAGCTGCGAGCTCGGACGTCTTGATTCTTAGATGGATTTTTGGGTCGCTTTTCCATTTTCATTTTATTTTACACAATTATATCTACTGTTTCTTTGACAGGGGATTAGGTGGCTGGTTACTTCTGAAGCCCAGGGTTCGTAGGTTGCGCATTCGAGGGTGTCGTTGCGGGCCGACACCGGGACTGTTGGCGGGCAGTCCCCTTGTCGGAAAAATCCTGGACGGGTTGTGACGGGATTGAGCCGGTTACAAGCCGTCCCAAGGTTGCAATCCATCAGTGGCTTGCAACGCAAGGGTGAGTTGGGTGAGACGGGTTGCAATCCCTCGGCTGGGTTGTAATCATGTATAAGCCTACATGTAGCTTGAGAGCTTGTAGGCTGTTTGAATTCATTAGAAGCCACACCGGCGTGAAGCAGAAAAAAAAAAAATAACAATAATAAAAACCATGATCATATGCCCGCTATCTTTGATAGCTGGGTGTTGTAGTCGTTTGAAAAAAGTGATCGAAGTCGTTTTTTTGACATGATGTTTGCTCTTATTAGGAAAAACGTCATAATTGATGGTTGCTTGTTCGGTCTTTGTTTGTTCTTTCGATTTTCGCTCCTCCCTGGTCTCTCTTGTTTGTTTGCAACTTGTTTGTTCGTTGGTCCCTCTGTGATTTGCACCAAAAACTTCCTCCCCTTGACCATGCAACCCATCATGGCAGGAACATCGATTTTGTAGTTTATCATCGCAGGAGGCCTTGAGGAGGCCGCTGCCGCTACGCTTCTCGGATTTTGCCGAAATTTCCATCGTCTCCCAAGCACGGCTCGGGTTTACCCTGTCGATTTACCTAGAAGAATATATTCTTCTTTCCCACTTTCAGTGTGGCTTTCTGCTCCTGCAATCTATGAGATGCGACCCGAAATCTGTGACCGCGTGAGATCCTTCCCCGAACAAGAGTCAGACTTTGTGGCACTGTTGTCCGAGACGCGAAGTCTGTCGAGACAACCAACCTGTCCGTGAGCAACTTTCTCGCAGATTCGTTAGAATTAGCGGTGGAGACAGCCTGGGCCATTGAGCAAAGAGGTTGGCCATCCGTTCTTCACGGTGGTTTGTTGGAAAGAAGGACTAGGATAAATCCGAGGATCACTGATTGCTCCGAGTCCGATTGATCCGAGACTCCTCTTGCTTCACCACGCTTGAGCCGCCTCGTAACCTCTGGCTTCATCACGCGAATCAGGCGGGTGGTCGACTAAGCCATCAATTACTGTTTTCGGCGTGTCGCCGCAAGGAAATTCGCTGTACCTTCAAATCGTCAAATAAAATGGAGGAATCTTGCTTAAACCAATCATCTGATGTCCACTGTGTGTCCGATACCTCTTGAGCATGGTGAGATATCTATAATGTGCAGAATTTAACACAATGCCAAGGTGGCCGACTATCCCCTCGCCGATAGTACGTTTCGTTCTTTGTTAGAAATTTTTCACCGTTCAAACTTCCTTTCGCAGGGTCAAGCGCATGCTATCTGTCTCGATACCCCCGGAGCGCGTTATGCACGTAGATGCATTATACTGTACTGCCGATTCATTCCGAGCCCAGCCCACTCCTTCCCGTCGCAATGCAGTTCGACCTTGATCCAGAGGCGCCCGCGCCGTTTTGTGACACAAAATGTCGACACCGGCATCACAAACCCACCCTTTTTACGATATTTACCATGGCGGCCACACAAAAATCCTTCTCGGTACTTGGTGCATGAACGAGTCGACGTAGTAGGCTAATCTCTCAGATCGTAGCTGCCTTGGTGGACGGGAAGGTTACTTATGATTAAGACTGCTTCCCCGGAGTTTCTCCATTACGTCACGGTATTGACGATGAAACCAATACCCAGGGTCCGACAGAGGCTTCAGCCGAAGCTAATCTCAACATGCAATACGCAGCAGTTAATTTCTAGAGACGTATAAGGCATCGCCGCAGGAGTCACCGTTCAATTTCTGCCCGCGTGCGGGATATTAATTCCAACACGCTTTCTGTGATCACCTCCCCCGACGGCCTCCCCGAGCCTCCCTCCGGAATCTCTACATCTTGTGGGCTAGACCTAGATTTCTTTGACAAGAACCTAGTAGCTCCACTTGCAGGAATCAACGCGCTGATCAAGTGGATGTCGCAGAAGGCTGGTGAGTGGGATCGTGGCTCGGCTTTTAATTTCATTTCCTTTTGACGAGGCTGCCTCAGTTGGTACTGGTACACACAAAGCTTCACTTCTTTCTGTCGCATCGAGAGGATATATCGGCGGCGGCAAGACAAATTTCTTTCCCCACTGTGCGAAAGGTCGACACTCTGGACAGAGTACGATGTGTGGGTCTCTCGACTTCGAATGTGCAGGTCTTCGTAAGGCTTCAACCGTTTACTTTCCGTGTATAGATCGCGGTGGGGCAAACGGAAACGGTATCCAGTAAACAATTTAAGAGTGTATAAACGATAATTTTCTGAGCATGACACGTACCTCGCAAGCAGTACCTGTACTAGATCCTAGGCGTGCATTCTTCCAAAAGCCACCACCACTTGGTACCGTCATTAATGGCAAAAACGAGTTTGGGTTGCAAAACAATCCATCGCGATCATAGCTCACCGCAACGGCAACTGCAGGTCGAGGTGGGTGGATCAGTTCAACTCGAAAGTGGTATTGACTCAGTGAACCAGCTCCGGAACGGGAGGGATGGGGACAAAGGATGTGTAGATGGGTGAAGCGTATTGACCGTGTACAAACGTTCATATACAGAAACGGTCGGAGCTAACTAACACGGTGATCACTAAGTGAATTTCTCCAAATTTCTCCATTGGAACACAAAACACACGAATTCAGAGACCGGCCCGGTGCCGAACACCTACGCAAGCTGTGGATCGACGCATTAGCAAACACGGCCCAGTTGACATGAAAAAAGGGAAAAACTATTGGTAGGTTAGCAGCCCGTACGCCAAGGACGGCCACTTTTAGTGCAAACACTCTGCGGAGTCCATTATTCTGCTATCTTCGGGCATCACGTATATAATACATGTCTTTTTCATTCCAAGGAAAGTTTATCAGGGCCATTCCATCTGAACATACAGGATTCCCCGCTTTGTGCTCCCCGAAATCACGGAGAAAGCTGTCTATTGCAATATTTCTCAGTTCTAAAATAAGATTTCATGAGTTTCGGCTCAAAACGAAATGTGAGATTTCGGGCTCCATTCCGTAACTAACTTCGAGCCACTCGGAATTTTGCTAATCTCGGTGTAAGGGCTTCAGGCCCGCACCCAGAGCTCAGGCTCGGACCTAGAGAATCTGAAGCCCGAGCCCACCCAAGCCGAGCCCGAGCCCGGGCTTTCAGGCCTAGCCGAGCCCTGGACATCACTACGCGAGATCTGACTCATCTAAGTCACGGCATACACCTTGAACCGATCTCCTTGGGACCAGACTCGGTGCATAATTCCGATGGAGTTTCGTACCCATGACTCAAAATTGATGTGCCACGTAGTCGGGCATCTCTGATCCACCGCAGTACACACGTGTTCCACAAGTTATAAGGTGCCAGTTTTCGACGATCTCGGATCCCCACTGTCATCCTTTCATCAAATCTGACATCCTCGATGTATGTAGACATTATGGATTACGAATTCTACTCATCAATATCTCAGCTCTGTTCGCCAAATTCGCACCATGGACAACAACTCTCCTCCACAGTCTCCTACATCTGTAAGGCTTCCATAAATAGAAGAGCATGGCTGAACCTTGGTTCTAGGTATTTGAACTGGTGACTCTAGCAGACAATATGCTGAGGGACTGTATGACCGAAAGCAATGTTACCAGTCTGAACACGGCCATATACCTCCTGGCTCAAACTGGGATTGCTCAGAAGTTACAAAATGCTCGATGTTTAGATCTGCTCGCCACTGCACTATTGACAAGGTTCAGCTACACCGGCCAATGGATAGATGTTCAGCTTGTTCCACCGATTCGGTTAATCCTTGCTGGCTTGATATTTGATACCTCCATATTCTGCAGTGTTCTGAGGGATGTGAGTGTTTGCTCTTCCTGCTCAACTTCATTGGCATGACCCTGATTTCTGTGCTATAGGGCTTGGATCTTGACACCTGGAGTGTGGATGACAATTCCGCCGATATTGTGAACTTTGCTGGCAACATTCTGGAAGCATTTCTGCATTCTATCAATCTCTCTGATCTAGATACTGCCATCTTCCTTTATGAGGAAGCTATATTAGCACGGGATCCTTTAGGCCACCACCCAAAGATACAGCATCAACTTGCTAATGCATATCTGATTCGATTCCGGTTGACCAGTGATATTGAAAATTAGAGGAAGTCATTATCCTTGCTACGGGACCTTTGCATAATACAGCCCAACCGGGTCTCGTGCCTCTGTGCAGGATTTCTTGCCAAACCGGATATAGGAAATATACAAGAAGCGTTTGGGCATATTGAAAGGACAATAAAGCTGGAAGCTGAAACACTTCAATTGGCCAACAGTGGGGCCAATTTATTGATGATTTTTGAACAGTCTAACGAGGCGCACAACCTGGATATGTCAATTTCTGCATTGAAGACAGCTGCTGCTCAACTGGTATGGGGACACCATGCCCTGGCGGGTATTATTGGCAATTTAGGGACCGCTCTTTATGTGTGCTTCCAAACAAGGGGCAACCCAGAAGATCTTCATAATTCTATTAGGCTACGCTATGAATCCCTGGATCTGTGCCAACCGAATCATCCAGATCATAGGCTGGCTCTGGAGAACCTGGCAACAGCACTGTATGAGCGATTCCTAATGAGCGATGATATAGCAGATCTCAATATTGCTATTCAGATGCGCGATGATGCACTAAATTTATGGCCAGAATCTCATCCCAATCGTCGGGACTGTCTAGGTGACCTCGGAAATGCACTCTTGAAGCGGTTCCAAACAAAGGGTGATGTAGCAGATCTTGAACGTGCTATTGCCCTGCACCGTCATGCCCTGGATTTGTCCTTGCCACCTTACCAACACCATGACAAAATCCTCAGCAACCTAGCAACTGTGCTTTATGAACTATTTCGAATGACAGGTGATGCACCAGATCTCGATAATGCCATTAAACTGCACCATGAAGCAGTAGCTCTCTGTCCAGCAACCCACTCACAACGCGATACCATGCTGGGTAACCTGGCCAATGCTCTCCTTGAGCGGTTTCAAAAGAGGGGTGACACAGCAGATCTTGACAATTCTATTACGCTGTACAATGAAGCACTGGATCTACACCCAGCACCCCACCCACAGCGTAGCACCTCACTAAACAATCTCGGAAATGCACTTATGGAACGGTTCCAACGTAATGGTGACCCACAAGATCTTGACAGTGCAGCTGCACTGCGATATGAAGCACTGGATCTACATGCAGCTTCTCACTCAGCACGTCTTGTGCTGCTGAATAATCTTGCAACCGTGCTTTGTGAAAGGTTTCGAAGGAGAGGTAACCCAGGGGATCTTGATGAGGCGATTAGGCTACATCATGAAGCATTAGATTTATGCCCAGCACCTCATGCACAGCGTGACAATGTCTTGAACAACCTTGCAAATGAGCTTAATCAACGGTTTCAAACCAGGGGTAACCCAGATGATCTTGATCGTGCTATTGAGCTGCACCGAGAAGCTCTGGAATTACGCTCAGTACATCACACAAAGCATGGAAGCTCTATGAACAACCTGGCAGGTGTACTTTATCAGCGATTTCAAACCAGGGGTAACTTGTCAGATCTTGACAGTGCCATAGCACTGTACCAGGAAACTCTCAATGTGTGGCCAGCACTTCACCCTTTCCCGCGGTCGCTCTCTGAGCAATCTTGGAGATTTGCTTCATACTCGCTTCATGAAAAGAGGTAACTCAGAAGATTTGGATGATGCTATTGATCTACTTCGCAAGGCATTGGATCTGCATCCGGCACCTCATGCACAGCGTGAAGTGTCTCTAAACAATTTAGCAATTGTACTCTCTGAACGGTTCAAAGCAAGGGGTGATATAGCAGATCTCGAGATTGCTCTAAGGCTGCACCAGGAAGGACTTGACTTGTGCCCGGCACCTCATCCCCAACGTTGGGTTCGCTTGACCAACCTAGGATATGTGTTTTGTCAACGATTTCAAATGACAGGTGATGTAGCAGATATCGACAGTGCCATTGAGCTACACTGTGAAGCTCTGGATCTGTTGTTAATACCTCATCCGGCTCGTGGGCGATCACTTAGGGCATATGCGCGGTCATTGATGCTGAAGCATGACAGCTCCTCGCAGTCAAATCTCATCGAAGAGGCTGTGCTTGCGCTTCGTGAGGCATCTGGATGTCTGCAATCTCCTGTTTCCCATCGGTGCCAGGTTGCAGTTGAATGGGCCAAATATGCTGATACAAGAAACCACGAGTCAGCTCTGGAAGCTTACCAGACCTCAATAGAACTGCTTCCTCAGCAAGCAATGCTCGGCCTAGACATCAAATCACGTCGGAAGGCATTATCATTGGGGTGTGGGCCTAGCATCTGATGCTGCTGCCTGTGCTTCCCAGCAGAATGAAATTGGAAAGGCTGTTGAATTTCTTGAGGCAGGCCGCTCCGTATTTTGGTCACAGGCACTGCGACTCCACTCTTCTCTAGACGATCTTCAAGCCGTGCATCCAGCGCTAGCGGAAAGAATTTCCACCATATCACAAAAACTTGAGCTTGGGTCTTATCGGAATGTGGAATCCATTCGTATGCTGCCACCATCGCACAAGGACCATATTGCTCTCGACACAGACGACGCACTTTACCGTAAATTGAATTCTGAATGGGATCAGGCTCTCAATGAGGTTCGGCAGCAACCAGGTTTTGCACAATTCCTACGACCGAAGTTGATGACTGAATTGAGAGTGTCAGCAACTAATGGCCCAATCATCATCTTGAATGCAAGCAAGTCCACATGCGCCGCCTTCATTGTGACCGCATCCCAAGATGTCCGATGTGTCCGTCTAGACAATATGTCATTTGATTACGCACAATTCCTGGTTGAACTTCTTCGTGCCACCCTCAAAGGTTCCCTGGTTCAGATATCCCAATTTCTTGCACACAGTAGGCAAACATCTGGAAAATCTCCTGTTATGCTGCAGCGACTTCTGGGGAAACTCGAAAATGAGGAAGACTATAACCCCGATGATGTTTTCCGAGCAATGCTGAAGGTTCTGTGGGAGAATGTTGTAAGACCCGTTTTTAATATTCTCAAATTGAAGGTCAGAAAGACACCCTTTCTTGTACTCAGTACTCACACAATTAACAGAAGTCAGACAGCCCCAGTCGATTATGGTGGTGCCCTACTGGGCCCTTCACTTTTCTTCCCATCCATGCGGCCGGGCTCTATGAAGAGCTCGGCACAGACTCGGTCTCCGATTATGTTGTCTCGTCTTATACACCCACACTGACGTCCTTACTCGACCCACACACCGAAGCCGTATCAGCCTTCAAGATGACAGCAGTCATACAGCCAGAGACACCAGGCCTCCCATCCCTGCCGGCGACCAGAAACGAACTACTACGAATCAGGAAGGTTGTTCCTCAGAAATGGCTTACAAGCCTTGGTGATACCCCCGAGGCCACGGTAGATATTGCAACACGCCACCTCAAGAAATCATCGGTCGTGCATTTTGCATGCCACGGCACACAGGATCTTCAAAATCCCCTCGAAACCGGCCTCCACCTTACCGATGGCCGTCTGAGGGTCTCAGAGTTCATGCGGGGAACTGACCATGTTGCACGGAAAAAGAGCATGTCTTTGGCATTCTTGAGTGCATGCGAGACAGCAAAAGGTGATGATAACGCTCCTGATGAGGCCATGCACCTCGCTGCAACATTGTTGTTTTCTGGATTCCGGGGTGTTGTTGCAACGATGTGGTGAGTGATCATACTGTTAACAGAGTAGCATATTCAATCTGATTCCACCGTTCAAGGACAATGGCTGATGCCGACGGCCCAGAGATAGCTGAACCGTTCTATGAATACCTGTTCAAGGGTTGTGATGCTGATGCAGACCCTCCTGTTCTCCCTGATCTAACGAAGGGCGCAGAAGCTCTTCACATCGCTGTCGCAAAATTGCGTACAGATCCAACCGTTTCGTTCACTCGCTGGGTTCCATTTGTACATTACGGCTTGTAATTTTCTAGTCCAGTTCATAATCGCTGGAAATCATCACTGTTGGCTATTTTGTGAAAAGTCCGTATGTGCATACTTATATCCATCGATGGACTTCGTACAAGAGAATTCAGGTCACGTCGGGTTCATAGTCTTAGATGATTTAACTAAGCTACACTGGACAAGAAAAATGTCCGATCATAAACACGTGTTTCTTTCTTTTAGAGGTTTGTTCATGCATCCGATACCGTAGATAAGTATTAGCAGTTCGAAACCTAAATAAAGAAAGTACTACTGTATTGGAGCGGCGGTCGGTTTTTGCCCCCAGTTTAGCTTGACTGGGAGAATATCTTTGCAAGCCGCAAACTCACAGGTAAAAGGCCTGGTAGCGATTGGCATGACACCGTATCCCATGAAAAGATACTCATGAAGCGATTAACCGGGAACAGCTCGTTCGATTCGATCCTGGGCTCCAGCCTGATGGAACTGTCCCTATTTCCGTGTGTATGAGAAATAATTTTTTGCCCCAACATATTTCATACCACGTACTAAGGTTTTTAATGGGAAATAACCCGATTTGCAGCTAATTTTTGTATTTCAATCAGAACGTCAACGGTAGGGACGCCCGCTTTGATCTAGGCGAATGGTGTCAGGGCATTCCGGCTCTCGTCACTTCATTTTGTGCATTTTCTGATCACGCACAGTTCCAGTAGTTCGCACTGTGCAGCACGACTTTGCAGCTGGTATCCTCCACGGCAGCGCTCTATTCGCAACTCCTGGACACACTGTCACATCCCCATCGACGGCGATCGGTTTTTGCGCGCATTTTATCTTGACTGGGAGCCGTTCTGATGATCTGCCTCGCTATGTCTCCCACCACATGCGCCGCATTCCGTCCAGTGACACACCCCTCCATTCATAATACTAGATTGCGAAGGATTTACTCAATGTAATCGAGCCTGGGCCATACCTTTGAGCAGTTCTTCCGCTCATCGTAGATCGCAGGGAGGGGAGCGAGGCGTGGTTGCGGAGTGGACCATCCGCTTCCCATATTCGCATTGCATCGAAGATGTGATGCGCGGGAACCGCTCGTTCGATTCGAGCCTGGGCCATGAATTTATGCTGGAAGTTTTGGTCTTTCTTTGTTTCTTTTCTGTCTTCTTTTCTCATTTTCAAAGCACCGAGACGAGAAATGCGAGTCGAGGTCTGTTACATCAATTCACCATGTCCACTCCGCAAGCGACTTCTCCGTATATTCTGTATATGACCAAGTATACGAATAGCTGAGTAAGACTGGGTTGCGGATAGTCTGCGCCAACTTTGCATATTCATTTTATCGCATTAATGATTAGTTGGATTAGCTCGTTCAATTCGAGCTGGGCCGTGTTTTGACAAGCGATTAATTTTTCCTCTATTACTCATTTTAGTTGTTTCCCCGCGGTTGAATTCCAGGACAACCCATGCCCAGTTCTAGTTCGGCACCCATTCAAACGAACCTTAATGTTCACTCTTTCACGCGTTTCTGTACCGAGGAGCCTAACGCTGATGAGCACGGAATGTGCACGCTTGTGAAAACCTCGCAAATACCCAGTTTTGGATGAGTTTCAAGAACTCGAGTGTGTTGCGAACAAGACACATGGCCGTGGTTGAAACACATTTCGATGCACACTGGTTTGCTGTGCGTCCAGTCGTTGTGTTTCGCCCGTTGTCAACCAACGTGTCAACCACGTAATATTGTTTACTAGTGTATTCTACATTGTTCTCTTCGCCATTGTTCTCCAGGTATAAAAGGCTGGCCTGTATTAGCTAGAAGGAGGAGAATTAATCCCTACATTACACCTTTTCTATTTCTTTTGGGCCCAAGGCCGCATGTTTTATTGGCTTTGTTTTGGACCCAAGGTCGCACGGTTGAATCGGAACGGAACGGATTGGGCCCAAGGCCGCACGGACGTTGGAGATTTGTTTTGGATTGGATTTTGGTTTTGGGATAGGAAGACGAGTGGTGAAGGAGAGTCTTGGTTTTGTTTTGTTTTGTTTTGGAGCACCAGAAGAGAGGTTTCAAAGGACGGAGTGCTGGATTGCACAAGACTACATACGGTGGTCCGAGCCCCGAACACACACAAAGTGAAGGAGTGTTGCAGATATTTGGGTGGTTTATTCATTCACTTGCCTGCACATTTCCGGTCTTTCAACGCACCGATATGACGTTTACAGATAATTGAATCTGGAGGTATGAGCTCGTGTCTCCGATCCTGAGGTTTGCACCTCTGCCGTTTTTGCGGGAAGCGCTCGTTCGATTCGAGCCTGAGCCATGATCATTGTGCCGGGCCAAAATTTTTAGGCGCCCCATACTCCGGTGTTCTTTCTTTTTCTTACTTTTTCTTTCTTTTTTTTTTTTTTTTTTTCACTAGTCCAGCCTTTAAACCAGTCGTGGGAACATTCACAGCGATCCGCTTTGATCCGAAAGCCGCCGGCGTGGCTTGCTCCCTTCCTCGTCCGTCACCGAGGCTGAGGATCCAGCCCATTCTGTATTTTGCGTAGTTCCTGCTTCTCTTTCACTATGCAACACGACTCTGCAGCTGCGCTTCTGCGGCACAAGGCATGCGACAACTGTCTGATTGGACGAACGACTCATTCCGGGCACGCTCTACATCGCCCTCCTCACCCGCGTCATCCTCGCGCGCCGCCGCCCCTCTCCATCTGCCTCCTCCTACAACCCATGCTCGTCGTCCACCTTCGCCCACTTCCCTCTCCGCACGTCCTCAATTATACATGCGTGCGCCTCGGACTTGTTTACTTTCACTTTGTGGGGTTTCTGACCATGCATCCAGCTCATTTTTGACAGTTCACGTCATTCTCGCCTTGCAGTACGACTCTGCAGCTGAGTCTTCTCCACGGCACACGCGTCTTTCGTGCCGATTTTTCTCCAAGTTGATAGTCTCGCTCTGTCCCCTTGCGCTGGAACGGCGGCCGGCATCTATCTCTCTTCGAGTTGTTCTGGCTTGCTATGTCTATGGGTTCCATTCCGCTAGCCCTTTCCTTTCTTTTGGTCCTCCGTCCAAAGCGCACCATCGGCACCGTGCGTCGCGCCGTGACGGGCATTGCAGTGCGTCGTGACGCAGTGGATCGGCCGGATTGAGCGTGCGTCTTGTTCCCCTTTCATCCTTCTCTTCCGTTCTTTTCCTTCTACCCCTTCCATGGTCAATCCGCTCCACCCGCTCACCCATTGAGACCACATGAAATCCCTCCTACCCCCGGACGAACCAATCACCTCGGGCACGCTCTACGCCTCGGTCGTCTTTCTCACCGGTTCCACCCGAGCGTATCACCACGCCATCCAGCTCCTCTCCCGACTTTCGTGGCCCTCCTCCCCCGCATGTCATCCAACATCTGCGCGTACGCCTCCGAGCGAGAGGGTTGTGGAAGAGAGAATGGAGGATTTAGAGAGAAAGGTCGAGGAGAAGGCCAATGAAAGGGTGGTGCAGTGTGCGTATGCGTCTCCGCTGCGATAAGCATGAGTCGAGTCCTTTTCTTTGGAACATGCAGGACGACAACGCCACCGATGAAACTCATCTCGCAAATCGCACCACATCTTCGTCCCCATCCTGCTGCTCGGTTCGCCCCCATATCAATAGAGACCTTGCGTGGAGCCACCGGGAGCCACCCGGTGGCTCAACAGGCATGCGATCACAAGTGGCTACATCAACTGGTGGCAATCTGGTGGCATGTAATTGACATTTTCACTGCATTCTTTTGTTGCCTATACTACCATTATTCGATGTAGTGCCCTTCCAGATGTGCAGAACCGCATGCAGAGCACAAATAATTGATATTTTCATCCTGTTCATCAGATACCATGTTTAGAATGGGTATTGAAGCAAATTCTGGACTCTACATCGACTTTCTGCTTGTCAGTGGGTGCAAAAACAATGGATTCTAGATCCATGGTACGATGCGGTAAACATGCGGCAGCCACCGGACCAGCCACCCGATGACGTAGCCACACGGAATCGCATGCCCGATCAGCCACCGGGTGGCTCCCGGTGGCTCCACGCAAGGTCTCTAATGCGTGTGATGCGGGTCGTTTGGGCTTCGCCTGGCTGAAGGATGATCCCCGCGTACGAGCTGCCTAGGGCGCTAAGGACGCGGGGATGGAAGGGCGGGAGCCGCTGGCTCGTGCGCCCGTTGTCGTTGTAACCCATCGACGAGGGAGCATGTGACCCTGGCTAGGGGCCCCGAGCTACAACGGGGCCCTGGAGCCTTTATATGCTTGCTCAGGCCATCGGGTGGAGCGTAGGGGTGGTCCCTCGTAGTTGTGGACTTCACGACATGACGGTGCAGAAGTAAGTAAAATCAATTATGTAATGTACATCAATGTGATAGTAGCTAGAATATAACGAATTTATGTACGGATGTAAGTAACTAAGTGGCCACGGGCCGCGGAAAATAAGTACCCCGTCACAATGCGAGGTCTATTATCCCGTATCATCTTTCACTGCTTGCCATTGAATCCCGCAGTCGTTTGGGTCTAATTCGACAGATACTCGCTAACCTGGTCGAGCTCGCAGATGCTCCAATACGGCTTGGTCGTGGGACCGCACCCGCACTCATTAGCGGAGAGCAGATTTCTGGGAAGGAACGGGGGGCTGCTCGTTCGATTCGAGCCTAGGTCATTCATTGAGGGCGTCGAAATCTTTTAGCCGTTGCCGCCAAGATGCTTGCCTCGTGGAGTTCACAGGTACGGCAACCAGACCAGGTAACGGATGATCCGCACCCGCCCTGGATTTAAGGAAATCTCCAGTAGTACGTGCGGGCTACTTGTTCGAGTCGAGGCCAGGTCATACTACGTTCAGCTCCTTTTTTCTTTCTTTCTTTCTCAGCTTTACAGCAGTGGTCCGGTAAATACTCGAGTGGGGTGTTAAACATTATTTATAGGACCTCAGTGAGTCACTCTCTCCATCGAAAATATTCAGCTCTCAGCTCATGAGGTAACCCAGTGAATGAGTACGGACCAAGCCTCGTTCTCATGTGGAACTGCATCCACTCTGAACGTTTAATCCTCGTGCAGATAATAATGTGAGCGGAGCACTTTTTTTCTGCGTTCACTACTCAGTTGCTTTCTGGAGAGAACTTGATTGGTCAGAGTGTCCAATTGTCTGGGTTCTCTAGTGTTTTCTGCGCTACTATGACTGCTAACTACCTGTATGCGTATTCGTACAAGTAGGCTTGGCACCGTCGCGCTATTCGATGTTGACCTTGCCCTGAATTCAGTTCTCCTTCCTTGCTATGTCTTGATTAATTTTCCTTCCACCGGCGCTGTTGCCCCATGGTTCCATATTTCCCTCTTTCTTCGTGTCGCTGCCGCAGTTCTCTTCCGGTTTGGACGCCGGACACTCTACATCCTCTTTTGTGTTATACACCAGAGATTGCCAGATTCAAGCCTCATGATGAATAATTTGAAACACCGAGTTTCAAAGGGCACTTCAGCTGAGCCTAAACTCAAACTGATTCTGAAATTTTCAATGCAGCTGATGAACTAAAATTACAGTTCCAGTTGTGATTTCAGTGCATCTGATATGCTGAGTATCAGCCAAGTATTTTTTAGTAACGAAACAAATAGTTTCAGTTCTCCTTTCAGCGGGGCCAACTTGTAAACTGATATTTAGCATGTCAAGTTAGTTTTACAGCAGCTGAATGTAGAATTGTTTTCAACTATTTTCAGTTTCAACATCAGCTGCACTGAAGATTTCAGAATCAGTTCAAGTTTGGGCTCAGCTGAAGTGCAATTTGAAACTCAGTGTTCCAAATTATGCATCACGAGGCCTGAGACCTGGCAATCTCCGGCGTCAAATTTCCTCAGCTCCGGCTCTTGGAGTAATCCCTTATATCCTCAATTTTCTGTGCTATCTGATAAAGGCTTTTCATTTGTTGGCGACCACCTGACCTACGCGCTGCCTCTTCTTGACGGGATGCAGTTGCTGCTGTCTACGGCGCAGCTCGATTGGATTCTTATCAAGCCGGTGGGACACGCAGTCCTGTCGGTTGTGGACATATAAAGAAGGAGCTTACTTCTGTTCTACAGCGAATCCTCCGCCCTCTTCTACATCCCCAGTCTGGAATACACTTCTCCGGGAATCACGGCCCGATTTCGCCTCCGTGTACTGCTGGCTATATTTCGGACTTGAATTCATCGTCAAATCAAAACTCGCCGCTGTACTGCTGCTAATCTGGGGTTTCTACTGGTGCCGCGGCAATTTTATGGCTTCTTTAACTAAGGATTTCATCGGCCAGGGTCCGTGGATCAACCCAGAAGTCAGTGCAGTTCTTTCGTTGTGGTCCAATCATACTAGGTATCAATCCCTTTTTATACTTCAAAGCATCTGTCTGATGCCTTTCGTCACTTCTTTGCTCCCTGTTTTCCGCCTTCTGGCACTCTTCGGACTGATGTAAAAGTTTGCTAGTCAATTATCCCTGCCGCCCTCCAGTGAAACTTTTTGCCATAAAACATTACTCTTCTTTTCGAGGTTCAAACGATTCGATTCCGCCTTTCTGGCGCTGAGAGGCAATCGGGCTTTACAGCATTCATATTTGTGGTTAATTCCGAATCTTTCTATTCTCTTCAATAAATAGTTCTGTCTATTTCAACATGAATATCCCGTATCATGAACCTTTAAACGTTGTAAGGGTGTCCTTCTTTGCGCGTTGAATATTCCTGGATGTTGGAAACCGGAGCGAAGCGGCGGTCAATCTTGTGAGAAATTAAAACATTAGAAGATCTCCGGCAATGCCGGAGATTTTGCGGCTAAATCATCAGTCACGAGCCTAGTTAAGTACTCTGGGCCGCCACGCAATCGCATAAAAGCGCAAGCCTGCGGTCCTTAATAATACATTACACCACCGAGGATGCAAATCCTAATCCTCGGCGGCACAAACTTTGTCGGTCGCGTCATCGCCCTCGAGGCCCCTCGCGCGCGGCCACTCCGTAACGACCTTCAACCGCGGAACGAAGCCCCCGCCTTCCGGCGCAACTAACGTCGTCGGCGACCGCCTCACGCCCAATGGCTATGTGGGGCTCGCCGGGCTCACCTTCGACACCGTCATCGACACCTGGATGGGCAACGCCAGCGCCGTGCGCTCCGCCGTTGCCGCCCTCCGTGGCCACACATCCCACTACACCTTCATCTCAACTATCAGCGTGTATGACCCCACGTGCGCCACCCCACCGCTCACCGAAAATTCCCCCGCCATCGACCCCGCCAATCACCCACCGGAGCTCCAACACGGCGCCGACAAGCGGGGCGGCGAGCTTGCGGTCCTCGACGCCGGCGTTCCCGCGCTTATCGTGCGCGCGGGCCTCATCCTCGGTCCGCACGAGACACCGGGCCGCCTCCCTTGGTGGCTGGATCGCATGGGGCGCGGTGGCCGCACGCTCGCGCCGGGCCCGCGCGACGCCGGGCTGCAATTTGTCGACGCACGCGATCTCGCGGCTTTCGCTTTGGAGGCCGCGGAGCGGGGTATCAGCGACGTGTTCAACGTAGTCAGTGAGCCAGGCCATATGACGATGCAGGAGTTTCTCGAGGTGGCGAACCAAGTCACCGGAGGACACGCGCTGCTCGTCTGGGCGGATCCCGACGTGCTTCTCAGCGCGGGCATCAGCCCGTGGATTGAGATGCCGTGCTGGGTGCCGCCGGGCAAGGACCGAGAGTTTATCTATAATAGTAACGTCGACAAGGCGCGGGCGGCGGGCCTCCGGACCAGACCGGCGCCAGAGACGGTGGCGGATACGTGGGCATGGCTGGGGAGCTTGGATGAGAGTGACAGACCGCCGTTGAATCCGAAGCTGGGACTTGATCCGCAGAAGGAGGCTAAGGTGCTCGAGTTGCTGGGACAGGGCGGGGTATCTGCTGTTTAATCCAGCTTAATCGATCGCCACAAACTACGATGGCCTACTATATCTCGTATATTAAGGAGATCCCTCGTATCACATTGTACCTGTTTGTTCTTCCCAATTATCCCGTTTGTCTAATTGACTGCTCTACAGCTACAGGCGCTGGCGCTCCAGTTTCTGTTTTAAGTGTTTTAAGTCCTTGGTGTCCAGTTGACCGAAGGCATCAATTCAACCTCGACGATCAGCCGCTCAATGCCCATAGAAAAGGGACCCGGTCGCTTTCTCTTCTTTGCCGCAGCCCTCTGCTCTCGCACCTCATACTTCTGTACGTCGCTCACTCTCAGATTTTCATGTCTTTGCCTTCCTCAACCTTCTTCGAGGATTCTGTGGTGCCATCGCTTGACACCATAAGCCATCTTGCGTCTCAGCGGCCAGAGTCTGTCCAAGCGCTTCAATACTCAAGTTTCTCAAGCCGTCGAGTCGTCTACCATTCATCCCAAACTCATTTTAGGCCTGCTTAGACCTGGCCTTCAAGTTTCTGACCGTGGAGGCCTAAGTATTCAAGTTATCACAACCACTGCTCGAAGCTTTCACTCAAGTTTTAATTTTGAAGTCTTGAAGGCCCGTCAACTGCCATGAGTTACGCTTGATCTCCGGACGCACTCATCTATCAGGTGAACTCGTATAAATCGGCGCATAAACACGTTGTCTATCCTGACATGCGCAACAATCTGTATGGGCCTGGACGACCTGACCACGAGTTTGTTTCTGCTCCTGGTCTATGATGGTAGTTCATGTACTGATAATCAAACCCTTCAGTGGTTTCGCAGTCCGGAGGTCCGCGATTCGTGTGTCTACGGTGAAGATGGACTAGTAGTCGAACGCTTCCGTGCATCCGCGGTCCACATGTCCACGAAGCATATTAATCTGATACAATCAATCTTAAGGATTCTAAGCCTCCTACGCCTGGTCCTGCGTTTAGTGATTTCAATGCCAGGCATCCCAACACAACACAATAAGTTTTGGCGACGATCTATATCCTCAGAAAACTTGGTTCAGGCTCGGATGCAAAAAAGTACGCACCCAACAGGATTTCGTTCTGATGGTCAGGTTTGATTCTTTTTTTTTTTACATTGCTCAATTTGATGTTCCCAGATATCGCTCGAGCCTGACGCAGGTGTGTTTCCAGCGATGCATATGCTCACAGCTTTCGTCTCACGTCTACCGCTGCAGATGTGGATGGAGCCAAATCTCACGCATTTTCCACCTCGAGCTCCAATGCGCTTCCAAGTCTTTCCCATGCAGACTTATCGTCGGAGGGCCCTGTGTATCGTCATATTTCCGTGAATCAATGTGTGTAGGCTGGTTCCTCACAGAACTCATGTATGTTTAGGAAATACATCTTGAACCGAACGAGTATTTGATCAATAGAAGTGTATATTTTCCAATGCCTTATGATTGATTTATACTTCCCACGGAGGGAGAAAACTCTAAAACCCTTACATGAAATGCCGAAGCGACGCGAAGGTATATCTTGTACGAGATATACGAGATATTGGGCCCAAATTTTACGGAAGACTTCGAACACGAGGCATAGCTTGTTCCACATGACGACCTGGTGGGCGGATGTGGCGGGCGAGTGTTGACCTAATCTCTCAGCGGACGGAAACTGAAAGCTTGCAACACATAGATAATCAAATGGAAGGCGTGCATAATACGTATCATCTTTGGCTGCCTAATCGAGTGAAGTGCTCTAGATCTAATGATACCTCAATAAATACCAGGAATCAGAGCGTATGGGACCTGAGCCTTGTACAATTCCCAGTCTTTTCCGTACTTCTTCGAGCACCTGTCTTCGTCCCTGATTGACCGATGGACGAGTAGCACCGTCATGTAAACGAAATATGCGTAGGGAAAGACGTCCCGAGTTCCACATGGGGCACACATCGCAAACGCGAGAATCAGATCGGTGATGTAATTGAAATGCCTAGCGATGCCCCAGAAGCCTTTGAAATGTATGAGAACGCTGAAGAATATGCTGAATCCAATCTCACCTGAGCACAGTAGCAGACTAGTGTGCTTTTCGCCATTCGAAGTACTATAATGTGCCGTGATAACCACCGGTTTCTTCCCCCAGATGACACAGTTCCCTCCCGTGCGTCGAGCGACGGTTCTCTGATCATTCGAAGCCCGAAACATCCAATAACCGAAGACTCCGACGAGCAGAATGATCAGCGCCCTAGTCTGGGACAGATGGACAGGATAGTGCGCCAGATACTGAGCCTGGAGTGTATACATGCTCGGGATCCAGGCAGCGCCTCCCCAAGCGAGATAGAAACCAAAGTGATCGTGCGCGATATCCTGAGATGGATGATTGGGATTAGGCTGGTCCGACAAAACGACACGATTTGAGACTCACAATCGTGCGAACATACCAATCTTCTTGGTAAAAGAAATCCAAGATGTACAGGCTTTGGAGAATATTGACAACGATCATGCCGTTGGAGACGTATCCGAAATTCTGGTACTGTGAAGCTGCGAAGGAGATATTCCTGCAGGACTGGGTTAGATACTTGAGGATCATCGAAGTGTTTATTTGACTTGCACAATCGTCCATGCTGTCATTCCAACGCGTCCAATGTTGAACAACTTGAGATCCAGGGCTCCAAAGCGCGGATTCTAGAATTTGAAATTTCAGTATTGTGCTTCCAGAGGTGGATCTTTACATACCAGCTCAATCCCCGCGAAAAAGTCATGGAACAATGAACCTGAAAACCAATGAGACCTATAGCTTTTTGACATCCATCAGATGGTACTTACCGCTGAACTTTCGGTCCGAAGAATGGGAAGGATTAACGTGCGCCTTGACGTACACCACGACGGACAGGGTTAGTCCGTAGGTGCTGGCGGCCACCATAAGACCCTTCCACTGCTTGGCAACTATATCGGCGTCCCAGAGTGAGCACAGTGCGCCCAGTATGTAGACTCCAATCGTCAAAAACCAAGACAATAGGCCGTTTATCTTGTACGGGAGTCGATTACCGGCAGGTGTTGTTTCGCCGTATCCGGTGGCCCCGGGCAGTAAGACGAATAACGCAGCCTGGAAAACAACCCAGATCCCATAGAGCTTCATGGCGTCAACAACACTCGGCAACGATGCCTGTGCCGAATTGAATATCCTGTAGATTCCGTCCATGTCGCCTATAGTGCTTCTCAGAAGAGTAGTCATGACGTTCAAGTGAGACGTACTGAATCTGATCAACAGCTTCCCAATAGATCCGTCGCACAGTTCGAGTATCGACCATGGAATGAGGAAAGATGCAGGGGCACAATAGAACCAAGGTCGCGCAGAACGCTATTTCGAATACCGCTGGCGTTGAACTCCGTCCCCACAGTGGGTTTGTGTGAGGGGAGACTAGGGAAGATTCAACTTTGGTGGTACGAAGAACAGGCATGAGGAACTGCTTCGTCGCATTGTACTAGCAATCTTTATAAACAGCCACTGCGATCAGCTCGAGGAGTACAGAATGAGGTATCTATTTTTGACCATCTATTGCCGACCAACGCCAAGGCGTCCTCGGGACGTCATAGTAAGGTCCAGTATCAAGATTTCGAAACAGCTAAAGTCGTACCATATGCTAATACTGGCTTCCTAAAGTGGCGACCGGTACCTTACGGTGTAAGAAAGTCGCTAGAAACTAATTTTAGACCGGACGAGGACGGGGTAAGAAACGTTCAGGAACCGTTGGATGTGTCGATCAGGACCACCTGTCGAGTAAATTGCACAGCATCGGAGGATATTCAGGCGTCTTAGACCTGGCGACGCAGCGATCGTACTATTTGCGTTGAAGCCCGCGTAGGCATCGAGGGCTTTGCGCCAGAGACATATATTAAGCAGGATGATACAAAGACCTAGAACAGAGTTACTGCTCAGAGGATGAAGGTAAAGAAAATGCATGTACAAGACATTCCTTCCCGCGGCAGTGCTCGAGCCCTCATAGCCAGAGACAGTCATCAGTCAGTCGCCAATGCAGAGGATGTTCTCGGGCTTGAGATTGCGGTGGGATACGTCGGACTGCTCGTGGTTTCCGGAATCGCACGGGCGTCGCTTTACCGAAAGACGGCGAGGCCCTTCATATTTCGCACGAGACTCCGTGTTTCCGTGTTTCTACTTCGTAACTAGTGGCTTGCCAGAAAGCATCCGCTAAAAGCCATCCCATCATGCTTTCGACCTTATTTCCAACTTGGGTCTGATTCGCGCCGGTGGTATCCCCGAACGACGAAGCGTACAGGTCTGCATTCCGACAGGCGAGGACTTCATAGAACATAGGACAAACATAGGATCATCAAAGGATCATACCATGATTTACGGAATTCAGTTGTCCCACCTTCCCAATTAGACAAGGGGCAGTCCACTACATCCTGCGTATCTGATTGACCCACGGAATCCGCGAATCATCATCCCGTCATGCCTTCGCGGCCTCGACGAGATTATTTCCAACTTGGGCCTGATTCGCGGTCGTATCCCCGAACGATGAAGCGTAGGACTCCATAAAACATAGGATCGCACCATTATTCACGGAATTCAATCGTCCCACCTTCCTAACTGGAAAGAATCCGACAATCGTGGGTTCAACCCGGAGGCTCATCCGAACGGCGGAAGGAAAATATCTACATGTTCACGACCAGCCGGTTGTGCCCCCCATTGAGATAATGTGGATCCGTGAACGTGGGTGAACGAGCATCATTGTGAGACGAATTCAAGTATGTACAAAAATCAACGGCGCGGTGAAGTTGCACGTCTGCTAACTTGAATCTGAATCACGCCTCAATCGGAGTCTATAAGCAAGGGAATCCTCAAATTTTCACAGCGTACACACGCACGTAGGGCATTAAGCCCATCTCGCAATTGACATGAAATACCCCCCTAGGTCTACCAAGTTCCTTGCACAGCCCAACCACAGCCTTTATTTTTATTTTTGGAATCCTTCACTGCGTACTGCGCAGTACCGAATATCGGACGATGTCCTCGGTAAATTATCCGTTCCGATATTGAGCAGGCTTTCTGCGTGCCGCATGGGCAATGTTGGTGGTGCGTGTGCTGCGCAACCACGGAGAGCTTACCGTAAGACATAAGGCAATTCCACCCACACGCCGAACGGCCCTTTTCGGCTTCTTCCTCTCGACATCTCAATTGGAGCGCCCTGGAAACGTTGTCTCGAGAACAACCAGCGTCTCCCTCAACGACTGGCCAGGAAGGTCCCCCAGGCTTCCTGGACACGGTCGAAATACCGTTTCTCTCGCGTTGCTGGACGCTGTCGCTGTTGACTTTTAATGTAACCATCTCTCTTGCGAAATTGTAATTCAAGTTGTTGACTCTGCCGGTTGTCTCATAACAATGTCCACTCTTATAATGATCTTCCATGCGAAACTCTCAAAATTTGTATCATCGTCAAGCAGCACAACGGTCCCTCTAACCACACCCGTAAAGTAAAGAGTAAATAGAATGTCACAAATTAATCCACACCCAAATGCATCTAAATTTGCCGCGCGCGAGCGGTCGTACCCTTCCCGCCGGTCGGAGTACCCCGTCACTGGGAGTTCATCACATAAGTCTTTCGTGAGGAGGCGAAGTTCGTCCAAGTACTGCAGCAAGTTAGCAACAGCGACCGTCAATAGTGAGCCCTCACGCGCAGGAGTTGACATGATCACTGTTGAGACGAAACTATGTTTAATCCTGTTTTTGACCGGAAAACGGCGCCGCATCGTCGTGTTTAAACAGAACAAATTTTAAGCCGTGTCTTACAATGAGACGCCTATTGCTTAAGCAAACCTAATATAGTTACCGCACGGATGTGTTGGGTAGTAGGATGACGAAGGATGCAAAGACCGCGATCCAGCACTCCAGAAGGACTTTCCACGAAAAATCGCGACGCCTTGGGTGTGGTCGTGGCAGCAACGTTGCCCAGGTGAGAGGGAAAGGAGGGAGGAAGGAAGGCGCAAAGAAGTTGAAGAGGAGAAGAAGGAAGAGGAGGAAGAAAAAGAACGCGACGCGCCATCATCATTCGTCCTCACACCGCAAAAAAGAAATCTTCTATCTGACAGAAAACATTTTGGAATGTAATAGCTTCAGCTGCCAAAAAAACTTGGATGAATATGTTGTTGAATGCATTGTTTTTGGTTTGCCAGAAAATGTTGTGGAAAGCAAAGAATTGAGCCGTGATTTCAACCTGGTTGAAAGTAAAAGATTCCACTGTAGCCTTAACTTAACAGAAAGTGCTGGTGGAATCAATGAATTCAGCTGTGCTTTCCACCATGTAGAAAGCATTGAATTCAGCATGCAGCTGAAAACAATAAGATCGGCTACAGTTCCGATAAGTCCGAAGGTGTTACCGAAGCTTATTGTTTCGGCGTGTGCCGAAAGTGTAGCAGAAAGTATTGCTTTCAGCTCGGCAGAAGGTGAAACAGATCACATTCAGCTAAGATGAATGCATTGAATTCAGCTGCACTTTCGGCATGTGCCGAAACAATAAGATTCGGCAACACTTTCAAACTTATCAGAACCATGGCCAAATGTATTGTTTTCAGCTGCATGCTGAATATACTGCTTTCTACAAGGTTGAAAGCACAACTGAGCTCATTGATTTCACCAACATTTTCTGTTAAGTTAAGGCTGTGGTTGAATCTTTTACTTTCAACCAGGTTGAAATCACGGCTCAATTCTTTGCTTTCGGCAACATTTTCTGGCAAGCCAAAGGCAATGCATTCAGCCATGTATTCAGCCCAGTTTATTTACAGCTGAAATTATTACATTCCGAAATGTTTTCTGCCAGATAGAATATTTCTTTTTTGTGGTGTGCCTAAAGAATATCGTCCGCACCGCCCCCGAGATATTATGGAACGGGAACCCATAGCCGTATCGGAAGATGCGCGGGAGGACCTACGCAATTTCAGCTAGCAAACGCGGTGGTTTGTGGAGGAATGACTGAGCTGAGAGTGAAGGCAACGCGGGAATGGTGCTCGCTGGGATGGGATACGACATGTCCGAGACATTACAGGTGATGAGGCAGTAGGGCACGAAGCGCACGGTGAGGAGGGGTGATCATCGCTTCCAACGCCAAACCGCTGCGAAAAAAGTCAGCACTAGCATTGGCATTCGATGTTTCGATGAGTAAGCAGTGCAACTTGAGGGGGGAGGGGGGGAGAGCAAGCGAACGCACCACGGCAACATCCCAATGCAGTCAAGCATCCAAAATAGAACCAGACCCGCGCTCCGAAATCTGCTCCCGATGTCCTTATACGAGCAGGTCGATGGCCAGGAAAGACGTACCATCAGTCGAAAAGAAGCTGAAGCGCGCGACTGAGGGTGTAGAAGAGCTACTCAATCATCGCAATCAGCGCAATCCGGACTATGCCGGGAAGAGAAAGAGGACGGAGGTGCTCACCGAGATAAAGAAGTAGGCGAGGAAGGAGGATAGTATCCACACGGCAGGTCAGGATCAAAGGTATGGAGGATGGGAATGGGAATGGAATGCATTCACGCACCAGATGTTCTGGATCCGAGCCTTCGACCAAATGAATGTTATTGCAGTAGATGAATTATACGCGGCGTTTGCGGTGGCCGCAGCGAAATCCAATGACGCCGCGACGTTGACCACATGAACGCGAGCCTACGCCGTGTGCACATCAAGGCGCGGAATAAGCGAGCCCGTACCACCTCTTCTCCCGTAGTATCGCGTCCTCCAGTTGTTCAACGCCGCCGGGGAACTCGCTCGCGGGGAAGACTGACCATGAGATCCCGTGGCTTGTCCAAGACTCCGAGTCGGTCAAGGGAGCTTGAAAATTCTGGGGAAAGCTTTCTGGCAGATTTCTTGCAAATGTCGACGGAGACAGTCTTCGTTGAGCAAAGAGGTTCGTCGAGGTGGTGGTTTGCTGGAGAGAAGGGCTAGGATCAATCCGAGGATCACTGATCGCTCGGGGTCCGATTGATCCGAGACTCCTCTTGCTTTCGTCCTTCACCACTGTTTGAGCGGCCTCGCCTTGCGCTGGAACGGCGTCGGCCTTTACGCGCATTTCTATCTCTCTTGGTGTTGTTACCATTGGCTTGCTATGTCTATGGGTTCCATCCCGCTAGCCTTTTCCTTTCTATGACTTGGTCTTCCATCCGAAGCGCACGATCGGCACCGTGCGTGGCGCCGTGTCGGGCAAGTATCGCGAAGCCCATGCAAGTTGGAGTACGTCGTGACGCAGTGGATCGGGTGCATCTTGTTCCCTCTCATCCTTCTCTTCCGTTCCTTTCTTTCCTCTACCTTTCCATAGTCAATCCACTCCACCCGCTCACCCACCCACTGAGACCACTTCAAATCCCTCCTAACCCTGCATGAACGAATCATCCCGGGTACGCTCTACGCCTCCCTCGTCCTTCTCACCGGCGCCACCCGGGCGTACCAGCGCGCCCTCCGGCTCCTCTTTTCCCTCCCACTTTCGTGCCCCTCATCCCCCGCACCTCATCCAACATCTGCGCCTACGCCTCCGAGCGAGAGGGTTGTGGAGGAGATAATGGAGAATTTAGAGAGGAAGGTCGAGGAGAAGGCCAAGGAAAGATGTACACCCTGCAAGAGCTTGACGGTACTGGCACCGGGCAGCCATCATCCAACGACCTCGAGGCACCGAGCTCGCTGCAGTCTCTAGACAAATCACCCGTGGCGCGTGAGATGCGAGCTGTATACTTCAAGACAATGATCTGTGGCGTTGTTGCGCTGTCAGTTGTTATTTTCACGGTCTTTGCGATATACTGGGGCGCAGTGTACTCTATAAGACGCAGCTCCATACGCTTCCGGGCTGGATCGTGGTGAGTGTTTGTCGCTCAATAGCTACCTCTGATCTTCACCCCACTTTAAAGGGTTTTGGTAGCGGGTTGATCGGGAACGGTGTCGTGCAGGCGTTGAGCGCAGCAAATCCTGGCACGGCCGGCGTATCTTCGAGGGTTGTACCCGCGACTGAGATTCCCGGCGGAATAGCTCAGTTGGAGGATGGATGCCGGTGCATACGCTTTCGGGATGGATCGTGGTACGTCTTTGTTCCCCCGGTAGATTCCTCCGATTTTCATCCCACTTCAAAGGATTTTGATGGCGGGTTGATCGGGCAAGGTATCGTGCAGGCGTTGAGCGCGGCGAATCCTGGGATGGCCGGTCTATCTTGGAGGATTGTACCCTCGACCGAGTTTCCTGGGGGAATTGTTCAGCTGGAGGATGCGATATTGCGAGAGGAAACGTGGGATGGAGTCACCAGTACGTCTCGAATACCCTATGCGACTGAGTGCTGTGAACCGATAGGTAACCATGGTGCGAGTCTGAATTTGACGGCTGCGTTATTGTCCGAGAACCCCGCGTACCATTCGTCTGCAGCAACCACCTATCGTCCCCGTCGCTAGCGCCGCTACGTTTGTCGGCCTCATTTACCTTTTCATTCTTTCCTTGCGTCCGCTCGTCCCATCCTTCCATGGAGTTTTATTGACTTGCCAGAAAACACAGTTCTTCGTCGTGATAATATCCACCGGCGCGCGCGCCGCTGCGGGAATGGATACGCGCCTCTCGGTCGGCTCACTCGTCACCGTGCACCTTGCGGCGTCCGTTACCTCGTACTTCTTCTTGCGGTACGTACCGCCCCGATCGCTATCACCTTGGGTCTCCACTGAGCGACGCCGATGTGAACAACCCGTAGCTGTTCTATACCCTCCTAAGCCGTGTGTTCCAGCACCCGTTCGACCGCAGGTAGGTTTTACACATCTCTGGTGGTATCTATCCTTGGTCAATCAATATCGACACCAGGAGCAGATTCGGAAATGGGGGGCTAGTAATATTCTGGATGCTCAACTGGATTGGGATGCTTGTATGGTGTGTTTCGGTCTCCATCTATCTTCGATTCCTGGAGTGTTGACGCGCGATTTCTCCGTCATCCAAGCGGCCTCGCTCTTGAAGCGATGACCACCCTCATCACTGTGCGCTTTGTGCCGTTCTTCCTGATCTTTTGCGAATGTCTCCGTGCGCATCTTCCCGATACCCGTCTTGCCGCATGTCTTCCGCTACGGTTACGCGTTCCCAGTCTAGAATCTTTCAAGAGCGGTGAGGACAGTTGCGTTTGGAACGAAGAACGAATGTGACTAGGGCTGTTTGTCACCGTCCCTGCGTCCATCCGCTGTCGGCATGGTCTCCCTTTCTTGCTGCAGTGTTTTTCGGCACTGTTTAATTTCTACAGTACTTTCGATGAATAAGGTTGACTGGTCGCCCTCTTGCTTCTCTCTGGACACCGTACAACTGAGGAACCCGAAGGAATTCTCCCGGGAGACGGGAAATCTTTAAACGATCTTGAGCCCGAGTGACCTTGAACGAGGACAGTCTGTCAAACACCCTTCCAATCTTTTGCGGCAATATGTTTTGTCGTTCTTTGTTAGAAAAATTCACCGTTCAGGCGTTGTGCACGTAGATGTTTGCACTGTACTAACGATTTATTCCGAGCCCAGCCCATGCCTTCCCGTCGCAATGCAGCCCGATCTTCATTCCGATACCCCTGCGTCCTGTTGCGACTTAAAATTTGACACAGACGTCATAACCCCACCGTTCATACATGCATTTTACGATTTTCCTTCCACGGTGGCCGCACAGATACCCCTCTGGTTACTGGGCATCAACGATTGCTGGACAAGAAGTTTACTTATGACCAAGAATTCTTCCCTGGAGTTGGTTGCTCCATTAACCCGTGGTGATTGCTCTGAGATTATTCATAATGCGTCACAGCTCGTTGCCAATAGTTTTGCACGCTAGTTTCGGAATCTCGTCGAATCTCGCTGCGGGGATCCTCTACGCGTGTCAGGTGCTGCGCGGCGATGCATTCTCCAGGAAAGCAAACTATACATGGTATGTGTGCTTCTCTCCTCCTCTCTTCATTGTCTTCCTATTTTCCTTGTCGCTTTTCGACCGGGGCTGATGGCCGCGAGTGATTTCTTTGATATTCCCATATCTTGCTTCCAACCCTACTATACGGCGCTGCTGTTGAGGGCAGCGCTCAGAAGGGCGTGCTCTTCAGCATGTACGTTCTTCATTATCACCTATCCTCAAGCGTTTCGATACGTACGGATATTGTCTGGGCTTAGCGGAACACTGCAATCCGCCCTCGCACTGGGGGTAACCAGCGAGGCATGTGAACATCAAGTGCATTAAACACATGTGTCTTGCAGTCAGAACAAAGCTCACGAAGGCGCCATTAGCAAGCAAAGGGGAGCTTTTAAGGCTCCAACCATTTAGTTTTTGTTTACAGAGGTGAGTAAATTAAACGGAAACGGTATCGAAACAGTTTAAAACCATTTAAAACTTTTATAAACGGTATTTTTCTAGGGTATCCAAACTCGGGCACGTATTGGGTGACCAGGCCACTATTTTGCCTCGTTATGCTTCCTCTCATTGTGGTTGACTGGATGAACTAATCTTGGTCGAAAAATAGGGTACACTTTCAAGAACAATTTACGGCAACTGGAGATTGAACGGTTCAACTTCAATGGAGGTGTGTATCGCCGCACCAGAGATGGATGTGCACCGCGCACCAAAAGGTTTCATCATTCACGAATGTGCAGTGTCCATGGAATAAAAAACGCAGTGCCATCCTGCCCCCGAATCGAACGGGGTAGGTCTGCTTTCAACTGCCTTTTTTTCAATAGAGTGCAGATGTGCGCCCCACACCAGCAGGACTTGCTCTGTCTGAAATTCCGGATTCTTGTTGAATACAAAACTCGTTGACACAAGCAAAAAAACAAAAAACTTTTTTGGGGAAGGATTCTGTTCGACTCGGGGGCAGGGCAATTGACATGAGTGCGAACGGTGCTTTTTTCTTCGCAACTTCCAAAGTCGTTTAGGATCCGGCTAAATAGATTGAGTGAGTTGACTTGAACGCACTCCACTGACTATTCCCTGGGCAAAGAATTCCATATATGTCGAAATTTCGGACCCACCCAAGGTGCTCGCCCAAGAGTCAGGAAATGTCCTGCTAGTGCGCGGCGCACCTCTGCACTCCATTGAAGATCTCTGTAATTCAGTTGAAAGTGGATTCAGCTTGTTCAACTCATGGTCAGGACATACCGTTGGCAGCCAATCTGTTTTGTTCCATCGACGGCCAGGACATACTGTAGTATTTAAATCACTTCTCCTGGGCTGTGACCTGTGACCACAAGATTCGAACTTCGGGTTTCGAAAATGGGTGACCTGACCGTGACACTTAGCTTTTCAGGGCATCTTTTTTTGTTCCATCGGCGACGCTGCACGTTTGTGAATAATGGGACCTGAGATTCCGGTAGATAGAATAAGTCCTGTTGGTGTGCGGCACACATCCATCTCTGACGAGGGGAACAACAACTGTTTTTCGATTTCGTCCTCGTTCTCAAATGTAGCGTGATCGCGGAACATTTGGGCCGATTAAGCGAGGCGCATTTACATCAGACTATGTTCTTCGAATCCCAAACAAAGTGCTACACGTACACTCCTGCCTCCATGACAGCTCAGCTGCGCGATCCCGACCCCGCCATTGTCCGCAATGTGATCTTTTATCCCGCGGACGGTGGTACAACATGCATCACTCCGAGGCGCTTCAGTGCCAAGGAGGCGGCGAGAACCTGTCCAGCGTCTGGCGACCTCGATCTAAGTATGTAGGTTGTTCAGGGCACAAAACATGTTGGCGACGCGCGAAAAGAGCTGCACTTGGGGTCAAGCTCCTAATCAGAAGGCTTATACAATGTACTGGAATATGCTGTCCCGTAGATAGATGCTCTATATACCAGAATTCTTTTGCCAATTTTGAAGTATATCTTGCCGTCGTCGCTGCCGACGATGGCGAAGAGGTTTCATCGCAATTGATGGCAACGAGCAAAAAACTTGATCATTGGTCCAAATGCAGATAATCGTGTTCATCATGCACAGCGACAGTCGCATAAAGCAGCGGCAGAGATAGGCGCCTGGGCTTTCGGAAAGCACACGGAGATTAGCGAAATTTCGACCGACCCGAAGTTAGTTGCGAAATGTGGCTCGGAACGGGTGAGGTCAGCGACACCAGAACTCCTGCTGACATGTCCAGTTTCGGGGGAAATATCGGTCTTTACCGGAATGCAACTCGAAACCTCGTGTTCCAGTTGGCCCAAAATGCTTCGGGGTTGCCTTATAGGCTATATAAGGCAACCCCGAAGCATTTCGGCGCAACTGAAACTCCAAATTTCGGCTTGAACGATACGGAAGTCGAAATTTCGCCCGAAATTGGACATATCGGCGGCAATTCCGGTGCTGCTGGTATCCCGCGTTCTGAGTCACGTTGCGTAACTAACTGCGAGTAGGCCGAAATTTCACTAATTTCCGTGTGAAGGTCCGGGGCCGAGTCAAATCCAAATAGCCGAAAATAAATTTGTAAATAAAGGACATCGTTTCATATCCAAATGGGGACCGAAAATAGACTAAACCTGCGACTGTAGCCATGCATGGCTAGTGTCATGGCTTTCACACCGGATAAAGAAAAATCTTGACCTAGGTCAAAATGTTAGCAGAAATTGGATTAACCTGTAGCAAAATCAAGTTCAGGGAAAAAATGTTCTATCAGTTAGTCAGAAATTACATTGGAAAGGGCTGCAATCAGTGACTCTTTCAAACTTGACATGTTTATTGACTATCAATGAGAGATGAAAGGGAAGCTGAATGTTCATCTTTCATCAGCCCTTTCAAAGCGCTGGAAAGAGCGACTTTCAATGGCGTTAAAAGGTACATTGAGATGCTTTCTTTCATTTTTTTAGGAAAGATTTGCCCATATATGGAAATATTTCCAAAAATAAGAAAGAAACTCTTTTGGCGATGCTTTCAGCTATATTGAAAGAACCTCTTTCGTCTCACTGGAAATGGCTCCTGAAAAATGGACTTTCAGCAGTCCTTTCATACCTCATTGAGAGTGAATAAATACATAAGATTTGAAATAGCCGCTGATTGTAGCTATATCCTAGTCTGTAGTTGATCGCGGGATTGTGTATAGCTAGTGTCGTTATTATATAATCGTCGGACTTTCAATTTGTTCCCACGGCCTTGGCCCTTTCTGAGCGCGTCGCCATTGCTCTCTACCTTCCCTGGCCTCCCACACTCGTAACCACTGCTCATGACATCTCGGTATCCCTGGCGCGGCACCCACGGACACCGTACCATCACCACTATTGTCAAGAAGCTGATACCGCAGTGGAAGAACGGCCTTTATCCCGCTCAGCATGATCTTGTCGTGCGCATTATGGATGGAGAGGACATACTTTGCTGTATGGCGACTGGTGGCGGAAAATCTGCGCTATTCTCGGTTCCCATCCTCATACAACGCGAAATGGCTTGTAATTCCCATCTGTATCCGGATCTCCCGACTCGCGCGCTGCCACAAGGAATAGTCATTACGCCGACGAAGGGACTTGCTGCAAACATTGTACGATTCTCTCTCACCTTGTGATCTGATACCAAGCTTCTCCAGGTCCTGGAATTGAAGAAACTTGGCATTCCGGCACTTGCATACTGCCATGAGACGGTGACTCAAGCACGGATGACCAGGCACAATCTCGTGCAAGAAATACGCGAGTGCAAGACTTGGAGCGTTATCTGCATCGACCCTGAGCATCTACGCGACAATGCATGGCGCGAAATCACCGCAGACGACACCTACCGCACTAATATCGTCTATGGCTGTGTTGATGAAGCCCATCTGATCAACGAATGGGGCACCGACTTTCGTCTGCTCTTCAAGCACATTGGCAGATTTTTCCATGGGCGTCTACCCTCTTCTACCGCCATCTTCGCTCTCTCGGCAACACTTCAGCCCAGCGCTGCAACCAAATCTGTACTCTCGAGTCTCGGGATGCTAGGCGACAATTTCTACGTCTTCCACGGCTTAAATGAACGCCCGAATACACAATTTATTATGGAGCCTCTCCAGCACGGCGTCGGAGGCAAGATATTCCCCCAGTTACTCGATTATTTAAACTCCCGACGCAAAGCTGTTGTCCATTGCCGTACCATCAACGACGTTCTTCGTGTATTTTTGTACCTATGGAAATCGCTTCCACCTGGACCGCATCGGCTTTGACGACTTAAGATGTACCATTCGCTTTGAGACGCCAAGGAAAACGAGGAAATCTTGCGGTTGCTAGATGAGGATGCTGAGTGCCAGGTTGTCATTGCAACCATCGCGTTCGCAAATGGTTTGAACGTCAAATCTTTGCTGGACAGTATTTCGGTTGGTTTTCCCGATACGGTGGATCAGCTTTGGCAGGAGAAAGGCTGAGTTGGGAGGGATACAGAGACGGCCGCTCGTGGAGTGGTAATTTTCCAGTCGAGTGCACTTGCTGCCGCTGAGAAGCAGATAGCCGGTGAGTTTGTTACCCAGCGCCGATGCTATCTGCCTGCTGACTTTTCTACAGGTGATTTGAGATCCAACACACGTCCCACTGCAAAATCGAAAACGAAGCAAGCCGCTAAGCCTCTCGAACAGGCAAAAGCCGAAATTCTCACCGAAAAGATATGCTATATCGCGGCGTTCAATCGCATCTACAAAAACTCACCCCTTGAAACCTCCACCCTCAATTGCATCTCTGCCGAATGACGCTTTCCCTGCTCTTTGTGCTCTGCTCGTGACAACGTTGAACTCGAATTTCCTGCTCCACCACTTCCTCCCGGGATCGAACTCCCTCTGTTTGTTGCTCCGCCTGCTGCGGATCCCCCATCTCCGCTGGATAAGAAGCTTCAGTTGACAAAGAAGGAACGCGAACAGGCCGAGGCAGCCTTGCTGGAATTCGGCAGCACTGTTCACTGTGCAGAGCGGAAACTCCCAGCCAATCGACATCGACCCAAGTCATCCTACTTCCCCACATCACTCGTACACACCATTCTCGACAAACTCCTGACCCTGGACTCCCTTTCTAGTCTCGAAAACATTATGACAGCCTGGGTGTTTGTGACGGCTTACCGTGTTCGGCTCTATGCCGTGGTTCGCGGTCTTCAGGTGACGATCTCGTCGCAACATGAGAAGGCGCGTCTTGAACGAAACATGAAACAACGTGCCACTCGTCAGCAGAAGAAGCCGGTTTACAATTCCGAATCGGAGGACGAGGGAGAAAGGGAAAAGAGTGTTGTGGAGTCCAGTTCTGAGGAAGAGGTTGATCACCCGCGCTCCTCCCCAGTTCCACCGCCATCCAAGCATACCAGATGAGTTTTTGAGGAGGTAACAAACAAACAGCCTACGTGCACACATCCACCAGCAAGAAAGGCGCCAAGGCAGCCGCTACAGCGCGCCTCCGAGGTGAGTCAGTCGTATCGGCCTGCATATAAAGCGTTGCGGCGGCGAGGACCAGCGATAGAGTAAACTTTCAGATAATTCGCTTTTAATTCGCTTTTATTATTCTATATGTTATGTAGAAACTGTATTCGCTATACCAAACTGTAATGCACATCAATCTTCTGCATTTTCACCCTCACTTTCCGACTCTGGATCCTCGCTCTCTGGCTCCTCGTCTTCCGAGTTGCTACCCTCTTCTACCTCTGGCTCACACAACCTTTCCACAAGATCATCAAATTCTTCTGGCTCGTACCAATCGTCATTCAATATTCCAGTTTCAGGGTCTATGGTGACAGTCAGATCAGACCCACTGGAAAGCGGCTCGTCGCTATGATCCACAGTATCCCATTCCTCTACACAATCTGCAGTGGTACGAGATGCTGCAGATGCGGAGCTACGATCAGAACGGTACGATGAAGGAGTCGGCGATGTATTTATGCGGTCAGAGTCGGAGTTGGAGACGGAACCGTGTTTGAATGAGCGCCCGCATTTTCACTGGAGTCAGAGGAAGGAGTAGGGGAGTTGGATCTACTTGGAGGGTCGCGAGAGGGAATACTAGTAGATGCTGGAATGTTGCCACGTAATATCTCCATTTCGCAAAGAAGGTTGGCGTATTCGGCGCTATGCTCGAGGTATTCTGCTAATTTTCCATCCTCTAACTGCTGGTAGCCTCGATCAAATTGGTTGACTGTGGCATGCCCCATGCTACGGCCAGAGCGGAAGCGATGCAGCTCCTCGTCCTTGTACAACTGCAATAAAATCTTCGTCTCGTCACGGAGATGTGGCGAGGGGTGGGTTTTACTGCGGCGCTTGAGTTCGAATGCGGACTCCACATCTTCTTTGATCTTCAAGAAATGAAGGACATTCGGAGCGATTGTCTCCTGATAGAACTTGTCATCATAATCCCCGCCGCGCTGTCCAGAAAAATTGCTGAGCCAGCAATTGTTCCATTCCTACATAAGGTTAGTCTCTCATAAATTAATGCTACAACATTGATCCTCGTACCTGCATGAGGTCACCCTCGATGAATTTACCAAGTTCGCCCCAAAGATTGATGAGCCAGTTGTTCAGAAGTGCTTCCTTCAACTTGGGGGAGCACTCAAACTCAAGTAGAGCATATAGGTCAAGCATATACCGCATATAATTCTGGTTCGACGAGCCTGCGAACGTGAAGATGAATATCTATATGCCAGCTTCAGCTTTATTCTCAACAATAAAATAAAAATTTATACCTTCAAAATCTCGAAAACTCAACTGACGTCGCCCTCTGGAATGGCGTAACTCAGCTCAATCCACCAGCCGAATTCCATTAAAAAGAGGGTCGTGTTGCTGAGTACGCGATCGCCGTCAAATCCCGGCTGTTCCTTGTGAGTTTTGGGACCTTCTTCTTCGTGAGATTTTGCAGTGGGCTCGGTTGGCTCGGGCGCAGTGGGAATATCCACAGAAGGCTCGGGTTCTTTGCCATGTGAAGTGGGCTCATCATCGTCCGCAATGTCATCCAGGCCGGGCATATCTGTGTCGGCATCTGACTCGGGAGCGGGGGCTTCACGCGCAGTTGGTGGAGTCCAGTCTGAACCATCGGGGAATTTGGTGCGGGATGGGGCGATGTCCTGCTCCAACTTGTCTAGCGACTGCTCATATGCTGTCTGGCATGCATAGCGCTCCCGAACGATACTCGCCTGCTCCATGAGATCGTCAAGCGTTGGCAAACAATCATTGGTGGCAAGCCCGTCAAAATGTGACAAGAGATCCGTCTCACATCCTAAAACAAGGCTTTTTCAAGATGTTAGATTTTGCGGTGCTATGTTGTGAAGATAATTTCTTACCGCCAGCAGTCTAGAACCCGTGCTTCCCAAATCATCATCATACTGCGGCTCGTTGGATAAAAATCGCATTTTTTCAGGTCGCTTGGTCGCTTCATATTGGCTGCATTGGAGCTGCGGGAGAGGGACAATGGATCGGGAGAAGCTGCTGGCCCATAATGATTTGACGCTGCTGAATTCAGCTTGGTAGATTTGGTATGCCATGTTTTGGGTGTGCTGATCACATTGCGGTAGGATGCGTAGACGTCCTTAGTCGTGACCTGTATCATCTTCTGCCGCATCAACATTCCATGGCCTCCTCCATCTGTGCGATACCAAGACAACAAGTTGTCGGATTTCTCCAGCTCAATTCCCATCTGCTTGTCGAAGTCGCGAAAACCAGCCTGATACCCCTTGTTTTCCATCTGCTGTTCGGCATTGGTACTGAGAGGTTGGAGATACTTCTTTCGAGGCTCGAGCCGATGCTTTGCGTAGGCAGTACGGAATAGAGCAGAGACTTGGGATGAGTGAGGCTTAAGATGTGGGGAATAATTGACGAGAACCCGAACAAAATGAAGGTCCGTGACGTTGTAAATGTGTTCCCAATCTATGCTGCTGTAGATGGTTTCAACCGTCATGCTCTGTCGTTCTTGTTTGATGATGCGCGCAATATGATCAGCGGCATGGAACGTGCCAGGCTTGCAATCGTCAAATTTGAACGCTGTGCATGCCATTCCGTGCTTTAGAACATTCTCCTTCCCAAGCCCATGCTCAAAAACACACTCGTACCTCTGCATGTTATCTGAAATCTTGCCAAATTCCACCTCACCCCGTGCCGTAGCGTCCCGTACCTGCTCTTGCAATGCACTGAGACTTGCGTTGGTCAACGTGTTCAGCGCATTGCGAGCCGTGCTTTCGCTAACGCTATAGCCAAATCGACAAAAGACTCGGTTCACGTTGATGTGGGCTTGGCAGGCAAAAAAGCCATATTCCAAGTGGCAGTCCGAGGTCGCCGCTAGCATATCGGTTGCGGCTCGTGATGAACGAACTGATGGCGCCGACTTGGATCTGAAAAAAAAAAAAAAGAACATTAGAATGGGCAAGGATCGTGGAAGATGAATCACGTACAATAGGATGGGGCCGTATTTTCTTAACAATGACTTTGCCGCCCTTGCGTGAGGCTGCAAAGCACTCCGTGAGATACCAGAGAAACTTGTCCTCTTGTTGGTAAAGAGTTGCGAGCTCTTCGACCGAAAATGCGATGTCCTCCCATTCAATAAGATCTTTACTGTTGGTGCGCTTGTTGGTTGTTGCTCTAAGGTGACGATGACTGCGAGCATCAGAACCACTTTTGCGTGCAAGTTTGCCGACTTGATAATAGATGCGATCGCCAACTAGCCGTGTTGCCCAGGCAGATAGGCACGGAGAGGGGTTTGGATGGGGAAAAAGTGGCGGAGTACTGATCGGTGTCTCTCTGCTTGGGACAGCTGTGATGGTGATTATAGATGAGAGGGATAATATCAGCCATCGTCATCTTGGATTGCCCTTTCAAGAAGGCAGCAATGGTGTGCCTATGACTTCTGGTTCGAAGATCTTTCTCTCCACGTTTATGGGGGTGGAATAGCACCGAGAGAAATTCACCAAGGCTGTCGAAGCCGTAAGTGGTGAGGACATTATCCATTTTCTGCCAGCATGTTCGCTTCGGGGTTCGCAAGGAGATCTGAGTCAATGCAGATGAAGGAGAAGGAGCGACAGGGCTGTTGGATGCTGAAGAAGTGCCTTTTGCACGGATGGACTCAATGGTAGGGATTGTAAGCTTCTGCAGTTTTCGGTATGCGTGAACCTTTGTCACTGGTGGTGGAGGAGGATTTTCGTCCATCGGAGTGCTCAGAGGGATAGTTACTGGGTTTAGACGCATCGGATTGGAGGTTTTGAGATGCCAGCAAAGGTGGAAACACGAGAAGACGCGTGGCCTTCGACTGTAATGAATGTGGGAATACATTCAAACTCCGATCATTACATAATAGCGGCACTAGCATGAACCCGATCAAGGTCAGTGACAGACTATAACAACCGAGGTATGAGGTTCTAGTTATAGCGTCTGTTTAAAAGAGACTAGCTATATCCATGACAGTTTCGCACCAAATGAATTTATTGACTTTCCACAAATTTTGATTTGGCTACTGATTTATACACTTTCAGCTAATATCTTGACCTAGGTCAAGATTTTTCTTTATCTGGTGTGTTTACTGGGGTTTTTCATTCAAATTGACAGGGGGTGTGATGCGTGACCCAATTTACCTATTCAACAATTCGACAATGGCCGAATTTTTGCGTGACACCCCCAAAAATTTCAACATTCTCACGAAAATTTTCGTCTTGTTGCAGTTTTCAGGCAGTTTTGACTCTTGAGTCCTGTGTGACAGCTTAGAGGTTCGACAGAGGCTCAAGTGATGTGTAACCGGGACCGAAATTCGTCATCGACAGGGGGGGTGCAATGAGCGTGACTGTCAATTTGAATGAAAAACCCCAGTAGTGTCTACTTTCCATGGCTATAGCCAGGTCTGGAGACTCAGGCTAAGTGACACAGGTGCAGAATTTACTTCGCTGCCATTCTTAAGCAGTCTCTGATGCTTGGGATGAACTCCCAGAAACATTGCACCTTTGCCCAGGTGGTCAGATTGAGCTCAGTGCCATTCAGGATGATCAATGAATGACATATTAGTACTGCTAAAAAGGTACGTCATTGCTCACATGCTGCCAATGGAGCCACTAGCAATAGTAAAAGCATGTAACCAGACCTACATCACTTGCCTTTAGCTTGTCCCCCATGCTGATCCACTGTCCAAAGCAAAACTGCATCTTTAGGAGCGTCTGCGGGTGAGTTAGCATGAAGGTGCCGCCATTGGATAGTGCGGCCGGTATCGCCTTTCACAATGTTGTTAATGGTACCCGTGATCAGTTTGTGTGTGGCCACGGTTTGTCGATTGAGATAGATGCGAATAAATATAACACCTGCGAAATCACGAGAACAGGGAGAAGGGAGAAAACAGCGATTCATACTCGTATTAGTGACAATATCCATTGCTGCAATCTCAAATTCATGGAACCTTTCAATCCGTTGGAAAGTGATGTCGCTTTGAAGGTACTGACTCTTGCCACCAGTTGCCACCCGGGTGGCTACTGGTGGCTCTGCGCAAGCTCTCTAATGCAACATCTGGTCAGGGCACATCAATGCTCGGACATATCCTGCCCCCGGGAACAATCTTGGGAACAATGCCCGAGTCGAGGTAATGCCTTTCCAAGGATGCCGAAGTTGTGTCTTTGTGAGTGGTTGAAGATGTGCTTTTTCCCAAAACTCTTTTAGCTGTGGTTATTTTTTTCTTTGTACATATTTTCTGCTTGTGCTCCAAAACTAGCTGCAGAAGGATGTGGTGAATTTTGAGAGCTATGGTTGTCAAGTTGTGCCTTTCTTGCCATGTCAGGCATGAGTGGTGCATTTTGCACGGGTTTTCCCTCAGCTTGCAACCTTTTCAAGTAACTATTGGGTAGTTGTGCATCTTTTACTTTTTTTTACAGTATATGTGCAATATATATCTACCAAACGCGAAAAGGGTGCAAAAAGGGCACAAAAAGGGCATAAAAAGGGCATCAAAAAGGCCAACCATGAACAACCCTAATGATGCGCGAGGCGACACTGTTGTGGCGGGGTCGTGGTGGTGGTGGACAAAGCCTGCCGGCTCTTTCCGGCTGCCACCTGTCGCGTTCTTCGGCGGGATCAAAATATAAATTGAGGCGTTGATCAAGGGGCAATCGGCATTTAAACCGGCGACTAAGGGCCGGTTGCTGACGGCCGGAAAAAAAAAAAATTTTGACCCCCAACTTTCGAGAACATACGTGAATGAGAAAGTCCACCGCCGTGTACCGTGGACTTGGTGGACTTGGTGGACGTAGCGGACTTTTGATGGACTTGGTGGACTTTTGATGGCCGGTAAATTCAGTCGCCATACTATTGCCAAACACGACCAACATTTCTCGCCACACTCCTCACCGCATACCATCTGCCACCGGCCGCCGCCCAAAGCATGCTCCACTGCGCCAGAATGTCTGCCGACTGACATTTCCACCCAAACCCTTGTCGCCACTGTTAGTGATGTTCTGGTTTGGTTTAGTTTCCAAACCGTGGTTTTGGTTTGGTTTCAGCTGGTTTTGGTTTCAAAATCCTCAAACCAAAACCAAAACCATGGAGCATGGTTTGGTTTGGTTTGGTTTTGGTTTAAACCATGGTTTGCCCATCACTTTCTGCCATCAAAAGATTCAGGCCCACATTGTAATGAAATTTTGACCAGATGAGGCTAGAATCTCCATCTCGCAACTCTGCAGCCTGGTCACTTCTCATCTGCAGGTCATGTTCGTGGTTGGCCGAGGTTCGGAGCCGCAAGCCGATCAGCCGACATCAACTGCATCAACTAATTCCACGGCTCAAGTCGCGCAAACTAACATAGTGCTTCGGCCAAGCTTCGGCATATGAAAGTTGAGCAGGTAAATGTATCTGTGGTGGGAGAAGAATGAACTAAATACCTGGTTTAGTCCAGATACTACCGGGAAATTTTATAGGCCGGAAACCATGGTTCAAACCATTGGTTTTGGTTTCACAGGCTTCAAACCAAAACCAAAACCAGCATCAAACCATGACTTTGGTTTGGTTTGGTTTCAATAAACCATGGTTTTGGTTTGCTGGTTTCCTGGTTTCAAACCAAACCATGAACATCACTAGCCACTGTGGACGGCCCAACTCGCTCCCGTGGAGGCCCAAGTGCGGCATGCCGTCCAATTCTTGGTCCGACTGCGCACTTCATTATCAACGCCCTCGCCGTCCTTAGCACCCACTGAGAGGCTGATATATCACTCTGTATCACCTTCGCTTGTCTATGGGATGCCGACCCGTTATGAACGCCGCCCCATCAGCCGCTGTATCAGATGCCGCAGCGCCGGCCGCAGTGCCCTGCCTGTGTGATTGGCAGGGACTCGTGCTACATCCGCCTTCAGAGCCGATGCCGCGATGCGATGGAAGCGCCTCTTGATCTGCACTCCGCCCGAGACCAAGTATGAAAATAAGTAGATATGATGTGTAGATACACATGGTTCAGATCGCCTAATGTTATTTTGAGTTTTTTCTGTGGGCTTTTCAAACGCTGCAAGCACGACACCCTTAAAGACGCTGCTGGACGCGGGACCAAATATGCCCTTTCCTATTTTAGCGGCCTACACGGACGCTTATCTAAATTGTCCACCAAGTCCACCGCGTCCACAAAGTCTACGGCTTTTGGTGGACTTCCGCAGTCAGGGATTTTCTGCAACTTTCTAAGCAGGAAGGAGGTTAAAAACAATGTTAGCCACATTTGATGAACCAAGAAACCGTGGAACTCGTCCACACCTTGATTCCACCTGTTGAAGCAGTACAAATCCATAGATGGTAACTACTGTGTTCTTGTTTGTCACAAGCATCTATTCCTCAACTGAGTCAAAAAATCAATTTGATGGTCCAGCTGTGATCCCGAACACACCTGAAGCATCGAAAGCTCCAATTCTATGTCCATGAGGGCAATACCCATGCTGCAGACCGCCTCCGGCAACTCAAGCACGTGAGAAACTACCATATATGGTGCGTGGGAACAGTTGCGTAGCTAGTTAGTCCCAGGCCGAGGTCAGAAAAAAGAAAATTGGTCATATATCTTTTTTATGAATGCTGGTTGCCCCTTGGGCACAGGGTTCACCTACCCTGGTAGGCAGAGGTGGGCCAACCCCACAGGTAAAACCAGCATTTCATTACAACCTAAGGTCTGTTTCAGGTCCAATACACATTAAAACACGCTCTTGCTTCGCCGTGTGACCATTGAATGTGGGAATGTGGGATTTTTAATGACACAGCCCACGGCTGTCAATCTTCGGCTCACTCCCGGCTAACTTATGGCAATTGCCACAGTATGTCCCAGGCGTGACCAATCAATAAAATATTGGCTGCGTGGGACATGGCAACTGGTGACAGTAACGTCAGCGACGTGGGAACGTGACAACAGCACCGCAACGCCAAGATATCAAGATAGGGGCGGCCTACGTAGACCGAGGGATGCTGATGTAGGCCAAAATTGGCCCACTTTGGCCTAGACAACTTGGCCTACCAGGGTAGGCCAACATAGACCAACCGTAGACTCACGTAGACTTAGTCGGTCTACGCGGGCTCGGAATGCAGTGAGACCCTTTTTTGACTGGCGGGATGTTATGGTTGAGTAAGTGTTGTCAACTGATGCAGCTGGCACGATTGAGGAGAGTTAGCAACAAGAAAGGAAGGTAAGTTGCTGGTGGCGGGATGAAATGCACGAAGATAAAACGAGGAGAGGGGAAATACAAAAGATTGGAGACCTCCTTTTTAGCTCGGACGCGGGGGAGTCGAACCCCGTTCTGCCAGCAACTGGTCAGTCTGCTGCCGCCTGGCGGTGTGATGCAGAGTCCACGAATGATACCTGTCGCCAGACACGAATCGCTGAAGGTGTTGAAAGTCGAAAATAAATTGGGACACTTTTGATTTGGCACATTGGCAAGAATGAGCGAAACAGTCATTCGAAGTTAAGACATGGCGGAAAATCGAACATTTCCGGACTGGGAAGCATCGGGAGTATAGATATACACTAGCCCTCAACTGTCACCACACGCATCCATCCTGGTATATCATTGGGCTCAGATACAAGCCCTTTGAACAGGGTTTTCCCACAGAGGAAATCAACACGTTTGACACCTTCGTTTCTAGTGTCGTTCTCCTGGCTTCGCAGATCCTCTGGTGGTACCTGGCTACGTATCGCCTCTGCACGACAGCGAACTGTGAAGGCCTTGGTAATAGCACGTCGCTGCTTTGTGTTGAGGGATGCCCACTCTTCTTGTGTGACGCGCTGGTGCATCGCGCGGTGAAGGCTCACGAGCACGTACCCTAGAGATAGCGAGCCCGCAGGCAGGACCAGGTTGATGGGCCAGGATTGGATACGAGGATGAAATAATTTCAGAGTGGAGAGTGGAGGATGGAATGCCGGCTCACTGAACTCGGCTTCCCTCAAGCTCCTGCCATGCAGCGGATTAATGGTGATTAGCTCCATTGGAGCGAACGCCTTTGAGGCGAGATCGAAGTGGAAAACCGGGGATGGGTCATTGCCGTTGAGCCAGGGATGCAGAAGAGAAGGATCCATGAATGGTGTGGCAGGAGGAAGAGGTGCAAGTTTCATCAAAGGCGCTGAGGGTTGGCCCTCAGCATCCCAAAATCGGTCTCGTTGGGTCCCCGACCACTCGACGGACCGCGAACCACCCTGACCAGCATTGTCGGCCGGGTCAAGCGCCACACGCGTGATCGAGGCAAAAGGAGCTGCAGCCACTGCAGCCACTATGATTTGCGGGATTCTCTGCTCTATTTCGGCAATCGATGGGAGCAGAGGCCATTCTTGAATAGAACGGCGAAATCTAGCGCTGTAACTGTCATCCCAGTCCGACGGCGATTGTTTTATTTTCGCTCTGATGGGCCGTCCGACCAGTCGTCGTAGTATCTGGGTCGGGCTCGGCCGCCTGTCGGTTTGCTGGTGCCAGCAGGCTTCGAGCAAGAGCCACAGATCCTCCGGCGAGATCGCGTCTAGTCTCGAAGGACGGGTTCCTTCAATCACCTTGAAAATGATGGCCGCATCATTGGATACTTCAAAGAATGGCACTTTTCCCGTTAAAATCTATTTTAAGTAGTTCAGTTCCGCAAAACGCTACCAAGACAGTAACAGACCTCATAGCATACACAGGCGAAAGCATAAACATCTGATCCAAAGTGGTTGGAACGTTCGTTCGATAATAGCTCAGGTGCTTGATATCGCACAGTGCCTGCCCGATTACTCTGGCTCGAAAACGTCAGTTGCAGTGACAACTCGTCCACGATGGTGGATAACCCGAAATCAGTGATACAGGCTCTCCCCGATGGGGTAACGAGAATATTTGCCTAGAATTCGAACCTATAAATTGTTGTACAGGAGTCAAGGAAATTCCACATACCGCTTTGAGGTCTCCATGCACAACATGTTTGCTGTGAAGATACTCGAGGCCCATGCACACATCCGCAATCTGATGCAGGTTCAAGTGAGCTATTGAGTTTGTTGATGGACGGTAATACCTACTAAGGAAACACGGTCTATGTCAAATGGCGCATTGTGTAGAAAATGCTTTAGGTCCCCGTTGTCCATCCATGGCGAGATAAGACACAACCTATTATCAAGCATGTATAGACCAAAGAAAGGAAGCAAATTGGGATGCGAGAGCTGACGCCAAATGAGTGCCTCACGGCCAAGCTTCTGGAAAAAGAAGTTAATGATACTGAGGATGCATTTACAGGCGAAAACAAACCTTCAGCGAAGCCCTCACGTCGTCGTCCATAAATTGTCTCATGCTTTTGACGGCGACAGTTTGACCGTCGACCAAGCCTTTCCAGATGTCCCCGAACCCACCACCGGCCACTTGCTGACCCACCTTCTGCAACCCGAAGAGAGTGAAACAAGTAGGATGGAGTCCGGATTGACTGGAAAGCCTCAAAAGGGCTTTGGAAAGTAACGGCCTGGAACTCGATTCGTAGGATGAATTAAGAAGCTGGTTGGGTTCAGTTGGTGCAGATTTACGTGGGTAATGAGGGCGTACATCCTGGAGCAGGTCCAATAGTTCTTGCGCAACAGAGCCCCTGCAGCTCAAAAAGTGTTTGTATGTCGCAGAATTGGATAATAGCGAGTTCATCTTCTCGACGACAGCAGAAATATCCAGAGATAGTTGATGAGAGACGTTTGTTGCCGTGACACCACGTAGAGTTGGTGAGTCCTGGCACGATGCCTTATCAAGAAAGGTTAGAAGGCGGAACAGGGCGCACCTTTAGATATCTGAATAAGATTTTAGCCACGGAGCGATAATTGGCAAGACTAGTTAAAAGGTCCCATTCTGCCCACTGTTGCGATAATTGGGTGATTTCGCGTGCCGGCCTGGAAACAAGTGAGCTTCTACATTCAGACGGAGAGCTAGCCCACCCGTCATATAATCCCACCGTCTCCAGTACATGTAACAGAAAGTTCTGTTGTGGGTATGAGGCAGGCCGAATAAGTGACATTGTTGAGCTTACTCGATGGAGGTCAAACCATGCGCCACGGCGAATATTCTCCCACTCTGGAGCGCGACTGGATGAATGCCGCCGGGCGGGATGGTCTGGAAAAGCGTTGAGTTGAGACCACTTCGCCCTGTCGGTGTTTTCTGAAGGCGTTCGCTGCTGGGAATGTCAGCAGGGTAGAAAGGTGATTGCGAGAGGTTGATGCACCACTGGTACCGCAAGACCAGAGCTGTCGATGTTACTACCAACCCTTCTCCCGGCAATGATCTGTCGGGGGAGAGCGCTCTGGCTCACTCCCAGTTGTCCTCCTGCGGAGATCCTGGTGGTGATTCTCATCACTGCGGTCATCGCCGCTGCTTGTTAGGCTGTCTTCGCCGATATCTGGGGGGATTGTCTGGCATTGAAGTGCGCTCCGTACTCCTGCGAAGATGCTCGTAGTCACTTTCATCGCTGCTGCTGATTGGGGGGATGTCTATTATACCCGGCCGCCGTCTCCTCCTACCCGGCCGCCATCTCCTCCTGCCCACACGATCCTCGTAGTCACTCTCATCGCTGCTGCTGTCGCTGACTGGGACGTGAATGATCATGGGGTCAATCTCTTGGACTGGGGAATCCTCTGGAGGGAAAAAGGGCATAACTAGACCCTCTAGCGGTGACAGGGCTGAGGCCATGGCTTGGGCGGTGATGGTCGTGATACTAATGGATCACCAGAAGACCTTGTGATGGGCGGATCCGGGTCCCTGCGTCTCCGCAGAAATGTTCGAATGAACGGGCGTCGTCTTTGTAAGGCCCCGAGAGTCTTGTCGAATGCGATTGTCGCGAGGTGGAAAAGCGGGGCAAGGGCAGTGCCCGCATCAAGTAGGCGGTGTAGCCTGTCACTGGGAATCTTATTTTTATACGTGAGAATTCTCAAGGCTTCCATATAGGGAAGGTGCTTCCCACCCCTAGCACCGGACCGTCGGTTCCGAGTCGAGCCGCCGCCCCTAATTAGTGCTTCGACTTAAAATTTTGACTTTCCTCAATGCATACCAGCATAGAACATATTCATTCCCACTGTTCTATGTGTTTTACTACTCAACAGACAAATCTGGAATATTTCAGGCTAACGTGACTCCAACCTGAATTGGCTGCACTGCGCCTTGATGGCACCATTTCAAGATGCAGAAGCAGCCGAGAGCTGAGGGACGTCCCTGAGCATTAGGTTTAGTAGTTTAACACTTGCTTGTGTGATTTCCAAAGCTTCTACAGGCATTTTGAGCCCCGGCATAACATAGCCTAGAAAAAATTTTCAGCCGACCTCCTCTCTGCATTCTCTGTTGAGTCGCATCTGGGGAGATGGAATCAGACCAAGATATTCAGAACTTTCTGCGGTGCGAAGTTCTCTTCAGTTCTTCTACCTCATTGCTAGCGCCGCTGACGAGCCAAGGCAGCCGGACCGCGCAGCCTGCATGCCCCACGAGAAAAAACACGCCTTAGACCGTCCTGGGGCACGCAAAAACTCAAGGGCCGTGCAAGCCATAGCGTGCCCCATGAACATTTAAGCTTTTGCTCACCACGGGGTACGCTAGATAGCTGTTATCTACTTGCGAGATTATCTCGTCAGCTTCTTATGATTCATGAATTGACGGTCCTTCAACTGCCACGGCCGACATGCGGGCATTATGGATACAAGGCCGAGAACATTTCGCAGCTACCTCATCAACGTCGCGACCGTCCTCGGCACTGCTCCCGCACTCAATGGCGCAATAAACGACGTAAAACTACGCCCTTGCTTGGTTCAGTGAGTACGGCATAACACTGCGTAAGCCTGTCATGCCATCCATTCTGTTTGCAGCGTACCTGAGGCCACCTACCTACGCGACTTCGACGTGTTACTGAGTTAGCTAAATTTGTCCAGAAGTTGAGAAGAACACGCAAGCTTCCACAGGCGGTAACAGCAGTACGTTGTTACAGTATACAGAGTTGAAACCCAGATGCGAAAAAATTCTATCTTTGCTCATGTTCCCTGATGGTATTACCATATCTCTTCCTTAAAAGTACGTGGACATTACACCATTACCCTACGGTATGTGCACAAATATTTTCGGGTTTTTTGTCCTGGTCATTGTGGAGCATGAGCTTGAGGGGGTAGGGCCATCGCTTAAGCTACCCCATGTACACTCTTGGGTCTGAGAAATGTAGTAAGCGTTCACAATAACACTTCTCTGCTTGCGACTTTGGGCACGGCCACAAAAATCCGTTTTCAGCAGGTCTTCATTCCTTGTGTTAGCCAAAAATTGGATTGGGGATTTCTGAGTAGATAGAACTGTTGACAGCCTCTGTAAGAGTACTACTAAAAAAAAGCTTGGGTCAAATGCATCAAAACCAAGTATGTAATTACATATTTTTCGCATCTGGGTCTTTTTCGCATCGGGGTTTTAACTCTGTATTATATTTGTACGGTGCGAAGCGCCGTTCAAAATTTTTGAACTGCGTCACCGTGTGCCAATTTTATTCTCACTTATTATCTGTGACAGGGTACTGAGCCACCTTAGCAATTTTGACCTCGAACCCACGCATAAGGTGGCGGGGATACAGGTATATGGGCTTTGGAACTAATGTATACATCCTGTGGGTGAAACGAGATATTTTCCGCGAATTAATGCGAAGATTTCACGGCCTACCGAATTTTTCTTCGGAGGGGGGGGGTATCCCAAAATGGCAAAAACTGGATAGTGGGCCACCGAGCCAAATCGTTTGTTCACACCCATAATGTTCACCCCAGTGTATCCCAAATCGTTCAATGGATACAGATACATTATTATATGGGCTTAAACTAGGAATCTGAGATGTATGGGGCCGTAACTATTTGCCTTTCCAGCTATCGGGGATGGGTGAAATTGCACTCCGGACAGAATGGGTTCTCTTCTAAAGCACAAAGCGTAAGGAAGCCCCAAATTAAGACATAGATAGCTCCAGGGGGAATATTAGGACATATTTGACTGCAATGGATGACCACCACATACCCATAACCCATCCAACAAAATCCATCTTATTGCGTAACTGAAATTCAGTGGTTTAGGGTAGCAGCCCAGCGTGAACGGGAAGTCGCGAAGTTAAAAGTCAAATAGATGTAGGAGAACACTGCATTATAGATATCGAATGTAACAACCGAGTTCTAAGTCCACAGCCAGGACGGTTCGATGGGTATAGAGGTGGCCAGATCGTGTCACTCGGGATCAGGTCGAAATGATCTTGAATGGTTCAATGGGCGAAGAAGAATCGTTTTCACATATAGTATGAAACGAGGGGATTAACTCGAATCAAGTGATGCCAACAAACCCCAAAACTTGTGAATCGGCGAAGAGTTGGTGGAGAAACCAGCCAAAGACAAGTGCGAAGGCAAGGGGCAACCGGCATTTAAACCGGCGACTAAGGGCCGGTTAGTTAGTCCGGCCGTCAGGCCTGAAAAAAAAAAAAAAAATTGACCCCTAACTTTCTAAGCAGGAAGGAGGTTGAAAACGATGTTAGCCACCTTTTATGAACCCAAAAACCGTGGAACTCGTCCACACCTTGATTCCACCTGTTGAAGCAGTACAAATCCATAGATGGTAACTACTGTGGTCTTGTTTGTCACAAGCATCTATTCCTCAACTGAGTCAAAAAATCAATTTGATAGTCCAGCTGTGATTCTGAACACACCTGAAGCACAAAGCTCCAATTCTATATCTATGAGGGCGATACCCATGCTGCAGATCACCTCCGGCAACTCGAGCTCGTGAAAAACTATCATATATGGTGCGTGGGAACAGTTACGTAGTTAGTTAGTCCCAGCTCGAGGTCAGAAAAAAGAAAATCGGCCCTATATCTTTTTTTTGAATGCCGGTTGCCCCTTGGCGTTGATCCCTCGTGAATCCTCGAGATTTTCGTCTGCCCTGCCCGTAAGGATCTCCAAAACAACAAAACCATCCTAACTGAGTTAAATCCCTTGTGAGTGCAAAGAGAACAGAGAACTGTCATTCCTTCCCTGATTCTCGTGAGTCGTGATCAACGCATGAATCAATGAAGCATGGCAGGACGAGGGCGTTCAGAAATGGAATAATTGATGTTTCGTTCATCACGGGCCATGGATTCAAGCACATTCGCGTCCCCGCAAAACTCCTTAAATCCACAACACTATGTTTCCGCACAAACGTACACAACGATAATTACCGAACCGAGACAACAGCGGGACAGATTCCTGAGCAATTGGACCACGAAATCTTTGCACCTGACGTTCCTGCCTAGATGCTCACGGTCTGGCAAATGGTGGGGCCAACTAGAAAACACGCTCAGCATGACAAGTACGAGGTCTGGCAACTCAAGGACCTACCCGGCGTGACGCTACGAGTGGAGATGATAATGATAAATGATGTCGTCAGTCCAACCGGGTTGACACGAAAGAAACGAATAACTGACGTCCCACAAGACCCGATGAGACCGACGCTGACGTCGACCCCAGCATGAACCGTAAAGGTACTGAGGTCGATGCTGTTTTTTAAGACACAGAACGGGTCCTCAGTGCCGGTGTTGCCATAGGGGACGTATGCGTAGGCGACACAGCTGCCACCTCCAAAAAAAATGGTCAATTATGTGAATGGAGTCAGATATCATGGATGTGGGACCCACTGGAAGCACAAGACTGGAGACACGCCAACTCAGTGCCATTGAAGATAGTCTCCAAGGTTCCATTGTCCATGTCCCAGCCAGGATAGACTGAGAAGACAGTCCCCACGTCAGGAACAGGCTGAATCCCGGCCGCAGCAGCATTGGCAACGACGACGGAGAAGAGGAGGGTGGCGAGGCTAAGAGAAAACTGCATTTTGATACTACACCTTCAGCTCGGACTTGACTGGACAAAGAGCTGCTATTTAAGTGTTTCGCCCGTGGGATACGGATGACATAATTGTTTTATGAAAAATCCGGCAGGTACATACCATCTGGCATTTGCCAGAACAAGGTTTGACTTGTATCTTGGAACCGAAGGTTGATTTCGCGCCTCACGCGGAGACTGCCAATACTTAGTCTCATTTTTGCAATTGCGTCTAAAGTCCTCGCACTCGGACAGGATTTCATCTGATTCTGCATGCCGCACAAAACTTGTGCCATACAATTATGGCCTGAATATTCAGAATGTTGAGACTTGTAGTTGTCACTTTTCACAAGTCTGCCGATGGATCAACTTCACACATCCAATTCAAGGCCCGGCGTCAAGCCCGTCAACATGCATGTTCTTGTGCTCGTAAATGTTCCCCTGAAAGGTTGAAATACTGTTCTTCCGCAATTCAGAGATGTACCGCCATGCTCCGATTGGGCTGCGTTAGTTTCCAATTGTATTCGCGTCTCAGTCGTGCTGAGTGTCAAATACAGCGCTTCCGTAGCGCTTAGCTCCGGGGAGGTCGGGAGCTCTATGCACTTCTGTGCTGAGTCGTGTAAGCGCTCAAAGTTGATCTGGACTCGATGCCGGGAAACTGCAGACATATAGAGGTCAAGTCGAGACGCCGACGGTTATAAAGTGACTGAAGCTGGTTAGGAATCGAAAGAATCCGGATTGCGCGGGACAATGAACACTCTACACGATACGGGGAAGTAAGCGCCCAGTACGATGCCAATTCCGCTTGGTTGATCCCATATCTTAACCACTACCCATATGGGTGGATACATGGCTATTGCAACTCTGAGGACGAATCTTAAGCCGCTGTTGGCCTCTCCGTGCAATACATTGTATTCGCGTCAACTTCTCCAAAATTAAATCCCCTTCTAAGCGCGTGTCGCTGAATAATTGCGAAGAGGTCGGATGTACTCACAAGACACTGTCACCGCCTGATTGGCTGCATACATGTTCGCTTAGACGCTCAGTCCTTGCAGTAGAACGTCTCAAACTAGGCGCCTGGAATAGTCTTTTGCTCGCAGTACTTCGAACTGCGAATCTCTCACGAGTCAACAAAATGTACCTCGTGGGTTCAGCGCCAACTCGCTTCTGGCAGGATTACATAGAGCGACAATGGTGTTGTACATCTACAGCAGCGGGATCACTATCCTCGCTTCGTTAATTCAGGCTCTTTTACTCCACTTCTAGATTGCGATATTTCGACCAGACCTCTCAATGTCAACAGCATCAAACAAGCATCAAGTACAAGTCAACTCAGAGCGTCTACTTGGCGCTGTTCTCATATCGTCGACGCTCTTTTTTTTTGTCTCCACTCCGGAAGACATAGGCGCCGCACGTTTAGGGCGGACGCCCTATCCGTCTTATACGGATCTCATATGTGGCAGGTTCTTGACCGGACCGGACTATGCGGCCGAGCGCTACGGATGACATCGAGCACGAAGGGGCGCATACAGTCCAAGTGCGAGATCATGTTAAACAAAGAACGTAGTGATTCGAACTAATAACCACTCATGTATGGAGCAACTCCGGCTTCACAGCTTCCCGTTCTGTCATTGGCTTTCAGAATTCAGCTGCTGATTCTTCCTCAGAGCCGCCTATGTCGCCAATCTGTCCTTGCAGCTACTCAATTCTTTAACATTCGGAATTCAACTTGCTGGTGGCTCACGTCCGGCTTCTCCGCATATTAGTTATTTGTCTGCTATCGAACCACAGGAGGCATCCAACAATTGCTATATAAACGGCCGGTCCTGTGCGTCTTTCCTTAGTTCAGCCATGAATTTGAAGCGCGTCCTCGCCTCACTTCTGTCCGTTACGGTCAGCTTGACCTCTGCACGGAATACTACAGACATCGACGCACCTCAGGCTGCGGTATGTGTCAAATTTCAATGACGGCTCCATGTCAGCTTATCTGGCTGCGCGCGCAGGGACGATCTGCTGAAACCTGTGGAGATCCAGCCGATGCACTTCCCTTCTACAGATTGCTCGCAGGTACCGGGGAATATCTCTATGTCGCAGACCCAACTACGGTCGGCACCGAACTTCGCGCCGCGCCGAACGGGTGGGCCCTACAAACCGTCGCTGCCCTCGTTTTTTCCACGCAGGAAGTGTCGACAGTCCCATTTTATACCCTCCATTCCAACACTGGCAGCGAATGGCTCTACGTAGCGAATACGACAGAGCTGGCCAATGCTCTTAACAATGGATATCACCTCTCAACCGAGCCCGTGGTGTATATCTATCCAACCCAAATCTGCGGAAGTGTTCCGTTCTACTACTTGAATAACGCGGCCGAAAAATCCAACTTCTACACCGCCGTAGAATCGGAGAGACTCGATTTTATTGCCAATGAGGGATATACCGACGTCGACATTGCGGGATACGTGTTGCCTCTTGGGTACAGTCAATGTGCCTAACTCGGTGGGTTTCCATGCTTTCTCGTTGCATTCCACGATAATGTTGAAGTAGGATATACTCGGTAGTTCGACGTCTCGTTCCCAGTCTCGTAGTTCGGTGGATGCAATTCGATTTTTTCCTTGACTATCGATTACGCCGTTGTAGAAAATTATGATTCCATACTCCAAAGTAGTCAGACGTGTGCTCATGTGCTGCATGCCAGTCTCGGCACCTCTGTGCATATAAAACGCGACAGCCTGAAAGTGATGAAACGCATCAAGTTGTTCTTTTGAATTTTCTCCGATGTTGTGTAACATCGCAGCAATAACCCCGGACCAAAGAATGTGCATAATTTCTAGTATGGGCAAGAGAAATGTATTTGACAGTTTTCACTGGAACTACCACCGTTCAATTATGGAGCGGATAACAGGAAGCGGTGGGCTCGGGATTTTTCGCATCAAGTTTGTCTTAAGTCAAATCGCTTAAGGTATTCAATTATAATATAGATAGTTCGTCTTCATTTAATTCACAATTGCGCCCTCTCTTCCTGCGCTCTGCCACCACACCAACCCAATGGACCATCATTCCCATTGGTAATCTACCCCGCCCTTTTCTCGTCGAATCTCAGCCTCCTCCCTCCACCTACCTATAAACATATCCCACTGCGTATTACATGTTCATTGGGTCTCAAAATGGAATTTTCTATTGGTTTACAGTACTGTAGCGCCCCGATCTGCAGTGTCGGCGGAGGTGTAGCTACGTGGGTGGGTTTCGATTTGACTGCATACATTGTTAACGCTGCCCATCAGTAACACACCGGGGAACGGCCCTTTTGGCGGGGGTGTGTTGGGGCGCTTGCCCACTCTGCACCCCAACGAATGCGCCCACGACGCCACCGCATGAAGTGGTACCGGCCTACACACATTAGATACCTCTTGTCCTTTCTTCAAGCACTGGTCTGTAATTCCGAGTCTCTACTTTTTGGTTCAAAGTTGCAGACAGAGGTGCGTGCGGATAGAGGGAGAAAGGGCCGAGTCGACCGAGACAGAATGTCTTCACATGAGCAATGCCGTAGGATCGCCCAGAGCTAATCGTGGCGCACAAAAGAACAGATCAAAGAAGCGCAATGTCGAACTTTGACAGCCCGGTACGCAGGAACAGCCGCGATGTTGATTTTGGTGGAACGGATGAAAGATTCCAAGACAACTTTCTTGCTAACAAGATCTACATGTAATGACGTCGATATTTCAATGAAGAGGGAAGGAAGTAAGATGAGAAATACTCAAAAAGTGAGGTTGTTTCAACAGCAGCTCAGATCGGTGCGGATGCCTGCCAAGAACTGCCACCGCTGTCATCGGGTTCAATTTCGACAGTGACAATGACGGATTGTTCTGAATTCACGGATTTCCGGTGTGCTCACCCTTCTGCGCACGAAAGACGTCGACGGCGAGTCGCGCTGAGATTTTGTATTTATGGAATTTCATGGCTATCTGGTGAGGAAAGTCGGCCGCGGCAAGCAATTGCTCTGCGCATGAGGTTACAAAGGCTTCGGACAGTCAACGTAATCTTATAAAGAGGGAGACGCGTACTATAGTTGGCACGATCAGTAGGTCTATCTAAGTGCTGTCCACTGTCAGAACTGACAAATACCCCGAGTGGATGGCCCTGGATCCTACCACGGGGTCTAGATCCATGTATAACCAACTACGGCCGCAAGAGGGGTTGAGATATATATAAGTTCCACACTCGCTCTTAGCCCTCAGTCCTTTATCCCATAAAGTGGAAGACTGAGGTTAAATCCTCAATATATTCCCCCTACCTGCGCTGACTACTTACCGCGAACTAGTTTCCACAATCATGTTCAAGTTGCTCGGACTAGGCTTTGCTACCTTGTTGCTCTCTGTTTCCGGGCTTGCGGCTCCGCAAGCTGTTGCACTGGACCTAATCACTCGAGCTGCCCAGGTCACAGCGGTATCAGTTGTCGTCAAAGACGCTGCCCTTGGCCCTGCTCCACTTCCTGGACTCAAGTACGCCCATATCACAAGTACGGTGGGACCCGTCATTGACGATAATGCGCACTATCCTGTCTTGGCGATTGCAGGCTACAGCTACTGGGGTGAGGGTTTGAATTCCCTCAACTCTGTCTCAGGTTCCACTTACTGTTATATCCTCTTACTTGTATAGCATTCAGCTGGACCGACAACCGCGTAGGCCTTGCCATACTGGCTTACGACCCGAGCAACAATCTCGTTGGTCGATGGGATATGACAGAGGCCCGATACCTATTCTCAATCGCCTACAACAGTGCCAACGGTAGTGTGGTGTTCACCGGTCAAGTCGGCAACACCATCACGATCCCGATCATCCAATTGCTTGAACCAATCGTCTTCATGTCGACTGAGAATGCAGCAACTCAGCCAGCTGCGCCATCCGGACTCGTTTATGCCACATTCAACGAGGATAACACGCAGTATCCTGTGTTGATCGTTGGGGCATACACTTATTGGCGTGAGCTCACATCCGGGTCATCCTACTGTTTTTGCTAAATGCCGATGAAAAATTTAGCCTTGAGCTATGAAGATAACCGCGAGTCACTGAACTTGGTCGGCTATGACCAGAACGAGAATCTGGTCAGCCAAGTGGAGCTTCCAGGCACTCGGTACATCGATACAGTCATCTACGATCCGGACGCAGGGGTCATTAGCCTCATCGGGCAGAGTAGCGCTATTGTCACGGCCAGTATTACACAAGTGCTCTGAGGAGTCCAATATGCGACAATGTTTCCATAACACGACTGTGTTCGTTTATTCAGCCACTTTTGTACTATACGCTGCGGTCAGTGGGGAATGGGGATTAAGTATACCCCCTTCCGATCGGCGATTATACAAGCGCTACAATTGTTTTAGCTCTCCCACCACCGGCCCCTCCTTCCCTACCTCGGGTTCCTCACAATCTCCTCTGACTACGCACCGTTCTCCCTCAAAGCCTGACGCGCCCCGCCGCTGCCGCCGCGTCCACGCGACGCGTTTGTTTGCGCGCGTGTGGCGCCGCCCTCTCGCTTGCCGACGCCACATCACACAACCACGCTGTGCCCGCTAACCCTCTTCCACCGTCCGCCATTCGCTACGCTGCGCCCCCTCTCTGTGCTACGCCGCTGCCCGTCTCACGCCACATCGCCTCTGCTGCCCATCCCTTACGCCCTACACTACGCCCCTATCGCCCCGAACGCTACCAAACTACGTTTTACTCTACATACTCGCCCGTCCTATGCTACTCGGCCGCTACCGCCCCGCCGTGACGGCCAGTACGCCGCCGCTAACCCCCGTGCTCATTCATGCCCTGCACATCTTTGGCTTGCACCGTGCTCAACGCCGCTCCCGCGCTCATTACCGCCGCCGCCGCCTATCCTGTCTTGTCCTCCCTCCTTCAAGGTCTGTCCCTCCCCAATCTCTCGGCCCAGGCCCTTGAGCACGAGAGCACGAAATAATGACCCTCTTTTGAGGTCTGATGCCTTGGCCTTTGCCATGGTCTCCCACGCACACGTCAGCCGTTCCGCCGCGACTCTCTTGCATTTCAGGCGCTACTGCATGTGGCAGAGCATCCGCCTTTCGACATGCGCGCCATACGATCTAGGTGCGTTTTGCCCCTTTTTCTTTCCTCCTCCCCCAATGTATCGATCCTGTTCTTTTTTTCTTTCCTCTTTGCCTTCCCTTTGCTTTCACATATACTAACCCTTCATGCAGCATTCTACCTTCGCGCTCTGTAGCTTGTGTTCTCGGTCATCTACAAACACCGCTCTGCGTCCGCGACATCAGCCTGCATCGCCACCCCTTGTGTAGCAGCCTCGTGCTGCCTCGTAACCCACGGCCTGCCCGTCCCCGCCTCCCTTGAACGTCTCACCTGATATCTCTCGCGACCGCCATAGCCCCTCGCCGCTCCTGACGCCGTATTACCACACAAGTCGCTGCGACTCCGATTGCCCCGCGCCCGACGTGTTACGCGACTGCGGCGACGTCCAAGCCACTGCACCCATCTGCTACAGGATTCCCTGCCCCGGACTATGCCCACCCGCTCCACGCCATGTCTGCACGCACACAGACACGATGCATACCATCGACCACACACGCAAGGACGACGCCGGCGTCCCTCGTGCCCACGTTGTCTCCTTCACGCCTCCATGTACGCATCGACCGTCCTTACTCCACTCCCCGCTCACCGCTCCCATCCGCATGCCCTCCCGCATGCGCTGCGCCCACCGCGGCCGTTCCCCATCTGCACGACCTATTCTTCTTCTTCTCCCACATCATACTCCTGCCTCCCCCTACTGCGCACCACCAACACGATGCGCATCCCCAGCGACCTGCACCACGGCCGCGGGGCGATTTTCCCCTGCCCTAATCTCACTCGACTACCTCCGACTTGCCCAGTACCCGCGCAGCCGTCTACGTCGCCTCAGTAGGATGTGTCCTTTCCCCTGTGCTTTCGACCTACGCCTCCAGTCACGCACCACTCCCCTACAGATTCCACCAGCGGCTTGTCTGTGACATCTTCCCGTATCCCGAGCGACCGCTTCAAATTTCGATGCGTTCCCTTGCCTACCTACTCTTTCTTTATTAACCTTTACTTCCGACTGAATCTCCCCCTACGCATTCAAATACCATGTGTATGTACATTCCAGCTAATCCCGTGTCTCAATTGGGCTGCCCATACTCCCGGTGAGCGAGCGTTAGTACGTTGAGTGGAAATTCAGGAGGAAAATTCGTAATAATAATGATGGGCGGGCTGATGTCGACCCCCTTTCATGTGTATGAAGGTGAGTGAGTTACTGGCCAGCCAACGTGTGTCGCGGTTAGTCTAATACCTAGTTTCACAGCAATTTCAGGTCAAATTCAAGCGAGTCTCCAATGAGGTTAGCCACAGTCCCCCTTTCGAATTCCTGCTTGATCTTTCACTCGACTGGCTTGGTTTACTTGGCCTAGATCCTCGTACTGGCTTCGGGCCTTTCAGTCCAACTGGTCCTATACCCTGGAAGACCGTCACACTTGAAGGTGAGTTTCTTCGCCTGCTCACTTGATCTTCCGCTCAACTGACTTGATTCACTTGGCTTAGATGTGAATCTCTGCTCATGCTTCAACCTTATTTGATTCACGCTCATCCTTGGTTTGTTTCTCTTCATTTTCACGTCTTGCTCACTTAAACTACTTAGCACCGGCTCCAAGCCTTCACATTTTCAAGGCTTGGATGTCAAAACTATGACACTGAACCAAGTGCGTCCATATTCTATGCATCTATTAACCTTCGCTGACTCGAATCGCAGAGGCATAGGTATCCTTGATGATGCTTGGGTTCAAAACTTTGTTAGAACCAAGGCAAAGTACTTCTTGTGTGAGTCCTTTCTACTCAATATTTAACCAGATTGACCATTGACCTTCAGATCTGTCTTACTTCCTACCGCCCGCCGTACCACTGCCATCAATTTGCAATGCCGTTTCGACCCCGCGCCGCTCACTTCAACCCTGAGCGGCTATGAAATCCGTTTCCAGCCTCATGGCGCACTGCATGACTCTACCTCGTTGTTTTTCACCATACAATTGTCGGTAGAAGGGCTTGTTCTCAACATCTACTATGTCAGTTGGTATTGAAATTTGGTTGGACTGTTTTGATTCTGTTTCTCGGATTCTCACCTGAACGCACCCTCGGCCTGCAAAGCATGAGGTGGCAATGATCACTCAGGTCTGGCTTCAAGCACATCTCATAATGTTGAATTTATCATCGCATTTCACTCTTACTGACTTTGCCCTTCTGCTCGAGCTACCCTTACCCTTTGAAGGCCATTACTATGAATGTAGACTCGAAGGTGAGTTCACTCTTGTCCCTTGTATTTGTTTTCCCTGCTCACTCACTTGCTTAGATATTGATCTTGATGTTACCAGAGGCGGGTTACATCCAGCTTCATGTCTCTTATTCAACTCACTTGATTCGCCTATACTTGAAACAGATTACCGCAGTAGGTTTGTACAGGTTCATATCGACTCCGGGTTTCTTGCCATAGTGATCTGGTATACTCGGATATTACCTCCGCGCCTTCTTGCTTCGCGTCCTTGAATGCCGAAACTATGATACTGTGGACCCAGGTGTGTTTCTTGTCATTCCTATTGGTTCACCTTTACTAACCTGAAACACATAGCTGTTACTATCTTCAAACTTTTTTATCTGGGTTCAGAATCAAGAGACAATCAAGAGTCCGTCAGTATGCTTGTTCCAGTTGATATGAAGTGAGTCTAGTCTTGATCATCTTTTCAGTCTGTTTTGATTGACCTTTGAATTTCAGATGCATTATGCATGTACTTTGTTGGCCGTTGAACTTGAATCCAAATGCTATCAGAGGTTGATTACCATTGATGTACACTAGGAGGTAAGTCAGTGTTCTTAGATTTAGCCTCACCATGCTCTCAAAGCCATTACCATGCCTGTATACTTCAAGATATGTTCTTGTTTCAAATTTACTCATTTAGGCTTGCCGTCTGTTTTCAACCGGAGTCGGCCTGCAAAAGGCTTGTTTCAACTGCATGACTGATTTTCTTCCTATACTGACTCGAAATGCTTAGATATTGTGTTGGCGGCTTCAGAATTCAAGTGATGAACACCGGAACTATGATATGATAGACCATGGTGTGTCCCTTATTATTTCTATCCATTCATCTTTATTGAATTGAAGCTCAGAGCCTGTTCTTATCCTCAACAATCCCTGCGCTCAGAACTTCAGTGAAACTCAGTCTTTGAATTCACTTCACACAAGTTTATCTTGCTAACCCTGGACCCTCTAGAGCCATTATAATTCCTTCCTTTAGTCTGAATTTGAATGCCTCTGAAGGCCATTACTGTGAGGTACATTTGGAAGGACGTCTCTGCCAATTTCATTCAACATTTCATTGATTGATTTTACTTACTACGTAGATGCTGGCCTTGAAACCCGAATACTGTTATGGCCCCCTTACCATGCGAGTATACCCACAGGTACAGCCTTTTTCAATCTCGATCACATCCACCTTGACCAGCTCAAGTCGTTCTCTGTAAGACTATGCTTTAAAAGGCTGAAACCATGCGCATTCGGTTTGAATCAGCTCACTTGTATTGGATTCCACCGGGTTGAGTGCAAGTCTAGAAATATAATCTGAGAAAAGGGCGCCCTTTTCCATCCATCCTGAATCGTTTGGTAGGTCCGCAGCGCCCGGTGCCACCCAATCGCCACCAGTCTCCGCCGTCTCCCGACGCTGGTTCTCAGTGCACCTCGCAACGACGCAGATTTTTTTTTTAAACACGACATCAGACAGCTATAGTTTTCTTTCTCTCTCGATTTTTCATTTCTGAATTTAAGAAAAATTTCCTAGAGCCGCCGGGCTCAGCTAGGACATAGCAGCCCGTTCTGAACCTCCGCAGCAAAAGACAGCATACACGCTCATTTGGAGGGAACCAGGCCTGCACCGGCTCAATCTCGGGCAAGCAGGTACATATGAACCCCCCCCCCTCCGTTTCACCCTCCAGATCTGAACCCATTCCGCCCAAGATTCTCCCGATGCCACTCTGGTTTTTTATGCAATGCAAGGTAGGGGACCTGCGGGTTCTCAGCGCACCCGCGGATAACCCGTACGAGTTTTAAACCCGACCCGTGCAGGGGTATGGGTCTTGCGGGTCCGGATTCGGGTAGGCCCAAAGGTACCCGCGGGTGTACCCGTGTCCATCCTTATCAGTACATTTAATGGAACGGTGTTTTTCCACCGCAAAGGTGCGGTTTCCTCGGCGGCGTCTGTGCACATACGAGAACTATGTGTGGCACAGCCAGTAGTGAAATGGAGCGAAATAGCCATACATTGAACTGGCTGCCCTGATTTGATATTTAGTCGCTGATTACTTTCAACCGATCAATGGAATTACTTATCCGGGTCCGGGGCTCGCATCTATCTGCTCGGAAGATTGGCTAGAGGCAAGGTGCTAAAAAAGCTCCGACGACTCCCTTCATTTCGTTCCCCAGGTATACGGTCATGAGAGACGATCTTTACGGTAACCCGCAAACAATTTTCTTTCTTTGTATTCAACTCCCTTGATTCTCCTTTTGAAACAAGCCCGACGTTTCACGTTCTTGCCGTTCCGGTGTTCCTGAGTCAAGAATGTATCTATACGTTAAGCCGCCTGTCACCTAGTGACCTATCGCGCGCACGTTCCTGGTGCGGCGCATATGTTTCTTGACAAAGATATTTCCCGTGAGAAGATGGAATGGGTCAGAATGTATAAAAGCAGAGCGGCTCTCAATTGAAGACCATTCATTCAAGGCAAACAATCCACAAATGAAGCTCGCATCGTTTACACTCCTCTTCCCATTCATCGCAGCTGTGGTGGCTACTGTATGTTCACACCTTGAACATGTTGTATACACTGCGAGGAACTAACATTGATCACAGCCGGCACCCAGTCCATATGAATCTGCGCTCTATGCTCGCGCCGTAAGCTTGGCTGGAATCCTTGTCTACCGTTTATTGATGTGTTTCACGTAGTTACTCCCCGGTTGTCACTGGGTGCTAAACTGTGGTGGCATTGGTGGCTGCGAGGCCTCCCCGTGCATCGATGCCGGATACTTTTGCGATGGATCCGGTGCCCCAACGCTGGCTCCCGGAGGTACAGCAAATGCCACATGCACGACAGACTGCTTCTGCGAGGGGTTCTGTGGCGTTGGGCCTAAGTGCCCTCCTTGAATATCAGAGCGGATTGTGCATAAGCGGCTGACTAGATATAGGCTGCAGGTTGAACCTAAATCAAATTGTCGTCGCTTGGAAAGGATATTTTACTGCGGATAATGACGGGAATATACTAATTTCATCCGACCACCTTGGAATCTGCGAGTTCTTTCCCGACCAGATGTCGTAGGACGCGTCTGGGCTCACTAAGTCTGATATGGATGTTGCTACAGTCGGGATTGAAAATAATGCGAATTTAAACTATTTTATGGACCCGCAAGTACATATCTTTGTCCATACAATCTATAACATGCGACTCGGGCCCTGTGAAGGGCTGCTGAATTGTGCATGGCGGCAGACAGCTTCCCGCTCAGGTTCGGAGTCCGAAAAATGGATGATATCAGGGGAACAACCAACAGCGACACTCTCACTCTCGGACTCGTTGGCTGTGCCAAATTCAGCTGCAACACTGTCGCAGAAATCACACCAGTCTGACGTGGTAAGACCAGTTGCGACACTGTCGCTTATCGCCTATGCTCATGTTAAGGAATACTAGGAATATGATTTGAGAAACATGATTTACCCTGTGGAAAATGGTTGTGATAGAGGAAAGATGGTTTGTGATACCGGAAAGATGGTTTGTATGACTGGAAAGATGGTTTTTAGTGTGGAAACATGATTTTAATTGAGGGAACAGTGATTTGTGACACTAGAAAAATGGTTTGTAGTACGGAAAAATGCACTGCGTTGAGGCCCCCCGTAGTCAGACCCTAATTACGCGTACGGAGCCTGGTCTACATCTGACTACAGACGTTGTCAGAGACTACTTTGGCCGACCTCTTCCTACCTGCGTAGGCACAGATCGTCCGACCTTTCCTGGCAATTTTTCATTCATTTCTTCATTAATACACTCCCGAACCCCTTTGCCATCTACAGTCCTTGTCCTAATTTGGATCACAGATGCGATGGCTTATCCAAATACTTACTTTAAGCTTTTTGGTTCTTCAGCTCTGCAAATGCGTGGTGTATCGTAACGCCACTCACTCCTTTCCCTGCCCCCATGTCATTCCTCTTCCTTGGCTGACCATGCAACGATATACTGGCAGTTTGACTCGCTCTCACCGACCTCATCCTGGCTCTGCTCTTCGTTCCCAGCGATCCCAGTAAGAACAGAGACACCAATACCCGTACTATGACTCCACCCACATAAGCGAGCTCCGAAGCTATTACATTTCAGACCTCTTAGGTAGGTTTACAATGACAAGTTGGACAAAGGTTGAAAATTGGTCGAAACTGGAGAATTTGACCCTCTCTCAAGCTGGAAGATTGACATACATAGATTAATGCCCTCTCCATAATCCTCAGAACATGGCCCCGCACCAACGTGGGTCGCAATATGGTCCCAGAATTGAGGGGAAACAGCAGAATTGATGGTAACTTCCAAATCGGGGTGGCGCATCTAATTTCGCCGTGACTGTACGTAGTGAGATCACCAAGGATGAAAAAGTAAGTGAAAATCCGAAGGAAGAAAGGCTGAACGCACCTGGAAATTGAGAATCGCTATCGAGAGTCCGAGTTGCTCTCAATCATCGTCATCGTCATCATCATCATTGCTTGAAACATCAATACATTTCGACTTTTTCGACAGACGGCCGCGTCGGCTCCAACTGCATGTCACCGTAACTATGTACGAATATTTATTCCCATTCCGTATTCGTCAAGTACATTACGAGTGACACATACAACAACATGGTAATGACACGAGTGTCGTTTTGGGGGGTTCCAACTGACTCCTCAGTGGTACAAAGCACAGTATGGTCTTCAGGTCTCCATGGCCTCTAGGCTACTGCTATGTTTTAGCTTCTCATCATTTGAAGGGTCGAGATCTCGGATCGTTTCGACCGGGCCAGTGAACCAATTTCTGCCCCCGTATTTCGGGAAGAAATAATATCCGAGAGAGAGCATAAGCGTCCCGCCCAGAATAACCACGGTATAATTCATGCTGTGGGAGGTAGGATCCGGAATGGCGGGAAACATGAAGACAACGATCATGAATATCATGTACATCGAGGCCACGAAAGCGACTGGCGCGCTCATGAGGCCGAGGTTAAACGGCCCGGGCGTCTACAACAATCCTCTTGTTATTCGACCTTTGAACATAATAGAGGTAGTCTCTCACGAATTTTTGTCCGCCCACCCATCGAGCAATGATTGGCGTTGCGAAACCGATATATTGGCATACAATGGACATGGTGAAGACGGCACTGATCGCCAATGGTCCTGCAAACGAGAGCAGTCCAAGAAGGAGTGCCATAAATGCCAGGAAGATGACTGCGCGCACAGGCGTCTTCGTCATCGGATTGATGTTATATAATAAACCTGACAGAGGAAAACCCTGGTCCCGCGAAAAGGCAAACAGCTGACGCGACCCCGCAATGAGCTGAAGGACATCTAATTAGGATTTAGCGAAACCGCAGAATGTAGGTCGCACATAGTCCATTGCTAAATGGTCTGGTTAGAGAACCTGGTCTAGGGTTAAGAGAGCAGGCTCACCCCCCATCCACGAAGTCAAAATTATGAATATCCAGATCGCTAACGTTCCCTGCTTTCCTACGCTGTTGAATAAGATCTAGCACAGGACACAGATGGATTCATCTCGACCTTACATAAGTAACTTCACTCACAGTCGCCATAGGTTGACCGATAGGATTCCCGATCACTGAATTGAGGTCGTTGCCGATATAAAACGCCAGCACGATGGTGAGGACTCCAGACGGTATTAGATGAAAGCCATGGTTAACAACCGTTTTGCTTACTCCATCCCAGAATGCAACTCAGAATTGTTGAAGACAACATAGCGAATGGCACAGCGCGCGGAGCGTTTCGCGCTTCCTCGCTGATATGTACGCTCGTATCAAATCCCCCTGGGAGAATGATATTAAGACAGAACAACTCGAGAATACAAGGAGAAGAGATGCACCGACTGTCCACGCTGGAGCTAGAAAGCTCATAATGAATGCATATCCATTTGTCCAACCAGAAGCTGAAGGGGAACGTATGTTGAGCCACAGGAAAGCCAAGAAAACGCTCTTCTCACTGTTTTCAAAGTGTCCGAAGGCAAAAGAAGCCGAGTTGTGCAATTCCTTCGGAGTGGCCGCCGGCAGAGTAATAATAACGACTAAGAACACGCTGGTACGGGACGTCAGCAGTTCAGATCAGTGAAAGTTAATTCTACGCACGCAATGTTGAGAAAAACGTAGAAATATTGTAAACGGGCGATAACTTTCGTCGCCAAACTGCCCATGATAGCATGAGAGACAAGGAGGGCGCAGAACACGCCACTACCCGAAAACTCAGACTTCTTCGCAAGGTAAACAGAAGACGGCAACGTACTACACCTGAGCGTTCGTTGCAACGAATTGTCCGTCGGACCCGATGTTGGCTGCCGCCATAATTTGTGTTGCGATTCCCCAGTCCGCGCCCGCCATACCGGCGATATATACTGCGGTATTGACATATCCGATGAGCCACGACATAAGCCTCCGATATTTGGGCGAAGAAAACTTGAACGTCCAGTAATATCTGTGAAATTTAAGAAGACCTTTCGGTAGCAGTTACTGAATACTTGCAACCCCCCTGCCGTGGGTGCAGCCGATCCTAGCTCTGCCATAGCCAGCGCAACAATGACGATAAAACAGCAGCATGTGAACCACCCCCCAGACCTATAACAGTGCGTCGGAAAATGCGTCGCGGAGTGACTATAAGCTTAACAGACCATTCCGACCAGTCCTCCATATGGCAACGAGAACAGAAGTACAATCGCGATAGACTGAACGACCCCTATGATACTGAAGGACAACCCGAAGAGTTCCAACCGGGAAAAGTCGCGTTTGAACTCTTGCTTGTAGCCCAGTAGCGCCAGGAGATCCTCGTCATTGAGTGCGACTTGGGGAGGGACTGCCTGCTCTGCTTTGGACGAGTCCATGGCACGGATGAAGAGGCTTGCCAAGCGATAACCCACTAACGCAACACATTATTCTAGTCCAAATTTAACGCTGATGCTCCTTGCAAACGCGCAGTTATGAACCGAAGGATTGGCCAAGATTAGTGAAATCCTCCGGAATGTTAGGCCATTACAGAGAATCGGATCTGGTGGGTTACAGGACGGGGGTCGATGATGTCCACGGCCTGGGAATTTTGGCGTTCATTGGTTGCTATTTGCGTTAAGATTCCGCTTATCTGGTCGCAGGTGCGATCGATGCATAGATATATAACAAGCCTCCCACATCCGTGGAACAAAAACACTTTCATGGAAGTATCTACTGGCCTCCTGACCTTCAACCTGCGAAGAAATCTCGTACTGCCGAGGCTCGGCAACTCCGCAGTACATAATGGCTTGCCAGTGGGAGCAGCGCCGAGTTCAGTTTCATGATACGACTGCAGAGAGCGTGGATTTCGCTGTTGGCGCATTGACAGATTCTCGCTGACGGTGACTTGAATACTTCGTACCGAGGCCCGTTTGAACTCGCAAAATTTTCACTTCCGATCGGCCCACGGCTTGCTGGATCAGCCCCACTTGCACAATCCCCGAAGAGGCGCTGGGTTCCGCCGCGATAAAACTGAATATCAGCAGTTTCAGCGGTGATAGGCGGCCGTATTCCCTAGGAAGGTCGAAAGCCGCCATAGAGGCGACGGAACGGCGATAAGCTCCTTACTGAAGGACAAGACGGGCCTCCGCTTCGCTCCACTATCCCAGGTAATCTGAGAGATGTGAAACAAACATCAGCATTACCCAGACGGTGGTTGGCCTGGAGAGCTACTGGGGTTTTTCATTCAAATTGACAGTCACACGTCACGCACTCTCCTGTCGAGGACGAATTTTCGTCGCGGTCACGCGTCACGCGAGCCTCTGTCGAACCCCCAAGCGGTCATGCAGGCTTCAAAACTGCTTAAAAACCGCAAAAAAACGAAACTTTTCGTGAGAATGCCGAAATTTTGGGGGTGTCACGAATTCGGCTGCTGTAGGACCCCTGAGAAGCGGTTTCTAAGTTTGATACAAGAATCCGGACAAATTTGGGCCTCATGGCCACTGACTTTGATGCACCAGTCCAGACAGGGTGGCCGGAATTTGAGGAGGTTACATACTGAGTCCAGACAAGGCTCATGTGGGGGAGGTAAGGTCCGAACCCATTATCTGTGTTTTGTTTCTTGGTCGGAGCGGACTTATCAGAATTGGTAGCATTACGTGCAACTCGTCGAAGCATGGAGCAAGTGGCAGCAGCAATCCATACAGGCAATAAAATATATTTTTACATCATCATTCAAACTCCTTGACCTCCTCGTGACAAGATTTCGCCGAAATCCAAGGGTGTGATACAGAATCCGGACAAGAAATTGAGAATCCTTGCATGAGAGAGTCTGGACAAGAGGTTGAGGAGGGCTGATTTTGGGATCAAACCCCCAAACTGATTCTCAGGTCCTGCTGCTGTCGAAATGTTGAACTGGTAAATTAGGCACACCCCCTGTCGATTTGAATAAAAAGCCCCAGTATGTATGATGCTATGATTACCAACAGGCACAGTAGGGGAATTCACGGTAGGGTGCATTTTCTTGTGTGTGAATAAATATATTCATTTGATGGGATGAATAAAACTGTCATTTGTGGAATAAATCCGTGATCACCCCATTTGAGTCCAACGATATATTTCTGCAAGTTGAATATACTGTTGAAATGGTGCACTGGGGTGCAGCCGTGAAATATCCAATATAAAGGATAATAAAATCAGTGAGTGCAGCGAACTGATCACTAACTCAATCCAATCCTAAAACCTCTAAATCAAATCACAACTCCAATCCAATACTCTCTTGTGTGTGTGTTCGGGGAGGTAGGGTACGTATCACCCTTCAAGATGTTGTATTCAAACTGTTTCACTTGTGCGGGACGAGCAAGATATACTCCTGCGGTACGAGCACTTCTCACGGGTTCGACTCTTGTACCGCTGTGGTAGGGTAAAAGTCCCGGTGCGTAGGTCCAGTAAATGGGTCGGTAGTCCGTGTAGTGATAGAATGAATGCGAAGGATAATGGTTGGGAACAGGTCCCGAGCCGTAGGGTGCGAAAAGAGCGAAAATAGAGAGTAAGAATTCGATAAAATGTCGTGGGAAGAGAGCGAGGTCGTAATGTGCGAATTAGGGTGTTTGGGTGGCTAAGAGTCCACTGACGGCGTTTCATAGTCGAAAGGGCGAAGGGACACCGAATCCCTTCTGGGCACGAGCCCTACACTGGCCGAGAAGATGGTGGTACGAGCGTGAGATTGCACGAGGATCCCTGTTTACGTTACAAACAGATGCTGTAACATACGATAGGGGTAAAGTAAGAGTGCGAATAAAATCTAAATAAAAACCTATTTCCACATGTGGGCCCTCCGACCCTACCACAGTGCGGGGGATTTCGATGTCGACCCCGACATCGGTTTAGAAAAAGGGAAGGAGGAGGATGGCATAATGTACGAACTAAGTGAGTGGTAATGACTATATGCGTGAGATAAGTAAGGTGTATACGAGGAAGAATATATTAAACTGTGGGTATGAAGGATTCGAAACGTTTACGAAGGGGTTCCACGATTTTCTGAAGTGCAGGAATATCGTCGTCCAATTTTAAACGATTGATTGCGTCGATGAGCCCCGCCAGCGCACGACGCCATGAGGGAGATAGGATGAGGCAGTCAAATAAAAGTAGGAAGAACATGTTGTCAAGCTGTGGGGTGGACTTCGAAGGTGTTTTGGGACGTGGAAGAGGATCGAGAATACGAAATGGCGGCGAAGGCAAACGTTCTATGTGCGGCAGTGGTTTGCGAATGGGGTCAAGAATTCGAAAAAGGCGGTGAAGGCGGACGTTGAGCATGCGGAAGGTGCGGGGGATTCGCTTCAAAGCTGTGGTCTGGAGTGGAAAGACAACGTGGAAGTTCGACGACTGCAGGCGGCGTATGCGGGGTATATAAATCCGATGCGGGGACGGTGTTCGGAACACGAAAAGGGACGGACGCCGGCGTGGGTGCTGGCATGGCGTGAGGAACGCGAGGGACATGCGGGGGATTTAAATGAGAGCCGAGGGGCGACTCCGAAACGCTGCGGGGCGAAACACGAGGGGTGTGAGGAGGATGATGCCGTCGAGAGAGTAAATGCGCCGCAACTCCGCCGGGGTGCCGTGTCATGGGAAGGGGCGAGCCGTCAAACGAAATGAGACGGAAATTAGCGTCAAATGTGGCCAGATGCCTGGAGAGAAGTTCGAAAGTCCATGGGCAATAACGGGGATTAAGCCGGTGCTTCCCCGTCCCGCCGCACACGAAACAACGCCGCGAGCGCTTTTTACGAGGTGGCGACGGCGGGGAAGACGAAGGATGGGCCGAGGAACGCGAAGGAAGGGGTATGGACGATGGATGAGACGAGCCGCTCGCCTGCTCGGGGCGTGAAGTGCTGTGCGTATGCGAAAGGGGCGAGGGATCGTGTGGATGCATGACGAGGGGTGTAGACGAAATATGGGATGTGGAATGCGACATGGGGAGCATAGGTGATGACGTGAACAAGCCGTTCGCCTGCGCCACGCGTGAAGCGATGTGGGGAGACGAAATGTCCGAGGGAGCGGCGTGACGCGTGATGAGTGGCGTAGGAGCGCGAGGAGGCGAAACGAGCGGCGGCGAGACCGTCATGAAGCGAGGGAATGAGAGGAATAAAGTGCTGGGAGGACGGACCACGCAGAATACCCCAAAAGTCCCAATAAAAGACCTTTTCCCCCTGCGGTGGTCACCACTGTGGAAGGGTTGTTCGGCCGCCGTGTAGACTGAGGAAAGGGACTAAAAATAGGAGAGAGATAGAGTAGAGGTGGAGGAGTAAATGCGATGTGAGGACGATGGGAATGAGGGTACGGATAGGAGCAGAAAACGAGGGTGTATGCGAGTACGGCTAGAGCACAAAAATGACGGAAAATAGAGTACGTGTGAATGAGTGGCAGACGCTGCCGAGGGGCGATGGATTACGAGACAGCACGAGTAATAAAGCACAAGAGAAAGCACGAGAAACACTGGATTGGACGCTGAGCCACTCAGGACCGCACGGGAGGCACACGAGATGAGAGTAGATGCCACGAGGTATATTGATCCGTTTTTACAAACAAACAATTATCGTAAACTAATCCGAATGCTTTGCAGAGTAATAATGAAAGGTAAAATATACTAAAATCCACGTCTCGGCTCTTCGGCCCTACCACAGTGCGGGGGATTTTGATGTCGTCCCCGACGTCAGTTTAAGGGAAGGAAGGTCCGAAAGAGATGGAGATGGGGTAGATGATAAAGTTAAAGCGAGGGGTCAATTAGCATGAGGAAGGTGTGGCAGAGTAAACGATGAGAGGCATCAAGAATTGAGGAAACACGAGGATAATGAGTGTAAGGTAGGTCAGGATAGGTAAATATAGCAAAGATAATAAGTAGAATGATCGGAAAGGGAAGGATGCGAAGGCAAAAGGCGAGACGCGAACAAGCAACAGAAGTGGAAGGGATAGGAGAAGGAGGTAATGACGACGTATCTGGCTTGGAATCACCATCCACCACCATGTGAACTGCGCCGCGCTTTTCAGGTGGTTTCCCGTTCAAAATCCATACCGCCAACTGCACCCGAAGTTGTGGACTCAGCGCTAGGAGCTCACCAAGGGGCAAGGTAACCTTGTCAAGGACACCTGCTACAGCAGACTTGGTGTTCAGGGGCAATGGGGGACGAGGAGCCTGTGAAGGCGTGACAGGTAGTCGGAGCGAAGCGATGGGGTGCAGAGTAGCATCGAAATGCCGTGGATCGGGACTATGAATGGGGCGATGTGCGGTCGGGTCGATGATGAGGGGCTGTGGAATAACGGTGGGTGCTCGCAGATCCTTGTGAGGAAGCGAATACACAGGCAGACCATCCGAGGCAGCGATATTGGAAGGAAGAGAGGTAGAAGCACGCAAATGCAGGGGATTTCGCAAAGAACTATCGTCCGGATTGATGCATGGCAAGCGAACCACAGGGGATGGAGGCCGTAAATCATCGCGGCAGGTACCGGTTCCAGTTGCTTCAGCATCGGCACGGGGGCACACGAGAAGGCGACGGTGAGGGTGAGGGCGAATGCGGATGCAAATGGGGATGCTGGGGACTTTGAATGCGACTATGGGCTTCCGTATCGGTCCAAGGTGCACGGGAAGGCGACGTCGAGGGTAGGTGCGAAGGCAAGTGCAAATGTGAATGCGGGGGATTTAAAATTTGTGATCCGGGAGGTGTGAAGCGTGACGACAATTGGCTCGGAGCGCCCTGGGCCAATGGTGATGCATCCCGAGGTGAAGACGCGAGAAGAAGCGCAGCCACGCCACCGCTGAGACGAGTCATGGGCAGTGCAGAACCATCAAACGCTACGAGTTGACCACCAGCGTCAAACTTTGCAAGCCGAGCACGCACGAGCTCAGCTGAACGAGGGCAAAACCTGGGACCCAGCCGATGAGTCTCGGAGGCGCCACACACAAAGCAACGGGATGGCGACAAGCGCGAGGTATGAGTGACAGGCGACGATGGAGGGCACTCCGCTGCGGTGGACCGTGACGAAGACGATGCGGATCGAAGGAGATGGTTGAAGACAAAGTTGTGAAATGAATCCGGACGCAGGATGTCGCGCAATATGGATAGCACCTGTGCAATGGTAGGCGGACAAGTCGTCCCACGATTCGCCTCTGGGAGCCGCGCCTCGAGATCTCGTCGCAAAGCCGATGGAAGGCCCGACACAAAATAAACCTGTGCCAATTCTGCTGTTAGCAGCCCATGCTCGCAGAGAGAGCCCGAAATCTCCGTGAAACTGCGCAAATATGACTGCACATCCGAAAAGGAAGGGAACGGGGGCGAAACGCTGGTCCTAGCGCACAAATCGCGAAGGCTCTCGATCGTATACGCAGTAGATGTGTCACTGGAGCCGTAATACTGCTGCATCTCGAAGATGGCAGCCTGCCAGCTCGTGGAACTCGAAGCAAGCTCGGGAGAGAAGCGAAGTATGGCGCGAACATCAGGGGAGCAATATGCAATGATTAGGGGGGCGAGATCGTCGGGAGTGAGGCCGGCAAGAGTGCCGAAATGCGAGAAGATCATGATAAAGGACGTGAGGTTGGTGCCATCAAAGCACGGAGCGGCAGCGGAGCCCGGACTCGGAAGAGGGACAATAGACGACATGGAGGTGATGTAAGGAATGTAAGAATGATGTATGTATGGGAAGGAAGGAAGACAGAGGACCTAGAAAGCCCTAAAACCTCCCCCTGCGGTGGTCACCACTGTGGAAGGGTAAAAGTCCCGGTGCGTAGGTCCAGTAAATGGGTCGGTAGTCCGTGTAGTGATAGAATGAATGCGAAGGATAATGGTTGGGAACAGGTCCCGAGCCGTAGGGTGCGAAAAGAGCGAAAATAGAGAGTAAGAATTCGATAAAATGTCGTGGGAAGAGAGCGAGGTCGTAATGTGCGAATTAGGGTGTTTGGGTGGCTAAGAGCCCACTGACGGCGTTTCGTAGTCGAAAGGGCGAAGGGACACCGAATCCCTTCTGGGCACGAGCCCTACACTGGCCGAGAAGATGGTGGTACGAGCGTGAGATTGCACGAGGATCCCTGTTTACGTTACAAACAGATGCTGTAACATACGATAGGGGTAAAGTAAGAGTGCGAATAAAATCTAAATAAAAACCTATTTCCACATGTGGGCCCTCCGACCCTACCACACCGCACGAAGGGTAGAGGCAATGGAAAACTAGAGACCAACTTCAAAGACTGAAGTGAAGGGACACCGTGCGGCAGGACGCTAACCATACAATGGATAGCAGCGGCTTAGTGGGCGCTTGTGCCATAGGAGGGACTTCAAACTTCTTATTCTATTCAGTCGGACTCTATGGTCTCTCGCTCTTGCCGGACGCGCTTGGTCACAGTATACGTCGGACTCTCGGGTCTCCGTTCTGATGGACGCTTTGGTCTCTGCTTAGAATCGGAACAAGGAACTCCAATGGCGGAATAGCTGGCTCAAGCTCTCCTTACGGGGCGAGGCTCTTACACTACGCGGCGAGGTGGCTCAACATTCTTATTCTCTCTCAAAGGCTTGCGCACTTCCGTTCAAATTCAAAGTCTCGTCAATTCGGTTCTAGAGTCCACTACAATGCCCTGTATTCGTGGGTAGGTAGTCTACTGGTTTACACAAACTAATACTGCTCTTTTTATACAAACTGAAAATCACATATGGAGTTAAGGAAAATATCGGATCTTTAAGGAACAAGCCCATGGCAGGACGAATGGCCAATAATAAGGGACATATTAGCTCCCATGGGTATAATGGCGCTCCTGCGGGGCAAGCCCATGCATCCCGCTGGTATGGCGCCAGTATGGCGTGCTGGTTGTCAAGCTTGCAGTGCGAACAGCTTAACTACAATCTGATCTTCGACACTTCTGTGATCGCACGGCAGGCACACCGGACCTTGACCCCCTACGGTACAAGCCCAGATGCTCCTGCGGTACGACCCCAACCATCTATTCCTCATTCCTGAGTTGCGGGACTCGTGCGGTATGGTCCCTAAGTTCTATGATAGACCTCAAGGACGGCCCTGCGGTAGGTGCGACTGCTCCTGCCGCACAGTCATCCCGTTTGATCCGTGGTGAAACTCCTTACGGGAGGCCCCACAAGCTTCTCTGGTAGCCCCAAACGTTCCACGGCAGGACTGCCGACGGTCCGCTCCCTGGCTGCTCCTGCAGGATGACCAACCGTTCATCTCTTCTAAATCTCTGGTGTGCAGCATGAGCCAGTTCAATTAATTACTTGACTTCTTCGTGCGGTAGGAGCAACCCAGCGATGCCGTGCAGTACAAGTCTGGGTATTCATATGATACAGCACGACAAAGCTAGCACAGTATGCACTCCTGGTGCTCCTGTACGTAATTTGACAGGAAGTGTCAATCAAGTCTGGTCTTCTCGCAGGAAGAAACCTCCATACGGTACGACTTTCTTATCTTGTCTATAGGTTGCTGGAGCGCCGCTTGTACCGCAGCTAGCCTTTCGATATAATAGTTCCTCTTGGTCACCTCCGGCACACTGAGACGGTGCTTACCGCAACATCCCAGAGCCCAACGATAAGGAGTTCCAACCGAATTCTGCTCCCGTAGGAAGCATAGTTGAGCTGTAGCCCTAATAGTAGCCTGCTGGCTTTCGGCCATTAGCAGTGTAGCCTACCACTCCAAGGAGAGTGTACGCCCTCAATCTAATACCTCACTCATTCCCCGTTAGATAGTCCGAAAACGAATAAAAACTTGGTGTTTTTACGCGTGCTCTGCTGCACGCCCTATCACTGTAACATTGATTCCACCTGCCAGGCACACACCCTCTCACCACATTTGCTAACACTTTACCTGCAACATCTGGTATTAAATAATTAATCAGATAGCAAGCATCCCAGCCAGCACAGTCTTCTATCCAGAATGCTCCTAAAAAACAGCGGACCGCCAGTTGACTGCCAATGCCACAGCTGAATGTTGGGCCAAGCAGTGGCAGCCTTCTTCATGTCGGTGAAGGGGTCTGAGCTGCCTAATGGTCTCACTCAGCCATGGTGGGAAGCATCAAGGTGGTCACGGATCAAGCATATATATTCTACAAAAAACTGTTTATTCCACAAATGAGATTAAATCTTGTTTGTGGAATATCTTTTTTTTTGTAAAAATACTGGTCCCATCACTTGAATATATTTATTCACAAACAGGAAAATATTCCCTACCGTGAATTCCCCTAATGAAAAAAACAGTTTCAGCGTAACAAATGACAAAGGAAGTGGTCTAATTAAAAACAAAGTGGTCCCTGGCATAAGCTTGTCAGAAATCAATGGCCCTGGCAACCCTGGGATAGATTGCAGCACTGACCTGACAAAGAGAGAAAACGGCCAGGAAAGGCGCAAACAAACAGGAAAACAGCAAATAGAGAGCATTAAGATTTACAGGGAAAGTTAAACCATGGGAGGACACAGTTCCTAAATGACACAGGGCAAGGGCAAAACTGGAATGAGAGATGAGCAGGCCCTCAGAACAACCGAGAGTACATGCTTTTATCCCTTGAACAGTAATCTGAAGCAGCAATGTGCAAAAAAGCAAATGACAGAGAGAAAATGTCGCATTCTGCTGCACAGTTGAGAGGTTCGCAGAAGTAGACCAAAGGTTCACCAGATGCACCTCCATCTGGTCAGTGAAGGGTGGCCTTCTGGAGGAAGAATTACAGTCTTTGGCGACCAATAAGCTGAGCCATCCACAAGACTCTTGTATTGTGCCGCATGAATCATGCAGCATAGTGAATAGAATTGATACTGACCACTAGACACTGGAGAAAGCTGAATAAGCCCAGCACTGAGAATTGAAAGACAACACAGGGATGGAGGGTGCAATGGATTGTGGGCTGAGAACAGTCAAAAATTCTTGAAATTGAAAGTAGAGGTTTTGGTTTAAACAAGACTTGCCTTCACTTTGCTCCGGCGTATGCTTGCCCACTGACGAATTTTTGATAGTCCCCACAAATATAAATTCAAGAGAGCTCTACATAAGATGATGCCGAGAACTTATTGCCAGAGTTGGGGTATATATTTTACGATATAGCTATGCAGACTGAAATGGAACCTTTGCCAAATTGTACAGGCCTGTTCATGGTCAACGACCTCCTAATGACACGAACAGTTGGAATGTAAAAGCCGGGGAGATCATGCTGGAACCAGGAAGACACAGGCCATGAGTACTTCATTGAGTGAAAACTGCTGACTGAAGCATCCCAGGAATACTGGTGAAGCAGACTGCGATGGAAATGGACAAATGAATGTTGAAAGGAGAACTCACTTGATACCCTTAGGCGCACATTGGCAGGAGAATTCCGCGTACAGCCATGGGAGGAGTGACCCAAGAGCGCACACAGAGGGTGAGTCGAAGTGAGCAAATCTGACCCGAAGGACAAATCAGGTACGTTGTATGAAAGGCAACGAGGACAGAAATGCACCTTGCACCTGTTCTTTGCTGGTTCCTAGTCAGCATATCGACAATGGAGAGGAGTTTATCTTGTGTGCCGATACACCAGAACTGCAGGCAGGAGGTCAGTGCGGTTGTGGAAACAGCTCAAAAATCAGAAGAAACAAACGGAGCGAAATAAACCTCAATCAACGACAAGGATGATGGCCTTTGGGGGAGGTGTCTAACGAGGTGAACGCCAGGAATCTCGGTAGTAATAGATCTTGTTGAGTCTTGCAGTCTCGCAGCAGGGCTGCTGGTCATCTCTATGAAGCTCCAGAAGTCTTTGCTCGATCTTGTGTCAACTGCGCTTGGAGTTGCAACTGAGCATTCCTTAGTCTCGAGTCCTTGGTCATTGAACCTTGAGGGGCTTGGTACTTGGCTGAGGTCGCGGAGGGCGTACGTGGCAGGACAGGTACCGAATGACGGGCGAGAGTCAACTTGAAGCTTGCAATATCTTGCAGAGGGCTTGATATATCCGAGGATGGTCATTCAGCACTGTATGCAGGGGAGGATAACAGTTGTGCTGGGGTCAGACATGGGATGATGATGGGGGAAGGAAAGCGAAGCGAAGATACACAGGCCTGCCTTTTGAGCGGGCCTTGAACGCTCGAAAATGAGCCGCATGTTTGTCCAGAAGGGCATAGCATGGGAAAAACCGGAGTTGGCTAGCTGCACATCATAAGCACAGCGCATCTGATGAGTCTGCTAACCAGAACAATCCCAATGCAGACTTGTTGGCCGCAGTTCAGGATTTTTGTGGTACAAATCTGCTGCATGCCATCGTCATCTCAAGCCGGTTGGAAGGGAACTGCGCAGTTCGTTTTAGAGCTAAAATTCCGTCAGCCAGGCCACGCGTGAACGGCAACAATGCACTAGTACAGCATCAGGAAGCTTTGAAGCTGATGGGAGAGACAGTGAACGAATATGAAGCTGTGAAGTTTCGAGCAGCTGAGCAGAGAGCACAAAATGGAGTAGGCTCCAAGGGGATAGAGCCAAACACTCCCCAACAAATAGAGCAGTAAATCTTAATAGAATGGCTAATTTCAGCTGAGCTGAAATTAAAGTAGAAACTAAATATTTCATATGGATTGAAATGAGAATGGATACTTAAAGTTCCAGTTCTGATTTCAGTGCACCTGATATGCTAAATATCAGCTGAGCCTTTCCTAGTAAACAAATGAATAATTTCAGCTCTGCTTTTGGCTGGACTGATTTACAAACTGATTTATAGCATTTCAGATTAGTTTCAGTATAGCTGAAAGTAAAACTGATTTCAACTAATTTCACTTTTAATATCAGCCTTACTGAAACTATTGGAATCAGTTCGAGTTTCTGCTCAGTTGAAGTGCAATTTGAAACTTAGCATTTCAATTTATGCATCACGGGGCCTGAAATCTGGCAATCCTTGGTGTGAAGGGCAACTGCCAGCCAGCCAATGCACACATCCAAGATTGCCAAATTTTAGGTGGTTGTAGGTGCAATCTGGAACCTGAAGTATTAAATTAGGAATAGCTTGGACTGAATCCAGTTCTACAATCAAAGCTGACTTTACAAGAATGACCCTTCATTTAATCCTAATTTGATACTTCACTCTCTTTATAAAATTAAGCATACTAGGGATTGCCAAATTTTGAGCTGTTGCAGGTGTAATTTTAAACCTGAAGTATCCAATTAGGAATAGGTTGGGATGAAATGAAAGGTCATTCTTATAATTTCAGCTTTGATTCCAGAACTGGTTTCAGTCCAAACTATTCTTAATGTGGTACTTCAAGTTTCAGATTGCATCTACAACTGCATGAAATTTGGCAATCTTAGATATGTACACTAGCTGGCTGGAAGTTGCCCTACACAATTGGGCTTGGGCAAGATTCCCAAATTTTGGGCTGGTGCAGGTGCAACTTGAAACCTGAAGTATCAGATGAAGAATCACTTGGACTGAAACCAGTTCTGGTATCAAAGCTGAAATTATAAGTAAGACTTTTCATTTCCTCTCAGTCTATTCCTAATTTGATACTTCAGGTTAAAAATTACACCTACAATGGTCCAAAATTTGGCAATCCCTGGTATGAAACCTGTCTGTTTGAAGCTGTATCTCCATATGTGCTTTCGGCTCACCAGGATCAAGCTTTATGTGGACATTAATCACACCGGAAACTACCAACATTTGGTTGAACCGAATCTTAAGCCGAGGGCTAAAGTGTCAGTTTAAAATTCAGTTGAACTGAAAGTCAAACCAAACTAAGTAATATTGGTTTAATCTTTGGCTTCACCAGAAATCAGTGTATTGGCTGAGCTTTCAGTCAAGCCGACAGCAAGCCAAAACACATTCCCTCAGTTTAAGGATTGGTTGACCGAAATGGATAATTCTATTCAGAAACCAGGTTGCAGGCAGAAATCCTACCTTATATAGAAACCCGGTTGTCATAATTTTTTTGGACATGGGTTTCTCAATAAGGGTCACCGGCCGGTCTCCGGGATGGTGTAGCCAAACAATGGTATATGTAGTCACAGATATTGTTAACTTACGTCCTTAATGGCACTCAGCACAGGGGGTGTTTACGGGAATTAGTGGGGAGTGAGAGAGGACTGTAAGGTTGCACACAGGCTTTGGGTCCACCCATGAGTTTGGACCGGGGGCTGGCCAGGTATGAGTATAGGTTGAGAGAGATTTGATCCAATGCCGTAGACCCGCACAGGTAAAATCCGGAGATGTCGGCAATGATCAGCAGATGCTCGGCTGAGGCCTTTCCGAGACGGTGCCGCTGCCTGAACAGCATGCCATGTGATGCCGAGTCCGGAAACAGGTGTTCCGAGCTTGTTCCGTGCTGCAAGTGTTGATATGGCATCGACCACACTGTCCTTGTTTATTCGACTGATTGGAAAGGGGAAAGTAATGTGGGTCCAGGTACGCATTGAGCGCTGTGACCAACAGGTAGGCCTGTGTCCAAACCAAAAATGCCCAAACTTGGAATGTCGGACGAGACTTTGCTCAATATGGCCCTAGAATTACTTGTGCTGAGATGGATGCTACCAAGGCATTCATCAACAGCCTTTTAATTCATAACTATTTCCCTGCTTTTCTCCTTGCTTCGCTCCTCGCGCGCTAAATGACTTCGTGCTTTGGCTAAATAATCACAAATACCTGCGGCGCCGGTGCCGGTAGAAACCGGGTTTCTCTATAGAATCTATTTTTAGATGGGGGGTTTCTGCCTGCAACCGGGTTTCTGAATAGAATTATCCGACCGAAATATAAATCAATACCACTTATTTCACTCTGGAAAACGGTGCAGCTGATACCATGACCGAAACAAAACATTCCAATTGGGCATCAGTTACACTAAAATGCGGACGAAAAAAGGAGGTATTGGTTGTTGTACCAGTCCACCCAAAACATCTAGCTTCAGATTGAATTTCAGTGTATGCTAAAACTTGAATTGAAACCACAGGATTCGGTCAAACTGAAGTCTGTTTGGCGAAATTTCAGCACAACTGAAACCTGTGGTTTTGGTTCAAGATTCAGCTTGTGCTGAAATTCAAACAGAAATTAGATGTTTCAGTTGGATCAATATGAAAATCAATATCTTATTGTTGGTTTCACATTGGCACGACTGAGACCCAACCGATATGTTATGTTTCGGTGGGAGTATCAGTTGAACTGTTTTGTATACTGAAATATGTAACTTTAGGTTGGATTTTGGTTCAACAAATCCTTGAACTGATGAATTATGTTTCATTTTACTGTCACCTTGACCAAAATCTCGTCCAATACATTGATTTTTTGGTGAAGCCAAAATTTGAACCAATAGTACTTAATTTGGCTTGAATATCGGTTCAACCAAAGTTTAAACCGGCACTCTAGCCATTGGTTTATGAATCAGTTTGACCAAATGTGAGTAATTTCCGGTGGGATTACGTGGTCTGCTAGCGCTTGTCAGGTTTAAATTTACACCTACAGCAGCCCAAAGTCGGGTACTCCCCGCTGTGCAGGCTTTCTGCGTGCCGCATGGGCAATGTTGGTAGTGCGTGTGCTGCGTAACCGTCGGGAGCTTACCGTAATAAATAGGGCAATTCCACTCACACGCCGGACGGTCATTTTCGGCCTCATCCTCTCGACATCTTAATTGGACCGCCCTGGAAACATTATCTCGAGAACAACCAGAATCTTCCTCAACGACTGACCAGGGAGGTTCCGCATGCTTCTTGGACATGGTCGAAATACCGTTTCTGAAGTGCTGTTGACTTTTAAAGTAACCATCTCTCTTGAGAAATTATAACTGAAATTGTTGGTTGACTCGCCCTGTTGTTTCATGGTAATGTGCACTCTTATAATGATCTTCCATGTGAAACTCTCGAAAATTGTACCAGCATCAAGCAGCATGATGGTACCTCTAACCAAACCCGTAAAGCAAAGAGAGAATAGAATGTCGCGAATTAATCCATGCCCAAATGAATCTAAATTGCTGCGCGGGAGGACCTACGCAATTTCAGTGAGTAAGTGTGGTGTTTTGTGGAGAAATGAATGAGAGTGAAGGCAGCGCGGGAATGGTGCTCCCCGGGATGGGATACGACATGTTCGAGATAGTCCAGATGACGAGGAAGAAAGGCATGAAGCGCACGGTGAGGAGGGGTGATCATCGCTTCTAACGCCAAACTGCTGTGAAAGAAAGTCAGCACTAGCATTGGCATTCAATGTTTCGACGACTAAGCAGTGGAACTCGGAAAGGAGAGGGGAGAGAGCAAGCGAACGCACCACGGTAACATCCCAATGCAGTTAAACATCCAAAATAGAACCAGACCAGCGCTCTGAAATCTGCTTCCGATGTCCTTAGACAAACAGGTCGATGGCCAGGAAAGACGTTCGAAAGAAAGCTGGAACGCACGACTGAGGAAGGTATAGAAGGAGCTACACAATCATCGCAATCCGCGCAATCCGGATTATGCCGGGAAGAGAAAGAGGACGGAGGTGCTCACCGACATAAAGGACCTGGTAGGACGATAGTATCCGCACGGTGACGAGGCTCCCCAGCGTAAGGCGCGTGTCCATCCCCGAGGCGGTGCGCGCTCCAGAGAAGATCATCACCATGAATAACTACATTTCGTCCTCGTCAGCTTGTTCGACACTAGATGTGGAAGGGGGAGAGGAAGGAATAAATAAATCAGGGACAAGGACACATTTTTGGCGACCTGGAGTACGAATTGAGCTGTTATCATGTCCTGCTGGGTCGTCACGATGCGGATATGTTGTCGGCTGGAAGCGAGATAGTCTCAGCCTAACCCAGAATCAAGGAAGGAATGCATTCACGCACAAGATGTTTTCGCTCCGTGCCTCTGGCCCAATGAACGTTATTGCAGTAGATGAATTTTACGCGGCATTCGCGGACGAAATGGCCGCAGTGAAATTTGATGAGGCTCCGACGTTGGCTATATGAACGTGAATTTAGTCGTGTGGACATCAAGGCAGGCATATACGCACTTGTGAACCCGTACCACGTACTCGGGTCCTTCCGCCTACCAATTGCCACGTTAGATGGAGGCTAGTAGGCTGAGTAAATATACACCATGCTAAGGCGACCTGCTTGCGAATTTGAGCCCAAGTACATGTATGAGCAGTGGACTAAGAGCTGTTGAACTGGCGTGGATTTTATGACTTAGGGTCGAAACAAGCTTTACAACGCATCTCGAGTCTGCTGAGTTAGGATCCAACAAATTCAAGTTTGTGAGATACCAGAGAAATGGGGCCTAGGGATTAAAGCGATATCGGAAACCGGTGGTGGAGCAAGGCGCAAGTACGCGCAGGTGGAGGAGACGAGAAGGCGGGCCATCAGAAAGAGAGATATACCGGTAGGCACTGACGGCAGTTGAATCGCACCCTCATGTGGTGGCTATTTTACATGCTCCGGAAGGTCAATTTGCACGAACCTGCACAGACGAAAAGTTAGAGAATGGATTAAGGTCATACAAATAAGAGATCCTTTCTACAAGCACAGTTAGTGTAGACAACACGCCAATAAACATGACGAAAAGCAAGCGAACGGCGGGTGGTGGTAAAGAGGGACGATCACGATCACGCAAACGGAGCCTGAGCCTCCGCCGTCGCTGGCGCGGGCTTCTTGCGCAACCAAGGATGCAGCAGCAGCTCCGCCGCCGACGGCCGCGCCTCGTGGTTGAGGTCAAAGGTACGCTCCAAAAAAGTCCTGCGCCTCGCTCGAGATGTCAGAGGGGATCGCAGGCTTTTCGGAGGACCCGAGCTGTGCAAGGATTGCGGGTGAGTCTGTGTACGGGCAGCGAGAAGGGAGTGTCAGGGGGGGAGAACGCACTTTGAAGATGACCTGCATCGGCGTGAGCGTCGCCCAGGGGCGCTTGCCAATGAGCATCTCAACAACAAGACAGCCCACACTCCAGATGTCAGCCTTGCGCGTGTGCCCGCTCTGCTTGACAACCTCCGGTGCCATACAGAACACGGAGCCCTGCATTAGCGGCCGGTGCATGCAGTTCCCCGCGCCCATATCTGTCAATGGAAAAAAAAATCATCAGTATCAATCTCAAGTTCAATTTCGGGAGGGAATCCCGCGCGGTCAGCGCACCATCTTCAACCTGCTTGGAGATACCGAAATCGGAAATCTTGACACCGCCATTGTTGTCTATGAGGATGTTCGTGCCCTTCAGGTCGTGATGGATAATGTCCCGCTCGTGGAGGTAGTTTAGGCCCTCCAGGATCTGCCGCACAAAGTTTTTCACCAACGGCTCCTCGAACGCGCCGTAGTTGCGCAAAAGCGCGGTCACCGATCCACCGGGCATATACTCCAAGAAGATATTCAGAAAGTCGTCGTCCAACGACGAGTCTAAGCAGGCGGTGTCAGGCGGACATCACAACAAAACAAACAAGAGGGGACCCACGGAGGTACTGCACGAGGTTCTCGTGCTGCAGATCCTGGAGTAGCTTGATCTCGTGCTCGAGCGCGCTGAGCATCGATTTTTTGTGCTCCTCATTCTTGGGGAGCTCAACCTGCTTGACGGCCATAAGAAGCCCCGTCGACGTGTCCATTCCGAGATACACCTTGCCGAAGGACCCGGCACCGATGAGGGGCGCCCTTGATCCATGTAGCCGCTACAAAGGCGAGTTAAGTCGCCAAAAAAAAAAAAAAATGAAAAGAAAAAAGGGACAATACGCCTATGGGCGTCTTGCCTTTGGCGTCGTCGTCGTTGTCTTCGTCGCCCGGATTATCGAGCGTCTTATCCTCATCCGCGTCCTCGATGTCGTCGTCGTCGTCGTCATCGTCCCCAAGGTCCTCATCGTCCCCAAGGTCCCAATCGTCCCCAAGGCCCCAATCGTCCTCATCGCCGTTGAGTGTGCTCTCCGCATTGTCTGTGTCGAGCCCGTCCTGGAACTCAGCCTTGTCCTCGATGCGGTCCGTCGCAAGGTCCGCCGTAATCTCATCGACAGTAAGCAGGCTCCCCATGTCCAATTGATCGCGCTTGCTGGTGGACTGCGGAGTAACGACTGTGGCAGCCACAGCCGTGACGGCTCAGCCGCAATCATTTTGTTGCGGCCATCAGATGTGACCTTAGTGACTCTTCTCTGCCTTTCACTTACATTCACCAAGCTTTCACTACTCAGGTTTGGCTCAGCTTGACCCGTGTCTCTGTCTGACCTCATTGCACATCCTGCTACAGACTTCAAAGTTTAGTACTGTATCTCTTATGACGGACGACTTTGGGACGACTCCAAATCAAGGCCAATGGTGGCCTTACGCACCGTCATGGCCCATGACGGCGCGCAAGGTTGCTGTGAACTGAGTGCCTTAATTCAAATGGCCCTCTGGGCATACCTGGTACCGGGGAGACCGTTGGATAAGTTGTCCATGATACCAAGGATTGCGAAGCACTGCTATGGCAACTACCCGATGTTACTTTCGAAACATCTGCGCCACGTGAACTCTTCGAAGCTCGTCTCGACCCATCTCTTGATTCACTCCTCGTCCTTCATACCCATACTTGTGCAACACGCCGAAAGATGGTCAATCGATGTTTGACCTGGGTGACAGCTGTGAGCGCCTGCAGATCTCTGAACTTGATGTCTATGGCGTGCACCTCGCGCAGGGTATCCCAAGGCGGCCTACTCGAAGCCGTCGCAGCTGTGAGGAATGTACAGCTACTCCGTGAGAGGCCGGGGACCTCAAAATTACCCATAAGAGCGCAGAAGTTCTAGATGGTCGCATTGGAAACCACAAAGCTATCGATGGAAATGGCGACGACCGTAGTCAACATCTCGCGACAATCCACCATGATATCGATGTCGCTTTAGTCATGAAACATGGCATGAAATCCTTTTAGGTTTAGTGCCACGACACAGCGGAATAGGGAAGAGAACGTCTGGTTTTCTTGAACACAGGTTTTCCTTGAGGATTTTTTAAAAGGAGTCTCTTGTCTTTTTACAGTTATTTCAAATTTTCGCCCTCAGTGTTTATACGAGCTCTGGTTTGTACACTCATCAGATGGGCATGTTCCTTGCCGGGCGTCCAGTTGCAGCCAAGGTGCCTGTCTTTCTACAAAGAGGTACGGTGTAGTCCAAGTTTGACAGCCTCTTCGATTTCCGGTTCCTAATTTCTTTTCCTTTCAGAACCACTGGGTCGGCGTCTGAGCCGTCCTCTTCCTCGACCTCGGAATACGCTTAGGATTCTTCTACTAGCCCCAGGTCCCATTCTTATGCGGCAGCAAATGATTTGACATCGGTAGACGTTGTTCAGCAGTCGTTCGTGGAAAACATGGGTTTGGCTTTGCCGGTTTTCCGCAAAGCATCGTATGCGTCCCGTGCATCCTTGCATTCGTGTTCAGCCAGCATGTTCTTCATCATTGTCAGGGAAGTGTCGCTAAAGGTTGTCTTTTCGTACGTCGCAGTCCACGTGTCTTCGGAATTCCTCAGGTCTGCAACTGACCTCCAAGGTTTAAATAGGATTAGAATAGCCCTGGCCCATAGTTTTTTCTCGACCGGGTCACGATCGGGCCGGGGAATGGTTTCTCCCAACAAGACGTTCACAACCGGTGTTCGCCTCAGGCATGCAACATGAGTGGACACCTGGGGGATGATCTTGATCCAATTTGCCCCGTGGTTCGGTTTTTCCCGGTCCCTCTCCTTCCGCTACGGTTACGCATTCCCGGTCTACAATCTTTCAAAAGCGGTGCGGACAATCGTGTTTGGAATGAAGACGAATTCAAGTAAATGCGATTCTCACCGTCCGTGCCTGGTCCCCGGTTCTTGCTGCCGTAATTCCTAGCGCTGTCTTCACCTGGTCAAATGCAAACTCGACGTGGTATTTGATAGTGGGTTTGATTCATGTGAACTTCGGTGTCCTATTCGCATGGGTGGCCATCTCCTACATTCACGATTCCGCTATTCCAGTGGGTCGTGAATCGCGGATAGAGGAGAGTAGTTGCGTGATGTACAGCTAGTAATCATTCAGCCGTTATATGTGGAGAGACTGCCAGAAGTTTAGTTTTTTGCCCGCCACAGTTTCAACAGAACTTGATCGTCGAATGATATGCCGGGCGATCGAGAGTCAGACTGTTGTCTGACCCTGGGAGTGGCCACGGGAGCCTGAGCCTTCTAGGGACGACTTTCTCGCAGGAGGAAAGAGATTGGTCATTCTTTCGTTGCGGTCAGGGCGACTAAGGGCCGGTCAGTTAGTCTGGCCGTCAGGCCGCGAAAAAAAAAAATTGTCCCCCAACTTCCCAAACAAAAAGAGGTTAGGGACTCTGTTGAAAACATTAGATGCACCCAGAAACAGTAGACCTTGTCTTGCGCCTTGGTTTCACCTGTCAACAGACCAACTCTGTCATGTTTGTCACAGCCATCTATCTCTCAACTGAGTTAAAAACATTAATTCAATGGTCAACCTATCACCCTGAATACGTGTGAAGCATCCAGAAATCAAATCTCACCTGTATGCGGGCGATACCTCTGTTGCAGACCAGCTCCCACAACTAAAGTACGTGTGAAATTATCAAATATGGGCGCGAGAACAATTACGTAGTTAGTTAGTCCCAAATCCAGGTCGGAAAAATGAAATTCGGCGATATAGCTTTTTTTTTTCAAATGCCGGTTGGTCCTTGGATTTTGGACTTCGTATTTTCGATCTTTCCGACCTTGCTAACCCTCAAAAAAATAGGGCTCTTCGCCGTGACCGTCGCGACGGTTCCACGGACCCGTACAACGATTCCTGTGTCCGTTCTGTTGAGAATTTTCCAAGGTGCTCGAAGGCACGGGTTTGCACCCCGACGGCCCGTCGAAAGGCAGCCGCAACGACCGTCGGAGGGGTTGTGACTTTTTGGCACTAGCAGGCACATTTTAGGACAATCACTGTTCCCAAAGTCGCCTCACACAATTAGTGCACATAACTCTTATTCAATACCTGTTCTGCTGCCTTTGTACGCTAGAATTACTCGAGTAAGACAGCCTCGGCAATTACCGGAGGGTGATGGCCAAATCTGATCTCGATCTTGTTCAGACTTTTATATACGCCACCGCTCATTCAGCTGCCTTCGAGGTTTTCAAAATGCAAGAAACATGCTCAGAGCAATCTGAGGTCTCTTAACAAGATAATTTCCCTCCAAGAATTAGACATGTTGGCCATATTAACCCAAGCAGCGGCCTAAGGCTCAAGCATCTCCAACACAGTTCGAGGTAGAGAATAAGCACCACATATGCGGTGGTACCTTACAGGAGAGAGCTTGCATTAAAAAATCGATGAATAAAATTGCAGAACAGCCGTGCACCCGTCACAGCCGTCCCATCGCCCGTCCCGTGCCGTCAGTGATTTTTTGAACCACTCGACGGGCCGTTAGGCCACGGTCCGTGCCCATCACTCAACTGTCGAATTGACAACCATGCTGGCCATGGGCATGGCTGTTGAAAACAGAGACTAAACCAAGTCAGACTCAGCATTGAAACATGTCTAAATATATTCACATAAACAAAGTCAGACTAAAAGTACAGCATAAGTAAGAAGGAAACAAAAAGAATACAACAGGCAGCTCACCTCAGCATAGAAATAATGTCTGAGGTGAATACAGGATTTGGCACAGTATAAATAGGAAATTCAGTAGAGTTAAATGGCTGTACCATGTATCTACCATTCAAGTCGAACAATGAGCGACATAAATCACGGATAACCATCTGGCTCAAAAGGGAAGGCTGTAGAGCATATGCAGGAGAAGAATCATTGAGGATCAAGGTCCAATTGCTGTCTTCAATAGCTTCCCCCAAAGCAGCGAAGAGCCCTAAAAAAAGGTGTCGAATGTTATATGCAGTGGAGTGTTTTTCGATTCTGAGTTGGACTTACTCATGGTGTAATCCTGTCGGCCAGACAAGAACACTGGAATGAGAATCACACCAGAAGTCAACAAGACCACGGATAGATTCGACGAGACGAAGCGAGTGCTACGACAGTAATGGTAAACGACAAGATGGAACTGGCGTATGTAAGCGTCTGATCGGTCCGTAAACCGGGACGGGTTTACACATGGCGGTCTAAGTGCACATTTAATGGGCTGCAAGATAAACTGGTTATTTGGGACTGACCATCCCAAAGATACGTGATTAGATGCTTTCCCCGCAAAAGAGATAATGATAATCAGGTTTTTCAACTTGTGGAGAAATCAGTCCCCCCTTTTTTTATTTTGTTGTTGTTATTTTTATTTGTACCACGCGAAACTTTTGTTCAAATTTTCTCGCGATAACCACAACAACTTGGTTGGCTTGATCGGCAGGAGTAGCAAGAAATGTTAGAATTTGGTGAGTACCGAAAGGGACATTTGTTGAACATGTGACAGAACCACCTCTCTCCCTTTCAACTCAATCGGGTTGCAATTTGCCATTCCAAGCCCTCTTAGTTCGTGCAACCGTCGGCGCGGTTGGACAGGCACTGCGTCGTGCAAACACCGTTAAGGTCTGTGTCGCGCGACAGGCCAGACACGCTGCTGCCACCGCAGTCGTTCAATATCTCCTGTGCCGCGTCGACAAGGTCGCCCTGGGTGAGGCCCGAGACGGCGTCGGCCCAGCTAACGCAGCACTGGTTGCCGTTCTGAGTGGTGCAGATGGAGCGGGGGGACGCTTTAACGAGTGTCAGTTAAACCAATAGTAGAGAGAGGGAAGGGTTGAGAGAGGGGATATGAGTGAAGAGGAGACGTACTCCCCACGCCCGAACCGGAGTTGCTGGAGAGCGATGAGATCAGCTGGCGGCACGAGTTGATATCGGCCGTGTGGCTGCCGCTGCATGTAATCGCGTTGCCGCCGCACTGGCGCTTCTCGAGGGTGTCAGCGCGCTTGGAGGCGCCGTCCGAGTAGCCCCAGATGGTGATGGTCCCATTGGCCGTCTCCTGTGTGCTGAGCACAACGAGGTCCGAAGCGTCGGCCACAGGGGAGGCACGCGTCTGAAAGAAGGCCAGGGCCGACAGGATGAGGGCGGCGTTGAACTTGAAGATCATGGCGAGATTCTGGACGATCTCAGAGCTTGGTAAATAGTTGGGGACTGGTCAGGCAGGCTCTTACCTTGGCTGAATGCTTTAGTCCAAGTGCGATAGCTAGCTGGGCTGCCGGTTGGGTTCAGTGTGCAGCAGACTTTATACGGTCAAGGTTTCCAAATTGGTCTCTGGTTCCGGGAATTCTTGCTGCAAATATGAAATTGGTCAAGGGCGGGGCTCCGATATTACTTGCATCCCGCCCGAAGACGTTCGTACTTCGCAACTACCGTGGCTCCATTTAGCTCCCGGTAGCTCCATTGCGAGATGTTGTGCTCAACACCCATACAAAGAAATCTTGAATCAAATATTCCACGGAGCCGAAAAGCATGAATGTGAACATGTTCTGGCCTATGAGTCACTCCCAAGTCACACAACGACTACTGATTTCTGTTTCACGATACCGTTGCTGCCCGACGTCTAATTATAAAAAGAAAAGCATAGACGCGTATCTAGCGCCTCAACACGAGAATGCCATAACAAAAGGGGGATAGGAAGGGAAAGGGGCGGGGATGGAGACCGAAATACGTACCAAAACAAATCTGCTAAATCACCTACGGCATGACTCGTGAGTGAGCGAAGCGAATTGGCCGAGGGTCGCCGCAAGGGTGGAATTCAAGCCTGGAGTCGTGGGCGGCGCCCGAGCTCAAGTGAATGAGTTGGACAAAGCACTGAGGAACCCAAGGATCAGCATTGGGAAGGAGGCCTGAAAATGTGGACGCAGACAGGAAAGGACAAAGAAGACAGCCCATAATTGGACAGCATGCCGTTCGCTCATTGCTGTTTCCCGGTCAGAGTATAGTCAGTTCAGTTGAATGATAGAGCATTGTCACAATATGTGGAATAAGAATATCCCGCTCAATAACGCACATCGCGAAATGACCTGCTTTTCTAAAAATGGAATTTTGCATTGAGTCAACGCCGCGAGGCTTACGGAGGTAGTTGTAATTCGCACCTCCCCGACATTCCTCTGTTCATACTGTATCTCACTTGGACTTCTACTTCATGTGCAGCGCCCTCTGCGAAGTTCACCAACACAGCGGTATACGGCGTACCCACGGCACACTACAGATGGTCTGACGGATGTTCAAACTTTTACATTAACAATTCACCCAAATGAAAATACAAAGACTAGTCCTGTTGATTAATTGCTGAGAGAACCATGCTCACGGTACGCATGCACACGCATCATTGCAGCCGAAAGCGCCTTTCCGCAAGCGCAACAAAAGTGTGTGCCACAAAATGCACACCATGTGCTTACAACTGTCGATCTGTTGGGCAGTTCAATAACTTGTAAAAGTCGCCAAATTCGAAGCAATATAGACCCGGTCGATTATGGCATGACACAGACTCTTTTCACATCGCTACCGCCTTCTTTGCTTTCCAGCGAAGATGGTTCCAAGGCAAACTCATCCTCCAGCTCTGCTGCAGATGTCGCAGGCTCGCAGTCGTTGCACCGAAATCCAGTAAGAGCCGGGATCCCTGTCTCATCTGTGTACGAAGTGCGCTCAAACGCCCGCTTTGAGTCGCCACAGTCGACGCACCACGTGTAGAATAAATGCCGGTCGGCTATGGCATCCCGTAAGCCCCCCAGTGCGAGGGCATTACGATTGTATCGGGTAACGTCCATGATTGTAGGATTGCGCGGGCAGAACGGGCAGGAAATTTGTATTATATTGAGTTTCTCCGGGGCGTTCTGACCATACTGCTTGGAGGGAAAACCACGTTAGTAATGTAAAAGTATCAAAAATAAACCGCGTGCCCATTCATGAAACATTTCTCATCGACGAGTTGGGAACCTCCGGTACGGCCACACGCGGGGACAAGCTTTGTGCTCGGCGTGTCCTCCAAACACAGCGAACAAGTGGACGAGACTACTTCGCTCCGACCTACAAAGCCGTCAATCTGATCAATTATCGAACCAGGGTCATGAAGTCTTTTATTGTCGAGGACGAGGGAAGCAGTAACGTTGGAAGTCGCGTCCCCGGATACACTGTCATCGTCCTCCGATTCGTCCTCTATCACAACGCGATACACGTTGGACCATACACCTAGTGACGTTCAGGGCCCAACTTGGCCTGAAAGGCGGGGGCCTCGGCTTGGGCGGGCTCGAGCTTCAGATGTTTCAGGGCCGAGCTCGAGGCCTGGGTGTGGGGCCCAGGCTTTTTTACAGCCAAAGAAACATTGGAGACTTTGCAGTGAGCCACCGGGAACCACTCAGTGGCCCATCAGGCATGTGGTGCAGAGTGGCTACCGCATCTGGGCCATCTTTGGGCTGGCCATTCTGGTTGGTGTTTCAGAAAAGAAAGTTGCTCATGCGAATTTTTCTTCTGATTCGACTTATAGGGTCTAATAAAACTCGCAGCCCGTTTCTGTGAGCGAGGTTTTGCTTGTGTATGCAGCGGCAGGACAACGCGCCACGGCAAGCAGCAGTAAATTTCTAAACTGATGAATAGAATTGTAGCCTGCAAATAAACGAATAAATTATTTGGAGTATTCCAGTTCTGATATCGCAGACCCAAAGCCTCCGTCATGCAGGGCTGCTTGGACCCAGAACTTTCAATATATTAGTTGTATGGAATCAGGGGGTGGCAGTACTTCCTGATAATATCATTCCGAGTCCCAATGCGGATGACTGTTGATTCATATGGCCCTCCGGGCACCCCTGGTACCGATGACACCGAGCTGTACCTACACCTGCACTCGTGAGATTTTATCGAGTTGATCTAGACATCATCAGATTGCCTTACTTGTTCAGTGTCCTGGGGTTGGAGGCCGCACTCATGTTTTTTGGTTCTTTATTTTTTGTCAGGAATTATAGTAAGGCCTTTCGTCACTCTGTCTTTTCATTCTCTCGAATTTTGTTTTCCTTGAAGAGATGATCGTTGTCTGTTCAGTTTTCCGCTGCCTCCGGCCGCGTCCCGTGGTTTCATTAAAGTACTCATTTTGTGAGCAAATGTTGGGTGATTGCCCCCTCCATTTTTTGTCCACAATTACTCTCAATGGCATGAATTTGCACAATGGCTCTGAATTTCGACTTTTTCTCTCCTTTCGGTTCGCAACCGGAATCTTTTGGGTTTGTTAAAAATACTAATCCTCTACAAGTTCACCAAACTACCGAGGGATAGAGCGAGGGGAGGGTATTGAAAAAGAGTTGCCGGACTATCAGAGGTGATGGAGGGGATGATTCTTGCGTTCCGGTGTTGTAAATCAGTTCTAACCTTCAGGACATTTGGTCAATAATTTATGGTACAGTATATTCAAAGTCCTTTGTGTTTCCGGAACCGGTTTCTTAGCTACTTTTTGGTTGGGAAAATTGCTAATGAGGCGGAGGAGACGGGCGGAGGTTGCTAATAAGCCCGAAAACCGAGGTGACTGAGAAAGCCTTGTAATCTATGATCGGTAGGCGATCGAACCTCTCGTTTTAACGGTTTTTCCGCCACAGGATCCGGGAGAAGCCGAGGGAATAAATGTCGCCGATGAAACCGAAAGCCGAGTGGACCGAATGAGCTTTGTAATCCATGATCGGGTAGACGATCGAACCTCTCGATTTAACGGTTTTTCAGCCACAGGTTACGGGAGAACCCGAAGAACAGGGAGGGTGGATTTGTAATCCATGATCGGGTAGGCGATCGAACTTCCGTATTTACGGAAGTGAGACCTGGAACCTAAAACGGTACCAGGAATTCTTTGTTCTGGACTCTCTCAAGCGCTCGCCGAGTCACCGCTTGAAAAACGCCCCAAACTTTAGCTTTCCGCAACGTGAACCGTCCAGGGACGCCTGAATACGTAGATACGGAGTTGGATGACCTCGATGACGTCATTCGAGACTCCAACCAGTCTCCTGTCTGTGACACCTTAATTAACAGCCTTCAAATCCGCCGTATTTCCCTTTCCCAACCTCCACGATGGATGAGCCCATTGTAAGAGACTTTCTACCCATTCCAGCCACTGTGGCGCCAGTCACCGACCCCGAACACAAAGAGGTTGCCCATTCCATCACTCAATCACCCACCGATAGTCATGCATTGGCTCAGGTAGAGCAGGAAGAGAAGGGAGCAGCGCAGGAGGGACACGATGCCGAGGTGCTAGATCTGGGGTGGAACCAGCACCCCGACAAGGTGGCGAAACCGCTCATCGGCGGTCTCGAAAACGAAGAACTATGGCTACTCATTCGACGGTTCAACAAAGTGTGTTCTTATTTTTTATATACTGTGCATCTTGGCTGAAGTTGCGCTGCTCGCCATAGCAAATGTATCATGTCAAGGAATATCCGTATCCACTGCCCGGAAAACTCGATCTTAACATCGCCGATGAAGAAGAATTCTCGCCAGACAAGCTCAGAGCAAATCTGGAGAGACTCTATGTGACTGTTGGTCTTTCCGTAATCTCCATTGTGAAGCATGTCGCGAGACTGAGGTCCTGGCGAGAAACTCGACGCACAAGCGTTTTTTGTGGAGTGAGTCTTTCGGGTTCCTGCGATCGCGACGAAGACTCAAACTTTATTCTAGGTGTATCTTCTAGCGTGGCTTCTGGACCTGCTTGTCCTCACATTGGTCGCTGCGACTCTCGTCCTCATTGTCTATCCACCTGCGCGAGCGTTACTCTTCCCACCTGCACCTCTCGCGCTCGTAGACCCCATCAGCGGCGGCGTCCAAAAACCACGAGCGGGCCTCCTGGGAAGCACTGACACTGCGACCGGCGCTCCCGAAAACCATAAAGGTGAAGCTGCAGAAGCCGAAGCTGCCCACTTAGTGACATCCCTCGCCTCGATGGCGATTGCGAGCGCAAGTGGAAGTCACCCTCAGAGCGAAGCCCCCCATGACGGTGCCGTCCACGACATTGTACCGGATCCTACCGAGATCGTCGCTGGGGCCACAGAGGCTAAAGCTAAATCTGAGGTCAAACCGACCAAGCCGGCACATGTCAAGGCAAAGGTTCCGATGGAGACCGCGGTCTGGACGATGTTCCGTCCCATCCTGCATGGCGTTGGAGACGTTACGGATACCTACGAGCGTTTTGCCAATGCGCTTTCACCCACGCCGCCGTTTCCCCCCCACCTTTACCGACTTCGCCTGGCGGCCCTGCTCATGCCTTTTCTACTCGTCTCCATGTACATCACGTCGTACATGTTTGTCAAGACCGTCACCTTTGGATTTGGATTTGCCTTCTTTGGCGACCCGATCATTCGTGTTGGTGTGAGATGGTTGAACCGAACAGTCCCTCATTGGGAGAAACTGTTGGAGCTTCGAAAGTGAGTTGTTTTGTGCAGCTTCGTATGTAACAATACGTTCTGATTGCATTGTAGCACGGTTCTGAAGGGTGTACCTACGAACGCTCAACTCGCCATCACATTACTTCGGATTGGCGAAGTAAACAAAGCTCCTTTGCCTCCCCCGCCGGTCAGCGAATACCCGCCGCCGGACGAGTCCGTTGAACTCTCCGACGATAATCTGCGAGCTACCGGTTCAGAACCGCCACTGAACGCTACAGACGAAGAACTCGAGGTGGCTCTACAACCCGATCCCACCGTCGCCCATCATACCGGCGACGAACAGATCGACCACGCCAAGGGCAAGTCTGGCGGCAAAGGCAGCAAAATTGTAAACCTGGTCAAGAAGGGCATCCGCGGCACCATCCATACCGCGCTCGGTGCCGATCAGCTCAAAGCCAAGGCCGGGAGCGAAACGGCGAAACGGCGGCTGGGAGTTCTGCCACGGCATCGGGAGATGACTGGGCCGATCGACTTTGCGTGTCGATACGAGGGCAAGAAGGGACATGTGTACATTGCCACGAAAGCGACCATCCCTTGCGTCGCGTTCTCGTTAGATGGCAAGATCAGCAGCCTGGGCTCCTCGGCGCGGGCGGAATCGGACCTGAACCCGATTTGGAGCATTGCTGTGGGGGATATCAAGGAGATTCGTAAGGTGGGAGGGTTTGGGTGGAAGGCGAGGCTTGTTGTTGGGTGGGCGCTGGATAGGGAGATTGCGGATGGGTTGGAGATTGTGACGAGGAGGGGGGAGGTGGTTTCCGTGACCGCCATGGTGTTGAGAGATGAGCTGTTCAATCGTCTGGTGGCCATGGGCGGACAGAAATGGGAGGCGTGGTGAATTGCATTGTGATAATATCCGAGTCAAATAAATAAACGCTTTGGCCAATCCTCACTCAGAAGTTTCCCTGCGTCGCTGATCATAAGTCCGATCTGTACAGGCCATTCACCCGAAGCAACACCTTTGACTTGGACCCTATACTGAGTATGTATTGGGTAGTTTGTATGCATACGAATTGAACCTGAGCTGATATCATACTAAATGGTGACGATTTGAACAAGGAGCCAGAATGAAGAGCCTCCGTCCAACCTTCAACATGCGTGCTTCTATTTTTTTGCCTGCCGCCTTCTTCCTTGTTTGCGTTTTATGCACAGGAGTTACAGCTAAGTGAGAAACGATGGACAATCTTGCGTTCACGCAAAACTTCGGGCCGGGAGTCTGTCGCGTTATCCGCCACAAGCAGCTGCGGTGTTTTGAACTTGCAAGCAGCGATGCTACGATGTATACCGAGACCCAAATTTAGCCTTGCTATCCCACATCCATGCCTTTCGCTGAACCGGGCTGGGAAGTCGAGGGTTTCTATGTTATAACATTACACCTGCATCCACTATTTAATTATCATAAAAACATTACTCGCGGCGTAATTACAAGTACACTACATTCTCTCAATCCAAATTTAACGCACATCGTAGACGTGGCGTGAGGTATTAATCTTCAGAGTTCAAGCTCTCTCACCCGCCCCACCACCCGCACCCGCCGCCGCAGCCCGCCTCTGCCCGCGCCTCACAACCCACTGGAATATCGGGAGGGTGATGCACGAGACCGCCACCCACGCGAGAAGGATGCCAAAGTTCATGCCGACTGCGCAGAGAACAGAGTCAGCGTCGAAATCGAAGAGTATGTGGAGAACGAAGAAGCAGAGAATCGATACGTAGTGGACAAGGAAGAAGAAAATGGACCGGGAAACGCAGAGGCAAGGAGGAGGAAGGATGGAGGGAAACGCCGGAAGGGCCAGGTCCAGGAAAGAGAAGGACAGAAGAATTGAGCGAATGACGCACCATCATCCTTCGTTCTAAACACAATCGTCCGCACTGCCCTCGAGATATTATAGAACGGGAACCCATAGCCGTATCGGAAGACGTGCGGGAGGACCTACAAAAAGTATACGCGCATTAGTGTCATCCGAGAATCAGAAGAAAATAGTTTCATTCAAGAGAGCTTACCGGGATGGGGTAGATGCACACCGACACATTCGAGATGATCCAGATGATGAGGAAGAAAGGCACGAAGCGCACGGTGAGGAGGGTGATCATTGCTTCTAGGGCGAGACCGCTGCGAAAGAACGTAAGCATTAGTGTTCGCATTTGTGTTGAGGGAATATAAAGAGCACTCGGCGGTGGAGCGAAACCAAATGGAAGCGGGGGAAGAAGGAGATCGGGAAGAGAGCAATGACGCACCATGCTAACATTCCAATCCAGTTAAGCATCCAGAATATGACCAGACCCGCGCTGCCGAATCTGCGGTCGAACGGAAGCTGGAACGCACGACTGAGGAGCGTGTAGAAAAGCTGTAGCCGGCGTCAGCGGGCTCGGATTCGGCACGAAAGAAGATGTGCGTGAAGGTGCTTACCGAGATAAAGAAGTAAGCGAGGACCGAGCTCAACAGCCGTACACTGATGAGGCTTCCCAGAGTAAGGCGCGTATCCATCCCCGAGGCGGCACGTGCGCCGGAGGAGACCATCACGACGAAGAACTAAATTCATTTCCCCATCGTCAGCTATTCAAACCTTGGAAGTATGTGGAAGGGGGAGAGGGAGGAACGCACCGAAAGGATCAACAAATAAATCAGCCCTACGAACGTCACTGCGCTCGCCACAGGAATGTCGAACGGTCGCAGATTGGCGACGGTGTACCCCAGCGGGGCGGTCACCACCTGCGGCGCGGTGGAGAGCAGCGTGGCGAGGTTGGCTGCGGGAAGAGAGGAGGAGATGTTCTTGGCGACTTGGAGCGCGAATTGAGCCGCTATCATGTCGAGCTGGGTCGTAACGATACGGATATGTTGTCGGCTGGAACCGAGATAGTCTCAGATTAACCCAAGATCAAGGAACGGAATACATTCACGCACAAGATGTTTTCGCTCCGTGCCTCCGACCCAATGAATGTTATTGCGGTAGATGAATTGTACGCGGCGTTTGCGGACGAAATGGCCGCAGTGAAATTTGATGAGGCTCCGACGTTGACTGAACGTGAATTTAGTGGTGTGCACATCAAGGCACGGAATATACGCACTAGCGAGCCCGTACCACGTCTTCTCCCGCAATATCGCGTCCTCCAGCTGTTCGATGCCGCCGGGGAACTCGCTCGCGGGGACAACTGACCAAGAGATCCCGCCCGTGCCCGGATTGATCGCGCTGAACGCCTGTACGACGCCCTGCCCGACACTCCCGCCGTCAAAGTCCTTTCAAACGCGGGTGGAAGTATAAGAGGCGATCCAATAAGAATGAAACCAGGCACGCACCACGATCCACCCCGGCAGCGTATGAAGCGGCGTCTTCCACAGCGCACCCCAATATATCGAGAACACGGCGAAGATGACGATCGATAGCGCGAGGCTGCCGCCGAACATTGTTTTTAGGTACACCGCACGCAAGGCGCCCCCGGCTGGTGATTTATCGAAAAAGTGTAATGAAAACGGCGGCTCCGAGTCTTTGAATGGGGGATGTGCCAGTGGAGGGACACCGTCACCGTCCTGTGCCGTCTGCTCAGAAGCGCTGTCCGCATTTCGCGTGTTGTCCAGTTTTTCTGGGTTGGTCATGGCGGCGCGCAGAAAGAAAGGAAAGATCACGAGGGTCGGTGACGCGCTAAATACCCCTCGCAGTGGGTCCGATTTCCCGTTTTTCCGTCCTGCGTTTGTGCCTGTACGTCAGCACTTTTAGCGAGATCGCCATATGAGACCCTATTTGGAGTTAATGTTGGTTCCTTTTCCCACGACTCAGGCCGCCATCAAGTGCGATCCTCACGGCCTTGTCGCATTAATCTTGCTGAAAATTGTGTGGCAAATGTCCAAGGGTACTTGGTGCGGCGGTGGCGTCCACTGCGGGAAGCTTTCCTTGGGTCTCGTGAATGCTTTGTGGATGCTCGGTTAAATTCGCCAACTGGGTCTTCTGCGGATAAATTTAGCACCGACGATCATTGATGTTACACACTAAGGAGCGAAAAGGAACGAAGTGGGTCAAGGTGGGTCAACTCAAGTTGGGAGCTTGGTGGCTTGAAAACCGAGCAAGTAGCAATTTTTTGGATAATCCACCTCACCGATGGGCAGAATGTCAGCAACTCCCCTGGCTAAATTCCTCATTTTACTGGGAACTGGCAGGAAGACAATTAGATGATGAATCACACGGTGAACGACGGAACTCAGAATTAACGTAACTGTGAGAAGAGATTCCCCGCGCCAGGAACAACGGAGGATTCGGTGTCGTAATCAAGTTATGTGCGCTGTCTAAACGCCTCGCATTGTCGCTGAACTGTCGCAGATCAGTTTTTGACATGTTCAATCACTCAAGTGGCTCAAGCCCGCTCACCTTCCCCCGTGTGTTTCGCTGTCGCGGGCCCGCACGGAGATGACGCGGCCAAAGTTGCAAATTCCGTCATCGCACTCTGAGGTTCAATAGTTCGAAGATTATATTGCCAGTGCACGAGGACGGTGTCGGAAAAATTATGCAGTGAAGCGTTGCTGGTCGCGGGGATTGGAGAAAGAGAACGCCATGCCGAAATGGAAGGAGTGCATGAGGATTGGGAACGAGACCAACTTACGGTTGGCATTGTACATGAATCCTGATCCGCGTCCCGTCGGACCCGAAATTGCACGCGGGAGCTTTCTTGAAAATCACCTGTCAGGCTTAAAATGGCGCTAAGCCGAAAAAGGAATAATTGTAATGGCCTTGAGATAAAAGGATGAAAACCGGAACGACCTGTCCTTCCTGGAAGTATCCAGCCCGCGGTAAATGCGGGAATGCATTCATCAAAATGACGGGTTAATCCGATTTTCAATGCGGAATCAACACTGAATCAACACGGAATGTACGATAAGCTGCGGAAGACGTTGGAAAATGAACGCACTGGTACCATGCTTCCTGGGTTCACATATGTTAGACTTGGGGAAGCCAAATCATATGGGACCAGAATGAATGCTCAAATTTTACTCGTCGCAGTGTGTTCGTCAACAGTGCGCACCCTTATCCGACTGAGACCCTCCCAGAATCGCGGAGATGAAAGTGATGGGAAAAGCCTGCCCCGAGTTACCTGTGGCACACTTTACATATGCAGTTTCCGTCGATTCGAACAACTGGGGGAAATATGGAAACGGTGTTTCCTCTATAATTAGTGTTCAACCCCAGGGGTTGGTAGATTTTTGTGAGAGGCATCCGGACTCAGAAACACCCAGAACCTTCAATGTCACCAAACCGTAGGATCCGGGTTGTTAAATGGAATTTGTTCTAAGCATAGAATGTAAGTTCAGGGTACATGCATTGAGACTTGATGTTTCGGCCACGCACCCGCCTCAAGATCATCCGGAACCATCGTCGTGTTGTCCCCGCTCAGCTGTATAACCACCTACGCAGAAGGGAAAATCAATTGAATCATACGTTAAACTTAGGGCCCGGCGCTCATCTTGTCGCCGGCGGTAAACGGTCTGAAGGTCCAGCATGAGCGCTCAATACCGGATATGATGTTGATACTACTCGCGCTCGACACCCCTCCCATCATTCGGATCCAGCGAAGTCGTAAATGGCACCTAATAATCGATCATCATCGTGCTGAGCCGCAGCGCGGATGCGAAGGTCTCGGAGTCGTTCACTGTACCGTAGACGAAACCGATCTCAGATCCGTGGAATACTGAGATAAAATGAAGTAAGACGAGACGTAAGGGGAAGTAGGAGACGATAGGAGACGAAGACATGCCTCCAAATGCAGGCGGCGAGCTAGGCTGCGATTGCGTGAACACGTACCCGTAGGTCGGCACTCCCGCGGTCTCCATCCAAGATCGTCGCTGGGATGTTACGGTGAGATCTCCGGCTTTGCATATTTAAATCAGCGGCCTTCTGAATGTTTATGAGGAAGGAAATAATTCATTCATTGAATTTCAATGCTGCAGTATGTGAGCTGAAACCGAAGGTTTCGTTGCCGGCGGGGAATGGTGACCTTGTAGGATGTCACAGAAGACTCGATGTCGAAGACGGTGTGCATGCTTTCAACGGGAACATCCGAATATAGTTTTATTAGCGTCTTCACGGCAGCATCGGGTTTGACCGTTGACGCGGCGGAAACGACATCGCGACGACCTGCGCCTTCGGTTGCGCGTCCGAATTAATGGTCTGCGGCATGAATATCATCCCTGCACTCCGATTAACACACCAATCAAACATATCACTCACTCCGCCACACATACACACTTTCATCCAAATTTCGTCCCCGCAATAAACGGCAGCCTCGCGAACTGCCCCTGCTTAAACAACACCATGGGAAATCCGGTATTCCCGCTACTATAAGGTACGGGTTTCTATACAGAGCCTGATTTTTCGTTTTTGCAGTAAAAAAAAAAAATCACATTTTTTATCAGCACTTTTTGCGTAATCTCTTCCGGTCTCCGAGGCTTCGGAAAATGTCGTTCCAGCTGTAGGTCAAAGTCCAGGTCCCCGTCCACCTCCCGTAAGTTTCCTGACTTTGTCGTCAATTCCTCATGCCAAATGATGCTCCGGAAAATCTCGTTCCAGCTGTAGGTCAAAGTCCTGATCCCCGTCTGTCTCCTGTGAGTTTCCTGACTTTGTCGTCAATTCCTCTTGCCAATCTATGTGATGTGGCATGTCTGCCACGTCCCTTTGGCGACTCTTTGCTTTTTACCACCACCGTTACCGGTGGACGACTCTCATGACAACTCGGCAACATTCTGCAATGTCCCGCTCCCCACTTCTGTTGATACTCGATCTGCAAATCCTCTTGTCTCCCTTGACTGGATCCTGTCGTCTGGTGTTGCTACTCATAAATCTGTTGCTTCCAGTATATTGACTCTTCCCTATGGCGACTCAGTCTGCTCCTTGCATATGGATCTTTCCGTAACAACTAGTCTCTCCTACAACCTCATTCTAGGTCATGACTGGTTATACCTTCGTCGTCACAGGCCTCTTTTCATTTTTCATCTGGTGACTTTTGCCCTGGTCAGTGGTTGATGATTCAAATCATAACAGGTATTCATTGATGTTCTTCTCAGTACCGCAGCGCTCCCTGTATAACTCCATCATGGATACTGATACCGACGCCTCGGTAACTCACCATGCAACATATAAGTCTTTGTCTATTTTTACCGTGGAGCACAAAATTCATGTTTATGCCAGCTCCTTTTAATACAATTTGAATTGACCCTTGACCAACTCCGGTAGCGGGCCATGCCGCTCGCCGGCCTTACTGCTTTATCATATCTCCGGGACCATCAAGCGTTGGATCCCAAGGATAAATCTCCGTCTCCGTGGTTTCTGCCCTGGCGGCGGAAAAACCTGCAAATATGGCTGTATCGTTCGCGGCGGCGCGGATGCAGTCGAAGGTGGTGCCTGATATAGTGGTCGAGGAGCAGGAGGAGACGCTCCGGACGAAGTCCTGAGATGGGGAAGAGGGAGGCTGTAGCTTGGGAGTCTGACTTGAAGATCTATACTGGTGAAGGTTTAGATGTAAATGTACTGCCGTTCGAGCCAGTCGAGAAATTGATGAGTTCAAAAATAAAGGAAATGTCGCAATCGCCCCTGCGCGCTCTCCAAAGACAGTCGCCTATTTCACAAGGTCCGAGTCGCTCGCGCATTCCATATCCGGTTGCGTACCGTCATCGTCTTATCACCCCAAAACTTTTCAATATTCCTCTGTTGAACCCACTCAGATGCTGTGATCTGGTCCTTCAGCCCGAGATTCAAGGACCCCTGGCAGGCGGCCTCCAGGCCCTGCCGAAAGCCTAATGGTCCGAGAAGTGATGTAAATTAAGGGGCAGACAAATGTACAATGAGCCCTGGTGGGTGTTCGACGATGCAAAAATAGCGAGCACACCTGAGTGATGCTCTATGCAACTATGAGGCTTCTGTTCTAATGGAACAGAGAACTGGTTACGAATGCTCCGCCGTATCTATACAACATCGCGAGCGTCCAGCGGCGCATCCACAAAAGTACAGGATATCCTCCTGTCCAGAACAGCTATGTACGCTATCCCATTCAAATCACGTTGTTAGCTCAGAATTCCCCCAAACGCACCACAGGCAGCTTTGCTGTGCCGCTGATCCACGAAGGTCGAAAACTATTTATCGTGATACTCCTCCAATATTTGATCCGCCGGAGACCCAATCGGTAGGTAAGGCAACCGCAGAAGATGTTGCAGGTCATAATTGCATACTGTTTGCAAGCATGCCGCCCCAGGATCGATGGCGTTGAGCACCGCCTGTTGCAAGGATACTTTCAGAACAGGAGGGCGAAGCCGGAAGTCGTCCAGCGATGGCTCTGCAAATGGGAAGCCTTGACGGTAATTTGAGTGAGCTCGAAAGAGAATTGTTCACATCATTTAATCCTCCGTCAAAGAACTCCTGAAAAGCGGATACCCGGCGACACTCGGCCTCGTCAGTAAAGTCGAGCACATTTTGCACAACCAAAAGCTCACTCTGCGTCATTTTTATGATTTTCAAAAGTGTATCACCTCGGATTTGCACCAGAGGTCCTCAGAGCAAACACATCCGATCTTCTTTCTTAAGTGTCCGAGTTCTAGGGGCGGGATAGTAATTCTCTGCACTAAATGTTGAAACTCCGCTGTCAATCACGGAGATCCCCATGGGAACGTCTGGGTGACCGAAACAGATTACATGTTAACCTTCAGTGCGTGGAAACCGATGGCCGCCTAGCTCTGCGTCACCACACGACAGCTAGCCGTCTAGTAGCCGCTCGCCGGCTATGCCCTGCGGAGGAGTCTCGGCAAGGCCCTTGAAAAGTGCCAAGGGTGAGTGACTGGGGCTTTCCCAAAAATCTCAAAAAATTCGCTCCGCCGTTCGCCGGACTTTCATTTAAAGACCTTGTCCGGTGAACTTTTGCGGTGATACCGTGGACAAATGGTTGAGCATGCGGGTCCCTCTAAATGGAGGTGAGCAACCGACTGCGAGGCGACGAGGAACCTGATCCCCGCCTGTCAAGTGTATTTTGAGCTTGTTGCTATTGAGTTTTCGCCGCAGGGTCTCCGCCCGCCGTTTGTATTTAACGATTTAACAATGTGATATCCATCTAACTTTGATGAACCCAAATGTGAGAGGGAAAGGAAGCAGTAAGAGAACAGTAGAAGGGACGCACCAACGGTGATTTTCGGTGATGGCTCAAGAGACCGAAAATGAAGGAAAAGAATTTCTTGAAAGTTCGATTAACTCTGGAATATCCAGGAGCCACCTCAATCTGGGGCATCGCGAACCGAAGCTATGTCCCAATTTGATGTGTCTCTCTGATCCAGACCTCAATGTTCTTGTGAAGGAGTGTCGTCAGGAGCCTGTTGCTATTTTGGGCTTCCACCTTTCCACCGTTTCCCCCGCCACTGGACGAGGGGCGTTAGATCACGGATCGGCTACATCCATAAAATGGCGTGGCAGTCATCTGACGACGCCGTGTGGGATTGCAAATTTGTAACGTAAGACTTGCGTAAGACCTCTTCCCTTCTCACAAGTGTCTCTGTCAATTGAGTGTGCCGTTACCCTTTCTTCACGAGCCTTCAAGACCTTCACTCAATGCCGCCCCCTCTTTCTCACGTACGGTCATCGGTCTCTCCACACTGTAACGCTTCCCTCTTCTCGTTCGTAGTATCTATGGGGGAGTTCGATCAAACTCTTGGTTCGTCGTACATCCCTGGATCCAGATTGTAATTAATGTCTCCCGATAATACAGGGTTTACTCTCATGGGAGTGATGAGTGCGTTTGCTAAGTCAGTGTACGGTTTCTAAGCTAATGAACTTTTCAGTCAACACCTACCTAACAGGAGTCATTATGTCTCAATTCTTTACGTATTGGACTTCCAGTGTGTGGTACATTCGTGTAGCCTAAGCTTCGAGGCTGATATCGACCCAGAGTATCAGGATCCCTTGTGGATAAAGTGCGTACCGTGCTGCCAGTGTTGCCCGTTCCAGGTTTAATTTTTCTCACAGATTGTTGGTCATCTTTCTTTTCATCATCAACGCCACCCAAGCGGCAGCAGTTATTTATATGTCATGGTAGACATCCCAGATGCGACTGGATATCCATGCTGATTACTCAACTCAGGTTCTACTGTGTAACGTGAGTAAAAGCCTTGCGCCCCCAAGCCGAAGCACATATGTTCCCGCCCAGAAACTTCACAAATCCCAATGCGGTTGCAGGTGAGAAGTTTCAATCACGACTCGCCAGTTCCCAACTCAAATTGCCTTAGTTGAGCTATGGCCGTATCCATTCACTGCGCTCAGTAAGCTGTCCTGAACACCTCCAAGGCTCCGGGATCAAACTTCTGCAGCGATGTCCATTCTTGCGCTGGTTAATCACACTTTCCAATCGTGGCGTATATATCGCTTCACCAAGAGCAAAATACTCGCCATGTTCCTGCTGGCCATTTCCCTCACGAATTGTGGGATCGGTGTCACCGTTGCGATAGAGATGTGGAGGTTCTCAAAGTACGTTCTACTCCAGAAGAAAAATAATTTTGAATTAACGTCATTACGCTCCCATCAGGCTCCCAGAACTTGATGTACTGCAGCCCATTATCGAGGGAAATCTTTCGCTTCAATGCGCCATCGATGCGATTATCGCTAGTGAGGTGCCAGGTCTATGACTCGAAGCCGAGCCTGATGACTGGAGCACAGTCATAATGACCCACATGTTCTCCCGGTGGCGCACTAACTTCTTCGCCGACACAGACAAAGTGCTAAACCGATTAATCCGGACAGCAGTACAATCTGGCTTCTTCACTGGTTCGTGGACACCTTAACAAGCGCCGTTCTGAAACTCAATGGAATGCCCGCGTGTGCAGCGGTATTTGCGCTCGGCACTCTCCTTTCGAGTCGTTTCGCTTCTAAAACGGCCCTGGTTTCGCTCTTTTCCCTCCCCATAGGCCGTATCTACACGCATGTAAGTTTACAGATACACTCCCTCCAAATTTTTCGTCCAATGCGTTTTGACCATAGACAATGATGGACCAACTCGTCACCCGTGAGGAGTTGCGTGCTATGTTCTCGAACCGCGGGAACCACCTCTCCTTCCCGACCTCCAACGGTGCTCCAAGTGGGACCGGCCGAATAGAGGCGTTAATGATGCATACATTGCCAACCGCCTCGAAAGAAGTGATAAACGAGTTGTCTAATGATGTCCCAAAGGTGTCCCAGGTGTTCCAAAATCAATAAAATGTTGATACTTCGCTGGTCAACTCATAAGGCCCTCTGGGCATCCCAATGCACCTGAATTTTATATTATATCTATGGCGAGCAAAGTGTACATTTAATAGCTTACTAATTATTTACATGTTTTTCACTTTTCCGTTACCTATCTTGTCAAATCTGCTTCATCACACCACTGACATTATTTTTAGATCGGAACAAGTAGGCAGCATAAAAAGAAGAGATTTCTAAGGTAGTCTCGTCAGTTTCTGCCTTGAGCAACTCGAACGGCGTGTTAACTCTGGAGTAGTGAGTGAATTGTTGAAAGATAGCGAAGGGGTCAAAGGTTAAGAGGCAACTGTTGAGGTGTCAAATTTGCGACAAGGATGGCGGAGGTGTTAACACGAGATATCAACGTATATCAACCTTGGAAAGGCCTCCGTACTCAACCAGGTGTGTAATAAGAATCGCTGTCAAGGGCATGTTATCTGTGGATTGTCATTAAGAGTTCAGCCAAAGTGGCGCCTGTGGGAATGACTTGTTGAGAACTCTCCACAGTCTGCCATGATGTTGGATTCGTGCATATGACCCGCCGCATTGTCAAGATGATTGGTTTGTTCTGTAAATAAGTTGCCAGTGGAAGGAAAACCCGTAAGATGGGCTCAAGAAACAGAGACAAGGGCAGAGTTACACACCTTTGAGAACCAAAGAATGCTAAGATGTTGAAGCAGGACATCTGCCAGACGCCAGCATTACATAGCTACGGCATGCCGTCAACTACTCTGCTGAAGTCGTGATGTTGGATTGTCCATTCGACTGTTTGGTTTCTATTTTAAAATGGTGAGATGTTGAACTTCGAGTGCAATTACTGAATAATCTGTGGGCACATGCAGTCAAATCAAGGTAGTTCCAGGTGTAAGTCATAGAAGGAGCCAGGCAGGCAAGCACACGTGAAATTTAAATAAAAGTTTCACAAGTTCATTGCGGAGAGGAGTCTAGACACACTCCCAAGATTTCATTGGACCCAGTACTCAAGTGAAGTGTATGAATAATAGTATGCAAATCTAACTGAGGCTCTTGATTGATGCTCGAGATGGCCGATGCAAAGGGAAAAATAATCAAAAAATAACACGACCTATCGAGATTGAGAAGAAGCTGTGGAAGGAAGGGTAAAAGCTTCATATATTGACTCAATCATGACCCCAGGGTGAAAGCAGTCTGCAGCAATGTGAGGAGAGCCAAATTGTGGGAGCACCATCAGGGAAAAAGCAACAATTGCAGGCCAATTGAGATCATATAAAAATGTGTATTGCTGTGCATGGATGTTGGAAACTCCTGCACAATCAGGAATGGCTATGAGCAGGCAAATGACTAACAAAGTCTGAAATATTTACATATTTCAAAAAATACTGTTCCCAAGGCAGCAAGGAGTCAACCAAGGTCAGTGACAAGCGGCATCTTTTATTCAAGTTTATAAATCTGTGTAGCTACAACTCTCCTTGGCATAGCACGGGTAACTGCTAGTCCAACAAGGTTCTTTTTTTATTTTATTTTATTTTATACTTAAATATAAATATCTGTTTAAGTGATAAACACCTCCCAATAACAATGACATGGCCCCCATTTGACAATGGTCATTGACATGTTTTTCATGTGCCAATACCTCGAGGACATCCAGGATGATGAAATGGGTGAACAACCTGTGCCAGGGACTGCAATGGCAATCATGACACCAATGCCGGCAGTTTTGTAGCCATATCCAAGCAAGGGGGTGCCAAGAATAAAATTTTGTACATCGGGAGGGGGGGGGGGGTCCAGGGTTGGCCGAAAAAATTTTGTAGTGTATGTTACAAAAGGCTTCAAAAGGGCTAATAATGCCTTCAGGAGGTGCCAGAAGGGGTATTTGGATACTTGAAGAAGTGTCTAGCACAATACCTGGCTTCTGAACCTCATGTTCAGCACTCAAGCTGAGTGTAACAGGTTGTGAGCACAACTAGAGCACAGGGATTTTTTTTGTTTGAAAAAATCAGAAACTTCTCAAAGAGGCTTATGAATCACCATATCCCATGTAGAATATAAATAACCATGCTCAAAGTAGAGATAAGTGGTGGAATTCAGCCTGGAAAGCAGCGCTACAACTCGGAGAAACGGGCCCGGCTCTAGGGGTGGGAACCACCTTCCCAATATGGAAGGAGAGGGGGGGGGGGGTCGGCTTGGGGTCGAAAAAATCTTTTCAACCCGATATCTGATTTTCGAAAGTTGAAACCCCCCTTGTATCCAAGTCAAAATGGGTGGGAATCAAGGATGGGTCGAGGAAAGGTTTGATAATTTTTGTCGTCATGTGTCCCATGCAGCTGTGAGCACAGACAGGAGATATATGAGTAGGCACAGTGGATGACAAGCAGAAGGAGGATGATGACCGTGACCATGACATCAGTGACATGCAGCTCAATGAGGCAATGTGAACAGTTGAGAATGCATGAATCCATTTATTCAAAAGGCAAATAATCCAAAGAGGGGGTATTGACCCCCTTCAGAATAACATGAATAAGCTCTGAACAAGGGCTGGAAATATTAGAGAGCTTGCGCAGAGCCACCAGTAGCCACCTGGTGGCTCATCAGGCATGCACAATTGAGCAGCTGTTAAATTTGCATGCCCTCTACATACTGCTTATATTTGTGGGATGGGGTCAATAGGTAGTCCTCTATACACTTCCTACCACATGGCTAGAGGGCAGGCAGGTGTCAAATAAGTGGAATATGGCAGTGCATGATGTCATACCTGAGCCACCAGATAGCCACTGAACCAGGGTAGTCAGTGTGGAGCCACTCGATTGTGCATGCCTGATGAGCCACCAGGTGGCTACTGGTGGCTCTGCACAAGCTCTCCATTCTAAGTGAGATCTGAGCCTAATGGGGTCCTGACAACTGTCACAGCATCTCAGCCAAATGACTGAAAATTCCGACAGGATATCTGAGCCTATCTGAATGGTACCAGAGCGGCCAGCATGTTGATGTATTCCATAATTCTAATCCTTCCTGCTTCCCACAAGCCAGCACAAGAATAATTGTCTTTGTTTCTTAAATATAAATATCTGTTTATGTAGTAAACACCTCCCAACAACACATCTCTTCCGTCAATGATGCATCCCCCATTTGACAATGGACATTGACCCATTTTTCATCCACCAGCACCTCAAGGACATCCTGGATGACAAAATGGACAAACTTGTGCCAGGAATTACAATGGGAATCATGACACTGAGAGCAATTGAGGTGAATCTAGTTGCCTGTATTTGTGTGAAACAACGAGGAAACAGGCAAACCAGTGGATTGTAGTAGCCATCATCGCTGTCATCGCTGTGAGCCAATGGGTGTGGGTCATGTGTGTGGACAAGAGATGTGGACTAATGATAAGGTAGAGGATGGTGGCAACTTTTGTGCTGACCATGACATCAGTGACACGCAGCCCAAAGAGGCAGTGCAAACAGACAAGGAGAGGATGAATGTATTTATTCAAGAGGCAAATAATCTGAAGGGGGGGTAGTGACCCCCCCTTCAGAATAACAATTGATTAAGCTTTGACTGAGGGTTGAAGACATTCCAACTGAGATCTGAGCCCGATGGGGTCCTGACAGCTGTCCCGGCATCTTGGCCAAGTGACCGAAAATATGCTCCAGAAATTTTCTAGGCATATGGAAAGTCAACCATTCAGTAGGAGGGTCCAAGACTGTATTGTATTCATACATATTTGGAGATATGGAAAAACAATTTTTTCATATCGGATTTTTGGCCAGCACTAAGCACGGTTGGGTGGGTCATCATTGCCCAAAGTCAAGAGGTGGGATATATTTGGAAATACCCATATTATATTCATATTGTACTAGACATGCCTTCGCTTCACTATGGTGAATGGAGCCAAGGCAGTGAGCGTGGCTGAGAAAGAAAACCTAAATATGCAGTGAATTAGATGAGCAAACAGGTGCATCGTGATATGGCATCTGCTTAAAATATGAGGTATTGTATTCATATCCATGCTGGTGAGTATAAATACAATACAGATCCTTGCAGGTAAATACAATACAGATATGAATATGATACACCAAATTCATGTTCACATCATATTTTGGTAAGCACTATGTTGAGGTGTGGGGATCCTTCAGCACAGCTGGGGATTTGCCTAGTAAATGTGATTAACGGCACCATCAATTCGTCTTGATGTTCAGAGTTCCGCAGATCCTTGCCATCAGGCCATTGCTATGTTGTAACAGATTGGTTTGAACAGGCGATGAATTAGGGACGTACAGCGACAGTGATTGCGGGGGAGATGGAGGAGCTGAACCAAGGACACTGAGAATCAGTGGCCTACGGAATATCTTTTCATCGCCGCCTGAACAAGTTCATGCTTAATGTGCCGGTCATGGAGCACAGATGAAAATGATTTGGCTGGGCAATTGGACAGATATGTCAGCATGTGAATAGAATCTGAAGCTCAAAAGAACACTTGCCAATACTTGGTGTTGACACAGTGGGTCCAGGTTGGGGGGAAACTATGCCATGGGTGCTGTTTGCAGTGGGTGATGCCATTTAAAATGTCAGGAATGTTGCAGGGGTCTCGGGATGGTAGAAGACAAAGAGAACGGAAGATTCGCCCCATCAATTGGTAAGCGGTTGATCCATCGTATGATCAAGTGAGGCAGATTCCCAAAATGTGTCACAATTTGTCAAATCTGCCTCCCATCAAATCTGCTTATCTGGGCCCATCATCTTGTATTACCACATCAGTGTCCAAAATATGGCAAAGAAATCACAAGCCCTTGAGGAATTAACTCATTATTCCTCTCAGATTGATGGCTTACCACAAGAGATACGAGAAATATGTGCAAGCCACTTCAAAACTTCTGTGATTAAGCGAGCAAAACCGCTCGCTAAGCCATCAAACAGGCTTGCAGACCAATCGGAACTGGGATAACAGGTTGGGAGGCCAGATTTCTCTGGACCCAGGATGTCAGGATGGATTTTGAGAAGAATCAGGATTCTAACATACCTAGGCCCCAAAATTTGGCCAAGAATGTCAGGAAATTGCATCAGGCCTCTTTTTCCCCCATCTAGATGCTCCCAGAGCGATTTTTCAAAAGATTTTTCCCACTGATGCAGTTTTTTCCCAGGCTTGATGTGTTGCCTCTCTTGTCTGCACTTCCCATACTTTCCTGCCTTATCCACCCAGTCTTCGCCTACCATGTTACTCTGTCACATAAGGCAGATGTTTTACGCATCCATCGAGTCACGTGTACGTGATGTCATGCGCTACAGTAACATTTTTTTTTTTTTTTTTTTTTTTGTGGAGCTTATTGTAGTGCGGTGGGTAGCCTTGTTGCTAAACAATCTGCTGTTTAGCGCTCGCGCTTCCATACAGACTGAACCGACATTGTCGTCCCCCCTACCTGCTGATTGAGGCCTTGGACTAGAAACCCGGCCAGACGGTACTACCACCCGAGGAAATGTCTCCTAGACACTTGCGTCATATCGGCGCAGCGTGTGGGACTTCAGTTTCAAGGGTTCAAAGGAGCCGGTAAACCAGCTCCCTCCTCCCCTATCATTAACCGATACCCACTAAAACCCCGGTCTCCCTCGTCCATTCCTTGGGGAGTTTGTCTTCGTCCATCAGGACCTTTTTCCAGGTTTTTTTAACTAGTGATTTGTTTATCGCCTTCCTTCCATACCGTTTGGCATTTGTTAGTACACAGTCTAGTCGTAGTCTGTTATTTATGGCCTTCCTCCAACGGTTCGTTATCTCTGGGTCTGATGCTTCGTTCTTACCTTGGATTACTCGCTCGTTCCGTAGACACCATATCAGGTGTGCCGATTCAGACACAAGTATCCTGAAGAGGCGGGTTTTGCCTCTCTCGCCCTTTGAGATTAGGCCGCAGGCCATGATTTCACCTAGGGTCGGCTTCAGGTCCTCGCCGGTTTTGCGCTGCCAGAGTTCGCTTGCTAGGCTCCATACTAGGGCTTGCCCTTGGGCGTCGCACTGGGTCATGATATGCTGCATGGTCTCGGTGACACCTTGGCACTTCGAGCAGAATTGCCAGTCTTCATACTCGGGGATGTTTTTCCAGTGGTCACCGATTTTGTAGCCGCCGTGGATTGTCATCCACATGAAGAAGCGGATATTTCTCGCGAAGTCTTTGTGCTGTGATGCCTTCCATATGTCTTTCTCGGTCGGTGTTTTGTCGTTTGCTTCCGCCGCGGCTCCCTTAGCAAATTCCATGTTGCGGCGTGTCGCATTCCGGTCGAGGGCATCCTGGTATGCATCCTTCTCCATTTTGAGCTGTCTTATTATTTTGTACGCTAGGGATTGTGTCATTGCACTGAGTTTAGCTCCATGTACTGTCAAGTTTTGTCTCACGCGGTTGTCAATTATATCCGGTTGGCTTTTTTCGGCGCCTTGGGCCGCGAGTCTATCAGCTGCCTCGTTGCCCTCTATGCCGCAATGACCTTTGATCCACTTGATTCTTGTTTTGGCCCGGCGTTCTCTGAGTTTAGCTGCCGTTGTCCTGAACAGGTCGCTGTTGGCGACTGTGCGATATCCTTCGGCCTCCCATTTTGGGAGGTGCTTAGTGAGTCCATCTATGGCGTATTTGGAGTCGCTCAGGATGTCAAGGGGTATGTTTGCGGGGGTGTCCTCCACCGCTTCCTTGATTGCCAGGAGTTCGGCAACTTGGTTTGAGGGGTTCAGCTCATCCGGGACCTTGATCGCTCTGTTCCGTGTATCCCCTTCGCCGAAGAATATGCCCGAGCCTGCCTTGGCATTGTCTTTCCCGTTATTTATCGCAGAACCATCAGTATAGACCGTTACCTTGTGGTTGGGGATCGGGGCATGGGCCGTGAATGGCGCCCGCCTGGTAGGGTTCGGGTTATCTTTGGGTTGTGTGAAGATGCGGAAGGTGTCTGATATTGTTCCGTGGGTGGTTACTTTGGGGTTGAACTCTACCCAGTCGGGGTCGTCCGGATCTTCAGGTTCGTATCCTTCCTCGTAGTCTTCGGGGGTGCACTCGGAGTGGGTTCCACTTGTCGTGAAGGGAGTTGAGCATGTCTCTGGCCCGCGTGTAGCATTTGTGGGGGTTAGCACACCTTTTGGGTCTACATTCCCGCCTCGTGTCCTTGCAGGCCTCACATTTGCAGTTTTTCCGGGCACGGTGTCCGTTCGAGGCCAGTCTCCGTGCGAGGTCCTCGGCGTCTCCTACGAGGCGCATTTTGTGGTTGTTCTTGAGGCACTTGATGACCACTCCTTTGTTGAATAGGCGGCGTGTCGCCTCAGACTTTCTATGGTACCATATTGGCATGTCTCTCTGTATTTTCCGCGAGACGGCTATGCCATCCATTTGTAGGTCGTATTTTTCCCCTACTTTTATCATCCTTTGGAGGTCTTCGCTGAGGTCTGAGAGCTTGGGCCTCCAAGTTTGGAGGTACGGGCACATCCGTACGGCGGCATCTACATTGTGGGCCGAGCCTAGTGCTTTGATGGATAGTATCTGGTCTGTTACATATGCCCAGATTGGTCTATTCTCCCCGAACGTCAGGTACGCCTTCAGCCATGTTACTGAGATGGCTTCATTTCTGGCTACTATGTCCAGTAGATTCCGGCCCCCAAGGTCTTTTGGAGCATAGATGGTCTCCTTGTTAACCGTTACATGGGTTTTCCCAGCCCATAGGAAGTTTCGTATGCGCTTTTCAAGACGTTCCTCAATCTCTTTCGGCATACCTTGTACTTTGGTCAGGTATTGTGTCATTCCACCCACAACCATAAGGATAATCAGTCTCCGTCCTTCCATTGTAGGGTGGCCCAGTTCCCATTGGTCTAATGCGGCGTCGATTTTTTCTAATGTTCTGGACCAGGTGTCTACCTGTACCACGTCGTTTCCAACCCAGGCGCCAAGTGTGCGTATTGGTTCTCCTTCAGCGGCTATTTTGATGTGATCCTCGACCTCTGTGCCATCCTCCCCGTTGACGCATCTTGTTTCTCGCACTGCGTCCCGGTATTCTGGGTTTCCGATGGGTATCATTTCTGTTTTGTTTATATTGAACTTCGCTCCAGATGCAAGGCACCATTCATCAAGGATTTTCACGAGTTCACCGAAGTCATCCCCCCATTCCAGGTACACCAATGTGTCGTCGGCAAATAGGGTTGCTATAATGCGTTCCCGAGTGCCTTCCACTCGTAGACCCTTGAGGTCAGATTGACGAAGCGACTCCGCCAGTGGCTCAATTGCTAGGTCAAAAAGGAGGCAGGACAGTGGGTCACCCTGTCTAACTCCGCGCGTTACCTTGAACGGTCTGCTGCTTCTTTCTCCGTTCACCATTACATATGTGTAGGCGTCGCTATACAGCGTCTTGATTGTACTAATAAATTCATCCGGGATGTTATAGCTTTTTAGTGCTCTCCACAAGTAGTCATGCTCGATTTTATCATAGGCTTTTTCTTGGTCCAGGGCCACTATAACCCCACACATGTCGGATGCCTCTGCTAGTTCGATGATTCGCTTTGTTAGCCAGATCTGGTCGTAAATGTGTCTCCCTGGGACAAAGCCGGCTTGGTTGATATGTATGAGGCTTGGGGCGATCTCAGCGAGTTTTATTGTCAGGGCCTTGGTAAAAATTTTGTAGTCTACAGTAACATGGAAAAGCGTGAAATCTGGCTGATAGAACTTTTTTTTAATTCATTGTACCTCTTCTCGGGCTTCAGAATTTTTTTTTTTTTTTTTTTTTCAGGGGGGCAATGTCCCAAAAGTGACAGAAGATAGGCACACACAAGGAAAAAATGTAGGCAAAGTGCTGATGAATGTAAATGAATCTAAGCAACCAACCCTACATACTGCTGACTGAGCCATGAGTAAGCCCCAACATGAAAAAAAAAGTTCAAACTGGTAGAAACCTGCATATATCTTATATTAGGCCACAAAGTGCTTGAAGACATGAAAGATATTTCAACTGCAGCGTTGTTAAGTAACTACGTGATCGTATAATTTACTTATTAGGAAATGCGAAATTTTTGAAGAAAAAACACAAAGCCCTCTTGCCAGAACGGCAATATGATTTCCTGCACTTTTCTAAAAAAAAGGTGTAAAACAGTCACGCATCACGCACCCCCCTGTCATCGCGATGACAAATTTCGGTCGCGGTCACGCGTCACTCGAGCCTCTGTCGAACCCCTAAGCCGTCACGCAGGCCTTAAAACTACCTGAAAACTGCAAAAGATGAAATTTTTGTAAGAATTTCAAAATTTTTTGGGGGGTGTCACGCCAAAATCCGGCCGTTGTTGAAATGTCGAATAGGAAAATCGGGTCACATGTCACACCCCCTGTTGATTTGAATGAAAAACCGCAGTCTAGAGTGTGTTCCCAACCTCGTGGTGAGATGCGCCATAGATGTAGCTCCTCCAGAGACAGATCAAATTTCCGACGTGAAATCGGCATTGCCGAGATTCCCGAAAACACTAAGTCCTGTGAAACAGCTGTGATCATCACTCAGTTCAAGTTTTGAATGTGTGTAATTCTGGATCCTTAAATTGACCGGAACTTCTCGCTGCAGCCATGGACAAACCTATCCAGGACTGTCACCTCCCCGCCGTTTCTTATTCGGCAAGAGCCAGCCAAAGGTCCACGCGCTGTGCGAAGCGCTTGTTCGATGCAGTGTTCTGGCTCTCTGTATTCCTCCTGTGGAAAATGAATCAATACCGGGGAAAAATTTTATTCCCTGTGAGTAGAGACAGGATAAAAACGTAGAGAATTTTCTGAACTTATGCAGCCAGCATGGCCAGTGCCTTCTGACGTCTCTATTGAGCGCTGCGCCAGGTGGGAGAACCTTGGTCCCTCACCGGGTAGCTTGGGTCTTTGGGACATTCCCTACAGTGCTGAAGTGGAGTACAACCTCCCTCTGTCATCTGGCGCTCTCTTCCTTTTATTCGTAGCATCCCTGACGGTTTAGAATATTCCTGTGGAAGTGTCACCTACGAGCCACTGGATAACGTTGCCAAACCAACGGTCAGAGTGTATGTCAGGGCGTATTTCTGGAACGAGATATACCTCACACTCACAAAGAGTTGCATCCTCAAGCAGACGCGTGGGGAAGCAGGTGTCGGGGTTTTTGTGGATACCCTTTTATGCTAGAAAATTACGGACTGGCTGACTAACGGATCCGTAGACCCAATGGAAGAAGGGCCCATGGCCGCGCCATCCGCACGAGGAGATTCGCTTCTGGATCTCTGTGCAATTTCCCCCGGCTACCTACAGAGTAGTACCCGAGCCTGCCATCAGGGTCAACGAACTATGGGTCGACCTCGAAAGTTACTGGCAGTCATTCATGGAAATGGGAGGCATCGATTTCAATCACCTATGGATTAAGAATCCGAAATCTATCTCAGCTAAGGTGAGCTTCTCGCCTGTGCGTCCTTCCCAAACAGTTCTCGCCCGGAAAGTTACCCTACAAAGTTCTGGACGGGTTTATATCCAAGTGAGTGTTCATTCTCATTAGTGACGTGTTCTTCCAATGCACCTTCCCCAGTCCCTGGTGACCGAATACGCCGACATTGCCACATCTGCCGGCAGCATTCAGGGGATGTACAATGCCTCTGGAAGTTTAAGTCTCTTCAACTCAATGGGCCTCGTTCATGTCGACATCAACCTCATCAACCATGGAGCGGATGTAACCTCAGTGATACATCTTCGAACAGACGAGGGGTACGCACTATTTTGATGTAAATGAATCCGGGCCAATTTTTATTTTTGCAGGGGAATGCAAGCCAATAGGGTGTTTCAAGGTTAAAATTTCGGTTGAGGCAGGAAGTCGGAGTTTTCTTGCAAGTCGTGCACAAGGGCACGACTTGCAACCCCAACTTTGGCCTCAAGTTCCTGCCTCAACTTGCTGCCTCAACTTCGGCTAGTTCCGGCTTTCCCTCCCGTATGACCGCCTGTCTTATGTGATATTATTGCGCCCTCTCTACTCCCGCCTCCCGTATCACCGCCTCTCTTATGCAATATCAGTGCGCCTTCCCGCCTCCCGCCTCCCGTACTTATATAATTAATTATCATTATTACTGCGCCCTATCTATTCCGCCTCCCGTACTTATGTAATTAATTATCATTATTGCGCCCTATCTACTCCCGCCCCCCGTACTTATAATTAATTATCATCATCATTGTGTTATTATACCTCCTTCCCAATCCAGAGATGCTGCCGGCTTGCCGACAGCCGTTCAATTGTGCCGGGCAAAAGTCGAAGCACAAAGGTGGAGGATTTGAGGCAAAAATGTGCTTAGGTGTTTCACAGTTCAAGCTCCAACTTCTGCCTCAACTTGGCTCAAGTTGAGGTTAAGTTGAGGCAAAAGTTGAGGCAGAAGTCGAGGCCGAAATTTTAACTTTGAAACACCCTAATATTAACCTCAAGACAGCGAACAACGTCCCTAGTTCAGTCCCATCATACAAAATCACTGCACTGACTTACAAAGGGCTCCTCGATGTGCACGTCGACTCAGCTCCAGCCGATTCTAAAATTACCCTTGACGCCTGGAATATGGATGGCATCGTATACGTGAAGTTTCCTCCAGCTTATCTGCGAGGCGTATATGAAGAGAAGGATTGGGCAGTTTGAGGAGTGGTGTGCACAGAGAGTGAGCTCCTCAATCTTAAAGGGTGCAACGGGTTCATGCGGTTGGAAGTATGACGGCTAATTGACAGAAATATTTTTCCCTTCAAATAGCGAAGTGTACTTTTATGATCTGAAATCTCGGCGGGGTAGCGGGAATCCAGTACTGTTCGCCTGACTGTGAAGAATAGAACGACGCTGGAATATTCATGTATACTGGGGTATTTGATTTAAATAGACACGGGTGTGATCCGTGACCCAAAATACCTATTCAACAGTTCGAAATTAGTCTCTCAGACCCAGACGCTTCAAACTATCAAACCTCGTACCTCGGTTGTTTGAAGTTGAAAATCAAGATAAAGTGATCCGAGGTCAGCACTATTTCGAAGTCAGAACAGAGACAAACACGCGTTTTATGGCTCATGCAAGGCTTAGTATGTTTCTTCGTCTGCAGCATTACTGTCTCTAGCTCAGGTTAGATTAATCCATCCATGGCTGTGCATAAAGTCGGATTAATCCAATTAAGCAGATTAATCTACCAACCCAAGCTAGTGTAAAAACCGTGGATATACAATAAATGACTATTGCTATAGAGTACTTTAAGCAGAAATTAAGCAGACTGATAGGATTGAGCAGATCAAGCGGATTACACAGGCGAAGGGGAAGCCTTTGCAACAGATTGAGCCATTTTTACCCGGCTTTGCCCAATGCTATTTGAAAGGCAGTGTTTAAGTTAGACCTGGCCTAAAGGTGATAAAATGTAGTCGTAGGTCAGATCGCGATATTCACGACTTCTCTTCACACTCTTTTTCCTGCCCTTGCACCAGTCCAGATGGATTTCAATACAGTGGCACTGAGGTGACATCATCATGCTGAGTGCAAGCTGAGTGGCAATCTCGAACCTCAAATAACTGCAGCGAGAGCCTTGCAGCGGTGTGCTGTAATTGTCATTTCTGGCACACAGAAGACCTGTTGTTGAGATCCATGGCTGCAGGAGAAGTGCACAGAGTAAGAGACCGAAGACGAAGATGGTGGTCAAGAACAAGGGACATCGCCGGATCCCGGTCCGATACTTGTACTCATTTGCAGCTGGTCAGCGACTCATCTCTCTCCTTGAACCTCTGAGTCACCTATGCTGATGTGCTAACAGCCCATCCTAGCCCTCATAAACGGCCCCAACAGTCCCTGACAGCCTCGATTCCACGGGCCTTTCCTGTCGGTCTTTGTTGGCGTCTTTCAAGGTCTTCAGTTTTGATGCACGACATGCGCTGGGTGGCATTTGTTTCGTCGACAGTCTGACACCTGTTACTTGTTTGTGCCCTTAACTGCTCTCTGCTTGACTCAATAACAGTCCCCTCTTTCTCCCGAACTCCTATAGAGGTGACATTGTGGCACAAAAACATGTGGTCCTTGCCACCTGCCAACGGCCATGCAGGATGTCGGTGAGTTTAGTTTGACTCGGAGCTTGTAGTCTTTCAATTTACACCGCCCTTTCGCTGAGGTACTACGATGGGTTTCAGCAACAACATCCAGTGAGCCTCATTCCCGGTCAACTGTTTTACTTGGCTTGATCCGCTTCAATGGCTTAAACTGCTTGATCCGCTTCAAGGTCTCGATCTAGGCTCGAACCAGCCACTTGCTGCGCAGGACATTTGATGACAGTCGATCAAAGGCCAACAGCGGAGCGGCTGGAACAATCTAACCGGCGCGTAGTACGGTCGGAAATTGCCGATGTGGGTAAAATTGACTTAGAAAATTTTCGCATCGTCAAACATTTAAACCTTTCCAATCGGGAATCTAAAGAGACAGTTAAATCTGAAATTTTGTTTAGATTCTGAATATCATGTTTGCAAGGCAATTGGACTGATGTTGAGTGTGTTATTCACAAAACATGAGCAGGATTCAGAGTGTGAAAGTGAAGCAGCCCATCAAAAGGTAACGTTATGGTGGTCATGAGGTGATGGCGAGGTGATGGTACTCGGCTAAAAGCTTTTCAAGCTCAAAACTCGCAAGTAAATTGCACCTAGTACTGCCCCAATGCATTGAAGCCATTTAAGATCATTGGATTGAACATCTGAACGCATTTGGATCAAAACCGTCTCTTCGGATTTTCAATTGAGAACGTTTGAATTTTCAATGAGGCGAAAATTTTCTAAGTCAATTCTACCTACATCGGCAATTTCCGACCATACTACGCGCCGGTTAAATTGTTCCAGTCGTTTTTCCGCCGGCCTATTGATCGACTGTCATCAGTTCCCTGGCGTCCCCCAAAAACGACTGGTTCGAGTCTAGTCTTGATCTGCTTAATTCGCTTGAACAGCTTAAACAGTTTAATCCGCTTGATGTGGCCTGTTGCATAATCATGTATTATTTCATATGTATGGTTTTTTACACGGGCCTTGAGTGGACCAATCCGCTTAATCGGATTAAGCCGTACTTTATGTCCAGAAATGGTTTGGATTAATCTAACGTGAGCTGGATTTATAGCATCAAAGTGAGTATTTCCATTTTTTTTGGTGTTGACCCTAGTGCTAATCCTATTCCGCTCTTCCCTTACTATCTTTGACTAGTTACTCGGCCACCTAAGCATTCAACGTGAATCCATCGAAGTAGAAACGATCCCACCGCCCTGAGAAGGTACTTCGTATACCTCAGACACCTTGCAATCAGTTTAAGTCAAGTTTCCCGAATTTACACAATGATTTGAGGGTACAGTGAATTTTCTTTCCGCGGCATGCCAAAAACAGCAGTTGATGGCTTACTCGGCCACCCACTCAAATGCTCAATTGCCGCCCAGTATTGAATCTACAGCACATCCAAAATTTGATAGAGGTCATAGAAGAAGGATTTGATATACTTTGATGGTACTTGAGACATATAGGGGGGCATAAACCTTTGCTTGCTGCAGGCAGTCCGAGGCCAAAAACCAGCACTCTTAACTAACCTGGTGTTGCACAACAGAAGAAGCCCAAGCTTGTTCAAAATTTGGTGGGGATAGTTTTATAGTGAGGAAATGAATACAAATGGAGTGCCATATCAATCCCTAGTGCCCACTATTCCCACAAAAAAATCCAGAACTCCTGGACATCAAGTTCAGCTGATTTTCTCTCGTGTGCGGCAGTACGAGAGAACTCCAGCAGTGAAAATCCTAAGAGCTCGTTCGGATGCCAAATCCAGATCCTGGATCTGGATCTGATTTCCTTATGTAGTGTCGTCAGACGCGTGTGACTGTTAGTGACTTTGAGTGACACTGCTGTGACCAGACGCGTCAAGCCTTCCTTCTCCCATCCCACGTCCGTCCAAGTTACGTCCTCGGAACACTTATGCCGCCGCACAACACTTCCACACAGCCCTCGAGCGGCCCGATTATGACTATAGATGCGTCCAAGAAGGAAAAGGCCGCTTGGACTCGTGAGGATGTCGTAAAGTTCCTCGACTACCTCATCTCCCAAGTCGCGACTGCTGGGGACAGGATTCACTTCCAGACCAAGACTTACACGGCTGCAGCTCGTCTACTCAATGAAAGTCGGGTGCGTGGTGCTCCCAAGACGGCAAAAGGGTGCTTGAATAAATTCAATGGGGTGCGTGTATCATCCTTCTCTTCTCCGCATGTGGAATGATTTTTGGACGTATTTTCAGCTCCGTAAGACCCACAAGGTCATTGACCACCTCGTCAACCACGCGTCCGGCTTCACGTACTCGGAGAAGAACGGCACGGACATCGACGACACGTCTGAGGCTGCATGGGCCTCGTATCTCATTTCCCACCCAGATGCCAAGCCATTCTGCAACAAGGGGTGGCCATACTTCGATAAAATGGAGCAGCTGGTTCCATCACAAGCCAAGGGCACCCACGTCTTTCGCGTAGGCGTCGCCATGGACCAGAACGACTCGAATTCGAGTCATGGGGATTCTCCCCCTCCCGGCGGTGCACCCGGTAGTCCGACTGTGTGGCCGGATGAACTTCCCGAGGAGGACGAGGATGACGAGGGTGAGAAGGAGAAGGAAACTCTGACGAGGACAGGAGCAGCGTGTGTCCAACCTTTTTCTTCTTGTTATTTCCACAATTTGCTGATTAGAATCTCTTACTCAAGTCTCCTACTCCCGCTAGTCGCTCGAGCTCAAACGGCGGCGGTTGCAAGCGCGCTGCCGTGGCTAAAACCCCCATACAAGGCAACGGTCCTGCCAAACGTGTACGCTACTCAGCAGGTGCGCATGCCCTCGGGAGTATCGCAGCCGCCGCCCACAACATGAATGAAATCTTGGGTGGATGGCAGTCGATTTTTGCAGCGCCTGCTGCCGCCGCAGCCCCGGTTGCTGGTGCACCTGTCTCGTCGACTTCGGGATCGAATGCGAATGCGAATGCGACCGTGAACGCAAATGCGAACGCAAACACTCAAATTTACCAGCCCAATCCTGTTCGTAAAACTGATGCCCTTCTGTGTACACAGAGACTCGAAAATTACCTCGCACCCAGCAACCTCGCAATCATCTGTGATATTCTTGGGAACAGTGTGGCGAAAGCAGATATATATAATGCCCTTGTTGTGGATGCAGTTAGAGTCGGATGGGTTCAGGACCAGCTGCGCAAGCACACGTTGGAAGGGGGTCTCGACTTCTCCACCTTCTAATTACTTTATTTCAAAACACTTCATCATTTTTATGTTATATCTATTCGTATGCAAACTCTTCGCCCCGCTCCCGTAATATCTCCTGATAGCTCTCCCACATGGCCTGTGCAATAGCATCCCGCCGCGCTTCAGATCGCATTTTCTCGGCGTCATTTGCGGGCCCAGCTGCCAAAGTCCCAAAGTTGCCCTCAAGGATATCATTTCGTGTGCCTGGGTTGGGGTCTTCAGCCCCCCGCACCAAGAATGTCCTCCCATTCAACATCGTCTTGTTTGAGGATAAAATTGTGGATGGCTGCGAGGGCAGGTGGAATGCGAGCTTGGATATCCATATTATATTCCGGTGCACAGGTGAGAATAGCCCACTTGGCTTTGAGAACCCCAAAAATTCGCTCAATGATGTTTCGTGCTGAAGCATGTCAAAGATTGAACAACTCCTCGCGATTGGCAGACCTACAGAGAATTGAATGAAGTGTGGATCAAAATCTGAGGGTCATACCAAACACTGGCCCGTCCTTGTCCAGCCAAGTGATATTGAAAGCCACGGTATGGAACAAGTGTAGCATCACAGCTACCAAATCCAGCATCTGCAAGGTAATATTTTCCATCCGGCACCATCAAATCATTCAGTCAAGCATCAAGGTAAAGTGCTGCATCTGCAACTGAACCTTCCCACCCACTGAGCACATGCTGAAAGAGCATGTCCTGCGAACAACATGCTAGACACACCTGGGGCAAGAACCGACGCATGCAGAGCACAAGTGTGTTAAAGGCATGTACTTCACAGGCAGTCACAGGCCGAACAAAGCCCATGTCACAGTTCGACAATTGTTCTTTGCTAGACAAAGGACACACAAAGAATAGACAAAGGATGGACAAAGGGCAGGACAGGATTCCCTCTGCCTGGGAAACCCCTCCTGCCCTTTGTCTGCCCTTTGTCTACTCTTTGTTGTCCTTTGTCTGGCAAAGAACGATTGTCAAACTGTCACATATCTTTTGTTTGATAGATCATTACCTGCGAAGTACATGCATTTAACGCATGCAGCTGTCGCATGTGTTGGTTCTTGCCCCCAGTGACAGTTCATGGAAACACCACCCTTTCAATTCCGTGAAGCATGGCGATCTCATGCAGAGGGGCATGAGTTGATGTGTGTGCCATCCATTGAACCAATTGCATCCTTCAGAAAGGGATAAAATTTGGGATTGTTGCAGATAGGTTCGGGTACTGGGTCATCTGCGGAGGGAAGCCGAACATATCAACCATAAAAATCCGGATAAACAACTGCAGATAAAACCCAGCGAAAGTATCTGCCACAAAGTCAGCATTAATCAATACACCCTTCAGAGAAATAGTTACTTCGATATAGTCTGATTTGAATGTTGAAACTGTTCACCTACATGACAAATTGATAGTCCTGTAACACAAGTGTAGAGGAAAATTGCCACTTGTTCGTCAGCTTGAATATATCGCGAGTCCGTCAAGCAGCTGAGAATGCGGAGCTGGGCAACAAGGGCAAGGAATACATGCACTCATACCCAGCTCTGTTTTTATTCTGTCAGGATGCCCCTGGATCAGTTCGTCGAGCCATCCTCTTCCCGTCAAAGCCGATGTGTGATAGTCTTGCTTCCAGTATAGTGGAGAAGCGTATAGCATCACCGCAAGATGCACCATGTGCCAAAAGTAAGATGCAGCTAGGAAGAGACGAAGTTGGACATCACGCGCACTGGGCGGCATGTCTGTACTGCAGGACGAGGTCGGCGACGCGTCAAAAAATTTGCCGTCACGCACAATCACGCGCCGTATATTGGCTTTGACTCAGAACTACTAAATAAGGAAATCAGATCCAAATCCAGGATCTGGATCTGGCATCCGAACGAGCTCTAATGTGCCATGGTAGCTGTAGCCCACCCAATGTAGAAAGCCCTTTCCACGATCCAGACACCTTCCGCCAATGGGTCTCATGATATGAAGGTGGCCGAACTTCACCCCTCGGAATCAGAGTCTGTTCTTCTTGGCCGCATAGCGCATGTAGATCTTAATCTTTCTTGCCCAGTTACGTCCAGAAGTCATCTCCGGATGGATAGGTACAGAATGAGTGCAGAAAGTCCCGGATTGATGGAGATTTCGCCAAGAACGGGCGGAGCGAAGTGGGAGTGGCTGAATCATGTCAAGGAAATGATGTTCACACGCCTCGGAACGGTGATCAAAACGCCATAACTTTTGATCGACACATCAAATTCTCTCAAATTTTGACCTGAACCAGCCTTATAGGTCGTACTCCATCCCCCAACATCAAACTCATAGCTACTGGAGTCCTTTGGCCTATATCTTCCAGGTGGCCGACTAACTAGGGGTGGCCGACTAACCAGTTGACGATAGTAGTATGTATATACGGGGTTGGTCCTAGGCTCGTGACCAACCGCGTTCGCCTAGCACGTGGCTGCGCTTATCACGGTTAGTTTCACAGCACTGATCTTCTTGCCCCCGTGATCAGTGCTGGAAACGAACTGGTCGCGAGTCTAGGTTGGTTCACACCTGACTACGTTTACGGTGGGGGAAAATAAACACCAAAATACCCTAGTTCTATATTCAACCCGACAAATTACAACACTAATAACCAAGAAGACTGGGGTGAACCAGAGGTGGTGAAGGCCAAGTAAATTGATGGTGGCGGCCAAATTTTGTGACGACAGTGGCCTTAAGGGAGGGTCCACTGGACAGTGGTGATGCCGTCGTTGACGAAGTTCGAATCGAGCGCGGCCATAGCACCCTGGGACAAATCGATCGAATTAGCCCCGTGCAGTCCCACGCAGCCGGGGCACAAGTCTGCGACGATAACCGAGATGCTTGCACCATTGCCTGAAAAAAGAAATGATTTCCCCGTTATGTGAGATTGAACCGAATAACCTACGTTGGACTGTCATGGTTTGTCCGCAGTGCGAGCCGCCGTCCCAGTGGTCCGTTCCGAGCGCGACGATGAAGTCCGAGTCCTGGAGGACAGATCCGCAAGCGCCAAAACCACCGGCGGGGTTATAATAGCTGGCTGCATGAATCGCATTTATTCTATGCCTCGAAACTTCGAATTACAAGAAATCATACCGATTGCAGTGAAGGTGTTTCCGCCCCCACTGCTTCCACCGCTACTGACGCAGAGGACTTGGCCGATTTGAAGATCTACAGAAAACAATCAGCAAAAATCAACAGGAAAAGGTGGAAAAAGAATGTACTTGTGCAACCGGCGTTAATTGCCGGATTCAGCGCGTGCAGCTGAGCGTCGGAGACGCCAAACCTCGACTCGATGGCCGAGCATATGTCTCCACCTATGACAGTATATGTCTGCGTGCATCCGCGTTTCTACAATGCGTCAGAATTAGAGAACAAGTGACTAAGATTATTGAGTACCTCAATTTCAGACGACGCGTTCGCCTCCGGGGATGCAGCAGGAAATGCGTTCGCCGAGGTGGCAAGTACGATCGCGAAGAGAGGAGCAAAGACCTTCGAGAAGACCATGTTGAACGAGAGGAGGTGAGTAGGGAACGAATCTAGCTTGGGGAAAGAGGGAAGCAGGGAAAGATGTTTGAATGAGGAAAACCCCTAGCTTTATACTCTGAAATCAACAGATGGGAATGACTCGGAGTTGAACTGCGCAACGGCTATTTGATGCCGATAGCTTTGGCGCGCGCTACTTTTGTGCGCCGTCAAGTCTTACGTGGGCGGCTTTTTTGAATGGTAGGTAGGTATGGAACTCGCATCGCACCAACGTCAAAGATGAGCCCCGGCCCCGTAACATTTGGTGATCCCCTTTTTTCCCATGGCGACAAGGCACACATCTGAATCTGGCCGGCATGGCGCAGTCCGGCTGCATGTGATGAGTACGGTTGGCATGGCTGCTATACCAGCCGGGCGGCTCATAAGCAATCGATGTTTTTCCCGGACAGTTTCTGGACACATAGCCTATGATATGTAGGAGAAGGATACATCAGTTCTAACGAAACCCTGTACATGTTATAAAACTTCAACCATCTTGCTTCGTTCTTCACGGAATTTTTTACCGGAGTGGAAGCTAAGGCGCACCGACATCAATACATGATATAGATGAAACTTGTGTACACCGCGCTGGTATAATTTATCCTGAGTCGTATCCCCTAGCGGCAAACGTCCACACGCGGTGCTGAGAAGCAAGTCCCGCATCATCACTTGGCATCTGTTCCGGACCTGTTTCGTTGATTTTTAAATTTGACGGTGCATCTCTCTCTTCCTCAGTTCCAGATCCCGCTGGCGCGCTCACGGCTCTCAAGTGGCTGTTTTTTCAAGAGGTTCTCCCCGTGCGAGACAATTATTCCAAGTTTCAAGTTAATTGAATTTAAATTTCCTGAGAGCAAGGTACAAGAAACAATAATGAAACTGAGATTATTGCAGGGAATTGTCCAGCAAGGGTTTGATCCTCAACCGCGAGGGCAAAAGAAGACGAGCGAAATTAGGTTCCATACCGAAATGAATTGTAGCACCAGAAGTCTTCAGTTCACACTGAAAATTTTGGTTAGATCTCCAACGACTCGCAGAGCGCAAGAACATATGCAGTGTCGCACGACAACGCAAATCTTCCCTTCTTTCCGTTCAAAAACATTTCTAGGCTTCTCACGTGCTCTTCATTGGTGCCCAGTGTAGAGAACGATGAATTGCAGCGGCGTGAAATCAATACCGGATGCGCCCCCACACCGCGATGAACCATGCCAATAGATGTATCGCGGCTGAGCACATCGCCAAAGTCAGCACACGAGGGCAAGCGGATGGTGGGGGAAAGCTAATCAGGAGCGACACGACGAGCTCGATGGGCTGGTAGTATGAATTGAGAGATATCGTTGTGAGCCTGGATGACTGCTGCAAGAGACCGATAATCTCTGGTGCAGCGGAAGTACACCTTTTAGTATCCCTCCCCGTTCTCGATTCGGCGAGTCGTCAGCGTGTCGTCCATACCCGTACGCGTGTGGTGGGGCTGTGGGGCTGAAGCGAGCGGGGAGGATACAGCACGCACGCGCTGGGTGGAGGATAGAGTACGGCACGGGTTATGGGTGCGGTCGCGCCGAGACGCCCGACAAACACGAGCGAGGAGTGGGCTGGAGGTGCTGGCGGGAGGAGTTGTGACGGCGTGCAGGGGTAAAGGGCGACGGCGGGGGCTGCACATGCGGATGCTGGCGAGGCTCTTGCCGGGCTGAGCGCCAGCACTGTGTCGATGCGCAGTGAATGCCATAGCGGGCTCGTGCGTTGGCACTGCGGCAGGGGCTGGGGATCGGAGGGCGTGTCGGACACGACGCTCGTGGTGCTGCACGAGCCATAGCGCTGCAGACGGTCGTGATAGCTCCTTACCGCTGAGGACGCGGATGGGGTGGGCACTTACACTACGACGAGGATGTTAGTATGTGAATGGGAAAAAAAGACAAGGGGAAACTCAAAAAGGATAAGATGAGCAAAGAAAAGGCAGTAGAGAATACACGAGCCTCGTCTAGAAAAATGCAGTCGCACGGCTCTCGGCTGCTACTGCGGCACTGAGCAGCATTATTATTGATTTTTGGAGACAGAACGAGAAAAAACAAGGGCAGACTGACCTTGACATCAGGGCACACGGTCAGAGCTGGTCTAGTAGGGTGACTTGAAGCTAAGAGGTCGGCGATGCCAAGTCTTAAGATTGCCTTGCGCGCTGAATTATTCGCGGGGTGTAGGCACCAGGGAAACCCCGACGCGTCAGTTTGGGGAAGTCGGGGAAGCGGGAGGCTCGAGGTCAAGATGACGTACAAAAACCCAGCAGCGAGGCAGAGGAACGGACCGGGGTTAGATGGCGATGCGGCGGAGGCGGAGGGAGGACTAGAATTTACATGAGGAAGAGTGGGCCGGGCTAAAACTGAATGATACAGGGGGCAGGCCGAGGATTGCAGGAAGCGGCGCGGAGAAGGTGGTCGTGCCAGTGGAGAAGGCGGCCATCACCGTGCGGAGCAAATCGGACTCGGAAGATACGGATTGTTCTTGGGGCGGTCAATGCAGTGAATGAGCGGCCGCGGAGACGATGCGTGGACCTTCTGTCGGAGCGTCTATGTGGTGGAAGGAAACAAAGGATGGCGGATCAGACGGCCCGCTTGCAATTGTGATCCACGATGCATCGCCTCATTATCCTTCGTTCTCTCGCTCTAGCCCAATTCCCGGCGCCTGTCATCCAGACTCCACATGGCCTTCGTGGCATGCCAAGGGCTCCATAGCATTCGCTGCACCACAGTAACAAGTCTTGCTATGCTTATTTTCTAGGACGCCTGCCTAACTTTCTCCATTCTTCCACTCCAGATTTGTCTCTCGCCAAACTCTCGCAGCCAAGTAATCTTGATTCTGTCTGCACGTTGTGCGTTCAGTGTTGCCTCCTACCCATTACTTCCCTTGCAATTTTCGTTCTCTTTCTCGCGCTGGGGTGTCCTCGCTACCCTCTGGTCCCAGTAGCTGTGACACAGAGACTAGTACTGTAGTATTTCAACCAAATGTTCAGGTGACGGATGACGGCGGAGGGTCGTGAACTGAACATTTTAGGAGTATCGACTGGCCGAAGTCGATACGATGTCTTGTGACGGAGGAGTGACAGGTGGCGGTGTGTCCTCTCTCCTTTGAACCACCACCTGCCCTCCGACACACATCGACTCTAGACCTCTGAGATCCACCAAATCCATCGACATCTCGCGACAATGCCTCGTTTCACCAAGACTGTCTCTCAGCTTAACCGCGCTGAACTCGTGTCTGTGGCAGAAGCCTTCGACCTTGACACTGCAGGCAATGTATCTGTTCTCCGCACTCGGGTCAAGAGTTACATCGACAACAACGAGCATCATATGGGCAACACAAATTACGCTCGCTTGTACTCTCGCCCACAGCGAGCCGCCTATGCCGCTCGTCCGGCTTCTCCCACCCCCCGCCCTGGAACGGGATGGGTGGTGAGACACCCCCAGATTCAGATGACTCGTCGAGCGAATCAGACGAGAACTCGGACGACGGGCCCAACTCACCCCCTGATCCCGATCACCGTTCGTCTCCGCAAGCCGATTCAGAGGACGACATTCAAATCCAATTATTGAAGAGCCTTCTCTTTCACGGGCTCTCACTTCTATTTTCCATAATCGTTAGCATGATCTCCTATTCTTCGAAATTTCCTTCCTATACATCTTTATCTATCGTTCCCTCCATCGTCCATTACATTCCTTCTTTTTGTTGCATTCAATCCATTCAGAGTTTAAAACTTATTCGGACTTTACCATTCCTCCCATGTCCATTCGGGGTTTCATCGAACCCATTCGGGCGTCTATTCAGAGTTTTCTAAACTCAATGGGATATTCCTCCGGACTTCGCCCATTCAGAGCTCTTTGGACTCATTCGGGCATTCGTTTCTGTCCATTGCGGGTGTAAAAGCCCTTTCGTACATCCAGTCAGAGTTTCCTAAACTCATCCGAACATTTCTTCGCCCATTCAGAGTCCTCGGACTCATTCGGGTCATTCTCTACTATATCTTGGGTTTATCAATTCATTCGGACGCCCATCCAAACGTTCACCCCACTTTACTTCCAAGTACTCACATTCGAATAATTCTCATTCTCGTCTATCCTGGATTTACCAACCCCTTTTGGGTATCGTTCGAACATCCGTCCTCTTCCCAGTCTCTCCCTATCCTTTGCTAAATGCTCTTCGGCGATATCATTTGCTTCCAACTCCTTCGCATCCGCTTCTATACTTCTCACCCATCATTAATCTCATTCCGAACATTTGTTGACGTATTACATTTATACCCAGGCTCTACTTCAGCCAGCGACCACGCCGCTGCATCCATTCCCACCTCGACTTCGTCACGCAAGCGCCCAGCGCGTAAACTGGGCCAGATGGCCTCGAACGCCGGCCATCTCATTCCAGAACCCATTTGACGAAAATTCATCGAGGGATGGAAAACCCACGTGCCCCTCCAATTCCTGACAGAGAAATATTGCGCGCACACCAATCAAGCTTCGGCGAAGGAGCTTAACGATTTCCTCATGGTTGATGGCTCTTCCAATAGCATCGTGTCCATCGTGAAGGAACTGCCCATCGACGAGGAATTATCCCTGTCTTTTGACAAATGGTTCCAAGCGTGGGGACGTCTTCTCGAGCTTATACTGGCTCACCTCCCCGAAGAACACCCCTTGTGGATCACCCACTTTGAGAGCATCCTTCACCGCCCTAATCGCTCCCAGAACTGGGCCCCTTGCCTCGAATATGACTCTCAAATTCGTCGTCGTGCTCTCACTTCTGATATAGACCCAGCCATCTTTCACCTCGACATCTGGAACGACCTTGAGAGCGTCCATATCGCGAAACGAACTATCGCCGCAGTCCGCCGCGAGCTCAACTCCAATAGCACCGGTCGAGCTGGGCACAGCACCGACGCTGACTGCGACCATAGCGCGTCCGGCAATCGCTTTCAACCGTACGACAACGCTAAACAGTCCTCCAATACTTCCTTTCGCCCCTCAGGAAAATTTCGCTGCTTCGTCTGCGGATCGGACGACTCAACGCACAAATCGCGCTCCTGCAATGCCGACCAAACCGTCAGCGGCAAGCCCGTTATTATCAGCGCGCAGAAGCCCAATGGGCCACGCAGAGACCGTAACGGGAACGCCTACTGCTTCTCGTTCAACGGGCACTCTGGTTGCACCCGCGGTGCTGACTGCCACCAGGGCAAACATTGGTGCTCCCTCTGCGGCGCAAAGAACGGCTTACATTCTGCTCAGAACCGTGTCGCCCTCTGATTTCCTTCCCATTGTCACTCCCCCTCTTGCCGGACAAGTGGGAATTGGCGCTTAAACGCGCAAACGTCTTCCATTTATTCTCAGATATTCCCATCGGCCTTCGGGAAGGCTTCCATATGGGCATCCACTCGTCTCTTACCGAAACTTATACCCCTCCAAATCATTCATCCGCTCTATCGCACCCTTCCGTTATCGAAGGCTACATTAATAAGGAACGCGTGGGTGGCCGTTATACGGGACCATTCTCGCGGTCTCGACTCGAGTCATTAATTGGTCCCTTCCGCACATCACCCCTCGGTACTGTCCCAAAGGCGGGCTCACCGGATGAGCACCGAATCGTCCAGGATTTCTCTTTCCCTCGTAATGACCCCTCCCGTGCATCTATTAACTCCGAAATAAACGTTGATGATTTTCCGTGCGAGTGGGGAACCTTCTCAGAAGTTGTTCTCCTTGTTATGGAGGCTCCCCCAGGTACTGAGGCAGCGACGCTCGACATCGACGCTGCGTTCCGGCGATGTCCCATTCACTCCTCACAACAGCCTTATTTCGTCATTCAATGGCTAAACAAATTCTACATAGATCATGTTTGTCCATTCGGGAGCGCCAGTTCCGGCGGCGTGTTCGGGCGCCTCGGGGACGCAATTTCAGCCATCTTTGTTGCCAACGACATGGGGCCACTCAAAAATGGGTGGACGATTTCCTCTTCTTTCGTCACCTCATCTCCACCAATCCCCCCGTGTTCACCTACGAGCTGGACGACATTCACGCTCTGGCTGAACTTCTGGGGTGGCCCTGGAAACGATCTAAAACCCGACCCTTTGCCACAATCTTCAAATATTTCGGGTTCCTTTGGGACCTCGTCAGTAAGAAGATCCAGATCCCTGACGACAAAAAATTGCGTTACATCGAAAAGCTCGCTCCGTGGGTTCGTGGCAATAACTTCACTCGCAAGGAGGCTGAATCCATTCTCGGGACTCTTGTTCACTGCTCCCTCGCACTCCCAGAAGGGCGATCCCGCCTCCCTTCCATTTCAAAATTCACATCCTCATTCTCTCACGCCACATCTCCATTCACACGCCACACACCGAACGCTACGGTTCTGGAGGACATCGCATGGTGGCGAGCCCAATTTTCCCGCCCCTTCTGTGGTTCGAAACTCGTTAAACCGCCATCCATGTCACCAACGGAATTCTGGGTTGATGCCTCTACATCCTACGGAGTTGGGGTAGTATTCGACGGTGTTTGGCAACGCTGGAAGCTCCTCCCGGGATGGAAGGGGGATGAGCGCGGAATCGGTTGGGCCGAGATGGTCGCAATCGAATTCGGACTTTGACTGGCCATACATCGTGGTTATTCAAACATTCACTTCCAAATTCGCTCTGACAACGAAGGTGTTATCTGTTATCGGTGCGCTCGCTAGAGGGAAGTCTCGAAATTCTGAACAGAACCGGGTACTCCGTCGCATTGTCGCCCTGATGCGAACCCATTCAATTTGGATCACAACTTTCTACGTTCCGTCTCTACTTAATCTGGCCGATAATCCTTCAAGGGGCCTTCCTGCTCCAGGCTTTCGCCGCGCTTCCACATCATTTAAAATACCCTTCTGTCTCAAGTACTTCATAAAGTCCTCTAATTAATTCTATTCTTGCCCTCTGCGCGCAACAACCTCGATCACATACCAACGCCTGATGTTTGAGTGACAAAGTAACTCCAAACAAATCTAACTCCTCTCTTATGCGCACCAACAACCCTCTATTGTCGCCCGGGTACTTCGACGCTTCTTGGCGAGGATATGGAGCTAAGCGTCCTATTCCATCAACAAGTTCAACTCGGAACACCAGTACCGTTAACACGCCGGCAATTATCCCTTCCTCGCGTCGTAACCATTCATCGCGACCGGTCCACAAACGGCGCCTCTGCCCCATATCCAGACTTTTCCAGCCATTCCGCCATCATTCATCGTTACCTAACTATCTCCACAAAATGCATCTATCCCAGTCCACAATCGACTCCGTGGAATTTGCATTACGCCATGGGCTGACGCAACTCTGTCCAACCATGGCAGCGTTGTAGACCGCTTCTTGGCATTCTGTGTTGCAGAAGGGGTCCCAGCAAAATTCCAATTACCTGCTGATGAATTCGTACTATGCACCTTTGCTGCCTCCAGTGCCGGGGTTCATGCCGGGCAAACTGCACGGAATAACATCGCCGCACTCAAAGCGTGGCACGCCGCCCAGAACGCACAATGGAAAGGGGGATCCAGGCTGCATTACGTTCTGGCTGGCGTCGAAAATCTCGCACCAGAATCCAGTAAACGCCCCCCGCGGCCGCCCATCAACGCAACGATGTTGCGCGCATTATATGAGGGCTTGGATTTCTCCAATTCTCGAGACGTCGCCATCTTCGCGGCTGCATGCATAGCATTCTGGGGTCAATGCAGACTAGGGGAGTTGTAGCCAACTTCGTCCTCCCCAGCTGCCTGGAAACATCTTCCCACCCCTCGTCATGTTTCTAGATCTTCTCGGGATAAACGAGCTTCCATTCTTCGTCTCCCACGCACGAAGATGAAGAAAAATGGAGAAGATGTAGCCCTGGTTTCTCAGTCAGCTCCAATCGATCCCTGCACCGCACTGAACATGCACCTTCTCGCAAATCAATGCGAACCTGATGCCCCGCTTTTTACCTTCTCCTCTCCCACGGGCACTACCATTCTCACTAAACCGAAATTCTTGCAACGGTGCAACGAAATCTGGCAACTCGCTGGTTATCCACGTACCACGGGCCATAGTTTCCGCATCGGCAGAACAACCGAGTTACTCCTCGCTGGCGTACCACCTGATGTTGTGAAAGCTATGGGCCGCTGGTCCTCCAATGCTTTCCTTAGATACTGAAGGTCAATAGAGGACGTCGCTCCCATACATGCTGCGCACATTTGCACTTGATTTTTTCGCCGCCATTTCTTTGTGGGTTAGCCGATGGCGATGCCTTGTCTGGGCTGCTCATTTGGGTTCATTTTCGTCATCCCCATCGGTGTACAACCTGGAGCTGGCAGTAGCGCCACCCACACCCACAATATAATACTGTTGCCTTCTTCCCACACTGAACAGATCTTGGAACAAGATAGGAGTATCGACTGGCCGAAGTCGATACGATGTCTTGTGACGGAGGAGTGACAGGTGGCGGTGTGTCCTCTCTCCTTTGAACCACCACCTGCCCTCCGACACACGTCGACTCTAGACCTCTGAGATCCACCAAATCCATCGACATCTCGCGCCCACCCACCCACCCTTTTTCTTTTGATTTTTGATACGGACCGTAACCTCGGAGGGTCGTGAACTGAACATTTTTGGCCTAGGTAACGGTGACTTTCCAATTTTATGCCCCACATAGGCGAAAAAACGCCAAAAAATTTGGTCCGGCGAATGGCGGACTGCCATATATGGGAAATTTCCCATGATTGCCGAGAAATGAACATCTTGCAAAATGGACAATTTGGTATCATTGCCCCTTCTTTGCAAAAGTCCCTACCTTTGCAAAAATTTGATGCGGTGGGCTCAATTCAAATCCAACAACCTCGAGAAAAAGGCAGGTAATATGTATAGTATCCTAATATGTACAACGAAGTTTGTAGAGCATTAGGGCCACATTTGAGGCCAGCAGAAATTCAAAAGTCAGATTTTGCTTGATTTTGATGGAAATGATTTGGGGCGATCGTCCGCCAAAATCTTTGACAAAGGTACGTGATTTGGCTGACTTTGAGATACCGCCTGAAATCGGACTATTCCGAGGATTCGACAACATTTGTTCTCGTTGCTATGTTCCTTCCATTGTTCCGGTTAAAAGCAGTCGACTACATGCAGCGCATCAATTATGGAAAAGCTCGTGGCACGTTTTGTGCGATCCGACGTCTGCGGACACATCTTCGGACATCTCAAATCGCCTGAGGATGAGAGACATCACGTAATAGAAGAGTTCAAATGGGTGTACGCCACATTCAAGTTGAGTTTGGAATTCGGGTCCGAGTTCAAACGGAATCTACTCAGTAAAACCTGTTTGTTTTTTCCCGTAGTCTCCCAGAGTACGAAAAGGTAAGGTCTTTAAATTGTTACTCTTCGGTCACTTCAATTGCACAAATGAGGAAGATGGGATTAAGGATCGCCAGAATATGAATCACTATTTCATTGGTCGAAATAGTACAGCAACTCAAAATAAAAAGGGACGGGCTAGAAAGAGACGGCAAGCGCGCCCGGAAGATAAATATATCTAGGCCCGGGCTTGCGGGATCTGGCGGGCCTGGGATTCCTCAAGCCCGAACCTTTGGCCCGCGAAGCGCGCAAGTCTGCTTCGATGACGTCAATGGTGCCCTTGCCCCTCCGACCCAGGATTCGCGGCCCGTGTGCAGGCAAAAGCAAGTCACGCTGCCGCAGGTGTGCATGGTGCACGGGAGCGGCGGCTGAAGCGAGGGCCGGACACAAGGACCAGGATGAGGTCGTTGTGGCCTGCGGTCTGCGGACATCTGCACCTCGACGTGCAATGGGTTAGAACTTGAGCTTCAAACCAGAGCCGCCGTCTGTCGCAAGATCCAAACCAAAAACAAAGTGCATTTGTCCCCAATGTGCAAAGCCGTACCAAAGGTAGTCAAACGTGTGAAGAAATTCACGCCGATACTGTAAGTATATAAACTGTTGTCCCAAGTCCGACAGACAGCCTGAATGACCATGGCAGACAGACAGCTGGCACACACAAAGGTACCTGTGCCTCGCCGCTCGCCACCGTCAAACCCCAAACGCTAACACAATGTACTGCGGCACATTATGCCAGCGAAAAACTATAGGAGGTGGGCCGCGACATGGAAGAGGAAAACACGAAACTGGCCTGCAAGGGGTGCACACTCGCATGGGAGGTGCGAGGCGGAAATGAGTGCCTTGGAGGGGTTCCGAGGTCATCTACAGCACAGAAAGAGAAGTATTAGTGCGCGGGAGATAGAAGGAAGAACTAGGACTGCATACAAGGATCGAGGCGCCGCGGCGACGAGCCCCGGGTGCGAGCTTCTCCGTCTCTGCTAATTCAATTAAGCTGGAAATGAGTCGTGGATCCCAACAGGACTGCCAGCGCTGTCGTCTGATTGATAACTCCATCATCTTCTATAGCAAGATGTGTGCTTAATTTCGGTTTTTAAATGCTTTGCACAGGTGATTGTCCCATTAGATTCAATACTGCCGTCTAGTTAACCAATTCCCGAGAGACTCATCGTTGCAAATCTGATAACAAGTATATTGTTCAGTCTGTAGCCTACGATCTTCGGCCTTATTTTTGGTGGTATATCTGTGGGAGACCCACAGCGCTATCCCAGATTCAGTTGTCACCTGAGCCGAGGTCCGCGGTTAGAGAATACCGGGCAGGATACTCGGCAGGAGAAGTCTTGAAGCTGAGTTTTGCCTCCTTGAGGATCGATATCTCTAGCGCAAAGCGAAAAGAATCACGCATATGAGTTCCAGCTATCTTTCTCTTACAGAACTAGTCCGGCTGATGCATATCGCCTATCTCCAAGATAAGGACAACACTGGACCAAATTATACCAGATGGGTTCGCAGCGGCAAAACCCTGATTTCCGTCCACCATGCCACAGCGATAATGTTGCAACTTTGCCACCATCTGAGAGTTTCATATCATGTCTTCGCCCGTGCAATGGGTATATAAACTCCGCTTATACGCTCCCAGGCAATTCACGATCCGTCTTGCCATTTTCTGGGCGGCCTTCGGTCGGCTCTAGAGGACATCATAAGACGGCAGAAACACTCCATGGCTTCCATTGCGCGGGGAGGCATTTCCCGGGGCTAAAACGCATCTAGAAGGTTCTCAGCCGAAGATGGAGCCGCGCCTTTGTCTCATTTAAGTGGTCCTTCCATCAAAGCACTTCGATGCCTTCTAGAGCTGGAACTCGAATTATTGCCGTGATTCGTTCAACAGATTTATTGGAGATGTGTGCGCTGAACCATGTCCAGTTAAAATTACATACATATGTAGTTGCCCTTGAAGCAAGTGTGAAACATCGCATCAGTTTCAAATAGCAAGGCAACAGTTGAGTAGAAAATTAGAGCTATCGCCGCAACAGCGGAATACGTGACATCGTGAGGGGGTTAAAGAGCCAGTCAGATAATCCCAGAGACCAACTTCTTTTGTATTGCAAGAACATGCCAACGTTCTCCTACATAGATTCACAGCTCCCGCCAGCGCCGTCGTATTCATTGCGAAATTAATAACTCTGCTACTTACGATATAATTTTGAGGACTTCTCGTACTAGCCCGTACCCTGACGGACCCACCCGTTGTCGTAAATGGAGCTCCCATCTGAGGACCGTACCACAGTCAGAGAACAAAAGGAATGAGCTTTCCGGCGCCCTATGAGCCTAAGTTGATTGACTTGGTCTTGTGAACCGGTCTCTTTGGCGTGAGGCGAAGAGAATCATGAATATGAATCATAACATGAAGCTGCCAATTTCTTCCCCAACTAGTTCACTGATCAGATCGAAAAGACCGCTTATTTCACACGACTCTGTCCACAAATTATACTAGATGGGTTCAGAGCGGCAAAGCGCTGATTTGCCTTCACCACGCCATAGCGATAATTATACAACTATGCGACCACCGGTCATATTTACGTCATGCCTTTGGCCGTGGAATGAGTATATAAATCCCACTTCAACGCTCTCAGGTCACCTCACCCACACTTGATCCAGAATGTCTTCTACTACTAAACGATCTTGCTTCATCGGAATCCACAAAGCGCCTCCGAACCTCTCAAGGGAGGAGTTCGAGGCAAAGGCAGGGGCGGTTGCGGACGCTATTGTCGCGCTGCCCGTCGTCCAGAAGAATCTCCTCAAATTGGAAATGGTAAAATATCGATGCTTCAAGCTCTGCCTGTGCTGATAATTACGTCGGCGGGCAGATAACCCAAAACACGTTGATGGACAAGCATATGAACGTTTTTGGGCTCCCGGAACCGGCACCCACTGTGGTGATGTCGTTTGAGTACGAGGTAAAATTATTGAATTTTGGATTTATCGCTCTTCTTTTCTGGATATTATTAAATTCTGCAAATACAGAGTCTGGAAAATCTCGACGAGGCATGTGTCCGATTCCCCTGGGTATGAAGCGGCTTAAGCTCATATTCACTTTTCTTAGATGCTGAAAGACCCAACACTGCAAAAGGTCTTCGAGGAGTCCGATGACTTCGGCTTCCGCAAGTATGCTACTGCATTCGCGGCGGATGTCTTCACAAAAGTCGAAGCCCCCGGCGTTACCGCAGGTGTCACTGTGATAGCTATATTCGCCTGTCCGCCCCAGTTTTCCGTGGACCAACTTGGGCAGAAATTCGGAGAGTTGATGGACAAAATCGCTGCTCAGCCCACCCCGAGTCCCCTTTCGCATTATTCACTGGTGGGTCCATCTCTCATCTTAAACAGCAGTTTGCAATCTTATGTTCAAAACGTTTCTTAGTGGCTTCAGAACGACGCGGTGGACAAGCATCTACAGGCGCTGGGATATCCGGCGCCAAAGCCCCTCATCGTCGCCCGCGCCGAATCAGAGGTATCTCAACTGTTCATGATACAAAAAACTGTTCTAAATCTAATCTTGCAGCACTTGGATCACATGAAGGAGGTTTGGGCTATATTTTGACCACTTGATTTGTGCTCAATTGTGTTTCCAGATTTGCGAACACTCAGAAGTCTTGCGGCTGGCAAAGGAAACCGTCCAAGAATTTGGCTACCATCGAGACAGCGACAACCCCGCAGAGAGCTGTTGCTTCTCTGCGGATGTCGTGACGAAAATCAGCAACTATTGAGCGTGGTCGCATATTTGTGATTGAAGTTCGTTTTGTTGTATGCTATCTTTGAGCTTCAATATTTTCAGCCACATCTTGTATATTATGAAGATGTTCATGTCAGATTTTCATGATTACCATTCCCTGATAAGATTGAAAAGTTCTCACCTCGGATTTCTCTCAGTCAATCCTTAAAATCACCCATTATATTGAACAATCTGAACACTGTGCAAATGTTTCCGGGATTTCATTGGTTGGACAGAGCCATTGGGACATTATTGTCACTGTGACATCTCAATTCCCTAGAAACGCATCAATGCCTCATGGTTTTATAAAATATTCAATAGTCGTGTTTTCGGCGGTGCTGCATTGCATGCCTTCTAGCAATTTGGACGCCATGCGCTGCGGTCATGTATAACAACCGCCTTCACCGATGGTCGCCTGTTCCATATTAAAGATTTATCGACTGTGATAAATCTTGTGGAGTTTGACTATAAGTGAGACTAGTCGCCTGTCGACCAGCCCGGCCGGGTTACATATATCTATCCACAATTTACTCATGGCCCTATGGCGTTCACACCGGAAACCTCCGACATTTGGGTGAATTGAATCTTAAACCAAGGGCTCAAGTGTCAGTTTAAAATTCATTTGAACTGAAAATTAAACCAAACAAAGTACTATTGGTTTCAATTTCAGCTTCACCAAAAATCCATGTACAGGATGAGCTTTCAGTGCAAGCTGAAACACAATCCATCAGTTTAAGGATTAGTTGGTCTGAAATCTATACTACTTATTTTGATATGGAAAACGGTGCAGCAGATACCATGACCCAAACAAAACATTCTGATTGGGTATCAGTTGCGCCAAAATGCAGACCGAAAAAGGAGATATTGGTTCTTGTACCGGTCCACCCAAACCATCTAGCTTTGGATTGAATTTCAGTGCAAGCCAAAACTTGAACTGAAATCACAGAGTTCAATCATGCTGAAATCTGTTTTGTGGGATTTCAGCACAACTGTAACCTGTTTTTTTGGTTCAAGATTCGCCTTGGCCCTTGTGCTGAAATTCAAACCAAAATTTGATGTTTCAGTTGGACCAATATGAAAACCGATATCTTATTTTGGGTTTTATGTTGGCACAACTGAGACCCAACTGATATATTATGTTTTGGCGGGAGTATCAGCTGAACTCTTTTACATACTGAAATATGTAATTTTGGGTTGGATTTTTGTTCCACAAATCCTTGAACTGATGGATTGTATTTTGGTTTGCTGTTGGCTTGACTGAAACCTCATCCAATACATTGATTTCTGGTGAACCCAAAATTTGAACCAATTGTACTTAGTTTGGCTTGAATATCAGTTTGTTATTAACTTATTATTATTATTATTGAGTCAATTTGTTACTACATGCGGCCCAGGATGGGCTATGGTAGCAGTGCGAGGATGGGGTTGGTAAGTATCAGGATGGGGCGGTAAAGCTACGGTTTTCAGTTTGACCAAGTGTTAATCTGACACTTTAGCTGTTGATTTAAGATTTGGTTTGACTAAATGTAGGTAGTTTTTAGTGTGGCTTATACACCCTACCTGCTCAAATCATGCCTTCCTTGCTGACCTGTGAATATGTTCTTGGTGTCATTTTACACTCACCATTGTGGCGGGGTAGAACGCCTGGCCTGTGGAGTCTCGAATCGGGTCGGTGATCCGGGTAGCGGTCGAACGAACGGTGGGGAGTGAATAAAGAAGACGGCCCCGAGCCGTAGAGTGCGAAAATGCGAAAATAATAGAGTAAGAAAATGGGAAAATGCCGTGAGAAGATGGTGGGGTCGTAATGCGTGATTTCGAGGGTACGGGTGGCTGGAATGCCCACTGGCAGCTCTAATGGGGTAGGGGGGCGAGGTCCTTCGGTGGAGCCTCTGGGCGCTAGGCCCTGCACTGGCCGCTGGTGTCGTGGTAAGAGGTAAGATTCGATGATCTAAACTGTTTACGGTACAAATAATGATCGGACCTAAGATAAAATTAATTACGGGATAAACCCGTAACCAGCGTGCGGAAGGATTTCCGCACACCGGCCATCCGACCCCTCCACACCATCTTCCTGTCTCACCATCCGTCATCGCCATAATTTGGCCAATATTGTTGGAGAACTATGTGTAGGAGATGGTGCTCTTTCATTATCCCTCACCCATCCTCTTTGGGATGGTGAAACGGCTCATGATTTGGACAACACTTCGCATGAGCCAATTCTTCAATGAACTCTGGACGCAACAACAGAAGCCGGATTAGATATTGCCTGGGAATTCCTTGAGTCTTGTTCTCTTGAGGTACCACCAAGATATCAACCAACAGTTCCATCTCTCGCCATTCACATGGCTCACCAGTTGCGGTTCTGAATGAGTCAAAAGCATCACCCGAATTTTCTATGGTGCCACCATGGATGCCCATCAACATTTGCAGCAGAGAAGATTAATCTATGCCTGTACTATCCAAGGGAGGTCGATTATCCAAGGCACTATTTTAGATTAATCCCACCTTGCATTCCAAGGTATACTCAGTAGTATCTTGTATCTTGGGATTAACTTAATTGTAGGGATTTAATCGTCGTCAGATTTAATCTTGATCCAGCCTTTCCCCTGATTTAATCCTACTCATGTTCTGAATGACATCCAAGATTTAATCTTACTACAACATGTGACACAAACTGATCTACTGATTAATCGTACAACAGTTGTGGTATTTGGATTAATCTCAACGCGGATTAATCTTAGTGCATCCGTGTGATTTGATTCCACTCGCATGTGTCACCCAATCAATCATTTGCATGTATCCTCCAGTTGCACGGTGAATGAGAGCAGCAGCTCCTCCAATTACCGTACCGTAGGCAGAGAAAGAAGTGAAGGAAGACAACTCACCAATTCCCGTTCCATTAGACCAGCCACCCCCCCACCCCCCGTCCCTCAATCTGAATGCTCTCCGTGCGGTGTTGAATCCAGTGCCGGGGTCGAGGAACAAATCCAGGGCAAAAAAATGATGGGATGTATGTCTTTGTTCCACTTCTGACTTGCTGATAAAGAAGCCATCTTCAGAGATGTTGTCATGAAAGTACGAGAAGCTGTCTTGAGGGCAAGAAGCCAGTCCTGAGGAAGCTGGTCTTGAGGGAGGAACAACGGAGCTTTGGAAAAGCCAGAAATGAGGGCCCCCAAAAAAAGGCCTGGTTGCCACTGACTCGGCCACTGAGCAAACAGATTATAAACACGTAGATCTTGAAGCCGACATGGAAGCAGGGCAGCAAGGAGAGATTTGGATCATTTGGGGAATTGATTGGGAATTAAAGAGGAATTGTGTGAGCCAGTGAGGAAAGAAAGTGGGGGGGGATGGATGAAGGAGAAGACAAGTGTCTGCCACCATAACTGTCACTCACGTCATGGCCTCAGTGATGGTCCCATTCGGAGTTTGAATTGACTTCAAACTTCAACTTGTCATCTTGTCTCAATCCATCATTGACCTTGCTTGCCACTCTCCAAAAAAAAAAATCAACTCACTCTCTCGAGCTCAACACTACCCACACACTACCCTGGCCGCCGCTCACATCAATTGATTCAACTCTTTTGCTAATCTTTGCTGTTTCACAAAGGCACCGTCGGACATTTGCAGCCACTGATTACTGTCAAGGTCTCATCAATCCTCAAGTGGGAGTAATCTTCTGACCCCAACCTGGACCACCAGTACAGCCACTGTACCTGCCTGCGTGGTTGCATTTGGTTGCACTTGGACTTTGAAAGGAAATAGATGGGTGGCATAGGTTTTCTTCCAAGTCAGTCTTGGCATTGAAGAGGTGAGCTATTTCAGTTCTTTCTTTGGCTTTCTCTCCTTTGGCTTTCCACAAGCATCCCTGTCTGCACTCGAGGCTGATGGGTAATACCTTCTTGCCACCTGCTGCTGCCTCGTCCTTTCTCATACTCTGTTCTTTCCAGCACCCCAAGTTGCTAGCTGAATCACCCATTTCTTGTGCTTTGGACGCCTCTCCCCAGTAGCCACAGTGACAGTTGACCATATGTACAGCAGTGGCAATTAACACAAGGAGGATAACCTAATAACTGATGGTCAAACATTGAAAAGATATGGACAAAGTATTTACAATGACTTTTGTGTCTCTAAGCAAGGAACATCTTGAAAGAACTTTCTTAATCAAGAATATCTGTATGGTATGTCTTGCGTATTTGCCCGATTAAAAGAATTCCATGAATAACTCTTTGATGTTTCAATGGCCAGACATGCAAAAGTCATTGTAAATATTTTCTCTGTATCTTTTCAATGTTTTGTCATCAGTTATTGGGTTATCCTCCTTGTGTTATAATCGTGTGCATGGGGATTAATTTTGAGTGGATTAATCCTGTTTGGCTGACTCATTCCATTTCGGTATGGTAGGTGCATGCAACTCGGATTAATCTTAATGGTCTCACAGGATTAAATTGAGCAGATTAATCTTGTATGGTTGATCCATTCTGGTCTTGTCGGTGCGTGCAACTCAGATTAATCTCATCAACTAGGATTATATCATAAGATTGAGTCATATCCTTTGCAGGATTAAACTGTGTACTCAGGCCTTGCTTGAATTCGATTGAGATCAATTGACCTTGGACCACATTAGATAAGTCATAGCTACCAGCTTTTAAACCCTGTTTGTACACTAAAATATGTAAGATTAATCTAAAATAGTGCCTTGGATAATCCAAAGCAGGATTAATCGACCTCCCTTGGATAATCCAAGGGAGGATTAATTAGCCAAGCTGATATCACCGTGCCCATAGGGATGACTGCAAGATTCTTGAAGCGGCTATAAATCTCGAGATATTCTATGTGTATGTCCTGATGCATATGTGGAAGAGGCTTCCAACAACATCAGGATCTTATAAACCTCTCCTGGGGCTAGCTGACGCCAATGCTCGCGCATTGTTGAAAGATTTTCTGGTCAAAAAAACATTCATATCCTACATTCATATCCTCCTCAAGCCCTCCCATGATGGTCTCCCACGTGAAGGTGGTTGTTATGGAATGGAAAATTTTGCCTGAGTCCCAGTGGCTCAGGATCTGTGGGAGGTGGTAGATCTTATGGGGAAAAATATTGTGATGTATTTGACTGAAATTCATGTAAAGATTTGAATTGTGCCCCCCATTGCAATTGTATGATCAATGGAGCCATTGCTAAAATTATTAAGCTTACACCTCTTGAGATGGTTGGGCAGTGTATCATGTAAAAGGAACACACCATCAGTGGTGCTGCCTGCCTCAGGTCAGGCTGGCAGGACAGCATAGGATCTGTGGCTGTCCTGCCACTAAGAATCTATAGGAAGTTTCATTAATCAAGGCTGTCTCAACACAAAATCATGTTTAATCATTGCTTGACTAATCACTCATACAGGCACAGACAAAAGGCTTGTGTGGAGCCTCATGCATGGTTCTGTTTAATCAGATCCAGATTATGTTCTGTTAAGCAGCTACTCAAACAAATCAAAAATCAATGTTAAACAAGTCTAAGCTTTAAAAGTGGCAAGTGTTTAGATTGAGTGAGACTTGTATAGTGAGTGGGGAAAACGCCCTAGAAGCTACTGACTATTCTACCTAAGTGCGCTCCCTTTTATACTCTTCAGTGACTTCCCAAGTTTCCAGAGGTACCATGCAGCTGCAGGGGTGTTTCCATCACAGCGAGTTCTGGGGTGCATACTTGGCAGGAGACAACGTGTCTCTAGGAGGAGACCAATCATCTCTGGTCGATTATGAGGTGCAGTGAGGCCAAACAACCTTGAAACTGGGTCGGAGCTTCAGACACAGCCATTTGGTCGTATTTTTGAGCATCCAGTAGGTGGTGGTCTGGGGGAGACAAGTTGTCTCCCTTGGTTAGTCAATGTGTCGTGTGAAGCACAAGTGTGGGTGTAGCTCAGATAGCCTGCCTCTCATCTGTCCACTCAGATTCAGGCACAGGCAAGATCCACCCAGCTCAAGAGAACCTGTCTCTGGTCATGTGGATGGTGTGTGGGCACATGGCTTGGATTCTAGGACTTGTGGATTGCCGGACAATTCAGACCTTGCGCAAAGCTTAAAAGAGGTTGACAGGGATGCATTAAATTATTGTGGTCGGCTCCCGCCATTGGAGTCTCGGACTTAGAGGAACACCGGATTCCACTCAGACGTGACTTAAAGCCGGAGAAGAGGCCGCACCACACTCGCAGAGAGGATCACGTCGAAAATGCCTGTCAAGTCCCCTGAATTATTTCTAATGAGTGCGTTGTGCCTGCCACCAAGTATTCATCTGCCAGATACCAATCAATCTGCTCCCGCCCACTTGGAAAGACGCTCGTTAAATCTGAACAATTTCGTGCGATATCTCCATGCATCTAATCGTATCTCAGTTCAATCTGACTCATGGCTTCATCCTACGCAGTGAAAAGTGTGAAGAAATTGTTGTAGCATTCCGTGGGACCTTCGATCTGCAGGACGTCATCAAAGGTATCTATCTATTTTCTCTCCTCCTGCTTTTATATTTTAATCAAACGCTTCTTTACTCTTCTTTCAGACCGTAATGACAAAATCATTCGCGTTTCATTCAACTCGCCTGGCATCCTCTCACTGGCCACCGTCCATAGAGGTCTCTTCACTGCGTACAACAAGGTCACCAAAGACATGCTCGACATCGTCAAGGAGCAGTTCCACAAGTTCCCGGCGTATACTGTCATCATTACAGGTAGTTCAGAACTTCGTCGTCTCCAGTTGCCCGCTAATTCACCCCATTCAGGTCAAAGCTTAGGAGGTGCCATCGCTTCGCTCACGGCTGCGTCGCTCAAGATCGCCTTCCCTGACGCAGACTTGTCCGACCGGCTTGGCTGAACGACTTGCCCCCTTAGCGGAGTTTGAATTTGGTGGGGCGGGCTTGTGCGGCTTGGGCTTGCGCGGGTTAGGCATGTTCTCGGCTACACTATACATTCGCACTGTAGTAAATATCTTCATTTCAATTTTCCGTCCTCCCTCGCCCTGGCTTGACACCTCACAAGCACCTTGGCCAATGGAGGGTACCGAGAGAACGCCTGCCAAGTCTCCCAGTCGGTTCCGTGCCAAATGAGCGGCAAGGTCGGGGACAAGTCGGGAGAAAGAGCAAAAGGCGGTGGACCACCGCCGGTGGTAAGCGCTGGTCGGCAGGTAACGTAACCCGATCCCGTGCTGGCTTTTCGCGACGCGCATGGGCGAAACACATCCAAATAACTTTGAAAGCAAAATGAATTTCACTTGATGTGCATGTTGACAGAGCCAATATCATTTTTCCGATGCCTTTTCGTCTGTCTCTCTAGACTTTGTAGCTCGAACTGCTGCCCTGGCCCTTGGGACATTGCTTTTGTACTAATAGGTTCTGCCGAGCCCCCAGCGGCCACGGTTGACTAGTAGAAAGAAATCAGAAAAAAAAAATGAGAGTAAAAAAAAGAGTACAAGACAGTCTGCCCGGAGAAAAAGTTGCCGATGAATGAATATCCCCATCATTGTACCAGTGTACTGAAGTGATCAGTAATACTGCAAATGTAAGGCAGAGATGCTTGATCTTGTATGTTGGGCAAGCGGTTTGGCCCAATCACAGCGTCGATTTCCTCCCACGCTTTGGCTTGGACAGAAGGATTCGGCATTATCGCAAGGAAGAATGTCAGACACGCTCTGGGAAAGACGGGGTTGTGAGCGGGAACGGGAGTGATGTGGCGCGGTATTTACGGTGCCCAGTCCGACACTCATTAATGTTGCAACGGTCCAGACGATCCTTTCCTCTTCCTGCTTTGAAGGCTTACCACCCAACTTCTCAAGTGCAGCGGCGCAAAAATCGGGAAGAAAGACTTTTTCGGACTCCTGTGCAGGGAATCAATAAATAAATCGGACACCAGTGGCGCGTGTGTATGCATACCAGATTTTCCTTCCAACAGCCCACTTCCCGGGCATTGTAGCCTGGCTAAAGTTCTCAGTTCCGGTCAATGACACCGTAAGTCGCCCGGGCAATGAGCCTCCCGAATGTCCTGAATGGTGGGGTGATCGGCGTGAAGGTTGACGAAGTTGAATGGCAACTTACAAGCTTCAGCCTCTTGAAATAACTTGTGCGTGTATCACTGCGGAGGCATTGCTCGCAGATTTGCCATGGGCTGAGATCATTGTTAGAAGGAGAAGGCGACATCAAAGTAGGGCGGTCTAAGTAAATGAATGAACGCAGATGAAGGAGATCCCGAGGAACTTTTGCAGAATTGACCACGACGATCGACTGGCCCATAGCATTCACATAGACAAGCTTACCTACAACGATATAGGGATTAATGTGTTACCACTGCAATGTAGATTCGGATCCACAATGCACCATAGCACTTTGCCCACTCCGATATTGTCAACCATTCATATGCTTTGGGCATTTGCCAGTACGCTTCCGATGATGGGCCATCGACATGGCCCAGGCGGAAGCTTTTCGCGAGTGAAAGTCTGTGAAAACAGATACCCGATAGATATGGCAGTAGCCACGATGATTGCGACGGGTAGAGGACCAAGACGTACGGATTTTAGCTTACCTGCTGGATGCCCGATCCATTGGGTGCACTGGTTCAAGCGATGACCGGGAGGAAACATGGGAGTAGTGTGGTACGAGAGTGAATCAAGGCAATTGAATTCGTGCCGGTGCGGGGTACAAACAGTGAGTGGCCAGCAGCGGGAAACGTGCGGCCCGTTTAGTTAATCCTGAGTCGATATGGTATAACTGAGGCTTGGGTTAGAATCGCCGACGAAACCGCGGCTTGAATTGTACACGTTGTGGCAGGAGGCAAATATTAGATATGATGTGATCCGTTGTCTCCCGCGCACAGCAAAAAACCTCTCTTTTCCTTTTCCACCCACCACTGTCCCAGTGCACCCTGAAATACCCGTGTCTACCCTCATATACTCATGGAGGCCTCCACGTTTGGCAGGTGTCTCATACGTCATCCTCGGAAGCAGGATCTTTGTCCTCGAAGTCAGGGGCCCTCGACCTTCCCTTCGACGAATCGACGCGCCAACGTTCGCTTGTTTTTCTTCGAAAGCTCTCGCGATATTGGCTGCCCTGGTTACTGTCCACGCGGTTCAATTAATTCAATTCTAGGTTTAGTTCCATGATAGGCGTTATCTTGGATCTATGGTCGTCCCATTACTCCGGCAACCACCATTCCTCTATCCCTCACGCGTTCATTACTGATCTAGCTCAGGATATGGAATCGGACTGAGTTCCCTTTCATCATCGGCATCGCTGAATTAACGTTTGCGGTTGTCCTATCTTGCACTTCCCACAGCTTATCGTTCGCCATTCCCGTTGTCAATTTTAACGTCTAGATCACACACGGCTCCCTCTGACCAGTCACCGGTGAGCGATGCACGGAAATCTAGGTTGATGCCGGGAATCTCTGACATAGAATGCACATGCAATGCAACTTCTGTCGGGGGTGAGAGCGAGAAACGTGCAACAGTTACGATAAGTAATTTTTGAGCTCGGCTGGGCTTCACCCGACAGTCTACCGGCGCCTCAGCCGTAATCGCAGTGGCCAAGTTAAGTCTATGCCCTTCGTCCCTACACCTAAATTTCCCTTCCTCCAGCTCCCGTCCGTGATATGAGCATTGTCCCGCCATGGACAGCCAAGCTTCTGGCGCCGAAACAATGTCATGATCAGCGCTCTCCCACATCCTATCCGCACTCACAATTTTCCACAGATATTTTCAAAATTACTGCCATCTGTTCCCCGTCACATTTCTCGTTTTCGACCACATAATACTTCTAGGTATTCTCAACGCACCTGACGTTGACTGCGACATGATCTATCTTTTCCCTGCAGACAAGGAATTTGGCTTCATCTGGAGTCGCCCAAAAACTCCGAGCGCTTACTGGTTCTTCACTCTCCGGTACGGCGCCCTGATGACCAACATTCCCGTCATTATTTTCTCTTTCGTAAATCTGCCATCACACAAGGTGAGCTGTCCAATTCTCAACCAACCCAATACGATCTCATAGATGTTTTCCAGTCGTGCGTGGACAATATGTATCCATCAACGGTGTTGATTTTCCTTCTTAGATGCTTCCATTACACCCTCGTACACCAAGTGTTCATGCTCATCACCGAGCTTCTAGTCTCAGGTGCGCAACCTCTTCACCCGAAACCATTTTCATAACTCTTTCCGGGACCCAGTGGTCATGATCATTCGGGTATACGCTTTCTGCGAACGCAGTTCCCGCGTGCTGTGGTCACTCATCGGAATTGCGACTTGCCTCACAGCATTAAGTGTCGTGAGTGACCCAACAACTTCCCTCTTCTGGTGGACCCATAATTTTGCAGTGGAGCGTAATGATCGGCCAGCATGGACACCCTATCACTGTATTCTCGGGATGCCATTTGTCCATTGTTCAATCAGCGTAAGTATAGGCTCACCTTCAGCGACCGCACCTCATCTCTCATTGATATTCCCCGCAGCTCATATTGTCTGTGATCCATTTCCCGTTGATTTATTGCCTCAATAACCTTGCTGTTTAGATCTCGCCATCCCTTGGGAGTGTCTATTTGCATTTGACGCAATGTTAGTGCGCAGTCGTCCCGCACCAACCATCCTACTCAATGTTAACCCTCCCCAGTATCTTCAGCCTGACGATCTACAATGGGCATCGAACGCGCCGTGGTTTAGGTCTCGACACGAACATGCCGATTAACAGGCTGATGATGCGGGACGGCTCTCTGTATTTCGGGTGAATAGGGCTAATCTCTCTGGTTGAACTGCTATAATAAATTTATCACTTACAGCGCAATGTCTCTCGCTAACCTTTCAAATGTCATTACCTTCCTGGTGAGTACCCTTGTCTCTGTAATTCCTTAGTCGTTTGACTGGTTCATCAGATCGGCGGAGTATGTTACCATAAACTTTACCCACCTAGTTCTGTAACTGACTGTCCTTAGCCCCTCCTTCCAGGTGCTCTGGCCACTTTCGCAACCTGGTAAGTTGGGCCCGCGCACGGTCCTGTCGCTATGCACGACGATGCTGATTTTATCCTTGTAGCATGTCCGTAACGATGATGACTCGCTTGATGCTCAATCTACACGAACGGGCCGACTGCGGGGTGATGACGCTGTATTTGACCGATGTGCAGGAGGAATTTGAATTTGCCGAGGTTTTGGATGAGACAGAGGAGGACCTGATTCCCACTCTTTCACGCGTTGGGCAGCGGCGCAGTGAGGTGATAGATGAGGTATGATTCGGGAGCGAGCCAAGAGATGTTAAAAGAATGTAAAAATAAATAGTTCAGGTCCTACTGTGCATCTTTTATCTGTGTTTCTGTAAGAGAAGAGAAAAAGTATTGACGATGGAGTAGCTGCGGGAACGTCCACGAAGTAACTGTCCTTCGCAGACTAGCCTCTTCGGCTCCCAAGGCCATCCGTTATTGGCCGGGCTACTACGAAAAATGAAAGTCTACAGCACAAAAAATCAGTACGGATGTCAAAACTGGCTAGAAACGGGAATTGCATACCTCGACTTCCGTTTTCGCCGTCCAATCAAACCAACAGTGTAATAAAAATCCCGATAATTCCACTACTTCTTAGTGTCGCATGAACTGAGCCGAATGCTATGAGTCCGGCCATGGATCCGTCACCAGGCGTATCGGGCGCGAGTGGCGCGTGCGCGCAAACTGTGATTTGGACCCAGCGGGCTCGAGTACATCGATCACGATGAAGTCCTGCCATGTCTCTCTCGTCAACAGAAATACACATCGACTCAACGCGAACGTCATAACGTACCTGCACTTGAAGAACCGCCGCATCGAACGACCCGACCGCGGCAACGCTGGGGTCGACGCGGAGCTCGGCAGACCAGTCGAGGCTCGCGCTCTCCTCATCTGAATCTAAGTGCGCGCTTGCGCTGGGCGGAGTGGGAAGGAGGATTGAGCACCCGGAGGTGACGCGCGTGGGCTCGACGCTGCCGTGGATGTGCTGGCGCATCTGGCGCACGAGGGTCACCTCGATGAGCGACCGCGGTGCGGCGCCTGCGATGGCCCGATCCGGGAGGAACTCGCGCAGGGCGCGGACGGGACCCGTGAGCTGGACGTGCACTGGGATGGGTTCACTGAGAGCGAAGGCGTCCGACGCGGGAGTGAAGAGCTAGATCGAGCGATATGAGGTGAGCGCTCTAAGGGTGTTGGGCGAGGAGACGTACGCGCAGATCCACAGGCGGGAGCTGAACCTTCGGGCGAGGGTTGACGGAGAGGGTAAGTTGATGCCACTCTTCAGGCATGACCTTGATGTCGGCGAGGAAGTCTGACTCAGCAAGGGGGATAGGACATGCGGGACAAGTGCGGGGGCAGTAGCTGAATGGCACGGAAATACTGCAGAGGATGCATGTATTAAGTATTTGACCCAGACAAACAGTATTCATGTGCAAGTGTCATCTGGTGCAGGACAGCTAGGAAATGCATCATCTGGTGATGCTAAGGGAAGTGTAGGTGCTCCAGAGGGTGGGGAGAGTGCCGTTCTCATTGTGAGACTAGTTCCAGTAATGTGGTTTCCCAATTTAGAAGGTGCATCACGTACACTCGTCTTGGACTCCAGTCATGATTGCTGTGATTGAGAGCTGCTTGGAGGGGCCATGAGGTGACAAGCAGTGCATAGCATGCTCAGAGACCTCACACCACATCCAGCCGGTACATACACCCAAAAAGGGAATTTTTCTCAAAGTGTTCCAGCTGTTGGATTTTGGTAATAGCCTGTATTTTTAAAGTTCAAGAGCTCATGAACTCAAAACAAGTGAAAAAAGCGTGTGGTAACACACTCCAAATCAAATATGCTGTCTCACATCTAGCCGATACATGTACCCCAAAAATGCAAATTCTATTAAGGGTGTTCCAGCTGTTGAATTTCAATAGTAGTCTCTATTTACAAATCTTCAGAGCCTATAAACATAAAACAGGCGAGAAATTGTGTGGTAACATGCTGGGAAGAAACTTGGGTACCCCACATTTGGCATATGTCCCAAATAAATGAATACAAGACTTTCCTTGCCTAGTATTGCAACCAGTGGATGCATGGGCAAGATTCTTGTTCAGAACAATGGGCAGATATGATTTGAAGATTACTACATATCCACAGTCTGGAAAATCTTTTCTTTTGTGCTCAAAACACATAGTGTTAGGCACGGGTACGGGGTAAACCCACGGGCCGATCCACCCGCGGTACCACCCATGCCGAACCCTAAAAACACAGATCATGATTGCATATCCCAACCTTAGGCTTATGACATTTTGCTGCCCGGTATTCAGGTAATGGATGTGTGGGTCAAGCTATTATTGAAGCTGTGGTTAGCTCTGATCTGAAGCCTGTCTAGTATTTGAACTGTCTGAAAAAATGATTTTTTTATGCTCAGACCACATTTTGGGGTTGTAAGTCCAAGTAATGCACACAACATTTGTTCACCCAATATTGGACTGGATCCAAAACCATAGGTATACATGTTTCAAAGGCTATTCCATATGGGAACTGACTGAAAAGGAACACTTTCCTTGTGCACAGACCTTGTTCAAATCACATTTATCTGTATTAAAGACACCTAATCACAAGAAAACCAACATATGGTGTTCTCGTCAAACTTTATTGGATTGCATCATATCCCAAGTTAAGTAAATCACGAGCATTGAGGTATATAATTAATTGGATTCAAGGAAGAGAGGAATTCAGTACAATTACATACATAATTACAGTGTCTGCCATGCCCTGCAATGGCCATAGCCCCCAAGTATTGGGAATTTTATTTCCAGGCTTATATTTCGGCTAATACGGGGATAATACACAGTCAAAACTTGCCGTACTGTCAAGATATCCGCCAAACAATATTTTGGCCGAAGTCCAGTGTCCGAGCATTAGTTGAATCTCATTCAACAACCAATTTCACATCAGGGGCCCAAACCTTTGGGAAGTAATGCAGAAAGGCATGATGAGAAGGAGAAGGAGAGGTTAGCTTTCGATGCTGTCTTAGATGATAATAAATTGGCAGTCCCAGAGTTTATTGATTATGCATACATTATGGTCGATCTAGGCTCATTGATGTCCATCCGAGTCGGTTGGAGCTACTCCAACTTTCATGGCCTCTCAACCTTGTCTGGGGCCACAAGGGTCGTCAACATTTGCAGGCTTGATTCGACAGCCTCTGTAACTTCTGCAGAGTGTGTTGATCGATCAATACCTCCACCTTGACAGTCGACTTGACCAAATTGATGGTCCGGTTCTGTCCGTTGCTCCAACCGTTTCTCGACGGCAGCGGCATCTTTCATCTGTGACGAACGGACAAAAAGGGGGTGGGCACCAGCCCAGATCTCCTTGGCCTGCAAAGATTCGCCGCGCCGATTCAGGATATCGCCAATTCCAACCATGCACTCCGCTCTGAGTAGATGGATGTCCAATTTTGTTGCTCCTTCCAGTACTGCATGAAAGACATTTAGAGCAGTTTCTTCATCATCCATTATAGTGTATAGGTCCCCAAGGCGCCGAAGAGCATGTAATGTGCCCCAGAGATCCTTTGTTTTTTGCGTGAACCCGAGGTAAGACATTACCCAGCGAAAGGTGTCCCTTGGCCCGTACATTCCATTTTTTGGGTCAGCAAGATTTGCCAAGTACAGACCAGAAAGATCTGTGCGGATACCCTGAACTTTCGACAAACAGCCGACAAGTGCAGAACGGGCGGCTTCGGTGTCGCCGCCAGAGAGCGCAAGTTCGGCAGTCACATAGGAACACATGGTATCGATTGACGATAAACCAAGGGTCGCACACATAGCTCGTGCAGCACTCACATTAGCAAGGATCTGATCAACTCCGCCCTGCGTGAGAACGTCTAGAATGGCGATACTGACGAGAGAATGGGCATGGAGGGGTAGGCAGGCGTTTAGAAGACGTCTCGTTGACAATACGTGCGTGGAGTTGGCGTCCCTCGATATACTCGCTCTTTTGGAAGTGGAATTGTGCTCGGAGATAGAGGCAATGCAGGTAATCCCGCGAGGACTCCATCCGGCTCGATATCAAAAGCTCCTCCATCTCGTTGGAGAAGTCGAAAGCCCCCGCTATATTGCCCACTAGGAAGTTAGACATAGCTAGCTCGTAGAGCTGCCATAATCTCGAATGGTTCGAGGCGAATCTTCCAATCCTCCGGGCTTTATACGCGATTTGAAGTTCCCAATATGGATTCTTACTGCGGTTTGCAATGATGGCTTCTGTCCTGAGAGACAATAACTGAAGCTCAATATCATCCGTAGACTCGGCCAAAGTGAAAGCGAGTTTATTGAACTCTGCGGCCTTCTGGAGGTTGAAGAATCTTGGATGTCGACGCAAGTAATGTTCTGCCGCGGCATTGTAGAAATCGACACCTAAATATTTATTAATCGGTTGCATGTACTTCCGCGGTAGGGAATCCTACCTTGGTGAATGGTGTTATTTCTTGCCCCAAAATATTGAGCTCCCTCTTGGATCAAAACATCAGGGTCCTCTTTAAGTTGCCGGAATGAGTCTGGATTCCGAAGACATGAAGCTGCATATCTCCATCGCAACTCTGCACTGCCTGTCACATGGATTAAATGGGGAACCCTTTGGAAGAGGGGACTGTTCCCGTTCAGCATATTCCATGAGAAGCTGTCCAAGGTGATAATTCCGTGGCCGAGTTCCACCAACACAGCTGTTTCTTCCGTTATTAGGCCTTCGAGCATAAGTTCATTGATGTTTCCAAGATATGAAACCAGTTCTGGAATAATATTTCCCGGAAGACATTGGTAGTTTGACCTCCAAAGCTCCAGGAGGTCTCGGAAATATGTACGAAGTGGCTTGGAGATGGAGGGTGAGGGTGGATGAACACGTCGTATATATTCACGAATAGGGTTCAGTGTTTTGAGGCGACCCTTGACATCGATGTATGCCAAAGAAGTACCGACCAACAACGACTGCCACCGGCAAACATCCGGAATGGGGACCTTGCTTGCCATGATATCCTGTGCCATAATTCCGTCTGGCAGTAATGAAAGCAGGGCGAGGAGATTTTTTGCATGCGGGGACGACGAGATTCGTTGACTCCCCAGCGAAAGGGTGATAGATTTCTCGAGATTAGACTCTTTATCATGTCCATCTGAGAGGAGAGAGGTATTTTCAATCTGCCAACGAGCTAAAGTATCCGGATATCCTTCGAACGAGGCGATATTGGCCATCAGAGTGACTGCCAGGGGAAGGTGATCCGACAGATCCAGAAGGTCATTAAGGGCCGATTCCTCCGCGGTTCCGGTCCGAGGTTCATCGGCAACATCAATGAATATTTGCCGTGAGGCGGAAGAAGAAAGAGGCTCGAGAGGAGGAAGGAATGGTCTGTTCCATTTCACTTTTCCGGGCCTTTCGGCGCCCCGCATAGTAATCTAAAAGCCCAATATCAATGGGTCACCACCGCAAAGATGCATGGGAATTAGACGTACCAGCAAGGCGAGAGTCGGAATATCCGCCAACAGGGAAATAAATTCTTCAACCTGTCCACGAGATTCCAAATGTTCCCATGGTGTTTCGAAATTGTCAAGCACAACAAGGCATGGCCCACACTCTCCCAAGTGCCGGACTATTGCCTTTGAAAGGTGAGGCGACGGCTCCAACCCCAAATGCGAACCAATATTAATCACTAAGTCACTGCGGTTGCTGGTAGACTCGCATGAGATAAAATGCCTGAGGACGTATTTCTCCATAACCTCAGGATTATGCAGTGCCGCCATGGCTAAAGTCGTCTTTCCTATGCCCCCCGGGCCCAGTATTACCACCCGGGCAGGATCAACGAGAAGGCTATTAATGAGATCTTTGAGCTCGGAATCTCGCCCATGAAACACTTTTGGGGAGGCCGGGAGCAGAGAGAGAGAACTAGAACTGCTTCAACCAGTGGTCAGTGCTGCTATCAAATAATGGCCAGTGTTTCGTTACCTGGTATTCAGAGAACTGCGTATCTGAGACGTCATATCAGCCAATATGAGATCAAATCGCGAATAATGCCCACCGAAGAAAGATTATCAAATGAGTCACTCCGGGATGAGATTAGTTCAAGGAGCTCTTGATGCCGTTTTTCAGTGTCGACATTGAATTCTATAAGGGTGCTTGCGATGCCTACTCCACAAGTCTAGCAACCCATTTGTCAGCCGTGGTTCGTCTCCTAGGATTGGCCCTTACGGTAAAGATCTCCGACGCTGTTCGTAGCTCCTTCTCACAACTATCCAACTGTGCGGTAATTTCGCTTTGCTTGAAAAAGCGTTTGAATTTCCCCAGTCCGCCCAGTTCTCTGATGCAGGACTGAAATTTTTGAAGTGTGCTACAACCAAAAAGAAAAAAAAATGAACCCAATACTAATCCAATCAAGGGCGAACATCGAACGTACGTGGCAAAATGGGCGATTTTATGGAGCATCTCGCGAGACCGGATGTCCTCGGAGTAGATGCACAATCCCATGAGTACACAGAGCAACTGATGAATCTCCTCCATCATGCGGAGGCATCGGTCTTTTTGAAGTTTGATATTCTGCAGTTGAATTGAGACGAGACAGGCAGTTGTTCTGCATTACACGAACATACCTCCATGAGAGGAGTGATCGTCAGCACAACAGTGCAAACAGCGTCGAGGAATGGTATATGGCTTGTGGCGGCCACATCCTTCAGGGCCTTTGCGACAATGGCAGTGTACTGAAGAATCTTCTCAAGTGCGTTGGGAGATATGTGAGGCGTCATGGAGGATGGGGAAGTGGCCACCTCGCACTCATCCCACTCGAAGTATTTATCTGACCGAGCTATTTTCGATGCAGTGCACTGCAAGGACGGAACCATGTGATCATGATGGGCGTATCGAATGTTGCCTGGCTGCCCGCATGACTGCACACCACCCCAGCACAACTTTTGATAATCCAGATCTGTGCTGTCAGTCTTCAAGTGGAACGACATCCATGTTGACCCGATACGAATCCGGAAGCAACATTTTTGCTGGTACTGTCCTGCACTCCGAAAACAAACAAGAAAATAAGTTTAATAATTTGCTAGTTGCCATCGTCCGTCGAGCACGTCAGCGGGTTTAAAATATGCCCGACGTCAAATGCCCAGGGATTCGGAGGGATTTGGCTGGCAGAGGCTGAGAACATTTGAGCCGTCATAATAGTGGTCCGGAATGCACGGATTAAGCAGAATCACGTCCGGGTGCAGCTCTCGAGTAACAACGATTTTAGTGGGAATGGGACTGAGCGAGTCCCACTCCCGTGCTAGCCGAGTGCGACTGAGTGCATGTTCATTTGCTACTGATCGCAAATTAATCGCAAATAGATCAGTAATGGAACTGATCCCCCATCAATGGATGTTCGGCCGGCCTGTCTGCCGTCTGTCACACATTGTTGCCAAGATCGTAATTGGACTATCGGCCCGTTCAATTGTCATGTGGGTACCTTAAGAGAATTGAAAGCGGCGAGGTTGAGGTTGACAAAGCAAAATGAAATATATATTCCGAGGGGGGCCAAATAACACGGTGCCATTGGGGAAGTCCGGTACACAGATGTATCTGCCTCTGTCCAGACAACCCAGTTGGATTTTCGTGAGGAGTGAACAGTGTTACAGAGGACAGCGTAATAACCGAAAATGAAATGTGCGTCCGCGATAGATGAGGATGAACAATGAGCCGGAGCGGAGTGACGGCACCTCTTGTACAAATTAGGAAGAATCACCGGAATACGAGCACCGCGTACTTCACGGAGGCTCCGAAGTACTGGCCATATGGAAGAGTACTTATAAGTATTTCAGGCCTAACTCTGAACAATTTTCGAGCCATAGGTACATCCACCACACACCAAGTTAAGAGCCTCGATTTTTTTTTCTTTTGTTGTTTTGTCTGTAAGGTTCGCGTCGGCTCTCGGCGCCGAAGTCCCGAATTCGCGGAGCGCCGCGCGGCCGCAGGCTTGCCGCGCGGTTGCGGCGCAGGTGCAGCAGCGGCACAGCGCAGCCGCAGCCATTCTGTAGTATTCCGTAGCATTCCGTAGATAATCCTAGTTAGTATAAATAGTCAGTAGCTTAGTACCTGTAGTTAGGCATTCTTGTCAACGACGGAGCTTTACCGACTCAAGCATCAAGTCTAAGAAACCTCCCACCGACATGAATCACCGTGTGTTGCGACTTCTTATCCAAGAACTCCGCAACCTCACACTGTCCCATTTTGCTCTGTTGATTTCTGCTTGTTGTTTTAACTGTATTTTCTCAAGAAATAGGCCAACACCTTTTAAACATCCAATTATCCATTTACACAACCGGTGAAATCGGACTATTCCGAGGATTCGACAACATTTGTTTTCATTGCTATGTTCCTTCCATTGTTCCGGTCAAAAGCAGTCGACCACATGCAGCGCATCAATTATAGAAAATCTCGTGGCACGTTTTGTGCGATCCGACGTCTGCGGACACATCTTCGGACATCTCAAATCGCCTGAGGATGAGGGGAGACTGGATGCTTCCTACTCGGGTATTACCGAAATTTTAGTCATGTCCCCATTTGGATTCTAAGTAATGTCTGCTACTGACGGAGGGTCTTTGTAGGTGACAATTGAGTCCCCTAGGCACCCTGCATGCCTCTGATTGTACTCTAATGTTGTCTAGCCTTTGTTGACGTGTTTTGTTATTTTTCTTGTCACTAAATTCGTTAATTCACGGATCTGGATAGAATTAACTCGAGTATGGTGGTTTCGGTGCAGAAAGTGACTCAAAAATGGTTTACAACTCGTGCTAAATCATCCTCAGATTGGCAGAATTGAGGTATGGTCAGAATTGAGATAATTGATCAAGTAGTTCGTCGAGTTGTGGTGTTTTTCCATTGCTTGTTCAATTTCATATTGCTCTTAAATGTCAAATAAGTCCTTCTGGGGAGGAGGTGTCTGAAAAACACTGTTTTTAGCCCTTAAGCTCAAACACCGAGTACTTTATCTCGTCAAGCAGTTCAAGTTCATCTAAACTGCGATTAAATCCTCACAGGCGAGCCTAAAAGGTCCTAAAAGCAGGTTTATTTTCGAGGAATACAAAGCAAACGTTATTAAAGACTTTGCGCAGAGCCACCGGGAGCCACCCAGTGGCTCATCAGGCATGCGGTGCAGAGTGGCTACCCCATTTGGTGGCCCTCCAGTGGCTGAACATGTAATGTAAGAATACCCTATTTTCTTCACTTATATCAACCTAATGACCATGCCTGTGCAGATGTGCTCTGGGAGAGCAAAAAAGCCCAGAATCACCAATATATTCATCCTATACCTCATAAATTACCTTTAGTACAGCAGTGAAGCAGATTCAAGCCTCTAAGATAGCATGCTGCATGATAAAGAATGTGGAAGTAACATACCGAGGCACCTGACTTGCATTGGATCAGCCAGTGGATCAGCCACCAAATGTGGCAGCCACTTGGTACCGCATGCCTGATGAGCCACCAGATGGCTCCCGGTGGCTCTGCGCAAAGTCTCTATTATAAATGTTGCCACCCGTCCCCGATGACTTGATAGCATTGAGAACGCCCGTCGACGACGACTGCCGGACTCGTTTGATGGCGCATCATGGTGAGTAATGACCTCGGTCCGAGCGTTTGGCCGAGAGCCGAGTAAGAAGCATCGAGTCTACTCTCCCTGAGGATGAGAGACATCACGTATCAGAAGAGTTCAAATGGGTGTACGCCACATTCAAGTTGAGTTTGGAATTCGGGTCCGAGTTCAAACGGAATCTACTCAGTAAAACCTGTTTGTTTTTTCCCGTAGTCTCCCAGAGTACGAAGGGTAGGGTCTTTAAATTGTTACTCTTTGGTCACTTCAATTGCACAAATGAGGAAGATGGGATTAAGGATCGCCAGAATATGAATCACTATTTCATTGGTCGAAATAGTACAGCAACTCAAAATAAAAAGGGACGGGCTAGAAAGAGACAGCAAGCGCGTCCGGAAGATAAATATATCTAGGCCCGGGCTTGCGGGACCTGGCGGGCCTGGGATTCCGAACCGTAGGCCCGCGAAGCGCGCAAGTCTGCTTCGATGACGTCAATGGTGCCCTTGCCCCTCTGACCCAGGATTCGCGGCCCGTGTGCAGACAAAAGCAAGTCACGCTGCCGCAGGTGTGCATGGTGCACGGGAGCGGCGGCTGAAGCGAACGCCGGGCACAAGGACCAGGATGAGGTCGTTGCGGTCTGCGTCCTGGCGTGAGGTCTGCGGACATCTGCACCTCGATATGCAATGCACTGCGGCATATTAAGTATGCCAGCGAAACTATGGCAGGCGTGGGCCGCGACATGGAAGAAGAAAACACGAAACTGGCCTGCAAAGGGTTGCGCACTCGCGTGGGAGGTGCGAAGCAGAAACGTGTGCCTTGGAGGGGTTCCGAGGGCATCTACAGCACAGAAAGAGAAGTATTAGTGCGCGGGAGACAGAAGGAAGAACTAGGGCTACATACAAGGATCGAGGCGCCGCGACGAGCCCCAGATGCGATCTTCTCCGTCTCTGCTAATTCAATTAAGCTGAAAATGAGTCGTGGATCCCAACAAGAATGCCAGCGCTGTCGTCTGATCGATAACTCCGTCATCTTCTATAGCAAGGTGCGTGCGTAATTTCGGCTATGAACGCTTTGCACAGGTGATTGTCCCACTGGATTCAATACTGCCGTCTAGTTAACCAATTCCCTAGAGACTCATCGCTGAAAATTTGATAACAAGTACATTGTTCAGTCTGACATCTGCAGCCTATGATCTTCGTCCTTATTTTTGGTGGTATATCTGTGGGAGACTCATGGCGTTATCCCAGATTCAGTTGTCACCTGAGCCGAGGTCCGAGGTTAGAGAAGACCAGGCAGGATACTCGGCAGGAGAAGTCTCGAAGCTGACTTTTTGCCTCCTTGAGGATCGATATCTCTAGCGCGAAGCGAAAAGAATCACGGATGTGAATTCTAGCTACTTTTCTCTTACAGAACTAGTCCGGCTGGTGCATATCGCCTATCCCCAAGATAAGGACAACACTGGCCCAAATTATACCAGATGGGTTCACAGCGGCAAAACCCTGATTTTCGTTCATCATGCCACAGCGATAATTTTGCAACTTTGCCACCTTCTGACAGTTTTCACATCATGTCTTCGCCCGTGAAATGGGTACATAAACTCCGTTTCTAAGCTCCCAGGCAATTCACGATCCATCTTGTCGTTTTCCGGGCGGCCTTCGGTCGGCTCTAGAGGACATCATAAGACGGCAGAAACACTTCATGGCTTCCATTGCGCGGGGAGGTATTTCTGGGGGATAAAACGCATCTAGAAGGTTCTCAGCCGAAGATGGAGTCGCGCCTTTGTCTCATTGAAGTGGAAGAGGTCCTTCCATCAAAGCACTTCGATACCTTCTAGAGCTGGAACTCAAATTATTGCCGTGATTCTTTCAACAGATTTATTGAAGATGTGTGCGCTGAACCATGCCCAGTTGAAATTATATATGCTGCCCTTGAAGCAAGTGTGAAACACCCCATCGGTTACGACAGTTAAGTGGGGAATTGGACCTATCGCCGCAGCAGCGGAACAAGTGACATCATGAGGGGGTAAAGAACCAGTCAGATAATCCCAGAGACCAACTTCTTTTGTATTGCAACGACATGCCAACGTTCTCCTACATAGATTCACAGCTCCCGCCAGTGCCACCTGACTCTGCTATTTTACGATATCATTTCGAGGACTTCTCGTACTAGCCCGTACCTTGACAGACCCACTCATTATCGCAAATGGAGCTGCCGTCTGAGGACCGTTCAGCAGTCCGAGAAAAACAGGAATGAGCTTTCCAGCGCCCTATGAGCCTAAGTTGATTGACTTGGTCAGGATGCACATGAGTTTTCCTGCCCTTGTGAACCGGCCCTCTCTAGCGCGAAGCGAAGAGAATCTCACCACTTATTTCGCACGACTCTGTCCGCAAATTATACTAGATGGGTTCAGAGCGGCAAAGCGTTGATTTGCCTTCACCACGCCACAGCGATAATCATACTATGCGACCACGGGTGATATTTACGTCATGCCTTTGGCCGTAGAATGAGTATATAAATCCCACTTCAACGCTCTCAGGTCATCTCACCCACACTTGATCCAGAATGTCTTCTACTACTAAACGATCTTGCTTCATGGGGATCCACAAGGCGCCCCCGAACCTCTCAAGGGAGGAGTTCGAGGCAAAGGCAGGGGCGGTTGCGGACGCTATTGTCGCGCTGCCCGTCGTCCAGAAGAATCTCCTCAAATTGGAAATGGTAAAATATCGATATTTCAAGCTCTGCCTGTGCTGATAATTACGTCGGCGGGCAGATATCCCAAAACACGTTGATGGACAAGCATACGAACGTTCTTGGGTTTCCAGAACCGGCACCCACTGTGGTGATGTCGTTTGAGTACGAGGTAAAATTATTGAATTTTGGATTTATCGCTCTTCTTTTCTGGATATTATTAAATTCTGCAAATACAGAGTCTGGAAAATCTCGACAAGGCATGTACCCAATTCCCCGGAGCATGAAGCGGGTTAGGCTTACATTCGCTTTTCTTAGATGCTGAAAGACCCAGCGCTGCAGAAGGTCTTCGAAGAGTCCGATGACTTCGGCTTTCGCAAGTATGCTACTGCATACGCGGCGGATGTCTACACAAAAGTCGAGGCCCCCGGCGTTACCGCAGGTGTCACTGTGATAGCTGTATTCGCCTGCCCGCCCCAGTTTTCCGAGGACCAACTAGCGCAGAAATTCGGAGAGTTGATGGACAAAGCCGCTGCTCAGTCCATCCGGGATCGCTTTTCGCATTATTCGCTGGTGGGTGCATCACTCGTCTTGAACAGCAGCTTGCAATCTTATGTTCAAAACGTTTCTTAGTGGCTTCAGAACGACACGGTGGACAAGCATCTACAGGCGCTGGGATATCCGGCGCCAAAGCCCCTCGTCGTCATCCGCGTTGAAACAGAGGTATTACAATTGTCCATGATACACAAAACCGTTCTAAATCTCACCTTGCAGCACTTGGATCACATGAAGGAGGTTTGGGCTATATTTTTGACCACTTGATCTGTGCTCAATTGTGTTTCCAGATTTTCGAACACTCAGAAGTTTCGCGGCTGGCAAAGGAAATCATCCAAGAACTCGGCTACCATCGGGACAGCGACAACCCCGCAGAGAGCTGTTGCTTCTCTGCGGACGTCGTGACGAAAATCAGCAACTATTGAGCGTGGTCGCATATTTGTGATTGAAGTTGGTTCGTTTTGTTGTATGCTATCTTTGAGCTTCAATATTTTCAGCCACATCTTGTATATTATGAAAATGTTCGTGTCAGATTTTCATGATTACCATTCCCTGATAAGATTGAAAAGTTCTCGCCTCGGATTTCTCTCGGTCAATCCTTAAAATCACCCATGACATTGAACAATCTGAACACTGCAAATGTCTCCAGGATTTCATTGGTTGGGCAGAGTCCTTGGAACATTATTGTCACTGTGGCGTCTCAATTCCCTAGAAACGCATCAATACCTCACGGTTTTATAAAATATCTCAAGAGTCGTGTTTTCGACGGTGCTGCATTACATGCTGTCTGGCAACTTGGACGCCATGCGCTGCGCTCGTGTATATCAACCGCCTTCACCGATGGTCGCCTGTTCCATATTGAAGATTCATCGACTGTCATAAATCTTGTGGAGTTTGACTATAAGTGAGACTAGTCGCCTGTCGACCAGCCTGGCCGGGTTACAAATATCTATCCACGATTCACTCGTGGCCCTCTGGCGTTTATACACCCTACCCGCTCGAATCATGCTTCCCTTGCCAACCTGTGAATATGTTCTTGATATCATTTTACACTTACCATCTTCCCGTCTCGCCATCCGTCATCGCCATGATTCGGCCAATATCGTTGGAGGACCACGTGTAGGAGATGGCGTCTCATCCATACTATTTTGGCCGGTGAAACGGCTCATGATTTGGACGACACTTCGGATGAGCCGAATCTTCAACGAACCCTGGACGCAACAACAGAAGCCGGATTAGATATCGCCTCGGATTCCTCGAGTCTTGTTCTTTTGAGGCAACCATATAATGCCGTCAGGACATTATCCATCATAAAACCAACAGTTCCATCTCTCTCCATTCACATGGCTCACCAGTTGCGGTTCCGAACGAGTCAAAAGCATCACTCGAATTTCCTATGGCGTTACCGTGAATGCCTTTGGGGACGACTCGGAGGTTCTCAATGCGGCTATAAATCTCGAGATATTCGATGTGTATGCCCCGAGGCATCGACGGAAGAGGCTTCTAACGACATCAGGATCCTCTAAACTTCTCCCGTGGCTAGATGACGCAACGCTCGCGCACTGTTGAGGGATTTTCTGGTCGAGTACGAAGAAACATTAATATCCTCCTCAAGCCCTCCCACAATCGTCTCTCGCGCGAAGGCGATTCTGAACGGAATGGAAATCTTTCACCGAGTCGCGGTGGTTCAGGATCTGGGGGAGGTGGTAGACCTTATGGGGGAATAGATCGCGATGTATTTCGCTGAAATTCATGTAAAGATTTGATCAATTGTGACCTCCATTGCGATTGAATGATCAACGGAGTCATTACCGAAACCCGTGAGCTTACACCTCATGAGATGGTTGAGCGGTGTATCAAGTAAACGAACGTACCATCAGCGATGCCGCCCGCCTCGGGTCAGGCTGGCAGGGCAACGCAGGATCTGTGGATGTACCACTGCCAATGTTGAATAGTAAGACTCGGTGCGTAACAATAAATTCGTAGGCGGAGCTACGGAATGAAAGCGATTCGTGGAATAGTAACGTATTTGATCTGCTTCAGTCTGGCATCCGTGCCGCCCCTGTAATCTGAGAGCAAACGCCAGTCAGTATCAGGAGTGGCGGAATGACAACCGACGAACTCTCTACCCGGTGCCCTGAACAATAACATTAACCAGTCGGTTAACTTTCACGCTTCGCTCAATAGGCAGGGCTCACCTCGGCCTCCTCAATTAGTCGATCCCATGGCTAAAACGGTGGGCGTGCCACACCGACTAGATTATTACTCCACGCCACGCAGGTGGCCACCTGATGAACGACTTGATCCATTATGAGCTTGATCTCAAGTGCCTTGGACTCCGATCACACATTGAATGGAAAAGCCAATCCCTCATCGGTGAACGTGGGCACTAAGGATCCGTAAGATACTAGCTCTCATTTGAGTATGAGGGTGGATGGTGTGTATCGAGTGAGCGATACCTAGTTTGTAGACACTACTCGCATCAAACTTGATCAAAGCTCTTCCGGCGCGCACGGAGTACCCCTCCCCGTCCTTGTCATCCATGCGCTCTGCGTACCCGTACGCGCGCGGTGGGACTGGAGCTGAAGCGGGGAGGACACACAGGCGCGGGGTGGGCGACAGAGTACGGCACGGGTTCGGGGCGCGGGTCGCACCGAGGTGCCCGACAAGCACGAGCGAGGAGTGGGCTGGAGGTGCTTGCGAGAGGAGTTGTGACGGCGCGCGGGGTAAAGAGCGACGGCGGAGGCTGCGCGGCCGCGCATGCGAGGACGGTACTGTACTGGAGACGAGGGGTCTCGAAGAGCGAGGGAGCACGGAGGCAGAAAGGGTGACAATCAGCGAGCGGGGGAGCGCGAGCAAGTGGTGGTGCACGTCGGACCGAGGTGTCCGGCAGGCGCGAGCATCGAGCGATGGTGAACGAGATAGCGCTGAAAAGGGTCGCGGGGAGTGCAGATGCAGGGCTGGCGCAGTGGGAAGGGAAGACAGAAGACACGGCGACGACTGCTGCGCATTGGGGTGATGGGCGCCAGCAGGATACACACACGTCGTCGGGACAAATGCGGTCGCACATCCCTCGGCTCCTGCTGAAGTACTGAGGGAAGGCGAGGACGGAGCGGGACATCATCCCGAATGCGTGTGTGGTCGACGCAACGCAGGCTGACTTTGACCTCAGGTCGGCGCGTGGTGTAGTCGGGTGACTTGAAGCAAAGAGGTCGACAATGCCATGTCTTGAGATTGTCTTTGCGCGCCGAATTATTCGCGAGGTGTAGGCGTGAGGGAAAGCGGAAGGAGCGGAGAAAAGAGGGTCCAGGGGGAGGGAGATGGGAAGGCGGGGAGGAGGCTGCGCAGGCGTCGCACTAGCGGGGCCTAGGTGCAGGTGTAGGCGGGCGGGCGTATCCTAGTCTGAGCAGCTAGTTGAGACCTGGTCATCGGTGCTGGGTAGGCAAAGGGAGGATGGGAAGCGGCGATGTCGATTGTGGTGGAACAGGAGCTGCAGTTGGGAAAGTAGGGGAAGCGGGAGACTCGAGATCAGGATCCGGATGACCCAAAAAAACTCCAGAAGAGATGACGACACACGTGGCGGGAATTATAATTTTCGTACGATCCTTAAATCCGGGGAAGATCACGATCGCGACGGCAGTACAGAACGCGCCGCCGGCCTGTCAGCGAAGGTTGAATTCTGAGTTTAAAAGGGTGGAGGAGGGATAGAGGCTTACTGCGACCATGATGAACAAGAATAGAGTGACGGCGGCAGCGAGACAGAGGAACGGACCGTGGATCAGAGGCGCAGAGGGAGGGCTAGAATGTACATATGGAAGAGTGGGCCGGGTGGAACTGGGGAGTATAGGGCACAGGCCGAGGATTACAGGAAGCGGCACGGAGAAGGTGGTGAAGAAAACGGTCATCAGCGTGCGGACCAAATCGGAAGATAGCGAATTGTTCCGAATGACTGTTTCTCTCACCAACTGCAGCTTGGCCCCTAACCGGCACTGCACCATGTTTGAACAGTTATGTACTCACAAATTCCCTGCTTCCATGTCTTCACCTCAGCACGTTCGACACACAAGTTGAAACTCCGAGTAAGCATCTCGCAACGTCAGGCGCATTACTGGGACTCCGCCAGTTACCTCAACGTTTTCACGACTTTTGCACGTTCTCAATCCGTTTCGTTCGAAGGAGCGTGACTTACAAGGATGAGGGGTAAATAGCATTACCATATTCCTCGATATACGAGAAGGCGGAAACCTAATTCGGGCTTCGCATCGAGGCTCGTGTAATAGTACTTGTTTCGATGGCAAATAGTCTCTACGGTTCCTAGTAAGTAATGAATTTGAAATGGTATCGTTTTCAGAACATTTGGATCATTCCAGACAAATTCAGGGCTTTCTAAATTTGAACAAGATATACAACTGCAAGTGCGCGCTCAACTTGAAGTCAACTCCTTGACACCCACTCAGGAAACTATAAGGGTTACTCCGGCGTCGGGTTTGGGGCTGGGTTTGGGGCTGGGTTTCGGAAATGATGCCCTTACGTGACGAGTGCCGAATGATTGATGGCCGTACTTTAGCATGATCTGGAACCCCAAAATGTGTTCGGATTCGCTCATCTCTTGTCCAATGGTCTTCGGATGTGACATAAATTCGACCGACAGCTGCTTGAGTCTAAGATATGGAAAAATCCTGAAAGAAACCCAATGGATATTGACCGAAATTCTGCCCCGAGGGGAGAAAACCACCGATGTGACTGCAAAATTTGTTTCACTGTAGTTTTCAGTGAAGATTTTGTCATAGGAACTGGAAAGAATAATTAGAAATATTTTTTTAAGGCTCCAATACAAAAAACATCGGTCAAAATCGAGACGGGACAGGACACACAGATATTCCACTGTCTCGAGCGGAGTTTCAATCATCGGGCTTACTTTGATGTACTTGTTCTGTGGCCGTTCTGCCCCGATTTCCCCCCCAAATTTCTGTGTATGATGGTTCTATATTCCTTCTAAGTGTATATCCCAGGTCCCATGAAAAATCACTCTATAAAAGCCTCAGTGTAGCGAAATTTATGGTTTGATGGGCTCGGTGCAGAATCTCACTCTGTTTTCCCTCAAAATTTCTACATATTCCAGAACTGTACATATTTCTGTTCAACTTCCACCACTTTTGAGGATGACTGGACCACAACTGAGGGAGCCAGAATGCATTTTACATCTTTAGGTCATCTTGTTTACTACGTCACGTAAGGGGATCAAACCCAAACCCAAACCCAAACCCAGCCCCAAACCCGACGCCGGAGTAACCCTAACAAACCGAGATTTCAAATTAAATGTTATAGTGTCTGTTTATTAGAGACTACCAGGAACCTCGGGCGCTTGGCAATAATCAGTGCACATACCCTACAGTGTCGCATCTCGCTCATCCTGCTCTAGAGTGTAAGTGTTTTGATACGTGTTTCACAACTTGCTACATCTGTCTGAGCCTGAGAGTCTCGCAGTTGGTTGGTTTGCTGTTCGAGTTGGATCAAAGCTTGTTGGCAATGTGAGGGACAATCTCACTGAAATCTGGCCTCACACTTCCAGGATGTATCAAGCCTGGTCATTGAGGTGGGAATCTACCCATTCCCAACTTCATGAATAGTGTCATACACTTCCGAACCAGAGTAAATAGACATGACGAGTTTTTTATCTATGCACGATTGGTTGGAGGTGGGAGGAGGATCTGTTTCAAGCTATTGAACGGAATAATGAATTTTCATAACAGTAACACAGTACAGAGCGTCAATTGCCTAACCAGTTCCACATTTTTGTAATTTGTACAGAAATTGAGAGCGCCACATAATTCACAGCTAGCCGCTCGATACTCGAGAACGTGAGGACCCTCCAGCTCACGGGGAGAGGAGGCGAAGAAGTAGGAAAAAGCTGATGAGGCATGCTTTGAGGATGACAAAACGGACCTCCTACATGCCTCAACAAGCCGGGAGGGCTACTCCGACTTCAGCATGCGCTTTGGGGACTACACCATACGGCCGTCGGAGCGGATGAAGTGGGTAGGGATTATCTTGGACAGGAGGCTCACAGGTTGCGAGCACATCGTCGCATGTGCCGCTTCAGCCACCAGGGCGCTGATCGCCTCAATCTCAGTGATGCACTCGTCGTGGGGGATGAGACCTACCCTCATATGGGACCTGGTGCGCTCCACCGTCCTACCATGCGCTGACTATGGCATGTCTTCATTCCTCCCACTCTCCCCTGCCGCATTCAAACCGCTAGACAAGATCAATAAGTTGGCGGCTAGGTGTATCACAGGAAGCTTCCACACGGCGTCTCTCGCTGCCCTCGAAAAAGAAGCGGCAATCCCTCCTGCACAACTCAGGATCGAACGGGACGCGCTCCACACCATCGCCTACTACCTAACACTCCCCACAACTCACCATCCACCAACTGCTCCACGACGCCATCCTCAAGCCGCCGAAGAATAGTAGGCTGGCCTCAATCCTCCATTTCGTCGAGCGAGTCCCCAGAGTGAAGTGGCCGACCTCTGCACCGGATTGCGGCCAACACCTCTGCCCATGCAACATCAAGCACATTGTTGGAGAACTCGAGCGCCCAGATGCGGAATTCGACGCCTCCCTTGGGATGGAGCCGATCCTCCCCGTCTATGCCACTCTGTGGTGCGACCCCCTTCCAATCACCACGGTGATTCCTTCAAAGGAGAACGCGCAATATGCGTTGACGCTTGCCCTGAGTGACGAACGACGCCACCACAGTACGTGGTACACCGATGGCTCACTGCTCGATGGGAGTGTGGGTGCAGCGGCGGTGTGGGTGGAAGACAGAGTAGAGCGAGAGAGGGTGGTGGTGCCTTTGGGGAATGGGCAAGTCTGCGAAGGGGAGATGGAGGGGCTGTGGCAAGCGGTACAAGGAGCACTGGGGGAAGGACACCCTCACATCCTCTGCATCGTGGACTCGCAAGCGGTGCTGCGAGGAATCCTTTCCACTACACCACGCTCGGGACAGTTCAGGGTGATCTGGTACGACAAGCTGGTCTGGAATGCGATGGCGATTTTTCCGCACCTCGCTATTCTCAACCTCTGGACCCCTGCACATGTCGGTACCCTGGGCAATGAACTCGTTGACGAGGCGGCCAAGGAAGCCACGATGAGGGACCCCGACCCGAACCTCTTCATCTCGCTCACCACAGTCCGAAGGCTAATCCACCTCCAAATCCTCAATGACTGGGAGTTGCGCTGGAAGTGGTCAAAGACAGGACGCCCTCTGCGTTATATCAATGACTCCCCCCCCTTCTCTAATCCCTATCGCCCTCTACTCATTGGACTCCCTCCCTCGGAAAGTCTCATCAATCATCTCCCAACTCCGCACTGGACCCTCCCACCTCAACGAGTACCGCCACAAAGCGGGATTCATGCCATCACCCAAATGCGCAGCCTGCAGCGCGGCCTCCGAGACGTGAGCCCACTACATACTTGAGTGCCCCGCCTGGGAACCCCAACGCCAACTCCTCCATGCCACAGCAAAGAAGGCAAGCATCTTTGGCTCCCTCCATGTCCCCCCCCTGCTCTCTAACCCGAAGCTCCTCAAAACCTTCGCAAAATTCGTGGAAGCGACGGGCCACTTCAACGAGTAACACCATGTGCCTCCTCTCTCACTTTCCTCCCTTTCCCTCTACAGACGATACGATACCTTACTTTACTTTACATTACTTCGCATAATTAATCTCTTATATCTCTCATCTCACCTCTCTGACTGTTGCGCAACCCACCCCTTCCATGACACCCCACTCCCATGATACCTTATCCGCAACTGCATAGATTTACGACTTAGACTACACTTTCCCATGTTTTGCATCTCTCTTACTTACAAAACTGTCTCACTTTAACACACCTGTAGCCACTCGTATAATCACCCTACTATGTACTGCTGTCTTAGCCTTACAAGGCCACATATGGCGAAATAAATGAAGAATCATCATCACATAATTCAGAGTAAATTCACTCACACAGCAGGCTCAATCATGTGGACGGTGTCGATGTGTCAAACAGAACAACTGTACGGGAAGGAGAGACCAGAAATTTGTCAACCATGTTTGACGTGAATATCACAACATGGAGGCCAGGCAGTCGGTGCTCATGGGCCTTTCAATAGTTGTGGTCGCATATATAAACATCAATGATCAGCATGATGTTTAGAATTTCTCACAAGCATTATCTGATCCTTGTAATGTATCTGCCTAACTCTCAATTTCTAATTTTCCTTGCATAGCTATCGAATTGATATTGATGCAGCTCAACTAGCTGGAACATTCCCAAGCTTGCAGTGTGGTTGTGGTGTGAACAGGTTGAGTGAAAGTGATGCAGCATGAGGGACCAGTGCCATGCGGATGTTATTTCTTTCCACACATGCATTTTACTCAATTACTAGCTTGAACTTTCAAACACATTTCAATAAGTGAGCTAAGCTAGAATTTTTGTCTAAATGCACCTCACACACTACTTTTACTTTAAAAGATGGAAGGGTTGGTGCATTTCTCAAGGCACCCAATATTAGGTCCCATTCTAGAAGAAATGAAAAAATAATGATTTTCTTGTGCACAGAGAATCTAAAGGTCAGAACCGATAAATTTCAAACTGATAGTAGTAATTGCACTCTATTCACATCCTCCTGCAGGTCCTCAATATCGGACAGATCATCCTCCACCTCTTCCACAATTCCTGTAGGTGCCTTTATCTCTGCAAGGTGGGCTAAATTCATTCTGTGCTGCTCCAGCAAACTTTTACCAATACTTTTTAGCCTTTCATCAATTAGTTCAACCTGTTTAGCCTGTGAAGACTGTTCAAAGAGTGGCCTTGCTGCATCCCAAGATTCCACTGCCTTTGACAGGTCACCATGTTCTTTAGCAATATCTCCAAGTCTGAGCATGCATTCCGCTCTGCTGCGATGGACATCCATGTATGTAAATCCTTCAAGTGCAACAGTAAACAGGCTGACAGCAGTGTTCCCATCAACCTGAGCAAGGAAGATGTCTCCCAGAAACTGAAGAGCTTTGTAGGTCCCTAACTTCTCTTTGAATTTCAAAGAATGGGCAAAGTAAACCATTGTCCAGCTGGACATCTCACCAGATGCATCCCAGTGTCCAGTGTTACCAAGCTGCTCCAAACAATAAGATTTGATTTCAGAGTGGTTGTAGGCTCTGAGACACATCTTGAAAAGTGCCTTTGCTGTAGAGATCTCTCCTTCCACCAGATACAGATTTGCAAGAAACATATTGCAGTATGTTATCTCTTGAATCTCTTCCCTGGAAAGAAATATTTTCTTGGCTTGCTCAATATCCTGTTGAACTGTGTGTTTGGGAGCATTCATAGACAAACCAATTGCTCCAAGATTGATTAAAGCAAAGGCATGTTCAGAGGGATCCATATGCACTAGGGAATTTTGAAGAATCTGAGTGTGAATATTGTGTGCCTGACAATATTCTGACTTCACCAAGTGGATCTCTGCCTGGATGCGCATAATGCGGCGATCTATGGCCCCTCCAGACATACCACAAAGCGCCAGGAGCTCCCTTGCTCTATAGCAGAGAGATATGCCTTCATTGTAGTTACCAAGTGGGATCTGGGCCACTGCTGCCATGTGAAGTGCACATGCTTCCCGATATAAATCAGTAGAAATCCTAGCCAACCTCTGTGCCTCACTTGCATGTAGGCTGGCTGTCAAGTAGTTGCCAAGCTCCCAGTGAATGTGTACAAGGTATAGTAATGCTTGGCAATGTCTTTTTGTATTGCCAGATGTAGTTGCCAACAATATAGCTAGGTGACAAAATTCCATGGCATTGGAAAAAGTGGAACTGTGGGCTAAATAATAGTATCCAACACTGATGTACAATTTACCTTGGAACCAAGTCAGTCTTCATATGGAAGATGTAAAATGTGTACATACATTTAAGATCTGGATCATCAAAGTTCTCAAAGTGTTCTAATGCCTGAGCTACAAGTGTTTCTGGATTATTGATCAGTGAACAGGGGCCTGAGTAAAATAACTCCGTAATGAAGTGGACCTCAGCCCGAGGGTCACAGAGATGTGGAAGAAATTTATGAAGCTGGCCGAGTAAAGGAATTGACCCTTGTCCAATCATTCGACTGAAGAAATTTAGATACAAGGTACCAAAAACAATTTCCATGAGGTCTGGGTGGTCTTTTTGGAGTCCATTCTGGAGTAAAGTTTGGATGTTGGCCAGGTTTGATGATATTTGCCTGACAGTGGCTGATATATTTTGAGTTCCAAAGAAGTTCTTGTAAAATACCAGTAGCTCATGAAAATGTTTGAAAAGAGACTTGGCAAGCTCATGGCTAGGTGGATGGGTTTTTTGCATGTATTCCCTGATAGGCACCAATGCTTTTAGTTGCCTTTTGTCATCCATATAGGCTAGAGCAGTTCGAATCAATGTTGCTTTGCAATTCCAGATATCCTGAATTGGGAGCTTGCTCTGGAGGAGCTCTACATCTGAAAGACCATCTGGAAGCATTGACAAGAGGCTTAATAGCTCCTGTGCATGAGGGACAACTTTGATCCTGGGGCTAGACAAAGAGAGGGAAATTGATATATCCAAGTTGGACTTTTTGTCATAGCCCTCTGAAATCATGGTGGTTTTCTCTGCCTCCCATCGTGACAATATGCTGGGGCATCCCTCTACATCTGCCAAATGTGCAATGAGATCAATAGCAAGAGGCATGTTATCCGTCAATGCAAGGACCTGATCCATATCTTCTGGGTTATGATGGTCATCAGCAATGTCAATGAATGTTTGTTGAGCAGCCTGGTGTTTTAATGGTTGCAATGGAGGGAGAAATGGGTGACTCCATTGTACCTTGGCTGGCCTTTCTGCTCCACGCATGGTAGTCTGTGTTGCATGAGTTATGTCAAAAATATGAAGCACTTCCACTCACAATTAGTGCCAGCTCTTTGAGGTCAGTAAGGAGGGATAAGAATTTCTCAATATCACCACGTAGCTCTGTAGGCTCCCAGACTGTCTCCAGATTGTCAAGAATCAAGAGGCAAGGTGAGGCTGTGACAAGGAATTTGACAACTGCTTGAGTAAGATCCTTGCCTGGCTTGAGTCCAAAATGGGCTCCAATGAGAGCAGCAAGTTCCACTTTGCTGGTTACAGAATCACAAGCAACAAAATATCGATGTTGGGTATACTGTGCTGAGACTTCTGCATGATGAACAACTACCCTGGCAAGACTGGTCTTTCCCATCCCACCTGCACCTAAAATAGCTATCCTGGGAGCTTTCATCCTGAGCAGCTTCAGGATGTCAGCCAATTCTGATTCACGGCCATGAAATATCTTTGGCTCTGATGGCAGCATTGATATTGATTTGGAGCTTTCAAGGTCTTAATGATGTTGTGGCAGGATGGGGGGACACATACCTATTGTGAGATGTAGAATAGACTTGACTCATCTAGATTGAAGTGGGTAAATTGGAATGAACTCAAAATCATCATACCATAGATGCTCTGTCTGAACTTGCAGTATCAGAGAGTCCATTGATCATGCTAAGTACTTCTTGATGTCTCTGTTCTGCCTCTACCTGTATTTTTGAAACATTGATCATTCTCCCAGTATTCTTGAGCTTTGTGAACAAGATTGATTGGTGTGCATTGCTGTACAGCCTATCAAAGAGCTCACCTGAAAAAAATCAAGTCCCTGTGTCAACCCATTTTTACAATCCTTGAGTAGTGTATTCATCTCTCCCTGGCGGAAGAACTGCTTGACCATGCCCATGCTGCTGCTCTTCTGGGCTTCAACAAAGGTATGGATCTTGTGCAGGGTTCTAGAGCATGTGGTTAGTTTGAATTGGGGTCTTTCACAAACACTTACTCTGCAAATTTCCCTATATGATTCAATACACTTGGCGGCAATATCCCTTCAGTCTGGGAAGAGACATGAAGAATGATAATTGCATTGAGCAATTCATGTGTTTGCTCCATCAACTCAATGCAGGTTCTCTTGTTTTTCCTGACAGTCTAAGTTCCCTCTGTGAGACTAATGCTACAATGATGGAAAGGTTATAAATGAGTCACCTCAATATTCTTTAGAAGTGACTGTGTTGTGTTGACAATGGCCTCCAAGAAAGCTGGCTGCAGACTGGTGGCAAGAATTTCCAGTGTGTTAACTGTAATGGTGAAGCACTGGTTAAGTGTGTTCAGTCGGATTTGAGTGTCTGCAAGTTGGGTGGGCATCTTGATGGTGGGGTGCAGGTCTTTGTGCATTGCACTTTTATACTTCATACTCTGGGAAGTCTTTTATTTTTGGTTGCTGTTCATCTTCTAAGGAAAGGTTTCACTTTTTCTGGCACAAGAATCAAATAGTGCAGATACTGTATATGACCCATGCGTGGGAGAAAGCACCTGTATCTCACAGATATCAATCACCAATATCATAGAAACCCTTGACTATGGCTGTGGAACAAATTTTCCACTCTCCTGCTACAAGCAGTAATTCTCACCCTTACATTGCTTCAATCAATCCTAAGCCATAAAAAATTTCCTCCTGCACACAGCTCAACTTATCTATATTTAACCTTGGTTAATCAAGATCAGAACATTGATGGTCTTTTACACTGATAACACTGCCAGTGCCTTTGCATTGGAGCACAAATCACCAGATTATCAACTCCTGAAACCTATTAGAAGAACTGACTGCCTGGCGACGCAGCCACATTGGGATCTACAACACCGGAATCACCGCAGACTATACTATTATGCCCAATGGGTATAAATTTGCACAGCGGGTCTGAATTTCAATTCTTTCTCTCTTCTCCCTCCCTTGTTGCCCCCGTAATTTTCTGGGATTGATACATATATCAGTAGGCTATAATTATGCAAAAAATCTCAGGAATTCGGCAAAGAGAAGGTATTGGGAAAGAGTTCCCGGAACATTAAACTCAGTGTTGTTCGGCCAGTCGTCTTTTCCCTGGCCTTGCCGCTCATCTCTGAGCCCTGGAAAAATTTGGGGGGTCTTTTGTATCAAATGAAAACACTTCTGCGTTCTTGGATTGTTTTCCCGGTGCGTGGCTGTTGCGTTTTGAAGGAGAACGTTCAGTTTATCACGCATGTCACAGCATGCCCTAAATTCGTTTTGACCTACAGAATACAGCAACTTCTCCCGAGAAAATTCGTATACCGTAATTTGTCAGTTAAATTTTTCTGAAGGTTAGAGCTGAGATATAAGATTGGAATGCAAGAATCATCCACTTCATCACCAACTCTAATGGTCCGGCAACTCTTTCTTAATACTGTCCCCTAGCCCTATCCCTTAGTGGTTTGGTATACTTTTAGACAATTAGTAGTATATCCAACAATCCCGAAAAACTCCAGGGGCAAAACGGAAGGGAGGAGAAAGAAAAAAAATCGAAATTCAGACCTATGTGCAAATTCATACCCTTTGGGCGTTAATAGTAGTGCTGTGCAGATGTAGAGAGAAATTCCCAAAATCTTCTACACAGAACACGCATGCATCAGCAAAATTGTAAATCACGTGCGATCTTTCGGTTGCATGGTGCTTGCAATGTGAGCGATGTATCTTTCCTCCCTGTTATGTGCCTTTTGTGATTGACAGTTATGTACTCAATTATACCTAAAGTACTTAAGAATGACTCCCAGCAGACCTGGCTGGGTCAATCGGCCGTAAGAGACAAATAATTGCATATCAAAAAAGGTAATTTTGATAGCTCGCGTGAGATTTCCAAACATGGCTCGTAATCGCACATGCGTGCGATCTTTGCCTTGCACATGCGCACACAACGCGCTCGTACGAGCGCGTGCGAGAAAAAGCCGATGTATACTCACTGATTTTGTATGAGCACCACCCACAGTAGATGGCACTGGAATAACACCTGCAGTGTGGGAGGGCATGAGCGAGGCATTGCGTGAAAATGCCGGATTGTTCCCAGATAAAACACTGCAGAGCGGCAAGCAGTGACGTGCTAATAGAGTGGGTCTGTCTATAGAGCAAAGGGGCGTCATCTGCAAACCCTGGGTCCGCTGCGTAGTTTACTCTAGTTTTTTGTAGTTTTTCCCATAGCGCGAGTCGCGCTATGGGAAAAAAAAACCCAAATTCCTTGCCTTCATATTTCCTTCTTATATAGACTGACACAAAGAAGTAAAAGCTGCGAAAAAAACCTATTGACTTGACATATAATACACACCCTCCGCAACCTTCTGCTTACTATCGGCCACCAGGTAGTCGGCCACCTGCGAATATATGACGAAGGGGTTGAAAATTGTGAACAATTGACCTCAACGGACCAAGTACGACCTTTGACGACCTTCCATACCAGATTTCGAGGCCAACTGATGTTTCGGCCGAAAGTTACGCGAACTTTGATCGGGATTCGCGCCGTGTGAGCCATCATTTCTTAATCCAGTTTTGCCACCCACACTTGACACCGCTCGTTTTCCACCAATTCTCCACCGTTTCCCAACTTCATGGGCTCTTTATGCTGCCCTGATGCGTGGCAGTCACCTCTGATATATCGTTGTTTTAAGAGCAAGGATGACACTACACATGATAGCAAGAGGCCGGCGAGCGGCGGGTCACAAACAGAAACATAAAAAATAAGAAGGTAACACTCGGTGTGTCAAACTGTTAATTCATGTTCGGAGCTCCAGAATGAAAATGATTCGTGGAATAGTACACTGTTCCATCTGCTTCAGTCTGGTTTCCGTGCCGTCCCTGTAATCTGAGAGCAAACGCCAGTCAGTATCAAGAGTGGCGGAATGATGACCGACGAACTCTCTATCCGGTGCCCTGAACAATAACATTAACCAGCCAGTTGAATTTCACGCTCCGCTCAATGGGCAGGGCTCACCTTGACCTCCTCAATCAGTCGTTCCCATTACCAGACCGGCGGGCGTGCCCCACCGACGAGGTCATTACTCCACGCCACGCAAGTGGCCGACCTATGAACGACCTCAGCTATTATGAGCTTGACCTCAAGTGCATCGGACGCTGATTGGCACACATTGAATGGAAAAGCCATTCCATGTTCGGTGAACGTGGGCGCGGCGCCAAGAATCCGTAATATTAGTTCTCAATTTGAGCATGAGGGTGGATGGTGTGTATCGAGCGAGTGGTACCTAGTTAGTAAACGCTAGTCGTGTCAAACTTGATCAAAGCTCTTCCGGCACGCACGGAGTACCCCTCCCGTCCCTGTTATCCATGCTCGCTGCGTACCCGTGCGCGCGTGGTGAGACTGGGGCTGAAGTGAGCGGGGGAGGACACATAGGCGCGGGGTGGGCGACAGAGTACGGCGCGGGTTCGGGGCGCGAGTCGCACCGAGGTGCCCGACAAGTACGAACGAGGAGTGGGCTGGAGGTGCTTGCGAGAGGAGTTGTGACGGCGCGCGGGGTAAAGAGCGACGGCGGAGGCTGCGCATGCGAGGACGGTACTGCGCTAGAGACGTGGGGTCTCGAAGAGAGGGGGCACGCAGGCGGAAAGGGTGATAGTCAGCGGGCGGGGCGCGCGAGCAAGCGGTGGTACGCGTCGGACCGAGGTGTCCGGCAGGCGGGTGGTGAACGAGATAGCGCTGAAAATGGTCGCGGGGAGTGCAGATTCAAGGCTTGCGCGGTGGGAAGGGAAGACACAGCGACGACTGCTGCGCATTGGGGTGATACTACGCGTCGTATTCGGCGTGGGCGCCAGCAGGATTCACACACCTGGTCGGGACAAATGCAGTCGCACACCCCTCGGCTCCTGCTGAAGTACTGAGGGAAGGCGAGGACGGAGCGGGACGGCATCCCGAATGCGTGTGTGGTCGACGCAACGCAGACTGACTTTGACCTCAGGTCGGCGCGTGGTGTAGTCGGGTGACTTGAAGCAAAGAGGTCGACAAAGCCATGTCTTGAGATTGTCTTGCGCGCCGAATTATTCGCGAGGTGTAGGTGTGAGGGAAAGCGGAAGAAGCGGAGAGAAGAGGGTCCAGGGGGAGGAGGATGGGAAGGCGGGAGGAGGCTGCGCAGGCGTCGCACTAGCGAGGCCTAGGGGCAGGTGTAGGCGGGCGGGCGTATCCTAGTCTGAGCAGCTAGTTGGGACCTGGTCGTTGGTGCTGGGTAGGCGAAGGGAGGATGGGAAGCGGCGATGTCGATTGTGGTGGAACGGGAGCTGCAGTTGGGAAAGTAGGGGAAGCGGGAGACTCGAGATCAGGATGACCCAAAAAAACTCAGCAGCGAGACAGAAGAACGGACCGTGGATCAGAGGCGCGGAGGAAGGACGAGAATGTACATATGGAAGAGTGGTCCGGGTAGAACTGAGTGGTATACGGCGCAGGCCGAGGATTGCAGGAGAAGGTGGTCGTGCCAGTGGAGAAGGCGGCCATCACCGTGCGGAGCAAATCGGAAGATAACGAATTGTTCCGAATGGCTGTTTCTCTCACGAACTGCAGCTTGGCCCCTAACCGACACTGCACCATGTTTGAACAGTTATGTACTCACAAATTCCCTGATTCCATGTCTTCACCTCAGCACGTTCGACATGCAAGTTGAAACTCCGAGTGAGCATCTCGCAACGCCAGGCGCACAACTAGGACTCAGCCGGTTACCTCAACGTTTTCACAACTTTTGCACGTTCTCAATCCGTTTCGTTCCAAGGACCGTGACTTACAAAGATGAGGGGTAAATAGCATTACCATATTCCCCAGTGTACGAGAAGGCGGAAACCTAGTTCGGGCTTCGCATCGAGGCTCGTCTAATAGTGCTTGTTTCACTGCCAAGTAAGTAGTCTCTACAGCCCCTAGTAAGTAATGAGTTTTAAAATGGTATCGTTTTCAGAACATTTGAATCATTCAAGGCAAATTCAGGGCTTTCTAATTTTGAACAACATGTGCAACTACAAGTGCACGCTCAACTTCAAGTTGAACTTTCTGACACCCGCTCAGGAACCTCAGCCGCTGGGCAACAATCGGTGCACATACCCGACAGTGGCGCATCTCACTCAGCCTGCTCTAAACTGCAAGGATTTCGATAACTGTGTCGCAGTCGGTTGATTTGCTGTTAGAGTTGGATCGAAGGTTCTGACAATGTGAAGGGCAATCTCGCTAGGACCCGGCCTCACAATCGCGGGTGTCGAGCCTGGTCATCGAGGTGGGAATCTATCTATTCTCAATTTCATGAATGGCGTCGTGCTTTCCGAACCAGAGCGGGTGGACACGACGAGTTTTTTATCTATGCACGATCGGTCGGAGATAGGAGGAGGGTCGGTTTCAAGCTATTGAACGGAAGAATGAATTTTCATAACAGTAACACAGTACAGAGCGTCAATCGCCTAACCAGTTCCACGTTTTTGTAATCTATACAGAAATTGAGAATGCTACATAATGCAGAGTAAATTCACTAATACAGCAGGGTCAATCATGTGGACGGTGTCGACGTGTCAAACAGAACAATTGCACGGGAAGGAAAGACCGGAAGTTTGTCAACCACGTTCGACGTGAATATTTATCTGTCCAAATCAAATTCATGGGATTTGGAGGCCCACCGACCATTGAATTGCAGTTTCCGAATGCGGGAAAAGGGAAACGCACACAACGCGGAGGCCAGGCGGTCGATGCTCATGGGCCTTTTGATAGTCACGTTCGCATAGACATCAATGATCAGCTCGTCGATGTGGCGAGAATGAAAGCGCCCCAATAGGTTGGGAAGCTGCTCGCAAAAATATAACCGAGAGATGTGGGAGTCTGCAGGAGGTCTCCCCCATCCATACATGTCGTAAAAATCAAGGCGGATAGATTGCAGCGACGTATTGGTGCTGAAGTCCAAACCCATGACCTGGGCTAGGCGGAAAAATGCGTTTACAGAAGAAAATAACGGGATAAAAATCTTGGGACTCACAAACTTCACTGAACCGTACGTGCAAAGATTTGAGATGGGAATTCAAGTATCGGAGATATTCTGATACTCTGTTCGAGTCGGCACTTCTTCTCGCCAGTAACAACGTTAGGCTACAGGTTAGAGGTCCCGATTTCCCGGAGCAAAGCCAATCCAAAAAATGAGTGTCATTCGACATCTCTGCGAAAAGGGTGTCGAGCTCGAGCCGTGGCGGTGGGTTTGACGAGTTTATTTCCGTCTCGGTTGATGCGGGCCGCCATACATCCATGGATCCCCCTGAGCTGTCCTGGATCTTCAAGCTCCTCAAATCGGGGAGTTGTATTCCCGCCTCGGTTGATGCAGGCCCCCATACATACACGGACCCCCATGCGATATTCTGGATCTTCAAGTTCTTCAGATTGGGGAATCGAGAGATGAGATTCGTGAAGGCAGCGATAGATCGAAGGTGTGTGTGGGAGATTTCGAATGTGGTGATAGAAGGAATAACCGGGCATTCATAATGAAAGATGCTGGAATAAACGCGCATGCTATCCAGGCAGCGAAATTGCGGTAAGAGCGCCAGGATGGACCACGTTGGCCCGTTTTCGGACATGCTGATATCGATGACCCGAAGGCTGGTAAAGTATGTGTTTTCTGGGGATGAGATGATTCCGAGAAATCCGGGGACATCTTCCCCGCGAAGAGAGAGTGTGTGGTGCAATATATATCGGCTAGCAGACAGCCATGCGCGACACACTAAACTGCAGATTCGCAAGACTCGAATATTTGGGGCCAGCTCTTTGATGATGGAATCGGTGATTTCTGGCGGAAACACCGGTCCAGGGGGACTGCAAGATATTGCTGGCGACGATGAGGTGCTCATACGGCACGAATTATACAGGTAACGGCGGTGAAAGCCTGCTGCCTGTATGAGATGTCCGATGTCGTTCCTGTGAGTGACGATTGGAACGAGTCCTTAAGCTACCTACCGTGGAATTTCTAGTCGCTGTAAAGGACAAGGTGGAACACAGACCTAGTGGGCTGTGTTGGTGAGTGGGGGTAGTGGTGTCTGGCGCTCGTAGCGATTGTGACGTGCAAATCGATCGTCGAATTTGGGTATAGGGGCGAAAGACTAATCGAACCATTGACTACTTGGTGGTTGAGAGGCAGTTGAAAGACTGGCCTAGTAAGAGTTGAGGATTGCGACACTGTTCAAATTGCGGGGATGTCCTTAGAGCCTTTGCTACCGCCGCTATGCTGAAAAGTGTAGTGCGCACCAGGGTAATGACCTCGGGTATGGTAATAACGCAAAGGATTGGATAATCCGCAGCCAAGTCCTAAGGGTAGTAAACGACCTACGGATGCAGTTCACAGACTAGATGGCGGTGGGTGTTGCTTTAATGCTTAAGATATAGTTGATCCTGTCGTGCTCAAGACAAGCGCAGCGCTCGGCTTTGACAGCCGGCGGTGACAAGTGATCAGGCTGGGTGAAAGTGCCGCGACTGCCGCGGCAGTGACGCCCAGTGTATTGACGCGGCAGTGGCTGTGTAATTGCCGCTGCGTGAGGAGTAAGTGCCGGACAGGCTTTATTTCCCATTGAGTTAGCCCAAGTTGAGCTGCCTCAGGCCAATGCATTAGTGTTGCCATGGTTAGGTTCAGAACCGCTTCCGAACGTGAACCGAACCCGAACCGAACCTCAGGTGAGGTTTGAGGTTCGGGCATTGGGGGGTTTTTGCGAACCTGAAAATCTTGAGTGGTATTTGGAGAGAATTTAGACGTGATTTTTTTTCACCTAAAGCCACATGAGGCTTAACTTATACCTGAAATTTAGTTTTTAGTGGCATTAGTATGCCCTGTTGAGTCACATATGAATTTCTGCAACAATTTGACAGGTTGTGCTGCATCAGGCTGGCCCGAGATGACCGACCGTTGGTTCGATTCAAAGATAATCAAGGTCGGCCTGCAATTCGCGACCGGGTGTCGCGCACTGGAGTGGCTGAGGCGATATCTCTACGAACTGGGTCTAGGACAAGGGATACGATTAAAAGGGTGCTTGGAGGGTGTCTACATTGAGGTTTAAATTACTAGCTTAAACTTTCAAACACATTTCAATAGGTGCGCTAAGCTAGAATGTTTGTCTAAACGCACCTCACCCGCCGCTTTTACTTTAAAAGATGGAAAGGTTGGTGCATTTCTCAAGACACAGACCCAATATTGGGTCCCGTTCTAGAAGAAACGACAATATTAAGGATTTTCTTGTGCACGGAGAATCTAAAGGTCAAAACCGATACAGCTGATACTTGTGTTTCCGACATTCACACCAGTAACCTGGTGGACGCAACAGCCTGATGTATTTGGACTCCTAGGTGCGGCCCAATCATTGGTGTGAAACCGGTTAGCTCCACGTCTGAGGGAAGATGCGACTCCAAAGAGGCATGCCCGAATGTCCGAGTCCTAGTTCAACTTTTGGGACAATATAGCTTAAATTATCTTGCACGCAACATTCATGTTGGATGATACATTGCGCAGCACAGAACTCACAGGACTCCCTGCACTTATTCAAGCTGGAACCAAATTTGCTGTCGAGTACCCACACTAAAATGTCGTTCAATCTAGGCTAAGCTAGATCAGGTTCAGTTCGCGCCTCGAAAACAAAGTTTCCACATGGAAACTTGGACCGGATAAATGCACAGGCGTTCGAATCCATCGGGCAGTGCTGCGACATTGGCGCGGTAGTGACGCGCACTGCCGTGCTATCGACTCGGCGCCGCCGCGCATTTGCAGGGATTTACCGTGGTGAACCCCAACTTGAAGAGAGCTTCTAAGACCATCAAAACCACCATTAAATGTAGGAATACTCACCAGAAATTGTGTTGGCTGCAGTCTGGACCGTTCCAAAGTGGACCGAGTGCAGAAGGCCTATGGAAAATATTAACTACTTACCTGTAAGAAGTCCATCGAACATAGCGAGGTTCCAAGGGACCACTTTAATATCAGAATGGTCTGCTCAACCATGAAGGAGCATCGATTTCGATGTTTAATTAATAATTGGGATTGGCGATCGGCACTGGCACGTTTGGACGCGAGCGAAGGTGAGGGTGGGGGCGGGGGCGATGGTGGTTAGTGGCAAGTAGTAGCATGTAGTGTAGTTCGACATTAATTTATCTGGTTCGATGGGAATGTATCTGGTTTGATCCAACGTGATGTGCAGTTCGATATGGCTCGAAGTGTTGCAACGGATCGTCGAGCCACATCAAGCCCTGAGCCAATCTGCGAGCCAGATTGCACCAGCCAAGGAATATTATATCTGGCTCGTTGTGGCTCGATCTGGCTTGCTGTCGTTTTCACTGAGAGTCAACACCTGGCCAGACACATTCAACCAATATTCGACCCAGAATCACCTCCAAGTTGCACTCAAGTTGCACCTAAAGGTAAGGGTCATTGTATTTGTTGAATTAGAGTCCGTCACTTTGCCGAGATCCCCATGCAAATTGCTGAATTGGGAAATTCGTGTCGGGGATGGAACAGGTCGGGACGACGGGAAGGACAGTTAACAGTTAACAGTTTTTCAGCCATTTTAAGATGGCCCAGGCCCATGGGATGAATCGAGTGGAACCGATCGGGCATTTACAGATGATTGATAATCCATGATTTTGGCGGTGATCTGAGGAGCGCATTTAAAGGTTTTTCAGCCACCGGGACCGGTAGCTACCCAGAGGCAATGCTGATGTCAAGTAATCCACGATCGAGGCTGCGATCGAAGGAAGGTATTTACGGAAGTGAAATGTGGAACCTAAAATGGTACCAGGAACTTCACCATATGCAGACTCCGATAGCGATCCCCGCCGACCCTACTTGAAGATATTACGGCATCGAATTTCGCCCATGCAGTGCGCCTTTTAGGACCGTAGCATACGAATGGCACAGCCAGTCGAGGGGTGATGAGCTCGAAGGTGCCCTTTCTCACTTGTTTCGGTTGAAGCTCAGATTCCACCCTGGAGACTTCCTCAGAGTTTCACCTAACCCGTTCCATATAGGCTTAGATTCCTGCAGTGTAGGAACCTGGTCCATTCATCATTGTTTTTGAAACAAAACATAGACGTTGAAGAATGCCAAGGGTGAACGAACTTGTGATTGAGACCACCGATCAACACACACGATCAATTTATCCTTTACTCCTCGAAAGAACGAAATGCGTTGTCGCTACGGCGGCCCATGCCTGCGGTGAACGTGAAGGCATATCTCCAAAGTCATTTTGAATCACCTGAATATAATTGTTAAGAGAGCTGCTAAGCAAGTGACCGGCGCAATAATATTTATTTCCTGCTGAACGTCATCCATGTTGCCAATGCCGTAGCACGTTGGCTTGCAATGTTTTTAAACCCCGACCAATGGATCGGATTCCTCAAAGCCACACACATCCTAGAAAGTTCCCGAGCCAGTCGACCGTGAGAGAGGGTGCAACAGTGCCGGCCAGGGTAAATGGCGGGAACGTCTCCGCGCCGACGATCATGTTTCAGCAGTCATGGCAAGGAGGCGGCGTGTGCGGCGTGAAGCGGTTGGATGAGGAAGCCGGTGACGTACGGGACGGCTGCGGCGATTAGAAATAAATTCAATTAGACCGTATTAATTTAGACGGGATCTGGTAGAGGAACTCAATTCGCTACCTGAAATTAAAAATCCGGCAAATCCCACCGCCATGTCGTACTCTGAAAGCACCTTAATACATACTATTACGACCAAAGGTTCACTATTTTTAGAATTTTCACTCACCGAGATGACCGAAAAATTTTCTTTTGAATTAATGCAATTTTTAGACAGCTCAAAAAAAAATCTGGGTGTCAGACACCTGAACCATTGGTCGTAATAGTCCAGTAATATCGATGCATATAAGTGTTAGTGGTGTTTTTCAAACCGTTGCTCATATTAGGACGGGGGCCTCCATCCCAACCTACCATGTCGAACACCCAACTGCATATACCTAACGCGCTCGACACACACCTCCAGTAAGTCCTGCGAATCTGTTGGGTCTCGGAAGCGGGTATCTCGCCCTCTTTTCTAGGGATGTCGTCCTGACATTCGGGACTACGGGTATCGTGCTCACAGCATTGTTACTGTGCATGATCGCATATGTCGCCTGGAACCCCGTCTCGCGGCCGCATCTTAACCGCGTCAGCTTCCGACTACTTGTCTGCGCATTAACATCAAAGTAAGGAAATTTGGGTGCTCTTGTTCACCTATTTCACAATTTCTAGTCTCATTTTCGCCACGATTTCTATCCCGGTCTTCTCAGGCCCGAGTGCAGGGTGCAGTTTTATGGCCTTCTTCGGGTTGGTGAGTACACTGGCATGCTACCCTACCAACTGTTGACCTGTCCGTAGAGCATTCTCATGTTCTCAGCATGCATGTTCTTCTGCACCGCATTGAATCTGCAGTTCGTCTAGATTTTGTTTTCCCCCTGACACCAATAATCCTGAATGACGCACAGACTGGTGCTGGTACACCATGTCAACGGCAACTCGATGGAAAAGTTTTACTACTTGGGCTCCGTCGCGACCGTTGCAACTCTAAACGTCGCGCCATTGGCCGCTGGCCAGTTCGGGTACTACAACGGCATCTGCTGGTTCAATGACCCGCACCCCAGTGTGCAGTTTCGCTGGCTCCTCGGGTCACAGGTTGTCTGGATCCTGCTCATGTCCACAGGCGAGCTCGTGTGTTTTTTCGTGATTCTGGGGTACATGTATCATGCGAGTCGTATTTTGTTTGTGAAGAGGGTGTTGTTTGGCTCACAAAAACGCAGATACGCAGCTCAAGCCTGTTGTCGGATGGCTTGACATCAGAGTTCAGTGCGATTCCAAAGCCGCCAATTGTGGTGTACCGCAACATCATTCTTCGAATCGGTTTGCACCAAATCCTTATAACATATTGGTATTCAATTCGGTGTTAGGTCTCTACCCCCTACTCTCATGCTGCCTGAGCTTTACCGGCTCTATCCTGGACATCTGGCTATCCAAAAACCCCATCCCCACTGAACTGGTATGCGCACTTTCTTTGCTTATCCGAGCGCAGCTCAGCTTAACGTCCCTGCATACAGCAATGGCGACTCTTGTTCATCGGTGGGTTTATACAACCCTTTCGTATGCTCCAATCCAATCCCCTCAACCAGATCTCTGCGTATATGCCTTGCGCCCCATCCTATACACCCTCCTCGCAGCAACGGATCCGGTACAGCATCCCCAATATCCCCTGCTCCTTCAGCTGACTACGGATCATCTCACCAGGCCTTGATCCGCGCCGTACGCGCACTCCGAAACCACGACAAATCCACATACTCCACTGACTTTACCTCCGGTGCCAAGTTCACAAACTCACATAGCATGAAGCAGTTCTCGATCAACAACAGTACGCTCGTGGACGTGCAGCTGGAGCAGGAGAAGAACCCGACGACATGGGGGCCGGGGGGTAACAAGCCGCATGCTGAGCAGAGCAGCGCGGCCTTGGAGCCATTCAAGGTGATCGTGGGGAGTCACGGTGGCGCCGTGGGAGCGAGGGGAAAGCCGTCATTTGTGGAGCAGCAACCAGAACAGAGTGGATTAAGTCAGGCGCAGAGGGAGCGCGAAGAAGAGCAGGAGCTGGATGTGGAATCACAGACGTGCTCAAGGGTGGAGGATATCGCGCAGCAGATATGATTAATGCTTGTAAACACAGTTTGCATGTAGTAGACCTTTCAGAATATCTACGCATTTCCGGCAGTGATGTCGAGGCAGCTGTCAGGACCCCATCGGACCTGAATCTCCGAATTTCCAGTTTTGACCATATTTCAAAACTTAAGTTATGATAGTCTGTAGGGGGGTTCCTACCCCCCTTCTAGATTATATTTATGTTGAATAAACAGATTTGGCAAGTTGGCCGACATGCCTGACCGAATTGGGTTGGTTTTTCATCGTCTCTTTCAATGTGACATGACTCTCATCGGATTCTCAACAACATTCTACGCTTCCCCTACTCTTTCCCCAGATTTTCTCCCTGACAAACTAATAATAGCATGGCAGTCTAAGTGTACAATTAATCAGCCGCAAGATGAAGTCGTGATTTCGGACTTACTGCCCGAAAGATACCACTGGTTGAGTTTTTCGGTGAAAAAATAGGTGGAAATTCTTTTGAATTTCCCAAAGGTTTTTCATTGAAAAAGTAACTGAAAAATTCAAGACTTTTTCAGCAGTTTTATTTATTTTATTTTTTCACTTCAAAGTCAAAAAGTACTGAAAAAGGAAATTCCCAGATACTTTTTTGGTGTTTATTTTTTATTTTTTTTTGGGAAATTCAAAATAATTTTCACCAGTTGTTTTGGTAAAAAAACTTGAAATGTTCAACCAGTATACATGATTACTAATTAGATCCCTTCCCTGCAAAAGGGATAAGGATAATCACAGCACTTAACTTGCAGGGAAATCGTGGCATCCCGCAAGACATTTATAGATGTCGCTCGCAAGATACAGACACGTCGCCCGCAAGATAGAGTCGTCTGCAAAACTTTTGTTCCCAAATTTCCGCAATAAACCTGGTAAGTTCATAGTGTAGGTTAGCCATCAAATTGACTGCAAGTAAGCAGACAAAAGAGCAACAGCGTGAGATTGAGACGAGTATATCAATCACAAAGTACGGGGACAGTGATCATGATCCAAGTCAACGGTGCCTGAGCAATAATCAAGAAAATAAATAGATTGATTCATCCAGCAAGCGTACTCAATCATTCATGGAGAACAAAATCCCAACTTCCTGGATAAGGTCATTGCTCCCAACTGCAAATAATCTCTTAGCAAAAGTCACTGGACTCACTGCGAACGCTTGGACCTTGCCTGACCAGGAACGGCGTACCCGGCTCGAAGGTCATCACGGCCATGAATCCCTGGTCGATCCTATTCTGAAAAGTTATGGTGGAGCTGGTATTGGGAGGCGGAGTAATGGAGAGACTGTTAATGCCGGAAAAGAAAGTCGGAGTCCCGTTCGATGTGACAACGTGGCGGTCAAGTTCCGGGCTTCTTGGAAAGTCTCGCTCCCCTCGTTGTCGAGCTTGCCGACGAACGCAATGTGGGACACGCAAAGAGTCCAGAACCATCAGTCGAGGCGCACCCCACGTATATCCTGGAAGGTGCCGAACTTAACTCTCAACCTCTCTTAACCATCATGGCCCATGTCAGGTTTCATATTCTTGAGGCGCACTCTGCCAGAAAGGTTTGATTAAATTTCTATCAAACTTGTCCAGAAAACTCATTCCAAGCGAATTCGGGTTGAACTGTGAAAGCGTATTAGGGTGCCGGTTTGTAAGTTGAGCGCGCACCTCAAGATTGCTTTCGACAGTGTGCTCGGAATTCGAGAACGAGATGTCCTCGACCGTAAGTGAGGGAGGGCTAATTTTGAACTCACCTGATATTGGTCTTGGATCCGAACACGGACCAGAGAATTTGCATTGAAAACACCTTCTTGATGCATTGTTCATCAAGATGGATGTGACGAAATGACTGACTTTGAACAGATGCAGAAACTGCGGCATTAGCAGCGTACATGCGAAGGGTCTGTACTTCCAGGAATTCCAGCGATGAGTGAACTCGCTCGAGTTTCTTCAGAACTTTACGTTGAACTCAGATTTATAGTCAAACCGGCGAACTACCGGCAAGCAACCAGCCACGAGGATAAAATGATCGCATCAATTGAACTGGGATCAGCGGTATTTTCGAATGCGATGCTCCTCGACAATCATCATTTGCACATGGCTCGCTAAAAAACATGACGCCCGTCCCAAGCCCTTTTCCTCTCCCCTCATATGGCCACCCAGCCAAGCCGTCGTGGACGTCGCCGCCGCCCCCTCCAACGCAGCGACCGCCACCCGGCCGTATCCCTCCCCGTCCGCGCACGTCCTCGCCTCCTCCTTGGTGACACTGCGCCTCACCCTCATTTCCTTCTTCACTGCAATCCCGCACCACCTGTCTTTACTCTTGGCCTCTGTCCCAGCTGCTGTCCTCGAAAAAATCCCCGGATCCTCCATGAATGTCGACTCGGAAAACCATCTCGTCGAGCCCGAGGTCGTCAGCGCGCTGAAGCACTCATGCGACGGTCACCATTTGATCGAATACGCGGACCTGCCCGCGGCTTGGCACAACAATCCATACATTTCCACGGGCTACCGGTGCGTTTCTTTTTCTCTTGCCTTCTCAGTTGAGTTCACGACGTGCCAAGGTTCATCCCTCTCCACCGCTATTTCGCACTTCTGCAGTCGATCTTTACCCCTCACAATGAATTCCGTGCGTTCTCTTGCCGCATCTTAAGATTTCACATATTCTGAACCTCCTGCAGTAAGCATCCAGACGCACCTCCTCCCGATGCTTCTCTGGGGTCTGACCTTCCGCGCCGCCGACCCCGCCGAAGCGGTGTTCACAGCCGCCGTGCTCATCTGCCTAGGCAGCAGCGTCGTCTGGCACACTATGTCGGGCTGTGCGCACCGCGGCACCATGGAGTTTTGCGCGCGCGTCGACTATGTTGGCATCGGCTGGTGCGTTGCGTGTTTAAGCTTTACATCTCCATTCGGATATTGACTCTTTTTTCCCGTTTCTTCCCTTCATCCGCATCTCCGGTTTCAATTTTAAATTGTGGCTATCAAATAGGTTGATCTCCGCCAGCATCGGCACAATCGTATATTACGGCTACGCCACCCACCCGCACATCGCGTACCCGTTCCTTGCGCTCTGTCTCGCCATGGCCGTCTTGGGCAGTGTCCTCCCGTTCATGGCGTGGTTTGATCACTACGAGAACCGGGTGCGTCCTTTCCCATTCATTTACTATGACCTTCCGCTCGAGCTGACTTGGAATCCCAATATCGGCAGCTCTGGCGCCTCGCATTCTTCATCGCGCTCGTCTTCTGCGCCGCTGCGCCCATTGCGGGACTTGCCATTGTTTACGACGTGCGCGCGATGGCTTCCTTCGTCGGTGCGTCCCTTCGTCATCTAGCATCCTATATTTGCTTAATACTTAAACTATGTCGTTCAATTTCAAACAGCCCCCATTCTCCCGACACTCGCATCCTGCGGAATGGGTGTCATCTTCTACGCGCTGCACATCCCCGAGCGCTTCCTTACGCCAGGGGGGGAAGTGGGCGAGGAGGCTGGAGAGTGTTGGTGGAGGTGCGTTAAATTTGAATTCGAAATACCGGCTTTGTTATGAAGACTGACCATGTCTTTCAATTAAGGCTCACACGCAATTTGGCACGCATGGATCATCCTCGGCATCTCGCAATGGCGCGAGGCGCTCGCCGTTATGCGCGAGGGTGTCGTTGTTTGGGCCGCCGCATAGGTATCATACGGCCACCCACCCATTTGCCGCTCGCTCTTGGCGTCGAAGCTGCCCTTCTCATCCTCCTTCCCCGCTGCGTCGCGCACCTACCTCGAGCCGACAAGCCACAAATGTCCCTTCCTTGTCCTTGGCGCTCGCGGCTTCGCTTTCGCTTTCGCTTCCGACATCCTCCCTATCCGCTTTTGACTTCGCTTTCGACATTCCATCCATCGTATCTATTTGCCCTCCCATCCTCACATCTGACCATCATCCCTCGCTCGGAACCCACCCAGCGTGGCACACCGCCCCACCATCCGAGTGCCAGCCACTCCGCGCACACTGTAGCTATCTGATTTTCGTATCCCTCCGACATAGACACGGGAGTATATATCCCCCTTCGTTTGACTGTATTAACTTTGCTTTGGTCGTTGACATCAACGTCGTTGATTTTTCTAGTTGTTCTGAGAGTGTGTTGCGATGGTGAGGTGGAGCATCGTGTGGTTAGTTGGTAAGTTCAGGGACTCTGTCAGGCTAAGTTAGAAATATGGCGACCCGGACAAGGAAGTCGGGCGCCGCTAGCACTCAGAGCGTCTCAGGCTCCTTTTGTAATGAGTGTGGACAAAAAAACGTGTTGGAAAGAGTCGCAGCTGTGGTAAAAAAAAAAACAGATCTTCATGCTATTGACCACCGCAACGGTCGAATCTGCGATCCTGATTCCAAAATTACAGGGTGTCCTCGTGGTCAGACGCGATGCCATTCGCCAGGCGGCCGGGGAAGGTAGGCTACACAGACAATCGGGAGCGAAGGCCGCGATTGGGCTTGAACACCATCCATGTCTCGCGCTCATACAAACAAGAAGTGTTGATGGAAGGAGGCGGAGAGTTTGAATACATAGGAGCGACAGTGAGGTTCGGACAGTCTGAAAGTCCACCATCATCTTATTTCCGGTAAATACACAGATTTGTCATGAAATTGAAATCGACAGCGTTTACTGTATACCCCTCATCCGAATAAGCGAAATCTTCGTGATCAGAGTATATTTTGACAACTTCAATGGCAAGTCAAACAGAACGGAGAGGTTGGGATAGGTATGGAATGCTTCGAGATACCGCATAGGCACAATTCATCTACCTTCTACGAAATGCGTCAATTTGGGCCTGAACGTCATCCACTCGTGAATTCAGTTCACAGTTATGAGCGCAAGTCGAACAATTTCGGAAAGGTCCGGAATCGGCAAAGTCCGGCCAACTGTAATCTACTAATCACGGCGATCACTGCATCACACGCCTCTCACTGTCACTCTCTTTCACAACACTCGTCCCGCCAACAGTGTAGCAACACTCGATGTCCAACTCCGCTGCTACCAGGACTTTACAGTAGCACCATCCCCACCACCTCAGCAATTGCATGGAAGGCTACTACGGTCCAGCAATTGGGAGGCTGCCCCGGGCCAGTGGCAAGATTCAGGCAAGATTTAGGTGGCAATGGTTTGACACCGGTGTTTCGCATTACCGGTATTTGAAACCTTTCAAGTATCCAACACGCTATCTGTTCTCCGGGGTTTCGACCGCATCGGCGTTGTAGACGCACAAGGTCCCGTTCTCTATTGCAAATTAGTTTTTGGCCTCGTCAAGATAACACAAGTGGGTCAATCATTCATGACTCACCTACTCTTTGTGCTGGCACTGGCTCTAATAGAAGTGAATTTGTGCCCTTGCCAGAAAATTTGCATCGATGATCGCTCATCGTCCAGGATCGCAGTAATGTCACAGGCGACTCTTCACCCCGGTAGCTGTGGTGCATTTACAGGTAATGGCGTTCATTCTGCTGCTCTCTTTTATCTGAACGTTCCTGACGTGCAGGTCCCTGTGGCCTCGTTACTCTCCCGCGCTTGGACAGGGTCCGCCTTTCTGCCTTTCGTCCAGAGTGTTCGCAAACCCGTTAATGAGCCCTAAATCACGGAGGCTGGTCGATCATCCATCATCCTCTGCGATTAGCAAGCAAACGCTTCCCTCGTCTCTAATAGCCAGCGTCTATCGTCACCCCTTTCCATATCACACCTTTTCTGCCGTGTAGCTTCTCTCGACGCCTCCATGGAAATTCGCTGCCTGACGCCCGTTCCGTGCCGTCATGTTCATAAATCGCATGTTCGCCAATTATACTGCCGTTCTAAGCCGTGTTTTCTCCAGTCAAAATGTGCGTCGGCGTCCCGACGGATGCCACCCCATCGTGAGAATTGCCGTTCCACGCACGGGAATGTTGGATGTCCGTGGACTCGTGGTCGAGAACCCTTAAGAGTCGATCTCGGCTGAAAGTGCTCTCGCTTTACCTTCAGTCAGATATAACCATCTGCGAGGGACGGGATGCGAGGGACACGTTTCGTGCTGTTGCTGTTACTTACAATACCATTTCTCAATTCTCCGATTTCCAGGTTGCAGGTCACCCACACTTCTCGCGTCATATGGAGGGATCTTGAACGCTACATGACTCGACCTTTCTGAAGCGGCAGCGCGCGGCCACGACACGAGTTCTTTTATGGTGCTCGGGACGCCGCAAACATATTTTTGCCGAAGTCCACAGCCGCAATGCCAGAGGTTGATTGAGACAGAAGCACTCGCATGGTGGTCCTATAACATAAGTTTCCAAGTGGACATGCAAGGCCGTTGTTGCTTTTTTCGATAATGCCGACGGTTACCCAATCTCTTATCGTGCCATTCGCATGGAATTTAAACGGGCTCTACCGCGGACTGAAGCTCGGGCGGCCATCGTTGAAATGTTCCTTAACGGCACGCGTCTACGGTCGGCATTTGGATTCGAAGAAGAAGAGAAGCTTGAAGAACAGGAACGTTATCTTCGCTTGGGGCGGACACTTTGCGTTTGGAAAGAAGATGTTAATGGCTTCGGTGTTTTCCACATTCGGAGCAGAAGGAAAGCTAGAGCGGCGTTGAATGTTTAATAATTGGAACTTGCTGATCGTTGAGCCGAACAGTCCGCTTTCGGCCAGAAAACCGAGACTGAGCGGAAACCCCCGGTGGCGTTGCATTTTTAGCACTTGCGGAGATTTTGCTTTTGAGGAATCAGTGAAAATGTGAGAGCAACGCCTCGGCAGCAAGTCCGAATCGTCAAGGGGTATGAAGATAACGGCCGTTTCGGAAGCAGAGACCCCGCAAGTAACGATATCGCGACCGGTGGAAATTTAGCTCAACGCCATTTGGAGCCTAGAGGTAGTCAAGGGATACCATTGCGTGTGAATCCAACCTTATCGGGAGCCAACGGGGAATGTGCACGGTGGGCAGCGTCAGATTTCCTCTCGGGCACATGAATTTCAATGTAATAGACCATAGGATTTATGCATTTTCAGGACTGTCGGCCTCATTCGGTGTCGTGTCGATCGCTGGCGGGACCCGGGCCGCGAGATCGTCATTGGCCGATCATTTCATTGAAATTGATGCCTGGGTGCGTGACCCGAAAATTTCATGTGGCGGTCCCCAAGCGGACACCTATAAAAACACCCAGTGGTCCGGCCCTGCATCATTGCTTTTGCCTCTCCTCCATTCCCCACCTCCCACTTATCTACCATGCACATACCAGACGATTTTGACGCCATCTCCGACGCCGTCGACACAGGTGAAGCCCTCGCACTCGGCTGAACGTCGTTCTGACTCGACCACAGTGAACATCTTGAAGGGCAAAGTTTGGGATGACGCCTCACAATTCGACAAGGAGAAGGACAAGACGCAGTTTCGCCAGTACGAGGAGGCCTGCGACCGAGTCAAGAATTTTTACAAGGAGCAGCACGGTACGGATCTTACTAGCGACTTCCTCGGGGCTTGGGCTCGACGTCTGATCCGACCCTCTTGGCAGAAAAACAGACTGTCGAATTCAATATCAAGATGCGTGTCAATATGCGCAAGCAAGTGCGCGCTCGGATGGGTGCGCGTCAATCTTGTGTTCACCACGGCAATGCTGATGGGCGCGACCTAGGCATCTGGGAAGCGATGGAAAAACTCAATACACTTGTGGACGAGTCGGATCCTGACGTTCGTCGCTCGCACTGGCATTCATCCTGTCACTGACATTTTACCTTTGATGCAGACAGACCTCTCGCAAATCGAGCATTTGCTTCAAACCGCCGAGGCCATCCGTAGGGACGGCAAGCCCGACTGGATGCAGGTGACCGGTCTCGTACACGACCTCGGAAAGCTCCTCTACCTGTTCGGCTCTGAGTACGCTGGCCTTCGTTCTTCGTCTCCGTCTCTCTAACTTTGGAACTGCAGGGGACAGTGGGATGTTGTTGGCGTATGTAACCGAAGCTCGATTCGTGCCGGTACTTACGGCGCCAACAGGATACCTTCGTCGTAGGCTGCGCTTTTTCAGACAAAATTATTCTGCCCGAGACCTTCGCGGGGAATCCGGACAGTTACGATGCTGTGTATTCAACCGAGTACGGTGTCTACAAACCCCATTGCGGACTGGACAACGTCATGCTGTCATGGGGTCACGATGAGGTGAACTTCCCTTCCTCTTTTTTACATTCATCAGGCTCACGAATATCCCGTTTCTCTCCTGCGCCGGACTTAGTACCTATACCACGTCCTTAAAGAGCAATCCTCCCTCCCCGAGGAGGGCCTCGCGATGATCCGGTACCACAGCTTCTACCCGTGAGTTATTTGTGCGATGTACCTTACTTCTCTTTGGTGACACCTACCTCCGCAGCTGGCACCGCGAAGGCGCATACACACACCTCACGAACGCTTCCGACGACAAGGCGCTCGCCGCCGTCCGCGCATTCAACCCGTACGACCTCTACAGTAAAAGCGACGACCCGGTCGATCCTGCTGCTCTCAAACCGTACTACGAAGGGCTGATCAAAAAATACTTCAACGAGGTCATTGAGTGGTGAGGCTGAGGGGAATTTCAGTTATGTATTTCGGGTAGCTGTCGATATATTAGTAGAATATTAATGCCGCATCGTGCTAATGCACATCTGGCCCGTGGGGGCGTTAACATGAAAGAAATGTGACTATCGTTAGCATTGCGAAACTAAAATTTGGAACACTGAGATCCAATTTCGGTCTTCACTTCTCCGTTGTTCTCTGTGATGCAGGCCGAACATACCCAGAAATACCCTGAATTTAATTGTATATCTCAGTCTGCCAGCGACCATCACTACAGGTGACGTTACCCCACAGGTCCGTCATAATCAAGGCTTTTATAAATCTGTCTTGGGTTCGTAGACTTCCCAGCGCAAAACAGCGCTTGAAATGTGTTGTGTTTGAACAGGGAACATGAGTCAAAAACACGGGTGTGATTAAAACGTTGTTCATGTTCAACAGAACCCTGCTCCTGTTCAAACCGGTTGTAAACCTTGAAAAGGTCAGAAAAGCCAGAAACTTCCTGTCAAGGGATTCGAACTCGGCACCTCCAGATTTCGAACTTCAAGCGTTAATTGCTCTGCTGTTTCGGGGGCTCTGATAACAACGTTCCTGATCCTTTGAGTACCAGGAATGGAATAGGTGCTTTCTAAGCCATTCCCGAAACAAAAGGTTTCGGGAACGGCATTTGCTTCATGAAACTGTTACTGAAACCATTGGTTTCGGCCCTCGGGAACGGTTTCAGGCAGCCAAAAACAAAAAAAAGTTGGCTCTCCAGAGACCATTCCCGACACTTTTGCTCTCGGGCACGTTTCGGGGATCCCAAAACAATAAGCTTCAAGTTCGGCAGCCGTTTTAGGAATGCCGGAACGGTTGCCGAGACGGAAAGTTCCGGGAGCACTGAAACCGAACTGCGAGCGGCAACTCAGTTGCAGCTGACTAAACTGCACCTATTCCATTCGTGGTACTCAAAGTATCAGGAACATTATCAGAGCCCCCGAAACAGGGGATTTTCCGGAGTGAATCACTTAAGGAAGACACGGTAAACTACAACAAATTATATCTTTGTTTCGCTTTGGCAAAGATGCAGAGATGAACCTAAAATTCCTTAAAAACTTCATGCTCTATGACTTATGGAAAGTCAAATTCACTGCATATTCATCCATGAATTTATGATGGCTTCACTCGATATAAATTATGTGATGTGGCTGGTCGAATACGACAGCACGTCAACAAACGCAATAGGCAAGCGGGATACAGCGATGTTCAACAATTATGGTGAGTTTGCAAGGTTTGCAGGGATAAAGGCGGCACGTGGAAATTTTGCTTTCACCCTGAGATGCAAATGTACGTCTTTCATCAGGGTGTGGCTATTAAATATTAAATCTCCATTGGTTGACTCGGATCACCACAGTCGGCGGTTCCCGGTCGTAGGAGAAAACGTTTGCTCAATGACCACATCTGTCGAGAGTATTTTTTGGAAGTATCTCCCGTCGAGGGAGACACTGCCATCTTCACGTCGCAGGTTTGCTCCCGAAGCAGATGCAGCGAGGAATACATCACGTACAACACTAATTGCTAACGACACGCAAGGCACAGACGCTGCCACTCCATTCGCATACCGGAGGACAGTGCTTCCCCATCATCTGCTGGAAACAAACACTCCCTCAAGCTGCTCCGCCAAGCGCCAGTACCCTTACCCTTTGTCGTTGGTTGGCCTGGACCACCGTTCGAACACGCCTGCCGCTAGTTTTAATTGTTTTTTGTACAGATTGATCGACGTCAACGTCGTGTTCAAACTTACTTCCGGATGTTCATGTAGTATCTTTATTCTGGGCTGGAGATTTTCCTTGCGCTTCCGTGGTGGGGTGCTGTCTGCCAACATTGCAGGCTCGTGAGCGCACCCTTCTGAATTTGTGGCGCAGTGATCGTCATCTTACTAATTCTGAGAGTCGGATGCGGGGGTGGTGGGATCGAGGGTCAATGACGGCGAAGTCTTCGTTCGAACGTTCGAACATGGATGCCCTTAATTTCAATTCTTTTTTGCACAGATTGATCAACGTCAACGTCGTGTTGAAACTTACCTCCGGATGTAGTATCGTCATCCTTGACTGGAGATTTTCCTTACGCATTCCGTGAAGGTCTAACATCCGACCACATTGCAGGTGCGTAAACCCACCCTTCTGAATTTGTGGATTGCCTTGCACAATGATCATCTTAATAATTCTCAGAGCGGGACCTACGAAGTAACTGCCAGCAGTACCACAAACGACCGCCAAATGCCGATTATGGTCGCCCGCAGAACATTCTTGCCGTAAATGCGGGGGAACCGTTCTTAGAACTGTCATTCCATCGAGGCAGTCGACAGCCGGACTGCATCAACCACAGCACCGGACAGATCCCAGTCCAAACAGTTGAATTTCTCCGTATGGACGCTCGCCTTTCCCGAAACCTATAAAATCTGCGCAGGACGGCCTCAAAAATTGTGCGTCCACTCATCCAGACTCGCAACTACCTTCCTTACAAACCAAAATGCGCTTCAGCACTCTCTTCACTGCTCTCGCCGTCGTTGCCACTGGCGCGTCAGCCGCAACCTTCTCCTCGAGCGCAATCTCGAGTGCGACAAAGCTCACCTCGGCAAACCACTACGGGGCGCCAATTGCCCCGTGGAAAGCGGGCCATTATCCGGGATGGTACTATGGCAAGGGAGTTCCGCCCAAAGGTGTCACTTGCTTCTTGGACGAGGTACACATTCTCTATCTCATGGTCAATGCCATGCAGCTTACTCACGTCCCTTAGCTCTTTTGCGAGCTTTTGGACCTCTTCCCCTTCGGGTACCACTGCCCCAAGCCTCCGCAGAACCCCCCGCCGAACAACCCTCCCCCTCCCCCGGAGTACAGCCAGACCTTCTACAGTTTGACCTGTGCAATCCAGGACGACAGCTACTTGACCTACGGGCTCGTTGATACCGTCGCAGGTAACTACTTTGAATATCATGGTGTCAATTCAACTAAATTTATCGCAGATTGCGAGGCCATGTGCGACTCGGTCTATGGGTGTACATTCTTCAACAGTACGTTTTCAGCAATCATTTTTCTGGCAGCCGGACTAACCTTCGAACAAAAACCAGCCTACCACGACGTCAATGGAAAGGTGCGCATCACACCATACCTTGCCTCAAAGTGAAAGGATCTAACGAATTTTGTTCCAGAACGGAAGCCCCCAGCTTACTTGCGCGCTGTTCGGAAAGTGCCTCACGGCGAGCTCTGCGGACAACTGTGGTGGGCAGACCCAGCCTGACGGCACAAAGGACTACATCACCAACTCTGATGGATACTGCAAGAAGACGGCCACTGGGTACTGAAAGGCGTACAGGATGAATCGTTCGATGTCGTTGAGCTGCGCGAAGCAACGGACAACCGGAGTTACTTGGATTTTTATTTGTATTCTACTTTGGCTTGTTGTTTTTGAATTGCATCGTGTGTTTACTGTAAAAAAAATCTGTGACTGTTTTCAGTCGAGCAAAATCCCATCCTCAGACCTGTAAATGTTTTTGTCGAGTTCGAAAGGTTTGCTGACCTGGAGATCATGTGGGGAATTTTATCTGCGGTTCCCAAATTAAACGACTTCTGCCGATAAGTAGACGCGCAACCCAACACCCACGCTCATCACATGAGCGCGTTCTGTGACGTGTGAGTTTCATCTAGAGAATGCCCCATGTCTATTCAATATTAGTGTCTCTCCGATCTATATAAACAAGGGAAGTCTCGGCTAGACCAGATTCAGATAGACGCCGACAGACACCGGATAGACACGAATAGTAGCGAGATGTGCAATTCCGGATCCATCCCGACCACGAATCCCACCTCGATAAAAACACAGTAAGCCTGTGGGACTCCGATTTGGTGAACGAGTCTGCTTGAATTGATATTGCTTGTCGTGTCTGCCAAGTTCCAATTTTCTGGCTAAATTTTCCAGGCCGCGCCGACACTGTTTCCAGTCAAGTGGATAGTCTCTCTGGAAATTGTATCTTGCGTTACGGATTCTCTCTTGCAGATTCATAACCATGGACTCTCCGTTCGCTCATGAAGCGCCGCATCTTGAGGATCTTATAAAGGATATAAAAGCTTTTTCACCGAAATTTACGTGGCCTGTGGCCCACGTTCGATCGCCGTACATTCGCATTTTGTGCTCCGTGGTTGTGGTTTGCCCAAAGTTAGCTGAGAACTGCCATAAATACCACGGTTGCTCCCAACGAATCGGAGAAAACGCTGAAGGTCTTTGAGACCAAAGAACGGGAAGAGCTGAAATATTTTGACGTATGTCCCTAGGACTTTCTTTCAGCCGGTTCTACTGTCTCGCTGTTATTAAGGTGACAATTTGAACAAAGTTGGTTTTCGAGACAACGGGAAAGCCGATACCCGAAAAACAATTCTCTTTCTGTCATAGACTTGCTCCCTGTATTCCCGTGCAAATTTCGATACAAGCAAGACATACAATCGGCGCTTCGGCAAAACTGATCCGGCACTCGACAAATGTTCGGCTAAGTACTCTCGCTTGCGTTGACTGTTGGAAAATAGACCATGGCGCATGGCCCAAATTGTACGGTGATCTCCTGTAGCCATGGTCAGGGAACTTCAACGGGAAAAATTGCCCACATTCAGCAAACACTGATCGTGGTTGGCTGGTACGAGCATGATGTACAGAGTACACTTCGCAGAGCATTCAAGCACGTATTCCGGCACAAACATCGACCTCGGTGCACGTTTTGTCGTACATTTAATAAGTACGTAGTACAGTGCAACATGCACATAATTTTCAGTGATAAATACTGATCTGCTGAAGCCCGTCGTGTACCCGTGATGTATCTGTATGCAGAAGAGTCACCCAGTACGCTTGCGCCGCTTCCTCCCATACGCGCATCACATGGGGTCGGATCTGTCCGCGGCTCCTCTCAGTTCGAGCGGCCCAGTGCAGCCAATACGGAGTGCCCGAAAGTCCTTCGGCGTTTGCGACCGCTGGGAGGGAAACCTTTAGTGTTGCCAGTGTAGTCAAACAAAAAGATCATGGCCGTGTCCGGTGCACAGCTGTGGACAAATTTGATTTCTAGCAAATATATCCTCACAGCGTATCGACCATAATCGAAGTGGATGAGAGCCCAGGCGAATGCTCTTCCTCGAGGTCGAGGTCGTCCACCATTGGAGTGATCAGCGTCACCAAGATACGGTGGAACACCGGAAGTAGCAGGATGACATGTGCATACGGAATTCAATTTTGGTTCAGTTGAAGGATAATTGCTTTGGAGATCTGGTGAAAATCCATCTATTGTCACTCAAGCAGTCGTCTGCAGTGGATGTATGCATTAAACGAGAAAATGCCGATGGTTATTTGCCTAATATGCGATCACATCAGGAAAATTGAAGGTGGTAGTGCCGTCAGGATTTTCACGGTGGAGAGAATGAGCATATTTTCAAGGCAAACAGACCAGAATCTATCTCCGAATCACTGTTCTCGTCAAAAAGCATTAAAGATCAAAAACTGACTTGCACCCTAAGTACTGCAAACAGCAGTAAAAAATTAATGAATAAAACTGTAGAATAGCCGTGCACCCGTCACATCCATCCCCCCCTATCCCGTGCCGTCAGTGATTTTTTGAACCACTCGATGAACCGTTGGGTCACGGTCCGTGCCCGTCACTCACCTGTCGAATTGACGGCCATGCCTGTCACGGGCACGGCTATTGAAAACAAAGTCTAAACAAAGTCAGACTAAAGGTACAGCCTAAGCAAGAAGGAAACAAAAGGAATACTACCTCAGCGTTGAAACAACGTCCGAGGTGAATCACACTGGAGATTGCCAGATTTCGGGCCGCCGATGCATAATTTGGAACACTGAATTTCTAATGGGACTTCAGCTGGGCCTAAACTAAAACTGATTCTCGTAGTTTCAGGTTGGCTGATGTTGAAGCTGAAATTAGGTAAACAAAATTGGATTTCAGCTACCTGAAATTGCCAAGGATCAAGTTTATAAATCGGCCCAGGGGAAGCAGAATTGAATTTTTTTGTTTTGTTACTACAAAAGATTCAGTTAATACTCAGCATATCAGGTGCACTGAAATCAGAACTGGAACTTCAAGTAGCCGTTCTCATTTCAGTCCATCCGAAATATTTAGTTTCGGCTCTAATTGCAGCTTAGCCGAAATTTATACTGAAACTTCTACTTTCATTGACAGGTGCACTGAAATTTGATCAACCGCCCGCAAGATAAATCGGTGAATTCGGACTGACCGCCCCAAGGTACGTGATTTGATGCTTTTCCCACCAAGGAGATAAAGATAATCAGGTTTTTTAACTTGTGGGAAAATCAGTGATTCCCGTAAGATATATAGAGACGCAGCCCACAAAATGCAGATGCGTCGTCCGTAAGATTAAGTCAAGTTGCCCCCTTTTTTACTGTGATTTTTTTTTGTACCACGCGAAACTTTTGTTCGGATGTTCCCGCAATAACCACAGTATCTTGGTTGGCTTGATAGGAAGTAGTAGCAAGAAATGTTGTAATTTGGTGTTTCAAGTACAGAAAGGAACAGGTGTTGAACATGAGACAGAACCACCTCCTTTTCAACCCGATCGGGTTGCAATTTGCCATTTCAAGCCCTCTTAGTTTGTGCAACCGTCGGCGCGGTTGGACAGGCACTGCGTCGTGCACACACCGTTGAGGTCTGTGTCGCGCGACAGGCCAGACACGCTGCTGCCACCGCAGTCGTTCAATATCTCCTGCGCGGCGTCGACGAGGTCGCCTTGGGTGAGGCCCGAGACGGCGTCGGCCCAGCTAACGCAGCACTGGTTGCCGTTCTGAGTGGTGCAGATGGAGCGGGGGGACGCTTTGACGAGTGTCAGTTACACCAACAGCAGAGAGAGGGAAGGGTTGGGAGAGGGGATATGAGTGAAAGAAAAAGACGTACTCCCCACGCCCGAACCGGAGTTGCTCGAGAGCGACGAGATCAGCTGGCGGCACGAATTGATGTCGGCCGTGTGGCTGCCGCTGCACGTAATCGCGTTGCCGCCGCACTGGCGCTTCCCGAGGGTGTCAGCGCGCTTGGAGGCGCCGTCCGAGTAGCCCCAGATGGTGATGGTCCCATTGGCGGTCTCCTGCGTGCTGAGCACAACGAGGTCCGAAGCGTCGGCCACAGGGGAGGCGCGCGCCTGGAAGAAGGCCAGGGCCGACAGGACGAGGGCGGCGTTGAATTTGAAGATCATCACGAAATTCTGAACGATTTCAGAGCTTGGTAAATGCTTGGGGACTGGTCAGGCAGGCTCTTACCTTAGCTGAAGTGCTTTAGTCCGAGTGCGATAGCTGGCTGGGCTGCCGGTTGGGTTTCAATGTGCAGCTGGCTTTATACGGTCAAGGTCTTCAGATTGGTCTCCGGTTCCGAGAATTCTTGCTGCAAGTATGAAATCAGTTAAGGACGGCGCTCGAAAACTGTACTATTTCCCATGGTTCTATTTCCCATGGTTTTAATTGCAGGTCACACGGTTTTTTTGGATGTGTTCGACTTGAAAAGTAGCCGAAATTATTATCACTCGCATCCCGCCCGATAATAACTTCGGCTACTCGCATCCCGCCCGAAGACGTTCATACCTCGCAACTACCATGGCTCCATTTAGCTCCCGGTAGCTCCATTGCGAGCTGTTGTCCTCACAATCGCACAAAGGAATCTTGAATGAAATATTCCACGGAGCCGAAAAGCATGAATGTGAACATGTTCTGGCGGTGGTTCAGTTCCATTACATATGAATCACTCCCAAGTAGCACAATAACCAAACAATAACTACTGATTTCTGTGTCACGATACCGTTGGTGCCCGATGCCTAATTATAAAAAGGAAAGCATAGACGCGCAGCTACATCCTCACCACGAGACTGCTGCGACAAAAGGGGGATAGGAAGGGAAAGGGACGGGAAGGGAGGCCGAAATACGTACCAAGACAAATCTGCTAAATCACCTACGGCATGACTCGTGAGTGAGTGAAGCGATTAGGCCGAGGGTCGCCGCCGCAAGGATGGACGTCAAGCCTGGAGGAGCCGTGGGCGGCATCCGAGCCCAAGTGAATGAGTTGGACAAAGCACTGAGGAACCCAAGGATCAGCATTGAGAAGGAGGACTCAAAATGCAGACGTGGACGGGAGAGGGCCGAGGACGGAAGCAAGAAGACAGCCCATAATTAGACATACATGCTGTTCTCTCATTGCTGTTTCCCGGTCAGAGTATAGTTAGTTCTGTTGAATGGAGCATTGTCACAATATGTGGAATAAGAATATCCCGCTCAATAGCGCACAACGAGAAATGATCTGCTTTTCTAAAATGGAATTTTGCACTGAGTCAACGCGGCGAGATTAACGGAGGTAGTTGTAATTCGCACCTCCCTGACATTTCTCTGTCCATGCTGTACCTCACTTCGACTTATACTTCATGCACAGCGCCCTCTGCGAAGTTCATCATCACCAACACAGCGGTGTACGGCTTACCACGGCGCACTACACATGGTCTGACGGATGTTCAAACTTTACATTGACAATTCACCCAAATGAAAATACAAAGACTAGTCCTGCTGATTAATTGCCGAGAGAACCATGCTCATGGAACGGCTCATGGTACGCATCATTGCAGCCGAAAGCGCCTTTCCGCAAGCGCAACAAAAGTGTGTGCCACAAAATGCACACCATGTGGTTACAACTGTCCATCTGTTTGACAGTTCAATAACTTGTAAAAGTCACCAAATTCGAAGCAATATATAGACCCAGTCGATTATGGCTTGACACAGACCGATGGACTCTTTTCACATCGTCACCGCCTTCTAAGGCTCCAACCGTTTCCGTGTATAAACGTTTATACACGGTTTTAACCGTTTTCATTTCCATTTAATTTGCCCAGAAGGTCAAACGGTTTACAAATGGTTTATAAATGGTTTAAACGATTGGAAGATCTGAATTACTCACAGGTGTTTTCCTGGCAGGAATTTGACAAAAACCTGATAGCTGCTGGGTCCCTGAAGCTCCTCAGTCTCCAAATTAGCAAATATGTGTGCACCGGCAATGTACCACTCAACTATTAGCAGAGCCAATCCAAGTATGGGAATTGTTCTTGTGATTGATGGCTTGAGAGTCGGGATTGATGTGCCACGCGGCTTGCGCTAAATCTTTAGCAGCAACCCAATTTTTCATCATCTCAGTATGCCATCGTTTACACCTGTTGTCTCTGGTTGCATTGCTGTCAAATTAAACTGTTCAACTCACCCGAAGTTCCTGCCACCGTGTGCCCACTCCAAGTTCATCCAATGTACATGTTGCAGCTGTGCACTCTGTCTCAACCAAAATTATTTGATGCAGTGACCCACAACAGACGAGAGGGATATAGACGAAATTGAACAGCTGGTGGCCCAATACGTACATTGCTTTTGAATGCCCTTAAAAAAATACCATTTAAAACGGTTTTAAACAGTTTTAAACAGTTTAGATACCGTTTCCGTTTAATTTGCCCAGGCCCATACACGAAAACTAAATGGTTGGAGCCTTACCGCCTTCTTTCCTTTCCAGCGAAGATGTTCTGGCAAGGCAAACTCATCCTCCAGCTCTGCTGCAGATGTCGCAGGCTCGCAGTCATTGCACCGAAATCCAGTAAAAACCGGGATCCCTGCCTCCTCCGTGTACGAAGTGCGCTCAAACGCTGCTTTGAGTTGCCACAGTCGACGCACCATGTGTAGAATAAAAGCCGGTCGGCTATGGCATCCCGTAAGCCCCTCAGTACGAGGGCATTACGATTGTATCGGGTAACGTCTATGATTGTAGGATTGCGCGGGCAGAACGGGCAGGAAATTTGCATTATATTGAGTTTCCCAGGAGCGTTCTGGCCATACTACTTGGAGGGAAAACCACGTTAGTAATGTAAAATTATCAAAAATAAACCGCGTGGCCATTCATGAAACACTTCTCATCGACAAGTTGGGAGCCTCCGGTACGGCCACACGCGGGGACAAGCTTTGTTCTCGGCGTATCATCAAAACACAGCAAACAAGTGGACGAGACTACTTCGCCCCGACCTATAAAGCCTTCAATCTGATCAATTATCGAACCAGGGTCGTGAATTCTTTATTGTCGAGGATGAGGGAAGCAGTAACGTTGGATGTCGCGTCCCCGAATTCACTGTCGTCGTCCTTCGATTCCTCGTCTATCACAGCGCGATATCGTGCACTTAGTGATGTTCAGGGCCCGGCTCGGCCTGAAAGTCGGCTTGGGTGGGCTTGAGCTTCGGATTCTTCAGCCCCGAGCCCCAGCCTTGGGTGCCGAGCCCGGGACCAAGCCCGGGCCCTTTCATAGCCAAAAAAAAAAAAAAAAAATCAAAGACTTTGCGGTGAGCCACCGTGAACTGGCAGTTCCAATTGTGGGACCGCGTCAGTATAATATATTCTTTTCCTCTCCCGGGAGCAACCCAGTGGCTCATCAGGCATGCGGTGCGGAGTAGCTACCGCATTCGGTGGCTCCTCCGGTGGCTGAACATTAATTACTTATCAATTAAGTAACCGTTCTTTAAGATTTTGCTCGTTCGGCGGTGTAATTGCTCCATACGGCAATATCTCCAATTGTTCTCCCTCTCCTCTTCTCCTGCACGTCGTGTTGTCTCGCCCCATTGGTGTACCATCCCCATCCCTGTGCGACCGGTAGGTTTTCCTCAGCTGACCATCTGTTAATCAATTCGCAGACCACCGCAGTTTCTCGCAAGATTCTCACCACGGCCGTATCACCGAAACATCTATAAAATAGCAGTTTCCTGGCTCCTAGTCAACGACTTTGTCGCGCTGAATTTGTCGGATCTTCCGATGCTGGCGCAGTTTTCAATAGATTCGGCTTGAGCTGTCTGTTTATTCCGGCCGGATGGTTGCTTGTACGGCTTCTGGAAGGTCGGCTCTGGCAATACCCTCTCATTTTGGGCGTGAACATGGACATATTTCTCCTTATGACCTCAGACTATGCGACAATATTTCCGGTCTTTGCTCGACCTGCTGGCACTTTTCACTGCCCAGGATATTCATTCGATTTTCTTCAAAAATCATCGGGGTTTCCCAGCGCGCCTCGACATGTTCTCGCCTGTATGATCTGCGACAGCATGTTTGTCCTTCTAAAGAATGCAACCCATTTCATTTTGCTGCTCCACCCTTTGTTCACCCGCATTTTTCTTCTACTGCATCAATGGCAAGATACTGGAGATTGCGACGTAAAATCTTCTCCAGTTCTGCGAAGGCCGGCCATTTTACTCCTCCCGCTGCCATCTTGTTTGACCTCAGAATTCATATGGCCCTCCGGGAAACCCTGGTACAGATGACACGGAGCGTTGACGAGGACGAGGGAAGCATTCAAGGCAGGGCGGGTGAAATGCCGCCGCGCCCGAGCAGGTGGGGGGGCAGCAGCAAGCGGGCAGCGGCCGCAAGAATTACCCGAACGCTTCATTACTGCGAATGACGGCGTCTCTCGCGAGCGAATATGATGTACAAACCCCACATAGGCGGACAGACCAGAGGGTCATGGGGAGAGTTTACCGCACAGAGTGCTCGTCCTCGTGGTCTAGATCATCTACAGCCGCTCGAATAATTGTCTGCAGTATATTAAGCACATGCATTACGAGAAAATGCCGATGATTACCCCGATGATGTCGGGAAACTGAGCGAGTATTGATAGACGCAGAGTTGGATGCATCGACGCCAAATGGCGGGTGTGCTCCACGAAGAACAAGGAAATTTAGCGTGCGAATCTCTGTTCGGCACCGAAGAAGAGCCACGCCTTTCAGCCTTGGGCTCATTATGAATTGTGACGTACGGGTTGGTATTCAGCGCTCTGCTTGAGCTATTTGATAGAGGTTGGTTTCCGAAACAGAACATTAATTCTGAATCCAGAATCTTTCCCTATTTCCCAGCCATAACCGCAGTTTCCGAAAGCCGAGCAGTTCGTCATGATCGACCAGTGAAGAAGGCCAGGGTCAACGGTGGCGAACTAAGTAACAGAAAGGAAATGATACAGATCCATTGGCAAGGAATTCAGATGGCTTGTAAAGGCTTTGGGCCACCAAGATTCGATTCAGAGATCCACGATGACCACAGCGGCAAGACTACAAGGTCGCCGTAGGTCGGCGATGCTCTACCTTGGCTCTACCGATGTGGATGCTGGCAGAGATGATTGCCCAATCCGTCTGTGCTGAGGATGGCAACCACGTACGCCCTCACAAAGTGCTGTTTTCCCGGAGCATCGCCGAACCTCAGAAAGGCGACAATGAACCAAGCAATGCAATAGAGACGAAGGTTAGGCGTAGGCAATTGCCGGAACTGATTGACATCATGATCAAACAGGGCCAAACTCAAATTTGTCTCTCTTTCCGTGTCCACCACAACCGCAGCAACTTAATGAGTATTAAATGGAACCACACTTCCAATTCCGGATCCATCCCAACTATTCCCGATTCCACGAATTCCACATTGATCAAACCTCAGTAAGCCTTGGGACTCTGACTTGGTGAACGAGTCCGCTTGAATTGATATTGTTTTACAGTTTGTAGTATGCGCCAAGTTCCAATTTTCTGGCTAAATTCCCCAGGCCTCGCCGACACTGTTTCCAGTCAGGGGGATGGTTTTTCTGGAAATTTTATCACGCTTTACGGATTCCCTCTTGCAGATTCATAACCATGGACTCTCCGTTCGCTCACCATCTGCATACCAACTATGTGCCCTCCAGCTCTAAAATCAAGGCAATTCAGAAACAATTTATCCGTCATCCGTGAGGCGCTGTGTCTTAAGGATCTTATAAAGGACCTATCTTCCCAGAGGATGAGGACGCTAGAGTACATCAAGGTGCACAAAGCACTCATCCCTCCTGCTGGCTGCCTCCCCCGTAGACATCGTCCACAAAATCTTCCTTGCTTGTCTTTTGACGGAGCGTAACTCTGTCGTGTCTGCCCGGGACGCACCGCTCGTCCTCACCCGTATTTGTACTTTATGGCGAACCGTGGTTGGATGCCCGCGCTTTGGGGTTACTTCATGTCCCACTGGATTTTACTTTCGAATGAAACATGAAACTTTCTGTCGCTAAATGGCTGGATCGGTCGAGAAGATGTCCCCTTTCACTCTCTATCACTGGGTCCCTGGAGAAATGGGAGGAGCGTGCTACTGAGGACGTCGGTTTGGTCCTGGATGCATTTATGCGACAACGGGATCGCTGACAGGCACTGGAGCTGTCCTTGGATTCTCCTCAGAGTCGATGCGATTCGCTAAAGTGTATGCCCCAGCCTTAAAGTCTGAGAATATCAAATGCTCCACAGAACACACTCGCTATCGACCAGATAAAGCTTCTCACCACTCCGAGCTTGCGCGATTTGACGATTTCATTGTGATCCTCGACCAACTCGTACCCCAGACGCCTGTGCTCTGGAAAAACTTCACCTCACTCTCGGTGAACTCGTCTTGTTTGAAAGGGACGGATGGCCGATAAACTCGGTGCTCGATCTCTTGATGTGTCTGATAAACTTTGAAGTCAAAGTCCCCTATCAGCATCTCAATATATCTGATCAAGAGGCGCAGGTTATGATACCCGCACCCCGGCACTTCGTCATCAGAGTCCCTGCGCCGCACTTGGCTATTTACCCAACGTCCCCCAGCTACTTACTCTAGCAACTTGTAATACCGGACCTGCATCGTCTACAGCTGCCGCGTGTAACTCCCGGATACGTTTCTCCTTTCCTGTAGGATATCGCGGTCCGCTCACCAGTCATTGAAGAGCTCAGCCTCCACTTAGCGAGTCTCCCCTACGACTCCCTCCTCTGGAATCTGCGACTCCGTCCCTCTTTGATAAAGCTCGTCGTGCTGCATCGCGAGTGCAGTTGGCTGGGTAACACCGGGCTTTTCGACAGTGGGTCGGCTCCTAACGGTACCGGCGCCGGACCCACAATCCGGCTCTAACGCGACGCCGCTGCTCTGCCCGCAGCTGCGGGAACTACAGCTCAGAGGGTGCAGCAATCTACCAGGCGGGCAGGGGGAACTGTTGACTTTTGTACGGTGCAGGTTAGATACCGTCTTGAGGTGCGGTATGAGAACGGTCGTGCCCACAATCGAGCGGAAGATTCTTACGTCTCTCGCGGAGCCTGGTTTATCTGTCTTCACGTTCCATCGGCATTCCATCGGACTTCTTTCTTTTCTTCTGTTCTTCTCGCCGCCGAGCACCGCAGCTCAATCCAAAGTGCTACTTTCTCCCTCCAGATTCTCCAGTGTCCTCATTCTCTTCTATTTTAACGAAGAAAGCCCTGGATTATTCGACGGAGACCATGTTTAAATCCACCACTCGGATCTTGGGTCTGGCACATCCCTCTTCCTCCATCAGATTGTTGGCGGGACGAGGCCCGTGCCTGTATGATCGTTTACCGCAGCGTATGAATGAATTTACGTGACCTAAAGTTTGTACCGTCAGCCGAATGCGGAGGCTGAGCGCAGGCTGGAAGTTTTTCAACTCCCCGAATGTTGTTTGAGTGGGATGGGATTAGAATTCACAACTGGATTCTAAAGCCCCGTTCCTGTTCTCCACCAACTGCGGATTCGTCGTTGGGAACCCAACCCCGACTATCCGGGAACCTCATTAATCCCACCATCCCGAGGATATGTACGTCTCTCCTCTCATTCAGGGTGGGCCATTAACATTAAAATCTTCATTTTAAGATTACAGTCCGCGGTCCCTGTCAGTCGTAGGAGATACAACGGACCTTGCTGCATTGAGAAAGAAAGAGAGAGCGTTGGCTCGGAGACCACATCTGTCAAGGGAATTATTGCAAATATCTTCAGGAGACACTGCCATCCACACGTCGCAGGTTTGCTTCCGAACTGATGCATCGAGGAATACATCACGTACCTCGCTACCACCCCACTCGTATACCGGAGAATAGTGCTTCTCAATCGCCTCAGTTTTAACGCTATGCTGGAGAAAAGCTCTCTGGCTGCTCCACTCAATGCCAGTACCCTTTGCTGTTGATCTGCCTGGACCACCGTTCGAACACGCCTGCCCTTGACTTTTTCTTTGCACAGATTGATCAACGTCAAACGTCGTGTTCAAACTTACCTCCGGATGTAGTGTCGTCATCCTTGGCGGGAGATTTCCTTGCGCATTGCGTGGAGGGGTAATGTAGGGTAATGTCCGACCACATTGCAGGTGTGTGAACCCATCCTCTGAATTTGTGGACTGCTTTGCACAATGATCATCTTAATAATTCTCAGAGCGGGATGGGGTGGGGTCGAAGGTCAATTACGATGAAGTCTTCCTGGATGTTCCTTAATCTCCTCCTACGAAGTATCTGCCAGCAGTAACAAACGACCGCCAAATGCCAATTATGGCCGACCGCAGAACATTCTTGCCGTAAATGCGGGGGAACCGTTCTTAGAACTGTCATTCCATCGAGGCAGTCGACAGCCGGATTGCATCAATCACAGCGCCGGACAGATCCCAGTCAAACAGTCGAATTTCTCCGCATGGACGCTCGCCTTTCCCGAAACCTATAAAATCTACGCAGGACGGCCTCAAAAATTGTGCGTCCACTCATCCAGACTCGCAACTACCTTCCTTACAAACCAAAATGCGCTTCAGCACTCTCTTCACCGCTCTCGCCGTCGTTGCCACTGGCTCGTCAGCCGCAACATTCTCCTCGAGCGCGATCTCGAGTGCGACAAAGCTCACCTCGGCAAACCACTACGGGGCGCCAATTGCCCCGTGGAAAGCGGGCCATTATCCGGGATGGTACTACGGCAAGGGAGTTCCGCCCAAAGGTGTCACTTGCTTCTTGGACGAGGTACACATTCTCTACCTCATGGTCAATGTCATGCAGCTTACTCACGTCCCTTAGCTCTTTTGCGAGCTTTTGGACCTCTTCCCCTTCGGCTACCACTGCCCCAAGCCTCCGCAGAACCCCCCGCCGAACAACCCTCCCCCCTCCCCCGGAGTACAGCCAGACCTTCTACAGTTTGACTTGTGCAATCCAGGACGACAGCTACTTGACCTACGGGCTCGTTGATACCGTTGCAGGTAACTACTTCGAATATCATGGTGTCAATTCAACTAAATTTATCGCAGATTGTGAGGCCATGTGCGACTCGGTCTATGGGTGCACATTCTTCAACAGTACGTTTTCAGCAATCATTTTCCTGGCAGCCGGACTAACCTACGAACAAAAACCAGCCTATCACGACGTCAATGGAAAGGTGCACATCACACCATACCTTGCCTCAGAGTGAAAGGATCTAACAACTTTCATTCCAGAACGGAAGCCCTCAGCTCACTTGCGCGCTGTTCGAAAAGTGCCTCACGGCGAGCTCTGCGGACAACTGTGGTGGGCAGACCCAGCCTGACGGCACCCTCGACTACATCACCAACTCTGATGGATACTGCAAGAAGAAGGCCACCGGGTACTGAAAGGCGCACAGGATGAATCGTTCGATGTCGCTGAGCTGCGTGAAGTAACGGAAAACCGGAGTTACTTGGATTTTTGTTTGTATTCTGCTTCGAATTGTTGTTTTTGAATGGTACCATGTTTTAAAAAAAATCTGGGTACTATCGGCAACTGGTCAGTCGGCCACCCCCAGTTAGTCGGCCACTTGGAGGATACAAGCCGAGGGACTCCAGTGGGTATGAGTTTGATGCTGGGGGTTGAAGTACGACCTATAAGGTTGATTCAAATCAAATTTTGAGAGAATGTGATGTGTCAATCAAAAGTTATGGCGTTTTGATCACCGTTCCGAGGCGTGTGAATATCACTTGACATGATTCAGCCGCTATCACTTCGCTCCGCCCGTTCTTCGCGAAATCTTCGTCAATCCGGGACTTTCTGCACTCATTCTGTAGCTATCCATCGGGACGCGAACTCTGGATGTAATTGGGCAAGAATAATGAAGATCTACATGCACTTGGCGGCCAAGAAGAATGGACTCTAATTCCGAGGGGTGAAGTTGGGTGACCTTCATATCATAAGACCCTTTGGCAGAATGAATCTGGCTCTTGGGGGGGGCTTCCTAAATCAGGCAGACCACAGCTACCATGGTTTTTTAGGATTTTTGTTACTAGATTTATCTCGTACTGCTGTACACAAGAGGAAATCAGCTGAATTTGATGTCCAGGAGTTCCAGATTTTTTTTGTGGGAATTGCGGGCACTAGGTTTTGATATGGCACTCCATTTATATTTTTTTACTTGCTATGAAACTATCCCCACTAACCTTTAAGTCAGTTTGGGTCTTTTCTGTCGTGCAGCACCCCGTTAGCTCAGTGTGCTGGTTTTCGGCATCAGACTGCCTGCCTGAAGCAAGGTTTTATGCCCCCCCTGCATGGCTCAAGTACCATCAAAGTATATCAAATCCTTCTTCTATGACCTCTATCAAATTTTGGATGTGCTGGAGATTTAATACTGGGCGACAATCATGGATTTGAACGGGTGGCCGACTAAGCCATCAACTGCCATTTTCGGACTGTCGCCCGAAAGAAATTCACTATGACTTCAAATCGTCGGGTAAATTCGTGGAACCTAGATTAAACTAATCAAAGGACGTTTGAAATGTGGTGGGTACATTTTGAGGATGCTGGGAGCTGTCTGAGCTATGTAAATTGACGCTGAATGCTTAAGTGGCCGACTAAGCAGTTGACGATAGTGACTGTTTTGAGTCGAACAAAATCCCGCCCTCAGACCTATCAATATTTTTGTAGAACGCCACCAGAGGTCCAAGTAACTTTGCGGTAAGGTGTGTAAAGCACCCGCTGAATGCGAATCTTCAGTACATCCTCTGCACAGCGCTGGTTCACATCCCGTACTATATAATAGACGCGTGATCATACCAGGCTTCAACCCTTTCCCCCGTGATGGCTGCCCCCAATTCGCACTGAACGTGTCCGCTTCGCTGTCTTTTTTGAAGCACAAACTCAGCATGAGCAAAGAAGAGTTCAGTCGCCACTAGGCCGAGGTATTATCTGCGACTGCCTTTCCGGCCAAACTAGGTACCCGGCCACTTGCATCATATAGGCAAGCGTTGTGTGAATCCTTGATATCTGGCGGTTATACACTGTTAGACGACGTATGAGGACACCGTATGTCAAATTTGGAGGCAGTGTGAACCGGCGATCAAAAACTGTGGGAAGTTTCCGGTTAAGATGATGGCGTGAGAACACCATTTCTTATTTCCGACGGGGCATGGCACTCATTCTCTCGCTTCTTTCTCCACCAATTCCCAACCGATTCGCAAGGTTAGGGGCTCATTTCCTTCCGTTGTCTCTAGAGAACGTATAGATCTCTTTCAATACCTGGAAAGCGGTTTCATTCTGTGTCCAGACCCCCAAAGGTGACGTCAAGTAGACTCCGAATGATGGCACAATTCGGCCAGTTCAAAACAAATGCCCCTTAGATTGTCATGACCTCAAAGTCGGTTGATGCATTCAGAACCATCATCCACGGACTCTCCGCATTTGATAGGCCTTTAACTGCGCCAGTTCCTGGTCACGAGGGAATACAATCCAAAACCTTTAAATTTGGGTGGCGCATAAAGGTGAATTTTGTTGGGGGCTTATGGGTAGGGGGGCGTCATCTGTGGCAATCTTCTACACTCTAAAGTATTCTATCTGTCCAATTGTCCCTTGATTTTGGACTTTGATAGGCTCTGCGCGCTGTGGAGCCAGCTGTTCGTCCCACGCCGCTATTTCACCCAGATTCTGGGCTGAAAAAGAGAAGTAGCGATAGCCCTTGTATTGGCTCTATGAACAGCCTTTCTGCATTCCATGATGAATTTATATCCCCTAGATAGTATAGGATGTATTTGAAGGAATATTACGACTGCCTACAGACAATTTACTCGGGTGGCCGGATAGCCCGTTTTTGCCATTTTGGGACATCCGGAAAGAAAAAATTCAGCAAGCCGCAGAATCATCATGTAAATTCTGTGAAAAATAACCAATGTGCTCTTAGGATGTATGAACGTGTTCTAGTACCCACCAACCGGTGGATACTTGACTCTATGGGCTGGCCCAGAGCAAAAGATGCTTAGGTGGCCGGGTACCCAGTCTCAGATAATACATGGGCCTCACTTCATGGCTTTTGACATCGCCAAACACAATATGAACAGGTGAGTGCTGGACGAGTGCCAATCCACCGTCTAGTAGTAGTTGACCGGAATTTTTCTCAATCACAGGCGCACCCCAATGACGAGATGATTCGGAACTTTAGAGCTGCGGGCTTCCCCGTGCCCGACTGTGATGTAATCGTGATTTTGGCGGGCGAGTCGTACCACAAGTTGATGGAGGTGAATTTCAATTCTAATCGCGATTTCGTTTCGACAGTGATTGATTTGATGGTGACAGCTTATTCCGTTAGTTAGATTTTGCATCACATGGAATATAGTGAATAAAAACACACCTTTGGACGCGTCAATTTCCACTGCCACCTGAATGTCCGACGTGATCCCTGCTTCCTCCATCACCCGGCCGATCTGCCGCGCGCTAATGTGGTCTTGAACCTGCAAACCCAGCCTGTTTCCAACCGTGGGAATAACAGGATCCATGTTCTCCGGAGATACTTTGAGCGCGACCATTTCACGGAACATTTCTCGGGAGGACTATGTGAAAACTCCCCCCTTTCCCCTTCATCCAGTGCTTTGCAACTCCGAGACACACCTGTTTCATGGCTTTCCCTAATCCCATCCATCTTCCTGCGAGCAAGCCAACTGGCCTGGACAACTCGGGCGTGCTTTGAGCGATTCAATTCAGCACGAAGTTCATTTGCTGATGCCTGCGTATTGGCCTATTGCCACTTGTTATGGAGTTTACATCCCAGGTCCTTGGCACGGGGGGACAAGGCATCATAGTTCTCCTTCAACTGAGTGTTCTCCGATGCGAGAGCATGAGCTTTCCTTTAGACAGAAGCAAGGCGATCCGTCAGCAGCTGTCTCCGCGCATCAGCAAACCTTGGGTCGCCTGGGGTATCCGGTACATAGCTTTCCGTAGCGCTCCGTAGCTCTCTGTAGCGCTACAGTTGCTATGTAGTGCTCCGTAACCTTACGTCCCACAATCAGGGGACACGTCGATGAGAGAAATGATGGCAGCACGCGGTAGCCGGACCGGGAGTCCGGTGTCCCAAAATGGCTCAAAATAGTGCTCTCTTCACATGTCCAACTTCGTGCTTTACTTTCAGTGAGTGAATTGTGCTAAATTCATTAGATTGAAATGGTTGTTACCAATTTTCAATAACTGTCTGCAGTCGAGTTTTATTAGCTGCTTTATGGTCAATAATATTACTTTGGATGGAACAGACAAGAAAATAAAAAATCTGCAACAATCATTTCAATGGATTGAGTCAGGCCGTCCTGTTCTTCCATACAAGCCTGTGGTGAAAGTGTATAGAAGGCAGCAGAATGCGATACGGCGTCAAGCACTTGTGTCGGAGTTTGAAATTGGCGGAGCATTGCCAATCACCACTGATCATGCATATAGGCAAATCTTCCAAAGCGTAGAAGTTCAGGATTTTATGAAGGAGGAAACCGAAAATTTTGTGGACGTAGCAGAGATGTGGTACATACTGCTGGATATTATCTTCTTAACGGATAAAGCTTAACATATGTAATTACTTAAACATTCGCGATTGAATTCCACCGTGGTGCGCGATATTTTGGGTGTCTTTGGATCTTGCTTTACCTGAAGTTTAAACAGACTGAAGTGCGAGGAGACGAACCCAGAGTGTAAACATTTCAGGAATTTTCCCCTAAGGAAACCGATTCAAATCCACAATCGATCACATTTGATGGCCTCAACGATTGTCACTCGTCGGGCCGCATATCCGCTTCTTTCTTTTTGCCACCATGCGTCCGTTGAAGGACTGGTGCAATGCCTTGCGTCCAGGTCTCGATATTCCCGTCAAACACCGACGTATGTCCTCCTACTTCCAAGGGCTCTCCAATGCAGGCCTGGCACTGAGGACGTCGGTCCCTGGTTTTGGAATGGGGAACTTCAACTGGACTCCGAGCCAAATCCGAAAAGAGGTCTATTTCACGGATTTATCGGCCGCCCACCTCTTGAGGAACTTCACGGCAGAATGGAATGCTTATCCCCTGTGCCAATCCATCAGGCCACCGAAACAGCGCTAGAATAAATTAGCCCTCCGCGGCAAACACGAAGGTTAATACATTTGAGAGGTTGCGCAAAAGCTGCATGCGGCTTTTCAACGTCTTTCCACGCGGCTTTTGTTTTTTTGGCTCAAGTGGTCTGCGATGCACTCATTAGCCATTCTGGCAATGCAAGGGAGTATCTCCGCAGGCAGCTTTGTGCAGCCACATGCGGCTTTGCGCAACCTCTCTATTCTATGCGCCGTCTTCGCAACCATCCACAAGTCCAAATGATTTTAACTGTCACTTTTCACACTCTTCTGACTGATATGATTCCAGGACATCATGCCCAGGAGCTTGCGCAATGGAGCTGAAGATCCTCGTGGAGGACAAGTCAATGTCAGCCAATGAGCTTCTGGTATTCCTCTCTTGCAGCTACACAACCGATATTCGCGCGTTCTTTTCAGTACTTATCCGTTCATCTCTTATGTCGCTGTTCATCAGCGTGCTTGACAGTTTTTCGATAAAGAAATCCGCGTTGATCGCGCACCCGCTACGCGAGCGAGGCCCATTCCGTCTAGTAGCATGTCCTACGATACTCAATGGGATGATCGCTCAGTCTCACAACTAATGCATTTCATGAAGTAATTTGTAAATCAATTCTACTAACTAGCTTTTCGTGATCCGTCTTCGCAGCCAGCTGACTTCGCTATCTAGCGGGATCTAATTATGGTCTCCTTCGCACAGATTCTCACGCAGGCTCTCACGACGGGGTCTACGCACGAAATCCCCACGACCAGGATCGTTGCGCTAAACCACATATAAAGGACCCTCTATGCGCGACGCTATCTCAACATCGCTGCAGATAGAACATGATGCTGATCCCTCTACGAACTATGTGACTCCATCGAGCTCAGGTTCGTCGACCCGCCTCTGTTCGACCCGCCTCTGTTGCACCACGATCCTTAGCTCCTAGCGGATACTGAGTCATGCGATTCTTCTGTTTGTACTTAAATTCATACGGAGCGGAAAGTGTAGCTCAGTCTTGTCATTTGTATAGCATGTTGTCGCTCCTAGTCTCTCCTTCAAGCTCATTCTTCCTCACTGGACCCGACACTGCGCTCAGCGGGGTATCCATCCAATTTAATTGGACTCGCGAAGCTGGCGATCCAGTCTCGTTTCGACTCATGCAGCGGAGTCTGGCTGGGGACGCACCCATTCTTGGTATCAACGGGGTCCCCAACGAAGCCGGGGAAACTAATGGAACTGTATCGGTCGTCTTCCAGACCGCGGGGTACGTCGCTTGCACAATACCTGTTGATCGAAAATTAAACAGACTACCCAGGCAAATAATTCTCTCTGGAGTTGACCAATTATCGTGAGGGCTGGTGTATGTTTTCTCATCAACCAGCGGAGTATAGACTAGACCCGGCGGCACCACCGAACCAGCTTGCTCCGGGAAAGTAGCTCACAATCGCCGAGTTGAGTGGTCCAATTCTGTATGCCCCATCCCAAATTGAATGATGTACGGCTCACCACAGTCTGCAGGGATACAACTACACAGGCTCCACCAATGGAGCCAACCAGTACTCCGCTTTAAAGCACGCCGGACAGCATGCCGAGCTTCACTCCCACTATACCCACTACCACTTCTACTACAAGTCTCGCTGCGTGACTCTCTTCGCGCTCATCATATCGACTTTAATTGACTGACGCGTATTTGGTTAGCGTAGCACCCACTTCGTCGAACCAGGTAATGGACCAACCACCTGCGTCCTTCAGTAGCACCACCTTCGGAGCCGGCCTTGATAACCCGAAGCACCAGCAGTCCACCATCAGATCGACGAAGCCCGCTAGTTCACCAAGTGCAAAGTCAGTGGACTCCTCGTAAGTCAAGTCCGATACGATTTCCCTGCGGAAATGAATTTCCATTTAACACCTCCACCTCACTCAAAATGTCGTCCTCCGGACAAGAACAATCCAGTCTCATTTCCTCGCATTCCGACCTGAGCCCAACCCAAACCCCCGGAGCCCAGAGCCCACCAGTACTGGCGCACCCCAACCTACTCCCGCCGTTCTACATGCCGCCAGTGATAGCGGCGGCCCAAACAAGCAAGTGGTAATGGTCGCAGTGGTCACCGTATGCCTTCTTGTTCTCGGTGGCCTCGTCCTGTTCCTGCGCAGACAATACGCCTCGACCGCGCACCGGCTGCATTCTTTCCGCCAGCGGATGAACACGATGTTCTCCGCTGACGCTTACAATCGCGTACATGCCAGCATTCCTTCGAGGTGGCCGGCACGCTGCATCGACATTGGCCCAAACAATGGATTGAGGACGAAATCCTCGGCCGGCAGTGGGCACCCAACCTGGAGCAGAGATAGCAGCAGCACCCGTTGTGTCTGAAAAACGGGATCTTGCGGATGTTCTTGCTGCTCCCAACATTGTCTCGGATGCGGCGGATAACCGTGGGCCGCCCGTTCGGACAACACTCGTTCCTCTTACCCCCCTCACCGGCTTACGTTGACCATTTCGCACTGCGTTCGTAGAATGGGCTCTCCTCATTCCTTATTAGCATCATTTGCGCTCATCTTGTAGTAGTAGTACTGAGCATCGCGTGTTGGAAAGCGATAGGTTTTATTGTTCTTCCGATCAAATCTGTGGATCGCTTGAAGCGAAATTATTCAACATGTTCGCTACAACACTTGGAGTGTTGCTTCCCGGTCAAAAAGGGCGGGGAGCGCGACATTCATCCCCCAAGCCAAGGTATTATCACTATCTAGCACATTTTCGGACGCTGTATCACGATCAAACTTGTGTTTCCCTCTCATAGTTGTTCTATCAGTCGGAGAAGGCTTCCGCAAAGCGACAGATTGGGTGAGATATAAAAACGCCGAAGGAACAACCCCGTGCTATGATCAATCTTGATCCCCTTGCTAAAGTTTATTCAAGTGTTGCACCCAGTTTGTAGAGCAGCATTAGAGTGTGAGTGAAAAAAACAACGACAAACCAAGTGGAGTTGGGTGCCGGAAGTCGACCCCGGACTGCCAGCGTCATTCGGTCCGATAATAGCACTCGCAGTGTCCCTATCCCATCCGATTTCCTCGGCTGTTACTTCCTGGTGAAGGATTCGAGTAAACGAAAAAATTGGTTGAAATCGCAGCGGACCCAGAGATCATATGGGAGGATGGCCCACTTCAGAAAATTGGATCCGTCTCAAGTTCGGCGCCGATGGGATGAAATCGTTGAAGCCTGCGTAGTTAAATTTGAATTCAGAAGAAGAAAAAAGGGAGAAGGCAGAATGACTTATATCCGACGCGGGGAGTCGAACCCTCGGCTACGAGCTGGATGCGTGCGAGGATTGTTCAAGAAAGCTCGCTGTGCACCGTGCACCCCACCAGATTTCCTAAACTCTAGCTGCGAACATCGAATGCCAGCGAAACAACCATAGATGGGATCGCGAAGCCATGAACTTCCCATGAACAGGGAGCGAAATTCTTCGTCATGTAACCAGGATGGTGACCAGCGATATCGTACCAAATGGCATCCAACGCGGTGAGATTCAATTTGACCGCGAATCTTCAATCTATATAGTCGAATCAACCAACGCCGACCGCCAAGAGCGAGAACAAGAGAGGTGTCCAGATTTGTCAATTTCAAGATTCGGATGATTTTGAGTCCGTAGTAGACAATACTCGTGACATGTGGTAGGCAAGCAAGCGAAGCGAGCGTGCGTGAAGATAAGATAATACATATGTAGGATGATGATACATGAGGTGCAATCCAGGCGTGGGGAAAGAGATCGAAAGCAAGGACAATGGCGGGCATGGAGTGAGAAAACGAAGAACTCAGCGGAAGAGATCAAGTCGGGAAGAATAGTGCGTGGACTAAATTGGCCTGAGACTTTTATAATGTGATCTGACGACGATGCTATGGCGACCGTTGAGCTAGCGCATTCAAAGGAATGAGAGGAGGACGAAGGAAAGGGAAAGAAAAGAAGCGTGGAAAGTTGATTGAAGCAAAGGAACCGGAGGACTCACTCTTCAACCGCAGACATAACCACCCGCAGGATGTCTGGGTTTGTCGTGGTCGTCGTGCTGCACGGATGCGAGAGCTATAAGCAGAGGACGACGTACGACAAATAAAAGTGTACAAACAAAATATATATCTCGCGCTCCTTCGACTGCCCAGCCTTCTGCGCCAACCTCCCGAAGCGCCTTTTGAAGTAGTCGCGCCCTTGGACCGCGTTTCCGGGCTCGCCGTCAAAATCCTGCTCTCGCCGTCAGAACTAAGATGAAGCAAGCGCAGCGTAGACAGACAAGCGAGAGACTGGGAAAGATACGCACAGGAAAGAACGTCCGTATGTCAGACGTCTTGATTTTCTCCTGAAAGATATCGTCTTTGGTTAGGAGCAGCATCTGCATTGCGCGAAGGAACAGAGCTTTAGTGAAAAAGAGTGGAAAGTCGAAAGGGATATAACGCACGATCGAGGTGTGCTTAAACCACTGCGAGTGGCATATCGAGTCCCAAATGGTCATCGCATCTTGCATTTGGTTCTACAGATGAGGTTCAGCACAAGCGGAACGAAATGAGAAAGAGACGGCACGCACCGCATCCCGATCCTCGACCAAACACTGGTCGTACCCGCTCAGGCTTACGAAGAACAGGATGGACGTCACGTCCTGGAAGCAGTGTATCCACTTGCGTCGCTCGGACTTTTGGCCGCCCACCTACGAGCGAGGTGTTAACAATCACAGAGCATGTGTTTGAGTATTTGGAAAGCAGCGAGTACGAGAGGATAGGAAGTGAAGAGAAGAGAGAAAAACAGAGGAACCAAAAAATTAAAGAATATGGCTGGCGAGAGAAAGAAAGGGAGGAGCGCAGGGCGTAGGAGGGGGAACGGACGCGCACATCGATCATCAGAATCTCGTGGTCCTCTAGCTTAAACGTCGTCTCCGTAATCCCAATCGTCCGCTTGCGGGTGTGCAGGATGTCTTGCTCCGTTGGGACGTACGCGGGGTCGAAGAGGCGAAGCAGATCCGAGAAGAAATACTGCAGACTGGAGGGAAGGTCAGGCATGATTTGCAAAACAAAGGAAAAGACAACGCACTTCTCCGGTATCTCCATCTCGTTCCCCCTTGTCCACGCGACGCGCACGACCTCTTCATTCCACAGGCGCTGGAGGGGCTGTATTGAGATTTGGGTGATCAGCGAAGAGCTGTCGAAGGGGAGGGTGAGAAGGCCTGACGCACCCCTAGATACTCGATCGGAAAGGGCTCTCCGTCGCAGAGTTCCGGCGCGCTCTCGATGAGCTCTACGTCCGTCTGCAGTGCAGCGTCAGCAGATCGCAGAGAAGAGAATACGGGCGTAATGCGCACCGGCAGCTCATCCGGCTTCACACCCTCCTCCTCCAGCCCTTCGCCCATCCGGCTCATGCCACCGCACTCACCCGGCGCCCATCCTTGCACGTAGCCGCCCCGGCCCTGAGGATCGTCCTCGGGATAGACATTTGTGTATGCCGGAGGGAGCTCGAGGTCTATATCCGAGAGAGCGTCTAGGGAGGTACCTGAATCCGCTCGTGATGTTGGCGAAGACAAGCTGGCGATAGGACTCGATTTCTTGTGCGGAGTAGGATATGCGGTGGATGAGCCGCATTTGCTTCAGTATTGTGGACTTTCCGCTGTCGCCTGAGCCGAGGAGAAGCACCTGCTAGGTTTTCAGCCGCGGATTTAGGGTGGTGGAACGGAGGAGAAGTGCGCACTTTGACCTGAGAAGCCTTCTTTGCCTTTGCTTCCTTAAGCGCCTTTTCCGCCTGCCGGTGCAGCTGACGGTCTCGGCCTGTCACCTCCAGCCCCGCTGGGGGCGATACATGTCCACAGTAACCGTCACTGCCGCGAAAGAGAATTAGAAGGCGTTACGATGGAGATATCCGTGTTCTCACTGGGAGATCACCAGTGGCATGAATGAGTCCACTTCCAAAACGGCTGGTGATATTGACTTATGCTGGGATAAGTGATCCAGGGTTGCCAATATGTAGGCCCGAATGTTTGAATCCGGAGAGTGTATAAGTTCGAGATCCACGATTCGCTTCAACGCTTGAGCCGCTACAATGGCCTCAGCACCTGCGCGAGATTTGCAAATTCGGAAGATTGCGTATAAGGCGAAGACGCGAGTCTCTTGTTCGCTGTGGAGAAGTGTGGAATCCCTTTGTTTTTTTTTCTGAGAATTGGGCTCACCCTAATAGGTCTACGAACGGAGTGCATGGGGTCCATGGTAGGCACGATATCCATGCGGACTTGTTGCGCGCCAGATTGATGAGGAGTTAATAGGCCCAGTTCCTCACCTCAGTATCGGGTGATCTAAGCAATTCAGAAAAGGCGTCGGCCTCGCCATTTAACGCGTTGACAATCACGGGTGCATCCGAGCCGACTTCGGAATCAGACCTGGCCGCAAGTTCCTCCAAAACCAAGGCTTTAGTCCCATGCGAAACGTATTTATATCTTTGGGTTTGGTCAGTAAAATTGAACGCATCCACGGGACTCTTCCTACGTCAGATAGCTTGCAAAAGTTTCCATGACCTCTCGAGAGAGTGCAATGCCTTGATTCGTTCTGACGAATTCACGTGCTTGTCTATGATACAGATACCTCATTAACGGCTTCGCAACTGCATGGAGGGACATGGTGGCGCCGGGTGGGTTGCTGTCGGACCACCAGCTGTGAATGCTGGGGAGCGTCTCGAAGCGAGAAAGTGGAGGCATGAGAGAGAGGAAATGGGGGTACAGCCTCGTGATTGACAGATCTTGGCTAACATTCCCACGAGCGTACCCCTTACTATTTCGACCGAGTGTTCAAGGGACGCGTGGAGGGCCTTTGTGAACGCTTTGGCTTCCGCATTGAGATTTTGGAGCTCAAATAGGCAAAAAAAATCCCCTTTTTTTTTTTCGCTCCGGCGTTTGCCGGACTGCCTTTTTACGGTGATCCTTCAGTTACGAGAAATGAACACCCAGATAATTGACCATCTTAGGTGACTCGCGACACTATGAATACTCGGTTGAGATAATACAGTAAGCAAAGTGTTCATGCATTGGTACTTGAGCGCTTGAAAGCCCGAGAGCCCACAAATGTTCCCACTCGAGATCATTGATGATTGATCAAGGCTGGAACTTAATGATTAGGAAAATCCGGGCTTCAGGATCGCAAAAGACAGATATTACCGAAGGCGAGTAACCGAAGTCTTTACTCAATTACGGAAAATAAAAATTGAGGACACGAGGAATCGAACCTCGATCTGCCTCCATCCCGGCCCATCGGGATGATATCCGAAGCCGCGCTATCCCTTGCACCATGTCCGAATGTCGATACTGGAAGCGCCGCTCGTCTTATCCGCAAATTAATTCGAATAATGAAGGGAATTTTGTCGTCCAGAAAGGGGCCTTCGGTGAGAATCACAGCTTTGGGATTCGAGTCCCCAGAGTCCATCCCCCAGCTGCAGATAGTCCGTTGAGGCGAAAACGAAAGTTGTTGCAAAACCGGAGGACAGGACCTCCAGTTCTGTTAATAAAGGGACATCGGACTGGGGATTGTAATGGAGAAGCTACATGCTGCATTGATAGAATGCACTGCCCAGAGGTCCTATTGTTGGGTTCGGCTCAAATACGATAAGTCTAATGGACAAGTTTGAAATTCGGTGTCCCAAACCAAACGCTCCGAAAAAGAAAGAAAGTTGGCAGAGAGAGTGAGTTGTTCCCTTCAAGCTGTTGTGGGTTTTCTTGAGACTCTAAGCATGCAGAAAATGTCAGTAATGCTCATTATTGACGGAATCCGGATATAATGCCCATGAGAAAATTTGGGATTCGGAGTTAGCCGGAATCAGAGAAACGTGACTGTGGCCATCGCGATCAGTTCGCGATCTCTCTTTCATCATGACCACCACCAAGTTCCTTCACTCCCGATTACTTCCTCAGCCGGACCAGAGGGTTCGAATACGTGGAAGCCATGCGTTCTCATATTCTCACTCGCATCATCTACGGCATCCCTGGCGACCGTCACGACGCGGAAATTTCACGTCTGAAGACCCGCCGCGTGCTTGTCCCCACACGACGTATCCCTCCCAAAATCTGGCGAACATATCCACGTCTGCGATCGCACATCCCGCCCAGAGGACGCAGACGACGAGTCAGTGGCAGCTGAAACTGAGCTGTCCCTTCTTGCCTACGCTCCCCTTCTGCTACGCTCTGAAACGGGGAAGACAGCCGGCCCTCTCTGTGAATGTCCGGAGTCGCCAGGTTGCGCCTTACATTCCTGTACTGGCGTTCCCCGAGCTCGCTGCGCATTCTGAGCGATGGAAGTCGGTGAAACTCTCTGGGACAGCGCTCAATCTCCCCTCTTTGTCCGCGGCGAGGAGCAGACTACCTCGCCTGGAGGCACGAGCACTATGGGCCGCCCTCCCGTAGACTCTCTCGATACCTTCGTCACTGCATTCTGCCTTCAGCACGGGGAGTTTGCCCGAGATTTAGCCCGCGCTTGCTACCCTTCCCATCCACCAATTGTATCTTCTGCAGTGCTTTGAGCCCTTGGAATGTGCAGAAATGCTAGGAATTGGCCTCCTACCATCTCTGAACATGATTCCTCGCCTGCCACTCTCGACCGAGATCCATCTTCGAATAAGACTGTGCGACCCCGGGCTTGACTAGGACCAAGCACCTCCTGTGCCCCCCATCGCATCGGAAATCACCCCCGTTCGCGATCGAATTCTTGGCTGGGTTCTCCACTGACGACGGCGCACTGACGACCGTAAAAAGCGTCTAGAGCATAACACTCCCTGCCCTGAAATTGCTAGAGATTATTCCTGAGCGTTTTATCATGCCTTGGCTCCAGAGCGAGTTTCTGCATCCTCTCCACCTGTGGCATGTTGTCATAGTAGAACCAGAGTTGCTCACTTGAGTGGCTTGCTATCGGGCTGAACACGCCGCTGGACCTGACGACACCGAGCAGCTATTGATCACGGACAGCCTGTTCACGGAGCTAACTTGTAAACCTGATCTCTTAATATAGAGCGTGCGTACCAGTGTATCCTCCGCCGGCATTGATTTAAATTAAAGATCTCACCCCAGGTACATTATCCCACCACGAACGAACTGTATTTGGAAAGATTGTGACAAAATCTGTTCCTCAATGTCGCGAAGTGTGTTGTAATGAATTCGTGAACTCAAAGCGGCGCCCGTCAACAATGACGTCCGACACACTGTGGCGTGATGTTAAACGGGAATATTCGCATACATAGTCTGATGGTCTATTCTCAAATGACTTTGCAGTCCTTGCCTTCGCCCAACTCCCACCGCGAACACTGCTCACATAGGATTCCGTCGCCCTGTTTGTGCTCTCTTTCCCATCTTCGACCTCTGCCGTCCTCATTTTACCTTCCCGGTCGCAATTTATAGCATCGTCCCGCGCTCGTTTCGGTGTGGCGTGAGATAGAGGCGCCCCGAGGATCCCAGCATCAACTAATGTCCCGTATATTTCTGGGTGGACCCAGGTAGATCATTGTCACGTACCAGGCGCGCTGAACGTCTGTGGTGTCCATATGTGTGTCTCTGCCGTTCATTTTGTTCCGCTGTTTCTCATCTTTCCGCTAAAATGAAGAGGAAGAAACCACTGAAGTTCCGCGAGGTCCGCGCTACGTCCGAATACAATTAATAGCACCTCGCTGATCAATAATACACAATCTGTCGGCGGTCTCAATCCGCAGCCACCCTCATCAATCTTGCCGGGTCAAGTCGGAATCAAACTACTAATTTAGTGCAGTTCAACAGCACCAAGAGGTCGTGTGACCCTATTTTGCCGTAAATCTAAAGTATCTCACAATTGGTGGCCTCGTTATAAAGTCCCGGCGAAATCAACTAATCCCCGGCACGCATTTCGTGCTCTTTGTTCCCTTGTACCCCGCGACATCGCCTTCAATGCACCCGAAACCATGTTCGATAACTGCAGCAACTTCCAGATCTTCGGGGGTACTTTTCATCACCAAGATTCTCCCACCGCGCCAGCCCGCGGCAGAGATGTGTTCGCGGATGACCCAGGATTCCCTCAAAATTTCCGCTTCATTCAACTTGGCGACCTCGATCTTCTCGAGGAGATCTGCAAAGAGAACATAGTCGAGTATCGCGAAATCCGGCGACGCAAGACTAAACCCTTGGTGCGCCGCGAGCGACGCGTGGTGGGAAAGCGAAAAATCTGTCAAGTCCGCGTGCCTGGGAGACCGGGAACTTTGACTGCGGTCCTCTACAAAGGAACAGAGTTCGAGAAGGTTACTTTTTTCCGGCACTATCGCCAAAGCCATATTGCTGATAGACCATTTAGTGGAGGACGGAGGCGGAAAAACACGAAACATTCCGGTGCGTCTTACCATGCAATTGATAACTGGGATGAAATTGATCTGAAACCATTTCAAGTGATCCTTCTCTGGTTCAACTATACGCCGTCACAGTGTCGCGAGCCCTGAATGCGCTCATTTATACAGACCGCAAGTTGCCATTGCCTCTTGGAACTGATTTCGATCATTCTAAGTCTGCCGTAGGTTTGATACCTCTGCGTGATGTTAGGGAACTTCACGTGGGTTCACCATTGGCCGCCACATACGTTGAATATGGAATCGTAAGACCTAATTGTACCCCTGTTTAATAAACACTTATTTAATAGAAACGGGACCTATACGTATGGTGCCTGTCGTTCCAACCGACTTTGAATCTGATCTTTTGCAGGCTGCGTTTGAATACTGGCAGTCTACGACGGGGACATGGCTCCTGTCTCCCGGAGCTCCGAATTATACCTCGTGGATCCGCGTCTCCACTGGCCGTCTGTGTATCGATGTCGGCGAATCGTTCTCCGACATCAAACATCTGGACGTAAAGAGTCTTGTTCGCGATCCAGTGTCTCGGGCGACCTCGATTGGCTACTGCGAGACTGGTCTCGTTTCGAGACTCGTCTCGTGCCTGCATCTGGATGATATCCACGTCATGCTTTGTTCGAGGTCAGGCTACGAGATGACAGAGGTTACGTTTCGCAGTGGGCACGTAGCTCTTGGCACGATTTGGCCCACTTCAGATGTGCGGGAAGTTATTGGATGCCTCGATCTTCTCCGCCTTCCGACCCCGATTGGGCCTCAAGATATCGTCCGTCAGCCTTGGTCTTATTGGGACAATGGTTTGAAAACTCCGTGCAGTCCGAAGGATGTTATGCCAAATGGATGGAGACGGTCTGTCTTTCTACGTGCTTTCAGTTGAAGGACAAACCACTCATCTCACGTAGAGTTACCCTCCCACCGAACATGCAAAACGCCCATCACTTGACAACTCGTATGAAAATTCAAACCTCAAAGCGCCGAGAGATGCAGAAATGTTGGTTGTCTCAAGCCAATAGCATTCTCTGTGCACACAGTAATAAAGGTTCCCGACATCTCCCCGTTCTGTTTGGAATTACGACTGATAATTATCTTCACAGACGTGAGAAATTGTTGTACGTTTGATGATTCCGTTTGCCTTACTAGTACCGTTGAATCTTACCCTTTCACTTATAGGGATCCCGGGCGGTGTCAAATTCAGAATTTCGATATGGTATCCCGAGGACAACTGTGCCCTGCGCGGGACATTTATGACGGACACACCCTCGTCCGAGATCTACCTCTTTATTTTCCGACCCCACGTGGAATTTCTGGCCGGATATCCGGTCATCAACGTTCCACAGCCCCGAGAGGCACTATACTGGTCTTTTGATCCCCGCGGAAAGACTAAGATGACGTCGGAAATGGCCGAGAAAATCGGGGTTCCCTACGTTTTCTTTGAATCATGGGTGACTGGAACCTCTTGGTCCCAGAAGGACTACAACATACTGGCTGAATTCCATAGGACCAAGGGGTTCGACCCATTCAGTCGCAAAGTCGCCGCTGAACTCGGCTATCCTATCTTGGGGCCCAAAGTGGCGTCACACACGTCTCTTTCCGAAAGTAAGTACCGCGCCTGTCTCTCCATCGAATTTCCAGTTTGACTGGCACAGTCGATGAAATTGAGGTGGAGTATGCCAAACGCGAAATGAAGACATATCCAAAGCAAGGTTTCCGACGTGGAGCGGTGCGGTGTCCGGACTGGTGCGTTTATCTGGTATACTCAACTGGGAGAATTCTCCATGAATAACTATTGCAGCGGGGGTGGCCAACCGGCAGTCCAAAATGTCGTGCTGCCAGATGTGGAAGTACCCCCTATTCACAGGCACCGCAAGTATCGCAATGTTTTTATTCGTGCAGACACGACGATGGCTGGTTGAACCATGAAATGAAAACTGCAAGCCTATTCATCGTACATAAGCCCGTTGTGTACCAACGTATATGCCTTTATGTTACATATGATTTCAATGCTCAGCTGGAACTTCTGGTATAATTTTCACCCAGGAAACGCGTGCTTTCCCGTTGAATGGCTCAAACCATCTTCGGATCAACTCGGCCCTTCTCCTATAGAAAATGAACCACGAAGAAAAGCTCTCAAAGACTTGATGATTGAATTGGGTACGGTTGATTTCCGCTGGCGAAACGGCATGCAACTAGTGGTCTCAAATATCATTTTATCGCTCACCTTCCAATGATGAGAGCGACATCAAGTTTCAACTACGGCCTGCGCAAATTCGATGCACGGTGCTGTATTGTTCTCGGACACCTCCCCGGTTGAATCAGAACCACTCAGTTCATTCACCGAAGTTGCGGAAATTTGGCTTATTTGTACGAGTATGTTGCCGAGCCGACTCCGCCCCGATCAGCCGGCGTCTATCAACGTGAGTCGTACGTTGTCAGAACACACCATTTGACAACAAGGTCTCTTGGTTTCACTCGGTGGAGGTCATAGCGCACTTCATTGATTCCCGTCGTTGCGTCGGGCGGAAATCAAGGTGGAAATCAGTCGCGTAGTACGCGCAGTCAGGAATAGCGTATGGACAGTTTCGTCGAATGTCCTGGGAGAGGGTGAAACCTCGACCTTCCATTCTGTTGATGCTTCGATATGACTCTTGTCATTGTCAGCAGTTCAACACAGTTCAAATATGGTATAGACTGTTTAACAGCTTTGCGCTATCATTCTTACCTTGCGTCCTCGGGGATTATATTGGGGCTCTGTAAATTCATTTGTGAATTTCCTATGTGCTGTCTCCAATAAACATATCTGCTGTCTCCGTTAGCGTTCACTTACTACACCGAACGCGGTCCTAGCAGGTGACAAATCTCTACAACACAGCATCCGTTGATACGTTGTTGAGGCGGGGCGCAGCCCCATCCGTCAACGTTAGCATGCGGCGGCGATCCGCTGCTGTGCACAGTCACCGCACCGGAACCAAGCCTTGCGACGGACAATCATTGTGGAACGCCCCAGCGACGAATGACGAGAAACGGTGGTGAGCCGTATTGCTGACAGCGTTACGATTGCCGTAACAAATATGCCGTCAAGAATTAGGCCAAACGGATGACTGGCACGCCGAGAGACCACAGACGGCCCGCCGGGGATAAACCATTGAACAATTCTAATTGCACCCTGATCATGTTGTTTGAGCTGTAAGAGTCATTTCCTTTCCCGGTGCGCTGTTCTTAGTTCCTACATATACCAGTGTCAGACTAAAGCTCCCATGGCTGCATGTCGCACCATGTCTCTCAAAGAGGTCCACTGGAAACTTACTGTTGAGGAGTATGCCGCACGCGACTCACCCGAGTCGTGGACGTCGCCGCTCCCGAGCCCGGAAACAAGTCCAGTATCCATATCCTCGCGCCGATCTACCCCTACGCCCCCACCACCTCCTCAGCCGACTCAGAATCTCCCCCTACCAACCACGCTCGAGATACACCCCACGCTCACGCCCGCGAACGCACTGCAGCTCGACCTCTCATTTCCTTCCGACGCCTTCCGGCGCAACCCGCAACTAACCGCGTCTATCCTGGCTGCACCTGCATGCACTCCGCCGCGCACCGCAATTTGCGTGCGCATCGCCGCGGGCCTGTACAAGGCGCGGGTGCAAGTCCGACACAGCGCGAGGGACAGTGGCGATGCGCAGGACGCAGTCACCGTCGGCGACATACTTACAACACTCCAACGGGAGCTGCGCCAATATGACGGTGGAGCGACCCCTGCGGATGCAGAGCCGTACATGCGCCGCAGGATAGCGACTGTGAACGGGTACTCTGAACGCCGCTCTGCGGAAGTGCGGGCAGCGACTGTTGCAGCGGAGAGCGACGGCGGTGGACGAATGGTGGACCATCTCCTCGGACACACCATGTTTGCTGGCTTGACGCTGCAGCAGGGGCAGCCAGACCATTGTTGGCAGCTTGAACTTTCCATCCCAGACCGGTATGCCTATTGAGGCCTAGCGCCGCCGCCGTTCACAGTTCCTTCCAGCCATTACACCTTCTCCTTGTGTGCCTCACTCCATAACCCCACTTGCTGTATCATCTAGTTGTCGTGGACTGTAGCCCTTGTGTACCTATTCCCTATCATGTTGTAATGGTCTCGCAATAGAACACACCTCAACTCGTCTCTCCCATTGAATATTCACTTTCGCTTGCCTCTGGCGGCGATCATGCAAATCTCTCATTAGTTACCAGCCAACGACCTGACATCGCGTCGTGCATGTCTAGCTCAATTGAGACGAGGCCGATGATGGTGCCTTGCAGCGGTGCTAACAGCCGAACGGAAGATTAGGCGCCAACACCGGATAGGCGCCGGTCCATACGTTGAAATTGGCGCTAATTCAACTTCTAGGCATCGCAATGTCAATGTTGTATGATGCGCCATGCGGGTTGGAATTTAAGAACATCCCCAACTGGGCTTTCCGTCCAGGGCCTGTGAGAGCTTGATGACGGTAATCCCGCACAATGTACGGGATGAACGAGGCATGGTCATTGCATATGGCGATGAAATTTTTGATGCAACGCACTTGAACAGGCTGTGCTTTCAAAGTCATCTTGACTGTAGGAAATAAGTCTTCAGACGACAGCATTCCGGATTCTCAGAAACTGAACGAGGAATATATTTAGCAAATAGTCAGATCAATGCGACTGACCGGTAACTCTCTTTCCGGAAAGTCTGCCATCACGGACGCTGTTGGTCTTCTCCCGCATAGCCCGATTTGAGCCGCACGCTCGACTGACTATCCCTACCATGGGAATTCGCTAATTTCGAAAAAAATTGAGAACTGATTACACAGCAGATCACCAACGGACAGTTCTAGGATCTGCGTACAAGAGAGAGGAAAAGGCCATTAGATGCGGGTAATACGAAGCGGAAGAGCCTTTTCTCCACTAGAAACGATGGGCAGAAGGTTGTTTAAGAAACACGGCCGGATCACCTCGCCCTCGACCTCTGCAAACGAATATTTGGCAACCAGGTGGCAGAGAATAACTTGCATCTCCAGTATCCTGTCGGCGGACATTAATGTTGATCTGGGGATGTGATTTTGGGACTCACGCGAAACGCCATCTACACATGCGTCATTCATTCGTCAGTCTTTCGGTTTCACAAATGTGGGCCTACCCAAGACATGTGCGAGGGCCACCCAAGAAGCTCAAACTCCAGGTTTCAGTTTACAGTCAGTGAATGCGAGAGCGATATTGAAAGCATGTTGGACGCACAGATTTGCGTATGGACCCACGGCTTCTCCTCGATATGCCGTGCCGTCCAGCCAGCGGGAGGGATTGAACTCGTGTGCGTCCGTGCCCCAGCTTGATTCGAGTCTGACAGGCATGCGAGTTAGCGGTGGGGTTTCACGGGAGATAATATCTCCCTACCTTTGATACGACGCGATGCCGAGCATCACAAGCTGGCCCTTTAGAATAGGTATATGGCTTATACGCTCACCCGTAGAGGTGGTTATTGCCTCAGATAAGGGGATGGTCGTGTTCTGAACAGCGACACGTTCCGAAAACGGTCCAGCCGGGTAGAGCCTAATCGTCTCCTGTGGTGCGTTCAGCATTGAATGACGGCACGATGCCATGCCCTGCCTTGATAAATGCATTCAAAAGCGGCATGCTATCGTAAGGAGCCGATCCCCCGCTTGCGCTTGCTCCCTGCGTAGAGTGGATCTCGGCGCGCAGCTTCTCCTGAAAGTCTGGGTGCCGCGCTAGTTCCAGCAGCCCATAGGCAATCGTGTTAGCCTGTGAACGAAATTATAGGTGTAAGAAGGGATAATTGTGTGGGTTGGATAATGATCTTACGGTCGTCTCCTGCCCAGCCAGCAGAAGAAAACCGACTTGCGACGCAACTTCGTCCTCGCTCATGCCGTCCGAAATATTTGGGTCCACTGCGATATGCGGTCAGTTGAGGCCCTTCCGTTGGAAGGCAATACTCACCAAGCCGACTGAAAAGGTCATCGTTCATCTCGATTCCCTGCAACGCAGTATCCAATCTCTCCCGTACAATTCGGCGTCCAATCTGATGGGCGAGATATTTTCCCTTGCGGATGATTTTGAAGGCCGGGGTGGGGAGATACATCGCGCCCCGCAAAAGCCATAGAGGAAGGCGCACGCTGAGCGCGTCGACCAGGATTTGGGTAGGGGATTGAGTAGCTGAAAGCCTGACGATTTGGATGTTATTATCCACAAAGCCATCGCCCAAGTCCTGTAATGAATATCGGAGGACAGCTAGAGGCAATGTCGGAGTTCGGCTCTCTCAAAGCACGCTTCAACACCAACCTTCGCTGATTGCTTGCAGAGTGGCGACACTTAGGAGGGGGCAAATGTTTATCGACGCAGCAGGATAATTTTCCAATTGCTCCGAAATCTCGAAGCCCAGATATCAGAGCGAGGGATTATGGATTGTTGGTCATGCTAACCGTCTCTGCCGCCCTCTCGAACACCGGCCGATAGGTCCTCACAGTGGCCGCACTGAACCCGACGTTTAGGGCGGCGCGGATTCGCCGGTGTTCGTCGCCTAGGTCAACACTAAGTTTTAAGTGATGATATGGCCACCAGCGAAAGGAAAACATGCCCTTCACGGCGATAACACTCTTCTCTGGGAACGCCAAATGTAACATCATGTCTCCTACCCCACCACGCTCGAACATCGGGCTGTTTAACAGGAACTGCAGCGCGAGAGGATCAGCGACCATAAGGCGATCTTGCTGTGGAAACATAAATACGAAGAGGCTGAGGACCGATAGGAAAGGACGAGCTCACCCCGAAACATCCTTTGATTCGATACACGGACCCAAACTTCTTCTGCCAGCGGAACTCGTGGTCCCCGTACTGGCGCGGAAGGATTAATTGCAGCATATGTCCTGCGCAGTCATAATATGAACCCGTTCACTTAGTAAAAAGTAGGTCTCACCAAAGATCCACGACGGGGACGACGGTCCTACGATATGCCGCAACGCTCTCTGTCGCTGAAAGACCAAATGCACGATCAGAACCGCCACCAGTGAGGCCAAGGCGATTGAGACTATAGTCATTGCTGAATGAAAGGGAAGCAGGAGTGGAGAAGAAGCACTTAGCACGGCACCTCTTAAATAGACCTACGGTGCACGTTACGAAAGCCGGCGTTAGACCTTGAAGGCGGGCCTTCTTATCGCCCTTTTGCCTGGATGATGAGTCGTTCCTCCCTAACAAAGACCACGACACCAAAAATATCGAGGCTAAAAGTTATGGAAGACCCATGTACTTCAGCCTTGTCGATTGCATGCAAGTCTGTAGAGCTGTGGGGGGTGGATAAAAATAAGAGTGGAGCCGAATTGGCAGATGAAAGTGCCGTACATACCACATGTCCGCCTACTGCCCATTGGAATCTTCCCATATTGACTGAAAGACGTCTTTAGACGTATTTGGTGCCGGATTCACGTCTCCTGACTTTGGGTAAGCATCCGCAGGTCGCTGGCACGAGTAGCATTTGCGCGGCAGAGGGCCTGAGGTCTGCTGAGGATGTTTAGGATGCGCTCAGGAGACGCACGCGACATGAGACCCGATATGCGGAACCGGACGACGCGGCGCTGAAGATGCTCAGATAACATGACGGTTTGGGAGAAAGAGCTAATATGGCATCAGTGATGGCGGGATCTGCCGTGCCGCACTGTTGCTTGGTACACTTGGCTTGGGTCAAGCTTGGGTACACCTTGACAGGTGTGTTAATAGAGCAGACAAACTCCCTTTCTCTTTGCAGCATACCTTCTATATTACCCTACAGACATTCTGATGGAGGGAAAAGTAAGACGTGCCGAGCCCAAGATCCGAGAGGTGGAATTAAACAGGGCCTCAGTCGAACGATCTACTGCTTTCTTCGCTCAAATGGAAGAGAATGAGGACAGGGAATACGGAGGGACTTGGGATTGACTTGCGGTTCTCAGTGGCGAGACCAACAAAAAAAATAAAGAGATCCTATGGAATGCTTCGATTTCTTCACTGTGAGATTCTGCAGTGCCGCGCCTGTCATCCTTTATCCTTTAATTCCTCTGTCGACGGCCTGATACACATCAATTAGGTGATCAGTGTAGTGCCCGCCAGCCGTGGAAATCAAAGTCAGTGGCGAACTTTGCGGCAGAACCTCTGTGGCTTACTCCCTAAAGCCATTCAGGTAAAGTGACTGGACGATCGACACCCGTCTGTGCCGTGTGCGGGGAAAGGGCCCGATGCCACAGCAGGATAACGCGTGAAGATAGATAAACTACGCTCCGCGAGACACAAGAATCTCCCGCTCGATTGGGGGCACGGCCGTCTTATACTGCACCTCAAGACGCTTGAAACGATTACTCCTGTCTAGCCTGCGCCGTACGAAGGCCGACAACTCTTCTTGCCGACCTGGCAGATTGGAGCACTCCCTGAGCTGCGTGCAGAGCAACAGTGTGGCGTTAGATTTGGACTGCGAATCTGGCGCCATCACACCCACTGTCGATGCGCCAGGCGCTGCACGGTCAACTTGGGGCTCCCGATCTAGAACGACGAGCATCATAAAGGGGAGAAGGAGTCCCAGATTCTCGAGGAGTAAGTCGTAAAAGGAGACCCCGGGCCGCAAAGTGAAGACTGAGGTCTTCTATGGCAAGGAAGAGAGCCGCCAGTATCTAATCTGCACAGAAAACTGCTTTGTACCCAGACGACTTCTCACTCAGAACAGACAGTTTTCCCTGTTGGATCTGCTTGGACGACAGGTCTCGGTGGAATTGCAGCTCATCCATGCGCCACGTCAGGTGCCGGCGGTCTGTGCCAAGCCGTGTCAGTCTGCCGAACATGCAGATCTAATGACAAACGGCAGAACAACGCCGCGTCGTTGCAGTACCTGAGATCACTGTCAGTGGTACACGTGTGAGTTGGGCCCTAGCCAAGAGAGAAAAGTGTTTGCATTGTCTGCGTCGAGATACGCAGCTCCCAATATGTGTTCAAACCGGTGTTAAATTAGGTGCTTGTTTTGGAGCGGAAAACTGCATTGTCAAACTGGTAAAAACTTCGCAGTCACCGATGAAAGACTGGGTGGGAAGCCAAGAATGTGGTCGGCCCGGGTCTAACTGCTACGACATCGATGTGGGCGAGACGTTTTAGACACCACACATATCGACTGTTGTTTGCTCCTAGAGAGTGTGGTTGGAAAAATGACGAATAGACTTGGTTTATAATGCTGTGCTCTCTGTGGCGTTCCATTTCATCAACCAAATATCCGGCGAAGACTGAGAAGAAATATGAACGCTATATTTCAGTGATAGGCACAGCATTGCGGGTCGATTAGTCGATCTGAATTCCAAACTACGCCGCCAAAGTCCGCCGTTCCAGCTCCCATTCCGCGCGTAGTTCCTTGAGCCTGACGGGGTCGTAGATAGCACCATTCCGGAATATCTGCCCCCTCACCATGGAGAATATCTGCTCCATCCGCGCGTCCTGTTCGTCTCCGGCCAAGTGGTCTGAGTTGATCACCAGATTCTCCAGCGGGCTCCCGTTAGCAACGCGCATCTTAAGATACGCTTCCAACAAAATCATGAACGCGGTAATTTTGTCTTCCCTGGCTCCCGAATGATGCAGAAGTAGATGTGGCGGTTGCGGGGAAAGGTCCGATACTGCCGGTCCAGCCTTTGGATGTCACTCAGTGCGTCGACACAATTGACAGCGCCCGTATGGACATTGAGGTATACAGTGCCCAGCATACTCTTAAAATCAGAAGGGCAACACCGGAATGCCTGAGTTGAGTATAAAGACGGCGGTGAGTTCCGTCTTATTTGAGATCAATGGATGCCCACAAGCGATGCGCCGCCTCTGCCAGCTCGCACTAACGGCGACATATGACATGAGTTTCGTCCATTTGAGATTGGAGAGTGTACTGGTATCAACGGCGTAGATCGTAAAGATACGCTCCATGAGCTCGTTGGGATGGGTGGAGATTGGGGCCATTGCATTGCGTTTTGCCTTCGGCAACCCAATTTTGACGTAGTGCCAAGCAATTTGTTGGTCAATGGCAGACATTTGGAACTCGACTGACGGTATTTTGGGGGAATCTGTAGACCTACATAGTGGATTAAGAATGGATGATGGCGATGGATTGGAAATCTCACTGAGGCTGCGAACTGCTGGCTGTAGGAGATCCTGCAGCCGCGGATGCCTTACGGCTGGATCATGCAGGTGCAATGGTCCTGTTAACTCATAGGCAGAGCAAAAACGGGTACCGCTGGTCAGTCTGCCCCCCTGAGAAAATTTAATAACAGTTAAAGAGAAAAGTGAGCCAAACTCACACGTCACAGAACGTGCTCATATGATCAGCGTGCGTGTCGGGTTGCGCGTCTATCGGCAGAAGTCATTTAATTTGGGAACAGATTTCCCCCCCCACGATCTCCAGGTCAGCAAACCTTTCGAACACAACAGATATTTACAGGCCTGAGGACGGGATTTTTTTCGACTCAAAACAGTCACAGATGTGTTTTAAAAACACGGTGCAATTCAAAAACAACAAGCCAAAGTAGAATACAAACAAAAATCGAAGTAAAACGGTTGCCCGTTGCTTCCCGCAGCTCAACGACATCGAACGATTCGCCTTGTACGCCTTTCAGTACCCGGTGGCCTTCTTCTTGCAGTATCCATCAGAGTTGGTGATGTAGTCGATGGTGCCGTCAGGCTGGGTCTGCCCACCACAGTTGTCCGCAGAGCTCGCCGTGAGGCACTTTTCGAACAGCGCACAAGTAAGCTGGGGGCTTCCGTTCTGGAACAAAAGTTGTTAGATCCTTTCACTTTGAGGCAAGGTATGGTGTGATGCGCACCTTTCCATTGACGTCGTGGTAGGCTGGTTTTTGTTCGAAGGTTAGTCCGGCTGCCAGAAAAATGATTGCTGAAAACGTACTGTTGAAGAATGTGCAACCATAGACCGAGTCGCACATGGCCTCGCAATCTGTGGTAAAACTTAGCTGTTGAATTGACACATGATATTCGAAGTAGCTACCTGCGACAGTATCAACGAGCCCGTAGGTCAAGTAGCTGTCGTCCTGGATTGCACAAGTCAAACTGTAGAAGGTCTGGCTGTACTCCGGGGGAGGGGGAGGGTTGTGCGGCGGGGGGGTTCTGAGGCGGCTTGGGGCAGTGGTACCCGAAGGGGAAAAGATCCAAGAGCTCGCAAAAGAGCTAAGGGACGTGAGTAAGCTGCATGGCATTAATCATGAGGTAGAGAATGCGTACCTCGTCCAAGAAGCAAGTGACACCTTTGGGCGGAACGCCCCTTGCCGTAGTACCATCCCGGATAATGGCCTGCCTTCCACGGGGCAATTGGCGCCCCGTAGTGGTTTGCCGAGGTGAGCTTTGTCGCACTCGAGATCGCGCTCGAGGAGAATGTTGCGGCCGACGCGCCAGTGGCAATGACGGCGAGAGCGGTGAAGAGAGTGCTGAAGCGCATTTTGGTTTGCAAGGAAGGTAGTTGCGAGTCTGGATGAGTGGTCGCACAATTTTTGACGCCGTCTTGTGTAGATTTTATAGGTATCGGGCGAGGTGAGCGTCCGTACGGAGAAATTCAACTGTTCGAACTGGTATCTGTCCGGCGCTGTGGTTGATGCAATCCGGCTGTCGACTGTCTCGATGGGATGACAATTCCAAGAACGGTTTCCCGCATTTACGACAAGAATGTTCTACGGTCGGCCGTAATCCACATTTCGCATACAGTCGTTTGTGGTACTGCTGGCAGACACTTCGTAGGAGGAAATTTAGGAACGTCCAGGAAGACTACATCGTAATTGACCTTCGGCCCCACCACACCGCATCGAGCTCTGAGAATTAGTAAGAAGATGATCATCGTGTAAGGCAATCCACAAATTCAGAAGGGTGGGTTCACACATCTGCAATGTGGTCGGAGATTACCCTTCCATGGGATGCGCAAGGAAATCTCCCGCCAAGGATGACGATACTACGTCCGGAGATAAGTTTGAAGACGACGTTGACGTTGACCAATCTGTGCAAAGAAAAATCAAAATCAAGGGCAGGCATGTTTCGAACTTTCGAGCGGTGGTCCAAGCGGACCAACAGCAAAGGGTACTGGTCTTGAGTGGAGCAGCCAGAGATGGAGCTTTTCTCCAGCGTAGCGTTGAAACTGAGGCGATTGAGAAGCACCTTTCTCCGGTATACAAGTAGGGTGGAAGCGAGGTACGTGATGTATTCCTCAATGCATCAGTTTCGGAAGCAACCCGCGACGTGAGGATGGCAGTGTCTTCCCGAAGATACCTGCAATAATTCCCTTGACAGATGTAGTCTCCGAGTGAACGCTCTCTCTTTCTTTCTCTGCAAGATCCATTGGATCTCCTACGACTGTGATCTCAAAATGAAGATTTTAATGTTAATGGCCCACCCTGAATGAGACGTACATATGCATCCTCGGGGTAGTGGGATTAAGGAGATTCCCGGATAGTCGGGGTTGGGTCCCAGTGACAATCCGCACTTGGAGGGAAACAGGAACGGGGTTTCAGAACCCAGTTGTGAATTCTAATCCCATTCTACTCAAACAACATTCAGGGAGTTGAAAAACTTTCAGCCTGAGCTCGACCTTCGCATTCGACTGACGGTACAAACTTCAAGTCACGTTTTTTTTTTTTTTAGAATCCGTGTTTTATTTCCTTTGTGCCTGAGGCATATGGTAGAAATAAAGTCTAGCTATCTTTGTACTATGTCTGTTTTTATAAGTAATATGTGTTCGTTGGTATCAATCTACTCGACGGCATGCAACCCATGACAGGACGAGTGCGGTGCGGAAAGTCCGCAAGGTATAAGGCCATAGCCAGTACGTATAAACGTGTCTTGGGTAAAGTCCATGTGAGGAAGTGAAAGCATAAGAGGAGAAGGGAAAGGGGCAGATCAGGATTGCGGCGGCGTAGACGAGCGACTGCGTGGCCTGGGCACATAGCGTGAAACTCTGCAAGGGACCCCGAACATATAACCACCCGTTCGGATGAGACGCTCAGCATCTGCCTCTGACGAGAAGGAAAGTCGAAGTGTAAGGGATTTCCGGTGCTCGAGGTCGTCTGGGCGACACATAACAGAATACTCCCGAAGGCTGCCCTGAGAAGACGGAGATGTGACCCACTCGTCAACGAGCTCGCGGGTGAAGACTTTTGGGGCATCTGTTTTTGGAGCGGGCATGGGGACTCCATGAAAGACAACGGAATGCCACCGTTCATCCGTATCAAATGCAGGGCTCTCCCGATCATCAGGAAGTCCAAGGAGTGGGCGGATGGTCGACCATATGGTGTAGCTATGGCTGGCTAAAAACTTGGCTGTGCATACATCCGTAGCAGGGTGGAGGGCTAAATTGCCGCTTTTCGTCCACTGAACGCCCGCCAAGCAAGACCTTGTATTCGTTGTGTCGTCGAGGAGAGGGAGGAGGGCATTGGTGATCGCACTGTACAGCGTGGCAGGGCTGGGCCGCTGTGGTCGAGATAGATGAGCTGGCTCCCGATCGAAGCGTATAATAATGCGTGGAGGTTTCTCCACAATTGGTGCGCGGGGCTTGGCGGTCGGCTGTTTGGCCATGTTTGTTTCGGGCGGCGTCGGAGACATGACACGTGTCGCAGCAGTGTACGAGGTGGGTGCCAATGGAGCAGTGGCTTCGGTGTGTGTCGTGGTAGGTACTGGTGTAGAGGGTGTGGTAGGGATAGGTGAGATAATATGGTGGCTGATGAGGTTAAAAACCCCCAGCAGGTGTGGCGAATAAGGTAGGAGGCAGTGTCCGCCGGCAGCAGATTCGGCATGTATCAAGGTGAGGGTGGCTAGCGTTGAGTCCAGTAGAGTTTCGAGGTGTCGGTGGTGGTCTATAAGGTGGTCCCGAGCCCCGACGGAGCTGTATGGTGGAGTAGGCAGCGATGGGCCAGCCGGACAAGCGGCGGGCCCACTTTGATGGTGGTGGTCAGGTCGTGAGAACATCTCCCTTCAAGTCACGTAAATTCAACCGTGTGGCCTGTGAAAGATAAGACAGTGCGAATGAAGAGAAACGTCATAAATCATTCATACGCTGCGGTAAGCGATCATACAGGCACGAGCCTCGCCCCGCCAACAATCTGATGAGGGAAGAGAGATGTGCCAGACCTAAGATCCGAGTGGTGGATTTAAACACGGTCTCCGTCAATAATCCAGGGCTGTCTTCGTTAAAATGGAAGAGAATGAAGACACTGGAGCATCGGGAGGGAAAAAGTAGCACTTCGAATTGAGCTGTAGTACTCGGCGGCGAGAGGAACAGAAGGAAAGAAAAAGATCCGATGGAATGCCTCGGATTCTTTACTGTGAAGTTCCGTAATAGCACGCCTGCCATCTTTTATCCGGTCCTTGTTCATCGGTCGACGACCAGATACAAATTAGTTGGGCGACTAGTCCAGTGTCCGCTGGCCGAGCTAGAGATTAAAGTCAGCAAGAACTTTGAGGCGGAATCTCTGTGGCTTACTCCTCAAAGCCATTCCGATGAAGTGACCGGAAGACTGACTCCTATCCATGCCGTGTAGGCTCAAGGCCATAGCAGGATAACTAGTGAAGACAGATAAACCATGCTCCGAGAGACGCAAGAATCTTCCGCTCGATTGGGTGCACGACCGTCTTATACCGTACCTCAAGACGCTTGAAACGACCATTGCTGGTATCTAACATGCGCCGTACGAAAGTCAACAATTCCCCCTGCCCCCCTGGTAGATTACTGTACTCTCTGAGCTGTAGTTCCCGCAGCTGTGGGCAGAGCGGCGGCGTCGCATTAGAGCCGGATTGTGAGTCCGGCGCCAGCGCCGCTAGGAACCGGCCCACTGTCGACACGCCCAGTGTTTCCCAGTCAACGTGGCACTCGCGATGCAGCAAGACGAGCTTTATCAAGGAAGGACGGAATCGCAGATTCCCGAAGAGGGAGTCGTAGAGGAGATTCGCTAAGTGGAGGCTGAGCTCTTCAATGGCAGGTGAGCGGACTGCGACATCCGACAGGAAAGGATAAACGTATCCGGGAGTTACACGCGGCAGCCGTAGATGATGCAGGTCTGGCATTACAAGGCGCTGGAGGGTTCTAAGTGCCGGAGTGCGGGCATCATAACCTGCGCCTCTTGATCAGAGATATTGAGATGTTGATAGGGGACTTGGACTGCAAAGTTTATCAGATGCCTCAAGAGATCGAGCACCAAGTTTATCGGCAATCCGTCCCTTTCAAAGAAGCCGAGAGTTCACCGAAAGTGAGGCAGGCATCTAGGGTACGAGTCGGTCGATATTGGATCGCATTGAAATCGTCACAGCGCGCAAGCTCGGAGTGGTGCGAAGCTTCATCTGGTCGATAGCGGGTGTGTCTGTGGAGCATTTGATATTCTCAGACCGCAAGGCCGAGGCATACACTTTAGCGAATCGCATCAGATTCGGGGGATAATCCAAGGACAGCTCTAGTGGCTGCAGCGATTCAGTCGTCGCATAAATGCATCTAGGACCAGACCGACGTCCTCAACAGCACGCTCCTCCCATTTCTCCAGGGACTCAGTGAAAGAGAGTGAAAGGAAAGAGAGTGAAAGGGACGTCTTCCCGATCGATCCAGCCATTTGGTGACAGGAAGTTTCACGTTTCGTTCGAAAGCAAAATCCAGTGGGACATGAAGCGACACCCCCAAAGGGCGGGCATCGAAAGGGCCACGATTCGCCATAAACTGCAAATGCTGATGAGGACGAGCGGTGTGTCCCGGGCAGACACGACAGAGTTCCGCTCCGTCGGAAGACAAGCAAGGAAGATCTCGTGGACGATGTCTACCGGGAGGCGGCGGGCAGGAGGGACGAGCGCTTGGTGCGCCTTGATCCACTCTAGCGTCCTCATCCTCTGGGAAGATAGGTCCTTTATAAGATCCTCAAAGACGCAGAGCCTCACGGAATGAGGGATAAAGTATTTCTGAATTGCCTTGATTTCAGAGCTGGAGGGCACATAGTTGGTATGCAGATGGTGAGCGAACGGCGAGTCCATGGTTATGAATCTGCAAGAGAGAATCCGTAAAGCGTGATAAAATTTCCAAAGAAACCATCCACTTGATTGGAGACGGTGTCGGAAAGGCCTAGGGATTTAGCCGCATACTACAAACTGTAAAACAATATCAATTCAAGCGGACTCGTTCACCAAGTCAGAGTCCCAAGGCTTACTGAGGTTTGATCAATGTGGAATTCGTGGAATCGGGGATAGTTGGGATGGATCCGGAATTGGAAGTGTGGTTCCATTTAATACACATCAAGTTGCTGTGGTTGTGGTAGACAGTGGTGGACACGGAAAGAGAGACAAATTTGAGTTTGGCCGTGTTTGATCATGATGTCAATCAGTTCCGGCAAACCCGGCTTTGCCTAACCTTCGTCTCTATTGCATTACTTGCTTCATTGTCGCCTTTCTGAGGTTCGGCGATGCTCCGGGAAAACGGCACTTTGTGAGGGCGTACGTGGTTGCCATCCTCAGCACAGACGGATTGGGCAATCATCTCTGCCAGCATCCACATCGATAGTGCATCGCCGACCTACGGCGACCTTGTAGTCTTGCCGCTGTGGTCATCATGGATCTCTGAATTGAACCTTGGTGGCTCAAATCCCTTACAAGCCATCTGAATTCCTTGCCAATGGATCTGTATTATCTCCTTTCTGTTAGTTCGCCACCGTTGACCTTGGCCTTCTTCACTGGTCGATCATGACGAACTGCTCGGCTTTCGGAAACTGCGGTTATGGCTGGGAAATAGGGAAAGATTCTGGATTCAGAATTAATGTTCTCTTTCGGAAACCAACCTCTATCAAGTAGCTCAAGCAGAGCGCTGAATACCAACCCGTACGTCACAATTCATAATGAGCCCAAGGCTGAAAGACGTGGCTCTTCTTCGGTGCCGAACAGAGATTCGCACGCTAAATTTCTTTGTTCTTCGTGGAGCACACCCGCCATTTGGCGTCGATGCATCCAACTCTGCGTCTATCAATGCTCCTCAGTTTCCCGACATCATCAGGGTAATCATCGGCATTTTCTCGTAATGGATATGCCTAATATACTGCAGACAATTATTCGAGCGGCTGTAGATGATCTCGACCACGAGGACGAGCACTCGCCTGTGCAGAAAACTCTCCCCATGGCCCTCTGGTCTGTCCGCCTATGTGGGGTTTGTACATTGTATTCGCTCTCGCCAGAGCAACGCCATGATGTATTACAAGCTCTCGCGAGAGACGCACCCAATCCCGCCATTCGCAGTAATGAAGCGTTCGGGTAATTCTTGCGGCCGCTGCCCGCTCGTTGCTGGGGATCAACCAAATACGACACTCTTGGGCTCAGACTCGCGTAGCGAGTCGCGACACACCCACCAAATTACTTCCAGTCTGGAACTGGCCAAGCGAAATGCGACACTCGCGCGTATGCACGTCAAACTTGTTGCCGGGCGAATGTTGAAGTACAGCGGGCACTATTGAAAGAATTAATTGCTATCTAATGAGAATCGATCTGAAGAGCGTAACAGGTGTCCGCTTTCTCGTCGGCTCATAGTGAGAAGTACGGGAAATGTTACTTCCCCTTCCAAGTCCGGGAATAATGCCGTTGATGCGGGGTATTGGGGTCAGCTTGCTCGCCAATACGGCCTGCAATGAATGGTGCAACCCCGAGTTTCCAACTCACCTGCTAGACGCGCCCAGATGCGTGCGAGAAGGGGTTGTGCAGTGCGCGCGCGTGCGAACGTAATGGTGGTTTTCCGTGGCGACCAGAACCGGGTAGTCGCGCCCGGTACATTCACTGCAGAAGCGAGAATAAAACGGTATTATCTGAGACTGGGTACCCGGCCACCTAAGCATCTTTTGCTCTGGGCCAGCCCATAGAGTCAAGTATCCACCGGTTGGTGGGTACTAGAACACGTTCATACATCCTAAGAGCACATTGGTTATTTTTCACAGAATTTACATGATGATTCTGCGGCTTGCTGAATTTTTTCTTTCCGGATGTCCCAAAATGGCAAAAACGGGCTATCCGGCCACCCGAGTAAATTGTCTGTAGGCAGTCGTAATATTCCTTCAAATACATCCTATACTATCTAGGGGATATAAATTCATCATGGAATGCAGAAAGGCTGTTCATAGAGCCAATACAAGGGCTATCGCTACTTCTCTTTTCAGCCCAGAATCTGGGTGAAATAGCGGCGTGGGACGAACAGCTGGCTCCACAGCGCGCAGAGCCTATCAAAGTCCAAAATCAAGGGACAATTGGACAGATAGAATACTTTAGAGTGTAGAAGATTGCCACAGATGACGCCCCCCCTACCCATAAGCCCCCCAACAAAATTCACCTTTATGCGCCACCCAAATTTAAAGGTTTTGGATTGTATTCCCTCGTGACCAGGAACTGGCGCAGTTAAAGGCCTATCAAATGCGGAGAGTCCGTGGATGATGGTTCTGAATGCATCAACCGACTTTGAGGTCATGACAATCTAAGGGGCATTTGTTTTGAACTGGCCGAATTGTGCCATCATTCGGAGTCTACTTGACGTCACCTTTGGGGGTCTGGACACAGAATGAAACCGCTTTCCAGGTATTGAAAGAGATCTATACGTTCTCTAGAGACAACGGAAGGAAATGAGCCCCTAACCTTGCGAATCGGTTGGGAATTGGTGGAGAAAGAAGCGAGAGAATGAGTGCCATGCCCCGTCGGAAATAAGAAATGGTGTTCTCACGCCATCATCTTAACCGGAAACTTCCCACAGTTTTTGATCGCCGGTTCACACTGCCTCCAAATTTGACATACGGTGTCCTCATACGTCGTCTAACAGTGTATAACCGCCAGATATCAAGGATTCACACAACGCTTGCCTATATGATGCAAGTGGCCGGGTACCTAGTTTGGCCGGAAAGGCAGTCGCAGATAATACAGGTGAAACCGACAGCTGCGCAACTGCTGCTCTGCACCTGCCCAGGCACACTCTGTCCTATGCGCTTGTCCGCTGTGCGATGGTGGCCATATGCATCGGCGAACGGTAGACGTTCGGTGGGCGGTTGAAGAGTGAATGCTATTTCCTTGCTGGTTGAATCCGTCACCAGTCAGTAATACGACTTGAAGGCCAAACCACGACGCACTTCCGGTCCCCCTTACTGATACTTAAGGCATCTCCGTGCCCATATAATCTGGTGCACAATGTCAGCGACATCGGCGTCAATCTGGCGGTGTAGCGATCGGCAGGCATAGATAGAGGTGGAGGTGATGATGGTACGGAAGAGAAGCAGTTGCAATCAGGAGCTGTTCCCGAGGGATGACGACAAGCGTGCAAGGCGCTGAAAGCGGACAGTGTCGCAACTTTTCCGTCAACTCCACTCTGGTGAGATTTCCACGACAGTGTCGCAACTCTTACCAATTAACCGACGAGTCTGAGAATGAGAGTGTCGCCGTTAACACATCCCCCTCGTTGCTGCCCCGCCACCTGCTCGGGCACGGCGGCACTTCGCCCGCCCTGTCTTAAATGCTTCTCTCGTCTTCGTCAACGCTCTGTGTCATCGGTACCAGAGGTGCCCGGAGGGCCATATGAATTTTGAGGTCAAATGTTCAGCCACCGGAGGATCCCCAAACTCACCGCAAAGTCTCTAATGTTTCTTTTGGCTATAACAAGCCCGAGCTCGGGCTCGGGCTCGGGGCTTCAGGCCCCCCCACCCAGGGCTCAGGCTCGGGCCTGGAGAATCTGAAGCTCGAGCCCGCCCGAGCCGAGCCCACGGGCTTTCAGGCCGAGCCGGGCCCTGAACATCACTAGGCGTATGGTCTAACGGGTATCACGTTGTGATAGAGGAGGAATCGGAGGATGATGACAGTGTGTTCGGGGACGCGATCTCCTACATTACTGCTTCCCTCGTCCTCAACAATAAAAAGAGTGCATGACCCTGGTTCGATAATTGATCAGATTAAAGGCTTTGTAGGTCGGGGCGAAGTAGTCTCGTCCACTTGTTTGCTGTGTTTTGAGGACGCGCCGAGCACAAAGCTTGTCCCCGCGTGTGGCCGTACCGGAGATCCCCAACTCGGCGATGAGAAGTGTTTCATGAATGGGCACGCGGTTATTTTTGAGACTTTTATATTACTAACATGGTTTTCCCTCCAAGCAGTATGGCCAGAACGCCCCTGGGAAACTCAATATAACACAAATTTCCTGCCCGTTCTACCCGCGCAATCCTACAATCATAGACGTTACCCGATACAATCGTAATGCCCTCGCACTTGGGGGCTTACGGGATGCCATAGCCGACCGGCATTTATTCTACGCGTGGCGCGTCGACTGTGGCAACTCAAAGCGGGCGTTTGAGCCCACTTCATACACGGAGGAGGCAGGGATCCCGCTTCTTACTGGATTTCGGTGCAACGACTGCGAGCCTGCGACATCTGCAGCAGAGCTGGAGGACGAGTTTGCCTTTGAACGTCTTCGCTGGAAAGCAAAGAAAGCGGTGGCGATGTGAAAAGAGTCTGGTGTACGCATCGCTCTGTGTCAAGCGATAATCAACCAGGTCCGTACATTCCTTCGAATTTTGTGACTTTAACAGGTTAAACAGATCGACGATTGTAACCACATGGTGTGCATTTTGTGGCACACACTTTTGTTGCGCCTGTGAAAAGGCGCTTCCGGCTGCAATGATGCGTGTGCATGCGTACCGTGAGCATGGTTCTCTCGGCGATTGATCAACAGGACTAGTCTTTGTATATTCATTTGGGTGAATTGTCAATATAAAGTTTGAACATCTGTCAGACCATGTGTAGTGCGCCGTGGATAAGCCGTATACCGCTGTGTTGGTGAACTTCGCAGAGGGCGCTAGGCATGAAGTATAAATCGAAGTGAGGTACAGCATGAACAGAGAAATGTCAGGGAGGTGCGAATTACAACTACCTCCGTTAACCTCGCCGCGTTGACTCAATGCAAAATTCCATTTTAGAAAAGCAGATCGTTTCTCGTTGTGCGCTATTGAGCGGGATATACTTATTCCACATATTGTGACAATGCTCCATTCAACTGAACTAACTATACTCTGACCGGGAAACAGCAATGAGCGAACAGCATGTATGTCTAATTATGGGCTGTCTTCTTGCTTCCGTCCTCGGCCCTCTCCCGTCCACGTCTGCATTTTCAGTCCTCCTTCTCAATGCTGATCCTTGGGTTTCTCAGTGCTTTGTCCAACTCATTCACTTGGGCTCGGATGCCGCCCACGACTACTCTAGGCTTGACGTCCACCCTTGCGGCGGCGACCTTCGGCCTAATCGCCTCACTCACTCACGAGTCATGCCGTAGGTGATTTAGCAGATTTGTCTTGGTACGTATTTCGGTCTCCCTTCCCGCCTCTTTCCCTTCCTATCCCCCTTTTGTCGTGGCATGCTCGTGGTTAGGATATAGATGCGCGTCTATGCTTTCCTTTTCATAATTAGGCATCGGGCACCAACGGTATCGTGACACGGAGATCAGTAGTTATGGTTTGGTTATTGTGCTACTTGGGAGTGATTCATAGGTAATGGAACTGAATCTACCGCCAGAACATGTTCACATTCATGCTTTTCGGCTCTGTGGAATATTTCATTCAAGATTCCTTTGTGCGAGTGTGAGGACAACAGCTCGCAATGGAGCTACCGGGAGCTAAATGGAGCCATGGTAGTTGCGAGGTACGAACGTCTTCGGGCGGGATGCGAGCAGCCGAAATTATTATCGGGCGGGATGCGAGTGATAATAATTTCGGCTACTTTTCAAGTCGAACACATCCAAAAAAACCGTGTGACCTGCAATTGAAACCATGGGAAATAGAACCATGGGAAATAGTACAGTATACGGAGCGCCGTCCTTGACCGATTTCATACTTGCAGCAAGAATTCTCGGAACCGGAGACCAATTTGAAGACCTTGACCGTATAAAGCCAACTGCACACTGTAACCCAACCGGCAGCCCAGCCAGCCATCGCACTCGGACTAAAGCATTCAGCTAAAGTAAGAGCCTGCCTGACCAGTCTCCAAGTATTTACAAAGCTCTGAAATCGTTCAGAACTTCGCCATGATCTTCAAGTTCAACGCCGCCCTCGTCCTGTCGGCCCTGGCCTTCTTCCAGGCGCGCGCCTCCCCTGTGGCCGACGCTTCGGACCTCGTTGTGCTCAGCACGCAGGAGACAGCCAATGGGACCATCACCATCTGGGGCTACTCGGACGGCGCCTCCAAGCGCGCTGACACCCTCGGGAAGCGCCAGTGCGGCGGCAACGCGATTACGTGCAGCGGCAGCCACACGGCCGATATCAATTCGTGCCGCCAGCTGATCTCGTCGCTCTCGAGCAACTCCGGTTCGGGCGTGGGGAGTACGTCTCTTTCTTTCACTCATATCCCCTCTCCCAACCCTTCCCTCTCTCTGCTGTTGGTGTAACTGACACTCGTCAAAGCGTCCCCCCGCTCCATCTGCACCACTCAGAACGGCAACCAGTGCTGCGTTAGCTGGGCCGATGCCGTCTCGGGCCTCACCCAAGGCGACCTCGTCGACGCGGCGCAGGAGATATTGAACGACTGCGGTGGCAGCAGCGTGTCTGGCCTGTCGCGCGACACAGACCTCAACGGTGTGTGCACGACGCAGTGCCTGTCCAACCGCGCCGACGGTTGCACGAACTAAGAGGGCTTGGAATGGCAAATTGCAACCCGATCGGGTTGAAAAGGAGGTGGTTCTGTCGCATACTCAACACAAGTTTCTTTTCTGTACCTGAACCACCAAATTATAACATTTCTTGCTGCTACTCCTTCCTATCAAGCCAACCAAGATACTATGGTTATTGCGGGAACATTTGAACAAAAGTTTCGCGTGGTACAAAAAAAAAATCACAGTAAAAAAAAAGGGGGCAAATTGACTTAATCTTACGGACGATGCATCTGTATTTTGTGGGCTGCGTCTCTATATATCTTGCGAGAATCACTGATTTCCCCACAAGTTAGAAAACCTGATTACTTATCTTTATCTCTTTTGCGGGGAGAGCATCTAGTCACGTATCATTGGGGCGGTCAGTCCGAATTCACCAATTTATCTTGCGGGCGGTTGATCAAATTTCAGTGCACCTGAAAGTAGAAGTTTTTGTTCATTAATTTTTACTGCTATTTGCGGTACTTGGGGCGCGGGTCAAATTTTTGATTTTTGATGTGTTTTGACGAGAACAGCGATTCGGAATTCAACTCTGGCCTGTTTATCTTGAAAATAGTGCTCATTCTCTCCGCAATGAAAATGTGGATGGCACTACCACCTTTAATTTTCCTGATGTGATCACAACTGTCTCATTAGGCAAATAATCATCGGCATTTTGTCGTTTAATGCATACGTCTAATATACTGCAGACGACCATATGAGCAGCAGTAGACGGATCTCCACCAGATCCCCAATGCATCATCCTTCAACCGAACCAACATCGAATTCCGGATGCACATGCCATCCTGCTACTTCCAGTGTTCCACCATATCCTGGCGACGCTGATCATTCCAATGATGGATGATCTCGACTATAAGGACGAGCAGTCGTCTGGGCTCTCATTCACCTCGATTATGGTCCATAAGATGTGAGAATATATTAGCTAGAAATCAAATTCGTCCCAGCTATGCTCCGGACACGGCCGTGGTCTTTTTTGTTCGACTACATTGGCAACACGTAAAGGTTTCCCTCCCAGCGGTCGCAGACGCCGAAGAACTTTAGGACACGCGGTATTGGTTCTACTGGGTCGCCTGAGCTGAGAGGAGCCGCGGACGGATTCGACCCCATGTGATACGCGTATGGGAGGAAGCGGCGCAAACATACTGGATGATTTCTCTGGGTACAGATAAATTGCAGGTATATGACGGGCTACGGAAAATCGCTGCAGAGCTTCCAGCAGAACAGGCTGGCCAGAATATGGACGCCATCATGCGTCGGATTGAGAGACTCATGGGCCTGAGGATGACATAGAGATTCACTAACTAGTTGTCGTTGCCAGTATCGTGGCAAACGTACGCGTCACTTTCTTGCTTTTGATGTCCTCCCACTGGCCTCTGGCGGTTAATTGCACATCTTATGTCCGCGTGATAGATTCCAACACAGAATTTCATTTGCAACTAGTTCTGTGTCCGATTCAACCGCCGAATCTTCATTAACCGTTATTAACTGGTGGGCCATGGTAAGTGTTCGAGTAGTCCGGTTTTCAGGAGTGAAGCGGCTCGATCATGAATCTAGGCTCGATTCAAATCAGAGTCAAGCGAAATCCTGGGACTCCGGAGGCATTTGAATCTCGGCCTGAAAAACGGATCGATTTCAGTCGATTTCTACGAATCCGATGTATTGTCTTCCAGTTATTCATTTTTTTTTTGCAGAGGTCCAAAAATTCTGGCCAAATGCGCAAATCGGACTTAACTCGGACGCTGAAATGTTATAGCTGCTCGTTTCCGTGTATTACCCGTGCTTCAGCTTGAGAATCTTGAAAGATGCGTGTGAATAATAAAGTTAGACAACACGCGAAGTGGCGAGGACTTCAGAAAACGCCACAAAAGAGAGAAGCCGCCAGAACGATGCCACCAGTCATAAGAACTATTAAGGATTGATGACTATTGCGACGCGACCCTTCTCGAAGTCAGCGGCCCGCACACCAGGATTGTCCGGGGCTTGGAACGGCTGCAGATATACACTTTTTCAGCGACGTTCTGCGTAAATCCGACACTAAAGGGCGAAAGGGACTCACTGCAACACATCGTGGTTTTTATCCGGCCCAAAGAAGCTTACGCTGTGCGGGACTGGGAAAAGATGGGGATCGCTCTCCGGGATCACAGTTAAGCCAGCGGCCAGCGAGCATGATTTTCTGGTTCGGAACTGTCCGAACTTGACAGCGCGAAACAGTAACCGGAACACCGTTTGATTCACAAACTGTTGAAGTGTCCACTTAGACTTTCGTTCCCCATTAAGTTGGAAGAAGTTCGGATAAGCATTCCGAACGCGAGAACATCTGCAAAAGAAAGTGGGTTTCTACGGCTTTCTGATAGTGGTGAAGATCCTGATAGCTTCTCATCCTCAGAGGCGTAACGCAAATCCGCCAGGCGGTAGTTGCGTACATGATACAGAAGAAAGACCACCTCAAAGGAATCAAGCGTCGGATATCGGACCAAGCTCGTTTCGTAGATCTGTGAGGTTCAAACACATGAAAAAGTTGCGCAAGGATCTTTCAGTCAGAGCCAAAAGATTTGAGGATACTTTGTTTCAACAAACTGACCAAGTACATGTTTGGACGGCGGATACTCCAAGCCACACGATATCATTGCCCTGCCAGATGCATTTCGGACCTATTCGTTCAGAAATGATTGTGCATTCTTAAAGGGGCTCGGGAGCTCTCAGAAGTCGTGCGCGAATCTCCTTGATTATTAGGTCTATCAAAAATCTTATGATTACAGACAACCCTGAAGCGGTTTACGCGGACCTAGACGGCATGAGCAAAGGTAGACAGACTACCACCGGGTAGCCTACCTTGCTGCCCGGCTTTCATTGTTCAGTTGGGCTGTACCAAATCAAAAAAAGGCGTCATCTAATCCTACTGTGCTTACACCTTCGTCACCTCCATCCGAAGGAACGGTTCCTAAATTTGTTCCTTGCCTGTTCCGCATGGAAAGATCCTCGCTTAACAGGCGTTTAAAAAGTAAAGCCGGCCCCGTTCTCTGGATTCGCCTTCGCCCCCAAACATGTCTGCTCCCACCGTCGATGTCCAGCTTTCGTGCGTTCTCCAAGTCTTGCGGTCAATTTGCTGCCTAACACCTAACACAGTTACGGGCCTCTGCTCCTCGGAGTCTACTTCAATCTGATTTTGTGTGGTGTAAGAATATACCGTTCTCGATATGTGTTTTCTGACCATTCACAAATAGGTGTTGATCACGCAGGTGTGTGTTGAATCGCGCCCATTTGGTCGAATTTAATCCGATCTGCTTCAGCAACTGGATTATGTTCAAAATTCCCGGAAGGATCCACTGTTTATCCGCATTCTTGTGAGCATCCACATCCCTCGAATAACATCTGGGCTCAATTATAAAGGTTTGGGCCGTATTCATTGTTGAGGTAGCGTACTTGTTTCTCACATTTTCTTTCTTCTTTTGCACTATGATCTTGCAATATTTAGGTCGCGAACACAGCGTTCGATATGTCAATAATGTATGAACCGCTTATCCTACATTACGGGGAGATTCCAGATAAACTGCCGACTGTCTTCATAACCCGTGCGGCCCTCTGACTTTCTCTTCGGACTATGTTCTCATCCCCGGTTCTTTCTTAGAACCACTCTGTGTCATCCTCGTTGGCTTCCCCACCCAGCTATTCTTCATCTGGCGCATTCGCATAGTCACTGGGAACAATCTCATTGCCGCCGTAATCTTTTTTGTTCTCTCTTGTTGCCTTTGGTGCGTCGCACGACCCCTCTCACATTTTACTCCTTGCTCACTAATTTCCAGCCGGCGGAGTCTGGACAACGGTACGTCCTACGGCGAACTGCGACAAACAATGCTAAATCTACCTAATAGGTTATGGTCCCCATAACTGACAGTTTTAGTCGGATCCCAATGCTGTATCGCTCAGCAGAGGTGTGGCTCGTCGCATCCACTGCAACCGATCTTTGCATTGCGGCCGTTTTGGCTATCTCACTTGTAGGGTTTCTTTCTTATGATTGTTCCTTTATATAAACTGGAGCTTTAGAGGGGAAAAAAGACCGGCTGGGCAGCCACAGACACAGTATTGGACAAGATTATTCGGAGTAAGATATTCTCCTTCTCGAGAAGAAATGTTTAAGTTGAAATGCCAAGCAGTGACCATCCAAACCGGCATGTTGACGTGGGCTCCCATACAGATGTTTCCGTGTCTCGGCTGACCCGTTCTCCAGAGCACTCTTCAGCATCCTTGACGTTGTCTGTTTCCTCGCTTTGAAGGTACGTATTTGCCCGCACCACGTTCACCGCGGTGAAACCGAACCTCGCATACATTCCAGGGTAAAACAGTGTACGTATTGTTTCTACACTACCATGCATCCTTTGAACAGTTAATCTTTAGGAACTTCTTTTTCAACATACCGCTCTCCAAGTTGTACTCAAACTCTCTGATGTCCACTCTCAACGCTCGCCGGGACCTCAAACGTAGCCTAAACGCGCAAACGACTGCCTCGTGGGGACAGCAGGGTAACGTCGTTGTCACGGGTGGGCCGGCTTTCACTACAGAGACCAAGGTCAAACACGAGTCCGCCGTAAGTGCACAATACATCCATCTTTGGAGAGGCAGACCATCCTGAGTGTCGACGAGGTCGAGCACGAGTACGGGATTCGCATGACCCGGGTGAGCGGCACCATCCGCCTTCTTAGTTTTATTATACTCAAGATGTTCAGATCGTCGAACGCGTATAATTGAGCACAATAATTGGTTAATGCTTTTTCTTCGTTCTCTGGGCGGATAGGACGGTTGATCTATTTTTAGATCTTGTACTGAGCTGTATTATCCTTTAGAATTATGCATGTTTGTCTGAAGCTCGGTTTTTACTGATCAGAAGTTGGCCCCCAGAGCGGCGTACTCGTGTGAGGAATCCGGAAATTGGAGGGTTGCATTCAAGGAAATAGTGACGTGCATACTTAGGACGTCTGAGCTACTCATGATGAAGTACCCTACGTCAGCCTCTGGCAGTAGTCTGGATTTCCTTGCGGATTCTATCGCGGCAATGTCAAACAGCAGTCGGAGTACAAGGGAATGCACTCACCAGCGCCCAGTTGGGCATATTGACTACCCGCCCGCTCCCACCACCGACCGCAAACGTGAAGACGAAGACCATGACCTGACGGACGAGTATATGGAAACGCTTGCGGGGGATCTAAATTGACTACATACCTGGGTTCCACCGTCCAGCGCAGCAGAGAGCAAGAAATTGTATTTGCGGAACCAGCGCGGACGGTAGCGGCGGAGGTAAAACTGAGAAAAGACTGCAAGAAGGAAGGTCGTGAATACGGAGGTGTTTATCCCCACGGAGAGGTATCCGAGCGTCCCTAACGAACACAATAAGTGAGATCAAATCGAGGCCAAGGAAAAACGGACAGCAGAGTATGGGCGTGACGACGTGGTTGGCGCCAAGTCTGGGGAAGAAGCGGTGCGCGATCCAGAACGGGACAGGGACGGCCAGCCCGATTAGAATGGAGAATGGGACAATCTGTGAAACATATCTTTGTTCAACAGATTCACTTTTAATCCAAGAGAATCCTCTGCTTACCCCGTATCGACCCGATGGAGCGTACAAGATATTTCCAAGAGCACCCCAGGATACTGCATCCGCATTGAAAGACTAACAAGATTTTAATTGATTGAAGCAACTTTGTAGAAAATTTATACCTGAACCTGTTGACCCGACCACTACTCGAGAATATCAACTCGAATAAGCAAAAGAGCGACGAGTAAACCGCACAATATTCGATCCCTGCACATCAAGCAGAATCTCCCGGTGGCTGCTGATAATGACCTTCATAATCACGTAGTTCAACAGGCCACCCTATAGAATGATTACAGGTGGGTTCAAGTTCATTCTCATGAGGTCGATAGAGTCTGTGACGTACGACGATGGAACCGAGGGTTTGAACGGTGAATGTTACACGCGGAGGAAGCTTAGTGTATTGCTAGGGGTTCTCTGGGATTAAAATCGCTCAAAGTAGTGGAACCATGGATACGCACACCCTGAGCGGACTGTCAGGAAATTGCTTGCACCGGCCAAGACACACGCACCATTTTTAAGTCGGTAACAAGCGCAAGCGCCTGCTGCAAAGTGTTGAATCCGTAGAGAGTGAAGTACCTAAACGCCGACTAATGTAGGCCAGCATTATGTCAGAGAATAGAAAGGGCAGTTACATGTTCGTCTGTGGGGGAGCCGGGCATGATAGACGCGCCAATGATCTGAAATTTGTTCACGTCAATCGAAAATAACATTCAAGTTCCGTTTACCTGCACAAGGTTTTGCATGCTTGTGGTGAACCCAGTGATCGCGTAGACGGTTACAACGAATGGGAGAAAGACGGCAGAAATGAGAATCGCCACGATGAGGCCCCACCTAACACAATCGAGGTCGGTTACTTAGCAAAAAAGAAAAAGAGGAAAATCACCAAGGCATGCCAGAACCTCCTGTGTAGATGGTAGCCATGGCCATGGCGAAACTTCCGATAAAGATGGCGATATACCACCTACAGTACATTCATCATGTTTGGTCAAATATGGCAGAGACTTGTACAAGGACGCACCACATGGGGACCTCGGGATATACCTGCTGCGACAGTCAAATTCTATCAGAAAGAGAGTGCTATGGAAGTTGACCTTCATCTTTGCCAGGTGTGGATCGTAAGCGTCCCCAGCCTGGAAACACATCACAAGTTAACGCTAAAAACTATGAGCATAAGAAGGAACGTACGCGGTACCGCTTGATGACCTCAATGATGTCCTTTCCGTACCAGAGCACGACGTGCGTGATTGTCGCTCCAATAGAAAGGTTGGTCCCAATCTTTGTGAGGACTTGCGAGCTTGCGAACCAGGGGAGACCCTGGTAATGTTAGGTCGGCAGCGAATTCATGGTACAAACAACGTACCTGCACATCCAGTGCAGCCTTGTCGAGTCGGAAGTTCTCGTCCAAGATTGAGAGCTGGTTATACTGCGTCCCGTTTTCGTAGAACAGCTCCTGCGAGAGCCATGGGAAGTTCTGCCCTTGCCACACATTATTGGCGTATAGAGCACAGAAGGCAATGCTGTTAGTGTTTTTAATGGGGGCGTGACATGCTAGTTAAAAATGGGGACTTGCATGCAGATAAGCACCCCGAAATAGAGTGACAGTTGTGTGGATAGCGGAGTGAAGAGTGCGCCAAGTGAACCGCCTGGGAAATTTTCAGATCACGATGGGAGGATGTCGGGAAGAAGGTTCGTACCGCCGCTGCCTGATCAAGAAATCTATTGATATCAGTGAAGACTGACGCTGGCCATCACACTTGCCGACGTAGTTCCAATCGAAACAAAGCGCAAAGACGCCGAGACCCTCGTTTCCCGCCGCGCCACCTGTATCGTTCTCAGGAGCGCGAGACATGGGAAGACGGATAGTACCTACCGAAGATACGGGTGAACCACGCGCTATCACGCTTCGCCAAGCAGAATATGCTGATTCCGGTGAGCGTCCTATATTCCACGGATTAGTATTGGCAAGGGTGGGTTTAGCAAAACTTACGGGGCGATGAATTCGGGGAACCATTCCCAACAGAAGATGGCAATGAAGCAGGACCAAAAGAACCGGACGCGCTTTTTCTGCAGGAAAATCTTCTTACCGCGGTGGAGAGCGTCAAAGAGTTGAACGGTTGGTAGGAGACTCGGGAACACCATGTAGGTTGGGTAAACGAGGAAGCTCCTCATGATACCTTTTTTTATTTTGCTTCAGGAGGAAGGACCGGGGAAATGGGGGATCTAAGGACTCACCGCCGAGACCATAGCCCAGAAGCTGGCTACCAATGAGCGTGAAGATTCCCACTCCGGCGTTGGGCTGAATTCCATAGTACAGGTCGTCGGCGGCGAAGATGCTAATGGCGAGGGCAGAGCTTCCAGCCGTGCTCGCGAATATGGTAATTGCGACGTGCTCCTTCAGATCTAATACAGTGCGATTACCAACAGGAAATAAATCGACATAGAGTGGAGTCTTACTGAATGGCCCGGGATTCATGAAGCGCCAGAATGCGTTGTTGGGGGTCTTGAAGCTGTATCGGGTGTTTCCTGTCCCCGGAATGATCTCCTGCATGAGGACTCCAAGGATATAGGCTAGGATTTGCAGGAAGAGCTGCGACACGGATATCGTCTGGGGACGGAAGTAGAAAATCTGGCCGAGTACAGCGCCGAAGCAGCTTAGTCCTTAGACAATATTTGAGCAAGAAGGGATCGAGAGAATAGTTATTTCTAACCGAGACCGAGGAACCACATGCGGAACGTAAAGGCGGGCAAGGTGGGGTCGTCCTCAAGCGAGATGAGACGGGTGGCGACATCGACGTCCGTGACTGTGAATTGAACTAATGAGTCATCGTAGTTTTGGAGCATAGGGAAGAATTACCTATCGGTCTTTCCTTGCCGTTTTCGTCGAGGTCGATTGCCCGCACATCATCGTATACCTCAGCTACAGGCTCGGCGATCTGGATTGAGGACTTCTCGTGCTTCTCATCGTACTTTTCGTCGCTGAAAGAGTGCGTGCGCTCAGCATCGGAAACGCGCTGTGGCGGATCGACGATTGCCATGTCTGGAGAGTAAACGATAACACCCACAGAAAGAAGTACGGCTTATAATTGTGTGCATGGCTGAGAATTTGAGTCCTGAATCGGCGCAGAAAACCGTATGGTGCCACCTGTTATCAGTGGAAGATAGGGCTATTCGGAGACTATCTGCCCATTCAGACCCTGGAAGAGACGCGGTGGGAGAGTGTGGCGTTTGCGAGCGCAGTCAAGGAATCGGTCGTGTCGGACACTTTGCCGAATCTGGGATCGAATACAGATACTGGGGCTCCACGTAGCTTATCGAGGAGAACTCTGCGCCATGTTATTATTGTCGTGCTGGTTCGGGTTAGTCGTGACGGCGGAGAGCCAGTGCTTCCGTTTGCTAGCGGGAACGCATCTGCGCAGGAGAAAGCCGAAAGACAGAGTGACTGGATTGTGGCGGCATACGTGGGTACGTCTCATGTCGAATGGCCGGGCGTTTTCACGCAGCGCCACCTACGGTGCGTGCTGCAGATTCAAAGTTTGAATCCCAGGACTAGCAGCGGGCAAGCAGTGGATTTCACTTCGAAGACTTTAGATCTAAGGGCTTGGGACAACGAGCTTGGGTTTTGCTGCGGTTCAAGCTGCTGCGGTTGAGGTGGCATGGCAGGAAGAAGCAACAGTACGGGCCGCCAGATAAGCGAAGGGAACCGAAGTGATGCGCTTGATCTCCGTTTTGATCCGACAACTCCAAGCGGTGCTTGCAAAGTAATGATATTTTTAGTCTAGTTTTTAATGGAAGAGTATGGAATAATTCTATTGCTTCCGAGACTCGTATTTGCTTCCGCCGGGTCCAGAGTTCAAACAGTGTTTTGATCGCCTCTATTTATGACTCGAAAACTTCGACTAACCATTCCGGTCACGCTTGTAATTCCGTCCAACTACCCGTCGTAGCGGGACACTTGACGACTTTCCCACCTTCTCAGTAGAACTGGGGATTGGAAGTTCCAGGTTCGGGGGTTGCAGGCGATAGAATTGAGGAAGAATTGAAGGTCGATTTCGGGGGATTCTTCGCCTTCAAATCAAGAGAGATGTCATTACATTGCTGCCGTGCATCTGAAACCGAAGGCAACCCATAATAATCGATAATAATCGATGGTGTGTGGAGGGAGACCCACTAATGCGCATACGGAATTCAATTGAGGTTCCCAAAATGAAAGAGGTACGACAGAGACGTTCTATTTTCTTGGGCCGTGCCACAGGGTCTCCCAGGAACAGGACTTGATGACAGGAGAAGAAAACCGCATACCGAGATGTGAGCTTCAGCCACCGTCATCACGTTGGGAGTGTTATCGGAAAACTACTTCGAAAGAAGATGCAAAGAAATCGGCCACGCAGAAGACGAACAGCTCCATACTTCGAAAATGCCTACTGCGCTCAAGACATCCTCCAGAACCTGGACAGGCAAATACTTTATTAGCTCATCTTAAGTTCTAGGCGGTTCGACCGCTTTTTGGACTTAAGTTTTACTACATCTTAAGTTCTGCTACAGTAGTCTACCTACAACATATATATTACAATATTGAAATTGCCTTTGGCAACCTCGATCTTGAGTTCGCGCAAGACTTAAGTTCACACAAAACTTCAGTTTTGAGATCAGTCATGTAAAAGAGGACTTAAGTTGAAGTTCCTACTACTCAAGTTCTATCGATGGACTTGAGTTCCACCACAAATTAGTACGGCGACTTCAGTCTTCACGTCGACCCAAGGGCTTGAGTTCCAATGCAACTTGAGTTCTGGGGCAAAGACTTAAGTTTCATCTCAAACGTCCAAGGCCAGAAAGAATGAAGTACCTTAGCCCTTGTTTGAAGCGGTGGCACAGGGCCGGGCTCATTCCTCTGATGAGGAGATGGCGGTGGAAGCGGCTCTCGAGGAGGCGGCAGCGGAGGTCCGTAATGAAAATGCCACCTGCTTGAGTGCACGCCAAGCCGATGCCAGCCACAGATGAATATTGTACTGAGGACTCGGAGGAAGATATACTTACCAATCAGCTCTGGAGGAGGGCAGAAGGCATTACTGCGGTGGTGCGGGTGGTGGTGGCTAAGAGGAAAGGGTGTTGATTGGCGAGGCGTGGTGGCAACAATGGCGTAACAATGGATATCAATATGTCAAACAACGCCAAGCAACGAACACGGCTTGACTTCGCTCTTTCACCATACCGTCAGCGCCTCTCTCCCTTCCCGCTGTTGGCCACCATTCGCTCTCACACCGGGATTGCGGCTCTTTTTTCTCTTTGCTCTGGCAACTGTTGGACCAGATTCCGTCCTTGGCAGGGCACCGGCGTGAAACAGTCTTGCGGAGAAGAATGCTTGACGAGTTTTGTCTAACTCCATCTCGTATGCGGCGCAAGACACATAATGACTGTTTTTTTGGTATGTTTTCTCCTCCTTCCTTTATGTCGGAGGAGCACTGACGACAGACTGGACCATTGCCTCGCTCCCGCTCGTGGCGCTGTAGTACCCAAGCGTGGCCGCGATTTTCAGGTCAAGGTGTACTTGCGTTTCTTCGCCGTCCCTCCTCCCCCTGCTTCCATTGGTCAGGTGATGGCTCGGCGTCAGTGTCGGCGGCTGGGGTGGCATTGCAAAGGAGATGGAGCGGCTACACCAGGTGAGTGGCATTGATTCTTTTTTTCGGATTCCGAGTGGGCAGGTGGATCATGTACGTGCGCACAGGCGTACGCGATGCACATGTCCCACAGCTCGATGCCCACCAGCGCTCCGATGCGCACCACTCTGGTTTGCGCGCCGAGCCCGAGGACGACGCCGAGAGCCCATACGCCGTGCAGGGCTTAAGTTCTACGATGCTCAAGTTTTGCGGGACTTGAGTGCGATGGAACTCAAGTTCGGGTTCATGTAGGTTCAAAATTGTGTATCTAGGTACAAATGTAATGGAAACTTAAGTCGTTGGACAGAACTTAAGTTCGGATGTAAACTCAAGTGGCACCGGAACTTAAGGTGCTGTGGGACTCAAGTTCTGTAGCGAAACTTAAGTTCCACGGTGGCGCGCGCGGCGGGAGAGGGGCTTCGGCTACCCGTACAGTAGGGCAGCGTGGAACTTAAGTTCCACGCGAACTTGAGTGCCCAGTGCGGTGGGACCGCCCAGGACTTAAGTTCGGCTGGTCTTATTTCATGGACAGGCTCCAGCGATGCCGATGGATCGGCGCGAGCGCTGTGCAAGAGCTGCAAGAACGCCATGGCTCCTGCGTAAGCTTCCATCATCGTGAGTGCTCTTGCACGCGTAGCTGTTCGGAACATTTGCCGAGTAGAGAAGGCTGTTTGAGTATGCGATCGATCGCCAGCCAAGATGGACCAGTGATATACAACGTGCCAGTAAAAGTGGTCAACTTGGTAGGAGGAACGCTGAACGGGAGTCCGTGAGACCTACTCTCTGCCCACACCACCAGGATTGGAGGAAGAGTGAGAGAGGCAGTGGAGGAACACCAATGCATATTAGAATAACGGAAGATCACATGAAACACGAAGAAGTATGGGTAAGTAAATGTGGGTCCGAGCATGAGGAATAGGGACGGAATCACGGAGAGGGCAATCGTCTCGGGCGGTAGAGGAGCAAGCGACGTGTGCAGCGCGAGCACACCATTGAATCGACCGGCATCCCGCGTCATCGGAATCTAATTGTCGCGCCGCAGAATCCACCCAGAGCAAGAGTAGCACCTCGCGGGACTAATCCGAGATTCCGGCGCCACACGACCCAACGCCGAAAGAGAAAATCGACTTGCAAGCACAGGCGGGCGAAAGCGATGACGTCATTGGGTTGCCGAAAAAGGAAATGGTCGCCAGGAGTAGTTGAATCGTGTCTTTAGAGCGAGGCGTAGAGAGAGGCGGCTGAGCCGTGGTCCATTCGATTACGCCAGATACCCAAGATAAAACACTTCACGAAAATTCGTCAGTTTCACTAACTTCCCTCAAAAAAAGACGGGAAGAAGACGTCCTGTACCCCATCTTCCCCTAAGATCGAGGCCATCGCCCGGTTCACAAAGGCATATATGTGGCTCGCCACGGAATGCGCAACTCGTGCATAGACCCCTCCTCCTTCGGGAAAGATCACCGTCTGTGGCTGAACGCGCTTGAACGGAGACGTAGATGATGGACGTGAACAGGCGCGGGAAGCAGACGCGACGCAGGGGCACACACGCCCTCGCAGGCGTCGTGGTAGTCCGGGGTGCGCTGCTGCTCCGCACGACGACCCGTCCGCTCCTCCTCCTTGCGCGGTGCCCTCCCCGACCGTATTTGGGATGGTCCCATACCCTACGGATACTGGGCGATTACGCCGATCGCAGCGCCATCGCCGCCACCCTTTGGGCGCATCATCACGGGAGCTTGTCGGTGGTGTGGTGCTCAGAGATACTGCAGGTGCAAATTAGCGCCGGGGGTGAATGAGTCGTCGGTACTCTTCAAAGGGATCAGTCGAAAGACGAGATAGGGTGGCGCAGGAACGCGAAGAGGAAACCGAAACAGGGAGGAGGAAAACACAAAAGAATCAACGCACTCACCCTCCATCTTATGTAGCAGCTGAACATCGGCGAGTCCTTGCGCTCATATACCGCTGGTACCGATCTGCCTCGGATGTCGTGTTTCTGTACAGTGTGTGGCCAGTAAACAGACTCGGATAACGCATAAAGCCATAAGATCGAAAAATCATAGAGGAGAGGAAACGGAAGGCAAGGCGACACGTAAAGTGCTCTGCATTCAGACCAGCGCTATATTTGCGAGGCGCGGGGATTGGCTTCACGCAAAGCCGCCGCTCAATCCCATGACTTTGGGATGCGTGCTAGCGGTACTAGTGCCGAGAGCGCTCGTTTGCCACACGCGCCATGTGCGACATCCGCAAGTACCTTGCTGGCGCCTCAAATCAATTGAGGCTGATTGCGGCGAGCTCCAAGGTGAGGCTCTGCTATGATCAGAAAAGCTGAAGGACTGCAGCAGTCCACCGAGGGTTCAAATTTTCAAAGCCAGTATTCGAGATCATAAAAAATCGAGGCGTAAAGGAAGAGGCGTTGTGGCGCGGCTGTTCTGTGATCACATGTTTGGCTGGACCGTTGACCCGGGCTTGTCTCGAACCTCAGTGTCGAGGTCAGAGCTATAGCACACGGTCGTGTTTTTGTGCTCGCTCTGACTCCGAAACCATCTTCAACTTCCCACCATTATTGGCTGAATTTTCTGAACTCACCAAATCCAAATCCTTGCAAACTCTCGAGTGAGCTTACACCATAGTAAATTCCCTACGAATCTCTCTCATCAACCGCGCCTTCGCTGCGCCGAGGCTTCGAACCCACTCCCGCCCTCAGACCGAGACCCTCTCCAGTGCCTAGCGTTTTCCTGGCCCTGGCTTCTGGCTTGCACTCCATCCGGGGTCCTTGGTGCTCTCCTCGCTTGTGCATACTTTTCCATCGAGAAAATTGGGGACGCCAAAGCACCAGCTAGCGGTCGATCGGTTATTGGCTTAGTCACTGGTAGTTTTCCGCGAAATCTTCTCTTCTCGGGAAACGTATACAGTCGCAAACCGGGAAGCGAAACGCTACGTGGAAGCGAAAAACTACGCTGTTTGATAAAGCGGGTAAGGCCGACAAGCGGCAGAGCCTGCTACCAATTAATAATTTACCTCAGCTTTGGTGGATCCCAGTACAAACAATGTGGACTGCCAACAAAATAGGAATATGTCCTGCCCTCTCATACCTCAAGGGCAGCCCAAAGCTCGCTCGGTCGATGCTTGTGCATCGGCCAGCTGTTATATCTGTGTCGGACCGAAGGGACGGAAGGCCGGAGTCCGGAGGATCGGAGAATTCTAGCCGGAGGTAAGACAGAGCTAACACAGATCACCACAGGGGGTATAAGGGTGAGCACCCTCTACTTGGCTGCCAGATGGAGTAAGAGCGGAGGTCAGACTGGAGCTATGCAGAGGCAAAGCACGTTAATTAACAAACTGAAGTACATCCATAAATGACTACGTATTTATATGAAATCCGGAGGTTTCTGGATGTGGATGGAGAAGTAGGTGAAAGACAATAAAGTTGTCGAACAACAATAAGAACAATAAGAAGTAGCATGTGGTGCGTAGGGCATATGATCATAAGTAATTCTGGGGAAACACTCAGAAGACTTCACTGTGTAAAAACCCCAGAGGATTGTGCATCAAACCGTAGCATAATGCACAGGGAGTAATCAGACGTGGGCCCATAGGTTAGGATGTACGCATCTGGAGGATGGAGGTATCAGAGATCCGGAGATCCGGAGATTCCGGACGGAGGTTTTCGGACGGAGATGTGCACGGACGTAACAGTATCCCCCTCTTAAGGTTCCTCGCCCACGAGGAACTGAAGAGGTACTGAACGGAGATGGAGACGGAGACGGAGATGACGGAGACGGGAACAGAATGCTGGGAAAGTTGTATAGTTGGTCACGGGTTGACATGTTGAATCAAGGAACGAGTGGCATGAGAATAAAAAATTTCTTCCTTTCAACCACCACCATCCCCAATTACCCCCATGTCGGACGGATCAAATGCCACCCCCCCTCTGCACAAGGACAAGGGCAAAGGGAGAGAGGGTCTGAGGGAAGAGCAGGAGAGGGAGGATGAGGGAATGGCGATGGATATCGCGTGGGTGGAGCAGGAGAACAAGGAGGCTGAGGAGGAGGTGAAACGGGATGAGGTGCGTCTCTCCCAGCTTCTCTTCAAAGCGGAGAACGAAGCTCGGGGGGTCGAGAAACGCCGACGCGATATCGTGGAGCTCCTGGTGCGCGTGCAGCGTCGGGAGCTGACGGCATACGACTGCGTCGCCATCGCGGACCTCGATTGTGGGGACTCGCCGGACCGGAATGACGTACCCGACAAGCCGGTGTCAGAGGATACGAGCGAAGACGGAGAGACGGAGGCGGCAATGGGCCAACCGGGGCCTAGTCGCCTCAAATGCAAACGCAAGGCGACGACAGAGGATGGCATGGAGGTTCTGCGCTGTCTCATCACCATGTGGATGGGATGGAAAGGAGTGGTGTAAGTGGAGTGGTTGGCACAGAGGGAGGAAGATGGTGAGTTCTGCCCACTGCCCGGAGGATTTTAGATTGACGAGTTCCAGCTTGTGATAGTTGCCGGAAGGACAGAGCGACCTGCTACGTGCAGAAGAAGTTCTGGAGTCAGAACCTCGCTTGCCAACGATGCAAGCTCAAGCACTGGAAGTGCCAGCTCCTGCTGGAGAATGAGGCTCGCCTGGCCACTGTGAAGCCCAAGGGTGCCAGCGACTACGGAGGCCGGAGGGGCAAGGAAGAAACAGAGGACGGAGAAGAAGGAAAAGATGGAGGGAAGGACGGAGAGCAAGGGAAAGGCCTGGGGCGCATGCGAGGTTCCGCTGTGGGTTGGTCCACAGGAACCAATACGGACCCGAACAGGGGACATGCGGGACATTCTCCGTGTCATCCGCTGTTGCCAGGCACTGGACAGGATCTTTCTCTCGGCACTAGCGACGCAGCTGGTGGATGAGGGAGTTGACGAGGTTGGAGCCGCCCCTTTACCTCGAGGCCATGAAGCACCGAACCCATCTCTGATGTGATGATCGGCACGGAGACTGAGGGTGCCCAAGAGGCGGAGGATGACGAAGATGGGCAGGCGGAGGTTGATGAAGCGCCAGAGGAGACCTGCATTAATGAGTGGCAGCATGCGGTGAGACGGCACACCGCCAAGTATGCGTCATCTAGCTATTTTTGCGCTCACAAACACATATTATAAGAGTTGCAAGGTAGTTTCTAGTAGTACTATCACTAGTACTCTGGACTTCTGTTCGGTGATACAAAGGAGGATCAGAGTGAGCTCCAAACTGCTGATTGTAGTGTAAAGATCAAGTCTAGTGTACTCCGCGGGCCGCTGGTCATACACAAAGAGGAGATAAATACCCAAAAGCCCCAGAAGTCATCATTCAGAGGTTGTATCCTACAACAGAGGACCAACGACTGCACAGAGGAAGTCTTTGGAGACTTACAGAGTACTAGCGAGTGGGTTGAAGGCTAAGGGAGTCGGCCGCGGGCGGTTTACATAGGTCGTGGGCTGTCCTTCCAGACTGGCAATAGGCCGCGGGGTTGAGGCAAGGCCCGCAGCCCCTGCTGAAGCAAGCGGAAAGCAGTTACAGAGGAGAACTACGTAGAGAGAGTACACGTGGGGAGACGCGTCGCGTCCCCAGTGACAAACAGAGACACACAGAGTGGAGCAATGGGATTTATTCCATTGGACCGGAGTTCAGAGTGGGATCGTGGGTACAGACCGACAAGTAACGGACCCGTGGGCTCCCTTTGACGATAGCAGCATTATCCTAGTGGGTGGATTCAACTCTGCGCCCAGAGGTTCCAGGCCCGCAGTTGCAGACGGCAGCCCGCGGCACCTACCATATACCCAAATCAGGATGTGAGAACCATGCGAAAGGTTTCTCTTGGCCTGTGATGACGCATCAGATACGCATGGACATCTTTTGTTTTCTTTTGTTTTCACTCTCTGTTTTTCACATGTAAATCTATATTCCAGTAGTATAAATAGGGCTTGAGGACCCTGCGGAAAGCCAGTACACCACAGCAGACATTGTTGCGGTTGTTCTCAGGCCAACTCGCGGAGAGTAGTATCTACCTCTGTTTGTAGTGTGTCTATAAATCGAAGTTTGGTTGTTGGCTCTAGTTCAGTTCGAGTTAAGAAGTTAAGCTTCACGTTGTCGACCCCGCGGGCGGTCTTCACGTACAAAAAGAGAGGTTTACCTTCTACAAAAGAGAGGTTTACCTACCTGAGTGGGCTTGTTGCTTCGCATCTGCTTCGCTAGTTGCATCCGCAGTTGAGATTGCCCTCGGTAACCAACAGGAAGATCAGTTTGGTCGCCAGCAAGGTGCTTAAGCCTTGAAGTAGAGCGAAAGGTACCTGTGGCAGGTTAAGCCAAGGTCTACAATGAGAATTGCTTGTTGTGAGAGTGATTGGAAGCAGGATCAGTGACCTCAATTAGAGGATTCGCTGTTGAAACCTTACAAACTCTGCCCTGACGTAGACGAAACTATCTATTAGTCTTCCTCTTGTCTTGTATCCACCCAAAACCACATATATTACTCGTTCATCGAGGCTGCGGGACGTTGTTCCGTACCAATCCTGCATAGTTGAAGTGCCGCGGGCATTGTTGTCAGTCAGATTAGTGAAGATTCGTTATCACATTGGGTTTCAAAACCAGTAGTCGCATACTACAACTCGGACCCGAACTCACCAAGGGAGCGCGCTTGTTCTTTGGGAGTGATAGTAGTTGGTTGTGTGGTTGTTAGTTGTGGTGTTAGCATCCAACAATAGTCGCATTTCTAGCTTATAGTTAAGCGCACCGTTTCAGCGGTATCCGACAACGAGCTGGATGTAGGGATTGCGCTCCAGCAGATTGTTGATGCATGGAGGGAACCGGAGGGAGAACAGCCGGAGGAGAGGGAGGTATGGGCGGAAAGCTTGCTATCGGTTGTGGAGAGTGTGGAGAGTGTGGAGAGTGTGGAGAGTGTGGAGAGTGTGGTTGCCGTGCCGGAGGTTCAGACGGAGCCTCCGGTCAAGATCGAGAACGACACTGCCAATCAATTGGCACTAATCCAGGCCAACGTCATGAAGCGGCGGGAGCTGAAGGTGGCAGAGGCAAAGAGGGATAAGGAGTGCGCAGAGGCAGAAAAGGCAAAGGCGGAAAGGGCGGCTAGGATAGCCGAGTTGTTGGAGGAAGGTAGGAAGGCGGAAGAGGATGAGAAGAAGAGGAAGGCAGAGGAAAAGGCAGAAGCGGAAGGCCTCCGGGTGAAGATGGAGGAAACGGAGATCGCAATCTGTCCACCAACTCCACCAGCCCTCCGTCGCATCATCGACATTGATGAACAAGTCGTTTATGAGTTGGTGGACAGTGATGAGGAAATGCTGGAGGCCCCGGAGGAAAACCTGGAGCCGGAGAATTGAATGAGACCGTTAGTTTATTCTGTATATATCAACCGAAAAAAATTGTATATTTGATTTTCTTGTTGGAATTAGTTGGAAATTTGAGGAAGAGAAGGCGGAGGTTAATCCATAAGCTCCGGCCCCGGTTTCTCCGGATAGCGCTCATGGAACGCAGCGATAAGTTCTGGAGCATCCAGGTCTGTTGCGGAAACCCATTCATAACGGGTGTCGGTATCCTTGTAGCCCAACCATTCAACGTAGTAGCGGAGTTTTATGCGGTACCTCTGGTTGATCTTGGAATCAACAATGGAGCTGAGTTCGTAATACTCGCCGTCAAGTGTATGGACGGCACCCGGAGGTTCCGCTTCTCGTCCGGGAAATGGATTCGGAAAGTGAGGCTTGAGTTGAGAGACATGGAATACGGGATGAATGCAGGAAAGAGCTTTAGGAAGGCAGATGGTGTAGGAAGCAGTGGATGGTTTCTCGGTAACTTCATATGGTCCAAAATGAGTCTCTGAAAACATTTCAGTTGGACGTGTCATTGCAATGAACTCAGCAGTAATGAATACTTCATCTCCGATTTCGAAGATGGGTTCTGGTTCACGTTTTTTGTCTGCAATCTCCTTGTAATGCTCCGTAGCGAAGGTGAGTTGCTGTGGGAGGTATTCGTGAACTGAATGAATGTCGTACACATATTCACGAGTGGAGGGGTCGGAGATTTCGGACGTTGGAGAAAGTAATCAAGGGATGATAACCCTTGTTGGCGAAGAACGGAGTAACTCCGGTAGAGGCGTTCGGAGCATTATTGAGTGCAAACTCTGCGAGCGGAAGAAGCTCGTACCAGTTGTCCTGCTGATAAGCACAGTACATCTGGATGTATTGTTCGAGGGTTTGATTCATCTGTTCCGTCTGTCCGTCTGCCGACGGATGGTAACTGGAGGTAAAATGCATTTTCATGCTGAGAAGTTCTCCCAAAGAACGGAAAAACGCGGAGATAAACTCTGCGCCACAATCGGAGGTGACATGGGACGGAACTCTGTGTTTGGAAAAGACATGTATAAGGAATGCCTTAGCTAGAAGGGCGGAGGTTATGTATTGATCACAGGCAAAGAGAATCACTTGTTTCGAGGCCCTGTCGACAATAACACAGATTGCATCATATCCGCCGGATAAAGGGAGGAATTCGATGAAGTCGATAGAAATGGAATGCCAAGGACGGAGGGGAACCAGAAGTGGATGGAGGAGTCCGTAAGGTTTATGCCGTGGGGCCTTGTTGTGTTTGCAGATCACGCAAGACCTGACATAGTTGCATACGAAGGTCCGCATCTCCGGCCAGGAGTATTCCCGGTGTACGAGGGCAAGTGTGCGATTCTGCCCAAAATGACCGGAGTATATGATCATGTTTATGTTGTAAAACACGTATGTGGAGAATATCCGGAGTGTTGCCGGAGGTTTGGGATACATAGATCCGGTTGTAAAGGCGAAGTAAACCGGAGGAATCTATAGTCCAACGCGATGAAGTACCGGAGGTTGCGGAGGTAAGTCCGTCAACAGTGGCGGGATCATCTGAGTAATGGGACTTGATGTCGCTGTGGAGCTTGTTGATGTCCATAACGACGGAGGCTCAGAGGACAATTTCCTTGAGGAGAGTCGTCCGGAGGGATGCAGTGAGTTGATCAGAGGTAAAAATGGGGCGAAAATTTTGAGGATTGACTTGGCTGAAAGCCGTATCCCCCTCTTTAGGGTAGATGTCCCATCGTCTAGTCAAAGCATCTGTTTTCCTCCGAGTTTTCTGGGACGGAACCGGATTACCATATTGAAATGGCAAAGATATTTGGACCAATGAACTTGCCGGCGCGTAAGCATCTTTGTGGTGGCAAAGTATTCGAGATTTTTATGGTCTGTGACAATGTCGATAGTAAGCGGAGCTCCCTCGAGGTAGTGACACCAATGTTTAAAAGCGTCAAAAATTGCGAGTAACTCTTTATCGTGCGTGTCATAGTTGAGCTCCAGAGGAGTCAAGGTCCAGCTCCGGAACACAACAGGATGAAGGAGCTCGTCATCCCCTATAATGGAGAGAATGGCGGTGATGGCATAGTCGGAAGCATCTGTCTCGACGGTAATTTGTCGGCTGGGGATCCAGTGGTGAAGTACCGGAGCCTCCGTAAATGCTCGCTTGAGAGTCTCGAAAGCATTTTGGCAAGCGGGAGACCAATCCCATGCGATGTTCGAATGAGTGAGTCAGGTGAGTGGAACGGTAATTTGGGAATACCCGTATATGAAACGTCGGTAGAAGTTACAAAAACCAAGAAAAGACTGGATGTCTTTGATTTTTCGGGGAATGGGCCACTCCATGATAGCGGAGATTTTGACTGGAGACATGTGGAAACCTTCTGGCAAAAGGATGTAGCCGAGATATTCGCAAGTGGTGACACTGAACTCGCATTTCGGCAGTTTGCAGTATAGTCCCACTTCACGGAGGTGACGGAGCACCTCGCGAACATGAGCCGTATGTGCAGACAGATCGTCAGAGTAGATCAGAATATTGTCGAGATATACGATGACATAGATGTCCAGCAAAATGGAGAATAACGTGTTCAGGAAGCGTTGGAAGGTGGCCGGAGCATTGGTGAGGCCTTCCCGGAACCATGCGAAACTGATAAGAGCCGTAGCAGGAGCGGAATGCGGTCTTGTACTCATCACCCGGAGCAATCCGGAGCAAATGGTAAGCGTGCCGGAGGTCGAGTTTAGTATAAATACGTGCCTTTCCCGGAGCATCGAGGAGGTCCGCAATCAGAGGAAGTGGATAACGATCCTTCTTCGTGATGTGGTTAAGACCCCGATAGTCGACACAAAGACGGAGACTTCCGTCTTTCTTCTTAGCAAAGAGAATCGGAGCTCCATGAATAGAACTAGATGGATAGATGAATCCCGCCTTCAAGTTCTTCTCAATGAACTCCTGGAGAGCGGTAAGTTCAGCCGGAGAAATGGAGTATACATGGCTGATCGGAGGTTCCTCGCCATCGATAGTCTCAATTTTGAGGTCGAACTTGTGGTGCAGAGGAAGGTTGTATGCCTTCTCCTCAGAGAAAATGTCTGTGAAGTCGTGATATTCTGAAGGTAAACCAGAGAGATCCGGGTCCTCAGCCGAAGCACGACGAGCCTGGGCTTCATTGGTCAGGGTTGCACACAAAGTATACTGGGTTGTACTCTTGTCTTGTAATGATGGCGTTGTATGCTGCTGTGGAGACTAGTCAAACAAGCGGAGCGGAGGTGAATGGATGAGGCATGGGAACCTCAGGGATGTCATCCATTCAAGGATCGGAGGGGATGTCCATTGAAGGACCAAACTCTGGCGAAGATGTCAACGGCGTAGAGAGAGGGTCCACCGGGGATGCCAGAGGTTCCGTCTCGTCCATAGTAGGAGCAGCTGCAACAGGGATCGGAATAATTTCCAGAGGTGTCGACACGGGAGACTCGGAGGGAACCGAGGGAAAAGTGATGGTGGCACTGCGCCAGTCAATCAACGGATTGAAGCGGGCAAGCCAATTGTATCCCAATACCAGATCACAGGGAGAATCGAGACGGGTGACATAGAATTCCATTAACTGGACATCGCCGGAGGGAAACCGAGGGAGCAATTGTAGTTGTCGGTTTATGATGGATGAAGAGCCATCGAGATACCGGAGCTTAACCGGAGACACCGTGTACGGGATAAAAACATTGGATTCGCAGACATTTGTGGACACAAAACAGTGGGAAGATCCGGAGTCAATGAGTGCTCATAAACGGAAGTTGAATCCCGTGGCAATTCGTTTTACAAGAGATGAAGACAGGGTTAGGCCTGCCTCCGTAAGGAGTCCAGGAGAGAACCGGAGGGAGAGCTATAGTCCGTGGAGAGTAAAGATATATTGAGATCAACATATAAAGCGTTCGGAGAAAGAGTGGAAGTGTTGAGACAAACCTCTGGAAGCACCTCGGAGTCAATGCAACTCGGGCTCGATGCAGAGGTATCCGAGCTGCTAACTATTTTTTTGACTCAGATGAAGAGGTTGCATCAGCAGAGGGAGCAGGCGGAGTGGAAACGGAGCCTGCCTTGCCCTGGGCCTGATTGCCCGGACGCTTCTTGCACTCATTAGTCTTGTGGCCAGAACCTCTGCAGAAAAGGCAGAGGTTGTTCTTGATACGCTGCTCGTGTTCCTCTGGTTTTAGTTTACCGAACTTGTTGAGTTTGTCGGCATACGGTTTGGGCTTGGCCAGCGTTGTAGTTGACACCTGGCCTGCGTTACTGGAAGCGGCCTGGGAGGATGATCCGGAGGATTGTCTGGAGGGCCTAGGCTTATGGGGTTTATTGCCTTTGCCCTTCCCCTTACCTCCACTAGTGTTACCGGAGCTGGTCAGAGAGGAACCGGAGTCACTGGAGGTTTTGCCAGAGGATCTGCCGGAGGTAGCTTTCTGTTGAGCACGTTCATGCTCTAGCTCAGCAAGCGTCAATCCGGCATGCGGCAAGTTTAAGACCATTAAGAGTGTTGTCATAGTCGGTGTGCACGAGTAGGTCCTTGATCTGGTGCAGAAGTCCATCGTAAAAGAAACGACGGAGCGCCATGTTGTTGTACCCAATCATTCCCGCATAATTGTCGAAATCGACCTGATAAGTGGCAATTCGATCCAACGATTTCATGACCAATGCCTTGAGTGCCTGTTCCGCATCCCCAATCGGATCATGGGGACCGAAATTGGCCTGCAACTCCTCGATGAATAGACGGAAGTTTCTGTCCCAGAGTGGAATGGGAGCTCTGACATACATGCCGGGCTCAAACCATCGCTGTGCGGTACCCCAGAGATAAGACTGGACATAGAGAATTTTCTCATCGTCACTGGGGAAGTCCTGGGGACGTTCCGCAATGTGAAGGTAAATCTGGGATAGGAAGGAGTGGAATTTTGATGGATCAGATCCATCAAAGGTATCCAGAGCTTTCAGTCTTAGTAACCCTCTGATGCAATTTCTGAGGAAAAGTCCATTTTCCCCAAGGGAAATGTACAGCCTTTTGAATTGTTTCCAGGCACAGCCTGTATCCATTGCCATCTAGACCTTGCCAAATGTGCCCAAGTCTTTCTAGACCTCTTACATATGGTTCTAGGCATTGTCCAGCAGCTTCCATGTCCGCTCTAGGTGTGAACATGCTCCGGAACTACCTGGAAATCACTAGGTTCAACCACTAGATTCCTAATTAGGTAGATACCATCAAAATGACCTTGTAAGGTCACCTATAGTATATTCCTGAGTTCTGTAGCCATTTCTAAAGTCCTTCCAACATCCCATGTGTTTGATAATGGCCTAGTGTCCACAGAAATCCTCAAACTCACTGCACACAATGTACAGCTTGCAGGAGTATTCTATGACCAGTGTGGTAAAAGTGATGATGAAACCGATGTTTGAAACGCGTTAAGCAGCCTAGTACTCAGTCCTGGCAGTAGACTAGTACTCTATGTAGCCCTATTGACTGGTTTTATCAGTTGTTTCCAACTGAAAGGTCGCAAAAATTGGTTATTTCAGGCATATTCAATTTCATGCCTCATCAGCAGTCATGGCGGTTGCAAAAGTTTGTATCGTGGCGTCGAGCTGGGGATTATGAATATAAACCAGAAGTCCCAGAGGGCCTGGAGGGCCTTGGGGACCAAGAGGTCCTTGAGGATTGACTGGTGGCAGGGGTCCGCCACCACCACCACCACCTCCGCCGCCAGGTCCACCACCTCCTCCACCTCCAGGTGCGGGAGGTACAGGCGGTCCAGCAGGAGGAATTGGAGGGTTAACCGGAGGTTGATTTGGATCTGGAGGATTATTAGGACCTCCGTTACCACCACCTCCACCACCTCCTCCTCCACCACCACCCCCAGGAGCTGGAGGTCCTGTCTGACCAGTTCCAGTTGGGGTAGGAGGTCTAGCTGGCGGAATAGGAGGGTTGTTAGGATCCACACCTTGGGTAGCAGTCATCGGTTGAGGGGCTGCTGGGACTGCAGGCGCAACTGGAGGAACCGGAACTAATGGAACAACTGGAACCCCGGCCAACGGAGGTGCAACGGGTGTTCCGGATGGTGTGTGTTGCGATGGATGTGGTGAGCCTAGTTGATGAGGAGAACTATGATGACTACCTGATGCTGAATGATCAATGTACCTTTGTTTGCAGCTGGACAAACAATTAATATTATAAGTATGAGGTGAAGCTTCAGCTCTCCAAAAATGAGAATTGAAGTTTGCTACAACATCTACATCTCCCTTTGTTGTGGAACAGCACAAACTTGCCAAATAATTACTATCTCCGTGGTTTCTGTACCTAGTGTTACTGCTATTTGCAGAACATAAAGCACAGATCATTTTTTCATCAAAAATACTGATTTCTATCTGAACCAAATGCTTTGAAACCATGACCAATCAATTTCTACTGATGTCTCACACTGCATAGACCACTCAATATTCTATATATCCTATATATTTCCTATATATTAAGACACAATGTGCACAGCCTTTGACAGAAAGTCACATGAAAATTCACGTGATGTTGTCAAGAAGTTGCAGCCAGCTGTCGAGATGTTGCTGCCAAATCCCACGGTCTTGGAATCCACCGTGTGCAGGCGAATCCCGAGGCACTGCACACCACGAGCATTAGTGAGTGGCAGTGTGGCGCCAATGGCTCGGAATGCAGCTGTGTCTGTATGGAACTGAGAATCCGCCGTGTCTGACCACCCGTGGCAAAGACATGGGTGCCTAGGTGCCTTACATCTTCATCCTATACATGAAGGCACAATGGATTTTTGATTGACACAAAGTCACCTGAAAACTCACATGACATTGTCAAGATGTTGGTGTCGGCTGTCGAGATGTTGCCGCTGGGTCCCACAGCTCGGAATTCGCTGTGTACTTCTCACCGGAGGTGCCATGCGCCACGAGTGTTAGTGAGCGGCAGTGCAGCGCCGGATGGCTCAGAGTCTGCTGTGTCTGTGTAGAAATAGGATTCTGCTGTGTCCTACGTGCCAAAGGCAGGTTGCTCAATCTTGTCCTATCCTATATATTAAGAGACAGTTAGCACAGCCTTTGTCAGAAGTCATGTGGAAAGTCACATGAAAATTCACGTGATGTTGTTGAGATTGTCGAGATGTTGCTGCTGAGTCCCACGGTCTCGGAATCTGCTGTGTACAGGCAAACCCTGAGGCGCCGCATGCTGCAAGTGTTAGCGAGCGGCAGTGCAGCGCCAATGGCTCAGAATCCACCGTGTCTGTATGGAACTGGGACAAAGCCGTGTCTGACCACCATGGCGAAGACATGGGTGCCTTACATCTTGTCTATATATAAAGGCACACTGAGCACAGCCTTTGACAGGAAGTCACGAGAATTTTGACAGAAAGTCACCTGAGGATGCACATGAGGTTGTTGAGATGTCGTTGCCAGCTGTTGAGATGTTGCTGCCAGGTCCTATGGTAGGTGAACCCCAAGGTGCTGCGCGCTGTGAGGTCTCCGAGCGTGCTACGCACTGCTCGTCGTCTCATGGCCCCTCCAAGCGGCTCTCGAACATGGCAATCACACTCGGAGTCCGAGACGAGCACCTTCCAAATCGGGAAACCACGTTACTGGAACTAGTCTCATGACAAGAACAATGGTCTCCCCACTGAACGGACCTCCCGCACCTTCTTCAGCGGCACCGGAAGCTTCGTTCCTAGCTGTTCTGCACCAAGACGACACACACGCACGGATATCTCTTGTCTTCTCCTCGCCCTTCAGCCCCGCGCCTTCTGCTCCGACTCCACACAATGAGAAGACGAGTCTCTCTAGCCCCTGGGCCTTACCCGCGTGCATGAGGCCGAGCGGACAGACGAGAGGTGGGCTATCCAAGCCATGACCATGCTTGCGCTTCAGCGGCACACCCGCTAACCGAGGGAGACCACTCGTCTCCACTGAACCAGTACCTGCCGGACGCTCCAGAATACGACCAAATGGCCATGCCTGAAGCCCCGAACCACTCCTGAGGTCGTTTGGCCTCACTGCACCTCACATCCCACCAGAGACGATCAGTCTCCTGTTGGAGACGTCTCGTCTCCTGCCAAGTATGCACCCCAGAACTAGCTGAGACGACTTCTGTGCCCTGGAAACGCCTTGCAGCCGCATGGCGCACCTGGAAACGTGTGAAGTTGTTGAAAGAGTATAAAAGGGAGCGCACTTAGGTAGAATAGTCAGTAGCTTCCGGGGCATTTTCCCCACTCACTGTACCAAGTCTCACTCAATCCAAGGGGTACCCCCGTCCTTCCCCCATACTCGTACCTCGTCATCATGCATCCTTCTCCCTCGCTCTCAAGACCAGAGACAGGCCACCTCTCTCACATTTGCCCGCACCTTAGGCATCTTATCTCCCACACCTCCTTTACAGGGTCCTTCCACACCGGGCCCAGTGTCACCATTCCAGGCTTCCTCGATTAGGATCACCGTTTTCGCGAGCTCAGCTCTGTTGAAGACAGGCCCGGGAAGAAGCCACCAGTTCCAAACCGCCGATTCGCAGTCGAGGAGACAGATTGTCTCGCACCTTGTTCGAATGACATCGGTGTCCTTGTTGGCGCGACACACATCACACATCCTGCGCTGGTTCTAAGGGGAAGGGCGCACCAAGGAAAGCAGACAGGGCATCGCTATAAGATGTTCCCGTACGCAGTACAGGGGGCCTGAACAAGTATTCTTTCACTCTCAATCCTTCTTTGACTGACAACAGGCCATCACACACACACAAACTACCAAGGAGACGATCCGTCTCCCTGATCCATTCCTCACTTTTCTCCACCAATTCCAAAGCGGATCCAAGCACCGACCTTCCTCTCTATCATTCGACTCTACTTCCCCCTAGAGGACAAACACAGTTGCCTTCAAAACACATTACCTTTCAATAGCAACACCGCAGTCCTTATCACAGCGCCGCGCACTGCAAGCGTTAGGGAGTGGCAGTGCAGCGCCGAGGGCTCAGAATCCGCTGTGTCTGTATGGAACTAGGATAAAGCCGTGTCTGCCTTTCTGTGGTGAAGACACAGGTTGGCTACATCTTGTCTATATACAAAGGCACGATGAGCACAGCCTTTGACAGAAAGTCACGAGAATTTGACAGAAAGTCACATGAAAATTCACGTGATGTTGTCAAGATGTTGCAGCCAGCTGTTGAGATGTTGCTGCTGGATCCCATGGTAGCTGAACCCCGAGGTGCTGCGTGCCACAAGCATTAGCGAGCAGCAGTGCGGTGCCAAGGGCTCGGAATATGCCGTGTCTGTACAGAACTGGGATAAAGCCGTGTCTGCCTGCCCATGGCGAAGACACGGGTGCCTTACATCTTGTATATTAAGAGACAGTTAGCACAGCCTTTGTCAGAAGTCATGTGGAAAGTCACCTGAAAAGTCACCTGAAAATTCACATGATGTTGTTGAGGTTGTCGAGATGTTGCTGCCAAGTCCCATGATCTCGGAATCTGCTGTGTGTGAATGAATCCCAAAGCGCCGCGTGCTGTGAGTGTTAGCGAGCGGCAGTGCAGTGCCAGAGGGCTCGGAATCTGCCATGTCTGCACAGAACTGGGAATCTGCTGTGTCTGACCACCTGTGGTGAAGACACGGGTGCCTTACATCTTGTTGTACATGAAGGCATGCCAAATTTTTGGTTGACAGAAAGTCACCTGAGAATTCACATGACATTGTCAAGATGTTGCTGCTGGCTGTCAAGATGTTAATGCTGAGTCCCACGGCTCGGAGTTCAGTGTTTGCAAGCACTCGGATGTTGTCGCTGGGTCCCACAACTTGCAAATCGGCATGTGCAAGCGCCAGGATGTTGCCAGGTCCCCAACTCGCAAATCAGCATGTGCAAGCACCAGGATATTGCCACCGGGTCCCTAGATCCGGGTGCTTGTGTACGCTGATCCCATGACTCTAAATTTGCTGTATGCAGGCGCTTCTGAATTCCGTCCCACACATCAAATCCCTGAACAACAAATGTTGTCCTTGAGGCTTGAGGTCAGATAACTAGCCTTCCATGAAGCTTCCTGGAATTTCTATTCTATCCTCTCCTCTAATTGGCTATGTATCAGCAGCATTTATTATATTCTTGCTGTTTGGCCCCTATCTCCTGTTTCTGACCTTATCTGTGATGAAGCTTCTAGTAATTTCTGCTCTTTTATTTTCCATTTTTCCATGTGGTATAGGCCTTTCTAGATATAGTGTTTTTTAGCTGGGAACAGCACAGATAGGACAGCCCAATAATCCTGACCAACAGCAGCAGCCTGATCTTGAAAATCTAGCAATATATTTCTGTCCTGTAGTAGAAGCAGATATTAGTATATCAGCCTTAGGTTGATAAATGTGGTCTATCTACACTAGGGGAGTTCACGGTAGGGAATATTTCATTGTTCGGGAATTAAAATATTCGAATGATGGGACCATTATTTCCCAAAATAAAAATATTTCTCAAACGAGATTTATTCTCGTTTGTGGAATAAATGCTCGTTTGGAAAATATATTCATGCTTTGATAAGCTGCCCGTGACTCATCATCGCCACCTATGGTGAAGAAGACCAAGGCTCCCGATGGTGAGACAATTGAGCAGCTTGAGGCTCGGTTGGCCGACATGAAGAAGGCCGTGGCTGCCCCGCCTGAGAAATGACCCCGAGGCAGGCCCAGGGGTTTCAAAAACATCAAGGCTGCAAAGACCGATGCTGACAGCGATGCCAATGCCGACGCCTTCACTGACACCAGTGTGAAAGAGCTGAAGGCTGCCACAGATAGATGCTCGTTTGACGTGTGGAAAGAATCAATATAATTAATTGGCAGGATACAAAATGGGGTGATCATGCATTTATTCTCAAACGAAGACTTTTAATGGTCCCATCATTTGAATATTTTAATTCCCAAACGATGAAATATTCCCTACCGTGAACTCCCCTACTGTGGTAATCTTCATTGGGAGGCAATTTTTTTTTTAAAATCCAGAGTAAATAAAAATGGCTTTGGAACATATTGCATAAAGGGGAAGATTGTGTATGGAAGCCAGCTCAGGATCTACCTGAGCTTTTCAATGGTAGGAGTAACTATTTAGACAATTTCAAGAAAAATATTCCAGCCTGCATAAGAACTATAGTGGCAAAAAAGGCCTTCATCCTGTGCATCTCCCTCTGATGAACAGATTGCTTTTGAAATGAAGTGCCAAAAATTCCTAATTCATCTTGCTTTCTTATGGCCATGAATAAAACACAGGGCCAGTTGGTCAACTATGTTGGCCTTGACCTCCAGACAGACATCTCTGCCCATGGACAGCTCTATGTAGCATAGCACTCTCACAATACACTTCAAGTTAACAGATCAAAGCACTTTTCAAGAAGGATGCCAGTATGATCACAAAAAATAGTGTATACCCTGAGGTGCTGTTTTGAAGTAGGGTTGCCCACTGTCCCATCAACAGGTATGCCTATCAATCTGTGAAGGCATGATGGATATGGTTGCCATAAAGGCAGCTGTCTTTTTGTTTCTGGGACCTTCAGATAGTATGAGACAGCAAAATGACAACCATTTACCAATGATTGGCTGAATGTCCCACAGTATATCTGGAATGGGGCAATAGAACCTAAAATTTTGAGTAATTTTTAGTAAGTCCTCTGAGATGTTCCCATTCCATCTGCTTTGGTTAACTGGCATGAAAAACAGTGATTGAACTTGTACTCAGGTTACACAAATTGGTGTCACTGAGAATAAATGGTGCAGACTGCCTAGCTCAATGATTATAAACAAAACATTCATCTGCACTGGCATTAACAGTCATGCACCCCTAATTGCCTCAAATCTATTGAACTGAATGCAAGCTTTCTCCCCAAGCCATCGACAGTCATGCCTCAATGGAATGGACAGCTATTTTGCCGTTCTGTAACCATCCTACATATTTTGTCAGCCAAAGATGCAATTGCACAGGACAGAAAACCATTTGCAGAACTGTTGCACCTGTAAATATGGGGATGGTGGGCAGCCCTACTTTGAAGATGGTATGTCTTTTTTGATCATTGGGAGACTCAACTGATGTAGGTTACAGGTAGACTACACATGTGTTTTAATATGTAGTTGTAGATATTTGCTCTTTGTGTTCCTTTGGCATGGCCCACCATTTTATATACAATTTTTGTTTATGTTGAAATAAATAATCTTTGTACTGAGATGCAGAGTGACAGCAGAGCATCACCCCAGGGTTTGGGGCAGAGCTCCAACAAGCTATCACCTGGCCGAAGGGACGGCTGCAAGCAGGGCGAGTTAGCCGTGCCAAAGGCATGGGTTGTAAAGCTTGTATTTATTTTGTCTACTGATGCCTTAGTAAGCAAAACACGCGAGTTCAGGTTGTGATCCCTAATACAGCGTGGAGGGCTGGCAGAATCCCTTGAATTTTGATTAGAGCACTCTTTGTGATGTCACCTAGTGCACTGAATACTTTTTTAATTGTAAATCTTCAGATTTAAAGACATGAATTAGCTCACACATTCATGTATCATATTGATAGGCATAATATGATTGTGTGAGTGGTCTGATGAGAAATGATCACATTGCTAACCAATTGGCAGATGGGAAAGCTGTTTACGCAAAAAGTGATGACCAAAATGTGATTTATTGCGAGACGTTCAAATTAGAGCTCCCTAAACCCTTTTACCTAAAGGTAGCGGGAATGTTATGGACATCGCCGATGGCCCTGATTTTTTGAGACAGAGGACTTCTCATTCAGAAATGTATGTTAACAAAAAGAAGTGCCTAAAAGGCTCCTGTAGATCCCGTATTATCCAACCTTCTTCAGACCATCAATTTGCAGTATTCTGCTGCAGTTGCGCCGTCCGATGTTTTGTGTATTTTGTCCTGAAAATATGCACAAGGAAGTGTCAACTAGGTATTTCTAAGGTCGTAGAACATGGATATAGATATCTTCCAGCCTCATGTCTCGCGGCAGAGGTGTGCCAAATTGTTTTGAAGTGTTTCGCTTTCACGTTATTTCGCACTTTTTGAGTTGCGCGAAAATTCCTCTTCGTTCTCCATGACCACAAAGCAAAACCGCACGTTTCTTTGACCTGTCGGAGGGTTGGGACGTTCCTCTGCTTTCCTGCAACAAAAAATGATGTCATTGGAGCATAGCGGCACTGGCAATGAGGCGCGCAATCTGAGCGTTTCGCTTCCCAATTTACAACTGTACAGTAGGGGACAGTCAAAGGCCGCCTTTTTTTTAATGCGTGGGAATTTGGTATAGCATGGCCGCGGTAATTGATCCAAAGTCTCGGGAACAGTGTAGAATGTTAATTTAGAAAGCTATTGATAGATCCTACAAGCTGAATCCCAAGATTCTCAGGTATAAGGTCATGGGACCCCCCAAACATTGAGAAACCCAAAAAGAATCGGAAAAATACCGGAAAAAATGGCAAATGACTCCTTTCGAAGCGCTGATTCTGATTCCAGTGAAATCTCGCAAATTCATCGAGCCATTTCAGTGGGAAAAAAATGATCTTTCCTTCCTCTCTCCCACTCACAATGCCCCCCAGAAAGAAACAGAATTGGAATCTCTCTGGCCTCCACAACCAGCCAAAGCATTCTCAAAGCCCCTCAGTAGCAATTGGAGGCTCAGAAGACAACTCTAATGATGCTTTGATACCAGGCATGCATTTTGATAGCATGAGAGTGGATTGGGAGAAGAATGATGAGTCTGATATTGAGTCAGAGGTTGATCTGGATGACTTTGACAATGAGGAGTTTGGCATTAACCTTCTGGAGATGGCTGAGAAGGATGATCCAAAGGATCTGGACTGGCTGCCTCCAAAGTTGCGAGCTTTGCAAATGCGGAAGAAAGGTGAGCAATGGTTGAAGTGAATGATATTTAATACTCATAGAAGACTTTAGAGTGTCCCCAGCATTACAATACCACAGCAGATGGCATGAACAAAGCTCTGAGCACAGCCTATTGTTATGCAGCACAGTCACAGGATCAAGACCTCTTGGACTTATATGGCTTTTCTAGTTCTCATCAGGTTACATCAACATTGCCTGTTACTTCCAAAAAGTTACCTCCTGCTTGGAAGAAAGCCATGCTACAGACAGATGAATCACAAGACATAGGCACTACAAATCTTGAAGGCTCTTCTAATGATGATGTACAGATTATTTCAGCTCCATCATCACCACAGGTGCCTGCAGTTCGACGAGCATCACAATCTCCAGAAGTGTCTGAAGAAGATTTACTTTTTTTTGGTCCTCCAGGCCCCAAAGAGGTACACACAATTTTGTTCAAATGGCCCAAAATATTGAGAAAACTAACAGCTCGTGGGAAATTTCTGAAAATATGTTTTTAGGCTCCTTTTTTCAAGCTGAATCTGATTCTGAACTCAGAATAGCAAAAAAAAGAGTGGTTCATGTGCTACAAAAAAAGTGGCCTTTGACTGTCCCCTACTGTACTCTAGACTCGTCACCAGTCTGCCTGCGATGAGCAACAATGTGGCGAGCACGTTGCCGCAGGCAGACTGGTACTTCTCGGGCCCTGTCAATGGTCTGCGCGTGGAGTTTGAAATTTTGAGTGGTGCCGATCATCGGCATCACGGTGGCTGTGCAGAGCCATCAATTCCCGCTAAAATATGACCTTTCGCCACTGCCCTCTAATACATTTTCTCAACATTCTGAAGAGACAAAATTTAAGATATATTGAATTGAAATTTTTTCCTTCTTCGGAATGTTTCAATCTAATCAGAATTGAGCTCAGAACAACAGAGAAGGAAAATTTTCAAACTCCGCGCGCAGCCCTTGCACAGCATACGAGAAGTACCAGTCTGCCTGCAGCAACGTGCTCGCCACAATGTTGCTTCTTCGCAGGCAGACAGGTGACGAGTCTAACTGTACTCCTCAGGCAATGACGAGGAGAGAACATACCTTCTACAACGAGTCTTCTTTGTAAGAAGAGAAACGTTACACTACTAGCTGAAATACAACGAGGCAGTGCCTTCCTCGCCGCCACTTTCTATTCCCAGGCTAGATAGGGTATGACGACATTAACTGGTAATTATGGATGCCTTTTTGGGTTACTTCTCATATAGTTGATGCTCGTTATTCAGCCTGCCTACGATTTGCAACAGTGTGGTGGGCCCGTTGCTGTAGGCAGGCTGGTACGGTTCGGGACAGGCAGGGGGGCTGGGCGCGGAGTTCGATCATTTTCTTTTTCCTTTTTTCTGAGCTCATTTTATATCTGTTGGAAAAACTCAAAAGAGGAGTCCAAATCCAATTTCCCTCTTCTCAAATTCCGTCTCTTCAGAATTTTGATTAATATTGTTGTGGGTGAGTTCTAGAGCCTCAAATTTACTAGGGAATTGATCGCAATGTGATGCCAATGATCTGCACCACTCAAGATTTCGAACTCCGGGCCCAGCCCTTGGCAGGTTCTGAATTGTACCAGCCTGCCTATGGCAAGGCACTTGCCACAGTTTTTTTTGCCATTTGTAGGCAGGCTGGTCACGAGCCTACAGGCCAATTTCGGTGGGCTAATGACTACGGAGTGATCCATCTCAGCGGAACCGGCGTAGTGAGCAAACATCCAGCGAACTCAGGTGAACTCAAGATTTCTCAGGAAGAAATCTTCCCGGCGAAGTTCACGGACCTCAGTAGATGGAAGTATTCGAATTGAACTGCAAATCGCCTGTCAGGGTTGCGGATGTAGAGGGCTCGACGGTTGGACCCTAAAGATCCGTGCAAGTCCTTGGTCTGTCACGAACTGTTTTGCAGAATGTACGAAAGCCCCGGTGTGGAAGAGGGGGATGACCTGCTCGTCGACTTTCCTTCCTGCCCTAAGTACACCTGTAGCGTACGAAGGATCGGTCATCGGACCGATCATTTGTTCCGTACGTACACATGTAAAAATATCATCTCTTCTCCTCCAAACCACCATCTACGACGCGGCCAGTGAACTGAGCGCTCCACCGGGGGCACGCCGCCAGTGAACACATTCTACCCTTACACCAAATTATCACCCCCAACGAGTCATTTCGAGCCCGAGCTTTAGCCTACGCCCACACGGCACATTCCTTATATCTCACCTGATTTCCGCTCAACGCTTCCACGACATTCTCGGGGCCATCCACCTATTTTCCGCTTCACCCGTGCACCCTATATCCGGACGACAGACCCTACATTTCCCTCTATCAGCAGACAGCTCGTAGCTGCGACACCGGCTCAGAGCCGAGTTCATTACTGATCACACCCACTTCGCTCATTTCAGCTCTTCAAAAGTTACGCAGACCAACCTGGATAACTCTATTTGGCAACCCCCCTTGCCACTGACACGGGGTTGCTGCTAATTGACAAGCCCACGATTTGTAAGTCCAACTTTGATGGACCATGGCGGCTGATGGCGGGAGTGGCGGGACGAGGCGCAAAGCCGTCGGGCAACATCAGCATTTCAATTGGGCTGGAAATAATACAAAGGTCAGGGATTCCACAAATTTCGATGCCAAGATAGGCCGAATGGAACGTGTCATCTACCAGGAAATGGTGACTGTGATGCAGAAAGAGTAGGGCGCAGACTTTTACACACGTGCATAAACATACATCCATTGACAAGAGTCTCTTATTGAGCTCCGGCGCATGAGACATCACCGCCCAGTGATCATTATCGACCTCCTGGTTGATGAGGTTCGTGTCAGACTTAATACACTGCATGTGATTGGCCTTCCCGAACATCGGTAACGCAATTAGGTCTTTGTTGAAAGCAATGAACAAGACCTGCTTGAGAATGTCATACGATGTCTCAGGCACCACTGAAGGAGAGCATGATGGATGCGCGTCCGAGTTGTCCCAAACTCGGGACTTTGCAGAGGCAAAACTCAAATAACTCGATCGATGACTCATAAGTCAGGACCGAGAAACTAACAGCAGATGCGGGCGGGGACGTGGATACACTTGCACGCGCGAAACGAGAAAGCATCCGAGCGAGCGAGTCGGAGAGCTTCTCTCTCTATCAAAAAGCCCCGCCACGCCGAAATAAATCCAAGTCAAATCGAATCGAAGGAACAAGGCTCATCTTCCCCCTCGAAAACCACATGACCCATACCGAACTGCTGTGCCCTCCACGTTGCGCGGCTAGCCGGCGCGCCACGCGGGGGTGGACCATTCAGAGCGGTGGTCTTCGTGCTGTTTGGCAAATTCCGGGTTCAGCTGCTGGCGATGGGTGGCGTGGCGTCCTCCAAAGACTGTTAGCACGCGTGTGATATGGCCGAGCGGGAGTAGCAAAACGAAACAAAATGAGGGAATGGAAGAGGAAAGCGAGGCGATGCGAGGCAAGGTGCAAGTAGGGAAGAAGGGAAGGATAAATAGGGAAGGATAAATCTATTTGGCAACCCCACTTGCCAGGTTCAACAGGTTGCCAAATAGCAATCGTCTATTTGACAAACCCAGGCCTCAGAGATAAGATAAAATGCAGAGCAGGTTTTCACTGTCTCCTGCCGTCTGTTGGACATATGGACCCATTTATTGGCGCACGAGTGGGTTGAATTTCTTCTCCAGATGGGGCCAGACATCCTTGATTTTTGACCGGTTTTTTGGGCTTTCTTTTGATATATTTTTATGCAATTGATGGTTAAAGAACTGAATTCTGATCGATTTTGAAGGTAGTGACCCGCGAAAAAAATTGAGGCCTCGGGGGAATGAATTCGAGGCGACAATGTTTTTCTTGGATTATTTCCAGCACAATTGGAATTGCTGATGTTGCTCGACGGCTTTGCACCTCATCCCGCCACTCCCGCCATCAGCCGCCATCAAAGTTGAACTCACAAATCGTGGGGTTGCCAATTAGCAGCAACCCCATGTTCGTGGCAAGGGGGTTTGCCAAATAGATTTATCCCTGCGAACATTTCAAACATTGCTCTGATCTTCGGTTGCCCATCGGACGCCGTCGTTCCTGAGTCTGCGGAATGCCCTAGTCCAATCGAACTGATTACACTCATGTCTGTTGTCGCACGCCGCCCCACAGTTGATCCTGTAGACGCCTGAATTAATCCAAAGTGATGCAACTCCCATAGTGACGCATGGCGAGTCGTCTACATGACTGCACCGTTGCTGATCTTCACATGTAACAAACCTTCTCATCCCGCAATCCACCCTGGCAACCCTTTCAAACTTCCACCATGTCAGACGGGGGCCGTCTGACATGGTGAAAGTTTGCAAAATGTCCCATGTCTATTGGTGTCTGTAGACAGAGGAAGTCTCGGCTAGACCAGATAGACGCCGATAGAGACACGAATAGTAGCGAGGTGTTTCCAGATCCGGGTAATGTCCCTCAGCGCTGTTGTTACATTACTCTAAGCTCTAGGGAAACTACTCAAAGTCGGCAATTGTTGGAGCAAGAAGCAAAATTTTAGGGAGAAACTCAACGAACACTACAGAAAGTTCAGCGCCAACAAGAGAATATCGAGGCCCTGCACAGCAAGAGGGATGAGTTGAACGCGATATGCCTCCCACCACCTCTGCCCAAATGGAGGTCGAGGGAATTTTTATGGATCAAGACGACAGTGGCTCATGCAATGCAGTCTTTCTTTGCTCTCCTGTACGGGTGTCCTAGCGAAGCTCTTTGCTGAACTTCCAGGCCTACACAACCGGATGGCGGAACTTTCCAATACGGAATTCCTGAAAGCCATCATATATCCGAGATCGGCTACTGCGCTGGTTGCCAAATATGCGTTTGAAGTCCTAGAAATGTTCTATATCGTTCCCGTGTTTTGTTTAGATGCTGACTGAGGCTATCCTGTGTTGATGTGCTAACCTGTGTTCTTGCTTCTTTGTTTTTTTTTTTTTACTTCTACCGCGGCGGTAAGGACTCCAAGATTCCACTCGACTGTGAGCTCGGCTCCGAAAATTCGGAGGGGCCCAGGGACGATGATGTAGCTATTTAGAACGCGTACCTCGGGATACTCCGTGGAAACCGGTGCTCCTGAGTGGGACCGAGCCATGTGTTCCGCACGAACCTGGAGTATAGACGCCAATAGGAACGACATGCGCCGGAAGCAAAATGCTTTGAAGATCCATAACTCAAGAACCAAGACAGCACAATGATTATGAGTGCAATTTGTGCGCAAATTAAAGAGTTGCTAGATGTTGGGAGGCAATGTACGTCATGTTGTAACCTTTAGTCCGCCGCAGAAAGGTACACAGGACAGTCCTAGGGCTATTCGCCGTGCCCGTGACGGGCACGGCCGTTGTTTCGACGGGAGCTCAACGGGAAGAACCGTCCCGTCGTACAGGCTGGACAAATCCCTACGGCACGGGACGAGCGACGGGACGGCCGTAACGGGCAGCGGGACGGTGTCGGCACCTTCACAGAGAATAAGGGTCATTATTTGGGCTAGAAAATAACCGGTAATATATCGTGTTAGCATATCTTTCAGGAAGCACGAGAATAACGATTAAGTTAGGCTAAAATACATCTAAGCAGGCAATATCGAGCACTCCCGCATTTCATTGTGAGTGCAACACACTTTCGTTGAACTTTTTAAGTGGTCCCACTGTTGAGAAAACGACTGGAATCTCACGATAGAATTTGTTTAACAGAATAATTGGAAAACAGATACCCATGATTGGATTGGGTGGACGTGCTTGGTAAGCGGGAATGCCTTCGTGAGTGATCCAAACTACTAAGGAGCGTCATTCCAATGTTAACAGAAGAGAATTGAAATTCATAACCCCTCAGAAAGTGGTCAAAGTGCGCGAAATTTGTGTACTTACCTTTGGCAAACCCGTCACCCGTCATGACGGTCGACGGCCGTAATTTCAATGGCCGTCGGCCTGGAAAACCGTCCCTTATATACACTGCAGGCAAGTGCCATGGCTGTGGGTTCATGGCATTTGACTGTGGCGTGGGACCGACATTTGCCATGGCGTTGCACAAACGATCAATTTCCCTTTGTCCATCGGGAAAGGCCGGACCAGTGATTGGCCCACAAGGTTAAGCCAAGTGTTGAAAGATCCAAACTGAAACAATAAATTATGTCTTCCGCTGTCTCGCTGAATTGCCATACCTCAACACAGAAAATAGTCAGAGAAAGGATTCTGAGCAGCACCAGTATATTTTCAAGGAAGACAAGTACAAATGCAATTGCATGAGGTTTGTGGATGCCGGTGCAACGATGCACACTTGGTGCCAGCAAATTGGATAGTGGACAGGAAGTTGGGGGTGTATGTATTCTGGACAGGTGTTTTGGATGGAGGATACACAGTTAGCTTTGTGGGAGCTGTGCTTGTGCGGGGATTCAAAGAGGGTCCATGCAGTTTCATTCCACTTTCCCTCCTCGCTTCTAAAATATGGGCAACGTATGAACTGCCGATGTGAAGTCGAAATATGTACGTAGACTTGTACAAATCATCGGTCTTCCTTTACCTTAAAAACAAACACCACATGGTATCCATTTCAGAATTCATCAAAGAATGTGATCTGCGTGAAGGTACTGTGGAATGAATTCAAAACCGCAGCCAAAGAAAATCACACTAATATGAGTGTGCGTCGCCGACAATCCCAGTGCGCACCCGCCGTACACCTCGCGCGCGCTCTTCGCACTCTTCAGACTCCAAACCAATCATTTCCCACTGATTTCCCATGAACTTCGGAAGTGACATCGGCCGAAGACAACCGATCTTTGTGCAACGCCTATGCAATCCCATGGCAAGCGTCAATCATATGCCGTGAACCCACGGCCATGGCACTTGCCCGCAGTGTTACCGTGCCGTCGGAAATTTGCCAGAACCCTCGACGGAACGTGTCGGCTACCCGTCGCACGGAACCCGTAGAACCGTCGCGACAGGCACGGCGCACAGCTCTAACCGGACTGTTTGCTCACATGCTGGATTGAACTTGTCTCTAGGCATGTCTGTGGCCTGACAGTGACATCAAGTGAGTGGGAACCGACATTCAGCGAGAAGATCAAGCAACGGGCCCGTCGGCGGACGGACATCGGGCACAGACAAATTTGAGATCTTTGACGGCATTGGCCGAGCAGAAGGCATAATCTAACCCCTCCGGAGGTGGGACAGAAAGCAAGAAGGCCAAGTGTCGGCATTTCATGGCGCTGCGTGCGTGATTTATTAAACTTGTGAGGGTCTCGAAGCCTGGGTATGATGGTGACTGCAACTTCCATGTGACAGCGTGCCTCTGCCACTATCTGATCTCAATTGAGGTGCAAAAAAAAAAAATGGCCGCGGACAAGCCAAAGAGATTCCCGCCGCTTGAATCCAGGATTCGATGATTTCGGGGACATAATGAACCATATGAAGAAACATTGCTAGAAGACCGGGCAAGGATCAATGCACGAGGCCGAGGTAACAGTCATAACTTTCACACACACAACTAAACGCAGGGCAATCCCGGGAGCTTCTATTGAGCGGTGGATGAATAGATGTTCAAATAACTGCAACCAACCCCAGAAATTAATCATGGGCTACGCTGTAGATCCTAGTGAAACTGTGGAAGCAAAAATAAGAATGTTAAGATATAAGTCCCAGATTTTCAAAAAGAAGCGGGAAAACCCGCCTAACGAAAGTTCTGTCACCCACGAATGGACACGGATCTTCGGCAACTGTGGGTTGGATAAAATCTAAATCGAGTGTTTGAAGACATGACGCATGACGATACATGCGACGGTCGCGGCACTGTCAATAAGTGCGGGAGATGAGTCTATTTCAGGTTGGGAGGCCGGGCTGCAGTTCCAGAAAGATAGGAATGTATGTCACCGTCATGCATATATGTTGAAAGAGTAAACCTACCTGTAGTTGTGTCTATGGCCTTGGTTCCAAGTTCCAACACAAGTCGGAGATCTTCTTCATACCTTCAGAAAGCGTGTCTCAATTGCAGGTAGGTAATTTAACGGTTTCAAAATGAATTATAGGCTGAATCTTGTGGACAGGACCCGTAAAATCGTAAGGTTGGAGCTTGCGTGCTGTCCATTCCATTCAGTGAAACTTCAGGGATGCGATGGATCAAGGCCGGTGTGCAACCCATGTCGACTTCGTCCTCCGCGCTCTCTGGTGCCATGCCAGTATTCGCACACTCCCACCGCGAGCAGACAATATAGTCCTACCACATCTCAAGACGATGTGTTGAATAATATGGGCAATAGGATCCGAGCTAACAGCGCTGACGGCCAGGAGGCTCTGGTATATCTCTGCGATCCATATGTGTCCCCCCAGGGTTGCAGATGTTTGCAGAATGGTATTATGCTAGTGACTCGTGCTCTTCATTTCGTTGCTATTGATTCTTCCAGCACTAGGTCCACGGAGTTCGATGACGTACCAACCTCACTTCATGGAGGCGAGTACTGTACCGTCAGAGCACCTTTCGTTCATCTGGACTAAAATGAGCAGCAGGAACCTCCAGCGCAGGCCATTGAGCGACTGTGCGTCATCATAGTCATCTGTTTTAAAATTCTGACAACAACATCGTGCAGGTTCGACGTCTTTTGGAACCGGTTCTCCTCTTCGGGCTTGTTCTTTTTAGAACCAGTGCACTTTAGGGCATCGTTTCTCCTTCAGCTGCCAGTAGGTCATCCATTTCGCCCAGCCCCAGGCCTGCTCAGCGCAGTGTATCTGTGGTGCCGACATATGTCCTCAAACAATGCAACACACCTTCCTACAGAAAACGAGTTGCTGACTCTCACTATCCAAAACCTTGTCCACGATCTGGGTCACCCGCGCCTAGTTTTGCAGACAATCCAGGCCCAAACTCTGCTGTCGTATTACTATTTAAATTCCGCGCGTTTATTGGAGGGGATGCATGTACGCACATTTTACTGTCCTTCCTGCTCAGAACTTAAAACCAGGTCTAAACCAGCACTGCACGGCGGCTGTATCGCTAGCCTGGTGTGTGGGTATCAAAAGGAACTCGTTGGCTAGGAACAGAGCCTGACCCTCCCTTTGCATTTTCGCGCACCCTCTGTGATCCAATGAACGAGATTGAGGAAACAGAAAGAATAAACGCATTTTGGGGACTTCTACTACTCAATAATTTCTGGCTTGCTGCATCCGGAATCTCGGCAACTATTCCATACGATATCAAAGAAGTCTCTCTCCCATGGCCAACGGTGGGTGGAGAAATTGCTCTTGATTTTTGTTGACCTCAGTTTTCAGAATGATACTTCTTTTTCAAAACTCGCCGACTGTCAGACTGTCGCGCGGTTCCTGGGTGGCGAAAATCTCAGTGAACATTCTCCTGTTGCTCTTCTGGTAAAATCGTCCATACTAGTCGAGCGAGTTATTGCCTTCTGCACACAGAAAACAGGTATGTACCCCATCTTTCCCAGAATATACAACCTCAATGCTCTTTGGCCCAGGAGATTCCGGCGCTAATCAATTTTGTACGCTAACAAGTCGATTGGAAACGTTCCAAGCTTTACTCCCCGATCTCGTGAGAACAAGTTCGATAGCTGGGCCAGAGTTTCAAACTCTGCTGGCGACCCGGTGTCTCGCAAATGTTGCCATGATACGGTTACATGCTCCTCGGGGCGCGGGCTCCGCAGAGTCCATCGTAAAATCCCAGATGGCCGCACGACGAGTCATATCCGACGTGAACGAGGCCCTTTTGCTGGAATGGCATTATGCTGATCCGATGTTGGGGGTTAGTCTCTTTGTACTATCTTCGGAGGTCATTTTCTCACCTCAAACCACAGCCATTAATTTTGAGCGTCTGCCACTTCTACATCTCACAACCGCTCTCCTTTCGGGAAAAAGAAATTGAACTCCAACCCCTCCTGTCATTAATGTCACGTCTCGCTCAATTGTCGCTGATGATTCGTGGGTGAAGTATTGTTCATGGGTATCAAGCTGATCTTTTCTTTTCCCTTTTGAACAGAACACTGCTACGCGGTGACATACACTTCGATTGGCTCACTCAGTGAATTGTGATGCATGACCTCTCGTCGTTCCGATGTATCATTAATCCCCGCGACGGTTCACGGACAATGAGAACACCCGCATACACACCCTAGGCATTCCCTCAACTCGAGAATTTCCGAGTGTTAAATAATTGAAAACACCTTCATAATTTCCTTGCAGCTCACGAAGTGATATCTATGGTCATAGATAGAACTTTCAACGGCAGTGAGCTGGTGCGGAACTTGGCCAACATCAGACAATGTGAATGATTAAGGGCATACCTTGCTTCATGCGTGATAAGAGCCCAGTGGATCCACCGACATCCTCCAAAGAGATCCTGCCGCCTTGCTTTCAGAAATGTACAAGTTAGCTGTCAACAAGTTAGTTTCGCCACGCGTGGGAAAGTAAGGCTCCGACTGTTTAGTTTTCATTTACGGCTGGGCCTAAACTGAACGGAAACGGTGACAAACATTTAAAAACTGTTTGAACGGTTTTGCAACAGTATTTTAGACGCAATTTTTCGGATCTTTATCTGGAGGCATTCCAGAGAGAAATCATGACTATACCTAGACTAATCAGAGTCAATTATCTCATTTTGGTCGGAAATGTTGATTTACCAGTTAAACTGAACAGGACTCTTGGTTCGTCCCATCACCGAGATGCCCGACCGCCATCAGACACTGCCGGCTTCCTCCTATTGAACGATACATGGTGAGTGGGAGGTTCATTGGAGAATGATACAAGTTGTAGACACTGACCAGCCCTAGAGACCGCAGAATATGTTCAGAGAGTCATCGCCCAGACCGTTGGAGCCGCTCCGGCATCTCCTTAGGCGCCTATCACTCTTAACCGCGTACCTTACATCATTCATCTCATGTTCTCTAGTATTGTGTATGCTATCTAGCTTCTGGTTCCCCTGAGCCTGCGGGCCAGCAAGCACGATCAATTTGCCCATCAATGAATGTGCCATTCGGCATTGCCATTTCTGCCTGTTGCACCGGTGCCATTTCTACTTGTCAAACCGGTGCAACGGGTAGAAATGGTCGTGCCTAATGGCACACTAATCCGAAAGAGAGCTGTGGCTCTTCTTGTTCCACATCCCAGGTAACAAGGTGCATCTCAAATAAGAGGGCCCTCCTGCCTACAGGCGCGTCAGGCAAGTGACAAGGCAAGATGAGATGAGCCCAGGACAAGGCTGGTTACCGCCACGAAGGCACCGGTCCAGCGTCCGGGCTGTCAGAGCTCGGAAAATTCCAGTGGTAGCAGGTGGAACCAGGTGATGCTGCACGGAGCAGATACTCCAGTTATGCAGTGTTGATTGGACTCACGTAAAATACCTTTTAAGCACAATTTGTTTGACGGGCAAATTGATGACGCTTTGCCGGCCCGAGTGACACGTGATTGTGTCTGATGTTTGTGCTCACCGTATTTCCACTCCTGGGGTGAAACTAGCATGTTTAGGCCTGTGGGGGATCAAATTCTAGTATTCAGATGGCTTTAGGTGTCGATTGGAGCAATAAAAAAATTTGTGCCCAAAAGTTGTGGGGAAATTTTTGAACTGAAAAAGTTGGTGAAGTTTGGAACAAAAGTTGGTGAAATTGTAAGTCTAGTAATAAAAGTAGGGGAAAAACATGAGCTTCAAAAGTGAGCAAAGTTGTGGGGAAGGTTGCAAAATTTACAATAAAAGTTGGTGAAAATGCGAAAAAAAGGCGGGGAATAATAAAAGTGCATTTGGAACGGCATACCAACACACATTAGGATAAAGGAAGATTGCATGAAACATGAAGGACAGGCAAGTAAGTGTGGGTCCGAGCATGGGGACTAGGGACGGAACCACGGAGAGGGTCTAATCATCTCGGTCGGTAGAGGAGCAAGTAACGTGTGCAGCGCGAGCACACCACCAACCCACCAGGATCCCGCGTCATCGGAATCCAATTAATTGGATTCCGATGACGCGGGATCCACCCAGAGGAAGAGTAACACCTCACGCAACCAACCCGAGCTTCCGGCGCCGCACGACCCAACGCCGAGAGAGCAAATCGACTTGCAACCACAGGCGGGCAAGGTGATGATGTCATCAAATTGCCAAAAAAGGAAATTGTTACCAGGATTAGTCAGTGTTCGCCCTAAGGGCTAACGGTAGGTAGGTAGAATTACACGGCACGGTCCCGCTTAGGAACGCCGGGGCCCAGGAATTATCTAAGTGTACAGGCACGGTTATACACTTAGTACACTATGGTCCCTGGACTTCTCCATCAGAAAGCACATATGGAGATGCAGCTTCGGACTTTGTAAAGAGCGTGAAGTTGCGGACCTCCGACCAGTTGCGGACCGACTTTCACCGAGGGCCTCAGATATGCTTACGTAGTATATAATTACGCGACTTGCGAATTTTTCTTCTTCCCGGTCACGTCGCGTACATACTGTGATACAGGTCGCGCCGGATGGCCAACGACAAGTTCCCCATCTGGGCATACTTTTGCCCCCAGCCAGGCACCCACACCTCTCACCAGTGTGCAAGGCCTGTGTCACACACATTCTTAAATATCCTCCGGCCGAGTTGCAGGAGGCGGCAGGTCCGTGGACATCTTCCCCCTAAGATTGAGGCCATCGCTCCGTCCGCCAAGGCACATATGTGGCTCGCCGTGGTTGTGAGCGGAAGGCACAACTCGCGGATAGACTCCTCCTCGGGGACGATCACCGTCTGTGGCTGAGCGCGCTTGAACGTAGACATAGATCATGGACGTGATCAGGCGCAGAGGCAGACGCGGCGCAGGGGCACACACGACTTCGCTCGGGTGGCGGAGGAGATATTCGTCGGCATCGTGGTAATCTTGGGTCCGCTTGCTCTTCCTCCTTACGCGGTACCCTCCCCGACCACATTCGGGCTACTCCCATACCTCACGGATATCGGGCGATTACGCCGATCGTAGCGTCATCGCCGCCGCCCTCTACGCGCATCACAACGGGAGCTTGTCCGTCGTGCGATGCTCAGGGACATTACAGGTGCAGGTCAGCCCTGTGGGCAAATGAGTCGGTCGGTACATTTCAAAGGAATTAGTCGAGAGAGGAGAGATAGAGCAGCACAGGAACGCAAAGAAGAAATCAAACCAGGGAGGAGTAAAACATGAAAGAATTAATGCATTCACGCTCCATCTTATGCAGCAGCTGACGACTGCCGACGTCGGCGCGTTCATGCCGCCTGTGCTGCTCCTCATATACTGCTGGTACCGATTTGCTTCGAATGTCGCGTTTCTGTACTGCACGCGGTCAGTAAACAGACCAGTATAACGCACAAAGCCATAAGATCGAAAAAGAAAAGAGAAAACGGAAGGCACTAAACCATAAAACTCTTTTTATTTTTGATAGATTGACACGCAAAGGGTTGTAAATCGTATGCAACTACAAATTCAGCCCGGTACTGATAGAGGTAAGTAGACAAAAATGAAAAATAAACATATAACAAAAATATTACGCAACGATTGTCCCTATCTCGGGGATCTCGGAGATCTTTCTGTGGCTTCCGTTTCTGTTGCCGGTTACTAAATTCGAGTTCCGCGGCCTTCGGAACACCTTCCCACATGCATTGGATACTGAAATAAAGCTCGAAAGATACGACTACCTTCAGCAGATAAAGATCTGAAAATACTGTAGAGCGCCATGAAGCTATAGAAAAGTCTCCTCAAATATTCTTGTGAATTCTGACGCTTTCTTTGCCACCTCATTCATTGCCATCAATTGCTGGGATACTGAATGGCATTCTGGCCGCTATCAATTTTGTTCCCACGTCTCTTTGCTTCTTGCATACAATCGCCCATCCGTCCTCCTTGCTACATCGCGGTTATTCAAAGCTCTATAATTATCTCTCAATCCTTCCTCAAGAGTATTTTCCTTCATTCTCTTTCCGGCCTCAAAAACACTCTGGAATTCTTTTATTTCGTGATCAAAAATGGGTCCGTGAAATATTCTATGCTGTCCTGGAACGGCGGAGTAAATCTGCTTGCCATAGGGTAATTGTCCAAATTTTAAGACACCAAGACGGCCTGAATACCTCGAAAATTGTGGTTCAATACTACATCGGCGCTGGGAGGGCCGATTGGCCCAAAACGGAACCCGGGAACTACCGTTGGCATGGTAGAAGGTGAGTTGATCAGTGGAAGTTCCTCTGTCTGACCAAAGTTATGTCCAGAAGTTCCATATGCACTTTCCTGTGGTCTCGCGGATGGCGCACGACTTTCTCGCAATCCTGGCAATCAGTATTTCTGACAAGACGCTCTCTCTTACTCACGGCATCTTTGTTATGAGGTGCGCTCATTGATGAAGGCGGAAACAATAACTTAGGCAATGCTGACAGAAATGTGGGTTAAGGCAGGGTATCTGCAATAGTAGATAGTGTTTGGAGCCCTATTGCGATGCATTCTACTTTAATAAAAAATAACCGTTTGTGAACAGTTTAAACAGTTTTTAAACCATTTACTTAGTGTTTTCGTTTAGTTTACCTCCAACCATAAACGAAAACTAAACAGTTGGAGCCTTAGGAGCAACCATCACGTGTCACAGACCGCTGGTTGTGTTGCCTCTTTCCCTGCGCGTCCCGGTCACAGAGTGGTTGGTTGCCTCAAAAAATCGTGACACGGCGAAAAGAAAATGCCAAAAAAATGCCCAGGGTCAAGTTTTTAGCAAAAATTGCAGGGAACCCATGAATATTGGCTTGTGGATCCGTATCTCAACCCCTTGAAGTTCACTTATACCTTTCACAAGATAAGAAAAAAAAAAGTTTTAGTTGCCTGCTCAGACAACAGTCACGCTCACGGTTGAGTCTGTTGCCTGAAAAAGAGGCAACGGGCTTGCGCTGCTCCCCTACAACTTGATACAGTATTGGCTGAATTTTCGGAAATCACCAAATCTGAATCCTTGCAATCTCGAGCCTCGCCAATAGGCTTACACCAAGCTTGTTACCCGGAGACGGTACACATCTTAGTCGATCCATCACCAGATTCACACCTTTGCCGACTTTTTTTACATTGCCGCTTCAATTTGTTCCATTCATGGGTTAAAGGCAAGCGGGAGGGGTGCGCGCACAGCGAGGTGCCATCTGGCGACAAGCATCGACCCCAGGCCTACCCAGCTGCCGATCGACGTTAGTCCTGCGTCGGCCGATGTCAAGCCAATTTGGCCGACGTCAAATAGGCAAACAGTGCTGATCCCCGTCGGCCGTCGTTAGTCAATGTCGGGCGCAGTGAGTACTAAGTGGGGACCTTAACTATAGAGAGACCCAGGTGTTGCTGATGAGTTACTCGATGTTTGAGGGCAATCTACGTCTTGATGACTCCGCCCGACCCCGGGAAGCTACACGAAGGGTAACTCCGAAGCTAGGGGGTTTGAGGCCAACATTTTGCGATTTTCAACTCCAGAATTAGGGGGGTCTAAGGCCAAAATTTTGAAAACTCACTCCAAGTTGGGGGGTTTGAGGGCGTATCAGGTCGGTTCGGAGCAGGCCTGCGAGGCCCGACCTAGAGTGTCGGAAGATCTTCTTTTCAGCTTGCTACAGGGTTTTCTCGCAAGGACGCTGCAAAGACGCTACCAGCTCGCCAAACCAAGGTCCCAGGCACCAGCGGGCTCAAAGACAAAAACGAAGGAAATTCCTATCTTTTTTAGCTATATTACGTACCTGATATTCTTCTCCGACTTAGGGGGTCCGAGGCCCAGTGACGCGAAAAATGTAGGGGGTTTGAGGCCCATTTGAACGACTTTTACCGGAATAACCTTGACCTAGCTTCCCCGGGCCTACTCAGCCGCAGAAAGGTACACCGGACTGTTCGCTTACTTGCTGGATCGAACTTGTCTCTATGCATATCTGGGGTCTGACAGTGATATCAAGTGAATGGGGACCGACATTCAGCGAGAACATCAAGCAACGGGCCCCGTCGGCGGACGGATATCGGCCACAAACAAACTTGAGATCTTCGACGGCATGGTTGAGCAGAAAGCATAATATAACCCCTCCGGAGGTTGAACAGAAAGCAAGAAGGCCAGGCATCGATATTTCATGACGCTGCGCACTTTAATTTGTCAAACCTGTGAGGGTTTTCTCGAAGCCTGCCTCACGATGGTGACTGCAACTTACATGTGGCAGCGTACCTCTGCCACCATCTGATCTCAATCGAGGTGCAAGAATAAACGACCTAGGACAAGCCGAAGAGACTCCCGTCGCTCGAAGCCAGGATCCGATGATTTCGGGGAGACAACGGACCATAGGAAGAGATATTGCTGGAAGACCGGGTAATTCTCAACCCACGAGTCCAAAGGCAATCCAGAGAGCTTCTATGGAGCGGATGGATGAATAGAGATTCGAATAACTGTAACCAACTCCAGAAATTAATCATGGGCTATGTTGTGGATCCCAGTGAAACTGTGGAATCAACAATAAGAAGGTTCAGATTTTATTCCCAGATTTTCAAAAAGAAGCAGAAAAACCCGCCCGATGAAGGTTCTGTCACCCACAAATGGACACGGATCTTCAGCGGTTGAGGGTTGAATGAAATCTAAATCGAGTGTTTTTGAAGACATGACGATAGATGCGACGATCGCGGCACAGTGAATAAGTGCGGGAGAAGGGTCTGTTTCAAGTCGGGACGCCGGGCTGCGGTTCCAGAAAGATATGAATGTATATCAACGCTGCTGCCGTCATGCATATATGTCGAAAGAGCAAACCTACCTGCAGTTGTGGCCATGGCCTTAGTTCCAAGTTCCAACACACGTCGGAGATCTTCCTACCTTCAGAAAGCGTGCCTCAATTGCAGGTAGGTAATTCTAACGGTTAAAATGAATTCGAGACTGAATTTTGTGGACAGGACCCGTAAAATCGTATGGATGGAGTTTGAGTGCTGTCCATTCCATTCAGTGAAAGGTCAGGGATGCGATGGAACAAGGCCGGTGTGCAACCCATGTCGACTTCGTCCTCCGCGCTCTCTGGTGCCATGCCAGTACTCGCACACTCCCACCGCGAGCAAACAACACAGTCCAACCACACCCCTAGACGATATGCCGAACAACATGGGCAATGGGATCCGAGCTAGCAGCGCGGTCGGTCAGGAGGCTCTGGTTTACCTCTCGGATCCATATGTGTCCCCCAAGGGTTGCACATATTCGCAGAATGGTATGCTAGTGACTCGATCTCTTCATTGCGTTCCCGTTGATTCTTCCAGCACTAGGCCCATGGAGTTCGACGATGTACCAACCTCACTTCATGGAGGCGAGTACTGTACCGTGAGAACATCTCTCGTTCATTCTGGACTAAATTGAACAACAGGAACCTCCAGCGCAAGTTATTGAGCGACTGTGCGCCATCATAGTCATCTGTTTCAAAATTCTGACAGCATCATGCAGGTTTGACGTCTTTTGGAACCGATTCTCTTCTTCGGGCTTGTTCTTTCTAGAACCAGTGCAGTTTCGGGCATCGTTTCTCCTTCAGCTGCCGGTGGGTCATCCATTTCGCCCAGCCCCAGGCCTGCTCAGCGCGATGTATCTGTGGTGTCGACATATGTCCTCGAACAATGCAACGCACCTTCCTACAGAAAACGAGTTGCTGACCCTGACTACCCAAAATCTCGCCCACGATCTGGGTCACCCGCGCCTAGTTTTGCAGACAATCCAGGCCCAAACTCTGCTGTCGTATTACTATTTAAATTCCGCGCGTTTATTGGAGGGGGATGCATGTACGCACATTTTGCTGTCCTTCCTGCTCAGAATTTAAAACCAGATCTAAACCAGCACTGCACGGCGGCTGTATCGCTAGCCTGGTGTGTGGGTATCAAAGGAACTCGTTGGCTAGGAACAGAGCCTGATCCTCCGTTTGCATTTTCGCGCACCTTCTGTGATCCAATGAACGAGATCAAGGAAACAGAAAGGATAAACACATTCTGGGGGCTTTTACTACTCAATAATTTCTGGCTTGCCGCATCCGGAATCTCGGCAACTATTCCATACGATGTCAAAGAAATCTCTCTCCCATGGCCAACGGTGGGCGGAGAAATTGCTCTTGATATTTTTTGACCTCAGTTTTCAGAATGATACTTCTTTTTCAAGGCTCGCCGACTGTCAGACTGTTGCGCGGTTCCTGGGTGGCGAGGATCTCAGTGCACATTCCCCTGTTGCTCTTCTGGTCAAATCGTCCATACTAGTCGAGCGAGTTATTGCCTTCTGCACACAAAGTACAGGTATGTATACCACACTTCCCAGAATATACAACCTCAATGCTCTTTGGCTCAGGAGATTCCGGCGCTAATCAATTTTGTACGCTAACAAGTCGATTGGAAACGTTCCAAGCTTCACTCCCCGATCTCGTGAGAACAAGTTCGATAGCTGGGCCAGAGTTTCAAACTCTGCTTGTGACCCGGTGTTTCGCAAATGTTGCCATGGTACGGTTACATGCTCCTCGGGCCGCGAGCTCCGCAGAGTCCATCGGAAAATCCCTGATGGCTGCACGACAAGTCGTATCCGACGTGAACAAGGCCCTTTTGCTGGAATGGCAGTATGCTGATCCGATGTTGGGGGTCAGTTTCGTTGTACCATCTTCGGAGGTCATTCTCACCTCAACCCACAGCCATTAATTTTGAGCGTTTGTAACTTTTCCATCTTACAGCCTCTGTCCTTTCGGGAAAAGGAAATTGAACTTCAACCGCTCTTGTCATTCATGTCACGCCTCGCTCAATTGTCACCGATGATTCGTGGGTGAAGTGTTGCTCATCAGGAATTGAGCTGATCATTTTTATTTTTATTTTTTATTTTTGAGCAGAACACTACTACGCGGTGACATACACTTCGATTGGCTCACTCAGTGAATTGTGATGCATGACCTCTCGTCGTTCTGATGTTTTGCCAACCCCCGCGACGGCTCACAGACAATGAGAACGCCCGCATACACGCCAGATTCGCTTTCCCTCCGCCGGTTCAGTAGAACAACGTCGGCTTTGTCAATAAAAATGTTCGACACAATATAAAAATACAATGATAGTCTCAACTGGATCCTTGTAAACATCAGGTTTTTCACCACCATGGATGTGTACTACCCACTCCAGGCATGCCATTTAAATTTTTTTAAACCCAAGATGATTGATAAGAACAAATCTCCGGCAGTTACACGTACCCGTTGTCTTCGTCTCCAGGCAAATTGAAGATCACACGCACAGACTGACAGCGGCACCGAGGTAGGTAAGTAAGTAGTATGACACGGCACGGTCCAAATAACGAACGCCGGTTTCCAGGAGTTCTCCTAGTGTACAAAGCAAGCTAAAAATACACCTTCACCCCTGGGCCTCCAAACGCCTCCCAAGCCGAGCTCGCCGATACTACAAGTAGCCTTCCCGCCAGCAGTCCCCCGCTGTAGAACCCAGTCGACGTCTGAAAGCGACCAGTAATCGTGCAACTTTACCGGAAGATTACCTCTTCTCCCAACAACTCGTGCGTTCTACTGGGATCATGAACTGATACATGGACCAAGTCTTATTCCCGCGGCCACGGACGGGTGAATGAACCGAAATCTATGCGGCGAGCACGGTAGATGTTGAAGGCGGCTGTTTTCTGCCCCTAAGTCTTCCCCAGCCATAGATAGTACGGTAAAGAAACCGTGGATGACGCGAAAGGTTGGACCTTGCCGTTCATTCTTTCTACCAGTGAGAAAGATTTGTTGGGATGCTGTAGCAGTTCTAATACCCAACATCTAACGGAATCAGGAGAGGGCGTCAGATGGCTGTCGGAATTGTGGAGTTGGCAATTTAAGGTAGCGGCCAGATGCCGCTGTGCATTATACATACCTCACTATTGGCCTGGTGGTATCCAGCATTTATGGAAGCCTAGAATAATAGGGAGGTCATGTGCAAGGTAACGGCTCCAGATAGCATCTGACTCTGAGAGATATTATCCCGGCCTCAGGGAGTACACTGCAAATTTACAATAATTTTCGGCACGTGAGGGAATTGAAACCAGTGAGCTACCGCTTCTCCGAGCGAATTTGTTTAAGCTGGTCTGCGGGTACAGCTAAAGTTCACGCCCAGTGCTCATGCTCATCGAAGTCAAAAGTAGCCGAGAATTAAATGCAGGACCATATGACCCCGCCAAAACCAAGGGGGTGCCAACTTTGAAATTTCGGAACCAGGTCGAATTTAGGGGTAAATGAGGGTGGGGAATTGATATTTGAAGGTTTCAGGTTGATACGAGCTGAGGTTCGGGAGATATAGCAAATTTGATGGTGAAGTTGAATATTTTCGCGGTTTTTTCTGACATTTTTTCTGAAATGAACGCATCCATTAGAGCACTTCTTGAAAAAATTTGGCCACCCCCCTACCGTGGGAAACTTGTCAAGAAAAAATCAGAAAAATCGGAAAAAATCAAAAATCGATTGCCAGCCCATAACCAACCCGATGTACATTTTTTGAAAGTTGACATCCCCTTGGTCAAAACAAGACCATCAATAACAAAACCGGGTGTGAACCCGTCGCAACAGCCATTCACCTACGAATCCGTCTTTTCACGTTGCCACCATAACAGTAGTAGTGAGTAGAGGCTTCGAGACCGCAAAAAGACTGCAAAAGCAAATAAACCCATGTAGAACAGCACTAAAGGCGGCTTCTGGGTCAATTCAAAACAGCACTAGAGAAAGGTATGATTCTTTCGTTGAGATATTCAATTGCCATACGCGCACGACATCAAACGATGGGGAGGGGAGAAAATGGCCAGAAAAGGTTGGTGTAGAGACATCTTGCGGGTTTGGATTACTTGTGGAGTTTGCGATAAGAAGGCCTGATAAACCTCAATGCAGGAGCATGCCACAGATGTAAAGCAAAAAACCTACATTTACTTTCAAGTAATTTGAAGTACTTGAAATAATTTGAAGTCATGTACAGTAGTACTCTATCTGCATTGGGTTGAAAAGAGTTTTTGTACAAGGCTGGTTTATCTTTCTGTTCTGAGATAAATGAGCTTACCATGTTGTTGACACCTGAGCCTAGACCCGTCAGAGCCCAGAATCTAGAAACTCGGCCGGTGAAGTCTCTTCTGCAAAGTGAGGATTTATAAAATCAGAGTACCTACGCCGTTAAACTCAGGATTTTGGTGCATTGGATATTGAATAGGGGAATTCACGCTAGGCAATTAATTTCTTTGTTGGAGACAAAGATATTCCAGTGATGGGATGAATAAAATTGTTGTTGGACAAATATATCCATGATCACCCCATTTTCTTTCTACTGAATATAATTTATTTGCCTTATGAAAACAAACAATATTTTTCTCCAACAAAGTGTTTATTCCACCAACGAGATTTAATCTCATTGGTGGAATTTCTTTTGTTGGAGAAAATACTCATCCCATCAGTTGAGTATTTTCGTCTCCAACAGGAAATTAATTGCCTAGCGTGAATTCCCCTAATGTGAAGATAAATTCAATAATGTGCCCGATGCCTATGAATACACCACCTGAACTGCAGAGTAGATCCCTGGAATATTCCATCAAAGGATCATCTTAGATGCAGGGTGCCCAAGATAGAAAAAGATGAGAATCCATGCACAATTCTCTTCATAAAAATCGAAGAACTTCCGGTGAGGGAAATATGAGCAAGAGCAACACTGCAAAATCAACCCCGAACAAAGCAAGGTTGGAAGACAGAACCTTTCTACCTTCAATTGGCAAAGCAATTAGGAAACACATTAGATTGAATGAGGCTTGGTGCTTTAGTCTGGGCCACTGTTGCAATTGTCCTTGTTTTCATTCAGTGAAGGTCACACAGCCCGAAGTTTGGGACAGACGGGATATTGACGTGAGATAGAGCAGCATTCTCCCAACTGCAGAGTTTCTGAGTGTTAAAATTCAAAGGATTGTCACAATTCCCTTGCAGCTCACAAAGTGATACTGATGATCATAGACAGAAGTTTCAACGGTGATGAGCTGGTGTGGAACTTGGCCAGCATCAAAAAATATGAATGGGTAAGGGCAAACCTTGCTTCATGAGTGATAAGAGCCCAGTAGATCCACCAGACACTCTCCAAGGAGATCCTTTCGCCTGCTTTCAGAACCATACAAGTTAGCCGCCAACAAGTTAGTTTTGCCACACATGGGAAAAGTAAGGCTCCACACTGGTTGAACATTTCAAGTTTTACACTGAAAATTTCAGTGAAAAATGTTTTGAATTTTACAGCAATTTTTCACCAAAAAAGTAATTGAAAAACTTGAAACATTTTTGTGACCTTTTTGAACCTTATAAAAAGTTTTTGAAAAAGTGCTGAAAATGTTTTGAAGTTCAAAAAAGTCATGAAGAAGTTTCAAGTTTTTCACTTGGTTTTCACTGAAAAATTGCTGTAAAATTCAAAACATTTTTCACTAGTTTTTTCACTGAAAAACTTAAAATGTTCAACCAGTGCCAACTGTTTGTTTTTATTTACAGTTGGGTTCAAACTAACAGAAATGGTGACAAATGTTTAAAAACTGTTTAAATAGTTTTTAACAGTATTTTGGACACAATTCTTTGGATCTCTATCTACAGGCATTCCACCACAGCAAGACTCACCAGAGTCAAGCATCTCATTTTGGTCTGAAATGTTGATTTACCAGTTAAACTGAACATGACTCTATTAACTTGAGGATGAAGCATGGACAATGCCAGCTCCCTGTGATATTGGACCTGGAACTTGGAGAGGTTAGATGGTGCAAAATGGATACAAGAAGGGAGATCGCACACCCCAAGACATGGTGCATGGCTTGTTCATGTGCAAGGAGAGTTCTGAGGCTTTTGAGCATGAGGGTCTTGCTCTTGAGCTTGAGTACCTGCAACCCCAGGACTGTGTAAAGAGCTTTGCTGCTGCAGCATGTCTCAGTGACATTGTAAATCACAATATATCTTGTGAGGTTGTTATCCTGGTGCCAATTCTCCTGCACCCCTTCAACTCAGTCAACTCCCATTGCACTGTCAGTGAACTCAACAATGCACAGTTCTGGTATAGCAATTTGGACTGACCACCATCTGCAAATACCTTTGCCACAGTGTAATCCTTTTTTGTGAGTTCAATTATGCATCACTCTTCCTCTTGAAAGACTCATTCACCTCAGACGTTCTTTTATTACCTTTCCACCATTGGGTACACACCAAGGTTCACACCATCACCATCTGGAAGCACAATGAAGTCCCCTATAAGTATACCAGTTTCTCCCACAGTGGTTTTTAATTCATATGCACGTCTAGATTTGTCCACCTGCTCCTAAAAATTAAATTAGGATTCAGGTGTAAGATCCTGACTCTGAATTTTCTCTCAACTTCCTTGTCACTTATGCAAGGTTGTCTCAGCCAGACCTTGCTGCTCTTTCTCTGGTGGATGCTTTCAAAAGTCTGCAATTGCTTAGTCATTCTCTATCTGACACTGTTAGCTATTAGGTCATTTAGCTGCTCCCTTATCACAACTTCTCACTATTTTCAAATTCAATTCTTTGACATCTATATGTAACAGATGGCACCTAATAGAATGTAAATTTGTGGGGGCTGCATAGCTTAGTTGGTATACTGCCATCTTCCTGATCACATAATAAAAAAGAGTGTGATCAGGGTGCAGGTTCAAATCTTGGATCATGTCAGGGGGTGAGTACAATGCTTCTACAGAGGACTGAGTTAGCTGCTTCAATTGCAACGGCCCAATCTTAGAATGCAAATTCATGTGTGGTTTGAAATAACAATTCCTATCTGTCACAATCAAAGCCTCGCATCCAACTACAACTGAGGTAGTGGATTGGGTAGTGCAGTTTTAGCTTTGAGAAAAGAGTCGAATAAAGGACTAAGGAAATACAGGCATAATACTATTACTGCTTATACTGTTCTTGAACTGGGTGAAATACAGAACATAAATATACATGAACAACAGTAAAATATGTGTAGTGATCAAAGCATGTGCAATCATAGAAGAACTGTCATATTAGATCAAATAATGTGTAACACATGTGAAACATCCTCTAGCAATATGTCCCATTGTCCTCAAGTACTCCATGCATGACACACATGTTATTATGTTGTCTTCCCTTAGTTTGGCTCAGAGTCATCAACTTCTTCAATGTATCCATGCTCTATCTCATTTATAAGTGCCAAGGTCTTAAGCGCTAAGATAGGCATTGGAACAATAAGATTGGTATTGAATCATGACATTACCCCCCATCTAGGGTTGATGTCTTTGTCAACTGTGACAAATGTGTTGGTTTCAGGAATGAATAATTTCTTCATTGAGTATTCTTTGGACTCCTCCTTTGTTTTATATCAGCATATCAATTTATCCCAGTATCCCTTCAGTAGGATCGGCAATGCCCAAATTTTGATGTGATGCTCAACATTGGGGTGTTTCAAAGTTACAACTTATGTCCCAACTTGTGCCTCAACTTTGACCCCAACTCGGCCTCAACTTGAGCCAAATTGAGGCAGGAGTTGCAGCTTTAACTTTGAAACACCTGGGTACATTTTCTGAGAGTTGAGGCAGAGTCGAGGCCTCACATATCACGTAAATCTGTCTGAGGTCCTGAATTAGCTGAAGTTGGGGATCAAGTTGGGGCAGAGTTGAGGCACAAGTTGGGGCAGTCCTTGTGCACAACTTGTAAGAAAACTCTGATTTCCTGCCTCAACTTCTGCCTCAATTTCTGAGAAGTTGAGGCAGGAGTTGAGGCAGGAGTTGAGGCTGAAATTTTAACTTTGAAACACCCTATTATATCTGTCCAAGAGCTCTTTCACATGTGTTAAATGCTGTCTCAGTTCCCACATCCATTTGCCTAACAGATAGTTTTTTTTGTTTTGTTTTGTTTTGTTTTTATTTATTTATTTATTTCATTTTGATAAGGTATTCATAACCTCTGCCGCATTTTCTAACTTTTAAAATATCCTCCACCTTGTACTCTGCATGCCAATTAATGATCTGTGGGGAGGATGTTTCTCTCTTTGATGCTCTAGTGATTCCACATATGGTGTTAGCAGTGCCTTGTTGAAGACTGGATGTGACTGGTCCATCTCCAGCAGCCTAAGCTTATATGATGTGGCTCTGATTTTCTCCAGAATTTCATAAGGTCCAAGTCTTGTATCATCAAACTTCTTTGTTGGCTGATCTGTGGCTATGTCTTTTCCCTCAAGCAACACCATATCGCTGACTTTAAACTCCAGTGCATCTCATCTATGTGAGTCATAGTATTTTTCATTGTTTTCTGAGTGTTTTCCAGCACAGCTGCCACCTCATCATGATTTTTCTTTCCCATTTTTTCAGCAAAGTCATTCACAGCCTCATTGTGCAACTTGACTGCATTGTCTATTCCCTTCAAAGGGTGGAAACCCATGTTTATATAAAAAGGTGACATGCTTGTTGATGAGCTAGCCTTGTTGTTGTGAGTAAACTTGGTTACAGTGAGCCACTCTGCCCAATCCGATTGTTGATAATTTACATAAACCTGGAGATATTTTTTGTTCTCCTGGTTCATCCATTTAATCTAGCCATCTGTGATCAGATGGAACACAGTGCTCAGGTTCATTTCTATGCCAAGAAGTCAGTTCAATTCCTTCATGAATCCTGATACATATCTTGTGTCCCGATCTGATATAATTTTACATGGTACTCTGTGATCTCTAATCACATGATCCTGGGTCAACTGGGCAACTCCCTTGCTCGTGAATTTCATGTTCATTGGATCACAATGAATCATCTTCAAAAATGTGTCCACCCAAACTTGAATAGTGTTAAAGCTGTTGCTGATTGGCAACAGACCAATAAGATCCATAGATATGTTCTGCCAAGGTCCTTTGGTGATCCTGTACAGGTTAAGCTTTGATTTGATTTGATTAGTTTAAGTTGTTACTACATGTGGCCCATGGGCTATGGTAGCTGTTCTAGGTACTGGAGCTATATGTGAGAATGCATGGGATTGTTGCTACAATTTTCTGTTGGTGTCCAGTAAAAAAAAAGAAATTTCTAAACAGTTTGGTTGCGAGCGAAGCGAGCATATCTTCCCTTCACGTGATGGGGTAGAGGGATAGCTGGGACAACAAACATGAACAAATTCTCCGTGCAGTGGCTGACATCCCTTTGGAGAGAAAATGCCCTCAAAAACATTCATTTCTGGGTCAATTTCGATGAAAAGTGGCCCCGATGATGTGCCTTCATGGCGCAAATCGACCCATACCAAAATCATTGCAAGCAGGGAAGAAAAGTTTGGCGACTAAAAAAGGAAATCCATAAGCATGATTACACCACCGCCTTTCTGTCTTATTCGCGAGCACCTCGCGCTCTTGGCGGATCTCTAGTAAAGTTGTGGCAGAGTTGATACAAGTGCAGGGCAATGAGGCACAGAGGTGGTAAGTAGGGTACACAGGGATATATAATGGTGTCTTGTAAGTATTAGTAGGGCATAATGTAAGAGCTTATGTGAATGGCAAGAGAGGAGAGAGAGACAGAGGATCAGAAAGAAAGGGAGGAGGAGGGGGTGGTGCTCACACAAAACAACCTGTCACCTTGATGAAACACACTGTCACCCTAAGCAGTTTGGGCTCGCAGAGGAGAGGTGAGACATGCAAGGGGCTGAAGAGGCCAGCTTTTTTCACCGCCGTTGAAACGGTGCACTTAACTATAAGCTAGAAATGCAACTATTGTTGGATGCTAACAAACACCACAACTAACAACCACACAACCAACTACTATCACTCCCAAAGAACAAGCGCGCTCCCTTGGTGAGTTCGGGTCTGAGTCGTAGTATGCAACTACTGGTTTTGAAACCCAATGTGATAATGAATCTTCACTAATCTGAACTGACAACAATGCCTGCAGTACCTTAACTATGCAGGATTTGTACAGAATAATACCCCACAGCCTCGATGAATGAGTAATATATGTGATTTTGGGTTGGATACAAGATGAGAGGAAGACTAATAGATAGTTTCATCCACATCAGGGCAGAGTTTGTAAAGGTTTCAACAGCAAATCCTCTAATTGAGGTCACAGATCCGGCTTTAAATCACTCTCACAACAAGCAATCCTTGTTGTAGACCTTGGCTTAACCTGCCACAGGTACCTTTTGCTCTACTTCAAGGCTTAAGCACCTTGCTGGCGACCAAACTGATCTTCCTGTTGGTTACCGAGGGCAATATCAACCGTGGATGCAACTAGCGAAGCAACAAGCCCACTCAGGTAGGTAAACCTCTCTTTTATATGTGAAGACCGCCTGCGGGGTCGACAATATGAAGCTTAACTTCTTAACTCGAACTGAACTAGAGCCAACAACCAAACTTCAATTTATAGACACACTACAAACAGAGGTAGATACTACTCTCCACGAGTTGGCCTGAGAACAACTGTAACAATGTCCGCTGTGGTGTACTGCCCTTCCACGGGGTCCTTGAGCCCTATTTATACTACTAGAATATAGATTTGCATGTGAAAAACAGAGAGTGAAAACAAAAGAAAACAAAAGATGTCCATGCGTATCTGATGCATCATCACAGGCCAAGAGAAACCCTTCACATGGTTCTCACATCCTGATTTGGGTATATGGTAGGTGCCATGGGCTGCTGTCTGCAACCGTAGGCCTGGAACCTCTGGGTGCGGAGTTGAATCTGCCCTCTAGGATAATACTGCTCTTGTCAAAGGGAGCCCGTGGGTCTGTTCCTTGTTGGCTTGTACCCACAATCCCACTCTGAACACTGGTCCAATGGAATAAATCCCCTTGTACCACTCTATGTGTCTCTGTTTATCACTAGAGATGTGACACGTCTCTCCACGTGTACTTTTGCTACAAAGTCCTCCTCTGTAACTGCTTTCCGCTTGCTTCAGCATGGCCTGTGGGTCTTGCATCGACCCTGCAACCTAATGCCCATCTGGAAGGCAGCCTGCGGCTGACTCCCTTAGCCTTCCACCCACTTGCCAGTACTCTATAAGTCTTCAAAGACTTCCTATGTGCAGTCGTTGGTCCTCTACTGTAGGATACAACTTTCAAATGATGACTTCTGGGGCTTTTGGGTATTTATCTCCTCTTTGTGTATGACCAGTGGCCCGCAGAATATGCTAGACTTGATCTATACACTACAATCAGCAGCTCAGAGCTCACTTTGATCCTCCTTTGTATCACCGAACAGAAGTCCAGAGTACTAGTGATAGTACTACTAGAAACAACCTTGCAACTCTTATAATATGTGTTTGTGAGCGCAAAAATAGCTAGATGATGCATACTTGGCGGTGTGCTGTCTCATCTCCCCTTCACTAAATCTCAACTGTCCTTGGTTGTGTTAGGTGCCATTCACTTTGCATGTTTAGTGGCCTGCGAGATGATATCTCCATGTGAACGTTCATTATTTTTGCCCTCTGAGTTTCAATCATTCATCAATTGAACCAGCCCAACTATTTCTGACTGATCTTTACCACAGATTCCATTTAAGGATTCTTACTTGTCAAGCAACGCAGATCCCGCAGCTACTGCGACATTTGCCTCTGCAGCGTGGGACTATTGATCAGTGATCAAGGTGTGGTAGGGTCGGATGGCCGGCGTGTGGAAATCCATCCACACACTGGTTTCAGCTATACTCCATAGTTATTTTTATAATTAGTTACAGCATTGTTTGTATCGTAAATATTACCAGATCATTCAATCTCACGCTCGTACCACCATCTTCTCGGCCAGTGTAGGGCTCATGCCCAGAAGGGATTCGGTGTCCCTTTGCCCTTTCGACTACGAAACGCTGTCAGTGGGCTCTTAGCCACCCAAACACCCTAATTCGCACATTACGACCTCGCTCTCTTCCCACGCCATTTTTCGACACTTTTGCTCTATTATCGTGCTCTTTTCTTACTCTATGGCTCGGGGCCGTATCATTTATTCATACCCTATTGTTCATTCGAGCCTTACACAAACTACCGACCCGTTCCAAGAGCCTACGCACCGGGACTTTGACCCTTCCACAAAGGTCTGACACGTTCTGCAGATCATTCACTAAGTCTCTCAAATAGGGGTCAGAGACCTCAGAAAGCCCCCTCTGCGCTCCTTTGTTATTGACTTTCACTCTCTATGACTATTCGAACTCTAGTTGCTGAGCCCGTGGCCCTACGGCCACTGGTACATAAACTCATCACTGTTACTGAATTAAACTCTCTTTTGCGTTCAGGGACCATTATTCTTAGACAATCTTCCAAAATTAATGGCCCTCAAGCATATCAAGCTTCTCGTTCCCGAGTCAGTGTGCCTGGATGCAGCTACACCCGCAACCCATCAAAACACGGAAGCTGGCGCTAATTCAGTAAAATTTTTTGTTTCTCCACAGCGCGAATCAATTCTGACTTTGTGTTCGCGTTCTCTTGCCTCTTTCTTCCTCTTCTCCTTGGTCTCTCGTTGCATTCTCAACAGCACACTCTGGCTCCTCACACCACCATGTCTATTTGTGCAAAAACCTCCAAGAACAAGAAAAGGCAGCCACTGGTGACTTTGTATTTACACATATACTTTTAAATATAGTGTTAAAATTTTTACACTAGTGTAGTTGTTTTTTGGTAAACTACACTTTGAAGTACAGGGTAAATCCACATAAAATCCCAAAAAGTGTAGTTAGTGTAGCAATTTGACCATAAACTTTTTAACAAAACAATGATTTTTTATCCTTTTTCAATGCAAATAGCCTACCCCTGTGCTCCACCTTTGGAGCCTGCTTTTTCCAAGAAGGGCAACATCAAGGACCCGCTTGAGCTGCCACCTGATCACCCCACTGCACCCCAATGGGCCATGTTTTCCTCTCCAGACTGTTCTAAAATCATCCAATTTTTTGAATTTGATTGTATCCCCAGGTTGGGTGCACTGGCCACACTGGCAACTTGCCAGGGTATCAATTCCCCCATGGTGCATGGTTCAAATTCACCACTCTTTAACCGCTGCTCACTGTTGTCCCAACTCGTTTAGATCAAATTTATCGTGCAGTTCCCTGAGCCCATGCCTGAACTACTTAATTTCGAGTATGCCGTGGCTCTTGCCACAGTGAAATGCCTCAAGCAGTTCCCCCACATGCTGCATTGTCAAGAGTTCGAGGGGCTACTCAATTTTAATACTGCCAAATGAGTCCATCTGGTAGGTCCCTCCACTACTGCTACTCATTTTTCTTTTTTGCTAACTCTTTGCAGACCAAGCTCAGCATGACCAAACTCAACAGTTCTTTCACCATCCCATGGATTGCCACCCCCAACCTCTTTGCAGAGCTCAACACTGATTTTGATGTTGACATGGACACTGATGCGGAATTGGAGGCTGAACTGTTTGCCGAGTTCGACTTGGATTCCGTGCCTGCTCCTCCTGCATCAGCAGCTGGCCCGTCTTGCCCCCATGCCTCCAACAACCGTGCCACCAAACGCCCTCGCATTGAAGTGGAAGCTCCCGTGGTTCAGGACATGCCCGCTGGTCGCACCTGCAGCCAAGCAGCCTTGTCTTTGTCATCTCGCACTGCAGCGCCTGCTAGTGCTGCTCCTAGCCATCCAGTCCCTGCCTTGCCCACCCAACAACACGCCTCTTCAGCAGCCATTCCTTCTGTCTCGCCTGCTGTTGCGGCTGGCAAGGTAATCCCTACTTTGTAGTTATTTTTCTTCCTTTGCTGACTTCTATTTTTCAGCGGAAATGGTCTGAGACTGGCTTAGCTGTACCCTCTTCGAACATCACCGTCAAGGTTCCTCATGTCCAGGATGCGTATGGCTCACCCACCTGGACATCCAGGTTGGTGATTCGCATACTGGGGTGCACCCGAGAGTCCCACCCCCACGTGTTCTGTGGCTGCTCCTTCGTCCCAGCCAGTTCCCTCTGCGGGTCTGTCCACTCTTTCTCAGATTGCCACCACACCATCCCCTCCTGCAGATGACAACAGTTTGCCCTCTAGTTGCCTTGTGATCTTGTCCGACATGCTGGCAAACCCCCCCTGGCGGTGCACCTTTTATAACTCTGTTTCTTTCATCTACTTAACTCTGTTTCTTTATAGATTGGTCTGCAGCCAAGGAATGGCCCGTCCCTGCCTACCAGTGCATCGACGAGGTGTTTGTCTGCAATGCCCTTGTGTCCGCCCTGTTTTGGGGAGGCGCCCACTTCCTGCATCGCATGCATCAACAAGAACACTCGGTACAAATCAGATGGATTTGGGTACACCTGTGAGAATTGCCACTGCGGCAATACGCACTGCAGCTTCACCACCTCTGAGCGTGTCCTGCAGATCGTGGATGATATCCACCCACTTTCTGGTTTGATGCCTGATGGTGCATGCCTTCATTTTTATGATTAAATGCTGCCTTCTGATTATATTCCTTAGCATTGTCCCGAGCCATTCTCCATGTCATGCAGAGTCGCTGCGATGCCGACTTGTTCTATGCCCTACTGGCATGCAAACTCCTCGCGCATAAGGCTGACCTCGAGGACCTCGCCGTGGTTTTCATTAACCAGCAGATCACCATCCCCACCAACGCCTACGCATCATATTTCGAAAATGTTGACGACATCAAGATGCTTTCCGACTTTGCCAAGCGCCTCCACAAGGAGCACTCCTACCCTGGTCTTCACCAGCACTTATCCTGGAATCTGTTGTCGCCACCCCAACAGCTCGATCCTGCCGGCCCACGCTCCACTGAGAATGCCTACCACACCGTGCAGTGCCCCCCAGATCTGGATTCTACGCAGTTCCAAGACGTTGAGATCAACATAAGGCATCCCACGAGTGCACCCGTGGGTAACTCGGATCCGTGATGGCAGGTACTTGTGGCACAAAAGTTAGAACTCAGATCCATATGAGTTTTTTCCCACGGATGACTCAGACTCGTGAGTTTATTACCCACGGGTATGTGAGTACTTGCGAGTTTGATATACCTGTGGGTACTTATGAGTAACTCATGAGTACTTGATGGATTTTTACATTACATGTTCAAAAAGAGTGATTTACTAGCTGCTTTCAACATCAATGGCATTATTAGTAGCTGCCTTTGACCGCTTTGATTTCCCTTTGAACTGCTCAATAATATGTGCAATTGGGATCGCATCTGGAAGATCACACCAAGATCTCAAAACCAACGAAGCACCTGTTGACTCATCAGAAAGAGAGTGTTGCATTTTGGAAACGGTCACACTGCCACGTGAAAGGCATGTTCGACGTCTGTGGAGGTAGCTTTTAATCAAGTAAGTAAGAATTGATAAATAAATGCAAAGAGGAGATGCACCAGGGATTGAAAGAAAATTCAAGGCCATCCTTGCCATTGGATCTCCAGCTGCCTCCATCCACCATGTAAGAGCATCTGTGTTGGTCATCACAGGAGTGCTACTCAACCAATCATCTAGTTGATCAACTGTAATTTCAGGCTCCATATAACATCGAAATACTTGTTTGTAGATTTCTTTGTCGGAACCCAGCCAGCAAAAAATTAGAAGAAATTGGTGAGTATCAAAAGAAACACAGAATGCAGATGCTGAGGCAGAGCTGGCTGGTTTAGGTTTGTAGTATGTTGTCCATTCATGTCAAATCAAAGCTATAGCTGTGTTGATCCATTCCCGAGGCCATTTTGCACGAGTAAAGTAGGCTGTTTTGTACCAAGGATGAAGAACTACAATGATAAAATATCAGTGAAATATAAGAAAAGAAACAACAATATTACTCATTGCAATCTGAAATACAATGGAGTCATCACTGAGTGCGTAGTATTTGTTCATCATAACCTGTCCACGCATCGCAGCGGCCCACACACAGGGAGAAAGTTCAGGATTATCAATGAAGTTGTCCATGGCACCCGTGAGGACATCAAAGATGGGAATGACCTCATGTATGAGTGGTACACGATTCTGAGAAAATAATGAAAAGGAGAAGGAAAAACATGCATCAAGAAGTGGAAAGAGTTCTGTCAAGACTAACCACTCTGTTGGTTTCAACTGGAAGCACTGAAGGCATGTACCTCGAGCACTATTATGCTGCTCCATGACAACCAAAAGTGTGAGGGCTTCCCTTAGCTCAATAGCACATCCCAAAAGCTGGGCAGTACTATTCCACCGAGTCGAAACATCTCTAACCATTAACTGAGGTGTAACCTTGCTCAGAGTGCATAAAGTTTGGAGGTCCTCCTTGATTGTCGAGCTATGAACAATCTTCTTAGCCAGAGTTCACAACTATCAAGCAGTGAGAACTCCAAATAATTCAATACCATGCACATACCTTCAGAACTGAATAGCGTCTGAGTTTTATTTCCACTGCAGTGAGCGAAGGAACACGCCCATTGGGCATAGACTCAATATCCCCGATCACCTCCTGAACCCTTGCCTCATTGTTTTGGGCTACAGCAGGCTCAATCTTGTCTTGGTCTCCAATGAGCTCGTCATCTGTCTCCTCTTCCCCATCATCAAGGTCCGACTCAGAATCACTGTCATCATCCACCTCAACAGTAGCTCCACCAGCCAATGACTGAGAGCTCTCCTTGACCTTTGCTTGACTGAACAGCGACAAGATTGCCTAACAGAACAATCTACTGAGTACTTGACCCTGTCAAGGCAAAAAAAAAAAATAACACACCTTGACCACCAGATTCAAAATATGCGCAAAGCAACGTACCCGAGTGATAGCACCACAATATGTAGGGAAAAGGAATTCCAGCTCTTTAACAAGGATGTTATTATTTGAAGCATTTTCAGCCACAAGAGCAAGGATCTGAAGTCGATTTTAGTGAGTAAGGGTTGGAATTGGGTTAAATAATCTGACCTTGTCCGCAATACCAAATTCTTGCAAGCACTCTGATATGCGAGCAGCTAAATAATTACCACTGTGTGCTTTGGCTGCCCTATTATTATTATTAGAGACCAGTGCCTATCGGAATGACCTGCAACACACTTGACAAAATTGAGAATGATACTCTGCATCTTTGAATCCCGAATCCAGTGGACGGTTATTCCAAGAAAAGATATAACTTGTGGTGAAGTCCAGCCATCGAGACACAAGTGAAGAAGCCCTGGATAGGCCTCCATCAAGTAAATTAGCAGATACTCCAATGCAAATATATGCTACATACCTGCGGGATCTTCCCAACATTTACACAACTGATTTTGAAAATCTCTTGAATATCACGTGAGACTGTCTGTTCAGAAGGATGCTCCACACAGTTGTTCAGATCATGGAAAATCTTGCAAAGCTCAAGATCCTCTGCAATTGCAAAAGGTCTGCTACAATGGGAAATCCAGAGCGCAAGCTTGACACAATGCTTGATTGGATTATATGAGGAACCAGTAGCAAAAAGCTGCGAGGGCACGAGTTGAAGCATTTGATTCACAACTGTTGACATGGCGCTTTAAATTGCTGGTACTGTCATCATGGCGTGCGTGGCCAATCTTTACCAATGGATGTCTAGATGGTATTGAGACACAGTCAATATGCTCTAGATGATGACTGACCTCCTACAGACAAAACTGTACCGCACTTCATTTTTCTCCAGCACAATTTCTAGATCATGAAAGTGTGAATATACATGGGAATCCCATGTCGCCTTCTGCAACGCTGGTAAAAATGAGCAGGATAAATAAGCAGGAGTTCAACAAAATACCAAGGACATCTTTGTCTGAAGTGGTAGCAGTCTTGAATTTCTCTTCAAACTTTGCACACTTGTTCAAAGGCTGCATGCCCACAGGTGGGGCCTCTGATGTAGCTGAGGCATCAGGAGAAGAGTCTCGGTTCAAGGGACCACGCTTTCAACGATTAAGAGACATGAGTGTGAATGCTCAGCGCCTCATTGCCATGTATTTAAATGTTCCACCTGGGGATTCTTGCTTATACTGTACTATTTCGACCGTAGATTCAGGTCACAGGTCACAACCAACTTTTTTTGATGTGTGCAAAAATCGCCTTAATTCAAAACAAAAATTCTCGGGCATTTCAGATATCGATGATGCCATCAATTTTGAATCTACGGTTGAAATAGTACAGTATTCCAATGAGTTTGGTAACCAATTTGCCTGCTATGTCATCCTAGACTTACCAATCTCATATCTACCTGCCTCATGTTTGACTGCATGCAGGTTAGCAATCCCACACGTCGCTCTTTCGATGATTCAGCCTGAGGAAACTGACTCAGACTTGGTCTTAGCTGACTGATTCTCATATTCACCTAGCTCGTGTTTGACTGCATGCAGGTTTGCGATCCCACATTTCACTGTTTCGATGATTCAGCCTGAGGAGACTGACTCAGACTTTGTCTTAACTGACTGATTCTCATATTCACCTGGCTCGTGTTTGACTGCATGCAGGTTTGCGATCCCACATGTCGCTTTTTCAATGATTCAGCCTGAGGATACTGACTCAGACTTGTCTTAGCTGACTGATTCTAGGTGGTGCAGATGAAATTCAAGTTGAGTCATGGTGTTGTCTCAAACACTTAAATAGGTACTATATTGAATTTCAGAGGAATATCAGCATGTTCTCAAATCCCCCAAATGATGCGCCTTCCCTGGAATCAAATAAAATTTGTCAAACCGTCAATATGGGGGTTGATCCCTGGGTGCCGTCTACATACACAGGCTGTTTGGCTGTAAGTACTGCCTCTTTATCCCTTTCAATGACTTAGAACCAATCAGACATATGTTACCAGCGATAATGCAAGCAACAATGAAGCCTTTTAGGAAGTACTTTCCTTGCCGTTCTCAGTATCTGCTACACGTTGGGAATCAGCACACACTTGTGCATTGCATTTGCAGAACTTGCAGTTACAATTGCAGAACAAAGTATGCAATACATCCTTAGCTGAATAACTTTGTTATTGAGATGACTTCAAGCAGCTGGGTGGTTCAGTAAACAAAGTACAATCAAAGTCATTGATCTATCAGTAAATTTGAGAGCAAAAACATATTAAACAAATTAAAAGGCTATAGCATGAGAAAGAATTTTGAGTTACAATAGTGATTAAATTACCAGGTTGAAATTTTGAGGCCAGAGCATAACTAACTGAGCTAAATGGGCATTGAAACCTGTGGGTACCTGTGTGAGTATGGTAAAATCCCAAATTGAAACCCAGATCTGTGAAGGATCCGTGGGAACGTGTACTCAGATCCGCGGGTATGCATACCCACGGGTTTTCCCATGGATCAACCTGTGAAAACCCACAGGTAACTTGCACTCGTGGGATGCCTTATCGGGAGTCATGGTGGTTGCTTCCTTCATGGCGGCATCAGCCAGCTCATTACCCAATGTCCCAATGTGAGCTGTGGTCCAGACGTTGAGGATGGCCAGATGTGGGTGAGAGGAGAGTGTCTGGCAAGCAAGGGCATCATAACAGATTGCATGGTATTGACCTGAGCAGGGGGTAGTGAGAAGGATCCCATGCAGGGCAGCCTGCAAATCTGCCACACAGAGGATATTGTCCTGCTCATCAGCAAGCACTCTCTCTGTCACCTGCAAAAGACCCTCCATCTCACCTTCGCATACTTGACCATCCCCTAGTGGCACTACTATCCTCTCCTTCTCCACCGTCCTCTCCACCTGCACCACCACTCTGCCTGCTTTCCCTTCCAGGAGCAAGCCATCCATGAACTATGTCACTTGCCACCACCACTCATCATTGAGTGTGATGCCCAGCGCCTTGAGAGCCTCCTCCTTGGAGAGAATGATGGTGGTGACCGGTAGAGGGGTGGCTCAAGGCACCATATAGATGGGGGCTATTGGCTCCATCCCAAGGGACGAATCAAAGCACACCCAATTGTACTCCTCTGGTTTGACAATCTGCGCAACTCTGCATGCACAAAGGCATTGGCCACAAGCCAGGACGGTTGCTGGCCAGATCATAAGCTTTCCCTGCTCGTACTAATGGACTGTCATCCTCTGGCAAGCCTCACAAGCTTTTATATACTTTGCTACTTGATTCCCTGATTGTGACCACCAATAATTACACTCAATCATCTCCTGCATTTGATTCTTGCCAGGATGTCCTAGAAGAGGACTTTTGTGATGGAGCCCAATAATCTTATCACACAGCTCCTTGTTTTGTGGTACATAAATAAGGTTGCTATAATAATTAAGGTCTTCTTTTTTCTCCCATCCAGGCAACTTCCATTCTAAGGCCAACTTCACACTTTTGTCCACCTTTTCATTGGCTTTGATCTGTGACATGATCTCAGCCTCCTGTCCTTCCATCACTATCTCTTGTGATTGGAAATACTCTGGCTTGAGTAAGACAACATTTTTGTTGTCATTGTTTCCCTGATCATGGTCCACTCTGCACAATAACAAGTCTGCCTTTTTATTCAATGCCCCTGCTCTGTGTGCCAGCACAAAATCAAACTCTGCCAATTCCTGTATCCATTGTGCCTGCCTTCAATTGACCTTCTGCAGGGACTCAAAATAAAATACTGCAGATTCTGACGATCAGTTAAGATCTCAAAGGTGTGCTTTGCCCCTTTCAGCAGTGGTCACCATTCATCCAAGGTGAGCATTATCATGAGCATCTCTTTACTATAGATCTCATATATAAATGCAACAGGGTGCTATTCAACCCCTTGTTCCTAGCTCAACACTGCTCTAGTTACTCTCTCCAACATATCAGCTTCAACTTGGAATTTTCCATTGTCAGTCAGAAGTGCTAATACTATGTCCTCTGTGATCCAATCCTTCAATTTCTGGAATGTGTTTTTCTGTTCTTGGCCCCATGAGAAGCCTTCTTTGCCAGTTAGCCATGTAAGCAGCTTAGCCACCTTACTATATCCCCAGACAAACCTCATATAGAAGTTTTTGAATCCCAGGAATGCCTGTGTTTGCTTTAGATTCATTGTCTCTGGCCACTCCATCACTCCACAGATCTTTACAGGGTCCATATTTGTTGAGTTATGCAAGATGATTACTTCCAGATACTCAATCTCTGTGTGTTTGAATTCACAGTTTTGTGTTTTGAGATAAAGTTGGTTTTTCTAGAGTATATCCAACACCCACTTTACTATCTCCTGGTCACTGTGTTGAACTAACTTCTAAAACGGCCAAATTCTAGGCCTACCAAGGGGCCTTCGATCTCTGGATCGGACCCACTGCCAACAACACGTGCACGACTGATAGGCGATAATTTCCCCGTTTGAAATTCCTCCCGCTACAGAGCAAATTGAATGCAATGTAGGGCCAAAAATGTTTTTGTGATTTATATAGAAAAGAAAAATGAAGTGGGACTTTCCTATCAAGTTTCCAACTTTTAGATTGGACCTCATATGTGGGAATACTTAAATCAAAAAATATTTTTTCGCTGTATGATTTGCAAGAACAGATCTATGTAGGTTCGTTTGAATGTCTAGTAGTCTACTGCAATTGTCTAGTTTTTGCCGCAGGGGTATCGTTTGGGTCCGTTCGTCGTTGTCGCGTTGTGTGGCTGCTCCCATCAGGTCCAGATATTTGGCCCCCCCTAGGCCTCACGTGTTGTTGACAGTGGGTGACCGGTCTGATCCGGAGATCGAATGCCTCTTGAGGCCTACTGAGCTGATGGCTAGGTGCGCCTATCTCTGTGGAGGCATCTAATTTTACCTAGACTTGGCTAATTCTAGTTGCCTAGACACATTGGAGTCAAGGTGCACTGATCTCTGTGATGACTTGCTGGACTGTGGGAGTTTAGGCAGATCGGTACATCTTGACAGAGGAAGTCTATTGTCCTAGTAACCCATGCATCTCTGCATCACTGTGTTGAGACATGCCAAGGCATCTCAGCACAGTATGGCTAGCTGGCTCCACTCAGCTACATTGCCATGCTAGATGCTGGCTAGGTGCCTCAGTCTAGGAGGCAGTGGGTGTTCCATCAGATTCTCTGTGAAGATCAAGATATCGTCTAGATAGACAATAACTTTCTCTTTGTTAACTAAGTCATTTTTTGGCTTCTTCTGCCATTTTCCGGGCCTGGGTCTCTTTTAGACACAGATTGATCTGCTCTGCAAAGTATCAACTTGCCTTCCTCAAGCGCTTCTTCCTTCTGTACTCCAGTCTAGAACTCTGTGCCCTTCATATTGTGGGCAACAGCTGAAGACAATCTTTTGTGACCACCAATCCACCTTAGGTTTGTGTTTAAACAACCAGTCATAACCAATAAAAATGCAGGCCTTTCCTAGCCTGGTCACCAGGAAATGTTGCTGTTCCAAGTGTGGTCTGACAGTCATGATCAACTCAACATAATGGGCGATCTTCTCCTGGGTGTTCTTCATCCCATCAGCATTTCAAGCAACAATGTGCACATCAAGCATCGAGTCGCGCTAAGCTAAGAGGTCCGAGCAACGATGCCATATGTACTGCTCTCTCTCTTGTCAAGGTTCCCCGACCGTGTAGATCAGAATGGCCGCGCGGAACTTGCATGTTCTTCTACTAATATCTCTGGTCGCCATTCCGTCGCCTCAGATCACGAAATATCGGACCACGTTCACTGGTAGCGCCATCTCGACACCCTCCGTCGGGCACCCGCCCTTTGAATGTGGCCTTCAGGTGGGCGGTCATTCAGACGAAAAACCCAGCACATCCAGCATTGAGTTGCGCTAGGCTAAGAGGTCCAGGCAACGATGCCATATGTGCTGCTCTCTCTTGTCAAGGTTCCTCGACCGTGTAGATCAGAATGGCCACGCGGATCTTGCATGTTCTTCTACTAATATCTCTGGTCGCCATTCTGTCGCCTCAGATCACGAAGTACCGGGCTACATTCACTGGCAGTCCCCATCTCGATATTCTCCCTCGGGCGCGCGCCTTTCATGAATGCGGCCCTCTGTTGCGCGGTCGTCCAAACGAAAAGCTCAGCACCGCGCTGGTTGAGCGACCGCAGCTCCGCAGGCACCTTGAGCCATCTTGTTTTCCCAGCGGTCCAGGAGCGATTCATGCCTTCTATCACGGTTCTCCCCTTCATCCAACGCTCCGGCGCCAACTTGATCATTGAACATTTTCATTTGGATCCCCAGCCTCACGTTCTCCGTGCGAACGCAGAGATCACTCATCTGTCCCGGCCTTCGGATACCGTGGAGGGCAGAGACGACCTCCTGAAAGTCCTGGCCCCGTCGAGCGACGACGTGTATCCCAACGCCAGCTCCATCATGCGGCAAGATGACTTTGATTTGAAATTCTACCAGGACATTTTCCTTTCCATCGTCGAGTCGCGCTAGAGGACTTCTCTTCGCTTGCATCGCATCGAGGCGCAAATGTCAGAGGTTGTGCGAAACAAGATTGTGGACGCCCCTCGAATTGATAACTGTCACTACACTCCCTGAACAAGTCTTATCTCAATCACAGCCAGCTCCGCTCGTCTCGGTTCGACGCCATAGGATGTGCTTGTGCACTCCTGTTGCACCGAACCCACTTTCATATATCTGTTTCCTCTTGTTGACCTTGACATCCACCACCAGAGCTAACCCTTCAACCATAGGCTCACCTTTCGCGTCGCTTTCACGTTAACTGCTCACTTTTCGCGTCGCTTTCACGTTAACTGCCTCGCATCCACCGTTCGTTCGTTTTCATCCAGCCCTGGCACTCAGTCGCCGTCAGCGATCCTTTCCTTTCGGGCGCAACTCCCGTTGTACACTTCGAACAAATCCCACATGGTACACTGCGGGGCTCGCACATCCACACAAGTCCAATAACGACGGGGTAGGTCCGGGATTCGGGCAACGCATCGTTCGCGAGTGAGTCCAGCCGGCCCTTGTTCTCGGAGAAAGAAGAGTTCAGTTCAAGGTGCTTTCGGATACCGCTTGTCTGGGATGGTTTCCCGGACAATCGGGAGGAGTATGAACATACTGCGGGATACTCTTGGAAAAGCTGGGAAGCGCGGACGTCAGCAAGGACCTCCGCGGTGCATTGAACCTGAGAGCGAGCGATATCGGCGCGTGTGTCCCCAGGTTTAAATCGTGTTCTTTGTTCGGACAGAATATCCTTCGAAGACAATAACGGTGCCCGCGTCGAGGAGTCGTGATGCTCGCAGTGTTGAAACATCTACACCGCGAGGGAAAACATAAACGACCCTGTCGGGATGGACGCGCAACATCGAGTTCGAGCCACTCAAATGCGGTCGGTACCTGGAGAAACCTAATCCTGCGTTACTGATCCCGGTCCTTTTTTACATACATTGACAACCGATGGATGATAATATTATCGAGACCCCTAGGATAAATAGTCCATGCTGTTACAGTCGCTAACCACGAACAGTCCATACTGACACAAAGCAAGAACGAGAACGAGAACAAAAAAACTCATTTATTCAATCAATCAATCACCCTACCGAGTTACTCGTTCGCCACCTATGAATGAACCAACCAATCAATCAGCGAACCGAACACGATAATATAAAGAAACCAAACGGACCTTCAGCACACGCTCATCAAACGGATTCGGCATCGGCGTCGGCGACACGGGGCTCTCCGCGCCAGCGCCAGGGCCAGCGCCCGGGCCCGCTCCATTCTGCGGGGCGTAGTTCGAGAGGTAGTCCGTCCGCGTCTGCACGTGCTGAGGCGACGGCCCGCGCTCCCACTGCGCCTGCTGCATCATCCCCATCCCCGGCACCATCCCCATCCCCATCCCCGGCGCCATCCCCGGCGCCATGCTCATCTGCGGTGGGGGCGGGGGCGGCGCGGCGGTCCAGTACTCCTGCTGCGCCGGCGCGTACCCAAAGCCGTAGTTCGGCGCCTGCGGCGCGACCGCCATCGGCGGCTGCGTGTACGCCGCATACGCGGACGCGGTGCTCGCCGCGCTCGGCGCGCGCCGCAGGCCCCCGTCGTGCTCTGCGCCCTGGCCGGCGGCGGAATCGGACACGGTGGGCGGGGGCCGCCAGCGGTTCATCGTCTCCTCGAAGGACGCGTCCATCTCGCGGTCGAGCTGGCGGCGGCGGCGGCTGCGGAGGGAGCGCGTGACGACGTAGATGAGGAAGAGCGCGACGAGGAGGCCGCCGGCGACGGCGAGGCCGATGACGAGGCCTTTGTTTTGGAGGAATCTGTACAAGGGGGGCGGGGAGTTAGTAGGGTGTGCGAGTTAGAATAGGATGAGGATAGAGGAGGGAGGGAGGGAGAGGGAGGGAGGGGGACGACGCACGAGGTGCCGGAGTTGGTCGAGGGGAGCGAGCTCGGGCTGGCGCCGAGCCCCACGTTCGCCTGCGTCTGCGTGTCGGTCGGTGAGCTGGACGACGCGCCGAACGTGGGGGTTGCGCCTTCGGGCGGGGGGCGTCGTCGACGGATCCGATGGGCTCGGGGGAGGACCGGACGGGGCCGAGGCCGTGGCGGACGATTGGGTCGCGGTGGGCGGCGCGGATGTGTCGCTCGCAGAGCTCCCAACCGTCGGTGTCCCCGCGTTCGCGTTTGAGCTCGAGTTCACGTTCGCACTCGGCGTGCTCGCGGGTGTAGCGCTATCCTGGGGGGTCTGAGGCGCCGCGCCCTTGGTCTTGTCGTTTGCATTTGCGTTTGCGTTTGCGTTTGCGCCATTGTCGCCCGCCTTGCCCTTGTCATTTGCGGAATTCGTCGGCGCCGCGGGGGGCAGAGCGGAGGATTTGTCCGCCGCCGCTGCACCGTTTGGGGGCGGATTCGTGGCGGGTAAAGTCGGCGTCGTGGTCGCTGAGGAATCGGTCACCGGTGAAGTCGCCGTGTTCCCTGCCGCGCTATCGTTTGCCTTTGCAGCGGCGGCAGCGTCGGCAGCATCGTTTTGAGAGGGATCTGTGGTGCTGGCGTCGTTCAGCTGCGCAACCGCCGGAGGCTTTCGTCGCCAGCGGCGCAGACGCCGTATCTAGAGTCGCACTATCATCAAGTCTTTATGGGCCACTCAGCGGAAAGGAAGCGATGGGACGCACCTCGGTACGGCTGGGGACATGATTCAGAGCAGAAATAAGGATGGGCCAGCCAGGGACCGTAGGACTGCGCTGGAGACATCAAGGTAAGTGTGTGAACGGTGTGCGACACAAAGGACGGACTCACTGGAAGTGATCAAGTGGGGAACGCGGAAAGCCCCAGGCTTGGATAAGGTCGGTCGTGCAGAGGAATGAATGAATGGACAAGGAAAAGGAAAGTCGAACGGGGGGCGCACGGCGCAGAGAATAGAATGGGAAGAGAGAAAGCAAGCCGCCTGCTGGCAGCGTGTGTGATGCGGACACACGCAGACATCTGATCGCTATCGCTGCAAGTCAACCGTCACGGAGGCTGTGCCGGCGTTTTTAGACTCGCCGTGGATCCCGACCCAACGACACGGTAACCTCCTAAACTACCAGTATTGAGCCCGAAATGAACCAGCGTCATCCAGCGACGAAAGCACAGTTCAAAAGCGCAGAGAAAATACATCTCTACATGTGCGGAGCGCTCGAGCGCTGACGGGGTGGTGACTGTCAAAACGTCGAGGTGGAACAGCGGACGGATGGTAGCCAACAGAGAGAAAGGAGTTGCCGATACATCACATCTGACGTCCGACATCAAAGTCACGGTATTCCCACAGTTGGAGGCGCAGTTGGGTTTGCGATTCATGTCAACAGAAAGCCGAGAAAGAAAGGTCCTAGCGCCAATACTGTGCAAGGAGTATCACACAAGAGGCAGCGCATCGACAGCGCTTTCGAATGGACGCCCACTGCCCGAAATCAACGACGGTTCGATGGCGTCCCACGGTTAGCCGCCCTAATTGTGTGGCCATTATTGTTCACTCGGAATAAATGCCATGGAGAGGATCGTGATATCAAGGGTCGACATCAAGGGTCAACAAAATATGTAGTTTTGCTCTTGTTGATTTAGAGAAAGACGCTGGTGTCGATGGTGATTATCACAATGTCCCAGTCGCGAACTTGAAACCCTAATCATTGACCAATTCTCATAGAGCTATTAGACGCGCGGTTCAAAAAGTCCACTAACATTCGACCCGGGAACGACAACAGAGCATCCCTCGAACCTCAGCCGTCTTGAATCCGCCCGGGATTCAGATTTCATGGAGGAGCTTGAACAGCGGGGACGTTCGCGCCACATTTTTTCCCCTGAAGAAATAGACAAGAAAATAAATGCCGGACCTGACCGATGATCCTACCGAGCGAGATGGACTCTCTGGAAATGTCCCTTACACTTACACACCTCCCACACGTGCACTTTGGAGTGGAAAGCCAGAACCTCGTCGAGGCTTGGATGTTCAACAATTCCACCATAAGGGTTTACGGTTGAGGCCAATCAATTAGGAGTACAAGTCCGTAGTCAATGGGGGTTTGGCCATCGCTGCTACGTCCACAAAACTTTCTGTGTCCTCCTTCATAAAATTCTAAACTTCTTCGCTTTGGAAGACCTGTCCATATCCATATGCATGATCAGTCGCAGCGACATCACGATTAGAATTGAAATTCACCTCCATCAATGTGTGGTAGGGTGCGATTCGCCCTCCAGAATCACGATTCCATCGTAATCGGGCATGGGGAAGCTCACAGCTCCAAAGATCCGAACCATCTCGCCATTGAAGTGCGCCTGTGATTGAGACAACATTCTGGTCAACTACTCGGCGGTGGATTGGCACTCGTCGAGTACTCGCCTGTTCATATTGTGTTTAGCGATGTCAAAAGCCATGAATTGCGGCCCATGCACCTCGGCCCAGTAGTGACCGAACTCTTCTTTGCTCATGCCGGATTTGCGCTTCAAAAAGACGGCGACGCGGTCGCGTTCGGTGCGAATCGGGCAGCCAGCACGGGGGAAAGGGTTGAAGTCTTGTATGGTCGCGCGGCTATTATATGGTACGGGACGTGAAGTAGCGCTGTGCTGAGGATGCAGGAGGATTCGCATCTGCGGGGTGCTTTACACACCGTACCGAAAGTTACTTGGACCTCTGATGGCGTTCACCGCCCTTCCTGTCCTGTCTTCGCTGCTTTCGATTGGGGTGGCCATCCTGTGTTATGAGGGGTACAGTCAAGTCTTGTGGAGCCCTTAAGTAGATCAAAAGTTACGAGTATTTCCGAGTCCTGACACAAGTTATGGGGAGTCCCCTATACCGCAAGAGATCATATTTACGATACGCAACCGAATACAAATTGATTTCTTGAATGCTCACTTCCCTCAAACAACGTACCATGTTCGTGACTGAATGCTTCATGACCAGTCATGGCAGTATCGAAAATGAGCCCCTCAATAGCGCAATGTGAGGAATATGTAATTTTGGTGTTATGCTTGCAGCTGATAATAATTTTCCTCGTCCAATCGCAGTTCATCGTTGATGCTCCTGAAACAGGATCAATGATAGGATCGGGAAGCATGGGAGCGACGCACTCAAATAGAAATTCCAGGTCCAGATTCACTCGGCGATACACACCATACGAGTGGCTGAAGAAATCGAGTGAAAATGGTGGGAGGTGCATATTCGACGAGATGAGATTGTCAGGCACAAGCAACGACATACGGAAGCGGGTTTCATCGCCCACGGGATATATTCCCGCGGTCACAATCCACGCACCGTGCACAGCATGTTGACCGGCGTTTTGGAGCCCCGAATCCAGAATGGCTTGTACATCCGGCGGCATTACTGATATCGGTACTGTGAGAATATTCGTCACCGTGATGCGCTTGCGGCCCTTCGGTTTGGTGGCGGAGACGGGGACCATATCAACGACAACCATGAGGACAAAGTTGCACGCCTCATGTGCGAGTTTCGCTGGACCTATCGTGCGAAGAGCATACAAGAGGAGGTGCATGTGGAAGTACTGGTGCTCTACGATTCGGCGTCCAGTGCGAAACGTGATGTTTTGGTCCGGGGTGATACTGCAGGTGAGCTTGTGCTCTGGCCTGCGTAGGAGCGTTTGTTCAAAGCAGTGACACGCAAGCGGGAAACGCACCAGTCGGCACGTTGGCAGGTTACGCCACAATAATTCACACGGCAGCACTGGCAAGTTGGCGGGTAAGATGGCAACGAAGCATATCAGGACGACGGATAACACACCTTCTGGCACTGTTTCAAGTCTCTGCAATGCATCGGCTTTTTGCAAACCTGGCAGGCCCCGTGAACGGTCGCTACGTTGACGGGCGATGTTTGGTGGATCCGCTGGAAGGAAGGTAAACCTCTCAAATGCGGGTCGGCATCAGTAGGGCGGCAGGGATCAAGGGGGAATCGGCATTAAAATTTTGGATATGGGGTGGGGGGGGGGTCCAGGTCGGGCTGAAAAAAATTTCTAGTCAGTGTTATAAACTAGCTTCCAAACCTGTTAAAACATTGTCTAAACATTGCGGGATTAAGTCTTAGATGTGTTTTCCATGCCCAGAGCTTGCACAGAGCTACGCTTCATACAAATTCCCGATTTGGGGTAGCAGATCACGGCCCGACTACCCATCAAAAATTAAATTTCTTCCTCAAAGTTTTGCGTTGAACAAGCAGAAAAATGGCAAAAGGAAAGAAAAGAAAAGAGGTAAGTTGCAAGCACATATATTCATGGTTTTTATCATTCATTTTAGCCCGGCCCCCACAAATACAACACGACCAATTACTTGAATGTCCGGACTGCCACCAGATGGCAAACGTCGGTACAGCGGGCCCAACGAATCTAGGAAATTAACAGCCTGTAAGCCATGCAAGGGTAAGACCCAGAAAATATCAGACCTCTTTGCCCGAAACCACACACCAATCTGGTCCCAAGTACAGTGTCCAGTGCATCCCTGGTGGATGCTTCCGCCTCGAGTATCTCAGCAGTTGGACTTGTGAGGCGTGCGGCGGCCACGGGCGGAGTACAAGGCAGTAGAGACGTACTTAGAGTGTGCGGGAAGGGCGTAAAAGTACAATAAGCAACCTCGATGTACATCAGAAATGTGCGGTACCACTTACAGGAAAGCCACTCGGTCCGGATACACGGCCCGCCATCAGGGGTGGGAAAATCCTTCCCTATATGGAAGGAGAGGGGGGGAGGGGGGGTCGGCTCAAGGTCCAAAAAAACTTTTCGACCCTATATCCTTTTTTCGAATGCCGATTCCCCCTTGGCAGGGATTCACAAATGATCCATGAGCAGTCGGAGAATCCGCTTTGAGGATTTCTTTCGGAATAAGCGCCCTTTCAGTCTTATCTCTCTGATCTTATAGGGCCAGCAGCGTCTGAAATCTGCTCTGGCCTCAACATTTCGAGGGTCCATGGTCAGTAGGCTTGCCAGGTCTATCAGCGCCTCCGAGATAAGATTTCGATGTTTTCTAGCCATTGCCCGCCTGTATCTTGGTTTAATCGCGCATGGTTCGAGGCGCAGCGCCTTATCTGCCATTTGTTCTGCCGCCCAGTATCTAGGGAGTAGAACAATCATATTTTTTTCTGGTCGAGTATAGGACACCTGCTTTCCAAGCTTGAGATATGCGGCGGCCAGATTGGACAAATAGATGGGTACAGTATTGTTTGCGGTTTGAGTGGCAAGTTCGTAGTACTCGGCTGTGCCCGCAAAATCGCCAGCTTTGAACAATTCTCCCGCCTGATTCGGTCAGTTCTTCTTCAAGGAGGTGTATGTTCGAGGATGGGCTTGCCTTGGCATTCAATTCAGGGTGGGATAGTTTGAAGGTCATCGTGGCGAAACAAGGGGCTTCGGATCCCAGAATTTTTAAATCACCTCGAAATCTGAAAGAGATTGTGATTTTGAGACACAATCCACTTTCCTTAAGGTGCCTGGTGTAGGGGTTGTCGAGGTAGAAGAGGATACATTATTCCTATATCAGGAGATTTGATGAGATTAGATCGTGCGCAGCCACTCCGAACATAGTAATTTATCACGTGGGGTTGGCAACTGGCTGAAGAAGCGAAATTCTGCTCACTTAAATACATTCCAGAGCTGAATGAAAATGCTTTCAGGACTCTCCTTTCGTATAATAACTACCTCCAAGACCCTAATCAACTGTGCTTGCTGTGTTTTGAGCTCGTAACCCTCGTGGGAACCTTCCCAAGAAGGCAATTTCCCGATTGGGAAGGGGGAGGGGGTCCCCAATTTTTCTGAGAAAAAAATTTCGACGTATAGTCCGGATTTCGCAGATCGGTACCCCCTTGTGGCGAAAGGTAAACCGCAAACGCGATGTCACAGTGTGATTGATCCAAGATGCCCACTAACTTTAGGTAGTGGGTTCTATAGCGTGAAACCTGTGACCGCTGACCCGGTTATTGCCCGATCTGGCAATCCGATCGCTCCCGGTCAGCCACTTTCAAACTCCACTTGGCTGGTGCCAAGCTCTCTTGGGCAGTGGGTCACGACCTTTCCAATCATCACCTCTGCTCAGGTCAACGAGTTTTGGGTGGGCCAGGTAACTGATCGAGCTTTCGTTTATGGCATTTTCTCTCCTTCAAACCTCTGGCGTCCAATAAAGGAAATTTTGGATTCCAGTGCAAATCTGTCCTTCCTCTTTTATTCGCTGCCTGAAACTTTCCCCATCAAAGCTGGTGCACTTCCATCCTTCTATTTTCTTCACACAATGGCCCAAACTAAAAATTTCGTCCCAGCTTGGTTTTCATGACGTAGATGGATTCCGAGCAGCAGGGGTCAGAATCCATCTACGTCAGATGTCTCCATATCTCAACATCGACATGCAGACCACTGATAATTCTTCTGCTCCACCTAGTGTTTCTGCCATGCCTTCCTGTTCTTTCATACATTGAACAATATAATTCTGGTCTTCATTGTCTGTTTTTCCTAGTTCGAATATGAATATGAAGCTCCGACCACAGACAGCAATTCCTAATTGGAGCAGTGAGGAGAAGAATTATGGGTGCATTAGCACTAAATTGGAAACCCCGAGATTCTCAATCAATCCCCGCTTCCAGTGCACAAAGGAAAGATCGTCGTGAAGGAGCCCAGTCAAGCAGAGCGATTCAATTGGGCTAAGGCTTGTACAACGACATTTATGACATGGTCAAGTCTATTACTCCTCCAGCGCTCAATTGACTGTGCGCTTTCACAAGGTCTTCTTCATCCAAGTCCATGATCTCGAGTACATCACCATCATGTTGTCCCTCATCATCACTTTCTCGTTCAATTGAACCTTCAGAGCCCTCTGAGTCGTCCAGATGCAAAGGAATGTGAGTTAGCCGGTGAATAGTAAGCAAGTGGAACAAAAGAAAAAAGAAAACTCACATCAGTATTGGGCAAAGTTGCATTGTGCATCACCATGGCAAGAATGACTTGTGGAATGGAGACCAGTTTTATATCAGTATCCACAGTTGGGGTCAGATTGTCCAATCCCACAAGGGCAACAAAATTCTTGGTTGAAACCTGCACCCAACTCAAATTTAATTGGGCTGAATCCATGAATGCATGTCTCTTTTCTGAGGCCTTGAAAACCTTCAAGACAGTGGCATTGGTTGCAGGTGAAGCAATGAATTTTGTCGGTGCATCATAGAGGACAAAACGCTAAAATCAAGAATTAACGCAAGGCATATTGTGACTGAACGATGACACATACAGAAGAAAACATCTGAAATGCAGCTCCAGGCCACAAATTGGAATTCAATTTCTTCAACAAACCATCACCACTCCATCTGAAAAGAGCTGTACACAGATTCGATAATCTGAAGATGTCTGGTTCTCAAGGCATCCAGGAGTTGACATTAGGCATGGGTCCAATTTGGCCAGGGGATGAGGATTCAAGTACAGATTGACAACCTCGAGATTCAGGAATGTATCCAAAATCTTCTCCACCAAACTTGGCTGACGCCTGCTCAGGCGGCCATGTGAATTACTGCGCAATTCCTGGCAAACTGAATTACACCATATGGCCAGCCATTGAGTCAGTTCACCACCTGCAAAGGACTCCACAATATCTATGAGGTCTGCACCAAAACCTTCGAGTGCAAGGGCATGAGCAACTGCAGGGCCGATACCTGAGATCCCAGTGTCATAGTCGCTGCCAAGTAACAAGCAGCATAGTAAAAGACCGGCCCGGTCCAAAGACACCCTGTCTGTGTTCTCAATGGAATCCATGGCATAGACTGTCGCATTTTGTTGGACTGAGGGCCTGGGAACAATGAAATTTAGTATGAGAGTCCGGATCCGGGGCAGTAGTAGGTAGCCATACCCCAAAGTGCAAATCATGAGTTGTGCTCCAAACAAAAAGGCATTGCTGTCCTCGGTAAGAATGCCATCAATTTTACCCAGCTCATTTAGATGCACCAATTCAGCTTTGGCCTCTCCAGGTGCCTGTATGAAGCCAGAAATTGAATGTTGAAGAGAAGACTTGGAACTTGCATCATAGAAGTAAAACCCAAAATTGGTTATCATTTTCTTCAAATGTTCAATGAGCTATAACAGGCATAAAATGACTCGAGTGCTTCGTTTGACTGCCAGTCTGCCTGGACCATCAAAAATAAAGACAAGTGTGACTGGAGCCAGAGATAGAATTGATAGAAGATTTTCTCAAGAACCAATTTTGCCCTGCGATACCTGGAGGAAAGAACCTGGCAGCTTGCAGAGCAGCCGAGACAGCGTTGATTCTGATGCTGGAGCAGACGATAAAAGTCAAATCAATGGAGCAAAGGTTACCTGACGTTACCTGACATCATCTCCAAGAATGAAAGTGTTGAGCCCTCGATTGTTTGCTTGAAAGCTGTGGATTGTCACAAGATTCAGGATAAACCTAGTTTCACTGGCAGCTTGTAGAATCTAGGTGTTATTGCAGTGATTTGAGTTGTAGATTTGTAAAGTTCACCATTACTTACATCCCACAGCTTAGTCGCGCCCATTCAAGTGTAGTAGGAAGAAAGAAAAGAGGAGGAATTCCCCTGTCTTGCACACTCACTGTTTTGCATGATCAGGAAGTAGACATGTCGAGTTCAATGGGAGAAGAAAGTGGCCGGAACTAACAGGTTGGATAGTAAATAGATAATACAAAGCCAGAACACCATACAACTATTTCATTTTTTCGCTTTTTTCATCCATCGAGGGTCCACTGTGGGAGCGTGCTTTCATTTTGTCACATCCTCCTTGAAAGCCGGGTCCAGAGTACTAAGGCTTGGGCCTTGTATTGAATTGCTTGCTCGCAATGGCAGCGTAGAAGTGGTTGAGGCAATGGATGAAGTAGAGGTACCGCCAACCTGGTCAAAATTAGAGAAATATTCAATTTAAGAATGAAGTGTACATACCAACTGTGCTTCCTTCACTGCCTGCTTTCGGAGCGTTGCAACCTCTAGCTGCAACCAATTCATCCCCTTCATCTGTTTCCCAATCACCTGCATTGCTTCCAATTCCGCAATGACAACTGAAGGTGAAACTCCACGCCAACTGGATTCACGCTCGATCCACTCTAGTATCTCCCGGTACCTTCCCCAATGTTGTGCGATAGTTCCTCGTTCCTGCCACATCAGATCAGCAAACATCTAATTTGCTAGAAGAGAGAAAAACCTTCACATCATCCGGTTTGCGCCACCCATTCTGAAGATACTGCTCAACCAATTTGATGGGGGGTTTCTTACCTGTTTGAACACCTGCATTGTTGCAAACTGCCTCACCATCAATCCACAAGGCCCAAATCTCATCTACACTGCGATAGCAGTCAACAGACTTTGGCCCCCCATACAGCCCAGCAAAATTTGGGTTGCTGGATAAAAGCAAAGACATCGGGCCACCAGGTGGATTTTTGACTGAAGAGAGGCGGTACTATCCCTCTCGGGAAGCCTGTCAAACTGTTATGTCCACAGCATAGGCAGCATAAAATCAAAACAAACCTGGCTTGTAGAATGCTTCCGTTGGGGGCAAAACGAGGTCGACTTGCATTGGAGCTTGTGGTGTACTTGAAGACCTCGGGCTTGCATTTACAAAGGCATGGATAGAAGTGGTCCCATCGGAATCCAACGACTGACACGTCCCAGTTTCCTCCATCTGCTTGTCAAAATGGAGAAGAATTGGGGATGCAGAGGGAGCACTTGAAGCAGATCTAGGAGGGGTCGAAGCAGGTGAAGAAAAGGCAAGTGCTATGGAGATCCATAAGTAAGTATATGTCCTGCACTTGGATCACTAGAATCCATACCATTCTGATGATACGAGGCTGCAGAGAACTCTTGCGCCGGAGATAAAAATGCTGTCTGATGCTCCAGTAACTCCATCAGCTTTGTGAGCTTGGTGTCTCCAACTTTTGCTATCTGGTACAAGTCCTCGAGAGCCTTCCGCAAAACCGCATTCTGGACCAGAAGGAGGTCAGCTGGGTTACCTTCCTTCGCCTGGAGCAACAAAAGCTCAGAAGGGAAGGTGTGCTTCATCCAGTTATGGACATCGGTGTTTGTCAATGCTGGGAGTCGAAATAGAGTGGAGTTGGGACATTTTTGGAAGATGGCTGCACTGCACTGAGTGAGATGCATCAGACAGAATTTCAGTGCTTGAGACTTAGACTCACCTGAAAGGCGTAAGGGCACAAGTCAATGACCATTTGCCAGTAGTTGAATGCACCAGAGAGATTTTCTCAATCTGTTAAATGAATTAGCAGTAAATCTGTGCGGTTCAAAATAGCACGAACTTGCAATCTCATCCTGGATGCTCTCGGCCTTGGGGCAAATGAGCTCCAGAAACTGCTGCAGAACATGAACCCCCATCTATAAAGGGTCATACATCTCCTCTGTCTTGAATCCTGCAGCCCCCAGAATTGCCTACAAGAGATTAAGCCACAACTCTGCACAGAATCTAGTTTTTCACCTTCTTTGGAAGAGCCGGCTCATATGTCTCAAAGTACGTTGCACCACGCACCCATCCAAGCTTTGATGTATCCGCTTTGTCAACACTTTGAATGCCAATCAGAGAAAAAAAGACAGGAGTGGCGCCACATACCTCATTTGCTCTTGCTTGTAACCCAAGAGATGTCGAGGTAGATGCACCTTCAACCGCGCACTGAGTCCCGCCTTGATATACGCTTTACAGTACAGGTTGTACAGATTCTGTTTGTTGTAAGGTGTATTTGGGGACTTAGGACCATGCAGGACCCGAATCTTAATGTAAATCAGGTGCAATGATAATACAAGCAAGAAATCTGCCTACCTGGCACCAGCTTTTGTTCACAGACCAGTTGATTTTGAGTTTTGCAGAGATGTCCATGACATCGTGTATATAATGGTGATAGAAGGCAAAGGCCCCAAGCGGACACATCTCTGGATTCTTATTCGCCATGAAAGCCGAGTATGAAGGATTTACAACCTAGAAAGTTATTAGGACGGTATACCGAGTACAAAAGAGCAGGCAGGAACAGACCGTACGCATTCCCTGTCTGCCAGTCTTTTCCTCTCCTTGCAGACCAAGCACGGTGTAGACCGAAGTGCAACCATCTGGGTGTGTCATTGTGTACGGCTGCAGCTTGGGAAGCTTGAGTGCCCGAAAGTCGTCACAACGGTTGCCTGACACATGCTGGGCAGACTATGCAAGGTGATCAAAGATGACAAGACGTACTGGATACTTGTTACTGATGTTAAAGCATCTTCAGATGAATTTACTTATGTTGGTGGTGCTCTAAAAAACCATGTCCAATCTCCTGAAGCTGCGTGTCTGTAACCTCGGCCAGGAATGTGTTTGCCCAGATGTCTGGTGTGTCCTTGGCACTTTCGTTGAGCCTGCTGTTACATGAGTTAGTGAGAAATTGTAGACAAAAAGGGTCAACTTACTTTCACACACATTCGAGTGCTTCATCCATCCGACATTTCAATGACTCCCATATGAAAAATGTGGTTGCCGGCTGCCGTTGATCCAAGGTTGGGTCTGCGGCATCCTGTGGCTTGCAAATATGCAGGACGCCAAAGAACAACTTCTTGATCTGGAACTAGATAATAAGCATAAGATTTTGCGGAAGATTTGAGAGAGGCAAAAAAAAGTACCACCCCTGTGGTAGGGTCGGATGGCCGGGACATGGAATTCCTTCCATGGCTTCCATCCGATTCTACTGTAGTAAAACCCTGATCAATCATTACCTGATAGTTTATGTTGTAAATACGTACCTCTCGTGCAATCTCACCATCGTACCACCAACAACGCGGCCAGTACAGGGCAAACGCCCAGAGGTACCACCAAGGCACCTCAACAACTCCTCTCGGAAAGTCGCCAGTGGGCAGTATAGCCACCCGTACCCCCGAAATCATGTTTACAACGCCACCTTCTTTTCACGGCATTCTCGCACCCTCCGCAATCCAGGAATTGGTACCCCCTGCTGTGTCTGTTTTTCGTGTTCTGCGGAGTAATTGATATATAGAAGTAGCGTGTGCTCGTCAATGATTCCATCCTTTATTTTCCCCTCCTTGAGCGCCATTGCTCTCCATGCCTGAGTAGGAGATTGTGTGAGCGCAATGACAGGACAATGGGAATACACAATTTCACCTTGAAGTCCTTGACCACAGAGTTTTGGGTCTTGATCCTGCCAGCGCAATGATTTCCTTCTGCTCGCCGGACTGCCTGCACGCGAGTCGTATGCTTAAAGGCATCATGTGCTGCCTCCTCGTCGCTCGTGTTTATGTTGCGGTCCTCCTCTTCATTGCTGTTCTCCTCTTCCTCCTCCTCTTCCAAATCATCATCGTACCCCAGAAGTTCCTCTGCATCGGCACCTTTGACTCCGTACTGCTATTTTGAACCGCACAGATTTACTGCTAATTCATTTAACAGATTGAGAAAATCTCTCTGGTGCATTCAACTACTGGCAAATGGTCATTGACTTGTGCCCTTACGCCTTTCAGGTGAGTCTAAGTCTCAAGCACTGAAATTCTGTCTGATGCATCTCACTCAGTGCAGTGCAGCCATCTTCCAAAAAATGTCCCAACTCCACTCTATTTCGACTCCCAGCATTGACAAACACCGATGTCCATAACTGGATGAAGCACACCTTCCCTTCTGAGCTTTTGTTGCTCCAGGCGAAGGAAGGTAACCCAGCTGACCTCCTTCTGGTCCAGAATGCGGTTTTGCGGAAGGCTCTCGAGGACTTGTACCAGATAGCAAAAGTTGGAGACACCAAGCTCACAAAGCTGATGGAGTTACTGGAGCATCAGACAGCATTTTTATCTCCGGCGCAAGAGTTCTCTGCAGCCTCGTATCATCAGAATGGTATGGATTCTAGTGATCCAAGTGCAGGACATATACTTACTTATGGATCTCCATAGCACTTGCCTTTTCTTCACCTGCTTCGACCCCTCCTAGATCTGCTTCAAGTGCTCCCTCTGCATCCCCAATTCTTCTCCATTTTGACAAGCAGATGGAGGAAACTGGGACGTGTCAGTCGTTGGATTCCGATGGGACCACTTCTATCCATGCCTTTGTAAATGCAAGCCCGAGGTCTTCAAGTACACCACAAGCTCCAATGCAAGTCGACCTCGTTTTGCCCCCAACGGAAGCATTCTACAAGCCAGGTTTGTTTTGATTTTATGCTGCCTATGCTGTGGACATAACAGTTTGACAGGCTTCCCGAGAGGGATAGTACCGCCTCTCTTCAGTCAAAAATCCACCTGGTGGCCCGACGTCTTTGCTTTTATCCAGCAACCCAAATTTTGCTGGGCTGTATGGGGGCCAAAGTCTGTTGACTGCTATCGCAGTGTAGATGAGATTTGGGCCTTGTGGATTGATGGTGAGGCAGTTTGCAACAATGCAGGTGTTCAAACAGGTAAGAAACCCCCCATCAAATTGGTTGAGCAGTATCTTCAGAATGGGTGGCGCAAACCGGATGATGTGAAGGTTTTTCTCTTCTTCTAGCAAATTAGATGTTTGCTGATCTGATGTGGCAGGAACGAGGAACTATCGCACAACATTGGGGAAGGTACCGGGAGATACTAGAGTGGATCGAGCGTGAATCCAGTTGGCGTGGAGTTTCACCTTCAGTTGTCATTGCGGAATTGGAAGCAATGCAGGTGATTGGGAAACAGATGAAGGGGATGAATTGGTTGCAGCTAGAGGTTGCAACGCTCCGAAAGCAGGCAGTGAAGGAAGCACAGTTGGTATGTACACTTCATTCTTAAATTGAATATTTCTCTAATTTTGACCAGGTTGGCGGTACCTCTACTTCATCCATTGCCTCAACCACTTCTACGCTGCCATTGCGAGCAAGCAATTCAATACAAGGCCCAAGCCTTAGTACTCTGGACCCGGCTTTCAAGGAGGATGTGACAAAATGAAAGCACGCTCCCACAGTGGACCCTCGATGGATGAAAAAAGCGAAAAAATGAAATAGTTGTATGGTGTTCTGGCTTTGTATTATCTATTTACTATCCAACCTGTTAGTTCCGGCCACTTTCTTCTCCCATTGAACTCGACATGTCTACTTCCTGATCATGCAAAACAGTGAGTGTGCAAGACAGGGGAATTCCTCCTCTTTTCTTTCTTCCTACTACACTTGAATGGGCGCGACTAAGCTGTGGGATGTAAGTAATGGTGAACTTTACAAATCTACAACTCAAATCACTGCAATAACACCTAGATTCTACAAGCTGCCAGTGAAACTAGGTTTATCCTGAATCTTGTGACAATCCACAGCTTTCAAGCAAACAATCGAGGGCTCAACACTTTCATTCTTGGAGATGATGTCAGGTAACGTCAGGTAACCTTTGCTCCATTGATTTGACTTTTATCGTCTGCTCCAGCATCAGAATCAACGCTGTCTCGGCTGCTCTGCAAGCTGCCAGGTTCTTTCCTCCAGGTATCGCAGGGCAAAATTGGTTCTTGAGAAAATCTTCTATCAATTCTATCTCTGGCTCCAGTCACACTTGTCTTTATTTTTGATGGTCCAGGCAGACTGGCAGTCAAACGAAGCACTCGAGTCATTTTATGCCTGTTATAGCTCATTGAACATTTGAAGAAAATGATAACCAATTTTGGGTTTTACTTCTATGATGCAAGTTCCAAGTCTTCTCTTCAACATTCAATTTCTGGCTTCATACAGGCACCTGGAGAGGCCAAAGCTGAATTGGTGCATCTAAATGAGCTGGGTAAAATTGATGGCATTCTTACCGAGGACAGCAATGCCTTTTTGTTTGGAGCACAACTCATGATTTGCACTTTGGGGTATGGCTACCTACTACTGCCCCGGATCCGGACTCTCATACTAAATTTCATTGTTCCCAGGCCCTCAGTCCAACAAAATGCGACAGTCTATGCCATGGATTCCATTGAGAACACAGACAGGGTGTCTTTGGACCGGGCCGGTCTTTTACTATGCTGCTTGTTACTTGGCAGCGACTATGACACTGGGATCTCAGGTATCGGCCCTGCAGTTGCTCATGCCCTTGCACTCGAAGGTTTTGGTGCAGACCTCATAGATATTGTGGAGTCCTTTGCAGGTGGTGAACTGACTCAATGGCTGGCCATATGGTGTAATTCAGTTTGCCAGGAATTGCGCAGTAATTCACATGGCCGCCTGAGCAGGCGTCAGCCAAGTTTGGTGGAGAAGATTTTGGATACATTCCTGAATCTCGAGGTTGTCAATCTGTACTTGAATCCTCATCCCCTGGCCAAATTGGACCCATGCCTAATGTCAACTCCTGGATGCCTTGAGAACCAGACATCTTCAGATTATCGAATCTGTGTACAGCTCTTTTCAGATGGAGTGGTGATGGTTTGTTGAAGAAATTGAATTCCAATTTGTGGCCTGGAGCTGCATTTCAGATGTTTTCTTCTGTATGTGTCATCGTTCAGTCACAATATGCCTTGCGTTAATTCTTGATTTTAGCGTTTTGTCCTCTATGATGCACCGACAAAATTCATTGCTTCACCTGCAACCAATGCCACTGTCTTGAAGGTTTTCAAGGCCTCAGAAAAGAGACATGCATTCATGGATTCAGCCCAATTAAATTTGAGTTGGGTGCAGGTTTCAACCAAGAATTTTGTTGCCCTTGTGGGATTGGACAATCTGACCCCAACTGTGGATACTGATATAAAACTGGTCTCCATTCCACAAGTCATTCTTGCCATGGTGATGCACAATGCAACTTTGCCCGATACTGATGTGAGTTTTCTTTTTTCTTTTGTTCCACTTGCTTACTATTCACCAGCTAACTCACATTCCTTTGCATCTGGACGACTCAGAGGGCTCTGAAGGTTCAATTGAACGAGAAAGTGATGATGAGGGACAACATGATGGTGATGTACTCGAGATCATGGACTTGGATGAAGAAGACCTTGTGAAAGCGCACAGTCAACTGAGCGCTGGAGGAGTAATAGACTTGACCATGTCATAAATGTCGTTGTACAAGCCTTAGCCCAATTGAATCGCTCTGCTTGACTGGGCTCCTTCACGACGATCTTTCCTTTGTGCACTGGAAGCGGGGATTGATTGAGAATCTCGGGGTTTCCAATTTAGTGCTAATGCACCCATAATTCTTCTCCTCACTGCTCCAATTAGGAATTGCTGTCTGTGGTCGGAGCTTCATATTCATATTCGAACTAGGAAAAACAGACAATGAAGACCAGAATTATATTATTCAATGTATGTAAGGATCACCAGGGGTAGAGGGAAACCTCTGGAGGTCAGAGGTACAGTATGGGGAGGTAGAGGTAGAGGTTGGGCCATCTTTGTACCTCCCAAAACCTCTACCTTACCTTGGGAGGTCAAGAGGTATTGAGAAGTATAGCATAGAGTTGTGATGCCTATACTTTTCCATATACTATGTTGCTTCTTTAGTGTACTTTGTACTATTGTATCCTTTTAAAAGCTGTGAAATACTGTTAACATTAAACTACACTATCACCTTTCTCACAAGCAGTTGCTGGCACTTCCCGCTGGCTCCTACTTGCTGGATGTAACTAAAATAAAGAATGTTGATCCAAGCTGCCAAAATGATACATTGAAAGTGGAGTTTAAAAAAGCTTTGGATGGACACACGTAATTTTATAAAGAGCATAATTACAGTCTGCAGAAAGTCAGAATTATTGCAGTGAAGTGACTATAAACCAACTTTGACTGTGATTGATTTTTGAGTTGTGATGCCTGCAATTATTATTATTACTATTTACGACGAGGAAGTTGGCCACCTAAGGATATATGCCCCAGCCTTCGTCTTCTCCGGGAGCCTGCCCCACCCAAACTAGGTCAGAATGAGAGCATGCATCTTACAAAGATTTTGAGTACAGATGCACCAAAATATTCGAGGATTTGAGTCCGTAGTGAATTTATTTTGACTGGCAGTCCAACATGGCCAAATAGCAGGGTAGTTGGCCACCCCACCGAATTGCGTGTTGCGTTCTCAAGCAGCGGTAGCCTGCATCTGTCATGATAAATAGAGCCTATATTCACTATCTGAAATAGTTTTGGTGTAGATATGAGGTATAGAAATGGTCGGACTACTTGCTTCTGACCAAGGGAAAACTCTCAAAACTAGGGCTGTGAGATGAACGAGGGTCTGCAACTCAGAATAAAGCCAAGATGGATCAAATTAAGATCCACGCTACTTAATGAGAAGTATTGAGACATACCTGGATACCCAACTCCATTCCAGGTTGCTGGCAACTTCTACAAAAAATCCAACTATTACCGAGACTGAAATTGGATGATTTGAGATGATAGCCTGCAGAGAGATCAGAAATGAATAAATAAAATCTCAAAATACTGAGGTATTTCATTCAAATCGACAGTCACGGGTCACAGACCCCTCTGTCGATGTCGAAATTTGGTCGAGGTCACGCATCACAGAGCGGTTTGTCGAACATCCAACCTGTCACAAATGCCTCCCCCCCCCCCAGTGCCAAAAAAGTTAAAATTCCCGTATGACTGTCGAAATTTTGGCAGGTGTCACGACGCAAAATTCCGGCCACACCCCCTGTTGATTTGAATGAAATACTTCAGTACCTCTCAGAATGAAGTATTATATAGTTAAAAGTCCTGTGTCTGGTTTCAGATCAATAGCATAGGTGTGTCATGTACCGTGATGGTGGCCAGCATGACTGACCTAAAAAAGCAGTCGTGCATTCCTGAGTGCTTTACAAATGGCATTTCAGATCATTGCCATCGGATAGCATCATAGAGAGATGCCCAGCATCGGGGGATCTGAACGACCCCCAAAGGTCGTGGATCGGTGAAGAAATTGTTGAGAAATGGCGACGGCAAGTGAGGCAAGCTGTCCGACGTCAAGAAATTGATCTCCCCACGCTTCGGATCCCGATCCGTGAGGCTGTAGCTGTCGATCAACAGATCACTTTCGGCTAAAATTTGGTCTGAACATTCGTTGGAGGTTGCACTTTGTTTGTACATTATGCCCAGTCATAATGATCAATCCCTGACTCTCGAGCTCCCAAGTGGCCAACTAGGTAGGGTGGCCAAGTACCTGTTCCGAAGTAGTACAGAGTTTCAATCAGCTGTGCAGTATGGCGGTCAAAGTGCACATTTATTCGGTCGCAAGATAAAGTGCTGATTTCGGACTTACCGCCCCAAAGATCGGTGATTTGATGCTTTCCCTGCAAAACAGATGATGATAATAAAATCGTTTAACTTGCGGAGAAATCAGTGATTCCCGCAACATAGAGACACTCCGGCCGCAAGATATAGACACGGCGCCCGCAAGATAAAGATGAGTTGGTCCGCAACTTTTACGTCCCGCAAAACATTTGCTCAAAACTCCCCGCCATAAACGGTGTCAAGTCCACTAGAAGGACAATTAATAAGAGTGTACATAGGCCACAAATCGTGAGCGAGTCAATGGTAGTTCGCGTTTTTGTGCCATACCTGGAATTGGCTGAGTCCGTAGAACTTCTCTGCTTTCTACTTTGCAAAAAATTGTTCCGGCTCCTGCTGAGGCGCTTCGAATCTGGACAGTCGTCACTCATCTATTCACACCATTCCTTGATTGCAAATCCATGATGCTGAATGAACTGCATACATTGTATATAGGTCGGCCGTCTGGATTCTGAGGTTCTGAAATTTGTGTGGACCTTGAAGCACATTTTAGCGAGCTAGATGATGGACAGGGGCCATATTCTTGCTCTCAAAACCTTGCTCACGCTGGTATGGATAACCCCGAGATGGCCGGGCATGATGAAGTCAACCGACTTTCGATAGCACGGTGATTATGAAATTTAAACGGGGTCAGGTACCTCTCAGTATCCTTCAGAACCTCATTTATGATCTGTTGATGTAACTCTAGTGCCCTACCTTTAGTATTCAACTCATTGTGTGCGTATTCTCATCGAGTACGCTCACTTGGTACTCATTTTGCTCCTAAGTTACACTCAATTCAATCGCTATCACTTGATATTCAAGCCCCCATGCATCACTCGTCTTTCACACTTCCAAGGATAGCTCTCTCAGTACTTCGGGGACTCAATCACGATTCAAAAGGGACACTTCCTCCATCTAGTTTGAAAAAAAAATGGGGAATTAAAAGTTTTTGGGGCCGTTCCAATGTTTCATTGTTTGTTTCGAACAAGTTTACTCCCTTGCGAGCACAGATAAATTCTAGATCCAGCATGTCTGCTTCATATGCATTACACATTGGTTATTGTCAGGGTTCAAAACCTCTAATTTTACTTTGAAGAGTTCCATAATTTCGAATGGATCGGTTCATTTGACCTGGAAACAGCCACTCAAATGCTGGTGGCCATGTCCTTCAGGTTACCGAGCAAAGGCTCTCCAGTAGGCAGGTAGATTAATCTACGACACGGTCCCACTCAGGCACACTGGGCAGAATAGTATGGGCGATCCATGGTCATTTGAACAGTATAACAGCTGTCATTCAACAAGCAAATCAAATGATAAAAGATTGTTTAACACTCCCGAAGCGGGACTGTGCCGTGTAATACTACCTACCTACCTACCCGAGATGGCCGAGCATGGGTTCAATTCGTCCAATTCCAAAACTGATTGCAATGACTACGCCAATGACTCACCATCGACACCAATGCACGCCAATTGGCGGGAAGCTGCTCTAAATACCTACAATGACCCGGGATCCCCAAATGTGACCATATTATGCTGAGGGTGGCTAGCGATGGCGATGCGACAAGTGCGAATCATTGCAAAATCCAGTATGATCCAATTTTCTTGAAATATACTATATCTCAGTAAATCCATGCCATCACACCACATCTCCTCCACAACTGCATTAGCATGAACTTGATCTTCCTTCCAGTTGAGCGCCCCGTTGCTTCTTCTGCGCAGCCCGAAACTAATGATTGCGTTCCATTTGAGTAGACATCTCAAGTTATTGCGAGAAGATTTGAACAAAAGTTTTGCACGGGAATAAAAAAAGTTGCGGGGGCAACTTGTCTTTATCTTGCGGGCGACACGTCTGTATCTTGCGGGCGACTATATATATATCTTGCGGGATGCCACGATTTCCCTGCAAGTTAAGCGACGTGATTATTGTTATCTTTCTTGCGGGGAAGACGTTAAATCCCTTATCTTTGTTGTGGTAAGTCCAAAATCACCACTTTATCTTGTGGCCGATTAAATGTGCACTTTGACCGCCATAGTGCAGGAAAATATGAAGGGTCCAAAAGACAGAGTACAGATGGTCATCATGACAATTGAATTAACTACTTTGAATATAATTCAATGATGTTTTGCCAAATCTTGTATCATTTCAAGTGAGAAACCTCCAAGGTAAAACCTTAGAGGTCTGGATGGAGGTCACAGGGGTCAACCTCCAAGGTTTTGGAGGTGAAGTGGAGGTTGACCTCCCAGAGGTCAGAGGTTTTGGAGGTAGGGGGTAAAGGTAAGCCTGTTTGTACCTCTACCTTTACCCCTGGTGAACCTTAAATGTATGAAAGAACAGGAAGGCATGGCAGAAACACTAGGTGGAGCAGAAGAATTATCAGTGGTCTGCATGTCGATGTTGAGATATCGAGACATCTGACGTAGATGGATTCTGACCCCTGCTGCTCGGAATCCATCTACGTCATGAAACCAAGCTGATGGGACGAAATTTCTAGTTTGGGCCATTGTGTGAAGAAAATAGAAGGATGGAAGTGCACCAGCTTTGATGGGGAAAGTTTCAGGCAGCGAATAAAAGAGGAAGGACAGATTTGCACTGGAATACAAATTTTCCTTTATTGGACACCGGAGGTTTGAAAGAGAGAAAATGCCATAAACGGAAGCTCGATCAGTTACCTGGCCCACCCAAAACTCGTTGACCTGAGCAGAGGCAACAATCGGAAAGGTTGTGACCCACTGCCCAAGAGAGCTCGGCACCAGCCAAGCAGAGTTTGAAAGTGGCTGACTGGGAGCGATCGGATTGCCCAATCGGGCAATGACCGGGTCACCGGTCACAGGTTTCACGCTATAGAACTCCACATCCTTAGGTGCGATAGTGAAACACAGAGCCCCACCAAATTTTCACTTTTAGGCAATCCCAAGGTCACCTGTTCAATTCTCCTAAATGCATTCTTTTTTTAGTTTCATTTTACCTTTTTTGAGTGTTGACTGATTTCATCACGTGTTTTTCCTTCATGTAAAGGTCACCCGCTCGATTCTCACGGGTGCCCAACCTTTTATTTAAATTCCCTTATTCCCGACTTTTCCAACACTGCTCAATAGCCCAAAGAAATTGGGAGGTGGATCCTTCTACTTCCTCTTTGTTGAATTTCACTTTGGATATCTTGGCTTGTATATTGTGCATAATAAATTGAAGATTGCCTAGGGCTTCGACCCATGCAGGGACGGCACCAGTCCTACAAGCAACAAGATGTTCCTGATAGACGGGTACGGGACAGGTCAACCTGTCAACAGAACACTCGGCCCCGGCTGTCAAACGGATTGACGGGTTGCGACGGGTTAACCGTGCCAAGACCCCTGCCCTTCAAGGTCTGGAGCGCATTCAGGGTTGCCAAGGAGGGTAAAGTGTCTATTTGATGTGATTTTATCAACCATCTGCATTGGGGCCATGGTCGGTATGTCTTGCTGACCATCACTGCGTTATGACCTGCCACGTGATCACGTTTAAGCGATACGTTTACTTGAAGTTCACGCATTATTAGGATTGCGTGCATGTCAGATATATGGCTATGCAGTTATACACTCTTATGAGCTCTTGTGTACCTGTAGAAACCAAGACCAGTGCCCAGAAAAGAATATTGTTTTCTTCAGCAATCCACCTGTCAGATGGCCGTAACGGGTATGACGGATGGCACCCATCCATCAGGCCCTCCAGATTGAACCCTTGATGGACGGATGACCCATACATTGCATAAAAATGGCCGGACAGCCGTCCCATCAGATGGACGGGTCAAAGCCCTAAGGTTGCCGTGCCAAAATCAAATTAGGCTTTTTTGGGCCATTTTTTGCTGATTTCGTGACTTTTTTGGCATGTTCGAATAACCCTTCAGTGACCCGTGACAAGTTTGAAAAATTTCTTAAATTTTGGGCCCTGTGACCCGTGACATATGAATTGAGTGTACTGACTGTACAGTACCTGCATTGAAACAGTAAGTAGTCTGCTTCAAGAAATCATTCAACTCCCCTATTTGTGCGCATTCAAGGGTACAGTCCTGTCTGCTCATCCAGCTGATAGTGCTCTACCATCTGTCCTCCCCCTAGAGCCCTCCCCCCTGCCATGCAATCGCAGTACATCTGATTTGTATCACCCACATCCTGACGATCACTCACTACAGTGATCACCCCCACATGCAATAGACACCTCAGCCCTTCCCATTGCGCACAGCAGATACGTTCCGTATCCCCTACCCGGCACAATCCTTAGTGCACCCATGGCTCCACTGCAGGGCGGTGGTGGCCTGGGTGTGGGCAGGAGCGTGATGCAGGTGATGCATACCAACGATGCTGAAACACTCCTTGGGAGGTGTTTGACTTGCCCTCATATTACAATGGTCTGGTTCTGGATTATGACTCAGCTACTGAATAATGAGATTTTGGCTAGGGCGTCTTTTATATCTGTGGGAATTGGACAGAGATCTTGAAGAAATACCGCCGTGGATTCTGCCCCACATTGTTATATCTGTGTCAGACCGGAGGGACAGAAGGCCGGAGTCCGGAGGATCGGAGAATTCTAGCCGGAGGTAAGACGGAGCTAACGCAGATCACCACAGGGGGTCTAAGGGTGAGCGCCCTCTTCTTGGCTGCCAGACAGAGTAGGAGCGGAGGTCAGACCGGAGCTATGCGGAGGCAAAGCACATTAATTAACAAACTAAAGTACATCCATGAACGACTACGTATTTATACGAAATCCGGAGGTTTCTGGATGTGGACGGAGAAGTAAGTAAAAGACAATAAGGTCGTCGAATAACAATAACAACAATAAGGAGTAGCATGTGGAGCATAGGGCATATGATCATAAGTAATTCAGGGGAAACGCTCAGAAGACTTCACTGCGTAAAAACCCCGGAGGATTGTGCATCAAACCATAGCATAATGCACAGGGAGTAATCAGACACGGGCCCATAGGTTAGGATGTACACATCCGGAGGACAGAGATATCGGAGATCCGGAGGTCCGGAGATTCCGGACGGAGGTTTTCAGACGGAGATGTGCACGGACGTAACAGTATACCCCTCTTAAGGTTCCTCGCCCACGAGGAACTGAAGAGGTACTGGACGGAGACGGAGACGGAGACAGGGGCGGAGACGGAGACGGAGGCGATGGAGCTGGGAACGGAGTGCTGAGAAGGTTGTATAGTTGGTCACGGGTCGTTGACATGTTGAATCAAGGAACAAGTGGCGTGAGAACAAAATTTTTCTTCCTTTCAACCAACACCATCCCCAATTACCCCCATGTCCGACGGATCAAACACCACCCCACCTCCGCGCAAGGACAAAGGCAAAGGGAGAGAGGGTTCGAGGGAGGAACAGGAGAGGGAGGATGAGGGAATGGCAATGAATATCGCGCGGATGGAGCAGGAGGACAAGGAAGCTGAGGAGGAGGCTAAGCGGGATGAGGTGCGCCTCTCCCAGCTTCTCTTCGAGGCGGAGAGCAAAGCTCGGGGGGCTGAACAACGCTGCCGTGAAGTCGCAGAGCTTCTGGCACGTGTGCAGCGTCGGGAGTTGACGGCGCACGACCGCGTCGTCATCACGGACCTCGACCGTGGGAATTCGCCGGACCGGAACGACGTGCCTGACGAGCCGGTGTCGGATGATACGAGCGAGGACGGAGAGACAGAGCCGGAACCGGAGATAGGCCAACCGGGGCCTAGTCACCTCAAGCGAAAACGTGAGGCGGAAACGGGAGACGAGTTCGGAGTCGGAGGATGGTGCGAGGGAAACCGCGCCGCCTGATCACCACGCGGATTGGGCGAAAGGGCCCCGTGGAAATAGAATGGCGGGCGCTGAGGGAGGAGAACAGTAAGTTCCGCCGACTGACCAGAGGATTTTTTTTATTATTGATAATTTCCAGCTTGTTTTAGTTGCAGGAGAGACGGAAGTATCTGCTACGTGCAGAATCACTTCCGGAACCGGAACCTCGCTTGCAACCGTTGCAAGCGGAAACACTGGAAATGCCAGCTCCTGCCAGAGAACGAGGCGCGTCCAGCCATCGTGAAACCAAGGGCGCCAGCGACGACGGAGACCAGAGGGGCGAGAAAGAAACGGAGGACAGAGAAGTCGGGAAGGATGGAGGGTAAGGGGAAAGGTCCGGGGCGCACGCGAGGTTCCGCTGTGGGTTGGCCCGCAGGAACCAATTCAGACGCGTACGGGGAATATGCGGACGGAGCTGACGGAGATGCGGGATAACCTCCGTCGCATCTGCCGCTGCCAAGCTCTGGACCACATTTTCCTCTCCGCACTAGCGTCGCAGCTAGTTGACAAGGGTGTCGACGAGATCGGGGCTGCCGCCGAGTATCTCGAAGCCACGGCGCAGGAGCCCATTCCCGACGCTATTTTCGGGATGGAGACAGAGGGAGCTTGAGGGGCAGAGGATAACGGAGATGAGCAGGTGGAGCGTGACAGAGATCCAGAGGAATCCCGCATTGACAAATGGCGTCGTGCGGTGTCCGATGGCGAACTGGACATGGGGATCGCGCTCCAGCAGATCGTGGATGCGGAGGGAAATCCGGAGGAGAGGGAGGTACGGGCAGAAAGCCTGCTGTCGATTGTGGAGATAAGGAACATGCAGAGGCAGAGAAGGCGAAGGCGGAAAGGGCGGCCATGATGGCCAAGTTGTTGGAGGAGGGTAGGAAGGCGGAAGAGGAAGAGAAGAGGAGAGCGGGAGAAGCGGCAGCGGCAGCGGAAAGCCTCTGGGTGAAGATGGAGGAAACGAAATCGCAATCTGTCCGCCAACCCCTCCGGCCCTCCGTCGTATCGTCGACGTCAACGAACAAGTCGTTTACGAGTTGGTGGACAGCGACGAGGGGATGCCGGTGGCCCCGGAGGGAAACCCGGAGCCGGAGAAATGAATAAGGACATTAGTTTATGTTGTATTTCACCGAAAAAATTGTATATTTGATTTTCTTGTTGAAATTAGTCGGAAATTTGAAGGAGAAGACGGAGGTCAATCCGTAAGCTCCGGTCCCGGTTTCTCCGGATAGCACTCATGGAATGCGGTGATAAGTTCCGGAGCATCCAGGTCCGTTGCGGAGACCCATTCATAACGGGTGTTGGTATCCTCATAGCCCAACCATTCAACGTAGTAGCGGAGCTTTACGCGGTACCTCCGGTCGATCTTGGAATCGACAATGGAGCTGAGTTCGTAGTACTCCTCGCTGTCAAGTGTATGGACAGCGCCTGGAGGTTCCGCTTCTTGTCCAGGGAATGGATTCGGAAAGTGAGGCTCGAGTTGAGAGACATGGAATACGGGATGGATGCGGGAAAGAGCTTTAGGAAGGCAGATGGTGTAGGAAGCAGCGGATGGTTTCTCGATAACTTCGTATGGTCCGAAATGAGTCTCTGAAAACTTTTCAGTCGGACGTGTCGTTGCAATGAACTCGGCAGTAATGAATACTTCATCTCCGATTTCGAAGATGGGTTCCGGTTCACGTTTTTTGTCCGCGATCTCCTTGTAACGCTCCGTAGCTAAAGTGAGTTGCTGCCGGAGGTATTCGTGAACTGAATGAATGTCGTACACATATTCATGAGCGGAGGGATCGGAGACTTCGACGTCGGAGAAAGTAACCGAGGGATGATAACCCTTGTTGGCAAAGAACGGAGTAACTCCAGTAGAAGCATTCGGAGCATTATTGAGTGCGAACTCGGCGAGCGGAAGAAGCTTGTGCCAGTCGTCCTGCTGATAAGCGCAGTACATCCGGATGTATTGTTCGAGGGTTTGATTCATTCGTTCCATCTGTCCGTCCGCCGACGGATGGTAACCGGAGGTAAAATGCATTTTCATGCTGAGTAGTTCCCCCAAGGAACGGAAAAACGCGGGAGACAAACTCCGTGCCACGATCGGAAGTGACATGGGACAGAACTCCGTGTTTGGCAAAGACATGTGTAAGAAATGCCTTAGCTAGAAGGGCGGAGGTTATGTATCGATCACAGGCAAAGAGAATAACTTGTTTTGAAGCCCTGTCGACTATAACGCAAATTGCATCATATCCACCGGATAAAGGAAGGAATTCGATGAAGTCGATAGAAATGGAATGCCAAGGACGGAGGGGAACCGGAAGTGGACGGAGGAGTCCGTAAGGTTTATGTCATGGAGCCTTGTTGCGTTTGCAAATTACGCAAGACCTGACATAGTCATGTACAAAGGTCCACATCTCCGGCCAGGAGTATTCCCGGCGTACGAGGGCAAGTGTGCGATTCTGCCCAAAATGACCAGAGAGTATATGATCATGTTTATGTTGTAAAACACGTACGCGGAGAATATCCGGAGTGTTGCCGGAGGTTTGAGGTACATAGATCCGGTTGTAAAGGCGGAGTAAACCGGAGGAATCTATAGACCAACGCGATGAAGTGCCGGAGGTTGCGGAGGTAAGTCCGTCAACAGTGGCGGGATCGTCTGCATAATGGGACTTGATGTCGCTGTGGAGCTTGTCGACGTCCATAACGACAGAGGGTCGGAGGACAATTTCCTCGAGGAGAGTCGTCTGGAGGGATGCTGTGAGTTGATCGGAAGTAAAAATGGGGCGAAAATTTTGAGGATTAACTTGGCTGAAAGCCGTATCCCCCTCTTTAGGGTAGACATCCCATCGTCTAGTCAAAGCATCTCGTTTTCCTCCGAGTTTTCCGGGACGGAACCAGATTACCATATTGAAATGGCAAAGATATTCGGACCATCGTACTTGCCGGCGCGTAAGTGTCTTTGTGGTGGCAAAGTATTCGAGATTTTTATGGTCCGTGACAACGTTGATAGTGAGCGGAGCTCCCCTTGAGGTAGTGGCGCCAATGTTTAAAAGCGTCAAAAATCGCGAGTAACTCTTTATCGTGCGTGTCATAGTTGAGCTCCGGAGGAGTTAAGGTCCGGCTCCGGAACGCAACAGGATGAAGGAGCTTGTCATCCCCTATAATGGAGAGAATGGCGGCAATGGCATAGTCAGAGGCGTCCGTCTCGACAGTAATTTGTCGACCGGGGATCCAGTGGTGAAGGACTGGAGCCTCCGTAAATGCTCGCTTGAGAGTCTCGAAAGCATTTTGACAAGCGGGAGACCAATCCCATGCGACGTTCGAACAAGTAAGTCGAGTGAGCGGAACGGTGATTTGGGAATATCCGTATATGAAACGTCGGTAAAAGTTGCAAAAACCAAGGAAAGACTGGATATCCTTGATTTTTCGTGGAACGGGCCACTCCGTGATAGCGGAGATTTTGACCGGAGACATGCGGAAACCTTCTGGCGAAAGGATGTAGCCGAGGTATTTGCAAGTGGTGACACTAAACTCGCATTTCGGCAGTTTGCAGTATAGTCCCGCTTTGCGGGAGGCGACGGAGCACCTCGCGAACATGAGCCGTATGTGCGGACGGATTGTCGGAGTAGATCAAAATATTGTCGAGATATACGACGACATAGACGTCCAGCAAATCGGAGAATAACGTGTTCAGGAAGCGTTGGAAAGCGGCCGGAGCGTTGGTGAGGCCTTCCGGAACGACGCGGAACTGATAAGAGCCGTAGCGGGAGCGGAATGCGGTCTTGTACTCGTCGCCCGGAGCAATCCGGAGCAAATGGTAAGCGTGCCAGAGGTCGAGTTTAGTATAAATACGTGCCTTTCCCGGAGCATCGAGGAGGTCCGCAATCAGAGGAAGTGGATAACGATCCTTCTTCGTGATGCGGTTAAGACCCCGATAATTGACACAAAGACGGAGACTTCCGTCTTTCTTCTTGGCGAAGAGAATCGGAGCTCCGTGAGTAGAGCTAGATGGATAAATGAATCCCGCCTTCAAGTTCTTGTCGATGAACTCCCGAAGAGCGGTAAGTTCAGCCGGAGAAATGGAGTATACATGACTGATCGGAGGTTCCTCGCCGTCGATAGTCTCGATTTTGAGGTCGAACTCACGGTGCAGAGGAAGGTTGTATGCCTTCTCCTCGGAGAAAACATCTGCGAAGTTGTGATATTCCAGAGGTAAACCGGAGAGATCCGGTTCCTCAGCCAAGGCACGACGAGCCTGGGCTTCATCGGTCAGGGTTGCACGCAAAGTATACTGGATTGTACTCTTGTCTCGTATGATGGCGCTGTATGCTGCTGCGGAGACTAGTGAAACAAGCGGAGCGGAGGTGAACGGATGAGGCATAGGAACCTCAGGGATGTCATCCATTAAAGGATCGGAAGGGGTGCCCATTGAAGGACCAAATTCTGGCGAAGACGTCAACGGCGTAGACGGAGATTCCGCCGGGGATGCCAGAGGTTCCGCCTCGTCCATAGTAGGAGCAGCCGCAACAGGGATCGGAATAATTTCCGGAGGTGTCGACACCGGAGACTCGGAGGGAACTGAGGGAAAAGTGATAGTGGCACTGCGCCAGTCAATCAACAGATTGAAGCGGGCAAGCCAATTGTATCCCAATACCAGATCACAAGGAGAATCGAGACAGGTGACGTAGAATTCCATTAACTGGACATCGCCGGAGGGAAACCGAGGGAGCAATTGTAGCTGTCGGTTTATGATGGATGAAGAGCCGTCGAGATACCGGAGCTTAACTGGAGACACCGCATACAGAGTAAAAACATTGGATTCACAGACATTCGTGGACACAAAACAGTGGGAAGATCTGAAGTCAATGAGAGCTCGTAAGCAGAAGTTGAATCCCGTGGCAATTCATTTTACAAGAGACGAAGACAGGGTTTGGCCTGTCTTCGTAAGGAATCCGGAGAGATATAGTCTGCGGAGAGTAAAGAGATATCGAGATCAACATATAAAGCGTTCGGAGAAAGAGCGGAAGCGTTGAGACAAACCTCTGGAAGCACCTTGGAGTCAACGCAACTCGGACTCGGTGCAGAGGTATCCGAGCTGCTAACTATTTTTTTGACTCGGACGAAGAGGTTGCGTCAGCAGAGGGAACAGGCGGAGTTGAGATGGAGCCTGCCTTGCTCTGGGCCTGATTGCCCGGACGCTTCTTGCACTCGTTAGTCTTGTGGCCGGAACCTCCGCAGAAAAGGCAGAGGTTCTTGATACGCTGCTCGCGTTCCTCCGGTTTTAGCTTACCGGACTTGTCGAGTTTGTCGGCATACGGTTTGGGCTTGGCCGGCGTTGTAGTCGACGCCTGGCCTGCGTTACCGGAAGCAGCCTGGGAGGATGATCCAGAGGATTGTCCGGAGGATTGTCCGGGAGGGCCTAGGCTTCTGGGGTTTGTTGCCTTTGCCCTTCCCCTTACCTCCGCTAGTATTACCGGAGGTTGTCGGAGAGGAACCGGAGTCGCCGGAGGTTTTGCCAGAGGATCCGCCAGAGGTAGCTTTCTGTTGAGCACGTTCATGCTCTAGCTCCCCTTGACGCTGCCAATAGCGAGCGTCAATCCGGCGTGCAGCAATTTTAAGACCATTGAGAGTGTTGTCGTAGTCGGTGTGTGCGAGTAGGTCCTTGATCTGGCGCGGAAGTCCATCGTAAAAGAAACGACGGAGCGCCATGTCGTTGTACCCAATTATTGCCGCATAATTGTCGAAATCAACCTGATAAGTGGCGATTTGATCCGACGATTTCATGACCAATGCCTTGAGTGCCTGTTCCGCATCCCCAATCAGATCATGGGGACCGAAATTAGCCTGCAATTCCTCAATGAATAGACGGAAGTTTCCGTCCCAGAGTGGAATGGGAGCTCCGACATACATGCCAGGCTCAAACCATCGTTGTGCAGTACCCCGGAGATAAGACCGGACATAGAGAATTTTCTCGTCGTCGCCGGGGAAATCCTGGGGGACGTTCCGCAATGTGAAGGTAAATTTGGGACAGGAAGGAATGGAATTTCGAGGGATCAGATCCGTCGAACGAATCCGGAGCTTTGAGAGTGCTCCGGGTGGATTGGGGAGGAGCATTGGCATTCTGAGTGAAGGCGGTCATGGCGGTTGCAAAGGTTTGCATAGCGGCATCGAGCTGGGGGTTATGAATATAAACCGGAAATCCCAGAGGGCCAGGAGGGCCTTGGGGACCAGGAGGACCTTGAGGATTGACTGGTGGCAGAGGTCCGCCACCACCACCACCACCTCCGCCTCCTCCTCTGCCAGGTCCACCACCTCCTCCACCTCCAGGTGCGGGAGGTACAGGCGGTCCAGCGGGAGGAATAGGAGGGTTAACCGGAGGTTGATTTGGATCCGGAGGATTATTAGGTCCATTACCACCGCCTCCACCACCTCCTCCTCCACCACCTCCACCACCCCCAGGAGCCGGACCAGTTCTGGTTGGGGTAGGAGGTCTAGCCGGCGGAATAGGAGGGTTAATAGGATCCACACCTTGGGTAGCAGCCATCGGTTGAGGGGCTACTGTGACCGGGATAGCAACCGGAGGAACCGGAGCTATTGGTACAACCGGAACTCCGGCCAACGGGGGTGCGACGGGTGTTCCGGATGGTGTGTGTGCGATGGATGTGGTGAGCCAAGCTGATGAGGAGAACTATGATGACTACCTGATACCGAATGATGTTCCGTACCAGAGGGCAGGTTTTCCAACCGCTCCTCCAAAATGCTTTCCATTCCAGCGTGACCCTGGAACTCAGAAATTGTCGGTGAAAGACTAAGACGTGGGGCCCGTCTGGAAGGACCAGCCAAGTCCTCCAGGACGGGACGGGACCACGAAACTGGAGCATTAGGCCGGGGAGCCCGGCCTTCCTCAAAATGAGGGTGGTGTGTAGAAACAGGTGTCGAAAGAGTTGCCGTAGCATAGGCGGGGGTAAAATTACTGGTAGCAAGAGCCAGTGGATGCAAGGGAACCATCGCCCGGATGATGGACGATTCACGCCGTCGTCTGCCTTGAGCATCTGGCATAGACGGTAGGTGAGAAAAAGCCATGTGGAACAGCCAAGAAAGGTGAGTTTGTTAATACTGTTATATCCGTGTCAGACCAGAGGGACGGAAGGCCGGAGTCCGGAGGATTGGAGAATTCTAGCCGGAGGTAAGACGGAGCTAACGCAGATCACCACAGGGGTCTAAGGGTGAGCGCCCTCTTCTTGGCTGCCAGACAGAGTAGGAGCGGAGGTCAGACCGGAGCTATGCGGAGGCAAAGCACATTAATTAACAAACTAAAGTACATCCATGAACGACTACGTATTTATACGAAATCCGGAGGTTTCTGGATGTGGACGGAGAAGTAAGTAAAAGACAATAAGGTCGTCGAATAACAATAACAACAATAAGGAGTAGCATGTGGAGCATAGGGCATATGATCATAAGTAATTCAGGGGAAACGCTCAGAAGACTTCACTGCGTAAAAACCCCGGAGGATTGTGCATCAAACCATAGCATAATGCACAGGGAGTAATCGGACGCGGGCCCATAGGTTAGGATGTACGCATCTGGAGGACGGAGATATCGGAGATCCGGAGGTCCGGAGATTCTGGACAGAGGTTTTCGGACAGAGATGTGCACGGACGTAACACACATCACAATTGTCTGAGAGGAACACAAAGCTGCAAGCACAGCCTGGGAACCATCCAAGGTGGATGTTACCTAGATGTTGGCTCAACAGTCCAATACTGATAAGTAGTTTGTGCTTTGGATGGAAGGAGTTATGTACAGTTGAATTCCTCATATGGAATAAAGTTGAGACACCAGCCAAAATGCTGGCTAACCCCATTCCATACTGCAGATATTCTATGTGTTCTACAGTAGTGAAAGGCCATTTGGGAGAAGCCCAAGGGCCATTCCATACCACGGAATTTGGCTGTGTATTCCATAGGAGCTGATTCCATATGAGCAACTCGACTGTATCTCTTTCAACACACCAAACAAGACACGTCTTCACAACCAGTATGGTGTCAAAGATTGTTGCAACAATGGCACATGGAATGGATTAACCTCTGTGTTTGCCGCTAGAGGGCTAATTTAATCTGGCGCTATTTCAGTGACCTGATAGACTAGCAAACAGGAGAAGCATCCCATTCACTGAATTCCCCCTCTTGGTAGACCCACCTCGACTTACCTTGGTGTACCTCTGTATACCCTCTGTCTACCCATGTCTACAGCTGTACACGTATGTGTACAACGACATGTAGACACAGGTTTGCCACCTTCAGTCTATGTAAGTGAGCAGCACCATAGTCAAAGGCTTTGTAGGCAGTCCTTAGGAGCTGCAGCAGGTGGATTATCAGGCATAGAAAATGTATTGTTGACTGCTAGAGAGTGCAGAGGGTAACCTAGGTAACCGGCTAGGTTGGGTTGGGGGATTCTGCCCAAAACTGGGCTCCTTTTATACTACAGGGTCTGAGTCATATTATGTACTAAGTCATTGAAGTTGAGTCTGGTTGACTCAGGTGTGGGTGACTTGATTGCAAATCATGCCATGTTACAAGTGGGGGTCTGAGTCATGTCATGCTGAGTCACTGGGTGTGAGTCCTAGCAACTCAGGTAGGGTGACTTGCCTGTTATTCCACCGACTCCAGTCCAAAATGAGTTGCTCCCTTCCTGCCTGCCTGGGTATGAGTCACTGCCACCTGCTCTGATCACATCAGCTGCCTTTTTCCCATCAGAACTCCTGTCCTCCAAACTATTGTTGCATGCACTTCCTGGCAAACATTTTTCTTGTATGGAAGTGTGCCTATGCTCTGAAACATGTGAGTGGGAGAAGGTTACATGTGATTATCTGGTGAAGCAGTAGGCTGGGCTGCATGAGAAGGCCTGGGCATATTTGGCTGGAGTGAAAGAGGCAGGGCTGGATGTGGTGATCAGTTTAGATGCTGACAAAGATGTGAATGACCTGGAGGGGGATGTTCAAGATCCTACAGGAGAGCAGGAGGAGGATGAAGAGGATTGGGATGAGATTTGACGGGTCGGGAAGACAATAAAATGATTGACATTTGACAGTTGCCAACAGCAATTCCCCCTTATGATGTTTGACATGTGTAGAAATGCTGTGGAAGAATGCATCTTGATTGCTTGGCATTTCTGGGCAAGGTTAGGCAAGGTTGACATACTAGGTGACAGAACAAGACTGGGGATCTTTGGTTGCAACTGAAAATGGGAGGGCAATCATTTCTTTATGATGAGAACAGTGGATATGTCCCAAAAGAGCTGGGATGACAGATATGAAGTAAGGCCGAAGAGCCTGAGGAGTGGTTAGCAGGATTGGTTAGACTGGTTAATAATATGGCATCAATTTATGGCGGCATTGCATTGCACTTACACCTTACTGATCAGCTAGTACTGGCAACATTGCAATACCAGCACAAGTTTTGGTGCATGTGCACTGCAGGCTGCCAGGTCTGCTTCTAAGAACTGTGACTGCTTTTTTAAAATATGCAAATAGAACACTTGAATGTGATGTTGATGCAACTCAAAAGTTGTGTCCATCAATTGAGTGGAGAGTCAAAGATTCATAATATTTGGCAAGACAGTATGTGAAAGCCTTCTTCAAGGGAAATAGGTACTTTGAGACAAAAAGGATGTCATGGCAGAGGACTATGACCTGACCCCAAGCCAAACAGAGACCTTCCAGTTATATTTACCCTGTTTGAGGGCAAGAGAAGCGGATATGCACTAAGCATCTCCAGGTTTTCACATTACATCTGTGTCCATGAATAGCTGCTAAATGAGGAAAGCCACACAAAACTTGAATATGGTGTTGACCACCAAGAAATTCACAGAAATATGTGAATCAAGTGGAGCATCAATGATTTGAAGCTCATGGCAAGAGAGTGTACATAACATACTATCTGAGGGCTTATGAGAAAGACAGGAAAACTCTACTTTAAATCGTAAACTGTGTTGATGATCCTTATCTTTTCTGGTTGATGTGATTGTTCATTGTCTACCCTCATTTCAACTGGCATACCTTCATTGTATCCAGTAGCATACACAAGGGGAACATGGGGAATGATAAGACCATGAGGATTTTGCAAAGGTAATTCACCCATCAAGCCAAGATCATTCAGGGGGAATGCCTAGTGATCACTATAAGTATGATCATTTAAACTTCTCCTCAAAACAACGTACGGAGAGGATGAGATTTGATGATTTCAACCAACTTTGGAATGATTCTCTCCACTGAATGTCCAGCACTTGGATCATCTACTTCTTTATAGTCCTCCAGATGCAATCCTGCAATGGCATTGTTCACATCAATCCAGAGATTGGACTTGAAGTATGCCCTCAGTGCTGTTGGGAAAGCAGTACTGAAAGATCTATGATGGGTATTGGCTTGGATGAAGGTTTGCTCTGCACATATGCAAATAGCTGCAAATAGTGAGACCATAGGATTGAGATAACAGGCTTTATACCCATACCAGCCATTAGCTCAGCAAACCCAGAATTTGTTTGAAGGGAGTGAATCTGGTTACTGTCAAAAAAGGGGGCAAATTGTCCATGGTGACATGGAGCACATACCAGACTGAGAGGACACTTGTGCAAGAGAGTGGTGGTGCAAGCACTAGTGTTGGAAACCTTGATGAAGGGATGAAGTTTTAAGAATGGGAAATAATCAGCTTGGAGATATCATTGCTCACAAACTATAATACAGGAGCTTTGCACTCAATTATCAGGAAGTCAGTACTTACCACCTGTGGGGAATGGCATGGTGCTCAGCATCATGAACCAGGCTTAGTGGCCAGGAAATCGGTACTCACATCCTGTGGGGAATGGCATGGTGCTCAGCATCATGAACCAGGCTTAGTGGCCAGGAAATTGGTACTCACATCCTGTGGAGAACGGCATGGTGCTCAGCATCATGAACCAGGCTTAGTGGCCAGGAAATTGGTACTCACATCCTGTGGAGAAGGGCATGGTGCTCAGCATCATGAACCAGGCCCAGTGGCCAAGAAATCGGTGCTCACCCACTGTGGAGAAGGGCATGGTGCTCAGCATCCTGAACCAGGCCCAGTGGCCAAGAAATCGGTACTCACTGCCTGTGGAGAAGGGCATGGTGCTCAGCATCCTGAACCAGGCCCAGTGGCCAAGAAATCGGTACTCACCAGCTGTGGAGAAGGGCATGGTGCTCAGCATCATGAACCAGGCTCAGTGGCCAAGAAATCGGTACTCACCACCTGTGGAGAAGGGCATGGTGCTCAGCATCATGAACCAGGCCCAGTGGCCAAGAAATCGGTACTCACATACTGTGGAGAAGAGCATGGTGCTCAGCATCATGAATCGGGCCCAGTGGCCAAGAAATTGGTACTCACCCGCTGTGGAGAAGAGCATGGTGCTCAGCATCATGAACCAGGCCCAGTGGCCAAGAAATCGGTACTCACCCCCTGTGGAGAAGGGCATGGTGCTCAGCATCATGAACCAGGCCCAGTGGCCAAGAAATCGGTACTCACCCCCTGTGGAGAAGGGCATGGTGCTCAGCATCATGAACCAGGCCCAGTGGCCAAGAAATCGGTACTCACCCGCTGTGGAGAAGGGCATGGTGCTCAGCATCCTGAACCAGGCCCAGTGGCCAAGAAATCGGTGCTCACCCGCTGTGGAGAAGGGCATGGTGCTCAGCATCCTGAACCAGGCCCAGTGGCCAAGAAATCGGTGCTCACCCGCTGTGGAGAAGGGCATGGTGCTCAGCATCCTGAACCAGGCCCAGTGGCCAAGAAATCGGTGCTCACCACCTGTGGAGAAGGGCATGGTGCTCAGCATCCTGAACCAGGCCCAGTGGCCAAGAAATCGGTGCTCACCCACTGTGGAGAAGGGCATGGTGCTCAGCATCCTGAACCAGGCCCAGTGGCCAAGAAATCGGTGCTCACCCGCTGTGGAGAAGGGCATGGTGCTCAGCATCCTGAACCAGGCCCAGTGGCCAAGAAATCGGTACTCACCACCTGTGGAGAAGGGCATGGTGCTCAGCATCATGAACCAGGCCCAGTGGCCAAGAAATCGGTACTCACGGCCTGTGGAGAAGGGCATGGTGCTCAGCATCATGAACCAGGCCCAGTGGCCAAGAAATCAGTACTCACCCCCTGTGGAGAAGGGCATGGTGCTCAGCATCCTGAACCAGGCCCAGTGGCCAAGAAATCGGTACTCACCAGCTGTAGAGAAGGGCATGGTGCTCAGCATCATGAACCAGGCTCAGTGGCCAAGAAATTGGTACTCACCACCTGTGGAGAAGGGCATGGTGCTCAGCATCATGAACCAGGCCCAGTGGCCAAGAAACCGGTACTCACCACCTGTGGAGAAGGGCATGGTGCTCAGCATCATGAACCAGGCCCAGTGGCCAAGAAATCGGTACTCACCCGCTGTGGAGAAGGGCATGGTGCTCAGCATCATGAACCAGGCCCAGTGGCCAAGAAATCGGTACTCACCTGCTGTGGAGAAGGGCATGGTGCTCAGCATCATGAACCAGGCCCAGTGGCCAAGAAATCGGTACTCACGGCCTGTGGAGAAGGGCATGGTGCTCAGCATCCTGAACCAGGCCCAGTGGCCAAGAAATCGGTACTCACCCGCTGTGGAGAAGGGCATGGTGCTCAGCATCCTGAACCAGGCCCAGTGGCCAAGAAATCGGTACTCACCCGCTGTGGAGAAGGGCATGGTGCTCAGCATCATGAACCAGGCTCAGTGGCCAAGAAATCGGTACTCACCCCCTGTGGAGAAGGGCATGGTGCTCAGCATCATGAACCAGGCCCAGTGGCCAAGAAATCAGTACTCACCACCTGTGGAGAAGGGCATGGTGCTCAGCATCATGAACCAGGCCCAGTGGCCAAGAAATTGGTACTCACCCGCTGTGGAGAAGGGCATGGTGCTCAGCATCATGAACCAGGCCCAGTGGCCAAGAAATCAGTACTCACCACCTGTGGAGAAGGGCATGGTGCTCAGCATCATGAACCAGACCCAGTGGCCAAGAAATCGGTACTCACCACCTGTGGAGAATGGCATGGTGCTCAGCATCATGAACCAGGCTCAGTGGCCAAGAAATCAGTACTCACATCCTGTGGAGAATGGCATGGTGCTCAGCATCATGAATTAGGCTCAATAGTCTAAAACTGGTACTCACATCCTGAATACATTTTTTTTTACATGCTCAGAAACCATATCTCACAGTTGACATGAGAGAATGGCAACTCACATACTTTCTGCTTGCTCAGTCAAGCAATACCCCACAAATTGATGCTCACCTCCTGCACAGGTCACAGGCAATCTAGGTTAACTCAGCATCTATATTGTTAAAGAAGCTCACCTCATTCTACACATTGGTATCATCCAGATTAGTGAGGTCCATACCCATATATCAACACCTACAGTCTAGCCAGTGGATTGCTAATCAACAAAGACAAAAATATCCAAAGCATGAATTCTCTACCCAGACATGAGGTAAATATGCCAGGATGCTTTCTGTGATTTCTAGGGCAACTGATCTTGAGTTGTGTACATGGAACATAATCCATACTTACGGTGAATGCCACTGCGATTCACAAGTCTTGTTGAGAGTTTTTGGTTGTACCGGCTTAGCCAGTGCTGCCACCGCGGGACCTTGGAACTACAGTGCTGATCAGACCAAGCTTCTATTGCTTGGAGAATTTCATTCACCGATATATGTTCCTTTCTAGAGAACTAACAGAAAAGGGGCATCACCTCTTAACTGAACACCTGGTTGAAACAAAACTGCACTCACTCTTTTACTGCATACTGAATGCAAAGATAAATGTTGTTTTGCTGCACCGACACAAATAACAATCTGAGTGTGTCATCAGTGAGGGCATTGGCTGTTTTCTCAATCAGCTCATTGCAGCTGCTGGATTTCTCCCTCATATCTAAATATTCATCAAAACGAAATTATTAGCCTATAATCCGCAAGGAAACAAGTCAATCAATCACCATCCAGTTGCACATGGTCTGACGGGGGGAAATTTTGCTCCTCTGAGTGGCTGCTGGAAGTGATTGGCAAGCATCTCCTGTGCTCTCTGGGCGGACTGTTCATCCGCCTCCTCCGGACTGTGTCCGGCATTTATAAGTTCAGTGTACGCCTCAGTCATCAGGCCATCAAATTTTGTGAAAATTGCAATGATGGGTACTTGGTAACTTTGATGAGTTGTGCGCAAACAATTGAGACTACTTGCCTTTGCCAGTAACATCTGTATTGAAGAAATCTTCATCGGCTTTCAGCAACGGTCTGTTGGTGTCCGTTGGGAGGCAGTACCTATTGATCCGGTGAGTTCCCTTCACGAGTCCAAGTTGCAATCGACTTACCAAATGGCATGCAACTGCTCTGACAATGTATTGCTGCCAGCGCGGGTGGCAATGAAGGCTTTCACCTTCTCTGTTTCGTCGATGGAACCGCTTTCAAATCCACGCGAATCGTGAAAAATAAACTGCGGGTTGCTCTTGAATATCAACTGGTTTTCGATGTCGTGTAAACCACGCTATGACTTTGCTCAGTCGGTAAGAAGATTAACGCTAAAAGAAATCGGACGCTATCTGATCCTTCGACAATTGTGGCATCGAGCTGCAGAAATTCAGCCTGAATGTGGTGGAAGGGTGTGGCCAGCGACACCTTTTCTCCCTCTGGACTGAATATCTCCGGGTCCTCGACTGAATTGCACACTTTCTTCAAAAGGGTTGTCTTTCCGGCGTTCGCTCTTCCGATGACGAGAACGCGAAAATGCTCGCATTTGCTGCGAAGCTCGATAGCTTTGTCGATGTCGCGAGCCATATGACCGATGGAGGGACTGGGTAGAAAGAGTCAAGTGCGAGGAATAGTCAGAGAGTGAGCAGTAAACGAGGCTTGAGGGATAGCGAGAACTTGCCACGTGTGAGCCATGTGTCTGCGGTAGCAATTCGTATGAACTCTGAAATAACTCCAAGGCACGTCAACGCCTGGAACAACAGAGTCTGCTCATTGGTTGTGGACTCATGAACATGCGCATTACACGTGGAAGTCAATTAATCGCTTGGCTTCCCCGATCTCGGCCAGCAGCAACAAGTAAATGAGATCCGCAACAAAGATTCAAATATCTATACAGATACAGCGGCACACGATGGACATACACCAATCACTCCTTAGTTAGTATGTACAGAGATAAATACAAATTCATTGTAGTTCTTCGGGAGTCGAGGCAGGTCGGAAGTTTGCATATCGAAAACCTACAGTGCACGGAGGGGGATGCGCATTAGCTGAGACACGAGAAACAGCCAACAGTATCCTGCGACGGGCTTGTATGAGGCGACTCTGGTGGTCAAGAAGATGGCGGTGAGCAGGAGTTGTCAAGCGTGTGAGATGGAGATGAAAGAAATGAAGACGGCGATCGCATGGTCCTCTCGTACACTCCCAGGGCCATGAGTCTTCATGTCATACACGTTGCTGTCCTTCCATGCCGGCGGACCACGCTACAGCCCTGCGTAAATAGCCACTCCATATTAATACAAGCCAGCCAAGAAATTAAGTGTGCTGCAACATGCAGAGACCGGAGTACGTCCGAGGGCGGGATACTGTTCCATAGATGCGATGAAGCTGAGCCGCCGCCGCCGCGCTGATCTAAGAGCGCACGCAAGGAGTGGCGACGTGCTCCACAAACACAAGAGAAAAGGAGAGTGTCGACTAGCATTGAAAATGAAAGGCCGAGGCGCAGACAGCAAAAGTGGCGCCTTCTCGGTGCGGTGGTAACCGACGCTCGCCTCTCTGGGTACACGCGTCTCTGGCACCGGCCGCGGCGAGTGCGGATCTTCGAGATCATCGTCACAAATCCGCTCTCCCTGCGCCAGCAGCCAGAGCGCCACCACCGCGCGAAGCACGCAGCTCATACCTGCGCAGAGCGTGCCGGATGGCGTCGCGGGTACACGTGGCGCGACGGCGGCGCCAGTGGGATCGGAAAGAACGCTGATGGCAGGGAAGTCGGCGCTGGGTCTCCATCCGCTCAGCAAAGTGCACGTGCGGTAGGCGGCCCCAGGAAACGTGTGGTATCGGCAATGGCACTGACATGGTTTGCATCTGGAACGAGATCTGTATGATCGGGAGTAGTGGTAGTGTCGTGCTCGCCCTCGTAAGGACGACGTCATGAGGCAGCGGAGCGCCTGAGGAGCATCGAATTCGAAAGTGGCAGTATCAAGTTGGGCAGCGGCAATGATCGGAAGAGTAGGCACAGGAGGCGTCGCTGTGTCCGCGTCCGCGAAACCAGCCAATGCGGATGCAACAAGCTAGCTCGCTCCGAGTCCAGACATGGCCAAAGAGGATGAAGCGATCGTGAAGGCCGATGCGGACGGGGTGTGTGTGGCTGGATCGGATCATTATTGAACACCGATCACAAGAGTCATCTTGAGCTACTCGCCGACAGATACCCTGCCGAAATAAGGCGCAAAAAAAAGTGTACATGAGTAGTTTGGATCCATTATTCAGACTGCTTGTCGCATTCTTCTAACATTTATCAAGGACGGTGGAATTGGAAAGTTATGAAAAGCTGATAAGGGCGGTAAGCCGGGAAAAGCCGGATAAAAAGAGGCCGTCAAAAAGCTGAAAGCCAAAAAAAGCCCAAAAAGCTCGGCGAGAAGTGCTTGTCAAGTTGCTGATGAAACCCACACGCCGCTTGCCAAAACCAGATAATCCAGCCATGTTTGTTTATGAACTCTGCAAGCACTTCAAGCGTGGACACGGTGGCTAAGGCTCCAACCTTTTGGTTTTCGTGTATAGATCCGGGCACAACAAAAGGAAAAGGTTACAAAACATTTTAAAACCGTTTAAAACGTTTTATACACGGTTTTCTGTAAGTACCCTAAGAACCAGCGGGTAGGTGGAGTCCTGACCTACAAATGGCTCGTATTTCGTGTCCTGCAGCTTTTACTGCTGACTCGATCAGTTTTGGTTGAAAAACAGCTCATTAAGGAGCGGCGCGGCGCACCAGTTGCGCCATCAATCATAATGACAATTACCATATTGGGAACACATCCTGCTAGTTCAGCGCCGCATGGTCAGTATCAATGTTTTATATGATAGGAAGATGCTGAAGGCATGTAGGCATCTATCTCATTCAAGTTTTCTGTCCCATTTCCAATGAGAAATAGCCTGTAAGTCACTTGCTTTCCCCAAACCATCTAAACCTTGTACAAACAGTTTTAAAACCGTTTGAGCCCTCCGGCACAATAAAAGGAAACGAAAACGGTTTAAACCGTGTACAAACGTTTTTACACAGAAAAGGTTGGAGCCTTAACGGTGGCACTTCCCGCTCGATTTTGAATTGATATATCTAATGTTCACAGGAACCTATTCTCGGAAGCGGGCGCAGCGCTGCCGGCACCAACACATTGCTCGCACGTGTAGCTCGCCCATTCCCCATCCACCGTCCACTCGAAGAGCCCCGAAGACCGACTGACGCAAGAAAATGGGTAAAATGTTTTCACGTTTGAAATGTATTTCGTCCAAGACAGACACTGAGGTAAGACTCTCGTTTTACTACCGCACAACAAACCTCCCCGACCCACGTCTTTCTCCCCCATCTGTCTCTTTTACCTCGTGTTTCGCTCTCACTAATCCCTGTTTCTGTTGACTTGTCTGCCAGAATCATGTACCTCACGACCCACCCACCGCACAACCTGATTCCTCTCCAATCACCGCGCCACAGGATTCATCGCCATCTAAGTTACCACAGGATTCTTCAACCACACTCACCCCGCGATCTGACCCTGCCTCATCCATTCCCTCACTGAACCCTTCCCAATGCAACTCGCTGCCAGCTTCAAGTCTACCACTTGTCACGGATGAGATATTGCGTCAGTGTCCACGGTGCGATTTCTTCATTGACATTGGCAAATCGCTAGAGACTGATCTCCTGTAGATTTCGTGTCCTGGTAGTCGGCAAGGTCACTGAGTCAGCATTCCTTGGTATTAGATTGCTAACAAAATCCTGGTGCAGTCCGGAGTAGGGAAATCTTCCCTCATCAGCCACGCGTTTGGTGTCGACACAAACGTATTTTCCCTCTTGTTCCACATTATTCTTGCTGAAAGATGTCCTCGCTCAGTCGGTTTCGCATAAAGAGCGTGGCGTGTGCGATATCCACTCGGAAATCATATCCGCGCAAAATGATCGTTTTGTTCTGCACGACTCCATGGGCTTTGAGCCAGGGGAAATGAAAAACTTCGAGACGGTGAAGGACTTTCTCAAGTCGCGCAGCGGCGAACGCATAGAGCTTCGGAATCGAGTGCATGTCATTTGGTGCGTTGGCTCAACACTGATTTTTTTCATGAAATAACGAAACATGTTAGGCTTTGTGTACAAGTTCCTCATTCCGGCGGTCGCGTTTTTGAAACGGGAGATGAAGAGCTCCTCAAGCTAGCATCCGAGATCAAAGGTATCGGCGTTGAATCATCAAACTCGATTCATTTATTGAACCGTTGGTATTAGTACCCGTTGTCGTGGTGTTTACCCAGTTTGACAAACTGGCTAACGCTGTATATCGAACTCTGCCCAAGAACACGCCCAGGGAACAGAAGTCTGCGCTCTGCACTGAAACGACCACCAAAAAATTTCAAGATCTGTGCATCACCCCGCTTCTCCAGATCAATGCTAAGCTCCATTATGCACGGTCATCCGGTTCGATAACCTTCCTGTTAGCAGTGTAGTTTTCATTGATATTGGTATTCCCGGACATTTCCAGGCTTATCTGGGGCGCAGAAGTCTACGGCAGATCAAGGAGCCTTGAATAATCTTATCACAATCACGCGAGATCTTGTGGAGAGAGAGGTCAAAGGCGAGGTGTGTATACTTTCTGCGATGGCACAGCGAGCCAATGCCCAGGTTAAAATCAATGCATCTATCGAGTAGGTCCTTTCTTTTTGGGATCGCATCTCAGACACTAATGCTCTTTGATACAGAGTTGGAATGAAGCGTACTTTTTGCCTTTTTCACACCCACTGTCCGACTGAAACTCATTCCTCAGGATACTGGGAGGGTCTTGCGACCAGCACGAAGCTCTTAGGGTCGACTCTTGAACAATGCTTGAATGCAGTCCACAAAGAAATGACTGATAGTTGGAACTTCTATGATCCAAACGATGTGCGCCGTTGATCATTTGACTTATCCAACCGCCGTGATAACGTTCATATCGTCTAGCTGCTACTTAGCTCGGAATTCTCGGAGAAGGTCCAAACCCTCGCCCAGCTGGTGACGCCAAGTGAAGGGGATGCAAAGTCGTGGTTGTGCGTACATTTGGTGGAGTCGATTACCCAGCTAATTCTCTGTAAGCAACAATCTGGAAGCGATTCAGACGTGGGTCGGCCTGGCCGTCGGAGCGACCGTCGCAACCACTGCCGGTCCAGTGATTGCAGCCATCGGGGTGTCCGCTTGGTTTATCAACTTCATCGCAACCGCGTACCGCAATACGTACGCTGCCTCTTCCACGCGTGTTCTCCTCTCAACTCAACGCTTCCATAGCCCCCGAAACCCTCCGCTGCTTCATGGGATACATCATCGACCTGACGCTCGTTTTGCACCAGCTCTTCCTCGTGATTCTCCCCGCAATGAGACAGCCTCGGCCGCTGACCCACGATGAAATTGACATGGCGTTGGAGAGTTACAAGTCCTCAGATATGGGGATGGTTCACCACAAAATTCGACATTTTGTGAGGGAGACAAATTTTCTCCTTCAGCCTAACGCGGCTGAGGAGAAGGTGAAGGAGCTTATTTGGCTGTACTCATCGGAAAACAACCCCAGGAGTGGCGCCAAGAGTTCTTGATGAAGTACTGTGCGGCGGTCGTCACTCTTCGTTCTGCCATTAGTTGCTTGCTATACTTTTCACACTTGTATTGCAATAGTTCCATTTCTGCTACCCAGTCTCGAGCCTCTTAAATATATTCATATACCAACAAAAAATGACATGTCCCGGTATCCAACTGGTGAACAAATATATGAAGAGTTCATCATTTGGTCAATATTCAACTAATGCCACAGTTATATTCTTCTCGGACTCCTTTCAAGCCCTTTCGTGGTTGTCTTTTTCAGTCACTTTTTCCGTCCCTTTTTCAAGGCAATAACTGCTCATCAGGTAAAGCCTCCCTCGATAATTTATCCAGAGCGCGGGGGCATTTTTGAGACCGGCTATCTAATTAGGGAAATGTACTTACCGTCGGTAAATTTGTGGAAATCCGGAAGGATTTGGACAAATCTGTGGAAGCCGCTGGGTGATTAAAGAGATGAGCAAAAAAAAAAAAAAAAAAAAAAAAAAACTGTTCCGCATCACTGCATTGCATGACCTGACCCTGAGCCGAACGGGTCGGCGGACTGCGCCGGCCCGCGCTCCCACTGCGCCCGCTGCATCATCCCCATCCCCATCCCCGGCGCCATGCTCATCTGCGGCGGCGGGGGGTGGCGGCGCGGCGGCGGTCCAGTACTCCTGCTGCGCCGGCGCGTACCCGAAGCCGTAGTTCGGCGGCTGCGTGTACGCCGCATACGCGGACGCGGTGCTCGCCGCGCTCGGCGCGCGCCGCAGGCCCCCGTCGTGCTCTGCGCCTTGATCGGAATCGGACACGGTGGGCGGGGGCCGCCAGCGGTTCATCGTCTCCTCGAAGGACGCGTCCATCTCGCGGTCGAGCTGGCGGCGGCGGCGGCTGCGGAGGGAGCGCGTGACGACGTAGATGAGGAAGAGCGCGACGAGGAGGCCGCCTGCGACGGCGAGGCCGATGACGAGGCCTTTGTTTTGGAGGAAGCTGTGCAAGGGGCGGGCGTTAGTAGGGTGTGCGAGTTAGAATAGGATGAGGGAGGAGGGAGGGGGGGAGGGAGGGGGGAGGGGGGACGCACGAGGTGCCGGAGTTGGTCGACGGGAGCGAGCTCGGGCTGGCGCCGAGCCCCACGTTCGCCTGCGTCTGCGTGTCCGTCGGTGAGCTGGACGACGCGTCGAATGTGGGGGTTGCGCCTGCGGGCGGGGGCGTCGTCGACGAATCCGATGGGCTCGGGGGAGGACCGGACGGGGCCGGGACCGTGGCGGACGACTGGGTCGCGGCGGGTGGCGCGGATGTGTTGCTCGCAGAGCTCCCAAGCGTCGGTGTCCCCGTGTTCGCGTTCGAGCTCGCATTCGCGTTCGCGCTTGGCGTGCTCGCGGGCGTAGCGGTATCCTGGGTGGTCTGAGCCGCTGCGCCCTTAGTCTTGTCGTTCGCGTTTGCGCCATTGTCGTCCGCCTTGCCCTTGTCGTTTGCGGAATTCGTCGGCGCCACGGGGGGCGGGGCGGAGGACTTGTCCGCCGCTGCACCATTTGCATTTGGAGGTGCATTTGTAGCGAGCGAAGTCGGCGTCGTGGTCGATGAGGAATCGGTCACCGGTGAAGTCGCCGCGTTCCCTGCCGCGCTATCGTTTGCCTTTGCAGCGGCGGCAGCGTCGTTTTGAGAGGGATCTGTGGTGCTGGCGTCGTCCAGCTGCGCAACCGCTGGAGGCCTCGTCGCCAGCGGCGCAGACGCCGTGTCTAGAGTCGCACTATCGAGTCCTTTATGGGCCGGGCCACGCAGCGGATAGGAAGCGATGGGACGCACCTCGGTACGGCTGGGGACATGATTCAGAGCAGAAAAAAGGATGGGCCAGCCAGGGACCGTAAGACTGCGCTGGAGGCATCAAGGTAGGTGTGTGAAAGGTGTGCGACACAAAGGACAGACTCACTGGAAGTGATCAAGTGGGGAACGCGGAAAGCCCCAGGCTTGGATAAGGTCGGTCGTGCGGAGGAATGAATGAATGGACAAGGAAAAGGAAAGTCGAACGGGGGCGCACGGCGCAGAGAATAGAATGGGAAGAGAGAAAGCAAGCCGCCTGCTGGCAGCGTGTCTGATGCGGACACACGCAGACATCTGATCGCTATCGCTGCAACAGGCTAGGACGTCAACCGTCACGGAGGCTGTGGCGGCGTTTTTAGACTCGCCGTGGATCCCGACCCAACGACACGGTAACCTCCTAAACTACCAGTATTGGGCCCGAAATGAACCATCGTCGTCCAGCGACGAAAGCACAGTTCAAAAGCGCAGAGAAATGCATCTCTACATGTGAGGAGCGCTCGAGCGCTGACGGGGTGGTGACTGTCAAAACGTCGAGGTGGAACAGCGGACGGATGGTAGCCAACAGAGAGAAAGGAGTTGCCGATACATCACATCTGACGTCCGACATCAGAGTCACGGTATTCCCACAGTTGGAGGCACAGTTGGGTTTGCGATTCATGTCAACAGAAAGCCGCATTTGAGAGGAAGGCCTATACTGTGCAAGGAGTATCACACAAGAGGCAAGGCATCGACAGCGCTTTCGAATGGACGCCCACTGGCCGAAATCAACCACGGTTCGATGGTGACCCACGGTTAGCCGCCCTAATTGTGTGGCCATTATTGTTCACTCGGAATAAATGCCATAGAGAGGATCGTGATATCAAGGGTCGACATCAAGGGTCAACAAAATATGTAGTTTTGCTCTTGTCAATGTTGATTTAGAGAAAGGCGCTGGTGTCGATGGTGATTATCACAATGTCCCAGTCGTGAACTTGAAACCCTAATCATTGACCAATTCTCATAGAGCTCTTAGACGCGCGGTTCAAAAGTCCACTAACATTCGACCCGGGAACGAAAACAGAGCATCCCTCGAACCCCGGCCGTCTTGTATCCGCCCGGGATTCAGAGTTCACAGAGGAGCTTAGTGAACAGCAGCGACGTTCGCGCCACATTTTTTTTTCCCGAAGAAATAGACAAGGAAATAAATGTCGGACCTGACCGATGATCCTACCGAGCGAGCTGGACTCTGGAAATGTCCCTTACACTTATACACTTCCCACACTTTGGAGTGGAAAGCCAGAACCTCGTTGACGCTTGGATGTTCAATAATTCCACCATAAGGGCTTACGATATGTTGAGGCCAATCAATTAAGAGTACAAGTCCGTAGTCAATGGGGGGTTTGGCCATCGCTGCTACGTCCACAACACTTTCATTGTCCTCCTTCATAAAATTCTGAACTTCTTCGCTTTGGAAGACCTGTCCATATGCATGATCAGTCGCGACGACATCACAATTATAATTGAAATTCACCTCCATCAACGTGGGGTAGGGTACGACTCGCCCTCCAGAATCACGATTCCATCGTAGTCGGACATGGGGAAGCCCGCAGCTCCAAAAATCCGAACCATCTCACCATTGGGGTGCGCCTGTGAATTGAGACAACATTCTGGTCAACTACTCGGCGGTGGATTGGCACTCGCCTGTTCATATTTCAAGACGTTGCGTTTCAAAGACGACGTCGAAAGCCATGAATTGCGGCCCATGCACCTCGGCCCAGTAATGACTGAACTCTTCTTTGCTCATGCCGGGTTTTCGCTTCAAAAAAGACGGCGACGCGGTCGCGTTCAGTGCGAATTGGGGCAGCCATCACAGGGGAAAGGGTTGAAGTCTTGTGTGGTCGCGCGGCTATTATATAGTACACGACGTGAAATAGCGCTGTGCTGAGGATGCACTGAGGATTCGCATCCGCGGGGTGCGTTACACACCTTACCGAAAGTTACTTGGACCCCTGATGGCGTTCAACGCCCTTTCTGCCCTGTCTTAGCTGCTTTCGATTGGGGTAGCCATCCTGAGTTATGAGGGTACAGTCCTGCGGAGCTCTTAGATCAAAAGTTACGAGTATTTCCGAGTCCTGACACAAGTCATGGGGAGCCCCCTATCTCTTCCTACCAGCTCGCGACCGCATCAACCGAATACAAATCGATTCATTGAATGCTCGCTTCCCTCAAAACAACGTACCGCGATCGTGACTGAATGCTTCATGACCAGGGACTGCAAAGTCACGGCGCTATCGAAAATGAGGGCTTCAATAGGGCAATGTGTAATTTTGGTGTTACGCTTGCAGCTGATAATAATTTTCCTCGTCCAATCGCAGTTCATCGTTGATACTCCTGAAACAGGATCAACGATAGGATTGGGAAGCATGGGAGCGACGCACTCAAATAGAAAGTCCAGGTCCAGGTTCACTCGGCGATACACACCATATGAGTAGTTGAAGAAATCGAGTGAAAATTGCGGGAGGTGCATATTCGACGAGATGAGATTGGCAGGCACAAGCAGCGACATACGGAAGCGGGTTTCATCGCCCACGGGATATATTCCCGCGGTCACAATCCACGCTCCGTGCACAGCATGTTGACCGGCGTTTTGAAGCCCCGAATCCAGGATGGCTTGTACATCCGGCGGCATTACTGATGTTGGTACTGTGAGAATATTCGTCACCGTGATGCGCTTGCGGCCCTTCGGTTTGGCGGCGGAGACGGGGACCATATCAACGACAACCATGAGGACAAAGTCGCATGCCTTGTGTGCGAGTTTCGCTGGACCTATCGCGCGAAGAGCGTACAAGAGGAGGTGTATGTAGAAGTACTGGTGCTCTACAATTCGGCATCCAGTGCGAAACGTGATGTTTGTTCCGGGGCGATACTGCAGGTGAGCTTGTGCTCTGGCCTGCGTAGGAGCGTTTGTTCAAAGCAGCGACACGCAAGCGGGAAACGCACCAGTCAGCACGTTGGCAGGTTACGCCGCAATAATTCACACGGCAGCACTGGCAAGTTGGCGGGTAAGATGGCAACGAAGCATATCGGGACGACGGATAACACGCCTTCTGGCACTGTTTCAAGTCTCTGCGATGCATCAGCTTTTTGCAAACCTGGCAGGCCCCGTGAATGGTCGCTACGTTGACGGGCGATGTTTGGTGGATCCGCTGGAAGGTAAACCTCTCAAATGCGGGTCGGCATCAGTAGGGCGGCAGGGATTCGCAAATGATCCATGAGCAGTCGGAGAATCCGCTTTCAGGATTTCTTCCGGAATAAGCGCCCTTTCAGTCTTATCTCTCTGATTTTGTAGGGCCAGCAGCGTCTGAAATTCTACTCTGGCCTCAACATTCCAAGGGTCCATGGTCAGTAGGCTTGCCAGGTCTATCCGTGCCTCCGAGATAAGATTTCGATGTTTTCTAGCTATTGCCTGCCTGTATCTTGGTTTAATCGCTCGTGGTTCGAGGCACAGCGCCTTATCTGCCATTTGTTCTGCCGCCCAGTATCTAGGGAGTAAAACAATCAGATTTTTTTCTGGTCGAGTATAGGACACCTGCTTTTCAAGCTTGAGATATGCGGCGGCCAGATTGGACAAATAGATGGGTACAGTATTGTCCGCGGTTTGAGTGGCAAGTTCGTAGTACTCGGCTGTGCCCGCAAAATCACCAGCTTTGAACAATTCTCCCGCCTGATTCGGTCAGTTCTTCTTCAAGGAGGTGTATGTTCGAGGATGGGCTTGCCTTGGCATTCAATTCAGGGTGGGATAGTTCGAAGGTCATCGTGGCGAAAGGCAAACCACAAACGTGATGTCACAGTGTGATACACAACACTTCGTTGATCGATCTTAGGTTGATCAATCCAAGATGCCCACTAACTTTAGGTAGAGGGTCCTCAGGTGCGATAGTGAAACACAGAGCCCTGCCAAATTTTCACTTTTAGGTACTCCCAAGGTCACCTATTCGATTCTCCTAAATGCATTCTTTTTTAGTTTCCTTTTGCCTTTTTTGAGTGTTGACTGATTTCATCACGTGTTTTTCCTTCGTGTAAAGGTCACCTGTTCAATTCTCGCGGGTGCCCAATCTTTTATTTAAATTCCCTTATTCCCGAATTTTCCAACACTGCTCAATAGCCCAAAGAAATTGGGAGGTGGTGCCATCCATCAGGCCCTCCAGATTGAACCCTTGACAGACGGATGACCCCGTCCGTTGCATAAAAACAGCCGTTTTTGTGACGGCCGTCCCATCAGATGGACGGGTTGAAGCCCTAAGGTTGCCGTGCCAAAATCAAATTAGGCTTCTCGAGACTCGAGGAAATTTAGATAGCTCAGATTGAGCCCAGAGAGCAGACATTCAGCTGTGCCAACAAATTTCTAGGCATGTATTTAGTATGTAGGGAACATAGCAATATTTTTTGTTGACCTCGTGACAGCAACACCACTCAGCCCGCCCAAGTCCTTGATATTTATTTCAGTGTTTAGGCAACTTAAGGAGTGAGGCAGCAAAATCATCCCCTATTTTTCGGGGTTCTGATGCCCAATGCGAACTGGTCGATGTGTTGACTGAGCAATATTTGGGCTGAGTGAATCTCTACTGTCCACCATATTACTTCATACTTTGCTGAGGGAGTTGAACAATAGATTGAATGATAATGCTTCTCCAGTATTTGAACCAGACAATATTTTTCAATAAAGAGACAGTTAAAGGCCTGGAATGTATCAATATGGCTTTGGCTGAAACTTGGCAAGACTTGAATAGATCCTGAAATTGAATTTGTAGTCAACTCAAGAAGTGATTTGATGGAACCAGTTAGTGGGCTCTGCTGCGGAGCGCACTACAACTGTTATCAATCAATCGTACACCACACTTCGACTGAAACAACCCGCTTTGAGTGAAGATGTATGATGATGGGTAGATAATGCCTACGTATTTAGTTCAAGGAATTTACAAAAATAGAAGCGAATTCCCACAGGTAACAAAATGGCTTGCTGGCTACCTCTGATCAAGTAGTAAGTCCAACAAGTACAGGTGAGTGCATGCCAGTATGTAATTGGCCCAGGATTGATGAGTGGGCAGGGATACTGTACAGTTTCGCTCAATTCTCCTCAGCTGTGACCTGTGACACGCACATTTGAACTTGGGCTTTCGTAAATCCGCCGAACCAGCCGTGACACCAAGAAAAAGTTTGTAAATCCCTTGGAAAATGGCAGGGCATCACTCAAACATTGTTATAAAATAGATTTTAAGTGTAGAATAAGTAGAGAATGGCAGTGTGCATTGCTATGCCAAGAAAACACCACCCAGAGTGGTGGTTCTCAATCATATTACATTAATCCTTTTCTGCGCCAATCCCACCCCTCTCATTGCAATGGGTGGTCTTCCCAATGTCCCTAAGATCCCGGATGGGCCAGAGAAGATCCCATTACCCCCAACGGCCTACCAGTGTCCAGCCCCATCAAAATGCGCTGTGCACGTGAAAATCGGATTTTTGGGGCCATTTTTTGCTGATTTTGTGACTTTTTTGGCACGTTCAAATATCCCTTCAGTGACCCATGACAGGTTTGAAAATTCTCTTAAATTTTGGGCCCTGTGACCCGTGACACACGAATTGAGTGAAACTGTACAGTACCTGCATTGAAACAGTAAGTAGTCTGCTTCAAGAAATCATACAACTCCCCTATTTGTGTGCGTTCAAGGGTACAGCCCCATCTGCTCGTCCAGCTGATAGTGCTCCACCATCTGTCCTCCCCCTAGAGCCCTCCCCCCTGCCATGCAATCACAGTACATCTGATTCGTATCACCTGCATCCTGATGATCGCTCACTACAGTGATCACCCCCACATGCAATACACGCCTCAGCCCTTCCCCATCGCACACGGCAGATATGTTCCATATCCCCTACCCGCCACAATCCTCAGTGTGCCCATGGCCCCGCAGCAGGGCGGTGGTGGCCTGGGCGTGGGCAGGAGCATGATGCAGGTGGTGCATACCAACGATGCTGAAATGCTCTTTGGGAGGTGTTTGACTTGCCCTCATATTACAATAGTCTGGTTCCAGATTATGACTTGGCTACTGACTAATGAGATTTCAGCTAGGGCATCTTTTATATCTGTGGGAATTGGACGGAGATCTTGAAGAAATACCGCTGTGGATTCTGCCCCGCATCACAATTGTCTGAGAGGAACACAAAGCTGCAAGCACGGCCTGGGAATCATCCAAGGTGGGTGTTACCTAGATGTTAGCTCGACAGTCCAATACTGATAAGTAGTTTGTGCTTTGGATGGAAGGGGTTATGTATCTCTTTCAACACACTGAACGAGACATGTCTTCACAACCAGTATGGAGTTGAAGATCATTGCAATGATGGTGCATGGAATGGATTAACCTCTGTGTTTGCTGTTAGAGGGCTAATTTAATCTGGCACTATTTCAGTGACCTGATAGACTAGCAAACAGGAGAAGCATCCCATTCACTGCATTCCCCCTCTTGGTAGACCCACCTTGACTTACCTCAGTGTACTTCTGTCTACCCTCTGTCTACCCATGTCTACAGCTGTACACGTATGTGTGTACAACAACATGTAGACACAGGTTTGCTGCCTTCAGTCTACATAAGTGAGCGGCACCATAGTCAAAGGCTTTGTAGGCAGTCCTTAGGAGCTGCAGCAGGTGGATTAACAGGCATAGAAAATGTATTGTTGACTGAGAGTGCAGAGGGTAACCTAGGTAACCGGCTAGGTTGGGTTGGAGGATTCTGCCCAAAACTGGGCTCCTTTTATACTACAGGGTCTGAGTCATATTATGCACTAAGTCATTGAAGGTGAGTCTGGTTGACTCAGGTGTGGGTGACTTGATTGCAAATCATGCCATGTTACAAGTGGGGGTCTGAGTCATGTCATGCTGAGTCGCTGGGCATGAGTCCTAGCGACTCATGTAGAGTGACTTGCCTGTTATCCCACTGACTCCAGTCCAAAATGAGTTACTCCCTTCCTGCCTGCCTGGCTATCACTATGGAGCTACCTTAGGATATTTTTCGACCTACCTTAGGATGAAAATCGTCGAATAACCTATGGCGGGCTGAACTTAGGTTGATTTCTTTCAACCTATCAGATAGGATGAAATACATCCAGCTGTTTTCAACCTATGTCTGTATGGTTTTCAGTCGGCAGGCTCTCAGCTGCAAATCAACCTAAGTTCGAATCAACCTATGTTAGGATTAAAAGTGACAAATGTCCCATAGAACCTATTTATCTCGTTTTGAATGACGTTGAAATGGTGCGCTTAACTATAAGCTAGAAATGCGACTATTGTTGGATGCTAACAAACACCACAACTAACAACCACACAACCAACTACTATCACTCCCAAAGAACAAGCGCGCTCCCTTGGTGAGTTCGGGTCCGAGTCGTAGTATGCGACTACTGGTTTTGAAACCCAATGTGATAACGAATCTTCACTAATCTGACTGACAACAATGCCTGTGGCACTTCAACTATGCAGGATTTGTACAGAACGATGTCCCGTGGCCTCGATGAACGAGTAATATATGTGGTTTTGGGTGGATACAAGACAAGAGGAAGACTAATAGATAGTTTCGTCCACGTCAGGGCAGAGGTTGTAAGGTTTCAACAGTGAATCCTCCAATTGAGGTCACAGATCCTGCTTCCAATCACTCTCACAACAAGCAATCCTCGTTGTAGACCTTGGCTTAACCTGCCACAGGTACCTTTCGCTCTACTTCAAGGCTTAAGCACCTTGCTGGCGACCAAACTGATCTTCCTGTTGGTTACCGAGGGCAATCTCAACCGCGGATGCAACTAGCGAAGCAGATGCGAAGCAACAAGCCCACTCAGGTAGGTAAACCTCTCTTTTGTACGTGAAGACCGCCTGCAGGGTCGACAACATGAAGCTTAACTTCTTAACTCGAACTGAACTAGAGCCAACAACCAAACTTCGATTTATAGACACACTACAAACAGAGGTAGATACTACTCTCTGCGAGTTGGCCTGAGAACAACCGCAACAATGTCCGCTGTGGTGTACTGGCTTTTCCGCGGGGTCCTCGAGCCCTATTTATACTACTGGAATATAGATTTACATGTGAAAAACAGAGAGTGAAAACAAAAGAAAACAAAAGATGTCCATGTGTATCTGATGTGTCATCACAGGCCAAGAGAAACCTTTCGCATGGTTCTCACATCCTGATTTGGGTATATGGTAGGTGCCGCAGGCTGCCGTCTGCAACCGCGGGCCTGGAACCTCTGGGCACGGAGTTGAATCCACCCACTAGGATAATGCTGCTATCGTCAAAGGGAGCCCGTGGGTCCGTTACTTGTCGGTCTGTACCCACGATCCCACTCTAAACTCCGGTCCAATGGAATAAATCCCATTGCTCCACTCTGTGTGTCTCTGTTTGCCACTAGGGACGCGACGCGTCTCCCCACGTGTACTCTCTCTACGTAGTTCTCCTCTGTAACTGCTTTCCGCTTGCTTCAGCAGGGGCCACGGGCCTTGCCTCGACCCCGCGGCCTATTGCCAGTCTGGAAGGACGGCCCGTGGCCTATGTAAACCACCCGCGGCTGGCTCCCTTAGCCTTCAACCCACTTGCTAGTACTCTGTAAGTCTCCAAAGACTTCCTCTGTGCAGTCGTTGGTCCTCTATTGTAGGATACAACTTCTGAATGATGACTTCTGGGGCTTTTGGGTATTTATCTCCTCTTTGTGTATGACCAGCGGCCTGCGGAGTACGCTAGGCTTGATCTATACACTACAATCAGCAGCTCGGAGCTCACTCTGATCCTCCTTTGTATCACCGAACAGAAGTCCAGAGTACTAGTGATAGTACTACTAGAAACTACCTTGCAACTCTTATAATATGTGTTTGTGAGCACAAAAATAGCTAGATGACGCATACTTGGCGGTGTGCCGTCTCAACGTATATGAACTTTTGAGGTCTTGCATGCTGACTTTCATATTCTAGGTGCACTATAGTGAGGTAAAACATGTCCATACTATCGTTCTTGATCTTCCACCAGTGTTATATTCGGATCCCCAAGCTCTGAATCGGGAGGCGTTGCATCAACATCAGCACTAGCCATCACCAGGTCCTCGACCTTATCCAGGGCCACACAAAGGGCAGCCACACTGGACAAAATACGTGCTGCCGGGGTCGGGAATATAAACTCCTCACCAGGGTTCCGGCGTGCAGCTCATAGAAAATCAAAGACGGGCACCAAGTCCTGCTTTAAGGCAGCATCGCAGATCTGCGCATCGAATGCCCGCTTCTTGGGGAGGTATTCGTGCTCGGTGATGACAGAGTCGAGGTGCCGCGCAACTCGCTGCCGGCGCGGGGTTTCCGTGATATCTGCATAGTAGTCCCGGACATTGGAATTTTCCTTGAGAAGCTGGAAGATTGTCCTGCAGCTTTCGGTGGTCACATCGTCGTAATCGATGGATGGCCATGAATAGCTGTGGTGGCAGCTTCAATTCTGATTGGCATAGGTGGACAAGAGCGAACTTTACCTGTCTTTATCTACTTCGCCTGCGTGTATGTCAGAAATGAAGCCCTCAGCTTCTTCCTGGGCACTCTTGGACATCTTATAGATGTCGATGATGGCGGTAGAGAAGAAAGATAAGGATGGTGGCTATGCGCAGATCCGATGCTGAAAATGGAAGGGCGGTGAATTAAATGTATCTGTTTTCTGCCGGACGGGGCGTTCCATAAAATACCTCAGAAATTTCATGGAACAATGGTAACATTGATGCAGACCTGCTTGATTTATTTCTTTCAATAGGAATTCTCGCAGTCCGACCTCTGTAAAACTCACGAGTTCCGACGCGACGCGATCCAATCATGTGACCGTGTTACCACCTGGGTGGTAGCGCATTACTCGATTTGGGATACATTGCAACAAATTTTAAAGGAACACAGAGACCAATACAATATTAATACATCATCCAGAAACATTATCTACTGCTAATCAGTATCTTCTCCTAGCCACTCTGCCCTTGCAAGTCCCCCGCTTCTATCTATGACTGCCCATGTATTTCCCGAGTGCTTGACACGGCCAACAAGTGATTGCACCGTTGTTATATCGACAACGTCGAGAGATCCCTGAGCCGAGTAAAAGTGAATGTCAAGTCCGGCCAATTCAACATCGTCGGGTTTAAGGGTGCAGGACCGTATGGCAGCGAGGATGTATGTGGTCGCATTCATGGTATGGAGAGGAGGGCAAGCCATGGGGATATGAACGCGGTAGATATGTGTGAGCTGTCCATAAAATGTTGTCAGCTCGAATTCAGCAGGCTTGTTCTTGTGCCTGGCATTTTTATCAACCAAAAGTTGGTACTGAATAAAGTAAATATATCGGCCGGCACGAAAGACGAAAGTAGGATCTTACCCGAACATATGTAGCATCCCTCGCATCTTCTGCAGTCAATCCAAGTGAGCATGAGCGCATTGTATCGCCTGCCTCGGAATCGATTCGGCGGACTTTGCCCCATTCCTCTATGACGGCAGTTCGAAGTGCGGCATTTACTTGGGTCATTGTTACCCCAGTTCGGGTTGACAGAGCAGCCGCGATGGAGGTGATCTGGTTTCGTTCTGGGCGGGTAGGAGATTTGGGCGGCAGCAGAATGCACGACGGATCTATCATTCAATTAATTTTCATAGCCCTGTATGTCAAAATATAAAATGCTCACAAGACGGGTCAGACAAAGAGCCTTGAATGACGCCACGGGGAGTTCTGAGAGCCAGTTCATCCACAACATTGTACAGAGTTTGTATCTGCGTTAGCTGCGCAATTTCGAGGACATATCTGTCGATAGATGCCCACGGAAATCTGCGACTCCGAATGCCGGGCTGTATACTTCCGCAATAACGTTCCATCGGAAATGCCCAATAGCACCAGACTGGGCCACAGAATTTGATCCCAGCTGCGATATGGAGAAGCGCGTGAACTGTCAGTGGACAGACAGACATCCGACTGACATCCTTCTGGAAGTAAAGACTGTTGAGACGCTCAATTTAATTGCATGCGGACTACAGACGAATTGGGACATACGTTTCGTAAGTTTCGACCCAAGAGATAAAACCCGTTCAAATTGACTCTATCTCGTCGTCAGTGATCTCAAATTTGAGACACAGATTCAAGAGTCGGACAAGGCGAATGAAGTGTCGATAATACTTTACATGCTTGAATCGCCGGCGCAGCAAAACAGGTCCAAGATACAGTGTCCAGAATGACCACATTTCTGCGGATACATTTGAACGGTCCTTTGCAATGTTGGGGATGCGGCTGCCATATGCAGATGGAATGGTGTCAGATGCGGAGGCGGTTTCTGTCGCGATCACCTCCCAAACGGCTTTGCTGAGTTCATAGTCCTCGCGTCCATCGTCAAGGCCTTTGAACTCGCCTGTCCACAAGAGGACGAGGTTCTTGATCAGGTTCTCCCAGATGAGATGCATAAAGTCATAGCCAAAAGACTGGGGGAATGAGAGCGAGGGTAGGTACGAAAGAAGCGGGACTCCCTTCACACCGTATTTTTTAGCCAATCTATCCGCCTGGGCCGTAGTGACCGCGGCCTCGACTTCCTTCCCCTGAGCAATGATCTCATCGTGAGTGCGCAAGGGGAGGTTTCCGGCGTCGTAAACTTTGATGGCGCTGCGATTGGCTCGAACCTCGGGGTGACATGAACGATCAAGCGGCACATAGTGCACAGTCCCGCAAGCACCAGGGATGCGCAAGCCCACAATTTTGCACATCCTGCAAGGGGAAATCCCGTTATTCCCCTTCATGCGCATGAACATGGAAACGGCAGGAATGTCACCAAAGACGAGGATGAGGTAGGCGCGCAGAGCAAACAACTTGCCGGAGAGCACATCAAATGCACGAACACCAGCTGCTAGTCGCAATAATTCCTGGATGGCTGGCCAGAGAAAAGAGTCTGAATCCTTGGGCTTGTTGGGTCCCGGGATGACGCCAAGAGCGAGGATGTACTCCAAAAGGAAGCGGAGTTCTGGCGGCAAATCGTAATTGAATAGGATGAGGGGCCAGGCTGTCTTTTTACGACGTTTGAAGGGTGCAAAGCCGTCCCAGGAAGCGCCAAGCGCGACATCGCGGCGATCCTCGAAGTGTTTGTGGGGGAGTTTCTGCCCGTTGATCTCGACGTGTTTCGTGCGAAGTGAGCGGTAGTGCTGACCGTCGAAAACGTCAGTGGTTATCCCAGGTGTGTGTACATGGTTCGCGCGATACTGCTGCTGCTCGGCCATATCACGATTCCCGGCAAAGGCGACAAGGCGAGGGATGATAGGGATGTAAGTGAATTTCTTCCGCGCTTTTCCATTCGCTCGCCAGCGCGGCTCGTTACAGTAATGACATTTTGTTAGATTCTCGTGCCGGCCAACGAAGCACAGACACGAGTTGACGCAGCAGTCATAGATCTGCGGCTTGAAACCAGAAAGGAAATTAACACGCGAGCAGATACCGTCGAGCGCAGGAAGGGGTGGGTTTTGTGGAAACGCAAACGGGGTCATCTTGAAGGCTTTGTCCGTCAAGTTCGAGCGAACCTTGAAGGAGAAAGCCCTGCAAATGGCGAGGTCATACGCAGTAAGTTTGTGTGCTGGAAATATAAATCAATCAATTGCTCTTTCGCAAAATACCGCAATCCGCGGACGTACCTATAACAGCTGCTTCCCTCTCATATTCCTCTCCCAACTGATCCGATGCACTGAGCCCCGGAGCTTTAAAACTCTCCCAGTCGAAAATGTCGGGGTCCTCGTCTGAATTTTCCCCGTCACTGTCCTCCCCTCGCACCTGCTCCTCGTCCCCATCCAGAAAGTCGTCGTTGTCTTCTTCATCTGAATCCGAACTTAATTCAGAGTCACTCTCGAGCCCCTGCATAATAACCTCAGGCTCGATCAAGCTCGCGAGGCCGGATGGTAAATCTGCATCGGCACTCGGCACGAAGTCTGCCTGCAGCTCATCCTCCCAAGGGGAGGCTGCCGTCATTTCAATGTCGCTTGGAGATGACTGCCTTCTGGATGGACCAGCCACATTCTCTTCCTCGTCACTGGGAGCAAATACTTGGCGCTGGCGAGACGAATTGGCTAGCGGTACAGGATAGGGTCGGACTTTGCTGTCAAGGTGGGTTTTTTCTTGTGTGTAAGTGACTTGCTTGCTGCAGCCACAAGCGCATAGGACTCTTGTGCGAGGAGCCATGGGCACGCAGAGAGGGGAATACCGTATATTGACGAAAGCAGTGCTGGGGGCCTCCTTGATCCGCTACCGCCACCACCTCCAAATTTCCCACGTTGGTTAATGCTGACGGTGGGATAAAGCGAGGCTGGACGGCGACTGGTTGATCAAAGAGTGGGTATATAACCAGGGTTCTACAACCCAAGGGTGACCTCCACACCCGCGTAGCCTCCGAGCTACACCGCGCAATGCGAAGGGAGCCTACGTGCCCCATAAAATTCCCCGCCTTAATTACCCTATGGGAATTGCGGTAACTCTACATTCAAACCTCAATCTTTTGCTCCACAAACCCTTCTTGCGAAGTGGCCCCTCATCCCACCCTCCCCTCCCCGCCTCGACTGAGGAGAACGACACCGGCGTGTGTACCAATGGAGCTCTCGAGACTGCCCGCATCGCCGACACACAGTCACGCTTGACAGAACTAGTCACTTACGGAACCGATGGCCCGACATGCCAAGCTCCGACATGCCAAGCTTTGCTGTGCGCCGATCCTTCAGAATGTCTTTTTGTTCCACCGTGCCTCTACGTCCTTGCTACATCCTTGACCATCTCCCAAGAGCCATGGCCTTCAATGCGCGCTTCTCATGACCCTTTAATGCACGCTCATACCTGCTGCCCGCCTCAGCCAGCTCTTCAACGACTCTATGACTCCAGGGCCCCCTCTCCGTCATCGCATGAATCCCAAGGTGACTCGTCATACGCAATAGCATGACTCTAAAAGATCATGACTCCAATCCACTAGCGCCAAGCCGTAAAAATTGTCTCAAATCCCGATACATGCAGAACAATGGCCTGGTCCAGTTTTTAAGCCATCGTCCGTGCCTACTCTATCCCTGTTACCCATACCTTCTGCCCTCTTCCATGGACCTAAACCTTCCCGACGACCACACCAATGGCAACAACGATCCCATCATTCACCCCCGCGATCTCAAGGACTACCTCGTTGGCCCAAAGACCAATATTCTCCCGGCACACGGGTGGACGAGTACCTCGGTCCTCTTCAACCACCTTGAGGAGAACGTGAACAAAGTTATGGCCAAGCCCAGTACGCCACATCCTATTCATTCATACTCGCATCAGCCGATCTCTCACGATATCCACAAGTGTCTTCTGTTGCCGTAGTTATCATTGCCCGCGACCGTCCGGCCGACCGTGCGATGGGTGCCGATGCCATCGCAGACGCCATCGTCAATGTGGGCCTAGCCACCAAAGACGACTTCACGGTGATCCCCCCAACACCCAAGGAGGGGGGATCCGGACGCGCCTATCCTCCCTCACACCAACCTCGTCGTGTGCAACTCGTCACAGCTGACAGAGAAGATTGCCGCCGACCCGACCAAGGTCAACTACCAACTTGATCCTCACGCGCATGTCTAATCTCTCCCCAGGCAATCATTCACACCAGGCGCAAGGATGAATCCAACGGGTTCACCTTCTACATCTTCCCAGCCTTCCCGGAACATAGCTGGTATATTGGTATGTCCTTCGCACAATCAGGTTATGTTTGTCTGCAACAAATTTGAACTAGGAACCTTTGTCGGACTCTCTGACCGCCTCACCCGCGCTGAATTCATTTCTGCGCTCTTCGAGAAGTTGATCAGCGATCGCGACGTTATCAAAATCATTCAGGAACACCACGACCGTGTTCCAGATGCACCAGACATCACATTCGCTGTCCGCGTTCTGCTCGAATACGCCGAGGTTAAGGCATGCCAAGTACGTGACTGTAATTTACCTCTGGCATGCATCTTCCCAACCACTCTATTAGGTCAGGATGCCGACCCGACGCGGTGCAAATTCGCAACGTCAAAACGCCGTTCGCCTCTACATGCCTCCCCCCATCCCTTCAGGACGACGCAATCAAGACATGGAAGGATCACCTCACCTCCCCCTCCTTTACTTTCGTCATCGACTGTCGCGGCCGTGCAACCCCTTTCAAACCCGAAGCCGCGCGCATGGGTAGAGCTCGCCCAATGGAATGCACGGAGTGCCTTGGCCTTGATCATTATAAGGATGAGTGCCCTATTGTGACATCTCCAGACTTCCGCGCTGTTCACCTCAACCAGGCTGAGCTTGACTCTGTCACCGTCGGAACTACGCTCCGAACCATCCGTGATCGTGAGGTCATTGATTCGGATGGGTTCAGCCTCGTCGCCCATCGCGCCAGTCGACCCCGCTTCGCCTCAGCTGGGCAGAATAGGCGTGCAGCGGCAGGACGTTTCCGCCGCCAGGGAGGTTTTTAGCTGCAGAAGAAATTGGCTCACAACTAAAGTGTACGATGCGAGAAGTCTTTACCTAAATGTACGATATGAAGAAGCTGCGACCGAATAAATGTACAGTATATGAACCTTCAATAACACCCCATATTCTCCAGTGTAAAATATCCTACCTCTGCTTCCACCATCAACGACTTCAGCTGGCAAACAAATGCACCCGATTCTGAGACATATATGCTCGTTCCAGGCACCCTGTACAAACTGATTCAATTTAATTGGGCTGATACACATCTAAACATTGGAGCCGAAATTTTCAAGCTTGGCAATGCAGCGTCCAATGGAAATCCCGCCAGAAATCTTATCACCTTCCTCAATGACGCTGCTCAAAATTATTCTGAAACATCCTACGAAGACAAGAGACCAATCCGCCTTTAAAGCTACAGCCTATACGAAGATGCCCCCAGAAAATGTCCGACCACTCCAATTTTCTCCCCACTGTTGTGCAGGCAACTACCGGCCTCGCCAATAACTCTCTCGACCTTGACGTCGCTGGAAATAACACCGACGCCGCCGTCACTATCGAGCAGGCAATGACTGGCCTTGCCAATATCTCTCTTGACCCTGATGCTTCCGGAAATGACTCTGACAGCACCGGCAGCATTCCCGACCTCGTGCCGGCCAGCGACTCTGGCAGTGATGCTGATAAAAGCGGCGACGATGTGCAGATGCGCCCTACTACTCCCGTTATCCGTACCGACGCCCGCGCAGTCAACGGCAACATCAGCCACACTCAACCCACCAACATCACCGTATGTTTTCTCACTTTCACGCCTTGCGCTGCACTGAAAACATTACTGATTCCCATGTCAGCCCCGTGTCGACCGGGCCTTTTCTGGCAACCAAGTCAACAATGGTAACGGTCATGGTGGCCTCGCCGGTCATACCCATGCTGGCGTCCAGACTACCGGCCATTCTTCTACCCAGAACTGGCGTGTCCCAGCCAATCTCGCCCACCGTGCTTTCCGCGATGCCGTTGCGGACCGCCTCACTAACCAGGGCTTCGTTCATGTGCGTGTCAATCTGCTCCAATAATACTCGACCTAATTTCCATAGCGCCCGGTTGGAAACAACTTCCGTCGGGGTGGTGCGCCTTACCAGGTGTACGGCGGCCGCGCTCTCAACGGCGAGATGATCTATGACCTCATCGTGCGCCTCCAACGCCTCGAGCGCGCCCTCCACGGTCTCGCCGACAACGCCGAACGACACTGGCTCCCCCCCCATTTCTGAGCAGCTGCTCTTACCTAACCCAAGTTCTGTTCCCTCTGTCTATCATTCACTGGTACGCACCTTAACCTACAAAACCCAAAAATAGTTGGTGTATGATACAAGAAGTCAGCTCATAGCGTACCGAGCAAATGTAATACTATATGATTCGTGAATAACTTGAGACTCCTGTGAAAATTCGGCCGAATTTTACTCCAAATGACTGGCAAGCGTCAATATATATTATATCCTTTCAATCCAAGCGTGTAAACATGAACGCCCACCTTTAGACGGCGGTCTTTAAGCGCAAAAATTCTTCATGACAGTACAACCAATCTATTACCAGAGTAGCACCGAAGACCCTTCTGGTTCACGGGAGGGTTCCGGGGATCTGGTGCATCCCTCTCGCGTGTGCCTGCCGGCCGCGAGTTCACAAGGCGAAATCAGCAGGAGTTGGGGTGAAAGGGGGCCTAGCCCCAACTACCGAATGCACGACCCCTCCTGCAGTGACTCCGTTGCTTTGGCCACTGCAGCGCCAAGTGAAGAGCAGCAACCCCGTGCTGTTTTCAATGTATTATCCTCCAAAGGTCCACCTGCACTGGTCGCAGCGACTATGGAGGTGGGAAATTTGGAGGGCCCGACACGGAATTATGTTGTGAACGGCACAAAAAAGAAAACTAGACTGGCTCACAGACGATGTGGCAGTTGAAAAAAACCCTCATCCGATGGATTCGATTGTCGCTGACCCTGCGAGCGAACAGTCTGATTTTTTTTCCTAATAGGGCTGAATCTCCTATGGATCAGCCTCTCTCTGACCTCTCTCATACACACGAAGACCAGCCAGATGGCTGGGAGGCTATCAACGCCGAGATTAGGAAGCGTAATGTTCTCCCGAATGTGCCAATCACAGCGAAATCAATTCGCTCGTCCCTGAATATAGGATCCCTAAATATCGCGGGCAGGGATACTGCCTCATCCATAAACCGAAGCAACCACAAGTTCAAATTCCTAAAACGCATGGTCGACGAAGAAAGTCTGGGTATCCTCGCTATGCAAGAAACTCACCTGGATGACACTGGTGCTGCTCAGTTCCATGACGCCTACCACAGCTGGTTCCGGACTATTCACTCAGCACATTCCCTGGCTCCGACATCCACAGCCGGTGTAGCGTTCCTACTTAACAGAAAATTCGTAGATGTTGATCATGTCCAAGTCTTCGAACTAGTCCCTGGTCGAGCTTTAATGATCACTGTCCCTTGGCATAAAGGCCAAATGCTCACAATTCTGAATATCTATGCTCCCAACACGTCACAGGAAAGAGACGCGCTGTGGACCGGATTATGGACCAAATGGAGAGATGACATGTGCTTACCATTCCCCACCGTTGTCCTGGGCGATTGGAATTTTGTGGAGGACATAAGAGATCGGTTATCTGGTAAAATTACTGCCGTCCCTGCTAATTTCAAACGGCTCAAATCCCTCCTACAAATTGAAGACGGATGGAGAAATACCTTTTCTGATGAAAAACAGTACACTTGTGTCCAACGTCGAACCAACCCTACGACCGGATTGGAATCAGTCTCTCGATCGAGACTAGACAGGATCTACATACACCATGATTACTTCAGCATGTGTCGAGGATGGAAAATAGATCAAACTGCGGTGAAGACTGATCACTCCCTCGTTGCAATGCAAATGGTCTCTAGAGCAGATGTAAAACCAGGGAGGGGACGTTTCAGTCTTCCACTTTATCTGCTCAAAACCCGAAAGTTCACAAAAGAGAGCCGGCGTCTCGCAAAAAAACCTGAAAACCGAAGCCCAACAGCTGAATCACGCACCGCGCAGAGATGATCACAATTTGCAAACCTTATGGGCCCAATTCAAACGTGACATAATTGAACATGCCAAAAAATGCTCACTTTTGGTGGAGACAGAGGATAGCAGAAAGCTGCGAACGTGGAAAGCGCAGCTATACCTAGTAATTCACGACATCCACATGCCTACCGATGATCGTAACCTCACGGCATATATCCTGGAAAAGAAAATTAATGATACACTCAAAGGACGGGCGCAAAAGAAACAAGATCTATCACAAACCCAATACGACGTTGAGGGGGAAACTCTACACAGCCGTTTCTGGACTCGTTCTGCGGCAGGGTATCATTTGAAGGAAACCATCCACGAATTTGTGAAACCCGACTTGCTGACAGCTACTCCACAATACGAGTCTCGGCCAAAATTCATGGCTAACATCGCCCGAGATTACCACGACAAAGTGCAACACAAAGACAAGCCTGACGCCTATGCAAAGCTCCTTGCAACGTCAATGGTTCTTGAGGAGTGCGATGCGCACCTGAAAGAAGATCAGCATGACTCGATAAACCAAAGGTTACTTGCCGACGACATTAAAACTGCTTTGAAAACGTCGAAAAATGGCTCAGCCCCCGGGATAGATGGTCTGCCATATGAATTTTACAAATGGTTAGAAATTGAATTCAGAAACGACAAGGACAATACCCTAGATATCATGGAATTTCTCGAAGGCCTCTTTGAAGACATCGAGACCCATGGAATAGCCCAAGGCACTGATTTCAACACTGGTTGGATGTGTCCGATATACAAAAAGGGGGATCGTGCGCAGGTGGCCAACTACCGCCCGATCACATTGCTGAACGTTGATTATAAATTACTAACAAAGGCCCACTCACTGAGACTGGCCGAGGCGGCCCCCGGAATCATACACCGTGATCAAGCTGGTTTCATGAAAGGACGTAAAATTGAAGACCAAGTAAAGCAACTGAAACACCTACTAAACTATGCTGACGCCACTGAAGAAAACGGAATCGTGGTTGCTCTTGATCAGGAAAAAGCGTATGATAAAGTGGATCACGATTACCTGTTGACGGTCCTAGAGCGAATGCGATTTCCGGACAAATTCCGCAATCTGGTGAAAATTCTGTACACCGATGCTCGAACTCGAGTGATGATTAATGGCGAAATGAGCAAGCCCTTTGTTGTAATCCGAGGAGTCCGTCAAGGCGATCCGCTTTCCTGCCTTCTTTTTAACCTAGCCATTGAGCCGCTAGCCTGCTTACTACGGAAATCCAACCTCACCGGAATAAAAGTGCCCGGAACTGACCGCAAACTGCTGGTCTCCCTTTTCGCTGACGACACAACCATATACTTGTCAAACCAAGACTCGTGGTCAACACTCTGGCAAGTACTAGATCTGTGGTGTACCGCATCAACCGCAAAATTTAATACGAAGAAGACGATCATTTTACCGTTTGGATCTCCTGAATACCGAAAGCAGGTTGTCGTGAATCGCAAGATGAGCCCAACGTCGATGCAAATCCCTGGTGACCTCACAATTGTACCAGATCAGCAAACCTGCCGATTCCTTGGAGCGTGGGTCGGAAATGATGTACCATATTTGACGTCGTGGCCTGAAGTAATTGAAACGATTTCCAGGGATCTAACCCGATGGAATGCAAAAAAACCTACTGTGGAAGGACGGAGACACATAATAAACATGATCATTGGTGGTAAAACACAATACCTGACCCGGGTACAGGGCATGCCTAAAGAAATTGAAGAAACCTTGATTAGAATGCGAGATGATTTTCTCTGGGAAGGTAAGAAACCCCGCATAGCTCACGAGACCATGTGCCTTCCCTTAAACCAAGGCGGTAAACAAATTCTGGATATACGTTCGAGAAATGAGGCAATTGACCTGTGGAACCTGAAAGAATTTACACAAATGGGAGATGACAGACCAAACTGGCCTTTCTTTGCCGAACACACCATTGTCAATCGTTGGAATGCGAGCCAAGCCTCAGGTAAACACGGATCAGTATACAACATCTTCCTGCAAAGCAGCCATATCCCTCTCTGGAGAAAGGAGCCGTTAGCGTACGACATCCAGCGCATGATCCAAGCGGCCAAGAAATATCACCTAGAGTTTACAGCCCTCTCAATCTGCAGAGACATCCAACTCCAAACGCCCATATGGAACCATTTAGCACTTATTGAACCAAAATTTGAGAAAATCCGCAGGAAAGATACGGTGAAATGCTTACTGCAAAACCATCAGGTACGGAGTGTAGCAGACACCGTACAAATCGCAGGACGTAGAACTACGGTACCGAGGCAACCACACCTCGTAAACCCTTCTGGTATTGGACGCAAAAACTGCGGGTGTCCCCTATGTAGACGAGACCGGGTCGAGTACAGCTGTCAGAACCCGGGGGAATGTGTCGAGGCTGCCAAGGTATTGTTGGACTGTATCCAACCAAAGTGGAATCCCACGCTTGCAAACAATGATCTGTGTGAGGAGCTCGCCCTATCTGAGGAAGAGAAATTGAGAAAAGACGATGATCGTGATGGACAAGATGCGGAACTAACTTTTGATCCGGACTTCTGTCTGACAGATTTCTCACACGGTTTCCGAATCTTCGCTTTTGAGGACCATACAACTCAACTTCCAACCAGACGATACAAATTACCACAACCTAATTCAATCAATCATGATGTGTATCTTCATGCTAAAATTAAACATCCCGGCCAGGACAACGCGGAGATGGAGGTTATGCTACTGGTCCGCTTGAAGAACGACCCGCTTGTTGAAATGAAGTACTTGTTACTCCTCTCCTTCCTTGACACGAAAGTGCTGCCATCATTCAACACCGCGATCCTCGGAGGCCTGCTGTATCTTCTACGAGAACTTCCTAAAGACTCTCCGCTCATGGTGCATTGCTGCTCAAACTTCTTAGGCAAGACGCTCGTTACCAATCGCATAGAGAACGAAAATAACCCACTGGGCCAAAATTACGACCTGGTAAAGTCCATTATATCCACCTTGCAAGAGAGAACTGGGAGGACTTCGTTTAAGAAGGTCAAAATTAACCCAGCAACACAACTATCTACGCTGACCCCCACTCCAATATCTTTGGAGGTACAACCTGACATCATGTTTACCAACCCTGGAATCCTGCTACAACAAGGAAGCCAGCGTATGTTCACGAAATTAATCAGATCCTTCAAAGATACACCCACACGGAAATCAGCAACATACAATCTGGACCGTATCCGCTGCTGTATTGATGAGACGTTTGGATACCAACCAACTGATGGCGCCATTTGGACCTCAATCAGGTCCACCAGTATCCACAGACTAACGCGAAATTTCCTATGGAAAAGTATACACAACATCTACCACGTTGGTTCGTTCTGGGATCACATACCTAACTTTGAAATTTTCGGAAAATGCTCAACATGTCAAGCGATAGAGTCGCTTGAGCACATTATGTTGGAATGTGATGCTCCTGGTCAGCGACAAGTGTGGCGGCTGACAGAAATATTTTGGAATTTCAGATATCCCACCTGGCCAAAACTGAATTGGGGGCTTCTCCTAGGTTGCGCGCTCGCCAGGTTCAAATCCCCTCAGGGTAAAACAGTACGGGCCCAGAATCGCTTTTTCACAGTGCTCATTTCAACATCAATGAAACTGATCTGGAGCTTGAGAAATGAGAGGATGTTCGAGACACATACATCAGCGTCAGAAATGGAAATACATAACCGCTGGGTGTCGCTCATGAATGCCGCCTTGAAACGAGACAAATTACTGACAAATAAAGCTCGTTTCGGTTCCCTTGCAATTAAGAAGCAACTGGTGCTTGACACCTGGAGTGGCACACTCCTTGATGAGGATTCCCTGCCGGATGACTGGACAAAATCAGAGGGGGTTTTAGTGGGTATACGGCCCATTACTCGAAATAATGGAGTAGGTTAACCTAATGGCCAGAGTCCCACACGAAGGCTTGAAACCTGTGCGTAACGGCATTTCCTCCTGGACACTTTCCCGGCTATATTGGTAAATCCCAATTCAACCAGCGGATACGCTTAGAATGCTTTGCAGACTGAGTTGTATTAATTTAAACGCTCCAAAAAAAAAAAAAAAAAAAAAAAAGACGAAAGCAGTGCTGCACGGCTCCGACGCCCGACGCACGGGCCAATAAACAAAATGTGACAACAGATATTTGAAATTCTCTCTAACTCGAGCCACCACCTGCCCCCTGCTGCGATTCGCATCAGTATCAATTCCTCTCCTCGCGCAATGGCAATGAACCCACCTTGTCGACCCAACACCCGTGGAAATGTTCCAGCGCCACCGGGACAAAAGACACCCACCTTACTGACAGCAACTTCGAGCTGTTCCACGAGGAGTTGGAGAAGAAGTACGATATCGAGGGCTCCAACATACTCGACATTGTCTATGCGCGTCGCGAGAATGATAAGGCTCAAGGTAAGTCTCGCATCTAGATGACATTTGGCCACTCACGCGACGCAGTATGGCACTTCCACAGCCAAAATTACAGCTCAGCAGGCGGAATTGGAGGCCTTGAGGCACCAGGTCACGGTCCTGTTGTCCGCTAAACAGAAGGGCATGAAAGCTAAGGCAAAACCTACGTGCAATGGTGAGTGCCGTACACAATCACACTTCGATGACTCACGGGGTCGCGACACGGAACTCCAGTCGAGATGACAGCCAATCCCCAGATGCAGACAGCGCTAAAGCCTCGGACAGGCGCGGGCACGGCCACCGATGCTGACGCCATGGCCGTTGACCAACCTCAGGGGGGACGAGACCGCGGCAGGTGAGTTTAATGATTACATGCCCATCCATTGATGAGTTCCCTCACCTGCGTGATACAGAAGCATTGGCCCGCGAGAATGCCAAGCTCAAGCGACTTCTCGCGGCTGCCCAGGCTGGTGCTGCTAGCGACCAAACCCAAGAAGGCCCAGCTGCCGGGAGTATTCATAAACCAGCTGGAACAGCCGGAACCAACTACAATATCCGAGACGCGATGGGTCTGGCAAAGACTGAGAGGGACGGGCAGAAATACAAGGGTATTCAGGTGCGTAACAACAACATATTCAATATATATGCTTACCGCCAGTCTCAAGCGCTCCCTCCGGGATCTCACACACCAAGGGGGTGTTAATTGGGGGAAGCAGTGGAGCGACATATCTGCCGAGGTAAAAGGCAAGATTTTTGCGGTGGTGAGTCGATGTCCGGCCCCGGACTGATGTGGACTGATGATCCGTAGGCTCGAGAGCGTCATCCCATCCTCGCCCGCTTTCACAATGACTGGGCGACAGAGGACATCATCAAGCAGTACATCAAAAACAAGTGTGGCCACGCTTACAGGAATGAGTGGCTCGAAGTCCCCGCTAAGTACAACTATTTGAAAAGCCAATGCCGCTAAACAGAACCCGTCTGCGCCCCGTAGCAGACAGAACAAGCTTGCAAAGGTCCGGACGGGGAAGAAGACACATGTGGCGAAGAACAAGGCCGGCGCATCGGGTTCTGGGAGAAAATCGTCATCCGCGAGTCTGAAGAAAGCCAAGGGCAAAGTGAAGGCGGTGGTCCCAGATGACAGCGAGGAGGACGACAATTAAGGTGCGCTGTGGCTTCACTTGCGATCACGTCACTGACAGATTTTATGTAACAGTCCCAAATCGTTCCCTCCCTTGTTATTCTTCCATCGTATATGCAGCCCAACCCTGATCTATTCTGCTTCTACACATCTCCCGTAATAGCTACCCAGTCCTGAGTGCCGGGATGCGCATCAATACAGCCTGATTTTACGGTTTCCCTTGATCTGAATACAACCTGTTTGCGTTTGAAATTGAGCTCGAAGAGCATGATAATTAACCTATTCTATCGTTTAAAATCGTCTGGATATAGGTTACGAATAGGTTGATACAATCAACCTATACAGGTTGATGTTCAGCGTGAAGTGGCGACAGGGTGATAGGATGAATAGTACCGTCATAGAGGGTTATTCATCCAATCAAAATCAACCTAAGGAGCGCTGGTTTTCAACCAAAGGTTGGTGATATTCATCCTATACTTGACTCAACAGCAACTTACCTTTGGTTGAACACTAGGTTGATTTTCATACGGTTACGCCGCCTCAGAGTATGAGTCACTGCCACCTGCTCTGATCATATCAGCTGCCTTTTTCCCATCAGAACTCCTGTCCTCCAAACTATTGTTGCATGCACTTCCTGGCAAACATTTTTCATGTATGGCAGCATGCCTATGCTCTGAAACATGTGAGGTGGGAGAAGGTTACATGTGATTATCTGGTGAAGCAGTAGGCTGGGCTGCATGAGAAGGCCCAGGCATATTTGGCTGGAGTGAAAGAGGCAGGGCTGGATGTGGTTATCAATTTAGATGCTGACAAAGATGTGAATGACCTGGAGGGGGATGTTCAAGATCCTGCAGGAGAGCAAGGAGGAGGATGAAGAGAATTGGGATGAGATTTGATGGGTCGGGAAGACAATAAAATGATTGACATTTGACAGTTGCCAACAGCAATCCCCCCTTATGATGTTTGACATGTGTGGAAATGTTGCGGAAGAATGCATCTTGATTGCTTGGCATTTCTGGGCATAGGCAAGGTTGACATACTCGGTGACAAAACAAGACTGGGGATCTTTGGTTGCAACTGAAAATGGGAGGGCAGTCATTTCTTTATGATGAGAACAGTGGATATGTCCCAAAAGAGCTGGGATGACAGATATGAAGTAAGGCTGAAGAGCCCGAGGAGTGGTTAGCAGGATTGGTTAGGCTGGTTAATAATATGGCATCAATTTACGGTGGCATTGCATTGCACTTACACCTTACTGACCCGCTAGTACTGGGAAAATTGCAATGTGGCATAAGGCATCCCACGAGTGCGAGTTACCCGTGGGTTTTCACAGGTTGATCCGTGGGAAAACCCGTGGGTATGCATACCCACAGATCTAAGTACTCGTTCCCATGGATCTGGGTTTCACTTTGGGATTTTACCATACTCACACAGGTACCCACGGGTTTCAATGCCCATTTAGCTCAATTGGTTATGCTCCGGCCTCAAAATTTCAACCTGGCAATTTAATCACTATTGTAACTCAAAATTCTTTCTCGTGCTATAGCCTTTTAACTTGTTTAATATTAGTTCTCACTCTCAAATTAACTGATAGATCATTGACTTTGCTTGTACTTTGTCTACTGAACTGCCCAGCTGCTTGAAGTCATCTCAATAACAAAGTTATTCAGCTAAGGATGTATTACATACTTTGTTCTGCAATGGTAACTGCAAGTTCTGCAAATGCAACACACAAGTGTGTGCTGATCCCCAACATGTAGCAGATACTGAGCACGGCAAGGAAAGTGCTTTCTGAAAGGCTTCATTGTTGCTTGCATTATTGCTGGTAACATATGTCTAATTGGTTCTAAGTTGTTGAAAGGGATAAAGAGGAGGTAGTGCTTACAGCCAAAAAGCCTGTGTATGTAGACGGCACCCAGGGACCAACCCCTATATTGATGGTTTGATGAATTTTATTTGATTCCAGGGGAGGCATATCATTTGGGGGAGTTGAGAACATGCTGATATTCCTCTGAAATATAGCACCTATTTAAGTGTTTGAGATGACACCATGACTCAACTTGAATTTCATCTGCACCACCTAGAATCAGTCAGGTAAGACCAAGTCTGAGTCAGTCTCCTCAGGCTGAATCATTGAAAAGGCGACGTGTGGGATCGCAAACCTGCATGCAGTCAAACACGAGCCAGGTGAATATGAGAATCAGTCAGCTAAAACCAAGTCTGAGTCAGTTTCCTCAGGCTGAATCATCGAAAAAGCGACGTGTGGGATTGCTAACCTGCATGCAGTCAAACACGAGACAGGTAAATATGAGATTGGTAAGTCTAGAATGACATAGCAGGCAAATTGGTTACCAATTTCATTGGAATATAAGCAAGAATCCCCAAGTGGAACGTTTAAATACAGGGCAATGAGGTGCTGAGCATTCACACTCATGTCTCTTAATCGTTGAAAGCGAGGTCCCTCAAACCGAGACTCTTCTCCTGATGCCTCAGCTACATCAGAGGCCCCATCTGTAAGCATGCAGCCTTTGAACAAGTGCGCAAAGTTTGAAGAGAAATTCAAGACTGCTACCACTTCAGACAAAGATGTCCTTGGTATTTTGTTGAACTCCTGCTTATTTATCCTGCTCATTTTTACCAGCGTTGCAGAAGGCGATATGGACTTCTCATGTATATTCACACTTTCATGATCCAGAAATTGTGCTGAAGAAAAATGAAGTGTGGTACAGTTTTGTCTGTAGGAGGTCAGTCATCATCTATAGCATATTGACTGTGTCTCAATACCATTTAGACATCCATCGATAAAGATTGGCCGTGCACACCATGATGACAGTACCAGCAATTTAAAGCGCCATGTCGACAGTTGTGAGCCTGAATCAAATGCTTCAACTCGTGCCCTCGCAGCTTTTGCTACTGGTTCCTCGTATAATCCAATCAAGCATTGTGTCAAACTTGCGCTCTGGATTTCCTGTCATAGCAGACCTTTTGCGATTGCAGATGACAGTCTCCCACGATATTCAAGAGATCTTCAAAATCAGTCGTGTAAATGTTGGGAAGATCCTGCAGGTATGTAGCATATATTTGCATTGGAGTATTTGCTAATTTACTTGATGGAGGCCTGTCCAGGGCTTCTTCACTTGTGTGTCAATGGCTGGACTTCACCACAAGTTATATCTTTTCTTGGAATAACTGTCCACTGGATTTGGGATTCAAAGATGCAGAGTATAATTCTCGATTTTGTCAAGTGTGTTTCAGGTCATTCCAATAGGCACTGGTCTCTAACAATAATGATAGGGCAGCCAAAGAACACAGCAGTGATTATTTAGCTGCTCGCATATCAGAGTGCTTGCATGAATTTGGTATTGCAGACAAGGTCAGATTATTTAACCCGATTCCAACCCTTACTCTCTAAAATCGACTTCAGATCCTTGCTCTTGTGGCCAACAATGCTTCAAATAATAACACCCTTGTTAAAGAGCTGGAATTCCTCCTCCCTTCATATCATGGTGCTACCACCTGGGTACGTTGCTTTGCACATATTTTGAATCTGGTGGTCAAGGTGTGTTATTCTTGTTTTGCCTTGACAGGGTCAAAGCACTCAGTAGATTGTTCTGTTAGGCAATCTTGTCACAGTTCAGTCAAGCAAAGGTCAAGGAGAGCTCTCAGTCATTGGCTGGTGGAGCTACTGTCGAGGTGGATGATGACAGTGATTCTGAGTCGGACCTTGTGTAGCCCAAAACGATGAGGCAAGGGTTCAGGACGTGATCGGGGATATCGAGTCTATGCCCAATGGGCGTGTTCCTTCACTCACTGCAGCAGAAATAAAACTTGGACACTATTCAGTTCTGAAGGTATGTGCATGGTATTGAAATATTTGGAGTTCTCACTGCTTGATAGTTGCGAACTCTGGCTAAGAAGATTGTTCATAGCTCGACAATCAAGGAGGACCTCCAAACTTCATGCACTCTGAGCAAGATTACACCTCAGTTAATGGTTAGAGATGTTTTGACTCAGTGGAATAGTACTGCCCAGCTTTTGGGATGTGCTATTGAGCTAAGGGAAGCCCTCACACTTTTGGTTGTCATGGAGCAGCATAATAGGGCTCGAGGTGCATGCCTTCAGTGCTTCCAGTTGAAACGAACAGAGTGGTTAGTCTTGACAGAACTCTTTCCACTTCTTGATGCATGTTTGTCCTTCTCCTTTTCATTATTTTGTCTCACTGATCATTGTATTCCCCAGGTTTTCCTTGTTGCAACACAGAAGATTTCTCAGAATCATGTACCACTCATACATGAGGTCATTCCCATCTTTGATGTCCTCACAGGTGCCATAGACAATTTCATTGATAATCCTGAACTTTCTCCTTGTGTGCGGGCCGCTGCGATGCATGGACAGGTTATGATGAACAAATACTATGCACTTAGTGATGACTCCATTGTATTTTAGATTGCAATGAGGAATATTGTTGTTCCTTTTTTTATATTTCGCTGATATTTTGTCATTGTTGTTCTTCATCCTCGGTACAAAACAGCCTACTTTACTCGTGCGAAATGGCCTTGGGAATGGATCGACACAGCTATAGCTTTGATTCGACATGAATTGACAACATGCTACAAACCTAAACCAGCCAGCTCTGCCTCAGTATCTGCAGTCTGTGTTTCTTTTGATATTCACCAATGTCTTCTAATTTTTTTTGCTGGCTGGGCGCAGGCAAAAAAATCTAAGGACGAGTATTTCGATGTTATGATGGAGCCTGAAACTACAGTTGATCAACTAGATGATTGGTTGAGTAGCGCTCCTGTGATGACCAACACTGATGCTCTTACATGGTGGACGGCGATGGAGGCAGCTGGAGATCCAATGGCAAGGATGGCCTTGAATTTTCTTTCAATCCCTGGTACATCTCCTCTTTGCATTTATTTATCAATTCTTACTTACTTGATTAAAAGCTACCTCCACAGACATTGAACGTGCCTTTCCACATGGGGGCTTGACTGTTTCCAAAATGCGACACTCTCTTTCTGATGATTCAACACGTGCTTCGTTGGTTTTGGGATCTTGGTGTGATCTTCCAGATGCGATCCCAATTGCACATATTATTGAGCAGTTCAAAGGGAAATCAAAGCGGTCAAAGGCAGCTACTAGTAATGCCATTGATGTTGAAAGCAGCTAGTAGATCACTCTTTTTGAACATGTAATGTAAAAATCCATCAAGTACTCACAAGTTACTCATAAGTACCCACAGGTATATCAAACTCGCAAGTACTCACATACCCGCGGGTAATAAACTCACGAGTCTGAGTCATCCATGGGAAAAAACTCATACAGATCTGAGTTCTAACTTTTGTGCCACAAGTACCCGCCATCACGGATCCGAGTTACCCGCAGGTGCACTCGTGGGATGCCTTAATGTGGCATGCAGCTACTACTGGCAACATTGCAATACCATCACAAGTTTTGGTGCATGTGCACTGCAGGCTGCCAGGTCTGCTTCTAAGAACTGTGACTGCTTTTTTTAAAATATGCAAATAGAACACTTGAACGTGATGTTGATGCAACTCAAAAGTTGTGTCCATCAATTGAGTGGAGAGTCAAAGATTCATAATATTTGGCAAGACAGTATGTGAAGAAAGCCTTCTTCAAGGGAAATAGGTACTTTGAGACAAAAAGGATGTCATGGCAGAGGATTATGACCTGGCCCCAAGCTAAACAGAGACCTTCCAGTTATATTTACCCTGTTTGAGGGCAAGAGAAGCAGATATGCACTAAGCATCTCCAGGTTTTCACATTATATCTGTGTCCATAAGTACTTTGAGACAAAAAGGATGTCATGGCAGAGGATTATGACCTGACCCCAAGCCAAACAGAGACCTTCCAATTTACCCTGTTTGAGGGCAAGAGAAGCAGATATGCACGAAGCATCTCCAGGTTTTCACATTATATCTGTGTCCATGAATAGCTGCTAAATGAGGAAAGCCACACAAAACTTGAATATGGGGTTACCCACCAAGAAATTCACAGAAATATGTAAATCAAGTGGAGCATCAATGATTTGAAGCTCTTGGCAAGAGAGTGTACATAACATACTATCTGAGGGCTTATGAGAAAGACAGGAAAACTCTACTTTAAATCGTAAACTGTGTTGATGATCCGTATCTTTCTGGTTGATGTGATTGTTCATTGTCTACCCTCATTTCAACTGGCATACTTTCATTGTATTCAGTAGCATACACAAGGGGAACATGGGGAATGATAAGACCATGAGGATTTTGCAAAGGTAATTCACCCATCAAGCCAAGATCATTCAGGGGGAATGCCTAATGATCACTATAAGTATGATCATTTAGACTTCTCCTCAAAACAACGTACGAAGAGGATGAGATTTGATGATTTCAACCAACTTTGGAATGATTCTCTCCACTGAATGTCCAGCACTTGGATCTTCTACTTCCTCATGGTCCTCCAGATGCAATCCTGCAATGGCATTGTTCACATCAATCCAGAGAGTGGACTTGAAGTATGCCCTCAGTGCTGTTGGGAAAGCAGTACTGAAAGATCTATGATGGGCATTGGCTTGGATGAAGGTTTGCTCTGCACATATGCAAATAGCTGCAGATAGTGAGACCATAGGATTGAGATAAGAGGCTTTATACCCATACCAGCCATTAGCTCAGCAAACCCTGAATTTGTTTGAAGAGAGTGAATCTGGTTACTGTCAAAAAGGGGGCAAATTGTCCATGGTGACATGGAGCACATACCAGACTGAGAGGACACTTGTACAAGAGAGTGGTGGTGCAAGCACTGGTGTTGGAAACCTTGATGAAGGGATAAAGTTTTAAGAATGGGGAATAATCAGCTTGGAGATATCATTGCTCACAAACTATAATACAGGAGCTTTGCACTCAATTATCAGGAAGTCAGTACTTACCACCTGTGGGGAATGGCATGGTGCTCAGCATCATGAACCAGGCCCAGTGGCCAAGAAATCGGTACTCACATCCTGTGGAGAAGGGCATGGTGCTCAGCATCATGAACCAGGCCCACTGGCCAAGAAACCGGTACTCACATCCTGTGGAGAAGGGCATGGTGCTCAGCATCATGAACCAGGCCCAGTGGCCAAGAAACCGGTACTCACATCCTGTGGAGAAGGGCATGGTGCTCAGCATCATGAACCAGGCCCAGTGGCCAAGAATTTGGTACTCACATACTGTGGAGAAGGGCATGGTGCTCAGCATCATGAACCAGGCCCAGTGGCCAAGAAATCGGTACTCACATCCTGTGGAGAAGGGCATGGTGCTCAGCATCATGAACCAGGCCCAGTGGCCAAGAAATCGGTACTCACCCGCTGTGGAGAAGGGCATGGTGCTCAGCATCATGAACCAGGCCCAGTGGCCAAGAAATCGGTACTCACCCGCTGTGGAGAAGGGCATGGTGCTCAGCATCATGAACCAGGCCCAGTGGCCAAGAAATCGGTACTCACATACTGTGGAGAAGGGCATGGTGCTCAGCATCATGAACCAGGCCCAGTGGCCAAGAAATAGGTACTCACAGTCTGTGGAGAAGGCCATGGTGCTCAGCATCATGAACCAGGCCCAGTGGCCAAGAAATCGGTACTCACATCCTGTGGAGAAGGGCATGGTGCTCAGCATCATGAACCAGGCCCAGTGGCCAAGAAATCGGTACTCACCTGCTGTGGAGAAGGGCATGGTGCTCAGCATCATGAACCAGGCCCAGTGGCCAAGAAATCGGTACTCACCCACTGTGGAGAAGGGCATGGTGCTCAGCATCATGAACCAGGCCCAGTGGCCAAGAAATCGGTACTCACCTGCTGTGGAGAAGGGCATGGTGCTCAGCATCATGAACCAGGCCCAGTGGCCAAGAAATCGGTACTCACAGCCTGTGGAGAAGGGCATGGTGCTCAGCATCATGAACCAGGCCCAGTGGCCAAGAAATCGGTACTCACCTGCTGTGGAGAAGGGCATGGTGCTCAGCATCATGAACCAGGCCCAGTGGCCGGGAAATAGGTACTCACAGCCTGTGGAGAAGGGCATGGTGCTCAGCATCATGAACCAGGCCCAGTGGCCAAGAAATCGGTACTCACCCGCTGTGGAAAAGGGCATGGTGCTCAGCATCATGAACCAGGCCCAGTGGCCGGGAAATAGGTACTCACATGCTGTGGAGAAGGGCATGGTGCTCAGCATCATGAACCAGGCCCAGTGGCCAAGAAATCAGTACTCACATACTGTGGAGAAGGGCATGGTGCTCAGCATCATGAACCAGGCCCGGTGGCCAAGAAATAGGTACTCACAGTCTGTGGAGAAGGCCATGGTGCTCAGCATCATGAACCAGGCCCAGTGGCCGGGAAATGGGTACTCACATGCTGTGGAGAAGGGCATGGTGCTCAGCATCATGAACCAGGCCCAGTGGCCAAGAAATCAGTACTCACATACTGTGGAGAAGGGCATGGTGCTCAGCATCATGAACCAGGCCCAGTGGCCAAGAAATAGGTACTCACAGTCTGTGGAGAAGGCCATGGTGCTCAGCATCATGAACCAGGCCCAGTGGCCAAGAAATCGGTACTCACATGCTGTGGAGAAGGGCATGGTGCTCAGCATCATGAACCAGGCCCAGTGGCCAAGAAATCGGTACTCACCCGCTGTGGAGAAGGGCATGGTGCTCAGCATCATGAACCAGGCCCAGTGGCCAAGAAATCGGTACTCACCCGCTGTGGAGAAGGGCATGGTGCTCAGCATCATGAACCAGGCCCAGTGGCCAAGACATCAGTACTCACCCACTGTGGAGAAGGGCATGGTGCTCAGCATCATGAACCAGGCCCAGTGGCCGGGAAATAGGTACTCACATGCTGTGGAGAAGGGCATGGTGCTCAGCATCATGAACCAGGCCTAGTGGCCAAGAAATCGGTACTCACAGCCTGTGGAGAAGGGCATGGTGCTCAGCATCATGAACCAGGCTCAGTGGCCAAGAAATTGGTACTCACCCCCTGTGGAGAAGGGCATGGTGCTCAGCATCATGAACCAGGCTCAGTGGCCAAGAAATCGGTACTCACTCCCTGTGGAGAATGGCATGGTGCTCAGCATCATGAATTAGGCTCAATAGCCTAAAACTGGTACTCACATCCTGTATACATTTTTTTTACATGCTCAGAAACCATATCTCACACTTGACATGAGAGAATGGCAACTCACATACTTTCTGCTTGCTCAGCCAAGCAATACCCCACAAATTGATGCTCACCTCCTGCACAGGTCACAGGCAATCTAGGTTAACTCAGCATCTATATTGTTAAAGAAGCTCACCTCATTCTACACATTGGTATCATCCAGATTAGTGAGGTCCATACCCATATATCAACACCTACAGTCTAGCCAGTGGATTGCTAATCAGCAAAGATAAAAATATCCAAAGCATGAATTCTCTACCCAGACATGAGGGAAATATGCCAGGATGCTTTCTGTGATTTCTAGGGCAACTGATCTTGAGTTGTGTACATGGAACATAATCCATACTTACTGTGAATGCCACTGCGATTCCCAAGTCTTGTTGAGAGTTTTTGGTTGTACCGGCTTAGCCAGTGCTGCCACCGCGGGACCTTGGAACTACAGTGCTGGTCAGACCAAGCTTCCATTGCTTGGAGAATTTCATCCACCAATATATGTTCCTTTCTAGAGAACTAACAGAAAAGGGACATCACCTCTCAACTGAACACCTGGTTGGAACAAAACTGCACTCACGCTTCTATTGCATACTGAATGCAAAGATAAATGTTGTTTTGCTGCACCGACACAAATAACAATCTGAGTGTGTCATCAGTGAGGGCATTGGCTGTTTTCTCAATCAGCTCATTGCAGCTGCTGGCTTTCTCCCTCATATCTAAATATTCATCAAAACGAAATTATTAGCCTATAATCCGCAAGGAAACAAGTCAATCAATCACCATCCAGTTGCACATGGTCTGATGGGGGAAATCTTGCTCCTCTGAGTGGCTGCTGAAAGTGATTGGCAAGCATCTCCTGTGCTCTCTGGGCGGTCTGTTCATCCGCCTCCTCCGGACTGTGTCCGGCATTTATAAGTTCAGTGTACGCCTCAGTCATCAGGCCATCAAATTTTGTGAAAATTGCAATGATGGGTACTTGGTAACTTTGATGAGTTGTGCGCAAACAATTGAGACTACTTGCCTTTGCCAGTAACATCTATATTGAAGAAATCTTCATCGGCTTTCAGCAACGGTCTGTTGGTGTCCGTTGGGAGGCAGTACCTATTGATCCGGTGAGTTCCCTTCACGAGTTCAAGTTGCAATCGACTTACCAAATGGCATGCAACTGCTCTGACAATGTATTGCCGCCAGCGCGGGTGGCAATGAAAGCTTTCACCTTCTCTGTTTCGTCGATGGAACCGCTTTCAAATCCACGCGAATCGTGAAAAATAAACTGCGGGTTGCTCTTGAATATCAACTGGTTTTCGATGTCGTGTAAACCACGCTATGACTTTGCTCAGTCGGTAAGAAGATTAACGCTAAAAGAAATCGGACGCTAGCTGATCCTTCGACAATTGTGGCATCGAGCTGCAGAAGTTCAGCCTGAATGTGGTGGAAGGGTGTGGCCAGCGACACCTTTTTTCCCTCTGGACTGAATATCTCCGGGTCCTCGACTGAATTGCACACTTTCTTCAAAAGGGTTGTCTTTCCGGCGTTCGCTCTTCCGATGACGAGAACGCGAAAATGCTTGCATTTGCTGCGAAGCTCGATAGCTTTGTCGATGTCGCGAGCCATATGACCGATGGAGGGACTGGGTAGAAAGAGTCAAGTGCGAGGAATAGTCAGAGAGTGAGCAGTAAACGAGGCTTGAGGGATAGCGAGAACTTGCCACGTGTGAGCCATGCAAGAGCCATGTGTCCACGGTAGCAATTCGTATGAACTCTGAAATAACTCCGAGGCACGTCAACGCCTGGAACAACCGAGTCTGCTCATTGGTTGTGGACTCATGAACATGCGCATTACACGTGGAAGTCAATTAATCGCTTGGCTTCCCCGATCTCGGCTAGCAGCAACAAGTAAATGAGATCCGCAACAAAGATTCAAATAGCTATACGGATACAGCGGCACACGATGGACATACGCCAATTACTCCTTAGTTAGTATGTACAGAGATAAATACAGATTCATTGTAGTTCTTCGGGAGTCGAGGCAGGTCGGAAGTTTGCATATCGAAAACCTACAGTGCACGGAGGGGGATGCGCATTAGCTGAGACACGAGAAACAGCCAACAGTATCCTGCGACGGGCTTGTATGAGGCGACTCTAGTGGTCAAGAAGATGGCGGTGAGGAGGAGTTGTCAAGCGTGTGAGATGGAGATGAAAGAAATGAAGACGGCGATCGCATGGTCCTCTCGTACACTCCCAGGGCCATGAGTCTTCATGTCATACACGTTGCTGTCCTTCCATGCCGGCGGACCACGCTACAGCCCTGTGTGAATAGCCACTCCATATTAATACAAGCCAGCCAAGAAATTAAGTGTGCTGCAGCATGCAGAGACCAGAGTACGTCCGAGAGCGGGATACTGTTCCATATATGCGATGAAGCTGAGCCGCCGCCGCCGCTTTTATCTAAGAGCGCACGCAAGGAGTAGCGACGTGCTCCACAAACACAAGAGAAAAGGAGAGTGTCGACTAGCATTGAAAATGAAAGGCCGAGGCGCAGACAGCAAAAGTGGCGCCTTCTCGGTGCGGTGGTAACCGACGCTCGCCTCTCTGGGAACACGCGTCTCTTGCACCGGCCGCACCGGCCGCGGCGAGTGCGGATCTTCGAGAACATCATCACAAATCCGCTCTCCCTGCGCCAGCAGCCAGAGCGCCACCACCGCGGGAAGCACGCAGCTCATACCCGCGCAGAGCGTGCCGGATGGCGTCGCGGGTACACGTGGCGCGACGGCGGCGCCAGTGGGATCGGAAAGAATGCTGATGGCTGGGAAGTCGTCGCTGGTTCTCCATCCGCTCAGCAAAGTGCACGTGCGGTAGGCGGCCCCAGCAAACGTGTGGTATCGGCAATGGCACTGACATGGTCTGCATCTGGAACGAGATCTGTATGATCGGGAGTAGTGGTAGCGTCGTGCTCGCCCTCGTAAGGACGACGTCATGAGGCAGCATGAGGCAGCGGAGCGCCTGAGGAGCATCGAATTCGAAAGTGGCAGTATCAAGTTGGGCAGCGGCAATGATCGGAAGAGTAGGCACAGGAGGCGTCGCTGTGTCCGCGTCCGCGGAACCAGCCAATGCGGATGCAACAAGCGAGTTCGCTCCGAGTCCAGACATGGCCAAAGAGGATGAAGCGATCGTGGAGGCCGATGCGGACGGGGTGTGTGTGGCTGGATCGGATCATTATTGAACACCGATCACAAGAGTCATCTTGAGCTACTCGCCGACAGATACCCTGCCGAAATAAGGCGCAAAAAAAAGTGTACATGAGTAGTTTGGATCCATTATTCAGACTCCTTGTCGCATTCTTCTAACATTTATCATGGACGGTGGAATTGGAAAGTTATGAAAAGCTGATACAAGTTAAGGGCGGTAAGCCGGGAAAAGCCGGATAAAAAGCGGCCGTCAAAAAGCTGAAAGCCAAAAAAAGCTCAAAAAGCTCGGCGAGAAATGCTTGTCAAGTTGCTGATGAAACCCACACGCCGCTTGCCAAAACCAGATAATCCAGCCATCTTTGTTTATGAACTTTGCAAGCACTTCAAGTGTGGACACGGTGGCACTTCGCGCTCAATTTTGAATTGATATATCTAATGTTCGCCACGCCGCACCTCAAGTCGCAGGAACCTATTCTCGGAAGCGGGCGCAGCGCTGCCGGCACCAACACATTGCTCGCACGTGTAGCTCGCCCATTCCCCATCCACCGTCCACTCGAAGAGCCCAGAAGACCGACTGACGCAAGAAAATGGGTCAAATATTTTCACGCTTGAATCGTATTTCGTCCAAGACAAACACTGAGGTAAGACTCTCGTTTTACTACCCCACAACAAAACTCCCCGACCCACGTCTTTCTCCTCCATCTGTCTCTTTTACCTCGTGTTTCGCTCTCACTAATCCCTTTTTCCGTTGACTTGTCTGCCAGAATCATGTACCTCACAACCCACCCACCGCGCAACCTGATTCCTCTCCAATCACCGCGCCACAGAATTCATCGCCGCGATCCGACCCTGCCTCATCCATTCCCTCACTGAATCCTTCCCAATGCAACTCGCTGCCAGCTTCAAGTCTACCACTTGTCACAGATGAGATATTGCGTCAGTGTCCACGGTGCGATTTCTTCATTGACATTAGCAAATCGCTAGAGACTGATCTCCTGTAGATTTCGTGTCCTGGTAGTCGGCAAGGTCAGTGAGTCAGCATTCATTGGTATTAGATTGCTAACAAAATCCTGGTGCAGTCCGGAGTAGGGAAATCTTCCCTCATCAGCCACGCGTTTGGTGTCGACACAAAAGTATTTTCCCTCTTGTTCCACATTATTCTTGCTGAAAGATGTCCTCGCTCAGTCGGTTTCGCATAAAGAGCGTGGCGTGTGCGATATCCACTCGGAAATCATATCCGCGCAAAATGATCGTTTTGTTCTGCACGACTCCATGGGCTTTGAGCCAGGGGAAATGAAAAACTTCGAGACGGTGAAGGACTTTCTCAAGTCGCGCAGCGGCGAACGCATAGAGCTTCGGAATCGAGTGCATGTCATTTGGTGCGTTGGCTCAACACTGAATTTTTTCATGAAATAACGAAACATGTTAGGCTTTGTGTACAAGTTCCTCATTCCGGCGGTCGCGTTTTTGAAACGGGAGATGAAGAGCTCCTCAAACTAGCATCCGAGATCAAAGGTATCTGCGTTGAATCATCAAACTCGATTCATTTATTGAACCGTTGGTATTAGTACCCGTTGTCGTGGTGTTTACCCAGTTTGACAAACTGGCTAACGCTGTATATCGAACTCTGCCCAAGAACACGCCCAGGGAACAGAAGTCTGCGCTCTGCACTGAAACGACCACCAAAAAATTTCAAGATCTGTGCATCACCCCGCTTCTCCAGATCAATGCTAAGCTCCATTATGCACGGTCATCCGGTTCGATAACCTTCCTGTTAGCAGTGTAGTTTTTATTGATATTGGTATTCCCGGACATTTCCAGGCTTATCTGGGGCGCAGAAGTCTACGACAGATCAAGGAGCCTTGAATAATCTTATCACAATCACGCGAGATCTTGTGGAGAGAGAGGTCGAAGGCGAGGTGTGGATACTTTCTGCGATGGCACAGCGAGCCAATGCCCACGTTAAAATCAATGCATCTATCGAGTAGGTCCTTTCTGCTGGGATCGCATCTCAGACACTAATGCTCTTTGATACAGAGTTGGAATGAAGCGTACTTTCTGCCTTTTTCACACCCACTGTTCGACTGAAATTCATTCCTCAGGATACTGGGAGGGTCTTGCGACCAGCACGAAGCTCTTAGGGTCGACTCTTAAACAATGCTTGAATGCAGTCCACAAAGAAATGACTGATAGTTGGAACTTCTATGATCCAAACGATGTGCGCCGTTGATTATTTGACTTATCCAACCGCCGTGATAACGTTCATATCGTCTAGCTGCTACTTAGCTCGGAATTCTCGGAAAAGGTCCAAACCCTCGCCCAGCTGGTGACGCCAAGTGAAGGGGATGCAAAATCGTGGTTGTGCGTACATTTGGTGGAGTCGATTACCCAGCTAATTCTCTGCAAGCAACAATCTTGAAGCGATTCAGACGTGGGTCGGCCTGGTCGGAGCGACCGTCGCAGCCACTGCCGGTCCAGTGATTGCAGCCATCGGGGTGTCCGCTTGGTTTATCAACTTCATCGCAACCACGTACCGCAATACGTACGCTGCCTCTTCCGCGCGTGCTCTCTTCTCAACTCAACGCTTCCATAGCCCCGAAACCCTCCGCTGCTTCATGGGATACATCATTGACCTGACGCTCGTTTTGCACCAGCTCTTCCTCGTGGTTCTCCCCACAATGAGACAACCTCGGCCACTGACCCACGATGAAATCGACATGGCGTTGGAGAGTTACAAGTTCTCAGATATGGGGATGGTTCACCACGAAATTCGACGTTTTGTGAGGGAGACAAAATTTCTCCTTCAGCCTAACGCGGCTGAGAAGAAGGTGAAGGAGCTTATTTGGCTGTACTCATCAGAAAACAACCCGAGGAGTGGCGCCAAGAGTTCTTGATGAAGTACTGCGCAGCGGTCGTCACTCTTTGTTCTGCCATTAGTTGCTTGCTATACTTTTCGCACTTGTATCGTAATAGTTCCATTTCTGCTACCCAGTCTCGAGCCTCTTAAATATATTCATATACCAACAAAAAATGACATGTCCCGGTATCCAACTGGTGAACAAATATATGAAGAGTTCATCATTTGGTCAATATTCAACTAATGCCGCAGTCATATTCTTCTCGGACTCCTTTTCAGCCCTTTCGTGGTTTTGTCTTTTTCCGTCACTTTTTCCGTCCCTTTTTCAAGGCAATAACTGCTCATCAGGTAAAGCCTCCCTCGATAATTTATCCAGAGTGGGGGGGCATTTTTGAGACCGGCTATCTAATTAGGGAAATGAACTACTTACCGTCGGTAAATTCGTGGAAATCCGGAAGGATTTGCACAAATCTGTGGAAGCCGCTGGGTGACTTATAGAGAGATGAAAAAAAAAAAACTGTTCTGAATCACTGCTTTGCATGACCTGACCCCGAGCCGAACGGGTCCTCCGCTTCCGTCCTCTCATAATAGCGACCGCTTTGAAAGTGAATATGCAAACAGAAAACTGGAGCTCGGATGCGGGTTGACTCGACTATTACTCAGTGAACATCATGATAAAGTTATATCCATCGGTTAAGTGGAGACGGAGAGCTTCACAGCATCTGGCGAGACAGAAACTTTCTGAGAGTAGTGTTTGAGGGACAAAGAGAAAGCAGAGTCATCCTCTCATACCTGTGCCCTTCAATATCAATAGGTGGGAAATTGGAATAAATGCGGACCACATGCAAAATTGAGGACAAGGTTGGGATGACTCACCAAGTTCACTGAAATAGATTTGTGCGCGTGGGTTGAGAAGAATTCGTTGCACCTGGTGAGATAGCGGGCGGAAGAAGCAGCCTTTTGAAAGCATTCGAGAAAGAAAACACGTTGAGAAAAAATCAGAGTACCAAATTATGACCTGACCCCGAGTCAAACGGGGACTTTCCGCTTGCATCGCGAGCTGTTCATTTCATCAAACCAGAAGCGGATGCATACCACGCGTTGCCAGGCCTTCCTCTCATGACAGCGACTGCTTTGAAAATGCAAACAGAAATCTTGAATGTGGGGTTAACCTGACTCACCGAAGTGAATAGGGAACGAATTTACCCTTGGTGAACTGCGCAGAATAATTCGAGCATCGGGTGAGGGGGCGAGGGAGTTTCAAATTTTTTATCATCTCTCTCTGGTTTTTCTTACTAGTGCTCCCGAATTCGGCAAATCCCCCACCCCCTGTTTTGAAAGCCACTTCCATGACCTGCCCCCGAGTCGAACGGGGACCTTCCGCTTACCGTATGTGCTGGTTAAGGACACTGCAAGAGAAGCGGATGCCCACTGCGTGCCACCAGGTTTTCCTGCCATACACTCCGAGCTCTTGAACAAGCCGGAATAATGTCGCTCTGAAATGACATGCTTCCAGTCGAACGAAAGGATGAATGCAGTGCTAGCATCACGCGTGCGGTACTCGTATTCATGCCCGGCCGTGCGCCAGTGATGCACTGATACACGAGACTCGTGCCCACGAAGAAGCGGGCCTGACGGAGGGAAGGAGGGAAGGAGGGACGGAGGACAAAGTTTGCAAACCACGTACGGGAGCATCGTGTGTGGTTTCAGTATCGGCGGCACTGGGAGGACTCGTAGGTGAGCCGATTGTGAACCATGACGACAAAGAGGGTCAAATAATCTGAGTAGGAGCAGTGTGCCGCAGTTGAGCTTGAGGCCGGTGCGTAATATGTGCTCGCAACAAAATTTGAAGATATGGAAAGGAAAGAGTCGCATAGATTACAATGAGGCGAGCCATGGCCACTGCTGTTGACTCTGAGTGAAGAATGGGCTCCAAGGACAGGCTTCAAGGATGCGAGCGTGCCTATGGTGTCGTCAGAATGAATGGCACTGCCAGTGGTGGAGCTGAAGCGAGGAACGACAATCGTGCCAAAAAGGAAAGTATTGGCACAGCCATACTTGAGACAGCATCAGTCATGTAGAGCAGCAAACAAAACACCCTGGGCTCGAGACTCGGAATAATCGGCATGGACAGACGTGCATATGAATAAACAGATCCATAACACAGTACAGTACACAATACGCAAGACACAAGATTTTTGTGCAGTGGTCAAGGTTCCAAGTATCTACTCCTCATCCTCGTCACCGCCACCCTCCTTCTTTGCAGCCGCAGCGGCACGCTTGTGCTTGATGCAGCCGGGGCGGCCTCCACTGTATCTGGATGAGAGGCAGGGGTGAGTTTGAGGCGTAAAGTGTGAGGTACAAGTAGGGATAGGGGGACAAGGGGATGGGAGGGTATGAGGAGCAGGGAGGGGACAGGAGGGTGTAGGGAGCGAGGAAAGGAGAGGGAAGATGTAGAGAGCAGGGAAAGGTCAGGAAAGATGTAGAGTGGGGAAAGGGAAAGGGCGAGGTGGATGTAGGAAGGACAGGATGGGGGGATGAAAGGGATATGGGAAGGGGGATCGGGGGACGGAGGCGAGTGGAAGGAGTTCGTCAGCGCAAGTAGTGTGAGGGAGGTATAGGGATGGGAGCGAAGGGAAGGGAGGGGGGGAAGATTTGAGGGGAGGTGGAAGATGGGAGGGGAGGGGGAAGATGGGAGCGAAGGGTGTAATGGGAAGAGGGAAGAGACACGCACAGCGAGGTGAGCGTAAAGTCAATGTGCTTCTGGGAGTCGAGACAGACGACAAATGAGGGAATGTTGACGATTTGGCGGCCAACGCTGCACACGAACATCAGTGAGCGAGAGGATTACAAGTCCTAAAAATTTATTTTAGACTCATTCTTACAGCACATTTTGTCCACTGTCCACAATTGGATTCTGCCTTCTTCCAATGTGCAGATGAAATGGGAGCCTTAATCCTTTCATATGGCGTGGTGTGGGACAAGGCAGCAATCTCGTGCTCCAACTGATTTTTCAAGCTTTCAACAAGTTCAGGGCCCTCAAGCTCAGAGAGATCTGAATCAGAATCGCCACCCTCATCACCTGAATTCTCTGTGGACTTCCAGTCTGCCTCTGAGTCCGACAAGATGTGATTGACCCCACCATCCCAAGAGCATTCGTTCTGGCCGTCATCGTCGGAAACTGGTTCAAGGTTGGGCAGTTCAGAATCTGGGAAGCTCAGAATACATCTGGCTTCAGATTCAGGTCCATCCTGTGGCAGTCCAGGCCCAAGGCTTTCTGGTGATGTAGGCCTTGCTGACGTTGGGGGGGATGGTACAGCTGGTGCGCAATGTCATGCACTGCGTGCACACGCTGCCGCTGCAGCCAGATGAAGTGGACATTTCGGGTGACGGCCCATAGTAGTTTTATGAGTATGTGAGTACACAAGACGTGTCATATCGTGAAAAAAATGCAGACGTGAATAGTGTTTTCCGGCCATGTACTGGCCATCGAAATTCAAAAATTTCCCCAATCGATTTGGCCACTGCACAGCTACTATACAAAAGTAGCGGTGACTAAGTAAGTGAGCGGCACCATACCCCTGTCTACCTTTGGTCTACCGTCGGCTATCAATGGTAGACAGCCTTCAGTAATGATGGCAATGCAAAAAAAAACTCCAGTGGGATATGTGTTGACAGGAAAATGCCAAGGACAACCATTTTGTCTCATCTTTGTCACTCATGATGAGTCAACTTTCTATACCAATGATCGCTGAAAGGTTGGATGGATCAGCAAACTAGACAAGGGAAATCCAGAATCAAAAGGCAAGGGAGATTCAATCATGGTGTCTGACTTTTTAACTCTGGAATGGGGATGTCTCATGGATGGTGGTGAACAAGCATGACTTTTCTTTTGAGCAGGAAAAAATCAAGATGGATATTTCACCAATGAAGAGGTGCTTGAACACACTGATCATGCAATTGATATCTTTGAGGGAAAGACACAGGGCCTGGCTACTGGCCTCTTTCTCTTTGATAATGCTCCAACTCATCTCAAATGAGCTGCAGATGCTCTGTCTGCCCATAAAATGGTCAAGAACCCTAAAGTAGAGACTAGAACTCGAATGCAGAATGGAACAATGCCCACTGGAGAAACTCAGTCATTTTATTTTGATGATGATCACCCTACAATGCCAGGCTGGTTCAAAGGCATGGAGGTGATCATCAGAGAGCAGGGACTGTGGAAAGATGATCTACTTGCATGGTGTCCAGGTTTCAAATGTGAAGCTGGACATACCAACTGCTGTTGCTGCAGAATTCTTTTTTTGTCAACCAGACTTTGTCAACCAAAAGTCTGTACTCCAAGAACTTGTGGAGAGATGTGGCCATATTTGTGATTTCTATCCTAAGTATCATTGTGAACTAAACTTCATTGAGATGTATTGGGGGGCTGCAAATTTTCACTACCGGACAACTTCAAGAACCACAAACATTGATGAAATGGAGAATAATGTCAAGAATTGTCTTGATGATGTTCCTCATTTGGCAATTATCCGGTGAGTGAAACCTTTGTAAAACCTTGATATTGACTTATAGGCTCCTCCTAGTTATGCAAATCGTGCAGCTTGCTTCATTTTGGGATATGCACATGGACTGACAGGTGGTGATTTGGTTCACATCAATCGGCGGTTCAGTGGACATCACATGTTACCTCCATCAATGATTGCTGAGATAAAGGCCTCTATACTGTCCATCCCAGCTCGTAAATAGACTTCCTTTGTGTATTTAACACCCCATGTAGCCCCAAGTGCCCCTGAATGCATTTTTCAAAGCAAAAGTTTTTGTCCACTCTGAGATTTGGCCATGGGAAATTTACATAATACAGATTACATAAGGTGTTGGGAATCCACGGCCTCTATCTTAAGTGAGCGGCACCATACCCCTGTCTACCTTTGGTCTACCATTGGCTATCAATGGTAGACAGCCTTCGGCTAGCTTCAGCTACCTCGGTCTATATTAACCTGTGCCGTACACACACCTTCACTGCGTTCCGACCCCCTGTAGACAGACCCCTGTCTAGCTTATGTTACATGCGGCGACATGCGGCTACATGAGGCTATGTGCGGCTACCTCTGTGTATGCCGTGATGTCCGGCTAGCTTATGTTACGTCCGTCCACATCCGGCTACCTGGCGTAGACAAACCGTCGGCTACATATGCAGACCTGCATCTACACTGTTGATGCATGTAGACACACCTCATAATATGGATTTGGGGCCATTTCTGGCGCTCTATTGCATAGGTCAGGCAGTACCCTCATTATGCATCTCTGTCGGGATCTGCCATCAAGCGCCGTTGCCAAGCGTGCACAGCTCTCGGCTATCAGACAAGTCGGCCATCATCTATGAACTACTGACCCTCTTCACCCAAATCCTCGCCTCCATTCTGAATCAACTCAAGGGTCCTGGAACTAATTGCATTCACATTTGGTGTCCATGTGTCTACATCCACCTGTGTGCAACTACGTCGGTGTACGTCAGTCTAGGTGAGTGGAAGGAGGTAGACCGATTTAGATTGATGTAGACATTGGTGGACCAACTGTGTCTACATTGCATAGACACAGGTAGACAAAGGGGTCCGTCTACCCTTTGTCTAGGACAGGTAGCCAACCCTCTGTCTACGGGGGGTGGGAATGCAGTGCTTGTCCAGGCGTTCACTTCTGCCGGCGGTCTTTGAAATGCTCCAACTTTTAAGTGTTGAGTAATGATTCATCAACTCTGTTCATATCACCTAATTATGTCTGTGTTAGTCTACCCTCAGCTACATTGGGCTACCTATGTCTACATTGGCCAAGGCCAGTGTACATGTGTCTACATGGGTACACAGATGGTAGATGCACGGCATGGACATAGGTAGCCCAACAGGTATGTGTACCCTTTGTCTACCCTTGTAGACAGACCCTTGGTCTACGGGGGTCTGAAATGCAGTGATTTCCCCGTGAAGTCCCCAATTCCAAAACTTGGGACTGACATCCTTAGTACCGATGTGGAAGTGCGACTTGTCCCGCTCGTTGCCTTCCCATTTTGGGGTGACTGGAACTGTCAACTGAATAAGGAAATGCCGCCGCACTTCTTTTGGTTTTACCTCCTCATCACTCCATTTATTCTGTTTGCAAGCTTACTCTCTTTATTTCGTCTCTCTCTCAATATAGATTGCTCCTGGCCTCAAGGTTCAACACCTGAGCCTCTCCGCGCATGGAATGTTTCGACGGCGATCAATTATCTCGTAACTGCTCTAGGCCTCGAGGACGGAAGTGAGGAAGGTTCGGCGTCTCGGTACGGTTCCTTACGTGTTCTTGCTCGGTTCTTCTTCCATTTCTGTACGATACCGCGTAGCAATCCTGAAGTGACGTCCGTACACGGAACCTCAGAGTACTCGGATCACGCTGGGGATTGACTCCGACATGGCTTGGGCACCCATTAGGCACTGAGCCGGCAGCGAATGTCTCCCTATCCGTAGTTGCGTGCCTCCCGGTATTCTGTAGGTCGAGCGTGCGGGTTAACCGACGGGTTTACAACGGCCACTCATAGACACATAGAATGGTTTCATGTACTGATTTGATATCCGGGCTCTGGCGCGCGAGAGCACACGGGCAGCTATCCCCATTGCAGTTTGTATTTATGGCCTGGCCTGTTACCAGGAATATCTTACGTTCTTCTCTCGGAATTCCCCCCTCAGAAAGGGCAAGAGCGAATTTGGCCTCACTGACTTCGAATTTTGAGCTAAGTTTTCCATTTAAACATCGAGTTTGGTTCTCTACCGCTGCAAGAACATTTCGACTAGGAATCAGTCGGACTTGTCGCTACGCCTTCAGCCTATTACAGCACGACCTTGGCTGTCCTTTCGTCGACCAACGAACCCTAAAACCCTTCTTCACCGAGTTGCCTACATTGGAGCACCCTTGGAACTAGGGGGCAATACGACGATGTTTGATGGGACATCAAGACCTGGACACAAGGCACTGCACCAGTCCTTCAACGGACGCATGGTGTCAAAAGGAGGGTGGTAGAAAATGTCCGAAATTATGCTCCAGGTTCGCCTCCTCGTACTTCGTTTTGTTAAAGAAGTACTAAAGGACACGCAAAATATCATAGCAACACACTGGAATTCAACCCCATAACCTAAACTTCACCCGTGAACAAGACAATATCCAGCGATAAGCACTGCATTGCTGCTACGTCCACAAAACTTTCACTGTCCTCCTTCATAAAATTCTGAATTTCTTCGCTTTGGAAGACCTGCCCATATGCATGATCAGTCGCAGCGACATTACAATTATAATTGAAATTCACCTCCATCAACTTGGGGTACGACTCGCCCTCCAGAATCACCTCGGCCCAGTAATGATTGAACTCTTCTTTGCTCATGCCGGATTTGCGCTTCAAAAAGGTGGCGATGCGGGCACGTTCAGTGCAAATTGGGCAGCCAGCACGTGGGGAAGGGTTGAAGTCTTGTATGATCGCGGGCTATTCTATGGTACGGGACGTAAAGTAGTGCTGTGCTGAGGCTGCACTGAGGATTCGCATCTGCGGGGGTGCCTTACACACCTTACCGAAAGTTACTTGGACCTCTGATGGCGTTCAACGCCCTTCCTGCCCTGTCTTAGCTGCTTTCGATTGGGGTAGCCATCCTGAGTTATGAGGGTACAGTCTTGCGGAACTCTTGGATCAAAAGATTCATAATGGATTCTGGATCCGAACTACAGTACTAGTAGCCCTCAGCCGAGGATGACCAGATTCTCGGATCCGAGTACTTGTTCGACTTAAGCTTTCACAGTTACTTGACCACCCAGAACGCGCTCATGTGATCAGCGTGATGGCGTATCGGGTGAGGACCGATGATTATCGGTTTGGAGGTTGGATCCCAATTTTAGGGGTCCAAAAAATTTTGTCGGGACTTTTGGTCCTCCAGTGACCCGAAATTTTGTCGGGATTCCGGCTTCAACCTCGGTCAAAATGGCCCTTTGTCGGGACTTCGGATCAGACCTTAATCTCGCTTGAAAATCACCAATAATTGTGCAAAAATCCTCAAATTTCCCAAACAGAGTAAAATGGTCCCAGAGCTCTTTGAGGGCTCCATTGTCCACAGTTTCCCAAATTTCCGGAGCAGTTCACTCCACAGGCCACCCGACTTACCATTTTTGGAGCATTTTGACTCCGCTGAGTGCTTGACCGTGGGATGACCCATTGTCGGGACTCTGCATCAGACCTTCCTGCCCACCTGAGCCCATCTGTCGGGACTCTGGCACAGACATTCGAGGACCACTTTGGAAAATTTGTCGGGACTTGGGATCCAACCTCGGAACCAATAATCATCGGTCCTATCGGGTGGCGCGTCTATTGGCAGGAGTCGTTTAATTTGGGAACCGCAGATAAATTTTCCCCCCACGATTTCCACGTCAGCGAACCTTTCGAACACGACAACAATATTCACAGGTCTGAGGACGGGATTTTGTTCGACTCAAAGCAGTCACATAGATTTTTTTAAAAACACGGTGCAATTCAACAACAATCCAAAGTAGAATACAAACAAAAATCCAAGTAACTCCGTGGTAAACCGGTTGTCCGTTGTTTCGCGCGGCTCAACGACATCGAACGATTCACCCTGTACGCCTTTCAGTACCCGGTGGCCTTCTTCTTGCAGTATCCATCAGAGTTGGTGATGTAGTCGACGGTGCCGTCAGGCTGGGTCTGCCCACCAAAGTTGTCCGCAGAGCTCGCCGTGAGGCACTTTTCGAACAGCGCGCAAGTAAGCTGGGGGCTTCCGTTCTGGAACAAAAGTCATTAGATCCTTTCACTCTGAGGCACGGTATGGTGTGATGCGCACCTTTCCATTGACGTCGTGGTAGGCTGGTTTTTGTTCCAAGGTTAGTCCGGCTGCCACAAAAATGATTACTGAAACGTACCATTGAAGAATGTGCACCCATAGACCGAGTCGCACATGGCCTCGCAATCTGCGATAAAGTTAGTTGAATTGACACCATATTCGAAGTAGTTACCTGCGACGGTATCAACAAGCCCGTAGGTCAAATAGCTATCGTCCTGGATTGCACAAGTCAAACTGTAGAAGGTCTGGCTGTACTCCGGGGGAGGGGGAGGGTTGTTCGGCGGGGGGTTCTGCGGAGGCTTGGGGCAATGGTACCCAAAGAGGAAGAGGTCCAAAAGCTCGCAAAAGAGCTAAGGGACGTAAGTAAGCTGCATGGCATTGACCATGATGCAGAGAGTGTGTACCTCGTCCAAGAAGCAAGTGACACCCTTGGGCGGAACACCCTTGCCATAGTACCATCCCGGATAATGGCCTGCTTTCCACGGGGCAATTGGCGCCCCATAGTGGTTCGCCGAGGTGAGTTTCGTCGCACTCGAGATCGCGTTCGAGAAGAAATTTGCCGCCGACGCGCCAGTGGCAACGACAGTGAGAGCGGTGAAGAGAGTGCTGAAGCGCATTTTGGTTTGCACGAAAGGTGGTTGCGAGTCTAGATGAGTCGACGCACAATTTTTGAGGCCGTCCTGCGTAGATTTTATAGGTTTCGGGAAAGGCGAGCCTCCATACGGAGAAATTCGACTGTTTGGACTGGGATCTGTCCGGCGCTGTGACTGATGCAATCCGGCTGTCGACTGCCTCGATGGAATGACAGTTCTAAGAACACAAATTCAGAAGGGTGGGTTCACGCACCTGCAATGTTGTCGGACATTGACCTTCTACGGAATGCCCAAGGAAAATCTCCAGTCAACGATGACGATACTACATCCGGAGCTAAGTTTGAACACGACGTTGGCGTTGATCAATCTGTGCAAAAAAGAATTAAAATTAAGGGCAGGCATGTTTGAACGTTCGAACGAAGACTTCGCCGTCATTGACCCTCGACCCCACCACCCCGCACTCAACTCTGAGAATCAGTATGACGATCACTGCGCCACAAATTCAGAAGGGTGCGTTCACGAAACTGTAAGGTTGGCAGACATCGCCCCACCACGGAATGCGCAAGGCAATCCAGCCAAAGATGAAGATATCACATCCGAAAGTTTGAACACGACGTTGACGTCGATCATTCTGTACAAAAAAATTGAAATTAGCGGCAGGCGTGTTCGAACGGTGGTCCAGGCCCACCGACGGCAAAGGGTAAGGGTACTGGCGTTCGGCGGAGCAGCTAGAGGCGGAGTTTGTCTCCGGCAGGTGCTTGGGAAGCACTCTCCTCCAGTATGCGAGTGGGGTGGTAGCGACTGTGCCTTGTGTGTTTCACAAACAGAACTTTAGTTCTGATTGTGCTCTTGGTGACCAAAAATGTCCGAAAATTAGCATGTGACTGGGGCATCATTGGATCATTCAATAAGTGCACACAATCTTCTGGCTAGGGCTCCGAGACGCACGGCCCGTCGACGGGACGGGTCGGAAAACGGCCGTCATATTCAACCAACGGGGGTCACCCGTCCGTTGAGGGTTCAACCAGGAGGAGCCGACGGACGGGTCCCGTCCGTCACACCCGTTACGGCCGTCCACGGGGAAATTCGCTGAATAAAAGGATATTCTCAAATGTTCTTTAGCCTTTCCCACCCTGTATGAATCGCAAACATGATTGAATAATTTTAACACACAAAGGTATGCTACAACTCTTCAAATGCCTTCATCTTGGCATTCTCTTGCTTCTTGGACGTCTCCCGAGCCAAACGTAACCGCCATCATGTTTTGACAGCCAACGACAGCGACCATACTAGTCCCTCTCGATTTCCCGTGTCAAGAGCATTCCAATGCTCACCGCAGGTTGTCGAGTCCTCAACTCTATAGAAAATAGTGACAGACGGATTGCAAACATGAAAATCTTAGTCATCAGTTTGCCGCCATGTTGAAGTTTTTTCAAAACAAAATGCTTGAGTGATTAGTCGACAGTACAATGTGTACAGAACCATTAGATTTTGACTTCTTGTAAATTTCTCGAGTTCCCCTTGAAGCACTCTAAACTTCCCACATTCTTTCCTTATTTGGTCGGGTCTTTTATGCTGCACCTACACATGTCTGTCAGTGGGACCCGTCACCCGTCGACGGCCGGGGACGGGTGCTCCCGTTGACGGGTCTACCCGTCCCGTACCCGTCCGTCCTGAAACGATATCCCATCGCTTGTCGGACGGGTCCCGTCCACGTCAGACGGGACCCGTCGCCGTCGCTGACGGCGACGGCTCGGAGCCCTACTTCTGGCCACTTCGGCAGTCTGAAGTTCACACAGTCAATGTGAGCTGGTCGGCGCGCAAGCGTCGACCGAGCGAACATTGAGGTGTCTGAAAAATTGTTCAAAGCCTCAGTCCTATTTATTTAAATTTGTGCGCCGTCGCTTGCTGCCACTCACTTTCATCCAGCAAGTACTTACATCAACTTTGCTCAATTCCATCTCTTTTCAGGTATGCCGAGTCTGTGCACAATCATAATTGTCCAAAAAATAGAAGGCTCACAGGAAAATCGTTCTGAATTCTGTTTGTGCCCCGCCGCTTGCCGGCCAACTCCTTTCATGTTAGCAATTAGTGATGTACGTGATGTATTCCTCGCTGCATCTGCTTCGGGAGCAAACCCGTGACGTGAAGATCGCAGTGTCTCCTGAATGGGAGATACTTTCAAAAATTCCCTCGACAGATGTGGTCATCGAGCAAACGCTATCTCCTACGGCCGGGAACCGCCGACTGCGGTGATCAACCAATGGAGATTTAATATTTAATGGCCACACTCTGATGAGAGACGTACATCTGCATCTCAGGGTTGAAGCACAATTCCTCCGTGCCGCCTTTATCCCTGCAAACCCTGCAAACTCACTATAATTGTTGAACATCGCTGTATCCCGTTTCGATCCAGCCATCTCACATAATTTACATCGAGTGAAGCCATCATAAATTAACGGACGAATATACAATGAATTTAACTTTCCATAAGCTTAGAGCATGAAGTTCTTTTATCAAATTTGGTTCATGTTTGCATCCTTGCCAAAGCGAAACAAAGACATAATTTGTTGTAGTTTACCGTGTTTTGCTTAAGTGATTCACTCCGGAAAATCCGCTGTTTCGGGGGACTCTGATAATGTCCCTGATTACTTTGAGTACCAGAAATGGAATAGGTGCTCCCGAAACAAAAGGTTTTGGGAACGGTATTTGCTTTATGAAAACTATTCCCGAAACCATTGGTTTCGGGAATGGTTTCAGGCAGCCAGAAACAAAAGGTTTTGGCTCTCCAGAAACCGTTCCCGATACTTTTGTTTTCCGGAACGATTTCGGGGATCCCAAACAATAAGCTTCGGCAACCCTTTTGGGAATGCTGGAATGGTTGCTGAATGAAAAGTTCCAGGAGCACTAAACCGAACCGCGACTCGGGTGCCGCTGAGCGGCGGCTCAGCAGCAGCTGGCTATGTCTATGAGAGAGTACTGTGACAATGAGAATGATACCCATTTGCTTTGAAGACGAATTCAAAACCTCGCCTTTGTTTCCTTGCGGTTTGGGAACTTTGACAGCGATTATACATATGGCGCGGTATACTACCAATAGGACTTCTCTGTACCAGGTCAATGCACTCTCAGCAGTATCCTTGTCTCTTGACACCTGCAAAGCAGAGAATACTTGATATCAATTGAGCGAATTAATGAATTATATAGTGGGAGAGTCTGAGTTTGGTTCAGAAAATCTGTTGAACTGAACACAGTGTTTGAACTGAACACAGTGTTTGAGCTGGTTTGGTGTTTCTGCGGAACAGAACCGCAAGTTCGGTCTTTGACAGCTTTGGGGACTAGAAAGTTGTCAAAAAAAATGTTGACACGCAGTATTTCAGAGATCCCGAGAAGCACAGAATTGTTCAAGCTCAAACAAATCCTAACCTGAACATGGTTCAGATTCAGGGTCTGGTCATTGATAATCCAGCTGCGTCTAATTCCTTTGCCTCAACAAACCGGTTCAAACGTCTCAAATTTACCGGGACCGACAAACATGTAGTGTGTACACTCGTGTTGCAAAAAAATGCCGAGAGGCAATATCCCAGGGTATTCAGACTGGACCCCCAAGGCAGTGCACTTTAGTTCTGGCAAAGAGAAAGAAAGAAAAAAAGTACGTACAGGTGGCGAACCAGAATTGTTGGCGGGTGTCAGTGGCATTCCTTTCTTCCAACGTGATCTAGCAACTTTTCGTCAGATTCGTAACGCAAAAAAAAAAGTTCATCTGGAGATTCACCGGAGCGTCGGGAAGCGCACTATCGGGGTGACGATCCCAAGAAGTGAGAGCCGTGTTGGTGACCGCGTCAATGATGCTACAAGCCGAAATCTAAGTCGCACCGGCTCCATCCAACGGTCAATTGCAATGTCTGCTTACGTCCATGGTCCGGTGGACACCGCAGGATTGACGAGCGAAACGGTCCAATTGGTAGCAGTGGAGCGCGTAGTGGCCTGAGAACGGAGCGCAATGGCGCCGGACTGGGCACCAGGATACGTCAAGAACGTGTTGCACGTGCTGACGATATTGAAAACGGTTGGACCCCCGGTCATCGTCCACTAGTCCCCGTCAGTGACACCGCAGTGATACGTTCCTGGGAAAGTGCCGACGCACCCTCTGATTGAGGACCGGTGCGACGGCGAAGCTTTGCACCGGCGTCAGATCGGTGCATCCGCCGTTGGCGAGATCAAAGCCATTCTGCTTGCTAAAGTCAAGAATCCTGAGAAAGGTCGCGGCGGTGACCGCGGCGCTCAGGTTGGAGATGAGTTGCATGTCAAGTTGGGCTGTTTGAAGAGCGAAGTTGAGGTAGCTTGGTTGGTTTCAGGGCAGCGTGAGTCACTTTATAGCATTTCTGTACCTCCGAGAATGGAGCGGGATTGGTCAGGAGAGCGTAAAGCATGCACCAAGAACAAGATGTGTGTCTACCGGCACTTCTGCGAGCCCGAGTTGACGCATCGCACCCAACTATATCATCTTCTCGGTTCTGACCATTGGTGAAGTCGATCTGACCGTCGGAACCATCAGAAGCCACTATGGGACTGATTTTGTAAAGTATGGCTGATTAGCAAACGGGGAGACAGCACAATACCTATACCCCAGCACTCGTCCTACTGGTCAAATAAATGGCGACATCATAGAACCATACGAATTTTGGGATAGAGAGAACTCCGAATAATGTAGTTTTCATGGCCTCTTACGCGTTACCTATGGTGTTCATTTTTTCAAGCGTTCGTTTCTTGGCAATCATGGCAAATTTACCATAAATGGGAGTCCTGCAAATGCCGCTGCCATTTTTCAGCCTATTTGAGCTCCAAAGTCTCGATGTTACCGTTACGGGTAAACTGCAACGTTGGAAGTGCCGCGGCATTAGAATTTAGAGCAACGGTCACTACATTCACGGTGAGAAAGCATCATCGTGCATGACGCCCATGCCTCTAGAAAGCATTCAACCAGTAGGCGTATTGGGCAGGTCCAATGAAGGAAGGACTTGAAAGCCTCGTGTCTGGTACCCGTTCATTCAATAGCAAAACATTGTAGTGGTCGAAATCCGGCGAGATCGCTGGATGCGTAACTGCTAATCAAGGATGGTGGAAGCATTCAAGAAGTGCCTTACTCCAGCGGACAGCACAACTTCAATATAGCACTGTTGGGTCTCCGTCTTTGTGCCCTGGCTACCTTCCTCCGGACCGCCAGTGCACAAGTCTCGCCAATCGTCGATTTGGGTTATGCGCAGTATCAAGGAACTGTGGAAGATCTCCAAGTTCGGTGGGAATCCTGCGAAGGTCACCATTTGGGGTGAATCGGCTGGTACATAACTGATGTCGTGCCGGTGATCTGCTTCGGAGCTCATTTTTTCTTTTCTTTTCCTTTTTTTTTCATGCGGGGCCTGCTCGGTCCCTCAGCAAGTAATCGCACACGATGGACGAATGGAACCCAATTATTCAGAGCGGCAATAGCGAGCTCCTCGCAGTGCCGATTTGATGAGAGCAGGATGACGGGGCCCTGGTGCGAAGTGTGGAAAGCCAGAACTTCGTTGAAGCTTGGATGTTCAATATTTGCACCACGAGGGCTTGCGATATGTTGAGGCCAGTGAACAGTACAGAATCTGTATTCAACGGGGGGTTTGACATCGATACTGCATCGGCGACAACACCAATTGTTATTCTGGGTCCCGAGACAATATTGTTAAAGGTGAATGTGACCAGTGCGACCAACATAAGAAGGAAATTGCCGAAATCAGAAAGCGAGGCATCTGGTAGAGTCAGAGTGCCATGTGTTGGATCTCAGGTCAGGAGCAAAGTAGAAAAGTAGAATAGCATCGGTGTTCCGATATTACAGCGAAATTTGAATCGTTCCCCGGGAGGTGTTTGACTTGCCCTCTGGATTAAGATTCGGCTACGGAACAATGAGATTTCGGCTGGGACGCCTTTTGTATCTGGGGACTGGACGGAAATCTTGAAAAAATACCTTCGTGAATTCTGCCCCGCATCACGATTGGCTGGGAGGAACGCAAAGCCGCGAGTCCAGAGCCTGAGAATCATTGAAGGCGGATGTTACCCAGATGTTAGCTCGACAGTCCAATACTGATATTTTGTGTTTGGGATGTTTCGGAGATTTATATGAGAGAAGGAGTTATGTATCTCTTTCAACACAGCGAAAGAGAAGCGTCTTCACAACAAGTGTGGAGTCGGAGATCGTTGCAACGATGGCGCGTGGAATGGATTAACCTCCGTGTTTGCTGTGGGAGGGCCAATTTATCCTGGTACTATTTCAGTGACCTGATAGATCGACACAGGGAAGAAACCTCCCATTTCCCCGTGAAGTTCTCGACTCCAAAACTTAGGACCAACGTCCTCAGCCCGAATGGCCTGCATTGGAGTGCCCTTGGAACTAGGGGGCGATACGTCGATGTTTGACGGAACATCGAGACCTTAGCGCAAGGCCCTGCACCAGTCCTTCAACAGACGCATGGTGGCAAAAAGAGGGTGATAGAAAATTTCCGAAATTACACTCTGGGTTAGCCTCTTCGTGCTTCGTTGTGTAAAGTAACACTAAAGGACACGCAAAATATTGCAGTATCACACTGGAATTCAACTTCACGAAAGTTCAACTACAGAACCTAAATTTCATCCGTGAACGAGATAGTATCCAGCGGTAAGTACTGCATCGCTGCTGCGTCCATAAAATTTTCGCTGTCCTCCCTCATAAAGTTCTGAACTTTTTCGCTTTGGGAGACCTGTCCATATGCATGATCAGTCGCGGCGAAATCAGGATTAGAATGAATGGTTTAAATTCACCTTCATCAACTTGGGGTACGACTCGCCCTCCAGAATCGCGATTCCATCGTAGTCGGGCATGGGAAAGCCCCCAGCTCCAAAGATCCGAACCATCTCGTCATTGAGGTGCGCCTGTGATTGAGAAAACATTCTGGTCAACTACTACTAGGCGGTGGATTGCCACTCGTCGAGTACTCACCTGTTCATATTTCAAGACGTTGCGTTTGGCGACGTCGAGAGCCATGAATTGCGGCCCATGCACCTCGGCCCAGTAATGACTGAACTCTTCTTTGCTCATGCCAGATTTGCGCTTCACAAAGATGGCGATGCGGACACGCTCACTGCGAACTGGAGTAGTCATCGCGGGGGAAAGAGCTAAAGTCTTGTGAGGGCACTCACGTCTGGGTTGCGCGCCCATATATAGTACGGGATGCGAGCTAGCGCTGTGCCGAGGAACACCTCGGTATGCGTCACGAAAGCCGGACTTAGCTAACTTAGACTGAGGTAGGCGTTCTTATCGCCGTTTTTCCGGACGACAAGTCGTCCTTCCCTGATAAAGACCACGACATGGAAAATATTGACGCCAAAAGTTATGGAAGACCCATGTGCTTTCACTTTGTCGATTGCATGCAAGTCTGTAGAGCTGCAGGGACGTGGATAAAATAAGAGCGGGGCCTAATTGGCAGACGAAAGGTGCCGTACCACATGTCCGTATGGGACATATAGTGTGCAATAATTACAACATCCTTTCAAAATGCACAAGTTACAGGAGCTAAGGGTGTTAAGAAACTGTAGGAATTTGGTTCAAAAAACACGCTACTTAGGTTTGGAGAAAAGAACACCGGTTTAGAAGGTCAAAATCGACACAGCTTCTAACTGGCCTTCGAAATTGGTTATAGGGTCCCAGAAGGCAGTTGTCAGTGTGTAGCTGTCAGTGCCATTCCAACGCTTTGGTCCGTTAGCCCCACTTCCTTTAGTTGCGCTGTAGCGGGATGACCTATGATGTGATCCCCAATCATTTCAATGTAGGAATACTACTTTGGATTTTTCAGGCCCTTCAAGTCCAAACTGGGATTCGATTACTCCAAGTCAGAGCTCCTTGAGTACCTCCTCGATGAAAAGACTGTACATACTCGACTGGCCTACTGTCCATTGGAATCTTTAACTTATTATGTTGGCTGAATGACGTCTTTAGATGCATTTGGTGCCTGACTCGAGTAGATACATCTCCTGGCTTCTGGGTAAACATTCGCAAGCATGAGTGACATTTTCATAGTAAAAGGTCGGACATGAACAGCAGCATACACGATAGATCAAGGTGTGACGTGGCGCATGGCGATCTTATTCGCCACGTTACTCGCCTCTTCTTGCGCGGACGCTCATTATTGTCAGATGGGCGAAAGTTCTCCCCGTCGGATCCGTTGGCTTCCAGGCGCTCCTCGTCCATCTGTTCTTTTGGCTTCTTGGCTCAGGTTGGGGCTGCAAATGAATGCCTATGGGTCTGTGTAAAGAAACATCAGCAGGACACTGCTTGGATGTCGAATGAATAAAATCGGCATACTTGCAACAGCGACATGGATTTTAAGAGACCTTTCCCTTGGTTCCTGGGATCGTACACCCTGTTCTGGCACACGCCCAGGGGTCACATTAACTGGCAGTGACCTTTTACTTCAGGTCGCCGTTGATGACCTTCTCGCGAACACTAGAAACAGCTAGCAGGTTAGCGGAGCCGGTCTAATAGGCTTACACAGGATCAATGTAGTCGCAATCCACGGGAAAGACGAGGGCCTGTCACCTCACCCTCTGCGCCGGGGAAGTTGATGGAGTCGACCATCGCGGCCCTAACACAATTCATGTCGTCACTGAATGCCCCGGCAGTTCCAATCTGCATCTGTGGACATCAATGTCAGACTTAGTCAAGGTACAACATAATAATACCTTTGAATAGATTAGGGTTCATTCATTTGGTTCCATCTTGAGCAGTGCAGCTTTTATCACCAGGATGAACTTCAGGAGCTCTTAGAAGTCGCGGTAGAGGTACTGGTGTCTGATATTGCAGCGAGGGAGGTTAGTAAGATGCATGTTCACGACGCGTACTCATCGGGTGATAGGCATGTCGTCCCCCTTTTCCTCACGCTTTTATTCCAGCTCTTGCAGGCGGTCGTACTCACAGACAATGGCCTCGATATGGTCGAAGAACAGCACCACCTTGCGAATAGGGCGCCCCAATGTTACGGAGGATTTCCTTTAGTTGCCGCACGCGTTTGATCGCCGAGCTAACATGATCGCGTTCTGACGTGTTGATCACGCGGCTTGCTTTTGGCCTTCTCCTGCTTTTCTTGCCCTCGTTGTCCTGCACTGGGGTACCGCGGATGTTTCAAGCTTGCCGATGCGACTGCATCCATCAATCGAGCTTTGGGGCAGATCGCAATTCTGGGTCTTTTTTCTCAAATGAAGATTGAACGGTTACATTTATGCGGAAACACCACACCTCCGCGGTATTGCTCCCATAATCTGCCTCCTTCCTCTCTAACCCCCCCCATAGAACTTCCGGACGACCATACACTGTCGTCGTTAGAACTTGTCCCTCCCAACACCTATCCCGTTTTAGTCTCGGGCGCGCAGAAAACGTCCTTTAGATTTCATCTCGGTTTTCTGGCCTTGAAGAACGGAGGTTACGGTCGCAGCCCGCTTTAGTCCCGCACCTGGGCGCCGTTCGGTTCCCGATCGTACGACGCAATTGGGCCTCCTTGTTACCCACCGGCGCTGCGGCTTTGCGGCCGTTCTTGTCCGCTCTTGTCCGTCCCAGGTGTTTCTTGCTGTCCGCATTAACTCATATGTACGTTCTTTGTCTTAATCCTGGGCTGAAGGCTAACCTTGGTTTTTCCGTAGATTCTATTGGAATTTTGGACGAGGTTAGGATGAGGAGATACAACTCTGGAGAGCACACGGCTATCGTTGCCCGCTTTTCCCTATTTTTGCGTCAGACGATCAAAAGTGAGTCTCCGTGTTTCCTTTTCCGACACTCCACACTGATGGACGTCCTGCTCTCTGCAGTCGCTATTTCATGACGCCCATGTGCATGTGCAAGCCTCGGATCGCGCGCCTCTTCCGTCCCTCATCCTCAAAGGACGTCTGTGGTTTTACTTCTGCGTTCACTGGACCAGGACGATCCAGAACACTTTAGCCTCGTAAGGCACATGAATCCCTCGTCCAGCTTATTCCTTACTCACTGCGCTCACAATGTATCCAGCTTCCACGAAGCTCCCGCGCCTCAGCTTCCACGAAGCTCCCGCACCTCAGCTTCCTGGCTTCCCTCGTGTCCATATACACGTGTCTGTCGGCGTCGTTGTCTGCTTCCATCAACTCCCACATATAAAATTACACCACTCGTCCACCCTCCACAACAACTCTCCCGGTCTCCTCCTGTCTTGAACGATGGCGGACGTCGAGATCCATTCCTCCCCATACGAGCCGACCTTTATCAAGCCACTCGACACCGCTTCGCGCCGCCGCTCGCGGGCGTCACACGACAGCGCCGCCGTGAGCACGCGCTCATGGGTCCTCATGAACCAAAATAGCCCGCCGCCACCAGAGGAGCCCATAGCCATCCCCGCCCCCGAACCGATCCCCGTCCCCGAGCCCGTGCCCGCCCTCTCGCCGGGCCCCGCACGAGAACCGCGCCCTCTTCCAGAGCCGCCACGGCGGACGAGCGTAATAGTCGTGGATGAGTCCGGTGCAGAGCACATGGCGATCGAGCTGCCCCCCGGGGCGGATGGGGGGATTGGGTACCAGTGGACTACGGGGCGCGGAGCGAAGGTGCGTGAGGCGCATGGGCATAAGGGATTCGTGGGTGGGTTTGTGAGCGGACTGAGGAGGCTGCCGCGTGCGCTGGTGCGGACGCGGCGCCCCCGGCGGGGCACGATGCATACGGAGGAGGGTACGGAGGGTACTGAGGGGACTGGGATGACGGGAAACACACTCCCGCGGTACGTCTCCAATCCAACGACGCCCATCACCCCCAATGCGAGCGTGGCCTTCTTACGGGGAGGGCTGCGAGTGCAGCAGCCCGAGAACGCGGACGACGGCAGGGGCCCACGACACCCAAGCTTCCGGATCGTGCCCCCGGCGGAGGAGCTGCAACAGGATATCGTGCGCGATCCACAGCAGGAGCTTGAGCATGGCGACGGCGAGGGGGGACCGAGCGTGCTCGAGTTCCCACAGACGCCTTTGGAGAACCCGTACGACCGGGAAACGACACCCGTCACTCGTGGTCCTTCCGCAGTTACGTCTCCTCACCTGAGTCGCGCGGACGATCATCTCGCTGCGCCTACAGATCTAGAGGGCGAGTTGGACGAGCCGGTTTCGGTGCAAGCGCACCCTCTTCCGACGGATGATTACCGTCGCATGTCAGCGGCAGACGCTGCGCAACCGCAGAGCCGCACCACCATCACGTCTCAGTCATTCAGCGGCGACTCGCCGTCGTTCTCGTCTGAGCTGAATGGGTGGCATCGCTTCTTCAATGCGCTGCACGTCCTCCCGTGGGTCGCGACCGACCGCCTCACGGTCGACTACCGCCCCAAGGTCAAGTCCAAAACGGGAGTCTCCTGGTATCACCCCGAAGGAGAGTCGGCCGCCGCTGCAGATACCGCACGCTCGCTCAACGGTGCCGCCATCGCCTCTCCTGCGTCTCCTGCGTCCGCGCCCCCTAGATCCCGTACTCGCAGCCCCCCACGCCACAGGACGCACCGTCGCAGCGTGACCCTCCCCGACCCACCTGCGTCCGCCCCACCCACGGCCTACGGCTTCCCCTTCGCGTACTACCCCGCCTTCTCACCCTCGCCCCCGCCCACACAACAAGGCAGCCGTCGCGCGCCATCGCCGCGTCGCCCGCACTCACCCCGGCACCGGCACCACCGCCGTTCCGCGACATATCATGCCCACACGCACACCCAGCCGTTGGCGATGCCCATGCCCACACCGTGGGTGCCCTCCCCGCTACTCCCCGCGCCGCCCGCACCGGTATATATCATCCAGGCCTCGCCTTCATCGACGCCCTCTCCGCCGCCGCTGCCGCCGTCATCCGTGCAGGCCACGCCTGGGTCCGTGCATGCGACTGCTTCTCCTTCTCATGGCATGCCTGGCTCCTTCTCGGGCTCCCCCACCTGCGCATGTACACGCTTCGCCTGGGTCCGCGCAGAGCGACGGTACAGGCATGAGCGGGGGGAAGCCGATGTTCGTCGCGCCGGTTTACATGCAGATGCAGATGGTCCCCTCCGCGAGCCCCGGCGCACAGCACCACCAGGTTGCGTTCGTGCCTGGGCCGGCTGGAGACGCGCGGTATGGCTATGCCCCATACGGGTATGCGTACCCTGGGTCGCCGATTGCGATACCACCGCCGGCGCAGACTGCTGGTGAATGAGGGGAGTATCGGAGAAGAAGGAGAGGGGGATGAGCGAGGGAGAGGATCGCGGAGAAGCAGGAGGAAGAAGGTGGAGGTGGGAGGTGGGAGAAGGAGGTAGTGAGTCGCGAGTACGTGCTATGGTACTTTAGGATAATTTTTTGAATGGTTCTGACGCTAGTGTAGCTTCGGACAATCTACTTTATGTATCTCTTACTGCTGATACACATTCCCTGACAACTACATCAAGTGGTTCAGCTTGTCCGGCGACGTGAATTCACGCATTCGGCTGTCGACTCTTGGTCGACTCATCCACACTACCGCAACGACCATCTCTCCAATTGTGTCGAGTATGCGCAGAACCTCCCGCGGTAACTGCGCAGAAATGACTTGAGTTTCATCACGTCCACAGCGCCACGAGCGATTCAGAGGAACCACTGTTGGTATACCAACCATGTCCACGGTACCCATCCAGGCCGCGACCACCGAATTTCCTGTTGTGAACCAGTGTAGAAGATCATCTGCGGTGGAAGTTTCGCGCGTAATGCGTAATTCTTCTAAGGGGGCCGTGCCGTGTAATTCTACCTACCTACCTACCTACCTACTAGAATCGCGTCCTACTCTCCGCGCTGCGTTAGACGGTAAGCGCACTTCTAATTATACTAAATTCACGTTTCCGAGGAGTCTAACTATCAAATCTCTCACAGAGGACACATTAAGCCCCACATGCGTCGCGAACCTCCAAAGGAATCGACATCCCCTGCTGGCCCGTAAAATGCACCTGTCTGCTTCTGGGACTTTTGCGGGCACCGCATCCTGCTCGCCCTGCATGGGCTGCGTCTGGGCTGTCGACCGACAACAAATAGCTCGGACGACCTGCTCTCGCGGAAGCGCCACCGCATGTGTTGCATAGCGCGCGGCGACATGTTACCCCGCTTCTGCTTCATCGACCCACAAGATCCGCTTTCCTTGCAGGCGGCGCAGGTGTGGTTTCGAGGATTGGAGAGGAGGAGCTGTATTCATTGGTCACTGTAGCTGTTTTGTGCGCCGCGGTCCGTGCTGGGTGCCGTACTCGACGCCAATCCCATCATACCGAGCGAGGGAGGTGTTAGACAAAATGATTCTGCATTCAGAGAAATATCCATACAGGCAGTCTAGTAAACAGCACGACAGTAAACCCTTCTCTTTGTTCCCCTACTCATATCCTGGCTCATGCATACGGACCGATATCCGAAATATTATACAGAAGAGACCCTGATAATTGTCCCCAATCGCCGTTTGAATATGCGGCGATCTGGCTTTCCCAAAAGTATCGTCACGATCGTAGGAAGCTCGTATAGTAGCTTGTAACCAAGAGAGTTGTATTGTATTGTTTTTTTGGCGATGTGGGTTGGTAAACCCGAAGCTATCGTTTTGCTCTGAAAATTACTGCACCCCTGGAGCCTGTAGCACGCTCGGCGTGCAGGCGTAGTTCGGCACCGATGGGGCTCGGTGCGAGAACTACAACCCGCAAGAGCGGTTTCAGACGGATACAGCTAGGTATCGAGTTCAATACTGCGTAATATGCCTGGAAAACTTGAAACGCACGGAATTACACGATGGCACTGCCGTTGGGAAACGCGCAGGCCCTCAGGCTGCAGGGTACATGCAATGCGGTCAGCGAGGGGGATGGATGGTTCTATTGTCGCGCGCAGAGCGGGGGCCTTATCGACCACAGCAATGGGCGGAAGAGCGGACAGTAGGTCCGGGAGGGCGCGCAGATTTTTCAAGACGAGTGCGCCGGAAGGGATTGCGAGCACAAGCGCGCCGGAGGGGCTGGCTAGCACCTGGACACCGAGTGAGGGGATTGTCAGAAGTACTGTGGAGACATCGATGGTTTTGTTAGTCGTCATAATTCTGTCCCAAATGGAGGCAAATCGAAGGAGGTTTGATTAGGAAGGAGTGGAGCAGTATCGACGATCGACGGCGGAAGGGATTGGCGGCGGCCAAAGCGGTTTGTCGTCGATGCGTCGTGCGATACGCGGGCCACACGTCGTTTATATCAAAATGTGAAGTCAATACGAGTGTTGGTGATTTAGGCCAGATGAGGACGAAAGCTACCAGGCACAGCACCTGGCACAGCAAAGAACGGATGGCCGTTGCGCCTGGATGAGCCTGGGTTTTTAGCTGACAGAGAGGACCACAGAAGTCGGGAGATACCCAGATGCCCTGCAGTGAGTAAATTTGCGATCGATTTCCGCGATGAGTGCTGGGATTGCCAGATGCGTATGACGGATACGGACGAACACGAGAGAAAATGAAGGAAGAACGTGAAGTGTCCCCGGATGGACGTCGATGGAAGCTTCAAGTTCTGTGGTCCTCAGCCAGAGGTCAGAATATTGCCGCTGAGACGGCGTTATGATCCATGATGCAGGCCGCAGAGACTGCTTTCCTGTCGAATGGGCACTGCAAGATATCTTCCGAATCCGGACATTAACAATGAGCCCTGAGCGAGTAAGCACCACTGGGATGCCCTCATGGCTTTTCAGGAGGATCCTCCACTCTTGTTTCCTTTCGACTGACAAACCTGCACTGGTACTCTTGAATGAGCTTGAACGCGAGCATTGTACTACTGCACCTCCGCGAAAATTTACGGTGGTTGAGCTGGAGTGCTCTGCAGGCAGAGCAAGAGGAAGACTTGAATGGTGGAAGAGGAAGAGGACAGTGCGCAGTGCGTAGTGATCGATGATCGCGACAGAGATCAAACGCGCTCACGATTCTAATCAGAAGCAGCGCGTTCGGCTGAGGGGGAAACAATTTCACCGAGGAGACAATTCATGGGGATGGCGAGTTGAAACTTCCAGTTACATCGGTTCCTCGGATGGATCGGGGGTGGACAGTGTGGGAGCGGTGCCATGGGAAGCATTTCTGCTATGATCAATCTTGAAAATTGATTAGATTTGCAGTGAGCGCGTCAAAAAGTTGACCACGCGCGCTATCACATTCGATTCATTCACACGGTTCACTGGGGCACATCTCCGCACCTGCCGTCAGGCTCCGCCGTTCGACACTTCTTTGGAAAACACCATCTTGTCTGATATATTTCCCCATTCAAAGTGCTTTCTTGTTCTTCCTCCGCCTCACAGGAAAGATTCAAATAATCAAAACTTGTAGAAGACACTAATCGTTACAGTTTCCAAAGGATATTTGAGCATCAACTGGAAGCTATGGTACCATCGCTCATGTCATAAACTGCACTCCTGCCTAGAGTGCTGCCGTTGAGAGCGAGTGCTGCGACGGCGATGAATTCCGCTGTTCCTTTTGCAGGGATTTTGGTCTCGAACCCAGTCTTTGGGACACTGGTCAGCCTTTCGGATACGTTCCCAACCGAGCTTCCAGTGAGGAGAGTATACGATGCAACATGCGTCGCACCATTCCACGAGACGTATATGTCGCCATTCGTCACCGAGACATTCGGGGGCCGAGTGGGATGGCCTGTGAATGTGAGGGTGGACGTCTGGAACGCACGGTAATTGCTAATGCCCGAGATTTTCCACAAGGCCGCATTGTTCGGCCCCACCACAGCCGAGAAAAGGAGCTCCTCTGTGTCGAAAGAGTATGCTTCGGTCCAGGGTAGCAAACCATACCCAACGAGAACCGTGTCCTGGTAGAACTCCATGCTTCCCTCTGCAAGGGTGTAGTTGCGATCTAGAGTAAGTGTAGATGGTTTAATTAAGTTTTTAACTACCAATTCACCGACAGGAGAACGTACTGGGACCAGGAAAGAACTGTTTGGTCAGCGATACTGTCATCGCTTCCTGGTCGACCTTGAGATATTTTCCAGTTGCTACAGGCTCGTCGATGATGTTCACCGTCGAAACCAATACTGCGGCGCCGTCGTCGAACAGGGAGATATGGCTTTCATTCATGCGCCATCGGGCGTGGTGCTGCCAGTGGAATTCGGTGCCGTTTCCGATGGCCGTGAAGTCGGACATTTTGCCTCCAAGGCGCCACAATATCGTGCCGTTGGCAGCGATTTTATAGATTGCCTGAGAATGACGGGCCGAGATGATATAGTTGCCTTCTCTGTCCTGGAAAATCGTCAATAAGATGTCCGAGCAGTTCTAAAATTCGAACCTTGTCAATGGAGTTGATGTGAACAGCATCAAAAGGGTTTTCCTCGCTAGAGCCCTGTCCAGTCAGCGATATGTTGTTATCTATGGCTGTAGGTTGAGAACCAGTCGGTAATTTAAATAGAGACTCACATGATTCGGCGAGGTCGATGTGGTCAAATGTCGTCCAGTTGAAGAGGACGGCTCCCGTGGCAATATTAATCTCCTGAGGACCAATAGTCATCAGGCCGAACTGCACCATGTAGTGGAAGGTACCTGAATCACTCCGTTGGAGTACTGATCTTATGTCACTGGTGGTAGACTTTTTCAATATAAGGGAACCCACCCATCCATTGACTGGTCCGCCAATCGAACTCAAGTTCATCTACATCAATCAGGAAAGAGAAAGGGGAGAGAAATATGGCAGTGAACATACCGGAATAGTGTGGAACGCTGTCAGGAGCGCTGTCTTGTTCTCAGGTTCCACAATTTTGAATTCGTGCAAGTCAGTACCCTCGGGGTTGACTGCAGATACGTTCATGACG